>CM066198.1:42858186-45790183 GCA_033675215.1 Rhodiola kirilowii | reverse complement strand
ACATTGTTCAGACTTAAAAAAACATTGTTCAGACTTAAAAAAATAATAATGAGAGTTAACCCATTAACAATCAGACTTAAAAAACATTGTTCAGACTTAAAAAAAACAGTGTTCAGACTTAAACCAGTAATGACAATACTTGAAAAAACAATGTTCAGACTTAAAAATAATAATGAGAGTTAACCCATTAACGATCAGACTTAAATAACAATGTTCAGACTTAAAAAAACAATGTTCAGACTTAAACCAGTAATGACAATACTTGAAAAAACATTGTTCAGACTTAAAAAATAATAATGAGACTTAAACCATTAACGATCAGACTTAAATAACAATGTTCAGACTTAAAAAACAATGTTCAGACTTAAACCAGTAATGACAATACTTGAAAAAACATTGTTCAGACTTAAAAATACATTGTTCAGACTTAAAAATAATAATGAGACTTAAACCATTAACGATCAGACTTAAATCACAATGTTCAGACTTAAAACAACAATGTTCAGACTTAAACCAGTAATGACAATACTTGAAAAAACATTGTTCAGACTTAAAAATACATTGTTCAGACTTAAAAATAATAATGAGACTTAAACCATTAACGATCAGACTTAAATCACAATGTTCAGACTTAAAACAACAATGTTCAGACTTAAACCAGTAATGACAATACTTGAAAAAACATTGTTCAGACTTAAAATATAATAATGAGACTTAAAACATTGTCTGAACACTATCATTTAAGTCTGAACACTACCATTTATGTCTGATTATTAAGTATTTTTAAGTCTGAACATTTAGTATTTTAAGTCTGAACACTACCATTTAAGTCTGAACACTACCATTTTAAGTCTGATTATTAAGTATTTTTAAGACTGAACATTAGTATTTTAAGTCTGAACACTACCATTAACGATAAACGATCCGAATTAAATAACAATGTTCAGATTTACAAATAATCATATTTACAGATCAATGATCAGATTTACAAATAATAATGATAGTATTTGAAACAAAGATCAAACTAAAGCATTTGATAAAAGCACAATATTCTCTACACATTTTTCTTAGGTCTACCTCTTTTCCGTTTGGTCTCATTTTTCTTTTCTTCATTTGCTTTAATTTTCTTTTGCTCTTTAATTTCCCGTTTGTTCTGTTTTTTCTTCGCTGCATCTGCTTCATCCTGATTTTCCTCTGTAATGTCTTCAACTTCTGGTTTTTCCTGATAAATATTTGGCTCTGGAATTGATGGTATAAAAGTAACAATTTCTCTCAGTATTTCATCTTTGAAAGTGTTACTTTCATCCGTAAGAATTTGAAAGTTATATCTGACTCGCAACTTTCTCAACTGAACTCTTTGCTGAAAAAAAAATTTGCATTAATAAAGAATTTTAACATACTAACTATTTTTGGAGATTTGAAATTTTAGATTGGATTACCTCTTCACTTTCAGAAACAAAACCTGACTCCCATTCTTCATGGTACCCAAAATAAGTCTCCATGTGTCTCATGGAGAATATACCACAATCATCGCCGTTGTATTTCGTACGCCATTTCATTTCAATACGAATAGGTTCTGTATCAGCAATCCAACTACTGTCCTTAAATTTCACCTCTTCAAGAAAGGACACGACATTTGTTTTCTGGAAAATTATTCAGACAAGTAAGAAGAATTGTTCATAAATAAAAATTCTACACATACAAACAGTATATTGCAGAGTTAAAATAACACATACCAAGTTTGGCACAATTACTCCATATTTATCTTTGATACTTGAAGTACTTGCTGAGTTGTCTAATATATCAATCTTCTTTGTAAGAAAATTGAAACATACACAGAAGAAATGCCTGGAGTGCCAGAGCGAGAAGAAAATCTAAAAAAGAAAAAGACTCATTTAATAATATACAAAAATGTTCCACCAAATATTTGATATAACATATAGTATTAGTTTTACCAGCTTTGATGTAAAAAACATCTTATCAAACTTTTTTATTATATATTCAACTCCTTCTTTGAAAAACTTGTAGCTTCTTTCCTTGTTGATATGGGTGTCGAAGAGACAAAAACTCTGCCACCAAAAAAATGAACCTAATTAGTTTATGTCAAAGATATAAAATAAAAAGACTATAGAGACTGCACTTACAGTTGTTCTAATAGGGATGAAAAACCGCTGGACAGTTGATGAACTCTTGTACATTTCACGTATGTTCAAAATACTTACCCAACAGTCGATTATATTGCTTTCAATATACTTGAAAAAATTAAGTGTACGAAAGTCAGCCTTGGATAGTTTATTAGTTTCGTTTGTATCTTTAAACACGAAATCATAATCTCTGCAAGCAGAAAAAAAAACATCAAAGAAAATTCAGACTTACTCAAATATTATACACATATAAAATAAAATTTCTAATAATAATATTAGGACATAAAAAAGAACTTGAAAGCATAAATGTTCAGACTTACTCTTTATCTAACACTTTTGGGTCAAATATCCACTGCCATGCTTTTTTTTCAAAATTTGATAATTTGGTAGTCATAAGAGTTGATCTGATTTGGTATGGAGATTTCACAAAAGGACTTGGAAGCCTTAATCTTTTATTTAGTATGATAGTATCTTCGGGAGCCTCTGTAGTGATCAGATTTAAAATATTAATGATAATACTTAAAATAAAATCATATTTCAGATTTCAAATAAAATAATAAGCAGACATAAAGAGTTAATGATCAGACCTTGGTGCTTCAGTTTTTGATTGCCTTCTTCATTTGTTAAATTTGGAAATACACTCTCGTTGGAAGCATCTACTTCTGTTTGCACAATGGGAAAATGAGAAGGGATAGCAGTCAGACCAGTAGAGATAACAATATTTAATGTGCAGACTTAATGTTAAAACAGACTAAATATTAAAATAGACAATGTTCAGACAGTGATGTGGAATTCATACTTAAAAGATAATTTTCAGAACTAATCAAGAATTATTCGTATTCAAAAACTTAATGCTGAGATGTAACTTATAATATTCAGACTTAAAACAGAATTAAAATCATAATGTTCATATTAAAATCACAATTAAAAATGATGATGTTCAGACTTAATATTCAGACTTAATGTTAAAACATACTAAATATTAAAATAGACTTAATGTTCAGCCTTAAATAGACAATGTTCAGACTTATTATTAAAACAGACTTAATGTTCAGACTTAAAACACAATGTTCAGACTTAATGTTCAGACTTAATCTTTAGACTTAATATTAAAACAAACTTAATGTTCAGACTTAAATAGACAATGTTCAGACTAAATGTAAAAACAGACTTAATATTAAAACAGACTTAATGTTCAGACTTAAATAGACAATGTTCAGACTTAATGTTCAGACTTAATATTAAAACAGACTTAATGTTCAGACTTAAAAGACAATGTTCAGACTTAATCTTTAGACTTAATATTAAAACAGACTTAATGTTCAGATTTAAATAATAAGGAGACTTAAAGATTCAATGATCAGACCTTGGTGCTTCAGTTTTTGATTGCCTTCCTCAGTTGTTAAATTTGGAAATACAGTCTCGTTGGAAGCATCTACTTCTGTTTGCACAATGGGAAAATGAGAAGGGATAGCAGTCAGACTAGTAGAGATAACAATATTTAATGTTCAGACTTAATGTTAAAACAGACTTAATGTTCAGACTTAATGTTAAAACAGACTAAATATTAAAATAGACTTAATGTTCAGACTTAAATTGACAATGTTCAGACTTAATGTTCAAACAGTGATGTGGAATTCAGACTTAAATAGACAATGTTCAGACTTAATGTTCAAACAGTGATGTGGAATTCACACTTAAAAGATAATTTTCAGAACTAATCAAAAATTATTCGTATACAAAAACATAATGCTCAGATGTAACTTATAATATTCAGACTTAATACAGAATTAAAATCATAATGTTCATATTAAAATCACAATTAAAAATGATGATGTTCAGTCTTAATGTTCAGATTTAATGTTAAAACAGACTAAATATTAAAATAGACTTAATGTTCAGACTTAAATAGACAATGTTCAGACTTAAATAGACTTAATGTTCAGACTTAATGTTTAGACTTAATCTTTAGACTTAATATTAAAACAGACTTAATGTTCAGATTTAAATAATAAGGAGACTTAAAGATTCAATGATCAGACCTTGGTGCTTCAGTTTTTGATTGCCTTCCTCATTTGTTAAATTTGGAAATACACTCTCGTTGGAAGCATCTACTTCTGTTTGCACAATGGGAAAATGAGAATGGATAGCAGTCAGACCAGTAGAGATAACAATATTTAATGTTCAGACTTAATGTTAAAACAGACTTAATGTTCAAACTTAATGTTAAAACAGACTAAATATTAAAATAGACTTAATGTTCAGACTTATTATTAAAACAGACTTAATGTTCAGACTTAAAACACAATGTTCAGACTTAATGTTCAGACTTAATCTTTAGACTTAATATTAAAACAGACTTAATGTTCGGACTTAAATAGACAATGTTCAGACTTAATCTTTAGACTTAATATTAAAACAGACTTAATGTTCAGATTTAAATAATAAGGAGACTTAAAGATTCAATGATCAGACCTTGGTGCTTCAGTTTTTGATTGCCTTCCTCAGTTGTTAAATTTGGAAATACAGTCTCGTTGGAAGCATCTACTTCTGTTTGCACAATGGGAAAATGAGAAGGGATAGCAGTCAGACTAGTAGAGATAACAATATTTAATGTTCAGACTTAATGTTAAAACAGACTTAATGTTCAGACTTAATGTTAAAACAGACTAAATATTAAAATAGACTTTATGTTCAGACTTAAATTGACAATGTTCAGACTTAATGTTCAAACAGTGATGTGAAATTCACACTTAAATAGACAATGTTCAGACTTAATGTTCAAACAGTGATGTGGAATTCACACTTAAAAGATAATTTTCAGAACTAATCAAAAATTATTCGTATAGAAAAACATAATGCTCAGATGTAACTTATAATATTCAGACTTAATACAGAATTAAAATCATAATGTTCATATTAAAATCACAATTAAAAATGATGATGTTCAGACTTAATGTTCAGATTTAATGTTAAAACAGACTAAATATTAAAATAGACTTAATGTTCAGACTTAAATAGACAATGTTCAGACTTATTATTAAAACAGACTTAATGTTCAGACTTAATCTTTAGACTTAATGTTCAGACTTAATGTTTAGAGTTACATAGACAATCTTCAGACTTAATGTAAAAACAGACTTAATATTAAAACAGACATAATGTTCAGACTTAATATTAAAACAGACTTAATGTTCAGACTTAAAAGACAATGTTCAGACTTAATCTTTAGACTTAATATTAAAACAGACTTAATGTTCAGATTTAAATAATAAGGAGACTTAAAGATTCAATGATCAGACCTTGGTGCTTCAGTTTTTGATTGCCTTCCTCAGTTGTTAAATTTGGAAATACACTCTCGTTGGAAGCATCTACTTCTGTTTGCACAATGGGACAATGAGAAGGGATAGCAGTCAGACCAGCAGAGATAACAATATTTTTGATGCTTTTAGAATTGCACACATAAAATCAAACTATACATAATAAACTCTAACAAAGAAAAATCGTACCATCTTTTGTCGAATTAATAAGACGATCTTTGATAGTGTGCAGGAGAACAAAAGGATATGCAACCGGTTGTAAAATTGGCAAATTAGGCAACACATACGAATCTGGTAAATCTGAAGGTTGAACTGTATTATCAAAATGATCAACATCCTGAGATATTTCATTTAAAGAGGATGTGAATGCTGGAGGTGTTGATCTAAAATCTGGAGATAATGTAAACAGACTTTTCATTTCACAGATGTCTTCTGCTACTTTTTGAATATTTGGATGTGTACTAACATCTTGGTAAGAATCTGTATTGAACAGAATAGTTATCAGAATTAAAATTATCAGAATTAAAATGAAAATAATCAGAGTAAAAATGACAAATGATCAGAGTAAAAATGACAAATGATTATACTTAAAATGATAATGTTCAGACTTAAATAAAATGTACAATTATCATATTTAAAAAAACAAATAATCACCTGTAAAAGTTTCTTTTGCCTCATTTTGACCAAGTTTTTGAATATTTGGATGTGTTCTAACATCTTGAGAAGAATCTGTATTTAATAGAATAGTTATCAGAATTAAAAATGATCAAACTGAATAGAAAACGAATGAACAGAGTTAAAATGACAAATGATTAGACTTAAAATGATAATATTCAGACTTAAAATGATAATGTTCAGACTTAAATAAAATGTACGATTATCCTATTATCATTTAGATGCCTTGGATGTGTTGATCTAGATTCAGGAGACATTGAAAACATACTTTTATCTTGAAAATCATCAGCATCATCTTGTTGGGAATCTTTAGCTTGTTGATCATCATCATCTTGATCCACATCAATAACATTATCTTGAGAAGCATCAGCATGTTGATCCACATCATCAACATTAACTAGTTTGTTATGTTGCTCTGGTTGTACAATAGGCACAATAGCAATGTCATTTGCCTTATCTTGACCCAGATTTTGAACATGATCAGCAATAATAGGATCTTGAAGAGTAACTGTATTGAATAAGATTATATTGATAAGACTAAACATGATGATTTTAGAAAATAGTAACTGTGTTGATGAATTTTCATTTAGATGCCCTGGATGTGTTGATCTAGATTCAGGAGACATTGAAAACATACTTTTATCTTGAAAATCATCATCATCATCTTGTTGGGAAGATTTAGCTTGTTTATCATCATCATCTTGAGAAGCATAAGATTCTTGATCCACATCATTAACATCATCTTTAGAAGCATCAGCTTGTTGATCCACATCATTACATTGCTTATTCGCAGCCGCTATGATAATACTTCTGTCAATACACTGAACCTCACTCTTATATTCAGGATTATTTTTCAAACTTCCGGACAGTTGATGATATTTAGCCATATCTTCAATAATTTTTGCAGCAATGATGCGTAATCTTTCAATCGTTTCCTATTAAATTTAAAATGTTTAGAAAGCACAATAACAAACAGTTATGTGGAATTCACACTTAAAAGATAATTTTCAGAACTAATCATGAATTATTCGTATTAAAAAACATAATGCTCAGATGTAACTTATAATATTCAGACTTAAAACAGAATGAAAATCATAATGTTCATATTAAAATCACAATTAAAAATGATGATGTTCAGACTTAATGTCAAAACAGACTAAATATTAAAATAGACTTAATGTTCAGACTTAAATAGACAATGTTCAGACTTATTATTAATAAAGACTTAATGTTCAGACTTAACACACAATGTTCAGACTTAATGTACAGACTTAATCTTTAGACTTAATATTAAAACAGACATAATGTTCAGGACTTAAATAGACAATGTTCAGACTTAATGTAAAAACAGACTTAATATTAAAACAAACATAATGTTCAGACTTAATAGACAATGTTCAGACTTGATGTTCAGACTTAATATTAAAACAGACTTAATGTTCAGACTTAAAAGACAATGTTCAGACTTAATGTTCAGACTTAATCTTTAGACTTAATATTAAAACAATGTTCAGATTTACAAATCAATGATCAGATTTACAAATAATAATGATAGTATTTGAAACAGAGATCAAACTAAAGTATTTGATAAAAGCACAATATTCTCTACACATTTTTCTTAGGTCTACCTCTTTTCCGTTTGGTCTCATTTTTCTTTTCTTCATTTGCTTTTCTTCATTTTTCTTTTCTTCATCAGACACATATTCATCCTGCAATCAATTCCTATTAGAATTAATAATGTTTTAGAAAGGACAATAACAAACAGTGATGTGGAATTCACAATTAAAGGATAATGTTCAGAGCTAATCAAGCAATATGGTACTCAAATACAGAATTAAAGCATAATGTTCAGACTTAAATAGACAATGTTCAGACTTAATGTTCAGACTTTTTATTAAAACAGACTTAATGTTCAGACTTAAACCAGAAATGACAAATAGTTGAAAAAACAATGTTCCTTCAGACTTAAAAAAACATTGATGCGTAATCTTTCAATCGTTTCCTATTAAATTTAAAATGTTTAGAAAGCACAATAACAAACAGTTATGTGGAATTCACACTTCAAAGATAATTTTCAGAACTAATCATGATTTATTCGTATTCAAAAACATAATGCTCAGATGTAACTTATAATATTTAGACTTAAAACAGAATGAAAATCATTATGTTCATATTAAAATCACAATTAAAAATGATGATGTTCAGACTTAATGTTAAAACAGACTAAATATTAAAATAGACTTAAGGTTCAGACTTAAATAGACAATGTTCAGACTTATTATTAAAAAAGACTTAATGTTCAGACTTAAAACACAATGTTCAGACTTAATGTACAGACTTAATCTTTAGACTTAATATAAAAACAGACATAATGTTCAGACTTAAATAGACAATGTTCAGACTTAATGTAAAAACAGACTTAATATTAAAACAAACATAATGTTCAGACTTAAATACAAAATGTTCAGACTTAATGTTCAGCCTTACTATTAAAACAGACTTAATGTTCAGACTTAATAGACAATGTTCAGACTTAATGTTCAGACTTAATCTTTAGACTTAATATTAAAACAATGTGCAGATTTACAAATCAATGATCAGATTTACAAATAATAATGATAGTATTTGAAACAGAGATCAAACTAAAGTATTTGATAAAAGCACAATATTCTCTACACATTTTTCTTAGGTCTACCTCTTTTCCGTTTGGTCTCATTTTTCTTTTCTTCATTTGCTTTTCTTCATTTTCTTCATTTTTCTTTTCTTCATCAGACACATATTCATCCTGCAATCAATTCCTATTAGAATTAATAATGTTTTAGAAAGGACAATAACAAACAATGATGTGGAATTCACAATTAAAGGATAATGTTCAGAGCTAATCAAGCAATATGGTACTCAAATACAGAATTAAAGCATAATGTTCAGACTTAAATATACAATGATCGGACACAAACAGAAAAAATGATGAGACTAAAAAAAATACCTCGTGTAATTCTGTGCGAGGTAAATCTGTGCGAGGTAATTCTACTTCATTAATATTATTCTTTGTTCTTGTATAATAATTCTGTATAACATCAGAAGGGATTTCGTGTGCAATCAACGTTCCTTTTCCAAATTCATTTAATTTGAAATCATAAAGTTCCCGAGCAGAAAAATAGTCATCAGTAATGTAACTGATGACTGGACTTCGTCTTCTTATGCAGCATTTTTCATTTACGAATCTATCCACATAGAGCATCTGCATAATATGTATAAAACAGCCAAAAACTAAATCAGACTTAAATAATAGAAGAGAAATCATTTAAAAATGAATAAAAAGAATCATTACAAAATCAACTTACGGTAATGAAAGTAATGGGCCCCTGGTAGAAACTTGTCGCAGGTCCAGATTTCCAATCTAATGTTGCTTGTATAAGTTGGGAAATTACCAAGTTGCACCAGTTGAACTTTGGAATTTGATCCTCCGAAACTATAAATTCTAGAATATCTGCTCGAGAATTTTGATTATTCGGTAGATGTATGATTGCAGAATAGAACAGGACTAGAAAATCCACCTTGAACCAATATTCGACCCCATCCATACTTTTCAATCGTTCTGCTATATCAGAATGTTTTGGATATTTATTAATCGGAAACCCGTATGATTGTTTCCATTTCTTATATATGGCCCCTCTCTTCCTAGTTTTGACTATCGGAATATCCTTACCATCCAAATCAAATCCAAACACTCTGTGTACGTCCATTTCATCTATATTTAGAATTCCGGATTCAGTTGTTAAAGTTAGTTTCTTCGGGTCGAAGGACTGCAGAACTAAAAGGGCTAGAAATGAAGGGAGTTTTTTGAATTTGATATCCAAAATAGGTCCTAAACCCATTGAAGTCACAGCAATTCTTTGCTCTCTGTTTAAGCTATCAATAACTTCCTTTAATAAGGATGGGCTTCCTCTTTGTTGAAGACCAGTCTTTCTTTTCTTTGTCTTATTCATATCTTTCTTTCTTTTCTTTTTGTTGTTTATATCTTTCGTAGTAACACCCGTTAAACTAAGAATCAACTCAGCAGCAGATTCAACGTCACTATGAGAAGACGCCTTTGAATAAGAACTTGATGATTCTTCAATACATTGTAAATGCTGAGTAGGATCAACACAATGCGTCTTTAACTCTGACAAAAATGTGCAGAATTATCACAATAAATTTACAAATATGCTTACTAGATGAAAAGAGATAATAAGCAGACATAAAATGTTATTCTTTAAATTTAACATTCTAATTATCAGAAATAAAATTGATAATGCGCAATAGTACAGTGCTAAAAACAAATAGGATTATTGAAAACCCTAGAAAAACACACATCTAACACATCATGATAGGAAATACATAATGAAACAGTCAGTAGCACAATCCAAGTGAATAGTGATGATAGAAAACTCGGTAGAAAAAAGGAAACGTACTGCCACGTTTAGTGGACATATTGATAAACTTCAAAACTTCGTGTTGCCAGAGATTCTTGGTCGGTTCGTTCGCCTTAGACTCTTCGTTCTTCGTTCGTCCGAGATTCTTCGTTGATTTTTTTTGTTGACTGATGGAAATGTTTTACCCCTGCTTGAAGTGTTGTAATCTTAAAACTTAAAAAATGTACAATTGAATTTTGAAAAATGAAAAAAAGCCCTCAAATATTTAATTTGTTTACTCAGACTTAAAATGAGTAATGATCATTAACAATTTTAAACTGATCATGTCAATTTTAAGTCTGATCATTATCAATAATAAGTCTGATCTTTGTCTATTTTAAGTCTGATCATTATCAATAATAAGTCTGATCATTGTCTATTTTAAGTCTGATCATTGTCTATCCTTTAACTCTGATTATATTTATCTTAAAGTCTGATCATTTACTTTATTTTAATTCTGATCATTAATTCTATTTGGTGTTGTTGATGGTTTTGGTTTTATTTGAGTCTTATTAAGCATATGACTAAAGTTCGACCATTTGAGCATAGTCTGATTATCAACTATCATATTTTATCATCCTCACTACGGCACTCTCACTACACTAATTTGCAAAAGGTTCCGAAGATAGAAACTTTTTTGTTTTCCGAAGTTGGGTTTCCGAAAATCGAAACTTTTTTGGTTTTGCATTTTTTCTAATATGAAGACAAATGTATCTGGCATCGAATCGGTTTCGGGTACGTTTTTTTCTAGGGTTTACAATTTGTAGGATTTTTCTTGTGTATCGTATGTTCTTTTTTAGGGTTTACAGTTCATCTGTATCGTATGTTTTTTTTTTCAGGTTTAAAAAGAAGATCTTATCTACTACGGTCTAAATGCAGCAAATATAAAGGTATACGAGGAGAAATAATCGATCTTACCTCTGATGATGATGATGTTATAAGCTGCACACCACCAAATGAAGTATACTCAAAACGGATGAAGGACATTTCTAAAGGAAAAAAAGTAATGACTGGTCCTGCTGATTTCAGTTCATAAAGTTTAAGTCAAAGATCACTGACACCAAAGGATGGAGTAAGTAGTGATACTGAAGGAGAGAGCAGTTATGTTGCTGAACAACATAGCGAAGGAAGTGACCATTTTAATCAATACAATGATTCCAACAAAAGATTTGAAATTGTTCCCTATTTAGGATTTGCTAAGCCTATACGACGTCGAAAATCAACTTCTGGAATCCAAGTTAGAGGAACTCCACAAATTCTGAAGGATGTAATTGATGGCTTAAGCGAAGTTCAAAAAGTTGCTGTTTCCTCAATGGGTCTAGAACACATTTTGGAATTAAAGATTGACAAGTTACCAACAAAACTTTCATTGAAAGTTCTTGAATGTTTTGACGCAAACGAATGCAGTTTAAAGGTTAACTGTGAGACAATGGGAATTGATGAAGTTGATGTGAGAAATGTTTTCGGATTTGATTTAAGCGGCGAGACACTCATAATAGAGGGAAAAAGCAACAAGGCGTTAAAGAAGAGATGGCTTCAACAATATGGTATAACCACCAAAGGATTATATCCAAAAAATACAGATATTGCTCAGAGGTTGAAAGAAGTGCAAGTTGTTGACAGTTGGTTCAAGCTGGACTTTCTAGTACTGTTTTACTCCATTCTGATATCACCAAGTAAAAATACATGGTGTAATTCAAACATTATAAACAGTATAGACTCTGAGGATGAGGTACCACGCTTTAATTGGTGTAAGTTCATTGTTGAACTACTTAAGGTATCAAAGATTGAATGGATGAAAAACAAGATGAAAAATTACAAGGGACCAATCCTCTTCCTCGCTGTATGTTCTTTTTTTAAAATTTTATTTATGCATTATTTTAATTTCCTGCAACATTTTGTTTAAATTTGTTATTCATGATTGAAAATTTAAAATTATATGTGAACAAACTAATATCATGTGCGAACATTTTTAATTTTATCTCTGATCATTTAGCTTATATATGAATTATGAATTACTATATTTATTTTATTTCTTTTTATTTTGCAGATGTTGTATGCTGATAGACTATTCAACAGTGAAAGTTATAAGACAAGAAAATGGCCAGTCATCAGCTACATGACCAACGAGTACTTGATATCTCGTCAAAAATCAGATATCTACAATAATAAGTTTGGTAAGCTGAAGCTGTTGGATCGACTCTTTGAAACTCCAAGTGAAAATGTTGAAGATATAAGGGATCAAATGTCAAGTGAGGTAGGGCTGAACATTTTGATTATTTCTCTTCCAATATTTTTATTATTTGAAACTTTTCTTCACATTAATTATCATCCAAGTATACTTTTTTAATCATTAAATTTTATGTATATTTTTAGAAGATGATGGCAATTTTTATGGGCTTATCTGAAGGTCTTGAAAAGGACATATGTCAGTTTAAAAGGTTCTATGCAATGCTAAAAAGGACAGAGTTTCAAGTTGATGTGGATAATATATATGGCACAATGAAATCACTTTTGAATGATGACTTCCCAACAGCAAGAGTCTGAAGGAAAAGAGTTCAACTTAAAAAGAAAAAGAACACAACGTTCTTTGATGTAATTTTATGCTACATTTTGATGTATTTTATGAATTTGTATGTGTGCTACATTTTGATGTATTTTATGAATGTATTTTGATATATCTTTGAACATTTTGATATATCAAATAACATTTTAATGTATTTATATGCCCGATGCCCATGAGCTCAACTCGTCTTATTTTTGCAACAATAAGTATTTTAAGTCTGAACATTACCATTTTTAAGTCTGAACAATAAGTATTTTTTAGTCTGATCATTGCTTCTTTTTAAGTCTGAACATTACCATTTTTAAGTCTGAACAATAAGTACTTTTTAGTGTGAACATTGCTTCTTTTTAAGTCTGAACATTAAGTATTTTTAGTCTGATCATTGCTTCTTTTTAAGTCCGAACATTACTATTTTTAAGTCTGAACAATAAGAATTTTTAGTCTGATCATTGCTTCTTTTTAAGTCTGAACATTACCATTTTTAAGTCTGAACAATAAGTATTTTTTAGTGTGATCATTGCTTCTTTTTAAGTCTGAACATTAAGTATTTTTAGTCTGATCATTGCTTCTTTTTAAGTCTGAACATTACCATTTTTAAGTCTGAACATTAAGTATTTTTAAGTCTGATCATTGCTTCTCTTTAAGTGTGAACATAACCATTTTTAAATCTGAACAATAAGTATTTTTTAGTCTGATCATTGCTTCTTTTTAAGTCTGAACAATAAGTATTTTTTAGTGTGATTATTGCTTCTTTTTTAAGTCTGAACATTAAGTATTTTTTAGTCTGATAATTGCTTCTTTTTAAGTCTGAACATTACCATTTTTAAGTCTGAACAATAAGTATTTTTTGTCTGATCTTTTGCTTCTTTTGAAGTCTGAACATTACCATTTTTAAGTCTGAACAATACCATTTTTAAGTTTGATCATTGCTTCTTTTTAAGTCTGAACATTACCTTTTTTAAGTCTGAACAATAAGTATTTTTAGTCTGATCATTGCTTCTTTTTAAGTCTGAATATTACCATTTTTTAAGTCTGAACAATACCATTTTTAAGTTTGATCATTGCTTCTTTTTAAGTCTGAACATTACCTTTTTTAATTATGAACAATAAGTATTTTTAGTCTGATCATTGGCTAGTTTTAAGTCTGAACATTACCATTTTTAAGTCTGAACAATAAGTATTTTTAGTCTACACATTGCTTCTTTTTAAGTCTGAACATTTCCATTATTAAGTCTGAATATTGCCTATTTGATCCGATATCTAATACTCGTACGGAATTGAAAATTTTTTTTATTTCAAATGTCCCTTAAATAAAAAAAAGATCTTAATCTATTTGGTTAACGAACGTCTCCTTCTATCATCATTCCAATTCGCAGTAGGACAACCGCAAGTTAGGGTTTCGATCAACATGAAGATCGAAGCATCTGATTCCATTTCGGCGTTTGGTACTCTTTTTATAGGGTTTAGGGTTTTTCTATATACAGTAGTTTTTTTGGGAATCATTTTTAATCTCTATTATATTGCTAATATGAAGGCCACCAACAACAAATCATTGACCTGACATCTGACGGGGAAAGTAATACACATACTGAAATAGTAGAAGGTGAGATTGGAGGAACCGAAATAGTAGAAGGTGAGATTGGTGATACTGAATTAGCAAAAGGGGAGACTGGAGGAACCGAAATAGTAGAAGGTGAGAGTGGAGGAACCGAAATAGTAGAAGGTGAGAGTGGTGATACTGAAGCAACAGAACCTCTTGATCGTGATGAGGTTATAGAAGATAGCGAAGAATTTGGTGTTGTACCTGAATACAATAGTTTGTACAAGGGACTTCAGGTTGTCCCCTCTTTGTCATTTGTGAAGGTTATACAGCAAAGAAAACACTCCTTGCAAAAAAATACACAGGTACCAGAATCAGAGAAGACATCCCTGACAGAGATAATAAAACATAACTATCACCAAATATCTATACAAATTTTATTTTACTCAGCTTTATTTATACCTTAATTTGGTGATTAATTGTTATCTTTTTATATAGGCAATGCAAAGACAAATTGAAACTCCAAAAGACAAGACATTAGACAAAGAAGCAGAAGTAACAACTGATCAAATCTCCAGTGAGGTACCCTGAATAATTATTTCTGCTCAGTCTGAACAATATTGATTTTACTTCTGAGCAATGCGGTTAAAGACTGATAAATTTGTTTCTATTTTTTTTAGGATGTGATGGCAGTTTTTAGGAGTTTATATGGAAAGCTTGAACAAAAAGTACACGAGTTTAAAAATTTGTACATTATTCTGAAAAATAATGTACATTTTTACGATGAAGTGAATACTTTATATGGGAGAATCAAGTCTGTAATGAATGACGACTTACCAGAGTCGCTCAACAGGAAAAGGTCATTAGATGATTTTTCAGAACAAGACCTTTTCCATTTAAGTTTAGGAGATGTTATAAATTCTCCTTTATCAAAAAAACAAGCTACACAACCTGTTGAGGAAGGTTTTGAAAGGACCGACTATAGTACACTTGGAGATAGCATGGAAAATGAGCTTGAAGCAATTTTGGCGGAGGTTACCAAAATTGAATCCATGTATGAGTTGAGTAAAACTACATCAGCTGAAGTTCAGGGGAAAGCAGCTACAACACACAAGATACTTGAACGATTAAAGAAGCCTTTAGTTGCTACAGAATCTCAATACAACAATAGAATAATTCCTATTGATGATGACTTCTCTGAAGAAGAAATTAGAATATATGATTGGGTGACAACCGTCATATCTGATTCGTAAGTCTTTTTTTTTTACATGAATAACTTATCTTATTTTTGTAGACAATCTTTTTACCATATATGTTATGATTTTCTGTTTTTACACAGTGAAGATGAGGTGATCTTCGCTTCAAGTGGGCTGTTTTCACTAAGATCTGACTTTCAGTCATTGGAATACAATCACTTTATAAGCGAGAATGCTCTTAATTCCTGGATAGTTATTTTGAATGAAATGGAAATACAAAGTAGTCATCCACCATCTATAGGGCGTTATTTCTGCCTTATCAGTGAAACCGTAAGTATATTGCTTTTATTTTTCATTAGGTCTTAGCAGTTTCCTAATTTTTATCTTTTCTTTTTAGCTTTATTCTCTTCATGAAGATCATCGGCGACCTAGATATAAGGATTTCCAACGCATTCTGAAATTTACAGAAGAAACGTTTCCTAAATTAGATATTAAGAAAGCTAAACTGGTAAACTAATCTCCTATTATGTAAAAAGATCATCAGCAACCTTTTATTTTTTTTAACAATTATTCTGTTCTTATCAGGTTTTCTTTCCCATCTGTCATTTGTTACACTACTTTGTTGTCTGTTTCAATTTCTCTGGAAGGACCATAGATATATTAGACAATTTCTGTGGAGGAGAAGAATCCATTGAAAAAAAATATGGAGAAAGTCTTCCAAGCCTGGTATGTTTCGTTTTACTTTGTTCTATATAATTTAAGTCGGATAAGTCTAATCATTATGAATTTAAGTCTCATCATTATCTTATCTATTTAATTCTGATCATTATTAATTTAAGTCTGATCATTATCAATTAAAGTTGATCATTATTCATTTTAGCTATAAGTGTGATAATTTTTATAAGTCTGAGGATATAACCATTTTCAGATAAAACTTTTCAAAACTTATCTTCTTAAGATTAAGCATCCCGATGTATCTTGGATATCGGTAGATACACCAAAGAATCTGTTAGAAATGTCATGGAGAACATTTTCTAATGAAAATGATTGTGGAGTTTTTGCAATGCGCCATTTGGAGACTTATTATGGGGAAGCAGTTGGGAATTGGTATAGTGGATTTGCTCCTGAATCTGAAAAGGTAATCCTGAATTCAAAGATACATTTTCAAATACTAAATTACTGTTCAATTAAATTTTGATTAACCAAATTAATTTTTTTACAGCAAAAAGATCAAATAAGAAGACTCAGGAAAAGATACTTACACAAAATGTTGCTTGCTGATTCCAATCCATTGAAACCGAAAGTAGTTGAAGCTCTTCATCATCATGTGATTGTGAAGAAAGAAGAGGAGCATGACGAGTAGACAATTGAGGAGACTGATATTTTTGAAATTTAAATTGTATGAAACACTATGTTATAACCCTGACCAAATCACTTATTAATTGGATTATTGTCTCTTAAAGTTTTATTCATTATTTGTTTTTAATTATGAGCACTTATTTTTCTCAAGTTTGATATTTGTCTCTTTAAGTCTGAACATTACCATTTTTAAGTCTGAACAATAAGTATTATTAGTCTGATCATTGCTTCTTTTTAAGTCTGAACATTACCATTTTTTAAGTCTGAACAATAAGTATTTTTTAGTCTGATCATTGCTTCTTTTTAAGTCTGAACATTATCATTTTTTAAGTCTGAACAATAAGTATTTTTAGTCTGCACATTGCTTCTTTTTAAGTCTGAACATTTCCATTTTTAAGTCTGAACAATAAGTATTTTTAGTCTGAACATTGCTTCTTTTTAAGTCTGAACATTACCATTTTCAAGTCTGAACAATAAGTATTTTTAGTCTGAACATTGCTTCTTTTTAAGTCTGAACATTACCATTTTCAAGTCTGAACAATAAGTATTTTTTGTCTAATCTATTTTAAGTACAAAAAAAAATTTGAATATTTTTTTTGAGTGATATAGATTAAAATGAATTATTCAGCAAACAATTTTCATATATAAAAAAACAGAGAAATTATGAAAATTTGATTGGACCTTCTTCTTGAAAATTTGATTGCACTATCTCATCTTCTTGACATGGCTGTTCTTCTTGGTCAACTGCTTTTGATGGACAGGTTCGCTTATTATGAAAAGCTTTCATACCACAGTTTGTGCATAACCTTTTCTTCTTTGATTCTTCTATGCATATTTCCCTTGTGGTTTTTAACCTTTTTGCTCGTCCTTTGTTCTTTGCAACATTGGGTACTTGTATATTTACTTCAGTTGGTCGTGGAATGCCAATAACAGAAGTGAAAAAATCTGATCTAGATTTTGACTTGTCTGTTATTTCATCTGAGTGAAACATTCCACGTAGATTCTTCACACTTTCCAATAAAATCTTCATTTTTCCCTCATCATCTTTTACAAGCTGAACAATTGATCGGAATTCATGCCAAATCTCTGATACTAAAGGTGATTGATTCATAATAGAAGGAGAATTGATAGATGTATCTTTTTCAATTAAATTTGATGCTTCCTTGCACCATCTTTTCATGATAAGACATTGGGGAATTCTGTCCACCGCATTCGAGTTCAAAACATGAAATATATGCCTGCATATAATACCGTATGACTGGAACTTGTTGCAACTGCAAACTGCATTACTCGTCGAGATTGCAAATGATACCTGATTATAAGAAATTTTATCATAAAAATAAGAAGAGAAATTAGTGTTTAATCATTTTTCAAATATATGACTGAACAAACATTGTCAATTAAACTTTAACTTACTTGGCAGCTTGTTGTTGTCTGATCTCTCTCTTTTATTGTATATAATCTTATGTCTACATCTTTCAATACCTCTTCAATCGAACATTTGTACACTCCAGCCTCAATCTCAATTTCAATATCTTTAAAAATTCTGTGCGTAAATATTTCTGATGCGTGTCTAGCAATTTTAAGAGGACATTGAACAGGAAGAGATGTTGTATCATTTTCATAATCTAACTGAATTCTAGTTTTCCTTTGTTCCTTCATAGCAGTACGAAAGCCAAGGTAGAACTCAATAAAAGTCATGTAATGATGAATATATCTTCCAAAGAATGAATTTTCACTTTCAGATCGGGAGGTTGTTCTTAATAGATTGCCCATAAGCACATGTTTTGAATAAACTGGAATCCAAGATGATCGTTTGTCAAACATATCAGATAACCATGTGTTGTTCCCTACCTTGTATTCTTCAATGACATTATTCCATCCATTTTCGAAATCAGATGGTTCATTGTGGTGTCCCCAAATTACAGAACCAATTCTTTTCAGAAACTCATTTACATTACACAAAGGACCTACCTGCACGTCATTAAACAGCTAATAATTATTAAATTCGCAACTAAAGTCTGTTTTATTAACAAGTTAAGTGACCATTTGTAAATAACATCTTGACTTCAAAATGTTAATGATCATAATTGAATTAAAATTAATGATCAGACTTCAAAATATAAAAAAAATAATCAGACTTAAAAACTTAATGATCAGACTTAAAAACTAGATGATCATACTTAAACACTTAATGATCACACTTAAAATCCATAATGATCAAACTCATAGACTTAAATGATCACACCAAAAAAAAAAGAATAATCAGAAAGCAAAAAGATAATGATCACACTTTAACACTTAAAGATCATATGTAAATAATTTTGTCATTCATAATTCAAAACTAAATACCTTTGCTTTTAATTTTTCTGCAATATGCCACATGCAAAATCTGTGGTAGCTTCTATCAAATACTTGAGCAACTGCAGCTTTCATTGCAGGGTCTTGATCAGTAATAATAATATTTGGCTGTTCAGATAGTAGATTCTTAAAGCAAGTCAATAGCCATGTGTAAGAATCTATGTTTTCATTTGATATAAGCCCTGCTGCCAAAGTGACAGACCTACGGTGGTTGTCCACTCCAGTAAAAGGAACAAAAATCAAATTATACCTGAAAAGCAGTGAATATTAAATATGTAAATGACTCAGAATTTTACTGCAAAAGAAGGATATTTACACAAAAATATTCAATGATTTCTGATTTAAAATTCTTACTTGTTCATTCGGTATGTTGCATCAAATGAAACCACATCAGCAAAAATTTTACAGTCCTTTATCGATATCTTGTCAGCAAAGAATAACCGAGACAGAGCCCCTTCTTCATTAATATAATGCTCAAAACAAAATCCAGCATCAGAATTCTTTTTCTCCGTTAAATAGTTCACTAACATCTGAGCATCTCCGCCACCAATATAACTTTTCAAATCCCTTTTAAAATTTTTGAAATCAACTACCAATGCACCAACATTTGAACTCCCACCAGAAATTTCTGATACTATCCGATGAGCTTTTGTTGCTCCTATATTTATATTTCCTCCAGCAACAATTAAATGCTGATGTTCAAGACTCAATTGTCTATTGTTACGTAAAAACTGCTTGCCCAATTCAGTAGCCAATCGATGATTATGGTTTTCTTCAAATACAAAGACCTCATATTTACCACCATCAACAAGCCTGACACGCATTTTAGCTAAACAACCACATCGAGTACTCTTTCTGCCTCTTGTTTCTTTTTTTGTCTTTAAGAGGCTATCTTTTGGTTTTTGTTTCTTGTTAAGACCCTCATAGTGACACAACATATGTTGAACAAGAACTGTACTGCCATCTTTATGAAGTTTCCTGGTACCATGGCGCATTGTAAATCCACAGATATCTGCATATTTGTCATAGAATTTAAACGCCTTCTTCAATGTATCAAACAAAAGCCCTATGAATGGCTTACGCTCATCAGGACACGGTGGTGTGTAAAACTGCACACAGGAAGGTGTAGAAACAGATTTATTTGAACATTCTGAATCAACACATTCATTCTCAGACTCATTGTTAATGCCCCCTGTATTATCATATAAAGAATAATGTTAGTATAGATGTGAGAACAATATTATAACATTAGACATATAAGTATGAAATTTTTTTTATCGAACAAGTATGATTTTTTATGCATTAACACAAAATTACCAACTTTCTAATCTATAACACTGTTGATCAAGGATGTTAAGTCTGAAAATTATCAAATTAAACTTTTCAACTTCAAGTTTAATCATTGTAAGACGACTTCAATGTAAGAAAGCGCATATTAAGATCAAAAACATACAGAAACGTATACACTAAATACAGAAACTAAAACAGAATTCAAAATATTTTTTAATCAAAACCGAATGGAACCTGCAACGACGCTGGCTAAATCGTCCATCTCTTACAACGACAAACCCTAAAGTGTAAACTGAATGAAATAGTCAGACGGAATTTCAAATAAGCGACTAAATTGGAAATAAAATTAACCGTATATGTGAAAGAGACCATAATGCCCGTCGGTGTTTGAAATAAATAGAAATTTATGTGTGATCATTAATTCTTTAAGTCTGATTATTGATTATTTTTATTCTGATCATTACCATATTTAAATCTATCATTGCTTCTTTTTAAGTCTGATCATTACCATTTTTAAGTCTGAACATCAAGTATTTTTAAGTCTGATCATTGCTTCTCTTTAAGTCTGAACATAACCATTTTTAAATCTGAACGGTAAGTATTTTTAGTCTGAACATTGCTATTTTTTAAGTCTGAACATTAAGTATTTTGAGTCTGATCATTGCTTCTTTTTAAGTCTGAACATTACCTTTTTTAAGTCTAAACAATAAGTATTTTAGTCTGAACATTGCTATTTTTTAAGTCTAAACATTAAGTATTTTGAGTCTGATCATTGCTTCTTTTTAAGTCTGAACACTACCATTTAAGTCTGAACACTACCTTTTTTAAGTCTGAAAACTACCTTTTTTAAGTCTGAACATTACCATTTAAGTCTGAACACTAACTTTTTTAAGTCTGATTATTAAGTATTTTTAAGTCTGAACACTACCATTTAAGTCTGATTATTAAGTACATTTAAGTCTGAACACAACCTTTTTTAAGTCTGAACACTACCATTTAAGTCTGATTATTAAGTATTTTTAAGTCTGAACACTACCATTTAAGTCTGAACACTACCATTTAAGTCTGATTATTAAATATTTTTAAGTCTGAACACTACCATTTAAGTCTGAACACTACCATTTAAGTCTGAACACTACCATTTAAGTCTGATTATTAAGTACATTTAAGTCTGAACACTACCATTTAAGTCTGATTATTAAGTACATTTAAGTCTGAACACTACATTTTTTAAGTCTGATTATTAAATATTTTTAAGTCTGAACACTACCATTTAAGTCTGAACACTACCATTTAAGTCTAAACACTACCATTTAAGTTGAACACTACCATTTAAGTCTGATTATTAAGTATTTTTAAGTCTGAACATTACCATTTAAGTCTGATTATTAAGTACATTTAAGTCTGAACACAACATTTTTTAAGTCTGAACACTACCATTTAAGTCTGATTATTAAGTATTTTGAAGTCTGAACATTACCATTTAAGTCTGAACACTATCATTTAAGTCTGAACACTACCATTTAAGTCTGAACACTACCATTTAAGTCTGATTATTAAGTACATTTAAGTCTGAACACTACCATTTAAGTCTGATTATTAAGTACATTTAAGTCTGAACACTACATTTTTTAAGTCTGATTATTAAATATTTTTAAGTCTGAACACTACCATTTAAGTCTGAACACTACCATTTAAGTCTAAACACTACCATTTAAGTTGAACACTACCATTTAAGTCTGATTATTAAGTATTTTTAAGTCTGAACATTACCATTTAAGTCTGATTATTAAGTACATTTAAGTCTGAACACTACCATTTAAGTCTGATTATTAAGTACATTTAAGTCTGAACACTACCATTTAAGTCTGATTATTAAATATTTTTAAGTCTGAACACTACCATTTAAGTCTGAACACTACCATTTAAGTCTGATTATTAAGTATTTTTAAGTCTGAACATTACCATTTAAGTCTGATTATTAAGTACATTTAAGTCTGAACATTACCATTTAAGTCTGATTATTAAGTACATTTAAGTCTGAACATTACCATTTAAGTCTGATTATTAAGTACATTTAAGTCTGAACACAACATTTTTTAAGTCTGAACACTACATTTTTTAAGTCTGATTATTAAATATTTTTAAGTCTGAACACTACCATTTAAGTCTGAACATTACCATTTAAGTCTGAACACTACCATTTAAGTTGAACACTACCATTTAAGTCTGATTATTAAGTATTTTTAAGTCTGAACATTACCATTTAAGTCTGATTATTAAGTACATTTAAGTCTGAACACAACATTTTTTAAGTCTGAACACTACCATTTAAGTCTGATTATTAAGTATTTTTAAGTCTGAACACTACCATTTAAGTCTGAACATTACCATTTAAGTCTGAACATTACCATTTAAGTCTGATTATTAAATATTTTTAAGTCTGAACACTACCATTTAAGTCTGAACACTACCATTTAAGTCTGAACACTACCATTTAAGTCTGACTATTTAGTACATTTAAGTCTGAACACAACCTTTTTTAAGTCTGAACACTACCATTTAAGTCTGATTATTAAGTATTTTTAAGTCTGAACATTACCATTTAAGTCTGAACACTACCATTTAAGTCTGATTATTAAGTATTTTTAAGTCTGAACACTACCATTTAAGTCTGAACACTACCATTTAAGTCTGAACACTACCTTTTTTAAGTCTGAACAATACCATTTAAGTCTGAACACTAACCATTTTTGGACTAAATTGAAAATAACATAATTAGGTTTTATACCCATTAGTGTGGAATGACTATTATACCCCTCCGTGTTTTCTCCGGAATTTCGACTAAACTGGGACACGTGTCGGCTTTATAATCGGTTTGTAGTTTTTATTTATAATTTGGTTTGTACCTGAACCGGCAATTGGTGGCGTCGGCTGAGCTTCGTCAGCGAGTTTGAGATGCAGCACTGCGTTTGGGCTTTTGGGGGACTGACAAAGGTGAATAGGCCCAGCACACAATTCTGATTTTCTGAAATTGGGCTTACTTCGTGTAATCGCAACATTTAAAATAGTGAAATTGATAAAAAGGGGTATGAACTATAATCTATTGATAAATCATAATTCGAACTATAAAAATTGATAATTAATGGTAATTTTAAAATATTTTAATCATCAATTTCACAATTAAGGCAAAAGACTTTTCCAATTCATCGTTTACTGACATAATTATATTCGCCAGTTAAGTGTTATATGAAAATTAAAATATTTTGAAATTAACCTTAATTATCAATTATCATATTTCGAACCGTGATTTATTAATGAATGATAATTCTTACTCCTCTTTATCATTTTTCCTTTAAAATAATAACGTGAGTACGTGACTTAAAACAATCAGTGCATAGCCAAGTTTAAATTAAATTAGAGATTAAATTAAAATTTCTAAATTAGTTTAAACACTTATATGGCCAAAAAAATCGGCCCATTAGGTCACCGAAACCCTAGCCGGAGCAACCGTTTCCATAAACCCTTGCCAAAACCCCTGCGACGGTTCTCCTTTCAATTCATTTTCTCTCTCCTCTGCCCCAATTATTCCCTCCCTTTTCTCTCTGCACTTCAGAGCCCCAAAACCGAAGCAATGCCGCTCGGGGAGAGAATCGGCGACAAGTCTGAATCCAGATACTGCGGTGTTGAGACGGATTTCGACGATGACATGCCTAATTTGCTCTATCGGAATATTTCTAATGGTGGATTTGACTTCGTCGTTTCCACTCTGGTCAGTCCCTCCAACTTTTTGACCTTCTTTTTGGTTTCTTTTTTTTATGTTTTCTCCGACCATCATTTCGTTAGTACAGCCGTGGGGGTATTGGCGGTAGTGTCCTCAAATAAATAACATGTCTGCTTCTTTGGGGCCGTAGTGACTTCAAAGAAATAATATGCCTGCTTCTTTGTACATTGCAAACAGATGGATCCCTCTTATAGACCTAGCTTGGTGCAAAACGACAGTAGCAAATCAGTAGCACTTCCATTTGCGGGATCAGACTTAGTGTTGTCTCCTTCTCAATGGAGTGGCCATGTTGTTGGTATGGTTCACTCGTCTTGAGCCCCATATTCTTGCAGTGTTGTTGTTGTATATATATGGCCAAATTCGTTCGTTGATTTACGGGAGTATATGTAACTTCTCTTCAGGTAAAATTAGCTCATGGATTGATCTAGACTCTGAAGATGAGAAACTTCGCCTCGACTCTGAAATAACTCTTAAGCAGGAAATCGCTTGGGCATCTCATCTCTCATTACAGGTGTGTAATACGCCAAATTAATTAGTTATGCTTGCAAGAATGTTTGGATTTCCTCTCAAGAAACACTCGTTTTGTAGTAGTTACTTCTTCTTTGAACTTAAGTTTATTCATTTCTTTCAAGTATATTTCATACTATGTATACCTCTTTTGGGATACATTAAAGTTCAGAATTTTTTGTGTTTTGTTCTATTAGTAGTTTTTTTTTGAAGTTGTCTTTAACTTAAATATGTATTTAATGGTTGGTGATTACACTCAGGCGTGCCTCCTTCCGGTACCAAAAAGTACGACATGTAGTAACTATGCTAGGTTTGTGAATCAAATTCTTCAAGGCTTGAACAACATGCAGGTATTGCTCTTAATCCATATGTTTTGCTCCCTTTGTCCATTTTCCATCCGTTCTCTTAATACCTAGCCGATCTTCAGTTGTGGCTTAGAATTCCACTGGAGAAAGCCGATGATGAAGGTGCTTCAGGAGGCAAATCTGAAATGGTATGCTACAGTAGGCAAAATACTATTTAATTGCCTTTATATGCTGTGATCAACTATGATATTTTCTGTACGCCACCATTGTCTTTGCCAAGTGGTTTGGTTTTGGTCAGTGGACAACCTTTCTTAAAGTCAATGGTTCAAACATTGGTGGGTGGGTGTGAAACTCTTTCACAGGGACAAAAATCGGCCCTTAGTCTTTTTTTTTGTGTTCGTTGGCCTTATCTGAAACATGTAATTTTTATTTTATTTTATCTAATATCAAAAAATGCTTACTCTTTCCATGCACGCGGTAGCTTTAAAATATCTTATATTTGTTTTTGTAATTTCACATCCGTTTCTGCAGCATGGATCTGCAGATTCGTGGGAACTCTGGAACTCCTTTAGGTGTCTATGTGAACATCACAGTCAGTTGTCAGTTGCCCTCGATATATTGTGAGTCACTCTTACATTATTCTGATTCAGGTGGATGCCTAATAAATGAGATTGTAAGTTAATCTAAAGGATTTAATCTAGAAGCATAATTAAATAGCAAAGAGCATGAAATATATGTTTCTCCTTTTGTTTGATTTTCATGTTTGATGTTTTTGGCATTTTTGTTTCACTAAACTCAATAATCTTTAGAGCATATGTTCCTTGTTCCCATTTAGTCTTAAAATATTTTTCTCAACTGACCACAGTGGTGCACGTTTCACCCTGGTTGATGATTTTACTTTAGGAGTTCGCTGCCCTCGGCAAACTCTATTGGCCGCTGGTTTGGAGAGCCCATGAAGGCAGCGATTGTCCACACAGATGTATGTGTACCATGTGTTGTCAGTCGATTTAGATTCTTAGTTGGCAGTTGGCACTTGAGGAGCGTGGTTAATTTTTGTAACTGATTTGCAGTCCTTCCTAACAAATGCTCGTGGATATCCATGTTTATCAAAGCGCCACCAAAAGCTTGTCACAAGTTATTTTAATTACTCAGTTCAGGTGGGTTTGTCCTTTTTGTTTGTCATGTCACACACTCTTTCTTATTTAATTCAAACAGTGTGCAGACTTGTGAGAAGGTTATGTGGCAGCATTATATATCATGAGGAACGACTATGTCAGAGCAACTTTGTATCTGTCCAGAGTTGTTAATATTTAAGAACAATGCTCGTTTATTTGATAACTCAACGATTGATTACTTTTTAGATTGTTCTGTGTGGTAAAGGAGCACAAGCTTCAGGGAGTTCTGGTAAATCCATTGATCAAGCTGATGGTATAGTCCCAAAATTGATTATTCTCAAAATGTATTACAATGTCAAAGGTTTGCACCACTGTACTTCATGTCCGTTTTATAGGTTTGCAGAAGCATCCACTCAAGTCCTATTTGGATTATGTTGGTTATCTTTATCAAAGGATGGACCCCCTTCCTGAACAAGAATGTTTTGAGGCTGGTCTCCTTTTCATCCTCTATAGTCTAAGAGCACTTATCAAACCTGTTTTGGCTTGTATTTAGATTATCTTTTGAGTGACATTTTTCATTAGCTGTTCATTCTTATGGCCAGATTGGTTACCGGGATTTCTTACAATCTCCGTTACAAGTAAGTTTCTGAGTTCTTACCTTATGTACCAGACACGATCGTTTCTGCTGACATTTTTTTTAAATTTGTGAGCTCTGTTTTTATATCACAGCCACTCATGGATAATTTGGAGGCCCAGACATATGAGACTTTTGAGAAAGACACCGTCAAATATAGCCAGGTACATGTGCATCGTATATAATTTATCTGATTACTTGAATAACATCTTTGACCACTTATGTCACTAATGTTCTTAGTCAAAAAGACATGTCTATAAATATTTATATTCGTTGTCTCACTTGTGATGGTTTGGACGAGAATCTTGCTGTGTGATTTGTAGCCAAAGTATCATGACAATGTGTTTGTATGCTGGTTTTGTTGGACAAATCCTGATTTTTTTCCCGTTACCTCTTTGTTCAGTATCAAACTGCAATAGCCAAAGCCTTGGTAGATAGGGTCCCGGACGAGAAATCATCACTTTTAACTACGGTAATTGAGACTATTGTGTTCAAGTCATCCTGACATGTGGTGGACTATCCACGATCATTGACAGATTCTCACATATTGTGGCTAGGTATTAATGGTTGTTGGGGCTGGTCGTGGACCTCTCGTTAGAGCTGCATTGCAGGTTTCACTCGATACAGTGCATTCCGTTTTCCTGCAGACACCACTTTATTTTGTGCATTCGATCTTATCCTCACTTATAGGCAGCCAAGGAAGTTGAGCGGAAGTTAAAAGTTTACGCGGTGGAGAAAAACCCTAATGCTGTTGTGACACTTCATGTAAGTTCAATCCTTGACGTCATTGTATATTCCACCTCTATCAAGGTTTTGATTTTCAGGCTGAAAAAAGAGAGGAAATGAAAACTTGTTATCATGTCTGATCATAATCAATTCATGCAGAGCCTGGTTAAATTGGAAGGTTGGCAGAGTGTCGTCACCATAATTTCGAGTGATATGCGGTGCTGGGATGCACCTGAAAAGGCTGATATATTGGTAAAATAATTATTTTTTTACTTTTAGGTATGGTTCTTTGGTGTTTCTACTCAGTAATAAGGCCCTCTTTTATTTTTGACTTTTCAGGTCAGTGAGTTGCTAGGGTCATTCGGTGACAATGAACTATCTCCCGAATGCCTTGATGGAGCGCAAAGATTTCTTAAGGACGATGGGATTTCTATTCCGTCCATGTAATTATTCGAATTCAAATAAATGTATATCTAATTAAATTCTTTTAAGTATTGTTAAGCAATTCTGTTTATCTGATATTGGTACAGTGAGACTGCCAATTTGCTGCTTGCTTGAATTCAGTAGTGTAAAGCAGTCCTCTGGTTCCTTAGTATTTTGCTGCTTTTCACAGTTTACGTTGGAATTCTGAGTTGCACGCAAGTATATGTATGGTGTATTGTTAATGAGTTTCTCTGTGCTTTTTCTCATGCATTCTGCGACATTGCCAGGTACACAAGCTTTATTCAACCAGTGACGACATCTAAGCTGTACAATGATGTAAGACCTTTACCTTTGTTGTTTTTCAATTATAATAAGGATAATTGTTCAAGTGATGTGAATGTGGCAGGTTAAGGCACATAAAGATCTTCTGCATTTTGAAACTGCATACGTCGTAAAGCTACACAAAGTAGCCAGGCTTGCTCCTTCTCAACCTGTGAGTAATATGTTTCCACATGCTGAATTCTGTTAGTTATATTGTATGCACCTTTATGAGTGTATGCCTTCTTAATGAAAAGGTATTCACATTTACACATCCGGAATTTTCTCCTGGGAAAACAAATGACCGTTACAAGAAGCTTGAGTTTGAGATACCCAGCAATACTGGATCAGCTATGGTGCATGGTATGGCGTTCGTAATGTAACAGTTTATACACTGGGTGATTAAGTAGTTCAAAGGAGAAAGTTGATTCTAATGAAGCACACGGATAGCAACTGTCTTTTTATTGTTTCCATTCTGAAAGTTAGCTTCTCAAGGATTATTTAATGATTTTCATTTGCAGGATTTGCTGGCTATTTTGACTCGGTACTGTATAAAGATGTACATCTTGGTATAGAACCATCAATGCCTACTTCAAACATGTTCAGCTGGTATGAGGTTTCACTCTCAGTATATCAAAAGCATAATAATACTATAGTTGGGTGGTTTCACATCTTGTTCAGTTCCTCTAATACACGCTTCTCATATTTTTGTCCTCTTCAGGTTCCCGATATTTTTCCCCTTGAGAACACCGTTGCTTATACCACCAGGATCTCGTCTAGAAGTTCACTTTTGGCGTTGTAGCAGACCATCTAAGGTAATTCATCTCCCTGCGCAATCCCCATATAATTTGCCACAACTTTTTATTTCTTTCGGTAGCTGGCGGTAATGTATCATATCGTTTGTAGGTTTGGTATGAATGGTGTGTGGCCTCTCCTTCAGCTTCACCTATCCACAATAGCAATGGTCGATCATACTGGGTTGGGCTGTAGGCTGTAGCTGAGATGAAATGTTCCAAATGAGACCACAAACTAAAAGATACAAGTTTGCTGTTGTATCTTTTAGTGGCATGAGGCGGCTCCTTGAAGCGCCAGTTTCTTTGGAAGATTAGTTCTTTAGATTCTCCCTCCATAGTTTCACTAATTTGTTCCATAAATGTGTAACATACTTGTACACTTTTTCATGAAGTACAATATTTGTATATTTGTTCTGCCATTGGTGGCAAACCGCAGGTAAGAGACTCACGAAACTATCAAATTAAATTAATCCGAAAAGAATGGAAAATATTTTATGATTGATTATAGAATAATTGATGACAATCAGATGTTCGGGTTCTGGACATATACCGCTAGGGCTCGATCGGGCTGGCGGCAACACATAATTGCTTTCTCGACTCTCGAAACCTCTCTCTCATCACTATCTTTCACACAATCTCGAGCCCTAACGATTCTGAGACCACTCGCGGGAACTAGGAACAACACCTTCGCCTTCCCGGAGTTTCTTCATTTCGCGGACGCTGCACATTCGTTTCTTTTGACGCTCTTTAGATTTTTGCTTCGCCATGGATGCGACGACGGAGGAGGACGGAGCTCCTTTGGCGGAGGCTGAAGTGGAAGGCGCGTTGGTAGCGGTGGAGAATCAACAGCCTGATGAAGTTGAGCGAGAGGAATTGTTAATCGCCAGGGCGCAGAGGCTAATGGATAGGATCACTGCCTCGCCTGACAACCCTAATCCTTGCTTCCTTCATGCTCTCGCAACTATAATTGAGGAAGAAGAAGCCAGGTCCTTATTCCTGACTGCTTCCTATTTTTTCTTGTTTTGCAGTCAATTCAGCACTTTCTGTATTGTGCACCTTGATCCAATGCTGCGACATTTCTCTCTTTTTTCTTGCTGAGAGAATAGTTTGCTAGTTTGGCACTAAATCTTCAAGTAGCTTGGCATTTTATTTGAAAATTGGGCAAGTAGTACTCAATAGATATAATTAGTTCAACATTTTTTTTTACCTCCTTGATTTTGGCTTCTTAATCTCAGTCATCCTTCATATTTGGTGCATAAATGTAACACATTTTATGTCTGTTCTGCTTCTGCATTTTCCTTGCGGGATTAGGTGATTTAAACTGCACTCCTATGATAAAACTGACCATTGGAAAATACAGATGATTGGTTGATGGTCTTAGAAACTGCATTTGAGACATACTGGCGCTGTTCTTTTGGATACATTATCTTGTTTGTCCCACAATACGATACTTTGAAAATTCCTTTTTTTTTTTTGTTACATTTGGGAAGTTCTAAGTAGTAAATATGCTGTTGGTGATCATTGAACATGGTGTGGGTTTTATCTATGGCTTCTATAGTTTGTTTTTGTACTTAGATCTAGAAGCATTTTGTGTATTTAAGCATTGTCTGGATTTTCAATGTAGGTACATGGAAAAGGTAGGCCACTCAGATACACACAATGGACGCGCTTCACACACTATAGGTCACCTAGGGGACTTACTCCGAGTAAACAACTGACCTTTTTAAGTCTTTCTCAATTGGAGTCTGATATTAATCGTTTAAATCCATCTCTTTTATCAATAACCTTTTTTTTTTCTGTTCCGTGCAGGACAACGATGAATTTTTTGAATTGATCTCTTCAAGATTTTTGGTTCGGACTGAATACCCTATTTCTGTTCAGGCTGCATCTTCAAGACTTCTTCTCTGCTGTTTGATAAATTGGATGGTTAGTCAACATGACAAAATTTGTGAAGAACATACTGTTTATTTTGCGTATGAGTTGTGTGACACTTTTATTTGGTGATATGTGTCAATCTGCAGTATCCCCATGTTTTTGAAGAGCTCGTGCTTACAAAAATTAAAGGCTGGATTATGGATGATAATGATAGATATTCTGGTGAATCTCTTAATGTGAAGCCTAATCGCGAGAGGAAGATGCCCTCTGACTCTGAAATGTTGAAAACATATTCTGTTGGACTCATGGCAATATGTTTAGCTGGGTATGCTTCTTAATGAATGGATATTTTATTATATTCTTAATGTCTTTACACACTCAAACCATTGAGTATAATTGGTGGTGAATGGTGATGCCAGGGGTGGTCAAGTGGTAGATGATGCATTGACCTGCGGGCTATCAGCCAAGCTAATGCGTTACCTTCGCACTCAAGTTTTAGGATTTCCAAGTACAAGCCAAAAGGATGTTGGAGCTTCATGTGAAAACAAAAATTCATCTGGTGCTACCTGCATTAAAAACAGAGAAGAAGGAAGGTTGCGGTCTGACATGGTGTCGGATCCATCTCAGTTTGATGATTCATGGATTGCAAGCGAAGAAACATCAGGTGCTCGTAATACGGGAAGAGATCTTGAAAAAAGTTATGGACATGTAGACGCTCTCTGGAATGTTGACGGAGAGCTGCCTACTGATGCAAGTACTAATGCAATTGAAGGTCCCTGCAGCGAGGTCCAATCTCACAGCCAAAATCTGGCCATAAACAAGATGAAGTCTATTTCTTTTGATGAGAGTGGTAGAGATGATTCTTTAAAGCGCCGGACGCCTTGTGGTAGGGGAAGATACAAAGGTAAAGGAAGAACTAGTGAATGGTCTAATGACAATGAGGTGACTTTGACCTCTCCAGTGTCAGGAAGCCGTTTAGCTTTCGGACAGAATAAAGATGGAGTTGCATCACAAGATTCAGATCTATCAAAGAAGTTGCTTGTTTCAAGCAGGTCCACTTTTGATGTTGATGTTATTGAACAAGAGGAGGACGATGAATGTTTTCAGGGATGCAAAATTGGCTCTCAGGATATATCAGATAGTGTTAAGAAAGCAGTGAGTGCTGCTAAAGCTGAAGCAAGAGCTGCTAATGCACCTGAGGAAGCCATCAAAGCAGTTGGCGACGCAGCTGCAGAATTGATAAAGAGTTCTGCTGTGGAGGTTAATATTATATACACTATTACATATTTTGTGTGTAAATTCACCCCTTCAATAGATATTACTTAATACTTGATGAATCTCTATGCCAGGAATTTAGAAAAACAAACAATGGTAGTACTGCGGTATTGGCAGCTGCTGAAGCTGCGCAGAGTGTTGTTGATGCTGCTACAGCCGTGCAGATGTCCAGGTGAGTAGTCATATGTTAATACTTTGTTCTTTTAACTCGCAGCACCACCTTATGTAGTCCTTTGGACTACATGCGTGTAAGCACATAAGTTACATTACATCACAAGAGCGTTGTAAAACTGAGACTTAATTTGATAATTGATGTCTGATAAAAGGTTTCATTTCAACAGACATAAGTCAAATTGATTTAAACTTACTTGGGCCTTCCTCTAGACGATTAATTGAATATGAATCACCTGTCCTGATAAGTTCTCAATTTTCAAGATTTATTGGTAATTCTTAGCGAATTCAAACAATGTATGTTGAGGGGAGGATACAGTATAAACAGGAATCATAATTTCTATAATTTTTTCCTTATTCGAATTGCTAACAGGAGGTTGAGTGTCACTGGTAAAGGTGAACTTCTCAATGTGGAGGCAACAGAATCTATTGAACCTGACATAAAGGAAGAGATTGAAGAATTTTCAATTCCGGATTGCCATTCTCTTGCAAGGCTGAGAGAGAAACATACCGTCCAGTGCCTTGAAATGCTCGGAAAGTATGTCGAAGTACTCGGGCCAGTGTTTCGTGAAAAAGGAGTGGATGTATGTATCGCGTTGTTGCAGAGGTGCTCTACTCATGACTCATTAAATCTTATGCTAATGCCAGATCTCCTGAAGCTAATATGTACACTGGCAACTCATCGCAAGTTTGCTGCCATGTTTGTTGATGTTGAGCGCGGTGGGATACAAAAATTGCTTACTGTTCCAAGGGATGAATTGACATTTGTTGGTCTCTCGTCTTGTTTGTTCACTGTTGGTTCTCTCCAGGTAATTCAGTGATAGTTTTATTAGTATTTACATCTCTAGCGTGCCATCATAACAAAACTCTTTGGTAATTGAGCTTGGTTTTTTAATGATTTAACAGCGGACTATGGAACGTGTATGTGCCCTTCCATCGGAAATTATCCATCAAGTTGTTGAGTTAGGTCTTCAGGTTCTCGAATGCCCAAACGATCAAGCACGAATTAATGCTGCTTCATTCTTCAATGATGCATTTGTTTTTCGAGCAGTTCTTGATTGTTTTGATGCTCAGAATGGTGTCAAGAAATTGTTGAACCTGTTACATGATCCAACACCAACAGAAGTTCTTACACTATCTAGGAAGCAGATAGCTTTCCACACATATGTTGCTCTTCGACAGTACTTCAGGGCTCACCTTCTCCTACTAGTTGATTCTATTCGACCAAAGAAGGGCAGTCAAAATACATCACGTTTTACACATGCGTTGAGGGCACCAAACAAACCACTTGATATTAGTGATGATACGATAGATACAACCATTCTTAATTTGCTAAAGGATAGGAGACTTGGACCTGCATTTGTTAGAGCACCATGGCCTGCTGTGGACAAATTCTTGGCGTTTAATGGACATGTTGTTATGCTGGAGCTATGTATGGTACGAAATCTGAGTCTCTAAAATAGTTATTGATATTCAATCTGATTACAGACACATAACATAATAAACTTGTTTCTCTGTAGGAGGCCCCACAAATTTCAGGTTACTTACAGGATTGGCGTCAATATGCCTTGGGTGTCTTGCACATTTTGACACTTGTGCCACGAGGCAGGAAGAAAATTATTGATGTAACACTGAGCAATAACCGCGACGGTATGGCAGTAATTTTGGATGTGGCAAATAGTCCAAAGCATGAGGTAATACTTTTTTTCTCTTACATATTTATTGTTAACTGTGATTGTGAATGACATAGTTCGAGTTGGTTATTGTATTCCCATTGTGTCATATGAAGCCATTAGCCATGCATGGGTCGTTATGACTCGTTACAATAGTTAAATAAATAGGAATAAGGAATGCATGAAACATATATTTGTCATGTCACTGGGATTAGAGTACTTATCTATCAGGGTCAATATCTTTCACGCACATAATACCTCTTTATTGTCTATTGGGCAGATTTCCCAATTGGCACTCAGTGTGTTGGTAAATCTCGTATGCCCTCCTCCTTCAATCAGTATCAAACAGTCTCCTGTTTCTCCAGGACTGCACAATCTGTCCGACCAAACCTTGTCTAGGGAGAGTGAAATGCTGGAATGGAATGGTTCATCTGCTCAGCCAGAACAGGATTGCTCAGTGATTCTTGGTACACCTAACCCAGGTGGCTTAGTTGGGGATAAGAGAATATCGTTAGGTGCTAAAGCCGGTTGTGCCGGTCTTGCTGCACTTTTGGAGCAGGGCTATTTTCAAGCAAGGAAAGCAGTTCGTGCAAATAATGGAATTAAAATCCTCTTAGATATTCTCCAAACGCGCGATGTAACTCCACCCGCTTTACTTTCTACTCTTGACTGTATCCGCGCACTTGCATGTCGGGTCCTCCTCGGGTTAGCTAGAGATGATGCAATTGCCCATATACTAACAAAGCTTCAGGTTTTATTTGTTTTATAGAATTGTGACTTGAAGTCGTTATGTTTGTATGTTGCTCTGAATTTCGTTAGTTACATATAGGTTGGGAAGAAGTTATCAGAACTAATTCGTGACACTGGTAACCAACCTGCCGGAAGTGAGCAAGGCAGGTGGCAAGCTGAACTTGCTCAGGCAGCAGTCGAACTCATTGCAGTAAGTTCTATTTATTAGTACATTGATCTTTGGATCACATACGTATGGGAATTTGAGTCTTGCATATATTTGCGATCTTGTATGCTTCTTATCACTATTAGGGATATCTTGCTCTCTTCTCTCTTTTTTTCGGGTCGAGTAGAGCTTTATCAAATGAGATAAAGGCCCAAAGTACTACGTTTTGGGTCATCTTGCTTTAATTTTCTATTTAATGGTCATTGATGAGTACTACTATTCTGAAAATCTGATCCAAGATTTTATTAGGATGAGGTAGAACTTAGAAGCAACACTAAATAACTTTTCTGTCATCTAAAATTGGTATGAAATTAAAGATGCTACCTAAGTGTACATTTTGATCAGTCAAACTCAAACCTCAGCTAATTGAAAAACAGCATTTAAATTAGTAGTAAATTTTAAAGAATGACATAGTATCTTGAAATGGCGGGCCATCCGCTAGTCATGACTAGATGTCATGACTAGATGTCATGACTCCGCATAACACTGTAATGACTAATGACCATGATAAAGATCAATAGCAAATTCAGAATGCATTCAGAGGGTCTTAATTGGATTCGAACACAAGTGACCTTCATGTGCATTGTGTTTTCATTTCTTCTTTTTTGTTAAGTCTTTCTTGAGAATCTTGTTTCCATTTCATTTCTTCATGTGCATTGTGTTTTCATTTGTTTGTTTTTGTATTAGTGTCATTTATGTTGTCATTTTGTTGTTCAGTCACTTGCTTCTCTCTGTGTCAGATTGTTACAAACTCAGGACGTGCAAGTACTCTCGCTGCTACTGATGCTGCCACCCCTACTTTGAGGCGCATCGAAAGAGCAGCCATTGCTGCTGCGACGCCTATTTCATATGATAACAAGTAGGTTTATTTTGTTGTATTCAAGCTCAACCATCACAAGGATTTACTTTTTACATTTGACCTTATGTGATGATTATTTCAGGGAACTTCTACGTCTTATGCATGAACACCTAGTGGCTTCTGGATTGTCCTCAACTGCTGGAACGTTGATAAGAGAGGCCCAGCTAACACCATTGCCTTCTTTGGTAGCACCATCCTCTCTAGAAAACCGAGTATCTGCTCAGGAAATTTCAATACCGCAAATGCAGTGGCCCTGTGGCCGAGTTTCTAGCGGATTCCTTTGTCGGAAAACAAATGATGTTAACATTCAGGGATCTTGTTCTGAGCCTAAATCAGCTATATCATCTTCATCAGAAAAGAAACTGCGAATTTTTTCCCCTTCTCTCAGTTTTAAGCCAAGAGACCTTCAAGAGTCTCATGGATGCGGCACACTTATTGATAGTGAAGTTCGCAACAGTTCAAGGGCGACTCCTGTGTTTGCTGATTCACACTCTCCAGGTGTGATTGGGGAGTCTAATGTGGATATGGAAGTTGAGAATAAGATGTTGGTTACTTCCCCAATAAAGAGAAAGTTATTTGAGATAAAAGATGGTAATGCTGGATCATCCTCTAAGCGGCTGAGCACTGGTGATCCAAGACGACGCCCTTCTGCTGGTTGCCAGACACCGTCTACTATTCAGAAAAGCAGTGTATTGCAAGAAAATGCTGGGAGCAACTCTCAAGCTCATATAACAAGCAATTGCCATGTTGATCAATTTGTGGATCGTTCAGCAGATAATCTGTCTCTTGATACACAGCTACCAGCTTCTAAACATGGTCTTCACAATTCTCTGGGGAACAATACCGAGCGCCTTACCTTAGATTCAATAGTTGTTAAGTATTTTGAACACCAACATCGCCAGTGCCATACGCCTATTGCTACTCTGCCACCGCTCTCTTTATTCCGTACACATGTTTGTCCTGAACCCAAACGTAGATTGGATGCTCCGTCAAATGTAACCGCTCGACTTGGTGCAAGGGAATTTTATGGTAGGCATGGAGGCGTCAGTGGATCATCTAAAGATCGCCAGTTTGTTTATAGCAGATTCAGGCCGTGGAGGAATTGCCGGGAAGATGGGGGTGGGCTTTTATCTTGCATAGCTTTCCTTGGAGCTTCGTCTCGGCTAATTGTCGGCAGTGATAGTGGAGAGCTCAAGATTTTTGATGTCAATAGTAGTAATTTGCTTGAAAACTGTGCTGCTCACCAATCAGCTTTGACACGTATCCAGTCTCATCTTTCGGGTGATAAGCAGCTAGTGCTGTCTTCGTCTGGGTTTGACATCCGACTTTGGGATGCATCTACACTGTCAAGTGGGCCCCTTTATTCGTTTGATGGATGCAAAGCAGCAAGGTTTAGCAATTCAGGTTCTGTATTTGCTGCTCTCTCAACAGAACCCAATAGTACCAATGCACGAGAAATTCTCCTGTATGACGTTCAAACGGGTAATTTGGATGCTAAATTATCTGATGAATCTGGTAGTTATAACAAAGCGCATGGCTTTCCTTTGATACACTTCTCTCCATTGGACACGATGGTCCTGTGGAATGGAGTTCTATGGGATCGAAGAGTATCAGGCCATATTCACCAATTCGATCGATTTACAGATCATGGTGGCGGTGGATTTCACCCAGCCCGTAACGAGGTACATTTGGCCTTCTCCCAGTGACCTTTATCTTCTTTTTTCTGCAGCACTCCTTCAAATTTATTTAATGAAAATCAAATAGAGTTGATCTTGCTAAATAAACGACCATATTTGCAAAGGACAAAAGTTCAGTGTTGTAAAAACCAGAAATTATCATGAGCTAACGTTCTACCTAATGACTGAATACTCTGTGGGACATTTCAGACGATAGATTGGCACTATCTGGTATTTTTACTTGTATATTTAATTTGGTTTTATTTGATTTAATTTTCTATGATCATTGTAGGTGATTATAAATTCTGAAGTCTGGGATCTTCGCAAATTTCAATTATTATACAAGATATCTCATCTGGATCAAACTGTCATAAACTTTAATGCTGCTGGAGATGTGATCTATGCATTCCTGAGGAGAAGTTATGAGGACATAAACACTGCCATTCATCCTCGCCGTGTTAGACATCCATTATATTCTGCATTTCGGACTGTGGATGCTGTGAGCTACTCAGAGATTGCTACTATTCCAGTAGAGAGATGTGTATTGGACTTGGCGACTGAGCCAACCGATTCTTGTATTGGTTTAATTACAATGGATGACCAGGAGTTATTTTCAGCCGCTAGAATATATGATGTTGGGCGTAGGAAACCGACTGATGATGATTCTGATCCTGATGATGATGCTGAAAGCGACGAAGATGAAGAGGAAGATGATATGGATGAAGAGGATGACATGTTACTCAGTCCAGAGGTTGATGGCGACAGTGAAGTTGATAGCGATTTTGATAACGATAATGAAGAAGAGGGTTATCTACTAGATGGTATTGACCTGGGTGGCGATAACGGGATACTAGATGTTATCTCTGAGGGAGAGGAGGATGATGATGACTATGAGGGAGATGGGGTTGATAGTGAAGGAGCCGACCCTCTTAGTAGTGATGAGGACAATGGTGAACAATGGTTTTGAATTCCAACTAGTAGATATTTGCATAACATTATGAATTGGAAGTAGTTAACAGGTAGATATCAGAATATATATCAGAATATCTAAACATCCGAGACAAATAATGATGTAGTAATAGTTGTTTAGTTGCCTGGAATTTGATGTTGTCTTAACTCTTATACAAATGTTCTAAACAACAGGCAAAAATGTAAAGGTCTATTGCAGAAGGCAAAAAAAAGCGTAAAATATCTTCACACGCCTCATACAATATACTGATTTGCTGGAAATAAACAGAGTATTCAGACACATGAAAATTATCTACTCATACATCGACAATTTGTCATACGCATCATGCGTTCATCCTCGTAGATTAGCCTCAATTCCAACAAAGTTCATCCTCGTAGATTAGCGTCAATCCCAACAAAGTTTCACTCGATACCACCAAGCAGTGAATTGTACTTATCACTCCCAACAAAGTTTCACTCGATACCACCAAGCAGTGAATTGTACTTATCACGGACAGCTCCTAATTACTTGAGACCTACAAAGAATTTAACTCCTTCGTCATCAGCAGATGTTCCCTTGAAGATTGCCAGCTTTCCTTTGTGCTCCAATAGCCGCAGAGCTCTCATCAGAATGCTCCTGTCCATCCCATGAAGCTCTGAAACACAAGGGAACATTTATTGGATTCTTTTAAAAGCATTTACATGGTACTGTAAGGCATTCGCCCTCTAATGAGTAGTATATTTTTAGCAGGTGTGCCTCCTTTGAAAAACGTTTGTTGTCCCAAAATGGGGTACTGATTAATGCAGCTCGCAATTTAAAGCTACACTGGCTAGAGGAGTTGAGAATGGGGCATTGCTTTATATAAGACCAAAAAAGCAAGTTCGGAATTCAGTTTCCACAAAGTTTAAAAGATGATTACCTATAATCCACCTTTATTAAAACGACTGTAGAGTCTACAAACACATACCTGTCCCTCGAGATTCAATCCCAGTTCGTATTTCCTCAATGGTCATAACGCTGTCTTCTAGACCGTTGTCTTTTACCTAAGTACAATACAAGTAACAATAAGCATGTCAACATTGAATTTTGTTTAAAACTACTCTTGTGGAGGTAGAGGTATTTTACAAATCGCAAAATGCAATCAGCCCAATCTTGTATCCGAAGCCAAAGAATAAGACATTTCTTATGCCCCTTATCCATCCATTCAGCACGTCCTATTAGGGCAGAAGATCATAAGTTACAGAAGAAAGTAGAGTATAGAACTTCTACATGAGGTTAAGGCCAAATGTTATATAAACCTTCTGATACCAGAGCTGACAGGAAAGCTTCCCTTGCTTCATGGCTAAGGGATCCTGTATGTCATCTGATCAGTTCATTTCAATTGGATAGGGAGGGAAAATGTAATAAGATGTGAACAGATGAAGAGGCCAATTGAATACTGATTAATTGAACACATATTTGCCTTCAAATTTTAAGTAATCAAGATGCATGCAGTATCTTTCTGAAAGTATGTTAAGCTGAAAGTTTTAAAAGTAAAGGGCTCATGTTAATGAATTGAACTGACTTGAATGACTGAACTTAACACGAACTTAACATATACATTTAATTTAAGTATGTATGTTTTAAGTTCAAAAGATAAAACCTTTCACTTAATTGAAGTGCTTAACTTAAATAGATAAATATAGTGTTGGGTGTTGACTAAAATTTAGGTTCAAGATAACTGACCCTAACTCTCAGAAAAGCTAATTGAAAAACTTAAGAACTGACTACATCATTGACACAAATGAAACATCCTGATGGTAACTGTCAAACAAATCCATGCCAAGGTGGACTTGAGAAAAGATAACTATGGGAAAACAGGACTCACTGTCAATTACAGGATTGGAGAAAAGAGGAAACTCCTCATCCAAAACGACGGTGAAGACTTTTTGGGTTCTACAATAATCGAGAATTAGTTCCTTCCAAAGTTGTACCTGCTTTTCCCGAGTGTCTCTTACTGGCTGTAAACTGAAGAACATACAAAAGCTGAACAATGTTATATATAACAAAACAAAAAAGAATTCAAGCATGAGTGGTAACAGTAACCTCCGCAGTTCGCACATCCAAAAACATATAAAAAAAGCAGTTTAAATTTTAATTGACGACATGGCCATCAATTGGCAGGTGGCAATTAAAGATCATGTTATTAGCAAGAATGAATCTGTATTCCTATTCTCAAAGACAAATGAATGATCAAGCTAATTGTAGCAACATAAAAGCTTTTTTTCAGGTCGAGACTATTCCCTTTCTCATACACTAAATTTCATTTGAAGGTTGTTGCCCAGCTTCACTGATCAAATCTCTTAACGTGCAGTGCTAACTACATTGCACTGCACGCCAATAATTATGATCAACAAGTGTAGAGGTGCCAAGGCTCAAGTCGAGGGTGGCTCGCATATCCTGATAAAAAATAATAAAGACCTCTAAACAAGCACAAACGAGCAAGCATCCCACATCAATTCTCTGATGACTATAACAACATTAAAAAAGACCAAATCGAAACTCAGGCAGCAAGCAGCAATAAAGGATCAAGCTTTTACGTGAAGTATGGCGGATAGTTGAAGAACTGTGGCAGCTTAAATTCACCCAATTTCTGCATCTCCACAACCTCTGCAGTAAAAAGCAAAAAAAAAATAATGTGAAACCATTCTATCCACCAAAAAATCCAATTTAACGAACTATCTTCAATCCAAACCTCCACACACACTCTAATCAAATCATTCTGATTCCTAAAAAGAAGATCAATTTTTTCTTTAATATGATCGAATATACTTACAAATGAAGCCACGATGCTGCGAATTTCAGTAAATGATGTTGCCTTGCCGACGAGGAAGACGACGACTTCTGCTTTCAACCATAGTATGAAACGGCGACGTTTCAATCGTTTTGCGAACCAAACTCAATCGAGCCGAACCCTACCCAAGTTTAGACCCGAACGACAACTATTCGAGTTGACCGTTTCAATCATTTTGCGAACCAAACTTAATCGAACCGAACCCTACCCAAGTTTAGACCCGAACGACAACTATTCGAGTTGACCTGAGTCCGGAATAAAGGCCCAATAAGAAGCCCATGACGAATCTCCAACCACTCTAAAACCCTCCGGTTCTTCATCAGCCAAAACCCTCAGATTAACCGAAACCTGGTTTTATATCTTCATCTCTCTCATGCGGAACATTTCATCCTCCTCAACAGTCTGCTCTTAACTTACTTCAAATCCTGACTGATATGGTGGCCGCAAATTAAAATTAATCTGCCGGTGGAGATATTATTATCTGTGGATGAATGAATGGCGATACTTCAATTGCACAAGAACTTGTTGACTACTAGTTGCAACAGCTGTTATCACTTTGGGACTAATACCTCCTCCTTACGGTTTCCTTTCATGTCAAAGGTGATAACTTTTCCTTCCTCTTTTTTCTAGGTTCATCATACCATATTTTTCTTAATTGGTGCGTTTGTGAAGTTGTTGTCTTTTTTGGCTGTGGAAAGAAAATGAGAGTTTTGGATAAGAAGACGATGTTTTAGGTTGATGTTCTTCAAATGAGGCCTTTTTATTATTATCATGTTCTGTTTCTGAGTGACTTCATCAATGTTCCTAGACTGTGTTCCAGAGTTTGAGATTATCTGATGATGTGGCACTTCACATTCACAATGCATCTTTTTCATTGTTCAGTAGCCAATTATATTTATGTATGAGTGTCACCTGCAGTTACACAGCAGCCCGTTGCAAGACTTCAGCTTTCCATGTATTGGATTTGTCAATAAAGGTGGCAACTTCTCTCATCTCAGTTTTAGGGACAGGAGGATAACTCAAAATCCCTCAGATGGACGGATCAACATTTGTAGGGGGAAAGTTACTCAAGTTTATTCTCAGCTACAATGCTTTGGGGACGGGTTTGGATGTGTGGACTCGGTTCAGTCCCGGGTTAAGTTTGGACTGTCGTCTATTCCAAGACCAATTACTGTCCTTAACTTCAGCAGGTTAAGAGCTGCTAGCACAGTGATGAATTTTTCCAACTCGGGGGCCCTTTTCAAGAAGTATTTCTCGCAGCCTGCAGAAGAAGATATAATGAATCGACTTCAAATGAATCCTTGTCAAGCTTATTTGAGGAAGCATCCAAAACCATTGCCAGCAGCCAGTAAAAAGACTGATATCAACATTGAGGTATTTCTTTTAATTGTCGAATGAACTTTGTTATTGTAATTGTTTATTTACAGTGAAGTTTGCAGGAAAACATAAATGGGACACCTGTGGAAGGATCACAGGATTCTTCAACTAACGCTTCAAAGGAAAAGGCCAAGAAATCTACTAAAACGGGAAAAACTTCAGATGAAAGAAAAATTAAAGCAAAATCGAAACGTGTCAACAGCAAACCAGTGGCTGGTACTATGAAAAAGAACGATAGTATGATTGAGGTTATTGTGTTTCCTATAAGTTCGTTATGATAACTTTATTATTAGAACGATGTCCTTAACAGTTCTGTTTGCAGGATAATGTAAATGGGACTCCCTTGGAAGCCGCAACGTGTCCTTCAGTGCCAAGGTCAAAGAACAAGCCAAAAGAGTTGATTAACAAGGGAAACAAAAAAGATGAAATATCTAATTGTGTCGATTTCAAACAACGCTTAAATGACATACGCCCTGAACAACTATCTAACTCAGTGGACAGAAGCATTCCTATTGGTCTATCGAAAGCTAAGTTGTATCCTCCCTCGGGGAAGACTGTTGTGGTAGTAGAATCAGTTACAAAGGCAAAAGTTATTCAAGGATACCTGGGTGATATGTATAAGGTTTTGCCTAGCTATGGTCACGTTCGGGACTTAGCTGCTCGGTCAGGATCTGTCAGACCAGATGATGACTTCAGTATGCTGTGGGAGGTTCCATCAGCTGCTTGGACTCATCTCAAAAGTATTAAAGTTGCGTTAAAAGGGTATGAGTTCTCAAGTTAATGTGTCAATGTGAATTTGATATTTTGTATTTTTTATTTAAATATGACGTAGTCAGTCATGGTGCTGTGAAATTATGAATTGGTGTATGGTTCTTTTCAAATAAGCTTAATGTCTGTGAAAGTCAGTCGCAAGAGGCTGTGGAGGGAGATAATTAATCCTCTGTATAGTGAAGTTGACTGTTTAGCCATAGCGTGCAGCCATGCCTCATTGCTCCTTCTGATGTTTATTTTCAGTGCTACAAGTCTCATACTTGCATCAGATCCCGATCGTGAAGGAGAAGCCATCGCCTGGCATATATTTGAGATGCTACACGAGCAAAATGCCTTGCATGCTGGGATTGATGTCGCAAGGGTTGTCTTTCATGAAATAACAGAAGCGTCTATAAAAAACTCGTTGCAGACTCCTAGGAATATAGATATGAATTTAGTCAATGCATACCTTGGTCGACGTGCTCTTGATTATTTAATTGGATTTACCATTTCCCCATTACTGTGGAGGAAACTCCCGGGGTGCCAGTCAGCAGGACGTGTCCAATCTGCTGCTCTTTCCCTTATATGTGACCAAGAAATGGAGATAGATCAATTCACACCCCAGGAGTATTGGTCTGTCGATGCTGTTTTTAGTAATGTTAATGGTATCTGTTTCCAGTCACATTTGACCCAAATTGATTCAAAAAGGTTGGGCCAATTGTCAATTAGTTCTGAGAAAGAGGCCAAGGACATTGAGCATAGTCTTAGATCATCTAATTTTGAAGTCTTGAGCTCCAAGAAAAGCCAAACTCGGAAGAATCCTCCTGCCCCGTATATCACTTCAACACTTCAGCAAGAATCTGCAAATAAGTTGCATTTCCCAGCAACATACACAATGAAGGTTGAACTTTGGATTAATCATTATCTTGTGTTTGATATATTCTCATCAGATAACCTATTTGGCTTTATGTTTATAGCAGTCTTACTAAGGTTTCTATAATGCCAATTGTGAAATATATAACCGTCTCTAACCTTCTGTGTTATTTGTTGTAGCTTGCCCAAAAGCTATATGAAGGAATTCAATTAGCAGATGGAAAATCAACCGGTCTGATAACATACACCAGAACTGATGGGTTCCACGTATGCATCACATTATTATATTTTGCTTTGATGTTAGTATTGCTATGCAATGAACCTTAAGTAGTATTTTGATTATTTTCCCCTTATTAGTAATAAAATATTTTAGGTTGGTACTTGTCTTTTTAGGTTGGAGAACTGATATGTATGCTTTTTAGTTTTAATAGCTGAAACCTTACTCTGTTCTTTCCTGCAAATAATGCATACAATGTTTTCTATGTTTGATGTACTTCTGTAGATATCGGATGAATCTGTTGCTGACATCCGGTCTTTGATCACTAAAAGGTAACTTTTGATGACCAATATATCATGTTTGACATTTGATCTATATGTTGTAAGACTTTTTGAGATGGTCACATGCGATGAAGTGCTCTTTCTTTTACTCTTATTTGAGCCCTAGTTTGTATGTTACTCGTAAACCATGTAATGCCTTGGAACCCCTTGCACGTGCATTGTAAACCACACGATGACATTTTGGTTGTCTAGACATGTCCAGCTAAAACTGGTCTGATGAAATACTATAGGCTACTGATTGAGGGGGGAAAGAACGACAAGCATTTAATTGATATTTGCCACAATATATTTATATATGGTGTATTTACTGATTGAAGGAAAAATCACAACTCACACCCAATCAAAGTTGATAGTTAACTCGCAGTTTGTTTTATGTGGCTCCAATATTGTATTTAGATTTTTGTCAGGTTATAATCATTTTTGGTTCTTTGATTATTGTGTTCATTTTGCGCCATTGCACTTATATTGTTATAGCCTTCATGATTTCATCCTCCCCCTCCTATTTAATTAAGATGCTTCAAATTGCAGATATGGACCAACTTTTGCATCTGAAGGAGCTCGTAAATATTTCAAAAAAGTGAAAAATGCCCAAGAAGCGCACGAAGCTATTAGACCCACTGATATAAATAGGTTACCGTGTAAGTCTTTTATCAAGCAAGTCTTTTATTCAACTAAATTAAAAGGATAGAAGCAATTATGGCTTTGTGCTCCCAAAGCCACAATTGCTGACCTCTATAGATTTGACCAACAAAATCCTGTGTTATTTTAAAGCTTCGCTTGTAGGAACTCTTGATGAAGATGCCTTGAAACTCTACTCTCTTATCTGGTCACGTACATTGGCATGCCAAATGGAGCCAGCTGTCATTGATCTGGTGAATAATTTTAGTTCTAATGCTATTCAAGTCTCGTAGGATATATGCAAACATTGTTAGTTCCTGCTTCAAGTCTTCCTTGTTTATTTGCTCTTAATATGTCAGTATGTCCCATGTACAAGAGTACCTAGATTTCTTTTTTTTGAAAGGCTGTAAAATGATTGTTGCAGAGAGTGAAGCTATGAATCCAACAATTTATGTGATAACCAAGTTTTTTACATTAGAACAAAAATTAGAGGAAGAAAATGGTAACTGGTAAGCTGAATTTAAAAGAGACATATTTATAAGTCCATCCATTATGGTAATGAAAGTTGTGATGCACGTGCACGTGTAAGTGATATTTTACAAAACTTATTTTAGTTTTCATATGTGCATCGAGTTCCATAATCACAAGCCTATGTTGAAACTTTTAAGCACCAAAATGTTTATGTAGATTCTTAATTTTATTAAACAAAAAGGTTTCTTATGTGCTTCCATTAGTTGGCACTTTTAGTCAAATTACTTAACAAAAAAAAGACAAGAATACTGCTTCTATTAAATTTTGTGCTTATTTTTAGATACAAATTGACACTGCAAGCTCTGATCGATACTCGATTTTTCGAGCCTCATGCTCAAAAATTGGCTTCCTTGGATACCAAGCAGTTTATCAGGTATAACATATATTTTACTTCAATTTCCTGTTGTCACAACTCACAAGTATAGAATCATTATGTTCATCTTAATCACATTTAGGGACGCATAAATTTGTCATTTACAGCTTATTATTGTAAATGTTATTTTGTATCGTCTTCCCCTAGGACGTTGAAGCTGCAGCCTTGAGTGTCCATGAAAATGAAGAAATTGATAAGGATGCAGCATTCAGTGCTTTAAACAAATTGAAGGTCAGTTTCTCGGCAACTATGGATGTCCAACGCTGTGGCTGAGCATAGTCTAGTACTCTTATGCTTATAAGAAAATTTTGAATTTGCGTTCAGACAAAACTACCCTTTAAAACCTTCTGCTATGTTATGTTTTTTTATAAATAAAATTCATGTCCTATTTCTTTATGGCCAATAATTGTAATCAGTTGGCATTCAATTAAAAACCTCTTATTTTGTGCATATGGTAGTGAATATGAGTGGAATCCCTATCTTTTCAAAGTTCAGACAAGCATTCATTAGATACATTTTGCAATGAGAAAGTTAATAATGCTACGTTTCAGTGATATATTGATCCTTAAAATTGATAGACTTGTGTAGTTGCTAAGTATTCGGACAGGACAATTTCTGAATTTTCATTACTTTGCAGGAAGGGGATCATGTATTTATTAGTGAAGTGAAGCTCAAGCAGCATCATACCATTCCTCCTCCTCGTTATAGTGAGGGATCATTGGTGTGAATTCACATGTTTTTTCTCACATTGTTAACTTGTGTTATTTTAATAGTTTACTCTACAACTCCAAAAAATATATCTTATGCTTTGAAACAGTCTAACCATGTAACATTCATATTTATAGGTCAAAAAGTTAGAAGAGCTGGGTATAGGACGACCATCTACATATGCAAGCACGATAAAAGTTTTGCAGGTATAGTTTGTGAGTAATCTTGACTAGAAGTTGCGGTCTGCGGAAATCTGATTACTTGATCTGGGAGATAAGGCAAATGAGATATAGCAATAATCTGTTTCCATAATTCTGTATGATCTACTTTTTTGTTTATCAAGACTTAGGAATAAGATAATACGCTCTTGAGACTAATCATTTTCCTTATAACGTAGTTTTTGTCTAGTGTAGTTTTTTTATAAATAAATGTAACATGTGAGTGTATATTCCACCAGGACAGAAGCTACATCACGATAAAAAGCCGCGTCTTGTATCCTGAATTTCGGGGACGCATGGTATGTCCTTGACTCATCTTCTAAATCACTTGCAGTCGCAAAGTAAAAATTTCTTAAGAACAGAAATTATGGAACTTATATACCTACATATGCTTACATCACTCTTATATTACCTTCTGATTGGTGTTACAATGCTGCCTTACGGTAGTAACCAGTAACACTCGCGTAAATGCCTTGTCTGAATTGAGGACCCCATCCAAATAGATATGTTGGAGTTGGGTTTGAGTGCCTTTCATGACAAAGAAATTTGAACATTGCAGCTCCTTCTGTGCTTTTTACTTGCCCTTTATTTTGTAACCAGGTGTCCACATTTCTAGCCAACCATTTTTCCGAAGTGGCTGATTACAGTTTTACAGCTGACTTGGAGACAGAGGTTAATTTCTGCCTTTGTAACACTTTAAATGTTCTATATTGACAATGTATATACCATATTGTTTCTGATATTTGACTTGGTCTTGAATTTCACTCCTCTTTGTATCTTTTTCAGCTTGACAATGTATCTGCAGGCATGACTGATTGGAAGGGTCTGGTGAAAGACTATTGGACACGGTTCAGTAAATATTGCAACCAGGCCAGTAACGTAACTATTCACCAGGTGTGCTTATTGTTCATCAATTATCAATTGCATATCTTCAATATTCAATATGTTTGTCCAGTTAAATTTATAAGAAAGTCTAAACTTATTATTCTCATTTTCTCTAGGTAGAAAAGATGTTGGAAGAGAAATTTGGAGATTATTTGTTTGCCTCACTTCCAAACCAAAACCGTTCGTGCCCTAGGTATACAAGCTCGGCGTATAGTTATTTTTTAAGAGGCTTACTATGACAAACATTAGTTCTGTAGATGGAGATTATTGGATTGTTTTTCCAATTTTTTGTGTTTATTTACGTTTTGTAGAATAGGGTTGCCATTTTTTTTGTTAAATATCTGTGTAGGGGTTGTTTGGCTTCCCCGCCCAGTGCTTTAAGATCTTACTATTTGGTAGACCGCACTGTGTTTCTCCCATTTTACAAATGGTATATGACTTGTTATCTGCTTCGCAGCTGTTTGGACGGTAAACTAGTTTTCAAGGTCAGCAAGTTCGGTGCAGGCTATTTTATTGGTTGTAACCAACATCCTGGATGCAAGTGAGTACATAGTGATGCAACTCTAAACCTAATTTCCTATTTATTGTACTGTTTTAAGAATGCTCAGTAGTTCATCGCTTTCTACACCTATATCCTGGTTTTATCCAGTACAAATGTTTTATGTTCCTTACTTAATGTCTAGGATAGATTTTAAATGTTCCATATAAATAAGTATGTTTTACTTCTTCCTCAATCTATGTAGCTCTGATTATGAGGACAAATTTTATGTCACTTTGGGAAATAGGTATATTGCAAGAACACTGTATTGCGATGATAATAATGATGGCAACGAAGTTGATCCGCAGAAACTAGGAAGTGTGGAAGAACCAAAGCTGTTAGGAATGCACCCATCTACCGGCGAGAAGGTTTGTATTTCCTGATTTGCTGCCTAGTTGCTTATTCTTGTGCTTGTGCTCACTACTATTTATAAGCACTTTCTACCTTATAAGGTGATCGAGGTTATTTCATAATATTAGGTTCTGCTCAAGATAGGTCCATATGGACACTACGTACAGCTTGGGGAGGACAAGAAAGGCCGATCACCTCAAAGGGCGTCTGTTGGTCATGTATGTAATTCGCTAAATGCATCATGTTATGCTGGTCGGCCATAGCTTAAACTTTTATCCATGCACTTGCACTTTATTAGACAAGTGGTGCTGTATTCCAATCTCTTGAGCTAAGATCAGAAAGAAAGTGCTCTTCAGTTAAATGCTGTTGGCCATTCAAAACTTTATCTCTGCTAATTTTATTTCAACTAATATCATGTTTAAGCTTATCGTCCTGAAACTTCTGTCAAAAATGCAGATCAAGGACCATATGTCCATCTCTCTTGAAAAAGCTCTTGACCTTTTGAGTTATCCAAAGACATTGGTGATTTTCGACATAATACACCTGATATTATTATTTCATTACTGTACAGAACCTTAATCTGCTTGGTTTTATTTCAGGGTTTACACTCAGAGGATCGCAAGCCAGTGATTATAAAGATGACCAGGGCCGGATTTGCTGTTAAGCATGGAAAAACAATGGCTCCCGTCCCAAAGGTATTGTTGATTTCACTTTTTCCTAGTAAGAAAAATTGATTTTCGATTCGATGATCACGAGTCCATGGTTTACTACTTGTGATGAGAAAGACAAAGTGCTGCATGGCTTTGATAAGATATGACATTATTCCTCGATGTCCTGATACCGTAAAACTCATAGACTTGATATTTGGACAATTTTATGACTCCAGGGACTTGACCCCAGCAATGTTACGTTGGAAAAAGCAACGAATTTTTTGTTAGGCACTGATGCAACACATGCTGGACGGCCAAAATCAAAACCCAAGGCTTCAAGTACCAGTGATTTAGAGTCTGAATTATCTTCTTGATGGCATTGTCCTTGTGCACCCAAAAAGTTGACAAGTCGTCACACAGCTCTCGCCTTGTATCAATCACGTCTCTGATGGTAAGAGCTGACAAATGACATCACATTCGTTGATTATTAATTTTCTTTTCTTTTTTTTGGGAAAGAAAATGACTTATAGAACCCAAGGTGCGGTTGAGCATTAATTTAGAGCAATGTTCAAGACGTCTGTAGAAGGTGTTGTACGATACCAGGTCTCACGATGTTATTCAATATAGTATCGTATTGTACATCTTAAATGTGTCCCAAATTTGAATATTGACAGTCAGGATACATTTCTGCAGTTTTGCACCTTCAAAGAATTACAGGTTAATTCTCTTTAATTGATTCATAAAATGAAAGTGGTCTTGCTGTGATGAAGTATCATGCAATTTCTTTTTTTCTTGAGCTGCCAAGTGCAATATGTGACTCTGAGACGATCAAGAATCAGTTCTTTTGAAAATTTTACAGCACTCGGCTAATTTAGCATAGATATGGTCAAGTGCCTCAAAAACATGACCACGATATTTTGGCTCACTGAATGTGGGCGACTTTGCACAACTGATCAAGAGTGCTTGCGATGACACTAAAGCAATCAATGAGCTTATCACCTTAGATTGGATGCTCCGTCAAATGTAGCGCCTCGACTTTGTGCAATAAATAGAGTTTAGAAATTGTACATGAGGTTAAGGCCAAATGTATTATAAACCTTCTGATACAAAAGCTGAGAGGAAAGCTTCCCTTGCTTCATGGCTAAGAGCTCCAATATGTCATCCGATCAGTTCACTTCAAGATCAAACGAAGTTGGTGTCTTTGTTTTTAGGACATGATCAAACTGAAGAGCGAGACCTTTTTTTCCGGTGACGGTTTTTTTTGCAGAGAAGGTATGATTAGCCTCATATCGATAGAATCATCACCTTCCTTCAAAACTTGTCTAGTTTCATTAACAGTTTCGTCCATGACTTTGAAAATATCATCATCGCATTCCTTCATAAAGTGCATGTAAATGGCGCTAGGCTCTAGGCTCATCACCAAGCTCTTCACAATAGAGCAGACCACTACCAATAGAGCAGACCACTACCATAGGACATAGGAGGCAATATTTTGAGCACTTTCTCCACATATTTGCAATTCACTATTAGGCATTTCCTCATTATGCTCTTCACTACCACCAGCAGGTATAGGCATGATTTTCATTGGTTGCGAGTTCACTTTCTGGTTCATCGTTCGAGATATCCCTGTCTTGTCAGTAGTCTGGTCGGTTTGGATGTGTGAAGCATCAACACTATCTCCCAGGCAGCTTTCCAAAAAATCCAATTGAACCAACTATCTTCAATCCAAACCTCCACACACACTCTAATCAAATCATTCTGATTCCCAAAAAGAAGATCAATTTGTTCTTTAATATGATCGAATATACTTACAAATGAAGCCACGATGCTGCGAATTTCAGTAAATGATTTTGCCGGCAAGGAAGACGACGACTTCTGCGTTCAACCATACTATGAAACGGCGACGTTTGAACCGTTTTGCGAACCAAACTCAATCGAACCGGCGAACTCTACCCAGCTTTAGACCCGAACAACAGCTAATCGAGTTGACCCGAGTCCGGATAAAAGGCCCAATAAGAATCTCCAACCACTTCACTCCTCTCTAAAACCCTCAGGTTCTTCAGCAGCCAAAACCCTCAGATTAACCAAAGCCTGGTTTTACTTCTTCATCTCTCTCCTGCGGAACATTTCATCCTCCTCAACAGTCTGCTCTTAACCTACTTCAAGACTGATATGGTGGCCGCAAATTAAAATTAATCTGCCGGTGGAGATATTATTATCTGTGGATGAATGAATGGCGATACTTCAATTGCACAAGAACTTGTTGACTACTACCTTCTCCTTACGGTTTCCTTTCATGGCAAAGGTGATAACTTTGCCTTCCTCTTTTTCCTAGGTGTGCATCATACCATATTTTTCATAATTGATGCGTTTTGTGAAGTTGTTGTCTTTTTTGGCTGTGCAAAGAAATTGAGAGTTTTGGATAATAAGAAGAAGAAGTTTTAACTTTTAGGTTGATGTTCTTCAAATGAGGCCTTAATATTATTATCATGTTCTGTTTCTGAGTGACTTCATCTTCAAATTGCTTTCAGTTAAGTATTATTGTTTCTGACTTATTGGGTGGGAGCGTCCCAGGTATAGCTGAATTTATCAATGTTCCTAGACCGTGTTCCAGAGTTTGAGATTATCTGATGATGTGGCACTTCACATTCACAATGCATCTTTTTTATTGTCAGTAGTCAATTATATTTATGTATGAGTGTCACCTGCAGTTACACAGCAGACTGTTGCAATACGTCAGATTTCCATGTATTGGATTTGTCAATAAAGGTGGCAACTTCTCTCATCTCAGTTTTAGGGACAGGAGGATAACTCAAATTCCCTCAGATGGACGGATCAACATTTGTAGGGGTAAAGTTACTCAAGTTTATCCTCAGCTACAAGGCTTTGGGGACACGTTTGGATGCGTGGACTCGGTTCAGTCCCGTGTTATGTTTGGACTGTCGTCTATTCCAAGGCCAATTACTGTCCTTAACTTCAGCAGGTTAAGAGCTGCTAGCACAGTGATGAATAATTCCAACTCGGGGGCCCTTTTCAAGAAGTATTTCTCGCAGCCTGCAGAAGAAGATATAATGAATCGACTTCGAAAGAAGCCTTTTGAAAATAAATTGAAGCATCCAAAACCAGAGAACAAGCCAAAAAAGTTTATTAACAAGAGAAACAAAAAAGATGAAATATCTAATTGTGTCGATGTCAAACAAGGCTTAAATGACAGACTCCCTGAACAACTATCTAACTCAGCGGGGAAGACTGTTGTCGTAGTAGAATCAGTTACGAAGGCAAAAGTTATTCAGGGATACCTGGGTGATATGTATGAGGTTTTACCTAGCTATGGTCACGTTCGGGACTTAGCTGCTCGGTTAGGATCTGTCAGACCAGATGATGATTTCAGTATGCTGTGGGAGGTTCCATCAGCTGCTTGGACTCATCTCAAAAGTATTAAAGTTGCGTTACATGGGTATGAGTTTTCAAGTTAAATTGTCAATGTGAATTTGATATTTAGTATTTGTTTATTTAAATATGACATAGTCAGTCATGGTGCTGTTAAATTGTGAATTGGTGTATGGTTCTTTTCAAATAACCTTAATGTCTGTGATAGTCAGTCGCAAGAGGCTGTGGAGGAGAGATAATTAATCGTCTGTATAGTGAATTTGACTGTTGAGCCATAGCGTGCAGCCATGCCTCATTGCTCTTTCTGATGTTTATTTTCAGTGCTAAAAGTCTCATACTGGCATCAGATCCCGATTGTGAAGGAGAAGCCATCGCCTGGCATATATTTGAGATGCTACAACAGCAAAATGCCTTGCATGCTGGGATTGATGTCGCAAGGGTTGTCTTTCATGAAATAACAGAAGCATCTATAAAAAATTCGTTGCAGACTCCTAGGAATATCGATATAAATTTAGTCAATGCATACATTGGTCGACGTGCTCTTGATTATTTAATTGGATTTAATATTGCCCCATTACTGTGGAGGAAACTCCCGGGGTGCCAGTCAGCAGGGCGTGTCCAATCTGCTGCTCTTTCTCTTATATGTGACCAAGAAATGGAGATAGATCAATTCACATCCCAGGAGTATTGGTCTGTCGATGCTGTTTTTAGTAATGTTAATGGTATCTGTTTCCAGTCACATTTGACCCAAATTGATTCAAAAAGGTTGGGCCAATTGTCAATTAGTTCTGAGAAAGAGGCCAAGGACATTGAGCATAGTCTTATATCATCTAATTTTGAAGTCTTGAGCTCCAAGAAAAGCCAAACTCAGAATGATCCTCCTGCCCCGTATATCACGTCAACACTTCAGCAAGAATCTGCAAATAAGTTGCATTTCCCAGCAACATACACAATGAAGGTTGAACTTTGGATTAATCATTATCTTGTGTTTGATATATTCTCATCAGATAAACTATTTGGCTTTATGTTTATTGCACTCTTACTAAGGTTTCTCTAATGCCAATTGTGAAATATATAACCGTCTCTAACCTTCTGTGTTATTTGTTGTAGCTTGCCCAAAAGCTATATGAAGGAATTCAATTAGCAGATGGAAAATCAACCGGTCTGATAACATACACCAGAACAGATGGGTTCCACGTATGCATCACATTATTATATTTTGCTTTGATGTTAGTATTGCTATGCAATGAACCTTAAGTAGTATTTTCCCCTTATTAGTTAATAAAATATTTTAGGTTGGTGCTTGTCTTTTTAGGTTTGAGAACTGATATGTATGCTTTTTAGTTTTAATAGCTGAAACCTTACTCTGTTCTTTCCTGCAAATAATGTTTACATTGTTTTCTATGTTTGATGTACTTCTGTAGATATCTGATGAAGCTGTTGCTGACATCCGGTCTTTGATCACTAAAAGGTGACTGTTGATGACCAAGACATCATGTTCGACATTTGATCTATTTGTTGTAACTTGTAAGACGTTTTGATTTAGTCACTTGCGATATAGTGCTCTTTCTTTTACTCTTATTTGAACCCTAGTTTGTATGTTTCTCGTAAACCATGTAATGCCTTGGAACCCCTTGCATGTGCATTGTAAACCACACGATGACATTTTGGCTGTCTAGACATGTCCAGCTAAAACTGGTCTGATGAAATACTATAGGCTACTGATTGAGGGGAAAGGAACGACAAGCATTTAATTGATATTTGCCAAAAATATATTTATATATGGTGTATTTACTGATTGAAGGAAAAATCACAACTCACACCCAATCAAAGTTGATAGTTAACGCGCAGTTTGTTTTATGTGGCTCCAACATTGTATTTAGATTTTTGTCAGCTTGTAACCATTTTTGGTTCTTTGATTATTGTGTTCAATTTGCGCCATTGCACTTAAATTGTTATAGCCTTCATGATTTCATCCTCCCCCGCGTATTTAAATAAGATGCTTCAAATTGCAGATATGGGCCAACTTTTGCATCTGTTGATGCTCGTAAATATTTCAAAAAAGTGAAGAATGACCAAGAAGAGCGCGAAGCTATTAGACCCACTGATATAAATAGGTTACCGTGTAAGTCTTTTATCGTGCAAGTCTTTTATTCCATTAAGTTAAAAGGATAGAAGCAATTATGGCTTTGTGCTCCCAAAGCCATAATTGCTGACCTCTATAGATTTGACCAACAAAATCCTGTGTTATTTTACAGCTTCACTTGTAGGAACTCTTGATGAAGATGCCTTGAAACTTTACTCTCTTATCTGGTCACGTACATTGGCATGCCAAATGGAGCCAGCTGTCATTGATCTGGTGAATAATTTTAGTTCTAATGCTATTCAATCAATCATACTACAGCGGTGGACTTTGGTGATAAATATTTGAATGAAGGATCGTAGGATATATGCAAACATTGTTAGTTCCTGCTTCAAGTCTTCCTTGTTTATTTGCTCTTAATATGTCAGTCTGTCCCATTTACAAGAGTACCTAGATTATTATTTTTGAAGCTATGAATCCAACAATTAATGTGATAACCGAGTTTTTTACATTAGAATAAAAATTAGAGGAAGAAAATGGTAACTGGTAAGATGAATTTAAAAGAGAGACGCGCATATTTATAAGCCCAACCATTATGGTAATGAAAGTTGTGATGCACGTGTAAGTGATATTTTACAAAGCTTATGATTGTTTTCATATGTGCATCGAGTTCCATAATCACCAAAATGTTTATGTAGATTCATAATTTTATTAAACAAACAGGTTTCTTATGTGCTTCCATTAGTTGGCACTTTTAGTCAAATTACTCAACAAAAAAAGACAAGAACACTGCTTCTATTAAATTTTGTGCTTATTTTTAGATACAAATTGACACTGCAAGCTCTGATCGATACTCGATTTTTCGAGCCTCATGCTCAAAAATTGGCTTCCTTGGATACCAAGCAGTTTATCAGGTATAATATAACATTTATTTTACTTCAATTTCCTGTTGTCACAACTCACAAGTATAGAATCATTATGTTCATCTTAATCACATTTAGGGACGCATAAATCTGTTATTTACAGCTTATTATTGTAAATGTTATTTTGTATCGTCTTCCCCTAGGACGTTGAAGCTGCAGCCTTGAGTGTCCATGAAAATGAAGAAATTGATAAGGATGCAGCATTCAGTGCTTTAAACAAATTGAAGGTCAGTTTCTCGGCAACTATGGATGTCCAACGCTGTGGCTGAGCATAGTCTAGTACTCTTATGCTTATAAGAAAATTTTGAATTTGCGTTCAGACAAAACTACTCTTTAAAACCTTCTGCTATGTTATGTTTTTTTATAAATAAAATTCATGTCCTATTTCTTTATGGCCAATAATTGTAATCAGTTGGCATTCAATTAAAAACCTCTTATTTTGTGCATATGGTAGTGAATATGAGTGGAATCCCTATCTTTTCAAAGTTCAGACAAGCATTCATTAGATACATTTTGCAATGAGAAAGTTAATAATGCTACGTTTCAGTGATATATTGATCCTTAAAATTGATAGACTTGTGTAGTTGCTAAGTATTCGGACAGGACAATTTCTGAATTTTCATTACTTTGCAGGAAGGGGATCATGTATTTATTAGTGAAGTGAAGCTCAAGCAGCATCATACCATTCCTCCTCCTCGTTATAGTGAGGGATCATTGGTGTGAATTCACATGTTTTTTCTCACATTGTTAACTTGTGTTATTTTAATAGTTTACTCTACAACTCCAAAAAATATATCTTATGCTTTGAAACAGTCTAACCATGTAACATTCATATTTATAGGTCAAAAAGTTAGAAGAGCTGGGTATAGGACGACCATCTACATATGCAAGCACGATAAAAGTTTTGCAGGTATAGTTTGTGACTAATCTTGACTAGAAGTTGCGGTCTGCGGAAATCTGATTACTTGATCTGGGACTTGGGAGATAAGGCAAATGAGATATAGTAATAATCTGTTTACATAATTCTGTATTATCTACTTTTTTGTTTATCAAGACTTAGGAATAGGATAATACGCTCTTGAGACTAATCATTTCCCTTATAACGTAGTTTTTGTCTAGTGTAATTTTTTTTATAAATAAATGTAACATGTGAGTTTATATTCCACCAGGACAGAAGCTACATCACGATAAAAAGCCACGTCTTGTATCCTGAATTTCGGGGACGCATGGTATGTCCTTGACTCATCTTCTAAATCACTAGCAGTCGCAGAGTAAAAATTTCTTAAGAACAGAAATTATGGAACTTATATACCTACATATGTTTACATCACTCTTATATTACCTTCCAATTGGTGTTCCAATGCTGCCTTACGGTAGTAACCTGTAACACTCGCGTAAATGCCTTGTCTGAATTGAGTACCCCATCCAAATAGATATGTTGGATATGGGTTTGAGTGCCTTTCATGACAAAGAAATTTGAACATTGCAGCTCCTTCTGTGCTTTTTACTTGCCCTTTATTTTGTAACCAGGTGTCCGCATTTCTAGCCAACCATTTTTCCGAAGTGGCTGATTACAGTTTTACAGCTGACTTGGAGACGGGGGTAACTTTTCTATATTGACAATGTATATGCCATATTGTTTCTGAATTCTGATATTTGACTTGGTCTTGAATTTCGCTACTCTTTGTATCTTTTTCAGCTTGACAATGTATCTGCAGGCATGACTGATTGGAAGGGTCTGGTGAAAGACTATTGGACACGGTTCAGTAAATATTGCAACCAGGCCAGTAACGTAACTATTCAGCAGGTGTGCTTATTGTTCATCAATTATCAATTGCATATCTTCAATATGTTTGTCCAGTTAAATTTATAAGAAAGTCTATTCTTATTATTCTCATTTTCTCTAGGTAGAAAAGATGTTGGAAGAGAAACTTGGAGTTTATTTGTTTGCCTCACTTCCAAACCAAAACCGTTCGTGCCCTAGGTATACAAGCTCGGCTTATAGTTATATTTTAAGAGGCTTACTTTGACAAAGATTAGTTCTATAGATGGTGATAATTGGATTGTTTTTCCAATTTTTTGTGTTTATTTATGTTTTGTAGAATAGGGTTGCCATTTTTTTTTGTCAAATATCTTTGTAGGGGTTGTTTGGCTTCGCCCTGTGCTTAAAGATCTTACTATTTGATAGACCGCACTGTGTTTCTCCCAATTTACAAATGGTATATGACTAGTTATCTGTTTCGCAGCTGTTTAGACGGTAAACTAGTTTTCAAGGTCAGCAATGCAGGCTATTTTATTGGTTGTAACCAACATCCTAGATGCAGGTGAGTACATGGTGATGCAACTCTAAACCTAATTTCCTATTTATTGTACTGTTTTAAGAATACTCAGTAGTTCATCGCTTTCTACACCTATATCCTGGTTTTATCCAGTACAAATGTTTTATGTTCCTTACTTAATGTCTAGGATAGATCTTAAATGTTCCGTATAAATAAGTATGTTTCACTTCTTCCTCAATCTATGTAGCTCTGATTATGAGGACAAATTTTATGTCACTTTGGGGAATAGGTATATTGCAAGAACACTGTATGGCGATGATGATGATGATGATGGCAATGAAGTTGATCCGCAGAAACTAGGAACTGCGGAAGAACCAAAGCTGTTAGGAATGCACCCATCTAGCGGTGAGAAGGTTTGTATTTCCTGATTTGCTGCCTGGTTGCTTATTCTTGTGCTTGTGCTCACTACTATTTATAAGCACTTTCTACCTTATAAGGTGATCAAGGTTGTTTCATAATATTAGGTTCTGCTCAAGATAGGTCCATATGGACACTACATACAGCTTGGGGAGGACAAGAAAGGCTGCTCACCTCAAAGGGCGTCTGTTGGTAATGTATGTAATTCGCTATCTGCATCATGTTATGCTGGTCGGCCGTAGGTTTTATCCATGCACTTGCACTTTATTAGACAAGTGGTGCTGTATTACAATCTCTTGAGCTAAGATCAGAAAGAAAGTGTTCTTCAGTTAAATGCTGTTGGCCATTCAAAACTTTATCTCTGCTAATTTTCTTTCAACTAATATCATGTTTAAGCTTATCCTCCTGAAACTTCTGTCAAAAATGCAGATCAAGGACCTGACGTCCATCTCTCTTGAAAAAGCTCTTGACCTTTTGAGTTATCCAAAGACATTGGTGCATTTCGACATAACACACCTGATATTATTATTTTATTACTGTACAGAACCTTAATCTGCTTGGTTTTATTTCAGGGTTTACACCCAAAGGATCGCAAGCCAGTGACTATAACGATTACCAAGGCTGGACTTGCTGTTAAGCATGGAAAAACAATGGTTCTTGTCCCAAAGGTATTGTTGATTTCACCTTTTCCCAGTAAGAAAATGCACTATTGATTTTCGATTCGATGATCACGAGTCCATGGTTTACTACTTGTGATGAGAAAGAAATAAAGTGCTGCATGGCTTCGTTTTTAAAATTGGATTCAGATGACATGACATTACTCCTCGATGTCCTGATACCGTAAAACTCATAGACTTGATCTTTGGGCAATTTTATGACTCCAGGGACTTGACCCCAGCAATGTTACTCTGGAAAAAGCAGTGAATATTTTGTTAGGCCCTAAAGCAAGATATATTGGAAAGCCAAAATCAAAACCCAAGGCTTCAAGTACCAGTGCTTTAGAGTCTGAATTCTCTTCTTGATGGCATTGTCCTGGTACGCACCCAAAAAGTTGACCAGTCGTCACACAGCTCTCTACAGGTATCACGTCTCTCTCTCTGATGGTAAGAGCTGACAAATGACATCACATTCGTTGATTATTAATTTTCTTTTTTTGGGAAAGAAAATGAACTGTAGAACACAAGGTGCAGTTGAGCATTAATTTAGAGCAATGTTCAAGACGTCTGTTGAAGGTGTTGTACGGATACCAGGTCTCATGATGTTATTCAATATAGTACTTCGTATTGTACATCTTAAATGTGTCCCAAATTTGAATATTTGATCATTGACGTTCAGAATACATTTCTGCAGTTTTGCACCTTCAACCAATTGCTGGTTAATTCTTTTTGATTGATTCATAAAATGAAAGTGCTCATTTTTTTTTTTTGAATGATGATATCATTAATCAAAAAATATAACAACCAAAACCTGTGCTAGCAAACAAACCCAAAGTACTCTCAAAGACCTACAGAACGAGCCTGACAATAGAAACAATAGAAGCTCTTACCCCTTGCAACCGTTGTCATTTAACCAATTCTTGTCACCTAGACGAATGTTTTTACCATCCAAACCAGCAAGCTTCACTTTTTACCAATTCTTGCATGATGAAGTATCATGCAATTTCTTTTTTCCTGAGCTGCCAAGTTTTTCATATCAGGCCGGCGCAATTTGTTTTAAAAAGAGTGCAATATTAGACTCTGAGGCGATCCAGAATCAATTCTTTTGAAAATTTTACAGCACTCGGCTAATTTAGCATAGATATGGTCAAGTGCCTCTAAAACATGAGCACGATATTTTGGCTCACTGAATGTGGGCGACTTTGCACAACTGATCAAGAGTGCTTGCGATGACACTAAAGCAATCTATGAGCTTGTCACCTTGTTGTCGGGCAAGATTTATGCGAAAGGCTGCGCCCTGCTTCAGGTCACTTAGTGTACAATCTATGTTTGCAGCGAGCTTTCCTTCAAGTATAGCCTTTATCATGTCTGCCTTCTCCCTGAGTTGTGTAGCCACTTCCTCCACGGAGCTAGGCTTATTACCAAGTGGTTTGGCCATGACCTCCACATTGCCAGCCTTCTTCGCAGGTTGTGGAGCCATGACTTCCACAGGACTAGCTTCCCTATCATCTACAGTTTCCTTCTCTGTTTCTTCATCAATATGTCGTTTCTGAGGTGTTAACTGATTACTTTGCTTTCTCAGCACTGATGACACAAACATAAAAAATAAACTGTAAAACATGATGTTATAGAAAATATGCAAAGGATACCACTCTGTTAACAGACACAACCACATAATCTGATCACATCAAATCCAAAATATGGACACTGGGGAATTCTCGAAATAGAGCACTGTTTTTGGAACAAAAAACTAAGAGTTAAGACCTCCCTGTTAAGTGATATTTTTGAAATGTCATGTCACCAGTAATTCTATCCAAGCAATTGCTGTAACACTTATAAATATAATAAATAAAATAAAATAGGATTTGAAACCGTTTATCAAAAAATTGCTCATGGATATTTGTTTTATTAGGAAATTTGATTTGTTACACCTGTTACTCTTGTGGATATGACACACTAGGAAATCTTATAATAACATTTCAATAAATCTAGTTTTCAGTCCCCTTCAACTTGAAGGAAACTGTTTTTTTGTACCATCATCTCCAACAATGCAAATATACTTTTTATCCAGAAGGAAATAACCAAAACTCTACATTACTTACCTCGAACCACATTTTAATTTAATAAAAAGAAGTGAGCATTATAAAAAATATTCGATAGATTCGGGCAAAAATATTAGGCAGAATGACATCCCAACGAATAATTACACTAGCCTATCTAGACCCCTGCACTGGTTTGCCAAATTTAAACCCCTTGCTGTCAAGTAAGAGCATGAAGTAGAGACATGCATCCTAGCAAATAACCTATGTTTGCGTCACTGGCCCCAGTAACCCATTCATAACTATCAGGCTCTTTTTACTATTGACTTCAGCCCATGAACACAGCCTCCTTGCTGTCTGTAATCAGTCCCCCACATTCAACATTCTAACACAGCCTTTAGACTCAATCACTCCGGACTCCATTTTTTGAGACGAACCCTAGTCCAGACAACAACAATTAAATCGAATATCAATTCCATAATAGGAAACATATCCTAGCAGGGCTGTATAATCTACCTAGTACATCCAACACCAAAATCCTCACAAGTCGCATCAAGACAAAACTGTCAGCCTCAGTCACCAAAATTGCTTGATATTACAGCGTCAAACAAATAAGAGGGAATTATTAAAGAGTAAAAGGCATGCATAAACACAAACATACCAGGTGGAGCGATAACGCCGATGGGATCAGCATCAGCGTCCTCCAGAACAGTGTCAGGATCCAAGGAAGCCTTCTCCAACTGTGCTTTAACAACATCATCAACCGCATTGAACAGATCACGATCAAATTCCTCAGGCAGCCGGATCGCCTTCTTCCTCTCTGTCCCCAGGCCCCAGTAGGACGAATGGCTGACATTCTCATGATTAGCAGCGGCAGCGTCGGTCTCCCAGCGCTTGATAATGTTGTAATCAGAAAAGAGCGAATCCCACTTGCGGCGGCACTGGTCGAGAGTTCTGTTGACATCGAGGGCGGCGCAATTTTCAGCAATTATTTTCCACTTCTGGTAGTAAGATAGGGCGTCGAGACAGTCGGCCTCGACGGCGGCGATTTCGTTGACGAGGATGAGGGATTGAGTGAGAGTCCAACCGGGAGCCACTTGCGAACGCGTGCGGCGAGTGGCGGAGTCTTCCGTTTTCTTCGGCGCCATTTGCTCTGCTCGCTCGCTCGCTCCGTTGATAAATTGATTGTTATCTCTGTCAGGTCTTTCTTCCGTTTGCAAGTTGGGCCTGCAATTGCCATTGTGAGGGCCCATTAAGAAACGGCCCATATATGACAGTAAAATTATACAGATACCATCTTCACTCCACTCTGCAAAAAAATTGTGCAGGAGAAACTTAAAAGTCTGGCAAATCTAAAGACCTTTCTTCATTCAAAAATTAAATTTGGGTTATACAAAGGTGGCATCGTTTGGTTTTTAAGTAGAGGCTTTGAAATTATAATCAGTCTCACTGCAAAGAGACAATTTTCAACAATGACAAGTCTTCTGAAAGTAATAATTTATGACATCGGTATTTATTTTTTGATATGTCCCTTGTTCCTTTGAATGTCTAGTCTAGTTTAGTATAAGTATATCAATCAATCCATCCATCCATCCCTCAAGAAAATTGTCTGATTAGCATCATGCTGCAGAAGAGCGGCGGCGGATCTTCAAATATCCAAACTTTCCAGCCCCTGGGGATGAGCCTTCGAACACAAACGGCAGATACCCAGTAGCACGCTCGTATTTCTCCTGAATCTGCTAACCAAAAGATAATTACAATGTAATGCAACTGGGAGATGATAATTGATCCAACCCAACTGTAAGGCACGCAGAACGAAAAGAAAATTGAGTTCGGATGAGAAGCTACCTCGATGATTTGCTGGCTGCTCTTTAGAGAGTTCCGGCCAATCACACACACTGTTCCTCCAGAGCCACCACCAGTTATCTTGGCTCCATATAAAGTCCCGTCTTCTGATTCATCTTTTTTACCGTGATGCATTTCTTGTACTAGTTGCACAAGCCTGTCTGTCGCATCAGAGCCGAGACCACATGCACTGTAGCTGTAATGGCACTGTTTCACAAATTCAAATACATTACAAAACACTTCTATTATTCTAGATGCAACCTGACGAAAGAAGATAACCACTACCTGATACAATAGTTCGCCAAGTGCACTCAACTGTTCATCTGATACAATAGAGGTTAACAAAGCTTTGAATGCCTACAAAACACTCTCAAGGTTAAATCACCATTGGGACAAACATTATAGATACATTTTTAACTTGGAGATAATCACAGCTACCTGGACACGGAAGTTTTCATAAACAGGGTGCCTAGTCGGTGCTTTGACTCCATAACTTCGTTTGGGATCTATAACTGTGACAGAATCACTATGGTTGGCATACTTCTCTAAAAATTCATCTCCAATAATTGATTCCGGTATCATTCTAGCATACACAGCTTCATATCTGTAATTCAGAATGTACCTTGTCACCAACTCTATCATTCCTAGTAGGCTAGTACTGAATGCCAATAAATAAAAGACCCTCGCATCGCATCCCCAAGAAAGATGGTGTTATGACGATTAATTATAAGGATCAGCAGGAAGATTGCTACCTGTGCGGAGAAAGGTTGCACAAATAATCTAGCGATGACTCAGCTTCAAATAGCTCAACACCAACATCTTCCAAGTCACATGGTTGCCCATCATCTGCACTTGATGATTGGGGTAGCATGGAGGCTGCTATTGTCTTTATCATCTTTCGACCCATGAACGTGCCAATTCTAACTGACCCGTAATCCGCACCACCCACACTACATAAAGAATAAGCAAGTTGAACGCTAACAACAAAGTACTCAATCTACTGCCCAATGAATCTGATTATGGGACTAGTACACACCTATGTCGAATTCCAGAATCAATCCCCCAAAATCGTATGTGACCAGGGATATCAACCAGCCCAAGTACCTCAGCTGGCTGCAAAATTTATGTACAGCACCATCATTTTATAAATAAAACATCATTGCTCCAGCTTAAGAATACAATCTTCCTTGTTTTAATGTGTTGCATAACAGCACACCTGGCACAGCATAGCAAGAAGTTTGTTTGCTTCACCACACGAAGAAGCCATCTGGTCCATCACACCGCATGGCGCGCCAACAATGTGATTCTCCACCTATAAGCAGATGGAAGTAAGCAACAGAAGTAGTGTTCGTTAAAAGTGTAAAGAATTTGGAAATAGTCATCGCAAGGCAGACCTTCTGACATAATAAAGCAAGGTCTCTTGGGCTGATTTTGATCCCTACAGAGGTTACATATGTTGGTTAGGAAATTATGACTTGGCACTGGCACATACTGGAATTATCTCACTTCCAGAACGTAATTAGCAACTTCAAATCTATCTGATGATAAACCAAGCAACAAAGATCCATCCCCTTCTCATGGTTTGGTTCTGTTCCATATTTCAATTGCTATAGTAAAAATAATGCCAACTGTTGAGGAGTATATTGATACCATGTGCAGCAGCAATTGCTGACATGCTAGCAACCTCTATAGAGGCTGATGATGATACACCTTTGCCCTCCGGAACTGCTGAAGAAACCTACAATTTGACAAATTTAGGCAAAGTTATAAAACAAGAATAATTGGCACAATATCCAAGAATATTTTCATCATCCTTATCCATTACAATAATAGCTCACGATGGCAAGAGATCAGAGGACAAGGTTTCCACCATGACATAGAGCTTAGACTCCTTTATACAATTTCATTGCCTGTTTGGGCCTTTTAATGAAATTAAACTTTTATTCAACAACATAAAACATCTGGTTCAGGGTATTCAAAAAGACAAACAATCATGAGCTAGTAAATACTTTCCTCGGATTACTTCTAAAGCATGATTGTGTAGGCAAATTCAACTGTGTTATATAGTGCGAACAAGGAGCTAGTAAACACTGTCCTCAGATTACTTCTAAAGCAAGATCGTGTAGGCAAATTCAACAGTGTTATATAGGGTGAACAATTTGCAGTGCTGCAGTATACATTTAACAAGAAGCACATGGAACAGATCATGGGAGATACATAAGCATGTAACAGCAAATCAGCAATATATCTGTCAACACTTTTAAAATAGTCAGCTCATACCAGCATGCTAATTCCACTTTCGAAATGCACACCTAACTCGGTCATTAAAACCAATATTGTCCCAGCAATATATGCAGCCCACCTGCAGAGGAAACTGTTGAGAATTACATCTGCATGCCATTCTATGCAAGGGAACTTAAAGAAAACTGAAGTTTACTTCTGGGTTGAGTCTTTTGCGAAGTAGTCATGTGCCGCTGTATAAGATATTGGCTTCTCTCCGTCCATAAAATCAGATATATCCATGTCAAACGTTGGACTACGATTGCTCAGTTCAGATCCATATGACACCTTGTATTACCGTAGGGATGAATCATATAAGAAACCGAATAAAATAATATATGCAAATACCTACATCTAACTTACAAGAAGAATACATACAATTTGCAGCACGGGTGTTGGCCCCTGACCTTTCGCTTGCTGTCTAGCAAGTGCATGTTTCCATAGCCTTTGTTTGCTTGGATGGCTAACTTGAATGGCCACATGACATGCTTCTCTAATTGGCATCTGAGAGACGTAAAAAAAAACTTTTGAATATTTGTTACTGTATATTTTAATTTGGACTTTAGATTTCGAAATTCGGGTAAAGTTATTATACACAAATTCAGATCGACGATTATCATACGATGTCCTATTCTCTTTTTTTGAAATTATTTACGTTTTATTTGGTCCGGACTGAATTGTTGGGCCACCATCAGCCAACTGATACGAGGTGATGAAATTAGCTTTCAACATCTATAATACAGCCCAACAGTTAGCATTTCCAGCAACATGGACTCTGCTATGCTGACATAGGAAAGAAATTAACAGAAGAACTGACCTGCAAAACGAGGCTTCCAGAATAATCAGCAATCCCTCCCATGACATCCAACCTTCCAGGCGCTCTTGTAACAAATATCTCTTCCTACAATTTTACAAACCCCGTTGGAAGGCAGGGACGTTTTCAAAGATGTACACTAAGGCCACCTCAAGTATCTGGTTAATAAAGGTGTCACAAAACATATTTTACCTCCCAGTTGAAAAGCTTAGCTGCTGCTTTCCTTTCCCGTAGTTGGAGCAGACCTACTTTTTTCCCTGAATCATGATCACCCTTCAGATTTGCCAAGCTCTTTAAAAAAGCCATTGTATCTGAAAGGCCCTGTACATCACCATGAAGAATCTCAAAGTCCTCTGTGCTACTTCTGAAAAAGAAAGAGGAAAGGTGATTATCAACAGATTCAGCAACATATCAAGTTCTATAAATGACAACAAATATAGATAACTGAAAACTCACGATTGTATGAAAGCAGTCCCCTCTTTCATATCAACACTAGTTTGAAGACCAAGCTCACTTTGAGCATTTACATACCATTCTGGGATAGAAATATCTCTTCCAGGGGCTCTTTGAAGTTGGTAGCCAAGTACTATTGCATCCCGTAATCTTCTTGGGCCACTTAACTGCAGTCAAATGAGGCATAGCATGGTTATAGTCCATGTACTGCATTGCAATTTGTGCCAAACTTAATGTGCTTGCAGAAACTTGGTATCAACAGATCATCAGGGAATATTCAGGTGAACAGTTAGGACAGAGCAGGTACTGTCAGCTCAGATCAATCAATGATCGAAGAAACCAAGGAATTATATAGTTTCTCTAAATTGACAAGCACAAGTGTAATTTGAGACATCTAAACAGGACAAGGTTTACCTTATCAGATACATAATTTTTTCCAGAAGCTGTGTCTTGCAATATACGTGCTGCTACCTGCATATTGCTCTTGTTAGCAAATGTTATATATATGTATGGCTAGATAGACCACATGTTAACCATCTACCGTCATTTTTTGGGACTAATATACAAGTCGAAGTTGACAAAGCAATTTCGCCAAAATGACTTCAAGGAAGCAAAATCATGATAAAATATGGGTGTATCTGTCTCTAAGGTCTATTCCACTAACAAATTTTCTGGAAGATGAGCATTTAGTCTCAATAGTATTTTTTAATGTTTGCTTGAGTTTTCCAGTCAGATCCTTCATAACTGCATAATACATATGTACATATGAATTCCAGCAAATATATACTTACATTGAGATAAAAACAACTACCATTCTTCAGATATAAATATTTTCGATCAAAACACACCGAAGTAATTGAGGTCGTTTGCAAATATGACCTACCTCACCACCATTTATACTACCATCATAGCATGGCCTCAAAGTGACTGCATGTTCAAGATAAGGTGCCCAGTGACCAGTAAGCAAATCTCTCCTAATCATCTCCACCCCACCTTGATAGTACTGCATTAGGAAATTAATCATATAATATATACATATGTTTGTTCTTTTATCCTGCCAATTTGAATGATTTACTATAAATGACACTGAGGTCCGTAACGCGATGAATAGAAGTTTACCTCGAGCATATTTCTTAAAAAGGATTCTTCATTGAAATAATCTCTGCGAACAAAGATGAATGGAAGTTTGTATGCCAATGCTTCACTGACAGTCCCATATCCAATTTTTCCTGTTTGACCGCGTGTTATTGAAGTTCACAGCAACCAGTCCATCACATCTCAATTACAAGGAAAATTTTGCTTACCAAGCATACAATCACATGCAATCATAATATCAGGTGTATAAACATCCCTTGCAAGTTTGATAAAATTAGGTGGGAGTTCTTGATCTTCGGATGCACCGCATACCTGCAAAAGTGACAAAAAGATGTTCTTGATCTTTTTGGTGGTATTCTACCACTTATGAATCAAAAAAAAAACCGAGACAAGGAAATATTGCTAAAATATTTAGAACCGTTTCAAAATTACAGATGGTTAGAAAAACTAACCACACATAGCCACCCAGAAGGCAAGTAATGTTCCTGTAGCTTCCAACCAGCTGGCTGTAAGTAAAAAGGTATGATCAATTTTATTCAACTTAACAAAGCTTAAGCCCATACAAAATTCATGTTGATGATTTACTCAACTATATAACCCATAGGGAAAAGCTTAAGTAGCATACCTGTCCACCAAAATTAAAGATAACCAGCTTTACATCTTCACCAATTCCAAGTTCCTCTCTCACCTAGTGTACAGTGCACTTATCAATAAACATAATGTTTATCACAGGTACAGTGATAAATTTGTAGGTGTAATAAATCAGACCTCTTTGCGCGACTTGTGAAACCTTCTAACAACCAAGGGTACATCAATAACATCACGAAAAGCAGGCACTGCAAGGTCAAATGTTGATTAAATACCCAACTCACAATATAATTAAAAAAAATAGGACTAAAATATTTTGGATGTTGAGAAGTTGCTTCCGCTTACTCGGGCAATATCCTGGAAGACGAATTAGGAATTCACAATGAGAGTAATCCTCTGCTATCTGCATAACCACAGTAAATATATCAAGTAAAATGGTGAACAAAAACGAGGGAAATTGGATGGTTTTTCTGAATCTTTACACACACAAAATGAAAAATGTCTTGGAATGAGAACGAGAATGAAGCTCGTGTTGGGCTATGCTATGTGACACTGGATGTGATACAAATTCACAAACAACTACAAGTTAAAGGTACAACATTCTTCGCTAATAATTAATTAGCTTTGCCATGCTTGCTTCATATCTAACTAGAGGCTAAGAACATATCTAGTTCAGTGGTCCAATTACAACAAGCTAGAACTTAAGATATCCACCTTGGTGGAATCTCATAAGCTAACCAAAACCCAAGGAATCTACCAGTGGTTCAGTTACAACAAGCTAAAAAATCTTATATGGGAATAGGTTAATCTTCATGTCACTTAATTGTCCAGCCAAAGTATCAAATACATGTATAAAAATGATCACCAAACAAAAGGTTGCAAAAGACAAAAAATCAAACTGAAAACTACCTGCCAAACAATAGACCTATGGTGAATTCCAGCAGCCATGACATACTCGGCATAGATGAAATCCCAACTGGCAAAGCAAGATAATTAAAGTTAAAGAAATTACAATGAGGTACTGATTGGTAAATATTCTGCAGCATTTTGTAAAGTAGATGCACCAAAAAAATAGTGCACTCTGTAGCTTGAAGATGAAAGGCCACTAACCTAAAATTTGTCACGCATACAGAACGGATCCCAGCATCTGCTGCAGCTCGACATGCAACAGGAACAACATCTGAAATCTAATTGAAAAACACAATAACTCGACTGTGATTCGGGTAAGTACTAGCAAGGTTAAATAAATTTTGCAGATTTTATTAAACATGGAAATAAAATCCATAAATAACCATGTGCTCAAATTACATACCACTAAGTCGGCTTTTATGGAACTCAACCATTTGGTTTCTGTATCCAAAATGGATTCACGGGGGATTACAGCTGTCTCTTTATACTGTATTCAGGATTCAAAGATCAGATATTATTCACGAAGCTTGCAGTTAACGAAAACAGTATGTGAAAGAAATGATCATAAACTAGAACTTGAGAGTTTTTAAATGACTGATTAATTGTGTGTTTAGCGCTAATGTATACCTTCTCCAACGAAGCAAGACGGTCAACTGTTAATGCATCAGCCTGAACTGCTCCACAATCTAGAAGTACCTGCATTACCATTTTGCAAATTGTGTTCTTTGTTAGATCATACTTTCACTTGCGAGTAAATAACAATCTTTTGAAGAGTGATTCATGACTCCTACAAGATTAGCGAAGTAAGAGATGTAAGTTAATTGCAGTCTTAAAAAGGACCAGAAACAATCAGGTTGCAAGGAACATACAAGGAATACCTTTATAATCTAGATTGTAATGATTGGTTTTATCCAGTTAGAGAAACGGACAATCAAAATGGCTAGTTGAGTTTGATATTAAAAAAAAAGGCTAATCCTTGCTGGAAAAGAGCGGATAGCGCAATACCACATTCAAAAATAATCGTCTGCATTGCCAACCCTGCTGTGTAACTTTGAACAAAAGTGTATCCACAAGTTTCATTCCAAAATCAGAAGAACAGACACCAAGTACAGCCATGGGCCAAGTTATCCAAAGGCAAGTAAGCATAAAGAGGCATGTCAATTATGTGTGCAATGGATATACCTTCCTAATGAATAGCCTTGGAGACTGGACTTCAGTGGTGAAAACATATTCAGGAGCACCAGTAACCACATGCACATCATGCCCAGCATTGATCAAGTGACGAACAACCTTCACCAGAAACAAAACACAACAAGTTTGATGCTTTTATCACCCAAATTACATAAAGACAAAGGACTCATATTTTCCACTCAACGATCAAACTAGCTCCGAATCAATAAAAAAAGGGAAATTGATCATAAATTGGCACCAGTGATAGCTTTGAAAATTTGATCATAAGAAAAGGTCATGGAATTCAAACCTCGACGACGCGGGTAGCGTGGCCGAAGCCATGACCAGTGACGTAGTAAGCGAACACCAAAGGATTCTTGGAACCAGTCACCAGATCGCTGTCTAACTCGATCGTCATTTTTTCCAAACCCAATTCAACTCCCAGGCAATGGATGATCAGTCTCAATTCAGTAAATGAACGTGTAAGTAGTGGAACAAGCGCGAGGCGGAGATGTTATATGGAACCCTAGACTACGATGATTGGAGCGAGGAGACGTAATGCAGACGGAAAATTGAAGATGACGATGATCAGCTCGCGTTGAATTGCGTGGTAGTAAGATTTGGCAATTCGGTTGAGAGTGAGGATGGGAGTTGAAAGTGAGAGACGCAGACGTCAAACAGATAATAGCAGCTGCCGAATGAAGTCTTTAATTTCTCTTATGCCTCGGCAGTTTGGTATATTTACGAAATTGACCCCATTTTTATGGTATTCTTGATTGCAATCTGGGTGTGGCAACTTGGCAACCATATCCAAATCTAATCCAACAGTGATCAAAATTCTAATTTGAATGTTCGGGTTAAGCCACCAGTGCTTATAAATGGTTGAAACAATGATTGGGCAAGTAAATCATACTTATCCTTCTAATCAGATTGGATCTTATCCATTAGGGAGAGAGACTCTGTAGATTAAAATGACACCAAAATTTAATGAAATCAGTAAACTGTTCCAAACTCCCTGCTGCAGAACATTACAAAAGGAGGCAGCAAGAGATACTAAAGCTTATTTAGAGGCAAATAGAGCTTCATTGCTGATCAAGCTAAGCTACCAGCGAATCGGAGTGTAAGTGTTTGAGGGATACTGCGGCATCAAACAATGTGGCTGATGTGGTAGCAAAGGTGCTTGAGTCCCACTTATTATCCCATTGTTTGTTATGTAACATTGATTGCTGTAACCAGTGGCATTAGAATGATCATCAGTTTCCATCATCTCACAGTCTGCGTCAGCTTCAGTTGGCTCTAAGGGCATATCTGTTGATTGAGTGTCTGAAGCTGTAGCGTGTGGATGCTGCTGAGACGACACCCATGGGACAACAGCCATCGAGTTGTTTGATTGAAAGCTCTTATATTCATCAGATTCCTCATCCAACTCGGTGATTGTTACCCTGCTTTGATTGCCTTTATGCAACATATGGCCTGCAAGCGAACAAAGAGCCAACTTAGCTTCACCTAAACAACATGGCATTCAGGAAACATGATTGACCTAACAGGAAAATGCACACCATCATAACCGAAAGATGGACAAGATGGACTTACTGCGCCAGCCTGAAAGCAACTCAGTATTCATGACAAAAGAGAAATTTGAGGAGCTCGGAGATCTGACAAGCCCTTGAGAAGCGGCATTTGAAGGATTATACAGAACAACAGCTAGCTCTTCAGACGCATCATTTGCAGGCACGACACTGATAGGAGACTCAGTCGGCACCAACACATTTCCAGGATGTGAATTGTCCAGCAAAAATCTATGATCAGGTACCACTGGAATTCCAATGTCAGGCTCCTCTTCAATTATAGGAGGCAGCTCACAATCCTTCTCATAAACAAAGCAACCAAGAAACTCAGCCAAAATTCACATACAACGGAAAACGATCAAATCTCTGCTACTGAAATAGAATCCATAACCTAACTGATCCCAACCACTCCTTGTTAGACAATATGACAAACTACGATTCGCTCCAATCAACGCGGAATCTAAGCAAGTAAAAGTGTAGAAAAGAGTAGTCGGAGTCGGAGTGATTACCAGTCGCCTGGATTTTCTAGCTGACGCGGCGAGAGAGAAGCAAGAGAAGTCATCGTAAACGTTTTCGAAATCCTTGCGCTTCATCGATTCGCTGCTGTAGGGTTCTACGGAGATAGCAAAGCCGGGATAGAATGATTGACGAAGAAGATGAAGTTTAACGCTCGATGATTATCGACAGTTATAGTCTGGAATATTTGCGTATTCCACTTTTCTCCAGAACGTTCTTCACAACTCTTGCGCATTGGTCGCGCGCTGCCTTTTTGGGCCTGAGGCTAGTTTTAGGCCGGTCAACAAAAGCCCAAATACAACTTATTAACCTTCAGTCAGCCGGTATTAATTGATTTTTGATTTTATGTATATTCACTCCGAGCGCTCGGTTGATACGCCTCGCAAATTTGAGAATTTGAGACAGCAAACCATTAAATCATGATGTATTTTTAATCATGCATGTGAGATATGACACATGTTTAAAAAGTAAAATCAAAGTTGATAATTTTGATTTACATTAAATGCATCTTGAAAAATGCATATATGTTGCACGTATCACCACCATAATAAATTAATATTGCATTTTAGAATGTGAAAATTATGGTATCAAATTTTCGAAAAAATAAAAATGCTCTGTTGAACTGTTGAACACTCCTCTATTTTCACTTTACTCATATACAATTTTAGTTTATAATCTCTATAAAAAAAATTAGTTTATAATCTTTTCAATGATATATGATGCTTTTTGGTCATGCAATCAGATTATGGTTGGTAGTTGGTACCCTGAATCAAAAGGGTCAAAAGGTGTTTGATTTGATTTGGCCTGGAAGATTAGAGAAATATATATACAAACATAAACATTAGGGCTGAAGACCTTATCCACGGACTTTTACAGAACGCCACTCATCTCTATTGCCCTTCAAAAAAAATGAATTCTCCGTAATAAACAACCCATCAAAACATACATGGCAGCATGATCCAGTAGTAATTAAAAGCAGATGTTATAAAAATTAATTTATTTTTATATTTATTTTTTCAAAATGCAAAATTTGAGTTTTGACAAGGATAAGGGATAAGAGAGAGGAAGATAAAATAACCAATTATGCTCAGGTGGTTCATCTCTAGTGTCATCAAATTATCTGCGTTCAAGGCCTTACATGAGAAAGAGGAGAGCACCGTGTAGCCAAGAACAACTCGCCGATTCAGGCCCCGGCCGGCCAGCTGCGACCGAAATGGGACTCTGCCGGCAAGTCATCCTTGGCTGCAATGCACTCTCCACCTCTCCAAGCAAGGCTCTTCCTGCATCAACAGCAATCTCAATTTGAGCATCCCATTATGATATACTCCTCCATGTATTTATAATGTATAAAAATGCATATTACCAAGTTGCATTTCTGGCAGCATATCATATGTGTGATGCTAGAATTAAAGATATGGGCTAAAGAAAAGGCATCCGACCCCGACTCAACAAAATGCAAAAGAAAAAAAAACAACATAAAAGTAGAGAGAGACAAATAAAAGAACACTACTGTATTATTAAAAATATATCGTCGTTCGTAAATATATTAACAATATTTTAATTGATATTTTTTTTCATATCATACAATTTAACCTCCATCGAAGTCCTAATGTTGTTTAATTAGGAATCGAACACTAAGTGATCTTGAGTGTTTCATTCTTCTAACTTCATCAGATCCCGTCTTGAACTTTATGTTGTAACATAAAAATGGATCTAAATTATATTGATGTACATAAAAATGCTGACAAAAGACAATTGAAATATGGCATACTATAAAAAAACTGCTGAAATTTTCCTAACAAGTTCTTGCTAAATCGATATGGCTTTAAAATGGACCGCACCCATAGCCATAACGACCACATTTGGGGACCAATAGTTGGAACCATTTTTTGTGCCTTTCTCCAACTTTTTCTTTTTTTGGGCATCAATCATTTTTTCCAATAGTAGAACGATTTATAGTTAGTAATGGCATCATTCTCCATACAATATTTGAATCTTTCAACATGAAATTGCGTGCGCATGGGAGTGGCGGAGTATAAGAATATATATATGCGCACATGAATGACATTATCTGCGGGATGGGCAGGTTTGAATGACCTTTGCTTGAGTGCAGTAATGTAAGATGTTGTGGCATCAATGATGAGAGGGGATGGGACATTGAGTTAACATTTAAGGATTATAAAATGGTGCGAGATGTCGTTTCATTCAAAACGGTATCGTTTGTTAGATTTTAAATGAAATATCAATCGATCAATTTATTAAAACAATGCATGTTTTGGAATTCACAGAGTTTCGTTGTGGTGCACCAAATCTTCTAAGGGCATCTGCACCGGTGAGATGCTCCAACACCTCACTACTACAGACGGGGACCTTATGCAACGGTTCCTCATCCGTTGCATAAGCTACCGTTGCATAAGGTCATGATCTTATGCAACGGTTCAAGAAAACCGTTGCATAATGGTGTATTGATAGCTCTAAAATATACGCATTTTAGGCGACCTCTATGCTTATTGTTTCGTTCGTTTTATCACGATTTCACTCGCTATTTGATGCCTTGTGGTTCATTTCAGGCAAATTACAGAGTTTAAGCTGAGAACACAAGCGGGCATTGACTTTGGAGCAAAACCGAGCATTCCGGAGCAAAAACATGGATTTTCGGGCATTACGGGACACATAGACCTCTCCGGAGTATTTTGGACCTAGAGAGCTCATTTGGTGTCCGATTCTGTTGATTCAAAGCTTGTTGGAAAGCTAACTCAAAGAGCTACAACTCTCTAGTTGACGCCGAGACCAAATTCGGAGGTTACAGTTGCCAACAAAGCCTTGTGCGATCGCACAACAAATTTATGCGATCGCGCATCCTAGAGCTACGGTCAGAACATGGGCAGTTGTGCGCTCGCATAAGTTGGTTTATGCGATCGCATAAGAAATCCAGTCGCATAAACTTTTATGCGATCGCACAACCGGAAGCCAAAATCGCAAAAGCAGCTAAGGAAAGATGTGTGATCGCACAAGCTCAAATATGCGATCGCATAAGATATCCAGTCGCACAAAAATATATGCGATCGCACAAGCTCAAGTATGCGAGCGCATAAGTTATGCGATCGCATAAACTCAAATATGCGATCGCATAAATCGGCAGATGCTATAAAACTCAGAATTTTTAGGGTTTCACGGGGGGCTTTTGGGAGAGAGATTTTGGCACGGATTCCAAGGCGCCGACACAGAAAATTCCAAGAGTTTTGGCACTGATTTCGAGCTGATTAAGTGAAGAAGGATACCAACCACAAGGATTCTCCATTACTCTTGATTCTCCATTGGTTTAGAAGCTCTAAACTCTACATCTCATATGGATTCTTACACTTTTGTCATTGTTTTTGATTGTAACCTCACCATGAGTGAGTAGTGACCTTGGTTGGGGATCCATGAATCCCCTAAACATGTTTGTGACCTTGTAAATGTTATAGATGTTATTGATGAATGATTTTTGCACATGATTCTTCTTCATTGGAACTTAATGTTAATGGGTGCCTATAAGGTGTTTGTGAGAAGTCCTCAATAGGAACCCTAGTTGATTTCATGTTTGATGTAACTAGTGTTGAAAAGCATGATGTCAAATGAACTAAATGAAGAAGCATTAGGGTTTTTGTGTTACATGGCGACACTCTAATTCTAATGAGAATGGCATGATTTTTGACACGTGTATGATTATCTAGCCAATAGAGCTAGGGCTTGAGGGTAGGTAATCTTACTTTATAATGCCAATAGAGCGAGAGTTTGAGGTATTGAGCGAGATGTGACCTCTTAATATTAAGTTAGAGCGAGAGTTAAACTTGGTATTAATGTTGCATGCCTATATTCTAAGTGTGTGCATGAGAAGTTCATCAATAATGTCCTAATTTACCGTCACAATGATTGTTTAGTAGAGGATTGGATCCCTAGTCATCTTTTATTGATTGTTAATCCCTTTTTGTTAATCAAACTTTAATTTGGATAGTGAAATTTGCTATCAACCTCTTTGGAGAAGCATTCCCCCCCCAAACCATAGACATCTATTTTAATCTCTAGCATCATAAGTTTAAACTCCTATCCTCTGGGTTCGATCTCGGATTCCCGAGCTTTTATAAATGTTTTGATCACGTGACTAGCAAATAGTATTCGAATTTACATTTGAATATTTACTACTATACACGCAACCGATCAAATGGCGCCGTTGCCGGGGATAGGTTAATTAACTAGGTGCTAATAGATTGTTTAGTTTGTCTATTCTTGTAAATATTTTTCTTTCTCTTCTACTTGTATATTCTTCCTTTTCTCTCATATCTCTTGCTAACTTTTGTTCTATTGTTTTGCGAGGATGGACCCCTACAACCAACAAGTCATGCACAATGTAGATTATTATGAAGATGATCAACCAAATGCCCATTGTGAAGACTATTGGATGAACAACCACAACCAACAAGTCTCGTACAACGAAGAATATGACCAAGAGGAGGAGCAACGAAATGCCTATTGGGAAGATCATGGCTATCCGACTAGTTATAACACTCCGAATTGGGATGATAGCCAATGCTTTAAAGTTGGAGACTCCCACCCTCCATACCCTCCACCTCCTCAACCTTCAAGTGAGCCCTCTATTATAAAAGCATTGCTTGCCACACTCCTTGCATCCCAAGAGAAGTCGAATAGAGACATGCTACAAATTAGCCAACGCATGGATGAACTTATTGCTCAAAGAAAGGTGTTGGAAAGCACATTAGCGCGGCAAGCAATGGAAAATGGGGACTTGGATGATGAAGAAGAGGTGTCCAAAGAAGAAGTTTGTGAATCTAATGCCTCAAGGGAAGAAAGGGATCAAGAAAGGGAGGATACACTTTGGAGAGTCGGTACCCAAGCTTTTTATGAGGAGATGAATGGTGAATCTTGTGACGAAGACGAGGTGGAATGCAAGAGTGAAGCATCCTTCACTACTAGCACATCTCAAGATCATTTAGACGAGAACACACAAGAGCTCACCATCCCATCAACGCCTTGGCTCTCCGACGAGGAGTTCTTCAATGATGATGCCTCTTGCATAGAGGAAATAACTTTTATTGATGAAGAAGAACTCACCCCTTCCGCTTTAGAAGAGCCTAAATGTGAATCCCGAATTCTTGATGAGGATGAGATTGAGGAAGAGGATATTGAGCCACAAGAACTTCAAGGGTATGAAGACTTTGTTGAGTTATACATGGACGTGATTAAAGGGCCACCTCGCATTCAAGAAGATGAAAGTTTAATGAGGGAGATTGAGAATTGGGCACCCAAGGAAATATTTGAAAAACTTAAGGAGGGGATGCCCATCATTCTCGAGACAAGTTATGAAGACCCTTTCTTCACTACTTCGTCTCGAGACAAGTTTTGGAGCTTCTTGCTATATTTTCCAAGATTATTCGGAAAAAGCTCCCATGGCCCTTTAATTTTTAAGGGATTTTCATACTTGAAGGGGTCATGCTCCCAAAGAAAAGTCCATTGTAGGCTTGATGGGAGGAAATTCAAATGGGATTTGAAGGTGGTTTGACACGATCAAGTCCAAGGCCCCTTGAGGAGGGATCTTAGCAAAAGACTCCTCAAGCGTGCTTCTTATTCCCGACAAGGAGAGTCGGCTCCGTCTTAGCCAAGACGTTAAACTAGGCTTGTGAGTGTCTTTCTTATGTTTCTCAAGATGTCTTAGTTGATTGGATTGCTATTAGCCTCGATGAGTGAACTATGCATGTGTACTTCCCCTTTACTTTTCATTCTATTCATTGCTTAGGGACTAAGCAATTGCTAAGTGTGGGGTGGCCTATATTTGGCATTGTCTATACTACTTGAGATGCTTTTGCTTGCTTGTCATGCCTTCATGTGTGAATTCCAACCAACGTATGCTTAAGGAAAAACACTTGCACCATTGCACAATTCATCCAAAAATTTCAAATTATTAATGAAAACAAAAAGTCTAGGCAAGGCTACATTTTCAAAAACTTTCATCTCTAAATTCAACTAGTCGTGCATGATTTCACTTGATTGATCCTTTAGATGACTAATGGATTGGATTGTTGACTTTCATTCTTGAGGACCAAAGCATCTACTAGCACTTCTTTATCTTTTATTCTAAGCTTTTTCTCATTAAGACTAAAAAGAGTTGATCTTTGAAAGCATAAAATCGAAATGATTTATAACTCCAAAACTCTTGCATGCCATGATTACCTTTAGGTGACCTTAGTGACCTTGCTTGTCTTGTGGATTTGTCTTGTTGTTTTGTCATGCTCCATTTTTCACACTTAGCCCTTTGTCAAAGTTCTAAGTGTGGGGTCAAAAGAGGGCGAGAAGAAAAAAAAAAGAGAAGAAAAAAAAAGAGAAAAAAAATATGTGAAATAAGCCCCAAACCCTTCCTTATGATTGATCACCATTAGGAAGAACTTTAAAGAAGTATGTGCTAAGTGCCGAGGGTTAGGAAGGTAAGTTCCCCCTCGAAAGTGCTTAGTGCGGCTTCTACCCCCTTTAATGTTTCAATTAGACTTGGCAATCGGCTATTCCGCCATTCTCTAGCATGAAAACCAACGAGACAATTGATACTTTCTAGCAAGAATTCACTAAGGGACGAGCCTCGTACTCTTTTGTACTTAGGCATGATATGGTTTGCAAGTATTTACAAAAACCTTATTGTTGGAACTCCTCTTCTCTTACGACTAAGTGACCTATGCGTCCTAGGCTTGAGAATGAGTTCTAAGCTCACAAGCCAATGGACTAGCCTCCTTGCTAGCATTGGTGAGTGATCCAACAAGATTTCTTTGCAATGATTTGATCACTTTCTTGAAGTCACCAATATAGAAAATGACTAGAATCCTTGATTAAAGATTTATTAGTCTTTGCTTTGATTTGCTTGAATGTCCTAATTCATGAATTTCCATAAGGATTCGAAGAGGACTCATGTAGTGATTGAAATGCACATATCTAGTTGAATACATTATGAACTCCATGAAAAACACCTTGCCTAGTACTTTGAAAATTGTGAGTTTAAAATGCCTAATTGGATGATTGTTCTCTTTGTGGGATTTGTGAGTATTCCCGTTTCTGAAAACCCTCAGGAGACTACAACTCCTCCACTAGGGTAGCCTAGGGGTTTAAAGGCTTGGTGCATTCGCTAAATGCACTCGTGTTACCTACGAAAGTGGTTAGTTAGTAGTATGTTTTGTTTCTTAATCTTTTGAGTTAGTTTTCGTAACCATATGGAGTTTCTTTGAGCCGATCATGATTGAGCAAAATGCCTTCTTGTTGTTGACCTATATGACTAGTTTGCTCGGGACGATCAAACGTTAAGTGTGGGGTGATTTGATAGCTCTAAAATATACGCATTTTAGGCGACCTCTATGCTTATTGTTTCGTTCGTTTTATCACGATTTCACTCGCTATTTGATGCCTTGTGGTTCATTTCAGGCAAATTACAGAGTTTAAGCTGAGAACACAAGCGGGCATTGACTTTGGAGCAAAACCGAGCATTCCGGAGCAAAAACATGGATTTTCGGGCATTACGGGACACATAGACCTCTCCGGAGTATTTTGGACCTAGAGAGCTCATTTGGTGTCCGATTCTGTTGATTCAAAGCTTGTTGGAAAGCTAACTCAAAGAGCTACAACTCTCTAGTTGACGCCGAGACCAAATTCGGAGGTTACAGTTGCCAACAAAGCCTTGTGCGATCGCACAACAAATTTATGCGATCGCGCATCCTAGAGCTACGGTCAGAACATGGGCAGTTGTGCGCTCGCATAAGTTGGTTTATGCGATCGCATAAGAAATCCAGTCGCATAAACTTTTATGCGATCGCACAACCGGAAGCCGAAATCGCAAAAGCAGCTAAGGAAAGATGTGCGATCGCACAAGCTCAAATATGCGATCGCATAAGATATCCAGTCGCACAAAAATATATGCGATCGCACAAGCTCAAGTATGCGAGCGCATAAGTTATGCGATCGCATAAACTCAAATATGCGATCGCATAAATCGGCAGATGCTATAAAACCCAGAATTTTTAGGGTTTCACGGGGGGCTTTTGGGAGAGAGATTTAGAAGGATACCAACCACAAGGATTCTCCATTACTCTTGATTCTCCATTGGTTTAGAAGCTCTAAACTCTACATCTCATATGGATTCTTACACTTTTGTCATTGTTTTTGATTGTAACCTCACCATGAGTGAGTAGTGACCTTGGTTGGGGATCCATGAATCCCCTAAACATGTTTGTGACCTTGTAAATGTTATAGATGTTATTGATGAATGATTTTTGCACATGATTCTTCTTCATTGGAACTTAATGTTAATGGGTGCCTATAAGGTGTTTGTGAGAAGTCCTCAATAGGAACCCTAGTTGATTTCATGTTTGATGTAACTAGTGTTGAAAAGCATGATGTCAAATGAACTAAATGAAGAAGCATTAGGGTTTTTGTGTTACATGGCGACACTCTAATTCTAATGAGAATGGCATGATTTTTGACACGTGTATGATTATCTAGCCATTAGAGCTAGGGCTTGAGGATAGGTAATCTTACTTTATAATGCCAATAGAGCGAGAGTTTGAGGTATTGAGCGAGATGTGACCTCTTAATATTAAGTTAGAGCGAGAGTTAAACTTGGTATTAATGTTGCATGCCTATATTCTAAGTGTGTGCATGAGAAGTTCATCAATAATGTCCTAATTTACCGTCACAATGATTGTTTAGTAGAGGATTGGATCCCTAGTCATCTTTTATTGATTGTTAATCCCTTTTTGTTAATCAAACTTTAATTTGGATAGTGAAATTTGCTATCAACCTCTTTGGAGAAGCATTCCCCCCCCCCAAACCATAGACATCTATTTTAATCTCTAGCATCATAAGTTTAAACTCCTATCCTCTGGGTTCGATCTCGGATTCCCGAGCTTTTATAAATGTTTTGATCACGTGACTAGCAAATAGTATTCGAATTTACATTTGAATATTTACTACTATACACGCAACCGATCATGTATCGTATGCAACGGTTTGTTGTTATAACCGTTGCATAAGTTCATGACCTTATGCAACGGTTTTAACAACAAACCGTTGCATACGATACACCATTATGCAACTGTTTTCTTGAACCGTTGCATAAGATCATGACCTTATGCAACGGTTTTAACAACAAACCGTTGCGTAAGTTTTGGAAAAAATGGACAGATTTTAGCTGTTTTAGCTCAAATCCGCCTGAAAAATTGAATACAAATTGTAAACAAAATTTAATACCCTGCTGTTACACATTCTAAACATGGAAATAGTTTCATTTCACTCAAAATACAACCATATGCATTCATACAAGTCATTATATACAACCATCCATATATACACTGGTTTATAACAACTTCACATAAACGCAATCACATGAATACACTATGTTCGAATAAGTAGTTGTACAAGTAGGCGGCGATCTCATCTCGCACGTCTTGTACCATTCCCAACTCATATGAGCGTGTCCCATTAGGAAAAACCTATAACAAAATAAGAAGACGATAACATGGATATATAAAAAAATAGAGTTAGAACAAACCTAACAAGAACATGGATTTAGTACAAATGTAGCTAGAACATTGATTAAGAAAAAACCTAACTAGAACATGGATTTACATAGTGTAGGACGAGACTAGCATGCTTACTTGGTCAAAGTTCTCCACATATGCACCGTTATTAACATGAACAAATTCCATTATGTCCCGAATATTTCTCAGAACATAATAACCGCATAAATTACTCTTTGCGGGTTGTTTCGGACACTGCATTATAAGTAATCTCAGTTAACACTTTATTAATGAAAATTACAAGTATAGTAAAGGAATGCTTTTCTATAAATAGTACCGTCACTATCTTCCATTCGACTTGACGATCAATCCTCGGATTACATCCTTGATAGTATCGTTGCAACCCCCTAAAATAAATAACAATACGTAATTAGTGAATGTCAATGCAAGTTACAAACTAATAGTAAGTTGCAATACATAGAAATGAGCAATCATCAACTCATCAAATGATGGGTTCTTATATTTCCGACCACTTATGCCCTTTCCATTAAATCGATCAATATGACGTGGCCTGGGAATCCCAACTGCGGCAGTATTTCCTAAAAAATTAGTGCAAAACTCGACAGCCTCTTCAGTTATGTATCCTTCCACTATACACCCTTCGGGACGATGTCTATTTCTCACGTAGCTCTTTAGAATCTTCATGTACCTCTCAAAAGGGTACATCCATCTCATATGAACTGGTCCAAGAATGCGAATCTCGCGCACCAAATGTACAGTAAGATGTACCATTACATCAAAAAAGCTAGGTGGAAAAAACATCTCTAATTGGCATAGTGTAACAACAATCTGGTCTTGTAGTTTATCAAGCTCTGATGAATCAAAAACTTTAGCAGACAAAGAGCTAAAAATGGCACAGAGTCTTTGTATAGCGGATCTCACTTTAGAAGACAATACACCTCTAATTGCAATAGGCAACAACTATTGAATCAATACATGATAGTCATGAGATTTTAATCCATTCAAACGCAGATCCTTCATTGAAACCAAGTTGGCAATATTCGAAGAATACCCATACGGAACTTTAACTCCTTTCAGACATCCACACAAAATTGTTTTTTCATTCTTAGAAAGAGTTGTGCATGATGGAGGCAAATATGTACGCTTTCCTTCAGTTTGAGGTGCTAATTTGGTACGAATGTTCATATCCAACATATCCAGTCTAGCTTTCAATCCATCCTTTGTTTTTCCGGGAATGTTTAATAAAGTACCAATAAGACTGTCACATATATTCTTTTCAACATGCATCACATCAATGCAGTGTCTGACGTCAAGTGTATGCCAATAAGGGAGATCGAAAAATATTGATCGCTTCTTGTAATATTCTGAATTTTTTGAAGTATTTCATCTCCAGAAGCCGATCGAGGTTCTATTCCATGTTCGGTCTCACCATTAAATGCAGCTTTTTTCCGCCTGTAAGGATGATGCCTCGATAAAAAACGTCGATGGCCCATGTAAACCATTTTTCAACAATTCTTTAAATGGCGTGCATGTGTCTCTTCCCCGCAAATTGGACAAGCTTTGTACCCTTTAATACTATACCCAGATAAGTTACCATAAGCTGGGAAGTCATTGATGGTACACATTAGCATGGCACGCATATTACAATATTCTTGTCTTGATGCGTCAAACGTCCGTACTCCTTTGTTCCATAAAAGCTTCAAATCTTCTATCAAAGAAGCTAAGTACACATCAATATTATTTCCGGGCTGTCGAGGACCCGATATCAATAGAGAAAGCATCATATACTTACGCTTCATGGTTAATCTGGGAGGAAGATTATAGATAACAAATATCACAGGCCATGTACTATGCTGAGTACTGAGGTTTCCATGTGGATTCACCCCATCAGTAGAAAGGCCAGGCGTAAATTTCTACACTCTGCTCCAAATGTCGGGAATATGTTATCTATTTTTGCCCATTGTAGTGAATCAGCAGGATGACGCATTTTCATATCAATAACTCATTTCTCAGCATGCCAACGCATATTATCAGAATCTTCCAAGCTAGCAAACAATCTCTGAAACCTGCGGATCGGTGGAAGATACCATGGTACTTTAGAATGAGTGCCTTTGGAACCATTTTTTGGTTCTTTGTTTAACTTATAACGAGGAGACTTGCACACCGGACATTCAACCATATCTTTATAGGGATTCCGATATAATATACAATCATTAGGACAAGCATGTATCTTCTCGTAATCGATACCCATCGGACACATAAATTTTTTAGCCTCGTAACAACGGTTAGGTAGGGTGTTATCCTCTGGAAGCATATCTTTCACCAGAGTTAACAATTCAGTAAAACTTACATCACTACATCCATTTTTTGCTTTCAAGTTGAATATTTTCAAAGTTGCAGATATCCTTGTGTATTTGGAGCACCCTTCGTACAATGGTAATTCTGAATCGTTCCTCAATGACTCCAAAACTTGAGGTCTAGCAACAAAATCGTCGGTAACATTGTTGACCATGTCAATTATATTGTCCTCCTCCCAAACATCATCATCCACCGGCAAACTTTCTACGGGCTGAGGTTGAACATTTTGCGGTTCAACCTCGCCATGCATATACCAAAACTTGTACTGTGGGTCAATTCCCTTTAACAAAAGGTGTTTCCGTAATTTCTTTGGTTTGACCTTTTTGTTATTCCAGCAACCCATACATGGACAATAAACACGTTCAATGTTGTTTCTGGACGCATACGAAGATGCAAACGCACAAAAATCCATAATCCCTTGATCGTACTGTACACTTAACCTACTACCGGATACCCAATCTCGATTCATCATAACTACATAAAGCATTATATACTCATAGTTAGAAAGAGATATTGTTATAGTTGATATAATTATTAGTAGAAATAGACCATATAAATCTACTCCATAAAGCACACTCCAACAATTAAAAAAGTTGTAAATGATTTACATAGTGTAGTTTACCTTAAAGTAGAATCTCTCGGAGAAAATTGCCAAAGGTTGGATGCAGCGTTGACTCTATAAAGTTATAAACAACAACAAATAAGGTTAGTAAACGAAGAAATATCAAATAACCAATATGATTGGAGACGTAAGTAGTAAACTCGTTTAATTGGGCAATTTACCTTAAAATATAAGCTTTCCTAAGAAAATGAAATACTGGGTGTGCAACACGTACGGACTAGATCTATAAACAACGAAAACAACTTAGTAAACAAGGAAATAAAATTTAATCTCCATGTTAATAAGAAAATATGTAAGAATGATAACCATCAAATACCTTAAAATTGGAAGAAGCGGCAAAGAAAAAGATTTGGTAGTTGTATTTCCTAATGTTGGAGAAGTGAAGCTTCCTCTTGCTAATCGGCTAACAAGTACTACAAGTAGTGAACGAATATCGGTAAGAAATTGAGAACAAATCAATGCAATAACATGTTCCTATAAATACACCTTCATATATCCAAACAATCACAATGCCAAATCAACCAACTAGTACGCTGTTAAAATTCCTCTTGCTATTCGGCTAACAAGTAATACAACTAGTACGCTTCCAAATCACAATGCCAAATCAACAAACAAGCAATCGAAAAAAACTAGTATAGTGACTGAAAATTATGAACCACTTGGCATATTGGGAACTAACCGGAATTGGGCGAGAGCGGAGGCGGAGAGACGACGTATAAGGGGCGACGGACTAGGCGAGGATGGTGAGAGCGACAGAGTTCGACTGGCGCGGAGCGGAGGCGGTGAGACGAGGTACGAGGGGCGACGAACTGGGCTGAGAGCGACGGACGGACTGGCGCGGAGACGGTGAGAGCGACAGAGTTCGACTGGCGACTGAGGAGGATAGGGACAAATCACTTCGAGCGGGATTGGAAAGAACACAGAAGACTTGTGTTTTTTAATTTTATGTTTGAGTTTATGCGACGGTTCTTACGAAACCGTCGCATAAGGTATATCTATATGCAACGGTTCTATAAAAAAACCGTTGCGTAAACAACAACCGTTGCGTATTCTAATATTGGAACTGTTGCCTAATCTCATATCTGTAGTAGTGCCTCCTCACCCAGCACCTCCTTTCATTTTGGTTTTAATTAGGCACAGAAATGCTCCAGCACCTCCTCACCCAGCAAGTGCCAGAGCACCTCCTCCAATTTTAAGCTTAGGGCATCTGCACCGGTGAGATGCTCCAGCACCTCCTCACCCAGCACCTCCTTTCATTTTGGTTTTAAATAGGCACAGAAATGCTCCAGCACCTCCTCACCCAGCAAGTGCCAGAGCACCTACTCCAATTTTAAACTTAGTTTCTTAGAAGGTGCTGGGTGAGAAGGTGCTGAAGCATCTCACCGGTGCAGATGCTCTAAGTGTTCGAGAGAAATTGAGTAGTTGAATTGGGTAAGGCAAAAGTTTAAAAAAGTTGATAAATAGTTACTTTTTCAAAGTTGAATGGGCTCGTATGGGCTAGGTTTTGTGATTTGGGCTCAATGGGCCGCTGAAAACTCATTGCAGAGGCCCAATCTAAAATGGTCGGCGCTCGTAGCGGAAACAAAAAAATAAAAAAAATAATAAACAATCGAAAGAAAAAGGCATGTGAGGAGCCAGGCGAGCGCTCTAGCGAGCATCTCATCGTCATTTTTCAGAACCAGATTCAATCAGATTCCTCCGACCGACCGAGCAGCGACAGCGGGCAGCGGGCAGCGGGCAGCGGGCAGCTGGAGCTCGAACCGACGCGTACATCGTCACGCAAACCGTTAAGTGTATGTCGAAAATCAGCGATGATGTCGAAATGTATTTATTTTAAATTTGCATTGTTGATGTGAAGAAACCGCTTTCTCGATCACTGATCTGCATTTCACTGAATATTTTCGTGTCTGGTGATGGTGTGATATTTTGTTCTAGGAGGTGAAGATTTATGGATGAGCCATGGTGCGTGGTGACGGGAGGGAGGGGATTTGCGGCGCGGCATTTGGTGGAAATGCTGATCCGCTATGAAGTTTTTTCAGTCCGGATTGCTGATTTACCTCCTTCGATTAAGCTGGAACCTCATGAGGGGAATGGACTGCTTGGCGAAGCTTTGAAATCAGGCCGTGCTCAGTATGTCTCCTTTGATCTTCGCGACAAGGCTCAAGTAGTTAAAGGTATCTACAAAGTGCCATGCCAACTTTAACTTCTTTTTCTTTTCCAATATATTGTGTTTTAATGAGCTTTTTGTTATTTTTTGGTGATAGTGTTCATGGTTTAATTTGGTTGTGTTTGCAGCTATTGAAGGATGTGAAGTGGTGTTTCACATGGCTGCTCCAGACTCTTCTATAAACAATCACCAACTTCACTATTCAGTCAACGTGATTGGTAAGTAGCATTTCACTTGCAGCCTACATTGTAGTGTGATATTTCTTCATTTTATTGTGATGGATTGTAGGAACAAAGAATGTGATTGATGCCTGTGTGGAGCTTAAAGTTAAGAGACTTATACATACAAGCTCCCCCAGTGTGGTATTTGATGGCGTCAATAGCATATTCAATGGTGATGAATCATTACCCTATCCTGCCAAGGTGCATTTAACCTCATGCATCCCCTCAGATTAATCAAATCAGATTTTGTGAAGAATTGGTTAGCAATCTCTACGCGTACTGGCTGGATCCTGAAACCACCTTTTTTTAATATGTGAAATTTCGCTCAAAAGTCTTCATTTAGTATTTATGAGCATCAAGTGATCCAGTTCACTGAATTTGCTGTGTACTTTCCTACTGTTTGATTAACAGCACAACGACTCTTACTCGGCAACCAAAGCAGAAGGAGAGGCCTTGGTTCTCAAAGCCAACGGAAGCAACGGGCTTCTAACATGCTGCATACGTCCCAGCAGCATTTTTGGTCCTGGAGACAGATTGTTGGTCCCGTCTTTAGTAACTGCCGCTAGAGAAGGGAAATCAAAGGCAAGTATGTTTTATCACGATTTTACATTTCTTCCTCTTTCTGCAGACTGCAGTGTACTGACAGGTAAGACAGAAATATACGGTTTAAGAGAAAATTTTATCACTTGCACCGGTACTTAGACATGATGTAATAACATCTGTTACACCCATAATTATGTGTTCCTCTACAATCAACTTTCAAATAGTTGTATGAATTATTATCAATGACCAGAAGGACCCTACTCTATTGACGATTATGGTACCGATGGCTCCCAGAATTCCTTTACTGAAACTTATTGACAATACAGACATAACTCTTCCTATTATTGCTTAAAAAGAATAGGTCTAACATCTATCATCTTGTTTCTTTGGGCATTCAGTTCATAATCGGTGATGGAAATAATCTGTACGATTTCACGTATGTTGAAAATGTAGCACATGCGCATGTGTGTGCTGAGAGAGCTCTAGCATCCGCGGAAGATGTCGCTGAGAGAGCAGCAGGGCAGGTATTTAGATGTTTCTATTTTCTGATGATGCCATTTCATGAAGAATGCCTATGTCAATAAGTGTCTTGGTAACTATAGTTTCATGATGTTGAATATGGTTAGTAATGTAGTTAACCGATTGAATTTTAAATATCTCTCGATGCCATTTCATTTGAATATGGCTTTACTACACATTTTATCTGTAGGCATACTTTATAACCAACATGGAGCCCATCAAGTTTTGGGAATTCGTGTCTCTAATCCTTGAAGGTCTTGGATACGAGAGGTATTTCCTCTTTGCATTTAACGTTATGAGACATCTTAAGTTGTACATTCTGTTCCACACTATTTGCTGAAGCAGCACTTTTTTTTTTATGGGACTGAATCTGAAGCAGCACTTTTTGTATTCACATTTTATGTCTATTATTTTTCTTCTGTGTTATATGTATCAGATAGTCAGAGACTCAGATGAAGTTTTCTTAAAAATTCTTCATATTTATAATATCAAAGCACTAAAGTTTTGTTGCTTTGGGGCCCGAAATACTAACAGGGCTTTTCATTTCTTGTGATAACTTGTTGCCAGTCGAATCTAAAAAGTCATAGATTGGTAATTGATCATCTTGATGTTGCAATCTTCGTGTATATAGGCCAAGGATTAAGATACCAGCTGCTGTTATAATGCCGATTGCTCATATGGTGGAGCTGTTGTACAAGTTCCTGGGTCCATATGGCATGAAGGTTCCACAGCTGACACCATCAAGAGTGAGACTCCTAAGTTGTAGCAGGACTTTCAGTTGCTCAAAAGCAAAGGAGAGACTTGGGTATACACCACTTGTATCAGTGAAGGTAAGTCATTATCAGATTCTTGATTTTGGAAGATAACAATTGGGGCACTTATTAGGTCCTTATTAATGGAATAACATGTTCTGATCCCATCACCTTTTTAAATCCGACAAACTAATGATACATTAAGTACTTTGATCCGAAATAGATGAGTCTGCATCTAAATAATAAATAACCTGATTTTTATTAAAATCTTTTCCACTAGTAAAAAGAACAATTGGAAAGCTGAAGGGTCAGAAATCCTTTAAAAGTACTTCTGTTTCAAAATTTTATAATAACATTGTATCAATTGCTAGTGAATAATCATGAATTCATGATTGCAGGAAGGATTAGATAAGACAATTGCATCCTACTCACATTTAAGAGCTATACAAAAGGTGAAACGAGATGGACCCTCTAAAGCTTCTATAATGCTAGGAGGTGGGAAAGGTATGGAAATGCTTAGTGAACTTGATGTCCAGTTGATTCTGCTTTTCTGGATTTTTCAACAATAAGAAAGTAAAAGGTGTATGTAGATGTATGTTGTATTTAAAGTCAGAGTCCAACATTTATCGTATCTGATAGGTCTAAATGTCTAATGTTTTACATTCATATTTTTTTACGTATTTATTTTGCAGTTGCTGACACGCTTCTCTGGAGAAACAAAAAGCAGTCCCTCATGGCACTGTTTGTTTTGATTGCAATTTACCACAATTACATTGCACCTGGATACACTATGATAACAACAGCTTCCAAGGTTTTGCTGGTGGGATCCATTTTCTTACTTATTCACGGGTGTTTACCTGAAAAAGTGTAAGTTTGCTTTCTAAACATCATGCTAACTGAAGCAAATCATGCCTTGAGAAGACGGGCAATTCTTGCTCGACAAGTTTCATTCTTAGGTTGTTTTATCAGAAACTAAATATCTGTGAACTCTATATATTGGGTCATAATACAGTTCGAGCATGTTGTTTTGTCAGATAAATAATTTCTAGTTCGAAGAAAGCAGAAAGTTCTTTTCATCACGAAGAATGAAAGGCTTAACCTGCAATAGTGCTAACACATGTTGACTGTATTATGATGCAGACTGGGGTATCAAATTGAAAAGGTACAAGAGTCAAACTTTCAGTTTTCAGAGAGTATGTCCCGTCAAGTTGCTGTTTCAGTGGTATCTTCATGGAAATGCGCTGTTAGTAGCTTAAAATCTCTTTCTAGAGGAAACGACTGGAATTTATTTTTCAAGGTACTTAGTTATAAACAACTGGTTTTGATATTTGCAGATGCTTTCTGTTGCAGTTGGAAACTTACATTCAATTTGGGTTTTTCCGGACACAAATTTTTGATGAAACAGGTAGTCTTGTCACTGCTATTTCTTGGCTTCCTTGGAACTGTTTCGATTCATAGCCTTTTTGTTGTCGGTACGCTTTCTATCCTTACTGCATATAACTAACTGTGTCTCTGAAGTTGGTTTGAGCTTATTCTCCTTTGTCCTCTTTTTTTTTACTTTGCAAGATTTGTTATATTATGCTGAAGATTGTCACATTGCATTAACGTCTCAAATTCTCACAGCACTGCCTATAGCATTCACAGCCTTTTACATGTATGAGAAGAACGAAGAAGAAATAGATGCACTGGTTACAGACGTTCGATCATTTGGCTGCAAAATGAAAGCTGGAATTTCCAGGAAACTAGCTAAGCCTAAAAAGGGTTGAGTCGTCAAACCTCCGCATCCACACCAATCTTACCATTTTTGAAAATGTATTAGTAGCCATAAAGTAGTTAGGGTTTGTATGTCCTTTACAGCTCATAATCTGTAATACAGCATAGTGTGAGACTGTGAGAGAGAGAGGGACCACAGGAAAACAATTGGTCAAGTTGATGACAAGAAACAGCTTCTTTTTATTCCTGCACATAGTACTTTCGAACGTTTTGATCCAAACCAAAAGAATACAGAAGCATTTCATAGGTTGACTGTACAAGGCATAGGCAGAACATGGGAAGGGTAAGTTCGAGTGATTATAGGATACAGCAAAAATAGAGTCACAAAGGACATGTTAGCCCACCGGGACCGGGAGTAAGATTTTATGTGGAGAACATGGTCAATGTTGGTGAGCCCATAAAGCCAGTGTGGGTTGAACGAAAGGACCGCTCAAAAGGATCTGACCTGTCCGTCTCAATGGTGATGCATGTCCCTGGCTTTCGCCCTTCTGTTAGTCGTGTCAGAGATTCCACGATTTCAGACATCGGTGGCCTATATTCCTTGTCAAGCTGTGCCAGTTTCACGAAGAATAGTTAGTTACAAGTCTAACCACAACAATCACTATGCATATTATTATGATGATTAGTTCCAGAATCAAAATGGATATCTGCAAGCTAAACCGATAAGCGAGAACATAGATAACTAAGGAGAAGTTTTGCCTTACAAAATAATATGAATTTGACGAAAGGTTAGAACCATCTATGGCTGACTACCTGAATGCACATGGAAATGATGTCAGCGAACTGGGAAAGAGCCTTGGCATGGATTGATCTTTGAATCCCAGGATCAACCATCTCTTTCAAAGACTCTCTGTCATGAAGACGCGACCAAGCCCATTTTACTAGCGACTGTTCTTCTCTTGCTGTTGAACTGTTGTTTGTAACATATGGATGAAGTATTGAGCAGTTAGAAAGAGCCAAATATAAAAAAAAGAAAACATGACTAGAATGATTGATGATAGTAGTATTTAACATAACTGGTCAAAAGGTCTCCTTCCAGTCAAGAGCTCAAGAAGTAAAACTCCAAATGCATAAATGTCACACTTGGTACCATCAGATCCAGCTTGGCCATGTTCAGGTGCAATGTAACCAGCATTCGCTATAGCCATCTCAGAAGCCTGTAACCCGAGGCTTTAGTTAGGTTCCCTAGATGCTTGGACAAAATCAGCCATTTTACGAATTCCAAATTCAAGCCATTTTGGGAAACACAGTTAATTACCTTAAGCTTCACACTGTTGCTAGTTAGTGATCTCAGAACAGTAAGACCGCAGTCAGAGAGGTGGGGCTTCAGCTCCACGTCAAGGAATACATTAGAAGCCTTCAAGTTGTTGTGAATGGCCGGAGGGCAAAATGAAGAGTGCAGATACCTTAAAATTCAGGTAAAAAAAACTATGAGTCTGAGGTCAAAGACAAGTTAAAAAGAACCACATCTGAATGAGTTCTTAATTTAAAAGAAGAGTAGAAATAAACTGGCAAACAGAAATGCACATTCTCAGTGAACATTGACACATTTTTTTTTGAAGTAATACTTACTCTAATGCTTTAGCAATGCCAAGCGAGATTCGCAAACGAGCACCCCAAGGTAAGGGCTTGTATGCTTCGGCATGAAGTGCAGCATCAAGAGTCATATCACTAATGTACTCATACACCAGGAGGTGTTGGCCATGCTCAATACAACATCCGTGAAGTTTTACTATGTTTGGATGTCTAAAATAAGAGGCATTGCATATTACATTCAAGAATTCCTCTTCTTCATGAAGTGATAGTTCAACTGTGCTAACGTTCTTTACAGCCATTACCTGTAAATGTGATGTTAGTAAACAACAAACATATGGTTTTTAAAGTAAGCAGTGCTGCATTATCACAATTAGTTGAAAAATATAGAAGCTTACTTGGCCATCAGGAAACTCCGCTCTGTAGACAGAGCCAAGGGATCCCTCGCCAAGAAGAAATTCTTTGCTGAAGCAATTGGTAGCTAACTGAAGCTCCGGCAGTGTGAACCACATCGAATCATCTGCTATCTTCCGTTTCCTTGAAAAACTTCTCCTAGTATTTTTTTCACTTCTGGTATAGTTGGTCTGAGGTACTCGGTTGGGTGTCAAAATAGGTGGTGGAGTGAGGGTGAAAACTGGCGGGCTATCTTCTGAAGCAGCTGAGGAATAATCTATTAAAAAAACTGAATTAGACTGGCAGTGTCAGACATTTAAGAAAGTAAAAAATTAGAAATCTTTTCAAAAGTTCTGTCTGCAGTTTCGGATAAATGACATTGGTATTCCAAAAATGGCATCATTGAAACAGATATCAATATTACGCATAATGATCTGAATGAACTATAAACTTATTGACAAGGGAATACTCATCAATAGGTAACTGATAAAACAAAGATATGTCCTCTATTTTGAAAAACTTATTTGACTGGCTATGGAACCACTTAGCCTGGAAACTTATTTTACTTTGACTGCGTCATTCAAGTTGCATCCCCTTCCAATATTTTCAACTTCTCTGATATTAATTTCGTCCAAAAACTTGTTATTTTCCCAAAAACATGGTAAAACATGACAACATCACGCATTTTTCAACTGATAACACAAAAACATATTCATAAACTCTAATTTTCATCATTCTACAGGAAATAAACCATCGACTTTTTATATATTTTTAACAAAGGATCTGGGTGACTGCAGATTATGATAGCCAACTAATTTCAGTTTTTAAATTAGGAAAATGCTGTATATTTATGCAAATAAGATTAAGCTAAAATAGATAGTAAACTGTTCACCTTGGACAACGCTTAATGGTAATGAATTGAATGAACTTTGGCTTCCTTCAAAACTCTTGATTTTCTGAGCACGAGATTTGTTTAGACGTATGACAACCAAGAGTGCTGCACAGCCCACAAGAAGCGTCCCTCCCCCAATAATAGCAGCTATTCCTCCAGGACCAAGTTTCTTTCTGTGCAATATTACCTTGTGAGAAGGAAAGTTCTCAATGGCACTCGATTTTGTTTTTGGAGAGTCCGACATGTTCTGTTCAATTTCTGATGGAAAAGCCCATGGTCGATAAGATCCACCTATATGGAAATTGTTCCCATCGATCCTACATGATATGAATAGGGAATTAAAGATTCAACATAAACAAGAAATTTCTTACAAGAAAGTATAATGATGACTGACCATAAATTCTTTATAGACTGGAACTGCTCTGGAATTACTCCACTAAAATGGTTCTCTTGGATATTCCTAGGAAGGAAAACATGGATTGTGTAGTGAACGTATAAGAAGAGCTTTTACTTGTTTGGCATAATAAATGACTGCGTAAAGAGCAAAGGTCACATACAGATCAGTAAGCGGGAGATTTGCTAGGAAGACCACTGATCCAGTGAATGCATTGTGTTCCAAGAAACTGAAAAGCCAAATTACTGGTAATACATGTTTTAACTACATCTACAAGAAAAATAGAAAGTGCAGTTTGACTCACAGTTTAGAAAGGTTTTCCAGACGCTGAAATGAACTGGGTAAGTCTCCGTTAAAGCCATTATAGGATAGATCCCTGTAGTTACCATAGAAAGATTAATGGCTTTAATGTGAATATAACTACAAAGCTTGTAGTTCTATGCTTAAACAAATAGTGGAATGAAAGTTCGATGGCCAAAGCTAAGTCATTCTTTAACGCCCAGGCTGTATCAACATCCCCTGTCAATCTGATTAGGATTCCTTACCTAAATGATTTTTCCGTTATGGTACAGTTTATGCACTTCAGGGAAAACTACTTCAGAGGTTAACTCATATTCAAGTATAACTCATTTAAAGCTCATTCCAATGTAAGAAAAATTACAACTTCAATCGATATTATTTTAGTCCCTTCTTATTCTGCTCCATCAGTAGGCCCTAAAGCAAACAATGGATAATCATAATTATTTGTTTAAACCATTTAGAAACATAAATTATTTGTTTAAACCAGCTTTGAATCGAGAATTGAAATAGGAAGTTAGAGAAATGCTATACATCTCTTTTAACCCATGCAGCCCAGTAAATACATCCCCAATAGGTCCATTCAGAAAGTTATGGCTCAAGTTCCTGTATAAATAACACATCAACAATTAGCAGTTTAACACTTTAACCACTCGAAGCAAATTTAGCAAGTGTGAAGAGATGAGCAGCTTACAGGTATCTAAGAGTTGAAAGATTTGTCAGCGAATGGGGAATGTTTTGGGTAAAGTTGTTGCATGCTAAGTCTCTACATATACAAGCAAATTTAGGTCATTAAGTCATCAGAGAAACAGAAGCTCTAGTATGAAAGTTGGACAAGTAAAAGGGATAGGCATCTCACATATGTGTGAGATTGAGGGGCAAACTGTATGGTATTACACCATGTAAATTGTTGGAGCTCATATCCCTACACAAAGCGATCAAACCATAATATATATATACTACAAGAAAGTTATAAAAACACTCGATATGAAACAATAACTTACAGATGCTTCAAGTTATGAAGATTATGCAACTCGCCTCCTATATATCCTGTAAGCTGTTGTCCATGCAGATCGCTGTAAACAGAAAAAGAGGTCATATACTTAAAGACAAGTGAGGAGTACTGCGCCTCACAAAGTTTCACATATAACAGAGTGTTCTGTTACATGTGAGTGATGGATGATCCCGAACAAGAAACACCAGTCCATAAATCACCGCATGGATCACCGCCCACAGGCTTCCACTTCTTCAGCTGGGGTGGATAGTTCAGGGAAACATACAAATCTTGAAGAACCATTGCTGTGTAATTACAGTAAAGCCCGTCAATGCCATTTTCATACTATGAACTGCCAAAAGACATGAACGAGATCGACTAGAATACAACATGACAGCTATCACTACGGAAAGTCCAATATGAAATATTGGCTAACGGAAAGCAAAAAAAGAAGAAGAAAAAGAGCACACCTGTAGGTCTATTATTGACCCTACAAACTGCAAACCCTAAGAGAGAAATGGACTCGCTAACAAAATGCAAACCATAAATAAAACTCGGAAAACAAACTGCTAAACTAGGAATAAAATCAATCACGAAGAACACCCAAGAACAGAGTCGTCGACAACAAAACGAGGGTTCCAAAATCAGTACCTTCGGATGGATCTGTAACCGCACATATATCAGGAACAAGAAGCGTCAAGAACGAAAGAAAGATTAATCTAACAAGCATGGAGCACTTCATCGCATCAAACGTCTCGATCGGAGAACAATCTGCGACAACAACGAAAACGATCGATCAGAATGCAGTGTTGCTAATCTCGAAATAGAACGCAAATCGATTGAGAGCGTAAGGAGGAACTGAAGCAGATGAACCTTCTTCGTCGATCCGGAAGCGATCGCGAGCTGGAAATCAAAAATCGCTGAACTAGGGTTTGTCAGATGGAAGTCGAGTCGAGATGACGAAGACAGAGAAAATGGCGCCAAATCAAAATAGAGCAATGAAGCTGAGAGCTATACGAAACAATAAATAGACAACCAAATAACGGAATATTTCAAAAATTGTGCTTACGTGTCGTGATACTATTCGTCAATGTTACGCATCCGCAACTCTTTCGAAGGTTCTTTCCTTCAGCAGTTAAAACGGTGTCGTTTACGAATGTCCAATTTGTGAAAAACGGACCGGTCCGGTGACCGGTTCGGTTCACTCATCGGATCGGTTTGGAGTCAAATCCGGTCAAGACCCAGTGTTGACCCGGTTGACCTGGTTTTTCATTAAAATCGTGATTTGATCGGTTCAATCGGTTCGATTTGATCTGAAAAAATATTTATTTAATTTTGATTTGGACAAGATTCAAACCCAAGCACCTCTTAATAGTTTTTCTCTTCATTTCCACTAGACTAAAGATGATTGTTGTTTTATCATTTGTTTCAATAATGTATATTCATTTATCAAATCTATAAAAGTGATTACTTATTATCAATTTAACTAGAAATTCAATTATTCTTATAAATCCCTTATTGTTGTGACTTGCAAATTAAGACTAAAATTGTTATTGTTGTATTATTGATTTGTACTTTATCAAATTCTAAATTTGTTATGGTATATTGTTATAATCGGATCATAATTATGTAATATTTATTCAAGTCATAAATATGTTAAATTATAATATCATATATAAATATTTTATTTTATTTGTTAATTTGAATCCCATCTTTGCACTAAAATTGCAATTGTTGTTTTGTTATTTTTTTTATTAATGTGTTATATTCGAATTCTAAATTTGTTATGGTTATAGTATTGTATACAGGTTAAATTTATTAGGTTACAAAACAGGTAAATAAATATGCATATATATAAGTTATTTTATTATTTTTAATTTGTGCGGGTCAAACCGGGTTGACCCGATTAAACCACTGACCCATTGACCCAGTAACTTGACCGGTTCGGTTTTAATAACACTGGATGGGACGACTCACTCTCTGACAGGTATATTTTATGAGATGAATTCATTACTTGAATTTTTTTGAAAAATTGTGAGATTGGATTATTTTTTAAAAAATTTTATATATACAGATTTATCTCATTGCAGAAAATTAAAATAATTAATACCAACCAGCTACGTCAACGAAATATTAATTTGAGGAGAATGCACACAAAAGATGTAATATTTTATATAAAGTCACAAAAACTCAGGTCAACTCTTGCTCTGGATACCAAACTGAGTCGTGACAACCTCACCTTTTTATTGTACTATAAATTTTTTAAAATAAATATTCACTTATTCAAACTACCACATATTTTTAAAATGTAAAATGACTACCAATCACATTCATTTTGCATAATTATTCTTTAGGAAAATGATAAAGAGGGGTATGAACTACCATTCATTGACAAATTACGGTCTGAACTATAAAATTTGAAAATTAAGGATAATTTTAAAATATTTTAATTCTCAATTTCACAATTAAGGGCAATACGGTTTTTTTAATTCATTCGTTAGTTAACTTTGTTAATTGACAAAATGATATTCCATCAATTAAGTGTTATATAATTATATGACGATCAAAATATTTTGAAATTGCCCTTAATTGTCAATTTTCATAGTTCGATTGATTTGTCAATTGATGATAGTTTGTAACCCCTCTATGTCATTTTCCCTTCTTTTTATTCCAACTTTAATTTGTATAGATAACACAATACAAATGACAAATGAGTGATAATCCAATAATTTTTTTGGTTACTGTGGAACATAATGTTATAATAATAATAAGTAAACATGATAGCAATCATTGTATATTAAATAAGTGCTGCTTATGTATTTTGTAATCAGAGTTTAAATTATTTATTTGCTTGGTCACATGCAGAAACGAAAGTTACGCTTACGTTTTTCAAAGACCAACTTTTTCAGAGCTTTTGTTTGGGAAATTAGCAATCAAATTAAAGGGTTTATTTGTAAGTATGCACTCACCTCCCTTCAAGTTCATTCTCATTTTTGCTACCTTTAATTTCTCAGAACCCAACAAGAAGATTCAAATTTCGTAATTAGCTTTTCTTTTTTTCATCACACTTTCATGATTGATTCTGCCTTTTGATGCACCAAAGTTGTTCCTCCCTACTTTATTCTTCTGAAAATTTTGAGGTTGTCTGTCTGCATAGGCTGATTCCTGAGAGGTATTTGTAATTTGTAAGAGATGGGCAGCGGCCGGAGGGCGGTGGAGGTGGTGAGTAGCAAAGGATGCACCGCCTTGTTAACTGAAGCTGCCGCTTCTTTTAGGAGGAATAATAATAATAATTTGCAGCAGAGTCCAGTTTCTGATCATCAGCCGAGGCTACCGTTTACTGGACTGGTGATATGTATTATTGGCCTGTCCAAAGGTATGCATTACATTACATGGTCTCCAAATTCGCTACAAGTCCTTGTGCTTTAATATAAATGCTGAATTTCAACTGGTAGAAACAAGAAAACAAGTCAAAGAAGCGACGGAGAAGTTGGGCGGTATTTATAGCCCGAATTTGCACTCGCACTGTACTCATCTGGTCCTTCAGATATCCTTCCATTTCCTGTTTTCAGCATTTTTTCTGCAGTAGAAAGGTTAACAGGACAACATTTTGGGGTGTGCATAGTTTGTGTTCTTCTTAACAAAACCTACAGTACAGGTGGGCTCAAACTGGAAGACAAAGTTATAAAACAAGCACCAGCCAAGAACAATCTGTCACTTGTCACAATCGGATGGTTTGTCGACTCTGTCCGGAAGCAGGGTATGATCTAGCAATCGGTCAAAAGGTCTCTCTGTTCATTTGAAACTTTAAAATTGAAAAGAATCTGAAGCTTGATGATTCTTGTTGTTGTGCAATTCAGAGAGATTGAGTGAAGACCTTTACAGCGTTAACCAGACTGCAAGAAACAGCAGCTGCCATACAAATAGCATCACAAGGTTCACTGGGTTCGCCAGTTCTGAAACTTATTGCCTTTCCATTAATTTGACTGAAAATTCCAAGTGTTTTGGCCAGAAGCAAAATGATAATTTGAGGGAGGTGAGTATTTGGGTTCTACCATGAATTTTACGCAATATCTTGCGTATGGATTTTAAAGCGCTCTGATCTGTACCAGAACATAAAGAAAGATGCTGGATGTGGCTCAGAACACAAACTTACCTACCAGGAAAGGCAGGATATTGTGACCCTGGCAAAGAATGCTGTCAGGAGCCGCCGTCATGGCCAGATGCAGGTTACTAAACATCTACACAATCTATGATATTGATACAGCCTTGTAAATCATACTGTCCTGGAGGTCAGTTTGATCAAATCTTAATTTATTGACTTACCAATTGAGATTTTTTTTTTCTGTTTGCATTTGGTGTAGACTTGCTCAAGTCCCATGCTTCAAGAAGCTCCAAACGTTCTTCTTGATTCGATCTGCTGGAATATATCTGATCCAGCCACGAGAGCCTCCACATATGCAGATTCCTTTGGTAGCCAGGCTGGTGGGAACGAAGGATCCATATTCTTCGATGCCAAGTCAGAAGCTTCAGCTGTAAGCAACTTCTCCATGCCACTCAGTGAAAGGTCTGAAGCAGTTTCCTGTACATAAAGATTCCTACTTTCCATTTTGAGGTGCCATTAATACTTATGAAACGTTTGTCAATCTTGTTCAATTGCAGTGAGAAATCCGAGCTGATTCTCAGATACCACATACTCACAATACTGTTCCCAGTAGATAGATATGCTGAGATGGGGCCTTCGTCGCGAAGCTTTTTTAGTGAAAAGGGGTTCACTTGCCTGGAGGTGTTGGATCACATATACACTTTCTATCAGGTACTTGCAAGAAAAAACAGGCTCAAGTTATCTATGTTGTCTTCCCAAGTTCCTGGAAGGGAAAAAATTGCAGCACTGGTTAAATTCTTGTATAATGTGAATGATTACGTGTGCAGGAGAATCTGACAGCTAAGGAAATAGAGATAGCAATTCAAACAGATTCGAGACATGCTGACCTTCTGCGCTTGCTCTACTCCAGCAAGGAAGCTGCCAAGCGGGGATCTGTGGCATTCAAGAGGTTACACTTCTTAGGAAGCCGAAAGAGTTTCAAAATGTTAAAACGAGTACCTGGAGACGCTTACAGTGCTGTATATGAGCTATTGATCAGAGCATGAAACACAGCCAGTGTCTTTCTGCAAATTCAAGCCCCGCTAAAGTGATGATGTTTAACCTGGTGAAATCTCATTCAACCTCGTCATTGTGCAACACAATGCTATGATACCATTACAAAGATACGAATTTAGTGGTGTGAGATAAAATGAACAAATTGAAAATCCAACCGAATCATAACATTCCTGAACTGAATGGAAGTATATCATATTTTATTTATTTTGCTCATCCAGAATCAGAACCCCCAAAGTTTCAAACTAATGATATTTTCTAACAATTTAAATGCTGACAATGCTAATTAGCTTGTTTAATCTTCCCTAGGCACTGAGCTGCCTGCCACCAATAATGAGTTGCTCTCGCTGTTTGAGTTTATAAAGCATGAGGAGCGCTGCAGAGTCGTATGAACTCTTCTTGTCAGCCATCGCCTCTCCCATCACAACAATATCCCCACAATTGGGAATATGTAAAGTAATTTCAGAAACAAAACTATTGAAACCCTCCCTCTTGTTTGGCCCTGTACCGAATGAAACCAGAGTTCTGCAACCGAACAATCACTCAGTTTCAGAAAAAGTGTCATCCATGGCTTAAAATGAAATAATACATACATTGACAATCACTTAGTTTCAGAAAAAGTTACATCCATTGCTTAAAATGAAATAACACATACATTGACAAGCGAGGACAAAAGAACACTCAGCAGGGTGTCAAAAGACCTAAGTGAAAATTTGATAAGCTGGTAGACTTTGTCCGACATACCTTGATTTTGTTTCAGTTGTTTCAAAGCTGGGCATTGGCCATTGCAACTTCCGACATAGCTGGAATAGAGAGGATCGTGGTCCTCCCTTCTTCATATCAATGGATTCAATGGCTGCTTGAAGAGAACATCAAATGGAAAATTATTCTAATTCAGCAAATAGTCATAAATCAAGCGATACGCCTAGTAAGGACCCATTTATGTTGCCGCTTATGATAGGGTGTTATGGTCTTGGATAAGTCAGTAAAGCATCAATGCAAGATTGATAACGTTACAAGAAGGAGATTATAGAAAAGAGGGACATATAATCAAACTTTCTTTTCTTGAACATTTATCAACATGTAATATCTAGAACAAAAATAGACCACAAAGACATATTTTGGATTATTTGACCCATGATGACAACTAAGACTGCACAAACCTGGGATAGAACTGGCCAATTTCTCACCACCTCTGTTGGTGTCCGCAGCAAGTAACAACTCCGTAGCTGACTGAACAATTGCCATCTCATGCCTATCATCTTGATCCATGGGGGCTAAACCGGTAATAATTTTGTCCCCGCTCTTTGATGAAAACCGAGAGTATGATATTTCATGCTTCTGTATGCCAACAAATTACAGTACTAAAGGAGTAAGAAATATAGCTGGTATCTATTGATAAGCCATTTGTAAGCTTATTTAGAGTCGACAATAAGTTTCTCATTATATAGAAAGAACACGAAAGAAAGTTGAAAAGTTTTAAGAACCTTCGTAATCTTTATTTTATTTTGTATTTTTTGTGATTAAAATAAAAAGAAACTTAATAATGCCTTGAGAACAAAAAAAGAAGAGGCTCCAGACAAGGCTTTACGTACCTCTAAGTCTTTCAATAGAAACAATGCAGCCTGGCCTCTAGCAGTCTTTCTGTCTATTCCAGTTCCTTGTCGGACTAAGAGAACATCTCTCAACTGCAATCTGAGTTCTGCATGCACAACATCTCCCTTACGGGTACAAGTTTCATTTACAAAATAGCCAAGAGAGTCGCATAGCTCAATAAGTTCACGATGCGGCTGCAACTGGAGGTTATCAGGGGTGACAATTGGAGACAATAATGGTTTGTAAATTCTCCAAACTTCATCAAGATCGAGCTTGGCGTCAATTAAAATTGCTCCAGCAATACTCTCCACCATATCCCCAAGAGCCTGTAGCAGTTATTGGTGTCAATGTTGTTGCAGAGAAAATATGTAGTAACTAATGAACTAAAAGATGGCGAGCAAGTACACACACACACTGAGACAGAGATGGATAGAGAGAGCTCACCTTAGGACCTTTTTTGTCATGGTGTGCACTGCTATTGTTTCTGGAAATGGAAAGAAATTTCACGTACTCATCAATCTGATTAAGAAGAAATCCGGAGCAGTGTTGAAGATGCTGGTAGAGTTCATGTCGCACAGCAACTCGAGCAAAATTTTCATTATTAACTGAAGCAGATCTTAAGTCAGTAAGCTCTCCTGGGTCAACATCTTTGTGACTTTGATACAAATGCCATGTTATAAGCAGGTCCAACACAGAGTCACCAAGGAATTCAAGCCTCTGATAACGTAGATAAGGTAAGTTTCAGAATACAGAAATCATGGTATCATAAAAGGAATTCAGAAGTACAGACTTTGCCTACCTGATAGCAGTAGCTAACACCAACTTCCTGCTCAGATGCGTGTGTCACCGCCTCAACCAATAAACTCTTGATGTGAAAGTCATAACACAGTTTTGACTCCAGAATCTTGATATAGTCAAGTTCGGGAATGTACGAATGAAGAGATGCACTGTTTAAAGTTTCAATAACTAATGACTGGTCAATATCTGCATCCACCCCAAGCCATTTCATCATGTGAAGTGCAGCAGCAAGCCCACCACCAACATAGTATGCTCCTATGAGAGCTTCCACACAATCCGATATTGTTTTTGAACTCAGCCATCTGTGACCCGAATCGCAAGCTAACCCTACCTTGATTTTGGGATCTTCAGTGAGAAACTTGCTTTCAAAAGGCACTTCTGATGTATCCACACCACAAGAACAAGGGACTTCACGTACAGAACGCTGACCAGGAGCAAGCCAACGACGAGGATCAAATGGACAGGCTCGCACATACCCCTGTCAAATTCAATCAATAAGAGAAGAATATCTGTTTCTGTTCTTTTCTTCATGAAGTCGCATGATTAAATTACACAAACCTGCTGTTAATTGATAAATACAATATAGGAAATAGATTCATAAACAACATGGAAGTTCTATAAGTTATTCCTATAAGGAACATCTTCTTGATTAACATGAAGGCATGGTCTAGCTGCCACATGTAAAATACCTGAAGTTTCTTGTCAGTTCCCAATTTGTGCAAAATTGAATTGCAAATTGCCTGTTGACGCTGAGCTGATAGTTGCCCCTCATGTTTCTTAGGATATTTGAGAAACACATTACAGCTCACAGCATACTTTAGAACCGAGTCACCAAGCAATTCCAAGCGTTCCATTGAAAAACGTTCACAACATCCAAGAGTAGTGAGTGCTTCCAGAATCTAACCATGAAAGGTGTCTAACTTGTAAATTTAATATCAATTTCAAGAGATAGTCCTTGTGAATTAAAAGGAAACCATTTAACTACTAAGTGTACCAGAGCGCTAGGTATTTGAAAGTTGTACAAGTGCCCAGCAATCTCATGTCTGAGTTGACTGGCCAACATGAGGGATTCAAGTCTATGCATTACGGAAGGCAGCAAGTAAATCGACTTGATGACCGTCCTTGGAACACCAACAGTTGCTAGAAGTTCAGGCGGCATGCGAATATGCATTTGGGGCTTCTGTGCTTTCATGTCTCCTGCACCTGTAAGGTGTGCTCTTCTCACATTATAACACCATTCATCGTTTATGTTTAGTCGAGCACAATTTCAACAGAAAACAACACACCCTTAATGCAGTACAATATATGTGATATGCCTTCAGATTTCTTAATGAATACTAATACACTTTTCAGTTAGAGTGGTCAGATTCTTTTTCTTTTTCTGACAATAAATGTCAAACAAGGAATACGAATTGTTCGACTATCATAATTCTAATGTTACACAGATGAGAGCTGTAACATTAAGTGTTAATCATATACCTTCGTCATTGAAATCAGTTAGCAAATTGTGTGCATTGTGACTTTGCTTTAGTAACAACAAAGGTTGTCTAGGACGCGATAGCACGATACCATACCTAGTCATGAAAGCAATAAATTTAGTTACATAGATAATGAGCAAATGTATACCAATTGCCATCCAGTAGTAAAGTCACTAACCTGTTCTCAAAATAGTCGGCAAAAGAGATAGGCGTTGTACCAGGTTCGTTTCCATCAAATGGACTTTCTGCAGACATATCCGGCAAGATATCGACGACGGAATATATTCGCCCGGTGTGAGTGGCTAGAACAACAATTTCTCTGAGGTTCTCGTACTTCACCAAACTATTGGCGAAGTGAACAACATTTGTATGATCATAATCTGTTCCAAACGAGTCCAACTGTATTAAAGACTTTCCCGTAACTACATTTGCTCCTTTTGACTCGAGACTTGAATTGAAAGCGTCTTTTAGAAACTCTACTACATTAATGGTAAAACCAACCCACTCCCAATTGACTTCCAATGATTCCTGGCATGTATTATTTGTCGGGTCTGTTGGTAGAAGCAAAAAGATTTTTGCTGATTTCCATAATGATTCCCCAGCAGAATTTAATATTAACTCTCTAGAAGACTTGGTTCCAGTAAACAGTTTCCCGAAAATTCCATTAAAAAGGAGCTCTTGGAAACGTTTTGCTTTTGTAATCTGTTAAACATGATGTGAACCATAACATCAAAAGTAAATAAACCAAATACAGACAACATGATGGCATATGATTACAAACCTGTTCAGCATCCAAACGAACTTGCCCACAAGGAGTAACAAGGGCCTTCACCTGTTTATTGGAATGCATAAAGAGGTCCATTTGAACGCTCCCCACATCATCATCTAACTTTGCCTCTATTAAAAGAACAAATCCAGAATATTGCTCATCGACAATGCTACATGAAAAATCCATTCTGTATGTGTAGAAGGTGGCACCATCAACACTGTCTGCCCAACCTCCAGATAGCGCATACACGCAGGCGGTGCCATGTAATTCCTTCCTCTTTGTTGTTCCTGAAGATCCAAAACATCATCGATATATAAAATATTCAATAAAATTAGTAAATCACTAAAAACTGGACAACAGCTGCCACCAGATGAAATAGTGAAAAGAAAAAAAATCAACTTTTTGATGTGTGCATGCTCCCACGCTGTTAGAAAATTTCACTATTAGTCAATCAGGTTCATACATGTGTACCTGCAGCTGCAGCACTTGATCCCTTTCGGTTTACTATGGTGTCATTATGTGATGGATCTTTAATAATTGGGAGAAGAAAATCATTAAGAGCTCCCATTTGATGAAGCTTTTTACATGCTATTAAACAAACAAGCTGTTTGGACAGATGAGAACTTCTAGCCAGGGGGCCAACTACTTGTTGAATAGCCGCATTTGGAGGCAATATCAATTTGCATTGGTACATGCCTTCAGCCGTAGATAATTGATACGTAGGCTTCGGGGTAAAATATCTGTAAACAACTCAATCAACTTAAAACCAAGAAGCTAAACTCAAGTAAGAACACTGATACAAAAACATACTTGTCACCAGGAAGCTTTCCACAGTATTGATGAAGAAGGCTGATACTGGAACCAACTGAAACTGATGCACCAGTTAATTGCACAGTGTACACATCTTTATCATCTCCGGAACAAGCTTTCGGTGTAGATTTGTTTGAATCTCTCTTTGCTGATGTATCAGTCATTGAAACTTCACTTCTAATAATGTCAAAGACAAGCGTTTTTTGTTTCTTATTTCCCCTGAAAGTTTTTATAACAAAATTTTAGAAGCTTGCCTTTGAGAGTGGAAAGAGAAGCTGGTTAACAAAACTAATCTATAAGGGGGTTGTTCTGTTGCTCCTATCAAGGTATTTGCTTTTGACATGTTTTATTGGTCTTACTCGTGTCTTCAAATCTCGAGGTGGAGACTTTTTGAGAAGGAAGAACATATTGTTGGTACACAAGACAGAGCATACCCCAAACATAAACTCTAGGTTCAGTTAGTTTCAAATATATTAATAACAAACTATGCACAATATTAATTTTAAAGACTTGACAAAAATATGAAATTGCCAATGTGATTTTAGATCCATGAATTATCAATAACAAAACAAGTAACATATCAGTTTACCTGGTTTCGCCAGTTACATAATTTCAGGTCAAAAAAATTATCAATTGATTTTAAGAGAAAATAACTAAAAATTAGTTCATTTTACTTTCTTTTTTTTGGAATAAAAACATTCTTCGCAATCTATGAAAGTAAGTATTCACCTTTCAAGCATCATTATGAACTTCGATTGATTTTGCCTTGCCCGCCCCCTTGACTGAACATAACTGCGAACAGACTTTGGTAAATCAAATCGTATAACATAGGAACAATTTGGAACATGAATTCCTTCCTCAACAACATCAGTAGAAAACAGGAGATTGACCTACAGATATAAATAGCAATTTGTCATTCAACAAGTTCATGCAAAACCGTAAAAGACAGCTTAAAGGGTCAAAATAAGAGTACCATTCCAGACCGAAAGGAACGCAAAGTTTCTTGTTGCACATTTGGTGCTAGGCCATCAACAGATGAATTACTTCCACTCAAATATGAAACAGTGAAATGAGATAGACTCGTGACTCGCTTCATAAGTCTTTCAATCACTTTTGCTGTTATAATTCTATCGACAAAGATAAGACACAACACATTCGCTGCATCTCTGCAAGGTTAGCATTGTTAGTCATCTGATTTTGTCAAGAGAATACCGAGGTTGAAAAATTAGAATACGATAGTACCCAAAAGACGCAAATAGTTGAATCAATTGATGCAGTTTTGGGGACAAGAGGCCATGTCTTATCGCCTCAATATCTTCTGGTTGTGATTTAGAAAGTGTGTTGTAGCCTAAATAGAATAAAACAATAAAGCACACGATTTCAAAAGTGTTCATAATGTTAGGAAATAGTATCAGATTTGCCTGAAAGAAGTAATTGAAAGTAGAACATATTTTGCATTGTAACAACAAAGATTACATGACAACAATAGAGTCGAATCATGTTTCAGATGTGCCTGTGCATTTATGTAACTACAACCAGTCACATAATAACTAACTACAAAAACCAGGGAACTATTGATTTACTTTTTATTTATGAAGCATGCACACCACTGGTATTAAGTATTAACATACCATTTAGTGGATCCTCAGGCATAGAACTTTCAAGCACCTTAAGTACTTCTTGAATGTAATCTTTCCAATGCATCAGACTTTCTTTAAACATTTCACATTCGTCAAGAGAGTGAGAAGCATTGTCAAGGCAGACTTTAGCTGCCTGCAAATATATTACAAGTATAAGGTGAGAAACATGATGAGCTTTGAAAGAAAAAAAAAATACTCCTGTAATCATACCTCATGCGCACATATTAACCCAAGCTCATTAAGGCAATGCACAATCTTGGCATGATCCGAAGACAGCCGCTTCCTCAATGTCCTAAATTTATCATCCAAATCCTTGTAATTATGTTCAAGAGATGATTGCACTTTAGCCAGCAAATCATCACACTGCCCAGAAGAGATGCATAAAAAACTCAGTACCACAGATGCATTATAACTTATTAGTAAGGCTAAACACATAATAATTTACATTATACCTTAGACCAGCAGCTTTCAATTTGTTCAATTAAATCCAAAGTGGGGGCAGGAGATTGTTGGTACCAACATATTTCTTCGTGGGCAGATGGAACAAATTGTTCCAACTCTGATTTGTCTTCAATGGTATAGATCTGGGGAGACCACACAAGCCATGCACGTGCCGACTTATAATCAACTTACATACAATATGTCATATTTGGGCCGAGATAACTCTATTTTGGAATGAATATATCTACAAAAACAATCAAACATAGAGACCTGGGAGTCAAGGGTGCTTTCAAGTTCTGATAGCTGGCCCTCACAATCGGCAATCGAAGAGACACCTAGTGAGAAAATACATACCAAACAGTGTGTAACACCACAATTTGACTATTTGTAAAAATATGCCGTCAAAATATAATAGGGAAAGGATATCACACAAAATGATCAAAACGATATGTCACTGCACTCTAACTTGACTTTCCTACGAGGTATTACCCTACTAAGCACAAAAACCTACGCTGATAGCATAGGGCTTGCTAGTGCATGCTTCTGCACATTTTCATTAATGATCATAGTCTTACCTTTCCTAATTACAGGTGAGGCAGTCATCCCAAATATTTTTGGTTTCACTTGGTGATTGTGATAAAACTCCTATATGCCAAAACAGAACATTTATCAACAAAAAGTGGCAACTAAATAGTAAATAATATATTGGACCCAATAAAAACATAGTTAATAAGCCAGTAGTAAAAAAGATTCATACCTTCATTATTTTAGCATAAGGATGGTTACCAGTAGTGCGATGGCATTCATCCAGTACTATCATGCACATCATGTCCATACGAATAAAAGCCTTCCTCAAGGCATCTAATAAAATCTGAGGTGTCATAACAAGTACCTGTGAAGCAAATAAAAGAGGTTATAAGCACACACACTCTGAGATACAGACAAAAAAAGTTCACAATGCTGCACTTTCATAACTGGTTTTCACGGAAATCATCTGCGTCAATGATAACATTTGAGATGAACATCATTTGACAAAAATTTAACTTTTGAATTGCTAAATAGTTCAATCTAAAGGTTTCATAAACTTGAAAGTGGCAGAAACAGGGTCCCCTAAAAGTAGGAAAGATACCTACATCATGTTCTCGGATCTCCTTATCCCAGCATTCCGCACTCCAGTCATCTACTCCCTTTGCTCCATAATATTCCCCAACTTCTAATTCACTATTAGACTTTACAACTTTGGATTGCTGAAGCAATAAAGCACCACTATATATAAAAATTAAACACGCGCAGCCAAGGCCAAGAACTATGAGCACAACAACACCTACCTGATTCACTAGATGAATGGTAGGTGCCAAAAAAACAATCACTTTCCTGCAGCCAGACTGCTTCATATCCCGATAAACATCTTTAATTAGCATCACAGCTATCATAGTTTTACCAGCACCTGTCTCCAAAACAGCAATTGTGTTCCTCTTCTTGGCTACCTCATACACCTCCAATTGATAGCTATAAAACACCACACACAAACACTACATTATCTCACAATGCATCAAGAAACCATCAACACCCAAATTATCAGAAGAAGAAGAAAAAAAAGAACCTTCTGGGAATAAAATCTTTGATCAAAACACCATCACCATCCTCGCAGCGTATGCCTTCTTCCGAGCTCATGGCCTCTGATTTTCGCTTCAGAGGATTGACTGACTCGCCAAAATGCATAGGAACTAAAATCATAACACACAAAAAAGAAGAAAAATACAAATTTCAAAATCAAACGCAACACGGGAAAAAACGTTCTTACTGAAATTAATGCGTCAATCAAAACCCTAGAAAGATGGGGAAAAAGACAACTATTTAAAAAGATAAGTACCTTCAATAGAACAAGGAGACAACGAGTCTGCCATTGTGTTTCTTTTTGTAACGATCGCCCTCTACCGTTTACACTCACACTATGCACGTTTCCGCTCCGTCTCAGTCAGAGTCAGCTTATTGCTGTTCTGCTTCCTGTACTCACTGTTTGTGTTGTTGTGTTAATTGAATGATCCGACGTTAGGTAGGACGAGTTAGGAACTAGGGTTAACTGTCTGGAATTACCTAAACCCATTAGTGTTTATAAAAATAGTAAAACTTACTATTTACTTTATGGAATTTACTCGCAATCAATTCTAACATATCAATTATTTTATCAATACGCCTTTAAATTTACTTTGTCATGCGATTTACATAAATATAAATTTTTAAAGTATAAGGTCAAGTTTAAGTACACAAAAGTGACAATGTTATTATTTAGGATCGGATTTGGGTTACTCGATCACAATCTCCGATAGGATTAAGTTCAACTAAGTGATCCGATAGCTTTTCAAATCGGGTTAAGGATCAACTAACCACATTCCAACCCGTCTCACACCCACCCTACCAAATTTTACATAATATCTAATTTTGCATATTTGATATTACGAAGTACGAACCATCTTTATGAGAAAATAAACTTCTTTGAGTTTGCAAAGAACTTATAAATGTTGTACAAATTATGAGATTGATGATATGAGAGTGTTTCAAATGTAATTCATTTTCATATATAAAATATATGAATTTTGGTGCTTGATTATCACTTTGCTGATGTTTAATTCGAGAAATTGAGATATGATCATTAAAGCATAATGTATTTTTGAATCAGCGTCTCACATGTTCCCCGCTAGTAAAGTCAAATTAGGTTGCTTTGACTTTTTGTTAAATTTAAGTATGAATATGCAAATGGGACACTTATCAAAACCACAATAATTTGATGGCGTATTTTTAAATGTTCGAATTGGATTCTTAATTTATCGAAATGTAGAAAGATTTTTATTTAAACGCTCCTTACAATTTATACTGACACTCAAAATAATCGACAAGTTATCTAAAAATTGGCTGCCTGTTCAACAACAGGCATGACTTCAGCGAGGGTGGCGTTATCGCTCATTTTGAATTCCAGCTTCGGCACTGAACGGGAGAAGTGCTACGCCGGCGGTTTTGATGGAAGAAGCTAGTGCATGAAAGAAGACGGCGGGTGTTAGGGTTTGGGCTGGACCCAAATTCAAATTATTCACGTTAAAATTAATTACATGATATTTTTAAATTAAAAACGAATATTTCAAATCGGAGAGTTTTGCTTATGTTGCAGAGAATGTATCTGATGATTCAGTGTTGGCGATCAAAGGTGATCCATCATCTGAACATGTAAAATTGAAGAGGAGTTATAGAGTTGTTGAGTTGTACAGCATACAAAATCAACTTTTATTATTGAATTAGAAATTTTTGAAAGAGGACTCAGTCACTCTCTCTTTAACTCAAGGGGCACACCCCTAATTATAATAGTCAACCTTCCTAAACGGTTGAGATTATTCAAATCTTACGGTAGAGATTTTATATCTAGAAATTTCCTCATAAATATCGTTGTTTCCATTATTCTTCATAAGCTTGTAGACTTGTCCATAATGTACTTCATTTTTGGTATATTTTCTTTGGGCTTAGTTCTCGAAAAAAGGATCTGGTGCAAACGACATATTTTTGTAAAAAAAATACAAACCAATCACAACTATTAATTTGGTCATTTAGACGGATGATATTAAATCACATATTAAATTTCTTTTATGGTTAATTTCTCGGTTACGAATTATAAATTATTCGTGACAAACTATGTCGTAAATCTGATTTCTCGGCGAAGAATTAGAATTCAATTTTGACGAACGTTACATTTTGCACCAAAAATATCCTTTATACCTAATCCTTACTCTAATTCTTGATTGATATTCTTTATTTTGGGCTAATACTTAATCTCATATAATCTAAACTAACATAACCTAAGTCAATCCAAACTCATTCCACACAAACTACTAAACTCAACTAACCTCAATCTTATCACACACAAAAAAACTAAGCTCATCCAAGTCAACAAACTAATCTAAACGAATCTAAACTCATCCAAGTCAAGCTAAACTAAATTAAGTAAAGTTAAATAAATTAAAAACAGATTATTGTTTTCATTTCAGTAACATTTATAAAATATGTTTTAATGCATTTAATTAAACAAATTAATTGTATTTTATAATTACTAATATAAATATAATATCATAGTCCGTGGCGAGGGACCCCAATCTATTTAAGTTGAATACGAAAAATTATTAGTATTTTTAAGATTTTTAATATTCGTATTAAAAACTTTAGTTGTAATTTTACATTATGAATATTTTGTTACAATTTGTAGTTAGGAAACGGATCAAATACAAACCACAGTTATAAATAAAAACTACAAATCGTTAAAATATTACCACGTGTAAATATCGACCAATCAGAATTCATCACGTTCGGGGTTCTTTTTGTAAATAAAAAAATAACGAGGACTTATTTAAAAATACATAAAAGAAAGGAGGGGTATAATTGTCCTAAAATTGCTACAGTACTACTTCTAAGTCTGATCATCATGTGTTAAGTCTGATCATTTTCTGTTTTAAGTATGATCATTATCTGTTTTAAGTCTGATCATTATCTGTTTTAAGTCTGATCATTATTTGTTTTTAAGTCTGATCATTATCTGTTTTAAGTCTGATCATTATTTGTTTTATGTCTGATCATTATCTGTTTTAATTTAAGTATGATCATTATTTGTTTTAAGTCTGATCATTATCTGTTTTAAGTCTGATCAGTATCTGTTTTAAGTCTGATCATTATCTATTTAAGTCTGATCATTAACTGTTTAAGCTAATCATTATCTGTTTAAGTCTGATCATTGTTTTTTAACTCTAATCATTATTTGTTTTAAGTCTGATCATTGTTTTTTTAAGTCTGATCATTACTGGTTTAAGTCTGATCATTATCTGTTTTAAGTCTGATCATTATCTGTTTTAAGTCTGATCATTAGCTGTTTTAAGTCTGATCATTATCTGTTTTGAGTCTGATCATTATCTGTTTTAAGTTTAATCATTATCTGTTCAAGTCTGATCATTAACTGTTTAAGTCTGATCATTATCTGTTTAAGTCTGATCATTCTCTGTTTAAGTCTGATCATTGTTTTTTAAGTCTGATCATTATCTGTTTTAGTCTGATCATTGTTTTTTAAGTCTGATCATTACTGGTTTAAGTCTGATCATTATATGTTTTAAGTCTGATCATTATCTGTTTTAAGTCTGATCATTATTTGTTTAAGTCTGATCATTAACTGTTTAAGTCTGATCATTATCTGTTTAAGTCTGATCATTATCTGTTTTAAGTCTAGTCATTGTTTTTTAAGTCAGATCATTACTGGTTTAAGTCTGATCATTATCTGTTTTAAGTCTGATTATTATCTGGTTTAAGTTTGATCATCATTACTGGTTTTAAGTCTGATCATTATCTGTTTTAAGTCTGATCATTAACTGTTTTAAGTCTGATCGTTATCTGTTTAAGTCTGATCATTAACTATTTAAGTCTGATCATTATCTGTTTAAGTATGATCATTGTTTTTTAAGTCTGATCATTATCTGTTTTAACTATGATCATTGTTTTTTAAGTCTGATCATTACTGGTTTAAGTCTGATCATTATATTGTCGTTTAAGTCTGATCATTACTGATTTAAGTCTGATCATTACTGGTTTAAGTTTGATCATTACTGGTTTAAGTCTGATCATTGTTTTTTAAGTCTGATTATTACTGGGTTAAGTCTGATCATTGTTTTTTTAAATCTGATCATTGTTGTTTAAGGGCATGTCCACTTGAGCTTAAATTTATGTTATGTTAATTTAATTTATGTTAAGTTAGCTGAATTTAGTTTAATTTAACTTAATTTATGTTATGTTACCTGAATTTAATTTAATTTATGTTAATTTAGTTTAATTTATGTTAGCTTAGCTGAATTTAATTTATTTTAATTTATTATAGTTTAACTTATAGTTTATACCAACTTAACAACATCATCATCATATCATATTACTATTTATCACAACCAACATCATCATCATATTACTATTCATCACAACCATCATCATCATATTACTATTCATCATCATCATATTACTATTCATCATGTCATCATCATCATGACATGATGATGATGATATCATGTGATGATGGTGACATGATGATGATGGTGACATGATGATGATGATGCCATGTGATGATGGTGATGGTGACATGATGATGATGATGATGGTGCATGTGATGATGGTGACATGATGATGATGATGTCATGTGATTATGGCGATGGTGACATGATGATACGATGATGATGGTGACATGATGATGATGATACGATGATGGTGGTGATATGATGATGATGATGATGATGATGATGATGATGGTGACATGATGATGATGATGGTGGTGATGATGACGATGTGATGATGATAAACTTAAATCAAATACAATTTAATTTAATTTAATTTAGTTTAATTTATGTTATGTTAGCTGAATTTAATTTAATTTATGTTATTTTATGTTATTTTATCTGAATTTAATTTAATTTATGTTAGCTGAATTTAATTTATAAAGCATAAATTTGAAGTCAAATGGACAGACCCTAAGTCTGATAATTGATGTTTTTAAGTCTGATCATTTCCAAGTTTAAGTCTGATCATTAATAACTCGAGGACTAAATTGAAAATAAAATTATTAGGATATGTGGAATGACTATAATACCCCTCCGTGTGTTTGTTCGGGATTTTGACTAAATGGGACACGTGTCAGCTCGAAATGTGGTTTGTAGTTTTTATATATAAATTGGTTTGTACCTGAACTGTACTCTTGTATTTATGTTAATGTTATTCGTAACTTTGAATTATTAAAATTATATTTAGTTTAGGTAATATTGATTTAATTTAAACTAATTTAATTATAAAAAGTTAAATACTTTCTTTATAATAAGATAATTTAAAGTTGGACTTCGGATCAAATAAAAATCATGATTATATATAAAAACTATAAACTCAATTAAATATTGACGCATGGCACTCTCGACCCATCATAATTCGGATATTTTTTGTAAATACAAAAAATTAAAACGGACTTATTTAAAAATACTTAACATATGCGAGGGTATACACGTACTACAAATTATCCACACTTAACAGATGCATAAGTTAAGTCTAGATATTATTGTGTAAGTATATTTTTAAGTCTGATCATTGCCAATTTAAGTCTGATCGTTAACAAGTTAAGTCTGGACATTATCAACCATTACCAAGTCTGGATATCAATTTAAGTGTGTTTTCAATTATGTACATTAATAATTTAAGTCTGGATATCAATTTAAGTATGTTTTTAAGTATGTACATTAATAATTTAAGTATGGATATCAATGTAAGTGTGTTTTTAAGTCAGGACATTACTAATTTAAGGATGGACATTATCAGTTTAAGTCAGGACAGTATTGAATCTATTTTTTAAGTTTGGACATTACTAATTTAAGTCTGATCATTACCAAGTTAAGTCTCATCATTACCAATTTAAGATGACATTTAGTTTGATTTTGACTTGTACAGGAGTGTTTGTTTCTCATTTACACCTTTATTAGCAGTTGTTCACGGTTTTTCGCAATATTATTATCAAGTAGGTGTTAAGTTTTGTCAAGACCTTTCATATTAGAGTAACGTATGCCAATAATGATCCTGCATTATAAGTAGTTATTTATATTTCTGCTCGTTTGAATTCCATGTACTCCAATGGCTATTTAAAATGTCATAAGCATGCTAATAAGATTAAGTCATTCAAATACTTCTTGCTGATTTATTCAACAAGTTTTGAAGGCAATGTGAAGTAATGAAATAATGCGTTTGCGGTGATGGCGAAACAGGGCAGTGTAATTATTACAAGTTCTATACTTGCTAGAGAGCAACATTCTTGTATTTTAGGTTAAGTTTCAAATTCCAAACTGGAGACTCTTCATTCATCCGAAGAAGCCTTTGCTCGACGACGATGGATTGCGGCTGAGGGATGAGAGATCTGAGAGAATGGCCAGGCAGAAAAAATGCAACAGCTGTGACTCTGTTCAGGAATTCATCCAGTTTTGATATCTCATCATCAGATGCGCCAAGGCTGACAAGAATGGCCACCAGCAGTTTCTTCAGCTCGTAGGTCACACTGCAATTCCAGCTCCCACCGCTGTGGCTAGGAACCAGCTTATAATCTGTTTATTTGTAATCAAAAAAAAAAAAATCTGTTTATTCAATTTCAACCCAAACCCCATTAGCTCCAATTTACAATAATGCTCAGTTTGTTTTTCGAAAAAAAAAAATGTAATAATAAAATATTAAGAATTATAATAATAATTTCCCTACCAAAAATTAGATGAAAAATTTCGTGTTGTGTTTTTTTTGTTTGATTTCTTATGATGACCGAAAACGAAAGTTTATTTTCTTACCGATTCTTTTTGATGACTCAGTTTTGGTATAATGAAATGGAATAATTCAAATAAGAAGAAGACACAAGTAGCTAGTTGAACTTAAAAAGGAAATTGATAAACAAGATTTACGTGTGGTTCGGGAGGCTGCCTCTACTTCACGGGCGAGGATTAATCCACTATAAAAGAACAGTTCGGTACAAGCAATCGTCAAGAACCCCAATACTACTTATATCGACCTAATTCAATCAATGCTAAGCTATAACTAAATTGACCGATAATAATGGTTACAAATAAGGGCGAAAGCTTCCCTGATAGTCGAATTGCATATTGCGACCGGTCTGAGAGTCTGGCGTTGCCGGCGATGAAGAACACCTCCAGTTACTGCTCCGGCGAGGCAGACAGTGATGAAGCACTGCACAGGCCTTGCGCACTCCAATTGAGCATGCAAACGAGAAGCTTGAACCTTCGAAGATCGAATGCGCTCGCCAATCGCTCCAAGAATCGCCTCAACTCACTTGATTGATCCGGATCCGCATAATGACCTAAATCCCAAATGCAGCTCAGCTTTTGACTGAAGGAGGAAGACGAACGAAACGACATCGATTGGACCGACTTTGAAACTTACCGCGCTTGACGAAACGACACTGCACGACTAACTCCGAATTCTCCCGCTTGAATGAAAACGTTGTCGTTCCCTTAAAGTCTCAAATCCGGACTTTAGCGCCTTAGCAAAACGTCGCCGTTTGCTGCGGCTTGAACCAAGACTCACCTGTTTGCGCGCTGATCATCCTCCAACCTTTGCAGGCATAAATTTCCATCTTCATGGCTATTAACGAACCAATAAATACAATAGAAATTGTCTACTACATTTGTACTACAAGTTCATGACTTTAGCCAATCCAAAGGAGTCCCTATTGGACCTGACTCTAGGCCTAAAAGACCCTAGTACACTAAGGCAAGTATGAGGCATCAATTCCTCACAGTAAAATTTATGCAACGAGAAATATATATACAAGGATATTCCTGCGAAAATGAAATGGAAAGTTTTGTATTATACGTAATTTCAGTTAACTTTTTATGACGAAAATATACGAATTTTTCTTTTTTGGGTGTCTCAAAATTTGGTAGAATGAAGTGGATGGACTAAATCAAATAAGAAGAAAAACATAAGTAAGCTAATTAATAACCTTGTCACCAAAGAAATCGAACTCGGGCAAAAGACCATTTTTAATCATCCTCTTTCCAGTGCCACATAGAAAACAGCAAATGGTAACTGCAAGAGGCTGTAAGCAAATCCAACCACACCAGCAGCCACAACATACCTGAAGCAGCAATGCAAATGAAATCCGACATTTTATCACAATTCAAAACCAAACAAAAGTGTTATATGTTCGCATTTAGTCTGTTCAGCCCTTTTAAGGGTATAGGAATTATAATTAGCCCCTGGGCTTGAGGATTTCTTTTTGTAAAAGCGACGATCCAGGCAATTTAGATTTCTGTTATCAATAAAACTGTTGACCTACACTCAGGTAAATTTCTGATTTCTCGAAAAATCAAGTTTAGATGTTTCAGTAAGGCTTGAAGAACAGAGTGGCTTTTATATAGAGGGACATGTCCGGAGGAAGAGACAGCAACATTGGTTGTGTCACAACAATGCCTGTAAAAAAACACGGTTTTTGTTGTTGTCCCCAAGAATTTTGATGCCGGATTGGATTGAACTTTGCAAGTTTGAATCAATTCTATATTTGTTAATTACAAACCAAAATCCGAAATGAAATAAAATTGAATGAGCAGAAATAAAACATTGAACTTATAATAATAATAAGTAACTTCAGGATATAGGGTAAGTATTCCGTGCAAAGTTAATTTTTTGGTACAAAATACAAACTAATCATAGCCTTTGATCTTGTGATTTGAATAGATGAGATTAAATCTTAATTTTTTTGGTGTTTTTCTTGGTGACGAATTATAAAATGAAACTGACGAACTATATCGTCTTTTTATTTTTCGGCTTGTCTTTTTCATTTTTCAGCTCGAAAAGTGACAAAATATAAAATAATTTTAACGAATTATAAAATAAACTGACGAATTATAAAATAATTTTCACGAATTTCATATTTTGTACCAAAATTTAACTTTGTATCTGATCCTATGCAAAACAACAACACATTTTAGCATTCAGTACCCTAAATATTGGGACCTAAAAATTTTGAAGTATCAACACATAGGAAGGTCCCAAAAAGGAAGTAACCTACAGCTTCTTCTAATTGATGTTTTCTTAAATCCCATTGACAAAACTTTTGATCACCCATCCTATGCAGTCCTGCGCTGCGTATTTCATGGAGAGTGAAGTTACAGTTGACAAATAAGGTTGTGAGTTATTTCAGTCTCCTTCTAGGGATACTTAATTCTTCTTTCTTGAGAATCGTTGAAGTGATTTGGGCAATTCGGCTTCGTGGCTTGTTTTCTGTTTCTCTCTAGAGAGTTCGTTCTCTTCCTTTATCTGTTGTTCCATGAACGGCCTCTTAACTTTATCAACAACTTCCATTTTCTTTTTCAACATTCTGCTAGGCCTGTTCCGTCCCTTTGTTTTATGCTTTATACCCTTGCCTTTTATCTCTGCGATTGCTGCTTCCATTTCTTCCTCTCTTTCTTTCTTTGACTTCTCTTTCTTTGAAGGCGGCTTCACACTACCGATTTTCTTAGGATCCCACATAATTGCCTCTGGTGGCAGTTTATCGAGAAGAGACTTAATTTCTTTTTCTCGTCTCTGCTTGTTAGTTTCAAATGGATTTGCCACCCATGAATCGAAGTTTGCTTCCCCGGATCCAGGGACAAGAATAGATGACCACCCCATAGAATGCCCAAGGCACAAAACATCTTCATATGGCCTGAAGGACACTGTTTTTATCTGATAACCTTTGGCTACAGAGTGAGCCATGTATCGACTGTAATTGTGACTGCCCGACGGATCTCTCAATATCTGAACAAAGGATCCGATTCCAGCAGCGAGCAATCCCTTCTGACTAAAATTTAAGCTCGTGGCTTCGCCTGGTATAGTTTTCAAAGCACCAGACTGTAACATCCTTAGGTCCCATATTTTTATTTTTCGCTCTACTCCTGCAGTGGCCATAATATGACCATTGGGGTGGAATGCTAATGCTGAAACATGACCTTGATGACATAGCATCTTGAAAATGTAATTTGGGCTGGTAGGCTTCCACATGGTTACTGTTCCAGTTGGATGACCCAAACCAATCACACCATTGAATGGGTTAACCTGCATTACATCTGATCGCCCTTGCCCAGTACGGTGATTGGCCACCATGGCACCCATCGTCACATCCTGATAACGGAGCTCACCGTGTCTATTAATAGAAGCAAGGAGGAAGAAGTTTTTTAGAAACTGAAGCCTCTGAACTGCACCATGTTCCTAAAAAACACAAACCCCATTTAGCTGCAGACCTCAGTAAACTGACTCCTTACAAACTTATAGAATATATGCATTGTGCATTGATATTATGGTGAGTAGCAAAGATATAACGCATGGTTAAAGTTCAAATTCAAATTGAAAGTTCAGTTTCTGAGTGTGTCCATTCAGCTACTGAAGTTTGTACGAATAAAACCTCATTGACCCTCACTAAGCAAACCAAAATATATAGCAAGATGGATAATAACCTTAAGGCAGTGAAGTTCAGTTCCATCCCTATTATATATGTACGGATACCTGCAAAGTGGAAGGGAGTAGCACTCATAAGGAAAACATTTGAAAAATCCACATATATGGTACATTCACGAGCCAATGTTTGTACATAGTTTTGCTACATCACATGTATGAAGAAATAAGCAATAAATCCAGATCCAGCGTCTGAGCAAAAAGTACGTAATGTAATTTAAGAGATAATGAGATTTGAGGGTAATGAACCAAGAGAAAATTAACATAAAAGGAAATAAAGTGGAGAATCCAGCATATAAGGATTATAGATTCATTCTTTATTATTTGTGCAGAGCAAGAATTTTCCCTGCTTTCATGCATAAAATCAGGCATGCGGTGCTAAATACTCACATCATCTTATATCTTGAGACTGCCAAAGAAAGAAAAACTTAGACAAGCAATGAGAAACCACAAGCATTCCATTGATAAAAGCAATGTCAAAAACCTAGTTTAAGTATTTTCAGGCCTGATGACAATATGAACACTTTATTTTAGAAGCATTACTTTTTCTGTGATGCAGCAAAGAACAGTTCATTGTGCAAAAACACTACATCACGCACTGTTTCCTTCACCTGAAAAGAAAACAATGCATCAGCATCAGCAGGAAGACACATAAGAAGATTTGAAGTAGCAAACTGTCATTTTGTTTACTCCTTCATATAATTTAATTATTGAACTGATAACAATATCTTAAAAACGCAATAATACCTGAAGTTCTCTAATTATGCTCAGATTTCTCATGTCCACAAGAGCAAGGTGGCCCTTGCGTCCAGCAGCAGCCATATACCGACCACTTGAGGTGAAATCCATAGTATACGGTCCAAGAGCTGCAAATTGGATATATTTATATTGATGCGTCAGAAAGTAACATGAAAGGAGAAACAAAAAAATACTGCACTGTGGTGCAACAGAAAACATGGTCTTATGTCATTTAAGAGTGTACTAATGGCATGAAAGTCATCAGACCAAAAAGTTCCAAGTAGACTTAAACATAAAAATGTTAACCAAAGAGAAGTAACCAACCAGGTAGAACTATATCATATTGATTCCTGGCACTTGAGATGTCGACTTCTTGAGCAATTGATTCCTGCCTTACTCGCCATGTTTTTTCTATCCCTTCAGTCTCCAAATAACCTCCCTCACTTGGCATAAGCCACTGGAAAAAGTGGTGATATATATGATTGTTGTTAATACATTGCTGTTACTCTCATTCTCACGCTATTTCATATTATAAAATCCAACTTCATGATTAAGATTTGCACAATGGAAGCTTAAAAAAACACTTCCACATAGCAAGCAGTGATAAATGAACAATTAGTCTTCAGCCCCGCTTTGCCAACCATAATGAACTATCGGCACCTCTTAAACCCCTCCCAGCAATCTTATATTAATACACACCACCAAGCATTATTGCAAGAACATAAACGTAAAAAACAAAGAGATGCCTGCCATTAATCATACCCATCACATTTAAATGACATAGTAACCAAACCACAAAGGAAACACAATTACACAGACAAACAAAAAATAGATACCTTTTCAGCCTTAGCAGCAGTTTTTGCAGATTTCCCATACAACTCTTCGCGAATTGCAAGATGAGTCTTCAATTTCTTATTCTTCAAAGCCTGCATACCATTAAAAAATAAAAATTCATTAAGGCACAAGCTATAAGGTTTATTATATCATTATTTACTAGAAGACTATCACGGCTATCAACAGCTTACCTCTAGGTTCGCTCCATCGCCTCTAAGATACTTTTTAACTCTCTGGTCAAACTCTTTTGTATCCTGCACAAGGTTTAAAAAAAAATTTCAAACAATAATCGTAGAAAAAAATAACAAATATACTTAAATTCAGTGAAATTTAACATGAAGATTGCTAAATTAACCCCTAACCAAAAAAATTGAAACCCCTTTTATAAACAAGAACAAGAATTTAATGTCAATTTCTACTGAAACTCAAAATAATCGACAAGTTATATTAAAATTGTCTACCTGTTCAACAACAGGCATGACTTCAGCAAGGGTGTCGTTATTGCTCATTTTTAATTCCAGCTTCTTCACCGAACGGGAGAAGAAAGTCGGAGAAGAGCTACGCTGGCGGTTTTGATGGAAGAAGGTGTTAGGGTTTGGACTGGACGAAATTCAATTATTCACGTTAAAAAGTAAGGGTAAATTACAAAAACATTATGTGTCATCTTATTTCAAATTAGGTATTGGATTTTTTAATTTTTAATTTAGCAATTTTTGTATCAATACGTACATGTGTCAATATTGATCATATCTCCAGACTCCAACCATGATAAAAATAAAGTTGACCAAATTTGTTAAATATAAAATCAAATTCATAAGTTTTAAACCTTAATTCCTAAAAAACACATCGAATTCGTAGAGAAAATAAATAAATGTTGATGCAAAAATCACTAAATTAAAAATTAAAAATGTCTGGTGCCTAATTTGAAATCAGCCGGTAGTGCAGACTATAGTTTTACAATTAACCCTAAAATTAATTACATATTTTCTGATATTATTTTTATTAAAAAAATAATATGATTTTCAATCTAATAAAAATCATATTTGAATATAAAAACTATAAACTATCTAAGAATTCAACACATGTAACTCTATATCAATCATAATTTGGGACGTTTTTGTAAATAAAAATTTAAAACAGACTTATTTAAAAATACATAACAAATGTGAGGGTATAAACATCCTAAAAAGTATTCAGACTGTTTTGGTTGGTGGGCTTCCGTCAAATTGATGGGGGTGGCTGCTGGTGGCTGTTTTGGTTGACGCTGTTTGTGCGGTTCAAACACCTTACTTTGTTGAGCTTGTATGTGTCGCGGTGACGGCGACTATTAAGCCGCTTTGTGTAGTTTGTTAGTTATTGTTAGAGTTTGTTTTTTCTTTTTTCATGCTTTGAGTTTAGTTGGATGCACTTGTTTCAACAGTTGTTTTCTGTTTTCGGTGGTCTGATCACCTCCTTTGGCGTGAGGCGAAGTGGAGCATTTCACTGTTCCTCGCTAGCTAACTTATCCTAACTTTTAAGTCCGCTTTGACTCCTTCTCTGGAGTTCAGATGGCGTGCTACTATGGCAGAAAACCGGTTATGAAGCTTACTTGTGTAGCCTTAGTCCAGTGTTTCAGTGGAATCTTGCCAGTGCTTATTCGTCGCCTTGAAGTTGACTGACAAGTCACTTCATCCGGTTGGCCAGTTTGGCATGGCTTAGACCTTGGAGCGTGAAGATAATTAAGCAGTGGATGGATTGCTTAACTATGCTTGGATTACCTTTCTGGTTTAGATGGTCTGGTCCAGTCTAACTGGTAGTCCGTTTTGCTGTTGTTGTTTATTTTTCTTCAGTTCTTTGTATGCCATTTTCTCTATAATAAAAAAGAAGCCAAAAGTAAGTTGTGTTATGTAATAAATCTTAGGCAATTGTCTTACCTGACAGCCAATGGTTTTGGATTACGTTTAAACTTATCCAATTTGCGAATATTATGGGGTTCATTTGTAATAGTTTCGGGGCTCTAAAGTAAATAAACTAACCTCTTGGTATAAATTATAATACATAAACGACAACATATTATTATATATCGTTTTTCGGGTAACGAAGCAACATTGACGCTTTGGCCGAGTGGTTAAGGCGTGTGCCTGCTAAGTACATGGGGTTTCCCCGCGAGAGTTCGAATCTCTCAGGCGTCGAAAATTTTAATTTTTGTAAAATAATATTTTCTTTAATTTTCAATTGCTAACATCAAAATTCAAATATGTTAGTAATTTATAAGGACATCAATTTGTGGAGGGTACCCCTACAAGCTTTTAACACAGATCTGAACCATAAATAAGTTGATTTCAGGGAGACTCCTACAATACTTTATGATCCTTGAGATCGATCTCTAATTGCTTTTACATTTACTGCTTTTACAACCCAAAGGCATGCATTGGTTCACTTTCAGCTAAGTGCTAAGTGAAAGATGCCTGTTGTTAACTTTTGCTACTATACACTGTTCTGGGAAATCACTTGACCGAATTTGATGAACAGTTCAGCGTCCGAGGTGCTCATCGACGGACAGTTGACCATGTGGGGTGTTTTGAGGTTTGCGTACTCGTCCATGTAGCATTGGCCACCGACGATTGGAAGGGAAGATGGTTTCGGTTCTGGGACTGGGGATAGACTGGACAAGACGCGAGTGACTTCGTGGATGGTTGGCCGATCAGTTGGCTGTTTTTTGGTGCAGAGGAGGGCTAGCTGGAACACTTTTTTCACATCTCCGAGGTCTTTGCAGGTTAGAGTGATTTCAGGGTCGACAGTTTCCATGACAGTGTTGTTGGCGGTCTTGGACATAATCTGATCATGCATTGAGTATGATCTATGTTAGAAAATTATGTGCGAATAACTCGAGAAAATAATAAGACTAATTTTCAGATGAAGAATGACGACTGACCAAATGGTGGAGATTTGAGTCGTTGTCTACTGCTTTTTTCCCAGTAAGCAACTCAAGGAGAACAATTCCAAAGCTGTAGACATCGGATTTTTCAGTCAGCCTAGATGTGCGAGCATACTCAGGGTCGATGTAACCGATTGTCCCCATAACGTAAGTGGAAGTATGCGTCTTTGTGGGGTTTAAGCTCTTGGCTATGCCGAAGTCAGTCAAATGTGCCTCAAAATCCTTGTCCAACAGAATGTTTGACGACTTTATGTCCCTGTGAATGATACGAGGACTACAGTCGTGATGAAGATATGCAAGACCTTGAGCAGCTCCCAATGCTATTCGAAGACGAGTTTCCCAGTTTAACGTCTTTTTCTTCGTTGGACCTATTTCAGAAACAATCAAGGCAGTTGACTATTGTTCGATACTTAAAAGTCAAGATAAATCAAATGCACTGTGGAAAATGATTCAACTTACCATGAAGAATATCCCACAGGCTTCCGTTTTCCATGTAGTCGTAGAAGAGTAGGTTCCCGGACGATGACAAGGAGTATCCTTGAAGACTGACAAGATTGCGGTGCTTGATGCTCCCAACAGTTGCAAGCTCAGTCTCAAACTCCTTCACGCATTGTGGGTGATGCGAGTATAATCTTTTAATTGCAATTGGCTTGCAGTTTTTGAGAACGCATTTGTATACCGTACTCGAGGCTCCATAACCAATTATATGCTTCTCACTCAAGTTGTCTGTCATCCTCATGATGTCCTCATATACGTGAAGTGCCATGTTCATGTGAAGGATCACCAACTTTGGGGAGGAATATGTGACTGTAATAACAGATTTCCGCACAATGAAGAATGAACGTTAAGTCAAGGACAGAGAACCGCGTTATGGTTAAAAGTATGCAGACAGTACAAGAGGTTCACCTGGTTTGTCTTGCGACATATCTGGAAATGGAGCAGGATTGTGAGGTCGACATGCGGCTACTAAAATTAAGAGAAGAAGCGCTAGACCGCCAAAAGCAATTCCAAGTATTGCTGCTTTGGATATGGTCACTACGAGAACGATACAAAGAGTGTTAATTATAAGCAACTAAGAACATTGCTATACAAAGAGTGCTTTGGATATGGTCACTACTACTACCATTGCTATACATACCTCTCGAGGATGAGCGAGATTGGTGACATGGGGAACTGAGCCAGTAACCACAAAGGTTGGGATTTCCAATGAAACTGAGAAATAAATTAAATCCAAATATATTTACTTGTGAAGAATAAATAAAATTGGGGTAGACACAAGACTTTTATAATAGTACGGTGCTAGCTAAAATTGATGAAACAAACAACTAATAACTCTTACCTGTCTGGAGAGAACCTCGAAAAGTTGTTTCCACCAGGAATTTCACCAATGAGATTGTTATAAGACACATTTCTGCGTTGTGTACAAAATAGTATACTAATCAATAATGAAAAATCCTAGCCCTTACGCTAATCCTTCACAAGTCATAAAAAGTGTTGTAGATGGCTCACAATATCGAAAGACTAAGACAATTCAGCAATGGCATCACATTTCCTGTCAAATTATTGTTCTGGGCTCTCCTGCCATATTTCAAAGAGGTTACTATTGTATTTGTATTTACTACTGTGTCAATGCTCACAGAACTAGTCATAATTCGGAAGAGTTGTGGCTCAGATCAAAATCAAGTACTGGCACTTACAGCATGAACAGGTTCTGCAGCTGACCAAGTTCTTGAGGAATAGTTCCAATGAGGTTGTTTGACGAAAGGTCACTAGAATAAGAAATACAATCAGTAAGTACACAAGTCCGACTTGAGCCAAATTTACAACAGAGGCTTCACATGATCTTACATCTCCATAACACTTCTCAAGTTTCCAAACTCAGCAGGAATGTTCCCAGTGATATGGTTATGACTCAAATTCCTGACAAGTGAGAAAACCACAAGATATTGATCATAAAAAAGAAAACCATATGATAATTTCTACTTGCACTGCACATTACTGAAAAAAAAACTCACATTTTCAGGAGATGCTCCAGGTCACCAAGAGAAGCAGGTATGGAGCCGCTAATCTTGTTGTCAGATAGATCCCTAAAATATGACATCATATTTTAAGTAGATAAAAAAACCCCAAGTTTGCCGGCCACAGGGTAGAAACAGAATAGCCATCTTACAGTGTATCTAAGTTGCCAATTCTGGATAGCTCCACTGGTATTGCCCCCTTTATGTTGTTAGATGACAAGTTCCTAATAAACAATCGCAGTCAATAGGATAATATCGTCAGACATTTTATCAGACACTATTGTACATGTCAAAATTGGCACTATATGAATTAATCGACTGCATGCACTAATAAAAAAATATACGATTGAACTCACAGATATGTCATGCTCTCTAGCCTCTCGAACGCTGGTGGAATAGTCCCACTCAACTTGTTTCCATGAACGTTGCTGTCATTATTATTATTTGAGATTTATCAACCACGGGGCAAGTATTGAAAAACAATGCAGCTTCGGTCATGGATTGTAACTTACAGACTGTTGAGATTAGTGCATGAGCTAAGATTGTCAGGTATAGAACCCTCGAGATTGTTGTTAGCAACATTCCTGCATGAGCCCAACGCTAATTATAAATGAATATATTGTTGGCGTAAACTGCTAAGCAGATAGAAAACTTACAAGTCAAACAGTTCAGTAAGCTTCCCTAGTTCTGGTGGAATTCTGCCAGTAAGATAGTTATCGTTCAATTCCCTGCACAACAGATGGTGGAGCATTTAAGTACATGGTTAATCGACAATGCCGCTGCAAGTAAGAATAGTATGATTGTGGTAAAATAAAACCGTACAGATAGTGGAGCTTTGACATGTTTCCGAGCTCTGGGGGAATGGGACCACTCAGCTTGTTTCCATGCAGATATCTGCAACATCAAACAATAAGATAGATGATCTAGCAGACGAGGACGAAACAAGAATCTGAAAGATTTGAGCTCACAGTTTTTCGGTGTAGGTCAAGTTTCCTAAAATTGGAGGAATGGAACCATTCAGCATGTTGCAACTTAGATCTCTGGATAAAGGACATTCTCAAGAGACGAATAAGTTACAGCAACATAAAATGGCCAGCACTTCTAAAGACACTTCTGTTAAATAGTATTGATAGTTCATAAAAGAAAGCACTTACAATACGGCAAGTGCCTGCATTAAGCCGATCACTGATGGAATGTTTCCTGTGAGCCGATTAGCTTGCAGAGATCTTACGAAGTTTCAAACCAAAATATCAGTTGATCTGAGCAACAAAAAAATCGTATTCATTTAAGTAACATTAACTTACAAGGTTGCGACTTGTAAGAACGCTATATTGAATGGAATCCCTCCAGTTAGCTGATTGTATGACAAGTCTCTGCCGGTGACAATTAGAAAGAAATAAACAAACTCATTATCCATCCCACGGATTATTATGTAACACTTGATTAATGAGTTCAGCATACTTACAATACTTGGAAGGCAGTGCAATTGCCAATACTCTCAGGTATGCTGCCAGTCAAGCTGTTATTTTTTACATCGCTGGAACATAGATTAATATCCATAAGTACAAAAGTAATACTATCATAGCTGGATACTGTGTACAACGAAATCAACTTGTGCAATTATTTGAGGGCACAACTTACAAATACCACAGTCCTGTTAGTTGACAAATATCAGGAGAAAGCGACCCTACCAAATTATTTTCCCGCAATCCACTGTCACATCAAATAACCATTGTTCACGCAGCTGTTCATATCGAAGGTAATAATGGAAGACACAATCTTATACTGTATTAAGAGGATTTACAGGTACTGCAACACTTCGTTCCAATAAATGAGCCTGGGTATTTCTCCACTAAGCTGGTTCTGAGCTAGGTCACTGGACAGAGCAAAGAAACGACTTCATGATTCAAACTCATAAACACAGAGCTGCAAGAAAGTAAAACACAAATGAAGCGATGGGATCTAACATGATTTTAAGGTTTGGGATCTGAGATAACGTAGAAGGAATTGGTCCGATCAGTTTGTTGTTCTTCAATATCCTGCGAGAATACCAACCAATGTCAACTACAAGGCACTAAGAATAACTGAAACACCAAAGTCATTCAGGCAATGATTCTTACAAGTTCTCTAATTGCTTCAACTTCGAGATTGAGAACGGAATATCGCCATAAATCTCATTGAAAGAGAAATCCCTGGAGAGTGAGTTCGAAGATATCAAATGAGTTAAGAAAGGTCACCTCACACCCTTCTAATTTTATGTGCTCGGTTATGTAAGTGTCTTACATTGTTTTCAAAGAGATGCAGTCTCCGAGCTCATCGGGTATTTGCCCAGACAATCGGTTTCCCCTCAAATCACTACATTCAAAAAGTATAATTACATTACCGCCAGAAACCCATTCCACATATTGGACAAATGATAGAATTCTAAAAGCCCAATTGGCAAACATAAAGGTGGAACATTACATGGATTGTAAGCCCTTCAATTCACCAATGGACGGGGAGATCTCCCCTTCTAGATTCAAAACAGACAGATTCCTACATCATTTCAAAAACAAATAACAGTAAGAAAGCATCAACATGACTACTACAAATGGAAAGATTAGTAGAGAGCACCGACAAAGCAACAACATTGAAGGTCACATTGTCACATGTGACCCCTCGCCAAGCACAGTAGTCTGAGGCCGGCGAATTAGTCCAGTCATATAATACATTGTCTACATCTCTGAATGACTTCTTCATCTCTAGCAGCGCAGCTCCTGCCAAAACAAGATAAAAAAGAACAGTTCACAACACTAGGTTCAACATCACTAACATAGGCTGATTAAGAAACCACTTATGTAAAATTCACATCAATAATGACCCACCTAACTGTGTGATTGCAATTTTCAATTATTAAATACCTAATTTAGGTCTCACTACAGCAAAGGGAAGCTTCACTAAACTGAACACTGTTGCCAGAAACAAACAAAGAATTATAGAAAGATTCCATGCATCAATGAATTAACTATGTTAAACCTCGTACTAAACTCACATGTTAAATAATCTAACTTAAAAATTCACATAAACAACTCCATAAATAAGTACCGGAACTTCTCAATCTCAGAATTAAAAAAAAATGTCAGATTCAGAATTGTTTAATCAAGCTTCAAGAAGCTGAAAAGCCAAATCGCCTTTTCAAGTTCGCGCGTGATTTGAACAGCTAAAACCCCACTCACCATCGTCGGCAGCAGCCGGACCGAAGCTGAGACATGCGAGGAAGAACAGAGCAGTTACGACATGAAGAAACTGATGACACCAGCCGGAAAAAGCTCTCATCTTTAGCGTAATCTTCCAACCAGAAACAAGCTCCCTCCTTCCGCGGAGTCGATGAAATTTACTACGACTACTTCTAACACTGAAACAGTATAAGCTATGGAGCAGAGGAAAGAGAGAGAAGCATAGTGATGATCAACAAGAGGCTCTGAAACTAACGTCACCGGTTTACACGGATAGAGAGACAAACGCAAAACCGAAGAACACAGATATGAAGGGAGGGGAAGACTGATGAGATGAGGGTTTCAATATGAATTGTAGTGTTGTGGATTTAACAGCGCAATGTTTGACAAGAGGGAGAAGAGGATGGCCAGGGTCAGAAGTCAGATAGACTCTGTTTTCGTGCTCGATCACATCACTGGAAATCAGAGGAGATGCCAGACCCTGTTGGTAGGACTCACTCAATTGCGTGCACTTATTTTCTGGCCAGAGAGAGATTGAGAGCATAGCAAAGCATAGCATCAATCGAAACGATAAAGATAAAAATCCATCTGTCTAAAAACCTGCAACCCTCATAACATACCAGTTGAGAAACATGTTACGTAAATACAGTAAATAAAATAAAAATAAAAAGAGAAAAAAGTGTCTGTGTACTTCACTGCAAGCTCTGAGCGACACCAATGGGGCCTATCTATATGCTCAAAGAAAATTACAGCTTTGAAAAATAAATTTCAAATTTTGATATGTGCGTTGTTTGTTGTTGGGGCAATGCAGTGATTGTGATTTGTGAAGCAGAGAATTACTCCTACACACTCTCACTCCATTAATCTTCGCTCTGTTACTTCTGTTGCTGCCACTGCTTCTGCAAGTTTCTTTATGGTGAATAATAATGCGGCCAGGTGAGTCGCTTTCATCCTATGAGCTTGTGAATGTGCAGAAGCGCAGAAGAGAGAGAAATTGTAAAGAGAGAGAGTGTGTGTGTCACAGAGGCCAGCCATACCTTACCATACATAGAGATTCTCTCTCATCGTGTTTCTCTGGTTTTTTTCTTGCTTTTGACAGGACGGGGTAAAAATGTAAATATCCGGTTTTCAGGGGCGGGTCCCTCGAGAATTTTGTATTTACTCTCTCACCCCTGATTGGATTTTTTTTCGGGTGGTGGGTTATGATGCGTCGCTGTTCTGCAGTTACTGTGCATTTATTGAGCCTCTAGTGGGCTAGGCTAAGCCCATTCGCTACACTAACGACGGCGTTTCAGTTCGTATCACTTTTACTGTGTGGTGACAACCATTCTTCTGAACAAACTTTTAACCAACTGATTGGTAAATAAACTTTTTCCCAAGGTAAACAATACGGAGTAATTACTTCCAGAAGGACGGTAAAAAGTACTAGTAGTAATTTGTAACGGTACTATTTTCCTTATTTACAGTATAATATAATATTAATAATAAACAATAAAGAAATAGCTGTACCTCGGGAACGTAATTGCTACGTATTTTTTTCACCTCGTCTATCTTCTACAGTAGCTTTTTACTCTTTGATGTAGAAATAGTCTGACATTAATCAAAGCGCCGTTTGGGCCCCACAAGTCAAGTATTCTGACAACACTTGACGCCGTTAGCGTCCCTTCGGTCTGGTCTGGTCCTTTTCACTAATAGCAGAATAATAATAATACGAGTACTAATTATATTATCTCTTAACTTTCAAAAAAAAATATATTATATTTTAGAACAAAACATTAAATGGAATTTAGTTTTTATTGGAACAATAAATAGAATTTAGATTAAATAACTCTATAGAATAATAAATTGCATATTACATGCGATCTAAATTACAAAATATTTCGTTCATTAAATTCATATCATGATCAATTGAGTTGGCGTTAATAATATTACATATTTTGAATGAATATATGTAACATTATTAATGTCAATTCACCGAAGTATATAAAGACAAAAAAACAAATGGTGGTTGTAATTTAGCATGAAGCATATGAGAGGTAGTTAATACCGTTTAAATGCCGCTTTTTGAGGAAAATTGCTTGTCTTCTTTCGTACTAAATATCCTGGTTAATTAAATGTTTAGATTTGTTTGATAAAGTAACGCTGTACTTCTTTATGATTTGTTATTTGTGTTTCCTTATATGGGGAAAACGCTTTATTAATTAAAAAAATATTATATGGGACCTACGTAAGATGTGACCGCCAAGCTGGTACCTGCACAACTCATGAAAGTGTTATTTAATTGATTTTCTTGTTGAGATTCTCATTTTCCATCAAAAATCTATTTTTTTTGTTTTATGAAATTTATGCGCAATAATATTAAATCTTTTTAGATGAAAGTTTGTAGCTTTGTATTGTATATTACTACCTTTTTTCCATTGAAATTTGAAGAACGGGACGTTAAATAATCTGAAATATGTTGGGCTGGGCTTTGGGTTTGGTTCGAAACGGGCTTTGTCACGTGGACCCGGAAAGGCGCCGAGATGGATTTTTTCTTGTTTGAAATTGGGTTGGGTGGGTCCGATCCGAATTGAGTCACATGCAGTGCGTTTTCCCGAAATTGAAGAAGTGGTACCGATCACGTGACTATTAATGAAGGTATGGTACATGGCCCGGTTTGGGTCCATTTAGGGTGTAGCACTTATTTATGTATTGTTTGTTCCGGGACCGATTGTCAATTATTCTTTGTCACCATTTCATTTAATACTGTAACCAAGATAAAATTGAGGAAGCCAAGAAGTGACTTCAGCCTGCAATAGCCAATCAAAATCGAACACGTGTACATCGGATATGTCCGTTGTGAGGAGCCTAGTTAGAGGTCAACGGAAGACAACCAGTGCCGCTCACCAAAATATTGAAATCCATTTTAAATAAAATAATTAATTCCAACTCATACGCGCCTTGTACTTTCTCTATGTTTATTCACCTTCTTTTTTTATCGTCCCTTAATATTTATTTATTTTTCCTTTTAAATATAATTTCAACTAATCATATTCAATCATCTCCGTCTACTTTAATATGTTGATCAATTTGTTTGAAACTTTCAATTCATATTGATTATCAATTGTACTACAATACTATTGTAACATTTAACCATAAATACACAATGTACTGCAGTATAGAGCAGCGTTAACCGTTAACCATGGACTAACAAATGATAGAATGACACGTGGAAAAGTCTGCATTCATCTAACATTATCTTGCTTCGGGGAAACTTTCTACAATCCAGAGCTTGAATGAGCATCTCCTGTCATGTTTTTTTGAATTATAGAAAGTGATCATGGGAGATGATTAAAAAATCATCCATCCCTATCATGATTTTTTTTATTATCAAAACGATCATTCCATGGTTTATCCTAAAAAGATCATCCCATGATTTTTTTTGTGTTTTCATCATGAGTCTGAGCCAATTGCAACGTGACACGTGTCTTGTGTAAGAAACAGTACAATTTTTATTTTGATCTTGTAACGAATATATCTTCTAAATTACAAATTAAAAAATCAAAATAAATATCAATATTTATAATTTTTTGAGCTCTATAAAACGAGATACACTTTCATATATTTTTTATTAATCTTTTTTGGTATTATGATTGATGTGCATGTGATTGAAAAAATTATAAGAGATGATTAGAAGAAAGAGAAAAAAAATGAGAGAGGTGGATGGTGTGATTTTTTGATCATGATGAAGGAGGCTCTAACCAATTTCAATGGATTCGATCCCATCGTGCAACGGGCCGGCGGCGACGAAGCGCGCTGTGAAAATCGAATCGAGCTCGGCATTGTTATCCTCTGCGAATTTACATACGTCTTTCGCATTGCCGTTCTGATGCCGTTGAGGGCGAGTCAGGCCGCCGCGATTGACGTTCCGCGTATTGTGAGCGAATTGCAGAAATCGTTGTCTTCTAAGGCTGATAGATGCGCGGAAATGTTTCGATCTTTGGTTGAAGCGAATCCGGTGCTGAAGAAGTTTGCTTCTGTGTCGTCTCAGTTCAACGAGTTCTGCCTGGTGTGTGCTTTATGTAGTTTTTGTCTTTTGCGGATTATGTTCAGTTATGGCGATTGCTTAGATTCGTTTTGCCGACGTAAAATGTGTTTTTTTTTAAATGGGAAATTAGGGTTTTGAGATTGTTTAATTCAAGTTTAGTTGTGAGTCGAGAATCAGTTGTCTTAATTTTCAGCCAAAAACTGGTGTTGACAACAATCCAATAATATATTAAGGTTCTCAGTCATAGTTGTTTTTTTCATGGATCAGTAGCCATTTCAGTTTCACTGTAACTACATCTACTGGCTGAGCATAGTCACTTTAGTGTTTCGACACGAGCAACTTTGCTGCCATTTTACCTGGCGATTCTGTGGCTGGGATGGTGGTGACCAATGGCATCCTAAACTTCCTAAATATTGTAACACAATTTTGGTAGTCAGACTAGTATTGACTTGGTTGCCTAATGCCCCTCTCCGGCAATTGTATTGTAACCCCACTAAGGTACACATTGTGCTATTTTTTCTTCCTTTTTTGGAACTTCACAATTCCGTCGCTTGGTTAGGTCTGAAATATGAATAAGCTATGCCATTGTTGATGATTGCTATTGCTTTTACATCGGATTAATTTATATACTTCTGATATATTGAGATCTAATGCTACCATATCTCTGTTTTTTTTACAGCACACTGGAAATGAGGTGGTCCAAGAGAGTTCTGTTGTTCACGAGACTCATTCCAACCATACAACTTCGCAAAGAAATGGTTGACAAGGTTCGACAGAGATGAATTGAAGAACCCGGTTGGAAGAAATTCGGGAAATCTCTTCTTTTTGGTCAGTCGTCATTTTACAGTATGAATAGCTGAAATTTTGGGTAGAGAGTATATTAAGCGGTTTATAAATTGCATACATACTCCATGTTTAACATATTTTGCCCACTAAATGAATAGGAAATTTTCTTCACTGTGTACTACATTATACTCTAGTTGCCTTGAGTGATGGCCTGTTTGATGGTAACAAACGTCGTTTTATATTGATGCTGTTGATTTTCTCATAGCAATTCAATTACCATTTGTCGACCTGCATAGGATTCTTGACTAAGTTTGATTCCAGCTGGATTCAGTTTCTAATTGTTCTTGCTTTAGTTTTAAACTTCACAGCATTGGGGAGAGAAACTGGCTGGGAGACCTGAGAGCATCATCTGACTGTATGCAATGATTCTGTATATATGTGTATATCTTTAGCTCAATAGAAGTCTTCTGCAGCTAACACGGGAGCATATATACTTATATTATTAAAAGGGGTGACCAGCTGAGAATTCATAATGTGCGAGACCCAAACACTGGTGGGGGCAATAATGTCTAAAGCATCTGATGGGTATCAAGCAACACAGGAGGAATGCATGCATGAGAACCCAGCAACCAATGAGAAGAATGGCGCACCAGAAGAGCTTGCACTGCCACGCAGGGGAACACGAGCTCGAGAACCATCCAGAAGAATTCCAGCTGGCGAGTTTATCCTGCAGAATTAGTTAGGAAACGTCAGCAGAATAATCATCACGCAATAGTATTTGTACTGCAGCAACGTACTGAAATCAGCAGAAAATAATAACAACTTCCTTTCCCATTCTCTCTTCTTTCCTTTCCCCATCAACTGGTGCTTTCATTGCCACCATGCCTACCTACGCTGAGTCGGTCGCCACCCTAAACTCTAGCATGGAAGCTCTTGACAACAAAGTGACTGCGATGGAGGAAAGACGTTCGACGGAGATGCAACAGGTGCTCGCAGCTTTGGAGAAACTGTCCAAATCCGTGGAAGATATCCAACTCACCAAGGATACACCACCAACAGCGGAGACACGCTCCGGCAAGCAACCTCTGTTTCACAATCCTCCTCTACTTGACACACCACAAGGCGCGCCCACAACCGTTATGCAACACCCCCACACCAGCAACCCCGACTACGGCACGTTGTCGGAGTCATTCCCACAGCACGGAGACGGCCAGAATCCTCGCCCCTTGCGAACACCACGCTTGGAAGTCCCTATTTTCTATGGTGATGCAGTGGAAGGATGGCTCTTCCAACTCCAGAGGTACTTTACCTTAAACAATGTCAACCCCGATCACATGTTGGACTCTGCTCCTCTGTTTATGGCTGGCGATGCACTACTCTGGTATCAGTGGAAATGTTCCTCCGATCAGATCACCACATGGGATCGACTGGTCCGTGACCTCAGACGACGTTTCGGCCCCGGCGTGTTTTACGATCCGGAGGTAGCCATCAACAGACTACACCAAACCACCACAGTCCAGGCGTACATCCTTGCTTTTGAAAAACTCTCCGCAAGCTCTCCTAATCTGGTGGGTGTGAACCTCCTCAAGCGCTTCTTGGCAGGCCTGACAGAAGATGTCCATAGGGAAATCGTCATCATGCGACCCTCTGATCTAGAAGAAGCAATGGGAATGGCTCTGGTAGCTGATGAAAAGTTACAGTCCTTCTGTTTGGCGACAAACCGCACTCCCCACCACCGTCCCTCTCCTCGCCCCTTCACTGACCATACAAAGCCATCTAACACACCACTCCCTATCCGTCGCCTGACTACACAAGAGATGGCCGCAAGGCGTGAAAAGGGCCTTTGCTTCAACTGTGACGAGAAGTTTGTTCCGGGCCACAGATGTCGGCCTCGCTTTCAGTGCCTCCTTATGGAAGATTCTAATGATTATGATGATTTCGAGTTCGTCAACATACCTCAGGAGGACCACACCGATGACCCCGACACACGCGAACTCGAACCACAACCTGCGCCGGCACCCTGCATTACCTTTCATGCATTGCAAGGCAGGGCAACCCCATGCACGTTACGATTTCACGGTAGCATCAGAGGCCAACCGATTCTCATCCTCGTCGATACTGGTTCCACGCACAACTTCCTCCAAACAAGAGTAGCTCGCTTCCTTAAGCTTGCTATTGAGCCATCGAACCACCTTAGCGTCACTGTCGGAAATGGCGACGAAATGCAGTGCGAAGGTGTTTGCCGAGATGTTCCTGTCATGATTGATGGCTCAGTCTTTCCAGTGGAACTACATTTGCTACCGGTGTTTGGTGCCGACTTGGTACTGGGAGCGCAGTGGTTGGCCGATGTTGGACCTACTACCTTTTGCTATCGAGATATGTGGATGCGCCTTACGTGGGCAGATAAACCTCTCAAGCTCTTCGGACTCCGCCGACCCACCCAGCTTACCGAGTCTTCAGCTGCACAAGTTCACAAAACGTCCCAGCAAAAGGGTGCCTTATGTGTCCTGCAGATGTTCGCATCGTGGACCAGCACCCCAAGAGCTCCTGCACTAGACTCCCACCACGCACTTGTCCTTCCTGACAACATTGATCCCGAGTTTGGGGACATGCTAACACAGATGCTGGACGAATTTCAGGAGGTGTTTAAGGCACCCCATGGCCTACCGCCTGCCCGCACCACTGATCACTATATACCTCTTCTAACCGGCTCTAACCCTGTTAATGTTCGCCCTTACAGGTACCCACATTATCAGAAATCGGAGATTGAATCCATGATCAAAAGCATGCTAACAGAAGGTATCATCCGTCCCAGTCATAGCCCCTTTTCATCGCCTGTCTTGTTGGTGAAAAAGAAGGATGGAACGTGGCGATTTTGTGTTGATTATCGCGCCTTGAATGCCATCACCGTCAAGGACAAGTTCCCCATCCCAACTGTGGATGAACTTCTTGACGAGCTACACGGTGCTACTCTCTTCACTAAGCTTGACTTACGCGCCGGATACCATCAACTACGCATGAAGGAGGAGGACGTCTATAAAACGGCATTTCGAACTCACGAAGGACATTACGAGTTTTTGGTGATGCCTTTTGGTCTAACCAATGCTCCGGCCACATTTCAGTCGGAGATGAACCTGATATTCAATCCTTGATGCGGAAAAGCGTACTTGTCTTCTTCGACGACATCCTCATCTATAGCAACAGTTCCACGGCTCATATTCATCACTTAAGGGAGGTACTCATGCTACTTAAATCCCATTCTTTTTATGCAAAGCCCAGCAAATGTGATATAGCTAGGGAATCTCTTGTTTACCTTGGACATGTCATTAGCCGAGACGGTGTTGCAGTGGACCCCGAAAAAATACAAGCAGTGCAACAATGGCCTCAACCGCAAACCATCAAACAACTGCGAGGATTTCTCGGCCTCACCGGCTACTATCGAAGATTTGTACACCGCTATGCAGCCTTGGCAGCCCCATTAACTACCCTCCTCCGCAAGAATGCCTTTGTCTGGAACCAGGATGCCACTCTTGCATTTGAGCAGTTGCGCCTCGCCCTTTCGACAACCCCTGTCCTGGCACTTCCCAACTTCACCGTGCCATTCCATGTCCATACGGATGCCTCCGGAACAGGCGTAGGTGCTGTCCTCGCACAGGAAGGCAGGCCATTGGCATACTATAGCCGACAGCTGAGCAGTAGACTACAGAACACGTCCGCATATAACCGAGAACTATGCGCCTTGGCATGGGCTGTCCAAAAGTGGCGCCAATACCTCTTGGGCCAACGATTCGTAGTCGAAACCGACCACCAGCCATTGAAGACATTATTGTCCCAGACAATCCACACCCCTGAACAACAACATTGGATTGTCAAATTAATCGGATATGACTTTGAAGTTCGCTATCGACCAGGCAGAGATAATGCAGCTGCTGATGCCTTATCACGCGTGCATGAGGAGACCTCACCTGGGGAGGCTGCTTGCATGGTAACCACAGTAACGTCCAAACCGGAATATGGGATACTACGAGCCCTACGCAAATACTACTCTGCTAACCCAGAAGGCATGGCCCTGATCCGCGCCATTCAGGATACCCCAGCTGATCATGCTGCCCTCACAATCCGCGATGGTATTGTCCTCAGCCATGATCGTATCCGAGTACCAGAGGATTCCACCTTGAAGGAGCTGATCCTATTTGAGTTTCATAACACTGCGACGGGCGGTCATCCGGGCATTCGCCGAACTCTGGCACGAGTTAATGCAACATTCCATTGGCAAGGGCTGCGTGAGGATGTCCGCAACTATGTCCGTCACTGTGAGACATGTCAACAGGTAAAAGCCGACAACTCTGCTCCTCAAGGCTTGCTAGTGCCGCTTCCAATACCCACCAAAGTCTGGCAAGATGTGTCCATGGACTTTATAACACACCTGCCTACATCGGCCGGACAAACAGCTATCATGGTGGTCGTCGACCGTCTCACAAAATACGCCCACTTCTCACCCCTTAAGACCAGTTTTACTGCGCCCGACGTTGCTCAAGTTTTCGTCCGAGACATCATCAAGTTACATGGATTTCCAGCGAGCATCGTATCAGACCGTGACCCCATCTTCTTAAGCAAGTTCTGGAAGGCATTATTTCGGCAACAGGGTACTCTCCTCGCTCATACAACTGCTTATCATCCGCAAGGTGATGGTCAAACCGAGGTCGTTAATAGGAGTCTTGAGGACTACTTGCGCTGTTTCGTTAGTGATCATCAGCGCGACTGGGTACCTTTTCTCCCTTGGGCAGAGTATAGTTACAACACCGCTTTACACTCATCCATCGGCATGTCACCCTACGAGGCTGTCTATGGTCGCACTCCTCCGTCATTGCTCGATCACATCCCTGGTGATATCACAGTTGCAGCAGTTGTGGATCAAGTCCAACAGCGCACCGAACTCATGAACAAGCTCGCCTCTAACCTTACTAAGGCAAGGCACCGTATGCAGCAACAGGCCAACGCCAAACGGCAAGACAAGGAGTTTCAAGTGGGCGATCTGGTCTGGGTGAAACTTCAGCCCTACCGTCAAAATTCAGTCCGGAGCCAGCGCACTACTAAGCTTGCAAAACGATTCTACGGACCATTCGAGATCTTAGAGCGTATAGGAGCTGTTGCTTACCGCCTCAAGCTTCCACCCACAGCTCGGATTCACAACGTTTTTCATGTGTCACTGCTGCGTCAATTCCGTGGCGACAAAGCCTGCACCGCCCAGGTGTTTCCATCCCAATTTGAGGGGATGATGCCTATCCTTACACCAGAACGCATTCTCCGTACTCGCACTGTCAAAGTCCAAAAAGAGTGGAAGCCTCAATGGTTAATCAAGTGGCACGAACTGCCATATGCAGACGCTACTTGGGAGTTTAAGGCTGACATCCTCCAGGAGTTCCCCAGTCTTAACCTTGAGGACAAGGTTGTGCTCCATGGGGGTGGCATTGATGGGTATCAAGCAACACAGGAGGAATGCATGCATGAGAACCCAGCAACCAATGAGAAGAATGGCGCACCAGAAGAGCTTGCACTGCCACGCAGGGGAACACGAGCTCGAGAACCATCCAGAAGAATTCCAGCTGGCGAGTTTATCCTGCAGAATTAGTTAGGAAACGTCAGCAGAATAATCATCACGCAATAGTATTTGTACTGCAGCAACGTACTGAAATCAGCAGAAAATAATAACAACTTCCTTTCCCATTCTCTCTTCTTTCCTTTCCCCATCAGCATCCCTTGTACTCATTCATCTTAGGTATGTGTATTTGCTATCAAATTTAGTAGGAGTACTAAAAGATAAGAGCAGATCATGATGTTTCATAAGAGGGCAATTGTAACAAAACAAACATGAAAATGATTCATTTTAGCGATGTTATATACAAAATTAGCTTATGATGGAGCCCAAAAGAATACAAAATTCTTGACTGCGTACGTGGAAACATAATCATTTGGTAAATCTAAATTAGATGAGCTTTAGAGTTATAAGTTGAGAATATGACTTGCTTTAGACACGTAGTTGTAGAAGACAATGTCAAAGTTGGAGGACTTTCCCCTTTTTTCTTCAGTGACTGTAGGCCCTTCATTATCTGCAAAATTCAAAGGACATTCTGTGTATTACTTCAAACCCTACTTAAGAGTTCAGAATATATATATATTTCTATGTGCTTCTACAGACATTAACCTGTTGGTACTAAGCGACTGATTAAATTCCTGGCATAGAGATTTGGAATGAGACCTTGCTCTGTACTTATGTCTGTCTGACAGGCAGACCGGGCATCTTCCTCTACCTATTTCTTGATATATACCTGCATTTGTGTTTTCACGGGCAAAGATGAGATTCCAAACACTTTGATGAACAGTGTTAAAACTTCAAAAGGAATATATTATTAAGTACTTACAGTCTTTGCAAAAGGTTTCATGGCAGCAAAGAATGATCATGGCCTCTCTTATATAGTCTCCGCAAATTTTACAATTAAGGAGAGGATGATAGTCAGCCGCTCTAAGTACCCTTGCCATCCGGGGATGAGCCACGCCCCTAGAGATGCATGCAAGGAATAACTAATATAAACACCACTGATGATATATAAATTAAATCTGAAAAAGAGAAGAAGATTGTAACAGCAAATTTTGTTTTATATGGAGTATTCTTTTTTTTCTTTTCTTTTTTTTTGATATCGTTTTATATTTAGTATTCTAACTGATATAAGATTCAGAAATTCTTGACATATAAATAGAGATTTATTCTGATAATGAAATTAACCCTGCAGGGACATTATTTTGAGGCGGAGGATGAGGTAGGAGGTGTCCTCATGTTTTGAGTTTTATGGACAATATATTCCCAAGACTTTCGAGATATTTCTTGAATTAAATACATAACTTAGATCTGTCTATCAGTATCTTATTAACCTCCTCCTCTTCATCATCTACCGGAACCGGATAGAATGTGATTATTTTGAGAAAAGGTGTTAGAGGAATATTAGAATATGTTTAAGATCTAATTTATGTATATATTATTTGTTGGTTGATGATATGATCTGATTTGATTCATTTCATTATGTACAATATTCATAAGAACAGATTCATCATCCATAAACCATCAAGTCTATTCATGTTGTACTTAGGTTTTTGATGTTCTTGTTTGGTGGACATGACATGAAACATCTTTTGGGAAACACATACATAAAAGACATACATTGAACGGTTAGACTGAGAAAATGAAATTCAAATGAGATCTGGAAAAATTCAAAGGATGGAGATAGGGAAATTTTACCTATTAATGTTTCTGATAGATTATTGATTCGATCATTGCTATGACCACCATTATCACCCTCATTGTCGTCTTCATCACCATGTCGTATATGAGCGGCCGCCTCATTACCCATGTCTTGATGAACTTAGAGTAGCTAGGGTTCAAGATAGATAATGTCGTATTTATAAAACAATTCGTCTTATTAGTTCGGTTTATGTGTCGGACTAATTCGGATTATACAAATTATCTATCGTTTTGCAATAATGATTATTATAATTCATTTTAAAGTTACTTTTGATGTCGTCTTGAACATAATTCATGTTGAAGTCACGACTTACGACGTCGTTTGACACTGACCCTGACGATCTGTAGCATAATTTTTTGTCTAACTTGTCGATGTTTCAAAACTAGATATCTATTAAGGAAAATGATCAAGTACAAACTCTATTTCAATTTTTTTAAAAAGATTTATATTGAATATAAATTGATTGTTGAACATTACACTATTTGGCAGACAATCCTTTATTCCATGCACACATCAAGTTGAGTCTTTAAAAACAGCTATTATTGATTAATGAAAGCCTGAATCAGAAAAGCACTACACACACCTCCACCTGCAGCTGCAGGTATCAGTAAATAATACTTCCCAACCAATCCTCAATAGCACTTCCTGCTGCTGCTGCTGATCCAATCAATGAAGCTGATGACTCAAAACCATCATTATCCATATGACTTGCACTCCAGTTCTCCAAGCTATCTGTCAAGTTCTGAAGCGACTCATTTCCGATAGAGTCCTCAGTGTGCACCTCATTGAAGCTGCTGAAGAACTTATCGAAATCTCCCCCAGATACTGAAATGTCACCCATTTCAAAGTCCAGGCTGAAGAATGGCAAATCTTGATGGTAGTCATCCTCACTGCTCCAGGGCACTTTAGCAGAACAAGTTTCAACATGATTGGATTTCAGTACATTCATATCACAGCTTCTGACCATGGAAGATGGGACAGTACTGGGGCAACTGAACATTGTTGTTTCAGCAGAGTTGGACAGAGTTGAATCACGGGCTGGTGGAGATAGGTTGTTTGGTGAAGGTTGTGGTTTCTTAGCCAGATGGGTGTTCCAGTAGTTCTTGATTTCATTGTCTGTTCGGCCTGGAAGCCGCCCAGCAATGAGAGACCATCTGCACTAACACAAGATAATCAAGTTCTGGAATGAGACTCTATGTTATGACAAAACATGCACTTTCCATGAGCTGTTTATATCACAATTTATGAAAACGTTCACAAACCGATTGCCCAAAAGTCGGTGCAGCCTGATGATGAGATCCTCTTCATCTGCAGAAATGTTCCCTCTCTTGATGTCAGGCCTTAGATAGTTAAGCCATCGAAGCCTGCAACTCTTCCCACACCTCTGAAGCCCTGCATCAATTTTCACACTCAGTATGCCAGAACAAGGAAACTCTACTACTCGACTCCAACATTACTCGAACCTCACTACCTGACAGCTTAGGAATGTCTCTCCATTTTCCTTCACCGCGCGCTGCAATGTATTCAGCGAGGATCTTGTCTTCTGAAGCCATCCAAGCTCCTTTCTTGACATCATTTTTTGAGCAACACGGTTTTCGACCCATTATTGTGTTCAACTTCACACTCCCAATTGACCTTATCTTCCCAAATAATTGGAGTTCAAGAAACTTTGTTGCTTTTGTTAGGATGTGTATGTAAATGCTTCCACTGATTCCAATATATATACTTTTATAGACAGCAAAACGAGGTCACAACTCCAAAATTCAAAGCAAATCTTTTCAGATCAAAGAGGGAATATTTATAAAAACAAAACAGTCTTGTGTGGTCTCCGGTCTAAAACAATCTTTTCCCATGTATGCTTTATTAACAACTGCTTAGACAAACCAAAACATGATTCACGTTCACGCCCATAATTTTTTACGAGAGACTTAAATTAATCTGATTCCTTTAATGAATTGGAGCCAACAACTGAGATGCTTATGCGAGATCAACGGGCCGGCTACCACAACCAGTTAAATAATTCAAATGGGTTTAAATCATACACGTGCATTTCTATCTAACTTTCTTGTAGTGTTTTATATGCAGGGAAAGATCTAACACTCATTCAAGGCGAGAGAGCCTTGAAAGTTTGTTGCTGTGCTAACACCTCTCCTATCTAGATATTCTGCTGTGCTAACAGTCACACTCTTTCAAGATCCCTGGTCAAGTATCAATAATTCATACCGTGCTGGGAATTGTTAGGTGCATAGTGCGACACTTAAGACAAGCGCGTAGATCCAATTATAGCATATAAGCAGTACTTTTGATACTACAGGTTCAACTACTTAATGTGTTGTTTTAATCATTTAACATTGCTTATGTATTCACACTCGAGCACGCATAGGCATAGCTACAGATATGTACGTATTTACAATGCCATATGAATTTCTCAGTTGAATTTTCATGTTTAAGTTTAACAATGTACATGACCAAGCATGGATCAGAATTAGAGAGCACATACGTATCTGTATACTGAGTGTAAAGATTTCATACTGTATGATCAAGAATAAACCAAATGCCAAGCGGTGAAGCAGGTAAATTTGCTCTTTCTTGCAATTGTTGGAACTTAACTGAATGCATTCAATACTTATGAAACGTGTACATAGCTAGTAGTATAGGTTCCAACAAATTTTACAGATAGAATGGTACCCGGCTCCGGCTAGTACCACATTAAAAATATGTTATTTATCAAGTCCCTTTTTATCGTTTAACCACTATTGGACTATCCGTTTATGTAGAAGTCACATGCCTAAACATGTTTAGAAAACTAAAAGATAGTATTTTAACTCTAATGCATAGCGTGCAAAATCACGTGGAGACAATTTTTTTTTATTGAAATAGAGTAGTAATAAAACGATAAATAAAAGCAAAACAAAACTAGAAACGTTACTTACTGCTTTGGCTCCTCTCTCTGTGTCCTCTCTTCCATTGGCGAGTCCCTTGCACCTATTTAACATCGATCAGTATTGTAATACAAGTTTTCAATGGGAGATGGTGACATAATTAGGCTTGTACTTTTCGATTACCTTTGTCTGTAATCTTCCAATTACCAATAATATTGAAATCAAAAGACCGTGATGTGCCCATAACCGGGCCATTATTGAGCAATTATTGGTCATATGATGATACTACGTACACTACATATTAGTAGATCATAAAGATTGATTTGCAGGCAAGTGTACTGATCAGACTTTTTCGTAAGACAACTTCCTTGGCATATATGATATTGTGCATTCATTGAAAAGTCGAAGTAAGGTAATTCATTTGAATCGGGTATAAAGTAAGAAAATTTAAAAAAAAACACTTAAATTTGAAATTTATGGTGACTAAATTAAATGCTAGTTCAGATCCAACCATGAGTCAAACAAAGTAATCACTGCAAAACCAGAGGATATCAAGATGCTCAAATGACGAATTGGGGATCAGCACAATTCAAATTTCATAATTAAAATTTTGAACTTTATTCCAGAGGCACAAAGAAAATCCTTTGCTACAATTACATTACATGTGAGAGAAAGATAGAGAGGAGTGGTGCCTTTAACTAGTTATCACTTATCAGAGACCAATAATGAAGCCCATGCATTACATTAAAATAAATGAATAAATAATAAGAAATATGTAAGTAATATGAGCAGCTCTATTTAGAAGTGATAAGTGAACCTGTGAAGCATGTCGTCATAATTACACACCCAACCCTTGATTAAAAGCCTAATGAATTCTGAAGTCTGATTTATGAAGGTTAGTTGAAGGTGGAAAGTGGAACATGCTCTACATAATAGTTATCTATGCATAATAATCAATTGTCAAAGAATCACTATTAGATGTAACGATATAATAATCTCCAGATAACAAAGGATCTGATTTTTTATAGCAAGAAAATATGGATTTCTCTTATGAATCACACATATCAAATGAAATAAACATCACATGTGTATCACTGACAGTCTGAGAAAAATCTGCACCCATGTATTTATATCATTTGCGTTGTATGGTTATGATTAATTCATAGTTTTTTTTTTTGCAGTGTTCTAAAAATCTCACCCTAGACCTATCTAGGCCCCGACTAAAAGATGAAATTTATGAATTCGTTCGACTAATCGATCATTATAAGGTTTGGAAGGTCACGCGATTTATAGGCGTTGAGCCGCTGTCTAGATCCGCCTAGAACCGTCTAGTCGTTGTCTATACCCGCCTAGTCTCCGCGCCTAATCGCCCTCTAAATCCGCCTAAGCTTTAACCAGATGACCAACTTCTTGATCAAAATGAAAAAATTCTTTTATTTTTACATAGTTTACATATGTATGTATATCATTTTAATATTTAATAAACTATTAAAATATCTTTATTATCATATTACTTTATATATATATATTAAAATACAATAAAATATATATTATAATATTATTTATATTATTATTAATTATTAAAAATATTAAAAAATACAAAATTGTAAAACCGAATAATCTCCGCCTAGGCCCCGATTAATCTTCAAGGACCCCTTTTCGTCCGACTAGCGCCTAACATTTTTTTACAACCTTGGTTTTTTTTTTGTAGAGTATAAGTTAACTACCTCATTCTTTGATAATTTAATGGAAGGCGTGGATCCACATTAAAGAATTATCATTTTACTAGATAGTAAGCCCTCTCAAATGACTGACATGTTCTCGGGAATTCAAACAGATCCGATCGGGAATTCTGCATGTGTTAAGTTATAGAGGAAAAATCCAGGAATCATGTGTAAAAAAAACAATATGAAATTGAGACGGCAGTTTAAATAACTTAACAACTTTGTATTTAAAGAAATGATAATTACAGGTGGGTAAATTTTACTAGGTTAGTATGATTAGTGCCGATGATGTATTTAAAGTCCCAAAATGAAATAATAAATAAGACGACCAAATAAAGTAGACAGACTGAACTAATCATAATGTAAAGTTAGTGCTGGCACTTTCTAATTTCTGATATAAATGTTACTTTCGAGAAGATACCTTGGGGCTGGACTTACTCCATCTTTCTATTTTAAAGAGTTCTGATTCAGTGTGTCTACCTAAGGGAAGTGATAATCGAAAAAAATTGAACCTATATTATTATTTTTTGATTGAATTGAAACTATATTATTGGATTCCAATAGATATTGACAAAGTAACAATAATTAAAGATGAGTACGTAAAAAGTAAGTGGGGTTCTAATTGATTTGGTTTTGTAACCAAGTGGTCATGAGTTCAACCCCACAAATGCACCATTTCCATCAATATTTGGCGAGGAATTTCTTCCCCTCACAATGAGGTGCTTGAGATGGCTTCGCCTTCGCCACGATGCTAGAGAATGCCTCGACCGTGAGCAGGTCAATTGCTCGAAGATTTGCTTCAAGAGTGGATGAGTCAAGACGCCACATGACTTGTGTTTTAATAGATATAAATGTACTAGATGATTTGTTTAGAAATGCATTCATCTTGTATAATATATAAAAATCCCCATAAAAAAAGAGAACATAAAAAGAAATTGGAAATTGAAAGTGAGAACTCATGGCAACTGGATCTAACCACAATGTCATTCATCATCGAATTTGAGATTTCCTACAGAAGGATGTGATCAGATGTGGGTTTATCAATGGGAGAATTCAAAATCTACAATTAATTACTTGCCACCTTCAGTATGCATTGATAAAACAATCTGGTCGGGTCTTCGGAGCAAAGAGAAAATACGTTTTTAAGGTGTTGGATGAATTCGAAAATAATATGAGTGGCCTAATAATATCTTTTAATCAAATGATGGTATCAGTTAATAAATAAAACTAATGTATCAGTCCAGCTACGTATGATTTCTTTGACTTAAAACTTCAGTGCAACTATAAAAAAGGATCACCTATAGCATCTCTAAAGCAGTGAGAAAGTCGGGAAGGGAAAGGAAAAATGGGGAGAAGTCCATGTTGTTCTAAGGAAGGTCTGAACAGAGGAGCATGGACTGCCCAGGAAGACGACATACTCAGAGATTACATCAGAGTTCACGGCGAGGGAGGCTGGAGAAATCTTCCTAAGAATGCTGGTATGACAACTATTTTAGTAACATTGTTAAGGTCTGATTTGTTTGTATGTGACTAATAATGTGGGAGAAATGCAGGGCTAAAGAGATGTGGGAAGAGTTGCAGGCTTAGATGGCTGAACTATCTAAGACCAGATATCAAAAGAGGAAATATTTCCGAGGATGAAGAGGAACTCATTATCAGACTCCATAAACTCCTTGGTAACAGGTAAGAAAAGGCTAATTGTATCCTCAAGAAATAGAGTGGTATGATCTGGAAGTGTAGAAGGGAATTACTGAGATGATCTGACATGTGTCACTCTTTTCAGGTGGTCATTGATAGCCGGTAGGATACCGGGGCGAACAGACAATGAAATCAAGAATTACTGGAACACGACTTTGGGTAAAAAAGTTGGATCAGAAGATTCCCCAAGATCATCTTCCAAGAATGGGAAAACAAGTACATCAAAACAAACCAGTAAACTCGCAGTAGAGCCTGACTCAGGCGCTCAACCACTCACTCAACCCATTAGAACCAAAGCCTTCAGGTGCACCAAAGTTCACATCCCAACAACAATCCATTCACCAAAAGAAGATTATAACAAGCATGTGGACAAAAAACTCACAAATTCACAGTCACATCAACAGACCAGCTCACCTGACTACGGTGAGTATGTAGTTGACTTGAGTGAATTCCTCAATTTTGGCTGTGAAGAGTTTCGAGTGAACGGTACCTGCATGGGTTTCAATAGTCAGTTCGATCCAGTGTCAAAAGATTGGGCAAGAAGTTCAGAACTGGAAAACAGCTCAATGGAGTTAGGATCTTTAGGATTTTTACTGGATGGTGAAGAATGGTACTGAGATAATTGAAGAATGTTTCTTGAAATACTTTGTATGATCATAAATTTGAATTTTTTTTTCATTCATTATTTGTACTCTTCCTGATCTGAATGAAAAGGCCAAACGAAAACATTTTGCTAGGCTGACAAGGTCACTAACTAAATTTCACATGAAGGAGGAGAAGTAACAAGAGAAAAAAAAACAAAAGATATCTATACTTGCTCGTTGATGTTATGGGTGCATGAAACACTTAGCAGGTTCAAGAACAAAAATTTCCAGCTGAGACAGTCATTATGTTTTCTACCATTGTTTAAGACCTTACAGCTGCATCATTGCTCAAGTGCAAAGATGAGATGATCATGATGTTGGTAGCATGCACTTATTTAGTAACCCAAATTTAAGCGTACAAGCTATTTTTTGTCATGGTATAGTAAATGAGCTTACTGATTTTGATAGGCCACCAAAGAGGAAAGGGAGTGGCTGGCTTCAGTCACATGAAAATTTAAGAATCTGCCACCCACGACATAGCCCCCTGTTCATAATTTGTCCAACAGAAAATAGGCACTCATGGATCAAAAACTGCATAGTGTCTAGTTTTTATATAAAAAAATATCACCACAAGAAATTGTTCCAATAAAGTAACCAATATCAAAGACAAACCAAGATATTTCAAAAACTATTGAAATGAAATCATTTGTCCACTACGTGAATAATCTATAAGCTCTTGAGCATAATGACCCACAACATTGTGACATTGAGTTACTCAGTAAATACTACAGTCCAAAAGCACCATCTCAGGAATATATGGATGCAATAGCTAAAACTGGAAATACAGGGAATGTATTAGTTATAGTTACATCACTTAATGCTTTGCAAAGTATATCCACCGACCACCATTACATCATCGTCAAATTGACTGAAGTCCTATGGGATGCTTCTGCGTAAAACGTTAAAAAAGGTGCACCAATCAACAACTATTGATCATATTTTGTATATAAATGAACTTATGCCAGCATTAGCAGCCATTCTAGAAGGAACCCCTTTTTAATAAATAAAACTTCATAGTCATAACCAAGTTTGTATTCACCTTCAATTTAAGATGCTATTTGATCTACAAAAGACAATAATCCGCTCGCCTATAGGCCCCAATGTCAATATATCACAATCGATATTGTTTGCGAACATCTAGTTTTGCCCTCAGCCACCCCCAATTTACACAAACTATCATGATGCTCACCCCCTTTTTCCTATGTCAATCCTTACAGTGACACTCTATTGGGATCAATAGCTCATCTTCATAATGATCAAAAAGAAGGACTTAACCGCTAACAGCTACCGACATCGGACAGCTAAGCTATTGCATCAATAACACATCAAATTTTACATTATCTAGATCCCATCCCTATTACGCTACAATTACATCCTCACTTACCGCTTACAGCAACTTTCAATTTTCACGTCTTTAGTCTGGCATTTTATCGAACAGTTAGTGATCAGAACCTGCATTCAACTAATTGTAATTCTTCATTTCAACACAAATACAAAGCTATAAAAACATCTTCATTAGATTTGTTCAAGATACGATCCATCGAATCAAATCATCAGTTTATACCTAATGCAATTGAATCCAAAGTCACCGACATCTCCCTGCGCTTGGCGTCATCTGAATTCTCAAAGTGGTGCTGAAATTTTATTTCAATTAACAAACGACGGCGTATTTTGGCTTTAGGCCGGTAAATTTTTTTATTTTGTATGAGAACTGAGAATTAATGGGACTTTTTTTTAAAGAATTCAACAAAATTAATGGATATTTGATTGATATTAAATGTACGTACCTATAAAATAAAATTACTTAGTCAATTAAATAAATATAATACTCGGGTTCATGAGCAAAAAAAAGAAGAAGTTACTTTATGAAAAATAGACAAACGAGGCCATAAGAGATTATCATTAAATAAATTTATTACACATAAATAAACATAAACTTCACCTACTCCAACACTGTCGTTTCTCGTTCAGCACACCATACGGCGTCGTACTTACTCCAACTATAAAAAGCACACTGCAGTCGTTGTCAGACTATAAAAGCCACTCTCAGGAAGCTGACTAGAACGATTATTTCGTTTGCATGCACCTTCATTTTCGCCCAAATTCGAATCCCTAGATCTCCATCTCCTCCTCCGACAACACAAACCCAAAAAAATGTCTCTCCTCGTCAAATTCCGAAGCGCCAAGGAGTTCCAAACCATCCAAATTGACGGCGGCCAGCCTACGATCTCACTGCAAAATCTCCGCAGCAAGCTCTCAGAATTATTCAAAGACATCGCTGATGAAGACCGCAAGTTCGACCTGGTCTTCTACGACGCCGAGACTGAAGAAGGTCGTCTGCTGCTTGATCGATCAGTACTTGTCAATTAAATTTAGGCGAATTAATAGGTGAAATTTATTTGATTTTTTTAAATGTATGTCCAAATTTTATAGACACAGTGTTCTTGGTAGTGCATGGGGTTATAAATAACTAGCAGTTAGCTAGGTTAGCACAGCTTTACCTCGATTCGAGCAGTAGTTTAGGCTTTAGTAATTAAGCATGAGAGATGTAAGGCAGTTTTATGGAAGGAAGATTTATCTATGTTTGGAGGGGTCGATAATGGGCAGAGCAGGGCTGGTCCTGTTCTTACTGAAAGGGCTTAGGGTCGAATAAATACCATTTTTGGAGGGCTTTCAAAATAATTAGGGCCGGGCAGGGCCGGGCTTGGTTAAAAATGTTGACCCTAGGGCCGGCCTTAGGGCCGAACATTAAAAGGGCTTTTAGGGCCGAACCGAACGGCCCTTTATTTTGAGGGCTGAACTTTAGGGCCGTGTTTAAAATAATTATTTATCAACTTGATCATATTCAAAAAGTTACAAAGGCGCAAAATATTCTACATCTTCAACTTCCGCCTATTCAAAAAACTACAAAGGCGTACTTGGGTTGTAAACCAATAAGGCAACAACCCAGCATGTACAAAAAAAATTGGAAAATCGGAATATCAAATGAAGTTTGATCTTGAACCATGACAAAATCTCCCTGATGCATTCAATGATCCAAAAAAACCATGACAAAATATCAAATGAAGTTTCATCTTGAACCTCCACTACAGCCAATTCCAGATACATGTTCAAATCGGAAGTATTAGTTGATGTATTTGAATTCAGCCTAGCTCTCTTAAGCAGTTGCATATCTCATAGAGTCTAAGTGTATATTTCAAAAAAAAATTGACTTAATTTATAGTAGATAAAATATAGTAGGGCTTTGACGATCGGGCATTTTTCGGTCGAACCGAGTAGAACATTATTAGGTCACAATTAGGTCGGGCTGTTTTAGGGCGGACAGGGCAGGGCTTAATTAGGTCAGAGTTAGGTCGGGCTCGAGGGCCGAACAGGGCTTGAAAATCATGATTTATGTTCAACCTTAAACCTTTAGGGCTCTGGGCTCAAGGGCTTCAACATAGGGCAGGGCCGGCCCTAGGGCTGGTAGGTCATAGGGCTTTGTGCAGGGCTTTTGAGCCTTAAGGCTGAATGTTGACCCCTAGTTTGGAGCCTGGGGGTGTATATATTAGGGTTGATTGGTTCTAAGTATATGTTGAGAGTACACAATATATATGTTGTGTCATTGTGTGAATATGTGAAGTACATACGGAATGAACTTTTGTTGAAAGAGTCGCGACACTGCAGGATTAAGGGTTTAACGATTCATTATGCTGTTACAATGAGTTTACGACAGAGCTCGATACAAGGGGTACGAGTCTAATCGGTAGAGTAACGAACTGACCGGTAATAACGTTACGTTTAAGGGGTTTTTTTTCCAGTAACGATAATAATCTATATTCTTTGTCTCATGTACATATCGTATTTTTTCCTTTTCTATGGCATGGATCCATATATATCTGCTAAAATGTTGTCTCTGAATGGTGTTTCAGAATTCAATGAAGATAACTGGATAATCTACAGTGACACCACAGTCATTATCAAAAGGGTCCCAAGAGGCACTACAAATTTTGGCTCAAGTTTACGACAGCGGAAATACAACGTAAATGTATCGTATATACGACAGATATGTGGCGCTTTTTGACTGTGTCGCACAAACCGCCGTTGCAAGAAATGTGCGACAGTCTTGCGTTACAACTGTGCGACAACAATACGACAGTAGTGCGTCAAAATACCAAAAGCGTCGCACAACTGTCTTCTTGCTGTCGTACATTCTCTGCGACACCTTTACAACAATTGTACGTCACTAATGTGCGACGGCTGTAAGACACTCATGCGTGAGAAATATAATAATAATAGTTATATTTATATTCATTGAATATAATAATATATAAATAAATTTAACAAAAAATATTATTTTATAATAAAATGACAGAATATATGAGAAAATTTTGCACATAAAATTTCCAGTGGAATTATTTTACAACCTGCAACTAATAAAGTTTACAACGATTAGGAACATACCAACGATTAGGAACATACCAACGATTTGGAACTAATTCAACAAATCGCCTAAAAAAATGGGAAGAAAACAATCTTACAGAAAAGAATATTACATAATACAGAGGAAGAAAACTGGAAAGGACATGATTTGTTCCGCTGGCATAGTCTCCTACACTTTCTTGCATATCCATATGTGGGAAGGACATGGTTTGTTCCGCTGGCATAGTCTCCTACACTTTCAGGTGTCCATTCTCCCATAAACACAAAACATGTGAGGGTGCCATTAAAGAAACCTTAGAAACCAAGTAATTCCGGATATATACAATTCTTAGTCAAGTAAACATAACGTAAAATACAAAACGAACACCGTAAACATAAATCATCACAGGTAGCAGCTACACATGAAAAAATGAACTGATACAAAGTAATCACCAAATCCAGCAATTCGATTGACTCACTCCTACCTGCAGTTTCAATGAAACCTTCCCACTTCTCCGCATCTACAACATTGATGATCAAATGCTCCGGTGCATACAAGTTTGAGAAGGAGATTGAATGAAAAGTTAAGTCGTCAGCCCAATAAATTCAGTCTACACATGCAAGCCGTCTCATGCTAAACAAACAATAATACATATCCACAAGGCACAAACATACTGGCACTATCTACCTGAAAGATGAAAATAGAGAAAATAAGTAAAGAAAACCAACCTCTCCCTTCCATCAACATCTGGTGAATTTTCTCGGATAAAAGCTTCATAATTTCCACCAACTTCTGTATCTCCATCTATTCCATTATGCTCAATCACGTCTTCAATCTTCAATTTTTCCGTCCCAGGCTCCTCCTCCTTCATCTCTTGTTCATTTCACTCCACCAATTTCGAAGAAACCCTCAATTTCTAGTTATCGTTTCGCCATTCAAATTCATAATATAACTTCTACCTAAATCTACCTCACTGCTAGGACATGAAGATTAAAGAACACAGAGCAAAAGCAAACAAGTATATTTGGAAACGACTTAAACCATTCGCAAACCTTCCAAAACTTGAAAATGAAGCTCCACTCAGTCTTAGCCACAACCACAAAACATGTAATCACAACAACATAGCACTGAAATATCCCATCAAACACCTGAAAACTAAAAAATAAAATCTCACAAACAAATTTTTTTTCAAACTAAACATCACATAAATCCAGCAAAATGCTTACATCTGATCCGTAAAGTTTGTCTTCATTGAGGCATTTCATCAAGCACCTCACCTACAGAAAAGAATTTTTTTTGGACCAAAACAAGATTCAAAAAAAAAACCCAAAATAAGTCACAAACTGTTTCTACAAAGAATGTTTCAATTAATATATACCTTTCTTTAATGTTGGCAACATCAGATTCGTCTGACCAGGAAAATCAACCCAAAATCAAATTCCTCACTAATTTTCGGTTAGGAAAATCTATCAAATCCACATAAATTCGAAATATAAAACCAACCACTTACAGATCGTTTCCAATGGCGAGATTGAGAAGAGCGTACAGCGAAGCGATGACCTTCGACTCATCATCACAGCCAAGCATTCCAACAAGAGGCGGAATGGCTCCCAGCATCGCCAGCGTTTCTATGGCAAACAGATCTTCCTTAGCAAGCCTCCTCACCTCCCTCGCCGCATTCACAACTTCCTCCTCCACCAACATCCTCACCACTCCCTTCATGCCACCCCGTCCTAAATTGGATCCGTCCCTGGATGCAGCGATAGAGGAGGAGAGCAGTGCGGTGAAATGAGAGAAATAAAGAAGTAAATTCGCTTATGTGTTTTTCATTAATGAGCAGTGTGGGTAATGTGCAACGTAAAGGCGACGTACATGCGTCGTAGCTCTTTCAACGTTATACGACGCATATAAGACACATACTTTTAGTGCGTCGTAAAAGTGTCGTAAATTTGTCGTTAATGCGTGGTACAGAAAGAGACAAAACTTACAACGCATCGTATGTCTGTGTCAAATGTGTCGCACAATTCGTACGACAGCTTGCATCGTCGTACATAAATGTATCGTAAAGTTGATCCAAAATTTGTAGTGAGGGTTAGTGCCCTAATTATCGAAGCTTAACTTCAACTCATATTCATGTTTAAACTTAAACCATGCATGGAATATAAACTAATTAAATAGAGTACAACAACACATGCATGCATAAATATTTGATGGTTTATTGATGATGAATCAACCTGAAGAAATTATTTCTCTTGCAGAACAAGCAGTACTGCTGAAGATGATGATAATGCCTTAAGTAGGTTCTTGACGGAGTTTCCTCCTGTTCCAGAGTGGGCACCTCCTCCTGTTCCTGAATTGGCACCTCCTCCTCCTCCACCTCAAAATAATGTCCCAAGGTTAATTTCATTATCGGAATAAATCTCTATTTATATGTCAAGAGAATTTCTGAAATATATATCTTATACCCCCAGTTAGATTTAATTTATATATCATCAATGGTGTTTATATTAGTTATTGCATCTCTTATAGGGTGGCTCATCCCCGAATGGCAAGGGTACTTAGAGCGGCTGACTATCATCCTCTCCTTAATTGTAAAATTTGCGGAGACTATTTAAGAGAGGCCATGAATCATGATCATTCTTTGCTGTCATGAAACCTTTTGCAAAGAGTGTAAAGTACTGCCTCTTTTCTTGATAATTTACTCAAATAAAAGCTTCTTACATTACTTTATGTATATGTATCCTTTTTAATTTGTGGTTGTCTGAAATGGCTAGCAGTTAACTCATCATTGAAAAGGAAGGCGATGTAGGCTGCGGATTCAGACTTTGCCACTTCTGGAAGACGAAGCTCTGGAACATATGAATTACAACAGGTGATTTATCATTGCAAAAGTGTGATTTGTTTACTCCAAATATTTGATATACATGCAAGCGTATTAACAAAATTAATGAAAATTAAACGAGCATGTAATTAATGTCCAAAATTTCCAAGTTTTTTGACATTCCTTTTATGATATGGATCAGGATGGCCTATATATTATTATACCAGGGCAACTTCAACACCTGCTGGTGCATGGCCTAGATATAAGTGGAATGTCTAATGAAAAACTCAGGTTTGAAACTTGGCTATCTGTTTGAGTCCTTCCTGAGTGTCAAATTATAAAGAGCTTGTAAACATTTTCTTCGGTTTGGCACTGCATTATTTATATAAGTGGAGACTATATGAGAGGGAAGAAAATAATAATAATTCCTTCATGAAACCTATATCTATTTGACTTTTTTGATATTTTATTTTGTTTACTCGTTATTTTCGATAAACGAAATGCAGTGGAATGGGTTCATGTGTATATATTACTGATATAGATGATATGGTTTAATTTTCAGGCATGCGCTTGCTGATGACAAAGAGCATAAGGTCTCAACAACTCGATCTGGGAATTTTAGTGGCCATTATTGTTGAAGGTAATATATATGAAGAATTGAGACCACATTCAGCAAACAGGTGTGAATTATCTTGTTGTAAGCATAAGCTTAAATGAGAAATTTGTCAATATATAGAAAGTGTGCATCAAAACCATCTGAGTTTGATATCCTCATAGAAGGCTTTTTGCGCACTGTAATTACACATTACACTGTGTGTTCTGAGCAACACACTTATATATAATCTCTTAAGTATATATATATTAGCAGGCTGTGTGTTAATGCATCTCATTACGTACTCCCAGCTGTTAATTTGATCTTATATTATAGTATTAGTCTCACTGCTACTCACAATTTTGGATCAAAACAAGTGTCAAATAATTACCAAGGTGAATTAAGCCCCGGAGAAGATCACCTAGCTCGTGTTTCACCTTGTTAATTGAATTTTGCTTCTTGCTCTAGCTAGACTTGGAGTTCATCTGTTCTCTCGTCCACTTGATTTTTTATTATAATTAAGCAACTGTCAGCTTATTCACCCCCGTTTGATAACCCTTTTCATTTCATAATTATTTATTTTACATAAAAAAAAGAACCAACAAGTCGTTGTAGTATAGTGGTAAGTATTCCCGCCTGTCACGCGGGTGACCCGGGTTCGATCCCCGGCAACGGCGTTTTAATTTTAATTTTTTCCCTAAACGACGCCGTTTCTTTACACTCTGACCTGTATACTTTCGCATGTCTATAGCAACTCGGCCCAACATGGCAAATAAGAAAGGCCCAAAACACGAAAAAGAATTCGCCGAACTGACCAACGAAGTGAGTCCAGTTAGATATTTTATAGAAATATAAGCATATAATATTATAATATTTGCACAAAAATATAAAAAATAAAATAAAGCGAGGAAGTAAGGAAGAAGAAGAAGAAGAACTTGAATTAGGAGTCGCTGTCTGATTTCCTTCGTTTTGTTTTTCCAGCTTTTATTATTCATCATTCGTCTCGTTGTTTCTTCTTCTTCAGTTGCTTGACTCCTCTTTTGGTACTGCTGTTTTTCTTGTGTTTTTGTTTTTCGAAGATTGTGAGTCTTTTCTGTTGTTTGTTGTCGTAATTGAGAAGAAGTTTAGCGACACGAATCATGGACGCCGGCGGCGAGCATAAGTCTCGAAGAGTCGATGATGTTTTCTATGATTTCAAGGGTCGTCGTGCCGGCATTATTAAAGCCCTCACTATCGGTGATTTTTCTTGACGGTTCCCCTGTATAATCTTGATGTGATTTTTGACCTCAATGTGGTTATCAAAATTATAATTATAACGTCTGTTTTTTTTTTTCTCTTTTGTTGACAGATTGTGAAGAGTTCTTCCGCCAGTGTGATCCTGGTGAGACCTAATTTGTTTCTCTCTTCTGCTTTTATTTTATTTTATTTTATTTCTTTCTTTTTTGTTTTGTTTTAATTGGACCTGCCTGAGATTTTATCAAGTTGTTATGATTGAAGTCAATTATTTCTGTTTATATATATATATATAGAGGAGCCTCAATTAAGTGACTTTATTGAAGTAGGGGATTTTTGAAATAGGCTTATTGAGAGGGAGTTGAACAGTAACACTTTTATGGACCAATTCTCTCCAATCTCATCTTTCGCTGTTTACGACCTTGAAATGAATGGTTTTGTTACCTTTCTTTTACCAAGTGTATTAAACAGTGTTTCAATTAAGTGAGTATCTTGTTGTTTTCTCATTCTCTGAAGTAAGTATGTTATGATAGGAACATTTCATGGCTTCTTTGAATTTAAATATAATTACTGTTCACCCCTCATGTGTATCCATTTATGCATTCAGATGATTGTCTATAACTATGGCGTTGATATCCTATGATTCATTATGTTTCTTAGCTAAATCCCCATGTATACATGTTTCATGAATGGTATTTTGTTCTCGCCACTTCAAGAACAACAGCCAGCCTATGATGTTTTTGTGAAGTGACTTGGTTGTTGAATTTCTATGCTGAATAACAATTTTTTATTTTTTACTCAGAAAAGGAGAATCTGTCCCTTTATGGATTTCCAGATGAACGATGGGAAGTCAATCCACCTCCTGACGAAGTGCCTCCTGATCTCCCTGATCCTGCGCTGGGTATAAATTTTGCCAGAGATGGAATGAAGGAGAGGGATTGGTTGTCATTGGTTGCTGTGCATAGTGACTCGTGGCTCCTTTCTGTGGCCTTCTACTTTGGAACTAGATTTCATTTTGACAGATCTGACAGGTAACATAACTTCTCTTGTTGTGCATTTAGAAGTCACCAAAAAAAAAGAGGTGAGTAAAGAAAGAAAGAAAAATAAAGCTATTTCAACAAACATTTCTTCACATGGCGCGAATGTTTTCACATGCATATTATAGTTGGTAATGAGATATTCTCAAAACTGGGTAATATTTGTCAGGGAGCGATTTATATGTGTTTTTAGATTCTGTAAGACTAAATGAAAATGATACATTTGTCGACTGGGAGGCAATCATACGATTTAACATGACCTCTTTGTAGTCTAGTCAACTCAAAAGACTTTAATCTTTGTTTTAAGTCACTTCCATTGCATGGTAATAGCCTGCAAGGTCTGCATGTTATCTCTCAACACTCAACTTGTATGGTTTCAGTAGAATCGTTGTGTTTGATCTTTTATATTTGAAATTTTGAACAGTAAAATATTCTTAGTTTTCACTCTGCATATCATATAGGATCTTTTTTTGAAAATACGCACTAGTTTCCCACACTGCTAGTGCTCGTACAATATAGTATTTAGTCGTATTGATATTTTTGATGTAGGAAGCGTCTTTTCAGTATGATAAATGATCTGCCTACTGTATATGAGACTGTCACTGCGGCCTTAAAGGAACAAACAAAGGAGAAGTCATCAGTTCCAATACATTGTAGCAATAATGGCAAATCAAAGTACGACTCTAAGGTAAGACTGTAAAGTATAATTCAGCTCGTTCGCTTTTTCTCTCGAATGGTTTCCTTTCACACATAGATGGTTAACCTAATAAATTACTAATTTCTTTAGAGGGGCTCCGACACCCCAGCTGAATTCCTCAAGTCAGCCCATGCCCAGGAAGAGGAAGAGGCCCTGGAAGAGGAGGATGACGAAGAGAACACTTTGTGTGGTAAATGTAACGAGAATTATTCTACTGATGAGTTCTGGATCTGGTGTGAGATGTGCACGACTTGGTTCCATGGCAAGTGTGTGAGGATCACCCAAGCCAAGGCTGCTAACATAAAGCATTACAAATGCCCATCTTGCAGCAAAAAACCTCGTCACTAGTACTTCTACCGCTTCATAACAGGGCAAGGTGAATTGATTCAGCTCTCTCAGTATGGTGTCATAATAGTTTATATTCATCACAAGACAATTTCTCTGAAGCAAAATTAAGCATAATTTCCTGGATGGTGCCAACAGGTTTGGATTAATTCACTTTCTTAGAAGAGAGACTATTTATACTGCCTTATCTTATACCTAGAATGTCAAAAGGGTTCCTTTTGCTCACCTGCGATAGATTTATGTGTTCCTATTTTATTTGCATCTCTGGTACAAGTTACTTGGACACTGAATAAATGGTTCTCTTTTTGTTTTTTGTTCTCTCTGTAGTACATCATTAACTAACTTTATGCAAGCTAATTATACAATATGTTTTACTGAGCAATTGATATTTGTTTAAATGATTCTTGTATAGTTTTATTCCTCATATCATAGCGTGCAGCAATTGATTGATTCAATCAGATAATTAGCTAGAATTTTCACTTCATTCCGTTTGCAGACTTCAGATTATGTCGTGTTGCAGGTGGTCCCATTCCTTATCAAGCCTCGGTTTTATACTTGAAAACTGTCCAAAATAAATTGGGCGAATTTTGTTGGTAGTCCACAGAAATGCATCAGACCAGATGACACTGCAGCTTTCAAATGGGTTCTATCAATAAGGTTTAGCTTTAGTCCCATGGTTTCTACCTTCTTTAACAACTAAAACAATACATCAGCCTCAATTTTTCTGTTTATGGGGTTTGTCGACTTTCAATCTAGTAATTAGGGTTGCAAATGAGTCGATTCGAGCCGAGTATCGTTAAGCTCGAACTCGACTCGGTTAGGAATATAAGAAACTCGCCGAGCCGCAGTATTGCATGTTCGAAGTCGACTCGTCTATAATTTCAAGTACTCGAACTCAACTCGAAAATTTATCGAGCTCGAGTCAATCAAGCTCATAAACGAGCTACTCGAATAAGAACTCAAACTCGTGTAAAATATTAAACAAAAAATACTGAACATGATATTTGAAATGTGTGTTGTATCATTGTATGATACCACACAATTACCAAAAAGTATTAAAATAAGCCAAATCAGAGTTTTCAATAGTCAATATCAATTAGTAAAAGATAGTTTTCTTCTACATTATGACAACTCATCTTAGCACTTGCTAGCCACTTTTTCTTTGCCGCCATTGCATAAACTGAAGTTGTTTCTCTGAAAGTAAAATAAATGAGTTATTTCAATTAACCTTTTTCAAATTTCTCCAAAGATGTAACACAAACTGCCACAAAAAAGGATTACTATCAATGACATATTATAATACAGAGTTCTTGAAATAAGCATACAACACAATAATACAGAGATTACTGTCACTGCAAATTTCACAAAGTAACAAAGTAATAATGAAACAGAAGCTACCACAGAATGTGATTCACAACTGCATAAGGAGAGAGCTCAAGAAGAGACAATACCTTCACAACTACAGCATCAGCTGCCACAAAATAGAACTCCGTTCGATCCCTCAAAACAGAATTTCCTTCATTTCTTGCACAGTACTCTGAAATAAATAATAAGTATTGTTAGTAAATGAAGTAAATCAATAACAACTTGAAATAATTTACTTCTAAGCATACATACCCTTTTTTTCTTCCTAATATTTTAACCAATCATCTCCACATAATAGCATTTGCACTGTATCAACTCCAAGAGAAGCCCTGTAGTTATCAATAACACGACGACCGGCACTAAAAGCAAATTCTGAAGCTACGGAAGTTATATGAATTGCTAGAATATCACAAGCTATTCTCGATAAAACTCGCGAGTAGTTCACGAGTACAACGTCTCACTTGCAGACACATTGTGTATAAAGTAAAAACCCAATGTAATTTTGTAATATGAACCATGTCGTTTTGATGGTTGTTTTAGCTTGCATGTACTGGATTCGATAAAGATTGTATCATGTATCAAAATAGAAGTTCTACCATTATGCGTAACATAACTTCAAGGAAACTTTAATGAAGATTTTTTTTACCTACATGAACTTGGGGTTGGGCTGGATGTGACACGACCTTCTCAAGCCATTCAACTACCTCCCTTCTTGAGCGCCATTTTAGGGGCTTTGCATTACATCCTCCAAGTCCATACTTAAAATACTCTTCACCAATACAGTATTTAAAGTGTCTATTGGAAGTTTCATGGCCTTCTACGACAAGTATTGATTCTCCCGCAGCGTCTTTGAGATAAAAGTATGCTACTCCATGATTGAAAATTGTGCTCTCCACCAGAGGACTGAGCTGGATGTGACACGACATTCTCAAGCCATTCAACTACCTCCATTCTTGAGCGACATACCATTTTAGTGGCTTTCCATTAACCACGCGACTGCAGCATTTTCTCCTAATAACAGCCATGAGGACATATTCAAGATTTTTGAACTTCAAAAAGAGCTGCTTCAGGCATATGTCAGGAGGCGCTGAGGAGGCTAAAAAAAATTGGCTGGCATTGGGAATGGTTGGAGCATTAGTTGTCTACAGCTCAGGTCATCAAATTATGGGTGAACTACTCAACGCTTGAGGAAACTCGTAGAATGAACGTTCATGTCATTCGAAAAGATATGCTGGATTATAATATGGCTTCTGACTTGTCAACAGCGACGAAGGAGTCTGCTGAAGCTGCGAAGCATTCTGCTGAAGCTGCCCTTGTGGGGTTGTTGGGATAGGCTAGCAAGGAGAAGGTTAGACGAGGGAGGCAAGAATGTAGAGAGAAGGAAGAGAGAGTTTGATAATTGATTTCTTAATTCCTGCAATACAATAGGTCCATAGTTTTATGCTGCTAGACAGCTTTTTCCCACTCAAACGGCTACCTGCTCTATGTCGTACAATTGCATGCATGCTACTCTAACGTACGAATGTTGTCTCTGGGTACCGCTTGCTGCTGTGCACTGCCCTTTTGCTCCTTCTTATCTCTCCTGTGTCCAGAGTTGCAGTGCTTTCCGTCCTTGTTGTCTGTTGTGCTGCAGATGTGGTCCCGGTTTGTGGCCTTAGTCCCGTTACATTTCCCCCTGGTCGAGAATGACCTTGGCCTCAAGGTCAAAAGACGGAAAGTCTGTTAAGATGCTTTGCATTGTTTCCCAAGTAGCGTCAACCGTAGATTGTCCTTCCCAGCGAATCAGTAGTTGAGTGGTCCAAATGGGGCCAGTTCGGACTCGGCGGAATGATAGAACTTCCTCAGGACGCGGGGCTGGGAGAAGGTTCTCAAAGGTGGCAGGGAGAGCGCAAACCTTGGCCGAGGCCGGGTCCATGCACTTGCGCAACAGGGAAATGTGGAACACATTATGAATCTTGGCGTGCGGAGGGAGTGCGACCTGGTAGGCGACGGAGCCGATGCGTCCAGTGACCTCAAATGGTCCGTAAAAATGCTTGGCGAGCTTGTGGGAACGACGAGATTGGACTGATGTCTGGCGATATGGCTGCAGCCGAATATATACCCAATCACCCACGTCGAATGTCTTATCTTGTCGATGAACATTTGCCTGGTGCTGCATGCGAGCTTGGGCGCGCCCCATGTTGGTGCGAAGCGTCTTCAAGAGTTGGTCCCGGTGTAGTAAGGTGGACTCAACCGTGGCTGGCACTGATTGCCCAGTGATGTAATCTTGAATGCAAGGGGCCTTGCGACCATAAACTGCCTCAAAAGGGGTCATCCCAATGGAAGAATGGTGAGCTGTATTGTAACAGAACTCAGCCCAGGGCAAGAAGTCGGACCACGAGTGTGGATTGTCCCCAACAAAGCATCTCAGGTAGTCTTGCATAAGCCGGTTGACAATCTCGGTTTGGCCATCTGATTGAGGGTGGTAGGCGCTGCTCATTGCGAGGTTCGTGCCTTGGAGCTTGAAGAACGCGCGCCAGAACTTGCTCATGAAGAGCGGGTCACGATCGGACACGATGCTCCGCGGAAAGCCATGGAGGCGAGCCACTTCTTTCACAAAGACTTTGGCGATGTCTTCCGCCGTAAAGCCAGATCGCAAGGGCACAAAGTGGGCTGCTTTAGAAAGCCGATCGACTACCACAAAGATGGCAGAGTAACCCTTAGAGATTGGCAGATGGGTCACAAAGTCCATTGAAATGTCTTGCCACACATCGGTGGGGATAGGCAAGGGTTGCAGGAGGCCAGGAGGAGCGGCGTTGGGGGATTTAACTTGCATGCATGTGTGGCAGCGAGCAACATACTCTTTAACTTCTTGACGAAGACCATCCCAAGTGAAGTTGGCGGAAACTCTGGCAAGTGTGCGAAGGACACCAGGGTGACCACCACATGGAGTATTGTGGTACTCGAAGAGTATAAGCTCGCGCAAGGCTGTGTTTGCGGGAATCAGGAGCTTGCCATTGCGGAGGACTAACCCGTCACGCACACTGTGATTAGGATGGTCGGCGGGGCATGTTTGAATGGCGTGTAAGAGTTGCTGCAGGGGCGGTTCAGTTGCATAGGCGCACCTTAAGGCTCGTAGGATGCCTAGTTCTGGAGTTGACACGCCGACAAATGGCATGCAAGTCGGCTCGGGAAGGCGAGAAAGGGCATCAGCGGCCTTGTTATCTTTGCCCGGGTTATAACAGACCTCAAACTCATATCCGAGCAACTTAGCGATCCAACGTTCTTGGGAGGGAGTATGCACGTCCTGGGTGAGCAGAGCCTTCAAGGGTTGGTGGTCGGTTTGAATAACAAACTTGCTTCCCAAGAGATATTGGCGCCAACGGCCAACTGCAGAGACAAGGGCGAACAATTCCCTATCATATGCTGATGTTAAACGGCGAGAGGGCTCCAATTGCTTGCTAAAATATGCAATGGGACGCTGGTTTTGAAGCAGCACGGCGCCGATGCCAACTCCTGAAGCATCCGTTTGCAGAATGAAGGGTTCATTGAAGTTTGGAAGCGCCAGGACTGGTGTGGAAGTGAGCGCCTGTTTGAGGTCGTTGAATGATGCTGTTGCTTTGTTATCCCATAAGAAGGCATCCTTGCGGAGTAGGTTGGTCAGGGGTGCGGCGCGGGATGCATACTCTTTCACAAAGCGTCGGTAGTAACCGGCAAGCCCCAAGAAGCCTCTGAGTTGCCTTAGATTGGCTGGGGTGGGCCACGATTGCACTGCCAAGATCTTTTCGGGGTCAACCTGGACACCGGCAGAAGAAATAATATGTCCTAAATAGGAGATGGAGTCCCTGCCGAATTCACACTTACTGGGGTTAGCAAAAAAAGAATGAATGGCAAGTACGTCCAGTACCTCATGAAGGTGTGATAAGTGTGCCTCCCATGACGTGCTAAAGATCAATATGTCGTCAAAGAAGACCAGGACACTACGCCGAAGGAGATGCTTGAATATGCGATTCATTTCCGATTGGAAACTTGCAGGCGCATTAGATAAGCCGAACGGCATGACTAAGAATTCATAATGCCCTTCATGAGTGCGGAAAGCCGTTTTGTGAGTGTCGGCAGGATGAACACGGAGCTGGTGATAGCCGGACTTGAGGTCTAGGCGGGTGAAGATGTGGGCGCCGTGTAGCTCGTCTAACAGTTCATCGACCGTAGGGATTGGAAAACGGTCTTTGATAGTGATGGCATTGAGTGCTCTACAGTCGACGCAAAACCTCCATGACCCGTCTTTTTTTTTTACGAGTAATACTGGCGAAGAGAAAGGGCTAGTGCTTGGTGTAATAATACCATCGTCAAGCATGGCACGGATCATGCGTTCCATTTCATTCTTTTGAAAGTGGGGGTACCGATAAGGTCGGACATTGATAGGGGTAGAGTTTGGAAGCAGAGGAATCCGATGATCAGTAGGGCGGCAAGGTGGCAGGCCATGTGGGGTGGCAAAGACATGGGCGAACTGGTGAAGGAGGGATTTGAGTTTTGTGGCAGTGGACTGGTTAAGGGTGGCGGGAAGGTTGATGTTTAAATGGGGAAGAATGGTATCATTTGGGCTGGTAAGTTGGCTTGGGCTGTATAGAGATGGAGGTAGCATGTGAAGCTGCCATGCACGTGTGCACGTTTCAACTGAGTGAAACTAAGTTGAGAGGGTTGTGTGGGGTCCTGGAGGCCATGTAGGGTGACTGTATTGTCGCCTTGTATAAAGCTCATCCACAAGCTTTTAAAGCAAAAGGTAGTGGGGCCTAACTGAGACAGCCACTGTGCCCCCAGAACAACGTCTGCGCCAAAAATAGGGAGCAAATGGAGGTCTGCAGTGAAGGAGTGGTCCCCAACACGGAGTGGAACTGATGTGCAGACGCCTTCACAGAGTAAGGAATCTCCATTCCCGACAATGACGTTCATGTGGGCAGCCTGTTGGATTGGCAGCTTAAGATGTTTAACTATGCGCGCCTGCAAAAAATTATGAGTCGAGCCGGAGTCGACCAAAATGCTGACGAGCTGTTCATTTATGTAACCATGAAAACGAATAGTGCTCGGAGTGGGTTTGCCTTGCATGGCATAGAAGGTGATGCAGGGTGTGAGCTCGTCTAGTGGTGGTTGTGCCGGGGTTTGGTCGGTGGGTAAGGGTTCATCATGAGGAGGAGAGATAGGGTCAGGGGTCACAGTAAGGTCATCATCTTCAACAAGCATAGACTGAAAGCGTGGTCTGCACTTGTGACCCGGCGTGAACCGATCATCACAGTTATAACAAAGCCCTTTTTCGCGTCGCGCTGCCATTTCAAGGGGGGTGAGTTTTTTGACTGGGAGGGGTGTGTATGTGGGTCGGGTGGGAAGAGGTGTGGTAGGGTTAGGGTGTGTAAGTGGAGGAAGGGAAGAAGGCGAGCTGCGAAATGGTGAGGGGCGAAAGTATGCACTACGTTGGGCGCGGATCTTGTCCTCGGCCACTCTAGCCATGCCCATAGCATCTTCTAATGTAGTTGGGCGAAGCAGAACAATCTCACGTAGTATCTCCTCTTTGAGGCCTGCCAAAAAACGTTTAAGAAGGTTGTGGGATGACATGGCCGGCGTGCTCGTGGAGAGTGACTCAAAGGCGGAGACATATGTGGCGACTGATGCTGTTTGAAGTAGTTTATTGATTTCAACCTCCGCGTCATAGTAGTCACCTGGTCCGAAGCGGCGGCGAAGATCCCGGGTGAGTTGTAGCCAGGACGTAACTTGGCCGGTTAGCGTCTTCCATTGAAACCATTTTAAGGCCTCGCCGGTCATATATAGCGGAGCTACGTATAACATTTGCTCCGGAGGTGTCTCATGGATGTCAAAGAAACGTTCCAGTTGGAACAACCACCCTTCAACCGCTGTGCCGTCAAAGATTGGAATCTCCAGCCGCGGTGCGCGAGGTGGGCGATAGTTGGTCTCTGAGGTGGTTGGTGGGGTAAGCGGGTGTGGGTCATGTGTAGAGATCACAGATTGTTGGTTGTGGGTAGGTGTGGGTAACAGCGGGGGGTTGTTATGGATCGGCTGCTTATCAGGGCGGGGAACAGGTGGATTTTGGTGCTCTTTGAAGGCTTGTTGCATGTCCTCCATGGACTTGGTGAGTCGCTCAATGGATGCGACGACAGTGTTGAGTGTTCCCTCGATAGGACCAAGGCGGCTTTCAATGTTTTCAATGGCGGTGCCATGGCTGGCAATGAGTTCAGTGTTGGTAGGCATGGTGGTGGAGGTGAGGTCGGGGCAGTGAAAGCACCAGTTGTGGGGTTGTTGGGATAGGCTAGCAAGGAGAAGGTTAGACGAGGGAGGCAAGAATGTAGAGAGAAGGAAGAGAGAGTTTGATAATTGATTTCTTAATTCCTGCAATACAATAGGTCCATAGTTTTATGCTGCTAGACAGCTTTTTCCCACTCAAACGGCTACCTGCTCTATGTCGTACAATTGCATGCATGCTACTCTAACGTACGAATGTTGTCTCTGGGTACCGCTTGCTGCTGTGCACTGCCCTTTTGCTCCTTCTTATCTCTCCTGTGTCCAGAGTTGCAGTGCTTTCCGTCCTTGTTGTCTGTTGTGCTGCAGATGTGGTCCCGGTTTGTGGCCTTAGTCCCGTTACAGCCCTCGACCTTCTTGCAGCTGCCAAAAGTGGGCGGTGAATGCACTAACTTTCAGACTATCTAATTTGCATAACCTATTGGAACTTTTGTTTAAGTGCAGTACACATGGTCTAATACTCTACTTTATTTTTTCCTCAAGACATCTGAGATATGTTGAAATATGATTAAAGTAACAATACTTTTACTCTTTTTGAAGAACATTTAATGAGGTAAACATGGTGAGGCTATATGAAATCCAAACTAGGCTTTTGATTTGAGTTTCAGCTGTTATTTTTGTATATGATGTTGTCAACATGTGCATTCAAGTTGAAATAGAGTATTCATAAATTGCTGTTTGGGAATTTAAAAAAAACAAAAAAAGTGGCTTTCCATTACATTCTCCAAGTGTACGGATGTAAGAATTTTGATAGGAGTGATCAAATATAATTTGCACTATCAAAAAAATTTACCATTATTTTATATCATGCCCGTCAGAACCGGCGCAAGTGATCTTGTTTGAATACACAAAAAAACTAAAAACTAAACTAAAAAAACTAATATCAAGATACGTAAACAAATTTGAATAAAATATTATATTTATTTTATTATACATAATTTGTATATTTTATAAATGAAAATTTTTATTAAAAAAATTGGGGTGTAAACGAGCTGAGCCGAGCCGAGTATTAAGTTGTTCGTGCTCAGTTCGTTTAAAGTTTGACGAGTTCGAGTTTGAGCGGAGTATTTTTTAGCATTAAAAACATGTGTTTGAGCTCGGCTCGTTTGATTTTTCACGAGTTCAAGCCAATCACGAGCTTTATACAAGTATTTGAATTAAATTAAATTAAATTTATAATTTATAGTTAAGGAGCTTTAAACGAGTTCGAACGAGTATTTAACAAACTTCAATCAAACTTTCACTAAAAAATATTTAAAAATATATATAATTACCTTAATCGAGCTCATTAACGAGTTTCAAACAATATAAGTAAGTGTTAATCGAGTATTTAAACGAGTATATAAGCGAGCACATAAACGAGCACCTAAACGTTCTGTTCGCGAACATAACGAGCCGATCACTAGTTGGCTCGTACTCACTCGTTTAATAAATGAGTCTGAAAGTTATACTCGTACTCGGCTCGTTCAAGATCGAACCGAACTTTGACCGAACTTGTTCACGAGCAGCCTCGTGAGTGTATCAGCTCATTTACAGTTCAAAATTGCAGCAGTTTATTATTATAAGTTATATGTTGGAGCTGTATATAGGAAGAGGCTAGTTTGCTACATCCGATGTTGTCTCTTGATGGAGCGTATTTATACGACTCATCGAAACAGTTAAACCCACCAAATTAAACGTTTTATCTTAACAACTTTCACTTGTTAGTTCCATTTTGATCTACAGGCTATTTTGAGGTTCAAAGAGGAATCCAACCTAAAAGAGGGGTTCTTAACCTAAAAATGGAGTGCGAGCCAAGGCCAACACCGAGAGGACCTAGTCCAGCGCCGAGCGCCCGGGAAACTCACTCCTCGTCCGGACCTCCTTGAAATCAACTTGCTCATTGAGCAACTATCCTTGCAAGCTCCTAGCTTGATTTCGGCTAGCCAATGGGGAGCTTCTCCTCTCACAAAACAGCCGCCCAATCCTTGCACCTCCTAGCTTGAATGGCGGCTAACTTAAGGGAGAAGGATCCCTTGTCAAGTCCACACATTGGCACCTCCTAGCTTGATTTCGGCTAGCCAATGGGGAGCTTCTCCTCTCACAAAACAGCCGCCCAATCCTTGCCTATATATAGAAGTCTCTTCCTCTTGAAAAACCAGCTTCTTCTCATCTCATTCCAACCCTTCACACGCCAATTTAGAGAGAAGTAGATAGGAGTAGTGAGCTTGGGCGTGAGCTAGTGAGGCTTGAGGAGTGAAAATACTTGTAGACTTGTAACACTTTGTACTTGATATCAAAGCTTCAATTCCTCTACTTGTTCTTGTTTCATTTACATTTACGCAATCTTTACTTTTCAAGCAAGGTTGCTTGTATTCCTTGACATGAATACAAGCGGCTAAGGCTCATATTCGGTATAGGGTTTTCATCCTTGTGCCGACTTCTTGAGACTATGTTTTAATTGCTTTTTACACTTCTCTAGTCCTTGTGCCATTTTCAAGGATCCTTCGGCAAGGCTAAGTGGAAGTTTTGCCACAAAGCTTAGCCGAGTTGAATGATCCCTATAGTTAATATTTACTGGAAGCTTTGCGGCAAAGGTAGATAGTGACACCTAGTTGAGCAACACCTTTGTCGGGTTGTTTGTGCTAGTAAGGACTAGAAGCTTTTAACGTGTTGAGCTTGTTGTGGAATACCACCTTTGTCGGGGTACTTGGGTTATCACCTTTGTCGGGATAATCACGCAACATCTTGACAAGTTAAGAGTGTGGAATACCACCTTTGTCGGGGTATTTGGGTTATCACCTTTGTCGGGATAATCACACATGGAATTGTAAAAGAGATCGTTTGAAGTCTATGATGGAAGTATCACAAGTTTGAGACCCTAGACTGAATATCTCTCGCACAAAGTTACCTTTCCTTTACTTTCTCGCAATTTACTTATTGTCAAAGACTTGGTCCTTCAAGCAACTTTACTTTTCAGTCATTTACTTTACGCTCTTACTTTCCAGCACTAATAACCAACAAAAACCCCAATTGTCTTTACTTTATTTACTGCTTTCAAAAGAACAACTTTTTCATCCATACTCCCTTGGGTTCGACCCCTACTTACCACTTGCTAGTCAAATAGTGAGCCACAAGTAGTGGACAATATAAATGTAAATTTGCAGGTCACAACGACAGCCTGTCAAATTTTGGCGCCGTTGCCGGGGAGCTACGTACGGTGAATTTTGTTCTTCCCTACTTTTCGTTTATTTTTCTTTATTTCTGTTATTTTGTATTTCCTGCTATTTCGGTGATTTCCTAGTCCGTTATTTTCAACTGCCTCGATTTCCGATTTCCGATTCTTTCGATTTCAATTTCTAGCTTTTAGAGGGTTCTGTCACCAAGACTTACGAGTGTAAGGAGATTGGGTTTTAAGTGAGACCGCTGTGACTCCTCCAATCTCCTGGGGACCCTTTGTTGCTAGTCTGTTCTTGTTATTCGGCGCTCGATATTCGGTGCTTGCTATTCTTGTAACATGTCTCACGCAGAAAGTAGAGTTGGCGACAATAGCCACAATGAAGAAGTCGAGCAGGTTGTCCGAGATAGAGAAGGAGCGTTTCCATAACACAACGAGCAGGGCCCGATGGGCCAGAATGGAGAAATCCGGGGGGCTATCCCGGGACAATTTCAACAACAACCAATCCAACCACAACCGTACCAGCAGTACCCATAATATCCACAATATCCACCCCCATATCAACAGTACCCACAACCGCCCTACCCACAATATCCACCACAATACCCACCACTTCCATACCTTCCACAACAACCATACCCACCACCTCAGAGACCTCCACGCCAGCCAGTAGTTAGAGATGATGATGATGAGAACGAAAATGAAGGACCTACAATGGGCGAGCTCTCGGTCCCAAACTTCAAGGACCAGTCATGGTGCATCTACGAAGGACCAGACCTCGCTGCTATAACAGTCAGCACCTCAGTCGTTCATCATCTGCCCAAGTTCTCTGGAACCAAGGGAGAGTCGGCCACATCTCACCTGACACGCTATCACGGGATATGCTTGAACCTAAAGCCATACGGAGTCGACGTCGATGACTTCAAACTGAAGGCATTCTACTTCTCACTTACAGACGCTGCTACAGATTGGTTCTTATCCTTGCCCTCTGGTAGTTTACACACATGGGAGCAGATGCAGAGGCAGTTCGTCAGCAAGTACTATCCAGCAGGGCGTGCAATGCAAGTCCGAAGACAGTTGCAAGAGCTCAAGCAAGGTCCAAACGAGAACATGTACGAGTACGTGGAAAAATTCAATGCCTTGGAGAAGAGCTGCTGCAACCTTGAGCTCCCAGAGAAATTAGTCGTCGAGTATATGCTAGATGGACAACGTAGACTGGATAGGAAACTACTAGAGGCCTCAGCTGGAGGCAACCTCATGAACCTGACCCCAGCCAGAGTCCGACAGAAGATACAAGAAGTGGCAGAAAGTGAGCGGTTCCAGGATGAATCTACGAGAGAGGACGAGTATGCCCAAACAAGAAACGTGTCAAAAGTTGAACCCTCAGTCAGTGCCATGGCCGAACAGATCAAGGAGCTTAAGGACATGATGCAGCATGTGATCAGGAGACAACCAGTCCAGACTAAGCCATGCGGTTTTTGCGCAGCAACAGATCACAAAACAGACGAGTGCCCGACCATCCTAGAAGACGACCAGGCTGAGCTCAATGCAGTAGGCAACTATCAGAACTATGGGAACAGGCCAGGGCCAGTCCAACAATATGGCGCAGCCACGACTAATCAAGGAGTCAACGGGCAGCCCTGGAGGAGTCAACAGCATCAGGTCCAGAGAGAACTAGCGCGACAGGGTGCGCCTCAGCAGACCCAGCAGCCATACCGGCACCCTCATCATCAGTATCAGCAAAATGCGCCAGGACAGTACCAGCAGAGAGGTCCAAACAATAATCAGTCAAGCCCGAGCAATCACGGCTCTAGCAAACCTCTCGAAGAGATTAGTAAAAGAGCTAGCAGCAGCCGTAAACCAGGATCGAGCCACGACCAAGGGGGATATTGCCGACTTGAAGAAACAAGTGTCCCAGCTTGCTACGACAGTCTCAGACCTCGCAGCCAATCTGAACGCTGGACGACTTCCCTCGCAGACCATTCAGAATCCAAAGGGGAACGTTAGTGCAGTGACTTTGAGAAGTGGACGAGGGGCATCAGGACCATCAGAGAACGAGAACCAGCAAGAACCCGAGGATGAGGCTACCGAGCCCGGTACCTTCACCCAGGACGAGCCCGGACCAGACCCGATTCCATCAGCAGAGGCCTCTCGGCCAGACCCGGATCCTATCACTGAAAATTCTAACGTCCAGGTACCCTTGCCTTTTCCTATGCAGATTCGAGCTCCGAAGAAGTATGTGATGGACAAGGAAGTGTGGGAGCTATTCAGCAAGGTGGAAATCAACATCCCACTCCTTGAGGCCATCAAGCAGATCCCGAGGTACTCCAAGTTTCTGAAGGAGTTGTGCACAAACAGACGACGAGGAACCCAGCCCGACCAGGAGCTCATGAGCAGGAATGTTTCAGCAGTGATTCAACGCAAGGTGCCACCAAAATGCGGTGATCCAGGCACATACACCATTCACTGCACGATTGGTAACATTAGGATAGACAATTGCATGCTTGATCTTGGTGCTTCTATTAATGTTCTACCATATTCGATATACTCCTGTTTGCGCATTGGTCCTCTAGAACCTGCAGGTCTCACCATACAGCTGGCGGACAGGTCATGCAAGCAGCCCGAGGGCAAGATTGAGGATGTGCTAGTATAGGTGGGAGAGCTAGTATTCCCAGCCGACTTCTATGTGCTCAAGATGGAGAACTGCGGCCCAACAGACCATGCACCGATTCTACTCGGCCGGCCGTTCCTCAAGACGTCAAAGATGAAGATAGATTGCGATAGTGGGACACTGTCCATGGAAGTTGAAGGGGAGGTATTCAGTTTCGACATCTTCAGGACCATGAAGCATCCCACGGAGTACGAGGCGGTCCATGCCTTAGACACCTTGGACGACCTAGTCCAGGAGGTACATTCAGAGAGAAGGACCGACCCGCTAGAGCAAGTCATCGAGGAGGCAGTGTATTCGCCTGAGGACTCATACGAGCATACAGAGGCCATCATGGATGCCCTAGATTAGCTAGAGATCGCCCAGCCACTCACACCGAGGTATGAGGTTAATGCAATTCGTTTATTTAAATCACAAGTGTGTTTGCCTTCAGTTGTGCAGGCACCTACAGTTGAATTGAAGCCTCTACCTGGTCACTTGAAGTATGCATTCTTAGGGGAGAACAACACGCTGCCAGTCATCATCAAGAACGGCCTAGAGGCAGATCAGGAGAGACGGTTGATTGGAGTGCTGACCGAGCACAAACTAGCCATCGGATGGACACTAGCCGACATCAAGGGAATCAGCCCGGCAGTTTGTATGCATCGGATCTTGCTAGATGATGGAGCTAAGCCCTCGAGGGAGCCTCAACGCAGATTGAATCCTATTATGATGGAGGTGGTCCAGAAGGAGATTCAAAAGCTGTTGGATGCAGATGTGATCTACCCGATCTCAGACAGTCAGTGGGTGAGTCCGGTACACGTTGTACCGAAGAAGACAGGGATAACAGTGGAAAAGAACGCCGAGGGCGAGATGGTCACGACACGAGTCAAGAATGGATGGCGCATGTGCATAGACTACAGGAAGCTGAACGCAGTTACGCGCAAGGATCATTTTCCTCTTCCATTCATTGATCAGATGCTCGACCGCTTGGCAGGTAAGCCTTATTTTTGCTTTCTAGATGGATTTTCAGGCTATAATCAGATTCCCATAGCACCCGAGGATCAGGACAAGACGACCTTTACATGTCCATTCGGTACGTTTGCTTTTCGCCGGATGTCCTTTGGCTTGTGTAACGCACCCGGCACTTTTCAGCGGGTCGTTACTAGCATATTTTCTGACATGATAGGTTCATTCATAGAGGTGTTCATGGATGATTTTACTGTGCACGGTGACACTTTTGATGCCTGCTTAGATAATTTGAGTACAGTTTTAGCACGTTGTGTTTCTATGAATTTGGTACTCAATTATGAAAAGTGTCACTTTATGGTTACGCATGGAGTAGTACTCGGTCACATTGTCTCACATGAGGGTATAGAGGTAGACAAGGCTAAGATAGATTTGATTGTTACTCTGCCATATCCCTCTACAGTCCGTGACATTAAGTCGTTTCTAGGGCATGCTGGTTTCTATCGTAGATTCATAAAGGATTTCTCTAAAAAGGCGCTGCCTTTATCTAACCTCTTGCAGAAAGATGTTCCTTTTGAGTTTACATATCAGTGCAGGGCGGCATTTGACGAGCTGAAAGAGGCCCTCACCAGCACACCCATCATTAGAGCTCCGGACTGGGCGCAGCCCTTTGAGATTATGTGTGACGCGAGTAATTATGCTGTAGGAGCAGTTCTTGGTCAGAAGGTGGACAAGAAGCCCGTGGTGATCTACTACGCTTCGAGGACACTGGACGTGGCCCTGAAGAACTATTTGACCACAGAGAAGGAGCTGCTAGCCGTGGTCTTTGCCTTGGAGAAATTCAGGTCTTATTTGCTATGTACTAAAGTTATTGTCTATTCTGACCATGCAGCTATTAGGTACTTGATGACGAAGAAGGAGGCAAAGCCGAGGCTCATTAGGTGGATCCTGCTCCTACAGGAGTTTGACGTGGAGATCAGGGACAAGAAAGGCATAGAGAACACAGTAGCCGATCACTTGAGCCGCCTTGTCCGAGAGGAGGATGCCGGGCAGATTACCGAGACGTTTCCAGATGAGCACTTGTATGCTATTTCGGGTAAGATGCCATGGTTCGCTCCCCTAGTGAACTACCTGGTAGGAGGTAAGTTCCCGCCCTCCTATTCTAGGGCACAGTGTATGAAATTGAAGCATGATGCTAAATACTATGTGTGGGATGATCCGTACTTGTGGAAAATAGGTGTAGATCAGATTCTTAGACGGTGCATCCCCGATGATGAGACTGCTTCAGTTATTAGCTTTTGCCATGAGTTAGCATGTGGTGGCCATTTTGGCCCTAGGAACCCCTACACACGAAATTCCACTCTCCTCTGTCTCACTCAAGTGAATTGGTTTCGAGAGCATTCCGCCAGTTTTTGGCGACTTTCACTTTCAACCCGATTCACCGCCTACGTGCCCTTTACGCCCAGTCATTCCGAAGAACACTTGCCCCCCCGGCTAGGAAGATTTTAGATAGTGGTTTCTTTTGGCCGCATGTTTTTAGAGATGCCTACAACCATTGTAAGAGATGTGATAAATGCCAGCGTGTAGGTAATATTTCGGCCAGACAGGAGATGCCACAGGTCCCCATACTAGTGAATGATGTGTTTGACATTTGGGGGATAGATTTTATGGGTCCTTTCCCTGTTTCATGTGGCTATTCTTATATCTTAGTTGCAGTTGACTATGTGTCCAAGTGGGTAGAGGCCAAGGCCACTAGGTGTGATGATGCTAAAACTGTCATAGACTTTTTGTGCACTAACATTTTTTGCAGGTACGGAGTACCTAAGGCCATTATCAGCGATCAGGGAACACACTTCTGCAACCGAATGATGGCATCCACACTGAAGCACTACCATGTTCACCACCGAACTTCCACTGCATATCACCCCCAGACGAATGGGCAAGCGGAGATCTCCAACCGCGAAATTAAGGGAATTCTGGAAAAGATGGTAGGCCCGACCAGAAAAGATTGGAGCCAGCGGTTAGATGAGGCACTTTGGGCATACAGGACAGCCTACAAGACACCGATAGGCACCTCGCCTTTTCGGTTGGTCTATGGGAAGGCGTGTCACTTACCAGTCGAGCTAGAGCACAAGGCTTATTGGGCACTGAAGAAGTGCAACCCAGACTTACAGGCAGCCGGGTTCGACAGGAAATTACAGTTGTGCGAGCTTGAGGAGCTGCGCCTCGAGGCTTATGAGAGCCAAACAGATTACAAGGCGCGGACCAAGCTCTATCACGACAAATTTATACTCAGGCGCACGTTTGAAGTCGGACAGAAGGTGCTCTTGTTCTCATCTCGGTTACGACTCATGCCCGGGAAGTTGAGGTCCAGATGGACAGGACCTTACACGATCACTCATGTTTACAATCACGGGGCACTGGAGTTGAAGAACCCAAAGGATGGCCATCGGTTCAAGGTCAATGGACAGAGAGTTAAGCACTACCAGGGAGAGATTGACACCACCACTGATGAGATTGACCTTGCCGTGCCTCCTGACACATAGAGGAGGTACTGTCGAGCCAACGACGTTAAACAAAGGCACTTGTCGGGAGGTAACCCGACACATTTTTCAATCTTATGCGGCATTTCATTTAGTTTAGAATTAAGTCATACTCATTCCCCTTATCTTTTTGTCTTTTGAACCAAGTCATGCTGCGAGGCACGGCTTTGTTCAAAAGTGTGGGGTGAGTCATTGCACATAGTAGTCGGCATGTTTTCCTTAATTTTATTTTTTTTGAACTCGTTGAATATAAGCTTCATGATGTGAAATAGATGGATCTGAGTCAAAGCATGTCCTTGTGAGATCTAAACTATGTGAAAACTTTAGAACTTAACTTTTTATTTGTCCTTGCGTGCCGAGATAAAAAGGGATGTGGAGTTGTCAGAAAACGCCCTAGAGAGGTCTGACAAGCACTCAAAGGACCAAGTCTCACTATATGGTTATCCAAAGTCAGTGGAGGTTAGCACTTTGGGTTTCAATTGAGTTTTGAGTGGACTCCGCCATGCAATATCTATGCAAGAGCGGGACGGGAATCAAACCGTCCTATCTCTAGTTCAATTAGCCGGAAAAATATACGAGCGACCCTCGTATTGACTCGCGCAAAAGAGCAAAGATGAGAAAGAGCGGGGAGGTATTTCCATATGCTTTAGGGCGATGATTGGACCTCCCAAGACCCACAAAAATGGTTTAGCAAGTCACAAAGAAGAAAAGCTCGAAGAAGCAAATCAATGGCCCACAAGCCAGTATTGTGAAGGTTTTAACCGAAACAAAAAAAAAGTGAAGAAACTCCAATTCCAAATCAAAGTTCAAAGACCAAATCACTTCAAAAGCTGTCCGTCACCAAAAGAAATCAAAGAGCTCAAATCGTTGAAACCCGAATCAAATCATGTACTAAAGAAAGCTACGGAAGATAACCATATAGCTCGAGTTCGGTCCGAAGAGTGCGTACAAGAACCTAAAAAGGAGCTATCTCCAATACATCCAAATTGGTTTGTATCACGGCTCGGAGGTACAAGTATTAAGTTATCTTCTAAATTTTAAACACGGTTTATTTTGACATCAAGTGATGCATGATTAGGAAAAGTCTAGACTAGCATTCTAACCATTCATATCTAGAACAGTTTGTTTTGCCTCTTTTGCCTTAGCCTTGTTCGGGACGAACAAGAATAAGTGTGGGGTGATTTGATGGAGCGTATTTATACGACTCATCGAAACAGTTAAACCCACCAAATTAAACGTTTTATCTTAACAACTTTCACTTGTTAGTTCCATTTTGATCTACAGGCTATTTTGAGGTTCAAAGAGGAATCCAACCTAAAAGAGGGGTTCTTAACCTAAAAATGGAGTGCGAGCCAAGGCCAACACCGAGAGGACCTAGTCCAGCGCCGAGCGCCCGGGAAACTCACTCCTCGTCCGGACCTCCTTGAAATCAACTTGCTCATTGAGCAACTATCCTTGCAAGCTCCTAGCTTGATTTCGGCTAGCCAATGGGGAGCTTCTCCTCTCACAAAACAGCCGCCCAATCCTTGCACCTCCTAGCTTGAATGGCGGCTAACTTAAGGGAGAAGGATCCCTTGTCAAGTCCACACATTGGCACCTCCTAGCTTGATTTCGGCTAGCCAATGGGGAGCTTCTCCTCTCACAAAACAGCCGCCCAATCCTTGCCTATATATAGAAGTCTCTTCCTCTTGAAAAACCAGCTTCTTCTCATCTCATTCCAACCCTTCACACGCCAATTTAGAGAGAAGTAGATAGGAGTAGTGAGCTTGGGCGTGAGCTAGTGAGGCTTGAGGAGTGAAAATACTTGTAGACTTGTAACACTTTGTACTTGATATCAAAGCTTCAATTCCTCTACTTGTTCTTGTTTCATTTACATTTACGCAATCTTTACTTTTCAAGCAAGGTTGCTTGTATTCCTTGACATGAATACAAGCGGCTAAGGCTCATATTCGGTATAGGGTTTTCATCCTTGTGCCGACTTCTTGAGACTATGTTTTAATTGCTTTTTACACTTCTCTAGTCCTTGTGCCATTTTCAAGGATCCTTTGCCACAAAGCTTAGCCGAGTTGAATGATCCCTATAGTTAATATTTACTGGAAGCTTTGCGGCAAAGGTAGATAGTGACACCTAGTTGAGCAACACCTTTGTCGGGTTGTTTGTGCTAGTAAGGACTAGAAGCTTTTAACGTGTTGAGCTTGTTGTGGAATACCACCTTTGTCGGGGTACTTGGGTTATCACCTTTGTCGGGATAATCACGCAACATCTTGACAAGTTAAGAGTGTGGAATACCACCTTTGTCGGGGTATTTGGGTTATCACCTTTGTCGGGATAATCACACATGGAATTGTAAAAGAGATCGTTTGAAGTCTATGATGGAAGTATCACAAGTTTGAGACCCTAGACTGAATATCTCTCGCACAAAGTTACCTTTCCTTTACTTTCTCGCAATTTACTTATTGTCAAAGACTTGGTCCTTCAAGCAACTTTACTTTTCAGTCATTTACTTTACGCTCTTACTTTCCAGCACTAATAACCAACAAAAACCCCAATTGTCTTTACTTTATTTACTGCTTTCAAAAGAACAACTTTTTCATCCATACTCCCTTGGGTTCGACCCCTACTTACCACTTGCTAGTCAAATAGTGAGCCACAAGTAGTGGACAATATAAATGTAAATTTGCAGGTCATCTCTCCAAAGACACAAATGGATAGGGGTCAAATATGCCCCCATCTTCTCATATTGTTGGCTTCTTCAAATGCTGCAGTGTCAAGTTTAGGATGCTATTGATGGAGGCCAGGGTCACTTGCCTTCTTCATTTTCTTTACTTTTACGCCCATCGGTTTGACTAATATATTAATCAAGGTGCGGTGGTTCCTTTTAATAAAATAATCCAAACTGAATCCTGGCAGTATCATTTTGTAAATGAAGATAAACAGACAAGTTAGATAAGATTTATTGAATGGTTGCATTAAACTGCTTTAAAATTTCATGAACTAATATGACTTGAGAGTTTTGACCCGCACTCTCCAGGATCTGAAACGGAACTTTGTGACCTTCCTTCAACTTGTTTATAAAGAAGCTAATAGCAATATGTACATTGGGCTGTAAATCTTCACAGCTTTTTTTTTTCTATCTAAAAGATCTCACCTTTTTGTAATTTCAGCAATCCTAATTGCTGTTCTTAATCTTGGCAGTAAACCTCTTAACCAGCAACCTTGAACCCAGTCCCTAATAAGTAATAACAAGCTCCAGATAATCTGCTTTCACTAATATAACAATGCTGGGATTCTATCATCTTGCTGACTCCTGAGTATGGCATTTGCTGTTTTGATCGTGTAAGGAACCATAAGTGATGAATGCTGAGAGATAACGAGCCGTGCTTTCTAGCTGCAAGCTTCCGGGTGTTGTTGCCGTCGAACTTTGTTATTTAAGCTAATAGCAATATCTACAATCCATCAAACTCTTCTTGGTCCAATCTCAGCAACCCCAGTTGCTGTGATCCAGATTCTTTGCCGACAGCCTCTTCAGAAACTCATAAGTTGTGATCATGGTCGTAGCAGACATGGACATGGATGCCCATCTAGGCCCCAATCCTCTATAGCAAGCTCTAAGACCACCTTCACTAACCAAATCCTTAACAGTGCCTGCAATGCTATGACTCCCGCCTCCATCCAGCACCTGCATTCTCGTCTTAATTGTGTCAAGCGGCATTGTAATCAACGCCGATACACCACTGGCCATAGCTGCACTAGCCCCTTGAACAGCCACATACTTAAGATTCGAAATCTCATCTCCAGCACAGACGGAACCCCATATGAGCTTGTGAGCTGTGGAATACGAAGCCCACCAGACAGCATTGGATGGTGCATAGGTAAGGATCGACACGCCAAATCCCCTGTACAGCCCACGGACTCCATCTTGCCTCAGGATTTTCTGAAATGCGTCAATTCCGCCACTGTATTTTGCCGTGGGGATAATGGGATTCTTGCCGGATGTCTGGACCATAAGCCGCTGGCTGATGACATCAATGGGCGTCCACACAAGCTGCGCAGCCATAGCTGACGTCAGACCACCGGCAGCATTCGCAACAGCCAACGACGTCGTATCGGAGCAACCCATCCTACACGTAGCCGATCCAATGGCGCTCTTCGTGACTTCCAAAGCCGTCATGTACAGAGCTCGAGCCGGAATCGTCCCCATCAACGAAGTCCCGAACCCTCTGTAAAACCCTCGAACGCCTTCGTGTCGCATGATCGACAGCGACATGTTGAACGACGACAGATGCGCTGACTGAACTTGTTGTCTGGTTTTCAACACGACCATAGGATAAAGCGCACCGGAGACACCGGAAAACAGAGCTGCGCCGAGAAAGAAGAACCTCGATTTGTCCAGCATCTCCCAATCGATGTCTGCTGGGAGACGGATCTCCGCCGCTGATTCCTCTTGCGCCGCTCCCAAACTCATTCCAAAGTCAAAATTAGTCAAAACCCTACTTTTTCGCTAAAAACCCAAGATCGACAAATTTAACACAACTAGAACCCAAATCTCAACCAGATTATCAACGATTTCCAAAGTTGAACCAAAACCAAAATGCATAAACACAAGCTTCAGCTTCAGACAATCACAGAAGTTGATGCGACAACATTAATTATTATTATCATCATCATCATCGAAATCGTAGCCAAAATCATCGTAGCGGAATCATTGAGTAGAAAATAACAGTAACTGAGAGAGGTGGGGAAGAAATGGAGGAGCATGGGGATTTGAGGTTGAAGTGAGTGAAAGAGATATTTTTAAGCACACATCTGAAATAAGACGGAGATGGACACGTGTCGGTAGTCTGTTGGCCCAAACCCGGATACGATACTTTCCTGGGCTATCCACTTTTTGTTTTAACTGTGGGCCGCCATCCCAAGGACGAAATTCCCAATCCGGTTGTGATTGCTGGTAATCTAAATAGGCCTTGATTATCCGGCCCACCTCAGCCCTTTTGTGTGTGGCCACGTTTCTGTATTCGGTTTCTCATAATATTGGTCCAAAATTTCAATCCGGTTTGAACGGTTGCGACGGTTTTGCGGTTCGATTGCGCACGGTCCAAACTCGAAGGTGCTAGAAGAACTCGGAGAAGCTCCTGGAGACTCAGATCAGTCTGGCTTCTTCTAGAGAGCTTCCGATCGTCTTCCTCGCAATGTATATATAAGCGCCGTTGAGATGATCGGAAGCTATCAAAGCACGCGAATCAGTTTAACAAAAAGCATCAACAAGTTCCCAAGTGATTCTTCTTCTGCTAATTTCCGAAATGGATATCAGCTTGATGGGATCGCCGATCTTTTCGACTCTGCACAACATGCTGGACGAGTCGGACAAGTCAGCTAACGGCAGCGGGCCGACCGGGACGTACGTGCGGGACGCGAGGGCGATGGCAGCGACGCCGGTGGACATACGGGAGGAAGGAAGTGCGTACGTGTTTGTGATCGATATGCCGGGAGTGAAGTCCGGGGAGATCAAAGTGCAGGTGGAGGACGAGAATGTGCTGCTGATTGCTGGAGAGAGGAAGAGGGAGGAGGAGGAGGAAGGGGTGAAGTATTTGAAAATGGAGAGGAGGGTTGGTAAGTTTATGAGGAAGTTTCAGTTGCCCGACAATGCTAATGTGGATAAGATATCGGCTGTCTGTAAGGATGGGGTGCTGACTGTGACGGTGGAGAAGCTGCCGCCGCCGGAGCCGAAGAAGCCCAAGACGATTGAGGTCCAGATCGCCTGAGGGCGTGAAATTGGAAACTAATGTGAGGAATGCGGTGTGGGTCAATAAGTATTGTGTTATCTATGTTCTGCTAGTCTATGTCAAGTTTGTAACTTCCTTCTTGAAAAACAAGTTTGTGTTCATCAATAATTCGGAAAAAAAGTCAAAATTTAAAATTAAAAGTAATACAAGTCTGTCGATTGATACAATATGGAGATTCAAAAGAAAGCCTGAAGAAACCATTGTACATGTACTGATAATCATCTTCTAAACTGAAGTAACATTTTGGAGAGCTTTGTAGTTGAAGCACCATATGTTTGGCTGTGGCTCCTTTTAAGTTTCTTGGTTGGTGGCCAGTTGTTGCTTTTTTCTGAGAAATGAGTGGTTGGTGGTTTTCTGACAAATAGAGCAATAAAGAACCCTTCTTTGTCTTCAACTGGATCTGTTCTGACTAAGTGTTCCGCTGCAAACCGGGATACAAGATGTATTTACACTGGATAAATTAACCTAGCATGAAGAAAGATGGGAGTTGGTTGAGGGGGAGAGGGTACTTACATCCTTCGAAAACAAGAAGACCACGGCGAGGCCATTTGGGTAGTGCAGTCTCGAGTTGAAAGCCATGAGATGCGGCGAAAGGTAACACAGAGGCTACAACATCTTCATTTTCCTTTTGGTTGATGGAACATGTGCTGTAAACAACCCTTTCAACTTCTGGAACTGGAACACAGCAGATGAGATGAGATCTCTCTTTTAATTTTCAATATCTCTAAATTTTCGCAAATCATGATTCCTGATAATATAATAGGTTTCCAAGAATTGTGTTACATGATAGTGCATGTGAAAGAGCTTTCTTTTGGAAGGCTGATAGCTTGTTTAACCTCTCAATGTCCGCAAAACTGGATCCATTGTTTCCTGCAATATCAGTTGAATTGGTACTGCTGATATCAGCACAGAAAAGTTGGATACATTAAAAAAAGTTGCAGAGCTAACCTGCAGCAAACGATGGAAGGAGGTGATCTAATCTATCAGACGCAGTCCCAGAGCCTGAGCAAGAGGGATCCAGAAGAATAGCATTAACCTACAGCCGCCATTAATCAAATGATCTTAAACCACCATCCATGAAATGCTGAATTAACTCAAAATAGTGAGCAACAAATTTCTGATGGGGGACCGTAATGCGTACATTGCTACCGGAATGACACATGAGAAAGCTTAATTATGTGAGGTCTACCTTGCGATAGTGTGGATCACTTGGATCCAAACTTAAAAAGTCCCCTTGAAATATTTCTATATCTATGCAGGAGAGGTATAATAGTCAAAGAAAACGGGTTAATTCAAGACTCACTCAGCTTGAATTTGGCAAATGGCGACAAGTGCAAACAGTACAAAGCTTATAGATAAATGAGATCTTGTAGAAAACAGGGCCAGGCCAATAAAACATTTCCAGATCAAGGATACTATTGGCGCCAGAAAGTCTGACAGTGTTTTCTAGACGCTTAGCCCTCTCTACGTTAAGTTCGCATGCAATGATTTTACCATGCCCACCCATAAGGGCTGCTAGGTGGACAGTCTTGTTTCCTGGAGCTGCACATGCATCAAGAACCTTCACAAAAATATGCACAAGCTTGAAGCTGCATATGAGTTAAGAAATCTAGGGATACAAAATTATCATTTTGCAGAACTTTGAAGACATCAATCTTCATCTATTTTCTCCTCCCTTTACTTTTTCCGGGCATTTTTTTTGGTTTGCCTGGTTGAAGTCCAAACTATTAATCAAAATCAGTATTCAAGAAATTGTTACTAACCGTCCATCTAGGATTTGGTGCAAGAGCTACTGCCACCATAGAGCTAGCTTTTCCCTACAAAGATGGTAAGGGACAGGGTAAGTGACTCCAATTGTTACTTATATGACCAAATACCACACTAGAAAAATGTAGGGTATGAAAGTAAAACTTTCAATACTCTGCTTCCAAGAGAAAAAAAAATCACTCGTACTTGTAAAACCAGACTTCCATTTTCGACCAGAGGATGGTCATGCAAATCACTTCCTGGTGGTAGTATCAGCAAGTCGGGTACTAGATCATCTTTCTGAACCTGTTTGCAATTACCACAATAAAGCGTTATGAATCTTCTTCTTTTTGAAGTATACTCAACAGGTGAAAAGGTTGCAAAAGCCATTATCAAACATATTCTAGAGCTAACCTCATTTTGTTTGCTTAATTCATGAAGGGCTGACTCCACGTCTAATTTCAGGGTATTGACACGGACATATCGAGGTTTGGGAATATCTGTAATGAATAAAATAATGTTTAAACTTTGTATATTTATGTGTGTGCATAACTTAAGCACAGCATATTACAAGCGATAATAAGATGTTAGGTATCTATAAGACAATAACTGCATGTTGAACTGTATAAGGAAAGGAAAAACTAGCAGACAAAGAATTGGCTATTTAAGACTATTTAGCTTATGAGCACATATTCCCTTCTTACATGCCAGGGAGATAAGAAATACTGACCTTTTATCTGATAAAGAGCTAACAATTGATCAACAGATTTAACTTTTTTCCTGACCAATACTCGCGCCAGAGCTGTTTGCAGAGACTTTTTCCAGCCCACCAGAAAATTTTCAGCATCGCCAGATAAAGACTTCTCCTACAAAATGGTTTTCAGAAACATTACATTTAATACAAGCATGGAAGTCATTAATGTGAATACTGAAATTGGAATTTGGACCTTTTGAGCCAATGACATTTCACAGTTGATATCCTACAGTAAATATGCCTACACTACCCTGTATGATGCATGAATTATGCACAAGGCAATCCGAAAATTCCAATAACTTGAGGAAACATGGTTCTAACTAATAGCATAAATATTTGCAAATTGAGATAAGGGCAGAGATTTCCTTAGTGAACTTACTGGCCCAAAAAGGATGTCGTATATGATTAAGTACACCAGTTCCAGTTGCCTCTGAAAGAAAAACACATCAAATACATAATACATTTCTAGGTTAAGAAACCACCTAAGCCATTTTGCAGTCTAATTGACCATACTGAACAGAAAATCCACAGCAGAAAAACATCACTGGAATTCTGTGTTAGTTCTAAAAAAAGCTTATAAATTTCAGTAGACTGACCTTCCACTTCCCAGTCAGAACATCAGCAATCTCCAACACCTCCTTGATAATCGGCAAATCTGTAAAGAACCTCAGCATGAGTGCATCACAATCATGACTCAGCACTCAATGGTTAGTCAATCACTCAGTCACCACCGTTTAAACACGACAGGTGTAGAAACATACGCTTGAGAGTCTGGCAGACCAGAGCAAACGTAGCTTTCTTATTCCGAACAGTAGGACCGAAAACGATCGATTTGATGGACGCGACAGCTTGACGCCGAGCGTCGCCTTGTAGCACGGTTCTCAATACTTTCGCCGCTTCCCGCCGCGCGAAGTACGCGGACCTTTCTGCGCTGCTCGGCTTCTTCGGCGGCTTGGTCGCCTCATCGGTCTCGGCTCGCGGCACTGCAGCCGCTCTCTTAGCTGCCTTCGCTTTCTTGCGCTTCATCGGAGAATATCAGCGAAGAGGGTCCAACGCGACGAGCAACTGCTTAACTGAACTGGAAATGGTGCCCTTTTCTTGAGTCTCGACCTAAATCCGTTCATAAAAACGCGGCGTTTAATATGAGGGTTCAGGAGTGCAGCTGCATCAGATTATTCGTCGATTGCTCGGTCCAATTCCAAAATAATAAAAGGCCCGAAATTCATTCGGCCCAAGCAATACAATTTTTTTTGTGTGATAAGACTAACAAGCGATACAGGCTTAGAGAAGCATATAGATATTGGACAAATGATAAAGAAAGAAATGCATCCAATCTAGGCCTGGGCTCGGTTCGGTTCGATCCCGATTTTTGTAAAAATCGATCCGAAATTTGAAAATTCGGTTCGGTTCGGATTCGGTCTTTTTGAAAGTGAAAACCGACCAAAGCCCAAATTTTTGGGTTTCGGGTCGGTTCGGTCTTTTTCGAGCTTTTTTTGGCGATTTTTTGGGTTTTTTCGGGTTCAGGTCGGGTTTTTTTTCGGGTTTTCACGATTTTTTGGTCTTTTTCGGTCCGTCCGGTCTTTTTCTGCAAATTGACAGAAAACACATATTTTCGATTCGGTTCGGACTTTCGGTCCGAGAAAAATGCAAAACCGAGACCGAACCGAATCTCACCATTTGGTTCGGGTTTTTTTCGATTCGGTTTTCGGTCCGATAAGAACCGACCCGTTCGGACTTATTTCGGTTCGGTTCGGTCTTCGGTTTTTCGGGTCTGGCCGCCCAGGCCTAATCCAATCTGCTCGAGACCCGTTTCTTCAACCAACATGCATGGGGCATAGTAGTTAGTGAACGATGTAGTTTTATAACAATTCCATGTACAAAATCTCAAAAGTCTCATTCGGGCAACGAATTAGCAGGTACCCTGAAGCCAACAACAATATCCATAAAACACATTGGACTACTGTTTACAAACAATACAATCCTAACATAAGAAACCGAAGGACATCGATTATAGCGTCTTTCGTAGGCGTCAATATCACAGCGAAATCGGATCATATGGAAACAGCTGCCGTCCGCTTTAAAAAATTTGGCTACTAGAGATTTATATAAACAATGAAGCTGGAGAGGCTGCATTGTATGCAATATCCATGGGACTTGGAAGAATGCAGTTCTGTTATTGGGCGCTCTTACTGCTTGTTAGTTGCTTCCAGCTCACATGGGGGGATATTGCAGGGAATCGACGAGTGCTTGAAGATTATAGAACAGGTAAAGTAATGTGGTTTTCATACAAATTGAAGAAAAACAAAATTTAAAATCAAAACCTGTAGTATTTCCAGCTCCTTGGCACCTTGACACAAAAAATATATAATACGTCAATGAACTGTTTAAGAACAAAGTCGATTACAAATATATACTCGACATGAATATGACATATCAAACAAAATTTTTTTTAAAGACCGTGACTCATTCACATTATTTATGAATATATACTTGATAATTGATATGACAGATGAGCAATTACATATTTTTCACAAAATGACACAAATTATTTATTTAACGTATTACTAGCCTATGTTTTGAATTTGATTGAAGCGTATTAAAAAGCTTATCAAACCGAGCTCAAACTAATTTTTTTAATTTTTGAGCTCGCTTGAGCTTGATGAGCTCTTACGAGGTCAAAAAATGTGATATTCCGCTTGACAACCAACTTTGCATAGCTTAAAGAAATCAGTTTAAACATATAAGTGAAAATAAATATAAATTTGAAGTCTTTACTCTTGACGATTATCATTGAGGTTAATTCATTTAAAATTTTGAGGGAAAGTTTAGTTTTTCTACAGTTAATAAACCCTGATAATTAATAAATAAACCCTGATAATTAATATTTTCCAATTTTTTTATAATATTTCGATATGCAGGCGCGAATTTCACGGGGCAGTTACGGCTCCCGAAATTCGCAGTTCCTAGTCGATACGAGCTCCGATTGAAGCCTGATCTCGTCAACTTCACCTTCTCTGGCTCGGTGAAGATCGAGCTCGATATTGTATCAGAGACGAAGTTTTTGGTTTACAATGCCGCCGCACTCACCATTTTTCTCGGTGAAATCAGCTTCAACAGCTCCAAATTTGATAAGGTACTTCCCTTTTTAATTGTTAATGTGGATCAAATTAGGGCTAGGGTTTTGCAATGAATGAGTTTCATCAGAAAATTGAGATGTGCATCAGGTGCTCAAGCCTTCCCAGAGCTGGCAGTTTGAGGAGGATCAGATTATGGTTTTGGAGTTCGATGAGAATCTGCCAGTCGGTTCTGGTGTTTTAAGTATTTCAAATTTTCAAGGAACCCTAAATGATGAGTTAAGGGGGTTCTACAGAAGGTTAGATGCTTTGAAAATAGTAATAACATCAGAATTAGAATTTTGTTCATTTTCTGTCAATTACATTGGGAAGTTTCTTAGTTGAGTATTTATGTTGATGATGATGCAGTTATTATTTTGTCAATGGAGAAAAGAGGTACATGGCTGTAACACAGTTCGAGCCACTTGACGCAAGGAGGTGCTTTCCGTGTTGGGATGAGCCTGCTCTAAAGGTAACACATGAACTGTGAGTAAACTATATTAAACACGAATCTTCCTTATCGCTGGTGGATAAAACTTCTATACTAATCAGAGGTTATATTAAAGATCCGCATGAAAAGCTATATTGACTAAAAATAATAGAAAGTACCGATCATATATGCTGTGAATTCTTCAAGCTGCTGTGGTTATGATTTATCATTCTCCAAGTATATTGGATACTGGTTTTCAGGCCACATTCAAAATCACTTTGGATGTTCCATCTGACCTGATGGCACTGTCAAACATGCCTCTCACTGAAGAGAAAATAGACGGAAATTTGAAGACAGTCTCTTATCAAGAGTCACCAGTTATGTCAACTTATTTAGTCGCGGTGGTTGTTGGATTATTTGATTATGTGGAAGATCACACAAGTGACGGTACAAACCTTAAACATTACTTTTACTAAGTGACTGCCTATTATCTACCTGTTTCTTACTTCAATCTATCATCGGTCAACAGGCGCCAAAGTTCGGGTATATTGTCCAGTTGGTAAATCTGATTATGGGACATATGCGTTGGATGTAGCTGTCAAGTCACTGGAAATATATAAAAAGTATAGTTACTTCAATTCTTTGAAAAGAAGTGCTGTCATAATTATCTGTTAAAATGATAATAGCGCCAATTACTTACTGAAATCTACAGATTTTTTGCCTTGCCATATGCCCTACCAAAGTTAGATTTGATTGGTATCCCCCAATTTGCGGCTGGAGCTATGGAAAATTGGGGTTTGGTCACATTTAAAACAGGGTTGTTGTATACACAGCCTGGGTTCGGCAACTCGCAAATAGTACAGCGGCTTTCTAACTTTTGATGGTTTATGTTCTATTACTTTAGCAGCTAATGGCTTGATTGGCTTCCTTTCTTTAAAATAATATTTATGCTTCTAGGTTGCATCAGTCATAGCCCATGAACTGGGTCATCAGTGGACTGGAGATCTTGTCACAATGGAATGGTGGACACATTTATGGCTGAATGAAGGATTCGCTACATGGGTACATCTATGTTCCTGTGGTGACTGTTCATGAAGTTAATGGGATTTATGTCTAATGTTTATTAAGTGTTGTCATCAGTTGAGTTCATATGCTGTCAGTCGCATGCTCCCTGATTCAAATACATCATTGACATTTACCAAGTCCAATGCTGGAACTCTTAGGACTGATGCACTACCGACTTCTCACCCAATTGAGGTCAGTGACTGACACTGAACTTGAGACAGTTTACTAAGATTAGAAATGTGAAAAATGGAAAGGAATCAAAGTTACTTTATCATCCATTACATTTATCTTTACACTTATAAATCAATGGTACTAACTCATTATAAGCTAATTTTATTTGTCCAAAGTGGATAGTGAAATACCATACATCTCAACCTTAAACTTACATATCATACGTAAAGACAATTTAAAATCAGATAACATTATAGTCTATTGTATTATTTACGATTATTACATATTGTGCAATACATATGCAATTCATATGCCATACATATGCAATTCAAATTTCAAACTATGTAATATAATTGTCATGTAATATAAGTAAAGCAACTCTAACGGGTTAATGAGCAAATAATAACTATTGCAATGTCATTTCTGATGGCCCCTAGGAGTCACATTCTGTTAAAACTTATTTGTGTTTGTTGTCTTAGGTGCCAATACATAATGCTAGTGAAATTAATGGAATATTTGATGCCATAACCTACAGCAAAGGTGCTGCAGTTTTGCGAATGCTGCAAACATATCTTAGTCCTCGAGTATTTCAGGTTTGTGTCACTCTTCAACTCTATTTACTTTCGTTATTGTATCAGGTAAGATAGATAGTTCATTTCATGTATTAACCATCATCTGTAACAACAAAAGCAATTATAGATTTATAGGTGGATGCTTCCGCAATTAAAGGTGAACACCGAGTGCTAGCATATTCAACTAATGTATCTCCAATTATGTGTTTTGTTTTGTGACTGTCCAATGCGAAGTTCTACGAAGGTTCATTACTTTCTTATATGTATTTGTACAAGTTTAAGGTAATATGCAACTACAATCCCAAAGAACTAGTCACTTGTTAGGCTAGTTTGGAAGTGTACTATATTACCAGTTTTATCTTTTAACTAATATTATTTTTTCGCTGGTAAAAATATACTAATAGTAACACCTTGGGTGCTCGTAAATTTGAATACACAGCGGTCACTTGCTGCGTATGTGAAGCAATATTCATGGTCAAATGCAAACACAGAAGATTTATGGGCAGTCCTCGGAAAAGTATCTGCCATGCCAGTCAGGCAAGTGATGAGTCCATGGACAAAGCAAGCAGGGTTTCCTCTGATATATGCCAAAGTCCACCATCAGAGATTGGAACTCAAGCAGGTCTTCTTACTTTACTTTTACATGTCTACTGATTGCTTAATTGTAGAGCAAGATGGCAATACAAATTTCATGATGCGGATATATTGACTACTTGTCTTATTAACAACAGACACAGTTTTTGTCTACTGGCTTACACGGGAACGGGAAATGGACTGTTCCTATAACACTATGCTGTGGTTCCTATCAGACATGCCATAGTTTCTTACTAAACGAAAAATCTGAAAGTATCGATATCAAGGAACTTGCAGGTTGCTCCTGTTCAAAGGAAAGTGAGAAAGATTCTGAAGGATGTCCTTGGATAAAAATAAATGTGAATCAAACCGGTTTCTATAGAGTGAAATATGGGGAGGATCTTGCTGCAAGACTGAGACATGCTATAGCACAAAAGCACCTGTCCGGCTCAGATAGATTTGGTAACTTGGACTAAATTAAACTCGTTTCCATGATATCATTATCATCTTGCAGTCCTAGAATCCACTCATCATGATATTATCTTTCATCAGGTGTTTTGGATGATTTAGAGGCAATTAGTGCTGCTTATCAGCTACCTCTCACATATTTACTCACACTGATGGATGCGTATGCTGATAATCCAAAGGATGATGAGCTTTTTAATCTACTAAGGGTATAACTTTTGTCAACATTGTATCGGTACGGCACACATTTTTACTATCCATTCTTGAATCTGTGCATTTTTGTCTCCCCAGATAACTACCGGCGTAGCAGAGATTGCTGCAGATGCAGCTCCAGAACAAATGGGTTGCATCAACAAGATCTTCATCAGCCTCTTCAAGAATTCGGGCCAGTAAAACTCCTATTCATCTAAATAGTGTCTTACTTCAGTTATATTATATGTCGTATTATGTTTCTCGACTCTTGTTATGGGTTCTTTAGTTTCAAAAGTTCTTTCGTGCACTTAAGGCTCTAATAGAGGCACCTCTCACAACATTTTTATAAGCTGGACCATAACACACAGTGCCACTAAATAACTGGATGGGTAAGTATACATCTAGCTTTCTTACATGTCATCGGAAAATGTGGTGATTGTAGGAAGCTTGGATGGGACCCAAAACAAAACTATTCTTTGTTGAACCCCTCACCGAGAACTTCTGTATTGACTACCCTTGCTTTACTTGGGGATGAGGGGACGATTCAGGAAGCAACTAGACGTTTTCATATATATTTGAATAACAGAAGCACATCACTTTTTGACCCCCAAATAAGACAGGTTTGTGCTTATGGTGTTTTCACCAGCGGCTGAATGCCCTGGCTTACCCATTCTTTCGTTTACGTTGCTTGATTTTGTAGGCAGCATATGTCGGAGTGATGCAAAATGTCAGTTCATCCAATAGAGACAATTATGAAGCGATTAAAAAACTTTATTGGGAGTCGAATGATACTGATGACAGTTTAATAATCTTAAGTATGCAAAATCAGTTTTTGAGCTTTTATTATTTACGAAAAATTTCTTAACTTACGTGAACACTTTATTGCATCTATATCATCAGAAGTTCTAACAGTTTATGTATTCTTGTAGGATCTTTAACTTCTTGTCCCGATGCTCAAATTGTTCTTGAAGCGCTCAACTTTATGATTTCCCCTATGGTATGTTAAAATGATTCACACTCTTCAAGATAAATGTGTTAGCTTGTGGAAGCTGAGTACATCACACCTACAGATTTAAATTGATTTCCTTCACATATAGATTCCAACAAGACTCTCTTCTGTCGCACTTTCTAATCCTACTCGGCATGGTCGTGAAATAACTTGGCTCTGGCTAAAGGTAATAAGTACACATTCATTATCTTGCTGCAGATAGTTAAGTGACATAGACGCCATCACTTCCTTGATTCTTAGATCTGTTGATACTGCAGGATAACTGGGACTCCCTCCTCAAAATCTTTGACGTTGAAATAGATTTTATCATCAGTAATATCGTCTCACCGGTTTGTTCTCCCTAACCCCACACTATTTCCCTTTTATCACGATTTAAATGTCAATAAATGAATAATCCTCCATGAACAAAATCTTGTATGCAGTTGAAGTTCATCCGTCTTCTTAACTTAGAAATTCTGTGGTTTTTTTAAATTATCCATTACAATGTTGTTTGACGTTGAATTTTCTGCTCACAATGTGTCCCATTTCTCTTGCAGTTTGCATCTGTTGAGAAGGCTTCTGAAGTTAGAGAATTCTTTGCAACCCGTGCTCTGCCTTCATTCGCTGATACAGTGGAGAAAAGCATTCAGCAGATCCTCAAGAACGCAAGGTGGGTTCACAGCATACAGAAAGAAAAGAATCTAGCAGAGCTTGTGAGAAAGCTATCTCACGGAAACTGTTAGCTAAATATAATCTTAATTTCGAGCCAATAAACCATGTTGTACGTTGTACCCGCAGTTCGGCACTGTCTCAATTATGCAGAATTCTGTTAAGAGAATAATAATGTTCATATCCAGCAAAAATGTATGCAAATTTCTCTAAATTGAAAAAGTCTGTTAACTAATTTGAAATGATGTGGTAGTCCATGCAATGTTTTTGTAATTTACCCAAAAATATTGTATTCACCGAACAATTTGCACTATCACTAAGAGAAAGGATCCGGTACAAAGTGATAAACATGGTAAAAAATACAAAACAATCTCATCCTTTGATTTTGTAATATCTATGGATCAGATTAAGTGTAATAAATAAATAAAAATTCAAATTAATATTAGATTAGGGATATATTTGGAATACAACACTTGCACACTCTCTCTCCTCTTTACTTCGTAAAATTTCAGATCTGAAATTTTACGAAGCCGATTTTGAAATGGGTTGGGGCTTCATACGCAGATTTTGAAATGGGTTTGGGATGGTTATGATTTTGTGGTGAATGGGGCTTCGGATTTTTGGGATGGTTATGATTTTTATGATTTTGAAATGGGGTTGGGATGGTTACGATCATCCATGGACGACGACGCCGATGTTCATCCATGGACGACACGAATGCGTTCGAGGTTTTTACAGAGGGTTCGGGACTTCGTTGATGGGGACGATTCCGGCTCGAGCTCTGTCCATGGACGATTCCGGCTAGTGCAGCTATCGCCAGTGGTGTATCGGCGTTGATCACAATGCCTCTTGACATAATTCTTAACGAATTATAATTCAATTATGACGAATTATGTCATTGTTCGTCAAAATTGGACTATAATTCGTCATGAATTTCGACATATTGTAGTATAGTTCGATTAACAATGCTATAATTCGTCATATGTAACCAAAATTCTTCCAAATTTTGGCAGTAACAATGTATAATATGTCAAGAATTTATAATTCGTTATGGCCAAATTATAGTTCGTTATGTCATAGTTCGTCCAAATTGGACTATATTTCGTCAAGATTTCGATGAATTATAGTGCACTTTTGACGAATTATAACATAATTCATCACATTTGGACTAAAATTCGTCAACAATACGACAGTATCATCGATAGTTAGGCATTATAATTTATAGTTCGTCATCACTAATTTATAGTTCGTTATCCAATTTTGGACGAATTTTGTTATAGTTCGTCCAAATTGGACTATATTCGTCAAGATTTCGACGAATTCTAGTGCACTTTTGATGAATTATGACATAATTCATCACATTTGGACTATAATTCGTCAACAATTTGGCAGTATCATCGATAGTTAGGCATGATAATTTATAGTTCGTCATCTGCAATTTATAATTCGTTTTGACCATTCGTTCAGAACTGTTTTTGATTTCTTCTGCGTTTCTTCTGTGTTTCTTCTCCGTTTCTTCTGCGTTTCTTCTGCGTTTCGACCGCGACTCTTTCTTCCGATTTCGACTTCGATTAGTTCATTTTCGATCGTTTTCGATCGCGATTTCGATTTCGATTTCGATTCGAGTGCTGTTGTTGTTTGAAGCCGACGCCGACAGTGACGACACAGATCCGATTGATTCCTTTAATCATCCATCATCGACGACGACGCCCTGTTGTTTCTTCGATTTAGATTTCGTTCTTCCGCGTTTCAGTTCTTCTGATTTAGGGTTTCTAGTCGTCGTGATTTGAGAATTGGAGAGGAGAGATAAGGTTTTTTTGTCAATTATACCCTTTCGAATTGTAATCACGTATAAAATTCCATTAATTACTAATAAAAATTCAATTTGTTTCAGCCTTAGGATCTTCAAAATGAATGGTGCAGATTGTTTTGTATTTTGCACCAGATCTGGGCTTTGCACCAGATCTGGCCTCCTATCACTAAACATTTTGTTTTTCAAGGTTTCCACGTAGTTTGCCTAAATTTTCCACGTATTTTGTGAATTTTCAGTGGTTTTAACTAAATATTCAGTGATAACGATTAATGCTCAGTGAATTGTACACGTATTTTGTCAATGTTGAGTGATATTAACTAATGTCTAGTGATATGGCAAAATATTAAGGGAATAAAATTTTGTTTTTCGATGAATTGAAACGAAAATTAATGATTTTTAGTGTTTTAGTGAGTTATCTCTTAAAGTCAATTTTTTTTGAAAGGTGTATTCATTGATTTCATTCAAAGAGATGGACTATACATGACAAAACTCTGCAACAGACTCAACACGACAACCAAAAAAGATCGAACCCCTGCAACAGATTGGACACATCGACCAAAAACAAAACTACGACAACCTGGACAAGAAGAGCCTTAGATCACCAAAGCAAACTAAAGACTCTGCCCAGGCTAAACAGGATAAAAAAACCCTACACTGCTTGTCTGCTACTGCTGAAAACTTTACACCAAACCATTTGTAAATAGAATTCCATGTATACTTTTAATCCATTGTAATTTTAACCTGAGCATATTCCAAATATTATTCTTGATTTGCTCTGCAGTAAATATATCTTCAAGAAAAATTCTCTTGTTTTTAGCCCTCCAAGACTTAAAAAAAAATTCTAAATCCAGTATTATTTGGCAAGGGATGGACAAGTCTCAAACTCATGCTATTAGATGTATCCAGGAGGATTTGAACCGTCTTTATATTTATATATGATTTTTATTGATCCAAATTTAAAAAATAAAAAAAATAAAAACATATAGAGAGAGTAGGGTCAAGATTAGGTACAAAGTTAAATTTTGGTACAAAATACAAAATTTGTCAAAATCATTTTATAATTCGTCAGTTTATTTTATAGTTCGTCACTTTTCAAGCCGAAAAATGAAAAGACGACATAATTCGTCACCAATAAAAATACCAAAAAAATCAAGATTTAATCTCATTCAAATCACAAGATCAATGGGTAAGATTAGTTTGTATTTTGTACCAAAAAATTAACTTTGCACCGGATACTTTTCCAGAGAGAGTAGTATACAAAATATTTCAAGAATATAAAAGTTGAAATAATTCTGTAAATTTGAAGAAGAAAAAAATCTTTAAAAAAATCATAAACTTTAATATTTTTAAAGTATCCATAAATTTTAGAATAAAAGTAACTTAAAATTTATAAATTGAAGGAATAATTAACGCATATCACAGTATTTATAACATGAACTCTAATGCAGACTCGTCTACATTCTAAATCAATAGATCGGTTCTCAAGGTTAATTAACTTGTACAACTCACAAGGTTTGTGTTTTCATACCTTCGTTCGTTGTAAGAATTGCGGGAGCTATGTTGTACTAGGATCGGCGCTTTAAGATGATACTTCCCTAAACAAAATGCGATGATTTTTTTTAGGTCGAAGTGGTGTGGTCTGGTGGTAGGCGCATCCACCCAGCACTCATGTGGTTCGGGTTCAAGTCCCTCTAACAACAGATACTAACATAACAATTAACCCCAATCAAAAAAAAATACGGTGTTTTTTTTTTGAAAATTTTCTTCCCTTGCTTTTTCAGAGTCCTGATTGATAGCTAATTTTATATATTATACTGCAGGAACATATTGATCCAACATGAAGCTGTGCCTTAAATTTCATTTGTTCGTATCATTTATCTTCCTCGCCTTCATCTTAGGTAATTAAACTAAATGCGTTTTTTTAATTTCTATTTGTCAATTCAGCTTATTTGTAATTTAAGTGTTTTCTCTCGATCCAGGTTCATCGGAAGGCAATGAAATATGTTTAGTTCCTATAATCAAGGTTTATGGGAATTGCAAGGAGTCGTATTGTTTTGAAGTTTGTCAACAAAAGTATGCGAGCCCTTTGCCAGGATGTTTGGCTAAAAATGAATGTTGTTGTTTTCTCAAGATATAATGTTTTACCCTCTGCATTGTTAATGAATAATATGGTTGAAATAACATAAAATTGAAAATGAATGGAAAGTTATTTTTCAATTGAAATTAAAGGAAAATTTTGTATTGAATCCTTTTATTTCGTTATAACCTTTCCATGAGAAACTACAATTGAAACTTCATTTCCCTCTTAATTTTCTCTATATCTCAAAAACTTATTGAAACTTTACATGTATTAAAAGTTTTTATTGGAAAAAAGTATTATGGTGAAAAAAGTTCAGCCACTTTTTGAAAATTTGGATAGTTCTGACAAAATTTTGGAAATAGATTGTAGTTCACCACTCCATTTTGTACTTTTCCCTTGAAAAAATCATGGTGGAATGCTTCAGCACAACAAAGGGAACCATAACGTCCTCGTTAGGAGCAAGTAGGACAGAGACACACAGGATCGTCCCTCCATTCGGAGACCGCTCACGGTCACCTACTGCAGAGGTTCGGATCGGATCTGATACTATCTATAACGACCTGACCGAAAGACCAGATCCGAGCCGTTATAAGTCTGGTCTGTCCTAGCTGCCAAGTCACAGTCGAGCTCCTGTGGGTCACCACAACCTAGAGTCTATCACAAAAGACAATGGTAGATTGGTGACATGTTAGCTAGTAGGCTAGCTTATCAAGCTAGCACAAGCACCACTCCCACTCGATGTGAGATAATAGTCAATTCAGAATTCGGGACATTACACCCTGCCTAGAGCACCTCCCACAAAAGCACCATGGTCTTCTAACAATAGCAGCTGAGATAGTAAAACCCGAGCAATGCAAAAGAACTCAGACTCCATTTTCCAATCATTATTGCAGTAGGTAGTCCAAACAGAGAGACAATCTGCCTTATCAACCGGAGGTCTAAGGAGACCATTTGGCATAAGGCTCACAGACATCAGTGCCCCATTCCAAGATAGATCTTCTAATGTACCACCGTACTTCCAGTAATTAATAAAATGACATGTCATGCAAACAAATTACTTTAGAACACTGTCATTTATTGAAAATAAATTGGGCCAATTTCATAAGTAAATTAATTAAACCACTAATACTGTTTGATAACTTATGTGTTGACGTGAAATTTGTAGGCCACAACGGATCAAATATACACACTGATCGAGTTTTGATGAATGCACTGAGTTATTTTTGTTATTCAACACACCTACAATATATACATGCATAAGTGTTACGTGTTAGAGATATATTTGGGTAGTTATGTTAGAACATACATCAGAATATTTGATTACTATCTGATGTATATATTTGATATTATCTGTATCTCTATGTGCTGTATATAATGACTGTTTGGTCTTCTATCAATAACATCATTCGTTCTTCTATCTAACAGTAATTACACCCGTTCACTTCAAACTTATAACAGTAATAACATCATTGATCCAGTTCCGAGCTTATTCACATTTAAGGTTGCTGATTCACAGTTGGCCGATTTGTCTGGGGTCACATTCCCAAAAGTGAAAGCAAAGCTTCAGTTACAAGACATGAAGAGAAATATACCACAGCTAACACAGGTGGGACCTATGTTAGTCACACACTGGGGACTCAGTGGACCAGTAATTCTTCGCTTGTCTGCATGGGGAGCCAGGAATCTTTTCGAAACTGAATACAGAAGTAACTTGATTGTGGATTTTTCCCCTGATATTCATTTGGAAGATTTGAAGGCATTGCTTTCCCGTCGTCACAAGGAACAATACGCTAAGCAGAAAATTGTGAATTCCCACCCCTCAGAACTTGGCATAGTGGAGAGATTTTGGAAATATGTGTTAGACCGTGAGGGTATTGATGGAGACATCTTGTGGGCTTCTGTCTCAAACAACGCAATCACTGCTGTTTCATCTCTTTTGAAGAACTGCTCATTTGGAGTGACTGGGAAGGGACAATTCAAGGAGGAATTTTTCACTGCAGGTGGTGTTCCATTGTCAGAGATTTCACTGCACACAATGGAAAGCAAAATACAACCACGGCTATTTTTTGCTGGAGAGGTTCTAAACATTGATCGGGTAAAGAACTTAATGCTGATAATGTTGTTTGAAACCGCATTCCTTAATCTTGGTTTCAGCTTGAGCTTGGATGACCATGCCATCTTGGTGCGCTATATCACCAAATTCATCATGTTTTCATTGCCAAGACCACCGGAAGTAGGTGACCTTGAGGACAAGGTCAATTTCAAGGATGGAGGAATGTTACGGAATGGAATATTGGGAAACTTAGGGGGACTGCTTGTAATTTGGTATAACTTAGACATGTATAAGACTAAGTGTAAGCCAGACAATAAGCAAGCAATGAAATAACCAAACTTCCTCATCTAGTCTCTTCTTCCCCAAATCATCTCTTCTTCTAACCCTAAATCCCCTCTCCTCCTTTCCTAATTCTACCGTAACTCTTCAATATCCCCTCCGTACTCCTTGGTGCGAATCGTGAATCGCATCAATTGTCCATATATATACTTAACTTGTTACTTGAAATTAATTTCCTACTTTGTATCCTGAGAAGAAAACGCACACCATAATCAACTTGTCTATTACTGGGTATAATTAATTGTATACTACTTGTTGCGTCTAAACAACATATTTATGAAAATGAAGTCTATGAATGAGATATAAGTTTTGAGGTGATTAATTCTTTTATTATATTTGTCCACCGAATGAAGCCCATACGGAATCAAACTAGCTACCAAATTAACCAAAGAGGTTGGTTTGGAATTGACTTAAATGATGCAAGTGAAGAAACCATGCATAAAATGGCAAAAAGTTTAAAATGAGTAAATTGCCATCAGAAAATTGAATTCTACTATAAAATCCGGTAGCTGCATTGTATGCAAAATCAGGGAATATGGGATTTGGAAGAAAGCAGTTCAGTTCTCTTGGGCGCTCTTACTAGTACGTAATTAGCGGCTTCGAGCAGAGACGTGGGGGGATACACTGCAGTAAATCGACGAGAGTACGCTTGAAGATTATCATACAGGTAAAATAATGTATAGAGAGCTATGTACAGAGAAATTTTTTGCCCCCAACAAACTGTTAGAGAATATATTATTCTCATCAGATATTCATTGCATATATCCTGTATATTCTTTCATTATTGTGCTTATCATACACATCTATCATGTACTGTATATATTGACGTTCTCGTCACATATCAATACACAATTCATATTCATAACATGGTATCAGACGCTTTGGTTTGAAATCAAAATCTCTTTTCTCAATTTTTTTTCGTTCGTACCGCCGCCGCTGGTATACACTGCCGCCGCTGTTGATTTACGCAGCCGCCGCCGCTGTTGATTTACGCAGCCGCCGCCGCTGATATACTCTGCCGCCGCTAACCTGAGTCGCCGCGCGTTTCTGTCCGCCGCCACTCACATCTGTCATTCAGATCTGCACACAACTGCTTCTCCAACGATCTGTTGCTGCTACTCAGATTGATCCGTTCGCTGTTGCCGGATCTCGGCTGCTACTCTATTCGGAGTCGCAAGCTTGTTGGATCTGTTAGTTTTGGATCCGTTTGCTGCTGAAATCAGTTTGAAGCCGTGACTCATCATTCTGTTGGATTTGCTGTCACCTGATCTGCCGTGGCTGCTTCAGTTGATCATCAGATCCATTCCTGTTTGTGATTTTCTCCAAATCACCGATTTCTGCAATTTCACGAAGAAGCGGCGTTGGAGCCGACGAGCCGCGTTGCTACTGATTAGGGTTTGAGTATCTTCATATTTTTGCTTTATTCAAAAAAAAAGAAAAAAAAAAAGAAAAGAAAAGTCAAGTCAAACAGGTCAAAGTGGTCAACAGCACACAGTCAGCGACACGTCAGCGACACGTCAGCGCACTTGCCCAATCAGCACACAGTCAGCGACACGTCAGCGCACTTGCACCACGTCAGCGCCACGTCTGTCAGTTGACCAGTCAACAGTCAACCTTTGACTGACTCAAAAAAAAAAAGCTAACCCATTATATTATGTCTTCTCTTGTTTCTACAGGTACTGTTTCAATTCCTCGTTGTCCGGTGATCTTTAATGGCACAAATTTTGCAGAATGTATACATCACATGCGGCTCCACATGCGTGGCCAACGACTTTCGGATTTTCTTACCGGAGAGCTCCCGTGTCCACCGCGTCCCACCCCGCCTACTATGCCTGTTCTACCTTTAGATGCCTCTGACGAGGATAAGGAGAAAGCTTCAGCAGAATTTGACGATGCTATGGAATCTTACCATACTCAGTACACTGCCTTCCGTGCATGGATGGATGAAGATGCCCGTGCCTCGTCCATTATTGTGGCGTATGGAGGTATCACTTTCTTCAGATATTGTTTGTTTAGAATCAGCTCAGTTGATGTGGGCCAATCTTCAAGAACGTTATGCGCCCACGGGTGATTCTTTGTTCTTGAGTGTTGTTCATCGGGAGCAGTCGCTCCAACAGGGAGATGCCACCATAGATGAGTTCTATGACCAGATGTCCGCGGTATGGCGCCAGCTTGATTCTTTGGAACCGACTCTTTGTCCTACCTGTCCGAATTGTCAGAATGTTAAGTCTCATCGCCAGTTTCGTCGCATTTATGATTTTCTGACACGTCTTCAAGTTGAGTTTGAGCAGATCCGGGCTCAACTTTTAGCTCGCCATCCCCGTGTGACCATATTAGATGTCCTTTCAGCTGTCCGGACTGAAGAAATTCGACTTCGTAATGCGGGTTTGCTTCCTACTCCTTCTATTTTGGCTGTTCGTGCATCATCCTCCACATCGCCTGCTCCCGCCTCATCTGATGTCGCTACCTCAGAAACCCCTTCTGGGGGTGAGCGACCGCATTGCACTTATTGTAACAAGGCAGGACATTCAGCCCACTATTGTCACAAGAAGAAGAGAGATACTGCTGCACGTCGTGGTGGCCGCCCTCCGAAGAGTTCTGGAAGTGGTTCCACAACATCCTCAACTACTGTCGGATTTGGGACTTCTGATACTCAAGAGATTCTCACACTGTTGCGTCGTATGACCGTCTCTGCACCGTCAGGAGCTGCTGGTTCTGCTACTTTGTCCCCAGGCTTTGCGAGATCACCACCAAAATCATCAGGTATATCACCCTGGATCCTTGACTCTGGTGCTTCATTTCATATGACTTCTGATTCTACTTGTCTTCAGTCTGTCAGTCCTTTACATACTCCTTTATCAGTTCAGACCGCTGATGGCACTTCATTGTCTGTCATTGGAAGGGGCACACTCTCATCTTCTTCTTTTAGTGTCCCTTCAGTTTCTTTCGTTCCCCAATTGGCCATGCAGCTCATTTCTGCTGGTCAACTCACTGACCATGGTTGTCGTATAATTCTTGACTCTGATTCTTGTTGCGTTCAGGATCGTCGCACAGGGAATCTGGTTGGTACTGGCCCTCGGCGTCGTGATTCGTAACGTCTTTGGGAGCTTGACTGGCTTCATCTTCCTTCCGCTGCCTCTGCCAGTTCTTCTGCTTCTGCCTCCATTGCCTCTTCGGCCGCCTCTTTTGCTCAATGGCATCACCGGTTGGGTCACATCTGCGGCTCACGGTTGTCGTCCTTGGTCCTCCGTGGTCTTTTAGGATCTGTCTCTGGTGATACATCTTTAGATTGTCAAGGTTGCAAACTTGGAAAACAAATTACTCTTCCTTATTCTACTAGTGAGTCAATTTCCCAGCAGCCATTTGATCTTGTTCACTCTGATGTTTGGGGTCCGGCTCCTTTTGTTTCAAAAGGGGGTCATCGCTATTATATTTTATTTATAGATGATTTTTCTCGTCACACATGGATATATTTTATGTCCTCTCGTAGTGAGGTTTTATCTATTTATAAAAATTTTGCCACCATGATCTGTACTCAGTTTGACTCTCCCATTCGCGTTCTTCGTGCTGACTCAGCTGGAGAATATCTTTCTCATCACCTTCGCCAGTTTTTAGCTTCACAGGGGACACTCTCCCAATTTTCCTGCCCAGGCGCTCACGCGCAAAATGGCGTTGCTGAGCGAAAGCATCGTCATCTCTTGGAGACATCTCGTGCTCTTTTACTTGCTTCTAGTGTCCCCGTTCATTTTTGGGCAGAAGCTGTCTCGACAGCCACTTACTTGATAAATATTCAGCCGTCATCCACCCTTCAGGGGGACACTCCAGTGGAACGTCTTTTTGGTCGACCTCCTGAATATTCTCATCTTCGTTTGTTTGGTTGTTTATGTTATGTCTTACTGGCCCCTCGTGAGCGCACCAAATTGACTGCTCAGTCCATTGAGTGTGTTTTCCTTGGTTATAGTAATGAACATAAAGGATATCGTTGTTGGGATCCAGTTGCGAGATGAATTCGTATTTCAAGAGATGTGACCTTTGATGAGTCTCGTCCCTTCTATCCTCGTCCTTCCTCAGATTTCTCATCACCTTCCTTAGTCGAGCCCCTTTCCTTTTTGACCTTTCCCGATTCACCCTCTTTCATTCCCTCTCCCAATTTATCTCCGCATGACAACACTCCTCGTTCGGGTGCTGAGGTTTCTGAGCTTCCTTCTTCATCCATTGTGCCTTCGTCACCTGTTGGACCGTCTTCTTCGGTCGTACCTCTCCCTTTGACATATCACCGCCATCTGATATGTCATCTCCACCCATTGTGCCATCACCTTCTGATGCGCCTTCCTCTCCCATCATACCATCTCCTCCGGTGCATATATCTCGGTATGCTCTTCGAGATCGCCAGTCCATTCGCCCTCCGGCACGTTATGATGTCGCTGCCGCTACCCTTGCTGAGCCGGCCTCCTATCGTGATGCTATCCTTCACCAGGAGTGGCAACACGCGATGGCAGAGGAACTAGCCGCCTTTGAGCGGACTGGGACTTGGGAGGTGGTTCCGCTTCCATCTCATGTTCGTCCTATCACGTGTAAGTGGATCTATACAGTGAAGACCCGCTCTGATGGTTCCCTTGAGCGCTATAAAGCTCGTCTAGTGGCTCGTGGTTTTCAACAAGAGTATGGGCGTGACTATGATGAGACATTTGCGCATGTTGCCCACATGACCACCATTCGCACCCTTCTTGCTGTTGCCTCTGTCCGTGAGTGGTCCATCTCTCAGCTTGATGTCAAGAATGCTTTTCTTAACGGTGAGTTGAGGGAAGAGGTTTACATGCGACCACCACCAGGATATTCTATCCCCGACGACATGGTCCTTCGCCTTCGTCGCTCCCTCTATGGTCTTAAGCAAGCCCCTCGAGCTTGGTTTGAGCGTTTTTCCTCTGTTGTTACCGCTGCAGGCTTCACCGCTAGCGACCATGACCCAGCCTTATTTATCCATACTTCCACTCGTGGACGGACACTCCTCCTCCTTTACGTTGACGATATGCTTATCACCGGTGATGACTGATAGCGCTAAAATATATGCATTTTAGGCGACCTCTATGCTTATTGTTTCAATCGTTTTATCGCGATTTCACTTGCTATATGATGCCTTGTGGATTATTTCAGGCAAATTGCAGCATTTAAGCTGAGAACACAAGTGGGCATTGATTTTGGAGCAAAACCGAGCATTTCGGAGCAAAAACATAGATTTTCGGGCATTACGGGATAAATCAACCTCTCCGGAGTATTTTGGACATACAGATCTCATACGGTGTCCGATTTGGTCGATTCAAAGCTTGTTGGAAAGCTAATTCAAAGGACTACAACTTTGTAGTTTGCACCAAGATCAGATTCGGATGGTAAGAGGCTCTGAGGACCCGAACCGCGCGGCACAAATTAAGGGCAAGATTGTGCCGCGAGGCACAAATGCTCAGAAACTTCAGACGATCTTCTCCCTTGGTTGTGCCGCACGGCACAAACTCCTCAATGATTTGTGCCGCGAGGCACAAATGCTCAGAAACTTCAGACGATCTTCTCCCCATGTTGTGCCGCGCGGCACAAATTCCTTCTCAAGATTGTGCCGCGAGGCACAAATGCTCAGAGTTTCTGGGCAAAATCGAGCAGTTTGACCTTTGCAACGTTTTTTTGGACTTTCAGGGCGTTTCTGATGTCCGATTTGGCTGATTCAAAGCTTGTTGGAAAGCTAACTCAAAGGGCTACAACTCTATAGTTGAAGCCAAAGCCAAATTCGGACGGAAAGACATCTAAAAAGGCCCCAATAGGTCGACTAGAGCTACAGTACCGGAAACCCTAATTTTTCCTATAAATAGAAACTTTTATATCTCAACAAGTGGGGGGACGATTTTAAAGGCTTTTTGGGGGATTCGTGGGGGATTTTTGGGGGACAATTTGGGGGGATTTTCAAGGGCATTTTGCTGGGATTTCGGAGCAATCAACAACAAGGAGATTGGATCATCTAGTTCTATTGAAGCTCCATATTGGATTTGAATTCTAAACTCTACTCTTTTCATGATTGTTTGCACTCTTATGATTGCTTTTGTTTGTAAACTCACTATGAGTGAGTAGTGACTTTGATTGGGGATTATGGATCCCCTAGACATATTGTGATGATGTAAATACCTTTGATGTCAATATTGAATGAGTTTGCACATGAATCTTCTTCATTTGAACTACATGCCTAGAGTTGCCCATAAGATGTTTGTGAAATGTCATCATTGGGAACTTAGCTTAATTTCATATTTGATGTAGCTCACGTTGATCAATATGACTTTAATGAAATGAATGAAGAGGCATTAGAGTTCGTGTGTTACATGGCGACGCTAAAATTCTAATGAGAATAGCTTGAGTTTAACAAGAACATGTTTATCTAATCAATAGAGCGCGAGTGTGAGATTAGGAATGCATGTTCTATAGGGCCAATAGAGCGCGAGTGTGAGGTCCTATGCGAGGTGTAACCCCTTTATCCTAGGTTGTAGCGCGAGTGGAACTTAGGGTGAATGTTACATGGCTAAATTCTATTCAAGTGCATGCAAATTCATAATTGGCATCTAATATCATCATCACTATCATTGTCTAGGTGGGGAAGTAATCCCTAGTCATCTTTGATTGATCGTTTATTCGTTTCTTTACTAGAATTTCTCTTTTTGGATAGTAAATCATTGCTATCAACCTCTTTCGAGGCATAAACCCCCCCCAAACCATAAATAATCTAGATTTAATCCTTAGCACAACTAGTTTAATCACCTATCTCTTGGGTACGATCTTGGGTTTCCCGAGTCTTTACAAATGTTTTGATTTAACGTGACTTAGCATAAGTATTTGATTTACTTATCGAATATTTACACTATATTTACGACCGATCAAATGGCGCCGTTGCCGGGGATAGGTTAATTAACTATCGTGCAATTAGATTATCTAGTTTGTTTATTCTTGTAAATATTTTTCTTTCTCTTATGCTTGTATATTCTTCTTTTTCTCTCATATTCCCTTACTAACTTCGTTAATCTTGTTTTGCGAGGATGGATCAATATAACCAACAAGTCATGCGCGATGAAGATTATTATGAAGAGGATTTCTCCTCAAATTCTGAAATGAAAGATCAACTTAGTAATTTGAAAGAGAAAATGGATAGCATGATGAGTATGGTTAAGGCTTGGGTTGACAAAAAGAAGTATGAAAACAATGAAGATTATTATGAAGATGATCAACCCAATGCCCATTGCGAAGACTATTGGATGAACAACCAAAGCCAACAAGTCTCTTCTAATGAGGGATATTATCAAGAGGAGGAGCAATCATATTGGAATTACCAAGAGCATGACTATCAAACTAATCGTTATAATTTGGATGGGGACGACCAAGAAGAGGAGCAACCAAACGGCTATTGGGAAGACTCTTGGAATCCATCACATACCCACGCTCAAAATTGGAATGATAGTCAACGTTTTGATATTGAAGGCTCCTACCCACCATACCCTCAACCCCCTCAACCATTGAATGAGCCCTACGGTTTTGAAGCCATGCTTGCCACATACCTAGAAAACCAAGCAAACCAAGAGAAGATGGACGCTCAATTGAAAATATTGGAGGCTCAAAACCATGAGTTAAAAAGAGAAAATGCTAAATTGAGGGAGATGGATGCTCAACACCAAGTTTTAGAAAGCGAATTGGGGCAACAAGCAATGGAAAATGAAAACTTGGATGAGGGAGAGGAGGTACCCGAAGAAGAAGTCCTTGAATCTAATGTCTCAAGGGAAGAATGGGATCAAGAAAGGGAGGATAAATTTTGGAGAGTTGGCACCGTAACTCATTACAACCAAAGGAATGGTGAGTCTTGTGATGAAGAAGAGATGGAATGCAAAAGTGAAGCATCCTTCACCACTAGCACATCTCAAGATCATTTAGACGAGAACACACAAGAGCTCGACATCCATTTGACGCTCTCCGATGAGGAATTCTTCAATGATGGTGCCTCATGCATAAAAGAAACATCCTTAGTCAATGAAGAAGAATTTCTTCCTCCCGGCACTTGCGAGCTTGAATGTGAATCCCAACTTCTTGATGAGGATAAGATAGAGGAAGAACATATAGAGGTTGAAAGTCTTCAAGGGTATAGAGACTTTGTTGAGGTTTTTATGGAAGAAACTAAGGAACCATCTCGCATTCAAGAAAACAAAAGTTTAATGAGGGAGATTGAGAATTGGGCACCCAAGGAGATAATTGAAAACCTTAAGGAGGGTGTGCCCATTAAGCTCAAGACAAATTTTGAAGACTCCTTCTTCATTACGACGTCTCGAGACAAGTTTGGAAGCTTCGTGCCTTATTTTGCAAGATCTTTGGAAGGAAGCTCCCATGACCCCTTTGCTCTAAAGGGATCATCATACTTGAAGGGGTCAAAATCCCAAAGGAAAGTCCATTGTAGACTTGATGGGAGGAAATTCAAATGGGATTTGAAGGTGGTTTGACACGATCAAGTCCAAGGCCCCGCTTGAGGAGGGATCTTAGCAAAAGACTCCTCGAGTGTGCTTTATATCTCCTAAAAGGAGAATCGGCTCCGTCTTAGCCAAGACAATAAACTAGGCTTGTGAGTGTTTCTTCCTTGACTTTCAAGATGTCTATATTGGTTGGATTCTTATTGCTTTGTGCAAGATTTGAGAATATGAACTTTGCATGCGTGAATGCTTATGTTTGATGATCTATATGCAATTGAAATGCTTTTAGCATGATGTGCTTGGTAAATTTGATGCTTTGATTGGGCATAAGTGTGGGGTGCCTATGTTTTGACTACACGAGATGTTTGTGCTTGCTTGATGTGCTTCAATGTGTGGAATCCAATCAACTTGTATGTTTAAGGGAAAACATTCACACTGCACAATTCATCCAAAAATTTCGAATTATTAAAAGAAAACAAAAAGTCTAGGCAAGGCTACATTTTCGAGAAAATTTCATCTCTAAATTCAACTAGTCGTGCATGATTTCACTTGATTGATCCTTTAGATGACTAATGGATTGGATTGTTGACTTTCACTCTTGAGGATCAAAGCATCTACTAGCACTTCTTTATCTTTTATTCTAAGCTTTTTCTCGTTGAGACTAAAGAGTTGATCTTTGAAAGCATAAAATCGAAAAAAATATAATTTTAAAACTCTTGCATGCCATGATTGCCTTTAGGTGACTTTAGTGACCTTGCTTGTCTTGTGGATTTGTCTTGTTGGTTTGTCATGCTCCATTTTCAACACTTAGCCCTTTGTCTAAGTTCTAAGTGTGAGGTAAAAAGAGGGGAAGAAAAAAAAGAGAAAAAAAAAAGAAAGAAAAAAAAGAAAGAAGAAAAAAAAAAGAAAGAAAAAAAAGAAAGAAGAAAAAAAAGAAGAAAAAAAAAAGAAGAAAAAAAATATGTGAAATAAGCCCCAAATCCCTTCCTTATGATTGATCACCATTAGGAAGAACTTTATAGAAGTATGTGCTAAGTGCCGAGGGTTAGGAAGGTAAGTTCCCCCTCGAAAGTGCTTAGTACGGCTTCTACCCCCTTTAATGTTTCAATTAGACTTGACAATCGGCTATTCCGCCATTCCCTAGCATGAAAACCAATGAGACAATTGATACTTCCTAGCAAGAATTCACTAAGGGACGAGCCTCGTACTCTTTTGTACTTAGGCATGATATGACTTGCAAGTATATACAAAAAAAATGTAATGTTGGAACTCCTCTTCTCTTATGACTAAGCGACCTTTGCGTCCTAGGCTTGGGAATGAGTTCAAAGCTCACAAGCCAATGTACTAGCCTCCTTGCTAGCATTGGTGAGTGATCCAACAAGATTTCGTTGCAACTATTAGATTGTTTTCTTGAAGTCACTAACATAGAAAATGACTAAAATCCTTGATTAAAGATTTATTAGTCTTTGCTTTGATTTGCTTGAATGTCTTAATGCATGAATTTTCACAAGGATTCGAAGAGGTTTCATGTAGTGATTGAAATGCACGTATCTAGTTGAATACATTATGAACTTCATGAAAAACACCTTGCCTAGTACTTTGACAATTGTGAGCTTAAAATGCCTATTTGGATGGTTGTTCTTTTTGTGGGATTTGTGAGTATTCCCGTGTCTGAAAACTCTCAGGAGACTACAACTCCTCCACTAGGGTAGCCTAGGGGTTTAAAGGCTTGGTGCATTCGCTAAATGCACTCGTGTCACCTACGAAAGTGGTTTATCAAAAGTAGTATTTGTTTCTTAGTGTTGTTAGGTAGTTATCATAACCATATGGAGTTTCCTTTGAACCGATCTTGAGTGAGTGAAGTGCCTTCTTGTTGTTGATCTCTATGATTAGTTTGCTCGGGACGATCAAACGTTAAGTGTGGGGTGATTTGATAGCGCTAAAATATATGCATTTTAGGCGACCTCTATGCTTATTGTTTCATTCGTTTTATCGCGATTTCACTTGCTATATGATGCCTTGTGGATTATTTCAGGCAAATTGCAGCATTTAAGCTGAGAACACAAGTGGGCATTGATTTTGGAGCAAAACCGAGCATTTCGGAGCAAAAACATAGATTTTCGGGCATTACGGGACAAATCAACCTCTCCGAAGTATTTTGGACATACAGATCTCATACGGTGTCCGATTTGGTCGATTCAAAGCTTGTTGGAAAGCTAATTCAAAGGACTACAACTTTGTAGTTTGCACCAAGATCAGATTCGGATGGTAAGAGGCTCTGAGGACCCGAACCGCGCGGCACAAATTAAGGGCAAGATTGTGCCGCGCGGCACAAATTAAGGGCAAGATTGTGCCGCGAGGCACAAATGCTCAGAAACTTCAGACGATCTTCTCCCTTGGTTGTGCCGCGCGGCACAAACTCCTCAATGATTTGTGCCGCGAGGCACAAATGCTCAGAAACTTCAGACGATCTTCTCCCCATGTTGTGCCGCGCGGCACAAATTCCTTCTCAAGATTGTGCCGCGAGGCACAAATGCTCAGAGTTTCTGGGCAAAATCGAGCAGTTTGACCTTTGCAACGTTTTTTTGGACTTTCAGGGCGTTTCTGATGTCCGATTTGGCTGATTCAAAGCTTGTTGGAAAGCTAACTCAAAGGGCTACAACTCTATAGTTGAAGCCAAAGCCAAATTCGGACGGGAAGACATCTAAAAAGGCCCCAATAGGTCGACTAGAGCTACAGTACCGGAAACCCTAATTTTTCCTATAAATAGAAACTTTTATATCTCAACAAGTGGGGGGACGATTTTAAAGGCTTTTTGGGGGATTCGTGGGGGATTTTTGGGGGACAATTTGGGGGGATTTTCAAGGGCATTTTGCTGGGATTTCGGAGCAATCAACAACAAGGAGATTGGATCATCTAGTTCTATTGAAGCTCCATATTGGATTTGAATTCTAAACTCTGCTCTTTTCATGATTGTTTGCACTCTTATGATTGCTTTTGTTTGTAAACTCACTATGAGTGAGTAGTGACTTTGATTGGGGATTATGGATCCCCTAGACATATTGTGATGATGTAAATACCTTTGATGTCAATATTGAATGAGTTTGCACATGAATCTTCTTCATTTGAACTACATGCCTAGAGTTGCCCATAAGGTGTTTGTGAAATGTCATCATTGGGAACTTAGCTTAATTTCATATTTGATGTAGCTCACGTTGATCAATATGACTTTAATGAAATGAATGAAGAGGCATTAGAGTTCGTGTGTTACATGGCGACGCTAAAATTCTAATGAGAATAGCTTGAGTTTAACAAGAACATGTTTATCTAATCAATAGAGCGCGAGTGTGAGATTAGGAATGCATGTTCTATAGGGCCAATAGAGCGCGAGTGTGAGGTCCTATGCGAGGTGTAACCCCTTTATCCTAGGTTGTAGCGCGAGTGTAACTTAGGGTGAATGTTACATGGCTAAATTCTATTCAAGTGCATGCAAATTCATAATTGGCATCTAATATCATCATCACTATCATTGTCTAGGTGGGGAAGTAATCCCTAGTCATCTTTGATTGATCGTTTATTCGTTTCTTTACTAGAATTTCTCTTTTTGGATAGTAAATCATTGCTATCAACCTCTTTCGAGGCATAAACCCCCCCAAACCATAAATAATCTAGATTTAATCCTTAGCACAACTAGTTTAATCACCTATCTCTTGGGTACGATCTTGGGTTTCCCGAGTCTTTACAAATGTTTTGATTTAACGTGACTTAGCATAAGTATTTGATTTACTTATCGAATATTTACACTATATTTACATCTCCTTCGTGTCCTTCGATATCTTTGTGGATCCATTTCTCGCCATCTTTTCTTCCCTCGCTCTAGTTCTCTCCAGCTCCAAGCATATTCTGATGCGACATGGGCTAGTGATCACTCTGATCGTAGATCTCTTTCTGCCTATTGTGTATTTCTTGGTGGTTCTCTCATTGCATGGAAGACAAAGAAGCAGACAGCAGTTTCCCGTTCGAGTGCTGAGGCGGAGTTACGAGCAATGGAATTATTGGCGACAGAGGTTACTTGGCTTCGGTGGTTACTTGAGGATTTTGGGGTTACTGCTTCTGGACCGACTCCCCTCTTCTCGGACAGTACAGGTGCTATTAGTATTGCTCGCGATCCAGTGAAGCATGAGCTCACTAAGCATATTGGCGTCGATGCTTCGTACACGAGGTCACAGGTACAGGATCAGATTATTGCTCTTCAGTATGTTCCTTCAGAGATCCAGCTTGCAGATTTCTTCACGAAGGCACAGACTAGAGCACAGCACAGCTTCTTTCTCTCCAAACTCAGTCTTATTGATCCACCATGAGTTTGAGGGGGGGGGGGGGGGGGGTGTTAGAGAATATATTATTCTCATCAGATATTCATTGCATATATTTTGTATATTCTCTTATTATTGTGCTTACCATACACATCTATCCTGTACTGTATATATTGACGTTCTCGTCACATATCAATACACAATTCATATTCATAACACAAACAACCTATTTAATAATTATCCACCCAATAACAACTAGCTTTAAGCCGGCATGTCTTTTAATTTTTATTTGACATATACAATGTCGATAAAATTTAGCGATAATGATGATCACTGAATCCTGTTAACTAGAAAACAAGTTCATAAACGTTCTCATTTTGACTCAACATGAACAATTGCACGATGACAAGCATCTGTACATTTCCACACATCTGGAACGTAGAAAACAAGGAAATACTTTTAAACAAGCACAGATGTATGAGATGGCATATCGATGTAATCAAGGCTTCGATGGTTTCATCCTACAGCCTATTTATAAATAAGGAGGCATACATTTCCATTTTTGCAGACAGCCTTCGAAAATGGAGTTTGGGAAAAAGGGGTCAATTTTGTTGTTGGTGCTCTTAGTGTTTAGTTGTTCAGAGTTTAACTGGAGAAATATAGCTGCAAATGGAAAAGCAGTACTCAACTACAGCGAAACAGGTAAATGTACTAAAACATGCAGTAGTTTAAATTTTAAAGAAGCTATCCATCAGTAAGTATCATACACCTAAAATCGGATAATCAGCTGGCTAAATTTCACAAGCCTGAACTGTGAACTGAGAAGTTATTGTTTCATCAAGGTCAAATCAAATAGCACTAACTCCTTGAAATTGAGAAAATTTCCCAGCTTTTCTTCATATGGTTTGAACAGTAACAGGTTTTTTTGAAGAAAAAAAATTTATTGTAAAATTTAGGGGAAATTTTTTTAGCGCTGCATAACCAAATGATGCAAGCTCCAAAATGACGTGGTTTTGTTTTTCTCTCAATATGTAAAAAAAAACTTTTATTCAGGCACTAAACTGCTTTTAACAGAAAAGAAAACAATCTTTTTTTATAACCTAACATTTCCCGCCATTTTTTGTTCAGGAGCTGGAAATTTCACAGGCAAGTTACGACTCCCAAAATTCGCAGTCCCGAGTAGGTACGAGCTGAGATTGAAGCCTGATCTAGTCAATTTCACTTTCACTGGCTCGGTCAATATCGAACTCGATATTGTATCGGACACCAAGTTTTTGGTCTACAATGCCGTCGACCTCTCCATTTATCTCGGCGACATCAGCTTCAATAGCTCCAAGTCTGACAAGGTCAGTGTTTTTAGTACAAAGCATTATTGGAAAAGAAGCAATTAGGGTTAGGGTTTGGATTAGGGTACTGAATGAAATTGAGATTTGCAGGTTTTTAAGCCTATCAGGAGCTGGCAGTTTGGGGAATCTGATCAGATTATGATTTTGGAGTTTGATGAGAGTCTGCCTATTGGCTCAGCTGTTCTCAGTATTTCTAACTTTGAAGGGGTCTTAAATGACGAGTTGAGAGGGTTTTATAGAAGGTAAATACTTTTAGTGATATGGATTGTATGTTACGATTATCGCTTGTGTATGTTTTTAGTGAAACTCAATAATGTAGGACAGCTTAAAAGACTCGCAAAAGTTGGGTTAAACTTAAGCCAACGAGTTTCAACACCTGGGGAACACATGTGTGGGTTTATATGTGTTTGGGCTGTTTGTTTACTCATTTTGTCATAAAGGTAGAATTTCAACTTGATTTATGTATGTTGGTTCAGTTCCTATGAGGTTAACGGTCAAAAAAAGATTATGGCTGTGACGCAGTTTGAGCCACTTGATGCAAGGAGATGCTTTCCTTGCTGGGATGAGCCTGCTCTCAAGGTGTGTCAAATGTCAAGCATTATGAATTACAGTTTTCAATTTATGCCTTGTCTGACCAGTGACCACTTGGTACCTTTATTCATATATGTGTATATTCATGTTCGATACTGTTTTCTAATTCAGCTTCTCTGGTTTTCGAGGTTCTTACTTAAATATATATTAATGTACAGGCTACATTCAAAATTACTTTGGACGTTCCATCTGAACTGATGGCCCTCTCAAACATGCCTATCATTGATGAGAAAATAAACGGTGACCTTAAGACGGTTTCATATCAAGAGACTCCATTAATGTCCACCTATTTGGTGGCAGTTGTGGTTGGGTTGTTTGATTATGTTGAAGACCACACCAGTGATGGTACGAAGTCATTTTCAATCCATTTCCTTGATCTGTATCTTGTTTGCGTGGTTTCTTATTGCGCCTATCATCTGTCATCAGGTGCTAAAGTTCGAGTGTACTGTCCCGTTGGTAAATCAGATGAGGGGAAGTATGCTTTGGGAGTGGCTGTCAAGTCACTTGAAATATACAAAAAGTAAAGTTAACCATTCACTACTAGAAGTAGAATAACGGTTATGCGAGTCTGATGTGATTACCAAATTATACAGATTTTTTGTGTTACCATATGCCTTACCGAAATTGGATCTTATCGGAATCCCTGACTTTTCCGCTGGAGCTATGGAGAACTGGGGTTTAGTCACATTTAGACCCTCACTGCTCTACCTGGATCCAAAATTTGGAAGCTCGGAAACCGTACAACTCTTTACTATGCCCCCGATGTTCATGAGAATTTTTTGTTACTATTTCAACATTCAGATTTACCTGATGATTCTTCTTGATCATCATAACTTGTATAATTTGTAGGTTGCAAGTGTCATAGCTCATGAGTTGGGTCATCAGTGGACTGGAGATATCGTAACAATGGAATGGTGGACACATTTATGGTTGAATGAAGGATTTGCTACTTGGGTACATCTACGACTCCTTTCTATGTAGCCACGCTTTGGTAATTTTTTTTATGGCCATTGTTAATTAATACCCTCATATGAACAGTTGAGTACCTACAGTCTCAGTCGCATGTATCCTGAATGGAGAATGTGGACAGCGTTCGCTAAGTCCAATGCGTATACTCTTAGGACTGATGCATCACCAAATTCTCACCCAATTGAGGTTAATGCTCGATACTAAAATAGCAACATCATATATAGGGTACATATACTCAGTTAAGAGTTTATACTTCTAAGTTCTAACTCACATATGCATATTCCTTTGATTTCGCCATCTTAGGTAGACATACAGAACACAACTCAAATTGAAGGAATGTTTGATACCATAACATACGATAAAGGCGCTGCAGTTCTCAGGATGTTGCAGACTTACCTCAGTCCTAGAGTATTTCAGGTACGTGAGGACAAAAACTTTTCTAGAATCTATCTTATTATTCATTTGCAGGGCCGTGCATGTAGCATGCGCAGGTGGGCACCCGCCAAGGGCCCATTCATTTAGGGGCATCAGAAATGACATTGCAATTTGGTTTAATTATATTGCATGACAATTATATTACATAGTTTGAATTGCATATGTATGGCATATGCATTGCATAGGTATTGCACAATATGTAATAATCTCAGGAGCAGCCTGTTCATTTGATTCACTAAGTGTAGAGAAAAAAAAGGCAAAAGCTGGATATAACAATAAATTATTTCACCACTTGGAACTTCATGTGATCAGAGATCCCTTGCTGCGTACATAAAAGCGTATTCTTGGTCAAATGCAAACACTGAAGACTTGTGGGGAGTCCTGGCTAAAGTCTCGGGCAAGCCTGTGAGGCATGTGATGAACTCGTGGACTAAACAAGCAGGATTTCCTTTGATATCTGCCAAAGTTAGCCACCAAAAATTGAAACTCACTCAGGTCTTTATAATTCTTTCATTTAAGCATTCACTTATGAGAAGATGAATACTGAAAGTGCAATTTCATGATGTTTGCGTATTTTAATTTCAGACACAGTTCTTGTCTACCGGTGCACATGGGAATGGCCATTGGACAGTCCCTATAACTCTCTGTTGTGGATCATATCAGACATGCCATAGTTTTCTTTTGAACAAAAAATCTGATAGTTTTGATATGAAGGAACTTGCGGGTTGCTCTTGTACTGAAGGGAAAGGAAGCAAATTGGAAAATAACAACGGAGAAGAAACTCAGAGCTGTCCTTGGATAAAAATTAACGTGAACCAGACTGGTTTCTACAGGGTGAAGTATGGGGAGGATCTTGCTGCAAGGTTGAAAAGTGCCATTGAGAAAAAGTACTTGACAACTTCAGACAGATTCGGTAAGCTGATTACTCTAAATTAATCTTTGTAATTTGTCATACCAGATCGAAGTTAACCTCAACCAGCTTCTTCATAGGTGTTTTGGATGATTTAAGTGCACTTAGTGTTGCTCATCAGCTACCACTCACATCATTGCTCACTTTGACCGATGCTTATTCCGAGAATGCCAATCCTTTGGAACTTCTTAGTTTGTTACCGGTATGGCTTCTGAATTCATACTTTGAGGCATGTTATATTTGGCTATCCATTATTGATCGTATAAGCATGAATTCATCAGGTAACTAACAGCGCTTTAAGTATTGGAGCTGATGCCGCTCCAGAGTTGTTGGGCTGTATCAGGAAAATCATCATTAGCCTCTTTGATAACACTGCCAAGTATGTTGCTCACTAAAAATCCAATTCAAGGATTCGCAAGTTTACTCACATCTCGAAAATATGATCTGCTCTAGGAAGCTTGGTTGGGATCCGAGACTATCTGAAGCTTACTATGCTGCCCCACTGAGGAGTGAGCTGATCACTGCTCTGGCTGTGGCTGGGGATAAGGCAACAATCAAGGAAGCCAGTAGGCGTTTCAACGTGTACTTCAATGATAGAAACACCTCACTTTTCGCCCCTCAAATAAGACAGGTTTATCTTCTTCTTTTTTTTCTTTTGCTATTTGCTGTTAACTGCCCTCAGCTACAGTTTCTGACAAGTTCTTCTTGATTTTATAGGCAGCTTATGTAGCTGTGATGCAGAATGTTAGCTCATCCAACAGAGCAGATTATGAATCTCTTCTAACCATTTATATCAAGTCTAACAATACAGTAGACAAATCATATATCTTGGGTAACCAACAATTGACAAATTAGTGTCTGAATTCTGAACAGTAGAATGAAATTCCATTTGAACTGCATTTCTTGCTCAATAGTAATAGTAATACTTCCTGCTGGGACTTACAGGTTCATTAACTTCATGCCCGGATGATCAAATTGTTCTCGAATCACTCAACTTTGTACTGTCTCTCGGGGTATGTTAAATTAGTTTACATATACCCGCGACTTGTTTTGTTTTTATCTGATGAGCAAATTTAGCTGAAAGAACAAATACATATTCTTCAAAAATGTAGGTTCCAGCAATTGACGCTTTTGTGGGACTTTCCACCATTAGTTTACAAGGTAGAGAAGTAGCTTGGACATGGTTGAAGGTACCTTTAATTAGTCACTTCACTACCCAGTAACTCATTTCCAGAATCTGTTAGCTCGTTGTCTAATTGATAGCGATGGAATGCAGGATAATTGGGACTTTCTCTTGAAAAGTTTCGACAGCAATATAGGTTCTCTTATCAGCAAGATCGTCTCACCGGTTAGTCAGCCCTTCAAGATTATAATCTATTTTCAACAAGTAACTCTAAAAATCAAGTTTACCAAATTCTATTATGTTCGTCCCACTCGTATGGCAGTTTGCTTGTAAAGAGAAGGCTGTTGAAGTGAAAAAGTTCTTCGCAACTCGAACTAAGCCTTCATTCTCTGAAGCTGTGGAAGAAAGCATACATCAGATTCTCAGGAACGCAAGATGGGTTCACAGCATACAGAAAGAGAAGCATCTCAAAGAAATTGTCCTAAAGTTATCCGGAGGGAACTGTTAACTCAACTCCCAAGAATCATCAACATAAGCACATGAATAAATGTACCTTGACATGGTTTAAATTTCAAAACCAAATGTGTACTTAAAACATTTTTCGAGCAACTCTGTGTCGAAACAAATGTATGAACTTGTCTGAAAAGCTCGAGCTTGAACATATATTTTTACACTAGGTCAATTACGACGTCAATCAAGAGACGAGAGATCATCAGAATCAAACACGGATGAATATGATAGAAAAAAGAAAATCAAATTAAATTAGACAAAAAATTCTTTTTTTCTTCTAGAAGCTTTAATGAAGACATGAATTGTATCGGGTGAAGGAGTTTTTATTTGAAATGATCCAAAATGAGTTTGACATATTAGAAATGATTCAGTTAGTTTCACGTTTTCTGTGTTTTTCAAAACATCGAATATGTAGGATCCGATTTTCTGTATAACCGGATCCCAAAATCTGATGTTATGTGCAAACTCAACACATGAAGTTCTCTCAATCAAACCGAACATAACACCCAATTCTCAAGATCGATTTTCTCAAAAATATCGAAAACCGGAACCATTTGGGTCATTTCTGAGAAAAACTCCAGCTGAAGGACTTTCGCAGTTCTCTTCTCTCCGTTGATTGTAGCTGTATCTGTATCAACGGATTCCTTGCGAAGCCTTCTCTCTTACTGACCAGATGGATCAGTTTACGGGACGAGCTCGCCTGCCCAAATTCGCAGTTCCAAACCGCTACGACCTGACCCTCAAACCTGACCTAGACGCCTGCACCTTCTCCGGTTCCGTCCACATCGACCTCGACATCGTCTCCGACACCTCCTTTATTGTCCTCAACGCTGCCGATCTCACTCTCGTTCCTGGCTCCGTCCTGTTCAACACAGTTCATAAGGTTGATTAAAGTATATCGTCTGATTTTTGCTATTTCTTTGTATTGAGTTGTTGTAGGGTCTTTGTGAGATTGGGAATGATTAGGATATTTTCATGTTGGACTGGAGCGTTTATGACTTGTTGTTGATCAGATTTTGGAACCTGAGAATGTTGAGTTGGTGGAGGAAGATGAGATTCTGGTGTTGGGGTTTTCTGATAATCTGCCGCTTGGAAAGGGAGTGCTCACAATTTGGTTTGAAGGCGTTCTTGAGGACAACTTGAAAGGCTTTTACAGAAGGTATGAAAGAGCTGCCTCATGTATTTCCTGGCTCTTTTTATTTGTAGTTTAGAGCTAGATATCTCGAGTTTTGGCATTGTCTAAATCTAAAATTAGGGTGAGGCAGAGTCTTAAAGTGAACTATGTATACTAAGTCAATGCCACTGATACACGATGGTCATTCATGGGTTCTTGGAAATGTACGAAGAGAGTGATGAAGGATGTACTGCACTTTGAAATTTGAATTGAAAGCTGAGACCGGACAATTTTCATCCTCATTTGTAACAGTTATAACTTTTATCCTTTGCTCTCCAGTGAATATGAAATTGATGGGGATACAAGAAACATGGCAGTAACTCAATTTGAACCTGCTGATGCAAGAAGGTGCTTTCCGTGCTGGGACGAGCCTGTCTTCAAGGTTATTACACAAATCTAGCTTTATCTTCGTGATATCAATAATATAGGAATACTGAAATCTCACTGACTTCAATTACTTGCATTGCATGACAACCTGTTAAACTACTTCTTGGTTTGTGCACTCTACAGGCTACTTTCAAAATCACACTGAAAAATGTTCCATCTGATTTAGTTGCTCTCTCAAATATGCCCATTGTTGAAGAGAAGTCAAATGGACATCTTAAAACAATTTCCTATGAAGAGTCCCCAATGATGTCCACATATTTAGTAGCGGTTGTCATTGGATTATTTGATTTTATTGAAGATCACACCATCGATGGTATTTAGGCTCACTTTCTTCTCAATATTACTCAAAGAAATATTTCACTAACTTTGTTTTCTGACATTCTATGCATAAACAATATAGGAACCAAAGTTCGGATTTATTGTCCAGTAGGCAAGACGGATCAAGGGAAATTTGCTCTAGATGTTGCTGTCAAGTCACTTGAAATATATAAGGAGTATGATTGTAGTTTCTGTGTAGATAGTTGTTAAATGTTAACTGATCTCTATCTCTTATAAGCTTCACCTTATTATGTTGACTTGACACTTTAGTTGTATAGTAGGTCTCTTGAGCTGGGTTTCTGATTTCTATATATATTTTTTGAATTTTGCTATACGTTATGCAGATACTTTGGTGTTCCTTACTCACTCCCCAAGCTTGATATGGTTGCGGTTCCTGATTTTGCTGCTGGTGCCATGGAAAATTATGGATTAGTCACTTACCGCGATACAGACTTGCTGTTTGATGAAAATCATTCTGCTGCATCCAACAAGCAAAATGTAACATTTTGGCCTGATTAGATTTTCTATTGACAAGCTAATTTGCTATCTGGCTATGAGTTAGTTATATGCAAACATTAGTCAGTGAAGCCACGACTTTGTTCAGGTTTCGATATCGGTAACACATGAGCTTGCACATCAGTGGTTTGGAAATCTTGTTACCATGGAGTGGTGGACTCATTTATGGCTAAATGAAGGATTTGCGACATGGGTAGGCCGAAAGTATTTCTGTTTGTTAGTATGTGATGTTATTTGATTGTCGAGCAGGAATGCAGGACTTAGATGTACATTATGTTCAGGTGAGCTACTTAGCTACTGATGTTATCTTTCCCCAATGGAACATTTGGACTCAGTTTCTTGATGAGTCTTCTGAAGCCCTTAGGCTGGATGGACTAGCTGAATCTCATCCCATCGAGGTACGTCACTTGTGAGAGCTTCAACTGGATTCTGTAATATCCTTCCCTTGTAAATATTACCATTATAGATTTGGGTTTTTCTTATTCCACACTCTATCAATAATCAGGTTGACATCAATAAAGCTGATGAAATTGATGAAATATTTGATGCAATAAGTTACAGCAAGGGTGCTGCTCTTGTCCGCATGTTACAAAGTTACCTTGGGGCTGAAGTTTTTCAAGTGAGTGAGCATGCATAAAATACCTTCTATCATTTTGCTTCTATACTTGGGCATGGAGGTTGTACGTTGTGTTGCATATGAGGTATATGTTGTATGTGGGTTATTCCAATCAAGTGATTTTCTTCAATCAGCTCTCACTTGCTGCTTACATAAATAAACATGCTTGCTCGAACGCCAAAACAGAAGATTTATGGATTGCACTGGAGGAAGAATCAGAACAACCTGTAAACACGCTAATGAATTCTTGGACAAGGCAACAAGGATATCCTGTTATTTCTGTTAAGATCAATGGTGGAACATTAGAGTTTGATCAGGTCTAGTTTTTTTTAATTATCCTTTTCCATTTCCCACAGTGCGTTCTTCATTACGTTGGCACCTTTTGATGTTTTTTGAAGCGTCAGCGTCAACTTGTATTAACGACGTTACTACTATGGTTTTTCTTATGATGACAGTCACAATTTCTAACTAGTGATGCGCACGGGGATGGCCAGTGGATTGTGCCATTGACATTATGTGTTGGATCGTATGAGTGTCGTCATAGCTATCTATTAGAGGAGGAATCTGGATTTCTTGATGTAAAAGGAGTACTGGATAGCTTTGTAGCTGACCAGAATTGTAATTGGGTTAAACTTAATGTTGACCAGACTGGATTTTATAGAGTGAAATACGATGATGAGCTTGCTGCTAGACTTAGATATGCAATCCAGAGGAAACAATTGTCCACTGCCGATAGATTTGGTAAACAGTTGTCTATTTTTATTCACTTTTTATTGCAGTAATGGTAGCTTCAATTAACTCATATTAGGACTACTTTGAACAGGCGTTTTGGATGATTCTTTTGCGCTCTGCATGGCACGCCAGTTATCTATGACATCTTTGTTGACCTTGATGGACGCTTATGGGGAGGAACTTGAGTATATTGTCCTCTCAAACTTACTAGATGTAAACCGGTCAATACTTCCTTAACTAAAATCATCAGGTACTATATTTGCATTCAGTCTGAACACCTAATTGCTGTTGTCTTTTGTTGCCGCAGATGTGTCGTAGAATTGTCAGAATAATTGCAGATGCAAAACCTGAAATGCTGGACAGCATCAAAATATTCTTTATCAAACTTTTACAGCTTTCAGCAGAGTATGGATGATAGATATTTATTATTCATTTTCATCGCACCTGTCCTAGACTCCTAGTCTTACACTTACACTCTTACTAATCGTGTTACATGATATGGAACCCTTACTCAGTAAAATTGGTTGGGATCCCAAAGAGGGTGAATCTCACTCGGTCTCAATGTTGAGAGGAGAGATCTTGGCTGCCCTAACTGTCTTTGGACATGATGCAACCTGTAAGGAAGGATCGAGACGCTTCAAAGCATTCATAGAGGATAATAATACTCCTCTTCGTCCTCCTGATATAAGAAGGGTTAGCTAATAACTTTATCAGCTTCAGTTTGTAGGTTTCATTAATTAGTTGTTTCACAACAAACATTTACACTTATGATTTGCGTTTGCAGTCTGCATATGTTGCTGTCATGCAGAAAACAACTTCATCTAACAGACAAGATTATGAATCTCTGCTAAAGATCTACAGAGAAACAGATCTTAGTGAAGAGAGAGCTCGTATTCTTAGTAAGTAGACATTGCATATGCAATTTGGACTTTGGAGCATCTAAGACTAATAGGCCACTTACATTCGGTTTACAGGCAGCCTTCCTTCTTGCCCAGATCCGGACATTGTCCTTGAAGCCCTTAACTTCCTATTGTCCAATGAGGTGTGTACTATAGTCTCTCTTTCGAGATTCATAAATCATTGAGGACGATGATAAAGCGACTTCTCATGTAGGTCCGAAATCAAGATGCTGTCATTGGACTTGCTGTTTGTAAGGAAGGACGTGAAGTGGCTTGGGAATGGCTGAAGGTAGTTTCCATCCGCTTTCCAATACTAGAATCATGACTGTCAATGTCTGAAAATCTGGAGAAAAGATACAGGGTTTTTTTTTAAAAATTCCCACGTAATTGAGGTCATTGGTTTTCTTGCTATAGGATAACTGGGAGTACATATCAGAGACTTGGGGCACCTGTTGCCTGATCCCCGAATTCATTAGTGCTATTGTCTCACCTGTAAGTACACCTCGCCCTCCTCTCTCCGCACCTTCATTAGCCACTTTCTTTTTATGACATTAAAAAGTTCCAAGGTTGAGAAGCTTGTTTCATCGGTAGCGTGTTATTGTTGGGAATCTTGTTATATCTTCTATTTGTTTCTCCATGTTCAGTTTGCGTCAATTGATAAGGCAAAAGAAGTGGATGCATTTTTCGCAACACGCACCACGCCCAGCATAGCCAGAACCTTGAAGCAAAGCATAGAGCGAATTCATATCAATGCCGGGTTGGTTGAAAACATTCAGAGCGAGAAACAGCAGCTTGAAGATGTCGTGACAGGTTTAGCTAGTCATGGATTGTATCCAGTCTAGATCAGATATTGAACTACTAAATGATTTTCCAAAGAAATTTATGGTCTAAATCTTGTCCTTGAGTATTACTTCATCTTGATTTTGTAAACATTGTGTATTTTTTTGTTGAAATTAATGTGATTAAGCTACTTGATCCTAAGAATGTACTGTACTGAAATATCAAATTGTTGTTGGCGTCACCGTCTAATATTGCATTGCATTTCATTTGGACTTATCAAAAAAATTTAAGCAAATTCATTTTATGATAAGTTACACTTTTAATAATTAAAATTGTGGATAATTTATAAAAGCAAATCTATACATTTTCAAGAAAGAAGCAAAACCTAAAAAAAATACAAATTTGACTTTCTTCTAGAAGTTACGTGTATCTCTGGCTGTGTTCACAAGAAACGTAAAATAAAAAAAACCTCTTCATCGTCATTATCTTCCCTTTCGCTTCCATTTTTTGCTCGACCAAGTACGAAAAACAAAACAACTCTCGACTGTTGTGTCGTGTGTCTCACTCAGTCTCCTCGCTTAGGAATGGATCAGTTCAAATGCCAACCTCGCTTACCCAGGTCCGTCGTCCCCAAAAGGTACGACCTGAAACTCAAACCTGACCTCGAAGCATGCACCTTCTCCGGCACTGTACACATCGACGTTGACGTCGTCGCTGATACGCCCTTCGTCGTCCTCAATGCCGCCGATCTCATCATCGCTCCTGGCTCCGTTCAGCTCAAGGCCGCTGATCAGGTAATTTCGATTGCTGACTGCCGATTCACTTTTCGTCGTGCTTTCGTATTTGATTGTAAGTGTTTGAAAAGTAGAAAGCGATTGATCGGTTTTGTAATTTTCTTTTTTTGTAGATCTAATTGGAGTTTTTTTTTAATAAAAAAAAACTTTTTACCTTCTTACTTTTTTGTGTGAATTGGTGGGTGGGAGTTGGGACTGAGTGGTTATTGGGTTGATCAGGTTTTTAAGCCAAAGAATGTTGAACTGGTTGAAGCAGATGAGATTCTAGTGTTGGAGTTTTCGGAGAATATCCCTATTGGAAAGGGAGTGCTGACTATTGGATTTGACGGCACTTTGAATGACAAAATGAAAGGTTTCTACAGAAGGTATTGGAATGTTTATGTTTCATAAATATTACTATGTAATGTTTTGTATTGACTTGAAGATTGGAGACTAGAATCTGACCATGCGAACTTATTTTACTGTCCAAAAAGTTGAAACTTATATGCTGAAAGAACTTTTTATGGCATTCAGCAAGTATGAGATTAACGGGGAGAAGAGGAACATGGCTGTAACACAGTTTGAGCCTGCTGATGCGAGAAGATGCTTTCCATGCTGGGACGAACCCGCTTGCAAGGTGATGATATTCATTTTACCCCCTTTTTCGGTCAATTTGATGTAATTACGTAAATGGTAATATGCATATTATGGGGGTACTGATTCCGCAGTTGAGTTTCCAATTTCAATAGAAATCATTGACAAAGGCTTTTGGGTTGCATGTTGCAGGCCACATTCAAAATCACACTTGATGTCCCGTCAGATTTAATTGCTCTCTCAAACATGCCCATTATTGAAGAGAAGTCAAATGGACATCTCAAAACAGTGTCCTACCAGGAATCCCCAATTATGTCGACATATTTGGTAGCTGTTGTCATTGGGCTGTTTGATTATGTTGAAGATCACACTACGGATGGTATTAATTTGCATGATCACCATTCCTTATTTGCCAACATATCTGTAGATGGTTTTTCTTATCCTTATATCAATGTGATCAGGAATCAAAGTCCGGGTTTATTGTCAAGTAGGCAAGGCTGATCAAGGGAGATTCGCATTGGATGTTGCAGTAAAAACACTTGTTTTGTTCAAGGAGTAAGATCTTAGTCCCTTCATATGTCACCCCAGTGTTTGATAGCCACCTTATGGTCTTCGGTTTTGTTGTCCTATATGCCCAATCCACAGTCTCGGCTAGTTATCTTCAGTTTATGCATGTGCAGTTCTGTTGATTACTTTTCTGTGTTGGTTATGTAGTTACTTTGGTGTCCCGTACTCGCTCCCCAAACTTGACATGATTGCAATTCCTGATTTTGCTGCTGGGGCGATGGAAAATTATGGTTTAGTTACATATCGTGAAACAGCATTGCTCTTTGATGAAAAACATTCTGCGGCTTCTAACAAGCAAAGGGTGATTTTCCAATTCCCTTGCTTCTCCCCCTATCATTATTTTGTAGGACAAATTGTTGACTCAACCCATTATGTCTAGGTCTCGACTGTAGTTGCTCACGAACTTGCACATCAGTGGTTCGGCAACCTTGTCACCATGGAGTGGTGGACACATCTATGGCTGAACGAAGGATTCGCCACATGGGTTGGTGAATGCGGTTTTCAGTTAAATAAATGAATTATCTGTATGAATTTAGTCAACTTTCTAAATATGTATGCTTATTCAGGTGAGCTATCTAGCCACTGATGCCATATTCCCGGAATGGAAAATTTGGACCCAGTTTCTTGATGAGTCAACTGAAGGCCTCAGGCTGGATGGACTTGCCGAATCTCACCCCATTGAGGTATGCCAGTTGTAGCTCTAGCTTGTAACAATGCAAATTTTTTCCAGTTGTGTGGGTTTGATACTTGTCTTGTTGAATATATGTGATTTATTCTAACTGGTACATCTTCTCGTTTTTTCTATAAAAAAACTTCATCAGGTTGATGTAAAGCATGCTTGCGAAATTGATGAGATATTTGATGCGATCAGTTACCGAAAGGGTGCATCTGTCATCCGTATGCTACAGAGCTACCTCGGGGCTGAGGTTTTTCAGGTTAGCGAGCTGGCTTATATTTCGTTTCCATCTCGATGATGTACATATATATATTTTCGGTTTCTTACATCAGGAAGAGTCATCAGCTATGATAGATAATCTAAATTGAAATCGGATGTTTAATTTGCCATCCCGTGAGTGATTATATGTGTCCCAGAAATTCAGCTGGACTAATCAGGATTTGTAACCTACCGACTTTCTTTTTCTATTGAATTTGAAAAATTCTAACTTGAGTGGTCTGGCAAACCAGAGATCACTCGCTGCATACATAAAAAAATATGCTTGCTCAAATGCAAAAACAGAAGACTTATGGGCTGCACTGGAGGAAGGATCAGGCCAACCTGTAAACAAGTTAATGAATTCATGGACAAAGCAACAAGGTTACCCAGTTGTCTCTGTTAAAGTAAACGGCTCAACCTTGAAGTTTGAACAGGTTCAGTCGATTGCCTTGTTAATTGTATTGTTTATTATGCTTTGGTTACCATCTCTTATTAAGATGTTCTTCATGAGTTTTTGTGATCACAGTCACAATTTTTGTCAAGTGGTGCACAAGGTCACGGACAATGGATTGTGCCAATTACACTATGCACTGGATCATATGACTCTCGGCATAGTTACCTATTGGAAAACAAATCTGGTTCTCTTGATATAACGGGAGTGTTGGATAGCTCTGCTGAAAACAAACATCGCACTTGGGTGAAACTTAATGTGGACCAAAGCGGTTTCTACAGGGTAAAATATGATGACGAGCTAGCTGCAAGGCTTCGATATGCAATTCAGAGTAAACAGTTATCTGCTACTGATAGATATGGTAACGAAAGATTTATTTCACATTTACTTAAAAGCATGTGTTAGATTGTAAGATATGCTCAATACAACGTGGTACTATGAACAGGTGTTCTGGATGACTCATTTGCACTTTCCATGGCCCAGCAATTACCTCTGACATCTCTGTTAACATTGATGAGTGCTTATGGGGATGAACTTGAGTATATCGTGCTATCAAACCTAATAAGCGTAAATTTACCCACTCACACTTAGTGATCAGATTGGTACTTTCACTCTGTGTATCCTGACTTCAGCTGTCTTTTTTCCGATGCAGATAAGCTTTAAGATAACGAGAATTGTTGCAGATGCAAAACCTGAAATTTTGGACAGCGTCAAACAATTCTTTATCAAACTGTTCCAACATTCTGCCGAGTATGGATTTTTGAATTTCATACTCTTTCTATTTTCCAATTTCCATGAATTCATTTTGAATGGACTAATAAATCATGTTACATAATTTTGGTTTCCAGAAAGCTTGGCTGGGAATGCAGATCAGGTGAGTCTCATTTGGAGGCAATGTTAAGAGGCGAGATCCTGACAGCCCTTGCTATATTTGGACATGATGAAACCCGGCAGGAAGCATGCAGACGTTTCGAAGCATTCGTAGAGGACAGAAATACCCCTCTTCTCCCTCCTGATATTAGAAGAGTTAGTGATTGCTGAAAATGAGGTCTAAATTTCATTTTTCGTACCCTTCATGGCTATCTGCTTAAAGAATGATTTCTATCGCAGGCTGCATATATTGCTGTTATGCAAACTGTCAGCTCGTCAAACAGACAACGGTACGAGTCTTTGTTGAAAATCTATAGAGAAACTGATCTGAGTCAGGAAAAGACTCGCATTCTAGGTAACTAATCAGTGCAAAAGTGTCAAAATGCCCTCTGAATTTATGATTCGTTGACTGATAACTTCCAAATATTTTTGTTTGTTAGGCACATTGGGTTCTTGCCCGGACCATGAAATCATTCTTGATGTCCTCAACTTTCTTTTATCTTCTGAGGTATATGTCTACATCCTTCATCTGTTTCTTCATTTTCCTCAGATGATAATCACTGAGCACAAAATCCAATTGCTTTTCTGGTCATGTAGGTCCGAAATCAAGATGCGGTTATTGGACTCGGAGTAAGTAGGGAAGGACGTGATGTGGCATGGAAGTGGCTGCAGGTAGTTTCTATTCATTTCTTATCGAAGAACTACTATAAAAATAGACTGCACGGAGTAGCAATGATTGTGGTCTTCTTTGTTCCAAAAAAATATTGAGGTCTTTTGTTTCAATGGTTTAGGATAACTGGGAGTACATATTGAAGACCTGGGGCTCTGGTTTTCTGCTCACTCGTTTCATCAGCTCGATAGTCTCACCAGTAAGCGAATCACATCCATCCATCCTTTCTTCCTTAATCGCATCCATCCAGTAAGGTATTGGTATTGCTATTGCTATTGCAAAATAAATCGTATAACATTTATCCTCGCTTCCTTGTCAGTTTGCGTCTTCTGAAAAAGCAGAAGAAGTGAAGGAGTTCTTCTCAACCCGCTCCAAACCTTACATCGAGAGAACCCTGAAGCAAAGCCTCGAGCGAGTCCACATCAACGCAGAGTGGGTCAAAAGCATTCAGGGCGAGAAGAACCTTGAAAATGCCATTACAGAATTAGCTTATGCATCCTGTGGTGGATTTTCTTCCTAAGTCATTCAGTCACATGTATCTCCAATGGCTTCAGCCAGTTACTAGTTTCTACTTTTACGAAAAGACACATACATCTGTGTTTGAAGTTTGATTCCAAATAATAAACCTCTTTACATAACTTCATTTCCAGGTGTTTTTACTTTTTTTTCTTCTCTTTTTGAAAAAAAAAAGTCAAAAATCATAACCACTGTCTAAATGTTCCAAATCAGAAACTCCTGTGTATTTATGGAGTCCTTCTACAAATTCTTGTCCAAATTTATGCAGGTGCATTCGAGGGAGTTCGAACTGTCGATCTCCTGATCATTCGATCAAAACTGTGACTGCTAGATCACTACTCATGATGCAACATCTTGATCTCTAAAAAGAATTGGAAAAGCATGAAAAAAAATCCTGGATGATAACTTTTCAGTAAAGTATAAGCAGCTGTGGAAAACTTTTGCATTTTCAGATGTTCACACACTTCATACCAGACCCTTCTTCTGTTGCACAACCTTTCGGATCACATCAATTGTGTCACGGATAAAGGTAGAGCATTCACACAGGCAAAATGGTTATCCAAACTTTCACCGTTTGCATAAGTATATTCTCACGAAGCTGGCTGATATTGTTCCTACAACGATGAGACACAGTAACTATTTTTTGATAAAGGAGCGGAAATTCTTCCGACATTGTAAAAAAATGAATATTTGATTCCATATATTGTCCGCACCTGCATAAGTCCAACCGTTTGTTCCTTAATACTCAAAAAGTCAAGAAGCATATCAATTCTATGATATAAAGGATATTATTATACCAAGGAAAAATACAACGGAAATGTAGGGAAAAGGAAACTTCATTGTTAAGTATAAACAACTTCACGAAGAAAAAGTCACAAAGTCCCAAAAGATCAAAGCATAAAAAAAAGTCGGCAATATACGATAAGTAGAGTTCACACCATAAACTTTCTCTAGAGATTGTTGACTCATTCTACGTTCATTTGATAGCTAAAGAAACACATAATAAGTACCTAAACAAAAAGCACTGTTATGGCGCAAGAAAGATTCAATAACATATACATCTAGACAGTTTGAGAAAGCATCGTATAAATATTGACAATGGATACCATAAATATATTTGAAAATAGAAAAATGTATGTAAATCAACTACATGAACCTGTATGTTTCTTTTTGTGTATGTAAGCTTAAATCTATGCAACCATTCATTCCTTGAATTGTCGTAGGGTAATTAAAAAAATCATTTAGGTATATAACTTTGCCCTTGTGACAATTCAAGTCGAATGAATGGATGGTAGTAAACAAAAACAAAAAAACAGTATCCCGAAAGAATCACAACATGGACATAAAGACAGAACAAGTTGTGTACCATTTTACAGGAAAGGTGTAACAGCGCGTCCATGATGCAATAGATTGTGCGCAATTGCGTCTCTAGTGTTCTTGGAGCTCATTGATCTTAATGGGATCTCAGGTACCATTGGATCATCAAAAAGTTCGTATATCTGATCGGGATGCATCTCCTCGTTCCTAATCTCGCAAATGTTATGCAACACACAACACGCTCCAAGCACGACTGGCAAGTCCTGCAGCTTTACTTCGGTCCTTTTCTGCAAGCAGCTCCATCTCCCTTTCAACCTCGCAAACGCGTCTCTACTGATTCTCTGAATGTCGCCAATTTTTTTGTTGAAGTCATGCTGACCCCAAGTGAGTTTTTGCTGCGTATAAGGCACTAGAACCCAATCCATCAGCGGGTAACCGGACCCTCCGACAACCCATACACCATTCAGCAATCCCCCGCTCGCCCTCTGATACAATGCGCTCTTCTCCAAGACTTGATCATCCGGCATTGATCCTGGCCATCCAATGCACACATCAGTAAATACTCCTCTATGATTTACTACACCCTGCACTGTTATCGAATAACTAGTCTTCTGATTTCTCTCGGTATGCCTCTTGTTGAAATATGCGGCAACACTGATCTTCGGTGCAATGATAGGAACATGAGTAGTATACATAGATCCAACCACATTCGGGATACCCGAAATTGCCTGAAATTCATCCTTCATCAACCTCAACGTCTCCTCATCGGGCCATTGCAAATACTTGGGCATCAAAACAGTCTTGATTGCGGAACAAACTTCAAGCACAAGCTTATGACAAGTCGATATACCTAATCCAAATTTCTTCGAAACAACACGAAGAGGCTCGCCTGTAGCCAGCCTCCAGATGCACACAGCCACTCTCTGTGGAACAGGAATGGCATTACGCAGCGTAGTGTCCTCCTTCGCTACGTGTAGTTTCAGCTCATCGCAAATCAGATCAAATGTCTGCTTCCCCATTCTAAAAGCCTTCTTGAATTCCTCCTCTGGAAAATCAGGTTTGCAACACTCATCCCACCACGCATTTGACCTGTCCTTCACCCACAGCCGCCTGTGCTGACTAGTTGTCCCTGTGCCGTTATTTTTACCTTTGACCACCTCCTCCTGCGCAGCCACGGCCACGGTGGAGACCACAGCGGCGGCAGCAGCACGGGATCGTTTTCTCTTACTCCTGTCAGCCTCGTTCATTTCCCTGAAATGGGTCTCCGAATCCGACTTAAACTCTATCAAAGCTTGAGTCTTTCGGCGATGGTGAGCTTCGAACATAGCTCTCTCCTCCTCCGCCGCCCTCTCCGCCTCCGCTTCCTCCACCTTCTCCTGCTGTTCCATCGCCAACGAAGTCATCAAAATCTCAGTTAAATTCTTCTTCTTAAACCTCTCCTCTCCCTCGCTCTCGCTCCCGCTCCCGCTCCCTTCCTCGCTCTTCCTCCTCCGCTTCCTCCTCCCACCGCCGCCGCCGCTCGTCACCGGATCCATCCGCTCCTCCTCCTCCTCCTCTTCTCGCTGCTTCTTGCTGTAAAACAAGTTGTAGAAATAGGAGCAGTCGTCTTCAGGAGTTACCAAAGTCGTGGTTTTCATACGATGACGCAAAATGAGGAACGCAAAACGAAGATTGAAGATATTAACGATTGGACGAAAGAAAGAGATTTGGACAACAAAACAAGTCAGATTTATACAAATCCACCAAACCCGACGACAAATTCGGTAATGAAATAAAAAATAAAGGATCAAACTTTTTTTAATACTCCTGAAATTCAAACCCTGAAATCGAGAACTAAAGCTTGAGAGGTGTGAAAACTGCAAACAGCAACAAAAATCGAATATTAACTAATTAAAATTCAAAGCGTTGGTGACTGAAAACGAACCACGCCTCAAGTGTGAAACGTCGATTTGTCAAAACAGTGGACCCATCTGATGCCAGAGCTGCTTTTTTGATTTCAATCTCAATCCACTCCGCGATCTGCATCTGCTTTGCTCCGCTCCAGTCCAGTCCAGATAAAATTCGGATTAAAATAATAATATTAAATTTAATTGCAGTGCAGTGCTGTGAATCTGAAAGCGCGTTGAAAGGATTGAGGAGTGGAGGCGTGTGAAAACGCGGGACGGTGGCGGTGGGGCGGCAGTAGATGCTGATTGGTGGGTTACCTTTTTCCATGTTGATGTTACCGAGTATAATTAAGGTAATTAACTATTCAATTAATTGCTCATTTAATCAGTTTGATACTTTGATTTAATAAATGTGTTTTTGTATTGTGTTTTTTATTTGTGGGTTGGTCGTTTTTAAATAAGTGATGCTTTCTCTTCTTCTTTTTTATGTCATGTTTTTTTTTCATTTTGGGAGTAAATAATGTTAGAAGAGATAGAGATATCACTAACAATGTTTTCATTAACATTTGTTGAAGTTATTGTGATTTTAAATTAGTTGATTTTAATTTTAGGACTAAATTGAAAAGCTTATTATTATTCTTATTGAAGGTTCAGATTAGTTATACTTATGCTTTCTATTTTTTTTATTGTTACTTATGCTTTCTATTTATTCATAAATTTTTTAGCACAAAATTCTATACATTATAATTTAAAAGTCATTCATCGCGGATGCCTTCCTCTTTCCGTCTTGCACGTGTATGTGTTGTTGGCTTCCAGTGGAGGTGTTATTCGATCGTCATGATGGACACGCCGTGTCTAACAATGGTAAAGGTGCCCGATATGGCCTGTGCTCAAATGTTGAAAATTGTACCAATAGTTTCGGGGTAGATGTGTGCGGATACATGGTAAAGGTGTCGGACCTGACCTATGCTTCAAGACGCGGATATATGTACCAATGATTTCGGATCCGCTCGAGATGCCTTGATAGAGATCGACGATTGATATATATGTACTAGACAATTAAGGCTATCACGATATGTATTGAAATGTTATAACTTGTACCCTTTATAAAAAAAATCAATTTGTGTTGTCAAACGAGTAACGAATTTTAGTATTTGAGATAGAGATGGCTCGTTTCTTCTTTTTTTATATAATGGGGTACACCTATTCGGAATATTACAATGCATATGATGTCTTATCATCAAGTACATATATATTGATATCTGAAAGTTCATGTAGACATGCACAAACTCGGGTTCTGGTTGAGTTCGGGCCAGACTTTTCTAGATTTGATAACCCATACAATCTGGTCGGGTTAAACTCGTCCGGTCAATTCGGGCTCAAAATCTTATCCAAGCCACTCCTATTTACTGGGTCGAGTCACCCATCGGGCCAACCCGCTACAAATATGTATCCATACATTTTAATTTTTCTTTAAACTTAAATAAAAATATTATAATTTTCCTGCACTACAACAATACATTCTCGATGATGGATCATAATATTCACCATTGATGCATACCCAAACATTCATTACACTGATGCATTCCCGAACATTCACCATACTTCTTACTTTCATTCTTTTTTAAAATTAAAAATAATAAAAATTAGAATCTAATTTGTAACGGGTAATGGGCGGGCCAATGAACCCGATTCGGAAGCCCGACCCTATAAAAATACGGACCTAGTCGGGCTTGGTCCGTCGGGGTAGTGTGCTTGTCCAAGCCTGTTATATTGACGGGGCGAGTGGGAAAGTCCGGTCGGCCTGGCCCGGATTTGTGCAGGTTTAAGCTCAAGATACCTTTACCGTTGAAAGACACGTTCATCTTGACGGTCAGAGGAAGCATCCACAAGGGATATATGAAGCATCACGCACAAGACGTGAAGAGAAAAATGAATAGGAAGAGAAAATTCACACAAAATTATAGAAAAAAGTATCATGAATTTGAATTCTTCCACTAGACCACATCCTTGTTGACGGTACGTTCCTCTTGAAAACACATACTCTCTCTGTCCCTCAATGTTTGTCCACTTTCCTTTTTGAGCGTCCCCTAATATTTGTCAACTTTCCTTTTATATACATAACTCAATAATCAAATCAATCTTCTCTTTCGTACCAAAAAAATTATTTTTATTTAAAAAATTGTACTTTCCTCCACTTTTATTATCATTTATTTACTATACGGGACCCACATTCACATACACTCTCCTCCACTTGTTCTCTATCATTGTCCTTATTTGCTTTTCTTAATTCCCGTGTTCATTGTCCTTTTGAACAAACAAAGTGGGACGAAGGGAGTATTTAATTTTCAATTGAATTGGAAAACAGGAAGACAAAAAAAAGTGATAGTCAAAAAGTTCCTCGATCATTCATGGATGCCGTGTTTGAGCTGTAAATGTTGAATAGGGGGGACATCAAATCAAATCCTATGTTTAGCTAGCCGCTTTCTTGCCCCGCAAGCAAAGGACTCTTCCTTTTAGATGTAATTGTTTAGCTCTATCGTACGTAAAACAGTATAATCTATAATTCATCGATTTTAATTCACATCATCTAATTTAATTTGAAACAAAAACTAAAAAAGAATGAAAAAAAATTTCTTCCGCGTTTCCAATTCAGCCAGTCGCGTCGCATTATTCATTCTCTGATTGACGGCTGAATCCTCGTTGTCCCGATTCCCGGCGCAGAAATTCGAGTATCGAGCTACTTCGCTACTTTGGCGCGAGATGCGGTCGTCCAAATTTGGAGACGAACCAATCAGCCCTAATTGGGATCGGAAACCCTAATTTAGAAACCACGTGTGAAGTCGAAATTAGGGTTTGGGCAAAATGGAAACAGCAGAACCCATGAGGGTTGTAATCAGCCAGTCCATCGTCCAGCCTTGTACGCAACACCGCTTGGGCCAATTTGAGACCATCCTGATAATGGAGGTTGGTGGTTATATACGTCATTTTTCCCTGACTCCGTTCAGGCGTCGGATCAACCAGGAAGCTTCTTAGCCAGGTCAGATATGTATCGACTTTTCGCAGTTGAGGCTGATGATGGACTATCAACAGATCATCAACTGAGGTCCGTGGCCGAGTTGACGGTTGTTGCTATAGATAAGGATAATGTGAGTAGCAAATGTGCTTTTCGATGGGCGATGGACAATCTGTTTGAACATAATGATGCCAGCCAACCCATTCTGGTGTATGTCAACAGCAGTAAGTTATTCAGTTCACCATCTTCGTAATTCTTCTTTCTGATTAGGTTTGCACATTTGGATTGCTGTTATTTGAATTTACATTTGGTTGATATTTTTTCCCGCACATAAGTGTTTGTGTTACTACCTCAAATAGAAGTATTATGATTTCAGGTTAGGATTTGATGCAAAAGTTATAGTGCCTTCAGAATTTAGTCATAGATGTTAATACATTTTGCAAGTTTGGATTAGACATTCCACAATTCAATTTGCCTAATTGGAAATGCCGTAGTGAAGAAGTCAACATGGAGAGACGGTTGGACATGCACTAAAATCTCAGGGGGTCCTTCTCTCACTTCTAAAAATAGTGTTGTACTGGAACATCATCTAGAACAAACTCAACTGAAATATGCATGGAAGATATTGTAAAGAAGCAACACATAGAATAAGAGGTGCTGATTCCTGGGGGTTCTTGTCAGACCAGGCTTCCTTGGATCTCACTTTTTCGGGTACAGATGTGCCTGCGAGGGAAAGTGGATATTCTGGAAGTTTTTCTGTCAAGATATTGCGAACATGACTCTTGACCTATCTCTTCATTTGAAATCTGTGGCTGTGGCCGTTGCTGATGAAAACTGTGAATATGCCATGAAATGGGCTGTAGATCATTTGTTGATTGACTCTGAAGACCCTTCTCTGATAATACTTCATGTTTTACCAAGAAGACAAAAAACTTATAATCAAACCAATCATTTTTATCCGGATCCTAGATGGAGTTCGCCATCGTCTTTGGTGTGGGATGCTCCCGAGGACAATGGTACCAATTTTAAGCATTACAGTTTATGTTGCATTGATGTAGATAATGTTATGCTCTTGTTGGGTTTGTACAATATGATGGAATCAAATTTATTATTTGTATCACTATGTCATTTTTTGTGCTGAAATCATGACAAAATTTTCTTCTTCTTATACAACCATAATTATGTTTGTGCAGAACCTCCGACTGAGTTCGACAAGAAAAATAATGAAGCTGAACTGGAGCAGCTATTCAAGTCATACCGTATTTATTCTGCTCGTAAAGGGGTTCGTATTTTTAAGAACTATCGTAAGTTCTCAAAAGCATACCGTCATGGGAACTAACCAACATGGGCTTCAGGTTAAAATAAAAGAGGTTGTTCTCGAGGACAATGATGTTTCCAAGGTGATACTGTCCTACATCAAAACCAACCACATCAGTAACGTTGTTGTTGGTTCAACAAAAGGGAAAACTTTATCAAAATGGTGGGTTTATTCTCTTTCAATTTGTAATCAATACACCGTGAGATACAAACACTAAATGATCCATTACATCTTTGTTGCAGGATGAAAATTGATGTGCCCACCACTGTTTTGAAAAATGCACCCGAATTCTGTTCTGTCTATGTAGTTTCAAAGACAAAGCTCCTTTCTGTCAAACAAGCCCAACGGCCTGCAGCTAATACTGCTACTCCACCAAAGATGCCATCTCCAGTTGCATTTTTGACTTCAGAACAACTGGACATAGAGAGCAGCAAGTAAGTAAGATTCTTTTATATATATTTGTGCGAAGTTCAAATGATGTTGGGATGGTGTTAATAGTTTTTGTTGCTACCTATTTGCTTGCTTTTTTCACGTGGAAACAGAGGTCAATCTGCGAAGCCAGGCCATAGGAGCACATTCTCAAATGGACTGCCTTCTGGGAGAGACCATGAGATTGTTATAGGCCCTGCTCACGATAGGCTTAGGAGTGCTCCTGTGTCGATGGAGAATATTGAGTTCGATATATCTGAGGCATCTTCATTTAGCTGTGATTCTTATTCGGACGATAATGATGCGTCAAGGACATCGTGTTTTGGAGCATTTAATGTTGAAGGATTAGACTTCTATGGGCTTCCCGACACTGCATCCAGGTCCAGTTGTAGTATTGGGACTCTTCCAGTAAGTGTTGTTCATCAGAAGTAGCAAGAGCCAAACAGAAGCTATTTTTCATAATAGAAATCCTAATGAGTTTTTGTGCGTTGCAGCGGGAAGTTGAGGCAGAGATGAGAATGATGAAGCTTGAGTTAAAACAAACAATGGAAATGTATAACAATGCATGCAAAGAAGCTATCTGCGCTAAAAAGAAGGTATCAGGAGATTCTCTAACTTTCGACTTATGTAAGACATTTTCCAGGGTTCATGGCAATGCTAATGAAATTCAATGTAGGCAAAAGAGCTTGAAGAATGTTGGAGGGAAGAAACGTGCAAGCTTGAGGAAGCCAGGCAGGCTGAAGAGAGAACTCGTTTAATGATGGAAAAGGAAAAACGAAAATACAAAGTTGCCATTGAGGCTGCAGAGGCAGCAAAGAAGCTAGCCGAGATAGAGGCTGAAAGAAGAAAGAATGCAGAGTCGAAGTTTAAAGAGGCAGAGAACCTGATTTTACTGTCCCGCCATGATTTACGCTATAGGAAGTACACTATAGAAGATATTGAAGCAGCTACTGAAAATTTCTCGGACGCAAGGAAAATTGGGGAAGGTGGATATGGACCTGTGTTTAAAGGGTACCTTGATCACACCCCAGTAGCTATCAAGGTTTTAAGGCCTGACAGCACACAGGGAAAGAAGCAATTTCAGCAAGAGGTATGTCATGGCATAGAGAGATATTCAGTGGTACTTGTACTTCCATTTTTTTCCATATATTAATCATTTCTCCTTGCATGCACTGCACAGATTGAGGTCCTTAGCTGCATCAGACATCCAAACATGGTTCTGCTAATTGGAGCTTGTCCGGAGCATGGATGCTTGGTGTACGAGTACATGGATAATGGGAACTTAGAAGATAGACTTTTTCGAAGAGAGGGGAGGTTACCTCTGTCTTGGAGAAAGCGGTTCAATATAGCAGCCCAAATTGCGACTACCTTAGCATTCCTTCACCAGTCCAAGCCTGAACCTATAGTGCACCATGACCTCAAACCTGCAAACATCCTCCTCGACTGCAATTACATGAGTAAAATTAGTGATGTTGGTCTAGCACGTCTGGTTCCTCCATCTGCAGCTGAAGATGTCACTCAATATCACATTACTTCAGCAGCTGGAACGTTTTGCTATATGGATCCAGAGTATCAACAGACCGGCATATTAACTACCAAATCCGATATATACTCCTTGGGTGTACTCCTACTTCAAATTATCACAGGCAGACCTCCGAAGGGCCTCATCAACGATGTGGAAGCTGCCATAGCAAGCAATAAATTTGAAGAAATATTGGACCCTTCAGTGACCGATTGGCCAGTTGAGGAGGCGCTAACATTCACCAAATTAGCAATGAAGTGTACAGAGCTGAAGCAGAAAGACAGGCCAGATCTTTCTTCAATAATAGTTCCAGAGCTAAACCGGTTTAGGTACATTAGGAAGAACTTTGGATCTGGCAGAACCCCTTCTCAGAGCTCATTGGCTAGTGGCCGTAGCTCAAGTTCATGCTCCACAATGACTGATTGCAGCCAGGTAGTGATTACATTTTAACTAACTAGCCGCTACCCTGTATGCTTTTTTTGATGGACTTGTTTTCCACTTCTGATAGTTTCTTATATCCTTCGTCTTTGTAACCAGGCATCAACATTATTCAGTTATGGCTCTGGATCAAACTCTAGTTTCAGCCCAAGTGATGACAACAGTGTTTGACATCCTAGGATGCCCATGGAAGCTGAAGTTTCCCCATAATGAGCTAAAAGACACTCAAGGCCAAACACATGAAACTTCAAAAATAATAGTTCCAGGTTTTGATATGTTTTTTTTGTCTCCGTGTATGTTAATCATCAAGAGTGAACCAAGATCATTTGATGTAAATTTTGTATTCACGTTTCTTGGCACATCAGCCATGCAGTTGCAGGCTGCAGCCTATATAAAAGTCTGTTTCCTAGGAAAACCTTTCCAATTTGCCCATTTGGCATTGTCTACAAAATTGCAATGGCATTTTGTTAATATGTTATAGAATAGGAAGAGCGTTCAAATAAGGCAGTCAAAATAAGAATGAAGCAGTGAGGCACGATCTCGTGCGTCCATCAAACCCACTTGTGTATTCTGGGCGCGTCACGTGTCACAGCCGCCGTAATAATAACTTTCGTGTTCACACTGCTTTTACTATTTAAACACTATTCACACAAGATGAGTGGCTCAAATCGTACTTCACTGCCTCATTCTACCAACCTTCCTTAATCGAATGCTCCCCATAGAATAGGGGCGTAAATATATCAAAGTGAAAACTTGGGTCTGCTATCTTTAAACAACGGCAACTGATATGAACGGCGCCGTTTAAGTCACACCGACCATATGCAGCTGCAAGACGCTGCACAGACAGTTCCACAGAAGCCGAAACCCTAATTTGTGCATCTGCTCTGCGTTTCTTCTGGCGATTCATTCAAGGTAAATTACTCAACCCTCTCTATGCCGAACCCAGCAATTAAGTTTTATATTTTTGAGTCGATGATTGCTAGTTGCTTGACTTGGTTATCTCATGCTTCAAGGTTACTGAGGAAATCTCGAAATGGCTGCAAGCCGGGAGGAGATTAGTGAGCAGCAGACGCCATCGAAACCAGTGCAGATATACCCCACCGAGAGAACTGGAGTCTCTTCTTTCTGGAAGGGTATTTCATTTTCACACACTTCCTTGTAAGACTTTATGCATTATTTAGTCCATATCTCAATTTTGAACTTTTACAGAGAAATATGAAAGGGAAGCGAGAAAGTATTGGGATATCTTTTACAAGAGACATCAAGACAAAGTGAGGATCATCTTGTTTTATTCGACTTCCATTCAATTACTTGTTGTTCTAGCTTTAGTTTCACGTGAAAGAAAATTCACTAGCATGTGATGGAGCTGTTAGTTAAGACTCCCTTTCTCACTTTTAAAGAAAACATATTATATCCGAGTGGGCATATAATCTTAGTATGTCAAATTCCATGTACTCCATAGCGTATTAGTTATTTATACATGCTACTCAATCCATGAGGCAAATGATCGTTTTTTTGCTCTAGTTCTTCAAGGATCGTCATTACCTAGACAAGGAATGGGGTGTCCACTTTTCTGTAAGTTCACATTGTACAGCTGGTGTAGAATTTTTATTTTCCAAAATAATTTATGGAACGTGCCTGGCACTGATCTGAAAACTGTTGAAATTTTCAGGGAAAGGGAAGAAAAGTTGTTCTCGAGGTATATCTTACCGTCAAGTGACTACACTATAGTCTTTTGGATAATGAATGAAATTAAGACTCCCTAGGAAATTTTTGGAAAAAACTGTCTTACTAAATATTATCCGTAATGACCTCTGACTATCTATCAGGTTGGATGTGGAGCTGGAAACACTATATTTCCTTTGGTTGCTACATATCCTGAGATTTTTGTCTATGGGTGTGATTTTTCATCTCGTGCTGTGGAATTGGTTAAGGTTTGTTCACTTGATCTTCAATATTCATAAAATTAACGTAATATACCAAGCGAGTTCATATTCCCTATGAAACGTTAGTAATTAAAGTATAAGATACTTCAAAGTTCAAATATATACTTCAAATGTTGATTGATTATATAATCAACTGATCTTGTTAATTTGGGCATCTCTCATTGCAGACACATAAAGAATTCATGGAGTCTAGAGTCAATGCATTTGTTTGCGATTTGACAGTCGGTGATTTGAGTGCCCACATATCCTTATCATCTGTTGACATTGTGACCATGGTACACGTATTTTCGCTTTCACCACTTTCACCTTCAAGGGGCTATCTTTTTTTTTATTTATCAATCCTTGAAGTTGAACTTATTCTAGTGCTGCATGGTTGACCAGCTGACTTGTTAAGCAGATATTTGTCTTATCTGCAGTATCCCCAGAGAAGATGTCATTAGTGTTACAGAACATCAGGAAAGTTCTAAAAGTAAGAAATTGGAAACTGCTTCTTGCATGATAATTTTGTTTAAGCATTTCAGATGATATAAAAACACTCTAAATGATCTTGTCAGCCAAATGGATTGGTGCTGTTCCGGGACTATGCACTAGGCGACCTCGCCCAGGTAGACATATGTCTTAAATTATTTGTGTTTCATGATGTTCCCATCAAGATGACACAGTGCAATTTGGTTTGCGGCGTAATTTCTTATATTTTCTGTCTGACCTTATATGACGATATGATTTCCTGATTGTCCATTCATGCTTGTTTTGTATTGCTAGGAACGATTTAGTTGCAAGGACCAGCGTATCAGTGAAAATTTCTATGTTAGGGGTGATGGCACTGTAGGTTTCACTCATCCAAATATGTCTTTCTTAATTTATAAGAATGTCTTATTACATCTGTCAAACAGGTCCTATATACTTATGTGTTCTACTGGTGTTTCAGCGTGCTTTTTACTTCTCCGATGACTTCTTAATGTGTTTGTTCAAAGAAAATGGATTCAAAGTTGAAGAATATGGTGTGTGTTGCAAGCAAGTAGAAAACCGTTCAAGGGAAATAGTCATGAATAGGTAAGCAGTTATATGAATACTTTTTTATTTGGGTGTATAACATGACATGCAGTCTACACAAACAATTTGACTACAATCAGTGTTCTAAAAAACGGCCGCCTAGGCGGCCTTTTTTTAGAACCCGTTCCGTTTTATGCAATTAGGCGGTCCTGGGCGGTTAAATCGACTTCTGGGCGGTCTAAATCGATTTCTAGGCGGAATGGTCAACTACATGTCAATAGTCAAACTTGAAGGGCTTATTTGTTAATTTTTAAAAATTAACTTATTGAAATTAGGGATTCAGATTTCAATACTTCAATTTGTATTGTTTCTGCTGCATGTTTCTTATTTTTCATAATTTGGATTTGATTAAATGTTCATATTTCTTTGCAATGTGTTTGAACCCATGAATTGATTAAAAGTCTACATTTTGAAGAATATGGAGGAAGAAATTTGTATATTAAATAATGTATATATAATTATATATTTAAAAATATTAAAAATTCAAAACCGATTAATCCCCGCCTAGGACCCGATTAATCCCCGATTAATCCTTGAAGACCCTTTCCGCCCGATGCCCGCCTAGCGTTTTTTGGAACACTGACTACAATATACAAATAATTTAAGCCATGCAATCTCCTGTTGTGCTAGGCGATGGGTGCAAGCTGCTTTCCGCCTATCAAATTATGCTAACTCAACCCCTGCTGCCAATGCAAACTTGTCGTGCCTAAAGAGTAACGGCTCAATTGTTCACGAAAGCACGTCTAGAAAAATCAAAGATGATTCTGACATTGACCTGTCTGACAATTGTTTGGCCAGTGATATGTTTGGCATATCACTCTCGACACATGAGGTACAAATAGTCCACGCCACTATTTCTCTTATGCAATCTTAAATTACTCCATGTCTGATGTATATATTTTCTGTAATAATCATAGCTAGTTGAGATCAATGTGCGCCATTGGAGCTTCAAAATCAAAGTGCTCTCTAAAGAACACCAACACACGTGCAAGTCGACTGGCTTGATGCTATGGGAATCAGCTCGTCTCATGGCCTCTATCCTAGCAAATAATCCAGCCATCGTTTCAGAGAAACGTGTGTTAGAGCTGGGATGTGGTTGTGGAGGCATATGTGCAATGGTTGCAGTTGAAACAGCTGACCTAGTGGTTGCCACAGATGGAGATTCAAAAGCACTCGACATATTAACCCAGAATATCACAGCCAACCTCAAGACCCAGCAGGCTAGCAAATTGATCTGCAAGAAGTTAGAGTGGGGGAACCCGGATCAGATCCGTACCATTAAAGAGGTAAACAAAAGTGGATTTGACGTCATTATAGGCACAGATGTAACATATGTAGCAGAAGCCATATTGCCACTGTTCGCAACTGCCAGTGAGCTTCTCTCGACGAAATGCAGCAGTCCCGCGGAGCAAAAACCTGCTCTAATACTCTGTCATGTGCTGCGAAGAGTTGATGAGCCATCTATACTTTCAGCTGCGTCACAATATGGATTCAGGCTAGTTGACAGATGGCCCTCGACAGAGCATTGGGCAAGAAACATCATAAATTCATGGTTCCCAAAAGACAGCTCCACAGTAGAGCTCCCTTGCAGTGCCTTGAACATCATGTACTTTCAGAAAGATTGATCATCCAAACTCCAAAGCTTCTTCTCTGTGCTCAATGAATTAAAAAGAAAGCGTACACATACACAGCTTCATTGCTGAATAAATAAAAACCTTACTTTCTGAAATTATGAATTTAATTTTTTTTTTTTCCTTTATAATTTTAAATTTTTCTGCCAACGTCGTAAAAATCCTCTCTTTGATAACAGTTACCTGTGTATGAAGTGTAAGGTAGAGTGAAAGGTTCTTTCAGGCATAGTTTCAGATGGATGAAGGATAAGTATAGTAAAGTTGTTTCTAACTGCTGCTGGTTTTGATGTATTGTTGTGTCAAAGTTAGTGTCTTTTTAAAATTTAGTTTGTGACATTGAAAGTGTTTATAATGTTCATCATTGGTACCGGTTTGGATTTGCCAGAGTGTGCTGATTTTGAATTGAATGGTTCAGGTCTTATTTCCTAAGATTGACGCTTTTGTGAGCCTTGTGATTTTTGCATTTCAAGTTTTTTGCATTTTATTATTATTATTATTATTATTATTATTATTATGTATATGAGCTTGTCTTTTCTGCAAATCTCAAAGCCTCGTGAGTCTTGGTAAGATGTAGTAGTCCTTGTTACGGATGAGAAATCCAACAACAAGTCTAGGAAAAAAAATTGTCTGGAAAAAAACGGGATGTCTTCAATACGACGACTATAAGTTGGCTGCGTCATTAGCGAATTCGTGCTTATCGGACCAGAGTCCTAAATGCTACGTAGCGTAATTCTTGTCTTGATTTCTTTCTAAGATATTAATCATTAAAATTTTCAGACATGAAACATTTAGAGCGTTGAGAACTTCTAACAAAATGATACATTTGTTGAAGAATGTACATCAACTCTTTATTTTATTTTATTTTGAGTGTTTTACTTCTAAATTCACACCCTCTATTTTTAGTAATCTAAATAGTTCCATTATCTCTCTAATAATTCCACACAAAAATCCAATAATCTTCTTTTTTGGGTGGACTCTTGCCTCTTAGAGCATCACAATGCATAAGTACACTTCCACTTACATGTGGGTTCTTTTTAGTGCCACATAGACATCAAGTAGGCTTTCAAAAAAAATGGTCATGTCACTCCAATGCACAAGCCCACTTCCACTTACATGTAGGTCTCATTGACTCTTTATCTTCTCTAATAGAAAAGAGACTGGGTCCACACATTTTACTTTTTGCAGTAAATGGGTCTGACCATCAAAGTGGGTCTGATCACTTTTAAAGCATTCCCTCCAATGCAAAGTGGGTCTAGCCAGGACACTTCACGGTTCCCCAAGCAGCAAGTGGGCTTGCATTGGGGATGATCTTAGACTAGAGCATCATTCACCATTACTAAAAAAACATATTATCACTCACTCTCATCCATAAAATAATAATTTTGGCGAATTTTATATTTTGTACCAAAATTAACTTTGTATGTCAATTGTGAACCTTTTATTTCAATATTTTAATCCAAAAAAAGTTGGGGTTAAGGAAGGAGCGGACCCAATTAGACGAGGGTGCTTCCGAGACGCTCGGCGCTCTCAACAAATCACACCTCAAATTCAATCAATCGGGATTTCAGCGGAAACCCAATCGAGCGGCTTGAGAGCAGCGACTTTGATATTTGATTTTCGATATAATCCTGATTTGGAGTGTTTTTTCGAGAGGTTAAAATTGTGTCTGGATATTGTTCTGATTTAAAAAGCTCATCTCATCTGTTTGGATTGCCAAGGAGAACGGGCGTGTTATTGGGATTAGGGCTTGCGATTGGAGTGCATGCCCTGTTCTCCTCTTGCGATCCGTTTCATTCATTATCTGGTAGGGTTTTCATCGCCTTCTCTTCAGAAAGTTTGCGTCTTGGATCTGTAAATTAGGTCCTGATTCTCTTCTTTCTTTTCTTTTTTTATCTGGTTGAAGGTGTCAATTTGTATGAGGGAATCCACACATCCACTGATTGGGTAAGTTTTTGTTTTCTGATGTTGTATTCATTTTTTTTATGTTGATGAATGGAGGAGTAGTTTAGTTTCTAATTGGTTATGACCTGTAATTGATTTGATTGTTGAAATAGATCCATGGGAGATTGGTTGTAGTTGAATTTTGGTTTTGATTTCGAAGATTTGCTTACGATCTGTGGATGAGTCAACCTGCTTCTGAAGAGAAAGATCGGCTTTTTAAGGAAGCTGACTTTTATCTAACAGTACTCAAGCTATTGTATCACCCTTTCGAGCCCAAGCCGATTAAAACCTGCTGTCTCAGAGATAGGTGGGATAAGGATTTATTCAGATTACAAAGTGGATAGAAGAGTTGAAATTGTTCGCATTTGAGATTTGAGTGGTGGGTGAGACTGGTATTTTGTGCTGGAATTGAAATAGTTTCAGATGGGTTCTTCACAAAATCCTACAATGTCATCGAATGTAGCGGAATATGTTGGTGGATCATCAGCACATGGGGAAGTCTCGTATGTTGATTGCTTGCCAGGTTATGCAAAAGAGCTGATTGCTGGAGGTGCTGCTGGAGCGTTCGCAAAGACTGCAGTTGCTCCGTTGGAAAGAATTAAAATTTTGTTGCAGGTATGTTTTCTTGTATGTATAAGGAGTCTCGCTCTTTAGTCCGGCTTCTCATGCCATAACTTTCATTCTTAATTGCAGACACGAACAGTTGGTTTTCACTCTCTCGGGGTTTACCAATCACTAACGAAGCTACTGAATCGCGAAGGAATACCTGGCTTCTACAAGTAACTCCCTTTTGTCTCATGATTCTGTTGTTCACTTGATAGACTTGTTGCTAATGTGTGGTTCCTTTCGTGTATGATAGAGGAAATGGTGCAAGTGTTCTTAGGATTGTTCCTTATGCTGCATTACACTTCATGACATATGAGCAATACCGCTGTTGGTTATTGGATAACTATCCTTCTTTAGGAACTGGTCCTGTGGTAGATCTTCTAGCTGGTTCAGCATCTGGTGGAACTGCGGTGTTGTGTACATATCCTTTAGATCTCGCGCGAACGAAACTTGCATACCAGGTTTGTACCTTTTTATTGAATTTGTGGAAAAGTTTTTGCCATTTTGTTGACGGTTTTTAAATCACATGGTAAAGCAGGCACTCATAGTTCTGCGGATGCTTTACTTCACATCTTTGTGATGTCATCATGAATATGCAATTCAATAAAATAGATACATATACCTTATTTAAAAATGTAGGAACTAGCAAGACTTACTTAATGACGTTTGTTTCCCTATTTTGTGCAGGTTGGAGACACGCGAGGAAGCTTGAGTAAGGGTATGAGGACTATTAATTCTCAACCTGCGTATAGTGGAATAAAGGATGTCTTACGGAGCGTATACACTGAAGGAGGTGTCCGTGGGCTATATCGTGGCGTAGGCATGTCTCTGTCGTCTTTTTCTAAACCTTTTTTTTCTTTCAGTGTGTATAAATATATACAATAGTTCTCAATGCTTACCTTTCCATCATTTTCCTTTCGAATGAGTAGGTCCGACGCTCATTGGTATTCTCCCTTATGCTGGATTGAAATTCTACATATATGAGGAACTCAAAACACATGTACCAGAAGAGCATCAGAAGTCCATTGTTATGCGTCTCTCATGTGGGGCTCTCGCTGGGTTGTTTGGGCAGACTTTCACTTACCCATTGGACGTCGTGAGGAGACAAATGCAGGTAAATTTCCTTATTTACCTCCTAGTAAGGGCATCACAATCTTTCTCGTCCCTGTTGTATTATGCTTCCGTTCTTTACTGTCGATGTTTGGCGTTGCTATTGATTGCAATGGTTATGATTGCCGATGGGAGCAAATTGGTGGAAATTACAACTGATTTCATATGTTTTAGAAACATTTGCTCAACATTTTCATACGAATATCACTTTTAGTAGCGTTTTGGCTGAAACTGTGAGTTTAACCTATGATCACGCTTATGGATGTCTATGGTAACAAAGATAAAATAAAAGAGTTCAAACCGGCAAAGTCTCAGATGCGTTTGTTGACACGCAAATTAGTTGAGACAGTACTGATCTTGCTATGGTTGTTTCAGGTTGAGAATCTGCAACCCGCAAATGGGGGTGCCAGGTACAAGAACACAATGGAAGGTCTCACCACAATAGTCCGCACCCAGGGATGGAGGCAATTGTTTGCTGGACTCAGCATCAACTACATCAAGGTAAAACAGCTTCTCAGGATACTCCATTCCCAACATATTTAACTAACACAGTTGTTCATATTCCCTTTTCAGATTGTACCTTCAGTGGCAATTGGTTTCACCGCATACGACACAATGAAGTCGTGGCTGCACATACCACCACGACAAACCTCTAAATCAGCATCTGCTGCCTAAATTCATAGGGGATTCCAAATTTAGTAATGCATCGTTCGGGTCGGGGCATCTTTGTCCCACTACTAAGTACTAACCTAGCTTACTGCTTAACCATGGATTGACCCTCAACTTCATCTGCTTGTTTTTGTTGTTTGAAAAGTTATTATTTTAGAATACCAGATACTATTTGAATGAGGTGCTCTGGGAACACTGGCAGACCATAAATGCTTGGTTTTCTGTCCACTCTGGTCCCATAAATAAGGTGCTCTGGGGAACACTGGCAGACCATAAATGTCACATTCTGAGCCAAAATTCCAGCAGCCTCATCTAGTGGACCTAATAAACTGTGTCAATCCTTCCTTGTCCGTTGCTAAAATTTGAATCTTTGAATGCTGGTTGGGATTTTAGAAAACAGATGAAGGCAGCCTGCAGAAGCAGAAGTATAGTAGGAAACACTAAATGACAAAGCAGGCATGCCAAGCTTTGAAATTTGAAAATTGCTTCAAGTGACAATGTAATCTGACAGTGTGTGTCAGTTCAATTAAAGATGAATTACCTTGATATGTCAACCCTCAAAATGCAAACACAGTTTTGTAAGTACTTAAATCATACAGTACTTTGTGCTCAGTCACAGTCACTTTCTTTCCTCCATTGACCACTGTCAAAAAAAACATCATTAAATCCACTGCAGAACAAGAACATGCCTAAAGTACAGAACTTGGTATTTTGTTATCAAATTTGAATTCTAATAACACTGAGATACTGAAATTAGAAAGACCTGTAAATTTAGAATGACTACTTTTTGTCACAAACTTCAAACATGGGGTGAGATTCAAAATCTATGGTGGACTAGAAAACAACACACAGTCAAGATGATTGTATATCTTAATAGATGATACCTTGTCGGTTAAGCTTTTTCTTACACATTTAATTAATGAAGGCTGAAGAAACACAACAGTCCAGCTCAGCTCATCAGTCTTTGTGTTGTGCTAAACTTGGTCGTGCCTTTCAATGATCCTTTTACACTGTGTACTTGTTGGGAGTTGAGACATCTGAGGGGCAAACTTGTCATCCAACATTGTTTCAATGGCAAAAAGGGTACCACAAAATCGAGCGGGATGAGTCTGTTGGCATTCTGACTGCTTATTATTTGAATTTCGAACACTAAACGGTTCCTAGGATTCCATTTTCATACCACTTCTATCCCTGGTAGTGGGCAGTTTCCTCCACCCCACTTCATTTCTTCTAATAAAGTTTGCATCTTTGAGCTCTTTGTTCAGCTCCATAGCTCCAAAATCGAACTGGGTCTGTGTTAGAATTTCGACAGTGTTCAAATGGGTGGTTCTGGAAAATGGGTCAAAGCGTTGATAGGTCTGAAGAAGCCTGACCAGGAAGAGACTGTAAGTGTTCGAGGATATTTTGTACATAAAACTTGGATCTTTGATGCTTGGGTGTTGAATAAATGTGTATTTTGTTGTAGGAGAAAGTGAAGGGCAGGAAATGGAGGCTGTGGAGGAGCTCATCTGCTGATATGAGTAGGAGAGGCAGAAGAGGTAGAGATGCTGCTGGCTCTGAATCTGCTTCAGTTCATAATGAAGCATTCACTGCTGCAATGGCTACTGTGTTGAGAGCCCCAGCTAAGGACTTTAAGGTTGTCAAGCAGGAGTGGGCTGCCATTAGGATCCAAACCGCCTTTCGTGGATTCCTCGTAAGCATTTGCATTATAACGCCATTTCTTTGCTGTATATTTTGCTTCATATTTAGGACCTTGACCTACAAAATTGAATGTGTAATCAGCTATACATAATGCACTGTTAGCATTATATAGTTTAGAACCATATAAGAGATATATGTATGCTTTGAACCTTCATGATCTGAAATTTGCAGGCAAGAAGGGCTTTGAGAGCCCTGAAAGGGGTGGTAAGGCTTCAAGCCTTGGTGCGCGGTAGGCTGGTGAGAAAACAAGCCGCTGTGACGCTTAGGTGCATGCAGGCTCTGGTCAGAGTTCAGGCCAGAATCAGGGCTGGTAGAGTTCGAATGTCTGCTGAGGGCCAGGCTGTGCAGAGGGCCATAGATGAGCATAGGAGTAAGGCTGAGGTCCTAAGAGAGGCTGAGGTACAAAAATTGGCTTTCTTTATCCTTGTTATCCATCCATTACACTTTGCAAAAGACTTGAAAATTGATCATGGTGGCTTCTGAGATTCAAGTACCTTGTGTAGGCAGGATGGTGCCAAAGCAAGGGCACATTAGACGATATCAAGGCAAAGTTGCAAATGAGGCAAGAAGGAGCTTTCAAAAGGGAGAGAGCTATTGCATATGCTCTTGCTCAAAAGGTAATTTTGGAATGGTAACTTTATGATGGATATTGTGCTCATGGTAATTGTCCAAGTTAACGAGTATGTGCCTTGTTTTGCCTTTGCAGCAGTGGAAGGGGAAGAGTTCAAATGCAGCAATGAGCGTGTCGCAGAAGGCTAATGAGTTGGACAAAAACAGCTGGGGGTGGAGTTGGCTAGAGAGATGGATGGCTGCCAAGCCATGGGAAAACAGATTGATGGAGCAGCAACAATCACAGAAGAAACCCATTGACACAACACCTCTGCTGAAGAGTTCAGTTGATTCCAAACTCTGTGCACGGACAAATCCAAAGCCGTCTTTTGAACCCCCTTCTCATGTGAAAGTTACAAGGACTGGTGTATCGACCAGAATTTCAGCGAAACCACCTCTTATGGGGCAAACTACACGCTCATCTTCAAGTCCCAATTCTGAGTTCAGGTATGATGAGAGCTCAGCAGCTTCATCATCCTTATGCACATCAGCAACTCCAATTTCTGGAAATGGGGCAGTGACCTCCACAGGAGAAAGCACTAACTCTAATAAGCCAAACTACATGACTTTGACAGAGTCGATCAAAGCGAAGCAAAGAAGTGGCAGTTCACAGTCTCATCGAGCACAAAGACAGCAGTCTATGGATGATTTCCAGTTTCTTAACAAGTCTGGTGCTTTCTCTTACTCAGACTCGAAGAGCAACACTGGTAAAAACACAACAAATTCACTTCTGGTGGATTTTTCTAGGCCTATTTGCGCAGCAGCACAACTGGAGAGGTATTCAAAGAAGCAGGAGATGCGAAGTTGCTACTATGACTGACATTGATGCATCCAAGTCTACAACAGCGTAGTGTGCTTATGTTTCAGATTGTGTGTTAAGGCATGAGCAGCTTCATTGGTCTTCCTTGTCTGAGATTTTCCATGGAAACAATTCAAAAGCTCTCTTTGTACATTAGTTGAATTGCTGTTGAAATGAAGCATTACCCTTTCCCTGTCTATTCTTTCTTGATTTTGCAAACTTCAAGCTCTTGATTGAATTACTGAAGACAACACGGGTCATGGATATAGAAAGGATTGGCAGCCACATTGACCTGTTTGCCTCAGTTTTCTTACCAACAAAGTCCCACGGGCTCATCATCTCCTAACTACAGTGAGCTTCACACCATGCTTGTAGTTTAAGACAATCCCAAATTCGAGCTCCAGTGGTGATTCCATTTTTGGTGAGTGTCGGAACAAGTACTTCCTATACAGATGAATAACTGTGAGCTTGATCTCCTGAAGAGAGAACTTTTGGCCAATGCATGCTCTGGGGCCTAACCCAAAAGGTATATGCGCGTAGGGATGCCTTTTCTGTTGCTCTTCACAATTTGGATCAAACCTTTCTGGCTTGAACTTCTCTGGCTCTGGAAAGTTCTTTGGATCCTTGGCTAGAACCCCAGGGGCTAGCCACACCCATGTGCCCTGCACATAAGAATCTTATCAAAATATATCGTAATTTCAGTTTAAGTTTGAGAATGAGATTCGGAGGTGAGTATGCACGTTTACCTTGGGGAGCATGTAGCCTCCTATCTCGACGTCTCTTGATGTTTCCCTGGCTATCATAGGTGAAACAAGGTAAAACCTCATGCTCTCCTTGATCACCTGCAGCAAGTGAATTGTTGAGTTCATCAGTATTTGGGAAATGACTATTGGAAGGCAGAAAGGAAATGTGATGAGGCTCGCCTGATCGAGATAAGGAAAGTTGTGCTGCAGATCATGAGCTGTTGGCAACAGTTCACGGGGGCCAAACCCATCAATCTCATCCACCAGCTTCTTCTCGACTTGTGGATGGCCAGCAACCAAATATAAGACAGAAGACAATGTGAAAGATGTAGTAGCAGAGCCAGCCAGCAAATGCTCATAAGTGACTGCACTAACGTAATCTGAAGTGAACAAATTCTTGGTAGCTTTCTCAGATTCCATAGCTTTCAAAATTAGTGATAGAAAATCTTTCGAATCACCACCATTTTCATCCTTGGCTCTATTCTCAACAATCTGATCCAGACGGTTGCTTATGTCTTGATTGATCTTATCAACCTTATAGTCCATTGTACCGGGAATTCTCTTTAGAATCTGGCAAAAAGGCTCTTGTAGGATTGGAGCGAGCAAGCCTAGTATGATTGAGAAGGAGCCGGATAAGTCCATCTTGAGCTGTGTAGTGGAGTGGAAATGCTTGTTTATGAAGTCAGTGACTTCAGTGCTGTTGTTGTTAGTGCTGACGGCAGCAGCGGGATTAGAGAGGCCAAAGTTTACGCCAAAGGCAGCCTGGCCTATAACATCGGTAGCCAGCTTCAGGGAGAGGTTGGAGAAAGTGATGGCATCTTCTTCAGTGTCAAGATTTAGAGCTGCGGATTGGATGAAAGACTGCATGGTGGGCACCAAGTTGGCCAAGTGTGAAGGCTGATACACTGAAAGTATCGTGTTCCTCATACTCATCCACCTAGAGTCCCTGCAAAAGTAAGAAGCTATAATAAATGCTTCTTTTAAGTCTAAACCATTATTGATGATGAAGCAGCAGATGATAGATAGATAGATGGATGGATTACTTGGTGAAGAAGAGGCCTTTCTGATGAAGAGGGGAAGATGCAATAGGAGAAGGTATGCTTCTGTTTGGGATATCTTTGAACTTTTTGATTCCAACTTCTTGGCAGAGCTCGGGGCTTGCTATAATCACCAGTGGCTGCCTCCCTAACTGAAACCTGTAAAAAAGCAAAAAAACAGATCAGTTACGTGCACATTTCAGCCCACAGTCCTACTTGGAAAACGTAAACAAAAAAAAAGGGGGTGGAATTATAGGGAGTACCTGAAAATAGGACCATACTGGGAGGCGAGGCGAGAGAGGACATCAGGACCATATTTAGCAAGCAAATGAACGTGTCCCAGGAGAGGAAGAGCAGGAGGACCAGGCACCTTTCTGACTCTCCAAGAAGGCACATACAAATACACAGCTACCATGACAACTAAACCCAGTAATAGGGTGAAGCCAACTGCAGAAATGTCGACTCCGACCAACAACCTAAACCAAGGCATCACAGAGCGGAGAAAGACAGACAATCCCATGATGATGAAAATGAGACCACCACTACTACCACTTTAGTTGGCCTCAGTCTCACTCCTCTCAGGGATAAATGTTTTACAGATGCAAAATGGGAATCATGATCAGTTCTGTTCTGCCACTAATGAGATGTTATCATGGAACATGGGTTAATTAATTGGGGGATGGAGGTGGGGCCACTTCCAGGAGGCGTATGTTTGGGGCTTTATAGAGGGATTGATGCTGTTGCGTTATGGTGGTGGTGCAATTGAGTTTTGTTTTGTAGGGCATTTGGAATGTTGGCACATAGATGCCGATTTGGGCGACTACGAAGGAATAATATTTCACTCGATACCTCACGAGCCATCTTTGTCTCTAGTTGCCAGAAACTCCCATGGAATCTACTGGCGGCCATGTCGCAATTGTCCATCCAAACAACATAAGATTTCAGCTACTCATCCATCCAGCCCCCTTTTCATTAATAAATACATTTCTACATCAAAACTGTCCTGGAATACTCGGCCACAGGCGATGATCTTTCACACTTTGCTACAGTCCACCAATGGTTACATACAAATATGCTCAAAACCTGGACTTTATTTCCACATTTCTTTACTTGTTAAGCTGATAAAAACACTTATGAAATTTCTAAGTTAAACTACCTCACATCCGTTCAGCCAGAAGCTCTGATGCATCTGAGCAGTATGCGAGGAATATATATGCTACTCGCAAGGAAGGGTTTTGGACACTGTTATCTCACCAGCAGGCACTGTGAAGAATCTCATCCTGCTTCAAGCCTTCAATCCATATCAATCTCAGCTGCCAAAATGAAACAAGTAATATCATTGCTCCGGACATGAAAAAAATAAAAATAACAAATCAAAACAGGCTACAAAAGAACCATATTCATCCTCTCCTGATTGGCCTCTATCTGCAACTGGGTCAATTCTTTATATAAGTACAACAATTATAAAGAACTTGCAAATGAACGAGAACTTGTGTTCCACATCCAATGCCTTCTGTGATAGAAGGAATGGAGTTGCAGAGGCCAGATCAGATAGGCCAGCCAAACAATGAACTGTTACAGACCATTCTAATCATTCCACACTACAGTTTCTTCATGGCTTAGATTTGGGGTAAGTCATTTGATCAACCAGGTCTTGGAAGTCCTCACCCAAATCAGATATGTTTTCTCCCCCCATGTCCTGAATGTCTTCAAAACAAAACTCCTCATTATCTACATTGTCTTCAAGCAACAGGTCATCATTCAGCAGCTCGTCCCATGGCAACTCATTCAAAGAATCCATGTTACTTCCTACAGCCTTAGCCATTGAGCCGGTCCCCGGCACCTTTAAATCATTGCTGGACTCGCTCTCCAGCCCTGCTGCCAACAAGTTATCAATCTCAGATTCCATGTTGGCAAGGTCATCTTGGGCGTGGGCCTGCTTGCCGTGACTCTGCCCTCGACTAACTGAGTCATTCTGAACAGCCAAGTTATCAATCTGCTCTTGGAAGTTCTCTACTTTAGTACTGGCAGTCGCAGTTAGCCTTCTCTTGCGTTTAACGTTAGCCCCTTCCACCGCATTCCTCTCAGCACTCTCCCACATTAACTGCTGGATGAACGAGGGGTTATTAAGAGCCTTAGACAGGAAACCCATCATCTGCTGCTGCTTCCGCTCTGTGGCTTGTAGCCTGTTCTGCAGGGCAATGATGTACTCCCTGGACTCCTGATGTTGCTGTTTGAGCCGCACAATCTCTGTCATCAATACACTGCAGTCCCTCTTAAGCCTCTTCAGCTCACCTTCCAGCCCATATTGCCCCACTTCAACACAGGCTGATGATCCTCCTTGTTGCTGCAGCTGCACATTCTGCTGCACAACATGCCTCCTCCTCTTGATGGTTTTCAACAGATGCTTTTGCCCTCCAAGAAACCCCTCATTCGCAAACTCCCACCGATTTGGGTCAACCTTTCTAAAACCCTACACAAATCAACCAGATCAAACATGAATCAGATAGAAATCCATATGAATCAACCAGCATTCCTCATAACAAAACCTTATCAGCATTCCTCATAACCCTAATCCCTTACAAACCTACAAGCAAAGCTCCTAATGCTACAAGATCATCAACATTTCAAGACATTGTTCAATTTGGACACTAAAACCTAACATCACTATGCTACATCGAGAATCTAGATCAAAATCTGAAAAATTAAGATTCTGAAAAAATATATTCTACAAAACATGATGATCAAATAGACACGAGAGACTTACATACGTATTGAGCTGCCGGATGAAGCTGGAAAAATTGCTATGCTTGAAATACCTAGGAAGCAAAGTGGTTGAGAACTTATTCGAATCCCAAACAATAAAACTGTTTCGTGCTCTACTCCAAGACACAACATCGTCCGTGGCTGGATCCTCTACCATTTCATACGTCTTGGTCAGAAATGGAGGCGGCCCTATCTCGTTCAGTGCCTCCATTGGCCGCGGCGACAGCACACCAACGCTCGTCACTCCGTTGCCCGTGATTACCACTTCCGACTCCTCTTTGATCATCTCATTACCCTCCATTCCTCTCCTCTTACATGCAGACAAGCCGCGATCAAGCCGCGCGTTGTAGTTGACGTTGCTGTCTTCGATTGGAATCGGAGAGAGACTGAATGCGGAGAAATATGCTGGTGAGTTCGGTCACGAGTGAATTTTTAGTATTGGTGAGAGAAGGTTCTAGAAGCTTGAATATCTTTATGTAACTACTGAGCTTTTGTCATAGATATTTCTTCAATGGATATTGTAGAAGATATTTTTTGGTTCTTTCCCACCTGTCATTTCTTTCTAGAATGTTCTCCAGACTTCCATGGCATCCATTGAAACAATCGCGTGGGCTTAGCCCAGATTCCGGCCCAGTAAACGTAAGGCTAAAAAAATATGGCATCGTTCTGAATCTGCTTGTTTCCCGCAGGCTACTAAGGCTGACGTGGTCAATGCCACGTTGAGTGGGCAACTTTTCCGTCATTATTCAACACGATGTCGTTTGCACAGGGTAGGTACACCTGCGAGCCTAGAAATACAAAAAGACGTAGGTTGACTTCCAACAAGAAGGGCTTTTGGGCCCACCAATAACACGAGACCACTCACTCAAATCTGTTAATAGGCCCAAAACCTCTAAGCTGAAAAGGCCCATTAATCATCTAGTGGCCAAACTCATCATTATCACAAATTAAAATATGAATCTCATGGTTCTATAATAAATATTAACAATAAAAAAAACAAGTCATTTACTTTAAATATTTGATTTAATTTACGTCATAAAGTGCAATTAAGATATGAATCTCGTGGTTATAAAATTAATACAATTAAATAAGTGACGCAAGAAAAACACTATGAACGGTTCACCTTAAACCAACCCATAAAGAGTCCGCGCCATGATGGTGGGGACTCCTCACCAGTCAACATCACATCGTGATCGTCCACGTGTAAACGTCTAAATGGCCGATATTTAAACCGGCCAAAAGGTAAGCATCTTAATGGGCCCCAGCGAGGTTAGCAAAAAACTAACATATACTTATCTTCCGGTCCTGGAGGAACGAAGAAACTTTCGCCACGTGTGCAGTTTAAAGACCGAATAATTTCGACAAGGGTAGTGACGTTAATTATTATTATATGAAAACGTCATTCAAGTTGGCCCCATTGCTCTCTTTTTTTTTGAAAATTAATGGATGATATTGGGCCTGAAACGGCCCATGGAGTCAAGATGACGCAAGCACCCAATCAAGTGTACTTTTTTTATTTACAAATTGGCCTATGATGTTTATAAAATGTTTAGATTTCGATCCCTGTCGCGGCTCTTAAATACATTCGTGTGTTGTCTCAGCAGTGAGCAGCCGAAACGGAAAAGTATACCAAAAACAACGATGCAGAAAGTGAAGCGGTGCGCACGAAGCGACGCCGTATTGCTACAACTGTCTCCGACATCCTCAACTCTGGCCATGGACGAAGACGAATCACCCGAGTCGAGGATCGAGCGGCTGCTGTCAGAGAGTCCCGTCATCATCTTCGCACGGTCTTCAACCTCATCATCCACCCGCTGCATGTGCCACGTAATTAAAAACCTGCTCACGACGATCGGTGTACATCCGACAGTGGTGCAGCTAGACGAGGAGGAGATGAAGGCTCTGCCAGCTGGCGATGAAGGTGAGGATCAGGTGTTGATTAGTGGTCCAGCGGTGTTTATCGGCGGGAGGAGAGTGGGTGGGCTGGAGAGGGTGGTGGCGCTGCATCTGAGTGGGCAGCTGGTGCCGAAGCTGGTGGAGGTTGGAGCTATGGAGAAAGAAGGTGTTGTGTTTGGTGTGGCGTGATGACGTAAGCATGTGTTGTTAGACAATTATCAGATGATTATATTACTGGGAAATCGTTCTCTAGTCAACAAAGATTATTTTCTGCTATAAAAAAAACAAGTTGCAGTTTGTAGTGTTCGTTGTTGATATGTGGGAAAAATATATATGTTATAATTAAGTATTATAAATCCTACTTTAGTTCTAATAATTATGCTGGTTGGGTATATGTTTCTCTTTGAGTGTATTTCGATGGAGTGTTATAAATTTGTTTAGTTAGTTACAAAGATTCTGGGTTGGAGTTGTGTGTATGGAATTTGTTTGGAATAATATGAAGATCTTTTGAATGGACTCAAAAGCTATGGTGCCTATAGGAGCTTCATGATTCGGCATCTTACACCAGCTTTCCAAAGTTTAAGGAATAGGAAGTCATGGAATTCCAGCTGGTCTCGGCAGTGGTGAGCCTAATTTGGTTCAGTATTTAGTTGAGTGAAATAGAACATTTTATATTTTGATAATTTAATTTTAAATTTTAAAAGTGTAGTATAAGTTCGGGAAAAGTACAAATTGGTGTCCTGAACTATCGATTTTTTCCAATTAAAGGTCCAAACTATTAATTTTTCCAATCAAAGGCAAAATAAAAAATAAATTGACCAATTTTTGAATACCGAGCACCGTATATTCACCATGATTAAATTACAAACTCAAGTGAATCCCGTTAATAACGACTCAATAAAAAAGTGTATTAGTTTTAACGAACAAAAATCGATTTAATATGTTAAGAGTTTATGATGAGATCATTGGGTTATTTTTCAACATTGTTCACATGATTGAGTTCACAATTTAATCACGGTGAAGTTATGGTGCTTGGTGTTAAAAAATTGGTCAATGACGGTAGTTCGGGGCACCAATGTGTAATTTTCCTATAAGTTATTGTAGTGATGATATGTGTCATTAATTATTACATGCATTTAATGATAAAGTAAAAAATATTAAATTTGTTAGGGAGGCACATGTCAAATAGACATTTGAAGATGAATGCAGTTAATTTAATTTATCAAATTCTAAAGAGTTTTCAATGAGGGATTTCAATTTGAATTGCTATAATGTTACAAATAGAATCAAAATCGTGAGAAAACTGCAATTGTAGTCATCACTTGTATCTTGTATGATACTTTTTTTTTCCCAAACAAATCTAATCACATTTCAATTGAAAATTATGAAAGCCAAAATGCTCACATTGACTTATAGAAAACTACACATACGTATTTATATAGCACAAGAGTCAAAATTAATAACGACAGGGTTAATTTAATAATTAGCAGCACATGGGTAGCCGATGGATCGAGTGAGGGTAGCATATTGACAATGACAAATGTGCTGCCGATGCATGCGGCTACGACTCCAATGCCGACATTAGCGGCGGACGGCGGCGGGTTTGTCGACGGATGCACTCTGTCCGCCGTTATAAAAGACTTTTGTATCTTTCAAACGCAGAAATCTGGAGAGAGAGTGACGCGATTTCGACGAAATCAATCGAATCAAATTCAGAAGAGTTGTTTGAGTACTCCCTACGTCCCATATTTTTCTTCTCACTTTCTTTTTTGGGCGTTCCAAAATTTTCTTCCCATTTCCAAAATTTATCATAAATACCCACCCACAACCACCTTATTTAATCATTTATCTTCACACAGATTATACTTGCAATGATGAAATTGTACTTGCAAATAACTCACAATAACTTGGGAAATTTCCCAAATTGCACAAAAATCAACATTGCATTCCAATTTTACACATTGTTTAGATTGGTTTCCCAATTTACACTAGTTTTGTAAGCCGCTGTTGGCAACGGCGTCTTAACATTAAGACGCTCTTGGCAACGGCGGCTTAAGCCCAGTGGCGTTGTTGCGCCAAAATATGCAGTCATGTGACGTAATATTGCCAACCAAGCATAAGACGCCGTTGTCAACAGCGTCTAACATTAAGACGCCGTTGACAACGGCGTCTTAAGCCCAGTGGCGTTGTTGTGCCAAAATATGCAGTCATGTGCCGTCATATTGCCAAATAAGCATAAGACGCCGTTGCCAAGAGCGTCTTAATGTTAAGACGCCGTTGGTAACGGCGGCTTACAAAACTAGTGTAAATTGGGAAACCAATCTAAAAAATGTATAGAATTGGAATGCAATGTTGATTTTTGTGCAATTTGGGAAATTTCCCCAATAACTTACTATATTATTTTTCTTAAAACATGTGCAAAACCAGAAAGGGAAAGAAAAATATGGGACGGAGGGAGTAGCACTCTAACTCTGTTCTCTTTTGATATGAAGCAGAGTGAAGACACGTGTTATAACTAGTGTTGATATTTTTATTATTTTTTGATTGGGTAACTAGTGTTGATATTAGTCTCTAATTAACGAGCTAATTAATCTTTATTGACGTTGGCGAATGACGATAATGCACTTTGCTGTGTTGTTATTATTGTAACGTTTTTGAACGAGTCGCCTGCCACGTGGACGGTTGAGTTTAATTATCGACTGGGCCATTGCGGAGCTTTACCGTTGGATTCACGCTATAGCGATGGACTGGCAAACCACCAGCAGCTGCACGCCTGCACCGACAGGCGACAGCTCTTTTGGTTGTATTCGGCATATAAACGATATTCATTAGCATTAAAGTAATTTAATTTTCCTTATAATAATAATAAAAAAGTAGTTTAATTTTTAATTTGACGGTTAATTAAATGTAAATTATCACCAAGTGTTAATTATGGAACTGTCAGATAGGTTATGTCACTGATTTGTGTTTGTTTAATTTAGCAAGCAATCCATCATTTACCGATTTGATTTAAGATGGAAATGGAACCTAACTAAAGCCGAGCTAGCATACAAAAAATAATTATGCCAAATCAATAAGTTAATTTTACAAGTCATAATCTAACTTTAAATAATTTTGAATGTAAGCGAATTAAGTATTTATAATTAATAAATATAATAACGAATCAATTTAACATTAAAATAAGTACTTGATTAAGAAATTATTTTCTCAAGTCAAATTGCTAATTTATTAAGAAAAATAAGAGTTACTAAATTTAATAATTCATAAAAATAATATCATCGCTCAATTCTTACTTTTTTAATTCATAAAAATGACGAGGATGGGTGGCCCATGCAGGCCTGGACGTCATCTGGAATATATGTACTGAATTGAGTCATTGATTAGTCAGTGTCCAACTTCTGTACAATTTGTACCCATCAAAAAAAAAAATTTTTATCCATTTAGTACATGATTTGTATTATACGTTATTGTCCAAATCCATTAGAAGTATTCATTAACTTTCCCCATTATGAGCATAGACGGTGTGATCCACTAACTCCAACTCCACCATATTATTGCAACCGGACGCAATCATCAATTATGTGCTAGTGGTGGTTAAACCAGTATATAAATAAAATAAGAAGAAGAAAAGTTGACTTCATTATTAGTAAACAGACTAAATCTAAAATATAAATTTCCCACATGACCAATAGAAGATCTAGTCGAAATTATGCAATTCACCTATCTAACCCATTTTCAAACTCATATCACTAATATAATTCATTTGAAACTCAAATAATCAATCTATCCCATTTTTAATATTATCGGTTCCCGTAAAATCGGTACTCTTATAGTCCCGGTTCCACTCCTACAGGGAAAGTATGAAAATGAAACGTGACTCGTTTTGGGGCCTACGTGGACCAAAACAAATGAGGTGGCATACACGTCAATGCCGGTTCCAGGGGTACCGGTTTCATAATGAGACCAGTTTTCGTGTCACCAGGAATAATCAAATTAAAACTCCAAGGTTTCTTTCGTTCTCCCTCATTCGATCCGAGCTTCACCCAGCCGACGCCGACGCGTCAGCCGCCTCTCTGACGATTCCCGGTTTGCCAGCACCTGGTATGTAGTCGATTTGTATTGGTAGTTGTTAATTTTAGAGTTAATTGTTAATTGTGAATATAAGTTACGGTTTTTAAAGAATATGGTTTGGTTAATTGTTGAATTTAATAGTGGAATTTGATTGAATTGTTGATTTTAATAGTCGATTTGGAATGTTAATCGTTCAATTTGGTTATTGATGAAATTGGTGATGAAATGGTGTGATTGTTGAAGTTGTGTTGAATTGAATATTCAAAATATTGAATTGTTGAAAAATTGATGAAACTAATGATAAATTGTGTAATTGTTGAAGTTTTGTTGATATTGAATTTTTTATAATAAGAAATTGTTGAAATATTTATGAAATTTTGATTTTTGTGATGTAGATATGGACTCACACAGACCATTATCTTCACAAAGATCATCGCAAGCTATATTGCATCCGAATAAGGATGCGGATGCCATAATTCATCCTGGTCCGATTCACGTATCACTCCTCAGTCAGCAGGGTACTCATCGTACCGAGGCTATTTGGAACACACAGGTAAATATGATAAATTATGTTAATTATCAATCATAATTTAATATGTTACTAATGTTGAATTACATTATTGTTTCACAGTTGGATCCGGAAGGGAAGGCCAACGAACCCCTTAAGGTTCATGAAGGGGGTGTCTTGCCCCTTGATGATGGCATACGCCCTTATGTGGTTGCTTCTGGATTTTATCCGTGGACTCAGGTGTGCGATGTGAAGGTTGATCCGTCGCTATTGACAGCTGTGATCGAGAGGTGGAGGCCAGAAACTCACACCTTTCATTTTAATGATGGAGAGGCGGCAATCACGTTACAGGACGTGTCACTTCTTACCGGGCTGCCTGTAGATGCACAGCCCGTGACGGGCACGTCATAGTTCAATTTTGAACAGGAATCTGTGAGATTGGTTGGGATTTACCCCATTGCTACGATAAATTGCCCGCTATGGCGAAGAGAAGTCGGTTCACGAACCATTTGGCACAGATTCCTGCTGATGCATATGAGGAGACGTTGAAGAAATAAGCTAGGGCGTATCTCCTCAATCTGATAGGATCGACCTTGTTCAGTGGCAAGAGCGGTAAACGATCCGGCTCTACTTTCTTCCCTTGTTAGAGGATCTAGATAGGGTCTACGATTATAGTTGGGGAAGTGCTGTGTTGATGTGTCTGTATAATAACATGTGTACTGCATGTAATATCGGACACAGTCAGTTGGTCGGGGCGTCCTTAATTATTCAGTTGTGGTCCTGGAAGAGACTATCTCGTATTGGTGTGCCTAAGGTCAAAGTTTCAGTCGTGGTACCGCCACCGGATGCGGAGTTTGATCTAGCTTTGCGGGAAGTGTGATCGTACGTGTAAGTGTTTATGTTTAAAAATTATATGAGTAAAAAGTATTTTACTTTTTATTAATATTTTATTGATAATTCAGTTTTATGTGCAGGAAATGGATTGGGCCCAAAAGTTGGATAGAGGTACCTCGCGGGAGTTTGTTGCTGTATCGTGATGCGATATAGAAGATGCAGCCGGGAGATTTCATATGGAGACCGTATGACGAGACCATGGTGCAGTGACTGAACCCGACTTGTCTCGAGGGTCGAGAAAGCACTTGGAGAGCTGATGTGCCTCTTATATGCTTTATTATTATTGAGTGACATCATCCAGGACGTGTTGCGAGATAGTACGGTTTCAGACAGGGTGTCCCGCCAAACCCAATTAGAAGTTCAGACCAATGCCACAAAATTGGATAGGAAGAAGAACCGTGATTGGTCTATCGCCCACGCCACTTACATTGCCTTGTGGTTCAATCGACATGAGAGATTGCTCGATGGAGATATGGAGTACCCGATTGATGAGATCAACCTACCCACTTCATGGTATTATCTGTGGTTTGCCTTACATACTCGTCGTTTGATTCATCCGAGGATTAACGATGAGATGGAGGAGGTTGAGGACGACGATGCGCAGTAGAGACGACCTAGTTATGCGTATCGTCTAGATTCTCATATGATACCCGAGAATGTAGTTTTCATTACTTGTTTATTAGTCAGTTATCGTTTCACTAACTAAAATTTGAATGTATTTTATAGATACATTGTCTCGTCATTTGTGCACGTGATGCCAGTGAGTGGTTCCTCGACTCCATGAATGATTATTCACAGAGGGGATTTCATAGAATCTTCCACAATGCGTATACGGAAGTGGGGAATCTTAAAGAGTCTACTATTGTGGGTGTTGATTCACAGACTATTACTCTCGATACAGGTGCTTTGTATACACACTTAATTATATTTGAATGATGGACAATTGCTAATTTAATAAGTTTATTCAAGCGATGCATTTGCTGATGATATGGGAGGACAGGAGGATTATGATATACATGTTGATTCAAGCGACGCAGTTGCTGATGATATGGAGTAGATGAGGATTCTCACCGTCCATCTAGCTCTTCACAGTCACTGCACAGAGGTGAGCGCCAACGTGGGGAGTCACCATGGTCGTTTATACGCAACATGGGGAAGAGGGCACGGAGAGCGCGAGATGGTCGTGGAGCTGAAGAATGAGGATTGTGTTATCATGTTTTGTCATGTGATTGATGTTTTCTTGCTTTTCCTTTTTTATTTATTTATATTTTTACGTCTGTAGTGTAGAGCCGTAGACGGTGGGTTGGTCCGATCGTACAAATAATCGGTTCGACGACTCAATTAGATTGCATGAATCTACGAAACAGTGTAAATAAATATCTCTGACACAAAAGTCGGAATTTCTACGGTGATTTTCAAATTTGAAAAAGTACCCAATAGTCATTTTCTATCTTCCAAAATGACCAAATTACCCCTCTGGCCTACACAATGGGTTTCTGCATTCTTGCCCCGACCAGGTCTTAAAAGCATAATCGATTAGTCTTGGTGTCCCTAAAATCGGTTCTTCTTGGTTTTTGTTTGCCTAACAAACCTGTACTCCAAATGTTCCTGGTGACCCGAAACCGGTATTGACGTGTAGGCCACATCATCTGTTTTGGTCCACGTAGGCCCTAAAACGAACCACGTTTCATTTTCATACATTTCCGGTAGGAGAGGAACCGGGACTATAAGAGTACCAATTTTTCTGAACCCGAGAATATTAAAAATGGGATAGATTGATTATTTGAGTTTCAAATGAGTTAAATTGGTGATATGAGTTTGAAAATGGGTTAGATATGTGAATAACCCAATTATACATCATTCACATCAAAATTCCACAAAAACAATAGCTTGATTGCGACACTACAACGTTGTACTTATGGCTTCATTAATATTCAGATTGATAGAAATAAAAATACAGAACGCTGTAATTCAATCAGTTTTTTTAAAAAAGAGATGCAGTTTATAACACACAAAAAAGTAGGGATGCACATTTTTAGACCGGACCGGAAAACCGGATCGAACCGGACCGAATTTTACGGGTCGGTCCAAGACCGGACCGTAAAATTCCGGTCCGGTCCGGTCCACGGTCCATACTTTTCAGAAATTCCGATCCATCGGTCCGACCCGGACCGTAAAATTCCGGTCCGGTCCGGTCCGGGTCCGGTCCGGACCGTAAAATGAAGGGTATTCGGTCCAATCCGGTCCACTTTTTACACAAAATCCGGTCCCGGTCCGGTCCCGATCCATATATACCCCGGTCCGGTCCGGTCCACGGTACAAACTTTTGAAAAATTCCGGTCCACCGGTCCGGACCGGACCGGATGTGCATCCCTACAAAAAAGTTAAAGACACAAAATAAAACTAAACTGTTTAAAAAATATCAATTCATTTGTTTTAATTATGGTACACTCATGGGGCGAAGGGTGTTAGCCTAGTGAAGGCGCATCCACCTGCCACCCAACGTGCGCAGGTTGGAAGACCCTATCTAACATGTTAACAAATTATGGTACCCTCATTTTTAACCATTTATATACATTTTTAATCCGAATCACTTAAATATTTATAAACAGCTGAAGATTAATAGATAAAATTTGTGACAATTGCATCTTCTTCTTTTTGGGAAAATGACAAAGAGGGGTATGAGTTATCATCCATTGACAAATTACGGTCCGAACTATGAAAATTGACAATTAAGGGCAATTTCAAAATATTTTAATCCTCAATTTCATAATTAAGGGCAAGAAGGTTTTTTCAATTCATTCGTTTAGTTAACTTTGTTAATTGACGAAGTGATATTGCAATATTGCATCAATTAAGTGTGTTATATGGAGATCAAAATATTTTAAAATTGCCCTTAATTGTCATTTTTCATAGTTAAGACAATGATTTTTTAATAGGTGATTTTTTATACCCCTCTTCGTCATATTTTTTTTCTTTTTCGTTGAATTTTTAATTCACTAAAGTCAGAGCATGGCTTGGCAGCTCCAAAACGACAACTTATACGTCAATCAAGCACATAGCACATGCGCAAAGCTTCAAAACGACAACACAGCACTCATCGTCACCACCCAAAAAAAAAAATAGACCACCTAACCTCTCATGCACACTCATCAGTCATCACCCAATGCTACAGTATCCACACAACATGACAGCAATGCCCTTTCCACTTAAACCTTATATTTCACCTTTTTAAGCACATGATAAAAGCAGTGGCATTATTGTAATCCTTGAAATCATATCACCACAAAAATTCACAGGGGCATTTCGTAAAATAACAACAACACATCAACTACACATCCCTAATCTTTAAAACATGTTCATCAAACCAAAACCCTAGACCAGACAGGAAACACTTCAATCTGGTTCTAAAATGCAAAATCCCAGAAACAATTATTAAACGTATTCAACAGAATACTTTTAACTTTGAATGGAAGTTACTTTCCTTCCCCTCGGCCGACCATCTCCTTGTACCGCAAAATCGAATCCAGCCTCTGCAGCTTCAGCTGCTGCTTAAACTTGTTGATGAAATCATCCGCCTTCGAATCAACCTCCTCGTCCTCCGCCGCCGCTGTCTTCGCTTCCTTAACCGTCGCCGGACGTCGAGCCTCCAGAATATCCGCCTCCTTGAAATGCCTGAACGCCGACTTGGAGCTTGCCGACTTCTTCATCTTCTTCACCAACTTAACCGCTACCGCGCCCGACGCCGGCTCCATGTCCGACTTGGTCCGTGAGTGGTGCGATCCTCGTTGCAGCTGGCTGTAGACTTCGTCAAGCGATTTCTCTTCTCCCGCTTCCTCTTCCTCCTCCCCGTGGTCGAATCGATCTTCTTCTTCGTACTCTTCTTCAATCGTCGGATACACGACCCGCCCGTCATCCTCCCCGTTCTCGAATCGATCATCATCTTCATCAATCGACGGATACACGACCCGCTCAATATCCTTCTCCTCCGTCACCGGCATCATCGCCTGAGCTTCGTAACCGAAGCTACTGTGCTGTGCCTCAACGACGTCGTCAGCGGGTTCATGAGATCTGTAGAACGTCGCGTACTGGTAGAAGTTGACCGACTTCAATCTCTGCAGCACGGAAGCCGAGCGCTGAATCGGCATCGGCTCCGGATGATCTTGCTGCAGCGAATCTGTCTTATTATTCTGCCGATGCGACTGTGACGGAGGCTGCTGCTTCTGCGAGCCGAATCCAGAAGTGAGGAAGATGGTGGCGATCGTGAAATTCAACACGAGAAACAACATCGTAGGAGTCAACCAGCTGCTCAGCTCGTCCCACATCGATTCAGCGAACATGAAGCACTTCCGATTCGCTGTAACTTAGAGCTGGAGAGAGAAGTTTGGGCAGCGTTGGGCGTTTATATCCACCGCGTTTGGGTTGTCTGTATATATATACCTGAGTTCTGTTTTTCTGATTTATTTTGTTAGAAAATTAATTGATATTATTATCTTAATTTTATTTGGTTTGGGATCTCGAAGCAAATCTTTAAATGAAGTCTAGGTCTATATATATTTTTTGGATGCATCCGGGTGATTCAGTATTCACTTTGTCTTGTCACCTAGTAATTTAGACCATCTTTTGGTCAATTTTAATATTTTTAAACTGTGATGATTTTCTCTTATTTTTTTTGACAGTTTCTCTTAATTTTAAATTTAAATATACCAATATCATAAATCAACATGGCGTATTAACATATGGAATACTATCACTTAACGACTCAAAACTAACTTTCACAGACACGTGGCAAACGGGGATGGACTGATAGGGAGTAGTCGCATCGATTCAAAATTGAACGAACTACGCCGTTTGCTACGGAGCGCCTAGGGATAGGCATTTGATCCTAGGGTCAAAATGGTTATAGGGTCAATTTTATCAGGTTCGATCCGTATCTTATCCTATCTTCGTACATTAATATACTATGCCAACAAAGCCTAAGACAGGGTAAGGGTCACGAAAAAATAGACTCTACCCTTCTACCCTAACCTCATACCATGTCCTCCTACCATTTTTCATTCATATTATAAGTTTTTCCTCAAATTATGCTTAAATTTATCCTATCGGACCCTACCCTACCTTACCCTATCCATAAGTACACTGCGGACATAGAAAAACTACTCTAATGTGAGAATAGAGGGTCCTTTTTTTGCTTCGTCCGGGCCGTGTGAAGCTTAACTTGCTTTAGCAGCCACGTGATGATTCAAGTTCGTGGTAGGCGTAGGAGTTGGTGAAGGGGTAGTGAAGCTCAGGTGGTGATGCAAGTGCGCGGTGAGCGTAGTAGCCCCTCGGGCATGCTCCTTGTACAACCAAGCGAAGAGCTAGTGAGTGCCGAAATGGAATATCGTATGTAGTGTAGAATCGGATCTGAAGCTCTTTACTAGGATTGGTATAAGCGAGGAACGAGTCAACTAGAATGTGTGTTATTCATCTCGGGGATCTTCCAATTGAGAAGATCCATCGACCTTTATCTTCGTCTTAGGTCGATCTATTTTATTTAGTTATTCAGTTAAACCAACGATTTGTTATTGCTGCAGATAACAACAACCATTCCTGCAGACATGCGTATTTTTGATTTTCCAATGGATTTACATCTTTCATTAATGAATTTTTTTTTGATGTAGTGAGTAATAGGCTCTGGTTGTTCGTTGTTCAAGAATTCTTGTTTAAGCATACCCTGCTTCAGATCGTCTACGGAGGAATGAACGCCGAAGGAAATGGATCAGTACGCCGGAGGAGCTTTTATGGAATTTGTGCCCTTACCCAGTGTTCAAGAAAACGGCCGCCTGGTCCGCCTTGGCACCGCCCAGTCGGCCTTTTCCATCAAGCCGTTCCGATTAGTGCAAAACGGATCAATAAAACGACCAGTATGCGAGTTCCTATGCGTTTTGGTCGATTTTGGTGCGCTTAGGAAAAATCGTCGCCTGAAATAGATCAGTTGAAGATGAACTGGTCGGCAAACATGGTCAGCAGCGTGAGTTAGATCGGCAAACATGGTGTTGCGGCGTGATAAGGTTTTTTGGAAGATGAAGAATAATTTAATTAAAACTTTAACTTATTACACTTAAACCCTCAAAGTATGAAAACATTACAAACATACCATATCTCTTAAAAATATCTTATAAAGTATTAAATTCAAATTAAAATTAAACGGATAGAATATAAAACAATATTTATTTTATTTTTTTGATATCATCCATTACGTATGAATTGAACCATACAACTACCTCCCAACCATTTTAAGTTTAAAATAATACTCATATTTAAATTTCATATATCAAAAATCAAAATGATCCAAATTAAAATAATATTAATACAGTTCTATTAATATGTTAATGCATATATATTAAAATTATATAAAAATTGAAATCAGTTAGTCGTCAATTAATTTCTGATTAATCCTTTCAGGACCCTGACCACCCGTTGACCACCTATCATTTTCTACAACCTTGCCCATATCCTGCCCATTACTGTCATTTTCTACACCCTTGCCCATATCCTGCCCATTACCGATCCCAGGAGCGCCGTTAAGTTTTAGTCCATGTAGATGTTTTAGAAGTCTCACTTATCTGTAATAAAATAAAATAAAAAGTCTCACTTATATTAAATAGAATAGAACATGCATTGAATATTATTTATTTAATGTCTGCTGGTGTGAATGTGGAAATTTTAAAAGTTTGTGTGAACGTGTTAAACCGGAAGTCTGGATTGGTGTAATCAAAATTGAGTCATTTAAAATCTTTTTGATCTCGATCGAACTGATCCGTTGTTGTGACTCGATACGGGATCGGGATATCAGAGTTATCTAGTATCCACCGTTAACCGTTGCTACTTAAATAAAATCTGTCAGAAAAATCATAATCTGAGCTAGATAATTATCAAATATTTTAATATTGCCAATATGGTGGTTGACTGCTTGTTGGATCGTTACTGTTAGAAATCTGTCAGACGGAAGTCACAGAGTGTGTTTCCGTCTGATGGTCAGATAGCAGCGGAAATATTTTGCAAGAAAATAATGACGAAAGTAAATACGCACTTATGTAGAGTGGAAAACTTTATCACAATAGTGATAAAGTAAAAACCACTACCTTTCAGATTGCTCTGAAAGGATTTGCAAACTGATAACCCTTTATTCCGATGTACTTGCAGAGTTTACAAAATAGATCTTATAACTCGACTCTATTTTGATGACTACTGCTCAATCCGATAGAGTGAATCTGTTCGAGCTTCTCGCCTCCGTGCGTTTCTTTCTCAGCAAACCTTTGCTTCAAAATGTCGTAGCTTTTTTTCTCTCAAATCTCTCAAAAAGCACATCTACTTGTTGCTCGATTTGTTTCTCCTTATAGCTTCTTGGCTGTCCTTCTCGTCCAAGCCCAATAAGCTTTTTGATTTCCTTTCCAATAGTAACAGGCTTGTAATAAATTCCTTCCTTAATATCTTTGCAATTAATCCCATATGAATATTGCCTTTCCATATTTGAAGTCTTTCGGAATCAGTCTGCTCTTCAAATATTTTCTAAATCAACAATTGACCTGCCTCTTAATTGCTTTCCAATCAGCAATTATTCGGCTCCTTGACTGCTTTCCAAATTGGCTTCTTCGGTTCCTTAAATACTTTCCAAGTTAGCCGTTGATATATCTTCTTTGATCTTTCTTTAACATATTCGAAATCACTTGTATCTTCAGATTGCATATAAATTTCGTGCTCAATATCTTTGACTTGATACACGAGTAATGCTCATTAAATGAGAGCTGGATCATTTAATTTGTTCATGGATTTCTGCACACTTAAACACCACATTAGTTAAGTGTTTGTAATCATCAAAACCAAGGGTTCCAACAAATTCCCCCTTTTTGATGATGACAAACACTTCTTCAAAAAACAAGAAATCCATACCAAGTAATTTCGCAGATAGATATTGCAACATAATTTCATCAGATAGAATCTCTCAGAATTTGTTAAGGCATACAAATCTACGATTGCTTAACCAGTTCCCCCTTAGATGGACATCCAGTTTGATTTTTAGTAACAACTTCCCCCTCAAGTAATGCATCCATGATCTCTTCCCCCTTTTGACATCATCAAAAAGGATGCAATAAAGATGTCCATGCAATAAAAATAAACTGCATGCTTCATTAACAACGAGCAAAAGTGCCCCAGAGGGAACACACACACAAAACACTGAAAATTTAAAGACTAACATGCAGAACTCAGAGCATGACAACGAAAGAAAATGACAAGGAAAATGGCAGATGTGGGTGGGATGGAAAGGATGGGGTAACCATGAGACAGACGCCGGGTTAACCCTCAAACATTTTCTTCAACTGATCCATCAGCTCAGTCCCCACAAATCGCAGCTGTTTGTTCAATTCCGCTATTTGCTCTCTGATCAGAGCGCCATGAGTCATAGTTATTTTTCCAGATTCCTCAGCCTCCTTAACACCGGAGCGCAATTCCTTCACCCATTCAACTTCATTGCCTAACAGCACCTTCTCGGTCACAACTTCCAGATTCCCAACACGATCAGTCAACATCTCAACCTTACCGGCCAACCTTTGCAGGGCAATGCGTATTGCATCCAGTCCATCTGCTGTCAAACCCCCTGCTGCCACATCCTCTGCTGGCATTTCCTGTTGCTGGACCGGTGGCTCAACATCCTGGGACACTGCTGGTTGGGGAATGATGGGGTTAAGCCGGGTATTACGCCATCCGGTTTTTTCATCAAATTCCCAACCAATACTGGCAAGGGAGTCCTTCCCCAAGACGGACGACAGAACAACTTCCTTTGTTGGCGAGTAAATGTCCAGCTCAAGAAGAATCTTTTTCACCAGGCCGGGGTAGGGTAACCCATGGGTGTCACTCTCTGTGCAACGCTTCATGTGCTGAATGATAATTTTGGGAAGACTGATGGGCTCTCCCTTTCCGAGCTTGTCCACTAAGAGGAAATCCTGAAAGGTAATCACTTGATGCTTCTGGGCGCGTGGGGTCACGGTTGTGCAGATAAACCGATGTAGGATGCGGTTGACGATATCCATCTTCAGAGCATTGCCCTGATTTGACAAGTTGGAAGGGTCTCCGCCAATTCTTGGAATAACATCGCCCTTTGCGGTTGATGCCGGCCAGTTACCCTTACCAATGTATTCAGAATTTCCATGGATGGGGGCGTCCACGATTTTTGCTAACTCACGAACTGTAATTGCCTGTTTGTCTCCCTTGAACATGAATGAGAGCACACCCGACTTCTCGTCCACGGTGAGCTGAGAGTAAAACTCCCTCACAGCATTCTCATCGACCAGAACCTCCTATCGGAAGAGGTGGTCCCAGTTTTGAGCAATGAGGAGGTTGATTACCTCCACCAGCTGACTTTTAGCAAAGAACATTCTGTCAAGGGTTACCTCCGAGATGATGGATCTATTTTCCAGGAACTTCTCCTCCTCCTTCTTTGGACTGAAACGCTCCTCAGCAACAATAGGGGCCTGCGCCTTTTTGGTGCGCTTGCTCTTTCGACTGGGAACCTGGGGAGTGGCCGGCCGTCTGCGCTTGCGACTGGAACCTTCGGCACCGCCCCTCTTCGCCTTGGGCTTCCTTTGCGGGGTCGCCTCAGTTCCGGCTTCTGGAACCTGAAGAGACACCAACTTGACAGAATCGGAGGAAGCGGTTGCAGCCTGTGATTGCGCGGCCAGAACGTCCTCAACAGTCATTCCTTTTGCCTTGAATTTGGCGAGCAGGGCGGCGAGAGCGGTGGCAGAGTCGCTGCTGTTGGAGGCCATGATGAACAGAGGACTTGTGAGGAACGACAAGGGATTCAAAAGCTTGCGTCGTTGAGAGAGAAGGAGGCAGATAGATGAAGCGTCTCACCTTTACCCCTTCTGTTTATATTGAGCAAACCCTAATTCCTCTTTCCAAACGTGAAGTCCAACCGGCAGCCTTGAATCACGCACAAAGAAAATCTTTTGAGCTTCCAAAATAAACTGCACAAATATCTTCTTTCCAAAATCATCATTAAGTGGGAGATAACCGCCTCAAGCGGACTTGAAAAGTCCAATAAACTCCATGATTTGACAACAGCTGTCCATATTTCCAAAATCATCATTACTGCACCTCTTCGCCTTTCAATAAAGCTGCAGTCTGTTCAGTACTCCATATTATTCAACCAGCTGTTCATATTTCGAAACGATGCGGACAGGAGACCAAACATTGCTCTCATCTTCCCAATGAAAAACGGTCAAACACCATTAATGAAGTGCTTAACCTACTTCTACTGGCTGGCATTCGCTGGTAATAAAGGCAATACTCACAATATCCAACTGATTGATCCGTTCGGAACTGTCTTTGAATCAACACGGGTTCGTCTCATGGTTTTCACAAGGATTGGGTGTGGTGTGCTAGGTTTACCCAAATGGTACAAAAACACCACACATACGAGAATAAAAATTCACCAAATCATGACAAAGCAATTTCATGTAGTGTGGAGAAGACCAAGAAAATAATTTTACCATCAACGGGAAAAACATTTATTCTCCACACATAATAGGCTAGGGTTAGTCTTAGAGTACTTCCTTGGCTTATATTGTGGGTTCAAATTTGGAAGTCTCTTTTGGGCTACAAAGAAATATGTGTCATGCTCATGATATTTGCTAGCTAGTAATCTCATTTAACATGCATGCCGTGGTGACCTCCTAGAGCAACTTCCACACAGTTATTAACTACATACGCAGTAGCTTCATACACGGCAATCTATCATGCGGACTAGTCTAGCCAGTCATCGAGGGAATTCAACACAGAGTGCAGACTATGGGAGGGAAGTCATACCTAGTTCAAGCCTTAGCTTCTCGTAGGGTTCCCTGTGTAATGCTTTCGTAAAGATGTCCGCGATTTGCTCCTCAGTCCTACAGTATTCCATGGCAATGGTTCCTTTCTCTACACAGTCACGTAAAAAGTGATATCTAATTTCAATGTGTTTAGTGCGTGAGAATTGTACCAGATTTTTTGAAATGTTTATGGCACTGGTATTGTCACACAGAATAGACACGCATTCAAGAGTAACGCCATAATCACTTAGCTGTTGTTTTATCCATAGCAATTGTGCGCAGCAAGCAGCAGCTGCGATATATTCTGCCTCAGCAGTGGATAATGCAATAGAAGACTGTTTCTTGGATCCCCACGAGATCAAACATGGTCCAAGAAACTGCGCCATTCCTGAGGTGGACTTCCTGTCTGTTCTGCATCCTGCATAGTCAGCATCTGTGTAAGCCGTCAGACGTAAGTCTCCTCCCGTCGGATAGAATAGGCACAAGTCGTCTGTCCCTTTCAGGTATCTCAAGATTCTTTTGACGGCTTTGACATGTGTCTCTCTAGGATCTGCCTGAAATCTAGCACATAGACACACACTAAATAATATGTCAGGTCTGCTAGCTGTAAGATATAAGAGTGAACCTATCATCCCCCTGTATAGAGTCGGATCCACTTGGAGGGATGACTCGTCCTTTGCTAGCGTGTCATTTGGAGACATGGGTGTGGCACATGTTTTCGCGGAATCCATCCCAAACTTCTTTAGAATTTCCCTCACGTACTTCTGCTGATGGATCCGAGTTCCATCTTCCCCTTGTGCTACTTGAAGTCCTAGAAAGTACTTCAATTCCCCCACCATGCTCATCTCGAATTCGCTTGACATCAGATCTGTAAACTTTTTGACAAGTCTAGGGTTAGTTGAACCAAAGATAATATCATCAACATATACCTGAACCACTAGAGTGTCAGTCCCTTCCTTCAGAAGGAAGAGAGTCTTGTCCACTTCCCCCCTGACATATCCGTGTGACAGAAGGAACAGAGAGAGTCTCTCATACCAAGCGCGGGGTGCTTGCTTCAGTCCGTATAAAGCCTTGTCCAGTACGTAGACATGATTGGGATGGCTTTTATCCTCAAATCCTGGAGTTTGGCTTACATATACTTCCTCCTTTAGTATTCCATTCAGAAATGCCGTCTTGACGTCCATCTGTTGCAAGGTGAACCCATGGTAGGTTGAATAAGCTATAAGCATCCTGATTGCCTCTAACCTTGCAACTGGAGCGAATGTCTCATCGTAGTCAATTCCTTCTTGTTGGTTGTACCCTTTGACTACTAGACGGGCTTTGTTCCTTAAGACAGCTCCCTTATCGTCCAGTTTGTTTCTGAAAACCCATTTCGTTCCAATCACGTTCTTATCTTTGGGTGTCGGAACTAGACGCCACACTTTGTTCCTCTCGAATTGGTGCAGTTCCTCTTGCATGGCATTGACCCATTCTGGGTCTTTAAGAGCTTCCGCAGTCGTCTTTGGTTCTGCAAGAGAGACAAAAGAAGCAAATCCACAAAATTGACATAAACTATTAAGGTTTACCTCTTGCTGAGAGGTGTAGCATCGATAGTCTCCTAGTCTGTCTGGCCGACGAGTCGTTCGTCCATAGCGAGTGGTTCTTACTTCCCCCTCAGGGTTTGCAGGGATGGGTTCAGTTGTCATCTCTTCCTCACCAGGGATTTCAGCGTTGACAATTTCCTCAGGGACATGTTGGATTTGTCCATCTGCTGGAACCTGTATTTCAGCAATATCCGTTTGATTCACTGGAGGAGCATTGATCAATTGTTGGACTTCCGTGGGAGGGATGTTTTCATTTGGTGATGGCGGTTCCCAATTAGGATCTGTTTCATCTTCGAATTGGAGTTCTCCAGCGTCTTGCATGGCTGTAGTTGAGGAATCCTTTATCTTTTGACCGGCCATTTCCGTCTCGTCGAATCTCACATGAACGCTTTCCTCAACTTGTTCTAGCCTTAGGTTAAAGACTTTGTATGCTTTGCTGTGATTAGAGTATCCAACGAAGACTCCCTCATCACTTCTAGCATCAAACTTTCCCAGGTTCTCCTTGCCATTGTTGTGGACGAAACACCTGCATCCAAATATCTTCAAGTGGGAAATATTAGGTTTTCTTCCACGTAATAGTTCATATGGAGTTTTCCCTATCATGGATCGCAGTGATGCTCTGTTTAGGATATAACTCGCGGCATAGATTGCTTCGGCCCAAAAGCCTTTTGGAACTCCACTAGCAATTAGCATGGTACGTGACATGTCCTCCAGGGTTCTATTCTTTCGTTCAACAACACCATTCTGTTGTGGTGTCCGTGGGGCGGAAAAGTTGTGATCGATGCCTTTTTCCCTGCATAATGAGAGAAACTGCGAGTTCCGAAACTCAGTTCCGTTATCAGTACGAATAGATGTTAACCTGCGATTTAACTTATTTTCTACCAATTTCAACCAAGCTTCAAATTCACAGAATGTATGATCTTTGGTGTGTAGGAATAAGGTCCATGTGTACCTGGAGTAGTCATCAACTATGACAAAGATATACCTGTTTCCTCCACGGCTAGTGACGTTTACAGGTCCACACAAGTCCATGTGAACCATGTCCAATGGTGCAGAGGTGCTCACAGTTTGCTTTGATGTGAATGATGTCCGTGCCTGCTTCCCTGTGACACATGCACTACATACCTGTGCTGATGCACTTTCCATCTTGGGTAAACCAACCACCAATTCCTTCTGATGGAGTTTATGCAGTAGTTTCACGCTTGCATGTCCAAACCTCCTATGCCAGAGGATGGTGTTTTCAGCAATGCTTACCAGGGACAGTTCCTCTTCTGGGACAAATTCTGGGTCGACAATGTAAATTTCGTTCACACGGATTCCTCTTAGGACTGTCTTCCCTGTCTCATTGCTTCTTACAAAACAATCATTAGAATTGAATGTAACACGATTTTTGCCATATTGACATAACTGAGACACACTTAGTAGATTGTATTTCAAGTTTTCTACTAGACTAACCTGTTTGATTCGGATGGTATCCGAAATTCTTACCTCTCCTATTGCAGTCACATTTCCCTTGCTTTTGTTTCCAAAGATTATGCTATCTCCGGAAGTTTTGTGGAGTGAGTCGAACCATTCTGGATTTCCCGTCATATGTCTTGAGCATCCGCTGTCCAAGTACCAGGGATGGGACCTCACTCCATTCTGCAAAAGAAAGATCAGTTTTTACGAACCCAGACAAGCTTGGGCTTACTGGGCTTAGGGATAAATTTTGCAATAGGAGCAGAGTAGTAAGAGTAATGAGCATCATAGTTAGTCAGGTCTATCTTTCGCATGGGCGTCTTCCTTGGTTTGCAAAAGATGGCCGAATCATGGTGCGGACGGAAGTGATCGCTTCTGTTTTTCTCCCTGTAGGTATTGACTTTCCTCCAATGGACGCCATTTGAGGGACGTCTTTTAGCATTCATCCAGTGGCTATTCCTCTCATCTATTTCCCTTAGTCTTTGGCATTCGGCTCTGTAGTGTCCAGACTGCCCACAGTTCCAGCAGATTCTATGGCATAGAAGATTTACGTACTTGCTTCTGCCGAGTGGAGCTGTCGTCTTTGCCTTTCTAGCATGAAAGTCTCTCCTTGAGGGCTTATGACTCTGATTCATATTCATCCAGATTTTATAGCCTTTTGGAGCCTTGTAGGGGACAGAGTCCTTGTCGTGGATATTGAATTCCTTCTGTGACCTGTCTTCCCTCTCTGTCCGTCTGATGGTTTGTGGTCGTCTTTCCTGGCGAGAACATTCTCCTTGTTCTGTCATCTTTCCCTTTCCTTTTTCAGCTTCATACCCCAGCCCGGGGCAGACAAACTTTTTCTTGAAGTCCGTCTTTACTTCCTCTACCCTTTTTGCTTCCATCTCACGGAGCCAATTTTCCTTCTTTGCAGTATCCTCGAGTCTTAGACTTTGCACTGTCTGAAGGAGTTCTTCATTATCTCGTCTGAGTTGGTTCAGTTCATCAGTTAGCTCTTCAATCTTAGCTTGGAAGTCCGTTAGCTCGCTATTTCCTAGGGTCATATGTCTTAGACTATTGCTGATCTCTTTCTTTCTTCCCTTACATGTGTGACACATGCACACATGTTCTGCCTTCTCCTTTTCAAGACGCATGGCCTTGGTTGACCAGAGGCGGTTTTCTGCAATATCATCGCGATGATCCTGTTGCATTTCTTCAATTCTGTCTTCTAGCTCTCGGTTTTTTGCCAGAACTTTAGCAATTGTTTCTGCAAGATCAGATTCAGAGAATACTTTATCAACAAAAGAATCATCATCAATTACCTCATTATTTGAGTGAGCCATCAAGCAAGCATCCTTTGTGTTTATTCCATCATCGCTGTCTTCATCTGAGTCTCCCCATGCTGCAAACATGGCATGAGCTTGTTTGGGGGCGGATTCTTCTTCTTTCTGGGCGGGTGGCTCTCCTTTCTTTTTACTGTAGCAGTCCTTGGAGAGATGCCCCTGCTTCTGGCAGTGATAGTATGTTCTATCTTCCTTCTGCCCTTGATTTCTTCCGTTTCCTCGTGAAGTTGACCCCTTTTTTCCTTGGGAGGAATTTCCAGTGTCTCGGTTCCCTCTGACGAAATTCCGTCCTCTGCCGAAGTTGGCTCTGGTGAGGGCTCTTGATAGCAGAGCTATTTCATCCTCCTCTTCATTTGATGACCCGGTTGCTTGTGCGAGGGCTTTTTCAACTTTTAGGGCAATGGCTTGAGACTTATCAGTCTGTCTTCTGGCCATCTTTCTTTCCACAATTCCAGCTTGACTTTGGAGATTTGCTACCAGCTCTTCTAGTGTAGTGTCTTTGATCCCTCTTTGAGCCTGTAGTGCTAAGGTTACTTGATCCCATTTTGAATTTAAGGCCTGCATGAATTGATGCGTGATTTTCCATTCGGGAAGCGTCTCGTTCAAGAACTCCAGCTGCCCGACTATGACTTGGAACCTAGTGTAGAAGTCTTCCAAGGATTCGTCTTTCTTTTGCATGACAGTTTCATAGTCTTTGGTGGCGGCCAGAATCCGATTTCTTTTAATGTCTTCATTTCCCCCGTACAGTCTTACCAATCCATCATACATGTCTTTGGCGGTTTTGTACATTGCCACTTTGATTTGATCACTAGGAGAGAGGGCCATGTAGAGAACTTTCTTTGCTCGGGCGTTCTTTTCCAAAACCTTGTAATCCTCATCAGTGTATTTGTCCTTGGATTTCTCTACTGGTTTGTCGGGATCTGTAATGTCCAGTGGGATGGGCAATGGACCTGTCTCGAGGATCCTCCAGAGTTGTCCATCCAGAGAACAGACATGGGCCTCAAATTGGTCCTTCCACCAGTCAAATTGTCCTGGTTTCAGTAGCGGCGGTTTCCAGAAGGAATCGTGAATCGACATGTTTTCCTGCAAAGCTAACAGATAAATCTAGAGCACTCGGCTCTGATACCACGTGTTGGATCGTTACTGTTAGAAATCTGTCAGACGGAAGTCACAGAGTGTGTTTCCGTCTGATGGTCAGATAGCAGCGGAAATATTTTGCAAGAAAATAATGACGAAAGTAAATACGCACTTATGTAGAGTGGAAAACTTTATCACAATAGTGATAAAGTAAAAACCACTACCTTTCAGATTGCTCTGAAAGGATTTGCAAACTGATAACCCTTTATTCCGATGTACTTGCAGAGTTTACAAAATAGATCTTATAACTCGACTCTATTTTGATGACTACTGCTCAATCCGATAGAGTGAATCTGTTCGAGCTTCTCGCCTCCGTGCGTTTCTTTCTCAGCAAACCTTTGCTTCAAAATGTCGTAGCTTTTTTTTCTCTCAAATCTCTCAAAAAGCACATCTACTTGTTGCTCGATTTGTTTCTCCTTATAGCTTCTTGGTTGTCCTTCTCGTCCAAGCCCAATAAGCTTTTTGATTTCCTTTCCAATAGTAACAGGCTTGTAATAAATTCCTTCCTTAATATCTTTGCAATTAATCCCATATGAATATTGCCTTTCCATATTTGAAGTCTTTCGGAATCAGTCTGCTCTTCAAATATTTTCTAAATCAACAATTGACCTGCCTCTTAATTGCTTTCCAATCAGCAATTATTCGGCTCCTTGATTGCTTTCCAAATTGGCTTCTTCGGTTCCTTAAATACTTTCCAAGTTAGCCGTTGATATATCTTCTTTGATCTTTCTTTAACATATTCGAAATCACTTGTATCTTCAGATTGCATACAAATTTCGTGCTCAATATCTTTGACTTGATACACGAGTAATGCTCATTAAATGAGAGCTGGATCATTTAATTTGTTCATGGATTTCTGCACACTTAAACACCACATTAGTTAAGTGTTTGTAATCATCAAAACCAAGGGTTCCAACACTGCTGGCTATGGCGTCCACTTTTACGACCTGAGTTCGAGTTCCGGGCCATCAATTTTCTTTTTTTCTTTTCTTTTTGTAGAAATTATTAATTCATATGAATTGCCTTCCTATATTTGCTCAAAAGCCTATACTTGAGAGTCATGTTTTGGTAATCATATATAAGCTAACAACTCTCCTCCCCACTTAGCAATGTGAGACAATTTCTTCAAGTGCACATTCAACAATCTCCCCCATCAATTGAAGAAATTGTGCATGCTCCCCTCAATCAAACACCGCTACATTACTCGTAGCTAAACGTAGGTGCGTATGCGAAAGCTGTTCCGCTACGGGTGCTCCACGCTCTCCTTTATTAGGGTCCAACCCACCGTAGGCGCGTCTTTGCGACTCCCCCGTAAAGGCATAAACCAGGGTCCAACCCACCAACGATTGAGGTGTCTTCAAACGAGTGCCTTGGCATTTCCACACATGTCCCGCATCCTTTCACAAATAACCCGAATCGCAATGTGGGCTCTGATACCATGTAGAAATTGAGTGTAGATCATCGATGATCGGAAGAGAAGGAAGATGATCGAAGACGATCGAAGCTCAAGAACGAAAAAAAAACGAAGATAATTAGCTAACCCTAGAATTTCGAATTGAGAAACAAACAAGGCGCAAAAGTGTGTTATAACAGACTTTTGCAAAGTTTACATGAGTTACACAAGTAACCCCCAACTATCAACAAATACAAAACTCACTATTAATAATTACAAAGAAGCCCAACCGACCGGTTGGAGACTGACCAAAAACTCAGCCGGTCGGTTGATAAACCACTACCAAGCTTTACTCCTCCTACATCCCTCGTTGATGCATTCCTCTTCACGCCTCGCGCGTGATGTGTTCTTCCTCCACGGTGTGCGGTAAAGGTGCCCAAATGTGGTCTGAGCTTCAAGTGTCAAAGATGTACCGATGATTTAGATGGATGTATGCGGATTCATGGTAAAAGCCAAAAGGTGTCGAACGGGCCTGCGCTTCAAAAGTGGAAAGATACACCAAATGCTTACGGATCTAATCAATATACCTTATTAAGAATTTTGAAAATTAATATGTATGTATTACATGATACAGCTCATATGCACCATCTATCAACAACAAAAATTAATATTAAAATTTTTATTCACTACATTTTTTTAAACATGAATACTACGGAGTAGTACATTATTAATATTATTTTACTCTATTAAAAAAATAACAAAGAGTATATTTAGCGGCCCATGTTGACTGAGTCACTGAGGTGAGGGCTAAGCCTCTGAGGATAGTTGTTTTGTTTAGCGGAACCGACATCAAAACGCGGCGTTTTGTATGGAGAATAGACGGTTTGAAACTTCGAGACAGACGGTGGCCGCTGAATTTGCGGAAAAGGTATTCTTTCGGCGTCGAGGCTTTCGAGTGTGATTGCTTGAAAGTTGAAGGTGCAGCAATATTTTAGATCCTAAATACGTGACAAAAACTTGTTTATTCTTATAATTAAAATATATTACTAATATATTTTCAGACTTTTCATTATTAAATTACGGCCTTGAAATCGTAATCAATTTTTGTCAATAGGGGTTAGTTAAGGAGTCATCGTAGATCCTTACATTCCCGTTCGATTCCTGAGATCACTAATTTTCCTCACAATTTTGTAAGATTCTCTTCATTTTCTTTGTCCTACCTCGCGTGTGGATGCTTCATACATCTCATGTGCGTGGATGTGTTCTTCCTCCTTCGTAGAGGTGTCTTGCAACGGTAAATGTGCCAAGAGGGCTTGAGCTCAAAGTGTCGAAGAATGTATGAATGGTGGAGTGCGGATCCATGGTAAAGGTGCAGAACATGCCAGCCCTTCAGAATTAGAGAGATGTCCAGATGATTTCGGATCCGATCAAAATGTCTTGCTAGAACTTTAAAAGAAAAAAATCAATATATGTATATATGTATTAGATGAAAAATCTTTAGTAATATTTATTGTTATGTTTATGAATAGTTGTACTCCTTATCCCAAAAAAATCTTAATCAATTTTCTTTTTTTATAGAATAAAAATCTGACTCGATAAATATTGAGTTTCTTTATCTCTTAAAATTGTGTATTTCAATTATAGCCCTTGATCATATGAAAATAATAAATAAATTAATGTGAATATTAAGGATATTGAGAATAAATTTAAATGTAGAAGAATAACATGTGAAGAGAGAAAAGTAGAAAGGATGAATGTTGTATTCTCATTCATCTTGATCTTTACAAATCATTCCTTTATATGTGGGTACATGAACATATGGAACGACTAGAAATCAATATAGGAAATTAAAGCTAAGGATTTATGGGGCACATTGTCATATCATATGAATAGGTAAAGATCATCCAACATAAATGCTATTCATAACATAAGTGAAGTTGATGGGTTTTAGTTTGTATGATGATACAAAATTGGAAATGCCATGGGCCTAAAATTCGTAACATTAACCCTATTTCACGTTGTTATCTAAGAAAGTACATTCCTAATAGGATTCGAACTTCTTAAAATTTAACTTCTATGTATATATATATATATCTAATAACAAAAATGAACTCTATTTATTTAAGCGATTAGCTACCGGGATAAGGCAGAGGCAGTGAAAACCCAGTCGTCGAACAAAGACATATTGCGTCGATTTCTTTCTCAGAAGCATCGGCGTTCAGCCTTGTGCCAATAACAATGGATATTTGGGACTCTCTTGAACTCTTTGCATACGTGCATAGCATTGTCCCCATTACAAAGCTCGATAGGATATGAGATTCTATAGAGAATGGCGAAATACATTGTGCTGTGGTGCTTTCTTTAGGGTGCCGATTTTGATCATCCTTGGTGTTTGCATCTTCAAGTCGATCTTTTGTTGGCATAGAAATTTGGAGTTGTTTATCATTTAAAGTTGTAAGATTTGAGGGATTTTTTTTGGCTATATACTTTGTTTACTTAATAAACAATTCATTTTTTTCTTGCCGCAATGGGAAGTGAAATAGCCACATAGTTGCAGTTCTACACCCGAATGCAAAGAAAGTTTTGTAAACCTAAATTGGAAAAAAAATACCAAAATTATTTATATAAATTTTTTTTTTGGATCTAAAAAAATTATTTATATAATTGACCACCGAAATATCAAACCATCACCTTAAAAGAACAGGCAGCTGATTCCTAATTTGTTGTTTACATGGGATAAAGAGGACAAACATACAATTATTTAAGTGGAGCTGCTCTGTATCTTGTACAACATGTAAACCCCATCATCAAAAAAAAAAAGTAGAGCTGCTCGACAGTTGAAAGGTTATAAATTAGTACTAAACTCATCACTGGCTAAAGGCTGAATGAGCAAGACAGGTAAGGTTTCACCTGGCAGAGATGAACTTTCATGTTCGTTCACTCATGCTCCATATTTGGGAGCCTTCCAGAGCTTGAATGCTACCTCATGCAACAATCGATCAACTGGTATTGTAAGATTTGATCCGTGCTAAACATAAAAAAAACCAGATATTATTCAAATGATATTATGATAACTCAAATAAAGGAATCCATTTATTTGATCTAAAGGAGTGTGGATATATGTTCTTGTGCACAGACAGCAAACTGACAAATGGAAATCATATACAGTTAAGACAAAGTACGATAGCGAGCGATTTGAGTAAGCAACTTTATGGCTAATAGAAAAATATGCTAACTCACATCTTTGAAGTTCTCGAAAGTAAAAGCATTTGCCCTATCCTTCCGGGTAACACCATCCTGTACCTGAGCCACTAGCATAGGGGCGTGGTGTCTGTTGAACTCGGAACAATCAGTTTCCATACGGGAATTAAAAATAGGTTAACTAACACAACATGTCTCTACTCACCTGACGTTCTCTCGGGGATGTCCTCCCTTCATGGTGTAACTTTGGCGAGGGATAACTGCAGCGAGACCGAAGTTCTTGTATTCATCTCTCAAAATAGATGTGCACGAACCATCAGTCCCCGATACTTCACCATAGCTCATCACAACCGAAAAGTGCAGGCGTGAGCCAATTTCAGATCCCGGATGTGCAATCTCCATAACATTGCCAACCAAACTATTCACAAAATCTAAATCACTAGGCAACTTCTTCATATCACCACCGCCACAGGCGGTTTCACCAATGTGTACTAATACCATATCATATTGGCTATTCCCTAAAGTCTTCCCATCTTGAAACCCAAGCAACTTCAACAACTCTAATGCCACAGTGTCAGCAGGTAATCCGTCAACATTTTGGACAAGTGACAAACCAAGTTTGCTTCCTAGAGTCTGCAATTCTACATTGCCAGTGACTAAAGCCGCTTTCATGCCCATAAACCTAAAAAACCAACCATTTGAGCATCGCAGTTAGCACACTACCACAGATATATCACAACAATACATAATTAACATAAAAGAAGGACAAACAGAATATGAACAACGAGCAACAAACCTCGCAGGTATGGTATGGGCCTCCTGAACCTGACAACAACAATAGATTGTAACTCTGCATGACCTAATTTGAATTAGGCTGGCTCTTGTGAAAAATCAGAAACACTAACCGAGCTTAAATCTGATTCAGATGCGTCCAGCAGCTCAGCAAACTCCCGGAGTATTCTATTATCTTCGGTTTCTGCGAAATCGCATCATTTTAATATCGTGACGAAAACCAGTCAATTTTGAATCGATTTCAAACTACTAAGCGCATCAATTATTTAGTTTATTCGGTGAATTGAGATCGGGTTTTCGCGATTCGATCAGCGGGGAGAAAACGAACCTGAAGAAGGGGCGTTTGGAAGGGACATGAAGCCGCAGACAGCACGGGAAGCGAGGGAATGGAGGTGTGCGTGAGATGAGCCGACGAGCCGCATGAGTCCATCGCCGTAGAGGATCAGAGCTCGGCTCGGCTTGTCCGCCATCGAATCGCTTTTCTCCTTCACTTCTGAGTTTCTTCAGTCTTGACTGTAGTTGCAGGTCTGCGTTTGGGAGAAGCGAATCTGACAAAACGCATCGTTTTATGATATACTGAAGGATGCATCGCGTCTCTCTTCCCGAACCGGATCGAGATTCGTTGGGCTTCGTTTTGGGCTGTGATTTTCTGCTTATAAATAGGGCACAAATGTACGAAAGTGATACCGAGGCTTTACCTTTCTGTCCCGCCAAAACGCCATTGCGCGATTTGAGCTTCCAGTAATCGGAGAAGGTCGTGATCTGATTGATGCTTGATTCCCACGATGTAAGTATTTGGGCGAGACGTTTCTTCGGAGATTTTTCATTTGTTATTTTGGTTATTAGTAAACATATGGTTGTGAATTTTGTGGATTGAAATTTGCTGATAATGTTTGATGCTGCTTAGGGCGAGAAGTGAGGCCTGAGGGGTTTTGAAATTTGCTGATAATTTATTTTGGTGATTAGTAAACATATGGTTTTGCAAACCCTGTTTTGTAACATACATATGTGTCATGTGTGCAATTGTGCCTCAGAGTGAAAAAACTTTCTCAAAAACTATTTTATTTGGTGATTGAAGATATCAAACCATGTTTGTTAGGAGGATGAGTAGGTTAGAATACTTTTAGGGGTAGCGTTCATGTCTCTATCTGAAAAAGTGCCCGTTGCAGCTTGTAAATTATTTGTGACGCAAAATTGTAGTTATTTTAGATACTTTTATTTTCTCTCCTAAAAAAAAGATCAACATTAGAATAATAAGGTGTTGACTATTATGGTTAGGATGGCTTTTGCCAAAGATGTAAAAGTATAAAGTCACCTAATGTTAAACTATTATTTTTGCTCTTAAGTCATAGTTCCTCTAACTGAAATCCAATAGTGAATGATGATGCTTAAATTGTGAGTCCATGAAAATTTTGAGCTTACAGGTTGCATAGTGCCTACTCGTTTATATTTTATAACCTATTAGCACAGCATTTGGGCAACTAACAGGATTGTTGCTCATTATGAGAACACTCAGTTTATATGGTGATCGGAAGGTAAAGTGTGCCCCTGCCAAGGAACTGACTAAAATGTTGAGAAAATGGTTGCTGCTCTTTTTTCAAATGCAAACCAAACATTGATCATATGATACATTAGTTTAAGAAAACAAGGAATTTTTTTTCTTGTATTGTTTACAGTGAACATCGTATACAACAGATACTTCCTTAACTGTTGAAACACTTTGGCAACAACTATTCATACTGGACTTGAGAACAAGCACCAAGTCATCCACGATACTTTTTCTGCACTTGTTTTGGATCTGCAAGTGTGAGTTCCAGACTTGGTTCTGCTTCGACAATAGTAGGCTTCAAGTGATATTTGGAATTAGGATTGGCGGACAATCCACTTGAGTTATACAACCATCTAGCCAATAGTAGATTGCTCATAGGTGAATGTAAATAATTTGTTTTTCCAGCAAAAGCATCTGCATAATATTGGTTTGCATACTTCAGCCATATAGTTTCTGAGATGTTGGTTATGCAGTCATGTACATTTCTGGGATCATTGGAGTTGCCCTTTTCGATGATTTCAGTCTGCAACTGTATGAAACATTGAAAACATGTCAAAATATTCTAGTGGCATTTTTCATGAAGGATATAGCAGACTATGGAAAAATGCTGCAAGTATTTAGGCATGCAGAACCTTACACTGAACAGGCTTTGCCTTTCTCTTTTCTTATTGAGCTTGTTTAGTCTGAGAAAATACTTTTGGGCATGACTGGCTACTTGGGTAGGTGTTCTTGATGGTACAAAGTGTTTTGAGATCCCTCTCCAATCTCCTTTACCAAGCTTCTCAAGACCAGCGAGAAATTTTCTGTGCTCGTCCTCTGTCCATGATACACCTGTATATTACACACCACTGATTTGTTATTAGATCAATGACAACTTACAACTCTGAAACTCAACCAGTAACAATATTCTTTCCTGGAGCTGTAACTGCGTAGTTGGTATCCTTTATGCTCGCCAGCTATAAACTGGTGAAGGGAGCTGTCTAACTAATTGGTATCCATAAAAAACCCTAAACCCTTGAAATTTATAAAAACACCATAAACCTTTGATGTCTTAAAAATTAACTGCCTGACTGATAAATAAAGAACAAGAAGGCGGACTACAGCAGGGAATTTTATTTTCCGTATCTGAGAATGCAATATATTTTGACTGTGAAGCAGTTTGAAGAAAACTAACCTTTCTTTCTGCTTCGAGGATGTCCAATAAGGTCATCTGACAGATACCCAGTTGACAAATCCAAAGAATTTCTTTGGAGAGAAAATTTTGGCAATGTCGGGGAAGATAGTGATGATGAAGGTGAAAAGCATCCCACACTACAGCTCTTCTTCATCGATGATGTAGCTGCAACGGATGTGTCAAGCTGTACTCCAAAGAGCTTGAATCCAGGGCTGACCAAGGTACTCTTAATGTAGGTTACACATGTCTTTGAATTATGACCCATACTTCCACAAAAAGAACAAGTTTGGGCCATTATCACTTCCAACAAAGTCCTCAATCAGCTGTACCAAAAAATTTGAAATACAGTTCAATTTGTTCAGCATGGAGAGTAGGATCATGATGGTATTTATAGCTGAGGAAGTGCTAGTGCTAGACTGCAAACAGTTTGTTGCCTAATCTTTTCCCACCTAAGACAAAACTTGAAACACAATGCACATTGACATTGCCCCTCCTGATTGCATCATCAGCATATGTGTATGACATTCAAAATGTTCAACTGAGTGATGTCAATTGGAATTGGGTGATTTGTTCCATTTGTGGGGGACACATCATTGAATGGTGTGTATCACGTGCTTTGAGATGCTTTACTGTTATAATCTCTGGTTACTTTCCAGCATGATTATAATCTGCACGCATAATTCTTTTCTAGATGTGTTAATTTCACAACACCTGGCTCAATGCTCCCACCTAAATGAGACTTTTTTTTCTTCACAATGACTGCACCAACCTTTTTTTCGATAACAGATGAAATTGGATTATAGTTTGTTTTTTGTTTTTGTTGTTGTATAGTTTCAGTTATCATATTTGTCATAAAACCTGTGATGAGTGCTAAAATGTTATGCTTACGGCCAGTAACATGCAACTTCGCTATGTATACATGTGCAAGGTGAGTGGCGAGAAGGATTTGGTTGAAAAAGAAAGCTCAATACCTCATGTTGAGGCAGTTGTATACTCTGAAAGATTGGAGGAGAAAATGAAGTGAAATGTGTATTGGGAACATGGCTTGGATGTTGATCAACCAACTTGGGCAAAGAAAGAAACTTCCCTAAAGGATGTTATTGCTTGCAAGTTTGGACCTACGAGTGCTGAATCAGCAATTAGTTTCCGCTTTTCCAGTAACTGAAGAAACTCAAAACAGTAACAAGACAACTACCAGGATCAAGTTATCCTAGCCTTTCTGTCTGTTTTATTTTGATATCTGGTGATTAGGCCCACAAGTACAGTTTGCATTTCAGCTAGTTTCTTAGATATGTGGTTGTTGCATCCACCAGACCCTTTTGGTAATCACTAAGATGCTTGACGTTACTAAAAAGCTTGATAGGGACTTTTGGACTGTTGTTTTACTCTTACTTACGACTTACCCCTATTTCTTTTATTTGCAGGAGGATTAACTATTTTGTTTGTTATATGAGATCCTATTGGCTAGCATTGTGGTCAGGAAGTAATCTTGGAATCAACACAATGTAAGCTCCCTATAAGGTAATTACGTTCATCCCTTCGATTCATTACAAACGTATATGTTTCCCATCTGTGCATATTTGCAAATATTTTCAGTGTGCCAAAGTTGATATCATGTACTCAGTTAGCTAAGTGGTCATTAAGGAACATGTGAAATCATTGTGCATAAAGGGATATTTTGTATTAGCGAATTGAATACAAAAAACTGTGCTACAACAACTACAACCAGATTGTTGTAGCTAATGTGAGACTTGTGTACAAGGTAATGAGCTTTGTTACCTAAACAAACAAACAACTAGCAGCTTGACAATAACAAATTGGCAAATTCTGCAAAATGGGCCACATTGTTATAGTCATTAACCTTTCTTGTTTCATGTAGCTAAAAACAATGGCCCAAACCGGAGAGAAGTTTGTCAACTATTAATTTCAAATAGTCAACACCAAGTAAACATATTTCTCCCACAGACAAAGATGATTAAATTAGCAATGTAAAAAAGATGTAATCTGCTACAAATCTGTGTATGGTTGAACTGATCCTCTATTGGTTTGGGAATGGCCGAGTCTGAGCTCTCTTGGAACTTGGATACCAATGAGAAGACCTTAAGGTCATGCCCTAAAAGGATTTATAAAGTGACCAATGATGTACCCCCCCCCCCCCCCCCCCCCGTTGGAAATTGAGTCTGAGAAACTAGCTGTCTGGAACTCATCATGCATGTATGTTGCTATTCTCAATTATGGATGGCTACAAGATGAAAATAAAAAAAATGTAGTACTTATTATACGTAGTAATTAGTATATACTTAGCTTCTTCCTTCTGAGTTATGTGGACAGTCCACAGTGGACTTGTTCAATCAGTGCCTAATTGAAGCATAATTTGAGGAAAAACTTATAATATGAATGATGATAGTAGAGTATGATAGGGTAGGAGGGCAGAGTATGAGGTTAGGATAGTAGGGCCAAATAGGATCTATTTTGCGTGACTTTTACTCTGTCTTAGACTTTGTAAGCAAGGTACGAGAATAGGACAGGGGAGAGTACGGATCGGACCGGACAGAGTAAGAGTGATCCTATGGGCATTGCCTAGCCCTATGTGAACTTGTTGCCTAGCCCCTCTTCTGACTAAAATAGTGTTACTGTTCATAATCATTGATTCATTGTCATGCATCCATGAATAATAGTGGCAAGTTTATGGGAAGAAGCATCAATGCATTATCATAAATTATAATGGTCAACAATTTGTTTGATTGGCCTTGTGTATTTGTTTTGAGGTTTGGATCTGTGCCTAACTCCATCATTTTGACCCCTACTATACCCTGTGCGAAACTATAAAATATTACTTATTACTTATTAGTATGTATCTGTATGGAGACTGGAGAGTCAGACTAGGACATGGGATATATATATAAAAATACTAAGTTTCAGACTTTGTTCGATTGTTTTGTGATTGATTTTATTCTACTCCTCTACAATAATTAGCAGTCTTCTACAAACTAAACTTTTTCTTTCTTTCTTTCTTTCATGAGCTTACCAAATGTTTGCTGGCAATCGTAGACTTTTGTCTCCTCTAGTTATCATCAATTTCAATTCTACTAGTATTTTACTGTTATATATTGATATATTTCAGAGTATGTCCATATAATAATTTAGTATAAAATAGTTTGGATGAACAAAACTGAATTTCTAGTTAGAAAAGTAAGATAAAGGCATGACAAAAAGTGGAGGAAGAGATAGAGTTATCTGGGGGGGCATTCACGCAGCAGCAGTTTGTTAGATTGATCACATGATCCACGAATCTGCTGCTGAGCTTTTGTCTATCAGGATTCAGGAATGGCCACAAACTAGCAACACTTTAACAACACCATTGCACAGCTAATTGCCTTCTTCTTTTTCATTGTTTTTATTTTTCTTCCTCTTTTTATTTTTCTTTTTCAATTGCTTATTTATTATTAGAATGGCAATATTTCTTATTTTGCAAAAAATGAAATTTGCTGCCCATTTTTTTTTATATATTTACATAACCATATAATAATGCATCCTTCCTATCATAATAATAAAGCCCTGGCCGGCATGTGTCCATGTGATAAAATCTTAGCACAATCTGATTATGGTTGACCTGAACAGTGTTTATTTAATTAGCGTTTAATATTAAGTCGTCGTCATCGTTCCCTTAGATTTGCAAGCGCAAGAACAAATTGCTTATTTAAATGGAAATCATTAATTGTATATATTTATTTATGTGCTAGCGAATCAAACCAGAATCCAGCAAACAAATTACTCATTTTACACATCCCAATTAACTCTAATTGCACCCCTCCCCTTCTATTTAGTACGTTTTAACTTTCTAATTATCACTCGCTCCTAGCTCTTTTAAGCCAATCCTATTAGCCAGGGGCAAATCCGTCCAGTGAAAAAAAAAACTAGATACCACAACTGAGCCACTATATGTTCATCACTCACACCGTTTTAATCACCACAGCATCACAAGAGCCCCCCCTCTTCTCTCTATCATCATATCAATCCCTCTTCGCTAAGAACAACCTGATCCGTTCGATCCTCGGTACGATCACTTCGCATGGCGAACGGAAATCATCCGCCCTACGGTCTAACCACTGCAGAATACGCCGAGCTCGAACCCATCATTCAGAAATATCACAAATTCAAACCATCCCCTAACACATGCACCTCCCTCATAGCTCAACGCATCGATGCCCCGGCCAGCGTCGTCTGGCCATTCGTCCGCAGCTTCGATAACCCGGTGAGATACAAGCACTTCATAAAGAGTTGCACCATGAAAGGAGAAGTCAAAGTAGGAAGCATAAGAGAAGTAACTGTCGTATCAGGTCTTCCAGCATCAACCAGCACGGAGCGGTTGGAGATTCTCGATGACGAGCATCACGTACTCAGCTTCAGCGTGGTTGGCGGCGAGCACAGACTTAAGAATTATCGCTCAGTCACTTCTGTCAACGAGTTCAAGGAGAGGGATAATGAAAAAATTTACACCATCGTGTTGGAGTCTTACATAGTTGATATACCTGAAGGGAACACGGCTGACGATACGACAATGTTCGTGGACACGGTGGTGAAATTGAACCTGCAGAAGCTTGGTTTGGTGGCAATGGCTGCCCTTCATGAATCATGATCTCAGTGCATGGTGGATTGAGTGGGTCAAGATTCTATTTTTTTGATTATTAACTACTCCAACTATTCTTAAATGTGGTATTTGAATTTTAATATTTTTTCCATCGGATTTGTATATTTAATTTTCGTTAGGAGGACTACTGCTGCACCAAACTTTGGTATTCCACTCGGTAATAAAATAACTTCTTTTTTTTTTGGATTATGAGCTCTTGCTCTGAAAGTAGTATCTGCTCAATTTTGAGCTTGTGAGGACTTGAATCCTGGATCATTTTGATACACCTTAGGAGAGATGCTCTACTGAGCCACCTCTTTGCCTCATAACTTCTTCTTTCTTTTTTTTTCATTGTTTGTTTACTTATACAATTAGTTATTTGTTAATTGGATCGGGATTTAAGTTCTCTAACCATGACACGGATTAAGCAAAAACGACATCATTTTTTATAAATAAAAGATTGAGCTATTCACACAATTGGCTGCGCTGCATGACATGGATGTTCTTAGCTCTATTGTCAACCTTGCATTATTTATACACGGCTAGTGGCCAGAGACAAGTTAAACATGATAGTTGAAGACTTTTTTGTGACTATTCATTTAATTAAAGAAAGAGGAAGCTCACATATCACAAGATCCAGCCTTTTTCGAGTGCGACATTATTATTATTACATTTTAAGTTTTTAATGTCAACCCCTTATCACGCACACATCTATTTTATTGATTTTATTTTTCACTGCTGACTTCTCTATTTCTTATAAGAATACAAAATTCATCGAAATCACTAAATTTGATGTATTATGGTATGAATTTTTTTTTAAAACTAAATATAACCACTTTCTAATTTAATGAACATTTTGTTCACCAATTTATTATTAATGTTTATTATTTCTCTATATATTTATTTATTTATTTGTTTGTAGATTGACAATTTTCTCAAGGCTTTTCACCTATTAGAGTGGGATAAAAATAGGTTTTTAATACCAAATTTATTCACTAAACGAATGTTCCAATGATTCACGTTCATGTACTTTACAAGAAACTCCTTTGACTAATAAATATTTCCTAAAGATGAAAGAATCCGAATCCACAGACACCACATTTTATCCCATCCCAAAAACATTTATATACCATCCATCCCTAAATCCTCCATAACCGTAACATACTTTTGAATCGACAAATAATTTTCACATAGTCTTGATTACCTTCTCTCTTTTTTTTCGTGTCATACCTGCAGAGAAACTCGAGTCTTTATTGGTTTCAATTTCAATCCCATGCTTTCCGGTGAAAGTAGCTCGGGAGATATACAAGTGGGGCTCAAAGGACTCCTCGGGCTGATAGTAAACTTGGATGGTCTGAAGAAACCATATCCCATCAGGAAATACTCCATTGGAATCAACATCGCGTGGGGATGTTCTTCAGTCACCATTGATCCACAAGACTGAACCTATCAATTTGTAAATTGTTTTTTAAAAAAAAAATTAAGGCGGAAGTTTGGTTGAGACGGTTTGCTGCAGCAATATAGTAATGTCTAGTTTACCTCGACTAACGCACTCAATCTTCTGTCTAATTTGGAGGTCATATGGACAGCTTCCGAGTGGAAAGGGGAGTTCTCGCCCACGAATATCAAGGAGCGACATTGTAATCTTCTGAGCCCGTCGGTTAAATCAGGCCTCCTGTAACACAGAATCTAATCAGCCATCATGTCTAGGAAAATTAGAGTCACATAATATGCAATAATAATGAATCAGATACAATTTGCCCAAATGAAATGCTTCACAGAATTAAATATGAACAAGTTTTATTTACCCATTGATCGCTTCGAGATACCTCCAAACGTTTGGGCTCTGTCTTTCATCAAGCAGCTGAGTATAACAAATGAAAAGAACATTATGATTACGTCTACTCAAACTCTCGACTGTTTCTGATGGAAATAAAAATACGAGTTGAAAACAAAGATAACTGTCGAGCACTTACTCTTCTGCATGCCTGAACTGCATCTGATTCTGGGACTTGAGCGCTGCCGCGAGCATCCTGACATTTGGTTACACCTAAGTCCTCATTTTCATTGCTGATATGTTCTTCGATATATAAGAAGTAAGGAAATGGCAAGGAAGGATACCTTGCTGAAGTAGCGTTTAAGAAGCAGTTCCTCCACTAGACTGCACATTCCGTAAAAGTAGAGTAAATTGGAAATAACCTGAAAAACAATGTTATCTGTTACTTATCAAAGGTGTTTCCAAAGAAGGGTCTTGATAAAGCTCGAAGAGCCAGGAAATGCTCATAGAAAGTGTAGAAATACCTTGTTACACAACCATTCTGTCCAGGAGGGAGCTTTGCATAAAGGAGAAATGAGTATCAAACCAAGAACGCGATGCCTATATCTCAACTGGTGAAACAATAAAAAAAGATTAAATAAGGCTTCGATGTTGAGGAAACGGAAGCTGGCTGTTTTGTTAAAAGCTTAAGCAACACAACAACCTGGAAAACTTACGGCAAAAAGGGTAAGTATGTATGCTCCTGCCGTTACACCCATGCACAACACTGAGTCAAGCCTGAAAAGATAAAAAGATCATCAGAACGCACTAATAAAAGAAAGAATCTTCGGGTCTTTTTTATAATATAACTGTTCATGTTCTTAGTATCAAAATGTGCAGCGAGTTTAGTATATTACCCAAAAAAGTCGAGGACTTCGGCGATTTGGTCTGTCAATTCGTCGGCAGAAAGAACAGGCTCATCAGGGCTGATAGTAGCAGCTCCCAACTGCAGAAAAGTATAACCAGGCGTCAATAACTCCATATTTTCACATTAAGACGGTAAAATAAAGTATACAGAAAAAATTATACTCAACTTACTAGTTGACTTACCTCGTGTCCCGGTGGACTAATATGGTAAATACAAAAATTATTAAGTAGCAAGGCACTCGCTTCTGGACAAAAGAATAAACCTTGAAAGCACGACATATCTGCATTGAAAAAATTGAACTTGGTCATACGCTGCACAACACTATAAACAGAAACTCCATAGAAACCAATGCACAATAAGTCATTTTATCATTTTACCCGTACCTAATACAATTAACATGATGATTTGGTCTCTGATGAGTTTATTGTTAAACTAGCGTCCAAACAATTCTAAACCTCGTTATAAGCATGGCAATGCAAAGATGACTAAAAAGATTCAAAAGTGTTCTAATGTCCGAATCACACAAATTTTTTTTTTTCTAATGTGACTGGGAGTTGCTGCACAGTCATCTATGAATGGTGGTCAAACCACAGGAAGCATTTAACTTACGATTTAAAGCTAAATCCGGGTACGTAATGAGACCCGGCTTGTCCTGGTCTCCAATGATGGTTACAGATAAAGGCCCAAGGCGAGTTGTCACATGATGCTCCTGCATTTGGTTATTCAACTTTAACAGCAATCAATAAAAGAAACTGGGTAGTTTTAACTTTTAACCATTTAACCGGATAAAGATAGTAGAGTAGTTAAAGTATTTAAAAACAACAAGATAGCATTCATCAGGCAACCATACAGATCTGGATGCCATTCATTCATTTTACTCACTACTTGCACTGGGCAACTCAAATATGTGAAACCTACCCCTTATAGCCAAATCAGGAAATGACATTTTCTGTGAACCTTATGTATTGCTGAATACCCAAAAATAAATAAATCCATATAAAGTAATTAGCGGTAACTATAATCCATATACAAAAAAAAAGCCTCACTCATTCCTAATTTAAGCGATACCATCGCCATAATTGCCTCATCCAAGATTGCAGCTCTGTGCAAAAATGAGTCATATTGTCTTCTTTTTCATACCAAATCCCTCATCTGAATTCTGTTAACTAATGATGTAACCGAAATTAATCACCTCAACAACCCAATTAACCACAAAATAAAAATGCTTAAGTAACAGTAACTCCACCAACCACTTTAATCCAAAGGTAATCAATCAAGCCTTGCAAAACTGGGAAACAAAGTAGAAAATGGACTGAAAGCTACCCCAATCAAAAGATTCTTCATTAGTCAACACTTAGCCCGCTTCACTTCCCCCAAACACCAACCAGCAAAACAAACAAAAAAAACCAATCTCAATCCCCAATTCAAAATGCAGGTTGAACCCAATTTCCATATCCAATAAAACTTCACAAATTCACAGCCCCGAGAACCATCTCAGCTCAACAATAATCAATCAAAATATAAACAAGAAAATATATATAAAACACATACCGTTCCAACAGGAGAAAGATTCTCCATATCAATGAAAACGGAGTCGCTGGGATAATCCGCCATGAGTTCACACTATCCCACAAATGCCAAGAAATCAATTCAACCCCATACCTCAAAAATGTATACAAATTTCAAAACTTGAAGAACGGGGAGGCGCAAAGATCGAAACTTTATTGTATATTGTACTAATCAATTGAAGTGGCGGAATGGAGCAGCAATAATGGCCACCGACGGTGCAGAGACACGGAAAGAGAGGGGAGGAAGTTTTTAAGAGGAGGGAGGGTTTGGAGAGACGATGACGAACGACTCACGAGCGGTCCCGCTTTTTAACTGGGGAGTTTATTTTGTATTAACCAGAGACTCAGGTCAACCTAACTTGAGTTAGTAGACCGACACATTTTGTTGGGTTGGATTCTTCTCTCTACCTCCTATTACTTTTATTTACCTTTTTGCCCTTCGACATTGACCTTCTTCGTTTTTTTGCTCCTTTGTTGTCGGTACGTAATTCCATTTTTTTTTTTTTGATACACGGTACGACGTAATTCCATTTAAATTATTTCTGAATACTCACGCATATAAAATTGGAAATTTACAAGAAATATCGGATGTTTTGGACTTGTTCTTTAAATTTAAAAATATTTTTATATTGGATTTAAATGGCATTTTATTTATGTAGATGTAGACTGATTGATTATATTCAATATTGTTACGAAAAGGATTAATAATGGGTCCATTTTTTTTGATATGTACAATGTGCATCTCTTTTTCTTTACGTGGTTTTGATGCGCATTTATTGAATAACGTACAGTTGCATCATAACAACTTTACATACTTTATAACGGAAAAAACAACCATTCGAATAATTTATCAAATTCAATTCAGTTTAACTATAAAAATATAATTTACTTTTTTTATTGTATAAAAAATAATTTAATTTGGATTTAAAATATTTTTTTCTCCTGTCATGAGATGTGTAAGTAAAAGGAAAATAGAGTTGCAATAATGAAAGAACATTGATTGAATATGTTTAGTTGGTATATGTCACAAATTACATGGCTGAGTCGTCACTTGAGCTAACCTTAAAATTGATGTACGAACTGAAGCAAAGAAGCTGTATGTAATAATGCATAGTTGCATGGAGCTCCATCTCAATCGGGTGACGAAGACGGAGAGGAGAGGAGAGGTGAGACATTTCATTCACCGGGACACAAATTGAAAAAGATAGATCAGGACATGGTACCATTCAAACAACATGTGTTTTGTAAATTGATGTTATGATAAATTATTCGCAGCTACCGACGCGCTGCTATAGTGAATGTTCTGCACTCGTGTCGACGAGGTATGTACTGTCGGCTGGCTGGCTGTTACAGTAAGCCATTGTTGTGGTCAATAAAAGCAGGAATCTTTCAAAATGGGAATAATGCCTGCACAATGGACAATTTATGCGAGTAAAGTTCGCGTCTGGAAATAGTCAGACATATTTACTGCCAATAAGCAGGACACTATCATAAAGTTTCAGAGAACAAATAACAGCAACAAAATCTCCCAAGAACATATTTTTGAAACTTTTTTTAATTTCTTTATTTACCTGATTGAGCTGTTAACATCTGAAGAAGGCGACTCTTTTGCATATGCTGTATGCTCTTGTCCTGAGAACACAACCTGACAACCAGCTAGGATGAAAATGAAACCAAAGGCACCTAAATCTAAATATGACATCGGTCTCCTAGACGAGCATTCATTGTCTTGGTTACAGGTCATTATATTGGAAGCCAGCCACAAAAACAAAATAGTAACATCCCACTCCCAATGCACGTCAAAGAGATACTATATGATTCCTTTTAGCATCCAAGAGCTAGCGTCATGTACACAACTTGAAACGTCAAAGAATTTATCCCTTCATAAATATTACTATCAGAAATGTTACATTCCAGTGGAATGTAATTTTTGAGAAAAAGAATCTCTTCCAAATATGTGCCATGTTTTTTTACGATTTCCATGATCATCCACTGTCGCACCAAGTGGAGGATAAACCTGTAGCAACAAGAAGAGAACCAGCAAACATCCACAGGCTTCTTCTTCTTTTTTCTTTTTTTTTCTATACCCAAGTCAGACGAAACATCCACATCCACAGGCTTCTGAGAAGGAAATAAGGACAAGTTACAGATTAGTGTATCTTTCATCAAGACCAACATTGTTTATTGTTGAAAATAGCATCGTTTGACCGAGTCCTAGGCACAATGAATTCATGGACGTAGTTGTAGTAGATGTGTTTTAGTGTTCCTATTTATTTGGGATTCATTTATTTTGTACGCAGAGCAAATTTCATAAGAATAAAATCAGCCAGTACAATTTAGCAATTACATTCTCTCAAAACCCAACATTTATATGCATTGTTTTCATTATGACTCAATAATGCATTCTCTCAACTGCATCTTGTTAGCTTCCGTCCACACCTTCGCCATTTATATTAATCTATGTAAGATAAATATCGCAGTGCCATGGATAAATTGCGGAAGATATCATACATAATCTTCCGCAAACATACAAAAAAACGTACAATGGTAGATATATTAGTACCATTGAGAAATGCAACATTTATATATGTAAACCAACCCAGCTGCGGCTCCCAAACATGATCCATCATCATATTCAGATTTAAATACTGATATTACAAAGGCCAGCAACTGAAAAAACTAGTAGTTAAATCCAAGCACAAATTTCCAACCATCTAAAATCAGAGTATCAGTAACATTTGCATTTACAGAAATAAGAAACGAGCATTATTCATACCACATTCACTCACCTAAACTGACGCCAATTGACGATCTGAGCAATTTTCTCAACCAGACAATTCCTAGAAACCCTAGATTACTTTGGAGGTCTGATTGATGAATGAAGGTGGATTTTCATATTTTGAAACCTTAGGGGGGCATATAAAGTATGTTTTTAGTATTTCAATTTTACTCCTGAAAGTTTATAAAAAGATAATATGGATCTCACTGGACTTATGAATTGCAATTGAGTCCTTTTACGAGCAATAAACCGACAACAAATCCGTCAAAAAGAACTCTCCGCACCAAAATCAAAGCGCGAGACGAAACGCTATGGCGATCGTGGCTCGAGCTTCGAGAAGCCTCCCCTACCTCGCGCCGCACATCTCCACCGCCCTCCACACCACCGCCCCTGCTCTGTCGTCCTCCGCCGGCGCATCCTCTCCAGCTTCGTATTCACGCCCTCTGCCGCCCGCAACGTCGTCTTCGAATGGCTTGTCGAAGACCGCTGAGTATGTGATCTCTAAAGTCGATGATTTGATGAATTGGGCGCGCAGGGGATCAATCTGGCCGATGACGTTCGGCCTCGCTTGCTGCGCGGTCGAGATGATGCATACCGGTGCGGCGAGGTATGATTTGGATCGGTTTGGGATTATCTTCAGGCCTAGCCCTAGGCAGTCCGATTGTATGATCGTGGCTGGTACTCTCACCAACAAGATGGCTCCAGCTCTTCGCAAGTAGGTTTCTTTTTCATTTATTGTGATGTTGTCTTTTGATTTATTATTTTGTGTCAATTTTTGTTTCCGTGGGTTCGGTTTATGTGAATGCCTATTCATGGAATTTTCTCAACCATAAGTGGTTGGGTCAATATTTTCTTATATTTTCATGTTTCTTCAGCTGTGGAATCTGGAATGTGATAGGAAATTAGGAATGTAGATGGACTCAAAATTTGAAACATAAAGATTAATAATTTAGGTAAGGACTAAATTTGTTGGATTTAATTCTGGGAGCTATGTTTGGAGAGAAGCAGGATTTTTGTGTTTGTCTCGGTTATATATTTGTTCAGGCTGCCCCCAAGATACGATCTTTAATTTGTGGTCAAGCGAACTGCTTTTCCGAACCTTGTCATTAGTTTGGCAATTTATGCTATGCTTAGAAGTGTACAAGAAGATGGGTTCAGGAAGATGTTTAGATTACACGGGATTGAGTTGATGTTGTTGATTATTAGGCTTAGAGCCACCACACTATCTGTTGGCGAATCTTTGTGTTTCCATAAAGACTATGATATGTGTGTTTGCGCTTAAATCACTGCTCTTAACTTTGCATTCACTAAATTGGGGTGAACCTAAAGTGTGTAAGGGAGTTTTTGAAACAGGACTAACTGCCATGCAATTTTAGTTGAGATGATGGAGGCCTTTTGTTGAACATAGAGTATTAATCTCATACGTTCCATCACTTCAACTTTTCGAACAGTTATTCATGTTCCATTCTCACCATAGATCTGCATGATCCATCTTGCTTTGGGCAACTTTTATGTGAACTAAGACTTTTTTTGGGCATATACATGACGATAACCGCCTTTTCTGATTAGTTAATATGTGTCCTACATTTGACTAATACGACCTTTGTGTTCAATACTTGGATGAGAGAACTCTCCAACAAACTTTGACCCTCATCATAGATATTTTTGTCATTTAAATTTTATAAGATAAACAAGGAAGATTAATGCTCTACTATGTCAGGACAAACATTATGCGCATCTTTAATTGTGTTTAATATTTGGGGCCAATCATCTATGACTTCATTATATACATGCATTTTGCTTGGTTATAACTTTCCACTCATTTTCAAGTCACGTGGTGTTTCAGCTCATCACCATCATTTAGAATTTTCACCCACACTGAAGCCTTTAGAAATATCATAATCAATAATTGGTATTCAATGCATTGAAATATAGCATATGTATTGACTGATGTCACATTGAATGTTATATTATCAGGGTCTATGATCAAATGCCGGAGCCCAGGTGGGTCATCTCTATGGGAAGCTGTGCTAACGGAGGTGGATATTATCACTACTCGTACTCCGTTGTCCGTGGTTGTGATAGGATTGTCCCAGTTGATATCTATGTCCCAGGATGCCCACCTACGGCCGAGGCCTTGCTGTATGGACTACTACAGCTGCAGAAGAAGATCAATAGGCGGAAGGACTTCCTTCTTTGGTGGACAAAGTGAGGGCTTTTGTGGTAACTAGTAATGGCTCTATCAACATGAAAAATAAATGCAAACTACGGTAGCTCTCCCCCCAGCTGTGCATCTAAATTGTTATATCTCGTGTTGGCAAATGTTTGAAAACGAGTGTAACCACCGTTGTCATTCGGTTGTTTTGTGATTTTGCGGAATGCTATCGGTACTGTTGCCTGCCTTTCAGTTGGAAAATTATATCAGTATGTAATTTGTTATGCTTGCCAGTTGACATTTTGGTTTATAAGTTATAACTCATGATGGGAGGCTGCAGAATTGTGTCTCAACGGATCCGCCGACTATGAGTTTCATACACAATATTACTCTTTCAAGTTTATGCGATAGTGGGTGTCTGTTTGTGATGAAGATTAGAGCTTTTTGGTAGTGGCCTCAACTCGCTTGTTATATAGTTTCCTTGAAGATGAAAACTGCTTAGGCCAATCCATCCAGCATGGATCAAACTCAATTGCGTACATAAACACTTTCCATAAGCTTACAAGTCTGTGAAACATAAAAGACGACGCAACTTGACAGGACTAAAATTTTTTTGACCCTCACAAAAATAGTACTTATCCTAACCCAGGATAAGTAGCAAATCCCTCAAAACTTAACTCTAAATATGGAGTGCATTGCCCTGGTCTTGTCATTAGAGAACAAGTGTGCCTAACACTCAAAGTCCAGGAATAGGGAACTTGGTTGTCAGAGCCTCGACTCTCTTTTGCAGGTCTAACACGCGGTCTTTCAAGGGAAAATCAGGAGACGAGATGAATTTGAAGAAGTCTTGAAGCTTGGTCCCTGGTGCTTGATGTTTTGCATCATGGGTAATCTGCACACCCTCGTGAATGAAGTCTGCAATGGCTTTGAACTCTTTTTCGGTGAATCCTCTGGTGGTCATGGCAGGTGATCCAATTCTAATGCCACCAGGAACCAGTGCACTCTTGTCGCCTGTTGGGTTAACAAAAGTTGTCACATGATAACATTTTGAACGAACGACTGGGTGGATGTTAAATTCCAACAATTAAGACAAATGAGAGACTCGCCTGGAACAGAGTTCTTGTTAAGGGTTATAGAAGCCATATCCAGAATCTTTTCCACTCGAGCACCATCAAGGCCCTAACAAGTGATAGCAGGTAGTTGAGAGTTGAACAGAAAACCAGAGTAATGCATCATCGTTCGATCACAATAATCGAATGAAGGGAAATTTTTACAAGGTCATTTGGATTGTGCTTACCAATGGCCTTAAATCTACAAGAACCAGGTGGTTATCACTCCCACCTGAAACTAGTGAATAACCCAAATCCATCAACTGGCTCGCAAGGGCCCTACAATTTGCGACCACCTAAAATAATGTAAAGTTTATTTAAGTCAGTTGCGGAGTGCAAAGCGCATTTGTATTGAAATGAGAAGTGTTGTAAAAAATGCATGACCTTGTTTTGGTAAATCTTGAACTCTGGAGACTGAGCGTGCTTTAAGCACACTGCAAGTCCGCCAATAGTGTGGTTATGAGGACCTCCCTGAACAACAGTGATGATCTTCAAACTCTAACTCTCTTAAACTGGTTTCATGAGGAAGCAAGGATTAGACCATTTACCTGCAGTCCTGGGAAGACAGCATTGTTGATAGAAGTTTCCAAATCCACGCCTAGAACTTGGTCCTTCTTAAAAAAGATCATACCACCCCTAGGGCCCCTTAGAGACTACAAATTAATGGAATGAATAAATAAATCATTCGAAAGTACACAATGACAAAATTATTCACAGAAGAAACATGACACTCGAGCTGCACAAATGGACCTCTATATTAATACCTTGTGAGTGGTTGTTGTCACAATATCACAAAACTTGAAGGGGTCCCCTACCACTGAAGCAGCAACAAGGCCACTAATGTGAGCCATGTCCATCATGAGAAAGGCCCCGACAGCATCAGCAATCTTCAGGCAGATAAAACAGGTATTTAGAGTCAGAAGAGAATTTCTATACTAAGGCTAGCAAAAAATTTATTTAGATGGGACGGATAGCGAGAAACACACCTTTCTCATTCGCGGATAATCAAAGTCCCGAGGGTAGGCGCTGGCACCGGCGATTATAAGCTTTGGCCGAAAGAGAATAGCAGTCTTCTCAAGCATTTCGTAGTCAACAATACCTATTAAAAGACATAAACGGCGTTACGTCACCATTACAACAAGTGTACACTTCATCTTACTGGCAGCATAAGCGTGAAAGAAAACCTGTAGACTCATCAAGTCTGTATGGCATGGACTCAAAGTAAATGGATGTTCCTGACACGCGTCTTTTGGCAGTCATGAAACCATGAGACAAGTGTCCCCCATGAGGCAAGTCCAAACCCTGCAACAGAAAGGAAACAAATGAAATGGGAACACATCACAACAGTTACAAGGTGAATCATATAAGAGACTAAGCCGAAACACTTTATAAAGACAAGTTACCATAATCCTGTCGTGAGGCTTTAGAATGGCTGTATAGACCGCAAAATTAGCAGGGGAACCGGAAAGTGGCTGGACGTTAACACCCCACTTCTCTTTGTCTAAATGGAATGCTTCCAGTGCTCGCTGTTGGCACAATGTTTCTAACTGATCAATATGTTCATTTCCACCGTAGTACCTGCACACACAAAGTGAAAGTATTACCAAAGCTGCATACATAAAATGTATAAGACCAGTTCACATGTAATCTCGTTGTTACCTTTTCCCAGGCAACCCCTCTGAATATTTATTGGTAAGACACGAGCCAACAGCTTCCATAACCGCTCGCGATGTGAAATTCTCTGACGCGATGAGCTCCAAGCTCTTGAATTGGCGCTCCTTTTCTTTACCAATGATTCCATACACTTCAGGATCAGCTCGGCTCAGTTCATAATCACTAACAGTGCTTTCAGTACCTACACCGTATCAAACAGCATAAGAAATCCTGCCAATTCGTATCATTGAAAACAATACACACAAAAAGCAAATTACTCTCAAGTCTCACCTCCCATCTCAGGTACCGCAACAGAAACAGATGAAGACGGCCTGCCAGTGACCAAGGTTCCTTCAATACGATAAACGCGACAAGGCTTGGCCTTGCTGATCTTCACCTGGTGGACAAATCCTCCATTGATGAAACTTTTCAAAGGAATCAAATTGTTTGAATTTTTGGTCCAAACAGACTGTTGAAGAGACCCCATCACAGCTGCCCCATTACAAGCCTGCATCTTCACAATTCTGATGCTATTCGAACACCTCACAGAAATCTACAAACAAAAATTTATAACCAAACTGTTAAAACAAAGGACCGAACAAGAACACAAATCCGAAATTCGTGAAACAAGAAATAAAAAAAAGATGCAACGAAGATTGCTTATTGCTACCTGGTTGGAAATGGGATTGGTTCGATTTTCAATCCGCTGATTCTCAAAAAGCTTAAACCCTAGAAATATGGGGCTTTCAAAAAATAAAAAGCAGCAGATAAGAATAAAAGAACAAATTGAGGTAGGTGAGCAAAACACAGCGTTTAATACGCAACTGTAGTAGTAGCGCTAAAATCGAATCATGTTGGCTCGGCCCAATTTTAATCCGTGTGGGTCCAACTGGATCCGACCGGGATGACGTCTGCAGTTGGTACACGTTTAAACATGGTTTGTTAAGCTGCTTGTGGTGGCTGATTTGTCCTTTCAGGCGTACCCAGAGGTTGGTGATGGTGACAGAAGGACGGGCATCAGTCCTCAACTTTTCAATTCTTGTTGTGGAATTCCAAGATTTCTCTCCGGAACTAATTTTTCGCGTTTTCGTTTCCAGGCGTGTTGCTGATCGAGCGAAACCAGTGCCAAGTTTTAAGCCACGCTCAATCTGTACGTAACAGTGATTTCGAGTAGAAGCCAAACGCAGAAGATCGTGCCATTTCTCACGGCGAGATTCCCATTTCCGGTTGCTTGAGATTACACAGGCTAAACTGTTGCGTCTTCTCTCAACACGTTGTTGTAGCGCGCGAGCTGTGACGAAGCTCGCTGGTATGCGATTCTTCACCGGATCGACAAAATCAACCACTTATTTGAAGCTGAAGATCTGGAGCCTGACAATTTGGAGCATGTAGGAAGCTTTCATAAAAACAGATCTTCATAAAAACAAGTTTCTCTTCCAGTCTTCCTCTTTCTGACAAAACTTGCAAAAAATTGCTTTTTTTTTTCTCGACGTGTTGCCGGCGGCCTCTTTCCCGGCGTCTCCATTGTGTTCGCCGAACCGTTATGAGATTAGAGTATGATTAGACGGCTTTGTTTGAACTCGTAAAAGACGAGAGAGAGACAAAGTCTCACTCTCCAATCCTCTAACCCCAGTAAACTTAACCATGGTTTGTTTCAGACAGGTGTCCGTGTTTCAAATTTAGAAAGAATATAATTTTTTTTTTTGATGGAAAGAAAGAATATAAATTATTAATTAAACATGGAATGAGGTTCGGGCAACAAATTTAACACTAGCAGCAATCACCAGCAACATCAGAAGAAGAAGAAGAGAGAGAGAGAATTGGACTGGTGACGTTGAGAGCCAACAATCTCGTCTCCTCGCCAGATTTTGTCCTTCAGTGGGTGAATAAGAAGCGTCTCTGCTGTATGAAGATCCAGACCATTGACCAGCCTCCCCTTCGAACCACCGCTCGCGTCATTCGAATCAATCCCGGTTCGACCCATAATTTCTCGAACCAGCTGGCCAAGGAGCGATTAGTTTCTCTCAGGGCATCCGTAGTAAGGGAGCAATAAGCAAAGCAATAAACAAAAATAAAATTTTCTCATAAAAGTCATGTAGCAAAGCAGAGGTAAAAAAAATGAGCAAAAAATGAATCTTTGCTCTATATATTTTAACGCATTAAGAGAGCAAAAAGCAAAAAGCTATACTCATAACCATTCAATTATCCGAAATTATCATTTCTATTATTTCATTTTTTTATCCAAAGATTCTTTAAAAAATTATTTTTTTATTTTTTTGTTTTATCCATCTAACGTTCATTTTATGACATTTCCGATTTTTAGTTCTTTCAAAACCAACAAAATGTGATTTCTTTTTGTTTTTCTTTATAAATATATGTGAGCCCCACTTATTGCTTTCCTATCCCACACCCTCTCCATTATTGCTCACCTATCAAGTATTGTTTTTTGCTCTCTTTTTTTGCTCACTTACTACATGAGAGAAATAAGCAACAAAACCTCTCTATTATTGTTTATTACTCTCATTGGTGTGGATGCCATCAGGTATACAATACTAGTACAGGTAAAAGATCAGGTGAGAAGTTGCTATTTTTGTGAGAAATAAGAATTTATTTAGTTCATTGATTTGGTTTAATCAACGACCACGATTAGACACAAAATATTTATCAAAATAACCTAATTCACGGTTGTAAGGGTAATTTACTCCCACAAAAATCTTAAAATCTGCCTATCCGTTTAATTGCGAAACCGAAACCGAAATTGCAAACACGACGACCTAATCGTCCGTCACTCCGTCGAATTCGCTCGCGCCTGCCGATCCACGCCGCTTGACTGTTTTCCGTCCCAAAACCTGCATTTTCGAGTTGTTGTTTCGATCGAGACTGTTTCAGGCACCGCGCGATTTTCGATTTGATTTTTTGCGAGATTCAGCGGAGTTGTTGTGTGAGTTTCGAGTTTAGTGTAGATTAGGGGAGTCCTGTTCGTTGACCGACGATTGTTGAAGTAGAGGAGTAGACCATCGATTGGATTTAGTCATTTACTCATTTATAGAGTTTTTTGCAAGTTGATCATCTGGTGAGAAATCTGACCTTTTGATACATTGTTTGTTTGATCCTCATAAGTTAAAAATTGAATTGTGCAGTTCATTTAATTAGTTGATGAATTGTTTCAGCTAGTTACTGCAATCTATGTCGGAACTTTTTTGATATAAATATTTGTTTCAGTATTATTGTTATCAATTGTCAGGTGAACCGTTACAATCTGTCGTATTGTTGAAAGGATGGGGGAGGCCGAATTGGTGATTCCAAGAATGACAGTGGATGTGGATGAGGAGTTAATAATTTCGCAACGACAGTTATCAATTTACTTGTCTACTCATATGGCATATGATTTACTTCCAGACTCTGGAAAGGTTTGAATAATGTGCTCCATTCATGAGTTATTGGCGGAGAAGTTCATTACTTTCATTGATAATTTTTTTTTCATGTTCAAGTTGTTGCTTTGGACGCTAATCTTAAGTCACGAGAAGTTACTTAAAGCAACACCAAATTATGAAAGCAACACGAAATTATTATGCAGCAGAGGACGGTGAAAGGATTAAGATTGCGAAGATTATTTCATTTGTTGGTTCACTTTTTGTACTAGTTGTTGCTGCTTTTTGCGCTGCAGATTCAGATCATGTAGTCTTTTTCTTTGTCAACCTGTATATTCAAAGTGTATATAGTGTATACAAACCATACATTTATTATTGATTAGTTTGAAAAATATGTTTTCATTACTACGGATTATGCGTACAACGCTACGGATTTTGCGTACATTGCTACGGATTATGCTTACATTGATACAGATTATACTTACAATGCTACGAATTATGCTTGCAAAGATACGAATTATAATACAGGCTACGGATAACAAAAACCCTGTGAGATACACATGCGCAAATTACATTGCTCAGTATCTGAGTATCATACTAAAAGCGTTGAGCAACATTACATGGAAACATATTGTTCATACTAAACTAGTCAAAATAGTTTGTTATACAATTCAGCAAATGGTGCTTTTACTCGTCTTCCCCTCATACTTTTTGATCTGTCTTTGAAATTAGGGGACTTTAATGCCGCTTGGTAAGTCTCATCATATTTTTTAGTTGCAGCAACTAGCAATTTCAGGGCCTTTTCTTGTGATGTCACTGATTTCTGATAAAGATCAGGTGAGTGTGAGGTTACAATATGACACTTCGATAAACAGTTATAGCAATAACAAAGGGAAGAGAACATGCAAATAATCGATATGGTAAGGAATATGCTTACTATGCTACGGATTATGACTCATATGCTATGGATAATGATACCCATGCTACGTATGAAGATACATATGCTACGGACTATGTTAACAATTTCTACTGATTATGATTCCTACGTTACAGATTATACTACCTATGCTACGGATTATAGCTGCAATTCTACGGATAATGATATATATGCTACAGGCCATGATACATATGCTACAGACCATGATACCTCTGCTCTAATTATAAATCCTTTCATCACAGTAATAATATGAAAGTCATAAACATAATGAACTTACAAAACAAGCATTTTTTCGCCAAAAACCAACAGGGCTATGTATTAATCTCTCCCAAAACCCACTATATGATACGCATCTTGCTGACTTATTCTACGGATTATGATACGCATTTGTAGATTCTGAACAACATCTAACCCTAAAAATCGCACTGTTATTTCCGACAAATTGAGGATGAATTTAGCAAACCCTAAACGGTAGTTCGCAAAAGAGGATTGAAATTCAGACAATCCATCAAACCATTACATAATCAGTCACCGAACAGAAAACATACACATCTAAATTTGAATAGTCTGTATCAACAACATTAATTAAAAAACACCTCACTCGATGAATAAGCTTAGATTCCACTAAACCCAACACATAAACTAACTAAGCAGCTTAAATCAAAACCTACTAAACTGAAAAATTGAAAGAAAGAAAGAAAAAACAACTGAAATTCCCAAACTTCAGAAATACCCAATAAATCAAATTAAGAAGCTTGATGAATCAAAACTAAAAATTCTAATTTAGAAATCCCTAACTTCAATTGATTCGAAATTTACTGCAAACTGCTCAAATTAAAGATACCTGATTAAACCCATGATGCTGAATTGCATCAACGATCTTAGCCAGATCGAACTCTCCTCTGGAAGTTTCGATCGCCGAGGCGCCACGCTTGTGCCAATTATGAACCAATTTAGGGTTCAGTTGAATCGGCTCCATGGAGTAAAACCCAACAACAAACCCTAATCGAAATCTTTAATCGCACTGTTAGAAAACTCACCCGATTTTTGAATCGGCTCCTTCGGCGGAGATAGCGAATCGTCGTTTTCGGTCGCCGTCTTTCGAGCCATCACCGTCGTCTTCGTAATCGTTGCTCTGTCGTCCTCTTCCGATTCGTTGGCATGGTCGTCCGTAGTTCGAAGCTTTGGGTTAGAGTTTCTGTCGTCCCTCTTGTCGTCCGTAGTTCGAATGTCGTATGAGTTGGTTTTGGAATTTGTTTGTTGGCGATAATACCCTTCTAACAGTAGACTACGTGATTTTGGTTGTATATTATGAACTGATCGTGACTGTTCATTAACAAAAATAAATGGACAGGATAAATTCTTATTTCTCACCTTAATGTCACTTCTCACCAGATCCAAACCCTACTAGTACAACCTTCCGCCACTAATTCTTTTGCTTTTTCTAAAAAAAGTTTTATTTTTGTTTATATTCGAACTTTATTAAATACTACAATTTTGAGGACTACTTTGAATCTTGTTCAGTGGATTATGATTGTAGTGGGGCCGGAAAGTGAAATGAACGGACATGATCATTTGGGATTTTGAATACTTTTTTGTCCTTGATATATTCGGTAATGGGATTAGTTTAAATATGTTACGAAACTTGCTATTAAAATAAAAGAGGGATTAAAGAAATGATTTAATGGGCCGGGTCAATTTTTATTGCTCTTGTTCGTGCAAGCCCACCGATTGGGGCAGAAATCTAACTTGCTGTTTTATTCCTTTCGATTAAGATGCAAACAGCAGCAGATTAGGAGTGATTAAGATTAGGGTTTGAACGAGAAGAAGATGCAAACACCAGCAGATTTCGATTTTGAATTGGCCAGTTTAGTTTAATTCGAGATTGTTTCCAATTTTGTGAGGAGAGGCGATTTACTTTGATAGATCCGAGGAGGGGAGGCGTTTTGAGGAGAGGCGATTCACTTTGATAGATCCGAAATTTCAAAGATCATTTTGTTTGGAGTTGTTGGATCTGGTAGGGATTGATCTGTTGTTGGAGGCTTTGTGTCGTCTTTTCTTCTGATTTGGTCTCATTATTGCTTCAAAGTTGATTGGATAATTTGGGGGTCGAATTAGACTACATCTGAATTTTGGGGATCGTAGTCGTCAACATCTGTTCTTTTTCTGAGTGGTTTCATTTGTTGTTGATTTTTCGAGATCGGCAGCATCTGAGATCGGGATCACGAGTTTGAGGTGATGGAGACTCAAGACAGTGATCTTGTTAATAACGTAGTGGATAATTTAGGTCAGTGTGGGAGTTGCCTCTTTTCGTTTTGTCCAAGGTTTGGCGCGAATATGAGGAATTTTAGTGCTTTGCGGGTTCATATTTCTATTCACTTGAGGAGGTCGCGAAGTGAGTGCTTGTCTGGAGGGGGCTAGGGGAGTTAGTTCAACACCTTCGCGAGCATGGAAGATTATTATGTGGTCGATGCTGCAAAACGTATATGGTGGGGTCTCGGTGCAAAAACCGTGATTGTGGGGCGACATTTGTAGTTTCTGAAGGGTTGACAATTTTCATGCCACTGGGGTCTGAGGTTATTATTTTGAGAGAGGAGGCGGCAAGACGACATGATCAGACAGCCCTGTAGGAGGTATACGATGTTTTTAAACCTTTTGATGAAGATCCTGAGGTTTTCAAGAAGTTAAGGGGCTCAACGATTCCTACCATGAATTTTATTCCTAAATCTTGTAGGAGAGGGGTGACTAAGTGTTATGGGGAGGCGGTTAAAGCGATTAATGAGGTTCCCAATGATCTTAACTGTTAGGCGATCATGCAAATCTTTGTGGTGTCTGCTCTTAGACCGGTCAGTAAGGAAGAAAGAGGTGGCGTCTCTTTGTCTGCAGTGGTGGCACAACAGTTAGTGGTGTGGAAGGAAGAGGGGGCGATCAGCGTCGCCTTTGGCAGGAAACGGTGGTTGGAGGGGCTTCGCGGGAACCAGTGTCAGTTTTCTCGGGAGAGGACCTGAAGAAGATCAATGTGAAGTGGTGCGGGAAGTTGGCGGCTCTTGGTCGTCTCGGAGATGCGGCTTGCGCTTTAGTCAGCGAAGGGGTTTTGTCGCGTTCTCTAGAGGTGGTGGATGAGCTCGCCCGTAAGCACCCGTATGCTCCACATCCAGAGGTGCCCTCAGGGCAGCCTCCAGCTTCGTTGGTGCCTTCATGGAAGGAGCGGTGGCGGGCGCTGCAATCGTTTCCGAGATGGTCCGCATGGGGCGGGATAGGCTTAGGCCACAGCTGTTGTTAAATATGGTTCACGGAGTTGCTGGTAGGATCGAGGAAGTTTGGCGACGGCTGACGTCGAAGGTGGCTTTGAACGCAGTTAGTGCTTCAGCGATGGCCTTTTTGCTACCTTTTCAGTTAGGTGTTTACGTTAAAAGGGGAGCAGAAGCCATTACACATTCGTTGAACCACTTGGTGGCGAAACACTCTGTTGACGAGGAGATGGGGATTCTGAATGTGGATCTCACTAATGCTTTGAATCTGATCAGCAGGACGGCTTTCTTGGAAGGGGTGCGTCAGCATTTTCCATCACTAAGCTCTTGGGTTGAGTATTGTTATGGGTGTCATGCGTTACTCTTTATTGGGGAGTCAGTTATTCATAGTAGTTGTGGAGTACAACAGGGCGATCCGTTGTGTCCTTTATTTTTTTCAATCGCGATGCAGCCTTTAGCTCGTCATGTTGGAGAACTTTGCCCTCGTATATTGCTCAACGCTTAGTACCTTGACGACGGCGTGCTATCATCAAGATAGTTTGTTGGCATCTTTCGAGGTCATTCAGCGGGGGGTGGGGGGAACAACTTGGGTTAGTTGTTAACCATAGCAAATCGTTGTGGTGGTGGCCCGGTGGTGGTTAATCACTCATAATCTTAATCACTCATACCACCACTGAGCCACCACCATAACGATTTGCTATGGTTAACAACTAACCCAAGTTGTGCCCCCCACCCCCCGCCGAATGACCTCGAAAGATGCCAACAAATCACCCTGTTGCACTCCACAACTACTATGAATAACCGAATTCTCAATAAATAGCAACGCATGACACCCATAACAATACTCAACCCAAGAGCTTAGTGATGGAAAATGCTGACGCACCCCTTCCAAGAAAGCCGTCCTGCTGACCAGATTCAAAGCATTAGTGAGATCCACCTTCAGACTCCCTATCTCCTCGTCAACAGAGTGTTTCGCCAACAAGTGGTTCAACGAATGTGTAATGGCTTCTGCCCCCCTTTAACGTAAACACCTAACTGAAAAGGTAGCAAAAAGGCCCTCGCTGAAGCACTAACTGCGTTCAAAGCCACCTTCGACGTCAGCCGTCGCCAAACCTCCCCTACTGCGACCGGCCTAACTCCCCCTCCATACTTCGCAAGAGGAATAATAAGCGCACTCATAAGCAAAGGAGCCAAACTAGGCGCGCTCCCCGACTCAGCAAAAGCACGACATGGGCTGTAAAAACTGTTTGCACCAAAACTTCCTTCATCCTGCCAGCAACTCCGTGAACCATATCTAACAACAGCTGTGGCCTAAGCCAATTCTGCCCCAGCAGACCCTTTCGAAAACGATTGCAGTGCACACCTCCTCCCATGAAAGCACCAACGAAGCTTGAGGCTGCCCTGAGGGCATTTCTGGATGTGGAGCATACGGGTGCTTGCGGGCGAGCTCATCCACCACCTCTTGAGAACGCGACAAAACCCCTCCGCTGACTAAATCGCAAGCCGCATCTCCAAGACGACCAAGAGCCGCCAACTTCCTACACCACTTCACATTGATCTTCTTTTGGTCCTCCCCGAGAAAACTGACACCGGTTCCCGCGAAGCCCCTCTAACCACCGCTTCCTGCTAAAGGCGACGCTGACCGCCTCCTCCTCCTTCACACACCACTAACTGCTGTGCCACCACTGCAGACAAAGAGACACCACCTATTTCTTCCTTACTGATCGATCTAAGAGCAGACACCACAAAGATTTGCATGATCGCCCAACGGTTAAGATCATTGGGAACCACATTAACCGCTTTAACCCTCCCCATAACACTTAGTCACCCCTCTCCTACAAGATTAGGAATGAAATTCATGGTAGGAATTGCTGAGCCCCTTAACTTCTTGAAAACCTCAGGATCTTCATCAAAAGGTTTAAAAACATCGTATACCTCCTCCAAAGCTGTCTGATCCTGTTGTCTTGCCGCCTCCTCCCTCAAAACAATAACCTCAGACCCCAGTGACATGAAAATTGGCAACCCTTCAGAAATTACAAATGTCGCCCCACAATCACGGTTTTTGCACCGAGCCCCCACCATGTACGTTTTGCAGCATCGACCCCACCATGTACGTTTTGCAGAGTCTCCAATCCTCTAACCCCAGTAAACTTAACCATGGTTTGTTTCTGACCCCAGGTGTCCGTGTTTCAAATTAGAAAGAATATAATTATTAAGTAAACATGGAACGAGGTTCGGGCAACAAATTTAACACTAGCAGCAATCACCAGCAACATCAGAAGAATAGAGAGAGAATTGGACTGGTGACGTTGAGAGCCAACAATCTCGTCTCCTCGCCAGATTTTGTCCTTCTGTGGGTGAATAAGAAGCGTCTCTGCTGTATGAAGATCCACAACATTGACCAGCCTCCCCTTTGTTGGAACCACCGCTCGCGTCATTCGAATCGATCCCAGTTCGACCCATAATTTCTCAAACCAGTTGCCTAAGGAGCGATCAGTTTCCCTCAGGGCATCCGTAGTAAGGGAGCAATAAACAAAAATTATAATTTTCTCATAAAAGTCATGTAGCAAAGCAAAGGTAAAAACAATGAGCAAAAATGGATCTCTGCTCTATATATTTTAACGCATTAAGAGAGTAAAAAGCATAAAGATATACTCATAACCATTCAATTATCCGAAAATATCATTTCTATCATTTCATTTTTTTTGTTTTATCCAAAGATTCTTTAAAAAATTATTTTTTTTTAATTTTTTTGTTTTATCCATCTAACGTTCATTTTATGACATTTCCGATTTTTAGTTCTTTCAAAATCAATAAAATGTGATTTCTTTTTGTTTTTCTTTATAAATATATGTGGGCTCCACTTATTGCTTTCCTATCCTACACCCTCTCCATTATTGCTCACCTATCAAGCATTGCTTTTTGCTCTTTTTTTGCTCACTTGCTACTTGAGAGCAATAAACAATAAAACATCTCTATTATTGCTTATTGCTCTCATTGGTGTGGATGCCCTCAGCAGTGGCGGATGCAAGGGGGGGCGGGGGGCGGCCGCCCCCACGTTCACCGGAAAATCCCCTATTTTTGGTTCACTTCGATGCTTTGTCTGCCCCACGCCCCTTGGTCTGCCCCCACGTTCGTTCGCTCGCCCCCACGTTCACTCGCAGAAGAGATACTCAGATGACGGATAAGAGGAAGACTAGAACAATTTTTGAACAATTTCTTTTGAAAATTTTGATTAAACACCTATCTTCGGTTGCTATTTTTCTAAGATTAACCTTCTAATTTCATCTCGGATTAAACATGAAAGTTATAGAACATTCAATTAGCTTTCTATCCATATATAGATCATCTTCAACGGACAATGCATGACGCCTCTATGAGCTACCGAAAGTTGGCTCGGACCCCCTTGATTTCGGCAAACTTCAATCAAACATCTAGTTTTGGTCACTGTTTTTAACAGCTTAACCTTCTAATTTCATCTCGGATTAAACATGAAAGTTATAGAACATTCAATTAGCTTTCTATCCATATATAGATCATGTTCAACGGACACCAGATGATGCCTTTATGAGCTTCAGAAGATTGGCTCGAATCCCCTCAATTTCGGCAAATTTCAACTAATTGTCTATCTTTGATCGTTGTTTTTATCAGCTTAACCACCGAAATTCATCTTGCATTAAACATGAAAGTTATAGAAAATTCAATTAGCTTTCTATCAATACATAGATCATCTTCAACGGACACCGGATGATGTCTTTATGAGCTTCAAAAAGTTGGCTAATCATTAGCGGACTTCAAACATATGTCATGTTTCGATTTAGTTTTCAGTCACCTTAACATTAGACTTGTGCCTAGATGTAAGTATAGAAGTTGTAGCCCTTATCGTCAGCTTCATGCGCAAGGTGATTGATTTCTCAAGTGGTGCTCAGTCTACCTGTTATATGTTAAAGTTGTTAAGGTTGCATGTGATTGACTATGTACATTTGTTATGCGTTCTTACTTTACTTATATTTTTGGTTGCTTAAACGTCTGATTGATATCTTGATATCAATTGAAGAGTTGTAGGCCGTCAAATTATCTCTCCAATTATATATATCTCGATCTTATAGGGTAATCGACGTGTCTTTTATGACCTCTCAAAGTTAGATCGGTAATGAACTTTATATGAATTCAAACTTTGATATTTTAAGGTCATTCAAGATAATTTGTTGGCATCTTTCGAGGTCATTCAGCGGGGGGTGGGGGGAACAACTTGGGTTAGTTGTTAACCATAGCAAATCGTTGTGGTGGTGGCCCGGTGGTGGTTAATCACTCATAATCTTAATCACTCCTACCACCACCGAGCCACCACCATAACGATTTGCTATGGTTAACAACTAACCCAAGTTGTGCCCCCCACCCCCCGCCGAATGACCTCGAAAGATGTCAACAAATCACCCTGTTGCACTCCACAACTACTATGAATAACCGAATCCCCAATAAATAGCAACGCATGACACCCATAACAATACTCAACCCAAGAGCTTAGTGATGGAAAATGCTGACGCACCCTTCCAAGAAAGCCGTCCTGCTGACCAGATTCAAAGCATTAGTGAGATCCACCTTCAGAATCCCCATCTCCTCGTCAACAGAGTGTTTCGCCACCAAGTGGTTCAACGAATGTGTAATGGCTTCTGCTCCCCCTTTAACGTAAACACCTAACTGAAAAGGTAGCAAAAAGGCCCTCGCTGAAGCACTAACTGCGTTCAAAGCCACCTTCGACGTCAGCCGTCGCCAAACCTCCCCTACTGCGACCGGCCTAACTCCCCCTCCAGACTTCGCAAGAGGAATAATAAGCGCACTCATAAGCAAAGGAGCCAAACTAGGGGCGCTCCCCGACTCAGCAAAAGCACGACATGGGCTGTAAAAACTGTTTGCACCAAAACTTCCTTCATCCTACCAGCAACTCCGTGAACCATATCTAACAACAGCTGTGGCCTAAGCCAATTCTGCCCCCAGCGGACCCTTTCGAAAACGATTGCAGCGCACACCTCCTCCCATGAAAGCACCAACAAAGCTTGAGGCCGCCCTGAGGGCATTTCTGGATGTGGAGCATACGAGTGCTTGCGGGCGAGCTCATCCACCACCTCTTGAGAACGCGACAAAACCCCTCCGCTGACTAAAGCGCAAGCCGCATCTCCAAGACGACCAAGAGCCGCCAACTTCCTACACCACTTCACATTGATCTTCTTTTGGTCCTCCCCGAGAAAACTGACATCGGTTCCCGCGAAGCCCCTCTAACCACCGCTTCCTGCTAAAGGCACCGCTGACCGCCCCCTCCTCCTTCACACACCACTAACTGCTGTGCCACCACTGCAGACAAAGAGACACCACCTCCTACAAGATTAGGAATGAAATTCATGGTAGGAATCGCTGAGCCCCTTAACTTCTTAAAAACCTCAAGATCTTCATCAAAAGGTTTAAAAACATCGTATACCTCCTCCAGAGCTGTCTGATCCTGTTGTCTTGCCGCCTCCTCCCTCAAAACAATAACCTCAGACCCCAGTGACATGAAAATTGGCAACCCTTCAGAAATTACAAATGTCGCCCCATAATCACGGTTTTTGCACCGAGACCCCACCATGTACGTTTTGCAGCATCGACCACATAACTATCTTCCATGCTCGCGAAGGTGTTGAACTAACTCCTCAGCCCCCTTTCAGACAAGCACTCACTTGGCGACCTCCTTAAGTGAATAGAAATATGAACCCGTAAAGTACTAAAATTCCTCATATTCGCGCCAAACCTTGGACAAAGCGAAAAGGGGCAACTCCCACCCTGACCCAAATTATCCACCACGTTATTAACAAGATCACTGTCTTGAGTCTCCATCACCTGAAAACTCGTGATCCTGATCTCAGATGCTGCCGATCCCGAAAAGTCAACAACAAATAAACCCACTCAGAAAAAGAACAGATGTTGAAGACCTTGATCCCCAAAATCCAGATGTAGCCTAATCCGACCCCCCAAATTTGCGCTGCCAATCCAATCAATAGTTTGTGGGTGCTTTGTTATGACAAGTACAATATAAACTAGGTTCAGGGGTTATGAGTAAAATGGGTGTTTCTGTTGGATGCAGCTGGTGAGTCCGGGAGCATGGCTCTGCGATCTGACACTGGATCGGTATGAGGTCATGGAAAAAAAGACATGTAACAAGGTAACTCGTTAGAACTAGGATGAGTTAAACCAAGTAAGTGCTCATTCCAATTATGAACATGTATTTCTTATTTTGCAGAGACCTGAAGGCATTGTGTAACAGCAGCATTGAATCTGACTCTGAATAAAATGATCCATCATCTGTCAGACGAACACGAATCTAGGAATGAGAAATCATTTGCTCATTCCAACTCAACAAAGAATTTTGCTTCCCACTCAACCTCTGATCCCTTTTAATAATTCAATCGAAGCATATTTATAATTAACATATCAATTTCTTATAAAATACGCATCTTAATAAAAAAGAAAACGCTAAAGGGCTCAGTTTTATGAACTCACTTTTTTCTGTCTAGCTGTTTAAAGCAATCAGATTCAACCACAGCACCAGCAATATGCACAATTTATTTAATAGTAACAGATACTGAAAAAGCTGGAACATCAATAATCAATCAAACATAAAACGTTGCTTTGTCTTCACCACAAAGCACTGCCATTTTCTTAGATCTGGAACATTCACATTGGTAAGTAAATAAATAAACTATATGTATATATGGATAGGGTTCAGGTGCAAAGCCCATATTATGATAAAAAATACAAACTAATTACCACTCTAGATTTTAATATATGAATGGATCAGATTAATTGGAACTAAATCATTTTAAATTCAATTATCAATTAAAATAAGGGTAATTATGTCTTTACACATCTTAAGCCAGTCTTACTTTCTTTGAAGGTCGGTCTCTCGCTCGCTTTGCCCTAACCCGTATGTGAAAATAATTTCAGTCGAATGATCTCGCGCGGGTGACGTCGACGGCGATTCAGATGGTGTTTGGGGATACGGTGGCGATTGCGATGATGGAGGCTAGGAAGCCGACCAGGGAGGAGTATTCCGCTAATCATCATGCTGGAAGGATTGGGAAGAGCCTCATTCTAAAGGTCTGATTTTTACTTTAAAATCAATTTTTTTCTTTCAATTTATATTGTAGAAGAAGTACTTCCAGTGAGATTTGTAATCTGTGTTTAGCATATAATTTGATTGTTTATTGAGATTCTGGTTGATGTTAATTGGATTGGATCGAATGGATCAGTAGGAGAGGAAGGATTGTGTTTCTTAAGCCTAGTATGCTCGCATCCGTAGTTTGTACAATTGGATTATATGTGTGTCAAAATTGAACCAGGAGGTCGGTTTCCGGCAGATCTCGATGAAAAATATCGAGTGGGGGTATATAAATATTTTACATCAGTGTAGGCTTTTGGGATTGTGTTATGGGGTTGGAGAATAAAGATCTGAGTTTCTGTCTGTGGATGAATAGATTGGTTGGCTTGTAATTTGATCCTCATGAGTTGAGGTTTTTTAGACGCTGCAGGTAAAGGATCTTATGAAAAAGAAGGAAGAGCTTCCGGTTTGTAAGGAAGTAGATCTCATAATGGATCAACTAATGGTGCCTATTAGCAAGGGGTGCGGGTCCAAGACGTTTCAGCTAAATTATGCTACATCATATCTAGACTGTCGCAACTGAATTATAGCATACTTTTTGATGAATTCATGGAAAAACACAATCGTCGTTGTATTTGTGCGCATCAACTAATAAGGAACATGGACGAATTCTTAACGAATTATAGTCCAATGCTGACGAATTATGTCATAATTCGTCAAAAGTGGACTATAATTCGTCAAGAATTCTAACGAATTGTAGTGCACTTCGATGAATTATGATATAATTTGTCAAAAGAAAACTAAAATTCGTCAGAATTCAACAGTATCATTGTATAATTTTTCATGACATTTTATAGTTCGTCATGAACATTTTATTTATAGTTCGTCATTGTTTCAATGTTCTAAAAGTGGGTTTATTTGTCAAACAGATTCAAGCATCTGTACGTGTTAGGAGAGAAACAACTACACCAAAGCCAAGACCCAAGGCATCTGGAGCAGCAGCCACGACAGTCGTACACTCCTTTGCTCCATCATTTGCCAAACCAGCTCCGCGACCATCATCCACGGTGAAGTCACAGAGTGTTGACGACTCTTACTCTGCATTTTTAGAGGATATGAAGGCTCTGGGAGCCCTCGATGGCTGATGTTTTCTAATTAGCATATCATGACTTCTTGATTCATTTACTCCATCACTTGTCCTAGCAATGAATCTAGACTCTCGATGTTTTCATTTCACATGTATCATTACTTTCTCTTTGTATACTTATTTCAGATATTTAGGTTTGAACGATGTGTATTTGTAAAAATCTTCTTATCACATTTGCAAACAGCTAGTTACTCTCTTTTTACTATTTGTTAACATGATAGGTAACTCCATTACTTTTTGTGGGAAGAATAGTCCTATAAAATCTCCAACATCAGTTGAAAGCATTTTGTTGACTCATTCATAATATAATGAATCTATGAACTTATTGACTCATTCATAATATAATAAATCATATCTTTAACAAATATGATATATATAACCACGAAATCCACTGGACATTTTTGTTTACAACTTTTCTTAATCCCAAAACCATAATTCCGATCTAACTATCTACAACATTTGCAGTCCAAGGACTTTGTTTCCATTTCCATTTGAATAGGCTTGTCCACCGATTCTGGTACACCATTCTCAGCTGAAGGGTAAGCAGTAGCATTCATATCATCCATGTTCACATCAGAACTGGTAGTGCTTGTCGCAGCTTCTGCAGGTACTTCAGCAGTATCCATCTTGGCCACCTCTTTTGTTGGCTCTTTCACAATCGGTATTTCAGTTTCCTCCTCTTCCAAGAGCTGCAACATGCAAAATGTTAGTAACAAGTGAACTGAACGCAAAATGCATATTCCTAATACGGAACAAGGGACTTGCGGACTCAACAGACACAATCTATTGACGACGAACTATAAATAGTAAGTGACGAACTATAAATAGTAAGTGACGAACTATGTCACTACCAGACTCAAATGCCAGCAATATTAATCAGTTTATTAGGTAGTAAACAGTGATGAACTATAAATATTAACTGACGAATTATAATACTACCAGACTCAAATGCCAGCAATATTGATTATTTTATTAAGTAGTAAACATTGACGAACTATAATTAGTAATTGACGAACTATGTCACTATGAAACTCAAATGACAGCATATAATAGAACCTGAACTAAGGATTCTTTTCAATCTGCATTAGACTTACATTTTGGTGAACTACATGAATCCTATCCATAATATGTAAGCAAACAGTCTATAAACAGCACAATCAAGTGAATAGGCGCTCAAGAAACACACAAGCATATGTAACAAAGAGGCACACATCAGTAAAACTACAGTACAGATCTGCAATAAAACTCACCTTGATATCTTCAATAGACACTCTGTACTCCAACAAATTGGATATGTAAAGCTTAGTTCCAGTCTCAATCGTCGAAGCACGTCCGCCTTGTGCAGCTGGTGGAAACGAAGCCGCTTGATCCGTATACATATCATGACCCCAAGCTGACTCCGGCGCCTAATCAAACATGACGAATTATGTACCACTCTGACGAATTATACACTTTCCCCCTGCATTTTACTCATACTGAATTCCTAACACATTATATGACGAATTATAATATGGATGACGAATTATACATAGTATAATTTTTTTGGCTGTCAAACAAATAGAAACCAGTTTAAATGTGAAATCTAAGATGACGAATTATGTATTACCTAACGATAATGCACTTGTTACTCTGATACTATTTTGTGATGAATTATACAGTTGTTTTGGAAAGTGAGTGTGGTAGAATGCAGAAGGCAGAAGGTTTACGAAAAGCGTGTTTCAGTAGCTTCATAATCTCTAATTATACAGTTCGTTGTCGACTGCTCCCAAAGCAAATTACAGCATATATGTACAATAATAAAACAAATTCAACTCACCATTGTTCGTCGTCATAAAGCCGTAACCCTAAAATTGCTTTCGAAGAATCTGAACGATAAACCCTAATGGACGTTGCGATGTGCGGAGAGATCTGCGACGGAACGCAATTTATTCTTCGACTAACCCTAAATCGGTTTCCTCAATTTTGTTGCGGAGAGATCTGGGACGAATTGCTTTCGAAGAATCTGGGACGTTGCGTTGTGTGAGGAGAGATAGTGGGTAGTTTTTAATTTTTATGGTTGATTATACCCTTTGAGTCACGTTCTACACCTATTAAATTCAGTTTTTATTTTTTTTAACCTAATTATCCTCGCCGTTGGATTGTTAAAACGAATGGCTTGGATGACTTTGTATTTTGCACAGGATCTGGGCTTTGCACCAGATCCGGCCTCTATTACACTATTCATTTGTTTTTAACAAACTTTTATTCATACATTCTTGCAATTATCTGAATCAAAAGAGTTGAATAATTAAAATAGTAACCTTTCAAATAAAAAAGATTGCATACTTTGTAATCTTATTTTTTTGATGTATTAAAAAAAGAAGAAAAAGTACAAAGTAGAAAAGAATATGCAATGATCATCAACATATCAAGGTGTGCTGGAATTTTCGAAAATGACCAAAATGATCCAACCAATAAAGCTGCCTCCCTCTTCTCAACTCACTTTATTACTCTTTCTAAATTAAAAATTATTATTAAAGGATGCAGTGAGCTGAAATATTATTAGTTAATAAATTTAATTATTTATATTTCTATCTCCTTAAAAGGTGCCAACTGTTGGAACTTTTTAAAGAAAAAGGGGTCGTTTTTGTCAGTTACTAAAGAGCAAAGTAGTAACAGTAATAATTGAAAGTTAGCTAAAGCTCCCTATCAGTATGGCAATGTAATCACAATTTCTCCATTTGAAATGGTAGATTAAAGGCGAACCCTAATAATTGATTGTGTGTCTATTATCAAAAGATTGATTAATATAAAAATTGTTATGTCTAATCTCACCGACAAGAGACGAAAATCAAACATCATACTTTTCAAATTCGGATTTAGGTTTTTTTGTTTGTTATGTGAACGTTAAAAAAAACCCTAAACACCTCTGTCAATATATAAGAAAATATTAATATAGTCGGTGGTCGAGTGGGTGGACAGACAAGTGTAAGTCTCATGTTCATTTGCTGCTAAATACTTTCAAACAGTGTTATTAAAACCGGACTGGACATCGAATCGGTCAAGTCACTGAGTTGACCTGATGGGTCAGTGATTCAACCGGGTCGAACCGGTTTGACCCGCACATATTAAAAAATATAAATAAAATACTTATATATGATATTATAATTTAACTTATTTATGATATGATTTGAATAAATATTACATGTTTATGATCCGATTACAACAACATATCATAACAAATTTAGAATTTGACAAAGTATAAATCAATAATAAATAAAATAACAATTTTAGTCTTTTGCAAGTCACAATAAAAAGGAATTTCTAGTTAACTGATAATAAATAATAAATTTCATAAATAAATATACATTATTGAAACAAATAATAAAACAACAATCATCTTTCAAGTTCTATAAATAGATTAAAACTTAAAAGTATTAAGCTTACTAATATAATATAAATCGTTTGAAGAATCCATAAAACAAACAGATTTTTTTTGAAGGGATCCAAAAAGCCTGGATCGGGGCGAATACAACGAGAGAGCCCTCAAGCGCCAGAGGTTAGTTATAAAACCTAACCCCTTAAAAACGCCGAACAGGCAGAGGGAGTGACCTAACAGAACCCCTAGGGGCTAAAACAAGGAGTCCTCAAGCGCCAGGAGTTAGTTATAAACCCTAACCCCTTAAAAACGCCGAACAGACTAGGGAAAATAGGACCTAACAAAAAAGCTAAGGGGCTACCCGGGACTACAGGCATGGCAGTTGTCGCAGGGGGAAGGTAACCGGAGGCGGTCACCACATAAGGCGTGACGCACTTGCAATGGGAGAGTCCCGAGAGGGTTAGAGGACAGAGTCGCCTGGTGGGAGAGGAGGGACAACGCATCAGAATTGGCCATTTTGCAAATGCGATGGAGGATAGTGCGATTGAGCAATTGACGGGTCTGGCTATGAAGCGACTGGCTATGGGCTTGGTTGCTAACGTCAAGGATGGCGGGATGGCAGCTTTGGATGGCCGCAGGGAGCTGATCATTGGATACATAAAACAAACATGAACATATAGCTTAGCGGAAAAAAAGGGGAGTAATAACACATTAGTCTTGGGTTCGATTCTTGACCACAACAAACTTATTTAATTTTTTAAAATTTCTAAAATTAATATGTTCAACTCGGGTCAACCCGACCGGGTCACCGGTTCAACTAAAAACCGGCCGGTTCAATCGATTTACTACCGGGTCGATTGCATAACCGATCTAACAATAAAACCGGACCGGTTCGGTGACCGGTTCCCGGTTCAACCGGTCGAACCGGCCGGGTCAGTCCGGGTTTAATAACACTGCTTTCAAAGAGAATAAATCTTTGATAAAGTTCGGCTAGTCTGTCATCTTATAATGGGATAATCGCACCTGATTATTCTAATTTGTAGGCTATTAGGTCAACCATTAGAAATTAAAACCATTGTGAAAATAGTTTTTGAAAACAATCGGATCCTAATTATTGTTTTTCTCTTGTTTTTGATAACAAATGGACCCTAAAACTTGACCATTGTTTTACTGTTCTTTTTTGACTAATATCATCAATGATTTGTCCACCGAAATGAAGATTGAACTGTTTTCTCATGTTATTGGGTCGGTTGAAAAGAGAAACGCGTTGATAAGTGAATATGACTGAAAATATGAGCGTATTGACTACGGAGATACACATTCAATGGTGATGGTGTTACTTGCAATGTGAGAGTTTGAATGTGTGCTTGGACCTAACAATGGGATTATTGGAGATAAGGGTGGTGGTTAGGTTGCTTTCTAGTTTCTACCTATATTTGCCCTACCCACACAGAGATACATTATTGTGTCATATATATATATATATATAGGATTTGAATCAGGTACAAACCTACTAAGTATATACAAACTACAAACTAATAATATCTGTTAGATTATATCATCTAATGGATGATTTTTAATCACATTTAAAACTGAATTATCATATTAATTAAATAGATTAGGGTTTGGATTGTCATTATACACCAAAAATTAACGTCGTTAGTCTCGGTTAAATTCGAATATACAGTATCTTTTCTAATTGACCTAATCAACCGCATCATTCCAATCCTTCGACCACATCGCAGACCCTTTCAAACACATTATTCGACCTCATCGCAGTCGGCGACATCATTCCATCCCGACGCCAACAGATTAACAACCTACCCACCCTGTTCGTGTTCGATCTAGCCGCACCCCAATTTTGTTTCAACATGTTCGTTGTCGTCTTCTGCGTTTCTTCGATTTCATTGACGAAGAACAACCCGGTGATCCAGATCGGATTCGACATCAAAAAAGTCTACAAAATCGGATTCGTAGGAGTTGAGGAACGTCACGACGACGAATGGCACTGTTGCGTTGAAAAAGAGCGAGGAAGGCGTGTCAGCTTCACGGCGGAGTTGTCTTAACCATGGGTTCGATAGAGATGAGCATGTCGGTGCTGGCGGGTGTATCTCGATGCTGTTCTTGAGTATCTTGCCGCTGAGGTAGATTCATTTGTTTCTCACATGTCTATCGATGAACGATTTGATCAAGAAATTTGCCATATTACGATTCAGGGTTTATATGCTGCACTCGCCATTTGGAATTGTTAATGTTGAGTTCGAAGCTTTCTAGGTTCAGAATATGTTGTTCATCAGTTTCCAAATTCTTAGCTCTGAACAAATTATATAAATATCAAAGAGGGCAGCATGATTTGATATCTGACTCCTTATTTTTTAAATAGGTGATGCGGATCAGGAAAAAAATGTTTTGATCGACTTTAAGATGGTACCTTGCTTTTGCTGTAATTGATTTTGGGATTGTGCCTTTTTTTGTTGCTTGTTTTAAGCTGGATTGTTTCTGATTTTGTTTACCTGCATAATTTGGTAATTTGTTGAATAATTTTGAAGGTGCTTGAGCTTGCTGGAAGTGATGCTAGAGACGACAAGAAAAACCGCATTGTGCCGAGGCACATTTGGCTTGCAGTTAGGAATGATGAGGAGTTGAGCAAGCTTCTAGGAAATGTAACAATTGCTAATGGAGGTGTTTTGCCACACATTCACCAGCATTTGCTGCACACTAAGAGCGGGAAGGGGAAGATTGATATCAATTCTGCATCTCAGCACTCAGTAGTCACAGATCATGGTGCACGTTCTCCCTTATCCACCCTAAATTCCTTTTGAATCACACCGCTCCATTAATTGTAAGCTAGAACATACATATGTACATTGTGTGTTTTTTATTCTTGTAACCTGTGGTGTCGTATAGTTTGTTTTAATACAGGAGGTATTTTTTTAGCTGAGTTGATTTCAACTGTTATGTACTTTGAAAGGAGCATTACGTTAGGTTTTGCGATCAAATTTTGTGTTTTGAGATGGTTATATGAACTGCAATATATTGAGAAGGTAGTTGTGGCGATAGGGTCTGTTTAGCTAATACTAGGTCTGAAGATAGCCTTTCATCATTGCTCTGTGTCATTTTTTGATCTATGTGCTCTGTGATGTCTAGTTTTAGCTTGTATTTGATAAGATGCATTAGGACTGATGTGAAGCTCGAATGTGACAAATTCATCTACAGGTGCAAACGTTATTGTAAAGCGCATTCTGGTTGTTGATACCATGATAATGGAGGGCATCATCATCAACCAACTGAACCATCAGTGTTCTGATTTCTGAACTCAGATACCAGCTTTGGAAGAGCCTAGTTCCGAGCATCTTGATATTTTTAACTACGAGTTATCTGCTTCAAGCAGACTGATAAGAGCTATGTAAAGGAGATTTCAAGTTGACAGGGTGATACATATGTAAAGGAGATTTCAAGTTGATCTATTTATAGTTGTATTGTCAACTTTTGATGAACTCTACATTTGTATTGTGAACTTCACATGGGCTAATGAACTTTATATGCTTATTGTGAACATTATGCTAGTTCAATTGTTTGGATTCATTTACATACATGAAAATAGTTTAGTATATTGTCAACATTACCAAACAGATCTCATCCAAACACTTAATGAACGTAAGAATTGTATAGTGAACTTTATAGTTGTATTGTCACCATTTGATGAACTATACATTTGTATTGTGAACTTTATATGAGCAAGGTGATATTTATCTGCTTATTGTGAACACTATGTTAGCTCACTTGTTTGCATTAACTTATTTACATGAAAACAGTTCCGTATATTGTCAACATTACCAAACATATCCCATCCAAACACTTATGAACGTAAGAAGTGTGTTGTGATCTTCATATTCGATTTGTTAATATTTGATGAACTCTTCATTTGTATTGTGAACTTCATATGGGCTAAGTGAATTTTATCTGCTTATTGTGAACATTATGCTAACTCACTTGTTTGTTTCATTTACATACATGAAAACATTTCATCTAATTGTCAACATTACAAAATAGATGTCATGCAAACACTTAATGAACTTAAGAAGTGTATAGTGAACTTTATAGTAGTATGGTCAACATTAGATGAATTATACATTTGTATTATGAACTTCATATGGCCTACGTGAATTTTATCCCATACAAGTCGAGCTCAAAACAGCATACATGATCTTCAGATTTGTTGTGTGTTCTTTGTGAATACTGTGTCACTTTTGACAAATAAGTCGATATTAACACTTAGTGAACTTCAGAAGTTTTTAGTGAACTTTATAATTTCCTTGCCAAGATTTGATGAACTATATATTTGTATTGTGAACTTCACATGAGCTAGATGAACTTTATCTGCTTACTTTGAACATTATGCTTAGCTAAGTTGGTTGACTTCATTTACGTACATGAAAACTATATTATGAATTTTAGAAAATTCCATAACTTTATAAGTATATTGTAACATTGACCAATATATTACTGCCAAACACGTTGTTTATGGAACTTATACACCATTTTATGAACATTACCAAAAATACACCTACTTATGATCTATGCATCTCCTTGAATTATGGTGCTATAACATGATTAATATCAAAACACTTACTTACTGACAAAAGTCTTCTTGAAAACAATAGATGAGAACATCCCAAACAAACTAAACAAATAAACCAAAACAGTTGATGACAACACGTCTTACGTAGTCGCGCAACTTCATCTAGGATGTCTCTATTCCGTTCAAGCGATTGACGTCTATATTCAGCAGATTTCCGCATCACCTCACTTCACAACTCAACTTCTGATTTAATATAATATCACCTCACTTCACAAAATGAGTTATGAGTTCACAAAACGAGAATAACATTCACAACTCAACATCTGATTTAATATAATATCATCAGTCGATTATATGTATTTCCCAGAGTTCACAGAGTGTGAATACAATTCACAAGTCAAGAACTGCATTTCCGAAATATCAACGCATCAAGTCTGATGTACACAAATAATATTAGGATCAAAAAATCGGACCTTTAGAGTATCAGAAACTTGATCATAACAGTGATGTTGTAATCTTTGTACAAATTACGAAGTTTATAAAGAGATTTGCAGCCAGCATACGTCAATTGTTCGCTTTGCAGACCAGGCTGAGGCCCTGGGATTCAACTCCAATACCAAATCAACAAGGCAGCAACCCGGAAGAAATTGAAAACCATGGATCAGTTACTGTTGATAGAACAGAACCAGTTTCATGCTTGACAGACCAATGGATGGAATAATTTCAGCTCAATCTTGCTTGACAGACCAAGATGTGAACTAGTTGTGGACTACAATAAGAATGAAACTAATGAGAGGCTTCAAAGCAATTCACTTGTCGATGCCACCTAATTAATGCCATATGCAATACAAAAGGTAGTACCTCAGGAAGCCATTTTTCATTCTCTGCATCAGCCACCACTATGTTCAATCATTCTCTGCATCGCCCACCTCTCCAATCCTTGTAATATACATTATACACACCCATCAGCTTTCATACCCAACAAAACAATCACAAGTTTATAAGGTTCGGTTTTTCCAGGACCTAAGTATATAATTGACACAATCAACTTAATTGAGTAATTCATGAAACCATCAACCCTTGGCCTGTCAGATCTAATAATATAGAACCACCTTTTTTTCTTTCCGACGGGCACCACTTACTCATCATCAACCTCGATATCCTCCTCATCCTCCATCTCCTCGTCATCTTCTATGTCCTCGTCGTCGGAACCAGACTCAACCTCATCTTCTCTATCACTGTCCACATGTCTTGCCTTTTTACGAACATGTTCATCAGACGAGGTTTCGCTATCCGACACTGTAATATAAAAACCATTCATTAGTATAATGTTATTTACTGTTCATATCAATTTTTTTCGTTACCTGTTATTGCCTCCGCACTTGTCATAAATTTTATGGGACTCCTCTCTTCATTCCGTTTAGCATTAATAAGTCTAATGCTTCGTCGCACTGCACAAAAGTTTATTAGCCCAATAAATAAGTACAAAAATATGTTTCAACGTGTAATTGACAGAAATTTTAATCGAATTATATTGATTCCAACTGGTGACTGAAAATTGTATCGGCCAAAACTGGTCCAGACACCAATGATTCAGCAAAAATAACTTCAAAATCACACAATAAAAATCATTATCATTCACATAAGGATACATGGTTCACATTGTAACATTGTAATTCACAAAGACAGCGGAATGTTCACTAATAAATATTTAACATTGATACTTGAGTTCACATAAAAAACAACCGACACACATCAAAAACTATGTTCATTACTGATTTGTTGAGTTCACCAAATACCAATATTATTAACAAGCATAGCAGCTGCCAGTAATGACTTCACAACCAGGAATGTTTTGGTGCAAGAATACAATGTTCATAAGTCAATCCCATTATCGAAACAAATCGACCGTAATCAGAATCACTGGGTCTTCGATTTTGGAAAAAAATCAGAAACTGAACACTACTTTAGAACTAGGGCAACTTACTTGGGGAAGAACAATAGTTGCTTTTATCCATTTATTCGTTCACCGGAAGTCGATCAGCGGACGTCGTCGATGTATACCCACCTGGATGTCGAACGAATGGCTTTAGCCCTAAAATGAAATATCGATTTGGTTGATAGAGAGCTAAAAGTGCGGAAGTTTGGTGTGATTTTTTTTCGAGATTCTCACGGACTGAGGATATGGAAATTAAATCATATTATTCAATCACTTAATTACCCCTCCATATAATTCAAACGTAACGGGAGTTTAGCATCCGTTAAGTTTGATTGTTTAATCTCAGCCATCTAATTAAAATAATCAACCATCCAGATCTGTTTGCAGTGTTAGGGGTTTGCACCTGAACCGTCCCCTTTTTAAAATACAAAGTACAAAGTCTTATCTAAATTTTTGATGGCTGAGATCTAATTAATTAAAATCAAATTTACATATTAACTAATATATTTAAGGGATTTGATTGTAATTAAACACCTCATGCTAACCCCGTTAACATCCGTTAACATCAAAATATATCGTCCTGATATCTTTCAAAATCAGTTATACGATTCATATGAACTTGAACCCTAACCTCATCGATCGACCGATTTCCCATTCCCATTCACAATTCATCTTCTTCACTTCACCGCAAAGCTCAAATCTTTACTCCAATTTCCCCCACCCCAAATCAAACCCTCTTCGTTTCCCATCAATGGCGGAGACACCACACTCCGACCCCGACGCCACCACCACCACCACCACCAGCAATACCAGGAGTGATAATAACGGTTCGATTTCCAGCCTGGGTCTTGCTTTTGCGCTTTACTTAGCGACCGCGGGAGCTGTGAATCGAGATTTGGCAAAGCGGGTGGAGAAGGCGGAGGAGGAGCTGGAGCAGATGCGGTCGCGGCGGAAGGAGGACGCGAAGGCGAATGCGAGAGTGGTGGAGATATTCGCTAGCCACCGGCACGCGTAGCAGCAGGAGGAGCGGAGGCTTCATCGGGAGATTAATGAGTCGGCGGCGGAGATGGAGGAGGCGGAGGGGAGGTTGAAGGAGACGGTGGAGGAGTTGAGGAGGGATGTGAGTGAGCGGACGGAGATGATTGAGTTTTTGTCTAGGAGGATGGTTGGCCGTGATGGGGAAGAAGGAGATGTTGGTGATTTTGATGAGAATGGGGAAGAATTAGGGTTTGGGACCAGGTGATTTTGATTTTGATGAGTTGACATCTCTATACCGTTACCTTCATATATTTTTGCAGGCCCTGGATACATACATTATGAACGTTTGGTTTTATTGTGTTATGCCCACCAAAACTACAAAGGTAGCTAAAGAATGGTTAAATTAGTTTGCCATAAAGTGTAATTCTTAACCAATGAAATAGGGGTTCGTTTATGATAAGTTATGATTTGATTAGTAGTGATTTGGTGACTATGATAGAATGCAGGGGGCAATGAAAACTTTTGCAGTTGACGAAACAAGTGTTAGCGGGTATGCAGATACATGACATCAATTTATATATTTGAAACGTAGTGATTATAAATACAGCATAATGACTTATTCTGGATAAGCCATTACTGAATTGGAACTAGCATCACACCTAGTTTTTCTTTCCATTATCACAAAGCTGAAGTTAAATTTACGATCTCCTCAGCATGCATCAGTAATCTTACAATGGGTTCTTCCTTTTATGTCAAGATATATTTACTACCATCTACTAGGCCATGAAGTTGAGGTGCAGATGGTTCGTAATACACTGCCTCGTCGATTTGGTGCTCCAGGACTCCCTGAGCTGAATGCATCTCAGGTAAAAATTATTTTGTATGTGTATGTATATTTTTACTATATACATCTGTAGCGTGCTGGTCCATCTGATTGGTGATCATGAATTTTCATCAGTTGGTTTTGGTTTCATGATTCACTGATGTTTGACTTTTGTTGAAATATGTGGATTTTGTGATGGTTGTGAGATTGGATTTGGTTGATGCACAATCTACTATCTTGAATCTTAATTCTAATAACATTGTGAATTGAACAATCAAATGCTATCAGCTTGCTTGTGTTGTTGTTTAGGTGGGTTGTGTTGTTGATTGGGAATGACAAGCATGTTAGAAGATGAAAGAAATAGAAGAACATCTGTTGATATGGCTGTGTAGTGACAATGTGACTTTATTTATGTAGTTCGCTCATTGTGTTTATCATGCTTGTAACCCAGTTCGAGTCTTATTGATATTATTGGACCTTGTTTTGCCGCTGCTGATTTCTTCGCACCACATTGTTTCCCGATTAATCTGATAATGACAACTTTATCTTTTGTGTAATTTTTGTTAATTATTATTATTGTTTGACATGTTGAGATTGGGGAAAGAATGCAACCAGAGCTATATTGTTATTGTATAATCCACTTACTTTGTGATCATCGCTGTTATATTGGGATGTTATAAAATTTGATGAATGCATCTATGGCCTGTGAAAATTTATTTTGTAGTGTCAAAACATTAAGTTGCGATTGTTTCTGTCATCATTTGAATTCTATTGTTTTATTACTTTGTTAATTGTAACTAATCTTATTGTGTGGACATCAGTTTTATATTGTGGAGGAGATGGGCGCAGTTCAAGGTTTGTTTTGCTGATGGTTTTGTTGAAATTTATGCCCTTTGACGGTTATTGTTGTTGTGGATGTTTAAGGATTATGAGCACTGGTTTGTTTTTTGTTTGTGTTTGTCATTATTCATGTACGACTGATAAACTTATGTATCATGTGCACATATGGAAAGATTATTACTCATCTAATAGTTTTGTTCACTAAATAATAGTTGTATTCACTAAACAATAACTGTATTCACAAAATAAAGACTTACGTTCACAAAATAAATGTACTCCGTTATGCGATCTAAACTACTTGTATAGTTATTGTACTTACAATTTTTAGGTGGTTTAATGCATCGTAGTTTGGTTTTCTTTCTCGCAGGACTTGTGGAACCTCATCTCTTGCTCGGGCATGCCAGTCGCGGTGAATGCACAAAAAGAACATTTTGCAGACAAGTAGACTTCAAGTTGTCTCCTATCTTGAAAAATATAAAAGCTTACACTCTAACTCTTCTTTCATGGTTAATCCAGCTTTCCTGTCACTTTTATTTTTTTTCAATTTGCTTGGAATGTAAGCAATAATGAATTATTCAGTGAAGTTGTAATTGTTCTATACATTATGTGAATACTAGTTTATACATGTATACTATGGGTATGCCTCTGTATGTTGCGAACACAACACATGTTTATTTTTTCTAATATATGTACATCAATTACGTGAACAGTGGTACTATTTTGTGAACCGTGGTACTATTTTGTGAACATGTTTACTATTTGGTGAACACCATCACAATTATGGGAAACATACTTTTGTATTTTCTGAACTTTCATTTTGTGAACTTTCGTTTTATTTAGTAAACACAGCTTCTATTATGTAAAACACAAGTTTTATTTTGAGCACACAACAAAGCCTGACCTCAAAAGCTACCTTTCCTAGATCTCCATCAAAAAGAAATTTACCCTGCCTAGATCTCCATCAAAAAAATTTTTACCCTGCCTAGATAATGGAAGCAGATTTCTTTATTTCAAACTTCCTGATTTATAATAAGAAATTGTTACATTAAAGTTACAATATGAAAGTTAAATGGTAAGAGTTAGGATCATATGAGAAATGACAGTTTTGGTGAGAAATAAGAAATTTTAATAACCGTCCGATTTATCATCTAACGGAACTGATTTTACCAATATATTTTCATTTATTTACTGAATAAATACATTGATGAGGTATATTTGTCTTTTAATTTATTCTAATTAAAATTAATCCTTATTTTTCGCACACGTTCGTTCGTTTCTCTTCTCTTTCTCTATCCTCGTTTCATTCTTTTTTTTTTGGAAAGTCGAAGTTCCGCATTCGTTCTCTCTTCATCTCGTTTCTAATCCTTCCGCAATTTCTTCAGTTTCAATCGAACCCCATACCAGCTTCGATTCGCAGCTTTTCAATTTCGTGAATTTTAAAACGAAGTGTTGTCGGGTGAAATCGAAGGGGTGTCGGGAACCCTAAATTGGGTGAGGCATGTTTCGGCGGTAATTGATTGGGAGAATGAGGTATCGGAAATTGGTGAGGTGTCCTATCACCATCATCATCTTCTATAACTCTCAGTGGTGGCGGCGCTATCCAGTATTAGGGTTTCGCTCATCGAAAAGGGCATGTGAATTGGAAGTCTAGCCCTGTCGTGCCGCATAATGATCCGACGCTTCTGTTTGCGAACGCTGGTAAGTTTTTTTTGATATAAAACGCTGGTGAGTTGATCAGTGGCGTAGTGTGTTGAAGATTTGGGCGTAGTGTGCCTGAATGCGTATATTTAGTGTTTCTGAGTTTGTAATTTATGCACATTACTGAATTTAATTAGCTGTGTTCTCTCGAATCGGGTATTTCTCGCTATATATGTTAGTATGCTACATTCATGTTGTTTAAGGTCTTAAAAATCACATCTTGCAAATGATTCTGAAATCTGCAGTCTCCACGGCGGGCGACAGGCTGTGTACTTTATGATACTGATTTCTAACCAGATTTGGTTTCTCTTAAAATGGAGATATGGTTGCCGAAACGATTCAGATTTCAAGTCATCCCCTTTCAGATGCTTTTTCACTTGGGAAGCAGAATAATTTGTGCTTTTCAATTGTTGGATACATTCTTCGATTCTTACTCATGTCTATGCTAATTGCTTTATACAATGATGTTGCATTTTTGGTAAATCTAATTAATTACGACTCGATTTGGTGTATCGGTGTTTGTAAATGCGTGTAGCTTGAATGCCTCATTGCTTTCCTGTACTAGGTTATTCTCGGATATGGTAAAGAGTTTTTGGGGCTTTGCTTTTCGAATGTGTGCCTGGTCTGAGTAAACAGCTTGTGCTTAGATTGACATGATCAGGATTCCTTAGATAAATGATTCTTGATGTTCTTTTTCAGCTACAGCAACATTACATGCGAGTGAGGCGATCCAGATGCTAAGGGACGACAAGGAACAGTTTGATCTTGTTATCACCGATATCCAGATGCCTGAAATCGACGGTTTCCAGTTGTTAGAGATGATAGGGTTGGAAATGGACTTGCCGGTGATCAGTAATTAAGCTTAACTTACTCACCTCGCTTGAACTGTACCTTTTCCGTTAATTACTGTTAGTACTTAGTAGTTACCCTTATTATGCGAGAGTTATTATGAGAAAGATCACTAGAAATCCAAGATCATATTTCATATACACGCATGCCGAGTAAAGCAGCAGCTAACAAATTTACTTTTACTGGCTCAATGGTTAATATAAGATCAAACAGTGAGCATGTATCAGCACTGCTGGGTGAACTTGGCTGCAGAGTTTGTAAATTTGTAATTGCAAATTTACTTTCATATATTGCTACTTTGTTTATCTGGGGTGAGTTTGTAATGTTAGCATAGTTTAGAATTTTTGATTAAATTGATATTGTGCAATATGATTTTTGAGGTGAACTGCTTCGCTTTTAGTTTTCTGATTGTTCCTTTTTATTATACGCAGGAAACACATTTAGTCTAACATGAGTGTACAAAGCTGGCAACAAGGAAGCCGAGTTGCTGTACAAAGTGATATCACTTGTGAGAAATTGTTTGAAGGGCAATTGGTGTATGGCTAATCTGCTGCTGATCAACATATATGAGACGCGGAATGCTTCCTCTCATGATTTTCTTATTTTTTTGGGCCTGAGGGTAACACTTTGTAATAAAATTGACTGGTTGCAAGTGTGATCACTTGCATTTTGTATCACCTTATGTCCAATATGTACTAATCTTATGGTTGCAAGTGTGATCACTTTAAGTCCAATGCAAATCCTCTACCGTTTCGTTTAAGTTTAACGCTACGCATTTCATGGGTATCATACACATTTATGGGAATCATACACATTTTACCAGACATCTTACAAATTTTACCTTAAATATTACGCATTTAAAGTTAAATCTTACGCATTTTCATTAAATCTTACGTATTTTGGGCTTGGATCTTAAGCATTTTATACAGACAAATACCTGTTATGATGTTTCCATCACAAAAATGTGTTTTAATTGAAACAAAATGCATAGTAATTGAAACAAAATGTGTAACTTTAAATCTGCAACATCATCCTTTTTTATCTGAAGAAGGGACTACAAAAATAAGACTTATAAATATACACTATGCAGAGTGACTACTGCACTGAGATTTCTCTAGGGCTTGGAGAGTAATAAAAAGGTTCAGTTTCAGCATCATTGGTTGTCTTGTGTTGAGTTCTTGTAATAGTGAGAATCTTCGTGCTCTTTCTCTCTGTTCTAGAGCTTTAGCCAGCTTCAGCATGTGGCTCATGCTACTATCCCCTTTCAAGTTCAACTTATTATTTCTCAGTTGTTTATGTGACTTGTGCTCTGTTGAAGCTGGTCCAAGAATTGGTTTGGTCTCACCAAATGATTTGCCACACTATTCTCACTGTTTTTATGATTTGCCGCACTATTTCTCACTTTTGAGTTTCCTGAAAAGTTTCAGCCATGCAATGAAAATACTTAAAAGACGAAAAAGAACGACTGGAACAGATAAAAGGATCAAATGATATTCAGGCATTTTACATTAAATCTTACGCATTTTACTTTAAATCTTATGCATTTTACTTTAAATCTTACACATTTTACATTTAATCTTACGCATATTACAATGACAAATACCTGTTATGATGTTTCAATCACGAAAATGCGTAGTAATTGAAGCTACGTAGTTACACAGATATAATTGAAATGAAAATCTACGCAGCTACGAAGTTATATATGAAATGCTACGCAGTCCACAGTTAATGAAAAGCTTGAAAAGCTACGCAGTTAATGAAAAGCTACGCAGTTACGCAGTTACGCAGTTACGCAGTTGTGTATCAATTAAAAAGCAACGCAACTACGCAGTTATATATGAAATGCTACGCAGTCCACAGTAAATGAAAAGCTACGCAGTTATGTATGAAATGAAAAGGTTCGCAGCTACGTAGCAACATAGCTACGCAGTTATATATGAAATGCTACGCAGTTATATATGAAATGCTACGCAGTTATATATGAAATGCTACGCAGTTTCGATTAAATCTTACGCATTTCACATTTTACTTTCTGAAACTTCAAAAAAATGGAACAGCGCAGTCCCAACGGCTACGCAGTTACGATTAACAGATCAAATTACTTGCAGATCAATGTTGTCAAGTAATAGGACTGCGAAACAGAAATCAAAAGATGAAAGTCAAAAAAGATGAACAAGAACAATAGTACTAGGAAGCAAGGACAAGAAAGCGTGTAATATGTGCTCTATAGAAATAGGAGACACGATGTATCAAGTAGATTTGTGAATAATGTATACATTCAACTTATTGTAAATAAAGTAGGAACAAGTATGATTTCAATAAAACACACCATTCCTCTGCATCTTCTTCTTATTCTGTAGGAACTCCTCTTCAAGATTTCCATCCTGCATAAGACAGAAAGCAGCTGAACCTCGGTTGATTTCAGGAGTTCATGGTTGTGAACAGTGTTCAAGGGATGTCATGACCTGCCGTGACAAGATAGTATCTTCTGGGCCTCTGGCAATTCCTCAATTGTCATGATATCATCATGGCAACAGCATGTCGCCTTTTCCGACACTTCTTTCACTACAAAAATTCAACAGTCCAAAAATCAATGTAACACTAACCTACTAACCAATGTAAAAAAAAATCATTAGAAATTTCTCTTTCTCAGAACTAATTTACGAACTCAGGTTGCATCAACAAGCTCCGAAAGCCTAGAAAATGGAACAGCGCAGTCCCAACGGCTACGCAGTTACGATTAAATCTTACGCATCTCACAGTTTACTTTCTGAAACTTCAAAAAAATGGAACAGACGCAGTCCCAATGGCTACGCAGTTACGATTACATCTTACGCATTTCACAGTTTACTTTCTGAAACTTCAAAAAAATGGAACAGACGCAGTATCAACTGCAAAGGCTTCGCATTTAAACCCGAAATCTATGAATAATAATCTGTTGAACGGATACACAACACTCGCAAGCGAAGCGAAACTTTGAAATCCCAAACCTGAAAACCCTAGAATTCGAACAGTAGGCAAATCGAATCGGCTAGCAATCACAATATTCGTGAACAATTACATTATAACACCGCTACATGCGTATAACCTAGAATGAGTTGATTTTGTCGTACCGTTGTCCTGCGTCGTTTTTTTTTGCCGTCTCCTTCGTCTGCCATTATTTAGTGCTGTCGTCCGGTAGTTGTCGCCTCCGTTCGTCACAAAATTAGGGTTCGCACTGTCGCCTCCCTAAGTCTCACGTATCGCTAGCCAAGCGGAAACTCGATTCGCATTTAGGGATTTCAGCGAGACAAAAACGGAATTGCGGTTTTGATTTTGTTAATTGTACCTAATTTGCCCCTAGAAACGTATTAATCATATAAATAATTACGCATTTACAATTAATCTAAACCGTTTGTTAACATAATCTGACGACTAATATAATTTCTCATTTCTCATAATATATCCATTTCTCACATGAACCGCACCCTAAATGGTAATACATAAAGCCTGAATCTGAATGACAATTAAATTAGACAAATGTTCTTATGCTTCGAGCATGACATCGCTTGTACAGATTAATCATCTCCTTGTCTTGAAGATTTAACATGATCAAAGTTGAGAAAGAGTCTTTTCATTCGACACAAAGCATCACTGTCTAAAAACAAGTGCAATTAACTGCTTCTCGATATTTCCATGGATAAGCTCGCATCTATCTGCAGCAAACCACTATGACTGTCAGTTTTTATGTTGTGGATTACAGCTAAGCTAGAACAGCTGATACATTGCAATAACATCATGTATAAAATTACAATAATAAGAACTGGTTTATCAACAGGATTGGCTACTGTAAATTTACCTTCCAATTTACTATCTACTTTACATTACCATAGACAGACCACAAATTAAAAGTCACAAACTAGTCCACAAATCGACTAGACTACAGTAAATTCATCTTCCAATTAACTATTTCGTCCACAAGATAAACACTTAGTTCACAGTTTAAAAATAATATTCAAATAATCGACACAAAATTCACAACATAAAGAGCAAAACATTCACATAAAATAAAATAAAAACGTTCACAAAATATAAATAACATTCATAAAGTAAAAGAAATATTCGCAACTCAAATGAATATTATATATATGAGAGAAATGTTATCAAAATAAGGCAGTATCCACAAAACAAGAACACCATTCAAAAAATAACTGCTCGGAACAATATTTAATTGTTTTAAACAAGATAAACACAATGTTCACATAATTAAAACAACTAAATACATCAAGTAGTTACCTGAGTAGACTACATATCAGGCTTGTTCTAATCGACTGGTAACCGCAAGCTGCGTCGATTAGTGAAAAAAACAACGGGGCAGGTGAAAGCTTCGATCTTTCTTCTCTGCTTTGCTGTCACGTCAACTTGAATTTTCCTCTCCTTCGTCCATCGTTTTCATCATCAACTTGAGATTAGGGATTAGGGATACAGATCGACAACTGCTGTGTTCACAAAACAACGACAACTGCTGTGTTCACAAAACGAAACTATTTATGATGAAATAAAACCAATCAAAAGTTGAGAGATTAGGGATGCAGATCGAAACAACCGTACAAATTGGATGATTTGAACTTTTCATAAGTGGAATCCATCGCAATCGAAAACCCCTTACAAATCCACACATCCAAAATCGACACAAATCCAATCAAGTAAAAACCACAACGTCATTGATTTTGAACAAAATCCAAAAATCAACACAATTTATAAACTAGGGCATCATCGTATACGGATTGAAAACATACCAGGGGAAGAAATTAAATCGAGTTCGTTCACTGTAGACAGCCGTGGAAGCGGTCGTCAAAACTCCAAGGATTAAGCTGCGGAAGTAGTCGTTCTGGTTATTGAAACTCGATATCCAGTGAGATAATCACGCATGCTTAGGACTAATATAGAAATAAAATCATATTTTTTTATCTCTTAATTACCCCTGCATCTCGTTTCAAATTAACGGAGGTTTAACATCTGTTAAATATGGATGGTTAATCTCAGTCATTAATTTAATTAAATCAACGATTCTGATTATAAAAGCACTTTGTACCAGAACCGTCCCCTATATATATATATATATATATTACCAGCAACGCTATGTTCCTAATTCAAGCATACACATTTATGCTTGAAATAGAAACATTAGTCATACAAGAAAGTGTAAAAGGCCGTGATTGATGATCATTTGAATTATTGACAAAGGAAAAAGTTGGCTGAACTTTAAGTCGGAAAGGAAAAAAATGATATAAAATTATTATATAAGTAGTCTTGCTTGTTCCTCTGGTGTGTTGCATTCCACAAATGTGTATCTTCTCCCAAGTTGGATGAATATAGCTAAATTTTCGGGCATTCATTCAACTATGAATTTGTCAACTGTCGGGACATAGTATCTAATTATCTATCAATAAGAAACACAATATATGCTTAGTTAATTGACATATAAATTTTGGAGTCAAGGAGAAGAGTGTCTTCGAGGGTAATCTTCACTAAATATACACTATTAATTTTTGGTAAATTTTCGACGTCAGAATAATGACAGAAAAATCCGAATTTTCGTCAATTTTCCTTCAACGATGATGGTGACAGAAATTTCCCCGACGGTAAAAAGTTTCCATCCACATTTCGTCGTTTAATTCCATCAATGTTCCGTCGCCGTTCCGTTAATTAAAGTTCCGTCGTCAATCCGGCATGTATCAGTTGAGATTCTCCGTGAAAATACCGTCTGAATTTCGTCAATAGTATTTTCCGTCTATATTCAAACACATTTCCGTTTTCATGATTTTGCGTCTATCTTCCATCTACATTCCGTCATCTTAGTTTTCCGTCTAAATTCCGTCTATGTTCCATCAATAATATATTCCGTATTAATTCCATATTAATAGTTCCGTCCATATTCCGTCTTAATTCCATAATAACGTTTCCGTCAAAATTCCGTCTTTGTTATGCTATTCAAATATTCAGTCAACTTTTCGGCAAAGTACCGGAAAAAGGAATTATCGGCAATATTCCATAGACATGCCGTCTATAAGAAAACCGTAAACTTTCCGTCATTCTTACGCTACACAGCTTTCCGTCATTTCTTCGGCAAAATTCCATCGAAATTCCGTAAGCTTTTTTTTTCCGTCTACATCCCGTCATTTTTCCGGCACAATTTTGTAAATTTCCTATTTTTGAATTTCATCCTGTGATTAAATTGTTCAAATTTTCTATTTTTCAAGCACATTTAATTTTAGATTATTTCAAATATTAAATTCTAAATTTCCATATTTAATTAAAAATGACGAGTCAAATAATTATAACACATAAGTCGAGTCAAATAAAATTAAAATGTCTAATCTCTGCGGTTGTCTTCATGGGATCCCTCATTAGGCAGACCACGGATGTTTCCATTCGGGCTTTGACTGGAGGCCGGTTGGTATCCAGGAGTAGTGAGCATCCTCATCATAGAAGCCTGCATTTGCATCATTTGATCTATGCTGTCATTCATGCTTCTCATCTTAGCCTCCTGTCGGGATTCCATGCGGCATCAGCTACTGAGTGTACTCGTCTGATGATTGGGCCCTCGATCTCTGCGAGCTCGCACACGATTGGCTGCCCGTTGAAGAGAACTTGTCCGACACCAATGTGTTGCAGGGCCATTGACAGAGCCTTGTCGTGAGGCAATGCAAAATATATTTATAAGTGTCCACTACTTGTGACTTCACTATTGGATTAGTAAAGCGGTAAGTAGGGGTCGTACCCAAGGGAGTCAGTGTGGAATGGTTGTTCTTTACAAAGAAAGAAAAAATGAAAGTAAATACAGGTTGGGTTTGAGCGGTTTAAACTGAAAGTAAATGACTGAAAAGTAAAGTGCAGGAAAGTAATTGCGTAAAGTAAATACTGAAAGTAAAGTGCGTAAAATAAAGACTGAAATGTAAATGACAGAAAATAAGTGCTGAAAAGTAAATTGCATAAAAGTAAAGGTACTGAAAGTAAAGGTGCCGAAAATAAAGACGAAAGATATTTACATAAGAAAGATATTCAATCTAGGGTCTCAACTAGTGATACATCCATCATTGACTTCAAATGATCTTACTTGTGTTCATAAGTGTGAGTTATTCCTTGGTCCAGATATAACCCTAAAGTAAGGCTTTTTCAAGCGCTTACCCACAATCTACTCCAAAATCAAGACATAGACTTCTAGTTCTTAGTTAGACTAATACTCCATTTCAAGATGTATTAGCCTAAGTGCATTCACTTGATCTCACATTTCCGATCAGCCAAGTGGTTTTAAAGAGGGAATGAACTACTCGGAAGAGCTTTGCCATTTCAAGCATTGACGGAGCCCACCGCACTGTCGTTAAGGTGCGGTGTTCTCTGTGCAAAAGCAAATTTATATTCCGCTACTCGTGACCTTACTACTGGGTAGCAAGTGGTAAGTAGGGGTCGAACCCAAGGGAATCAGGGGGATAAGTCGTTCTTTGAGTGATTACACGGGGGAGGGAGCGTGTTTTTAGGTTGATTGAGTTTTTAGCGCGGAAAAGTAAGTGTCTTTTTTGGTTGGTTTTGGTTTTTAGTGCGGAATAGTAAATGACAGAAAAGTAAATACTGAAAATAAAAGAAGAAGACTTACAGCGAGTGATGCGTGATTGGCAAGTCTTCCGGAACGTCAGCAGTTGATAAAACAGTTTATACTAAGAAAGTAAATGCAAGTGTTTAAATCTAAGGAAAGCATTCGGTTTCGGGGGCCTTGTATCATAGCCTGTTTATCATCGACCTTTAGTGATCCTTCTAAATATTCAAACGTGTATCAAGGCCATTTCAAGCGCTCGATTTGTACACACTGTCTAGCCCATTTCAAGGTCGTAGAGCACTTGTTCTATTTAGAATAGTACCCCATTTCAAGGTATACTAGCCTATGTGCATCCATTTGATCAATCATTTCTGATCAAACCAAATGGTGTTTGAGAGAGATCGAACTCCTCAGATAAGCTTTTCCATTTCAAGCATCCACTTACCCGAGTATGTTCACGAACCCCCACGGAAGAGCTTTGCCATTTCAAGCATCCACTCAACCTTGGAAGCTCTGACCTAATATATGGCACATAGAACAAGTTTTGAATAAAAAGAAGAGGCACTAAAAATATGGCCTAAAACATTTTATGAAACAAGTACACCCCTTCAACCGAATGAAGAGTTTAGCTACGAATATCCATAGAGGTGGATACCATATCTAAGTACTCGAGGATTTTTGAAAGATAGTAAGTAAGGGAGAATACTCAAGAATCAACAGGAGTATTCTCAAAAACTACTAGAATACTCAAGAACCAACAGGAGTATTCTATAAAACTACTATAATACTCAAGAACCAATAGGAGTATTATAGATTTCAAACCAAAGCTTACAAAGTACCAAACTTAGAGAGATAAGTGATTTGTGAATTTGTGGATTTGTGGATGATTTACAAGTGAAGGGGAGGGCTCTATTTATAGCCAAAGGGAAGGAGAATGTGTGACTTAGATGAAGAACACATGGCATCATCTCATGGAGGCTTGAAAGCCGCCGGTTGGAGGTCATGAGGGGGAGGAGCCTCCCCTCATGTCTCACCTTCTCCAAAAGCCACCGGTCACATGGGGTAAAAGGAGGAGGTTTTGTGAGTTTTGTGAAGTTTTCACAAAACTATCAGTCCATTTCAGCTCCGGACTGACTTTGGTTGCCCTTCGGTTTGATTTGTTTTGAGTGATTCCAAGTCAGGATCTTGAGATTTCTTCAGTCGGCATCTGGTCGTGACCTTGGAATGACTCGTAATATATTTTCAGCGTAAAAACTCCTCCTTAGCGTGTATTCTCTCTAGGCTCCAAAATACCCTGTAGATAAATATCGGAACTAACAAGCAAAAGTTAAATAGACAAACAGTCTAATTTGGTAGGTTTAACCGTGTTTATGATTCGTATAATTATGGTCCATCAGATCACCCCACACTTTTAGTTGTTCGTCCCGAACAATGCTATTAAAGGTCGGCACTAAGTAAACTTTTAAAATATGGAAGTAAGACTGTGGGACTAGATTTATCCTAATTCATGCATTACTACTTATTACCAAATTAAACCGTGTAAATAAATAGAAGAAACTTGATACTTGTACATTCGTGCCGAGATGCAAATTAATTCGGATGTTTTGGGAGATAACCCTTTTCAGGCTCCTGGACTGCAACCTCGGGACTGTCTCGCACTATATGGTTTCCTTATAGCTTTCTCTAGCACGTGATTCGGTTTGGGTTTCACAGATGAGATGAGCCTTTTTGATTTTTCTTTTTTGGCGAGGGACAGCTTTTTTGTAGTGAATCGGCCTTTGGCCTTTGATTTGACTCTTTGAGTACTTCACTTTTGTTCGGTTAAAATCTTCACAATTTTGGGCCTTTGGCCTCTTGATTTGCTTCTTTGAGCTTTTTGCCTTTTTGTGGCTTGCTAGTCCATTTTCTCAAGCCTTTTTTGGGAGGTCCAATCATCGCCCGTGAGCATATGAAAATACCTCCCCGCTCTCTCTCATCCTCGCCGTTTTGCGCGAGTCAAAATGAGAGTCACTCATTTATTTTCCCAGCTACTCTGACTAGAGATAGGACGGTTTGATTCCCGTTCCGCCTTTTTTTCTTTTTTGCATAAACGCTGCATGGCGGAGATGACTCTTGACTCAACTGAAAACCCGAAGTGCAGCCTCCACTGACTTCGTAAACCATATAGTGAAATTCAGTCATTCGATTGCTTGCCAAGCCCCTCTAGGGCATTTTCTATCAACTCCACATCCCTAGTTTATCTCAGCACAAAGGGACAAATGAGAAGTTACATTCTAAGTTTTTAAACAGTTGAATTTTCACAAGTAGCCCTCTTGATAGTTTATTTGTGTAGTTGAATCCGATAAATATCTTCAGATTTGCTTATCTTCAGCTAACGAGTTTCTTTATTCTAATTGCCATTTTACAGTTTTCATGTCTATTTCACAGACAGATTGGGACTTAAGGTTAGCTTCCCTTCTTTTGTTAGCATTTGATCAAGAAGAGAATTTCTGGCAATTGTATGGAGACTTCTTACCTAGTGCTGATGAATGTACAAGTCTGCTTCTGGCGAGCCAGGTGTGTGGAAACCTCTTCCTTCATTCTTTCTTTCTGTTTCAAATTTTTTTTTATTGGAGTTCTAAACTTTCTCAGGTATTTATTTCTTAGTAAATCATAGCTAGAGCATTGAATTTTTCAAAGTCTATTATTTACTCAATTAACTTACACTACTACAAAGGCAAACTGAAAAAAAATGGGACTAGTATTTGTCGGCTAATGTTGGTAAATGGTAAGTAGGATGCTATTGGCTTTTATGCATATGCTCTACAAATAAGATAAAGGACTCATGGCGAAGACCAGCAACTTCAGCCTCTCTAATTAATTTATTCACTGGCCAGTTTGATTATTCAAATGCACAGTTAGAAAACGTCTTTGATATCTTATTGATATGCTTCATGCATCACTTGAAGATTTGTGGTTATAATATTTCCTTCATATCTCAACTCTACTGCATGCATTCAGTCTTTTCTACTCACCCGATTTAATTTTCATTTACAAACACACTGCATGTGAAGTATTTAATCCAAGTCTAATGTCAGCAAAGATTGTCTTTTTTCCCTTTCCTCTATTTTTTACTGAAGATTCTTATTTTAGTGAAGAGTCATCCACTATCCCTAATTGAAGATCAAAATTTTAGACTGCCTTGGCTAATCAAGCCACACAAAAAATAACAATTACAAGATATTCAGTGTTTGGAAGGAGTCAAATTGAAGATAAAATGAGAGCTTTTGTGTAGGACGCTTTTCATGTGATTCATTTTTATAAAGGGACTGTCTTTGGTCTCAATAGGCGGTTTTGATAGTTAACAAGCGCTATAGAAATGTCCGTTTGTTACTTCTCATTATTTGTATCTGCATTAGGATGATCTCTCAGAGCTGCAAGACCAAAATCTTGCTTCAACAATGAGAGAACAGCGTCGCCGAGCTCTGGAGTTTTGGGAAAGGAATTGGGTGATAATAAGTTATTTCATGTAGTTTTATTTGTATGGTAAACACCCCGAATGTGGAGGCTAATAGCTTTGATTTCTACAGCACTCTGCAGTGCCTCTCAAGATAAAAAGGCTGGCACGTGACCCTGAAAGATTCATATGGGCAGTAGCTATTGCACAATCAAGATGCATTAACATGCAGATGAGAGTTGGTTAGTTGGTTCAAGATGCAAATTTGCTAATTCCGTATGCAGGTGATATCCTCTTGTATCTCATTAGAGGAACTATTGGTTACTTACAGAGGGTGTGACTCAGTTCTAGAAGAGTGATCCTAGCCCACTGCTAAAACAACAGAGTTATATTGTTTACTCGTTGCATACTTCCTGCATAGAGAATTCAAGTTTGGATGTTATACGAAAGCAAATCCAGCCAGACTTGATTGGCTGTATCTCTTTTCTATATAGTTATATTGCACCTGAGCTGAAACGATTGGATGTCATCGATGCTTTGCTGATAACCTTGTGTACAATCGGTTTGATGTGCAGATATGATGAACCATTCCTTTCAGCCAAAATTGTTTTTTCCATTGTCGTCATAAGGACCGTATGTTTGAGGTGATGATAAATGCTGGGCAACAGATTAAAAAAGGAGACGAGGTATACTATCACAACAATCCATATCCCATTCTTATCGGCTCACATCTTTCATGGCGTAACTGCTCTTTGTGCATCCTTGCAGATGACTGTTAATTACATTACATGAATGGATGCACAAGTGACAAGTTAATGGAAAGCTATGGTTTCTCCCACTACGCCATTTTACACCATATACGACTAACATTGCGTATGTCGTATTTGTTGTTGTCGCATAAGACCACATACCCGACAGTGTTTGCTATGTCGTTTAAAATGGTGTCGTGTAAGAACATCCTAAGCGACAACCGTGAAACGACATAGCAACGAGTGTCGCATATGACTACTTAACCGACACCATCTAATACCACACATCAAAATCTGTCGTGTAGGTGTACTTACGAGACATACGCTAAAGCGGCACATCGAATGATGTCCCTTAAGAATAAATGTTTGAAAATTCTGGCACCGTACTTTTTGAATAATAAAGGCAACGAGGTACATTTACTGTGTCGTACATTTGTTCGGTCAAAAACTTTACACTTATACGACTGTATAAGTCAATGACTGTCGTGTAAGGTAATCACATTTAATGAGCAAAATCAGATCTCCTCTTCATCTTCTTCCCATTAGCTGCTGAAACATAGTATTCTCTGCACGTTATTCTCCTCAGCACATTCTCGGAACAGTAAATTTTCTTGTTCCCATTTTGTTTTAATCTTCCATTTTGTTGTAGTTTGTATGTAAATGTTGTTTATACCCATATATAAAGTGTAAAATGGTGTAGTGGAACTCATGAAATTTGTTATTCTTGTAATAGATTTGCTAATGGAGCTTGATACTTCATAGTTGTTGTGTGAGATTACACAATATTGAGGATTCTATTTTCGTTCTATAAGGTTCCTTAGAGCTTTTGACAACAATGGTGAGACATTATTGAAATTTCAAAACAATTTGCAAGCTTTAGTATGGACTATTTCCTATATATGATCTTTTTGTGAAACATTTGCTCATAAATAATGGATTAACTTTATGAGTGTGTGCTTCTCTTTGTATTTTCAGGCACATATGGATAAAAGTTGGATGGAAATGGATAGATGTTCTAAACAATACTACGAAGGGATTAAAAAATTTATTGGCTTTGTGAACGACAATATGGTTGACCACCCTACGCATATATGCCCGTGTAGACGTTGTAAGTTGCGTAAACCAAAGATTACATTGGGTGAAATAAAAGCACACTTGATACGACATGGAATGAAGCAAGACTACATCATATGGACATTACACGGAGAAGTTGATGATATACCTCCATTGCCATCATTATATACAGAAAGGCGGCAATACCTTATGCAAATGAATGAAGAATCAAGCTCTCAATATTGTAGTGGCAGCCAATATGAAAATCCAACCATGGAAATGTTGGATGATGCTTTTCCTTTTCGAGTCAACTATGAGACGGGTGTAGATGATGATATGTTGAATGAGGACAATACTGATCCTTTTGGGAAGGAGGCCTATGATAAGTATCGTACACTTGTAGCCGAAGCCCAGACTCCTATATACAGTGGTAGTGACATAACAGTATTAGAGGCCATTTTAAAAGCAATGCAAGTTAAGGTTGCCAATCGATGGTCGGATAAGAGTTTCAATGATCATCTACGATTGTGTAAAGAAATACTTCCTCATGAAAACAACTTTCCCAGTTGTTATCGAGATGTAAAAAAACTTTTAAGGAACCTGGGTTTGGGTTACGAGACTATACATGCATGCGCGCATGGTTGTATGTTGTTCTACAAAGAAAATAAAGACCTTCAGAACTGCCTCGTGTGTAACGAAGTGAGATATGATGATACACGTTCCAAAGCTCCAAAGAAGGTGGTTAAGTACTTTCCTTTGACTCCAAGGTTACAACGTCTATACATGTCACCACACATTGCAAAAGAAATGCGATGGCATGAGGAAAGAGATGTTGGTGAAGGTGATTATCTTAGGCACCCTGCAGATGGAGATACATGGCAAACATTTAATAGGGATTTCCCAGATTTTGCAAATGAGAGGCGAAATGTGCGGCTTGGTTTATCAACTGATGGGTTTAACCCTTTTGGAGCATCGGGACTATCTCACAGTACTTGGCCTGTTGTGGTCATTCCTTATAATTTGTCACCTTCGATGTGTATGAAAAAAGAGTTCAACATTCTCACTTTGTTGATATCTGGTCCTAAATCTCCTGGAAAGTGTTTAAACGTATTCATGAAACCATTAATCGATGAGTTGAAGATGTTATGGGATGTTGGGGTTCTCACTTATGATCGTTACGATGGATCTTCATTTATGATGAAAGCAGCCGTAATGTGGACCATAAGTGACTTTCCGGGTTTGGGTATGCTCGGTGGCCTGAAGAGTAAAGGCTACAAAGCTTGTCCATTATGTTTAGATGAAATTGATGCTACCTATTTATTTAGTAGAATGGCGTATCTAGGGCACCGTAGGTGGCTTCCAAGTTCTCACATTTGGAGAAATGCAGCTCAAAAATTTAATGGTGAAGTTGAGCATAGGGATGCCCCTTCATCCCTTTCTGGTTCACAAATTCTATATGAGATACTTCATCATGAATTCCCGACACTTAGCCTGCATCCAAAGTTTAAGGCTAGAGGCACTTCAGAGAGGCTTTGTTGGACACACAAAACTATTTTTTATGAGTTGCCTTATTGGGAAACTTTCAGTCAGCCATATTCACTCGATGTCATGCACATTGAAAAAAATGTATTTGATAACATAATTGGCACAGTACTTGGAATTGAAGGAAAAACTAAGGACGATCCAAAAGCACGGGCAGGTTTGCAGAAACAAGGGGTACGTAAGCACTTATGGCAGAAACTCACCGGATCATCTTCTAGGAAAGAGAGAGTGTCCCAAGCAAATTACACTGTGTTGCCGAATGAAAAGGTTGAGATACTAGAGATGATGAAAGATGCAAAATATCCACATGGTTATGCCGGATCTTTGAAAAATAAGATTAATGTGGCTGAAAAAAAATTTATCGGGTTAAAGACCCACGATTGCCATGTCATGCTACAACGCCTTTTACCTGTTGTTATTCGACCCTATTTGCCTAAGACTGTACTGGACCCGTTGATCTCATTATCCATATGGTTCCAAAAGTTATGTTGTAGAGAGTTGAAGAAGGAGGATGTTATACAGATGAAGACAGATATAGTGATAATCCTCTGTAAGTTAGAGCAGATTTTTCCTCCAGCTTTCTTCACCATAATGGTACATCTCTTGATTCATCTTCCAGATCAAGTGTTACTCAAAGGTCCTGTACATTATAGTTGGATGTATCCTATGGAAAGGTATGCATATTATGTAAATAAGTTATATTTTTTAAATTACAAGCTTCTTTCACCATAATAGTACGAGCTAATATTTATTTTTTCAGGCAATTAGGTGAGTATAAGAAATATGTTAGAAACACACGTTATCCCGAGGGATGCATCGCTGAGCAGTACATTGCACACGAGTGTGTGACATATTGTAAGTTATACATGGATGATACTAATGCAGCAACAACGAGTAGTGCTAGCTATAAATTGTCAGCTGCTTCTGAGCTCGTCAAGCCATATGGACATCTCCCTAGAGTGAAACTCAAGAAGTCAGAATTGGGTACTGCTCACTGGTGTGTGGTGGAAAATTGTTTTGAAGTGAGCCATTACTATAATTCACACAAGATTCAATTCTGGGACAAATTCCCAGACAGTAGCCATGACGCATACGTTAAAGATTTTCATGGACACTTTCTTGATTGGGTGTGCATAAATACTTCATTTTTTGATTATTATGGTCCATTTTTTTCTAATTACACTAACTGTGAATACTTGTAATCGCAGATGAATGAGCTACAACAAGATGGACATGAATATTATGATCAGGAAGTCCATAACTTAGCATATCGACCGCAAGCGTATGCTTGTTACTCCCAATGTCACGTGAACGGCGTAAAATTTGTCATTTATGATCGAGATTGCCATTTTAAAACACAGAATAGTGGATTGATGGTTAAGACTGGTGAGTATTAATATTATTTTAACAAGTTCAAAATTTGGTGAGGCATTGCAATTACATTTTTATTTTTTTATTTATGTGCAGAGGACGGCAAAATATACTATGGTATTCTTGAGAATATAATCCAGTTGAAGTATGCACAAGGAATGCCGATAGTTGTTTTTAAATGCAAGTGGTTTAATACCAGTCCATACCACGGTGGAGAGATAAAGTACGATCACGGATTAATCTCTGTGGATACGTCGAGTATTTGGTATGAGCATTCTCCATATTGTCTTGCAATCCATGCAATTCAAGTTTTCTATTTAGATGATCCAAAGGCCGGAGATAATTGGAAAGTGGTTAATATAGTGGCACATAGAGGTATTTATAGTGATGCTTCACTTGCTCGCGATGAAAATGCTAACAAAGCGTATCAAGAAGACACATTTGTGAACATACCTAACTACATACCTCTTGATGATCTATATGTTGATTTGGGAAGTCTTCCACGATCACCACCTCAATTTTATATGAATGATGACAATTTTGAGGGCGAGCATGAATTTGAGGATGAAGATGTGGAGGATGAAGATGAAGAATATGAATCAGATGGGGAGGATGAAGATGTTGAGGATGAAGATGAAGATGAAGAAGATGGTGATGAAAATGAAGAGGATGCTTATATGGATGATGAACCTTGAATCTAATGATGAGATGAACCATAATTGATAACTGTTTACAAGTTTGTACTTGTTGTTTATGTTGATAATCATCTATGAAATCATGTTTTGATGTGTACAAGTAAGTTAATGGAGGAGACAAGCATATCTTCCAGCACATTTTAACTCAATCTGTATTCCCCCCAGATTTTTCAGATTCCCTCCCACAAGCCAAAACACATAAGTACTAAAACAAATCACTTTTATCTAAAAATATAAAAAACAAAGGAGCTGCCTTTTATAAAAAAACACAGTCGTTTTTTGAAGTTTATTCATGAAACTTGTCGTTTCAATTATAAACCTTACTTAGGGTTTTCACATTCGCAAAATCATTTCTCTTCTCACCTAGGGTTCAGCCGCAGTCGCAAAATCACAGCTCGCAAAATCATTTGTCTCGCAAAATCACAGCTCGCAGTCGCTCGTCCTCCTTTGATCACTCGTCCTCCATCATAGTCGCAAAATCACAGCTCGCAGTCGCTCGTCCTCCATCGCAGCTCTCGTCGTCTTCACAGGTAGAAACTGTTTCTTCTTTTTTATGTATTTAATCAACTCATCGCAGCTCTCGTCTTCACAAGTCTTTGACGTTTATTTTTCTGTTCTGCAGAAACATTGCAAGTTGCAAAATCAACTCATTCATTTGAATCCATGGCTCCTACTAAGAAGAGAACGATGAAAGAAATCAGTGAGGCATGTTCGGCGGAGTATATGAAGTTGCGACCGCCATCTGTACGCCGCCCACCATCAAAGCTGGACAGTCCGGTGGGGATGACGAAGGCTCCGCCAACAAAATGCCCAAAGGCAGTTCCACCGAAGGTGCCTTGTCCAGCCATCCAGAGCCCAACCCCTACCTCACCTCCACAGCCTGTGATAGCCCCTATAGCCCCCCCACCTCCACCGGTAACCCAAACCATGAACCTTAGAAAAAGTCCAAGGCTGAACGCCATTTCCACTAAGAAGAGTCCGATGAAGAAGACTGGCCAGGCATCAAAGACTGTGAGGCCACTGTTTCATGGCCCTGGGCTACCTCCTATTCGACCATTGTCATCAAGATCCCTATCTGCTAGTGTCCCTGCCCCTACGCCACTACCTGCTGCCCCTGCGCTTAATGAAGAACCGGAGAATGATTTTGAAAGCTCTGAGGAACCTCATGCTGCTGTCCCTGTCCCTGCCCCTACGCCACTACCATCTCCGATTCATTCAGCGGGGAATACTAATTTTGACAGCTCTGAGGAACAATCTCAGGCTGCGTCTCAGGTAGCAACTCAAAATAACATCATTCGTCGATCAATTCGGGAGCTTTCGGCGAACTTGGAAGGTATAGAAGTACACATTTATGTTCCTATTTTTTTACGTGTATACAACATGATTTGGAAATAATTTAATTGTCTGCACATGTAGGAGATGAAGAAAAGCGAGGTAAGCGTGGAGTTGTGAACGGGACAAGGGTGGCAGCGAAGTACAACGGAAATAATAAGAAAAAAATCAAGCTGACATTTAACAAGTATGGTGATATCCCTGATAGTAAGGCTGATCATAGTTTGTGCGTCCATGAAATTGGGAGTGTAGTGCGCGATGAGGTGCCTATGTTGGCTGCTACTTATGGTCAATTGCCAGTAGATGCCTACAAGATTGTCGTAGCTCGGCTGAGTGTAAGTATACATTTTTTCATTTTGTGAATACATATTGTGTATATAGTTTGTATGTTCTGACTTACTAAAATTTATTACTTTCGTAGGTGCATTTTGAAATTGATAAAGATGACTTGAAATTGTGGAGTTACATCACCACAAAATCCATTGATAGGTTCAAGGATTGGAAACATCAGTGCAAGAAGCACTACCTTAAGTATGGGGCTGAACCAGAACCTAGAGAGTTTGTGGACCGTGAGGAGCAGTGGAAATGGCTTTGCGAACATTTTCAAAATTCAAACTACAAGGTATTTTGAATTTATAACATGTTTCCTTCTCGTTTATGTTATAAATTTATATATTTTTTATCAATGTAGAAAAAATGTGACCAAATGAAAGACACGCGCTCCAAAAAACTTGATCATCATTCTGGAAAGATGACATTCGCCTACCGATCAGAGGGACACGAGGAGATAGGAGAGGTAGCACCTTTCGTGTCAACATTTGGAGATGCTTATGGTGTCGAGCCGGCTGGTGCCGCTTTATTGGTACTTTCTCATCCTTTGTATTTATTTTGATCAATTTGAGAAAATGTGGATATTTCTGATTTTCATCAATTGGATATTGAGAAACAGTGGATGTTGAGAAACTGTGGAAATTGAAAAGTGGTTAACTTGTTAGTAGTCATTTACCATTAGTTATTTCCATTCTGAACTTTTTTTTATGAATAAAATGGGCTTAAATTAATGAAGGGTGAAAAACAGTGTGCTGTACTAGATTTTACATGGCAGGAAAAAATTGGATAACAAAGGACATGGTTGTTCTTGTCTGATAAACTGGCCTGGATGTGTATTAGCTCTTTAATCTGATGCTTCTGCTGATCTGCATTGATATTAGTTATTTCTATTATGAACTTGAAAAATTCTGAAGTTGTTATTAGTTATTGCCATTCTGAACTTGTAAAATTCTGAAGTTGTGAACTTCTTATGTATTAGTTATTAGTTACTGAACTTCTTACTGTTATTTCACCATGAAAAAATAAATGCGATTTGAGTGAAGTTGTTTCCATTTGATCACTTCTTACTGTTAACTTCTTACTGTAGGACAAATGTTAACTTCTTATTTCTGATTGAGTTTATAATGTGTAGGAAAAAATGAAAAGCAAGTTGAGTGAGGTTGTTGGTGACCAGGCTTGTAGTGGGGTGGATGATCCTTTGCCCATGGATGTTCAGTTCGGTATTATCGAGGAGGCAGTGGGGCAGAAGAGAGGTCGATACATATCTGGTGTCGGCAAGTGCATGAAGAAGCCTGCTCGTCCAAAGGGAGGCTATAAACTGAGCGCTGAAGTGCAAGCTGAACTCCAAGCAAAGGCAGATGATCGCGTCCAGATAAAAGAGCTGCAAGAGCGCGTAAAAATGTTGGAAGCCATGATGCGAGGGTCCAATGCAGCTGGTGGAAGCAATGCATCAGATGGGGCAACAAGCTTCATGCCTTAGGAATGCGCAGATGCTAGTGGTAACATTTTCTGCTATTGAACTTGTTTAAAATAGCTTATTTTGGGGCTGTTGGTAGCCAAACTGATGTAAACACAACTTGATGTGTTTTATGCTAGCGGATGTTGTTATATTTTTTGATGTAGAACAATGTAAACTGAATGACAGGTTTATGTATTACTTTTATGGTTCAGTAAAATTTAAATTGTCAAACAATTTCACCTGTCGCGTATGAGATCAAAGCAGGTGTACAATTGCACTTACGCTACATAACTTACACGACATAACAAATCAACAACTAACACGACACGACTTACGCGACGCAACTTTACGCGACGCAACGTTACGCGACACAACTTACGCGACACAACTTACACGACACAACGTTACGCGACACAACTTACGCGACACAACTTACGCGACACAACTTAAGATATTTATGTCGTTTATGTATATAGCTACAATCAAATAAATGTCCCGTAATCAAAAAAATGTAGTCACGTAAGCAACAACTTACACGACAGTCAATTGACATAAAAGACATGACGAATCGACTGTCCCTTAAGCTACCTCTTATACGACAGTTCCTCTCTGAGACTGTCGCATATGACATATGACACATCGGTATCGCGACGCAGCTTTTACGACACAATACCTGTCGTATAAGACTTATGCGACATTTTTTGGCTCTTAAGCGACTAAAATGAGCATGTCTTATAAAGTGTAAAATGGCGTAGTGTCCATGTCTGTGGTAACTTCTTTTCACCAATGCTGGCATAATATATAATGGCCATTACCCCAAGGATTCCTATGTGCGAAACCTGCCTCTCAGAATTAACTCTAAGATATTTAATGCATACTGTTGGAGTAAAGAATTCAAATTTATGTCATTTTTACTTGAGCAACAAATAAGAAGTAAATACATCAACTTCAAGTGGGGTTTTTTGGGACCTCAATTTGTATGTTAAATAGTCACATGTCAGCTAGCCAATAAATTCACTAATATTCATTTGGAAGCCTACACACTTACATTTAAACCTTCTTATGCTGTATAAATATTAGTTTTCATGGCAGAGCAGTTTCTTTGCTGACAGCTTTTTATTCAGCATTTGTGCTAAATGTTCTATGTAAAAATCCGACTCAAGATCTGTACCCACTTAAATGTTGGTGATAAAAATAGTTAGTACTCTTGCTTGCTTAGCTTGGCTTGCGAGCATTTAGCAGATGTGGATCAAAAGCACACACATATTGCCAATTAGGGTTTAATTGAAATCGTTTATGCTTATTTTTGCATTCATTTGAAATGGATATCATTTTATCTATTAATAATGAAGGAACTTTATTAAACAGAACATAATTAACTAATATCTATATGTGAAGTTTAAAAAGACAATCATCCAGTACAATGTTTAGTTTTTGATGATAATAATTTCACGTAATTTTTACTTGAAATTTTATAACTTTCTGACCGAATAGACAGCGTTAGGTTTCATTGAGATCGTCATTCAATATTGCAGAACCCTTGGGATGTTATACAGTTCTCTGGCAATGCCCGGATCCACACCTTGAATCCTTTCTCTCAATTTTCAATATATCTGGCCTTCCAGAAGAATACTACTATAATAGTATGTCTGAACATGATTTCTGATGCAAAAAATGGTTTGCTTTTCTTCCCATAATCTGAAAACCGTTGTTGAGGAGATATTTTTTGTTGCAGGTTGCTTATCAGGTGGTGGTGGTGGGAGTTTTGTTGATGGAGCTGTCCTAGCAGCTGCAAGAACGATACCTACCTGGTCAGATAAAGACCTGCCACCAATTCCAAGCCAAGAACAGAGTGCTGTGAAAGAATTGCAAGGGCAATGCCAACAAATGCTCGCTGAGTATCCAACAACATCTGAGCAAGACCATGAAATCCTAGGTAATGTTTTTTTTTTTTTAATATATACCGAAGACGAAGAGCCTATGTTTCTCCTTTCTATTTCTGATGTTGTTTTTACTGCTAGCAGAGTCGATGCCAGAATCCAGGAGAACATTCTATCAAGTAATGTGGAATCATGGTTCATACTGTTCAAAATATTCCTTGACAGTTTGCAACTGTTATAATCTTCAAAAAAATCTTCTTAATATGCACAGGTACAGGTTGCATAGGAAGCTGCTCCTCGAGAAGATCATTAAAGCCTTAGAAATTTATCAGGAGAGATTATTGTTTTAGCCAATAGACAGAATTTTGTAGTTGTTTTTTTTCTTTCATATTAGTGTAGGTTGTTGTAGCTCAACTATCTCACTTCTACATGCCAATATGTTCAATAATATTTTGTTAATTTTAGACAAGGTTCGAAGTTGCCTAAGGTTGTGGAACTGGCAGGTATTTGGTGATGCTCTAATTAAAGGATGGATTAACTTTTGGCTTCCATCGCCGCAGGAGAGAGTGGTCTTCAAAAAAGAGAAGTTGATCTCCTGAGAGCTCTTAATATTTCTCTTAGATCATCTTATACATCAGTGGAGTCCTTCGAGCACATTCTCGAAAAGCACCTCTTCGGTGATTAGGAGGTGCTATTCGTACTATTTACGCAGTGTGGTAGGCACCTCAATCTCACTATTATCAAGTAATAAATTTTATCTATCTTATTTTTAAATTCTTGTATTGAAATTCAAATTGAAATTATATAATGAAACTGAAATTATAGTTATAATTTTTACAACTAATCAAATTAAATAAATGGAAAATGTTTTTTCCGATTTTTGTTTATTAATTTTCAGATTTTCAAAATTTTGAATTAATGTTAGCTTCTTTTTTTTTTTGATTGAGAATTAATGTTAGCTTTTGAGACCAAAAAAAATGATTATTATGTGTATATGGGCTTGTGCGCTGGCCAATTAAGCAAAATGAAGGGTTTTGCCAGCAAGCAACCGCACCGCTGATTGCACCTCTTGTCCAACGCTGCATCCGAAATTATCGCAGCATCTCCTCCACGTCGCAGAAAACAACACATCAGCACCTCCTCCTAAAATACAACCGATTAGTGATCAACAAAAGTAAGTTCTTGGAGGATAAGGTGAGGTTAAAATGGTTTGCAGAGGGAGATATAAAAATTCAGGGTTAATTTTAGGCAAGGGCAATGCCACCAATTCTATTTCTGATGATGTTGCTTATTTTTTTTTTGATATTATAATAAAATCATGGACAAAAGATTGATAAATATTAAAAAAACACTAAGCCTTCTTGGGTAACCATAAGCTCAAAACTCCATACTTCATCTCGCCTTCGGCCCCATTAAGAGAGTGCAGCTTTGGTGGCAAGTCAGCAATGGCGGAGGCGCTCTCTCCCTCGGAGCGTTGTTCTTTTATAATCATCTTGTTTTGCACGACCCAGAGCTTATAGTGGTCATTCTCCATCCCCGGATGCATCTTCACTTGAGCGTGACATCCTCCTTCACACTCGTGGGTGGTGATCCCCTGTCCGGCGTTGTTTTTAAGAAAAAACTACTTGATAAGTATATATATATATATATATACATATGATGAGGAGCGCTCAAATGTTATGGCCTTCTTAATGTGTTATGTGTTACTTCAATCTCAACCTTTAGATCAAATGATCTAAAGGTGCAAAATAAAGTCAAAGTGCAAAATAAAAGTCAAAAAGAGACAAAGTTGTTTGTCATTTTGCACTTTCGTCTTTTAGGTAAAAGACGAAAGTGCAAGATGTAATCTGGACCATTAGATTCAAATGATCTAAAGGTGCACAATAGAGTAACACATAACACTTTAACAACCCATAACATTTAAGCGCGCCCCTACATATGATCGCTCAAATGAGTCACCAAAATTAGAATGAGACAGTGAAACACTATATATGATCGGATATGAGGAATTGAGGCACCATATCGGATAATCAATCTGAAATACCTGATCATCATGGTTCTTCTGCTCCCCGTTCTGTCTCGTCAGCAATCCCGGCAGCGGCAGCCATAGGTTAAACATCCCGTTCTCCATCTCGCCCTTGGCGCCATTCAGCCCATGAAAGTCATGATTGATCAATATCCTCTTGATCTCTCTCCCAGAGCTTTTTTCTTTTACACTCACCGTGTTCTGCTCCACAGATACAAAGGCTGCATGCAGCTTCGTCTTTTTTAGCTTCGGAATCTCGAAACAGATGTACATTCCGTCCTTGTCGTGCTGATCGTCCGAGCCGCCGTTGAACATGCGCCGATAAGTGTCCGAGCCACCATTGAACGAAGCCGTTGGAGCGAGCTTGGAGAGGAGTGTTGGAGCGAGCTTGGAGAGGAGTGATGTCGAGATCGTAGCAGCAGCTCTCTTCAAAACATGAATTAGTGAAGAACCAGTCGCCATCGAATATGCGATATATATTTGTGTGAGGATCGGACGGAGTTACGCTAGCCTTTATATGGATGAAGATGATGTCGAGTTTAGGGTTTCTTGGACCTTGATTTGGGCTCAGCCGTTCATTAGTATTTTTTTTAAAAACCTTTCTTTTCAATGTGGTGTGTTTGATAAATATAATTTTTTTATTGATAATTATAAAATATATTTTCTTTTTATAATTAAGTATTATTCAAACTTTAAAAAAATTAATAGCTCAAAAAAAATTAATAAACAAAATAATTATATTTCAATTGCTAATAAATAAATTTTTCAGTGAACAAGGTGTGACATGCCTATTCTTTAGAGGTTGGATTTGTAGTAGTTTAATTTCGGTGATTTTGAAGGAGATTATGTGAGCTTAGATTAGATTAGTTCTTTTGTGAGTAGCTTTCTCCATCTCAAACTTCTTGAACAATTTCCTGACATACTTGCTTTGAAAAATGAAGATTCCATCGGACTTTTGCTTTTCTTGCGGCTAGCCCAAAGAAATGTCCGTTTATTACTTCTCATTATATAGGAAAATTTCCCAATTTACTCAAAATTCAGATTTAGGTTCCCTTTATACTCAATCTTCAAATTGCATTCTCAATTTACTCACGTTTTCTAAGGTGCCGTTGCCAATAACACCTTAGAGTTAAACCGCTCTTGTGAACGGCGATTTAAGTATCGCGTCATATATTTAAAAACAATGCTGAATCAAACTGATAACATGATTTTTTTTAAATTTAAGCCGTTGTTTGGAACAGTTATAGTCGAATCCGCGGGAGTTACGGCTTATTGTGTATGTCTAATAGAAAAACGTGTGTGATATATTTAACTACTACACGAAATAATATGAAGGATTCTTCGCGGAATGGAGGATTACTCCATTTACCTCTGACATGATGTCTGCTTCAGGAGATGGCATTGTTGCGGGTAAGCTCGAGGCATGATTACAATTTTATTTGTGTTCCTCTTTTTAACGTTCAAGCTCAATGGTACTTGTGCATTTTTTTGTTTTGCCAGCGCTAGTGAGAATGCTTACGGTGCAGCCAGACTTGATCACTGATAAAGAACACACAATTAAATATGCTATATAGATTGCGGTGTCATAGACCAGTGGTATGAGGCCAGAATACGAGGCTTCCCTGCAGATGAAGATAGTGAAGATGACGAGGTTGAACCTGATCCCAATGGCATAAGGTCAGTTACGGAAACTGATCGAGTATTCGCACGACAGATGACCCTGAAGAGCTGGAAGTACCTTGACCCGACTATAGTAGTTGGTATAACATTGTTGAGCGAAAAGGTGAATTAAGAGCCCGAAGAGGAGTTTGACTGACCTTGCAATTAAGCTAGTTGATGTTCTGTTGTATTTAGACCATAAATCATACATCCCATCGTTCAACTTTAGCTGAGAATTGGATGAATGAGGCGATTTTGTGACAGTGTATACTATTCAAGTAGTGGAAGCTTAGAATACATCCCATGTCAGATGGTAGCTTAGAATACATCCCATGTCAAGGTTTATGGTAGTTAATTGATGTTCTGTTGTATTTAGCACCTGCGCCTTAGACAGACCATAAATCATACATCCCATGTCAGATGTCGTTCAACTTTAGCTGAGAAGTGGATGAATTTTGTGACAGTGTATGCTATTCAAGTAATGGAAGCTTAGAGAATACACAAGACCTGCATCCTGTGATGCGGACCTAGTAGATGTAACGAGATGAAATGGGAGAAGAGTAGGAGAAGATGAGAGGAGAAGAGAAGAATTAGGGTTTAGGAAGTTGTATTCATTCATTAATTGTCTCCTTTGATACATATACTTCATTCTTATACTAATACTCTTAACAATATGAATATGGCCCAACTCAGTCAACCCAAGGCCCACATTATTTATTCCCATCATTCCTCACCCCTTGAAATCGACATTGTCCTCAAGGTCAGCAGATTCGGGTGGCCTTGGAAGTGAGAACGGAAAAAACTGATTCATCCAGCAGACTGATAAAGAAAACTCGTTCATACCCTGCTGGATAATTTCTTGTGCTTGTGTCACTTGAATGGTCTGTTGCATTACTGGAGTACTCTTTTCTAGCATGTCACGTTCCGCCCCTTCAACAGGTTCATTAATGATAAGAAGGATGTTAACTTGATGCTCTTGTTTGGTTCTCATGGATGCATGCCGAATTCTCATTTCCAAGCTCTTGAAGTAGTGACTGCTGAAATTGCATATTAGCCTATACCATTGGTTGCAGTGCTTGAGATTGTTGTCTATTGAGTACAAAATCAAAGTTTCCTTTACCACCATTCATATCAAGGGTCTCTGATGCACTGCTACTTCTAAGTGATTTCCCGCAATAATTTTGTATGCCGCTCTACCATACGTAGCATTCTTTGATCATGTTGCAACATGTGTGGATTTTGCTGCTATTTGGGCGAGAGTAAAAACAACGTCAGAGATTGGTGATGGTTGGAGTGTAGCAGCGACATGTGGAGCACTTCCCTCGTGGGACATGACATGTGGAGCACTTCCCTCGTGGGACATGGTAGTAGCTGTAGTAGATGTGGTCGATCTTTCACTTACTTTGTTCTCCTCGGATTCTGTCCCATCTTGTACCTCATCACTTCTTGTTTTTACAATAAAAACAAGTGCAATCAATTCATTTATAAAGCCTTCTTCTGCTTCGAGCTTTGACATGGCAGCAAACACCCAATATTTCCAGCAAGCTTGAATCCTAGTATAGGAAGTGAAAATATTAGACAACATATTCTGATCAAATGCAAAGGCCATTGCTACTCTGAGATGGAGAAGCTGCCTAGTGAAATCCCACCCATGCAATATGCAAAAGTAAACAATCACATCCTTATCTTCAAAAAAATGGGATAACTCAGCCACAGTCTTCAGTTTTATAAGTGCTGACTTTTTGACGATGCAAGTATGTTGTTGAAAATTTTGAAAGAATGCCAATAAACGTACTAATGACATTAGCATTGAGTATGCTTCCCTTGATCGAAATTTGTGAGGGTCTGTTCCTCAATAATATAACTAAAGGGAGTCCTAGCATAGTCTTCATTGTGCAGTGATCAAGATCTTCGCTGCTCTTACTAGTCAATTTGCCAGACCATGTGACAATAACAACCAAACTCCAATTATAAGACCAAATGATGCGCCAATCAAGTCCCAAGATGAGTAGCTCAAAGTCATCACCAGTACATATGAGAAGCTCACAATTGCATAACTTCATGGAAACCTCAAACACCCCAAGTTTAAATGCACTAGCACAAGTCATTGATGTCCTAACACTGATCAATAAAGCTGCCTCGTTACTTCCATTAGTCAGCACACAGAAATCTGAACTGCTTCTAGAAAACTTAAGGCACATGACAACTGAAAGAATTATACTGTGATTATGATAACCAAGTATAATCTGCCAGAAATCTGGGGGGTTTGCTGGTAGTACGAAAAACATGTTAGAGCTCACGCCAAGCCTTAAGAGCTTCAAATGGTCACCATACTTTATGTTGAGTGCACTGCCTATAATGACGACTATGAAAGCATGCATCTAGTCCAGGCTCCTTTCCATTTGAAAAATTTAATAATTCTTGGAGTCCCCAACCCAAGTTCAGCAATCACTCTCACAGCATTAAAAATACGTGATATAAACTGTGAGGAAAAATCAATAAAAAGTACTTCCGGTAGTCTTAAGATCCAATTTGTAATAGCACTTTCAGATCCGACTGGACTGAATAACACAGATTCTGGTTTGTCTTTAACAAGCACTCCACAAAGATCATGTAAAATGACATGCTTGTATGGGGTAGTGACGAAAGATACTTGGGTACACTGACCGACCATTTGCACATCTCTGAGTCCCATGATCCTGCACCGCAACTCCATCTTCTACAACCCATATATAATCTAATACTCTAGCCAAGTTCCCTTTGAAGCAACCTTTATCAAAACCTTTTACATCCCAACAGATTGTCATATCCGTCCACTTTTTCACCTTGCCGCATCTCCATAATGGATGAGTTAAAATGATATCAGGAGGTAATGGAGGAGGCTTATCTAAAGTAAGACGTTCACCTTTCATTTTACAGCCATCTTGTCCAAGAAATTCAGTAGCAACTTCAACCTTTTTTCCATTGGACATAATCACCCATGGCAACTCCCTATTTCGAATAAGTTGATCATATATAGACTTAATCATCTCGATATTCCCATCACACTTACATAACGCAGCCAAGTCAAATATGCTGACATAGGATGAGAGATCTCCAAACAACATCAACTTAGGTAAGAAGTTAGACTCTTCTTTTGATCTCATTATGTTAACGACAGTTGATCAGTCAAGTTCTTGACCTATTATTCACTTCATTCGATGATGGATTAGGTTTGCTTTCCGAACATTTTGTTATCATTTAATCTCTTTTCCTAGTGTTTCAGGTTTGAATTGCACGATGACTCGATATGAACCTGATTGCACGAAAAGATGGAGAAATCAGTCAAAATCCAGCATAAAGGCCATAGGCCCGTGACGAACCTTCCAGTCACGGGCGTCACGGTCTGAACGGGGCAGTTCAGGAGCGACCGAGATCAAGGCATGTTTTATGCCCGTGACGGATCACTTGGTCACGGGTGTCACGGTCTGAACGGGGCGGTTCAGGAGCGACATGGAAAACAGCCGACCGTGACGAGCCATCCCCTCCCGTGACAAAGTTGGTCACGGGCCTGTTATGTGGCCTCGACTGATTTCCGAAAATTGCAACTTTTGGGCTTATTTTGGAAATATCAAGTATTTTCCTATAAATAGAAGGCTTGACCAGATCTAAAAAGACTGTTGATACTTTGGAGAAAAACCTTACTTGGGAGAGAGGGCAAGCTTTCAATCGTGAGGATCAACGAGGATAATCTCTACGGTTTATTCGTTTCTTCCTTTAATCTATACTATTTTTGGTTAATCGCCATGAACAGCGAGTAGTCTCCTCTATTCCGGGATCCTACGGATCCCGTGCTATGTAACCCTAACTTTTCATGTGATCAATTAAAATCGTTATTTATGCAATTCAATTATTCAATTTCATTGTGTGCTTAATTTTATCGTTCTATGCATGTATTTACATCAAAGGGTATGTTTGCATTGGTAGAACGTATTTAGGTTATATGTCGAAAAGTGGATAGGCCTTAGGGATTAACCGGAATGCATGAAATTGATATTAGGTCATATTTATATGATTTAATAGGAAAACCAATAGTATAATAAATCGAAATCGTTGATAATCCGTGGATGGGCGGCGTTCAACGATGGAGATTAATCTAGACAATGATCCGTGGATGGGCGGCTTGTCTAGTGTTATTTCGGTTATATTCCATATTTGATAGCATGAATAACTAATTTGCCATGATTGCATGATTAGTGGGGCTAGCACGGGTGAAGTACGGATTCTAGGATTCCTTCTCTGAATTAATACAATCATTTAATTTTCAAGTAGTTCATCTCCCCAACCATGATCATCTTGAATTCCTTCTGCATCTGTTCCACAAACTGATCTACTAGTTTCTGTGTATTTGATCTAAACACGATATCGTCAACATAGATTTGTGCGATAATAAAATCTGACCTTGTGTGTTTGACAAATAAGGTCTTGTCAACTCCCCCTCGCACATATCCATGATCGACGAGAAAGACAGTAAGGCGCTCATACCAAGCTCTGGGCGCTTGTTTGAGGCCATACAGGGCTTTCTTCAAGTGATACACGGAATCTGGGTGATGTGGATCCTCAAATCCTTTCAGTTGGGCCACGTAAACTTCCTCATAACGAGTATTTAACGAGCTTCAATGGAGCTTTAAACAAGCAGTTGAATACTCGAATTAAAATTATAATGAATCGAACTCAGCTCAAATATTTGGAAAGTCTAAGGAGCTCAAACTCAATATAAACGGTCATTGTCTGGCCTTTAAATAAGGCCCAACTCGTCACTCAACCGGTAAGGATGTTATTTCTTTTATTCGAAAAATTCAATTCTTTCAGAGCAATGTGGGATTTAAGACACCACAACTCTTTTTTTGAGTAGATGACTTTCTGGCATTTTTTTGGAATGAAGGATTGGTGTTCGAGAGATGGTGTTTCGACTAATAACTCGAGTAATAATCGAGTCGTAAACGAGTTTTAATCGAGTAATTATCGAGCATATAAACGAGTTGTTCACGAACATACACGAGCCGAGCACCATTCGGCTCGTACTCGGCTCGTTTATTAAACGAGCCTAAAAGTTATGCCCGTGCTCGGCTCGTTTAACTTCGAGTCGAGCTTTGACCGAGCATGTTCACGAGCGGCTCGCGAGTGTATCGGTTCATTTACACCCTATTGTCAAGATCCAAATGGACGGTGAAAATAATTATCATAAATTCCGTTGAAACTTGAAATACAAGACTATATTATCACGAGCTCCAAACTTCCAATAGGTAGCGTTACAACAACAACAAGGTACACTTGCCGTGGCTAATTTAGCAGACCACCTTGGAGAAGAAATTCCTCTTTCAAAGTTCATCCTGCAAAGAAAAAAAGCACGTGTTGGAACTTTACATATTACCATATTAGTAACATGCTCACAGTTTAAAACCAGAAGCGTGGAAACATAATTGCTTACATGATCATAGTCGAAACTGCGGTGATCGCGCTGCAATCCAAATAGAGAGTCAGTATTGATTCAAATGTCACAATCACTCAGAAAGATATGTAGTTTTCATTCACGTGTACAGGAAAAATAGCATCAAACTGCAAAATGAGTCGTCTTAAAGGCACATATGTTTTCTCGTGAATGTCAAAAGAGAAACAAAAATCAGAAGAACATTCTTTATCACAACAACGAGGTAATCCTGCTTTCTCGCTCAACGTAAAATGATAAATGTAAATGTGTTACCCTCTTGTATCTGTCTTTGTAGTGATCCCTGTCCATGCGACGATCGTAGCCCCTCTCTTTTTTCCTTCTTTCACCTTCCTCCCTAGCTCTCTGAGCTTCCTACAGAAAAGACACTCAAATAACTAAATCGTTATCCTCTGGTAGGCTAAGAGGTCATAGTGCCTGAAGGTCCCACAACCCGCTCCCAAGCTGAAACCATCGCTACCCTATCTGAGATAGTCCAACAACATGCCATCACATTTACCACACAAACTCAGCTCATGGAGTCCATGAACCAATCCATCAAAGAGCTCCAACTTTCTATAGCAAAACTTGAAAAACAACCAGCCTTATTGCCATGTCCACCACCCCCAATATACCTCTATTCTCTGGTGATAATGTTACAGGATGGTTGTTTCAGATTGAAACATTTTTTGCCTTTCATGATACACCTGCAGAGCAGAAACTTCACATCGCAGCTTTTTATATGACCGGGCCGGCATTGCAATGGGTTCAATGGATGAATCGCACACATCAACTATCCTCTTGGGAGTTCTTCGTCCATGATTTAGAGCTTCGTTTCGGACCTTCGGCATTTCATAATCCAGAAGCAGCTTTGTACAAGTTACGCCAACGCACCTCTGTGACAGGATATTTGGCTGAGTTCAAAAATTTGTCGACTAGAGCTATTGGACTCTCGGCTGATAATCTCCTTAACTGCTTCTTATCTGGTCTCAGGGACGACATCAAAAGAGAAGTGTATGTCCTCCGACCCAAGTCTTTACATGAAGCAATAGGCGTGGCTAAACTAATTGAAGACAAATGCGACGACATGAGGCGCCATCTACCAAGAACCCCCTACCAACGAGCACTGACAACATCCAACCACTCCACCCCAAATCCACAAAATGAACCACAACCACACCGCCTACCGATTCGTCGCCTCACCCCAGCAGAAATGGCAGCCAGAAAAGACAAAGGGTTGTGCTTCAACTATGACGAGCACTTTACCACCGGTCACCGTTGCCGCCCTAGATTCCTTTGCCTGCTCATCGACGATGCAACATTGCCTCTCGATTTTCCCCCAATCTGACCCTCCCGACAACATAGTCCCCATTCAGAACCCGATCGAACCCCTATCAGAAGAAAACATATACCAACCCGATACCAACCCGAACCCTAGTATTTCTCTTCATGCCCTTGAGGGCCACTTCGTTCCCACTACGCTTCGCATCAACGCCACAGTTCTTGGTAAACCAGTGATTGTACTTGTGGATGGTGGCTCCACTCATAACTTCATACAATCAAGGATTGCAAAAAATTTCAAACTGACGGTTGAACCATCTTAACACATGGAGGTGACAGTTGGTAATGGCGACTCTTTGCAGTGTGAAGGTTCCTGCGTTAGGGTTCCGCTTCAAATGGGTGCCAATCAGTTTAACATCGATCTGCACCTCCTGCCAATTTACGGTGCTGATTTAGTATTGGGAGTTGAGTGGTTAGCAGCTATTGGACCGGTGTTATTTGATTATAAAGCATTGTGGCTCAGTTTTATGCATAATGGAGCCCAGATCAAATTACATGGCCTCAACCGTCCATCACTTGCCCAACTGACATTGAAGCAGGTCAACCGCCTTGCCATCACTTCCTCTTCAGCCTCTTTTTTCCACCTTGTCACCACAATCTCTCCCACCCAAACACACTCCCAAACTCTCCAAAACGACATTCCTACATTACCAGATAACTTACCCAGCACCATATTGACAGCCTTCTCTTCCCTACTCAATACATTTAAACCTATTTTTCTTCCACCGAAAGGAGTGCCACCTCCTCGTCATTCTGACCATCGAATTCCACTTATTCCAGGTTCTAACCCCGTCAATGTTCGACCCTACAGATATCCCCATTTCCAGAAAAATGAAATAGAAAAACTTATTAGGGAAATGCTCTCGGATGGCATCATTAAGCATCATCACAACAACGAGGTAATCCTGCTTTCTCGCTCAACGTAAAATGATAAATGTAAATGTGTTACCCTCTTGTATCTGTCTTTGTAGTGATCCCTGTCCATGCGACGATCGTAGCCCCTCTCTTTTTTCCTTCTTTCACCTTCCTCCCTAGCTCTCTGAGCTTCCTGCAGAAAAGACACTCAAATAACTAAATCGTTATCCTCTGGTAGGCTCAGAGGTCATAGTGGCATTATTAAATTATAGGACTTGATACTCAGAACATAAGAGCATGTAAATCGACCTCTTCTTCCCTAGCTTTCTTCTTTTTCTCAGCTTCCTCCAGTGCATCTTTTTCAGCCTGGAGTTCATATCTACAGTTAGGCAAGTCCATTCAATTTGCATGTAGCAGTGAAACAAAATCAAGAGCACACCTGACTGTTCTCAAATATTTCATTCACAACTTGTTTTGCATAGTTGGGATCATCACATATCAAAATGTTGTCAAATACAGAACCAGCCTTCACCTGAAATACAGTATGTGCAAAACTGCTAATTATTGGAAAAGGCTACAACTCCCGGATAGACGATTGTTCTTACAGAGCTGAAATTGCAACTAATGGTGATGGGTCTCGGTACAACAATGAATGCCTTACCTGCCACACTTCAATACCAACATATTCGATGGGCTTCAGCACATATAGATCAGGGTCGTCCTCAAATTCTGCAAAAGGGACATGAAGTTAAAATATCAGGCAAGTCTAGATACTCCTGGGCATCACCACTAACACATAAAATTTCGTAAATACTAGCCAGTATAAGATCAGTACCAGGATTATCTATCCATGGAATCTTCCATTTGCCTTTATAGCCTGGATTCTTGATTTTCTGCAACAGGGTAGGATAGAAAGAGTGAGCTTATTGAAAGTCAAAAGAGAGACTAAACGTGATGATCATCTTTATTTCCCATCAATGCTTCACTTCAGAAACCACTAAACAAGAGGGATCATGAGCCTATTGATTGGATACCTTCTTCTTCCATGGCCCTTTGAATGCTGGATTCGGTACTTTAGGCGGCCTCCAAATCCCATCTTCTTCCTCATCCCAATCCGCAGGCTTAAAAGAACAATAGAATGTAAAATTTAGCATCTGTATCTTAAGTCATGTTCTCATTTCTTCATACATGGATCTTTGAAATCTGTATTCTCTGAGACCCGAGCCAAAGGCAATATGTTTAAATACATTGTTTAAATAAGAAGATTGAAAAGTTAGGCGTAAATAACCTCTTTCACTTTGAGGTCAGGAATCTCTTTTGGGATTGAATCATATCCCTGCACATCATTGGTAACTCATAAAAAATTAGCACAGCTTTGAAATGCTATGTAATGACTTGGTCAAGAAAGGAAACACAATGTGAATCCAAGGATACAACAAGCATGATCAGATTTTAACCTCAGGTTTGATGTCATTAGGATCATCAATATACTCTTCGTCATCCCAGTCTGCAGGCTGTGTGTGAAACGAAAAGAAACATCATACTAAGAAAAGAAAAGAAAAATAGAATTATTGACTGAACTTATGTAACTAATAGCTATAAAGCCAACTAATATTTTCTAACAAATAGGTTTTATATTCAGTATTTCTAAGAACGCCTAAAGTTACTTGACTAGAGACAACTTGAGTTTAGCATTCCTTAAGCTTAAAAGGCAACCTTTTTTGCATGCATGTCTGTGATTTTTCGTAGAGGAAGTATGTCCCAGTCAGTGTACATGCTTCCAGAATCTCTTTCCATATTGTCGACCAGTATGCTGTAGGATGCATCAGGCCTCAAAATAAATGTATAGAAATGAGTTAACTTGTCAGTTTCACACGGCAGGTCCTTTTTGATAGGGTAATTCTGACCCTGATAGGAAAGTATAACGTGGAGCTTCTTTGTCTGTGTACCGCAAATATCTGGTCCAAACATTAAACTGTACAAGAAAACCAAATTAGACCGGTAGATATATCACAAAGCACTTGCATCAGAAGTCTACGGTTGTACAAGTAAATGGATCTCCATATGGAAAACAAACCTGTAAGGTGTGTCCCACTAAACTTCTTTTGGTTTACGTAACTGGACAGAAGTTTTATGTAACCCCCGCCACACTCAATGTCCTGCTCAAATTTCAGGGAATACTGAAGGACCAAAGTCCTGCCTTTGTTACTGAACTCGGGAATTTTGGCTGATATGGCAGAATGCTTAGCATCTACTGCCATCTGAATACCTAAATAGGACACTGTCATAACTCCATAGTATACCTTCATAGCTGATGTGACTATATATGCTCATGATTAACCATATTGAAATGTTAATCTACTTTTCTATATGAAATTGGCTCTATACCCACCTTAAGCTCTTTAGTAATATGCTAGCACAATGTATTCAGTAGGACGGAAGATGCCGCAGAAATCAAGCACATAACAACTAGCATTTAGACAAGAAACTTCACTTCACTATAACATTAGAAGCAAACAGCACATATCTAAAACAAAAAAACATCTGAAATAAATGTGTACCTTTATCGTCTGGACTCTGGATCACCAGTCCATTTTCCAGGAGTATGTTTAAAGGATCCCGCTTTCCCTTCAGAACTCTTCCAATCAGATTTCACCCAACGGCTTTGCCATCCATCTTCCCCAAAAGAGAGCAATCAAATCAGCAATTGTTACGTTAGCCATTCCACACAAATCATATCATACTTGGTGCCTCGGTGGCAATGTAAACCTAACAAACTCCCAAAAAACTCAAGAGTAAAACTTCAACAATACAATAAAAACAAGTAACAAAAGTCCACCAGAAAAAATACTAACCAAGTAGAATACATAAGAAACACCTCAGTAGTTTAATAAAATTTTGTACACATACAGATTACAGACCAGCTAGGCTTATTAAACTTGAGCACTTGACAACCAATACTCCAATAGTCGCAGAATATCTCAACAATACACACAGATACAACTTGAGCCCAATACGTAGGATTTAGGGACTTGTATTTCTATAAGAATCCAAATCAATAAAAAAAATCTGATAATTTCATCAAATTACCTTCGAATCGCTCCTCGAAAAATATCTCAGCCGGTGACCATCTGAACAGAACGGGCAGCAGTAACGCGAACACGGCGACAAATCGATGCTGCTGCGTCATTGATTCTACTTTAGTAGAGCATCATCGTCTTCATCAACGATCAAAGTTAGAAAGCAGACTGAGGGCCCGTTCCATAGGGGTTGGATTTGGGGCGTTGGGAGATTAGATTAGATTAGATTGTGTTGGGTGAGATTAGGTGAGAATGGATTGTATTGGGGTGTGTTAGGTGGGATTGGATTGTGTTGGGTGATGTTAGATTAGATTGTATTAGATTGGGTGGGTGGAGTGAGTGGGTCCCAGTTTATAAAATAATATTATGAAAATGTTAGATTAGATGAGTGGAGAGAGAATATGTGAGTGAAGATTATAAAAAGAAAATATATTTTATAATAAATATATTATGTGAGTGGAGAGTAGATTAGGTGAGTGGAGATTGTGTTAGATTAGATTGTGTTGGGTGAGATTGGGTAAGATTAGATTGTGTTGGGTGAGATTGGATGAGATTGGATTGTGTTGGGTGAGATTGGGTCGGATTGATCCAATCCCTATAGAACAGGCCCTGACACTGGAGCTCGTTCTTATAGAAGCTCGGTGACGAAATGGCCCTTGAATTCATCATGTATTTACATTTATGCCATTACGTGGCGTTGACTTGACCTGCTAGTCAATTTGGAATTATTGTGAACTTGGAAAAATGGAAAGAATCGTGACGAATGAGAAGCGAGTAACCGGTCGGATTATCCCATCAGGATCGATCACTGACACTAGGTGGGTCCATTTTAAATTAATGGGACTATTTTACTTTTCCGAAATACAAGAAGTTATTATTTAATGAACTTACAATATACTCCAAGACTCCAGACTCCAGCGCAATTATATTTATACAAGGTTACAGAAATTGTTAATCGTTAATCGTTCGGACAAGGTCTTCGAGGGTTAATCGGGAATTAATCGGTTTTTTATTTTTATCCTATTTTTATGTTGAAAAATAGTTATATAAATACTTTCTATAGATGCATTTGTTGAGGATAGGGTTCAGGTGCAAAGCCCATATTATGATAAAAAATACAAACTAATTACCACCCTAGATTTTAATAAATGAATGGATCAGATTAATTGGTACTAAATCATTTTAAATTCAATTATCAATTAAAATAAGGGTAATTATGTCTTTACACATCTTAAGCCAGTCTTACTTTCTTTGAAGGTCGGTCTCTCGCTCGCTTTGCCCTAACCCGTATGTGAAAGTAATTTCAGTCGAATGATCTCGCGCGGGTGACGTCGACGGCGATTCAAATGGTGTTTGGGGATACGGTGGCGATTGCGATGATGGAGGCTAGGAAGCCGACCAGGGAGGAGTATTCCGCTAATCATCATGCTGGAAGGATTGGGAAGAGTCTCATTCTCAAGGTCTGATTTTTACTTTAAAATCAATTTTTTTTCTTTCAATTTATATTGTAGAAGAAGTACTTCCAGTGAGATTTGTAATCTGTGTTTAGCATATAATTTGATTGTTTATTGAGATTCTGGTTGATGTTAATTGGATTGGATCGAATGGATCAGTAGGAGAGGAAGGATTGTGTTTCTTAAGCCTAGTATGCTCGCATCCGTAGTTTGTACAATTGGATTATATGTGTGTCAAAATTGAACCAGGAGGTCGGTTTCCGGCAGATCTCGATGAAAAATATCGAGTGGGGGTATATAAATATTTTACTTCAGTGTAGGCTTTTGGGATTGTGTTATGGGGTTGGAGAATAAAGATCTGAATTTCTGTCTGTGGATGAATAGATTGGTTGGCTTGTAATTTGATCCTCATGAGTTGAGGTTTTTTAGACGCTGCAGGTAAAGGATCTTATGAAAAAGTAGGAAGAGCTTCCGGTTTGCAAGGAAGTAGATCTCATAATGGATCAACTAATGGTGCCTATTAGCAAGGGGTGCGGGTCCAAGACGTTTCAGCTAAATTATGCTACATCGTATCTAGACTGTCGCAACTGAATTATAGCATACTTTTTGATGAATTCATGGAAAAACACAATCGTCGTTGTATTTGTGCGCATCAATTAATAAGGAACATGGACGAATTCTTAACGAATTATAGTCCAATGCTGACGAATTATGTCATAATTCGTCAAAAGTGGACTATAATTCGTCAAGAATTCTAACGAATTGTAGTGCACTTCGATGAATTATGATATAATTTGTCAAAAGAAAACTAAAATTCGTCAGAATTCAACAGTATCATTGTATAATTTTTCATGATATTTTATAGTTTGTCATGACATTTTATAGTTCGTCATGAACATTTTATTTATAGTTCGTCATTGTTTCAATGTTCTAAAAGTGGGTTTATTTGTCAAACAGATTCAAGCATCTGTACGTGTTAGGAGAGAAACAACTACACCAAAGCCAAGACTCAAGGCATCTGGAGCAGCAGCCACGACAGTCGTACACTCCTTTGCTCCATCATTTGCCAAACCAGCTCCGCGACCATCATCCACGGTGAAGTCACAGAGTGTTGACGACTCTTACTCTGCATTTTTAGAGGATATGAAGGCTCTGGGAGCCCTCGATGGCTGATGTTTTCTAATTAGCATATCATGACTTCTTGATTCATTTACTCCATCACTTGTCCTAGCAATGAATCTAGACTCTCGATGTTTTCATTTCACATGTATCATTACTTTCTCTTTGTATACTTATTTCAGATATTTAGGTTTGAACGATGTGTATTTGTAAAAATCTTCTTATCACATTTGCAAACAGCTAGTTACTCTCTTTTTACTATTTGTTAACATGATAGGTAACTCCATTACTTTTTGTGGGAAGAATAGTCCTATAAAATCTCCAACATCAGTTGAAAGCATTTTGTTGACTCATTCATAATATAATAAATAATATAATAATATTACCCTTATTTTAATTGATAATTGAATTTAAAATGATTTAGTACCAATTAATCTGATCCATTCATTTATTAAAATCTAGGGTGGTAATTAGTTTGTATTTTTTATCATAATATGGGCTTTGCACCTGAACCCTATCCTCTTTAACAAATATGATATATATAACCACGAAATCCACTGGACATTTTTGTTTACAACTTTTCTTAATCCCAAAACCATAATTCCGATCTAACTATCTACAACATTTGCAGTCCCAAGGACTTTGTGTCCATTTCCATTTGAATAGGCTTGTCCACGGATTCTGGTACACCATTCTCAGCTGAAGGGTAAGCAGTAGCATTCACATCATCCATGTTCACATCAGAACTGGTAGTGCTTGTCGCAGCTTCTGCAGGTACTTCAGCAGTATCCATCTTGGCCACCTCTTTTGTTGGCTCTTTCACAATCGGTATTTCAGTTTCCTCCTCTTCCAAGAGCTGCAACATGCAAAATGTTAGTAACAAGTGAACTGAACGCAAAATGCATATTCCTAATACGGAACAAGGGACTTGCGGACTCAACAGACACAATCTATTGACGACGAACTATAAATAGTAAGTGACGAACTATAAATAGTAAGTGACGAACTATGTCACTACCAGACTCAAATGCCAGCAATATTAATCAGTTTATTAGGTAGTAAACAGTGATGAACTATAAATATTAACTGACGAATTATAATACTACCAGACTCAAATGCCAGCAATATTGATTATTTATTAAGTAGTAAACATTGACGAACTATAATTAGTAATTGACGAACTATGTCACTATGAAACTCAAATGACAGCATATAATAGAACCTGAACTAAGGATTCTTTTCAATCTGCATTAGACTTACATTTTGGTGAACTACATGAATCCTATCCATAATATGTAAGCAAGCAGTCTATAAACAGCACAATCAAGTGAATAGGCGCTCAAGAAACACACAAGCATATGTAACAAAGAGGCACACATCAGTAAAACTACAGTACAGATCTGCAATAAAACTCACCTTGATATCTTCAATAGACACTCCGTATTCCAAATTGGATATGTAAAGCTTAGTTCCAGTCTCAATCGTCGAAGCACGTCCGCCTTGTGCAGCTGGTGGAAACGAAGCCGCTTGATCCGTATACATATCATGACCCCAAGCTGATTCCGGCGCCTAATCAAACATGACGAATTATGTACCACTCTGACGAATTATACACTTTACCCCTGCATTTTACTCATACTGAATTCCTAACACATTATATGACGAATTATAATATGGATGACGAATTATAATATGGATGACGAATTATACATAATATAATTTTTTTTGGCTGTCAAACAAATAGAAACCAGTTTAAATGTGAAATCTAAGATGACGAATTATGTATTACCTAACGATAATGCACTTGTTACTCTGATACTATTTTGTGATGAATTATACAGTTGTTTTGGAAAGTGAGTGTGGTAGAATGCAGAAGGCAGAAGGTTCACGAAAAGCGTGTTTCAGTAGCTTCATAATCTCTAATTATACAGTTCGTTGTCGACTGCTCCCAAAGCAAATTACAGCATATATGTACAGTAATAAAACGAATTCAACTCACCATTGTTCGTCGTCATAAAGCCGTAACCCTAAAATCGCTTTCGATGAATCTGAACGATAAACCCTAATGGACGTTGCGATGTGCGGAGAGATCTGCGACGGAACGTGATTTATTCTTCGACTAACCCTAAATCGGTTTCCTCAATTTTGTTGCGGAGAGATCTGGGACGAATTGCTTTCGAAGAATCTGGGACGTTGCGTTGTGTGTGGAGAGATAGTGGGTAGTTTTTAATTTTTATGGTCGATTATACCCTTTGAGTCACGTTCTACACCTATTAAATTCAGTTTTTATTTTTTTAAACCTAATTATCCTCGCCGGTTGGATTGTTAAAACGAATGGCTTGGATGACTTTGTATTTTGCACAGGATCTGGGCTTAGCACCAGATCCGGCCTCATGTATATATAATAGGGAAAAGTACAAAAAGGGGTAGCGAACTACCACCCATTTCCAATTTCTTGTCCGAATTATGAATTTTACCAAATGAAGGTCGAACTATACCTACTTTTCCAAAATAAGGTAAAAGTTAAAAAATTCTAATGGTGTTTTAAACACCGTTAATGGCATTGATAACTCCGTTACAAAAGTTAATATTTAATATTTTTTCAATAAATAAATTATAATTAATTCAAATAAATAAAATATAATTCTAATGAATCAATCTGCATCCGATTAAACTTGTTCATTATACGAATCAAAGCCAAACTTGAAGTTCTGATCCACACGCAACCTCATCACCACAATCTTCATCTTCACCCAAAACTCTCTGCACACCTTATCCACCAAGTACAAGCTCCTCCGCTCCTCCAATTCTCTTTATTTAGAAGATTGAAGCAATTTCATCGAATAAATATGAGTGGTTCATCAACAGATGATTCCGCAAACACAGGAGATGCCCTTGGCATTGTTGAGAATTGAGACAGGAAAACGCACATACTACGGAGCAGTAGCTTCATTGAACATATGGCAGCCAGTAGAACAAAAGTTTGAGTTCATGGAAGTCGGCCGGCATGTCTTCACCACCATAAACAACAGAGATAAGAGTACCAGTGATACAGACGTAAATCTGTAACAGAGAACTGGGAAGTGAAGAATAGAAAGGAGTAGAAGATGAGATGAAGATTTAGGGTTTTGGAGAGAAAGAGATGAAGATTGGGGAAGAAGGGTCGAGAAGACAGAGATAGGAAAATGACTAATTCATTGCTTGCTTCCTTACGATACACATTTCCATAGTTTATACCAATTCATTAACATCCTAACATATTATGCTCAAGTCCCTAAACTTATGCTTATTTGAATGTGTAACATTCCTGCCTCCTTCAAAACGACCTTGTCCTCAAGGTTGGGGAATTCTGGCGGTCTTGGCGATGAAAACTTGAGAAATTTGCTGATACACACCGAAATGGCCGAGACAGCTACTGCATCATCTCTAGTCGTGAAATCTTCATGGGCATGAGCTCCTCTCTCTTTTCTGGCTTCAACAGAATGCATTGTGATGCAAGCATTTATCAAAAGGTTTTCCAACTCAATGGTCTCGTGAAAATTCTCCCATGCTTCGGCAATTAACTGACAACCTTCCTCTAAAGTTTCCTGTGTTCTGAACACAGCAGCATTATTTCTTGCGTATTTTGGTAAGTAGTACATGTTGATTGACATGATCAGGGAGCCACTGATCCAGGTAACTACTGATATCGCAGCTGAATTGGCATGTGAACCCATCTTAGTTTTGCAACTTGTGAACTTGAGAAGCGGAATGAGAGCAAAAGGGAGCTCAAATGATAAGATCATCGAAGCAATAATAATCAACTCTCCAGCACCAGAAGAACCACCAATGAGTGCAACAATCAAACTTGGAACGATTGCCAAGCAACATGTCAGAAAGTTTCGTATCCATGGCTCAAGACGCAAATCAAGAAATCCCTGCATAACGTACTGTCCTGCATATGTTCCTGTTATTGTCGAACTTTGACCAGATGCAAGCAACGCGAAAGCAAAAAGCTTTGAACTCCATTTGCCCAAGACATTTCTTAATAGAAATGATGCTTTGTTTAAATCCAAGTCACTGCAATTCATCTGATCTTCATCACTCAAATTCACTGAACTGCAAACAGCACCACTGACTGATATAACAGCTACATCAATGAGAAAAGCTACCATGAGAGCAAATCCACTTTCGATCATATAGAATCTGCACGCCTCTCTGATGCCTCGTGCAGATCTAGGTAGTTTCCTTGAAAGCACCAGTGCTGAGTGCAGGAACAAGTTATGCGGCATGACCATAGCACCCAAAAGTGAAATAGCAAGTCCAGTAGCACCATTTCCTTTGAGTTGCGGAACAAATAAACCGTTTAGAACCTCAGAAGGTTCAGGACTTGCATAACCAAGCTCTGCTAAGAAGGCTGCTGCTATTGTGAATACCAAGAATGCAATCAAAAACTCTAGTTTCCTTACCCCGTATTGCTGTAATGCCAAAAGAACCAATGTACTAAGCCCGGTCAAAAGGACGCCGCACCAAATTGGAATTTTGACGAGCATGTTCAATGCAAAGGCAGTTCCAATCACTTCAGGTATGTCACATGCCACGATAGCGATTTCAGCAAGAACCCACAAAATAAAATTTGGAACCTTCGAATACTCTTTTCTACAATGCTCCGCCAGACGCTTTCCTGTCACAACACCGAGGTTGGCAGCCAAAGACTGTATAATAAGGGCAGCACAAGGAGCCACCAATATGATCCACAGGGACCCATATTTGTACTGAGCTCCTGCCTGCAAATCTGTCTCAAAATTTCCAGGGTCTATGTATGCGAATGAAACAAGAAATCCAGGACCAAAATATGCAAAAAAGTTCTTCCAACTTGTCTTATCGGGGACAATAATCTGATTAACTAAGAGTTCATAACCCTCAGTCTTTAAGACATTTTCAGGAGGTAACGGGGGAGGTTTATGTTGCCAAATCACTAAGAGTTCCTCCGCGCCATGTAAAATATCATAGCCCTCATTTAACTCACCAAACATTTCAGAATGTAAAATAAATGACATCTCCTTCATTAGTGACAAGTCAAGTGGAGAGGGGAGGTAGCCATCCTTAAATGCATATCCACCTAAAGCTGGAACAAAGCTGATAGAAATTGTCACTTTATCCATTAGCTCACCCAACTCAACTCCTTGCAGGTAACTGATCCTCACAAAATCATCATCCTCATCAATAGCTTCAATCATCCATGTTTTATACTCTTCCTCCAACTTCAATTTAATGGAAGCTCTTTTCAATATGATAACATCAATAACACTCCTCTGACAAAAAATTTCTGGGCTTCTTATCCGCCTTTTAAAGTCATATATTGAACCCTGAACTGATTCTCCATTCCTCAACTTCAGGGCACACTCAAGTTGCTCTGTATCAACTCCATTAGGATGATCAATTTCGTACTCATGGACTCGTTCTAATCCTTCGCGTGTCAAACCACAATAAAAGGAGTCATGATTCACCACCAACAAGGAGAAATAAAAGTTCCATGACATTCTTCCTAGTTCATCCATTTCCAATACAACAACATGTCCTTGGTCTGTGCAACCGACATTAAAGAGAGAGATCGAGAAGTCAAACTCAAGAAATTCAAAAAAATCTTCAGACACCCTTGCTGCCAGTCCAAGTAGTGGATTAACCTGGTGTTCATATTTATAGGCTCGACCATAAATGATATCATCAAGGACAGTAGCTGACTCAATACTCAAACTCTTGTCAAGAAGACTTGTTTGATTTGGCCATATAAGTCCATCTGTATCACTACAGGTGACTTTCACATTCCCACCGATCCTCAAATTGAAGCAAAAGCTGTTTAGAAAAATCCCAGATGCATCCAATGCAATCATTCCAAAGTCCTTTGAAGCATTAAGCTCCGACTCAAGCGAATAAGCACGATTTGAGATCATAGATGTTTGCCCACTACAACCTCGATATCCCCTTTCGGTTTCAGGAGGCAAGGGAGGAGGTTTGTTAAGCAGAGCCCGCTTGAGCGCAACAATAGTCCTTTCACATAAGGTGTTTTGGCCCTCTTTTAAATGACATAGCATATCAGAATATGAAGAAATTGTCATAGGATCAATTTGACAAACACCTGGGAAGCAGCAGTACCAATCCATATATAGAACACCAGATGAAGCGACAAATATTGGCTTTGCAAACCTCACCTCATTCCAAATATTTTCAATATTTGCTTCAGTAGCTGCATATATGACAATATCATCAGGAGGTTTGGCTGGTGGTTTGTCAAACCTCACCTTCTTCTTTTGAGATAGAATGTAGCCCTGGCTGCAAATCACATTTGTACGAAAAGCAGTACATATCGACATTTAGACAAACACTTGGTGAGCATATACTTATACTGTGAACACCAGCTGGAACCATAAACTTATACCCATCAATTTCTTCCACAACTTCAGTCATTTGCAATCCCAAATCAAGTGCAAAGTCTACCAAAAACACCTTTGTAGGCAACTTACCATACATATATGGTTCATCAATAATTGGCGTAACCGGCCAAGGTGTAGTCATAGCTCCTGCTAAAACTGAATCTGAAAATAAGACCAAATCGGAGCTTACTTGATCATCTTCCTTTGATCCTTCGGCTTTAACCGGAGACAAATGAAATCCATCGGCCTTCGATTCCGACTCTGACTCGCTTGAACACTCATCAACTCCTATTGCGTCAGTTGTACCATTACTCGCCACATCTGTTTCACCCGAGACATACAACTCAGGTCCCGATTCTGATTTTGGCTGTGCCTCGGTGGTTTGTTTGTCCGCTCGGGGAAGCAGAAGTTGTTCTAACATCTCCATCATTCGTTCGATCGAAGCCGAGAAACGAGCTGATTCCTCCGCTTGGCGTTGGATGGCCGCCGCCTGAGTGTGGATGAGCTCCTCCAGCGTTTGAGTTCGAGAACTCAATCCGGAGTAGCTTGTGGATAGAGAGACGAGGGACTCCGCGGTGGCGTTGTTGCGTGTTTCAGGCATGAGGAAGTTCACCGGATGAACGCACCAAATGATACAGACGTAAATCTGTAACAGAGAACTGGGAAGTGAAGAATAGAAAGGAGTAGAAGATGAGATGAAGATTTAGGGTTTTGGAGAGAAAGAGATGAAGATTGGGGAAGAAGGGTCGAGAAGACAGAGATAGGAAAATGACTAAGGCCCTGTCCACATTGACTTGTTTTTTTGACTTGTAAGTTAAGTTAAGTTAATATCAGTTAAGATAAGTTAAGATCAGTTAAGATAAGTTAATATCAGTTAAGATAAGTTAAGATCAGTTAAGATAAGTTAAGTTACTTTTAACATACCATCATACTATTTATCATACCATCATACTATTCACCATCATCATATCATCATCATCATACTATTCATCATCATCATCATACCATCATCATCATCATCATACCATCACACTATTCATCATCATACCATCATCATCATACTATTCATCATACCATCATCATCATCATACTATTCACCATCATCATCATCATACTATTCATCATTCCATCATCATCATCATCATCATACTATTCATCATACCATCATCATCATACTATTCACCATCATCATACCATCATACTATTCATCACACCATCATCATTATCACACCATCACCATCATCATACTATTCATCATACCATCATCATACTATTCATATCATCATCATCATACCATCACACTATTCATCATACCATCATCATCATCATAAAATTACTATTCATCATCATAAAATTACTATTCATCACCATCATCACCCCCATCATCATCATCAGTATATTACTATTCATCATAAAATTACTATTCATCATCATAAAATTACTATTCATCACCATCATCACCCCCCACCATCATCATCAGTATATTACTATTCATCATAAAATTACTATTCATCATCATAAAATTACTATTCATCATCATCATCACCCCCATCATCATCATCAGTATATTACTATTCATCATCATAAAATTACTATTCACCATCATCATAAAAGTACTATTCATCATACCATCATCATAATATTACTATTCATCATCATCATAATATTACTATTCATCATCATAATATTACTATTCATCATCATCATAATATTACTATTCATCATACCATTATCATCATACTATTCACCATCATCATAATATTACTATTTATCATTATCATAAATATTACTATTCATCATCATCATAATATTACTATTCATCATACCATCATCATCATACTATTCGCCATCATCATAATATTACTATTTATCATTATCATAAATATTACTATTCATCATCATCATAATATTACAATTCATCATACAATATAAGTTTCAGTTAAGTTAAGATAAGTTAATATCAGTTAAGATAAGTTAATATCAGTTAAGATAAGTTAAGATCAGTCACTATAAGTTAAGATCAGTTAAGATAAGATAAGACACTATAAGTTTCAGTCAAAGTGGACAGGCCCTAATTCATTGCTTGCTTCCTTACGATACACATTTTCATAGTTTATACCAATTCATTAACATCCTAACATATTATGCTCAAGTCCCTAAACTTATATGCTTATTTGAATGTGTAACAACAAGTTTTTTAATTGGATAGAAAATGCAGTCAATGAGTTCGCTGGCCGAAACGGACAAGAACATTGTGACGCTTGTAAATTCGTGTGCCGGGTGTAGCAACCACGCCGGGGCTGTGGGAGGAATCAACCGATTTGCTTGCGGCCAAGTTCCTCTAATTCATCCGACATCTTCTCATTTCATCCTTTTTCTATTTTCTCCGCATCCTACCGCCGCTATTTCCTCCTTATTTGAACCCTACCCGCCGCTCCCATCTCCCCAAAACCTTCAAAGTGACGCCTTTAACGCAAACTACCTTAAGAGCGTCGCCGATTTGGGAATCGATCGAGCTATGTCACAGAAACTGGCCATTGTTAACGATGTACCAGTCAGCTTCAGAAAATACAAGATTATTAGATCGTTAGTGCAGATAATTAGAGGATGATAATAACCGAGAGGAATTTTAGTCTCTACGGGAGCTCAATCGGAAGGTTTTATCGACGACCTTTAGAGCTGAGCTGATTGGTTTTTGGTTGAGGATTGGTTTTTGGTTCATAAAATGAACGAGTTAATCTGATGCAGATTGGTTCATTAGAGTTATATTTTATTTATTGAAATAATTATTAAATATTAACTTGTGTAATGGAGTTATCAATGCCGTTAACGGTGTTTGAAACCTTGTTAGATTTTTTAACTTTTACTCTATTTTGGAAAAAATAGGTATAGTTCAACCTTCTTTTGGTAAAATTCATAGTTCGGACAAAAATTAGAAATGGCCACTTATTTATTTATTTTTTTTTTTGTACTTTTCCCTATATAATATATATATATGCGGCAGTAGAGCAAAACAATATTAAGAACAGTAGAGATGATGATAATAATAATATGAGTAGTCGTCAAAATACAATCAAACAAATCACTAAACACATATAATTCTCCAAAACCCTAAACCACACACGATTCATAACAACTAAAATCAAATAACTTCATCCTCATGCTCTTCACATCCTCGATGCAGATCCGAACACGAATGCGCCAACAGCAGCAGCGACAACCGCTACGGCCGACGGAACAACGGCGGACGCTGGAGAGTCAGGGCTGGGAGCCGGAGCCTCGACTTGAGCGGACGCTAAAACAATGGCGGCGAATAGAGCGACGACGAGCATCAACATAGCAGCAGATTTCGCCATTGGAGAGATCTGAGAGAAGAATCTTAGCTGATATAAAAAAAAACTGCTCAGTTTGTCTCAGGTGTATGTGAGAATGAAGAGTGAAGAAGAAGATGGTGGTGAATCATACGAACGAGGGCATAAACGCTTAAATTGAGGACGGGCAGCCTGCCCGAAACAGAATTGTAGCAACAGCCTGGCTGACTTTGACAGCAATGCCCTTTACCAAACTTTGATTTTTATACATATTCTCAGATTTTTTTCAAAATAGAGACGTTGTGATATTCTAATGACCCGTTCACGCGCGATATGAACCGTTGGATACTATGTGGGCCGCGCGGCCACCGACAATCGGACGGTTTCGATGAGCACAGGCTAAGTAATGATTTGGTCCGATTTGTCTCAGATCGGAGATATTTGCGGTGTGATTTGTTTGCGGTGTGATTGAAGTAAGCCAGAGGTAGATGGGCTGTTGGGCCGACATGGTGCGGCGCATCTAGGGTGTAAATTAACGGATACACTGAACTGTTCGTGAACAAATTCGATCCAAATTTGGTTTAAATTTAGTTCCCTCTTAAGCGAGCGGAGTATGAATCAACTAGTATTCGATTTGTATATATTCGTGAACAATTCGTTTATGTGCTCATTTATGTACTCGATTAAAATTTACTTATATTGGTTAAATCTCGTTAGTGAACTCGATTAAAATAATTTTATATATATTTTTGAAATATATTTTTTAGACTTGTAAAAATTTCGTTAACAATAAATTATTATATTAATTTAATTTAATTAAAATAATCGTACAAAGCTCGAGTTCCAGTCGAATTCGTGAAAAACTGAAATCAAACACATATTTTTAATACTTGAAATTATTCGATTCGAACTTGTCATATTTTAAATGAACCGAATAGGAACAACCCGAGACTCAACTTGGCTCGTTTACGTCCCAGGCGCATGTGAATGAATCCTGGAAACTGGAAAGTTCATAGACGACAACAGCTGTGTTTGACTGTTGAAGATTAAAGTATTTACTGGACGGTCGGACGCGTGGATGGCCAGATGTTGTTTATTGTGTTACACGTGTTTGCTCCAGAACGTTCTTTTAGTGCGAGGGCTGGTGGTATGTTGTTGGGCTGTATGGTGAACCGTGAACATTTGGGCCGTTAACAAATAACATATATTAAAAATCTAACATCAAATGCAGTTAACATTTGGGCCGTTGATAATTTCTCACTATAAAATCGTTCTTAATTTGTAATAAACAAATCCTCTATCAAAAAAAAATCATTTGTAATTAAAAAAAAGGAAAAGTACACATTGGTGCTCTGAACTATCACCATTTTCCAATTAAAGATCCAAACTATCAATTTTTCCAATCAAGGGCAAAGTAAAAAATAAATTGACCAATTTTTGAACACTAAGCACCGTAACTTCACCGTGATTAAATTGTGAACTCAATCATGTGAACTATGTTGGAAAATAACCCAATGATCTCATCGTAAACTCTTAACATATTAAATCGATTTTTTGTTAACACTAATACACTTTTTTAATGAGTCGTTATTAACGAGATTCACATGATTGAGATTGTAATTTAATCACGGTGAATCTACGGTGCTCGGTGTTCGAAAATTTGTCAATTTATTTTTTATTTTGCCCTTGATTGGAAAAATTGATAGTTTGGACCTTCAATTGGAAAAGAACGATAGTTCGGGGCACCAATTTGTACTTTTCCCTTAAAAAAATCGTTCTCAATTAAATAAATTTAAAAGCATTAATAAAAAAATTTTAAAAGCAAGAAGAAAATTTAATAAATAAAAAAAAAGCAAGAAGAAAATAAATATCACTGCGAAAAAGAAAAAACAAAATGGAAAATTGAACGCGTTAAGTTTTCTTTCTCGTCCCTATCAATCAAAGCAGTCTTCGCTACCAATCCAATCCTCAGCCGTCGACCAAATCGATCGACAGATCGACCTTTCTCTTTATTTTCCACCGAGGGTCAAGATTCCAGTTTAACGAGGTGCGGCTAGCTTTGATTTATCCATCGTATTGTGATTCCATTCAATTTCAATCGATCGATTTATTTATGGTATGTATCGTCTACAATTTTTGGATTTTGATGCTGTCGATTTTGATCTCGTGGTCAGATTCGAAGCGAAGCGTCTGTGTGTTCGGCAAGAGTGAGTAGTGAAGATGTTTTCGCGATTGTTGGGGAAGCCTAAGCAGGAGACAAATGCTGTTTTGACGCTGGACAAGTTGTCTGAGGTACATACATGATTGCTTGAGAGAAAAATTAAATGTTTTGTTGAATTTCTCTTGGCTTCATGTTTGATCTGGTTGCTGCATCTATTTTGAGTTCTTGATTTTTTTTTTCTTGCAAAATTAACGTTTTTTTATGTGTAATATGGTGTTATAGTATGTTATGAGGATATTTGTGTATCTTCTGCCATGGACTTCGTGATTAAAGTTTTTATGTTATTGATACTTGAGTGAATGAAGTGAGTGAATATTTTCACAATGATCCTGCTTACGAAATGCTGCCGTTGACCTAGTAGAGAGTTTGTGAATTGTTTACAGTGGTTTAAAACGTTAGTGTTCACTCTTATGTTGAAGATTTCTACAATATAGATGGAGAAATATTGCAATCACGGCCATGATTTGGCGATGCTTTTGCCTAAATGGTAACCTTAGGCTTCGGGTCTTCTATTACTAAGTAATGTGGTGAGTCAGTTAACTATAGATGGGTTGATGTTTTCACTAGAGAATGGGTGACTGTGATGAAATTTATGTCTAAGTGGCTTAAACAACGAGTCATTAGGACTGTTGATGTTACCTGTTTACAAGCTTAATCAATACACGGATTCTCTCATGTAAGCTTATAATTGTTTCCATGTGCAGACACTTGAAATGCTGGAGAAAAAAGAGAAAGTCCTCATGAGGAAGGCTAATGCAGAGGTTGAAAAGGCCAAGGAATATACTAAAGCCAAGAACAAAAAGGGTAATGAAAATGCAGACACTTGAATTTTTTGTGTGGTTGTGCTTTCCACCTTGTTATTGTGTACTTAGTGTCTGACATGCAGAAAGCTCATTGAATGTGTAGTATTTGTGATATAATTTCATCATGTTTTCTTGTACAGCGGCCATCCAATGTTTAAAGAAAAAAAGACTCTATGAACAACAAGTTGAACAGCTCGGAAATTTCCAGTTGCGCATTCATGACCAGGTGTCTTTTTATTTTTAAGTCACTTGGAAACTGTTTTGGGTATTCTACACCTCCTTAAAACTTATTCCTTACTCCGGGTTGCAGATGATAATGCTGGAAGGTGCAAAAGCTACCACAGAAACTGTTGATGCTTTGCGATCTGGAGCAGCTGCAATGAAATCCATGCAGAAAGCAACGTAAGTTTCAATCAAATCTTCTGTTTATGTTCTTGTGATATGAAATTATTCCCAAAGGTCTTATGTTCATGCACAGCTTCGTACCTGAACATTGTTAATTTGTTGAAGTAATATCTAATATTTCATGCAGCAATATTGACGACGTTGACAAAACAATGGATGAGATAAATGAGCAAACTGAAAACATGAAACAAATTCAGGAGGCATTATCTGCTCCCATTGGCGCAGCGGCAGACTTTGATGAGGTTTGTACTTGAAGAAGTTTATATTCCACTGGCAGTGCAAAATGATGCATAAATAGTCATCATTGTGCTCTACTACTTAATGCAGGACGAATTGGAAGCAGAGCTTGAAGAGCTTGAAGAAGCCGAGTTAGAGGAGCAGCTGCTCCAGCCTGCTACAACTGCCCCTACAACATCAATGCCTATCCCTGCAGGGAGGCAACAACCCACACGCCCAGCACCACATAGAAACACTGCCGAGGAAGATGAACTTGCTGCCTTACAAGCAGAGATGGCCCTTTGAAGAGGTTATACTACTCAAGTTCAGTTTATATTATCTCCTCGTAATGAAACACATCGCTTGAACCACTAAATTGGCTGTTCTTGCAGTTTGCCAGTCATCAGATGAAGATTACAAACAGCTGATCACATTGCTTCAGATGGTGGAGGGAGGGGAGTGTAAACAAGAGTCATTGTTAGGAATTATATCAAGTGTGCTGCATTTTAACTGACTGAATTAAAATGTAAGACAATGCTCTCTGTATGTATAGACCAGATTATTATCAGCAACTGATGGTAATTCATATTCAGTATCCCTGATCTCGGGCCGCTTCATTGTATGTCAACCTTTACCCCTTGTACCTTAGCCTACATATATATTGACTGTATGTCAATCTGTTCTGTACCCTTAGCCAGCATGAATACGATTGCTTCATGTTTGTGCTAACACCCCAATTGTTATCTCAGGTGAAATCCCCCCAAAAGGTTAATTAAAACGTCATAAAAAAATTTAGTGTAGGTTGATCGTATGATTGAAAACTGAGACAAGCTAGCTGACCAGGACCCGATTCAGAAGCTACTTTGCCTGAATAAACAGAAATGCATGAAATTCTAATGGAAATGCTAGTTGGAAATTGGAATTGCACGATGTATCACACAGTACTCTGGGTGTTACTAGTCCCAAACAGTCCATATGAACTATCCAACTTGTTGGTTTGTGACCCTGAAGGTCAATAGAAAATTAAAAACACAGTAATCCGCCATGAAAACAAAAGACTTTTAGATGCGCATGATGCAGATTAATAAACTTGGAAGTAAGTAAATACATACATGTTTATAGTTTATAAGTTCAGATTTAATTTTCTTGTATCCAAATGCCGTTGATCCGGATGTTAGGTACATGTGATATCTTCTTCCAATCTCGCCCGTTGTCTTTTTTACATCGCATTTCCAGATCCGAAAAACCACTCATCCTCAACTCATCTAGTTTCCTGATTTCAGCAATTGTATCAAGCAAGGATGTAAGGTCAAAGCAGCAGGTAATAAACAAACGGGAGAGTGAAGGAAGGCATTGCAGCCATCCGGTGTAGTTACTTTTCTCAAGTCCTTTACAGTTGTGTATTTCCAGGCTACAAAGATGGCTCAGCTGTTGTAAACAGTCCGTTGACAAAGTATTCAGAGCATCACAGTCCCTGATGGAAAGAGTTTGTAGTGCCTTGAGACATCCGATCTCATCTGTTAAAGATGTGAGGCGCACACACTTGTAGATACTCAATCTGCTCAGAGAAGTTAGTCTAGGAAAGATCCCGAATGGAATGTAAGTTAGATTGGTAAGATCTCCGATGTCAAGACTCTCTAAGGTCGTCAAGTTATTGAGACCTTCTGGCAAACTCCCGAGTTCGGGACAATTGTCAATACTGAGATACTTTAGTCTAGATAGACATTCCAACTCAGATGATAATATGTTCAAACACGGCACGTTCCAGAGATGCAAAAACTTGAGAGTTTTTAAACGGCAAATATATCCCGATGGCAAAACTTCACTTGAAAAGTCACACAAGTCTAAGTAGATCAATGAGTTGGATTCTGGCAATGGTTCCAGTTTCATATTAGGTGTTCGTGAGATCTCCAAAAATAGGAGCTTAGGACAAGATGGCAACACCACAAGTTGATTGCATCGTGATACTGTCAGTCGGCTGACTTCAGGAAATACAATCCTGTTGAGTCCTGTTGGCGTCCATCTCTTAAAGTTTGGCATTGATGTAATCTCTAACCTCTTCAGGGCTGGGAATAGTGTCATTGTTACATCATAATCAGTCTTGAAGAAGCACTCCACCTTTTTCATGCCACGAATAACAAGATCCTCTAGAAATGGCAGCTTCCATAGACAAGGAAGAGACTCACAATTGACAACATTTTCTAGTGTGATCTTGGTCAGTTTCTGATGTGATCGACTCATCCATTCAGGAAGTTGGGATCCTTGATATAAACTGAGGGACAAAATTTTCAAATTTTCACTAGGGCAGAGGCCATCAAGAACCCTTTCCATCATTTGATTGCGCATTTCACTGCCTGTTCCGCTCTCGGGAACTTCATTCCAAGACAAGTGTAATGAATGAAGACTCTTTTTGCTTCCTATGTTCAACTTTTCAACATCTTTTGCATCAGTGACCTTATGGAGATCTTTAATGCTCAATTCCCCAAGAAGATCCAAACCATTGAGCTCACTTATACCAAAACCAATGCCTTCTCCCACAAAATATTTTCCCAGCATTCGAAGATTTTTTAATTTTCCTATTCCTGGAGGAAGACTATGAAGCAAATGAGATTTTCCAAGTGGTTCACACTGTTGGGCAACTTTTGGAGACGATTACAGTGACGTAGTATCAAAAATTTCAGATTCAGAAGGAAGCCAACAGATTTAGGCAAAGATTCAATAGCAGAGTAAGACATATTCAAATATCTCAGATGTTTCAGCTTCGCAATGGCTATTGGAAATAAATACAGAATTTTCTGAACACTGAAGCAACCCATGACTAACTTGTGCTTTTCTGGGGTGAATTCTGAGGAAGTGTCCCAACTATATCTATCGTCCCCTGAAGTGTTTTTCTCTCTCAATGAATGAAGATAAGGAATGAGCTGGAATGCCAAACTGGTATGACATAATTAATGACCGTAGAGAACCAATCGAACCAGTCTTGATATTGAGAATGGAGTACTTCCGCGGGACGCGCAAAAACAAGTGGCGGACTTTATCAGGAATCCTGCTTTCTCTCTTTGTAATTGTGTTCGAATAAATGTCAATCATGATTGAAGATGCAAGATCATGCATCAGATCGTGAATTTTAAACCAAACATCACCATCATACCTGTCAACCAGTTGAAAAAATGATCGTTGCACCAGTTCCAGGAAAACTTCATCGGCTTTGCTTTACCATACAAATCCTCATCATCTTTTGTGACAATAAAGCCATTGGATATCCACATCTGAATAAGTATTCCTTTTGGTAAAGATGAGCTTTTGGAAATATTGAGCAATATGTAAAACATGGTCTCAAATGGAGAGGCAAATGTAAATAGCTCAGTCTTAAGATCGGCATGATACTGCTGTCAGTTTCACCATCCTCCCAAGAAATGTTTTTCATGATAGATTTCCACGTACCCAGTCCTTGTTTGCGCCGGATCATACTCCCCAATGTTATGATGGCAAGAGGTACACCATGGCATTTTCTTAACATCTCTTCACTTAAACTGACCATTTCCGAGTTGATCTCTTCTGGCTTTTGGTTCTCAAAAGCATAATCCTTGAACAACTTCCATGATTCATCTTCACATAACTCCTTCACATGGCAAACTTCCAACTTCTTCTGAGATTCTCCCGGGGATTCCTTCAGGTATAGCGGTCCGATTGAGTGGGCAACTTTCTCATCCCTCATTGTCATTATAACTTTGCTTCCTTCAGCTCCGCAATTCAACATAGACATCAAAGCTTTCCACTTCTCAGTGTCTTCATTCCACACATCATCCAGTACAAGCAAGAATTGTTTTCCCTTCAGCTCAGTTTGAAGGCTCGTTTGCAGAGAGTGAAGTTCTTTCTGAACTTCGTATGTTTGGGTAGATATACATTTTAGCATCGCGGATGTCATCCTGAAGAGATCAAAATCTTCAGGGACAGATACCCACATCCTCGGATTAAAGCGATCAACAATGCACGGATCGTTGTAGATCTGCTGTACAAGTGTCGTCTTTCCAATCCCCCCTTGCACTCCCATAGACACATGGATTCTGTATCGAGGTTGCTGGACGAACCAATTTTGTTTCAGGGGCTTCCATGGTCAGAAGCAAACTTCTATTTTTCACAGCAGTATCCAGACGATCTCTAATTTCCTTCAATTTATTCCCCATCTTTAACTTAAAACAAAGGTTACCTGGTATCAGTTTCTTTTCTAGGCCGTAGGTGATTATTTCATCAAACAAGTCAACTGCATCATCAGCCACGTGTCTCAGACTAACTAGCCAGATCTTCACCTGCTCGTTATTCATCTGCTTCCTTTCTGCATCAGCGAGCAGTGAGTTGATTAGTTGTACAGATCCTTTCAATGCCTCATGCTCCTTCTCCATATTCCAAGCAAGCAAAACATGATGCACGACGATGTTGTTCAAATTCCCCAACAAGATACCTAAAAAGGGACTGGCCACAACTGGAAAGGCATAGAGACGAGTAAATGTTTCGATCAGAAATGTAAACTCAGAGCACAATGTTCGTAGTCAACTGCTGTGCAGAGAGCAAGGCACCCATTAATGTAGTTGCTCATCTCATAATCACCAAAGAAAAAACATTTAACTATTTTGAGTACAGACTGATTCAACCTTGATACCATTTTTAAATGTAAATTTTTTTTTTGGAATAATCACCTTTGAACATGGCAGGTCAGAAAATGCTCTCTCTCTCTCTTATAAGTCTACTTCACAAAATCTATGTAGCAACACGTGAACACGTCAAACTCAAAATGTATAAAAAGTGGACACGGCAGGACACGATGACATAAATTATATAAAAATATAATTATAATTAATCATGCGCAATGAATCAGGTGAATGAATCAGTTGGTTTCAGTATTTTGCTTCAGGTTAAGGATGTTTTCTCAGTCATTGCACCGGCAGTCGATCTATCTGTTGGCTTGTGTTGCTAATGCTGAGTCTCAGCATATTTATACAGGGCCTGTTTTTTGTTTTTGTATCATTGATAAAATCTCATTTTATTCAACAAAAAAACATATGACATGATGAAAATGAAATTGACCCGATCCGACCCTTAAAATTTGGGTTGGCTCGATCCGTACCCGACTGACCCTATTTTTACTCTGCCCTAAGTTGCCCGTTGGGCTGCAAAATACTTGAAGACCCTACCCGATCCGGCCCGTTCAATCTTACTGGGCGTTAAAATTTTACTAAAGCCCTGCCCTGCCCTTATTAGGGTCGGGTCTGCCCCACCCGGTCCATTGCCGACCCCTAGGTCAGAAAATGCTCTTTCTCTCTCTTATAAGTCTACTTCACAAAATCTATGTAGCACGGACACGAAAATACACGTGAACATGCCAAACTCAAAATGTATAAGAAGTGGACACGGCAGGACACGGTGACATAAATTATATAAAAATATAATTATAATTAACCATGCACAATTCTTTTGAAATTAAAAACAAATACTCAAACATTAAAGTCACAAAAATGCATAAAAGACTCGTAATGTGTTTTCTTGACTATCTTTAAAGAACACACGTGAAGTTGAGCCAGACGTGTCGGCCAATTGGTTCAATATTTTTTTTAAAATCGGGTTAATTACTAGTGTTGACCGATCCAAGTGTCTGAGGGGTGTCAGTGTCCGAAGCTTGTCCGAATATCCGACACGGCAAGTCATCAAAAATGGGGTGTCCGTGCTACATAGCACAAAACAAGGCAGGTAACAGTATCTGTCTTGTCTTGGCTATGGACAAGCTTCATTTGTACACAAGACAAATAAAGAGGCAAATAATTTTCAGATGTGATATGAAGTCAATTCGCACCAAGAATATGCTGCAAAGGAAACCGTGTCTTTGAGCAAGCTTCATGAGGCAACTCACCTTTTCACTGATTTAGCAACTAGATTTGATCTGTATGCCCTTGCTGAAGGTAACCATTGTTATGACTCAAGGGAAAAAACAATGAAACACCGATGCACTCTCACAACATCAGACTATTACCAAAAAAATTATCCAATAAAATCAGTAATACCTAGCAAGAGATCAGTGGCCTTCTGCTGCAGACGTATACCGTCACCATCCTGGAACATTTTCGCCCCAGCTTTTGCAGATTTCTTCAAACAACAGCATCAACGAAAACCCTAATTTCACATTTCGCTCGCCAAGCGCGTGGGCGAAACTTTAAACGGTTTTCACTCAAGTGAATCCACTTTGGAACACACGTAATGGGTAGAATAGAAGCGAAAGGACATAATAATGAAGATGGTAAAAGCTAATTTACAGTTTTCAAAAATTCCAGTGAGTGAAGGTTTCATATTTTGATTTTTTTTAAAACTCTAACCATTTGTCGAAGTAGACACAATTGCTGGGGGACACAAGACCGTCTGGAGTGCAGATGCTCATATGCGGGCAAACCCCACAAGGAATAGAGGCAAAGGCGCTAGTATTGGGTACCATGTTCTTTCTTGGAAGCTTGTAACAAACATCTCCTTTTGGGATGATGATGAACTCACCTTCTCCAGTGCTCTTTGTTCTTATGAGCTCGTCACTCAGCCAAAGATTGTCGACTAGCTTTTCAATCTCCGCCGATGGGATTTCATATTCTTGCCCTCCGCGGCGATTTACTTCATTTGTGATATCTTCCTTTCTTCCAACTCCCCCCATTTTACTAACTGCTTCCATGCATAGCCTGTTTAAGTCTTCAATACGATCCTTGTCAAGTTTTCCTTTCTCGTAAAAGTACCCACCAGTTAGTTCATTCGAGGGCTTGAATTCTACTGCCATGTAAGTCTTCTTCCCTTTGTTTTGGAAGTCTGCAACTTCTTTCACTTGTTTCCGGCCTATAAGCATCATGAGACACTTTTTCACAACAGTGTCCTGTTGTATATTTGTTGCTAGCCTTATGTCTTTGATCCAAATCCCTTTCTCTCCTCTGCTTTTAATCAGTTCATAAATGGTTTTAACTTGACCGTCCAGAATTTGTGATGGCGGTATTGGTGCCGCTTTTGGATCTGGTCGTTTGCGTTTACTCATCTTGACAATGCTATGCCATGCCAATAGAGGAGTCAGTGATGTGCAACTCAGAACACATTTCTATGTTAAAGTAAACTGTCCAGCAGAACACAGAAAACATGCAAATGAAACTGCAAAACACAGTCAATCCAATACAAAACTTATATATATGAATGATTCGGTCATATAGTAACTAAGACTAGAGAAAGGTAGAAGAACTTTCGTAAATAAGACCAACAATGTCCAAGGAAGAGTACCATGCATGGTCTTGTGACATGTACGGCAATACTAGTTCACGACAGACATCATCAAAGTGCTCATTTCTCATTTCAAACAAGCACTTTTGAATTTCAAGTTAATCATACATACACAATTCAATTAAAATAATAAAATGCAGCTAAACACATTTATTTTTCTCTTGACTCGGTTCCATCCAATTTGGACTAGTTTCCGTTGAAACAAAACACGCATTATGCAGAAGAGATAAAAAAAGGTACAATGCTAAGAAAGCAATTTGTGTGTTTCAAAGCATCATCTCCACATTGTATAGCGACAAACCAACAAGATCAACCCTAAAATATATTCTTCAGTCTTCACACTAGAGACTAGACAAGACTGTATAGACTATATAAACAAGGAAATCACAAGAAAATCCTGTATACAAATGAATCCTTTCTATAAAAATCGATACAAAAACAGAAAGAAAGAAAAAAAAAGCATAACTGAAACCCTAAATTCAGCCTCATGATAATCAACAACACTAGTAACAATCTCAATTTTTCAAAACCCTAATTTTCCTCAGGGATAACATCAAAGCGGTCTAACAGATCATCAATCCAAATCCAAGTAAAAAAAAAATAACCTTTTCAAATTTCAGACCGGCCAACGCTTCGCTTCAGCTTCGGTTGATCTCCAATGGCGGACTCGTCGGCGGTGAGGTCTTCCGACTTTTGAGAATCTTTAACGCACAAAGCCCGGCCCAACACAAGCCCAAACGTTAGTGGGGGTGGTCTGACTGACGGTCCAAATCTTTTGACGGTTCGACCCGAGAATCGAGCAAGCCGATGATATTTTGCTGTTTCTATTAAATTATTTATAAATTAAATAATTTAATTTTGGTGAAATGTATGATGAAGAATCGGTGGTGGAGAGTTGCTTGCTGACAAAAATGATAAGCATGCGCAAGTGTTACCTTGCCATATGCTGCTGATATGTGAATCTGGGTTTTCATCTTTTTTTAATTTCTGATGGTTTTGGATTTGAATTTGGCTAGGGTTTTGGAATCTGGGCATGGTTTTCAGGCTTTATCTCAAGTGGGGTTGCTTCCCAGTTCAGTCTCGTTTTGTGCCCAATGATTCTCATTCCAAGCCATCTTCATCTTACAGTAAGTTCCATTCTCATTTGATATTTGATTTTGTAATTTTTTTTCTTATGCCGTTTTCATTGTATCTTTTTAAATGGCCATGAATCTATTTAGGATTAGAAACTATTTTTGTTGGCGTGTATTTTATTTGTGTTCCTGTAAGTAGCTAGGAAGGAAATTTGCAGTTTATCAGTTAAATGGTTAGTAGTTGATTCGTTGTGTGTTTGTAATTTGGGACATACTGCAACTTGTACGCGATTTCGGAGATAGTTTTTTTAGAATGTTGCTGAAAAGGATGTGTTTTCGAGAATGATGTTGTAGAATTCGGGTCACTAGTTGTGGGATTTGTATAATTGCGTAGAGCTGAAAATTTACTTGCTAAGCTGTAAGTGATCGTCGCTGGTTTTGAGGCAATGCAGTAGAAGGGAAGAAGACTTTTTTTGATACTGCAAGGCTGTCTCTCCCATCTGTATCGTATGCTGAAAGTGATTGCAAGCATGTCAACCATCCAAAAGCATGTACCTTTTCATCATCTTTACAGACAGCCGAAAGCTGTTACCCTGAATTTATAGAAACCAAGGTGTGCCGATTTTTGAAAAATGTTTGGCTTCCTTTATTTGTCTTCACTATTGAGTAGTGTAAGCGCTACTTTTTTTTCTTGACCAGGTGTCGTTTGGAGTAGACGAATCAAGATTGATTAGAAGCTTTCAAGTGAGCAGTGCATCACACTATCATCTCTTACTTGAAAATATTAGTGTTTTAGAGGAGACTTTTGGATGCTCGCAAGTCATAAGGTTGGAAACTGAGATCCTAGTGCTATTAGGCCGACTTGGAGCTCTAAAACTATTCCGTTTATGTCTCTCCAAAACGTTTGCTGGTTCAGCTTTGGAATTGGCTGATGCACTGCTTGTTGATACTGAAGGATATAAGAACGAGACCTTAATGACAGGCGATGATGCATCCAATATCGTTATTCGATCTGGGAAAAAGGAAGAAAGAAAGTCAAGAAGGGAAGGGGCTTTGGTAAAGCTCAACAAAAATGCGGTCATATCATTACCCATTGATAATATGTCAAAGAAAGTTGGACGACCAGTTTTATCTACAGCTAGAAAACCAACCAAGCTCAGGACGAATCGATCATCATTGATAAAGAATGAGGCTGATATTGCACATGGAGTCAAGGTATGCCCTTGTATATCAAATGTGCATACTCCATACTTTTCCTTATCAATGGAATTTCAATGCGATTTGTGGTTGGATAGGTGGTTGCACATTTGGAGAGTATTAAAGCTACATTGGATAAGGAACTTGGTCGGCCCGCAACATTAGGTAATTGGGCTGAAGCAGCTAAGTTTGACAAGAAGCTCTTGCAACAACAGCTGCGCTTTGGCTGGTATTGTAAGGATGAGCTTTTGAGGAGTACGCGTTCTCTAATTTTGTACATTGCAAAGACCTATAGAGTAGTTGGCGTTACATTCGAAGATTTGATTCAGGTTCGTCACGTATATTTCCGCTCGCCATTACTATTTCTGTTTCCTCAAAAAGGTCTCTCCGGATACAACACTCATATTTTTGCATCTTCATACAGGCAGGAAATGTGGGAGTCCTCAAAGGTGCTGAAAGATTTGACCGTGCGAGAGGTTGCAAGTTCTCAACGTATATACAATACTGGATCCGAAAGTCGATGTCAGCATTGGTATCACGGCATGTCAGAGGCATTCTCATTCCTGTAATTTCCTTTTACTTTCCCTTTTACTGGCGTTTTCTTGCTCTAGCCTTTTTGAAGCTTTGGTCCTGAATTGGAATATTTATTTCTATTTCAGACCTCAATAAATAGAGTGACGAGTCAAATAATAAAGGCTCGTGCAGTCCTTGAGAAAGGTGACAGGGTCCGCTCGACAGATGAAGAAATAGCTGACTTCACAGGGTTATCTTTAACCAAAATCCAGTCGGCAAACCAGTGCTTAAGAGTTGTTGGATCCATCGATAAGAAAACGGGTGAAAATCTCAATGTGAAGTTTCTGGTAAGTTCAAAATCTATCTGCAACCATTTAAATGAAAGTCACGTCTCCGATGTTTGTCAGACTCGGACTAAATTAATCTCATGTTCAAAATTTACTCCACAGGAATATACACCAGATCCATCTATCGAGATTCCAAATGAAGTACTCATGCAACAACATATGAAAACCGATATTAATAAACTACTTCAAGGTTTGGATACGAGGGAGCGGCAAGTTTTAGCATTAAGATATGGACTTGGCGATCATCGTGGAAAGTCACTGCAGGAGATCGGCAACATGTTTGGTGTGAGCAGAGAGTGGATAAGGAAGGTAGAAAGGAGAGCTTTTAAAAAACTACGAAACGAAGGAAGTAGCAAATCGTTAAGTCATTATCTCCACTTATCTTGAAAACTCCCGAAGCAGCAATTTTACAAAACTCAAAGATTCGTCTCTCGGATGAGAATTGCATGTAAATAAAGTGTCGGGGAGAGGAGTGGGACAGAATCGTTGTTCTTGAAAAAAAAATGCAGATAAGCAGAAGAGATGTTATGTAGCCGGTTGAACAGAAGAAGATGATTGTGCTCTTGTTAACATTTTTGACACATTTGTTATCCAGGGTTGGCTTCATTTTGCACCTGCAGACGCATAAAGGTATATTTTTACAGATACCACAAATTGTTACTGAATTTAATTTGTTATCTGATATTTTTCCTGGTCATGACTTTCCCATAAATGTAAGCTCCTCCAAGATTGGTTTCAATTTTGAAATACTATCTGTAACGTGATTGGTCCACGTGTCAGAATCTTGAAATTCGACCGTTACTGGAATTCTTGGTAAATATATGAAAGTCCCCTAATTTCTCTATCATTTAACTTTCATCCGTCTTCATATCGATTTTGAAATTTCTCCGCCTTCCAATTTCTCGCCGGAGATTTTTCCTCGTCGTCTCTCTCTCTTCTCCCTCTATATTACCACGGCTGAGCATCGATGGCGATTGCGACAGAGAACCGACCTGAGGAGAAGGTTATTGTGGATCCATTAATCCCTTACGCATTTTTCGAAATCACAATTCTAGGGTTACGTCGATTTGGTCCTAATTTTGGTAATAGGTTTTGAGACATGCGGCCAGCTAGGTTGAAGTCGTGCATCGTCTTGTCTTTTGTAATTGTCAGATCTTGGAATTTTGAATCTTCATCTCTAGGGTTTCTTCTTTTACCTTTTTAGTTATTGATGACTTTGTTTTCTTGCTTGGGTCGGCCTTGGAAGACCTATTCGGGGGATTAGACATTGTGCATGCCGGTTGAATAGGACATCAAGCATTCAGCTAAATGAAGCTTGAGCTTTTTCGTTGTTGATTTAAAAAAAGAATGTGTTGTCCTTTCTTTAATCTTAACAACAACCTGTTTTTCTGGCTAGATCATTAATAAGGTTTCCAGCGTGGTGTATTGTTACAAGTTAAGCTTTGATAGAATGATGCTTTGAATGTTCTTGTCCTGCTCATTTTAGATCTTGATTTTGGACTATTTTGTCATTCAGTTTTGGGGCTTCTAAAGAGTAAAGATTTATCTTTTCTCTTTCCAGCTCTTAAAATTTGGATCTTCCATTGTGCATGTAGCTCTAAAGTTTTATAGAATAATTGGAATGGGTTGTGAACCTGATTTTCTAGGTGAAAGGGTTTTCACTGTTTGCATATCCTTTAATTATCAACAGTGGGTGTCTCCATTTGTGTTATAGAGGTACAAATTTCTTGTACAATCATTTAGTTGTATCTTATTTTCGGGCATCATCACAGGTCTCTTCCGATGAACAAAAGAGATGGACACTGAGCGACTTTGATATTGGGAAGCCACTTGGAAGAGGAAAGTTTGGGCATGTCTACTTGGCACGGGAGAAAAGGGTCAGTTGTCTGTTTTTCTCTACCGTGGGTTTGAATGATCCCAATGTTGTTGTTTACACTTGAAGACTGATGGTTAGGGTGATTAATCATCAAATATATGATACAGAGTAGTCATGTGGTGGCTCTTAAAGTCCTTTTCAAGAACCAGCTACAACAGTCCCAAGTGGAGCATCAGCTAAGAAGAGAAGTTGAAATTCAGAGCCATCTGCGACATCCCAATATCCTGCGCCTTTATGGGTACTTTTATGATCAGGTAACACATGGAGACAAGGTGTTTGTATTTTTTTGCATAAATTAATTCGAAAAGGAATGATGATCTTCTACATTATGTTTTGATTTTTGCAGAAACGGGTGTATTTGATTCTGGAATATGCAGCTAGAGGTGAATTGTACCAGCAGTTACAGAAGTGTAAATACTTTAGTGAAAGGCGAGCTGCTACTGTGAGTTTCAAACTGTTAAGCTCTTTTAATCTATATATGAATTGTCATCTCTTGCACTTTGCTCTAGTTTTTTCCGAATATCAGAGGAACAATGCATCACAAAATCATATTTGTTTGATTCATTCCCTCAACAGTATATTGCTTCTTTAGCGAGGGCTCTCATCTATTGTCATGGAAAGCATGTGATACACCGTGATATCAAACCAGAAAATCTACTTGTAGGAGCTGAGGTATTGTATTTATAAGGATTCTTTATGTGCTTTTATCATTTAACTAATCAACATGCTTTATCTTGGATGAACATTAAAGCTAGCTGTTTTATCTGCGCAGGGAGAACTGAAAATTGCCGACTTTGGCTGGTCAGTTCACACATTTAGCCGCAGGCGAACCATGTGCGGCACACTGGATTATTTACCACCTGAGATGGGTATGTCATTGAACAGACTTTGGTTATTTAATGTCTTGCTTAGGCTGTTCACTTTCCTGGGAGCCCCCAGTTAGAAAACAGTATTCATAACTGTGCTTGCTTGGTTGCTTGAAACAGTTGAGAGTGTAGAACATGATACAAGTGTAGACATCTGGAGCCTTGGGGTCTTGTGTTATGAGTTTCTTTATGGAGTCCCTCCTTTTGAGGCCAGGGAGCATTCAGACACATACAGAAGGTTTTTTAAAATTTCCTTGCATACGTTTTTGTGATTCTTTGAACTTTTGAAGAGAACCTTAATCAAATGTTAAATGTATTCTTTTTCATAATTGTTCCAGTAGCTTTGGAATTTCTTCAAAGCCCCTGCACCTCGAATATATTTCATTGATTTAAAATTTTGGCGAGTGGTTTGATTTACCCTTGATTTTCAGAATTGTTCAAGTAGATTTGAAGTTTCCTTCAAAGCCAATTGTTTCTGCAGCTGCCAAAGACCTCATTAGTCAGGTGAGCTCCACTTCGTATTATATATGATGATTCTGCTCCCACATTATCTCACATTCTCACTGAGAAGGGTCTCTCTCTCTATCTCTACATGAAAAGACACTGATCCTAACTTCAAATTTCTTCTTCTTCTTCTGTAAACAGATGCTGGTGAAAGATTCTTCAAAACGTCTACCGCTGCACAAGGTTCTTGAGCATCCATGGATCATTCAAAACGCAGATCCCTCGGGGGTTTACAAGGGCTGAGCTCTATAATGGCTTGCATTCTCAGGAAATGGACCATTGTTGTTGAGTTGTCCCTACTGGTGCACATTCTCAGGAAAAGAAGTCCCTCTAGCCTTGCTATTTGCAAACTTTCTGTTGACTGGAGATGATGAAGATGTAAGCATTTCTTTTTGTGAATAAATTCAACATAACAGTCTGTCAACTTCTGCTTGCCTTTGTTACATTGTATGAAGACGCGTTGCATTATTGATAATTAAAGTTCCTCTCATTTTGAGTTTTTGCTAGTTTATACAATTTCTTTTTCCAACAGTGTGACTTCAGAATTCATAACGCATATCGATAAATTGCATCAGCCGCACCATCCTCATCGTTACTAATACCAATCACATCCGCCACAGCTTTAGCCTGCTCAGAACCATTACTGAGAGCAACTCCTAAACCAGCTAGCTCAAGCATCTCCATGTCATTTTCACCATCTCCAATGGCCATCACCTGTTATGTTCCCCTAAAACCATTCAGCATCACAGATATAATTTTCAGCATCATCATACTACACTGAACTCTCCCCTTATACCTCGTTTTCGCTCACACCCAAATGCTCGAGTAAGATCCTGACTCCGCTTCCTTTAGAACTTCCCGGAGGCACTATTTCTAGAATATCCGCCACTGCTTGGACCACCCGAGCACGCCCACCAGCCGCTTTCGACCAGTAAGGCCTTAAAGAATTAGCCACTCCCTCAACAGTATCCATGAAAATCAGCTTCTGTAAACATAAAAATGTTACATACTTCACTATACATCTACCCGGTAATTAAGTACTCAACAAGGTCTATATATTTTACCTGCACTTGGGCAGATTTCAGTAGCTGATCAACTGAGGGTACGATTTCCACCGGCTCATGGTAGGCTGTCTGAAGATAGTCGACAAGTGGATGATCAAACAACGTCAGGCATGTATTCTCACAGAACGCGACGAGAGGGACATTATGCTCCAAAGAGTAGATGCAAGCCTGTAAATAAAGTATCACTAAGATGAAATTTACTTGGAAGTGGGAAAAAAGGTAAATCTACAGTTGCTCCAAGTTCAGAACCTCTCTGCAGATACTGGGATCCAAATTTCTTCTGTAAATCTTTTGCCCATTTCTACCGTAAACGACCAGTCCCTGTACGAAAAGAAAAAAAAAACGATAACAGAAGAAATTCTTGACAGTAAAATATAAATAACAATTTCAACGCATCAGCCCTAGTGAAAAAAAAAACTAGGAAACCCACCAGGTAGAGGGAGCTAAAGATTTGGGAAAATAGTGACCTGTATAAAAACACCAGGGGATGTATCAGAGAAAACACCCTCCTTTCCTGTTAAGCCTGCTTTCTCCAATACTATCTTCGCAGCGGGACGTGACTGTTCACCGGAAATTAAGGTCAAAAGATGTATGGAAGCAACTTGAAATACATATACTTTTGAGGCTTACTTTCCCGGTGGCGATGACGACTTTGATTCCTCTTGATGTGGCGTCTTTCAGTGCCTCGGCCGTTTTTGGAGATATTAGACCTTTGCTGTTCAGCAGTGTACCTTAAAAAACAACGTAAGATTATAAAACATTCAAGTACAGAACTTGGAAACTTTTTTGAAGCAAAAACTTTGATTTGCAGGAAAGTGAAGCTCACCATCCATGTCACAGAAGATATGACTGAACTTAAGTTGCTGATTTTGATCAATGTCGGAACCCTTGTCGAGCTTTCCTTTTTCAACAGTGTTGGAGGAGGGTGTTCTGGTTTCTAGATTAGAGTAGTTTCTTGCAGATGCATTTAACTTAAGTAACCTACTGCAGCACCCTGTTGAACCCACACAGCATGAAACCCATCGTAGCCTGCCGGAAGTGAATGGAGTTGGAGTTGAGAGGTAAGAGGAGAGTGCGAGCCATCAAGATGACCAGTAGACAGTGGTCTCTTCAGAGATGGGAGTTACTTATATTCCTCATGAAGAAGTTGTCATCATATAAAAAATAAGCTGATCTAAATTCTAAACTGTGATTCTGCAGAAAAACTAAATGTCAACATGTCCGTATAAAGTGACCGACTGTTTGGATTTGGTGACTCAATCATCTAGATCCTCGTATAAAATTCAAACCATAGAAAATATAGGGAAAATGGGTACTGAAATGGTTTCAAATCTATTCAGTTTTTGATACCAGTCATAACTCATATGGTGGAATAATGATAAAAGATAAGCCCAGAACTATGAATTTTTTTTGGAACTTTTACATAAAAAAAAATTGTATCCGAAGGCAAAAATTAAGCCTTTGTCTATTCTAATCGGAAAATGAATGGTATCTAGGCTTTTGTGTATATAGACACTTTGGAGTCATTACAAAGATGCTCTTGTTGTAAATTTTGTGATGCCGACCATGTTGGAAAAAGAAGTGAGAGGCTATACTTCACCTGCAGTGAGACTTCAGATTACATAATGGATCACCAATGCAGTCCATATCTTTGCTTGTTCCAATTGTTATAGCCATAGCTTCTTGAGCCTTGAAAAATAGAAATACAAATGAATAAAGATTATGAATTATATTTGTGTTGGGAATTTAATGTTGTTGAGAAGAGGCAAAATTTAATGGGAGGCTGATTTTCACCTGTTTTTCTACTTCAGAATGCATAGCGATAGATAGCATCAGCTACACCATCTTCATCATTGCTTATACCAATCACATTAGCCACAGCTTTTGCCTTGTCTGATCCGTTGCTAAGGGCAACACCTAAAGACGCCAATTGAAGCATCTCCACATCATTTTCCCCGTCTCCAATAGCCATCACCTTTAATAAATAAATGGTTGGTCACTTAAATCATTCCATATCTTGCATTAGATGTGTCACACGACATGTTGCATGTCAATTTATTGCACATACCTCCTTTTCAGTTACACCCAAATGATCAAGCAGCATTCGGACTCCTCTACCTTTGGAAGTTCCAGGAGGGACTATTTCTAGCATGTCTGGCACGGCTTGGACAACAGTGGCGCGCTCACCAGTTGCCTCAGACCAGTAAGGTCTTATTGACGTAGCCACCCTCTCAGCAGTGTCCATAAAGATTATTTTCTGTAATTGCAAAGAAAGTTTCAGTAAGCCTCGATGTCAGCAGCACCCGATAGTTATGGCTAAAGAATGCAGTAGATTAAGCTAGTCACCTGAGCGCCAGCTGTCGCTAGTTGTTCCACTGAAGTAACGATCTCCGCCTATAAATAATTTAGGTGTAAATAAAGACAGTATGAATGACAGTTTGAACCTATCATGATATGTAATCAATATCTGGTGTCAGTATGTCTAACATGTACCTTCGATTCGTGATAGACTGTGTGAAGTGTGTCGACCAAAGGGTGATCAAACAAAGTTAAACATCTATCCTCGCAGAAAGCAATAAGAGGGATTTGATGATCCCTCGAATAGATAAACGCCTGCAGTTAAGATCAATTGAGAAGCAACATATTGAAGCAGATCTTAACCAATGATTTACAGTACAGTCATCCAATGACACATGTGTCAAGTCAAGCATGAAAAACATTTTGACAGGTCAATCAGAGAGAAACATAAGTAGTGTATCCAAACCTCTCTGCAGACACTAGGATCCAGGTCTTGTCTGAAAATTTGCTGGCCATTTCTACCATAAACAAGCAATCCCTGTAAACAAAAAAGTACGAATTGGCAACAGTTTAGCTTTCATCGATCATCTCCTACATCACTTTGTCACTGATTGTATGGAAAATTTTACTTCAAGATAGTAATATAACAATGTTCTCGCTTTCTCGGATGATGGTATAAATTTATGAATATATAAGTACACAACGTGAAAGGAAGATTTGTTTTGTAGAGGATGGTTAGAGTAAGAGAAAGAAGGGGAGATATACCTGTACAAAGACCCCAGGAGAAGAGTCAGAAAAAATGCCGTCTTTCCCGGTTAGGCCCACTATTTCCAGAACTTTCTTTGCAGCATGGCGAGCCTGTTGTCACTTGTCAGTAATCAGTAAAACAACTGAATCAGGGTCAAGCTTACAATAACACGAATTTGACAGAATCCGAGGAAGCCTGACTTTGTACTGGAAATGTACATCTCTTCTACGTTCTACTATGCAGGTCAGACATAAGATGCACAATATAAGTAACAGTGTGTATACAAGTCAAGCTAACTTTCTTTACTCACCTTTCCAGTGGCAATCACCACTTTTATTCCTCTTGATGTAGCCTCTTTCAAAGCTTCGGCGGTGGTTGAGGAAATGAGACTCTTGCTGTTCAGCAGTGTACCTAAAGTATTGAGGTGGCACTTAGAAGTTAGAACTAACAGACATAAGCATAAAGAACACTTCATAAGGCTAAGACGCGATATGATCATACCATCCATATCGCAGAAGATGTAACTGAACCTTGGTTTTCGAAAATGGATTCTGCCATCTGTTTTCCTGTCTTTTACCAATAGAAAATCTATCACTAATAATAATATGTCATAACCAGTAAACTTTGGTGTAGTTTAACTCAGAATAAACCTATACAAGGATCCAATAACAAATAAGGATGTATCTTCTTGTTCAAAAAATATAAATGAAGGCGGTTATTACCATCGGAAGTTTCAGCAGGAAGGCTTGCATCTGTCACAGCTTCACCAGCACTTCTAATCAAGCCTTTACCTTTCCATCCAAGATTTTTTAAAAGGACCTCCTCCTCTTTCTCCATTTCCTCTTCAGCCTCAACACTGAGTTCATGGTCGAAGCCCAAAAGATGCAACAGCCCATGAACCTGCCATATGATGTAAGAAGTCCAAGTTATGATAGTGGCTCTTCTTGACAAACAAACATGACTTCTTGAAGGTTTCTCAGTGGATGGAGTATAGTTAATATCGTAATCGGCATACAATCAATTAGACACTCTTATATGATTTGCTGAAAGAAATAGTATGTACATACAGGCAACTCTTACACACATAATAAGAGACAAAACGCCAGGTTCTACAACTAACCAGTAGGATGCGAATCTCATCAAGAAGAGAATGGCCTCTTTCCTCAGCTTGCCTTGCAGCTGTTTCAACTGATATTACAATATCTCCCAACATTAACTGCAAATGAGAAGGCAAGATGAGTCCATCATCATTAACAATCTCTGTCAGACTGTTAGAGGAATTCTTACGATTGGTAGCTTAATTCCTTTAATATGCTGGGACATGGACAGAACATCCGTGGCATGGTCCTCTCCCCTCCACTCATTGTTGAGTTTACGAATAAACTCGTCATTACAAAGCATCACCGAAAGTTCCGCACTTTCAAATCCCCCAACATCTTCAATAGCCGTGTCTCTAGTTTTGTAATCTGAATCTTTCAAGCTACAAAATGCCTCTTTCATGGCCATAGGCGCATTCAGACGTAAAAGCTCCGCAATATTCTGCAACATCGACAATACACAACCTCAAAGCTTTCAAACACCACAAGGCTTACACAATCAAAATCTCATCTTTTATCAGAAAAACATGCAAGTCAGTACTTTTGATTTCCAAATAAGTTGCTCAACAAGCAAAGCTCATTTTTTTCATCATTGACTACACAAATTTCCACAACAATCCAACATCAAATTAGGAATACTTACCACGATTTCAGGATCATCAGGCAACTCATCTTCAATACATATATCAACATTGAGCTCCAATTCCTTCCCCTTTTTCTTCTTCAGCGCTCGCATCCTCGTCATCCTATACCCTCTCTCTGCAGCAAACACCTTACCCATCCTTCTGCACCCATTCAACTCCACTGACCTCGAAACACCGAATCTTTTCCCGAATCCCGACGAATTGAACGAGGAAGCTGCTGCAATGCATCGGACAGTTTGAGCAACAATTACGGCGGGCTTCGACCCGACCCGGGAGATCAGAGGCGTGGCTGCCGTCTGAGAAATTACTCCCGCCATTACGACGGCGGAGCTTGGTCGGAGGATGCGAGGAAGCATTAAGCTCTCTTCGTCTTCACTTTCGTCTGTCGATTGCGTATCGGAAGACAAAGAAGCGACATAGACAACGAGACATGAATCGTAGTTATAAATACCTTAGGGACCCAATTATGAATAATTAGTAATTATGGGTGGTTCGAGAAACTCTATAAGTTAGGGTCATTTTTTATTAACTGAAAATATCAGGGATCGAAGCGCAATGTCAAAAATGTACTGATTCTGTAAACTTCCCAGGGAAAGTTATACTATAATGTAATAGTTATGGGTTCAATCAGAAAAGAATATAATTAGGATCGACACTGTATTAATCGAAAGTGAGAGGGGTGAAAAAAATATTAAAAAACTGTGATATTATTTTAATTATAGGTATACCAAACGCGGCCTTGCGATTTGCAGAGTTTCATCTTTCTCAAAAACCTCTCGCCGATCGGACGGCGACTCGCCGCCGACTCGTTCTCTAATCGCTCTATCTCTCCCCTTCGTCATCGACGCCTCCAGCTTCCTCTTTACTGTTAACTCCTTTTTTTATTCCTTTTCTTTCGATTTCGCTAGTTGTATTTGTGAAATTGAGCGTCGTCGGGTTTGATACGATCTAGGGTTTCGATCTGTTGCGATTGGATGGGGGGAGAGGCTTGGAGGATATGATAGCTGCTGATCGGAGTATCTGAAGTCGGTTAGAGGGATCTTGAGGTTTTGTTTGTAGTGCTGGCAATGGCGGGTCGTAACGACACGATTGGTGCATCGCCCAATAGGGTTGAAGCTAAGAAGGTAGATTTGACGAAAGCTTTATCTCTTGCTGGACCTTCTGAGGCGGATCTTTTGCGGAATTCGGAACTGGAAAAGGTTAGTTGAGTTTCTTAAGGGGATCATTAGGGTTTTGCTGATGTTAAAAAATGGGATCTTTGAGTTGTGACTTTGGTTTCTTTTCCTCTTTTTTTTTTGTTGGGTTGGATTCAAGCTTTTGATCAGTTCGGGGTTGTATGAAAGCGAGGAGGAAAATTTGAAGAGAGAGAATGTTCTAAGCTGCATTTCTCAGGTACTAAATTTGCTTTATTTATTTATGTTGAAGGTGGACTACAGCTTTGTAAGTTGTGAGTGTAGTTTATGTTGCAATTCTTTTAGTTAAAGAAACATTTAGACCATGGTTGGAAGATGGTTTGATATGGGGTTTAGTTATTGATGACACCACTGCATAAAAAAGTTCAATGTATGGTATCTGTTGCAGATTGTAAAAAGTTGGGTCAAGCAGTTGACCCGGCAAAGAGGGTATACTGATCAGATGGTGGAGGATGCTAACGCTATCATATATACTTTTGGCTCTTACAGGCTAGGGGTAGGCTTTCCTACTCCAACATCCTCATATTCTTTCCATGATATGTTAATATGTTAATTTTGATTGTTGGTTGGGGTATTTTTTCTTGAATGATTTCAGCAACTTTACAAATAGATTACAACAGCAAATAAAATGTGGTTTACGTTACTAATACTAACATACTCATAAGCAATTGGAACATGGGATGACATTTATACTATATCATGACCTAATAGCTATGATGGGAGCGTAGCCATCAAATTATGAAAGAGTTATCTAGGAACACGGTAACATACATATTATTGATTGGCCAATGCTGGTGTTTGGTAAATGACGATACTTGATGTTTGTGGTTCCTAGACATGTTTTTATTATTATCAGGCACTGTGTTATTGATATAATATCTCATACCTAATGAGTAATGTCTGCACCCTAAACCAACGTTTGATTTCTACAGGTGCATGGACCTGGGGCTGATATAGACACTTTGTGTATTGGTCCATCATACATCAATAGAGAGGTTGTTTAGTATGGTATTGACTGTAAATTTATCATTATATTAGCATGGGTGGACTCTAAGTTGGTGCACATTCTTTGTTTTGTGTTTTACTTTTTCCAGGAAGACTTCTTCAGTATTTTGTATAATATTTTATCCGAACGGGAAGAAGTGGCTGAGCTCCAACCAATTTTAGATGCTCATGTACCAGTTATGAAGTTCAAATTTCAGGGAATATCTATCGATCTTCTGTATGCATGTGTTGACCTCTTAGTTATTCCAGAAGTAAGTGTTGGAGTTTTCCATGGCTTTATTTTCATTTATCAATTTTGTTGACCGCATGACTTTTACATGCTATGATAACCCCGGCCCTCTCCCATGCCCTCATCTTTTTATCATATTTAGTTGGTGTAGACTTCAATGATGTGGACGAATTGTGGTTTTAGTTCATGTAATTGTATGGTTTTTGTAATTGCATTTAGTTGTCATTCTAAGCACGAATTCCATGTCATTTTCATCTTGGTATGACATGTCACTCTGAGCATGGATCTATCAAAGGACTTTCATTCACATTTTATAAACTTCCCTTTCATTTGCCCTTCCTGTCAGGACTTCGACATATCACAAGGATCTGTTTTGCAAAATGTTGATGAGCCGACTGTTAGAAGCCTAAATGGTTGTAGGGTTGCAGACCAGATTCTCAAGCTTGTCCCAAATCTGGAGGTGAACGTATAATATGCTTTATTTTTATTCATTGACAGCTGCATTGTTGACTCATTTTGTTCTTTCCCCCCTACCCACTTCATTATGCAGCATTTTAAGACGACGTTGAGATGTTTAAAGTTTTGGGCTAAAAGGCGTGGAGTTTATTCAAATGTGAGCCTCTTCTACTCTAATTGTCTTGTTAAATTACCATATCACAGTTAACTATAATCGATGCGCGAGTATGACCATATCTTTTGTCTTCAGGTAACTGGATATTTGGGTGGTGTAAATTGGGCACTTTTAGTAGCTCGTATCTGTCAGCTGTATCCTAATGCAATCCCTAGTATGCTAGTCTCGAGATTTTTCAGAGTTTATACACAGTGGCGTTGGCCGAACCCAGTGATGTTATGCTCCATAGAAGAAGATGAACTTGGCTTCCCAGTATGGGATCCCCGAAAGTACCCTCGGGACCGAACTCATCACATGCCGATTATAACTCCTGCATACCCATCCATGAACTCGAGCTATAATGTTTCAACCAGTACTCTAAGGGTTATGATGGAGCAGTTCCAGTATGGGAACAAAATCTGTGAGGTGCAATTGAGACGCAAATTAAAATATATTTGAATAGTATAATATTCTGTTTATAAGAACAAGTATATCTGATCCATCTCAACTGGTTTACCTAATGATCTTAACTGCAGGAAATTGAATTAAACAAAACAAAATGGAGTGCTCTTTTTGAGCCATATCTCTTCTTTGAGGCATACAAAAACTATCTGCAGGTTGACATAGTTGCGGCAGACCCAGATGATTTGCTATCTTGGAGAGGCTGGGTCGAATCTCGAATCAGACAACTGACACTAAAGGTGAGTTATTATTTTCCAGTGTGATTTTTTTCATAAATGGTAAATTGGTAATGCAAGTACATTAAGCACCACATTGCTGAGGGTTTTACTAGCTTTATATGATATTAATTTCGAGCTATGCCACCTTTTGTCACTTTGTAGATAGAGCGGGACACCTTTGGAATGTTACAGTGCCATCCTTATCCAAGTGAGTATGTTGACAGCTCCAAGCAGTGCCCCAATTCCTCATTTTTTATGGGGCTCCAGCGGAAAGAGGGAGTAATAGTGCAAGAAGGTCAACAATTTGATATTAGGGGAACGGTAGAAGAGTTCAGGCAGGAAGTAAGCATGTATATGTTTTGGAAACCAGGGATGGATATTTATGTTTCTCATGTACGTCGAAAACAGCTACCTACTTTTGTATTTCCTGACGGGTATAGAAGACCGCGACCATCTAGGCATGCACATCAACAAGTTGAAAAAAGCGGTGACGCAGCCCATGGTTGCCAACCGGGATCTGCAGAGAAAATTCTGAAGAGGAAGAATTCTCCAGTCACACCAGACGTGGTGCGGGAGAAACCTGAGAAACATGCTTCTGTTAGTCCTCAGAGGCATGCATCAATATCTCATGATAACAACATTACGTCTAGAGCAGTTTCTTCAACTGGCTATTTAGACAGAAGTATTGCGAAAGGTGTATGTGAGGTAAAATCTTCTGGTGGACTAGCTGATTATGTAGCTGGTATTGAGTTAGACATTACTGGATCCCAGGACGAGAACAGTGATGGTGGTATTGTTCCCCTGGAAAATGTAGAGCATGTAATGGGATCCCAAGCCGCCAAAGAGAAACTAGATTATAAGGTGAGTTTTTTCATTTGAGGATTATGGCAAATCTTGAGTGTATTGGGAAGTCATGAAGATACACATCAGAAGATGTTTGCAGGAAGACGCATGTACCATTCTGGAGGATGATGGTTCTGGTTCTACAAGCAAGATGTCTGAAAGCAGTTTGGCAGAAATATTAGAGGTGGTGCTAAATCCAAAATATTCAATCATCAGTTGCTTCCAGACTTCCAGTCTTGTCGAGTTTGACTTGTGTTAATCCTCATCACCCTTTAATTGACTGGTTGAGAGTTTGATATTTGTTCAATAGCCAAATGTGAAGCTTGAGCTGGTAACTGTTCAGAGTGGAGCTATTTCAGAGTCGGTGGAGACCCCCACGATGAGGCATGTCGTTAGAAACTTTATACCTTTATGTCTGGATCTTTATATCTTTATACTGCTTTGCATTGTTTCTGTGACTTGGCATTTCAGGTTCAGTTTGGGGTCAACTGCATGAGAGCATGCCGACTTGCATATGGAGGGATCCAGAGCAACAGCAGGCTGAAGAACAATAATAAGAAGAAGCCTAAACTCATGAATATCTGCAACCAAGGAGAGTAGCAAAACATTATTCAAGAACAGTTGGGGAATTCCAGACTTACCGAGCAACCATATTATTATGGTCCTCATCGAGCAGGAATGTGAATCTGAAGTCACGAGGCATTTAGCAAGGTATTGGTTTAGACCTTCTAGACATAGATGTCTCTCAATGCATCAGGATGGAGATTTTATTGTCTGAAATTATGCAAGGCAGTCTCTGGGATTACAAATTTTATAGTTGCCATTTACAGCACACTTGTATTTAAATATTGCGATCACTATGTTTAGTTACACAAGGTTTCACAAGTTAAACTGTTGAACTTGGAGACTTTATTACAATTTACAACCACTAATCTTAAGCACATAACTTGAACTTGGGACTCTATTAAAACAACTAATCTGAACTTCTGAAGCACATAACTTGGACTTGGGGCATCCATTACAACAACACTTGTGCATGATACAAATCCGGTTCAACTAAAAGAAGACTGATTGACTGACTGCAAGGGGGCATCATCTAGATGCAACTTGCAAATACAAAAGCTTCTAAATAACTTTGTGTAGTAATAATTAAGTCATCAGAATTAGTACAAACTGCAAGCATAAAGTTCCATAAAGCATGTAAAGATAATTTTTGAGCGAAAACTCTTTGACAACTGACACAGGACATCAATTTCCAGCTGTGGTCGCGGTGAGACAGCTTATTTTTCAGAACTCTTTCAGAGTAGACGAAATAAAAGCTTCGATACCATTGTACCTGCATAAATGAATAAGTTGTAATGAGCCCTTTGACCTAAATTTTCAGCTACATCAAAGACAGCAATGAAGATGAAATAAGTTGTATCTGATTATTTCGGCTCACAGAAAAGGGGAAATGCAATACTATACAACTCATAAGAACTAGATAATGTAATAACTAATAAGGCTTCCAGGCATCAAGTTTGAGTGAGCTATAAGAAGATGGTGTCAAACTTAAACACAGAGGCATCGAGTTTGAGTGAGCCTATAAGAAGATACACGATTATTACAAAATCAGATGGTCTGTGGTGAAAACTACATGAACAAACAACAATACTCTCTATACAAATTGGTAAATGAAAAATTGATTCAAGAAGCAATCTCTATAGAATTCTAAAAGATGGTAGCCACAAAAATTTCCCATATGAAATAAGTATGTTATAGTAAGAGCATCTTAGTACTTACCCATCAACCATGTCACTTAAACTCGAAGGTTGGAGGACTTGGTGCATCAAAGCTCTCAAGGATTTCGGTCCTGCTTCCACTGCTCGTCTCTTCCTGTTTCTTGCCACCACCAAAGAGCCCACCGAACCACGAAGATTGTGATGATGGTTGTTCTTCCATAGAAGGAAATTGGCCAGGCATTGGTGGCAGTCCAGGAATACCGGCCATACCGGGAGGTAGGCCGAAGCCCTCTTCCATTGGAGGCATCGGCTGGCTACTCAGGACCTTATTCAACATGATTCCGGCACCTTCAATCAAAGCAAGCAAAACTCCACCGAAAAGAGCCGATCTAGAGGCTGGGCCAAGTCCCTGACGCATTTGTAGGAATCCTCCAGTGGCAGCTCCAGCAATTATTGAGTTCCATGGATCTTCTTTCTGCCGTAAATATACCATTGTGCAGTCGAATGTAGAAAACAAGCCTCCCCACACAGCGAACCCCCCACCAGTTCGAGGAGCATTCATACGCATAGCTTGAGTGCCACCAATAAAGCGCTCTCCTTTAGGAGAGTTATAGACTCCTTTCAAGAAGTGGAAAGCAGAACCACCAACAGCTCCCATCGCAAAAGCCCCACCTACGTCATCAAGAATTCTGTCTGGGCAGGGCTCACGCGATGTCTCAGGAGTTCCCATTTTCACTCGAAATTAAATTAAGGTTCCTGAACAAATCAATTACACTTCACATCACTTGGACCACAAATTAGCATTAGAATCAAATATGAACTACCAAAGTGGATGGGCATCTCAAATTCAAATCATACCCATCCCAAAATCAAACAAATTCTCAAATTCAGTTCTACAAACCATGCTTAAAATCGATTTTTTTTTCTTAAAAGCAGAATTTGACAAATGAAAACTTATATCGAAAAAAAAAACCACTCTAAAAAAAAGATAAAAACAAATCCTTTGTTCACACAAGAAAAACATCAACTTTCTATATCAACAAAAAAGAAAAACATATATATCTCAACCAATCAGCAGCCTCCCCATAATAAACCCTAAATAAAAAAACACACAGCAAACAAAGACGACTCCTTTTTATCATTCCGAGCCAAAAAAAACTTCAGTTAAGCTTCAATCTGAACTAAATACCGTGAATCCCATGAGCCGATGCTACCTTGAATTGTATACCAGACTATACCAAAACCCAAGATCAAATTCTTCCGCAAAATAAAAAAAATCAGAAATTTCAACAAAAACACATCTTGAATTGAAAGGCGCCGACATAGGAGAGGCCTCGTTTACCTGTCAAAGAAGTTTCCTCAGGAACCTCCGACGACTCTCTAAACCATTTTCTCTAGGGTTGTGTTGTGGCTCTACATGTACTCAGCCTCCCCGTGTCGAGCACGTGTCGTCTGTATCCTAACAAACGACGCCGTTTTAATGCGAAGTTGAACCTTGATTGCAAATATCAGAAAAAAAAAATATATTAACCATATACAAAAACAACAACATTTAATCCAAAAAAAAAGAAGAAAAGGTATGATCCGCCATTCTACCTATCCGACCGCCTCGCCGAGCTCCCGGTTAGTTCCTCATCACTGTTACAAACTAAGCGGCGCTTATCGCTTGCCTGATGTTCGATTTCAACCGATTGCATATTTCAATTTGATCAACGGAGCTTGTTTCTATTTGCTGTGTTTGACGCGATTTTAGTTAATTATATGAAGGCTAATAATTGGGAAATTTCACCTTTTTTTGTTCTGATTTTTTTTGTTTTTTGGATTGACTGGTTTTCTAGGGTTTTGATAATTGTTTTGAAATGCTAGGGTTCATGATGATGATGTATCTCTTTTCAACTGAATCACAATCACAACAAATGTCCAGTTTGAAAAATTGTTGTGCATTATTGCTGCTGCAGTTTATCCTCCTTCACACTTCTCTGATTTGTTATTTATGCACATCAATTCAGGACTATGAATCTGTATAATCATGAACAAAACAACGCTTCACGTAATGAGTCTGGAAAATTATATATAGTGCCGAAAGTGAAGCGAGCAAAGAAGCCACGCAAGAATCGCGCGAAAGAGAAAGGTATTTTCCTCACCAATTACGTCTTATTGGTGTTGATGTGTGGTTACTCGATTCGACTGAGTTTGGTTCTTTTTCATATTTGTTATGGTCATTTGGGATCAACCGGTACGGGGTGGTTATTTATTGCTTTTCCGTTGTTAGTTGTGTTGGAACATGCTAAGTAACACAGTTTCTTAGTATCTTGTAAGATTGAAGAGCTGTATCAGAAATGTTACCTGTATTCAATGTTTGTCCTTCGGAGTTCGCTGTTTGTCACCTGGACAAGAATAAATGTATACATTTCTGCCAGAAAATGCTTCTGGATGGAATCAAACATATTCTAAAGCCTTTTTGGATTGGCAGATGGCAAGTCTGATTTATCAGAGGTGGAATTTGAAGCTAAATCATCAAAAGACGGAGCATGGTAAGAGCATAAACATGTGGGCTATATAAGCGCAATCAAGTGTTACTCGTTGTTAGTAATACCAAAGTTTCATAACCTAATTTCATTTTGTGACCGTTGTCTTCGAAGACCATATCAATTTGTAATTTGTTGACATCTCGAGTAGTCAAGTTTCATTACCACACATCTGTAATACACTTGACATACCACACAATCCTTAGATTAAAATTGAGCAAGCTTGACAGGTTTCCAACAGAAGATACTTTTGAATCTCTGAAATATAGTGGTATTAGCTCGCGGAATGTTTTTAGAATTTTTCACATAAATACAACTTGACACCTCCTTGCTGTACACCTTTTTGTTTGTTATATGAAAGTAACGCTGATTTCATTAAAAGAAAATATATAGACAGGATACGCTGTTGCTTAAGGTGGCTCACATACCTAGAACTACCACACAACAATAAATAAGCTATACCCATAAGTACATTGTTCAAGATCGCTGGCCTTATATTTATGATTTTGCAGGTATGACGTTGATAGGATACTCGCTCATAGATATCTTTCTTCTGGTGAAGTTGTAAGTATGCTGGTTTAATTACTGTCCTGTCTTTTAAGCCATAAGTTGAGTCCAGCCTGCATTGCTCAGTCATAGTTTCTTTGTAAAATGATATTTCATTGCTCCATGCTTTATAACGTTATCTTGACCACAGTTTAAATGCATTGTTTTTGTGAGTGTAAGCATTGTAATTGAATTCGAACTGAATCAAGACAATTAGATGATACTGACTGTTTGCAATGATCACAGGAGGTTCATGTGCGTTTTGTTGGGTTTGGAGCTGATGAGGATGAGTGGGTAAACCTTGCGAGCTCAGTGCGTGAACGCTCTGTTCCTCTAGAGCCCTATGAATGTCACCATGTCAATGTTGGAGACATCCTTCTCTGCTTCCAGGTAGTCTGATAGCTATTTGTGTATTCTGATTGAAGCTCAGAGACCAATATAAAGCACTGTAGTTTCATTTCACATATTGATCTGGATGAATGCTCAGGAGAAAAGAGACCAGGCCATATACTATGATGTGCGTGTCTTAGAGATAGAAAGGAGAACCCATGACATGAGGGGTTGTCGATGTCTTTTCTTAGTTCGAAACGAACATAACAACTCTGAGGCAAGTGCTTAACTTACCTTTGAAGTTTGAATTCCACACCACGCTACACATAAAGAATTTTGATACCAACTTAACCACTTGGCGACAGTCTTTCACATTTCCTTTGTTGCTGCTAAACAGGAAAAAGTGTGGTTGAGACGCTTATGCTGGAGACCCACAAGTCAGCTCTCGTAAGAAGAATCGCAAGGCATGCCTCACTCGCAAATGTGGTTCAGATCTTGGACTAAGAAGAATCGCCAGGCGTGCCTTACTCACTGTTGTGTTTCATGGATGTACAAAATAGATGCGCAATTAGCAACCAGATTTCCTGTATGCTTGGACGGCACCAATTTAGGCATAATGATGACAAGTTCTAGTCCAATGTGAATTTCATTTAAAGTGTCTCATGTATATAAAGGTCGGCTCCTGTCTCCTGCACGTACGCCCCTATTTCCTATCCCTTCTTGTGTGACAGCTCTAGACATCCCCACTACATACGAAAATATCAGTTGAATGCCAAATTGATATGTGATACTTTTAACTTCTCTTCTCACATTCTACTAAAGACTTCATATGTCAGACTTTACTTAAACAGGCACTGACATGACATCTATCAAGTACACAACTTTTGTTTAATTCTACACAAGCCTTGCCTTCAATCAGTTAGCTTGCACAGTACTTAATACTCAAGTCTCATCAAGTATTTACTTGCCCTAACCGCACGAGGACAATCAAGCAGCCATCATTGTGCAGGTTGAACTCTGGTGATCTTGACGCCACAAGATGGACAGCCATTTTCAGATTGCAAATTGTTCCCATGAGTCTGGCTCTCCAAGGGATTTACTTTTCCTCGTCTTAAAACTGGTACTGCAAATACTGATAGTCTGAGCTGCAATCCACTAACATCCACTTATGATACCGTTCGGCCATAGGAAATGGATGCAAGGTACAAGTTTTTGGCCCATTTTTCCTGCGTTATCAAATGTGAGTGTCAGTTCCCAAACCAAAGGTTTTATTGCAAAGTTTGAATGAGAAAATATGCAGAGAGACCCACCTTGATATGAGAACTAGGGAAAGCAGACGTTCGGAGCGTCTCCTGTGTTTCATCTTGAAGTTTTCGTCGCGGCACACTCAGAACAATTGCTGTCTGTTCACTAGTTGCTGCTGTTGAAGTGATCCGGTAACCATTATCCCACCTACAATGAATGCCTTCACTGGGGTATAAAAAGTCAAGCTCCACTACCTGAAACCATTTATAAAAATTAATCATTCCTCGATTGTTCACAACCATAAAGACTTCGCAGGTTAATCATTCTCCACCAAACCTGGTCAGAGAACGGTGCACCACGAGACATTACAACTGCCCATCTTGTTCCAGATGTCGCCATGGAAGTGACATAAAATCCTTCTCGCCATTTCTTGTTTATCCACTTGAAAGGGAATGTGTCACTGACTTTATAAGATTGCTGCAAGTATGGGGTTCCTGGGATTGAGCCCTGGTAGTGAGCAAAGCTAGACCACAATGCTCAAGGAAGAAGTAAAAAAAAATAGAATCGAACTAACCCTTCGACATTATGACTAATGACTTTCCAATGGTTGCTCCTGCTACTGCGGTGATGTAATAATTCTTCTCCCATTGTTCCATAATCCAATCCTGTAAGAAAATTGGACAGACTATTAGAAGTGAAGCCAACAACCAAGCTGACATTAGTATACTGGCCACATGAGGTTACTGGAAAGACTAGATTTTCATGGCCTAACCTTAGGTAGGAAGTTAGGTGACAGCAGATACTCCTGAGAAACGAATCCAGTACCAGCGTCCATAATAAGTGCCCACAAATCTGCACATGAAGCCACACTGCTGATAAATAACCCATCTTCAAGCCCTTTCTGGATGTGTTGAGGAAGTCTGTTATCTCCAACATTATAATGATATCTGCAGTCAGATAGAATGATCATTATTCTTCTCTTCCATCGCATAAGAGTAATATGACATCCATCAATCAATTATGTTATGTACCTTTGTTTCATAGGCTTATGGGCATTATATATACTAATCCATTGTATTGCTGGCATTCCAATCCTGACCTTCTTTTTTGGTTGCTGGTCATCTTCTTCCTCCATGGTCAAACGACCTCTCTTTTGTCCAACTTGATATACAAGCTATTTAAGACATCAAACGGCATTGATACCCAACACATCAAACATAATCCACCTTACTAATTAACAAAATTGGGAAAAATCAGCGCTGCGTCTATACCTTCTGAGCACCCTCTGTATTGATCGGTCTAACGTCTGGATTTGGGCCAACAACCCCATCAAATAGAGAGATATATTTTGCATAGCGAGGTTCTTCATCGAACTTTAAGTTTACAACATACTCCACAAACTGCCGGAATGGAGGAGGACAAAAGGAACACAAGGATTCGGGAGAGGTTGCCATCTTTTTCTTACAAACTAAGAATCCTTTGTTTTCTCCCTAAATGTATACAGTTAGATTCCCCAATCAATATATAAAATAACAATATATTACCAAACGAAAACTTGCAAACCTGAAATCCTTGCCAAGGCAAACGACCCCGTAGGAGAAAAATAAGTGTATATGCAAGAGATTCCAGATCATCCCTACGGCTGCCTGTTCTACCTAAATGAGCATGCACACTGGCATAACGCACTGTTCCCCTGAAAAAGGAAAGGAATAAAGTAGAAACCGGTAAACTAGCCACGTCGAGGACATACTAGTAAACAGTAGTTAACTATAAAATAGAAAGAAGCATCAAGCAGTTTTTGCAAACCTGAAAACATCGGGCCGTTGATCATAATCTACGTGTAGTCCAGATGAACTGTCACGCCACCGCGTAGCTGATAAAAAAAAAGATAAGAATAGAAAGGAATTCAGGATAAATTATAAGTTACACGAGATTTGTGGATTGGAAACTATAATTCAGGTCCAGACAACGCACCAAGCCCAAGGTCAACGAGGAACAGCCTTTTCTCTTCCGGAGTTCCGGTCGGGCCAAGCAAGAAGTTCTCAGGTTTCACATCACCATGCAGATACCTGTCATATTCCAGCACGAAATCAGTGAAAATGGTTGGTGACAGATCATGCAACTAATCATATATCCCAATATAGTTTCACTGGGCAAACGTAATAATTTACACACACACACACAAGGGTTAACAAATAAAATAAGCCTTATTAGATACTGTGAGGTTGATAAGTTTTACGAAGTTACTTGTCTCTCAACCTCTGGCAATGTGTTTGAACGAGTATATAGACCGCAGGATAACATATGGTTTTTGATGATTAAGTTAATATTTTCAGATTTATTTAAATGTAATGAAAATTGAACGAAACTGGATGTGATACATTACCCCTTAGAGTGTATCTTCTCTAGTATTGAGATCGCTTCTATAGCAATGCAGGCAACCATATCAATAGACATCCTGTACAATTAAATAGAAGATGTCACAAAATATTTCCTTGAAAAAACATGTAAATGGTACTGGGCCAATCAAAATAGATAGTACGTGTGGGCGTTGTTGTTCCAAACATCCCACAAACTCGGTCCAAGCATATCCATAACCTGGACATAAAGACCACAGATTAATAGCCAATGCATAAAAAGAAAAGGTGTGACACAACGGGCAGTAGCAGATACCATGATGTAGAAGTCGCCCTGTCGCCCTTTGAAATGCAATCGTGGCACACCATGGCTCCCACCGAGTGCTCTGGCACAAAAGTTATAAATCCTTTAGATTAAGCTATATGCAGAGGGTCTAACAAAAATACATACAAAGTTTTCGACATATAACTCACGTGTAAATTTGCCACTCATTTGGAGGTCCACGATTACATCCTTTACTGCTCCTGTGCTCAAACTTCAAAGCCACCTGAGTGTATCAAATTGTACATGCTAGGTCAATAGAGCACAACAACCCAATGACGTAATCAAACACTAAATATAATACCTCTATAGGTCCAGGACCAGCTGCGTTAATTTTACGCCCAACATATACTTGTCCAAAGCCACCTTTCCCTAGCTTCCTCTCTACTCTATAAGATGGGGAGCCACCAACCTGAACCTGGAGAGGACACATGAAAGTAAAAAAACAATCGGTTAGATTAACCACTGAGAAGCATGCATTAAGAGCAACCAATCGATCTGATCACTAGCTAGCTATCCTCCAACTTGATAGTAGCATAGTTATTTTTCGTTTCCCCCTTCTATCATCAACACTTAAAACGGAATCTCGGCAAGGAAAGCACTTTCATTCGCACCGTTGTATTTCGAGTCAAGTTGAATTAGTTAGTCCGTTTCTTTTGACAGCGGCCAACCATACTAAAAAGTATGCAATCAATACCCTTATACAAAAGCAAATGGAAATGCAAATAAATTAATGAACCTAAACTCAACCAAATCAATATCGATAGCGGAGTGCAATGCTTTACGAGTAAGAAAAGAAGTTAACAAACAACCTTTTCAGGCAATGGAGCTGTACTTCCCTCGTCTTCCCCACCCACAGCCTTATCCGGGCTCAATCCAGCACTATTGTTCATCCTTACTTACAAAGCTCCAACTGCTCCAGGCCCCAATCGCATCCACAAAACCCTAAATCACTTACCTTCCTTTACTCTCGTCGTTCCTCTTCCACACTCGCCCCACACCAATTCCAGAAGACGAAAAAACACTTCTTTAAACCGCTTTCAAAAATCTACACAGCACCGAAACACACCAAATCCGGAGATGCTCGGACGCAGGTTATCAGCAACTACTCACTTATCTTCAAAAACACAAAAATCAACACGAGAACAAAACCCTAACCGCACCACCGGCATTGGAGCATAGAAATCATCGACTGCGTAATCGGAGAAATGAAAGAGTAACGGCTGATCGGTGGTCCTAATCGGAGGATCGCATCGACGAGATTTGAGATCGGTGGGAAGGAAACGCGCACGGCGATGAAGCTAAATGAAACGCAGGAAGAAGAAGAAGAAGCTAGAAGATGAAGACGAAGAAGACTCACGACGCAATCGGCAGGAGCAAATGCTAGGACCGTGTTCGGCTCGAGTCTCCGCGTTACGGTACAATTTCAAAGCCCAGTTCGGCCCAATTGGTACAAACACATCAAATACAACTTGTATTCAAAAATTCCGGCCTTATAAGACATCTGCAGCAACGGGAGCAATAAATAATAATAGAGAGACTTTATTATTTATTGCTCTCATATAGCAAGAGAGCAAAAAGTAATGCTTGATAGGTAAGCAATAATGGAGAGGGTGTGGGATAGGAAAGCAATGAGTGGACTCCACATGTATTTATAAAGAAAAACAAAAGTAAATTACATTTTGTTGGTTTTGAAAGAACTAAAAATTAGAAATGTCAAAAAATGAACGTTAGATGGACAATAAAAAATTAAAGAAAAATTAAAGAATCTTGGAGCAAAACAAAAAAGATGAAATAATAGAAGTGATAATTTTGGATAATTGAATGGTTATGTAAGAAAATGTTGCATTTTTTTTTGTTGCATTGTTTTTTTTTTGTTGCAGAAAATGTTGCATTTTGACTATAAAAAAATGTTGCATTTTGCTCTTAGCTCTTTGCTCTCTTGCTGCATTGAAATATATAGATCAAAGAGCCATTTTCGCTCATTGCTTTTTGCTCTGCATTGCTACATGAATTTTATGAACAAATGTTATCTTTGCTTATTGCTCATTACTTATTGCTCCCTTACTGCGGATGCCTTAAAGTAAAAATTATCAATCCACCCTATTTATATTAGAGAGTCACCAGATTTATAGACGTTTAGTTGCCGCCTTGGCCTGTTTAATTGCAGACTGGACCCGCCTAGTTGTCGTTTAGATACACCTAGACGCTGACCAAAAGATAGACTACTTGATCAAAACTATAAAAAAATCTTTATTTTTACAAAATTTACATATTTTTATATCGTTTTAATATTTGATAAATTATTAAAATGTTCTATATAATTTGATTGCTTTTATATAGAGAAAATGACAAAGATGGGATATGAACTTCCACCCATTGATAAATCACGGTCCGAACTATAAAAATTGACAATTAAGAGCAATTTCAAAATATTTTAATCCCCATAAAATACTTAAAATATCACTCCATCAATTAACAAAGTTAAATATACGAATGAATTGGAAAAAACCTTCTTTCCTTAATTGTAAAATTGAGGATTAAAATATTTTGAAATTGCCATTAATTGTCAATTTTCATAGTTCGGACCGTAATTTGTTAATGAGTGGTAGTTCATACCCCCTTTTTGTCATTTTCCCTTCTATATATAGGAAGGGTATGGATCATATATCAAAATACAATAAAATATATATCATAATAGTATGATTATTAATTAATTAAGAATTAAAATATATATAATCGATTAATTCCGATTAATCATCGAAGACTCTTTCTGCCTGACTGGCATCTAGCAATTTCTATAACCTTGAATTTAGAACTCATATAGTAGTTTGGTTTTTTATTATTGGAATATAATAGTTTGGTTTGAATTCATTTTTTTTCCAATTGTCACGCGCAGGGAACAAAGTCCCTGAATAGAAAATTGGCCCACAAAGCAGAAGAGGCGTATCAGCCAACTTCGAAAAAATCCATACAGCACTGGCCTGAACGGCACAGCAGGAGATGGTTTGAATTCATTTTAAATTATAGTTTTTTTTTCCATTGTCATTCTTTTGCAAACACTATTTTATCGCTTTAAATATGACATGGGAAAAAAATTAATTTGAATTATTTAGAATTTATTTAAACGACATAATTTGATAAAAATTTGAAACAAACTTTAGTTGTCAAATTTGTTTCCCATTTGCCCTACTTTTAAAATTAATTGTGGTCGCTCCTCTTTTTTTTATATAAAGGTCCTATTAATAGTGATGTTAATGTTCATGTTAATGTTCTAACTAACTATCACTTGACATTTTTTTTGAAAGTGAGTTTATAACTCTTACTTGACATTGCGTAACGTAATTATTTCATTAAAATAAAAAATTAATTACATTAGCGCCAAATAAGGACTGATTGAAAGAAAAACATTGTACTAGAAAATCTTCCGTATTTTTGACATGTTTGAAATATCCACTTATAGTATTCAAAATCAATTATACAAAAATAAGGCCCAAATTTCATATGGGGCCTTTGCTGAATGGGCCGATATTCACGACCCAAAAAAGCCCAGCTCGGATCTTCCGGACTCGTTATCTACCACAAATAGCAGTAAACTTGAGCTATAGACTCGTTCTGCATCCACAAATAGCATGGCCCAAATCGCAGATCATATATAATTACATTTCTACCCTTGGTACAATGAATTTAATTTATTTTTTTTTAAAAAAAAGTAATTATTATTCCTGCATTTTAGCTCTCTGCGTTGTCTTCTACAAACACTCTCACTCCACAAAAATCACACGACAGCGGAATTCTCTCTCTCCGACTTTCTTACACACTCCCGCACCCTCCGATATAAAACTCCCACCTTTTTCCGCCGAACCTATTGGCTCACCATGGAACTCACACCACCAGCACAACTTTCAGCAGCAGCAGCAGCAGCTCCGGAAACCATGCTTAGCTCCGACGCGAGCAACAATAAGTCCGACCAGTTTTTGGTCGAAGAGTTTTTTGACTTTTGGAACGAAGAAAATGGCGACGACCTCCTCGTGTTCTCTGACACCACCAATGTGAATGAATTTCAGAGCATCAAGGCTGATTCGGGCTCGTCTGCGAGTCTGCTGCTTGATGCTAGTTGCAATTCGCCGTTCGGTGATTTTGGGAGCTCCAATTTGACCAGCGAGCTCTGCGTTCCGGTAAAATTTTGCACCTTTTTCCTCATTTGGTTACTCAAAGTCGCAATCTTGAGACATTTGGGATTCGAATTTGCTGCAATTTTGCGGATCGTCAATTTTGCTTTTCTTGAATTGAACGGAAAAATTAAAGAAAAATTGAAAATTGAAATTTTTAAAATTTAATTTCGGTTGAATTGAACAGTATGATGATCTGGCGGAGCTGGAGTGGGTCTCCACGTTCGCGGAGGAGTCGTTTTCCAGTGAAGACATGAAGAAGCTCCAATTCATATCCGGAATGTCAGCCCGACCCGACAACGAATCAGCTTCAGCCACTCACGAACCTCAACCCGACCCGCCAATTATTGTTCCGGGTAAGGCCCGGAGCAAGCGCCCAAGGACAGCACCCGGGAACTGGACCTCCCGGCTACTTCTACTATCCACACCCGAACCGGAATTTGATGACCCTAAGCAGATAAAAAAGCCGAAAACAGTTAGAAAATATGGAGCGGAGTGTTTACCCGTGGACGGGCGAAAGTGCCTACATTGCCAAACGGATAAGACTCCGCAGTGGCGAACGGGTCCATTGGGTCCAAAGACGCTTTGTAACGCATGTGGTGTTCGGTATAAGTCGGGTCGGCTTGTGCCCGAATACCGACCCGCTTCAAGTCCAACTTTTGTTCAAACGAAACATTCGAACTCGCACCGAAAGGTGTTGGAGCTCCGGAGGAACAAGGAAATGGTGATGGGGACCCACCAGCATCATCAACGGTATTTAGAGCATTATCGTATCATGGATACTGACGTATCCAACAGTGAGGATTATCTGATCCATCGACCCGGTTTTGGAGAACTTATCTAGTGGGTTGCAGCGTAGGGACTCAACCATGTAGCCGCAGAGGACTTTTGTTTTTTTTTTCCTCTTTTAATTTAAATTCATTATTTTCTTAATTAATGTAACCTTGCTTAGATGTTGAATTTGTTGAACTTTATGTTTCTTTCTTCAGAAATGTGAGACCAATTTAAAAGTGAAAGATCTTGTCTAGTACGATTCATTTTTATCGAGCGCACGATCCAACGAGAACATTATTTATTCGACCATGATTGGCCAAAATGTTAAAAATAAATAAATTCAAATCAGAAATGAATTTATTATTAAACGTGATTAGGAAGCATATGGGGAGCAAAACTTGCAGTGATCACATGACACAAGTGGATTAGTACAACATGAGTTAACAATTAAAGGACAAGCTATAATCACATTAGCTTTAGCATCACTACATTTGATCAAGAACGATTAGTTTAAGTATCGTTTAAAACGCATATTATAAATAGATTACTTGTGCTCCATTTGAATTAGGAAAAATATAAAGGGGATAGAAAGAAAACATATAAGAAGATAAAATTTTATATTGAATTTATAGTGGAAAATTAAAACAAAATATAATATAATTTTATGCAAAATTTTATTTGTAACTATAATTGTGAAGAACTTTATAGGTACAAGACTCCAAGTAACAAAGAAACAATATATCCGGAGTAGTGAGGAAGTGATGGAGGGAGAAGCACGTGAGAGTGTAGGGATGGAGCCGAGACATTTAAGGACTAACCTCATCAACCTCTCCACTTCCTCGCACGTGCACTGCCCATGTCTCTTACCTTTCACTCTCCTACAAATACAGCTCAGCTCATAACACCATGTTTAATCGATTTGTTGACCCCTTTATGCCGAAGTTGTTGGTTAAACTCACATGGCCTACTCAGCCTTGACCAGAATATTAGCTTTAGCAAATGTATGTATGTATGTATGTATGCAGAACCAAAGTTTAATGAACAGTGAATACTTAATGGAACTTCAACTTTGTAAATCGAGCGGAAAAAAGCATGCATTATTGGGTCAAAATCACTCCAACTCATTGGTTGAATGGGATGGAGACGGACATCTTGACAATCATGTTGTGACATAAGGAGCTAGCAAGGTTTAACCAAGTAAAACACTCTTACAATAAATATGCCGACAGACTACAGTAGAAACAATTCGGCAACGAACCTCAATCCAGAAACACCCCATTTCATTGCTTTAATGGGTCCTTTAATTATCGCGGCACACTCTGTCCCAGTTCTGCAAAATAATGTTGAAATGAGATCATCAGTTAGAAATCGAGGCTAACATGACCACGCTGCCAGCATTCTGTACAGTATAAAAAAATTATTAATTAAATATCATATATTATTAGCAGGGTTTGTAGATGTAAAGTAATACCAAAGTGCCGAGAGTGGATGTCATGTCTATATGCACTCTTTAAAATTGTGGTTGAAAACTTGACAATGACCAGTAAATAAATGCAAATATTATTTATTAAAACATTAATCACGCTGCTATTGGAAGCTCCATTTGAGGGCAGCCAAGTATGCACATGGACATTCATGTTATGTACATTACTACATTTTGACTCCGATGTAGAAACCGGCTCATATACACACGGATAACTGGATTTCCACGTTCTACCAATCCTTTCATATGTTTCAGAATAGTCTATGTCAAGGATCGAGTCAAACAATGAAAAAGATATGGTCTAATCCTTGAAATTAGTTGTCTATCATACGGACTAATCCTTTGTATGACTTTTTATTTATAAAAGCATCTTACCTATGGGTGAGTTACTAACAGAAATCGCAGAGACTACACAACTCTAAAAATATATCAAACCATCCAATAATGTAGAACAATCCATCTACAAGAGTGTATGATGGGCCGTAGGTTCATATGCTTGTTTGTGCATATTAACATTTAGCTGTCCAGAGGAAAAAGATGGCCCATTTATGCCCCATTTATTTATCTATCGGATAAGACCCTGAAAAACTGCAATCAATACATCACCAAGCAAATGCGGTAATTTCCATGGTCTAATGGGTACATAAGCTTACAATTACTAGTTACGACTCATAAATGTTTAGCCAGGAATTGAAAAAACAGGGACATCCTACAGAAAACCATCAACCTCAAATTTTGATCCTATTGCATACGATGCCATCCCATATATCAAATGATAGTAAACAGGAAACCCAAAGAAAACACCCGCAGCGAAAATGGGACATGACAGTTAACAATCTTCGCAAAAAATTATGTCAGTCTATGATAAAGCAACTACAACAAACACTCGCCGCCAGCTCCTGGCCTCTAAAACATCAATCGTAATCAATCCTCAATGAAACAGCAGTACCCATTTAAATACACACTTTACCGATCATAGTTAGCAATAGAGTAAAAGTTTTTGTTCTATAGTAATTTCAATCTCACATGCTAACTGGTGCGTATTATAACCATTCACTCAAACTCACTAAGCTATCACTGTATGGATTTCAGAACAAAAGATTCAAACTTTAAATCCTAGAACCAATAGAAGTAAAGTTTAAACGCTCGCTAGCTAGCTACCAAAAAGTACACGTCATTACAATCCAAGAGGTGAGAAATGCCCGACTCTCTCTAAATGCTCATCTTATCAGAAAATAACCATTCAAGAAGCTACAAGGTAGAACAATATCTCAAGGGACCCAAAAGAATAGCAGCAAGATAAAGTTGCTTACAGATACTGAATTGAAAACATATTCGCAGATTATCAAACCCCAGGATCACTGCAAGGCATACCCTGACACATGGACCGCGAGTTTCCCACTCCAAGACAGGACGTGAGCCGAGCTGAAGACACAGCTGAGTGAAGCGGCAGCAGAGACTGAAGCGAACCCAGTTGACCAATTGACCTGAAAACCCAACTTCAACCCATCAGAACTCAATTAATCCAACAAATTTCCAAACTTGGACAGAAACATCTCACAACGAGGAACCGAGCTCACCTTGGAAATGCCGGAGAAGGACGAATAGGGTGAAGATTCGGTAAAGTGGGTTTCGAGCTGGGTTTGTTAAAAGCGGATTTAAAGAGGTTCATGGCTGGTTTCGAGATTGATCTACATCGGGACGCCATTGGGAGATCTAAGAGCAGTTAGGGTTAGCATCCGGAGCTGGATTGCTGACTAGAGGGCTTTTGCGAGGTTTTGGATGTCCGAACCGAACCGTATTTGATTCGGACAGCCGGTCCAATTAATTAATTCAATTAACCGGTTCAACTGAAGAAGCAGATATCCGCACGAGGGTTTAAGAATATCAATATAACCAAACGCGCACGTTAGTCATCACCCTTCTTCCCCCAAATCTCTCCAAAACCCTAGAGTTCAAACTTCACAGCGATTCGCCTCACTCTCCGGCGAAACATGCCAGGCCTCGTCTCAAATTCCGAAGCTCCGTCCTCCAATGCCGTCGTTCCTTACCAATCTGGAGACCAGTCGCCAGTAGTTTATCCGATTCGGCATGGCATGTCTGCGCCGGTGCACCGGCTAGCCATTTCATGGGGAGCTGGAAACAATCTCCGCGTGACGGTATTTGGAAGGCCGGATTCCGATGATGAAATTGGGGGTAGGGTGGTGGAGGTGAAGCTTAGTGCTGATGATCCGGAAATTGAGAGTGATGCGGAGCGGCGACGGATTGCTTATGGTTCGGTGTCTCCGTTTGCACATTTGCAGAGTCGGAGGAACTCCGTTTCTTTATTGTCGAAGATATCTCCATCTCCGTATAACATTGACTGGTGAGGATTGTGTAACTTTCTGCTGAAGCATTTTGCTAAAGCTGTTTACTTCTAGCTAAAATTTGATCCTGTGTTTGTCTTGGTAAACTTCTAGCTAAAATTTTCTATTATTTGCAGGTGGGAGTATGTGATGGAATACAGCAAAGACATTAAGTCTGTATTAAGCAGTCCTGAGGCTTTACCGGAATCTGTGTTGGGAGATCCAAGGACAGTCATCAAGGTGAATTTCTGAAAGTTCTTGCACATTTCTTGATGACTGATGTGAAACTTTTTCCTTTTGCACTTGGTGTATCTATGAAGGGATGCCCAACTATTTGTTTACTGAGCTTTGGATTTTGGACTTTCAAAGTTTGTGTTTTTCCTTTGTTCTCTTAGAAAACGGAGGACCCGACATGTCTAAAAGCTGCATGGGAGCTGATTGAAATATTTTATGTAGACAAGGAATCTCAATCATGGCTACCTGAGCGGATGGTAGATTGGTTAGCTGTAAGCACCTCTCTTTCAATATGTATTCATCTCTCAATTCCATGTCATATAGCGCCTCGTGTTACAAGAGCGAGAGATCCCACCCCTATTATTAATGGTCTAATGTTTTCTAGGATTTTGACAGCCTCTTCTCCGCAGAGCAAGTGACAGTACACTCAACACTTGTTGACTTCCAAGAAAAATTGATAAACTTGCAGGTTTACAGTTGACTATTTATGTTTCCTTCTATGCCATTTTAGTGGTGTATGGAAGTCATGTAGGTTATGTGGCTTAAGCTTTTGTCTGCCGCAGTCTGTTGAAGATGATCCAAGATACTGGCAAGCAATATCATCTGCACTGGCTCTTGGCTGGTTGGATACTGCAGTAATGAATCAGAAATTTTTTGTCATTTAATGTTGCTGATGCCAGAAGGTTTTTTAGGTAATTTATATGTAGCAATTTTATAGATGAATCATCTAAATTTCAGGTGAAAATGCTTAGGCTACATGGCTCGTATAATTTGGATCAGCTCAGTGATCGTGAGGTTGGTGTTTGTTTGTTTTTATAGTGTACATCTGACTTGAAGATTCATTTTGTAGGTCTTTATTGAGCTTACTCAACTGTATATTATGCTTCAAAAAAAACTGTATATTATGCTTCACAATACAGCCCTGTTAATTCTTCACAGCTGGAGTTTTAATTATTATGTATTTGTATGTATGGTTTATCTATTCTATGACATAAGCAAACATTTAAATGTGTTCCGTTTGACTTAGTGCAGACAGAAAATGGGTTGGTTGAGGCTGTTGCTGTTCTCATCTCCAAGATGCCACGAAGACGTCCTGATCTCGCTGCTGGAACGTTAGGTGAAAATTTTATGTCAAAGCCTGATTTTATGAAGGTAAGTTGAACTTCTTTTTTTCATTTGAAGGTAACCCATGTCAATCTACTTTTTGACATCTGTGTTGGCTATCAGTCCTGGGAGAAGTGGCGAGCACAATTGACTAAGTTAAATAGCAGTGCATATTGGATTCACTGCCGTCACCATCAGACCAGGGAAGGATTAAAAAGTATGCTACAGATCATGCTTGGGGATGTTAACAGCTTATCACTTGCAACACATCACTGGATAGAGTCATACATCTCTCAGTTATTGTACATCAGACCGTTGACTGTGGTTAGTCTTGCTCGATTTTTCTTTTTTGGTAAACTTGCGAACTCGAGAACAGTGTGTGCTCTCCTTGCCCATAGTTTTTCGAAATTGAACCGCGTTGATCTGAACTGAGCTGCATGAAGTTTCTTATATGACAAAATTGAATCTAAATGGAAGTAAACCGAATCTAAATTTTAAGGTGGAGAGACCACACCATTAGACTGCTACAAATTTCCCTCAGGAACTATACGATGATCGTTGATGGTGTTCAATTTCTTCTTCAACTTGTATTGCTCAACTAATCTTCAATTTTATGTGGAAATGATCAAGTCTATTTATTACTATGAATAATATGATAGTGTTTTGTAGGATGCTGGTTAGCTATTTACCATATCTGTTCATCTTAGGGACTGGAAAGCCTGTACAGCCTGGCTCAGAAATGCATTCAATTGAAGCCGTCATTGAGCTCCCATAAGCTGGCAGTGCTTATGATGGGGATTCTCGAAGAGAACACTGAGGTGAGATACGTGTACAGAATCTTTTTTGAGCACCTGTTTTGTATTCTTGTTTATCTATTTTTAATGATTCCTCAATTATTGACAAGCAACAGGTTGTGCTTGCTGAATGCTCAAGATCTTTCAGTCCTTGGTGAGCTTCAGAACTGGCCCCTTACCGCTGTACTTTTATAGCATCTGGTTGTTGTTATAGTACGTGGTTTTTTGTGCCAACTGCCAATATTTGCTATTTCTTTTGGTTAGGATGGTTGCTCACGCAATAGAACTGCTAACTGCTGGGAGTGATGAAGCTGATTTTCTTTTACATGAGGAGCGATCTAACCTTGGGGGAATCAGCATCAAGGAGCTTCATCGTCTTATATATGCTCAAGTTTTATCTTCTCACTCATTAACCTGGCAAGTAAGTATTCAATATGGCTCACAATTTCTAAAAGCTTCCATCTTATAAAGAAATCATTTCTTTTCTTTCGAAAGACATTTCAAGTGGCAGCTTTTATTTTCTTCCACTCTGCATTGCTTTCTAACATTTTTATTCTAAATCAGATTGCTCCAATCTATTTGGCATCTTGTATGAAGCAAGGGATGCCACTGCTAGAGAAATTATTGTCCTATCAACCCGTTGTTAATAATAATTTATTGCTAAAGGTGACTTGCTATTTCGCCCGTAATGCATATTTACTTCAAATACAACATGACATGAATAAGCTCTTCTCTATTCAAGTTATCAAAAATGAATTTTTGCTGAGCAGATTTTAGAAATATGCCGCCTCTATCAGCTGGACAGTGTTAGTATGAATATCATGAAGGTAATTGTACTCTCAAAGAAATAATGTTTCATGCTTTGTGTTTTTACCATTGATGTTTTACCAGTCATCGATTTTATACAAAACAGTTCATATCTAGTAGGCTTGTTAGATAGTGGCTTACAGTTTGTCAAGGAGACATAGATTGACTGATTTTTAGCTTGGTTAGGTTGCTGGAGTTTACCATTGGAAGCAAGGTAGAAAAGGCCTTGGAGTTTACTGGCTTCAACAAGCTCGCGATGAAGTTCGCCTGAACAGGATTGCTCAAACATTGTTTGATTTTGTTGGAAAGTCCATTTCTGACGAAAATTTCAAGGTATCACACCACTTGATGGATTTTTTCAGGCAATATGTTAATTATGATAATACTAGTAGTCACATTGTCATCTTATATCCTTTATCTTTGGTCTGTACTATGTTTATGTTTTTGCACAGGAATGGGAAGGATTGATCGAATTGCTGGGGGCTGATTCCCATTCAGCTGGCGGTCTTGACTTCCTTTACAAGTACAAAATAATTATCTAGCTTTTAAATTGCATTCAGACTCTGATACAAATGACAAGTGACTCCTGGCCACACATCTTGCTTCTTACCTTCTGATGGCTTATCACAGGTACAGGGACTTCAAAAGATCACTTCAGTATGTTTCCCACGGACAGAAAAATGATGCATGTCAGCTGGCTGTAGATTCTTTAATCTCAGTATGTACTTTCGAGTGTCTCGAATCCTTTTTTTAATTTTTTGCATAGTGCTCGTAGCATTTATTTTTATGTGGCTGTTATCTCTCCTCAGCTAATGAAAAGCCCATCGACACCAATTCGGTTCTGGTTGCCTCTTTTATACGACTCGGTAATCACTTTAGGGGAACATTATTCTTTCTAGTTGGTATGCTTTCATTTATAGGACAAAACTTGCTTAAACTAAAATTGTGCAGCTAAAGCTCCTTAACTGGAAGGGCAGACCTCTCCTAAATGTATCCCAGACATACCTTCTCCTCAATAAGCTTCAAGAACTGTCAACTGCAAAACTGCGTCCAAACTTTGTCCAACCAAGCCTTCCACCCGATGCATTGAGCTCAGTAAGGCTGGCACTCGGCACAAATCTGGGCCGTGCAATTTTAGAGGAATAAACAGGGGGACATATTTAATGCTTGCAGACATTGGCAACTCCATTCTAAACCACACGTCAGACACCGGAAATTGTAAGCTTTGCTGATCTGGCGAAGACTACATAAGTTGAAAATAAATTTGCAAGCCCCTGGTGTCATTGGTTGATGTATAGTGCATGTCAAAAGATACTTGGGAAGCTGTACTCGTAGTAACATATCCTCCTGGTTGAAGTTTTTAGTGTTCAGGTAGCTGAAACTGAAAGTTCATCTTTGTTATGTTGTGTATTTAGATTTTAGGGTACTCTTTTTTTCCAACAACAATATAAAATTAGTTAGTATTATTTTCGGCTGTTTTGTTGGGATCAAAGTTAGGATTTCGGTAGGGGAAGGATAGAATGACATAAGTATTGATTTCAGAGTTTGATGGTTGTCCCTTTAAAAATTAATATAATTAACTTCTACACAAATAAATAAATAAAATGACAAAAGTATATCTTCAAAATGGCACTTGGTAAGGTATCTTACTATCTTTAAAAAAAAAAGTAAAAAACTGGTCATGTGCTCTTCAAAAAAACATTGTAAGATGATGAAATGGGCTTTAGCCCAAGTGAATTCCACAGTTTATGTGGCACGTGTCTCGCACGGGCAACGACCACGGAGAACGCAGATGATCTCGCATCGTCGGCGTCGGGGCGAACAAGCTCAACAAGGTGAGCGGCGAAATGACGTCATCATCTTCAATCCGAACATTGGGCGCAGCTCTTCAAAGATTCTCTAATGGCGTCTCATCCAAATGCTCCATTTCCTCCATCAATTTACATAGTAATTTATTCTTTAATCTGATTTTCAGTTAATTTGCACTTATGTGGAGCGAGAACTGCCCTTGCTGGTGAATTGATTTGGTGTGATTTTCGGATTCAGGAGGAAGTGGCTTACTGTTCAGGAGTTTACCATCTTCGGTTACGTCTTCTTCTTCCTTGTGGGATTCTGTGTATGAAGTGAAGTCAGATGCCAGCGGAATGAGGAGGATTTGGACGTCCTCGCCTCTTTGTATGGGTAGGCGTGCCTGCAAAATTGCTGGCAGAAAGGTGATTAAATTCTCTTCATTTGTTTGCTTGTGAGGGATGGAAATTGGGGAGGGTTGTGTTTTTGAAATTTAGGGATGCTACGTAACTGGTGCCACCTGTTTGATGAAATGCCTGAGTGAAGTTTTTGTATTAAGATAGCATCAGTATCATCTGGTTATGAAGATAAATATATGCTGTCGTATTGGGCATAGCTGGTCAATGTGTGAGCTTAGGCGTGATAGCTAAATTACCGAGCATGTGGCAAGGTTTTGTTTTGTTACTCACTGTGGACACATTGTATGCTGTATGTTGGAGAAGAACCTTATTTTCAGAAATTTCAGATTGGAAAATGAGCTTCTTCAACAGGTGTTATTACACTTATGTTACCAGTTGCACCCTGAATGATTAACCGAATAGCACTTTTCCTTTGTTTAAGCCTTGGTTAAAATTTCAACCTTTTCCCGAGATCTTCATTTTTGTTTTTTATTATCATTTTACAGACAGCTCAGAATGCAAAGAAAATGAAGCTCTACTCTAAAATTGGAAAGGAGCTTGTTTCTGTGTAAGTTAGCTGCATTCCTATGATTCCATGTACAATTTACTAATGTTGACACTTGTTTTGCTGAATCAAGGAATTTTTATTTGTTAAAATGGCTTGCATTCTAAACCTGCATAGATGTAAAATAAATAAAAAAGGCCCTTTTTAAGTTTTGATTGCTCCGGTTGCAATTGAATTTAGTTTGCGGATCCGATAATTGTAGTGATTTGGAGATCAATGTTTGTCAACACATGATGCAGGATAAAGAAGGGTGGGACAAATCCAACGTCAAATATTACCCTGGCTACACTAGTTGAGAAATGTAAGGAACTCGATATACCAAAAGACATTGTTGACCGAAACATTAAAAGGGCAACTGAGAAGGGACAAGAAGCATACATTGAGAAGGTTTACGAGGTAAGTGATTTGTTGCTCCTATAATCATAATTTAGGTTTTGTTGTTTGCTATATGCATGACTGTGGCATTGGATAATAGGTATATGGATATGGTGGTGCTAGTATTGTCGTCGAGGTACTGACTGATAAAATTACACGATCTGTGGCTGCTGTCAGAGATGTGGTAAGGGAGTGTGGTGGAAAAATGGCTGATCCAGGATCAGTTATGTTCAAGTTCAGACGTGCACGGGTGGTTAACATAAAGGCTAAAGATGCTGACAAAGATCAGCTTCTTTCCATTGCTTTAGATGCTGGCGCAGAAGATGTTATTGAACCCCCAACTTATGAAGATGATACAGAAGAAGATATGTCTGATAGGTATGATCCAATAATTGAACCTGTAATTACGTCAGTTAAATTTTATAAGCAAATACAAGCATCGTATCTTATGTGTAATGCCCAATTGCTAATTCCATGTCACTTATCGTACAATCCTCCCTGTTTTTTTGAAAGGTACAATCCTCCCTGTTGAATTATCGTACAATCCTCCCTGTTGAATTATATATATCTAGTTGTGAGCTGAATGTGAAGAGCATGGTGTGGCATATCGATTACAATTTGATGCTTGAGCGATTTTGAAACAGATACTTCAAAATTGTGACTTCTAATGAGAACTACCAAGCCATAACTTTGAAACTGCGCGCTGAAGGAGTGCCCTTTGAGCCAGATAATGGTTCAGAACTCTTACCATTGACCACTGTTGAGGTACCAAATTACTATCTATCTGTGCCTATACTTCATTACTTCTGGACATATAGTTTCTTTTATCATATGCAGATCAAATTATAAATTATATCCCACTGATTTAGGTGGATGATGAGGCTCTGGATCTAAACAAGGACCTCATCTCAAGATTACTCGATCTTGATGATGTGGATGCTGTGTACACGGATCAAATATGACCTACTTCACTTTCCTTCCAACATATAATTAAGAAGAGGTACACTCGGATAAAGCATCAAATAATGATGAACCACAAAAGCATGCAGGCATTATCAAATCTTTTTGCAAACACAGCATTAATACTGGCTGGCCTATCAGCAGATGAAAACACAGACAGTTGTATTTTTGTAGTGCAATGAAATTAAAATCTTATTCTTATGTCATTACATATCATCTGGATCAGTTTTATTTTACATCTACCCCATCTCAGGTATGATCAGCTACTGTGTATATATTTCCGGCAACTCTGGTTGGTTGGATAATATTTGAATTCTGAATATTGTGAGGACATCACAGATATCATATGATCAACCATATTCAGGCTCCATTCTGAATCAGATATTTCAACCACAACCATTAAACAAAAGAATATGGCATGTATGGAGCCAAAAACTTCCGTACAGTGGGGTTAAATGGTACTAGCATTATTATTTGAGTCCCAACAAAGGTCCAACGACCACACACACACACACACTTGGGCAAGCAAGCAGCCGGCCACACCCACCACAGCTAGCAACAACTCATTGGAACTGTACAAGGGAAGAAAATGAGGGCATGCATGCAACAATAATTAAAGGACATTGAAAGGTACCTATGGATGGGGTTCCCCGTTTTTGGAGGGGTACCCCCTTTCGTTATCTATACTAAAGTTAGCTGAAAAGGATGACTCTTATGTTACGATCAAACTAGTAATAATAATGATCGTTTATCTATACTAAAGTTAGCTGAAAAGGAGGACTCTTATGAGTACGATCAAACTAGTAATAATGATTAAGGTCCAGGTCCTCATCAAACACAACAGTATATAGCTCTTATTATGGTACGATCAAACTACAGTAGTAATGCCCCTTGGTCATGCCGGTTTGTTGTCTGTTTTAGTGCTATGAATTGAGAAAGTTTCCAACAAAAAAACTACAGTAGTAATAATGATTAAGGTCCTCATCAAAGACAACAGTATATAGTGAGTAGAGAGATGTTGTACTTTGTATATGTGTGTTTTTTACAGTATCTACGTATATAGCAACGCTTATATATGATTGGTTTTACGAGGTTGCCGTCATTATGTCCTTGTGTAAACATACAGTGCTTTTTATACGTATATCAATAAGAACACAGGTCATAAATAACATGGTACTTAATCTTCATTGATAAAAAAGACATCATACGAAAATTAATCTTTCGAAATTATATATGATACTGTATTTTTTACAAGGTTCTAATGAGTGATTCACCAATGCCAAGAGTTGAGATCAGTATGTATATATATATAGGAGCGGTCAAATGTTACAAGCTTCTTATTGTGTTACGTGTGACGGAGCTTCTGATTGGTTATTGAAAATCAAAAAATCAATCAGAAGCGAGGAACACCGTAACTACGGTGCAACCTCACCCACACAACCCCCGTGCTTGTGAGGTGCACTGTAAGCCACGTGTTCCTCGCTTCTGATTGGTTTATTCTTTTCATCAACCAATCAAAATCATGTAACACGTAACACTCTAACAACATGTAACATTTGAACGCCCCCTATATATATAGGGAACAAAATAGTTTCAATTAGTCAAGTTATTTTTGCATCATGAGCAGTGAGAGATTTTTTGCCCCTTCAGCGACAGCCGGTGTTTGGTCAGTGATGGTGGGGAAGAGAAATTAATTAGTGAGAATGAGAGTGACCGACGTACCGACATTTCACTGTATAAATCTGTTCCATGTAAAAGTAAAAAACAAAACAAGATTGTGCCCGACATTTGACCACATCATCATATTAGATGGGACTTCATTTTTCTTGTAGCTATCTATTCAACCATCTATCTAAAGACTACTAGTAGTACGTAACATTTACAATAAAGTTTTTAACAAAACTGGGACGCTGTGGCTTGTGGGCAGGTTTTACACAGACACTTACTCAAATCAAATCAAACAGTTGAGTGTTGAGAGAGACAGAGTAGAATATGTGTTAAGTTGGAATCATCATGACGTAATAAATGGTATAGGATTTAGCATTTGGCCAAAAGCTAAAATGAGTGCTAGATCCGATTTTAGACCCTGGTCCTAGTCCAATTAGGCCTCACAGGTCCTATAATGGTCCAACTCAAAAGGGTTTAGGGTTGGTAAGCCTTCGATTTAGGATGGTTCGAAATACGAATCCGATTTAAAATTGTATATTCATTGATTTAAAGACATTCTTAACATAAAAAGAATATGTTTTTCAAATACATCAAATCTCACACGCTCAAACTAGTATCATTTGCATTTAAAGAGTTATTTATCGATTAATTTAATCATCCATATATGGTCTAAATTAGCCCGAGTCCGAATAACCTTATGAAATGAAGAATCGATAATGACGTTAGGTCTGATAAATTATCTCAGGGTCGATCCCTAAGAGCATCCCCCACCATGATCAAAAAAACCATACCATACCATCCATCTCTCTCATCCTTTTTCTCTCTCATCTAATTATCCCTCATGGTTTTTTCAATCACATGCACCCCCACCATGATCCAAAAAAAAGTTTATCATCAATCTCTCTCATCACTACATAAATTATAGCTCATAAATGTTAAGATTAATAAAAATATATCAAAGTGTATCTCGTTTTATAGAGCTCAAAAAATTATGAATATTGATATTTATTTTGATTTTTTTTAATTTGTAATTTAAAAGATATATTCGTTGCAAGTTCAAAATAAAAACTGTACCGTTTCTTACACAGGACACGTGTCGCGTTGCGATTGGCTCAATTCTCATGCTCAAACCATAAAAAAGAGCATGAGATGCTCATTTTCATAAAAACCATGTGATGCTTTTTTTGATGCTCAAAAAAATCATAATGGGGATGCATGATTTTTTTGATTATCTCCCATGCTCACTTTTGATGCTCAAAAAAACCACGATGGGGATGCTCTAATGTGCAAAACACTAGGACTAGGGTTTATCAAAAACATTACTCAAACCGGTCTGATAGGAATAGGACTTACCGGGGCCGTTTCAAAGTCATATTGCTTTACCAAAAAGGCAGCAGAAGAGGCAGACAAAGCAGTATGGGCAGCTTTACGTTTTTTTCACCTTCCACTGATATTACGTTTGCTCCATTAATGACATGCATGCACTTGTCAACACACTCCATTTCCCCAAACATGACGCATAACATCATGCACAAACACTGTTGCCTTCCTCTCCAAATTTTTTTTGTGATACGTTCTACAAATGCTAAAAAAATACTTATAAAATTTTCCATTACTTTCTCATTTTTAATTTATTACCTTATTTCAAATAAGAAATCTAATTTTTTTTTTTCAATTTTAGTAATTTTTGCATCAATTTGCATACTTTTTTTTTGAATTCTAATTTTTGAGAAATTTCAAGGTAAAAAACTCATGAATTTGATTAATGGATTAACTTAATTTGAACGAATTTATTTTTACAATTATTGATGATATGATTAATAGAATGAAACATGTGCATTGATGTAAAATTCACTAAATTGGAAAAATTAGTTTGAATTGAGGCGATAGCTCAAATTAAGTAATGCTTTTTTTTTTGTGAAATTTGGCCTACTTTTATGATATAAACAAAGGATCAAAGTTCTTAATAAGTGTTGTCGACATAAAGAATATTTGATATTGAATATCGATTAGTAGTGAATGTTTGTGAAATTCGTTATGCATGATTCTCATAATCAATGCCTAGAGGGGCACCTATATAGATCGATCTAGCACTAGTTAGAAGTAGAAATAGCAATAGAATTATATATGTTAAATTGCATTTTAGGTGACACTTTTTCCAAATTCCAATAGTCTACTCTAAAAAAGGGTTTAGTTATGCGACTTAATGAGTGTCATTATATAAATTAAGAATGATTATACCTAATAAAATAGCATAGATTGACAATATACGTACAATACGTATGATGGAATCTTAAATTACAATGATCACCCCAAGTAAGATTAAATACAAAAATCTGTCTATTTGAATTGGATTTCATTATTCGTTTATTTTGTGTGGTGTGAGATTGCAGTTTGCACACACCTGAATTTAACTTCTTCTTTTTTTGATGGGCTGAATTTAACTATTTAATTATAACTTATTCGAGGGGACAAAGTAGTTACATTATTTGAATTTAAATTCACTTCGTCACTGTTGATTTGGCAGCCCACTTTTACTTAACATATATAAATACACTTCTATCAAAAAAACATATATAAATACACCATGTTGTACTATTATTAAATTACAAGTGTAAACTTATCCCCAAAAAAAAATACTAGTACTAATATATTTCTTTTTTTATAAGAGTACTAACATATTTCAACATTTGTCTTGGGAATATTTGATGTAGAGTTATACTTTTGTTTAAATTAACTAAGGATTGGGTATCAACAAGCCACCACCCATATTGGCACTAACTATTCTAAATAATAAGTTTATTGAATTATGAAATTTTGGATTAGCATCTCCAAATGTTTTTATAACAAAGAAATCAAAAGTTACTATAAGTTTTTTTTAATGATGGATTATAATTCGTACAAGACTTCAATCAATTTAATTATAATTCCTTTGGAACATTATTATATAATTAATATGAATCACTACTACAGACATGGCATTATGCATAATGTGATTTTTGAACCGATGCATCATGTCTTGTCTGTAGCAGTGAATATCCGTATGTTGAATTAGGGGTGGGCAAAACCCGGTCTGAATTTTAAAACCACCCGCACCGCACCGCAAAAATGTGTTCGGTTAATCGCACCTCTTTTGAAAAAAAAACAGTTTGTTAAAAACCGCACCACAACCAAATAAAGCGGTGCGGAAACGGTTCTTTATCTCAAATCATTCGTTTTAAACCGCACCGCATATAAATAAATAATTCAAAATTATTACATATAAAAATAAAAACAAATAATAATTTCAAGCCCAAGCCCAACAAAAAACGTGCGAATTTGAATTCTTCATTCCGTCGTCGATTGTTCGTTCTTCACTTCTTCCGCATAGAATATCTTCTTTTTCTCCATTTTTTATGTCAACTTTGAAAATCGATTTTTAAGCCAAACCGCACAGCAGGTGCATATTTAGTTTTAACTTTTATAATAAGGTTTACGGTTTGAAAATTTTACATACTAGCCAATGTGATGCGGTTACGAATTTATTCTTAAATCGCACCAAATCGCACCACGCCCACGCCTAGGTTGAATCATCTAAAACAGAAATATAACTGACATATTTGTATTTTGCATTTGCCATGTTCACTTTTGGCAATGATCCTCCAAATAATATATTTATGCGATTATTTTTATTTAAATAAGAAGATAATCATGGGTGATGCGAATTGCGTATCCAAAGAAGATCTTACGCAACACCAAAAAAAAACGAAGGAACTTACGCGCTACCAAACGTCGTTTGTGCATGATTATTTAAAAATTGAAAATTTAATCTGTTGTGTACAGAAAAAAATTTCAATTTAGCTTAAATTTGGTTTTCCTGTAGGCAATTTTCAAATTTGTTTTCTAAAATGGTCACATTCCTTTAGGCGCGGTGGTCAACGACGCCTAAGACATAAAACATCATTGCCAATAGCGCTTTAATCCCAGTGTCATTCGTTACTCTATATAATGCTGCGTCACGGATTTATGTGGGCATTTTTATTAGACGCGATTAGTAACAGCGGCTAAGTTGAGATATTTTCTCTTCATGTCATCGTGAGATAGAGAAAATCTAGGAGAAAATATCTCAACTTAGGTAACAGCGCCTAAAAATATTGCCACATAAGCTCATGATTAAGCATTATATCGAATAAAAAACACCACTAGGATTAAAGCGCTGTTGCCAACGGCGCTTTATGTCTTAAGCGGCGTTTGCAACATTGCCTAAAAAAATATGACTATTTTGAAAAATCAATTTGGAAATTGACCACACAAGGGAATCAAATTTGAATTTAAGCGTAATTGGAAATTAACTCTTTTGTACAATGTGCCAATATTTGGCTGACACGCGGCGCGTGCATACTGCCGACAATCGCTTTCAAGCTTCTAACGTTCCACGACGCATTTCTTTACATTTTTTTTATGAGTTGTAAAACAAATTTAAGTTTTATGTTCATGAGTCTGGGGAGGTGGTCTGTTGATTAAGGAGTGCATTAAGATAATATTACACTCTAAGTTCAAGTCCTGGGGCCACTATTTTTCCTATAATTTTCTCTATTCATTTTCCTCATCCCGCATTGCCCTCGTGGGTGCTTCCTCCGTCGTGGAGGATGTGCCGAGTATTGAAAAGTTGAGAAAGTGTATCAGATGATTTCAGATCCGATCAAGATGTCTTGCTAGAGTCTATGTAGCACGGACACGGACACGGAAAGACACGTGGACACGCCAAACTCAAAATATAAAAGAAGTGGACACGGCAGGACACGTCGACATAAATTATATAAAAATATAATTATAATTAATCATGCGCAGTTCTTTTGTTTAAAACAAATATTCAAACATTAAAGTCACAAAAATGCATAAAAAACTCATAATGCGTTTTCTTGACTATCTTCAAAGAATACACGTGAGGTTGAGCAAGACGTGTCGGCCGATTGATTCAATTTTTAAAAAAAATCGGTTTAATTCGAAGTTTCGGCTGATCCAAGTGTCCGAGGCGTGTCTAAGTATCTGAGGCGTATCCGAGTGTCCGACACGGCAAGTCACCAAAAAATGGGGTGTCCGTGCTACATAGGCTAGAGTTGTAGAGATCAATATATAGAGGAGCACTCAAATGAGAACCCCTTATTTTTTCGAGAACTTTAGACCCCAATCGTAACTTTCCAAAATGCAAGTTGCATTTTCTAAGATGCATTTTGGTGATGACACATTTTATATATAGATGATGAGGCGTAAAAAAGTTTTATGTTCATGATCTCACCATTGTAGCCTTTTCTGATTATAAATTTAAAATTATAAAAAAAAACCAAAAGCAACACATTCTTATAACCTTTGTTATTTTTTTTAAATTCGATCTCATTTAATATAAATCGTTTGTAACTTAAGTTTTGTTTAATGGTGGTAATTGAGGAAGTATCATAAAGAAAGATGAAGATAATGTTCCTCTTTATCTAACATTTGAGAGATACACAAAACATTAAGTTTCAATTATTAACGTTTGATGAGGTATCTCTCTTCACTATGACAATGAAATATAATTTAAAAAAATTTATCAGAGTAATTTTGCTTCCTCCAAACGCATCTACTTTTGACATTAAGCACCATCAGCTAGACCCACAAAGTGTCATCCAACTTTACTGCTAATTTTGCGCATATGTTTTGTTGTTGTCATGTTTTAAATATTAAATTATAAATTAATATGAAAAAGAAAAGTTCAATTAAAGTGGAGATGGATTTTAAATGAAGTCGGTTGAGAAACATAATCTATAGATGAAAGAAAAGGTCATTGAATATAACATAACTTTTAATCATTTTTGTGTGACTTCACACAAACGAATTATTAGGAAACACCTTTTATTTCTCATCAATCAACATTGCACAGTGAAAACACAACTAATGTCCCAAAATGATGCTACTTCTGAGTTTTGACTCAAGGGTTATAGGTCAGATGAAATATATATTGATATTTTTTTCCCGTTAATTTCATCAAAAAAAGTCAGCAAAACCTATAATATAATCCAAAATGTGTTTGTGTTGGTCAATGATAGCATGGATGATTTTCTGTTTTGCAAATTTAATTCTTCTGTTGACAAAGAACTACGTACTAAAATATACTGCTACTCTGGATTATAAGCAAAAATTGGTGAATATTTTTACATGATGGTTGATAAGTCTAGTTTTCGACTCATTAATAGCCATGTTTCATTATAGTTTTAGTTCGTTTCCGACGATACTTTGATGTCATTTGACCTCTTTTCTCCACGTTTCAGGTACAAAACAAGATGTTCTCAGTGTCAAAGCCAAATTACGGAAACTCGGGAAAAATCAGAGATTCTGAGCAACAATGAGCAGAAAATGGCCCCAGCCGACCGGCTGGGAAATTCCCCCCATGTACCAGCCGGGCGGCTGGATGGATGGCACGGACTCAACAGCATTCTTCGCACCTCAACCCGATCGGGTGGTCTCGTCAACCGATCGGGTGAATAAGGCTTCCAGACTGCCTGCATCAAAAAGATCTCCAGCCGATCGGCTCATGAACCCAACCGGTCGGGTGGAGAAGAGCTACCAGACTGCCTTATCAAGACCATTCTCAGCCGTGCGGCTCAAATGACCAGCCGACCGGCTGGATGAACATTTCAGAATCGACTGAACTCACCCTGCGCCAGCCGACCGGCTGAGATCCGAAGGCCATGGTCAGCCGACCGGCTGGGCCTGTTATAGCAGAATTTCTACCCGGGGCTATAAATAGAAAGTGGCTTGTTTGACCTAGGCATCTGTGATCTTGGGGGGAAAATTTCTAGAAAAAGAGATTAAATCAAGGTCATCAATCATCATCCAACCAAGGAGGAGTGACGATCAAAGGGAGACATTAGGATTAATCATCCTACTTCTATCCCTCTTCTATTCTCTTTGTAGTTTCTATAAACCCTACTCACACCATGTTGTCTTACATGATGTGTGAGTAGTCCCATTGTGTTTTGAGGGTTTTACAACCTTCATTGGTACTCTTTGATCATGTATACACATTGAACATACAATCTATGGTGTTGATTTCATTTTCTCTTGTGCTTATTCTATGACATGTTACCAAGTGTTTGATAAAATGCCTAAGTGACATGTTCGTCTTATAATTTGATCTAAGCAGTATCGAGAGAGCTTAGTGATGATTTGGATAAGCTGAAAATGATCATATCTAGTGTTTATGAGAGTAAATGCATGGATGTGAGGTTAACTAGAACTTAATGCGCCTATAACATTTATCGCCTTAGGAAGAGATTCCAAGGATAATAGTGCTATAGAGTGAGTCAATAACTTGAGAAAGTGAGGTTCTAACTAGGATAGCTTGACTAGGACTAGATTCAAACGAGAGTTTATCTACCTTAGTCTAAGCTAGGTTTTAAACCAATTGACACTTATGAATGACTTAACTCTTGTGTGCATGATCATTGGGGAAATGCCAAGGAGGGGAGTAACCCCTCGAAATTCTCTTTAATTTAATTAAAGCCCCCTTGAAACCATTTCCGTGTTTGTTTTAAATTGGAAACCATCTCATAATCGATTTGAAGGAGTAGCTAAGTTGAAAATTTGACTCTCCTTGTGCATAATCGAATTACTCTCTTGGATTCGCAACCGATCTTACCGGTCAATTATAAATTCTTTTGACTATACAAAAATTACAATTGTCAATAGTTAATTAATTGGGACTTAAAAGTACTTTCTGTCTCCCAAACTTCATATATCATTGATTTTTAAATTTCTCAAGGAACATTGAGGATCAAGTATATTCCAGTAGGGCATACTCTCCCGCGCCTCAGTGAGCTCCGGTGTTCAAATCCTCCTAACTCATACTAACAATTACTAACCCCTTGTAATCAAAAAAAATTCTCGAGGAACCTTGAAGCTAGCTGTCAATTGAGTCTCGTCACTGACATTCACTTACAAAAATAGTACAACTGGAGACAACAAACAACGTACATAACCTGATAACCATGAGATAAACTAATTATAATAAATGATGGGAAAATGAGTTTCACTGATAGCGAATAATTACCACTTTATTAAATAATCAAAGATAACGGATTATTAATCATAAATATTTTTTTGTTCATCAATCATTTCATAATTATTATTTTTTTGGCTTACAATGCTTATAAAAAAAAATTGGCTTACAATGATTTCCCAAACCAGAAATGATTAGAAGATCACAGTTATTCTGAATGCAGGTGCAAAAACAATCCATAATGCAATGATCAAAATGATATAAATTGTGATCTAAGTACAGATTTACATTCCCACACCAACACATGTAAATTGTGTTTATTTATTTTAACCACATATGTGGGAGTATTATTGATAGAGAAAATGAGTGGAGAGGATATCTTTGATTATTGACATGGAATTGAAAGCTTGTTTTGGAATCATACAATAAAGTCGAAATCATCATTTTTAGAAAATTATGTGGGTGTGAGTGAGTGTCCCTACACTACATTACACACACAAGTCTGATATATGTCATTCAACAAAGCTATAAAAGAGAACAAGATTAGTTTCAACTTGGTGGGGCCTCATGTTCTTTCTTACCCTTAACTCATTATTGTACCCTTTCTAGCTACCCTACATACAACTCTCTCTCTCTCAATTTGATCACATTAGCTACCCTATATATTTGTTGCATGTTTTATAAGTAGCTCATTCATCCGTACACAAATATTATATATAGCCATTCTAAATTATTAGGGGTTTACACACAGAATGACAACCTGATATAGATGTATATTTGTCATTATTTTTCCAATAATGTTTCCAGGCATATTTTACATTGGTTGACTATATGACAATAATGTATTCATAAATTTCCCAAAACAAATCAAAATCAACATATTTTTGGAATATCTATCAAACAAAAACAAGTGATATTATATTTAAAGAAACATGCATTATTATTTTTTACTATACAAGTTGTCTTCATACATATGGTATTATCTTATAGTCAAATTTTAGCATTGCTTAACATTATTATTCAAGATAAATTAGTAAATGTAAAATACTATATTAATATATGGCAAACTGTACTTGATAAAAAGTACTCAATATTTGTGATTTTAATCATCTTTTTTTTTTTTGAACTTGAAGATACAATGATCAATATATGCAAGCATAATCATGGTGAACCAGCAGCAAAATAAATGTGCTAGCAAGGGCATTATTCCATAAATATATTTATGATAGTTTTTTTTTTGGTAGTACCATATATATGTAATTTTGTTCTCTCTACAAATACAAATTTTGACAATATGCAAACCAAAATAAACGTACTTTTTTTTTATTGTAAAATATTAAACGTACTTAAAAACGATGATGTTCACTAGAGAGTAGAGTAGAGATGATCAGTCCATCATGTTGTGTCATGTCTTGCCTAAAAACAAACTGAAATTAATTGCTCATGCTACTCATCCACCTTCATTAAATTTGTACTATTTCAGCTCTGTTACACACATAATTACTGAATACCATCGCAATCAAATCATTCACATTCTTCTCGTGATCATCTGACCGGCCAAACGGTTCCGGTTCTTTCAACGGAAAATTATGAATAAAAAAAATTGAACAAAATGAGAAGATAAACACTCAATTGTACAAAGTTGAAATTCATGGCATTTTCCAGAAATACAAATAGATATTACATCATTATTCCAGTTAGATACACTATTCATACATATTTTCATCACATATATGCACTGAACTGCATTTTAATTTGCATTCTGACACCCAAAATGAAGAAAAAAAAAGTCATCCCTTCCGAGATAAAAAAAAAACTCAGAAGAGACTTTTTTTTTTTTTTTGATGGAAGAGACTAATTTTTTTAAAAATAGGGGGAAAAAAACACACACCATTTTGATAATATAATTCACAACAAAAACACACCAAGCTCACAAATTCAACTTCTTATTCACCATGGCCGGCGATCAGATATTCTCCGGCGGCCAACACAGAACATCGTCAAACGCATTGCAAGATGAAAGACTGAAACTGTTCATCATCGGAATTTGATCATCCATCAGCAACAACGGCGGCGGGTACACCCACCCACCCGAATAATCCATCAACAAGAAATCGCAGCTTCTTTCTGCCGCCTCGTCCAGCCTCGGGAGCTGCACGATCTCCCAAAGCTCTTCTTCCTCTGCCAACGACGTATCATCGGCCGAGGAAGATGTAATGGACGAGGCGGGAAGGGACGGGGAGAGATTGACTTGGTCCATGGCTGCTGCTTTAGCAGCCGCAGCCTGTACGTCTCGAGGAGATTTTGAAAGAGGGCGAGGCAAAGAGCTGGCGAGTTCAGGGAAATTGAGTATCGCATTGGCGCCTTTGATGCTCATAGCCGCCACGTCATGCGCACGCGCCGCCATTTCTGGAGTCGGGAATGTCCCTAGCCAGATTCTCGACTTCTTCCTCGGCTCGCGAATTTCCGATACCCACTTCCCCCAGTTCCGCATCCGTACGCCTCTGTACACTGGATGCTTGCTCTCGCATTTCTCCTCCCTCGGCCGCTTCTTGTCGTCCGCCTCTCCCGACGTCGCCGTTTTAGTCTTTTTAATCTTATCGTTTTTCCTTTGCGATGTAGTTGTCGTTGTTGTCTTGGACTGAGTCGACTCTGCCGAGTTGGACGAGCTCTCAACGGACTCGAAACTCAAAGAGGGCTCGATCATCGGAAACCCCATCAGTCAAAAAACCCTAATTAACCCCTTTTCGTGAAATCGCAGAAAGATCAGAGATTGGGACTCAATCTACGTACATCATCGCACGAACGAGCACCAACTGTTTGACGAAAAGCACAAGAAAACAATAACAGCAAGACACTCTTTTGGCAATGAGGAGGGGAAGTTGGGGGAGGTGGTCTTTAATGCTAGCACAAACAGGTGAAAACCAAACCCTAATGTTACCATCATGGCCTTTCATCACAAGCTCTTTATATAAGGAAATACGTAGTAATTAAGACACTTGGGACCATCAAATATAACTGGGTCCCATCACTTCTGCAAAACATATATATTTTTTTGATAAGCCTGCAAAACAAAAATTGAAACAGCTTTTCATGATGTGAATAAAATTTTAACCCTAAAAAGTTTTCATCAACAATGTGCTTCACTACTGTTCAACTTTATGAACATGAACAATCCCACCTTGGATTTTAATGGAAATTATTATTAAATGGTTGAGCCCTAAATTTGCAGGTCATTGTGTTGTGTCCTTCAATTTCACATGCCAAAGCTGGCTTCAACAATGACAACCTGCTTCATATGGGGATTGCCAAAAATAGACTAGTGTTTGAGAATGTCAAACATGATGCCAAAGCTAAGCTATTGCATCAGTTAATTAAGGTCATTATATTTACCAGTTTTTTTTGGTTGATAAACATTATATATATTTACCCAGTTGAAGCTGGCAGCCAGGCTCATTTTTGGACTCTCACACAGTGAATGCATTTGTTAGCTAGGTCAGAGTTTAGTTTCAGAGAGCATCAGAGTCTCTTAAGCAGTCAATGATCACGTTTTGGCACAGCAGCTTGTGAAGTGTGATAAAAACAATGCATCACTGTTCATTTCTCATTACAAGTTGCATACATTTCACATTTTGAGTCCCTACCATATGAATGGCCACCACTCAGCGCTTCTGCTATAAGATTTTACCAGCAGCTCCAGTTTTGTGTTTTTAAACCTGAGTTGGTCGACATGAATATGACTTTATCATTTTAGCAGCAGCTCCAGTTAGGTTTTCAAACCTGAGTTGGTCGACATGAATATATTAAATAGAAGAAATCAAAGTTAATGTCTTCTCTCTCTCATCATTTGTCCCAATTTAGGGTTTATATTTACAGAGAAGCATTCGGTTGAGAATCCTTAAAAATTCGAGAATTTTTGAGAATTCAAATCTCATTAGATCATGATGCATTTTTGAATCTGCATGTGACACATGTTCAAAAAGCAAAGTAAAAAAGTGGTTTTGACTTTGCATTAAATGCATATTGGAAAGTGTACATGGAACACGTGTCACCACCAAAATATATCTTTCAAAATACATCTTGCATTTTAAAAGATGAAGACTGAAGTCTCAAATTTTCGAAATTTAAAGGATTCTCATTTAAACCATCCTCTCTACTGGCATCTGTTAAATAAATTTTATAAATTCTTGTTGCCAGATACTCCGTATATATCTGCCACGTGTCAAAAAGGCTTTTAAGATACATATATGATTTGGCTGGCAGGTTTGATTTCTATATTTTCTCTTCTTCTTTTTTTGATAAATGATTTCTGTATTTTCATTTGTGGTGAGGTTTGGTGGACAGCTACAAGAAAGTTGTGGATGTGTACCTATGAGGGCTATGATACACTACTACAAAGTCTTTATTAGAGGGCAAAACCACAGCATTACTGTTTCATTTAACTTTTCAAAAAAAAAATATCTAAAATTTACTGACTAAAGCTTGAAAATTTAAAACTATAATATACACTTAAATTTTGGGAAAATACAACATTTCACAAAATTTGTTACCTCTAATTTGACAATCAACAGAGCTTTCGAAAACAATGTATATTTTCCTACATTTTATATTTTCCAAGATATAGCTAGACACGTTTTATTTTTCATTTTTTTTTGCAAGTGGCGTGCAAGCATTTCTAAGAGCTACACATTGCTATATACATCAAGTTGCATCTCTTTAAATTTTGTGGTCTCTCTACTTTTATTGCAATACAAATAATTAATATGCCACCAAACATATATTAAGTCTCATCACATCTAAATGGGTCCCACACATATCTCTATAAACTATAAAGCATTCATTCATTCATTCATTTTACTTTTCTTTTTCTCCAACAATATTTGCATTCATTTACTTTTAGTGAAACTTATAACACTCACATCCAAATTTTTTAAGCAAGTTTTTTTTATGTGGTTAGTGGGTTAAAGTTAGTATCTGCTCATTTTGAGCTGATGAGGACTTGAACCCTGGCCACTTTAGGCGTAAGGGAACGCCCTTCCACTGGGGAAGCAAGTATTGATATATATGCATATGTTGGGGGAGTTGAGGAGGATCAATATCCTCCATACAATTGGCTTTACTCAAAAGTCTCAAAACACCTATATATATATAGCCTCTTAAATTATTAAAGCCTCTTGACACTGTTGGAAAGCACCATTTTGTATAGGGGTAGGCATTTGATTTAGGGTCAAAATGCCATCAGGGTCACCCTTACCTGCTCGATCCGTACTCTGCCCTACCCTATCCTCATACCCTAATGTATCCTGTCCACAAGCCTAACGCATGGTAAGGGTCATGAAAAAAATAGACTCTACCCTTCTATCATGTCCTCCTACCCTAATATAATACCCTGCACTCCTACCTTATCATACCTTGTCTTATCCTATTATTTTCATTCATATTATGAATTTTTTTCAAAATATGCTTAAATTGCCTTACTTGACCATATCCTAATATTATCCTGCCCATGGGTACCGACCCGACCCTCCCGATCCGACCCGACCCGATCCTAATATTACCCTGCATATGGGTACCCTACGGGCTTAAAAAAATTGCTCTACCCTGCCCTTACCCTGTCCCCTAATGTTCATAGGGTCATTGAAAAATGATCTTACCCTGCCCATTGCCGCTCGCTAATTTTGTATATGTATAAATAGAATAGGATAAACCTAACAATGTAGGTCTTTTAGTTACTACCGACTTTTAATTAACAATGGTACCTTTTTCTGTACCACCACATAAACATAATGAAAGTAGTTTCTTAACTGTATATCACATCTACGGAATTACAGTAATTCAGTACACTCTATTATAAAGAGACACAAACCATGTAAATTTAATGAAACCCTCTCTCTCATTGATCGTCCTTTGCTATAATTTTTTTAGGTACACAAGTCATGTCCTGTTTCGATCATTTCGCAAAAATCAATCATATCATCAAGTATTATTGTACATTGCCTGATAGCTCATTCTAGTAAAATCCCATTTCGCGGTATAATTAATTGCACGAGAAAGTTTGTAGTGATCATAAGTTGTTCCTCTAAATGATGGATTTATTTATTTATTTATTTATTTATTTAGAGGAACATTTAAAGAATCTCTTCATGTTTCAAGAACTTAAGATTTCAATTTATATATTTAAAATTTGGTCAAAAAAATTTGTACATTTAAAAGTATATTATATAATTATTGTGGTGCTGACACGAGTTTCATGTGCATATTTAAACTATCATTTATTACAAAGTCAAATACACAAAGTTTAATTTCGTTAATGGGACACGTATCAGATGGACATTCGAATATACATCTTGATTTAATGATCAGATTGGGATTCAAATTTTCGCGAGTTATAATGGGGTACTCAGGGCAGGGCCTGTCCGTTTGAACTGAAATTTAGCTTAGCTGAATTTAATTTAGTTTATAGTAGCTGAATTTAATTTATTTTAGCTGAACTTAATTTAATTTAGTTTAACTTAATTAGATTAGCTTTGATGGTTTTATTTATTTTAGTTTAATTTAGTTTATATCAACTTAACGTAACTTATCTAACATCATCATCATTACAACAATCATATAATCATCATATCATCTATCATCATCGTCATCACCACATCTTCATCATATCATCATATTACCATCATCATTATCATCACCATCACCATCACCATCAAATCGTCATCATCATCACAAACATCATCAGCATCATCATCATATCACCATTACCATCACCATATCATCATCATATCACCATCATCATAATGATAATCATCATCTTTACAACCATCATAATCAACATATCATCATCATGTCACCATCACCATCATCATCATATGATCATCATCATCATATCACCATCATCATCATCACCACCATAATCTTCATATCATCACAACCATCATCATCATATTACCAGCATCATCATCATCATCATCATATCACAATCAGCATAGCATCATCATCACAAATATCATCATCATATCACCATCACCATATTATCATCATATCATCATCGTCATCATATCACCATCATCATAATTATAATAATAATAATCATCATTATCATCATCTAATCAACTTCATCATATCATCAACATCATCATCATCGCCATCATCATCATCGTCCCCATCATCATCATCATATCATCGTCAACATGGTGATATGATGATGATGATACAATGATATGATGATGATGGTGATACAATGATGATGATGATGGTGACATGATTATATGATGAAGAGGATGATGAAGAGGATGATGATGACGATGGTGATGTAATGATGATATGATGGTGGTGGTGGTGGTGGTGGTGGTGGTGGTGGTGGTGATGGTGATGGTGATGGTGATGATGATGATGATAATGATGATAATGATATGATTATGATGATGATTATCATTATGATGATTATTATGATGTTGATGATGATGATAATAATAATCAACTTAAATCAAGCAAAATTAGCTGAATTTAGTTTATTTTAGTTTAGTTTAGCTGAATTTAGTTGAACTTAGTTTAGCTGAATTTAGTTGAACTTAGTTTAATTTATTTTAGTTTAGCTGAATTTAGTTGAACTTAGTTTAATTTATTTTAGTTTAGCTGAATTTAGTTTATAAGTATAAATATAAAGTAAAAAGGACAGGACCTCAATAAACCGCTCTCTCATGTCGGTATTATAGTAACTATCCTTCTTGAGGATGTGGGGGTCTCTATAATAATGAGATATGTGATTGATGAAATGAGATGGAACCACATCTCATTATTGAAATGGGTCATTATGGTGCGCTGTGGGTGGTGGTTGGGCGGGATGGAGGGGGCAGTGTTGTAGTCACCTTTTTGTGTTTGACTCGTTTCTTTTACATTATTCATTCTCTTTAAGCGGATTCACTTATAAGAGTTTTCTGTTTTATTTTTCTTCCTGCTCTTGGGTTGTTTTTGGGATCGTCGTTCGTTGCTTATTGCTCAAGGGGTACCCTCACTTCCATGGGCGTGAGGCGAAGTGGAGCTGTCGATTGCTCTTATTTCGGCGTATTCCATTGTCCGTGCTACTCCCAGCTAGATGATATTTCTTAGCTTTAAGTCCTCTTTTATGCCTTTTCTAAAACTGGAGTATTTTGGAGAGCACTCCGCCCAGGTGCCAAGCGCCCTGGGTTCAAGACCCTCCAAAATTAAAAAAAACAAAAATTAAGGATCAATTATTTAATAAAAAAAGAGCTGGAGTGTTTGCCTTGACAAGAAGCAGTTCGAATTCAGACGACTGGACTAGCAGGATCAAGACTGACGTGTTGATTTATGGAAGTATAATGGCCAGAGCTTAATTGTTGCTTTGAAGTTGGCTGACGAGCCACTTCTTCTGTTTCGGCCATTGTGGATGGACTGAACCTTGGAGTATATCATGCACGAAGAGAACAAAGCAGCAGATGGATTGGCTAATTATGCACGGATAACTCTTGTTGTTGGATGTTCTGTTCTGTTCTGTGCTTGTTGGTTAATTGTTTTGCTATTGTTGATCTAGTTTAGGTACTTCCCCAGATTCAAGAGTCTTACATTATGTGTTAGTTCTGATTCTAGAGTTGTATTGTTGTTTCCAAGTCTTTGCATGTCATATGTTTCAATAAATAAATAAAAAATACACGCAAATGTAACTTTATACACACAAGGGTAGCATAAAGAGAGACCGAGGTCACATGGTCCCTCCAACATTTATGAAATAGAAATGGGTCAGTAGAATTGTTTTGTTAGTTTTACAGATGACACTGTAGAGAAATGGCCATTCTCAATAATGCCCTAATAATTACCCCTGTTCACCAGCCATGTATATGTGTAGGACACCCGGCCCTACCTGTACTCTAGGAGGTACTGGAAGTCTGGGATTCATTAAATGATGAATAGGGTTTTACTTTAAGATATTGCCCATTCAAATAGTGATTTGCTAACTAGTTGAGCAATCTGTGCTGCAAAAATAAAAAAAATAAAAAATTTGTGGCGAAGGTTTGATTCAATAGGCTTGTTTCCTCACCTGACCATGAAAAGATGATGATATAGATGATTCATTACTTATATGTTAGATTAGATATATAGTAGTATCACTTGTCCCAAAAAAATTGCAATCGTCTCTATGTGTGTAATCTGATGATAAGAGCAGAGGTTAGAAGTATCAAACACTCTAAAATCGTTCAAAGATACGAAACTTAATGGGGCCAAATTAAGCTGGATTTTGACTGATATTTGGTATGATAGGAATAATAGAGAAGAGAGAATAATAATTTGAAATTGCACATAAAATAACTGCCATAGTAATTAGTGTTAATTACCAAGGGTAAAAAACTCATAGTAAAGTGTTTTTTACTCATTGTTTTATATTAATGATATTATTTCTAGATCAGATGACACCAATTGTGTTCCATAAAATGAATTTTTTTTTGGATAGAGATGTTCCATAAAATGATTTTTTTTTGACTTGCCATAAAATGAATTTGAGTAGTACGTTCTCTTGATATTTTCTAAGACGTACTTTTATAACCGAAAGTCATTAAATTCACCTCAGTACCGTTATTTAACCATAAATATACTAACCAAATCAGTTATTTAGACTGACAAGTTCATTCAATGCGTTCCTTAAGACTATATATAATGTGGTCGATGCATCTATCAGAGTCTATAAACTCTCTTTCTGTCTCCCTCGCATGCAATGCACGTGCCATGCTCTTTCACACAGTCTCACTACTATATATGATACTTATTTATCAGACAGGGAGCTTTCGATCGGCTTAAAAGTAAGGCTTTTTTTATTTATGGATGGCTTAAAAGTAAGCTAGTCGTCATTGATATATGTGGTGTGTTTGTGTTTATGGATAATAATCACACGCATTAAAATCTTCCATTGCGCGCTGGGACATTTCATAGGTAATGTTATTGTCACAAACACAGTAGTGTAGTACTACGCCTCCAGTTCAACAGTGCCATAATAATTCACATTCACATACATATGCATCAGGCCTCAGGGCTAGTACCTTCTTCTTCTTTCTTTTTCTTTCGATAAAGCACTTTTACTATACCTTATTCAAATTGAATGTGTCATGAGAGAATTTGAGTTTCTCACACTAGTCCTTTCCATGGTCTCATTTTCTTTCTCTCTCTCTCCTTTATTAGACTTTAAGGCTTGTTGGGAGGATGCAGATGCAGTAGTGTCTTAACGAATGAGATCCCGTGTATTCAAGCTATTAACAATAAATTTGAGAAAATAACGTAGTTTATAGTGTGTGTTTTAAGATAACACTACGTAATTTTGAGTTGAAATTGTGTAGTTTTGAAAATGATTAAATTATCAATTTAGGGGTTATATGAATGAAACGACGTAGTTTTGATGTTGTTTTATCAAAACTACATCGTTTTCGAATAACCGTAAATTGCTTGGTACACGAGATATGGATCCTTATAAGAGATTCCATTTTAATGGTTTCAAGGTTCTGTGGACTCTGGTGATGGATGGCTAGCTAGTAGCCAAGAAATGAAAATTCTGCAGTTAATAAGTCTTGGGCTGTTTCATAAACATGCCCAAAGGAGTTATTGGAGGGCCATATGTATATATACAAACCCTAAATGTTGGTCGAAATTGCAATGCCGATGCTTAATTGGACATCTAGCTATTTATATCAGCCCATCAAAATTTGAAATCCTATGCTAAACTCGGATTGAGTGCTGATCTGAAAAATTGTACCTAGTACATGGTAATTATCAATACTTAGAAGTTTGAGACTTTTTTTTAAATAAAAAATTCCACTATGATAGGAAATGAATGATCAACTCCCAAACGCATGCCATAAGATGTGTCCAGGAGGTTTGAACGTCGACCTCTTGGTCAACTAAGCTTTATAACCGCTACACCATATCCATTTTCGCAGAAGTTTGGTCATTAGGAGCTCGATCAAGTGCTAAGAACAGTTATCATTATTGTTTAAGGATTGATTTGGGAATTGTTAAAAAATGATAATGAGAAGTACACCATAAAGGGAGGAACTTGGGTGTTTTGACTTACAAATATTTGATTGCTGCCTCCAGAAGATTATCTGGACAGTAGTACAAATTAAGAATGTTAACATGTATGATTATAGCGAATTTTCATAATATTTTTTATAAAAGGACTCCGATTTAAATATTGACGCTAAGCTAAGTTCCACAGGAGAAGACAACTCACCAAGAATACATGAAACCAGACAAACCACAGGACAGAAACAAAATACTCAATTACTCAAACTTCCCAAAATCCGCATATGAAACAACCTTAAAACTTCATATATACTCAAGATTCCTTCCATAAACGTCAAATTTCATGAAATATACATTCCCAACACCTAAGAGAAACAAACCGGTTTTCTAATTTGATCACACCATGAATTTTTCAAGAGTTCAGATTCTGATATCACTAGTTAATTTGATTTTTCTTATTCGTGTCGAAGCGCAGAACTCCACGGAAAACGATGCTCAGGTGCTCCACCATTTCCGTCCTAGCCTTGCGGCGATCATCGGGGTAATGGGTATCATGTTCTCCATCGTCGTCCTCGTTGTAGCTTACGCAAAATTCTGCCATCGAAGCCCGTTTAATCTCTTGAACCCGCAAGACATTGAATTTCAAGGTGCACTGCGGTCCAGGCCTTCGGGGATAGATAAGTCTATTATAGACAAAATCCCCATCTTCAGATTCTCATCCCTTCGAGGATCGAAGCGGGGATTAGAATGCGCGGTGTGCTTATCCGCATTCGAGGATATCGAGATACTTAAACTGTTGCCTAAGTGCAAGCATGCATTTCATAGAAACTGTATTGATGAGTGGCTTGAGAGTCACTCCAGCTGCCCGCTCTGCAGGCAGAGATTCGACGCGGTGGATGTCACTACCTTTGATTTTTCGAATAGTTTGAGGTTTTTTCAAACACCGTCGAATCTGACAGATGATCCTGGTCTGGAGCTGTTTATTCAGCGAGAGCAGGACGAGGCAGGTCCATCCAGGTTCAACATTGGAGGCAGCTTTCGCGACAAATTCAAGCTTCGAGACGCGGCTAGGGAGCAAAAGGCGCTGCTGCATAAGTTGAAGCATAGGATCATTGTGTCTGATGTTGTGGTTAAACATAGATGGAGTGATCTCAACTCATCTGATCTCCTCTCACTAAACTCCGACATGCTCAACGCGTCATCCAGTCAGAAATTCTTGTCCCTAGGCTCAAGAAGTGCAAGATTTTCCGGTAGGTTTCCGAAGAGTGATGATGATGTGCTTAAAATCAAAGATGAGATTGAAAAGAAGAGAAGAATGAATGAGTCCAAGTTCAGCATGATGCAAAGAAGCAGTTCTGTTTCAACTTCCGATACAGAATTAGTCCATCAAGCCAGAATGCTGCATCACAATGCGAATAGATCGATGTCTGAGATAACGAATGTTTCGAGGTTTAGAGATTTCACTAGCAGAAATAAGGCCAAAGAGTCTCCGAGTAACGCCAACGAAGAGAGAAGGAGAAGGATTTGGCTGCCAATAGTGCGGAGGACGCTGCAGTGGTTTGCCGGCTTTGAGAAAACTCAGCCACTGCCGGAGGATCACCATAACTTGCTTCCATCAAATGTGTAGGCAATAATAAACTCATTATTTTTCAGCTATTTTTCTTTACAAATGATTAAAATTTAGATTCTTTAGTTGCAGCTTGCAGTAGAGAACAAGTCATTCGTTGAAACGTCCGGTTCTCATCCAAATCTATACGATACAAAACTTGGAAAATTCGTTAAGCAGTAGCTTTCGCCGCAAAGTTATTCTATGGAGTAGCTTTCCCGAGGATGCTAGTGCCCAATAGTTTATGTATAAAATTAGTATTTTGTACCCTGTGATATATTCAACGACCATCATATAAATTCAACTATAATATAATTCCACTACGATAGATAAATTATGTTATAAGATGCATTCATGGGATTTGAACTCTCAACCTTCTGAACATTTAACCAAAACTAAGACTACTGGACAACTACTTCTTCTGCTACTTAGATATTGTAAGAATGTAATACATTTTGGGACCTAGAAACACAATGAATGAATGGGAAAAGGAAAAAGGTGATGGAATATTAAGAATGAGTGCACCTCACTTCATCCTCTTCAACTTTGCCAATATGCATCAGACTCTCTCCAACCCCATTTTCATCACCTCAAAAACCTATCAACTCATCAAAAACCACAAACCCTTACCATATCGCCTTCATCGATCCTCATTCACCATGATCCCACATCTTGATCTCATAACCCTAGCAATGCTCCATGCCTTCTTGATCTCATCCATTATTCTATTCCTCATCACCTTGCTCATGATAAGCTTCATAATGGCTTTCTCCATTGCCACGTATTCACTCATCTACATAGACTTGTACCACTTGTCTCAAATTGCTTTGAATTTTCAAAGGTTTAAGGATGATTTGAAGTTGGGTCTTGTCTTGTTGGTCCTTAAGTTGGTGCATTCTTGTGTTTACCTTGTTTTGCATTGTCAGCCTATTGTTGAACGCTGTTTTGATTCATTTTTAGCTAAAGCCCAATTTGTTATAACCGGAGTCAAAGATTTCAAGTCAAATTAAATTCTGAGTTTCTATTTATGTTCACCTCCTACACTACCACATCCGATACTGCCCAGCCAAAAATGTAGAAGTGAGTTGCGCAATATTTCATTATTTATTTTTTTTAGAAATTTTACTATTTATTAATCAATAGAGATGAGCGAAAGTTGACTAGAAACTATCGTAGGTGATCATGTCAAAGAGATCAGTTCAATTATCATGGGAAGGAACGACGCCGTCATGGACAAAATTAGGAAGAAACGGCGCGTTTTACTGATGAAACGTCAGCAAAATTGACTCTCAGATCTCTCTGATTGGGAGAGAGAGAGAGAGAGCAGAAGAAGAGACGAAAACAGTGTGCGTGTGAAAAGCTTCAGGCTCAATCGAACGCGCGCTGCTCCCATTCACCGGCCGCGCATCTCTCCGCTCTGGCCTCAGTCGTTAACAGCAGCTGTTGGTCGTCATAGTATACTTGATTGTAAACCTCAGTCGAGTTTATTAGCTGAAAAGCCTCAAAGCACAAAGCGCCTGCACAGCTCAGATCGTGGAGGAAATCTGTGTTTTATGCCCCGTTGATCGAAATCCAGTTTGTGTTTTATGGTAATGCGTGTGCCTATCTTGGTAAAATCGTAACTTTGTCAAGATCTGATTTTTCTGGGGTTTGGAGGAAGTTTGAAATTTGGTAGGTGATTTTGGTTAGATTTTGGATTGTTAAAATTAGGGCTTTTTCACTTAAGATTGCTTGGAACTTGGAAGAATCTTTTATTTCATTTTGAATTTGGTAGTGGCCTATTTTTTTTGTGTGGGAAATAGTTGCTTATGTAAGGAGAATAGAGTAGTTGGTTGAAGATAGCAGATTTTTTTGTTCAGTTGTTGAAGTTGAAGCCGCTTTGCTAGGCATTTCGTTTTGGACTATGCGCTTTTGTTGTTGTGGGCATTGAAGAGGTGTATATGCAGTGAGAAGGAGAACTTTTGAGAGTTACAGGTGGATAGAGGTTTGATTGCCCAGATTCCGTGATGGCTTCTATTCGGAGAACTTTGTCTCCAGTCCCTCGAGCGGGAGCGTTGATGACTGGAGAGGCAGTTAATGTTTCATCTCCGTTATCTAGGACGACAGTGTGTTCCCAAAACCGTGCTCCTCCTGTAAATGGATTTTTGGATTCTTATTCGTTGTTTTATAGAGTAGAGGGATTGTTTCTTGGGTTATTTTCTAGAAGGCCTGGAAGGCCGTTAGAGAGGTCAAAACATAAAGCTCAAATTTGGAGGAAATCTCTGAGCCATTTCCTTATATGTTTTATGGTTGGGATTTTCATCGGAATCACGTCGTTTGTTTCCACAAGGAGTTCGCCGATTAATTTAATGTCGAAACATCAAGCCTTGGATGAAGCGACATATGCGGATGGAGACTCTCATTCGTATGGCAATGTGAAGGAAAATGTAATTTCATCAGAAGAACATTTGATATCGGAAGATAATGCCACTGCCGTAGAAGAACATTTCAAGAAACTTAATCAAGCAGATAAAGTTCCTTTTGGTGTCTTGGTAATACCGGCTCCAGCTGACAATTCAACCTTAGAGCTTCATAAGCTTTTGATAGTGGTTACGCCAACTTATGCTCGTCCACTCCAGACCTACTATTTGACCCGGCTGGCCCATACATTAAAAACGGTTCCATCTCCTTTGCTGTGGATAGTTGTTGAGCTGACTGATCAATCTTCGGAAACAGCTGACTTTTTAAGGAAAACTGGCCTTATGTATCGGCATCTTGTATGTGATGACAAGAATTTGACTGATACAAATGCTAAAGTCATTGGTCAAAGGAATGTCGCTTTGTCACACATTGACACGCATCGCCTGGATGGAATTGTATACTTTGCAGATGATGATAATATCTATTCAGGTGATCTTTTTGAGCAAGTGAGGCAGATAAGGTACTCTTCTCCGTAGCATCTCATCCTTGTGGCAGTTCATTTTTAAGCATGAAAGATTTGTTTTACTGGTTTGGTTGACTAGTTGAAACAATTGATTTTTCTCATTTATTAACGTTGGTTTATCCATGCTCTTTTAGGCGGTTTGGAACTTGGACAGTAGCCAAACTAACGGACGCTGGGAACAAACCACAACGTGTCATTGACGGCCCTGTGTGTAATGGGTCAGAGGTCATCGGATGGCAAACAGAGAAGCTTACTAAAAAATACAGGAGATTTCACGCCGACATGTCAGGGTTTGCCTTCAATAGCACCATTATTTGGGACCCCAAGAGGTGGCACCGTCTTACCTTGGGACCTATTAGGCAGCGTGATACAGTCAAGGAGGAGTTCCAGGTCATTGCTTGAATTAAAACTCCATTTCCATGGTACCCTTAAAGATATGAACACTCGACTAAAATGGTATTTGTGTTTGTAGGTGAGCGCATTTATTGAGCAAGTTGTAGAGGATGAAAGCCAAATGGAATGCCTACCAACAGACAATTCCACAATTATGGTCTGGCATATTCAATTGAGTTCGGCGTATTCAAATTATCCTCATCAGTGGTTCATTGAAAGAAGTCTAGATGTTGTCGTCCCCCTCTGACTAACAATTAATCGAAACTGAAGTCTCATTACGCATTCGAGGTCTGAATCCACCCCCAATTGGCAACTTACATATTGTGCCTCTTTTTTTACTCAGTTTTTTCATTCGTTATTATTTAGTTCTACTTTCTAAGGTAATGGCTCAAGTTATGCAGTGATGATATATTCTCTTATATAATAAGCATCATGAAATAGTCTGCATATGTTGTCTTGTAGGTCGGACAAAATACAATTTGCAGTTGTTTCATAGTTATGCATGTGGCCAAGCAATATGCTCACAAGTAGCAACCTCCAGCTACAGCAGGGCAAGGGAATTCATAGCTGATTGCTGTTTTGTAACTGTAATGTAACAATGCGTCTTTGTAATTTATATAGCCGAGAGGCTTCCTTTCTATGCTGATTTTAGGCCTCAGCATTGAAAAAAGTTTCAGTAGATGAACTTTTGAAACATGAAGGTAGCACAAACCATTCTGATCTTTAGCATAGATGAACCCGGTTACTTTCAAATACCATTTCTGTGAATCTCTATGAGTGATAGCCCTACAAGCAAGGGTACAATCAAAACCAAATTGCTTGTATTAAACTGAAACTTAACCATAGTATCACACATTTTCATTCTTCTCTGATGCAAATTTCCTGCATCAAGCAATCTACCGAGTCATGCTGATTTTATCTTCCACCAGTGAATTATGAACATAAAACACCACTGTCAGTGTACCAGTCTCAACAAGGAGGTCATCTTCTTGGTTGGTGTCTGATTCTCATGCTGATCTTCAGTTTACTCGAGCCTGCCAGAAATGTCATTCGAAAGTCCACCTGCTGCAATTGAAAAGAACAAATTTGAGAAACATGTCTGGTGCAATGTGCAAACATACATTGTATAAATTCAAGTAACAGATAAAATATATGTTCTATAAGGGACCAAAATAAACGGGAGATTACTGAGAAATCAGTTTCAACGGTACTTTTTTATTAGTTAAAGAACACTTACAGTCTGCCATGAGCTGTTTAAAGCCAATTGTTTGGGGTAGTGTAGGTAGTGAACCTATGCCCCCCGAGCGCGTTGGTGGCCATTGGCCTTGTAATATATGAAGTATGAATCCTGTTTCTGAGCTTCAATTCTTCAGCGCCTATCATGAATTCATTTCCAGGTCCTGGAGTAGTGAAGTCCATTGGATTTCTGTTGACGCAGCATGCTCCAGGCTCATAGCGTCTCTTTAGGTTATCATAGGACTCCGAAGACTTCGAATTGCAGTGTTTAATGATGTTATTATTCTTAAATGAATGGGAGGAACCAGCCACTGACCATAATGGGCTGAATATATGCTTCGATAACTCATGAGCAGATACAAGTTCTTGACCTGGTAGACTGCTGGTATTAGCCAACCGAGATTTCTGAGATAAGAAACCATTTTTCTCACTGGGCAAAAGGGAGCCTCCTGCATTTCTGTTCAAGTGAGTACTTTCTGGATGGCGATTCGAAGGATGAATACCCTTTTTGTTACCCACATCTCCAGGCAGTGATGCAACAACCGAACCAAATATAGGAACTGGGGGTGAACATTTACAAGGTGCATCTGAACTAACAACCTTGCTTTGATAGCCATATGGTGGTGGCTGCTGGAATTTAAGATATGACTTACCCACTCCAAAATTATTCCCAGACAACTCCTTGGCCAGGTGGTCATTGGAAAAAGATCTGTCAAATGTCTTTCGGTTGGCAATGGTCTCCTTATTTGTTGGTGTACTGGATTGCATGTCGCCATCCTTGAGGCTGAGAAGATGCATGGCTGATATAGTTTCATTGGCATATGGATTTGGAGATCTCGTCATCTGAGGTCGACTGTCCACTCTAACAGGGTGAGAAGCATTTGAAGCTTCAGGTCTGAAATCATTGATTGTTTGTCCAATATGGGCCAGATTTGAGCTATCGAGATCTCGGCGTTCACCAACATAGCTTGAGCGCGTTGGGACCTTCCCAGCATCAAATAGCTGTGGAGCACTGCCTTGATGAGCACTTGGCATGTGAACTGGATTATTAGGTGTTATCACTGGCCATGAACGGGCTATTTTGTCACTCTGATGAGAAGCAGGTTGCCATGCCTGATATAGTGCTCGTGAGCTAGGAGAAACTCTGTGCCCTGGGGAAAAGTTATTCATATCATATTTGCAGTTTCGGAGGAGGTCAGGTTTGCTAGAAGCCAAAGCAGAGGACTGTACACTCAATAGTTCCTGCTGACTTGATAAAACTGGACCGTAAGTGCTTGGTAAATGGGATTTTTTATTCTGCTGTGCTCGAAGTACACTAGTACTTTCCACCACATCATGCTTTGTGTTAGAGCCTGACTGAGGCAAGTGATGATTATCTCCAACTTCAAGAACACGTCGCTCATATTGATACCGAGCCATGAGCTCAACAATTTCCATAGGTATGTCATCTGAAGTCCCGACTTCTTGCATCATGTTGTTGCTAAGTTTGTGAGGTGGAAGTTCTGAATTCTCCCGACTTCCAACCACCTTGTTGCTGTTGCTAATCAAGAATTCCTGTGAAGAATTCATGTTCGTTACCGACACAAGTTTAAGTTTGCATTTTACATCAAAAAACAACAACAGGTATTCCAAACAAACTTGCAATAATGAATTTTAGTAGCTTAATGCTACATATAAGATCCTTACAGCTATAAGTAAAACAAAACATGACATCCTACAGGAATATACAGAATCATGTTTAGATAATAAATTGAACCACAACTAATTCACGCTACTTAAGGTTTCTGTTTAAGCATTACAAACATCAAAATGGAGTAACAGCCATTCATGACTAGGAAGAAACATTTGTTTCAGAGAGCGATATCAATGACACTCAATCCAGCCATACATTTACTACTTATAGACTAGCAGTATCACACTATCAGTAAATGGCAATTTTGACCGTGTTGACAGATGAGAATAAAATAATCAAGAACCCCATTGCAGCCACACGTTATCAAAAGTAAAGATGCATTATGCATAATTCTTATATGAGCTGAAAGACTAAAGAGTGAAACAATTTAATATCTGCCCATTCATCCTCAGTTGAAATGAATTAGAAAAATATGCACAAATGTAAAATTTATCTGTGTTAGGTACAAGATCTTACCGTTGGATGCACAGCATTGAGACCTTCAGTTCTTGCACTATGCTTTGGTTTCTTGTTTCCTACACATGGCCCTCGATTGGGTCTTTTGAGACCTGAATTGCTATTTGTTCCTTGCCACGTGTTTTTGTCAACCAAATATTTACAAGCACTACTTGATTCCCCCATGTACTGCACGGCAGTTTCATTTCTAAAACTTCCATTTCCCGTGCGAGGTACATAATATCTGGTGCCTTTTCTTGTGTCCAAACAGCCATCCGAAAAAAGATACTGATTTTTGCTAGAAAACTCATCTTCTACGGATTGACTTTGTTGACCAATCTGATCTGTTTCCACGGGCTTCTTTGGCAGGCGGTTTCCATCTAATTCCTTACTGTTGTCTGCTGGAGCTACAATATTCACACCTTGGGGCGTCTTATCTAATGCATCATTAGATTTCCCTTTGATTTGAAAAGAGGGGGTGATGCTGTTGTGTCGGGGATCTGTCACTCTACCATGGACAGCCTGCAGACATGTTGACTGAAATACTTGTCTCCTACATGAGTCAATGATTCTCTTTTGGCCTCTGTCATAATAATTATTTTGCCGATCAGCTCCCTGTTTAATTCCTAAAAGCTTTTTACCAGCCTGCTTATTAATAGCATCACTATGCTCACTCTTAGATGTCATGTGCATTTCAGCATCTGCAAATGCACATTTTATGTCTTGAGCCTTTCTCTTCTCACCTTTTCCACATGAGCTGTCTGCAGGAAGCAGTTGAGACCGTCCAGTGTCTTGTTTTTGATACTTCTTATTCTTTTTGTTACCTGAAGCACTACAGCTCTCCTTAGCCGCTTCAATAGCGGGAGAGCCGCCTCCGGTCCCAGTAGGCTGAGCATATTTTTTGTCTCTATCAAGTAACTCCTTTAGAAAGCGCACCTTCTTAGTCTTAGTTTTCCGGCAGCCAGTGCCACCTGAATCATCGGGGTTCTGATGATTATGGACCAACTTCATGCCTGCAGCATGCCTTCCTTTGAGTTTAGCACCATCCGTGATGCCAAACTTGGAAGAAGTAGTTGCTGCTGGTGTCAGCAACTGTTTTTGATGTTCACCTACATTTGTGAAGGTTATTAACTCATTGTTGGAGTGTCCAGGCACGGGTTGATTAGAGATAAAGTCACTTGCTGCAATAGGAACCTCATTTTCTCTAACTCCTGTATTTAAATCGATGGCTGTATTCCAAATGCAAATATTTGATCAAAATTCAAAATGATGATGCGGCAAGAATATACAATTACATATATATTTTCCATTCAAGATAATGAGCTTGCCTGGATCCACTATCTGTTTCTGTACAAACTCTGATGCAGATTTGGTTCCTTTACATTCTGCCCAACCTGCAGAAGGATAAGGCACCACTTACATCTGTTATCTAGTAAAGCATTAGGGGATTGGTAAGGAATGTTTTGTCTTTTTGCCTGTTCAGCTAGCATCAAAGAATGATCAGAAAGTTACCTGGAGGTTGCTTTAACTTTTTTGACAAATGAGCTACAACATCTTCCAATGACGACGGGTGAAAACGAGAACTTTTTGTTTTCAACAGCCTGCTGCTATTGACAGTGGCATTTTCCGCGTCTTCTGATGCTCCTTCAGCATCAATCTCACTCAAACAGCTTTGACATAGCCACCATCTAGATTTGGGCACATCCAAAGGATGAAGCCTCAAATTAATATCCTCGAATCTTGCATCATCATACCCAGAAAAAGGCCAGCATTGGTTTCTATTCCTTTCGCGGTTGTCAGCCACGAACCCACTACAAAAATCCAAAGCATTTCACAATTTGAGATTAGCCTCAGCGTCAATGAACATCCAAGTTCTTCTTCTTCCTTAGCCCCACATTTGCAAAAAGAATTGTGAATGAAACGAAACGTAAGCAAATATCCATGGAACATATACAGATATGTGTTGCGATTGAAGTCACAATTGACTCACCGTATGGTAAAATGTTCACACCCCTCAGACTTGCTTTGCTCAGCAGCATCAATATTGATGGATATGGAATCGATCTTTACAAGGGTACTGTTTAGTCTGGATGTAGGAGTACAAGCTTCCTTATTGTTTATGTTCAGTGATAAAGAGCCTTGCTTTCTCATTTTGTTACAATTTTAATGACAGGAGACATTTCTCTAGAACCAATAAGATGGCCCCTAGTAAACAAAAAAAAAATAGTACACATTATAAAAGGTACGGTGCACCAAAGAACCAGATGATAAAGAGTTAATATCTGGCAAAGAAAGATTGATCTCAAATGAAAACCTCACACTACATCGAAACACAGGTAGCTTACAATTATCAAAGTAAAACTAACAACACACCTTGATGCATAATTCTTTACTCCAAAACCCTAATTATAAAATTAGAATATTTGCATAATGTAAACAGTTACATGTTTATAACATCCAACAAACCATTAACCCAGCTAAAAATCAGCTCCCACAGTGAACACCAGCACATCAGTATGTCAGGCATCCAAATGCCATACTACAGTGAGCAAACGGTGTTTCTAGGGTTTCAAATGAAGATAGAATCTGAATGGATAACAGCTGTCAACCAGGTAATCCATAACTAACATCACAAACCAACCTATTTCTCAGTCCATCACATTCACAAATAACATCTTCAGCTTCAAAGAATATAGGTTCCATTTATAGTTCAACTTAATCCTCATTACAAACATTCAGACTCCCAAATTGAGTTCTATCATCAAAAAGCGCCATCTCCACATAAAATGACACAAAATTTCATCACATCTCAATCCGAAACGAACACATCCAGCCCGGCAATTAAATAGGAAAGCAATCGACCCCAGCTTGAAAAATTCAAAGCGGAAATTTTTTTTATAGCTCAAACACACTCTACACATCAACTCCAATCTATATAAGCCTTAAAACCATCAAAAAGCGACAATCAGTCCATAAAAACAAACCAGAACACTTCGACTACCTGCGAATTAGAAACCGAGAGCATAACGAGTCGCCTGAATTGATCGATCGGCGCCGATCTCCCGCGATCTGAGTAGTCGCCGGATAAAGCGAATCTGCACCGATGAGACTGAATTCGGTATCGTTAGAAGCAGAGGAAGGCGACGGAAAGGATGGGAGGCGAATTGCGGAATGATTCGAAGGCGAGGCGGGGTGTATTGAGGTGTGACGATAAGATGAAACCCTATGAGAGAGAAATGTTAGGTTTGTCCGGAAAAGGGCTTTTGTGGAGAGGGTTTTAGAGAGAGAAAGTTTGTGCTAATTCTTATACTAAATTGCACGAAGAGAGAGAGTGATCAAGTGGTTTTTCTTTTTTTGATGGGTGTTAGAGGTTAGAGGGTTAGAGGGACTCTGAATCCGAACGCTTTGGCATCAGGTGGAGCGCTCTTTCACTGAACTACTCACTTGCGCCCTAGTGAGCAAGTGGTTTTATTAGTTGTGTCCTATTTATCATTTTTATACTATCTATTATTCTAATATATTTATTTATTGTATTGTTTAAGGTACTAAAGTTGTTTGTATTTGCACATGTACCATGTCATGTTTAGTACGTACATGCGAAAGATGTTGAATTTTTCAAACTGAAACTGATTTAAATTATAGGGATAAGTAACTATTACTCTTTATTAAATTATATACATTTTCAAAACACTAAAACAAAAAATATTTATATAAAATATGTAGGGCGAAACATCATCATCAACATCAAAGTTACTGTTACATGCATGTCGATCAAAGATATAAACCCTAAATTTGCTAATTTTGCGCCACATTATACGATTATATAAATAATTAGGTAGTCAATGTTTCGTAGATCGCACGCGCCTTGACTGCGAGTGTACTGTCAGCGTGCATTTCAAAACCCTAATGTTCGATTTTTATACCTTTTTTTTAATGTTTAATCTCCATCTAAACAGTAAAGAAAAAAAAAACAACAGATAAAGGATGAGAGATGTGTGGTGTAGATTAAATGACGTCGGTGGGTACCAACCCTAAAAGCATAAACTTCCACCTTTAAATACTGATTTGAAGGACTCCCTTTGTATGGACATCACTATTCACTAGTGTTACTTAGGTCATATTTGAATTCAAATTTGTGAATGTAATAAATTGCATCATCCGGGTGATGATATTCCAATGGTGATGGTTTTGCTAACAAATTGTTAGGTTCCAAAATCAAATTTATGTATAGTTTGGATTTTAAGTTTTAGTAACCCCATCGATTTTCTAATTTTATTGTGTCATGTCGCTGTGCATGTGTATCGTCTCAAGGCGTGATCGTAACTATAATTTTAGAGTTGCACCCATTTTGATGATTGTGATGATTTGTATTATAAGTGTGTTAATCGTAATATATATTCATCTTGTAAATATGTCTCGTCTCCCAACTTATATTAGTTGAGCATATAGGTATTCCTTACATTGTTGGTGCATAGTATATCTCTAGGGTTTTAAAATTGGAAAAATTCATATTCAGAGGAGAGTCGAAAAGCTAATAGCAGGGAGCGGTTTGCAAACTCGGTCATCAATTAATGTATGCAAAATACCTTACCAAATAATAATAATAATAATGTATGCAAATAAGCTTAGAGAGAGAATGTCCCAATTGAGAGTTCTTCCTCTTTGTAACTTGTATTTATTAATAATGTATTTAAGTTTCTATAAATGAGTGACTCAAATGAGTCTCCATCTTTAAATTTGTGAATTCATGAATCTTCTCTAGTTTATATTGGATACGCACTCAGTTTTCATGTATGCACATTCGATTATTGTAGCGCACTTTTATTCTGTAATGATCATTAATTTCGTGTAAAATGACAAAATGCGCTACAGTATAGTGCACTAGCTACCACACTAATTTTTTTTTTTTGAACTAGTACTACCACACTAATTCAATATGCATTTAGGGCAACACCCGTCACAAATTGACCAATTTATTTGAAAAGAATATATAGTACTACAATTACGAATTATTGATGCATCCAGCACTACTAGACTCATTTGGAAATGTAACCAAGCTTGGCCCAACTACATATCATATCACTTCCATTTACAAGTCTCATTATAAGTAGCCATTTTTCAGGTATAACTAGATCAAACAGCCATTGCTGTGTGGATATATAATGTTACGTTAATTAGTTGTTTATTATTAAGGTGGATAATTAATTTTAAAATTTCTTTTAATTAAATAAGACAAAGAGTATAAATCTAGTAGTCTAAATTGTATATAAATCAAATAAGGACAAGATAAAACGTCACTTGTTTTTCAAAAAGAAAACAAAAAGTAAGTTGTTTTAACATGAATTTCTAACACTGGGTATTTTTTTAATTGTTGTAAAAAAATATTGGGGAAGTCATTAAATAAAAAAACTCAACGTTACATAGTTCACAATTTCATTTTTTTTTAAAATTACCTAGTTTTGTTCTACTTATCCTCATTAAATGTCAACAAGACGTCGTATTAAAAAAATTTCAAAACAAAATATTTCACTCTTAGTAAATGCATGAAATCACTAATAATTTTTTATTTATAAAAAAATAACGATAAAGCAATGGACTCAAATTCAACTTATCTTTTCAAAATCATAGTCCAAACTATAAAAATTTACAATTAAGTTTTATTTTCTGTTTATTGTTTGCTTTAAAATAAAATTTCGTAAGGAAAGAAATCTTGAGATTGCCCTTAAAATAAAATATTTTATTTTAAGGGAAATCTCAAGATTTCTTTCGTTAAGAAATTTTATTTTAAAGCAAACAATAAACAGAAAATGAAACTTATGCAAATTATTTCAAAAGCATAAAGGAAAATTATTCACAACCTAACAAAAGATTAGAATAAAATACAATTTCAAAATAACAAATGTCCTTTTGTGTTTATAAAAAATTATTTAAATTATTTACTAAATCGTCATAAAATCCAAGCCGTACACGTCATAAAAATGAACTCAATTTTACCACCAGTAATAACCTAAATTACCGCCAAATGGACCAATGCATAATCCAACGGCTGACAAAAACCCTCCAAAAAATACAACGAAATCTGAGTCGTCAAATCCATATTTCAATTTCAGCCGTCGGATCATTCTCCTTTAAATCCCAACGTCAAAAATCTCTGATTGAATTTTCAAAACGTCGAGAGGGAGAGAGAGAAGACACAACCGGAGAAGGAAGAAATCCCTAGTCGGAGAAATTCGCTGGAGTGACTTCCCCGACGAATCTTTCCGGAGCTTATCCGATGGATCAAGTCGATCCAGAATCGGGAGTCGTCACGGTGGATTCGACCACGAAAAAGTTAGCGAGGCAGCTTGATTTCACGCCGATGTATAAGGTGCCGGCGAATGTGCTGCTGCCGGACCACCCACAGGCGAAGCTGCAGTTGAAGCTTGAAGCGAAGGCTAATTCGATGCCGCAATCTCAACCGCAGCCGCAATTACAGCCACCGCCGCAGGTTCAGGTAGTGCGGCCAATTGTGCGTCCGGAGCTTCAGACGCGACCTCAATCGGTTCCTGTTGTGCAGATGGCTTTGTCGCATCCGGTTCCTCGCCAGCCGTTACCTGTCGTGTAAGATTTGTTTTATGCTGGTTTGAAATGTTCGCCTGTTGCATGTGCGTGATGATTTGAATCTATCCTGAGTTGGAGTGTGAAAGTTTTGAATTTGGGCGTTTCTGGTAAGGCAGGTTTTGGAATCATGTAATGTAAATTTTTTATTTTTATTTTTGTTTGTGTTGTGTTTTTATTTCGAAAGTGAACTGAATGGCCACTTTTGTTGTGCTTGCTGTTTTTGGTATTGGATTGTATATATGCATATGTCGAAATAAAGTTAAAAGAAAGTTATGATTTTTAAAATGCCGCATCTAATTGAACTGTCAATCTTAATGCCTCAGGATGAGTGTGGCTTTCAGTGACGCGTGAATAAATTGTACAACTAATTTGTGACCGTGTTGGAATGGGGGGAGGGAAAAAAGACCCTTAATAAATACAATGAAAATGACTAGAAGCTTGCTGCGTGCCTGCGTCAATAATAAACAGGCAGGGAAACATTTTAATGTGTCAAAAAGATGAATAATTTTGTTTTGTATGCCAGTTACAGACTTATGGTTACTTAAACTGGAAAGATCCGGATTGGTTTTAACTGAAAATCGTTGGGGCAAGTCTTTTGAAGAAGTATTGTTAAGTATCATTTTGGCATGCTTGACTGGATTTTATAACGGCCATATATTCATGATGACGAAAACATGACAGTATTCTCTAGATTGATGGACGGTTATTTTTCTGTACTTGGATAAATGATGACTGACTACTGAGAGCTGCTGTAAACATAAGAATTATTAGTATTTTTTGTAGACAAGTAAGATACACTGGTGGCAAAACTGCCTTCTTTTTTAAGAGCTACTGCTTGACTGGCACTATGCCTTTACCTTTCGAGTTTCAGCTTTTTCTTTAGATGTATATGGTTCCAGTATTTTTGAACTGCTGGCGGTATTTATGGTTGGCATGCATTAGTGAGTTGTGTGTGGATGTTTACATTTCTTTCAAAGAAAAATACATGAAGTCATGTTTCACACATGGTGGAATATTGTCATGCAGATCACTATCAGATATAGTTTGCTTATAATTTCCTTATCATGGGTTACATGCAGCCACTTTGAGTCACCGGAGACGCGAGCTACTATAAAAACTGAAGCAAAAGATGTAACTCCAAAGAAACAGAAGCAGTGCAATTGCAAAAACTCCAAATGTTTGAAGTTGTAAGTACTTTTTAGTTTTTACAATCGAGTTGTCAGTATCTGTTTCAACAGTGTGGTGGAGTCCTGTGAATAAGTTTCCCCTTTGGTAAGGGATTTGTATTTGTTTATTATCTTTGTATATTTACCTGGTGAATTCATAAAAACGAACAATGGGTTAATCAAACGAAAGATGCACAACCAGGTGTCGAGGTCTTCTCCATATCTAAGAAATCAATTCTGCTGCTTAAAGTTATCAGTTAACTTTGCAGTCGGAATGTTGTAACCATTGCTTTCTCTGACCTTTCTGTTAATATAATAATATGTAATAATTTTGATTGTTCGTCCGAGTTTTGCTACCACAGTTAGGTTATTATTCATTCATTGCTATTGTTATTTCATTAAGTACTCACTCATATAGCACTCTTCAGGTACTGTGAATGCTTTGCAGCTGGAGTTCACTGTGACGGATGCAACTGCACTAATTGTCATAACAATATTGAGCATGAGGCTGTTAGACAAGAGGCAGTCACAGCCGCATTAGATAGAAACCCAAATGCATTTAGGCCAAAGATTGCAAACAGTCCTCATATGCCGCGGAATGGTAGGGTATGTACTCTTAATCTCAAGCATTTGAACTGGGTCTTTGCTATCAACTGATTGAACTGAACATAAGTCAGGGTGGTTTTTAATTGAGCCTTGCCCTTGCTTATTCTGATTTTGGTTTATGATGAGATACTTTTTTGACTTATATTTTTGTATGGGTTTCAGCAACATCAAGGAAGTTGTTCTGAGATTTTATAGGTTACAAAGAAAAGTGAATCCAACGTACTCTTGAGGCCATTATATGCAAATTTAAAATGTGAACTCATTTGTCCTTTTCCCTGTTAGGAAATCAAAAGATCTACTATTTGGGATAGGGACGTAGATCACTAAACTATTTTAACTTAAGAGCTCACTCAATACTTAAGTGTGGCATAGCTGCTTCACAACATTTCCCGAAAGTTCTAGAAAACATGTTGTGCAGTAAAGAAAGTTTACAGTCACCGCATTGATGTGTTCTTTGCAATAGGCATCACTAATCTAGAAACTATCAATACAGGTAGAGACACGGGATTCCGCTAATGGAGCGAAACACAATAAAGGATGTCACTGCAAGAAGTCAGGCTGCCTAAAGAAATATTGTGAGTGCTTTCAAGGAAATATTCCATGTTCTGAAAACTGCAGATGTGTCGACTGTAAGAACTGTGAAGGAAGTGAGGAGAGAAGGTCACTGTGTTATGGAGACAATTTAACTCCTACAATATATTATCAGCAACAGGCAGCCAATGCAGTAGTGAAGGAGGCCGTTAGTCCCTATGGTTATAAAATCACTCAAGTTTCCAGGAAAAGGAAAAACCAAGAGCAGACCTTTGTACAGTTTCATCCGATTCAGCAGAATGCCCAATTTCATCAAGTAAGAACCTTCAAACCAATTGGAATAATCTCCTAAGCAAAATCCATATACCATGGAAACTTTCTCTCAACTAATGTTAATTTGTTTTCTGATTCATTTTCCTCCATGATTAAAATAGAGGGTTGAATATTCGACTGAGCTGCATAAGCAGGGTAATGAGTTCAAGCCTTCCGCATCGTCATCCCCAGCCAATGCAGTGACACTGGGCTCGTCCAAAATCACATTCAGGTAACTCTGTTGCTACTGGCTAATAATTTTATATGATATATTTTCCAATTCCAAATATGGCTGACAGCTGCACTTCCAATTGTGAAGCTCTCTGATGGCAGATATCATACAACCTCAATTTATCAAGGACCTTTGCTCAGATATGGTAGTAGCATCTTGCGAAGTTGTCAAAGCACACACAGGTTGGTACCCATTTCTTCTTGTTGACTTTGCAACTTAAATTGAGTTGAGATGAATATACGTGATGACTATATATTGCGATGAGAACTGTGCCATGTTTAGTTTAAATAAGTTTGGGTGACAATTGCTCAAACGTAATTATTATAGAAAAATAAAATTAACTGATTGATATCATCAATGTGTACCTCATAGTCGTACGACTCAAAAGAAGATCAAGTATCTGACTGTTGCAAATGTTCAGATTCAGACTATATTTCAAATTTAGATGTTCGTATCAATGTCTCCTTTTGGATTTTTGGTTCTTAAGGGGCCAAAACTTTATCACTCAAGTTATTTTGTAAAAATATTATTTCAGCTACTGCTTGTTTTACTAGATTATTTATGCCTCCGCAGAAAATATTGGGAAGCCACTCAATCAAATGGAGATGGCTGAGGTCCATGAGAAAGCTACCTTTACAACTCAACTAAGCCATACCAATACTAAAGATGGAAATGAACAGACATCAGTGGGAACTGATAACTCCTGTAGTAACCAAGTTGATGGAGAATGTATAAGTGATATTGGATCAACTCGTGATGATTTTCAAAATGAGAGGCCTGTGTCTCCTGGAACGCTAGCATTGATGTGTGACGAAAATGATACAACATTCACGCTTGAATCTGAAAACAGAGTTCAAGGGCATGACAAAGCTTCAACCCTTGATTCTGAGCTTCATGCAAAACAAGAAAAAGTAGTTTTAACAAAGTTTCGAGACTTCCTCAACCATCTCATTGTTTGTGCTAGTGTAAAAGGTGCACCTTCAGCCCCTAGCATTCTACCTGCCTAATCTGCAGCATTTACTTTCATTGTAACTAAAACTTCTGTGCTACATCTCTGTTTTCGGTCAGTACGTTTCATAGCTAACAAGAATATTCATTCTATGTTTGCAGAATCTATGCACGGTAACGACAAGGTGCAGACTCAACAAGTCAGTGCTTCAAATGGTACTAAAACCGGCAACAATAGCATCATCAGACCTCAGTTACCCATCAGCAACCATAGCAGCAGCAATGTCATCATCAGACCACAGTTACGGACCAGCAACCAGAGCACTAGCGACGGCATCATCAGACCTCAGGTACGGACCACCAACCCCAGCAGCAGCAATGGCTTCGTTAGACCTCAATTACCAACAACCAACCACATCAACAGCAGCAATGGCATCGTCAGACCAGCCCAGTTCATGATTTCTAGCTCCTCGACAAGCAACACCAGCCCAGTACAAAGTGACAAACAGGTTATGCATCACCAACGCAGTGACATCACAATACAGGAAAGAAGCATGACTAATAAGTGATCTCTACCCAGATCACATTCTTTGTAGCCATATTCTCAGTGAACTCACATCTGAGAGATTGCCCTGTTTATATATTGTTGAGTCTGAAAGTTGAAGTTCAACAATAATCCCTCCTGTAATGTAGGTTCACATCAAGTTATTAGCAGGATAAATAATAATATGAATTATCACCATTTTGTTTATAGTCCATCGAATTTGTTAATTTTCCAGCATTTTGATTTTAGGCAGATGTTTATTTCCTCAAAAAGTAAAATTGTTTATTCTTATAATTTTCCTAACAATTGGGCCTGGGTATCGATACGGCCCAATTGAAGGGCCTGGCCCATTAAACACAAGACTATCTCGACGATGAAGCTGCGCGAACGCGTAATGTGACGATCTCAGCTTCGGGGATCGGATCCTGAAGCAGTTGATTTCTCTGTTCTTCTTTTTTTTATGTGCCAATCCGACTTACTGAAAACAATATCTAGTCTGGGGTTTGTTTTTTGTTTTTGAAGTTGGTTGAGACTCGAGATACCGGTGATGGAAATAATCGGCTCCTGATCGGAAGCTGAGATCAAAGAAACTAAAGTCGATATTTTGAAGCAACGATCAAAGAAACTAAAGTCTCAACATATGATATTTTGAAGCAACGATCAAAGAAAACATGCAAAGAATTACTAGTATTGATTTGTTGGTTCCTCTAACGGACGGCTGACCGTATATATAAAAGTGTACGTAGTCAAGCCTGCTTGAAGGATCCGAACTTAAGTGGCTGGAAACACAATTTATGAGGAAAAAAAAAGGAAAGTTGTTGTTAGCTTTTTGAGATAAATGGATTTGATTCAGTTATCCTGATTGTTATCACTTCCAAAGGATTTTTAGTCGCCCTGTTAAAAAAAAATTCCTGCAATTCAAAACGGACGTGAGCATCTCCCAGAAAGACAAAAAGGCATAACAGAGTCTTCATCATCATCATCACACAAGCAAATTGAGTTAATATGTAGTATATAACACACATTAGCTCAAAGTATGGTTTAAATGACTGGAAAGAAAGGGCATGCAACCTTCACGTCCAGCTTGAAGCCACTGGCTTCTTATTACCATCTGAAGTATGATGTCAGAGCAAAGGTCACATGGATTCTTCCACACAATCGGTTTCTCTTGTTTAGCATCCCAGGATGAGATATAAATGATCTGGCCTCTTCTCGAGGTTGTTTTTTTAAGTTTCAGGGTGTTTACATGAAGTCATCTTCCAGTTCTTGCAGGGATTTGTTGGCTGATGCAATTTCTTTGTTGGAGGTCATTTTCTCTGCCACCATTAATCCTTTGTAGCTCCTTATCTCTGCTTGCTTTTCCTTCTCAAGTCTATCCATGTCCTCCCGCCGTTTCTGCAACCAACAGTGTTATAAAATAGTAAGCAATTATTCTGAAAAGGGGTTTTATGAAATGGTGATTTGTCACACATTAAGCAGCACAACACAAGCATTTGATCCACAGAAGACATGTTAAAGTGAAAACACCGACAGGATTGCAATGCCGCCTCTAGAAGTACAACACTATTCCAAAAATGAGATGAAGGTAATGACACTGAATATAAACAAAACTTAAGTTGCCAGTCTCAAGTACTGCATATATGTCACAAGGAGAAAACATGTTTCATTGGAAATATTATAATCTCTCATAATATCCTACAACGTTGTATGCTTGCAATTTTTAGCTTCAAGATATAAACCAGTTGCTTCCTATTTCTTATGATGTTTGCAAACTTCCAAGAGTAGAGAAGTGACGCACAAGTGTAAACTTAACTCACCTTGTCCCTCTGTTGAACCTTTCTCTCTGCCTTCTCAGCTGCAATGTATGCCTCACGCTCAGCTGCAATGGATGTATGGGACAAGAGAATGGTGAGCCAGAATACAATAATGTATGCGCAATGCGCACCCCGAGCCAACAATCCATTCTTAATTTTGAAATTAAGCTAGGCTAACAACCTAATACAAATATACCGAAGAATATTCCCCATGATGACAAAGGGTATAGGAGATTCCATGCAATTGTTGATGACCCCATGAGAGCAGAAAATTTACATCAATATTTATTTGGAGCAAAGCTTTTAACCTTGTACCTTTAAGATCTAGTGTCCTTTCCACTTTCGTTTTGTTCAATCTATTTACGATTTCATTAATACGCTTTTCCACTTTGACGGTGCGAACCTGGAAAAAAATGGATCACTTGATCAGAAAATGATTGGAATACAAAAAACGACATTTTTCATGGCGATTTACAATCATAAAGGAGATTACCATCTTAGAATTGTAAAATCCAACTTGACCAACGTCCATTGAAGCAGTTTTCTTTAAATTACTCCAAGGAGTGTAAACAACATCAACATTGTTCACCTTGTTACCTGCATCAGTTGACCCCGAACAAAAAAATGACAAGGAGGACTCTAATTAGCTTTTTACAGATTTACAGTAATGATTCAAAAATGTAAAAGAACCTTCTGCAGCATTATGTCGTGCTAAGTCATATGTGAAAGACCTCAAGCACAAGTGACAACTCAACGCTGAACAGTAGGAAAATGCTCGATTTTCCACTTTGTCTTTCAGGAAAAACAAAGTAATGTACCTTGAATTGAATTAGCTTTCACAAGCTGAGCACAATCTTCCAGCAAACCTTCACTCATGCTATCAATTGTCTGACCTTTATGAAGTCTGACATACACATGCGCAGAAGACATTTTATCAACATGAAACCTGCAACCAAATAAACCCTACCATAAGGCCTGCAGGGTAAACAAATCATTACATTCACAACAAATGCTGCACAAAGCGCAAACATTCAACTTTCAAGCAAAATAACAACCTTTACAAATCAAACTGAGAATCACAAACAATTTTTTCCAACCAGCGGCACAAGATTAGGTCAACATCAAACCAAAGACTAATAAATTGAAACGATTGCCCCACAAAACAAGAATTTCTCAAAATTGAATCGACCATATGAATACCGAAATCAAAACCCTAATCGCATGGAAATTGATGGAGGGATATACTAAAGAGTACCAGATGTCTTCAGGGAAGCCGTATTTGATGAGCTCTTCGTTCTCGTACTTGTCGAGGCCCATGAAGATGGTGTAATCGCCAGCTTCAGGACGAGCTTTGAAGTAGAAAACCATGGCTGCGCCCTTAGGGTTCCTTGGTCGGCCGATTTGGGGAAGGAGATCGTTTAGGGTTTCGCGAATGCGGTCTTTCTGTCAGTAGCAAATTATTATTAGAAGACCAAACATCGTAGTCGTATAAATTAAATTATATATAACATTTTTATTTGCGTGAATATGAGGCGATGCCGTGGACCGCGCGTAAAGTTAACTTAAACATCTCATTTAAATTCATTTTCATTCGAAAAGGTGGAGATTAGAAACAAAGTTAATTTTTAATATAGAATATAAATTCGTCAAAATCATTTTATAGTTCGTCAGTTTATTTTATAGTTCATTAATTTTCGAGCCGAAAAATAAAAAAAAACATAGTTGGTCAGTTTCATTTTATAGTTCGTCACCAAGAAAAACACAAAAAATCAAGATTTAATCTCATCCATTCAAATCACAAGATTAAGGACTATGATTAGTTTGTATTTTATACCAAAAAAACTAACTTTGTATCTGATCTTTTTCGGGTAAAATAAGAAAAGTATTATCTTGACAATGATCTAATTTAAAACTAGAATATCAAATTTCCTTTTTCTAATTTTTAATTTAACAATAATTTACATACATTTTATTTCGGAATTGGCGACGACTATATACGCGTTCCACACGGCAGGGACCGGTCGGCGTAAGATTGATGGCGAGTAATTTGAATAAGGAAAGTGGTGATGGTTAGGGCATCCACACCAAGGGGAGCAATAAGCAATAATAGAGAGGTTTTATTGCTTATTGCTCTCATGTAGCAAGTGAGCAGCAAAAAAAGAGCAAAGAGCAATGCTTGATATGTGAGCAATAATGGAGAGGGTGTGGGATATGAAAGCAATAAGTGGGGCCCACATATATTTATGAAGAAAAATAAAAGGAAATTACATTTTGTTAGTTTTGAAAGAACTAAAAATCGGAAATGTCATAAAATGAACGTTAGATGGATAAAACAAAAAATAAAAAAATAAAAAAATAAAAAAATAATCAGAAAAATTAGACAAACCAAAAAAAATGAAATAATAGAAGTGATAATTTCGGATAATTGGATGGTTATGAGTATAGCTTTTTGCTCTTTGCTCTCTTGTTGCGTTAAAATATATAGAGCAAAGAGTCATTTTTGCTCATTGCTTTTAGCTCTGCTTTGCTACATGACCTTTATGAGAGAATGCTATTTTTGCTTATTGTTCATTGCTCATTGCTCCCTTACTACGAATGCCCTTAGGTGATTATCTTTCTTCGGTGATCTGCTTGATGCACATATGTCTTTTTTTCAGCTTTATCGACCTCTTCTTGCTCTTTTGAGGAAATTGATGTGTGGTGAGGTTGGAATTGGAAAAAAGGGTTTTGAATTAGGTGCATAGATAATGTTGTTAGTTGAATCAGGCACACACTGTGTTTGGTGGTACCAGGAATGTAGTTAGGATGGGAATGGTTCGGAAGTAGCAGTCTCTTTTATTTCTGTAAGACGATTTTGTTCTTAAAAGATGATGTTTGGTTTTTTAGATTTAGTTTCACTTTTAAGTATATAAATGACCAGGGAAGTTTGTGGGATGCACCCGAATCAGACTACAGCACAGTAGATACCAATGAGCATGACCTGCTGCAGTCGATGTCGAATGGAGTTTCATTGTACTGAAGTGCTGATTGTTATTATGGCAGCAAAAACCAGTCTTTGGATTATTATGCTCTTTGTTGGGCAGTTGGGGTTCTGAATTTGGTAGCTACTGATTGTCTATGCTTTCAAATTGAACTGCATATAAGAGAATGCTTTGATTCTTGCTTTCAGGTAAGACAGTGTATCAACCATTTCTTGATAACCGATTTCGTTTGGGCTTGATCTCTTGTACTCTGTTTCTGTTTCGGTTTCATGAAATAAAATTTCCTTTAAAAAAAAACCATTTCTTGATAAATGATAGTTGGTTCCTAGTAGATCTGCCTGGATATGGGGCATGTCTGAGACCCTTATCTGCTGTTTTTGGTGCTGAACCCATCCTTTTTGGCAAGTTCGGATTCTTGTAAATGATTGGACTATTACTTGCTACCGATGTCATCCTAGCATTGAAAATATTGTGGAACTCATCTTTTATGGTGTACATATTGTTAAAGATTCTTCTAAAATGAACAGTTTTGCAGCTGCATCGCATGAGCTTCGAACAGATTGGGCTAAGTTCACAAAAGACTATTTTCTTAACCAGTAAAATTTGGTTTCGGTTTTATTGTAGATGACACTATCCCTGCCGAAAAGATTGACCTTGAGTATGTTAGTTGGCTGGGGGAGAATCAGGTATATTCTTACTCAGATTCAAGTTTCGACAATATGTTATCAAAAAAAAAAAAAAAGTTTCAGACAATAATGCTATGAAATTCTTATCCTCGAGAGTTTTATATTTGTCACGCCATGTAGCAATACTTCAATTGTCAAAAGATGTTTAATATTCTAGCCTGGTAGCACGTGGGGTTGTAGCCGAATTAACTCACCATTTGGCTTCATAACTAAGTGTTCATGAGTTCAACTCCCCACACATGCACCATTCTCACCAATATTTGGTGAGGAATTTCCTCCCTTCACAGGAGGTGCTTCTCCCCTTCCAAGAGGTCTCTCCCTTCGCAAGAGGTGCTCGAAGTGGCTTCGCCTTCGCCACGTCTCTAAAGAAAGGCTCCGCCCGTGAGGCAGTTGATTTCTCGAAGATATGCTTCGAAGTGGATGAGTAAAGACGCCACAAGGCTTACGCTTCAATGAAAATTAATGTACTGGATTAGCTTGATAATTTCAACAGTCTTTTACTATACATCTCTACATCCCATAAAAAAAAGATGTTTAACATTATAAACCATATCTAACGAATCAAAGAGCTGTACTTCAAGTATCTTATCTTATGTCCCATCAAAAAAAAGTATCTTATCTTATGATGCAACGTGATACTTATAGAGTATTTTCTTGCTACAGACACTCACGACCCTAATATTCACACAAAATGTGATAAGCCCAAAAAGAGGAAGAACGGAGGCATAAGAGGGAAAGAAAATGTTGAGGAATTTCAAAACCTGATCCGGGAATTCTTCCAATCAGCACTGCCTTAGATTATGACCAGCAGTGTCACCAACCAAAGGCGAATGAGATTCTGCTTCACAAGGCTCAGCTGCTCAACCATTGGCTCAAACACTAGAATAATACATTTATCCGTCCTCCAATCAAGGACTTAAAGAAATATGTCGGCATAGGTTTGAAGGCCACAACACCATATTTTGAAGACCACATTAAGGCATTAAAGTTCCGGTTTTACCCACACCGTTTGCCTCAGTCCTCCATATGCCTTCAAATCATCTGACATTCAGCAGCCTGTGACCTAGTGAAAATATTTGTAATGCCAACATGCTTGGGACGTCACTGGATTTGTTTCCAGGCAGCATGGATCTGATGTTAAGGATGATCTGATGCTACAGAATAGAATAGGTTTAGTATAGGAAATGCAGGTCTGAAGGCCAAACGCGGTCGTTTCAAGTTGGCGCGTTGGAGTTGCATTTGAAGACCGAAGAAAACGGTGTCGTTCGCTGAGGCGCGATACGCATTTAATGGAACTGTTGAGAAATATAATCCCAGCTGTGTTATGGATTAATATTGGGACCTTATGTTGTGTTATTTCCAGTCCAAAATGCATATTTGAGTTTGCAGGAAAAATTTGGTTTTTTGGTCTTGTGCCCGTGACCTGGTTTGTGGCCCGTGACCTTGTCCGTGACCTGGCTCGTCACGGGGCCTCGCCTCAATGCTGGAAACCTTCTGAGAGATGTGCACCCGTATCGCCCGTAACGCCCGTAACTGCCATGACAAAGCGCCCGTGACATCCAAGTCTGAGTTCTTCAGTTTAAGTGGAACGCTGTCGTTCCAAGGCGCGCGAGAGTTTGTTATGGCCGTTACTCCTCCAAGCGACGTCGTCTCAACTCGAATCTTCAGCTCATACATAAGCCAGCTCGAATTGGGGATTAGGTCAACAATTCGATTTCCGATTTCTCTCTGGCGATTCTCCGAATTCGTCTTCGTCTGCTGCAATTGATCAAAACCGAAGCCTGCGCATCATTCTCCGACGTCCGTGGATCGTGGTCTGGCCGGATAGCTGTCCTTCTCCAAGTGCTGAGAGTCAAAAGCACCGGACAACCTTCTTGAACGAGACAGGACGATTTGAGGCGATTTCTGGGCGTGGATTCGAGTGGTTCTTCTTCAGGGAAGTTATACTAAACTGGTTGCTTGGATTGTGGTTATTGATTGCTTATTGATTGGACTGGATTAATTGTTGTGTTGTATTTGTTTGGTTTTTGGATTGAGTCAATCCATAGTTTGTAAACCTAACATTTGGTCCCGATTATTAATTAAGAATAAGGTTCGACTAAGTACAATTGTTTAATCGATCTTATCAGAGTGGTATCTAGAGCCTTGTTGATTGATCTTGAGTCATCTCGATCATCTCTTGTGCTTGTTTTTCTTTCTCTTTGTTAATACCTTTGGACTTGATTTTCTTTTGGGATGGCTGATGCCATGAAAATCAAGCCCTTCGATGGGACCTCTGATTTCACAATGTGGAAGATGAGGATGAAGGCTATATTGGTTAAGGAAAAATGTTATAGGGCTGTGACTGAGGAATGGGTTGCTCCTACCTCAGATCAACAGAAAACTGACTTGAAAGAATTGGCTTATTCTGAAATAATGATGAGGTTAACAGATGATGTAGCTAGAAAAGTGATGCATCTAACTGAACCTAAGGAATTGTGGGAAGAACTTGAAAAGTTGTATTTGGCTAAATCTCTCCCCAATAGGATTTCCTTGCAAACAAAACTATTTACATTCAAAATGGATGTATCTATGAGTTTGCAGGAAAACCTTGACACATTTCTGAAACTAACTCAAGATTTGAAAAAGTGTAAGGATGAAATTAAAGATGAACACCTTTGTGTCATTCTCCTTAATTCAATTCCATCACAGTTTGACACCCTTAGGGATGTTATTCAGTATGGAAATGATGAAGTAACAGTTTCTAAAATCATTGAAGCTATCACTTCCAAGAATGACAGTCTAAAAGTTTTTAAGACTAAAAATGGTGGTAAAACTGAAGTAAAATCTGAGGTAATGATGTTTAAGGGGAAGAACAAATTTAAACCAAAGAAAAAGAACCACAATGGATTTCAGAATGACAATGATTCTCATGATAAAAATTCCTTTGATAAGTCTTCTCAATCCTCTAAAAACAACAACAATTTCCAGAAAAATACCCCTGTCAAGTGCAATTATTGTGGCAAGTTGGGCCATTATGCTAGCTCTTGTTACAAAAGAATTGAGGATAAAAAGAATAAAGGAAAAGACAACCAAAAATCTGGACAGTCTAATATATGTGAAAATGATCCCCAATATGGAAATGAATTGTTCCTCATGTCTAATGGGCATGAGGATGATTCATGGATCCTTGATTCTGGCTGCACCATGCATGCCACTCCACACAAACATCTCTTCAGTTCCTTGAAGCTTTGTGAAGGTGGGGAGGTCATGCTAGGTGATCACACATCATTGAGAATTAAAGGAATTGATTCAGTTCCCTTAAGGATGTTTGATGGTGTTGTGAGAATTCTTCAAAATGTTAGATGGGTTCCCCATCTAAGGAGGAGTTTATTGTTAGAATCTGCCTTGGATAAACTTGGATGCAAGATAACAACCTTTAAGGGAGTTAGAGAAGTAATGAGGGATAATAGAGTTGTAATGAGAAGTGTAGAAAAGGGAGGTTTATACCATCTGATTTCCTCTTCTGAAATTAATCTTTCTGATGAAAATAAAACCCAATTAGACACTAAAACGTGGCATTCAAGGCTTGGACATATAGGAAATAAAGGACTGCATTATCTGTCTAAACATGGTTTGATTGATTGTAAGCCTATTGATCTAAAATTCTGTGAAACTTGTGTTTTTGGTAAAAAATCTGCTCATCCTTTTGGCAAATCTTCTTTTGTTGTCAAAAAACCTTTGGAGTATGTCCACTCTGATTTGTGGGGACCTGCCCAGGTCTCTACAATAGGAGGAAGATCATATTTCCTTTCTATTATTGATCAATACTCTAGAAGAGTATGGGTTTTTCTTTTAAAAACCAAGGATGAGGCTTTTGAAAAGTTTAAGAACTGGAAGATCATGGTAGAGAGTCAAACTGAACTGAAAGTTAAATGCTTAAGAACAGATAATGGGTTGGAATTTTGTAACAAGGCTTTTAATGACTTTTGCACTGAAAATGGGATTAAGAGACACTTGACTGTGCCTGGTACCCCTCAGCAAAATGGAACTGCTGAGAGGATGAACAGGACCCTTTTAGAGAAAGCTAGAAGCATGATGATTAGTGCTGGAGTTAAGCCAACTCTTTGGGGAGAAGCTGTGTTCACAGCTGCTTATTTAATTAACAGATGTCCCTCATCTGCTATTAACTTCAAAACTCCCCAAGAGCTTTGGACTGGGAAACCTCCTAACCTATCCCACCTTAGACCCTTTGGTTGTACAGCGTATGCCAAGGTTTCTGAGGGTAAACTCCAGCCTAGGGCTGTTAAATGTATAATGCTTGGGTATCCTGAAGGGGTTAAAGGCTATAAACTCTTAATGATTCAACCAGGAGGGTACAAAGTCATAGTGTCACACTCTGTTACCTTTGATGAACTGAATTTCCACTTTAAGTCTAAACTAAACCATGATATTGAGTCTCATGGCACACCTGAAGGTGTGACCAGTTTCATCCCATCAGGTTTTAACTTAAACCAGGCAAATGATGATGAGAATGATGGAGACCAAGCAGCGGAGATGGGACAGTCACTGGACATAAGTGCTGGACTGCAGGAGGTAATAGATGAGGGGTCTAATTCCCCTGCTGTTTCAGGTAATGAGCTACCTCACCAATTAGGTGGGGGAGCTAGCACTGTAAGTCCATCTATCTCAGCTCAAAACTCTATGGACACTAGTGATCAAAATGCTGCTATAGAATCATCTGATTTAGGCATGAATTTGTCTTCTGCTGCTACTATATCTGATATGCCAAATTTGCCTGATGATTTATATGTTGATCATAGTGTGAATGTGCCTGAAAATGTTGGTGATATGCCTAATATTTCTGAGTCCCCTGTGCATGAAACAGAACCTAGTCTAACTAATTATCAATTGACTAGAGACAGGGAACCTAGGATTAGAAAGATTAATCCTAGATATAATGCCAACATAGCTGAGTATGATGAGAACAATGATGGAAAGTGCTGCAATATTGTTGAGTTTGCTCTTATGGCTGCTGAGAAAATTAAATATGTAATACCTGATACATATAAGCAAGCCTTATCTAGCAATGAATCTGAAAAATGGAAAAAGGCTATGATAGAAGAAATTCAATCTATGCATGAAAACAATACTTGGAAACTTGTACCTAGGCCTCTAAATGTTAAACCTTTGGCATGTAAATGGATTTATAGAATTAAAGAAGGTAATTCACCTAATGATCCACCAAGGTTTAAGGCTAGGTTAGTGGCTAAGGGGTTTCACCAAAGAGAGTGCATTGATTTTAATGAGATATTTGCTCCTGTTGTCAAGTATAAAACTTTAAGATTGCTTATTGCTATGACTGCTGTTTATGATTGGCATATTGAACAAATGGATGTGAAAACTGCATTTTTACATGGTGATTTGTTAGAAACAATTCATATGTGTCAACCTGAAGGTTTTGTTGATAAAATGAAACCAGATCATGTCTGTTTGCTTAAAAAATCCATCTATGGATTAAAACAATCACCTAGACAGTGGAATAAGAAATTTGACAGTTGCATGCTTGACTTAGGTTTTTTGAGAAGCAAATATGATACTTGCCTTTATCTGAAAAGAGTGAAAAATAATGCCCCATTGTTTGTGCTGCTATATGTGGATGATTTGTTGCTGATTAGTTCCTCATTGCATGACATAAAACTGACTAAGTCTGGATTGCAAAAACATTTTGATATGAAAGAATTAGGAATTGCTCAAAAGATCTTAGGGGTAAAGATAACCAGAAATAGGAAAAATGGAGAAATCTGTTTGTCCCAATCTGAATATTTTGCTAAGGTGTTAGACAAATTTGCTATTGTGAATGCTAAGTCTAATGCTATACCCTTAGGATGGCATCTTGTATTTTCTAAGGAAGATTGTCCAAAAACTGAGCATGAAAAGAAACAAATGTTGAATGTGCCTTATGATGTTGCTGTTGGATCCATTATGTATGGGATGATTTGCACTAGACCTGATCTTGCATTCTCTATAAGTGTTCTTAGTAGATATATGTCTAACCCAGGCATAAAGCATTGGGAAGCCATGAAGTATTTGTTGAGATACCTATTAGGGACTAAGGGATTAGGATTAGTTTACAAAGACCATGAACCAAGGGCAGGAATTGTAGGGTATGTAGATTCCGATTATGCCAGCAATAGGGACAATAGGAAATCCACCACAACTTTTTATTTCACTTGGAATGGGAACTGTGTGTCTTGGAAGAGTCAGCTTCAGCCCATAGTAGCTTTATCCTCCACAGAAGCAGAATATATAGCTGCTACAGAAGCAGCAAAAGAAGTCATTTGGTTGAGTGGGATAGTGAAGGAGATTAGTGGGATTAGTGAGCCTCCTAGGATTTACATGGATAGTCAAAGTGCCTTATGTTTGTGTAGGGATCCTGTGTATCATGAGAGGTCTAAGCATATTGATGTAAGAATGCATTTCATTAGAGACCTAGTGGAGACCCAAACCATAAGTGTAGACAAGATCCTTGGAGAGAAAAATCCTGCTGACTTTGGAACTAAAATTGTACCTGCTAATAAGTTTGTTTTCTGCAGGGAAAGCTTGCATATTGATGAGGTTGGATGAAAGTCTAACTTGAGCAAGTCTTGAGCCTTAAATGGCTGAGTTGAACCTTAATTGAGGTTAGATGTATCTATCTCAATTCTTTTCTTCATTCATTTACACAACTAGTCTTAGGAGGGCATATGTTGAGAAATATAATCCCAGCTGTGTTATGGATTAATATTGGGACCTTATGTTGTGTTATTTCCAGTCCAAAATGCATATTTGAGTTTGCAGGAAAAATTTGGTTTTTTGGTCTTGTGCCCGTGACCTGGTTTGTGGCCCGTGACCTTGCCCGTGACCTGGCTCGTCACGGGGCCTCGCCTCAATGCTGGAAACCTTCTGAGAGATGTGCACCCGTATCGCCCGTAACGCCCGTAACTGCCATGACAAAGCGCCCGTGACATCCAAGTCTGAGTTCTTCAGTTTAAGTGGAACGCTGTCGTTCCAAGGCGCGCGAGAGTTTGTTATGGCCGTTACTCCTCCAAGCGACGTCGTCTCAACTCGAGTCTTCAGCTCATACATAAGCCAGCTCGAATTGGGGATTAGGTCAACAATTCGATTTCCGATTTCTCTCTGGCGATTCTCTGAATTCGTCTTCGTCTGCTGCAATTGATCAAAACCGAAGCCTGCGCATCATTCTCCGACGTCCGTGGATCGTGGTCTGGCCGGATAGCTGTCCTTCTCCAAGTGCTGAGAGTCGAAAGCACCGGACAACCTTCTTGAACGAGACAGGACGATTTGGGGCGATTTCTGGGCGTGGATTCGAGTGGTTCTTCTTCAGGGAAGTTCTACTAAACTGGTTGCTTGGATTGTGGTTATTGATTGCTTATTGATTGGACTGGATTAATTGTTGTGTTGTATTTGTTTGGTTTTTGGATTGAGTCAATCCATAGTTTGTAAACCTAACATTTGGTCCCGATTATTAATAAAGAATAAGGTTCGACTAAGTACAATTGTTTAATCGATCTTATCAGGAACATCGTCGTCTCGGCTACGCGCAAAGTTCTGAAGTCCGAGGAAACGTCAGCGTTTCGTTTGGGCGGAAAGTTTGGTTTGAACTCGTGGTCAGGACGCTGCGTTTTGAGGATACTTAAAGGAGCTGGGCATTCAAATTAGGGTTCATCTGATTTGGGGGTTTTCTGGGAAAAATTTGAAAGCGAGCTCTAAAAGTGATTTGTGCAATCGGCAACCGATTCAAGCGCCTGTGAGAAGCGTCTAGTCACGACGGACTGTGACATTGCCTGAGGAGGCTGAATTCCTCGTCTTCTCTTCCCTTCTTCTTCTACATTCTTGTATTAGATTGGTTAGGGTGTTTGAGTCGTATTGCGCAATTAGAGCTTGTAATGGAGATTGGTTTATAGTGGATAAGGGCTGAGCAGTTTCCCCCCGAGGCTCCCAGGAGTAGGGCATCCCCCGAACCTGGTAAAAAGTTTGTGTGTCTTGTTGATTCAATTTATTTTTAGTTTTGAGATAAAATTGAACTTAGACTAAATCCTCGGAGTTAGGCAAACAATCCTTACAATATCATCTCAATACAATAAATGTAATTTTACAGATTTGTGTCATCTTCCCATTAAAAATCCAAATCCTGTGAACAAGCATTCCTGGGTCCATATTCCATGATGTCTGCTAACCACTTGTGAACGTATATTATAACAACAATTCCTCCGACATTTCATCCAACTAGCAAATCAATAACTCCCAAAACAAACCCAGTTCCTTGTCCTAATCCGCGGCTTAGTGACGTCTAATGACACAACATTATTCCAAATCTAACTCAACGACACTCCAATTACCTTAATCAAAACAAGATAAAAAAAGCTCACCATGGCCCCCAAAATTGTCTCCTCCCGTGGCTGCACCAAATTCCAAATCTCTCGTGACTCCATTCCTTGGACACTTCCCTTTCACTGCCATCAACTTGTTCACTACACTTTTCCATCATATGTTCACATGATATATGAGCTGATAAAATCAGTACAATCATTTTAATAGTTGAAAAATCTCGATGAAAATAAAATAAGCAGCCAGCAGGCAATATAAAAACTAGCCTAACGTTTTAGACGACTTACTATAACAAGCAAAGAAATCACAAGCTTACAGTTACACAAATCTATCTAAAACACTTGGAGTTGGAGACAGAGACAGAGACACCAACCAAGCCTTGTGTGAGATAAATAAAAAAAGAAAACTCAAAATGGAGCAACAGCAAGGGATACGACGGCGCTTTACGCACATACTCACCTACTCAATCGGCATGTGCCGCTCCAAGCACACGGCCGAGTCGCCAAGCCGCGTCTCCAGCGCGCCGGTTTCACTCCCGAGCCGCTTGCGCAAGCCACGCTTAGCCGACCTCTTCTCCGCCGACTCCGACACCATCTCGTCCACCACTCGGTGCGAGAAGTTCAACTCGGACAAGACCTGGTCTGGATCCGAGGCCGACCGCGCCTCCATGTCGCATTTGAGTCCGTTCGAGTACGAGACTTGCGACGGCGAGTTCGACGACGCTCCGAGACGAAAAAATGATACCAAACTGCAGTTCAAAACGACGGCGTTTGAGCCGGATTACTACCGAAGAAAGTCCTGCAGCAGCAGCAGTAGACGAAAGCGGCAAGATCAACGCAGAAACAGAAACTACTCATCTGCCGATGCTCGGTCGGATTCAGACATCGCGAGCTCACTTCTGATGGAGCTCTCGAACTCAAGGAAGTTTCCGGAGTCGTCGGTCTGCTCGAACGAGCCGGAGCCGGAGATTCAAACACATAAGAATGCAGTTGCAGTCACGCGCGCGAGTGGTAAATCGCGACCGAGGAGGATGAGGAGGAAGGAGAGTGAAGTTGGTGTGAAGGCTGGGAGCATGGCGGTGTCGAAGAGGTCGGTGGATCCGTACGAGGATTTCAGAAGGTCGATGGTGGAGATGATCGTGGAAAAGGAGATATTTGGTAGGGAGGAGTTGGAGGAGCTTTTGATGAGTTTTTTGGCGCTTAATTCTGCTGATCATCATAAGATTATTGTCCTTGTTTTTGTTGAGATTTTAGAAATTGTCTTCTCAAACTCATCTTCATCTTCCAGATGACAAAAATAAAAACATCTATTTTTGTTGCAAATTCGAATCACATATTTTTGTTCAAGTTTTTATTTTTATTTTTTTGACGACATTTTCGTTGAAGTGTTTGATTCATGTGCCGTTGACTTATTAAAATGACTTCGTTTTTATTAAACAATATAATTGTAGTCTCACTGTCCCATTCTCATACTACTATTGGCTCATATGGTTAATCGAACCAGATAATTGCTTAAAGCGGCCGGTTTGTCGTTGGTTCGTGGTTGATTTTTTCTATACCAGAAACCGGTTCGGGTAACCCGAACGCATCACAAACCGGCCCATTGATTTTTTCTCTGCAGTTTTCAGTTGATCGGGCCTGCGGAAGTCTTCGCTATGGTACGTTTTGTGATACATGTTTAATAAGGATTGCCGGAGTGCTGATTTTTTTAATTGACTTGTGCATTTCGATCGGTTGATTGTTTGAATTTGGATATTGGAAATGAGATTTTCAATTGTGTGGATATGTGGTGTGTTAGGGTTTTGTGTGTTGCTATTTTTTTTTTTGGATTGGTTGTGTGTTGCTAATGTGATGTGGAATTATATGGCTTGTGCGATTAAGGATTGATTTGATTTGAGGGTTTTGTCCTGGTGAGTTGGAGTTGGGGCTTTTTATTAGGTTGGTGAAGATGATTGAAATTTGTTCTTGAAAAGTCATATAGTGGTAAAGGATTGAGTCGGCCGTCTTTTATGTTTGGGTTTTGGATGTTTCAGCTTGGAGGACCTCTGTATAAATCAAATTAACTAGTAATTATGGCTTGCATCATACTGCATTTCAGGACAGGTGACTTTGATGGCCTTTGATTGTGCTAAACTGCCCCTTCTTTTTCTTAATTGGCATTCTGATAAAGAAGAGTCTTTTGTGTTTGATAGGCACCCGTGAAGGGCGTATTTAACGTGCAAAGGGCAGCCTTGATCAGACAGTACAGTCAGCGATGGTTAATGGGATGCAGGACATTGAGCACCCAAAGCGCAACAACAGCTACTACGCCACAACCTCCTCCGCCTCCCCCACCTCCGGAAAAGACTCATTTTGGGAATTTGAGTGATGAGGATCGGATATTCACCAATTTATATGGAATTCATGACCCGTTCCTCAAAGGTGCCATGAAGCGTGGTGACTGGTACAGGACGAAAGACTTGGTGATCAAAGGGGCTGATTGGATTGTTAATGAAATGAAGAAGTCTGGTCTTCGCGGACGTGGTGGTGCTGGTTTTCCATCCGGTCTCAAATGGTCATTCATGCCGAAAGTGTCGGATGGGCGCCCTTCATATCTTGTTGTGAATGCTGACGAAAGTGAACCTGGTACTTGTAAGGATAGGGAGATTTTGCGTCATGATCCACACAAACTACTTGAGGGTTGTCTGATCGCTGGAGTGGGAATGAGAGCAACCGCTGCCTACATCTACATAAGGGGTGAATACGTGAATGAGCGGCTGAATCTTGAAAAGGCAAGGAAAGAGGCTTACGCAGCTGGGTTATTAGGGAAAAATGCATGCGGGTCGGGGTATGATTTTGATGTGTATATCCATTTTGGTGCTGGTGCTTATATCTGTGGTGAAGAGACAGCACTCTTAGAGAGCCTCGAGGGTAAACAAGGAAAACCAAGATTAAAGCCTCCGTTCCCGGCAAATGCTGGTCTGTATGGATGCCCTACAACTGTTACAAATGTGGAAACAGTTGCCGTGTCTCCAACAATCTTAAGGCGAGGGCCCGAGTGGTTCGCCAGTTTTGGTAGGAAGAATAACTCTGGTACAAAGTTGTTTTGCGTGTCAGGTCACGTGAACAAGCCTTGCACTGTTGAAGAAGAGATGAGTCTACCATTAAGAGAGTTGATCGAGAGACACTGTGGTGGTGTTCGAGGTGGATGGGATAACTTACTTGCTGTCATTCCCGGGGGTTCATCGGTCCCACTTCTGCCGAAGAATGTATGTGATGATGTTTTGATGGACTTCGATGCGCTGAAAGCTGTACAGTCTGGTCTTGGAACTGCTGCAGTTATCGTCATGGATAAGTCAACTGACGTCGTGGATGCAATTGCTAGGCTCTCATACTTCTACAAGCACGAGAGCTGTGGGCAATGCACACCTTGCAGGGAGGGAACAGGGTGGCTTTGGATGATCATGGAAAGATTGAAAGTTGGTAACGCAAAATTGGAAGAAATTGACATGCTTCAAGAAGTAACAAAGCAGATAGAAGGGCACACCATCTGTGCATTGGGGGATGCAGCTGCTTGGCCTGTTCAAGGTCTGATAAGGCATTTCAGGCCTGAGTTGGAGAGGAGGATTAGGGACCGTGCCGACAAAGAGTTGTTGGTAGCATCTGGCTAACCCCATCCAGGTTGGTTGCTCCATATGGTTGTCAAGTCGATAAGTCGAGTCGAGTTGATAGAGTTCTCACTAGTCGACTAGTCGACTAGTCGCTGGCTAGTCGTTGACTAGTCGACATATTCAATTCATGTATAACAAAAGAAGGGATTATGTATAAAATGAGAAAAATAATACGAAATTCAAAGGAAGTGCAATAAAAAATAAGTTTCTTTTGATATAGAGTACAAAAATGCATATTTTTATTGTTTAAATATTTTTTTTCTTCATTTTTTTGGATGATTTTGGTGCAATATGAAAAGATATTATAATAAATGGGGTATACATATAACATTAAAAACTTAAAGGACTTTTGTGTAATATAAATAAAACAAATAGTACTGTTCCTATTCATCATCTCTCTCCCGAGAAAACCCTAAATTCTACCAGCCGCCATGAATAACTGCATTTTTTCTTCAACCTTGGTTTGATCTGCAACAACTTTTAGGAACGCTCGATCTAGATCGCCTATCAAGCTCAAAGATGGTTATCCGTCGAACAAGTCGCGATTCACCAAGTCGAAGTTTCAAGTCGGACGAGGAAAAACGACTTGGTCGACTAGTCGCGACTAGTCGCGACTAGTCGAGCGACTTAACAACCATGCTCCATCTTATGCGTTATTAATATTTACTGTGTTCTTCCAAGTTCTCATGCGAACATCATTGTTTTGAACTCTATTATCACTTGCCCCCTCTCGTCAAGGGATTGCAAAATGAAAAGGCAGTGTAGGGCGGTAGCGAGGACTTAACAAAGAAACTTTGAACATGATTCTGATCATTTAGTATCCGAAATTTCTTTTCATGAACTTAGAAAGTCCCTTTACCCCTGCATCCACATACTTCTAATGATAGCTTAACAAGCTTGTGGTATTCTATCACACCGTGTTATGGACTGACTGATGGTCACGTATCTCAATTAGTAATTATGACATTTTCTGAAAGTTGAGTGAGGGAACTTACAATTTCTCAGTGCACTTGCACCTTGATGATTAAGGTTAACAAATATACATTAGTGTAAATTCTCACTATTATTTATTTGTTTGGGCATGTGGATTGCTCATTCTTTGCTCTGTTCATCTCTCTGATTTTCAGGGGCCGTCTGTAGTGCAATGGATAATGAGAGAAATAAAGAGTGTGGCCAAAAGTTTAGCAGAAGAGGCAAAACCATGCATCTTTGGCTATTTTGTTGTTTCAAGTTTGCACATCTTGTTATAAGAGACTGGTACTCTTCTTGGGTGCTATTGCTGAAGTTTAATTTATCTTACTGAAGCGGGCATCTCAACTCCTCTACTTGTCTCAAAAACAATTATGCATTATCATTCATCTTCTTCCTAAGCAGTCCGTCCAAGCAGATTCGACATGTGTGACCTTTTTTTTACTCTTTCGTGCTTACTAAAGATTAGTTAGATTCTTATAAACAACATAGCGGGGATAGCTCAGTTGGGAGAGCGTCAGACTGAAGATCTGAAGGTCAGGTGTTCGATCCACCTTCACCGCATTAAATTTTTTTATTTTTTATTTTACTTTTTCAAATTAGAGGTGAGTTTTTTTTTTGTCGTTTTCCCAGTATCATCAGCACATGGTTTTCTAATAGTACGAGCGACATTCTGACGATAAAGTTGTGGCAGTCCCATTCATATCATAATTTTCTTGTTATGATTCAGAACATATAAATTACAAAACACTTTTTGAGTTTTTTTCCGGTATGATAATGAACTAGATGTCATGTAGTACAGTACACAAACATTGCAGTCCCCGAATCCTTGAAACCTAGCTTAGTATATATGCATTTATCATCTACAAAAAGCGTAACTTCAAATCGGAATATAATCTTCGTGATTACGAAAGCCGCTGTACTAATTATATCACGTTCGCCTAACCTACTAGGCGACACAGATTGCTAGATATGTATACCTCCTTTTCAATCATTTATCATCAGTTAGTCAGTCAATTAGCTTGGTGTTATGTTATGTCAGTGAATTACATTAGGCATATTAGCTACTCCCTCCGCCTCTATTTGTTTGTCCAAAAGGATAATTAGTACCCTAATTAAGAAAAGTAAGGGACAGTGAGAGAATGAGAAAGATGACGGGAGTGTATGTGGAGGTGGGTCCGCACACGAATTATTACTTTTTTATGATTGAAAGTACAAATTTTTTAATAAAAATAATTTTTTTGGTAGGAAAGAGACGATTGATTTGATTATTGGGTTGTATATAAAAGGAAAGTGGACAGACACCCAAAAAGGAAAGTGGACAAACAAATAGGGACAGAGGGAGTAGCTGCTAAGGGGGTTTTCATTTGGTGGATTGGAGTTGGACCACGAGAGTCTTTAATGATCCGCATATTGGCCCCCAAGTAAGGAAGTTACTTCACGATGCCCTCTCTCTCTCTCACTCTCACACATCCCCATCCATCAATTTATACCTTAGCAAGGGACCAAGGACCACTTTTTCAATCGAGAAAAAAAACCATCTTTCCAATAATCCATGTTAAATTTTTGCTAGCAATTTGTATGATTTTCACTTCACTAAATACCTTTTGCGCGTGGATGATTTGATATGCGCGATCGATTAGTTACTCTTTTTAATTATGATGGTTATTCGAATATGCATCTTACACATGTCCCATAGAATTTAGCAGGTCCAGATTAAAGGCATCCGAGGCTTGAAGCAAAATGAAATTGATGGGCCTTTTAAAATTTTGAGACCTTTTTTGTTCTTTACAAATATATTTCTTTTATTTAAATGGGGCCTTTTTCATTAAAATGTGGCATTTTCCCATAAATTAAAATTGGGCTTTTATGACTCAAAATTAGTAATAAAAACCTACATAATTTTTGTGTCCTAAAGTCATTGCTTCAGTGGCCTCCTATTAGAGCCTTAATTGATGATGCATTTTTAAAAATGTAAATTTAACTACCCAATTCGAAATATACAAAGATTCTCATTTGAGGATTGTTTGTGTTTGTATTAAGATTTATGGATGATGGAACATGCAAATGTGTCCAGCAATTTGGCGTGAAGCGATGGCCTTCTAGTACAAATTACACTTTGATACGTACTCTATCCCTTTTCCTTTTATACTGATTGACTTTAATGAGGATTCCCAAGAAATGAGAAAGATACCAATCAACATTATTATATGCGCATATTTCAATCATTAGATGTTGATATCTCATTCAACTTCTTTTCACTTTATTCATGCATGTGTCAAACCACGTACCCCTAGATGAAAGCATCTTGCTCTTGAGCTAACCCTAGACGAAAACAAGAAGAGAATAATGAAGAGTCTGTACGATATATATGTTTAGGTATAAATATGCAATGAGAGGTCCCCAAAAACTTTGGAACACAAATACATTGATGGTCCATCATCTTCATTTTGTTCTTCCCTAAATGATTATTCTTACTAATCATTTTGAGATTGATGGATCATACCTCACTTTTTCCATCATGCCCCAATATTTTGTGTCACCTGCACATACATTATTTGTTGAGTTGAGACCGTTAGAGTATCCCCACCATGATCTTTTAAGTCATGAAAAAGAATCATGCATGAAAGGTGACTAAAAAAATCATGCACTCCCATCATGATTTTTCTAGTCATAGAAAATGTCATCTCATGAACTTATTTTTAGTTTTGGTCATGATATGAGAGTCCTATTGCGACACCCGTGAACTTTATCAGTTTAAATCCAGATATTGCAATGAATATATCTTGAAATTTATAAAGTATTAAAAAAATAATAATCACCAATATTCATAATTTTTAAAGATATATAAGTAAGATATATTTTGATATTTATATGCTGGTATTTATGTAGAAATAAGAGATCGATAATGATGTTGAATTTTATGTTTGGCCATGAGTGGGATGTACATGGACCAAATTGATCACAAGTAACGACTAAATGAGAGATAATTAAGTGGATGAGATAGATAAATGATATGTGTTTTTTAGTCATGGTGGGGAATACTCTTACAGAAATGTTTCATATTCATTTGGAAAGAGGAGATGCTAGTTTATTTGATTTTATAGAATCAAGCGATTTTCACCTTTTGAGTCAACCATATTCATTATTCAATTAGTGTTCTTGATCACCATTATTATCAAACAATAGGTCAAGAACTGGGTGTGCTACAATCACTACTGATCATCCTATTTTGCCTAGCAATGTCTTCGGCAATCTTTCGAGCATCTATCGATGCGCCAAGCAAGCCCCGTTTGGTGAAGCCTACGGCGTATAAACCATGCTCACCTTTCCAAGCATTCGGAAACGGTGACTTGGGTAGTCCATCCTTCTCATTGAACATGTGACGTCCATCCTTCAACCAAGAAGGTACATTGCTCTTGTAACCAGTCGCAAGAATGATTGCATCGTAGTTCTCAACTCTCCCATCGACGAATTCAACAGCGTATTGTTTTAGTCTCCGAATCCCCGAACGGACCTAAACACACATGATTTATATAACATCTATGTAAGATCACTTTTTTCAGGTAAATAGGAATAAAAGTGTAACATAAATATATATATGTGGTACCTGGACATGTCCACTTCTTATCATTCCAATGGTTCCAACATCGAGAACAGGTGTCTTTCCAGTTAGGTTTTTGAGCTCTAGAGGACCCAATTTGGGTCTGATTAGGCCTAAGTTAGCGGTGTCTCCGATTACGAACCAGGATAAGAGTAGGAGAAAGCGGTCGACAAGGCGCATGGGGAGCCACTTGAGTAGCCACATGGACAACCCGAAAGTTGATCTTCCCAGCATCTCTTGTGGTAGAACATGTACCTTTATACATTCCAAAACATTCATATATCAACAGTTACATCTTCATAGCTATGACTACAAGAAGAGAATTTTTTTTAAATTTTACACAAGTATAGTTCTTTTTTTTTGTTTAAATTATAGGACATAGTACTTATTCAAAAAAAAATCCAGTTAATTATCCAAATCCAAAAAATTAACTAATTATAAGATCAATAATCTATTTGAAAAGATCTGCAAAATATATCTCAGATTATATTCTGATAAATGCGCTTTTAATTTATGATTGTTATCAAAAACAAAATAAAATAATGCAAATTATTTTCTGTATTTGAAGAATGAAACAAACAAATAAATAAACTAAAATTAAGTAGTGAAGAATTGTAAACTCACAGTGTCTCTGACAACCAGAGAAGGCTTGGCACCAAAATTGCAAAGATCCAGGCATACCTCCATCCCTGAATTCCCACATCCAACCACCAAAACCCTCTTTCCTCTAAACATTTCACCACTCTTATACTGACACGAGTGCATCACCGCCCCGCCAAACTCCTCCACCCCTTCCATCTCAGGCACCACAACTTCGGCATTCTCCCCAGTCGCCACCACCACCCATCTACACACATACTCCTTATTACAACAACTAAACCCTAACCCTAACCCTAAATCTTCATGACTTGTGATTATTACAGCAGCGGTGGTCTTCACTTTCCAAAACCCTAGTTTTTGATCATATTCTGCAGCTGTGACTGTCTCGTTGAAGTGAGGCCTTATGTCGAATTTACGAGCGTAGAGTTCTAAGTAGTTGATGAATTGCTGCTTGGAAGGATATTTTGGGTAGTGAGATGGGAAAGGCTCCAATGGGAGCTGGCATAAGTTTTTGGGGAGGTGGAGACTGAGGCGGTCGTAGGTTTTATGCTGCCATAAGGAGGCTATGCAGTTTGATCTTTCTAGAATGATACTTTGTATGCCCTTTTGCTTAAGGCATGCTGACGTGGCAAGTCCGGAAGGTCCTGCTCCTACTATAACTGCACCATCCACAAAGATGGAGACCACATTGTCATCAACTGATGCTGATGGTGTTAGGAACTGATCTTGAGCTGATTGCGCCTCAGTTTGGCTGCGAAAAGTGTAGTGAGAGAAGCTCATGGCCGGCCAGTTGTTGATGCTTACTTGATCTAAATATATATATAAGAATCTGAAAGAGTGGATGATGAAATAAGTAGCACAAGTAGAGGATTCTCAGGTTGCTGGAAAATAGGAGTGGATTAATGAAGAGATTATCATCGAATATTATTAATAAAAATCGAATAAAGAAAAAATCAATATTATTATTGGATAATAATTTTGCTGGTGAAGTGGTGTTTTTGAATTGGAATGGAAATAGGCCGGAGAGAAATCAGGAGGGATGAAATGAAATGGTTGCAGGAATCTGCAGGAATTAAGAAGAGAGATGAAATGAAATGGTTGCAGGAATCTGATCATATAAATTATAAATGTATATTGTGTATTTATACACACACGCGTCAATGAAAAGATAGCTAGGTTAAAAGCTTGTTTGTAACTACTAAAACAAATGATTGAGTGAAATAATTACTCCTATATGTCATAGGACTTGATTGCTCAATAATGATGTGATTAAGAGAAAATATGGCATGCTTTTTTAAAGGTTTTTATTGTTATCAATTTTGGAATATGAAATGAAAGTTCAGTTTCTGTTTCAATATGAATAATGAAGCTAGATTGTTAATTACTCCCTCCGTCCCTCAATGTTTGTCCAAAAGGACAATTAATAGAAATTCAATGTTTTAAGCACACGGATCACCACTTAAAGATGAGTAGTTTAGATTAAATATTGGAATTATGTAAAAAAGAAAAGTGGACAAACATTAAGGGACACTAAAAAAGAAAAATGAACAAACATAGCGGAATAGAGGGAGTAGTTGTTTTGTACTCAAACTCAATATTTACTTTCAGAATTCGTAGCACAATGGATATTCATGTCTGCCTAAATCATTAAATATAGTACTCCCTCTGTCCCAATTTTTTCTTCTCATTTGAGTTTTGGCACAGTTTTTAAGAAAAATAATAAAGTAAGTTATTGTGAGTGTGATAAAGTAAGTGAGATAAAGTAAGTGTGAAGATAAATGATTAAATAAGATGATTGTGAGTGTGATAAAATTACCCAAAAAGAAAAGTGGGAAGAAAATTTTGGGACGCCCAAAAAGAAAAGTGGGAAGAAAATTATGGGACGGAGGGAGTACAAACAAACGTCCTGCTTGAAATTTGTGTCATTGAAAGAATCAAGTTGCCCAGGAACATCAGAACTTGGAGGCCAATGTTTGTGGCTCTGGCAGCGCTTAATTAGGTAAGTACGATGTTATATCCAGTTAAGGTGCAGTTTTCATGACAACATATTCAGGCTGAATCGTGTTTTTTTTTGCGCATCGACCTATGAGCCTGCAGCAGCAAGTAGTGGACTCTTCCGTCCATAAATGAAAACCAACGATGTATACCTAATAATTTGGTGAAGAAATAGAAGTTCACATATGTATTTGGTGCATGGCTGCAAGCTAAGAATAGATCTTCCGTACATCTGAAGTAGCCATCTGCAATACAAAGTAATGGAGTAAGCATTACAGAAAAGGTTTGAAAATGAAGAAAACTGAAAATCTGAAATCAGTGAAGCACATACGAAACTAAATAGTAAAAGTTTGAAGATTAAGAGAACTGAAACTGCCAATTCTATCCATAATAGTTTTCTGCTCACTTTTCAAGTCCTAATCGGCCACTGAATCAAACGGTTATCATTTTAAACAAGCTAGATATGCAGTTTGTTAATGTCACAAGAGACGTGTTTCGCATCTAAGCACAATGGTTTTAAATGGAATTAGCCAAAGATGAAGTTAATGGTATATCAAAAGACATTATCTAAGAATGAAAGCAAGGCTGGATACAGCTAGATGCCTAACTTCAAAAATACCCAAGAAGATAATCCATATTCCATATCCATCACTAATGCAAATTATCGAAGGATTGTGCAAGAGATGGAACTCCTTATATCTAGAATAATAGTCAAAAAGTTCGCAAGCCAAAAGAAGCGAACACACCATGTGTTCAGCTGCTTCAGAAATCTAGAAGAACATTGTTTTAGGTGTTTGAATTATACAAATGCAACATTTTTGTGGCTTGTGTCAATGAGATTCAGAGTAATAATACCATCTAATCAAGGAAAGAGATATAATGCAATTATCCAAAATCAGAGTAGTGGGTGAGAAAACCCTACCAGAAATTAGGAAGACATCAAGCAAGGCTTTATGAATGGGTTACTTAACTATATAAGTGCCTGGTCGTAAGATATATTTTCAGATTCATATCAAATCGAGGGTTGGCATGTGAGGCAGGAAAACTAAAGCAATAAAAAGATACTACGGTTTACACACAATCCCCTAAAAATGGGTAGCTAACCAGGAATTTGCTTATGTTACTGCAGCAATTTCATCATATTTTCATGTGACTTACACTTGAGAAGTTGAGATAGCCATGTGACTTACACTAGAGCTATTCCGTTTTATCAGAGATTCAAGCCAGTCGTCATAACTAAGCCAAATAACATAACAACCCCAACTCATAGCCAACCAGAACTTGTCATGTTCAAAGAATCTCTTAAGTTTTCATGTAAAAGTGAAAAGAATGAAAGTTTCTCAAATGACCTTATCTGTGTTCTCTTCGGCCCTCCCAAAGAAGTACCAAACATCATCTTCAAGTAACATCTGCACTCATAACCATGACTACAGCCATCATCGACCGTAACTTCCACCAATAGTTACCTGGAAAGACATTTTCTTTGTGATTAGACCCACATTATAGAACACTTCACTGCTTAAGTGTTCATAAGCAACACTAATTTCCAAACAATTTAGTTGTTCAATTGAATATATTTTAGATAGCATATACATTGTGAAAGGTACTTGCACAGGGGTGAACTAAGTTCGCAGACGCACTAACAAACTACATAAATAATTACAAGGGTATTAGTAGCAAGGTTCACCCAATTATTAGTTTATTACCTGCCAACTGCCAAGGATAGAGTCATGAAGTGGCATTCCTAACTTTTATACACGCAGCAGATTTCTAGAGGAAACCATGACCAAGATCAACACATGGAGTACTACCACCATTAACATGTTTTTCTCGTATTAGACATATTTCTAATTTTCCTAATCTGCAAAATTAATTACCAAAAACACCATTACATTTTATGAGAGTCAAATTTGAAACAATATTACCTATAAATTCATCCGAACCAGACTCAGGTCTCTCGTAACAGCCAAGTGTATTACCAACCGTGATTTCCGCAAAGATGCTCAGCCCTCCGGCAACCCTATTGATTCCCAAAATTAGGGTTTCAGAAATCAAAATCGAACAGTTAATTTTCGATCCGAAATGATAAGTAAAGACCTGGTCGACGTCATCCCGTGCCGTGGCAGGTGCAGATAGGAACCCTAGATTTCGCTGAAGCCGTCAATCTGTTTAGCGTTTAACTTCACTGACGTTGTCTCTCTTTATCTACCTTTTTTTTAAAACGACGGTGGTTAGACTAAGCAATATTAATTAGTGTTTCCCAATTTTTTAGAAAAAACGAATTGCTAAGAGCTATACACCGGTTGGGAAGTTCTCTATTTTGAGGAACTCATCAAATAGCATTTTCTGTTACTATTTAAGATAATAGGATCTTCTATTTGCGATATTTGTACAGCTGTTGACCATGCAGCAGGACCTTCTATTATTATTCATCGAATAATTTTTTATGCGATTATCACTTCACAAGTACCTATATTTAAATTATAGATGAAAATTTTAACACTATGAGCAATCGAATAATTTTATTTTCGAAGTTGCTTATGATCATAGCCAACCGCGTCACAAACCAACACTACTTGCCGCGTTTGCTTCAGACATTACGTCCTAATGTCAACATGAGACGCGGTTATAACGTCAACATGAGACGCGCGACACTTCCCCTCCGCGCATCTCATGTAAACATTAAGGCTGCACCGCTTTGCTTCAGACATTATGGCTTAATGTCTGAAGAAAACGCGATAGTAATGTTGAAGCCAAACGCGCGGAGACTTCCCCGTACAGTTCATCATCGTCTTCATCAGGCAATCGACGCAACGGGTTTAGGGTTTAGGATCGGCGCGAATTGTAGTGATTTTTGTGGTGTAATTAGGTTTAATTAGAGACGCAAATATATTTGTGGAACGTCCGCTTAAACGTGTTCGAGGAGCATGTCCTCGCGAACGTCCTCGGCAAAAAGTCGGACGTCCTCAACGCTGCATATTTTTTTTTCCGAACGTCCTCAAATTTGCTCCCGGTGTAAATGCTCTAATAGGGTGGTGACGTGGTGTACACTGCCTCACATTCCTCGTTCGATTCCTAGTGACCGTTGGTTAGACCTAAATGCACTTCAATTGATATCGCCTTATAATGAATTCATCATCTAAATTTTAAATTACTCTTCAATGCTTTAAAAATTAAAGGAAAAAATTATTTATCATCGTTAATTTTGAATGAAAAAAAATAAAATCTCTAGAAATTAAGTACCACCAAATAATAATATCTTATTTAATGAATGTGGAATTAAACCATTACCTCATTTTTCACCAAACGACCATTCCATTCCAATGCATTCCAAATTAAAAGCAAAGCGTACAACTACAAGTATTATCATCCTTGCAAACTCCGACCGCAATTATAATATTGGGCACGACCTTAGTGTCTTGCTCCATGGAGTGAAACGCATTTTGACAATACTGTTCGCAATTAGTACGATTTAAATAACATGATCCAAAAGGTACATCCTTCTGAATGCAATCCTCAGCCGCATCTCCGGTGAAGCAGTTGAGTCCTACAATGGTGAACGAAAGACGAGATATATATTAATAAAATGATTTTCATATAAATAGTGTTAAAAGTGTTTGATATTGTAAAACCTAAAAGAAGAATCATGGCAATTGAGAGATTGGTGAGGTATGATGATGAAGTCCTCATTTTTTTTACTGAATTGATAATTTGGTTGTAGTTGTACTTTACTTTTGTGGTCAATTAAAATGATACGTACAACATATGTTTTTTATAGGCCACAGTAACATCGAGAAAGGGGATCAAATGAATACTTAAATTAAAGTCATTTTGTGTATAAGTTTCAAGAAGAAAGTAACGGTTTTATTTATTTATTTATCATTTTTTTTAAATAACGGAACTTAATGATAAATTTTGTGAATTTAAGACAGCGTTTTGAACATGAAATTTTATAAAAAACTAATGATTCTTTCATTATTGATACTTTATAATAGAAAATAATTATAATTTGTGATTATTTGTGGAGGAAAATGTTACGATTTCTTATTCAAAAGGTCGTTTGTTTATGTTCTGTGAGAGTTTACCTTTTCATTTGTTTGTTTGTTTTTTTTTTGATGAAACTCGATTGAGTTGGTGTTAGTATCTATTGTTAATTAATGTTAGATGTTAGTTGTTAGTATCTGTTTTTTTTTTCATTTGTTTGTTTTGGTGCATGCACCTAATGTGATTGTTACCTCATCTCAGCATTTTACCAATTTTTGGTAATAATAACCACATAATCGATCCTATGTAATTTAAAACATTGATGCCTCATTTTCCTCGTCATACACTTTGATTCACATTTTTATTTATTTTATAGATTTGGTGATGCCAGTTAAGAGAAATACGTGTATTATTTGTATGAAACGAAAATGACATATTCGCTCTTCATACAATTTCGTTCCTTGTCTGACATTTTTGATAAAGGAACTATCTTCTTCCCATCAATAAAAAAAAAATTAGAAAGAAAAGCAACTAGCACCAGTTATATCTTACAAACAATTGTCCATGGTCCGGTTTTGTATTACTGTGTTATAAGTTCACGCCTAAAATAATCTAATGGGAAGTATTAAAGGGACACTCTGCCCTGAACAAAATATCCAAGGAACTTCTTAGATACCAGAAAGAAGATTCTCACAAGAAGGCCGTCGTTGAGTACAAACAAAAACAAAACAAAATGATACATGATATCAAAATTCGGAGCCACAGAGATTCAGAAATTTGTTACTGGAACAAGGAAAGGCCACTTACGACTATGACAGAATATATGCTGCAATCCATGAACAATGCGCCAATTACTTTCTGCACCAGCAGGCCAATTTCTAAAGCATTGCCTAGTTGTTCAGCCATACCAGGACCTTCTACTGAAGTTTCATCTGATTCCCTGGCACTACTTTCCCTGCCTCCTTGTTGTCCTTCGAGAAGCGGGGCAACCACTATGGTTATGTTGGTTATCAGTAGTAGAAAAAGTGGCCGGAAGAGTATGACGTTCTTGATCAAGCTACAGCGTAAAATAGGAAACCCTGCATAGGACAGTACCACCATGGAGGCGACTATGAAGGAGCAGAAGTTGCGGAGGCTTTCAGACTCGGTGACTGAGGAGCTTATTTGTCTTGGAGTGAAGGGTAGTCTAGGCTTTCGAGCTCGTGGCTGAGACATCTGTGCTGTGCCAGATACTGAATGAGCAATGGTTGACTGTGGTCTTTCAAAACTCGCTGAGAAAACATTTTCGGAACTCTGAATGCTCGGTTTGGGATCTGGTATATGAGATTGGACAGCAGTTGCAGCATGATTTTTGCTGCTCTGAGCTTCTTCATTAGTGTCTGAGAACGGAGATTCTTTGACTTTCTCGTTTGTCTCTGAAGATGCTGAGATGACAGATCAGTGTGAGTGCAAGAACACAACGATGAAATAGCAAACCCCATCAAGATACATAAAACGGAAATCACTTTTAGTAGAAGCTAAGAATAACAGTAATGAAAACATAACATGATGTGTTACCATGATCATTCTTAATTATCTAGCGAAAACCCAATACAAAAAAAAGAAGAAGGCAAAATCTCCCATCAGTGTGCCTCCTATAGCAGGGGACTGAGAGACAGATGACGTCAATATGACATGAAGAGGCCAACATTTATTATAAAACATGAGGCGAATTCTCAGAATGAATAATTTTGCACAAGAAGATATGTCCACGGGCTTTTGTTTGTCTCAATGGAGCTTATAAGAGATCAAAGTTGAAAGTCACCCACAAAGTGAGAAAGAAATGAATCCACAAATGATTCTGATTTACCTAGTTGATGCCTATATTTGTAGATTAAGGTAATATAAATTTAATAAGGTGAAGTAACTTCAAATTGGATTGTGATCAACAAGTCAAGCAATCAGATTTCAGCAATAAAGAAATAAGCTACAACTTCATACAAAAACGGCTAAAGCCTTTTGACCTACAAGGTCCTTTTATTATATAAAAAAAAAACTTCATACAAAAACGAGTTATGAAATCTTATAACATGGAGTTTAAATCAAAAGCAAATAATGGAAGCTTCAAACACAGCAAAACCCTCAAAAAGGACAAATAAGCATGGCTAATGAATATGTAAGATAGATTCTGAAAACAATCCAAGCCTCCAAATTTCTTTCAACAATCTCGAGACATAAGCAATAGCATAGAATAAGATCCATACACTGAAAATGAATATTGAATACTTGAACTACGAATCCTGGAGTAAACTAAATTGTGCAAATACCCAAACTGGCTAAGACAACGGAAAAACTAATTTCTCGATAAACTGGTTTCCAAAATTCAACTCTCTTAATCAGCAAAAGTAACAATGCGATTTAACAAAAAGTGAGCGACAAATCAACCGTGAAATTTAATCTTTAAGAGACGGAAAACTACCATGAATCGACTCAGGAATGTGAATCGGGGAGTCGGCATCTGGAGACTGAGAAGATTGATGAAGAGAGATGGACGAGGCATCGGGTAGGGATTGGATCCGGCCGGTGATGAGAGCCAAGCGATCAGTTCCTCTGTCGACGATCCTTCTTCTTCGCGCTTCTCTGCTGTTCGCTTCCGACGCCATCGCCACGAAGATTCGATTGTGTTTCGGAAGCGAAAGTGGGCGAAGTACGAGCGTCACTGTGGTCGAAAAACGATGCCGTTGCCAATAATTTTAGATGACATAGTTATTTTTCGGTCTGAGTTTATAATTTAACAAATTGATACACGATTGAACTAAATATATAATAAAAACGAATTGTCAGAAGTGGGGTTTGAACCCACGCCCTCGTTAGAGGACCAGAACTTGAGTCTGGCGCCTTAGACCACTCGGCCATCCTGACTTCTTTGCTTGATTTTACAAATAGATTTATTAGTTTGATAAAAAGGATTACCACAACAAAATAATTTACGAAACAACCCAAAATAACCATTCTTATATGAACAATTAGGTACAGGCTACCCACAGAATCAATGTAGGCTTCTCATTCCTAACATAAGCCATTTCCATTTTCTTTGGTACGCTTACAAACTTCGAATACCTATGACCCAGAGACTCCAAATCTAATGACAAAAGTTTGGAGTCACTTTCGGACTGAGAATTTGGTAAAAAGAGTTTCTGAAGTCACTTTCCGACTGATAATTTGGCAAAAAGAGTTTCTGAAGAGTATCCTCTCCATGTGTTCATCCTGCACAGTCCTTGCTAAGATCATTAACGGACAATGGCTGGTTTTCACCTCCCGAAATGGAATTTTCATTATCAGACATGCTTTCATCTTCAGAGTCACGCACAACAGAATCAAGAACGCGGTTGCCGACAGGCCTTTGTCTAAGCATTCTCCTAGTAGACGCTTTCATGGGTTGAGAAACAAGATGCACATTTGTATTAGCCAGCCTATTACTCCAGCGTGAACCAAAATGCTTGTAAGGAAAACCATTCTGCTGCTTTTGAGAAGGAACCATTTTAACTTCGATACTGTCAATTTTCTCAAAGTGGCTGCTCTTATCATCATTAATGCCTTGATCGGCATCCTCACTCCCATCATAGTCCTCGTCTGTTTCATCTGATTCAGTGTGTTTGTCACTTCTTTCCATATTGTTAGTGTTGCTTTCACTTTTATGATTCTGGTCAGCTGCGTCGTTCTCTGATAGTGAGTCAGTATCCGAACTTCGGCTTCCATTAGAACCACCACCGTCCCCTAAATCATCATCACTTTGTCTGACACCGTCTCTAGTTTCTTTAATGGTCTTTCTCTTCCTAGACCACACAAGTTTTAGTCATAGCCAGCATATAAAACACACAGAATAGTTGTATGATGATATTTCTGTATATAACTCACCTTGTTATTTGTATAGCCTCATCGATGGCCTTATCGTAATCCTCTGGAAAGTAACCAAGAAAAATGTTATTCTAAAGCTTGATGTTCGAATACAATCATTATCAGCAAAATAAAAGAGATGTGTCAACAGGTCTTTTATCCAAGTGCGATGCATCTATATCGAGATGAGATGCTCAAAATATTTTTCCAAAAAAGTGCTCATAGTTGTGGTACAGCAACTTCCTTGGAATTGCCAACAAAATTCAACGCATAAAAAATGCAGACTACGTTATTGAAGTGCTGAAGCCATAAGGACTTCGATGATATATTTGTTTCAATCATGTAAAAGAAGATTGCTTTTTTTTTGGTAGTACAATTTATCTTAGAAGGAACCAAATAAACGATAAACAACCAAAAACAAGTTGACCGAGCTAGGCTGTCTGTATCATACTCCTAGAAACTTATTGGGCATTTGAGGGTTTGAATTAAGTGGTTCACAGATTATAAATAACATATCTGGAAAAACTCACCAAATGTGTATGTGGCAGGCCTTCGATTTCGGCATGACCGCGTGGTTCCAATCACAGAGGAATTTCGATAATTGTTTACAAGTGTTGCTTCCCTCTGCTGTTTCTTCAAAGCTAGTTCTTTCCTCTATTATAAGTATCACAACATATGCAATATCCAATAAATGAAACTAAGCAATCACAAAGTCATCCATGCCCATATACAGAAAATACAGCAAGACAGTGACACTAAATAAGTTTTCCTAGACATTACCTTTTCAAGTTTCTCTAAAGCGGATAGTGCATCGTTTTCAATAGTTCTGCCAATTGAAACTTCGAAAGGAGATTTGCTAGATGAAAATTCATCCTGGCATTACCAATAGAATAATGAGGACACTCAAATTTTATAAAAATAACAAAATTGAGTAGTGTGTAGTTATTTGATTGCAGCATTACCACTATTTGCCGAAATTCATGAAGATTCGTAGCAAGGGTTTCCCATTGTAGACTAATATTTGGTTTGTTCAGAACCCCATTGGCTTTTAATTTCTTCTTAGTGTCCTTTTTCATGACCTCCTTGTATAATCTGAATCCATTAGCTGTATCTTTGTCACACCTAGGAAAAAATGTTATTCAGTCTAATTAAGAATTACGGCTGTCATATGGTAGCCAGCTTATACATGAACTGTCATACTAAGAACATTGGTAAAGCCCTTCCAGTAGACATAACATGCTGCCATAGTTACAAGAAAAGAGTTAAATCATTGCCACAATACCATGGCTTGATGCATTTTATGTAAAGCGCTAGGTAGACAGTTGAGCCGCTCTACTGACGTAGCATAAAGCTAACATAATATGTGAACATGGTATAAGAGATGAAGATTATAGCAAGATTTTAATATTTTACATATATGTGGAAGGGGAGATAATACCCATATGGGTCCACAAATCAGACTATTGTTTACCACCAATCTTGTGGAACATAAATATAGAAACCGAGTTGGAAAGGAAAGTGGAAGATAACTGCATTGTGTCCCCATGCCTTATGTTTAACATAAACACAAAGTACATGCAGAAACTTATCATTTCCACTATCTTTTCCTTACCGGACAGCAGGGACGAAAATACTTTGCCAGATTAAACCAAGTACAAACATGAATGATATATCAGCACATCTCAACAATACAAACAAAACAATGTATAGAAATTACCAGTAAGTTGCCCCACGTGCATCTTGTCCAATACAATCTTTACGGAAAAAGGATACTTCTGTTCCATTTTTAAGTGCATCATTTATGTAAAATACAGCATCATCTTGCTGTCAATAAGCAACCATAAACTTGATCATAAAAAAAACAACTACATAAAGGTAAAATAAAAGTCATGTTGAAACTGGAATATGAAGCATAATAAGAAAAGATGGATAAATTACATCAGCTCGTAGCTCACAGAGTGCCTTTAGAATAAGTAATCGTGTATTAGGGTCAAGTTCTTTGTACTTGTGTATCTCTTCTCTGTAAAAGCAAAGGTCAGTAAAACTAAGAGCCTTCCCAAAAAGATTTACAATCAAATAATATGTTAAAACATGTCAATGTTACCCGTTGGATGGAGATAGAGGAAGGTCTCCCTCAGCAACCTGAAACATTAGCTCAGATAACAATGTGAGTTTACCAAATATAAAAAATTGTAACATGTGAATAGCATATATATGGTTAAAAAGAGAACCCAAGGCCACCACTCGTTGAGCTTCTTGCAGAGAACTGTCACCCATGCATCGGAATCATTTAAATTTTTGCTTGTAGGCGGTATTCCCTACAACATATCCTAAGTACATGTCAGCTTCATACTGGAAAGCAGAAACTAAAGTATATACAGAACAAAAAAAACAAGAATGGTTTTCGAGAGATTATACAATAAGATACCAGTGCATAAATTAACATGTTCTTTTCTGACCAAACAAAGTGGTGCATTTTAAGTTTGGTGTTTTATGTTCACATGCAACAGACGCTTGAGCTACCTGTTGATACTATCTAAACGACCTGACATTCTCTACTAAATTTTGATATGACGTTGTAGCTACACATGAAGTCACACATAACTATCAAATCCAACAAATCCTAACCAAACTCTTAACCTCCCCATACATCCGAAGTACAGCTAAAGTGAAACCCTGCAAAGTTCCGACGCTTGAACATTTCTTTGATAACGAAAGAAATATAAAACGATTACTATTAACAGAAAATGACACTTAAACCGACCTTCAAAAGTGTAACATGAAGCTTCCCCAACGCTTTATCCGGACTTATGAGTCCCATCTCAATCTCCTCAGCAGACATCTTCACATCGCCTCCAATAACCGGTTTAAACACCTGCACATTTCCAAACCCTAACCCCAAGTCACAACCCCTCTCACAAAAAAACCCAATCCATAATCTCAAAACACAAAGCAGAATCCCTCACATTCAGAAAGTTAATAACAGAAGCCAGTTCCCAACGCTGCCGAAGCAAAACCCTAGCCGACTCCACATCCAAACCAACCGCATCAACTTCGCTCACCGGAGACTGCTCACATGATTTGCCGTTCTCAAGCCCTCCTACCTTCACATCTTCAACAATCTCGGCGCTCGCCATTTTTCGATCGGAGAGTCCGAGGTTTTGGAGATGAAGATTTGGGAGATTTGTAGTGGGCGGAGGAATGAGTCGAGCCGAGATTTTCCCGCCCAAAAAAAAATCCGTATGTTTTACTGAATAGGGTTAACTTGCGATTTCTGGAAAATGGGTCTAAATCTAAATTATTGCTCTGGTCGAGTTTTGACGATGAAAAGTGTGCAAGGCAACGTGTTTACAGATTTTTTATTATTTATTTTTGCAAATGTCATTTCACGATTTGAAACACTTATTTTAAAATATGGGTGATGTCCCCATCAAAAAAATAAAAATAAAAAATATGGGTGATCTCATTGTAAACATTATCAAATTTAGGGGTCGGCAAAAGGATCGGGTCGGGTAAGTTCTAGTCCTATCGGGCCGGATTGAGTAGGGCTTTTGGTGAACCCTAATTCTAGCCATTTGCACATTAGGGTCGGGCCGGGTCATGAAAAAATTCATTGGCCCTAAAGTTGTTATCGGCCCTTCATTTCATAGGGCTTTTCGGGCTCGGGCTACTTTTGGTCCTACATAGATGACTTATTAATCGACAAATAACTCTTTAAATGTGAGATTTGATGTATGTGAAAAAGCTCATTCTTTTTATATCAAGAACGTCATTAAATAATGAATATGTCATTTTAAATCGGGCTCAGGCTGGACCTAATAATCGAAACCCTAACCCGACCCTAAGCCCTTCAAATCAAACCATAATAGGACGTGTGTATGGCTAGGACCGGATTAGAGCCAGGATCGGATCAGGACCGCCGTAAGACTTATTTTGGCCAGGACCAAATGCTGAGGCCTAATCAAATTGGCTTTGGCGTTTTCGTTCAACATTCGGACTTGAACATTTGGACCAGACCCATTGGGCCGACAGTTGATATCAGGGAGAGTGCCACGTCATGAAATGATGCGGATTAGTAGCCTTTGGTTATTGTCTTATCGAGTTGGCTATAAATATGACCTCGCTCTCGGTGTGGTTGTTAAAGAGAGAGGACGTGATGGTCACATCGACCTGATTAGGGGTACGATTTCTAGGGTTAGGTGGGACGATTGATTGATTGATTCGTTATCGCAGTTGCTCGTCTATTACGATCGGCGTGGAGGAGGCTGTGGTGAATTCAGCGGCAAGGTATATGTTTGTGGTCTTTCACTAATTCAACTTCTGACGATAAAGCGGTGGATTTATGTTTAGTGCTGTTTGATGATTGCGTGCTCTGTGAAATCGTTGCGGTTTGATGAAATGATTTGTCGTGCCTTGATGAAGCTCATTTGAATTGTTTGATGCTGGATCTGTTTTGTTTTTATTACTTTTGAAATTCGCTAGTGCTACATTTCTTGTTATGAAGGCTTTACTACTGTCAGATCTCTTAGTTACATAGCTCTTTCTATCTGCACTTTTTGTAAATTTTGGGCACACTGATTCAGTTATTCGTTTTCTTAGCTGAAATTTAGTATTCCGTTGAAGTGAAGAGTGTGCTCCCAAGGACATTGAGTGATTTCGTTTTATTGGAATAATTTAACTAAACGGAATAATTTCAACGGAATATAACAGTGTGTCAGTTCAAAGTTGCCGGTGGATATTTGCCTTCCTCGCCGGTTGTCAATTTAGTATACTCTTAATTATTGTTTTATGTATAGAGTGTGCTCCCAAGCAACATTGAGTGATTTTGTCGAGCACACACTGAGAAACAAGCATGAGCAATGAACATCTTCAACTAATTGAATTTGTTGGTTGTGCTGGCTAATAGATTATTTGGAGCGGAAGGATAGTCATGGGTGATATTTAGTCCCCCAGGCGAGCCGTTCTGATCAGCGTACTGATTATGTTATATTCCGTTGTTGAAGTGAAGATAATTTCAGCATCTGAATCAACACACCGGCAACTTTGAACTGACATTTGGTGAATATTCCAGTGCTGCTTGTATCTGCTCATTACGTTTTGGCTTCTGGAGTGTTCAGTGTCATTATTTGTTATGTCAATGGGGGCTTGCCACTTGCCAGTTTTACCCAGCAGTCTGAGATAGTTCATAAATACAGGGAAAATATGATTGGGACTTCCTTAAAAATCACATTCTGTACATTTCGTCTTGATTGCTTGCTTCAGGATGTAATGCAACAAAATAATTCAACAAAACTGTCAAGAAATGCGAGCTATAAAACAAGGAATCACTGTCATACCGAAGGCATACACATTGTAAGGCAATTTCAACTGTGTAGCTTTTTGGCAGTCCTGTTCCGGAGATACCCTAAGCTTTTGTCTTTAGATTCAAATATCAGGTGTTAAATGATTTCCATCTAATAACATTCTTTTATCTTAACCCGGAATAGTCAAATGCCTTACAATTATTTGGTGATGGAATTGAAGAATATAATATGCGAGACAGTTTGTTGTATGGATTTAATTTTTTTGAATCAATTGACAATGTAAGCTGATACTAGATACTATTACACCTTGCACCTTAACCAGCAATAGCCATGTACCTGAACCTAGACACCTTGCTGGATGGGTTTAATTTATTTGAATCATTTGACAATGTAATATGATGCAAATTCCTACATTTTTTTCCGATTCATAAGTGGTATTTAGCCACCAAAAAAACGAAGCCCGTGAGGGTTCGATACACTGAGATCCATAGGACCGACACTCTGAAAATCACTCTGCGGTCCCTTGGACCGGAACACTAATCTGCAAATTCCTACTTGCCAATCTATATAGATTGCATTTTGATGGATATGCTTGGAATGTTTGTTCTTGTATGCATATGTTTCTTAAATTTTTTGATTCCTTGCTGTGATAATATTGTATAAAGGGAGACAATGTAGATATCTGTGTGAGTGTGCTTTGTGGCATGCTGCATATGGTTAGTTATTTCAATGGTTCATGCCTCTTGGTGTTCCAATGTTATGATGAATTGCTATTTTCCCTATGTGCTAGTGAGAATTGAAACATTCTTACTTTGGCCGCTCTTTAATGCAGGTTATGTTTGTCAGTGGAAAGTGCTAGCTTTGACTGGATTTCTGTTTATCTATAGACAAGTTGCGGGTAAGTAACCATGGATCAGCATAAATCAAATACCTCAACACTGCCCACTGTGCAGACGGTGCCAGTGGGATCGGTCTCTAGCATGCCTGCTTCTATTCCGTTAATGAGACCAAATGAGCATAGGCGGTTTCTTGAACCAGTGGCTCCTTATGGTGGTGGGCCTCAAAATGTAATCATGAACAGTTCAGCGCTATATATGACACCTAAGACGAATTTTTCAGGTTTTCAACAGATGGCTGTACCAGACAATAATCTTAGAGGAATGGGAGCGTTGTTCAATGACACCAAATCTCAATATATTCAAATGCCTATTAAGCGCAAGGCTCCTATGGAAAACCTGCCCGGTTATCCCTTATCACCCATAGTGGGTATGCCTAATAACAAGATTGAACAATTGGAGCATCGCCCATGGTTGAACCCATCAGCTTCAAATATGAGTAATGCCCAATATCAGGTGCAATCTGCTGCTGATGTTCTCGCATCCAAACAATTGGCTGCTCAAAACAGAAGAACAATTCAATTTCAATCAGGACCTCCAAAATCTGGCCCTCAGAAGTCTTTAACTTCCAGGAGTCATCCCAGTCAAGGGCAACTGTCTTATAAGGTTCAAAATCAGCCAAATGAATCCGTGCGTTTTAAGTTGAGGGAATCCATCCGTGATGCGTTGGCTTTGTTTTCCGAGAAGGACAAATCTTCGAGTAAGGGGGGTGCTTCTGCCAGTGCTGCTGCAAATGCTTCTGATCAGATGCAGGAGGGTTCTCTTTTGGCCAAGATTGCTTCATCTGTTTCTCATGTTGAACTCTCAGGTGAGAACCCAACAGCGGCTAATGGGGATTGCTCTACTCAAATTGAAAATGTGAAAATCCAACTAACTGACATTGATTGTGATGTTGGTGGATCGCTGCAGATTCATGGATGTGCTGGTCAAGATTTGAACATGATAGACCTATTGCCTGATGACGAGTCCATCACGGGCGATAGTATTATTAAAGATGATCTTTTGCAAGGTATTGGTCTCGCATGGCTATCAGACTTTGATGCTTGGATTGCAGAGAAAGAAGGACGTGATCCGAAGAAGCAAAAGGTGGGTGAAAGTGTTGGTGGTGCATGGGAAGTTAAAAAAACTATTTGTCCCCAGAATTTAGCGCTCCAAATTGAGCTTGAACTGTTCAATTTATTTGGTGGTGTAAATAAGAAATATAAGGAAAAAGGTAGGTCTTTGTTGTTTAACTTAAAGGATAAGAATAATCCTGAACTAAGAGAAAAGGTAATGTCTGGAGAAATCTCTCCTGCTCGTTTATGTTCAATGACTGCTGAAGAACTTGCATCCAAGGAGCTCTCCGAATGGCGGATTGCCAAAGCAGAGGAATTTGAACAAATGAAAATTCTTCCAGATTCTGAGATTGATATTAGACGGTTGGTCAAGAAAACACACAAAGGTGAATTCCAAGTGGAAGTTGAGGAAGACGATGTTTCAGTAGAGGTTTCCGTTGGATCAAGTTCATTTCCTCGCAGACAAACAGAAGCTAAGGATAGCAAACCTCAAACTGACCAGGAAACCAAACCTCAATCTGGCCAGAAACCCGATGGTGGCCAGAAGAAAACAAGAAATGACAAGATGAAATCAGAAGAACAAAATCTTCAGTGTAACATAACTATTCCTTCAAATGAGAGCAGTGATCGTATGCAGCGGCTAATTGAGGATGAATTGAAGGATGCGGAGTTCCTTCAACCTATTGTTTCACTAGATGAATTTATGGAATCTATTCATACAGAACCACCTTTTGAGAATTTACGCCCAGATGCTGATAAAATAGCAGCCAGCCCAGAAAATGACCACACTGGAGCTCCTTCTGAAACCAAGTCTGCTGAGCTCTCATCAGATATTCATACCACTGCTACCTTTGAGACTCGGAACAATTTGAATTCTACAGATCCAATGGTAGACATTAAACCTTCTGAGAATCAGCCGAAAGAAATGTTACCTCCTCTTATGGTGTCTAAAGGTGAGCGAATCTGGGAAGGCTCGCTTCAGTTAAATGTGTCATCCACAGTGGCAGTCAGTTTTTTCTTCGGAAGGTTTGTGCTCATGCTAATGTTAGTTAAACACTTTTTTGACGTATTGCATTTGATCCATTTTACTGAAGTGAAAACCGTTGTTAAGTTTAAAATTTTTTGCGGAACTATGCGATCTTAGAGCAGATTGATAAAGAGTGTTCAGCACAATTTTGATCAATCTTCAGCCTTCAGGACAACAATGCCTCTTTGGGCACTGCAGGATGTTGAGGTCATGCATTAATATAAAAGTTGTCATCAGAGAATAATGAAACATTTTATCATGTATAGGAACCTCTGTTTTTCTGCTGTGTTCTGACGTTTATACTCCGGGCACTCCATCTTCAACTGTATGGATTCATCTAATTGTTGATATACTTGCCTATGTCACCTTCATTGCAGGGGTGAAAGGGCACCCATGAAAGAGTGGCCTCGGACTATCGATATTAAAGGTAGAGTCAGGATGGATGCATTTGAGAAGTTCTTGCAGGATCTCTACAAGTCTCAAAGCCGCTCCATCATGGTATACCAGCGTGTTCGTCTACTTTTATCAACTCTTAGCTACTCCTGTTGTTTCTGTAGTTGGTCCCTCAAACTAAGCGGCCACAGCATGTGGTGGTTATTTCTGTTAACAGGCCATGTGGTTGCTGTGATTTTTTCTCGTTTGAATTTTTTCGGTTCTTTATTTTGAAGTGTGACTTTTCATGTATATACTGCCTTATGAATGCTCTTTATTTATATAGGTAGTGCATGTAGTTCTGAAGGAGAGTGAAGGCGAGGAAAGCGAAGCTCTAAACAAGGTAAAATACCTATGGTTATCATTTTGTATATAAGCTCCCGCTCGTATGTGTTTGTGCAGCCTTAAAGCCTAATCACATTCTTTTTAGGTAGTGGATTCATATGTTGCAGACGACAGGGTTGGATTTGCTGAGCCGCTCAATGGATTAGAAGTATATATGTGTCCGTGTCATCCAAAAATACTGGATAGGATTGGGAAGCACTTGGTGAAGGATCAAACAGAAGCCCTTACTTTAACTGGTGATGATAAAGGTTTAATTGGTGTTATTGTATCAAGAAAAGCGCATGTGTCTCCTAAGTCTTCGTCACACCACAAGCAGCGTTTTAAAAAGCATCAACAGGAACACTATATTTCTTCTAGAAGACAAAATCACCATCAAGACAGAAATATAAATGTAAATTCTCCAAATCTGAAACCCAAGTTTCCTGTTGTGCCTCTAGTTTCCTCTTACTCTGCAACTGATGAAGATGATCTTCCTCCTGGGTTTGGGCCACCAGTGTCCCAGGATGATGATGATCTTCCCGAGTTCAACTTCTGTGGCGCACTAAGTAGGTCTTTCCCTGCACAAAAGCCTATTGGTATTCAAACCCAAAATCGGTCTGCTGACCAATTGATGCAGCTAGTTCAAAAATACGGCCACTCTGCAGTAAGTGCAGGCTCTGGTGCTGGGGGTAAGTACTGGAAAGATGGTGAAGATGATATTCCAGAGTGGCAACCACATGTGCCTTTGACCCCAGCTCCCCAGCCCACTCCAACACAAGTCAACTACCAGCCACTAAACCAGCCTATGCTTCAACATTTGATTAACCAGCAGCAGCGGCAGAAGTCATCTTTTCAGCATCCACAAGCTCCTGTACTTGTTCAAACTCCAATATCAGTCACTCAACATAATACTCCTCCTGGTTGGCCGCAGACCGGTGTTTGGTTTAACCCTCAAGGTCCACAGCAGGGTCAATTTTATGGGACACAGAGCAGGGGCTTTTGAGCTCCTCCTGCTTGTTGTACATATCCCCCTTTTGTAAGCGTAGTAGTTCAGTGGAGTCTTTATTGTTTTCTAGTGACCTTCTTGCCTCCAACAATTAAGATTCTGCCTTACTTTGTAAACGAAGTACTTCTGTTTTACGAACTCGTGCATGAATATACGTTTGAGGTGATTTGTTACAAGTAATCTGGATTGGAGGCAGTCAAACCATCATTCCCAGCTGCTCATCTGGTTTACGCTCCTCACGCTGCAGAGTGTAGACAACCTACACCACCGACGTGCCCCAATGGATCGGCTAGATTGGAGGCGGCTACTGTTGGCTGTGTGTTCTATGTTCCACTGGTAGGCAGGAGAGGTGCACATCAACTACAAAGTGCGCACATAACGCCTGCTTGGTGCTTGCTGCTCATCAGTCAGTCTAGCTAGCGTGGAACTGCCACGTCAATTTTGACCCGCAAGTCACCCTAAAGGTTCTCATTTTGTCATTCAAGGTTTGCCACTTTATGGGTAGGGCTGTCGAGTCGAGTATTAGGTTACTCAAGTTTGGTTCGTTTAAAATTTGACGAGTTCAAGTTCGAGCCGAGTATTATTGAGTTTTGAAAACAGGTGTTCTAGCTCGACACATTTAATTTTCACGAGTTTCGAGCCGAGTTCGAGCTTTATACGAATAATTAAGATAATTTAAATTAATATGATTATTTACTATTAACGAGCTTTAATCGGGCTTTTCACGAGTTGGAACAAGCTTTAGTCGAGCTTTTCACGAGTTTTAACGAGCTTTACTCAAGCTCTTCATGAGTCGAAACGAGCTTTCTCTGAAAAAGTATTTTTGAAGTGTGAAAAATTACTTTAATCGAATTCGTTAACGAGTTTCAAACAATATAATAGAGTTTTAATCAAGTATATAAACGAGTTTTAATCGAGTATGTTAACGAACACATAAACGAGCTGTTCACGAACAAAAACGAGTCGAGCACCCGCTTGCTTGTACTTGGCTCGTTTATTTAACGAACTTCAAATTTGTGTTCGAGCTTGACTCGTTTAAGATCGAGTCGAGTTTTGACTGAACTCGTTCACGAGTAGCTCACGAATGTATCGTCTCGTTTGCACCCGTATTTATGGGTCAATCCATAAATCCATGACTTAAAAAAAATACCAAACAACCATTCGACTTGCTCAAAACAATACCCATCTGATTCAAACAGGCTTGCAAGAGTCATACAACCTAGTAGTTCACTTAGTAAATTCCAAAACGAACTAGTCATCTCTGGTATAACTGTACACCAAGTACTGGACATTTGTTTCAGATTTTAGACTGAACTAGGGAAGACAAATCTATTAACTGGGTGCTTCTTAGCACAGAGAAGATTGGATAAACTGCATATGACAGAGAGCTGAGATGACCGCACGTCATGTTTACTTTTGAGATTGGGCATGTGCTGGGGAATTGACCGAGGCACTGCTGCTTACACCTTCTAACTCCTTCAGCTTCAGGTTTGCGAATTCTGGTAAAATATGAGGCTCTGATACATCTCCTATCTCCAAAGAATCAGGAAGGCCCAGCAAAGACACAGAATCTGAGTGCTGTTAGCACAAAACAAGAATGAGGTACGTGAAAGAAAATGGAATTTTGGCAGTATAATCGGACAATTACAAATGACATGAATGAGAAATGAATTGATACTTAACAAAACAAATATTGAAAAGGTTGAAGCACCTTATAAGAATAAAATACCATCTTATCATGTAATTAATCACAAATTCTCAGCATAAGCAGTATGATTGCAACAAGATACGTGACAAGTATTCTCAGCATCATTTCAAGAGCTTTTTATCACACTCACAACAAGCTACAACATCATTGAGGAAAAGGAAGTAATAATAACAAGGAACACATTGCTGTGCATACTGAAAAAGAAACTCAGAGCACAATTATGCGCCAAGTCATGTCAATGCCTATATCATACCACATATTTCCAGCCACACATATTCGAACAAATTAATACACGCAGAAACAAGCCAGGTTATTGCTGATTATATAAGTATAAAAGGCATCCAAGAATTGAAAGTGCACCTCGAGTTGACTCATCATATCATAAGCAGCATCCAGATCACACTCGTTCAAAAAATAGACATCAATAAGAGACTGTTCAGATACGGATGGAAACAGTGTCTGAAGATAAGCCAAGTCCATCTCAAGTTGTCCCTCCTCCGAATGAAACTCTGTGGTATTGTTGGAGCTACTACCTGTGAAAGCTTTGCTGCTATCAAAATGAACCGGTGCAAGTTTCGACTCATCTTCCACTCTCTTTGCAAGTGGCACATATGCTGCTGCATGAGGATTCAGTTTTGAGGACGCTAGACTCATTTTTTCAGAAGACGCGATCGCTGTCCAGTAAACATCTCACATGTAAATAAACTTGAGCGTGACGAACAAGTAACGACTAACTCTTTTCTTATCATATTCTACCAAACTCAAAACACACAACCAGTGTATAATATAATCAATTGACGCCTATATGAGCAGCAAAAAGCATGCCCACTACACAGATTGGCGTCTGCATATTCCTTCCGCACAATCCATTACAATCAAATCTACCAAGTACCAAAACTTCAATCTGTAATTTCAAGTCTAAACACTCAGGTAAAGCTAATCAATAATAAGTATGTAATCATACAAACAATAATCGACATGAAACTTCATTTTATAATCGACAGAATCGAAACAGATTAAACCAACAACCCTGAGGCCTGATCCCAATCCAAAACTCAAGATCAACAACTAGACAAGCCACATACGAAAAAAAACAAACAAAGATCACAAATCTGACACAAAAACTCCCCAAAAGATTCAACTCTAATTATCATCGGCGATGCAAAGAAAATATTACAAAATTGAATCTCAAGCGAGAGTCGCGAATGATCAAATCAACGAAAACAGTAAAATAAGCTGAATCAATAACAAATCGAAATGAAAGCGAAATCGACAAGAGTAAAGAGATTCAGGGACGTACAAAAACCCTAAGTGCGAAGATCTTATCAATCGTCGATCGATCGATCAGCCTCTCGCGATAAGATTGACTCTAAGATCGAGTCGACGCCTTTACTACCTCCTTCGTCCCATCGCTCTGTAACCGGCATTTATAAGGGTAAAATCGTAATTCCACTAATATTCGCTCAGCAAAACGTTAAGCTCTGATTGGCCAAAACGTTTCAAAACGATTAGAAATGGTGTTGCAGCGTCGTTTTGTTTTAGGGAAAAGCCAAAACACGCTATGATATGGGTTTTAAACTGGATAGACCCGACCCGACCCGGATTCAGTCGGATCTACCAGACCCGTATTAAGAGCTTGAAGTGGTGGTTGTTGATAACTTCATAAAGTCGATTAGCTAGAGAACTCCCAAATAAAATCTGATCAGTAATGGATCCTTTAATTTAACCCAGTAATTCAGTTTGAATGAATGCAACGGACAAGTCTTTAGGAAATTATTTCCATGTTGTCTATCAGTCTAACCTTCCCGAACCAAGCAGCAATGCAGAAGACGACAGGTCTTTTTATCTCTTCAACTGCTGTCAAGCTCTCCTGATCCACAATCTGCTTGGGTTCAAATTATGGGAGCTTGTCAATTAGTTACAAAGTCATTTACGTGCTAAGAGGTTGAAAAACATACGGGACGGTGTATTTTGATGAACGCATACCTCTGCATAATCAACTTTCCCGCCAGCTTCACTTACTATTCGTGTAACTGATGTTATTAACTCCTGACAGCTTCTCTGGCCTTGCTCAGCAGCAGCAGCTTTGGCTCGTAACAAAGCCTGGTTTATCGACAATGCCTTCAAATAACAAGATAAGGCAATCAACAACCTAACATCTGAAGTTACATGTAAATGACTGTGCATCATGATGTCGTCAAGTAATGGCTTTGCGGAACAGGAAAGAGTTTAACTATGGAATAACAAACCTTTTCTCTGTCTTCCGGTGAAAGATGAACATTACGGGAACTCATTGCAAGACCGTCACTTTCTCGTACTATGTCTGACCCGATAACTTCTATTGCAAAATCAAGATCTCGAACCTGTTAAACACACTGTTTTAAAACCAAAAAAAAGAGCACAATCTCTGATGCTATATGATAAACAAATAGGTCATTTCTTGAACAAAAAATGCATTCACTATACCAATAATTTTCTCGAAGAATTAATAAACAAAAATCACCGAAATGTATAACATTAATTATAAATTTCAGCAGAAGAAAATGCCAAATACCTAGAAATAGGTATAATACAGGGTTGGCCATATTTCAATAAATTCTCAAGTCAACCAAGTTGTTTATTAGTTTTCCTTTGGTAAACAACTGGTCTTCGAAAAATACAAAATCAACCAAATTGAATCGAAAATGATCAATGAAAAAATGTCCTCCACAAACAGCAAGTTTTAGACTTTACCGTAAATTAGAAACAAATGCAACACTAAGCACACAATTAAATAAACAATCACATCCACACTCCCCAATGTAATAGCAATTAGCAAAAAAAAAGAGCATCAAACTGAACTCACCATTCTTCGAATAATCCGCCACTGCTGATAATCCTTTTTTCCAAAAACAGCAACATCAGGCTCCACAATGTTAAACAACTTGGCCACAACAGTAGCCACACCTCTAAAAAACACAGGCCTACTCTTCCCACACATACCCTTCTCCAATTTCTCAACCCTAACCCAAGTCTCATGCCCAAATCCACATTGCTCCACACAAGACACCAACCCACCACCACCACCAAAACCTCCACCTCCACCATTTTCAAAACTCAAATTCCCATAATCATAAAGATTGTGAGGATGAAACACAACATCAACCCCACCAACCTCCACCAGCTTCTGAACATCACCATGAAAATCAGATGGGTACGTTGAAAGATCTTCAGTGGGAGCAAATTGACCTGGGTTTACATAGATTGAAACAACAATCACATCTGAATGCTTTTTGGCCTCCTTAATAAGTGAAATGTGACCTTCATGAAGATACCCCATTGTTGGCACCAATCCAATCACCTTTCCTTCGGATCTCATCATTCTCGACCATTTTCTCATCTGGGTCTTCTCTGTGATTACCTCTGGTTCCTTATTCGCCATTCGAATCGCGGAAACGTCCGAAATGTTGGGAATTAGGGTTTGTAAATCTACGAGCTTGGTTGTCAAATTGAGCGCTTGGTATTCGAGAAAATTGAAGAGACGAGCGGAAAGATTGAAGCTTTGAGATGCAATCTGGTCTCTGGAAAGAAGCGCTTCACTGATTAGGTAGATGATCGGTCGAATACAGGCCTCCCCCCACGTTCACTTCCCGCCCTCCATTATCCAATAGCGACCCACAAGAGAGTTTTTCTCCATGTCTCAATTTTCTCTATTTTCAATAAAACCATAAATCGAGGATCCAATCTAGTTTTTACAAAAAAAAAAACCGATACCTTACATTTACTGATTGGGCTTAGGGCCGACAAATGACATTTTTTTTAGGGTTTTTAAAATATTAAGGTTTGGTCGAGTCGGGTTTTGCTTAAAATTTTGACCCTATGATTTTTAGGGCCGAATTGAACCGGCTATTAATTTTAGGATCGGGCGTAAAATAATTATTTATCAAGCATATAAATAAAAAATCACAATTTTTTTATGAAGCCCATTAATAAAAAAATTACACAGTCACAAAATATCCGCAACAACAACTTTATCCTATTTTTTTTTGGATGAAGTATTTTTTATATTATGTACTTGTTATGAACGCTTAAGCGATATATATTGAATTGTATACTTATATACAAATTTAAACTTACGGATGTACCTCTTGTTATGTACACGGGTTATAGAAACTACTGTTATAGCCAAATATGATATGTAAGCGAGAGAAGACAGAAGAGTTTTTCTCCATTTTGCTTTTTGGCCAATTCTGGGGTTATGGGTTAGAATTAGGGTCTGTTTGATTGAGCTTAAATTTATGTTATGTTATGTTAATTTATGTTAATTTATGTTAATTTATGTTATGTTATGTTAATTTATGTTATGTTAATTTATTTTATTTTAATTTAATTTATTTTAGTTTATACCAACCTAACATTACATCATCATCATACCATCATCATGTCATCACCATCATCATCATGTCATCATGTCATCATGTCATCATGTCATCATGATCATCATCATGGCATCATCATGATCATCATCATGTCATCATGATCATCATCATGTCATCATGATCATCATGTCATCACCATCATCATCATGGCATCATCATCATCTCACCATCATCATCATGTCATCAACAACATCATCATCATCATATTACTATTCATCATCATCATCTCACTATCATCATCATAGTACTGTTCATCACATTACTATTCATCATCATCATCTCACTATCATCATCATATTACTATTCATCATAGTACTATTCATCACATTACTGTTCATCATCATCATCTCACTATCATCATCATATTACTATTCATCAGCGTCATATTACTATTCATCATATAGTACTATTCATCATATTACTGTTCATCATATTACTATTCACCATCATTATCATGTCATCATATTACTATTCACCATCACCAGCATGTCATCATCATCATATTACTATTCACCATCATTATTCACCATCATCATCATATCATCATGTCATCACCATCATCATCATATTACTATTCACCATCATCATATTACTATTCACCATCATCATTATATCATCATCATCATCATATTACTATTCATCATATTACTATTACTATTCATGATGGTGATGATGATGATGATGCATGATGATGATGATGATGACATGATGGTGATGATGATGACATGATGATGATGATGATGATGACATGATGATGATGGTGGTAATATGATGATGGTGGTAATTTATGTTATGTTAATTTATGTTATGTTATGTTATGTTATGTTAATTTATGTTAATTTATGTTATGTTGTGTTAATTTATGTTAATTTATGTTATGTGGTGTTAAAATGGTTTATATAATACAAATTTAAAGCCAAAAAAACAGGCCCTAAATTGGATAGATCCGACCCGGATTTATTAGGATCTACCAGACCCGTATTCGAGATTTTCTGCCACAAGTGGATGAGCTGACTGAGAAGCAGAGAAGCAAATAGAGCGAGAGACAGAGAGAGAGAAGAGGCGATGGCGAAGTCGCTTATCTCACCGTTTCCTCCGCCATTCACCGCGTCCGGTAGGCTTCCTGGCCGAGAATCGGTTTTCTTCAGGTAGCTTGAGTAGTCTTTTAGGTTTGGTATGTGTCTTATCTTATCTGCTTGATGATGATGATGTGTTTGTGTTTTAAGCGGAATTTAATAGCTATTGATGGAATGTTGATTCAGGAATCAGGATAGAGTTTTGATGAAGCGGAACAAGAATGGAGAAAATGCATTGTGTGCTTGTTTAGCTTCGAATTCGGCGGAATTGAATGAGTTTTGTAGAAGGGATTTGATTCTTTTTGGAGTTTCATCTACGTTATTTATGGCTTTCCCTAATTCAGGTGAATTTATTTGGCGTATGTTGCTTGGATGATTCTTTTACCGATAAGAATTTTGTTCAATGATTTCTAGTTGTAATCCTCACTTGGAATGTGGTTGTCTTCAGTGTAGATATTTACCATTGTGTGGTTTGCAGGATTATGCGAGGAGACTGAGGAAGTGAAAATGGATTCTATAGTTGATGAGATAAATGCTTACACTTACTTGTTGCCGATGCAGTCAAAGAAACTTAAATTTAAGTGGTACGTCTCTTGTTCTTTTTGGTAATTCGGGGTTGTGCAGTTGACTGTATTTATTTAGGGCTCTGATGTTGTATTGGTTATCTCTATCAATGTAGTCACATATGTTTGTTTGATTGGATGTTCATCATCGCAGATTTTTTTATACATTATAAAACGTACAGAAATTATTATGTTAAACTATTATGCATTATATTTTGCTGAAGGGCTGAATCTAGAAAGCCTGAGAGATATTCATCAGCTGCGCCACTTTCACGTAAGTTTTCCCTGAGACCTTTTTCTTGATTACCTTTTGTACCCGATGAATCTGTTGATTTTAATCAAGTCAACATTTGTTCAAATATTGTGCAGCGGATGCACGTCTTCGTATTGTGTCAGAACGAGTGGACTTCATTGACAATCTAATCATTTCTGTTTCGGTAACTTCACTTATTCTATATTTCAGGTTTACTATGGCTTGCCTTTTTCTTAATGTTTATACTTGTTTTGTTCAGATAGGTCCACCAAATTTACAATTCCTTAAATCCAAGGAAAAAAGTACATGGGGTGCCAAAGAAGTTGCTGATTCAGTTCTTTCTGATAAGTCAGCGCTGGTAAGTGTTATTTAGTTGATTGCACCTGTCCTATGTTACTGCTAAGTGTTACTGAAAAGCTAAAACCTTTAAAAGTAACATTTAAGATATTTATAGCATTAATATTCGAAAATGTAATCTCAGTTTTTGTTCTCTTTTCCATTTCAAGAGAGTCACTTCAAGTCAGCGTGTGGCAGAGAGTTCTATTTTGGACGCCCATTCAAGTGAAGTGAGTGGTCTCATATATGTATTTAGACTACACTTTGCCTGATTTGACCACTGTGTTTTGTACATGTTTTGGCAAATCTGATTTTGTGCGGTTCCTCAGGTTGACGGAGAACCTTACTGGTATTACGAGTACCTTGTTCGCAAATCACCCACAAAATCTGTATGTTTTACTGAAATCTAATGTGTCCTACATCTTGTTGCTACAAGACCTAAGGTTCATAATCAATAACATGGAATGATGCAGGCCCAGGAATCAAATAACTACAGGCACTATGTTGCTTCAACTGCTGAGAGAGATGGTACACTTTTAGCCCTGATGTTCTTCCATTCCAATTGTACCAGTACCACCAGTCTTTGTCCATTGCCACTAGTGACAAGGCTCATCGCATAACATGTTTAACGTTCTCTCATGGCAGGCTTTTTGTACACCCTGAATGCATCCACTCTTAGCAAGCAATGGGACACGGTATAGTTTTCGTTTTTTAATTGCTCCTTTTAATCGTAGTCATCTATTGGTGCCCATCTTAAAAGTGATGAAAAGATTCGTTAGCGCAAGAGTTACCGTTCACATATTTTGATGTCCGCCATGACTCTATTTATCTAGTATTTACTACTTTACGGATTATGTGACAAAAATGTAACCTGTTTGACTTTCTCGAACAGGTGGGACCTATCCTGCAGAAAACTATAGCATCCTTCCGCCTTCTTCCTGGCACAGAGAACTATGTACCTCCTTCCAAGGATCCATGGAGATTTTGGTGAGGCCATTTTTCAAGTGTACAACAAGGATAAAAGCATATAATCCAGGTTTTAGAGTGATCATTTTTTTAGCGTCAAAAATGTCTGTTCAAACACGGCAACAGTAAGATATTACTGTTCAAGTCTCACCAATTTTTTGGACAGACTTCATCATCTGAAAATACCTTTTTAAGGAATGTTTAAAGTGAAGTACAGTGGACTGAGATAGATAGTACACAATAATGACTTATGACTGCAAATGCATACATGAGTTGCCAATAAGTTTCTTCACCGTTTTCCATTTTGAAAGAGATCTGAGAGCAACAACTATAAAATGGACTAAAAAAAATAAAATACAGAAAATAAAAACATTTCATATAACTTGAAAATAAGTCCAGGAGAGGAGCACTACTGTGAAATGAAAGATGTAGCCAAACATAACTGTGTAGTTTGGCTACCAGACAAAAGATCACCATACAACATCCTCGTGACGACACAGTGAAGCTTAAAGTTTTTACAATGCAAGGAAGAAAAAACAAAGTCTACTTAGAGGACTACTGAAATGGGCAAAATAGGGCAAAGTTTATTTCCTTCACCATCATGGATGTCCACAGAAGACAGGAGGGTGCTCACCTGATTGGTTGCTGGTTGTAGTGATTCTTCTCTTTCTTCTTAGCTGCAGCAAGTTTTGCCCTCCTGGCTGCCACTTCTTGTGCCGCAGCTTTGGCAGAAGAATCCATCTCCTTGCTGGATTTCTTCTTCTTCATGGAGGCAACCTTCTTCAGCCGTTCTTTGACATCAATAGACGATGTATCCTCTTCAGTTCCAGGACCCGTGTCTTCTGCAGCCTCAGCGACTGCAGGATGGTTGGCTGCGTCCTTTGCCTCTTTGGACTTCTCTTTCTTCTTTTTCTTCTTTGCAGTTTTGGATTCTGATGCGCCGTTACCTTCCTGCTTTCCTCCTTCTCCGTGGTCCTCCTCAGTCTTCTCATTCACAACTTCAATTAAAAGAAGGAAACCCACTTAGGATTTTATGCAAGACAGCCTAACAAAAGATCTAACGACAGCCGAATACAAACTATCAAAAAGTCCGACAAAGGTGATTAAAAGAAAAATAAATAGCTGACGGCTAACTAGTAAGACATCAGGCAGTAGCAACAATAAGCATGCAATGTAAGCTCAACGGAGAACTAAACTCTGATGTGATTTCCAAAGACTGCAAATATACTATGACAGAGAAAGAATAAATATGCTGATGAAAATACCATTTGACTCATTGTGAACAGTCTCTTTGGGAGCAACACCGAAATCAGCCAGAAGTGCTTCTAGTTCCTCGAGTTCCTTCTTTTTCTTTTCCTTCTTCGAGAGTTGCCTTTCCGGTTCTTTTTGCATTACAACAGGCTTTTCCACCACTGGCTCAGGAGGTGCAAGATCTTCCACTTCATGCTCATGGTCATCTTCTATGTCATCATCACCTTCGTCAAGAAGATCATCGTCACTCTCACTTTCCTGAAATCCAAAAAAATAAATAAGTACATTTGAGTAATTACTGTTGAGATTTCTTCTTGAATACATCAGAATCATGGATTTATCATGAGCTACATGAATAATAAGGGGATACTATACCGTACAAAGCATCCGAACGACGGGTGTGATGAAGACGATAAAGAGTAACTACAAATTAACAGTTCATGTAGCATTATTGATAATAGTCTGTGTTTTCTCTCATCCCAATTCAGACCTCTATTAACCTTAAATTTAGTTATTCTTCTGTATAAAAGAAAAACCAATAGATGTGGTTGTAATGATAATAACCACCTTAAGTTCAGTTATTATCCGATGATTTATGCCTTTAATGTTACTACCCTTAAAAACATCTAGCCTTAAAACTCTCAAATCTTACAACTAGTTGCCATCAAACATCGAAGTGATTCTTGTGAAACTTAATACTTGCATGTCACTATCTAAAGTGGGCTGATTTTATCTTAATTTTATGGACATTAACTTTACCAGCAGCAAACCATTATAGCTAAACGGACACTCAAATATAAGCGCAAAAGACGCAATTACTCAATATCCCTAATTCAAATCTCCACCTGAATTGCCTTCTCCTCTGCATGTTGTGGCTCAGAAGAGCTCCAAACTGACAGAGGCGGTGCTGTCGTAGCATAATAATCATCATCATCTTCATCATCCACATCTGCCCATGATTTGGCAGTCAACGGCGCGGGAGCCCAAAACACCTGAGGCTTCGACTCCTTGGCTGGAGTTGCCTTAGAGGACCCAACCTTGCTCTTAGATGCCTTCTTTTTCTTCCTCAATGCCTCAAGAGCCGCAAACACATTGGTGTTGTTGTTCACTCCAGTCGATCCCTCTCTTCCTCCACCCACCATTGTCTCAAGTCAGATCAGCCTTCACACAAAAAATGATATATAACACTCACCACAAATAATACACAAACAAAATCCAAGACTTCAACATACAACGCACAGCCCAGGGAGATATAAATTCAAATCCAACCCTCGAAGTTACCTTCTTTCACAGATTCAGACATCAAATTCAACAAGATAAAAAACATAATAAAAACACAACATGTCAGTAATCTTAATGTTCCTAATTTCTTACAAAAGCGTCCACAGTCTTGAATCTGTAAGACTCGAATCTCTGTTTGTAAACTAAAATACAACCCGATCGAACCTCCGATCAGAACTTTGCAAGAAGTTAGTCGGCGAATAAAAACGAAAAAAAACGGATTTTCTGGTTCAAGCGCCGAGCAACAACCGATCGGGGAGAGGGTAGAGGTCGGATTAGGGGAAAGGAGAGTGATGAGAAGGCGACTGGATTGGGAAATGCTAGCTAGGGTTTCAGTCGGATTCAAGGAGACGCAAATCTCCCACAGATTACGTGTGACGGGACGAAGCGAAGCAGATGATGGAAATTAATTTATTGAGTAAAAAATAAATAGAAAATAAATTGAAATTTGTTGGTATCGATTCGGCCCGTTTAGAGCTGAGCCCAATTTAAACTAAAGTCCAAAATTTGTATAGGTCTGACCCTTTTAGAACTTCTTGGTAAACTCGGCCTGTTTCTTCGCGAGACATGATTTGTAGATGATTGACACGTGTCATTAGATCTAACGGCTTCCAACCAAGGCACGCGAGACGTGTGATTATTTTTGAGCGGGAGTTTGTTGACTTTATATTTCTTATTATTTCACTTCGGTCCCTTTTCTTTTCCAAAATTATTAAATATCCACAGATGCCTTCTTCTTGAACGCTTCTTCTCTTTCATAATCTCATTGAGATATTTTCAAAACAGAGAGCTTGCTTCAGGAGAAGCCGACGAGAGCGACGACGATGACGTCTTCACCACCGGCGGACGAGCTTCCTCCTTTTAAAACTTATGAAGTTGAATCGCGGCTGGCGTCGGTCGTGTACGGTACGATAATGCTCTTTTGTGTGGGTTTCCTATCTTCGTTGTGCCGATTGACGGTTATGTTTGTCGATTTCCGAACACTTCGTATCGTTGTACGATTGTATTGCGTGGACGATTATTTTCGAAGTAGAAGGAACAAACGGTGGTTAGATTTGGATTTTCGTTTGCTCTTACTCCTTCCCATTGTGTTCGATTCTTTAGAATTTGTCTTTTAAGTGTTGATAACGCGATGTATTTTAACTTTCCCGTTTCTGGATTCAGTGTGTAAATGTTGGTTGATGAGCATCGGCGAGTTCATTCTGACCTTGTATAGAATTTGTGTCTTTTTCTTTTGTTTAGGTTTTGAGAAAGTTGAAGTTGGTAAATATGAGTAGTAGTTGTGTATATTGTCATGGTTTTTGGGTTTCCATGCTGAAGAGGATCGTTCCAGTAACTGAATATTGGAGTATAATTTTTCATGAGCGTTTCTGGTTCTGCCTCTTCCTTCTATAATTGTATTATCCGTTTGGTTGCAGATCTTTCGAATCAAGTTCAAGTGGCGATGGAGAGCATGTTAGGTAAGATAAGGTGAGCATGATGAATTTTGGATCACTCCCTGCTAGCTTGATAGGATGTCAGGTCATGTCAGTTAAACATATGTCATCGAATACATGCTGAGCATAATGTGTTTTTCAAGGAGATTACTCGTAGTTCAGATTTCATTACAGCAGAACATCTCCATGACTCCACTCCATCTTTGTCTCAATAAGGTCATTACTGTTCACAGATGCTGGTTTTGTACATTATATACTTTTAAGGCCGTCACATATTTGTTGGATAGAGAATATTATGAAACTGGAACTCGTCTCGACTCCTAGCATATATTGAAGATCTCATGAATCTTTAAAACTGGCTATCAATCATCCAATTGTGATATGGATATTGTTAATAATTCGTTTTGCCTTATTTGAATACTGGTGTCTTTTGTCCATATTTTGGTTTTATTAATGACACTATTGCAGTGAAATTGATCAAAACTCTGTGTATAATTGAAGATCTTGAGAGGTAATGGAAAGAGGACAAAAGCCCTTGAGAAGGAGAAAGAAAAACTCAAAAATGCTGCTTACCACGTCCTTGATTTGTTCAACGGCCGTGACACCAATTAATAGGTTCGTACCTCTCTTATCTCTTGACACCAGCAATCCATTAAAGGTGCAGTCTTCGGCGGGATAGATGTATGATTATTTTTCTGTGATACTGGCATACTGCTATATTTCTTGCCTAAAAAGATATGTTGCTTGTGGCTTCAATTACCAAGAGGACCCTTAAAGTAAAACAAGATAGCTTTTGCCAGTTTAGATAAACATTAAAACATTTGGAAAAGAGTGCTTTCATATTTAGTCAGCTATCGAATTCTCTAGGATTTCCATGTAGGTATGCTTGTGCATGTTTAAAGAGCGGGCTAATACCATAAATCGCAGATATCCTCTGATGTATGACATTAACTTTGTTTCGGTTCCCTGTTCTCCAACTGGTTTGGTTGGCATTTAATTTTGTTGAGGAACTGCTGATACATATACATTTTAACCTGGCTAACTTAAGATTGACAGGTAGATTCATGGTATTGTGAAGTTAAAAAGATCATGTACGTTGTCTAGTGATAATTTTATAATATAGAAAGCTCCTGAGAAATACAATTAATTATCAGTTGCCCAAAAATTTGTGAAAAGAATAATCGACAACAATCAGTTGGCGGTGGGGTACCGACCCTAGAACGAGGAATTACGAAAACGAAAGTAACATGATTTCTGGAAAAGTTTCTCTTCATTCTTTATAACCTTTTTTTTTCTCCAAAAATATTGTTAATTTACCATAATGAAAATTCCGAATTTATCCAGAGGGGCTATTTCGGATCAGCGCTTCGATTAGAGACAGTATTCAATCTAGTTCAAGCATCAATCGGATTCAGACGATTGGCGGAGACCATCAGCGTCCATGCGAGAGCCGATTTGACTCGACAACAATCAGTTGAATATCACGAACGATGGTGTCGCTATTGGCAACTACGAATTGAACTAAATTCATGGATCCGCCGCAGCAGAATCTACAGTAGCAACAACAAGTTGCAAAGAAGCAGGCGCGGGAAGAGTTGAGTGCAGATTTTTTATTATTCGGTTTGGTAACTTGGGTGCAGATATGAGATATGAAATCTAGAAATTCTGCTCCGGCGAATCTGGGAGTGAATATCGACTGAATTGGAGCCGGATGTTTCAAATAGTTCGCTGCAGTAATGGCTACTTTCTTAGGAACGTATCGTCCAGAGATCCACACATCTCAATACCAAGGTTTTATTGAAATTTATCGAATTTCTGGTAGCCAACTTCAGGGTATAAACGAAACTGGCACTTGACCTCATAGCCTGAGTTCGCATTTCATCATGATTCGTGAGGTATTTCGTCCCATTCCGTGCGGCGCAGTAGTGTCACTAGTGTGCATCATGCGCATGCATATTATCCATAGTTCTTGCGTAAAGAGAAAATGTAGCGTATACCTAGCCGCATGGAACATGCTCATACGGTAATGGGCAACGGCAGAGTTTAGCTTGCAAGGAAAAAGAAAGATCTAATTTCTTACCCACCGGGAGCGAGTGAGTTGCAACACATTTACGCTTTATCACACAGAATTTACATTTCTGTATCAGATGAACAATATACATTTCTGGATTTCTCCATATTCAACATCGAGGGGCGGGCAAACATGGAAGTACATTGTGAATGGCTTTAGTCTGACAGCACGGGACTCTCCACTTTCCGATGACTACATGTACTGTGCTAGCCACTGTTTGCACATATCAAGCACGGGCAGCGCATTCGCATGTAATGCCTGCAAATAGTTATATAAATGTTTTACTATGTTTACATTATGAGCACCTGAGAGCGAGACATGTTTTCCACAAATGGCTCTTATATTCACTGCATAAGATGAAACTAGCAAGAGTCAAACCTGATGGGCCACATACTGAACATCAGCCACACTTCCACTTCTGGATGCAATTTGGAAGGCACTCTTAAGGCGGCCGCAAACCACACATGCCAACACCTTTCTGTATGTGCAAAAACAAGATGCAATTATAGTATAATATTGCGAAGAGGTGACTTTGGGTTACAAGATGAGCACCTCACTTTTGCAATGGATGTCAAAGCATCACTCAGTCACACAAGTAACAAATCAAAGTGCATGATGTCATCTTTATAGAAATTTAGTTGTGTCAGCCGCAAATGCTTGTTTTAATTTTGGAAATTTCGAGGAAATGAAAATCATGTGGTAAGTTGATGAAGAAAAATGCGAAGGAAATTCTATGGGTATATTTTGCACTGCTATCTACTGTTTTATTAAAGTTTTAAGTAGTACAATCCAAACAATAAATATCAGTTTATTCTTAATTTATATTTATCCATCACATTTTCTATGATCCAAGTGAGGTGTAAAAATTTCAGTCGCATAAGAATAACAAAATCAGAGCCAAGCATACGATACATGCAGTTTCAAAAATAGTAAATGCTCGACCTAGAGGGAACGACCGCAAGATCGATCGTGTCTATGTGGAACAGTGGAAGGGTGAAAGATCATATCTTCTTACCTGTGATTACTAGTTAGCATGTCGATAAGGCGATCTGGTCTTTCCTTGTGCTTGTTCGCATAAACATTTATAGCAGCTCCCAATACCTAAAAACTTGAAGAAGTTACAACTACAAACATGTTTTCAGGATTTTGGGCCCAAAAAGTCAGGGTAGAGTGATATGCCGTAATAGTAATTCTAATAAGGAACACCATATATAAGTTAACCTTTAAAAAGGGGACATTCAAAACAACATTGAAACCTATAAACCTAAAATAAAAATTGATTGTTGTGTCGATGCTTGAATTGAATACTTCACAAAACCTTGCAACACTGAACAGTAATTAAAATTGTAACAATTGCTGGATGAAATTGATTACCTGGTCCCAATCATCATCATCGATTGTGCCTTTGATGTTCTTAAAAAATTCTGTTAGCTGGCCCCCTCTTTTTCTTTCAGCTAATGATGCAGCTACAGCGGCGTATATATCAACAGCTGCAACACAGTAGGTCCCATATACGGTTGGTCCACTTTCATATTAAGCAAGTTAACTCATATAGATAAATACGAAGGGTTACCAGGAAGACTGAATTGGTAAATGACTTGGAATGCCAGATCAAAATTCTTTTCTGCAAGTGTCTCTGCTATTTCACACCTTCTCCTGAAAGATACACGGGACAATATTACATATGAGAAGGTTAACACTGGCTACAACCAACCAAATGCTGCTGCACAAGCATGCAGAATCTGCATAGGCATAAACATACGATGTCAATTCACAGATTAAACCAGGCCACACTGCCATCAGTTTCAAAGATATGTTATGATATGAACTACATGAGACGCCACATGCCACTACATGCTAAAATATAAGGATTCTACACTAAATGACTGAAGTATGACCAACAGTTTTATCTATGCTGATGTGCCATATAACTGAAGCAGCCTTTAAAAAGGCTATAGCACTGCTGAAGCGGGCTAAGCATGATTCACCTGAAAGTTTCAGGATCATTTGGATTTCCAAAAAGAGAATGCTTCCACTGCGGTCCATCAACATCATTAAAAGCTTTAGCAACCTCAACCTATATTTTGCAGATACAAAGTGATCAAGTAACTCGGTATAATGGTGAGAGAAGTATCCGGTCTCTGCAAAAACTTATCGAACTCTCAAGAAAAGCTCTAGTGGACGCCTTTATTGAGTTTGAATCATCTATTTTGTTATGCTTGGGAACTTCTAAACCATTTCCTCAAATGTAGGTCTTGTTTACTTATTGCTTAATGACATGATTTACCTGAATGGACACACGAGCACATAATTTGAGAAGACCATCTTCAGTCAGCTTCTCAGATGCACTTTTCCCACGTATGCCCTTGGTCACAACTTTGGTGAACTCGCCTGCTTTGTGGCGCGCTGATAACCCTTCTTCAAAATGCATCTGGAAGGAAAGATGGTATTTACATTATAAGTAACTAAAATTAGAACCAAGCCAGTCACGTGATCCAAACAGTCCAAACAGCAAAATCATTATTGATTTTTTAAGGTGGTCTGTTTGTAGTTCTCTGGTCCCGGCTCTTGTAGGGTCCCGCAGGTGTTGTGTGCTTTGATTTTTTTTGTTTGTTGGTGGAAATGAGAACCTTCTTCTGGGTCTCAGAAGGTCAAGTTTCAGATTTCCACAATTCAAATAGAAATCACATTTTCTTAAAAAAAACAGCATAAACTGACTTAATGATTTAGACAACACACAACGCCTGTTTATAATTATCTATGTCACCGCACCGAACGACAATAACCATATGAATGCTAATGACAGAACTCAGACCCAATCATACACTCATTGATGATTTATGAATATGCTCCCAGTAGTTATTCGAATGGCATTAATGCTTGATGGTACCCAATCAAGTTTTAGACTTTGCAACACGACAACTAGGCGAACCCTAATTTAGCACTATAAATATTTGTACTTCCCAAGCTAATCAGAGAAGAATTTGGGTTTCCATCCCTCATCTCGCTCATCATGCTGTACATTAAAGATACGAAGAAAACATAAGAGTATACCTTTGCATGCTCCATGTGCTTAATCGCTTCTTCAAGAGAAGAAGCATTCATGAATAACTGTATACAACACAGTCCAGCTGCAACCTGATCACCCTTGATTACCTGTGATTATCAAATTCCAGTGTTTCAGAGAAACATGACCTTGTGATCACTATGCAATCCATCAGACAAACAACTCTCTGCACTGCTAATGACCAATGTACACTACAATTACACCCATCTAGTTGTCCGAGCACTATAATTTCAAACAACCTGTGCTGCCTAACCCAAAAATACGTGAAACCAAACATACGTTGAGCTAGTGGCTAACTGCATTGAACTTTAATTTCGCGAAGACTGATACAAATATAGAACAGATACATACATAAGAATGATTAGATAAGCCACCTAAATTATAAGAGAACTTCATTAAGTTAGAGCAATGCAAAAGAATACAAATAACACTTACTTGGAATTTGTACAGATAATTAAAATGTCTATGAGTTTCACAATAGACGCAGATACGGGACAATGCTGCAACTGTGTACTGATTTACTAAAGCATCTTGCTGAGCAGCAAGTGCCATACTGGTTGAGGTTACTTCTTCCAAAGTTGACATAGCACCATATCCGAGACAGAACTCGCACAAATCATCAATAGTCCCATAATCAGTCACTAAAAAGTCTGGTTTTTGAGGCGCTGAAGTTGAAGTAACTGCTCCTTTAGATGAGGGCTTAGTAGGTGGAGGAAGACTATTTGGAGGAAAAAACAATGTGCATGCTTCTTTGTAATGACCATGCCTGAACATAAAGTTGAGTAAATGCCTCGGGGCATACTGCATAAAATGAAAGAAGAAACTGAACGACCACGGGATGGAAAAAAAATCGCTAATTGCAAACATGAGAAGCATTACGAGAAAATATAGCTTCAGAAACACTAAAACTAGACACCAAAGAGGAGTACAGGACAATACAGCAATGGTACAAGATCGAGGAACACAGTGCCCAAATAATGTGGAAACTAAAGAAGGAACTCGTATTACAAAATTCAATGACTGAGATTAGGAAGGTCACAAATCAAAGGCAATCTTACCTCGTGCAAATAGTTGACACATTCAAGGTAACGGACACTGTCCAGATTGCTTCGAGGTCCATCATCAAAGTCAGAATCAGCTGATGAAGTACTGCTTGTAGATTCACCAAACCGTCTGGACCTCTCAGAGCGTGGAAATGTAGATGGCATGTAAAGGACATTTAAATATGAATCCGCTGAAAGAGAATCATCCAAGATGGTTGGGGCACTCTTCGCCAAATGCTCATACCTGAATCAAATATGGTTACAGCCAGCATTGTAAAATGCAACAAATGTGCTCATGATAGAAGCCAACTTAATTAAGCCATTCAACCAATTTTGAGACCCTTAAGTTGTGCGATCATGAAATTATATGAAAACTCTCTGAAAATGCAGCCCCAACCAAATATGGCCTTCAATAATTCTAGCATAAAATTAGCTCTAGTGAAGTGTACAATTACATTGAACGAGCAGAAGAGACGTCAACAGGAGGCCCTCCCTCCAATGTACTGATAATCTCAAGAATAACTGGAGCATGATCTTCTCTCTCCTTAAGCAATTGAAGAGCTTGCCTGTATTCAAACAATAGAGGGTCAAGGTTCAATTTCGTCCAGAGGATAGAGAACTTACGAAAGAGAAAGGAAAAAATGACTAAAAATACAAAAGAGCTAGGTGTTTAGCATACTTGAACTTCACACGAGCTTGTGCAAAATGCTCCATACGAACTAGAGCATGTCCCCATGCATTCCATACCGGAAAACTATCAATCTGGAAATTTAAACAAGGTCCTGATGATTAATGCACACAAGTCTGAGCCTTCTTTGGCTAGGTGGTTCGTAATTACCTTGCATTTCTTACAAGTGTAGACAGCCATACTGTATCGTTCATCAACAATTAACCTATCACGTAGACGTGCAGAAGCCTCTTTGTCAGCAATGTCATCTAGTGAAGCAGCAATCCCTGAACCAAGCAGACTCTGAAGAAGCTCAGCACGTCCTAGCCAAATCTCTGCTTGTGACAAAATTTCTGAAAGCTCATCTGTGGACTGACTACCAACGCTAGAGCTGCCAGCATCAGAGGATGCGTCATCTGTGTCTTTGTTTCTTTCATAGCTCACGGCATCAGCACCTCCAACAAATTTTCTCAATAGAGATTTTGCATATACCAGACCCTGCCAGAGAAGCAGATAATTGAGAATCATTTGGACACTTTCTACATAATCACTCTTTGCCATCATTAGCGTTGCAATCTCTGCATTCAGAATTAGATTGAAGCATGTATATGACGAAGGTCATACCTGTACGAAAGCTTCGGTGGCATGATATGCTCGCCCGATGGTTTCCATAGATGTATTTTCCGGCAACTGCTGAGAACTCAATACATTCTTCATTTGATTGATGCACAAATCAAGAGCTCCCTTAGCAGACACTGATTCATCAAAGCACAACGACAGCAGGGACTGAAACAGAGAAAAAACCCCAGGCCTTCAGTAGGCTTACGTGTCATCAGTAAAGCACAGCGTATTGTGTTTATATCACGTTATATATTTTTGGAAAAAGGAAATGGACTAAAAAGTCATCACAGGTTGCAGATTTTATGAAGTAGACACAAACTTTGAGACCCAAGCAGTAGTAATATTTAAATTATATTCATCATATACAATAAGGAAATACCTGTGACTTTTGACATCATTAGCACTCAAGTACAAAAAAAACATTGCTAATTAATGGATGATTTTTAACCCTTAAAAGAAGAATATGAACATCTGACACGCAATAATCATCAGCATCTGACACTGAAGGCCAAAATCTTAGTGGGAGAGATATGTAGTTTCTACAACACCAAATTCTTTATTAGTTTTGTATATACCTTGAAGAGGATTAGATCAGGAGCACTTTCATATCGATGAGATGAACGAACAGCTTCATCCTTAATAGGGTCACCAGTAAGCATACATTCCTCAGACACAGAAACAGAAGGAAGACGTTCCTGCCCCTCAGAATTGAATGATGAAACGTGATCTTCTTGGATTCCAGCCATCGCCTCCCATGGGGGCTTTTCTGATGAAGTTAATCCAGAACTCTTCCTTTTCCGATAAGTGTCTTTTTGAGCAGGTTTATCTCCAGTGTTTCGAGGGGCCCATGAAAAGGCCCTGCGAGCTTCCTTTTGTAAATTGCTTAAACTGTTAGTGAAGGATGACCTCGTAGGCGCTCGTACTTTTTGCCTAGTCCTCGCACCTAGAACTGATAACCGAGGCTCTCTTGATGGGTAGTTAACACTGACTGCAATGGCTTTGGCAGCATACGTGAAAATTGTATTGATATTCCTCAAAGTAGGAAACTCTTTAAGTATCTGCCAGTTAGGCCACATTACACATGTTAGTTCACAGTACAAAGATTAATTCATTTCAACAGCATAAGGCCTTCTGGTTGCTAGAAAAATAATCATTATCTGTATGATATAATCAACCATCCGACAATGAAATATGCAACACTAGTTTACTACCTGAGAAGCAGATTGAAGTTGTTTCCTCATCAGAAGAACCTCCAGTACCAGATGGGGGTGCCCATGTAGAGATGAACATTTTTGCCGCCATGTTAATGGCAAAGCAGACAGGACGCGGAGGCCTAAAGCCCATGAGTTTAGTCGGGAGACTTCAGCATCCACCAGGTTCCCATCCCTTCGTTTAAGGAAGAAGTGAACCTTCAAAAGAAATTCTCAAAAAGGTGATCCTTTACACAACTGGACTCTAATGCCAATTCAATGAGCAAAAGAACTTAATTACCAGGAGCTCCTTTGAACGCAAATCAGGCAGGAGCTGCATCGCACCCATTGCAACAGGCAGAGCATCATCTGAATCATGTAGTGAAGAGAGGAACCGTGAAGCTTCAGCTGGACCTCCACCATCTAGGGGATCTGCAGTGAGGAGCTTCACAAGTTGTCTGCCTTGAAGTTCTCTCCGTAGGCCAATTGACAAGCCTGCACTTTCAGCGACCTCCAAAGCAGCGGAAACAACTCCTTTACCAGCCAACCTAAGCGCAAGGCCCTCGGGATCTTCTTTGAACTCTGCCTCAACCTAACAGATCAACATTCTCAGGAGATTTTGGATGAAAATTGCTAATCGCTGAGTCACAGTATTTCTCATGGAGAGATTAACTCCAATTCACACAAAAAGGGAAATGTTACTACCTCTATCCAGCTATTGTACTGATCATCTGCACACAAGATAAGCTTATATCTCTGCAAGGCTTGTCTTGTTTGCAAGACCTATTAACAGAAATAATAGACATGTTAGTGTCCTCTCTGGAACACACAAATGTAGGAATAAAGCCACCATGAGTACCTTATTTTTTAGCGGATCACTAGCAGATGACAAATGGCAGCTACACATAGTCAGAACTTCTAAAGCAGCATCCAAATCCCATCTACGTAAGTATCTGATAAAAGTACATGCATGAGAAATGGCCAAAATATACAGAGCGACTGCTAGTGCTACATGCTCAACTCACTACTGTCATGTTCTGAAGGCATTCATCAATACTTAAGGAAGAAAACAGTTACTGCTACGTACTTAAGGGCAAGACTCGCGGCCAATTCTTTGTTCTTCAAGCGCATGCAATATTGCCAAGTATCGCTCCAAATTTTAGGACTTCCAAGACCTTGAGGGGGATCAGAAACTGAATTGGCTACTTCCCCACTTTCAATGATAAGTTGAAGCAACTTATCTGAAGCTCCATTACGTAAATAACGATCAGAAAGGGCAAGTGCGTCCATATATTTTCGATCATCAATTAACCTATTACAGGAATAAAACAAATGACCATATTCAGAATACATCCTACTTATACATTCGCCATTTGATAAGAATAAAAAGTGAGATTTCCAATTCCAATCATAAAAACTGATAAAGCAAGCCCTAAAAGGAATGAAGACAATCATACCTATCCACAGCCTTCTCATAAGGTCCTTCGTTTTCCCAGTCAAAAGACAAGAAAACTGATGTAGTGGGCTCAGGATTAAGAGGCTGCAATGCAGGACTATTTGATTCGTGTGTCGATGACGGCAAGTTGTTACCAGGATCATCTATATCAGATTCAGGGTCACTGTCGTGTTCACGATAACGCTTGATAGAACCTCTTGTTTCAGGTTTATTTTGTTCATCCTCAGACACATGTGCAACTGTTGTGGCCAACTCTGAAACTCGATGCAGATTACTTTGCATTTGTATCCACCGATTCAAAGTTGGAAACCTGATTAGCAATGGGGTGGTTAATAAAGACAAATGTAAAATATGAATGTAGAAGACATAGACCATGAGCACTATGCCCAGTCAACTATTATATGACCCCTGACGCATCCTAGTCGCTCTCTGTATACTCGTTAGAAGAAACTGGTCACATATTTTTGACGCCCATATATGCAACCTGATAATGAATTTACTTACCTCTCGGATTGATCGATAGCAAACTCGTAGAACATCCTGCCAACATCAGGTGACAGTCCATTGTTAAATGAACTGCAAAGGGATGACTCATTTCCGTCATATAATATACTACTGCCAAACACACAGGCCAGAACAGCTCTCACTGGAGAAAGTTTGACCAAATGCTTTACTACATCCAATTGAAGAGGGTAGAGAGACATTCCAGGCATAGACGACGATTGAATGTAGCTATTAGGCTTTGCTTCCTTTGATGATGGGGTGAGTAATTTATTCTCTGGGAAGTTCTTTGGATGAGCAGGAGTCACCGGAATGCAAGCCCATCCATGACCTGCCTGTGGAGGATACACTGGGGGAACACATGCTGAAATCACTTCATGGACAAAGTCAACGGACATAATTTCTGCCACCTTTCCAGCTGCATCAGTGCTTTCACGGTCGAAAACCAGGCGAGTCAATAGCTGTTCCCAAAATAGTATCAACCAAATGAGAGATGTAAATTTTATATCTTTCCAGCAAGTGTATGTAGAAATGTCTTTGATTTTTTTGACAAGTTGTAAACAATAAGATCTTAATAACATAATTAGCTGGTAAACCTTCTTGGTAAATTCGATGCATATTCACTTAATAATAATAAGCTAATAATGATACAGAATCATAGTACTTAACACATGCTTGCCAGTTGCCACAAACTCAGAAAGATCAGAATGGCAACATTATAACGCAGTTTAAATGATAAATTGATGAGGAAATAAACTTAATATAACATTATTAATAGAAAACTTACATCCTTAGGCCACTCGTAGACCAGTGAGAAAAAGTTGAAATCATGGGTTGTATCTGTCCCATCCACTATGTCACCGATAGCAGCTATGTAGATGATAAACTGAGAGAGATAAGTTGTTGGCTTTGCACTTAATAGACCATATAGCCTCTTCCCAGTATCTTTCCCTTCGTAGCCAACAGTGTGCATTTCATTTTCTCCAGTTGATGAACTCATTACTGTTGGCTTAGCAGACTTTAGCCCCAGACCCAAAATGCCATCCTTGTCGTTATTCACTTGAAGTTTATGATCAGGAAATAAGATTTCTCCTTTTGTAAAAGTTGGTTCAGATTCTTCATCAGCTACAGCTCGGGCAAGGTTATGAAGCTTTCCTATAATTTATGCAGACTTGTAACATTAACATCAATCCTCGAATATATCAAAGGCTACAGTATGATGGTCCTTTCAAACTTATAGAGAAAGAAAACAACAAAATGAGCCCAACGGTACCACTTAAGAATTGGCGCTTTCCCTTATGTGCATCATCAATCATTTGATGCAACATGGCAAGAGCCCGTTCCCTTTGTCCTTGTCGATGAGAATCTTTGGCTGACAGTACTGGATTCTCCCCGGAAAATATTTCCCGTAGAGGGGGTGGAGTTTCCTGGAAATGAAATGTATGACATTGTTCAGACAATAGGTAGCTACAGTCTTAAAAGCTAGTAAAGTCAAATACCACATAAACCAAATGATAACTACAGTGCCCATGCAAAGGCTGTTCCAGGTGATCGATTATGAAAATGTACCTGTTCCAAATATTCTTGCAGACGCTTAATGATACGCCTTGTTACAGAAATTACCGCAACCTCATGAATCTGATCCCAGTATGTAAAGCCTGTCTTTGGGGAGCCTCCAGGATAAATTTCAGCCAGCATTATCTGGGCCTGGAGTGAACAACATATATGCAAACACATTCTCAAACACAACTCATGCACGTCTAGGTGGGTTTGAAATCTTTGCAACGGAATTACTTCCTTTTATTGAAATGATGAGTCGATGGAAGAGCACAATTTCTGTTACATTACTCATTCTTCAATAAAAGAAATCCACTAAGTGTTCATGCAAAAGTGAGTACTTCCTTGGTACCTAGTCAATTTCTAGCAAGCATAGTGAAGCAAACATTATTTGGTATCGTCTTTATGAAATAAAACTAAAAAGAACCACACGTAATCATCTAATAACCAATAATTGTTACTGGTTGTGAGCACTTCTCCCCATAATTCTTGTGTTCCATTCTACAATTAATTATTCAACTTTTTTTTGAAGAAGTAAAAAGAAAAATGATGTTAGTCTCTGCGCCTTTTTCTATACAATGTAACAAAAACGTGATATTAGTCTCTGCGCCGCCGCCTTCTTCTATACAGCAACCAGGCAGTGCTACGCAATTTTTCCTATAGAACTTCTTTGAGGGATGCATAGTGAATCATCTAATGATTCAACGATAACTTTTGTGAATTGGGAGATTTCATTAAATTTTTAGTGTATTTATCTAATATTTCCCCAGAGGCTTTTGCATGTTTTCATGTCTGGAGGCTACCGTTTCGTGTTGCTTGTCACTCCATTTATATGTTATACATCCTATACAGGCTGCGCTCAATTGACATTTTATAAGTATATTACTGTTTTCATAAGAAGAATATTTAAAGAATTATTTGCCTGATCAAGAAGCTGCTGGCACATAAATGCGGATTTGGCTGATGCTGCTGCCACATCTACACACAGAAGAATCTGACAGAAGGAACACTTATCAGCCATGACAAACAACAACAAAAATTTAAGTTTTTGTTAATTAGAAAATTGACAGAATTTAAGTTAAGGACTTGCTGTCGCTAAAGGACCCAATTGAGTACGGAGAGCAGAAAAATCTATCTCTTGAACAGCCGCATTCCCATCTGCTACACGTGATACTGCATCTTCTACCTATGAATGCAAGAGAACACAGAGCCACTTAAAAGTTGGAAAATAGGTGGATATTCAACAAATATTTAAACAAGTGTGGCAAATGCTACAGAAGGTAGTTCGTACTTCGTAGTTGTGTTCTACTGCAGCAAAATATATCAAAGAACAATTTTACTTATCCTCTGTAACTCACAAAGCACAGTCAAAGGTAAAAGTTTGTAGCATCACGATCTGGTGTCCGTGAATTTGTATCATACAATATACATAACTTCACATTAAGTAACTTTTGCCTAGCACTAGTGCTTTTTAAAAACATGTGCTGATATAGGCTCAAGACTTATAAAGGTTCAAGAACGAATATCAAGCCATCGTGAATTCTTACAGATGCTCTTCTGAAGGTCTCGTCAACCCATTCCATTAATCCCAGAGTGGCTTTATCTTCCAAAGACAAGGAAAATCGATTAACAGCCTCTTCTCCGATGTCATATTTTGCCCTTTGCATGCAACTGCTCAAAAAACAGACATCAGTCTTATGGTTAACAGTTCTTCATTAGTAAAAGTCGAACGAATTGAGGCCGAAATGATTGTCATTTCAATTTCATAATATTGAATCCATGACAAATTTGTGATGCTTATTTCTTAAGATACATTGTTATATGTTATAAAGAGAATCTTATTGGATATCCGATAGCCACTGAGATAGGTGTCACTTCCGGTAAAATGCAGTTATATAATGTTCCCAGTTTAGTACTGCTACTTGAGAACTCACAGATTAAGTAGTTTAGATGGAGCCGCACGTAACACAGTCAAAGCCTCCTTCCAGCTCCAGTTTCGTTCTGATAATGGCAAAAGACATTGCAAAATGGACAACCTCCATTGCCAGTCCTCAATAAAATGTTTAGCCATAGTGACTCTCCAATCTAATGCTTGCTGTACTCCAATAATATCGATACTGATGGCTTGCTCTACCGGGACTGCTGGCAAGTTGTGGTACATGATATCAAGCAGCATACCCGTAAACGATACAACCATTGTATTCCCCATCTCGCATTTTGTCATATCAGCTGAGGCCAAGGGCCCAGATAAATTTCTCCCAGGGAACGATGACTCAACGATATCTACAAGAATACCATCAATGTGGAGCAGGGAGACAATGAGATTCACCATAAATATCTGTACGTCATGAAAACGGAAAGTCAGATATATTACAGAGATGTCTGTTAGTAAAAAAAAGGCAGTCCTGAAAAGCAGAAGCAGAGGGCTAAGCACAACAGCCAGGGCCATACAACAAGGCAAGCATGTCTAAGCATGTTTAGTATAATTTAGAAGCACCATGCTCTGTCATGCTCAGTCTTCCGTGTTTTTACATGAACATATATGCAAAAAGTTGAATTCACAAACTGAGCGTGACTTATTGGTGAATCGAATGTTAAACAAGTACCTTGCGTGGAATATTCTCAAGGGCTTCCATATGCTTTCCAAGTTCTTTCAAATGTATAATTGCTTTTTGAAAATGATTATTTATATCCTTAGTTGTGCTTTGCATGGACCCTAAAGCAAGAACAATAGCTTCAAGAGCATAGCGCATGTGCATCAACTCAATATCTTGCATCCTGCCACATATGACAGACATAACCATTTGAGAAAAGACAAAAGTCAATAATTCAGATAACCCACACCCAGCATGAGAACTAATTACACTTGGAAACCAAGCACAAAACCACCAACAAATGAAATGAATGCTCTGAAAATAAATATCAGTTTGTCAGTTTTGCACACGTGGAAACGCTGATTTGAAAGAGTTGTCAAACCAGAAGAATAACTGTACAAACTGGAGATGCACTCTCATCCTGGCATGTGGCATCTACCATTTACATGCTAGACATGAGAAAAGTAACCATCCAATTAATACCGTTTCCATGCAGCAACTGTAGAATAAACTGGTTGCAGGCTGATCAACTCGATGGCATCTTTGAACTTTATAGCAGGAACAACATCAAACAGTACCTAAAAAAAGAGATACTTGAGAACTGGAAACTGAGTAATGGGTTTAAATCAATAGTATAGTGGATACTGAGTCGACTGTGAGAAGCATAAATTTTTCAACAGACAGTGGACAGCTTTCAATAAATACTACAAAGAAGGCTGAAATAGTTTGCCTAAACTAATATTCAACAGCATAAGTCAAAAAAAGAAAGTCACCAACCCGCAGAACACTTTGAACCGACAGTCTTTCCAGAACGAAGTTCTCAACAAAAGGATCCAGTGAGGTATCTTGATTAATTGATCCAACTTGATCTTTAAAAGACAGAAGCATTGAATCCTTTAAAGTCCAAGAATTACCAGAATTGGCGGCGGCAACAAAGGACGCAATATCAAGTTGGTAGCATAGTGTATCGCATAGGTGTTCCACATAAGATCTCTACAGTTCAAAAGCATGCGCCTGATAAGGTCATTATTATACATAAGAAGCTATTCAAGCTACTTAAAGCTTGATCAGCATTAACATAAAGTTGCAGTCCGATGATGAGATCTCCACGTTATTCATAATTCAGGTAAGGAGATAGAGGCATAGTCATCAAAGCTTTTGAGCGAGTTATAGCTTACAAAGAAAAAAACTAAGCTTCTGAATGCCAATCGAAGCATATTTTTCTCTCATCCATCAGTAACCCATTCAGGGAGAAAGGGACTTCCTTCGAACAATGAATTCTATTGTATACCATATAACTGAAACCAATTAATGTCATAAGTTTTCAGGAAGACAATCACCTCATCCAATGGATCACCGTACAGAGAAGATTCCTCTAGCCTGGAGACTTGTGACTTATGACTGATCCAAAGAAGTTGCATTAATTTTCGGCGAACTTCCGTTTTACCAGACAACAGGTCCCAACCCATGACAGCCACCAGCGGCTGCAATCTGGGAAATAATGCAAGAACCTGCAGAAGCATACATCAAATCTTTTTGTTGTGGTAGGCAATACTCTAAGCATACACCATTTGCAAGAAGACGATAACAATAAACTCAACTTTCAACATAACAGGGAATATGAGAATAAAAACGACACATACATTGCCAGCTTCTTGAATATGCTCTCTCACAATAGCAGACAGGGCAGTATTCATGACAGATTCAAGCATATGAAGTCCAGACAAGCGTGAGTATTGGTACATGTCTCTCAAACAGGAAAAAATTGCCATATTCATGGCCGAATTGTTGCAATCCCGAGTCAAATCCAGGTTGTGCGCCACAATATAGCTCTGAAAACGTTCGAGAGGGAGAGGTATTTCGTGGCTGTTAGATGATGTGTGTTTTGCAATCTCCTCCGAAAGTAACCCATCATGGATATCCTATAAAACACAATTGTCACATCATTGCAGAGTTATAAAGCATATTACGTCAAGTAAACTGGTAGCCGTATTTTAAGGCCACTTGGTCGGCTAATCAATTTCAAGTAATGTATTACACTGAATAACAAACAAAGCTTAACAATGTCTCCTGATATATTCTGGGGAAACACTTGCAAATATATGCCATAGATACTCGATGTCAACGCAAATTATACAAATACTAAAATCATGTGAATAAAATGTAGCTAGGCACCACAATGCCTATAAAAATGCATACGAATTTTGGCCATGAACATCACCCTCCTTTGTTACTATACAAATTTCATATTCATTTTTTAGAAATACAAACACACCGATAAGAGTTTAAAAGGCTGAGATCTCTATTGGCAGACTTTGAGCGGAAAAAAATACCTGAATAAGCTGGACAAGTTTTGTGCACTTTGAAGAGAGTGCTTCACTATAAATCTTAAGTACTTTCTCTCTCATAGCATCCCATGTTTCACCATAACCCTCCTCCCTTGTTGACATGATTCTCTGGAGGAGATCTTGCACAACCGTGCTATTAGAAACATCAAAAGAGAATGCAATTATGTAAGTAGAAACAAGTGACGACAGCTCTTGAATATGACAACAACAAAAGATTCCACAACTTACTACAAACATCTTAACCCACTCAATAAAGCCACTAACTACAAAAATGATATGTACTACCAGGCATAACACTAGTGTTGAGTTGAGTCTACAAAAGGCTTATGCATTATTAGTATTTGGTCCTAGAAAGCCCTATAGACATTGGGAATTTCCATTAAAGGCGCTGATTTAGGCAGACCAAGTTGATCTACCGAATAATCTTTTAATTTTCACCGTACAAAATGTCAAAAAAACAATGAATTAACAATACAGCAAGTTGTTGCAGAAACTGAGAATTCTGATTTAAAATATTCATGTATCAACTCCTAGAAAGTCTTCACCTACTTGACAACAATTAGCATTGCATCAACAGTAAATTAAATTAAACCACAATGTTTGTTTAACATCCATACCGATATTCAGGTTCTGGCACTCCTCCATAGTCAATGTGAAGGAACTGTATGTGGGAAATTGCACCATCAACATCATTTGCTTCAGTCCCGTCCTTCAATGCTTCCAGATGTGTCCTCTGCACCAGTCTTAATAACAACCCAAGAACTCTAGTATCATCCGCTGAGTCCATCCTTCCAGTCCCTTCTATTCTTACAGTAATAGCTGAACCAGAATCATCACTGTCAAAACCATGGACTTGCTTATCAATATTACAACACAAGGCATCAAAAACTACTGCCTCTTCCAGTACTAATTTCTGCAAACTATATAACTCCTCTTCCTCAAACAACAAATCCGCCTGACCTTCTTTTGAACTATCACCACTCTCCTCAACAACAAGAAGTACTGCATCAGCCTTCAACCTCCTAAAACCTAACTCTAAAATCCTACACAAAATTTTCAACACTTCATCATCACTTTTTTCTTTCTTCACATCTCTACCAGCACTCTCTGACTCACCAACACTAAAATCACTCTCAGACACTCTAGAAATCAACATCTGAACCAACAACAAAAACTCGGCACGAAGCCTTAACGTCTCCGGACCAAAGCTCCAGACAGATGAAGTGCAGTTATGAAACTGGACGAGCTCCAACGTCGACATCCACGCAAGCATTGCTGGCGAAGGACACGAGTCTCGCCATAGAATATTCTCAAACCGACCTCCATTTGACACAATCGTCTGCAAAATAGCGAGCGCTAGGTCAGGATTCCGAGCTCGCAGGCTGTGAATGATGGCTCGAAACGGTTCGAATTGCGCGAGGTAGAGATGATCGATCGCGACTCGCGACAGCAGCTCGATCTCCTTCTCCATCGCTACTATGTACGGCGATGAATCAAACGACTGCTGCAGTACTGCCGGAAATCATCAGAAGTCTAGCTCACCGATCGGACTGCGAACTAAGAGACGACCTGGCGATTGTGACTAAGGAGAACTTCGGAGCGAGTTAGATCGCTGCGAGCGACGACAACGACGATGAGAATACTTGCGCCTTTGAAGGGAGAGATGGTAAGAATGAAGCATCTTTTGGGAACGGCAGCGTTTCACGGCGCAAATGCAGTCAGAAATGTACCTCGGAAATTCACGAGAGAAAAAAAACCTTATCTGAATTCTGAAGGCTCCTCTCCTGATTTCTATATATTGATTATTGATAAATCAAATTTCATTAATCTTTTTTAGCACAATATTTTCTATTATTTTCTCTACTCCATTTGTTATGTCAGATGAACTCAAAAGGGAAAAATTAACCAGAAAATTTAATATGTAAATCATCCTTTTATTTAACTGATGAGATCATCAACATGTGAATTTAGTGAAAAACAAGTTGGTCATACTGCATAGAGCCAACCACACCATTATTTTCATAACTACATAGCAAAGCAGACCATAGAATCAGCCACTTTCGACGAAGATCAAATCCCAGCAAAGACTTCAAGGGCGTCTTCCATGTTCATGGACTCAACGAAGTAGGACATGAAGTCTGTGTAAATGAAGGGCTTGTAGCGGATGGGATGCTCATTGTCAACAAGCTCTCTAGGAGCCTCAACAAGCACTCCTTCCTTAACCGTTGTGAACACCCCACATGAGTACCTGTCCTTGCTTCCGCTTATGGTCACTTTGTGCCTCACCGCGTGCAATCTCCCGTTGCTCCATGCCTGCACAGCATCAAAAGCCTCATAGGTTTTGAGGATGATGTGCTCAAATCAGATTATTCTAAGACTCGAAAAAAAATATGACTAGCGGGCAAGACAGGAAAAAATCGGAACAATGTACCTTGAGAGTGTCACCAACAAGGACCACAAAGCATCCTTGAGGAACCACAACTTGGGTCCAAACTCCATCCTTGGACATGATTTCAAGCCCTTGTACATCATTCTGGCACAAAATGGTCAAAGCATTTTTATCAGTGTGAGCCCTCACCTCGATTCCACCTCCAGATAGTGGCACATGGTACTTCATCACTCGAGAAACGACGGCTGTGTTTTTTTCAGCAAAGGATTCGTAGTAGCTTCCAACCCCGTAACTTTCAAAAATGACCTTTAGCATTGCCAGATTCATCTGCAGCAGTTTTGAGCTCATTCCATTCAGCGCACAACTGAAAAAATAAAAACAAATACACACATAAGTTTGCATATCCATAGGCTTATAACCCGAATCGTCGAGCTTTCACAGTCTAAGAAATTTATAAGAATTTTACAAAAAGTACCTTTTAAGTCATGGTATAAATTTTCCCAAGTTTTTAAAAAGTTTAATTAATGACGATACAATTTTTTTAAGAACAATTTACAAATCCAGATTGAAGATTCATTACTCATCTAACTTATCAAGGGAAAACCGAAGAAGAAAAATAAATGGGAGAATTGTTAGTGTCCATGATTTATTTATTTTACCTGAATTCCGAGTTTCCTTGAGGCCAAAAGACTCTGGTGAAAGCCTTAGAGGATTCGACGAGGTGCGCGTCGTCTATCCCAATACCCTCATACAAGTCTTTGCCCATATAGCTGTTAAAAGGCCTAGAGCTTGTATATCTCCTCTTGATATCATCAGGAAGATCAAAAAGGCTCTTCATGCCTTCAAACATCTCCTCAGTGAGCTTTGACATTTCGCTATCATTGCAGCGGAGAAGGAAGCACCCATGTACTTCACAAGCCTCTCGGACCTTAGGTCCAAGCTTCATATTTTCCAAGGAGTAGTCAAAAACAGGAATCTGAGCCTCAGCGCCCATTGAGGAATTTTTTTTTTTGAGTTTTGAGAAATCAGACTCTGAATCTCTTATTGATGAGCTTTGCCGCTTGGGCATGCTTTATATAATCCATTAAAAAAAAATTCAAAGTCGGACCCGCAAAATTGATGAGTGCTCTATTTGGGCCCCCTTATTAAATGAATTAACAAACAACTCCAAGATTCAAATACAGCTATGACATTTAGATATCCATAGCGACATTAATTGAAACTTTTGTTAAGAAGTCAATTCTTAAACCAATCTTGGTGTTGGTGGTTAAATTCCGTATGACAAATGTGATAAAAGAGTCGCTGTTTTCAGAAAGATTTAATATGTACGCAACGCAACAAATATTGCAAAATATTACTGTGCGGTACCCGGTATGCAAATTTGATTACGGTGTGCATTAAATTCTCATGATACAATAATTACAGAAAGTGCATCAAATACATTTTTTTACATCAATAACGTAATGGATGGTTGGTTGAGCACTTGTCTTACAATATGCAAGGTCTTGTGTTGCAGTCATTCCATGGAGGTCTTTGTCGATTCGTGGGTTTCAAAGTTAGAGGAGCATATATGGCATGCACTTCATCGAGTGATTTAAGCTCAAACTCGGGTGGTGCCTTTTACCTGGTTGTGCTCAAATAAGTTAAAAATATACATGTACTCGAGAAATATCTTGTATGTAATGTATTCCTTGATATGTCCTATATGAGATGTAAACACACTATCAAAATTTTTTTTATACAGAAACTCCGAAATTTCAAAGTACAAGTTAAGTGTATGTGTGGAAAAATTTGTTATAAATTCAGAATTTTCACTTAACCAAAAATTGAATCATATTTGAGCAACCATATAAGTCAACGTCAAAACAAAAATTCATATTTGAGCTACCATATAACTATTAGGGGTGGGTGAGGTGCGGGTTGATGCGGTTTAAGGGTAAATTCGTAACCGCACCACATTATCTGGTTTGGAAATTTTTCAAACCGCATTACAAAAGTTAAAACCAAATATGCGCACCACATTATGCAGTGCGGTGCGGTTTGATTTAAAAACCGATGTTCAAAGTTTACACAAAAAACCTAAGTTGAATGTTAGACACTTGCAGCTTTTTTTGTAACAAGTTCAAAACCTGATTCATTACTTGCAGCTATTACATAGTGAAAATAGAAACCTAACAAGGCATTGAGCCTAAACTGGACACAACAAGTGAAAACAGGAGACTTCTTGACTTTGATGGAAAGCAAAAGGCATTGAGCCTAACAAAACAGGAACCACTCAAGAGAGCATAAACTGCACAAAATAACCACCTCAAACAAAAGACACATACTCGCTAACCTAGCAAAACCGCACGGTGTTTTGTTTTTGTGTTTTGGGCATGGGCCTGAAATTATGATTTATTTTTTAAACATAATAATTTTGAATATTTAATTATTTAATAATTAATTATATATGCGGTGCGGTTTAAACCGACAGATTTGAGATACAGAACCGCTTCCGCACCGCTTTATTTGGTTGCGATGCGGTTTTTGCCAAATCGAATTTTTCCAAAAGCGGTGCGGTCGGTTTTTAAATTCGGACCGGTTTTTGCCCACCCCTAATAACTATAAGTCAACGCCTGAACAAAAATTATCATATAGCAAAGTATTTTTGTTAGGTTTGGATTAAATAAAAATTACATTTAAATATAAAAATAATAAACCACTTAAGAATTCGTACGTGTCACTTTCGATCAAACATAATTCGGGTGCTTTTTACAAAAATAAAAAATAAAACGGATTTATTTAAAAACACATACTATACGCGAGGGTATAAACGTCCGAAAAAAATAACGTTAAGTCTCAACATTATTATAAGTCTGAACTTTTTGTTAAGTCTGAACATTATCAAATTAGTATGAACATTATGTTATGTCTGAACTTTTATATTTTGTTAAGTCTAAACATTATCAAATAACTTTGAACATTATGTTAAGTCTGAACTTTTACATTTTGTTAAGTTTGAATTTTTTTGTTAAGTCTGAACATTATCAAATAAGTATGAGCCTTATGTTAAGTCTGAACTTTTACATTTTGTTAAATATGAACATTAAATAAGTCTGAACATTATGTTAAGCTGAACTTTTACATAAGTCTGAACATTATCAAATAAGTGTGGACATTATGTTATCAAATACCAAAATTCTGAATGACAGACTTAAAGATGTTCTGCCCTCCATCATCAGTAGAGAGCAAGTCGGTTTTGTCGCTGGTAGGAACATTCATGATAGTATAGGGCTGGCTCACGATTTAGTCAAGGACATAGACAACAAAGTCTTTGGGGGTAATGTCCTTGTCAAGCTGGATATGTCTAAGGCCTACGACAGGGTGTCCTGGAGATTTTTATTGAACATGCTGAGAGCTCTCGGCTTTGCTGAGCCCTGGTGTGACCTCATCTAGCGAAACATAGCCAACTGTTGGTATTCCATTGTCTGGGATGGAAACTGCTATGGTCACTTCAAATCCAATAGGGGGGGGGGGTGCGCCAGGGCGATCCTCTCTCGCCAAGTCTTTTCCTTACAGCCATGGAATTCTTCAATCGAATGCTGAATCAAGCAATCCGTAATGGGAAAGTGTACCCTTATAAGCCTAAGGGGGGTCGTATGGATATTCATCACCTTCTTTATGCTGACGACATGCTGGTCTTCTCCAATGGCCATAAGAATTGCGTTAGAAAGCTGCTGGGCATTATTAGCAACTTTTGTGATGTTTCTGGGCAAATGCTAAATCCTGAAAAAGCAATATTTTTTCTCCAAAGGCTTTGTGGCTAACAGGAGGAAGGACTTTCTTGAGCTTACTAAGTTCAAAGAAGGTAAGTTTCCGGTTATTTATTTGGGAGCACCTTTATTTCCTGGTAGAGCAAATGCGAGTTATTTCAAGTATCTCGAGGATGTAGTTAAGGGAAAGATCGATAGCTGGGTGAAAAACTTCATCTCGATCAGCGGTAGGGTTGTTCTTATCTCCTCAGTGCTGTCCTCAGTCAGTATTCACACCATGTCTATTCTGCCAGTCCCAAAAGTGATTATTAATGGTCTTAAAAGACTTATGCGTAATTTTTTATGGGATAGAGGGGCTTCCACTCGTCACCACTGGGTTAATTGGGAGGCTTGCTGTCTGCCTAAAGATGAAGGAGGCTTGGGGCTGAGGAATTTACAGACTATCAGGAAGACTCTTCTCAGCAAACTAGCCTGGAAGTTTTTACAGAACTCTACCCTTTGGGCTAATTATGCGCGGCACAAATACCTCTACAGTTCCTACTCCTCTGCAATATGGACTGCTATCCAGCCTTACATTCGTAGATTAAGGAGAAATAGCTGCTGGGAGATTGGGAGAGGGGATATCAATCTCGCTCACTTTTGCGAATGGTTTAAAGTTAGGCTTCCAAAGGAGGCCCAGGCTTGGACGATTAAGGATGTGGTCTGTCAGCCAGCCATCAAAGAAAAATTATTGGGGATGCTGGAAGGTGAGGTTCGTGGGGCTGTTGACTTCATTTTGTCCGACAAGCCTGACCGCTTACTATGGAGAGGCTGTGATTCAGGTAGCTTTACCACAAAAGCTTACTACGACAGTATCCGTCCGTCTATGCCTAAGAGCAAGCTGTTTAAGCACACTTGGCACCCGTGGCTGCCCCCAAAGATCAGTGCTTTCTTATGGAAGCTGTGGCGCAAAGGCCTCCCCACTGATGATAACATCATTCGTATTGGCTTCTTCACTGCTTCCAAGTGCTGGTGCTGCAAGAGTAGTAAGATAGAGACTTTGGAGCATATCTTCATTAATAGCGAATTAGCTACTGAGGTGTGGCCTATTTTGGCTCGTTTGCTTGATAAAAAGGTACCATCTAGCATTATTATGTTGCAGCAAGACTGGTTCGTAAATAGTAGCTCCTCAAACTTCATGGATTGTCTATCCTTGGGTCTCGCTGCTTGTAGTGTATGGGAAATATGGCTGTCCAGAAATAACGCAATGAATGGCGAGTCTGGTTGTCCCCTGAGAAAGTCCATCCTCGTTTGGGCGGCTGCCTTGGCGCCCAATATCCAAGCTGAGTACAAGCCTACCTTTCACAGGCAGCTTGCATTGGACTATCTCCATATCAGCTATCCGAGCGCCAACATCAAAGGGAAATGGACAGCTTGGTCCCCCGTAGAGTCTGGTTTTACACTCAACTTTGCGTTTACAACTTCTGGTGCGCTGGGATCATAAGAGACTCATCAGGAACTTTCCTTTTTGCCTTTAAAATCCACCTTGAATTTGATAACTTCATTGAAGGGTTTATCTCTGCTATGTTGCTGTTGATCCATGAAAGATGGCCTGTTGAGTGTTTCCAATGTTCACACCGAGACAGCCTTTTTATTGGCAATGATGCCTTTGTCGGCAGCTGGGCGCACTACAACCGATGGAAGGAAGCTGATGGATAAAATGAAGGAGAAAATCGATCTGGAGCTAAATGATGCCGCTATTGCTCTCTGTTTCAAAGGTGGTACAGCAGGGATCTTTTATAATGTCAGCAAACTACCCAAAGAAGTCCGCGTTGCGCTAACCAGTGATTATTTGCGGCTGCCCGTCTGGTTACGAAAAGGCCAGCCGCAGCAGTACCACAGGGGAATCGCCACCAGGGTTTTCCTAGAGCAACCGCCCGGCACCCCATAGTCAGGTCAGGACAATTTACCTAGACCGAGCTCCTCTACAGGTTTCGCTTGGTTCTGGTTATTTGTGTCCCCCTCGTCCTTTGCTTGTATCCGGTTGATCGGTTGTAATTTAGCGTAAATATTCGAATAGAATTCAAATACTATTGCTAGTCACGGTTAATCAAAACAATTTATAATGACTCGGGAGATCCGAGGTCGTACCCAAAAGATAGGTGATTAAACTAATTGTGCTAGAGATTAAGTCTATAATGCTTATGGTTTGGGGGGGGGGGGTTTGATCCTCGTAAGAGGGGGATAACAAGATTTTACTATCTTAAAAGGAGATTTAATCAATAGAAAGGGTAAACAAACAATTCAAGGATGACTAGGGACCTAATTCCCGCCTAGACAATTATTGTGACGGTAAATTGGGACACCATTGATGAATTCTCATACACACATATAGAATTTGGCTATGTAACATTAATACCAAGTTCAACTCGCACTACAACTTAGTATCAAGAGGTTACACCTCGCATAGCACCTCACACTCGCGCTTTATTGGTGCTATAGAACATGATTTATCTAGCCTCACACTCGCGCTTTATTGGCTAAGTAAATCATGCACTTGTTAAATTCATGCCATTCTCATTAGGATTAAAGCATCGCCATGTAACACTAAAATCCTAATGCTTCTTCATTTAGTTCATTTGAAACCATGCTTTTCAGGGGTTAGCTACATCAAGCATGAAATCAACTAAAATTCCTATTTCGAACTTGTTGGAAACATGTCATAGGTAATTCAAAAACACTAAGTTCAAATGAAGAAGAATCATGTGTAAAATCATTCATCAATAGCATTCATAATATTCACAATGTCACAAACATGTCTAGGGGGTTCATAGACCCCCAACCAATGTCACTACTCACTCATGGTGAGATTACAATCCATAACAATAGTAGATGAGAAGAAAAACATGTAGAAAGTTAAGTGTTGGAATCTAGAACCAATATGGAGCAATAAGTATGAAGGATGATCCACGATCCGAGTTGTTGATGATGATAGAAAAGTCTTTCTTCTTCTCCAAGCCAATTTTCGTCCAGAAACCCAGCAGAAATCGTAGAAAAAAAACCAGGTGTTTTGGTTTGAAAACCCTAACTTTCTATTTATAGTTCAGCATAAAAATGCAGACTTTACGACGTTGTGCGGTCGCACAGGTGGGTTGTGCGACCGCACAGATGCCCAAAATCTGCCTGGTGCGATCGTGGTTCTTGAGTGTGCGACATCACTGATTTTCCATGCGTCTGGTCCGGTTTGTGCGACCGCACAAAGGAGTTGTGCGACCACACAGAATTCTTGTGCTTCTGTCTTTGAGTCGTGCGACCGCACAAAATTGTTGTGCTTCTGGTTTGAGGCGTGCGACCGCACGGATGCAGTTGTGCGAGCGCATGAAAGACGACGTGCGACCGCACACAATTACTGTGCGTCTGGTTTGAGTCGTGCGACCGCACAGATGCAGTTGTGCGAGCGCACGATCTTGGACAGTTTGTGCTCCGACTTCCATTTTGCTCGTTTTTGCTCCAGAATGCTCGGATTTGCTCCAAAATCAATGTCCACTTGTGTTCTCAGCTTAAACTCTGTAATTCGCCTGAAATGAACCACAAGGCATTAAATAGCAAGTGAAATCGTGATAAAACGAACGAAACAATAAGCGTAGAGGTTGCCTAAAATGCATATATTTTAGTGCTATCAAATCACCCCACACTTAACGTTTGATCGTCCCGAGCAAACTAATCGTATAGATCATCAACAATGCCGCATTACGCTTACTCAGGATCGGTTCAAAAGAAACTCCATATGGTTACGAACACTAACTCAAAAGATTAAGAAACAAATACTACTTATGATAAACCACTTTCGTAGGTGACACGAGTGCATTTAGCGAATGCATTAAGCCTTTAAACCCCTAGGCTACCCTAGTGGAGGAGTTGTAGTCTCCTGAGAGTTTTCAGACACGAGAATACTCACAAATCCCACAAAGAGAACAACCATCCAAATAGGCATTTTAAGCTCACAATTTTTGAAGTACTAGGTAAGGTGTTTTTCATGAAGTTCATAATGTATTCAACTAGGTATGTGCATTTCAATCACTACATGAAACCTCTTCAAATCCTTATGGAAATTTGTGAATTTAGACATTCAAGCAAATCAAAGCAAAGACTAATAAATCTTTAATCAAGGATTCTAGTCATTTTCTATATTAGTGACTTCAAGAAAATGATCTAATAATTGCAAAGAAATCTTGTTGGATCACTCACCAATGCTAGCAAGGAGGCTAGTACATTGGCTTGTGAGCTTTGAACTCATTCTCAAGCCCAGGACGCAAAGGTCACTTAGTCATAAGAGAAGAGGAGTTCCAACATCACAGTTTTTGTAAAGACTTGCAAACCATATCATGCCTAAGTATAAAAGAATACGAGGCTCGTCCCTTAGTGAATTCTTGCTAGGAAGTTTCAATTGTCTTATTGGTTTTCATGCTAGAGAATGGTGGAATAGCCGATTGTCAAGTCTAAGTGCTTCTTATTTTTCTTTTTTTTTTCCGTTTCTTTCAAATGGCCTTTGGCCTACAAATGCTTTCGAGGGGGAACTTTTCTTCCTAACCCCCGGCATTTGTATATTTTGCTCAAAACTTCTCGTGTGCACCGAGAGAGTTTTTAGTCGGGGCTTTGCCCTCTTTTGACCATAAAAATGAAGCATATATATTTTTTTGTTGGGGCCCATTTTTCGCCCTCTTTTGACCCCACACTTAGGACTTTGACAAAGGGCTAAGTGTTAAAATGGAGCATGACAAACCAACAAGGCAAATCCACAAGATAAGCAAGGTCACTAAGGTCACCTAAAGGCAATCGTGGCATGCAAGGGTTTCAAAGTTATAAATTATTTCGATTTTATGCTTTCAAAGATCAACTCTCTAGTCTCAACAAGAAAAAGCTTAGAATAAAAGATAAGGAAGTGCTAGTAGATGCTTTGATCCTCAAGAATGAAAGTCAACAATCCAATCCATCAGTCATTTAGAGGATCAATCAAGTGAAATCATGCACGACTAGTTGAATTTAGAGACGAAGTTTTTCGAAAATGTAGCCTTGCCTAGACTTTTTGTTTTCATTAATAATTTCAAATTTTTGGATGAATTGTGCGGTAGTGTAAATATTTTCCCTTAAACATACGAGTTGATTGGATTCCAAACATGAAAGTACGTCAAGCAAACATAAACATCTCATGTAGTATAGGCAGTGTCAAATATAGGCCACCCCACACTTAGCGATTGCTTAGTCCCTAAGCAATTAATAGAATGAAGAGCGAAGAGAAAGTTAAGAGAAACTTCTCTCGTTTGGAGGTAGCCATTCCGGAGTAGAGATGTTGCTTTGCGTGTTGAGTTGGTTTTGCTCAAAAGATTCGATTAATGATCTCCCTTTTTGACACGAAACTAAAGAATGAGAGGGTTAGGAACACAAGGTAGGGAAATCATCATCGTAAACATGTCAATGTTAAGCAAGTCAACTCAAAATTTTGTCAAAAGACCACAACAGGAGGGCATGCGAACGCATGCTAGGTCATGTGCGAGCGCACAGGTGAGTGTAGTCGCATGGAAATTTCATTAAAATGCTACAATAGGGAATGTGCGAACGCACGCCAGGATCTATGCGAGCGCACAGATCGAGTTATGCGAGCGCACAAGGAAAAACAGTCGCACAACATTTTCATGCGAGCGCATGAAAGTTGTGCGATCTTGAAGGACGTGGATTTGACCTAGTGTGCGACCGCACAAAATGTTTGTGCGAGCACACGAAACTGGACAGAGGTATGAAATGTTTGTGCGAGCGCACGGAATTTATGAGATCTTAACGGAATGAAGGAAAGTCTCTTTGTGCGAACGCACGGAGTTATGGAAAGAAAATTCTAAGCCGATTTCACAACGTATATCAACACTCCTGCACAAAATTTCGAAACTCCACACTTATGCCCTATTAAAACATCCAGTCCAATAAGCACACCACCACAGGGATGACCCAAACCCCCATCAATCATCAAAAATACGCACACGCACTATCATAGTTCAAATTTTCACCGTTTCACATGAATAGCTCAAACAACATGGAAAATGCAAATCCAATCAACTTAAACACTATGAGGAACATGTGAAAGACACTTACGAGCCTAGTTTAACGTCTTGGCTAAGACGGAGCCGAATCTTTTCATGACTAGAAGCACACTAAGAGAAGTCCCGAGTGGGATCCCTTCTCTAGCGGTATGTTGAGAAGTGGAGGAGTCAATCCGGGTTCTTCGAAGAGTTGCAAGCAACTTGCTTAACAGCTTTTTTCCAAAGCGATGCTTGCTTCCCCCCCTTTTACCATTTTAGCTTTAGCTTTTCTGTTCAACCCATCATGGCATGAGGACACCCTATGGTGATCAATAGGAGGGTCTTCGTCGGGATCAATCGATTTGTACAAATCTTTCTTTGTTACTTTCTTGACCTCAACATTCTCGACCCTAGCACTCTTTTGCTCTTCCGAATCAAACGGCTTTTGTATAGCCTCTTGTTCACCCATAGGCCTCTCTATTCTAATCTTTTCTCCTCCGATTTTCAATGTCAGTTTTCCTTTCCCTAGATCGACTTTAAAATTGGCGGTGGCCAAGAAAGGGCGCCCGAAAATAAGGGACGTGTTGAGATTACTCCCCGTGTCCATCACTACAAAATCACAAGGTATGTGGAATTTATCTATCTTTATAGGAACATTCTCGATTAATCCCTTGGGTTTCCTCGTGGTTCCATCGGCGAGTTGCATCACCATCTGGGTAGCCCTCATTCCTTCTAGCCCCAGTTTATAATAAGTTGCTAGCAGCATGACACTTACACTAGCGCCAAGGTCGGCTAGTGGGTGTTCAAAACTCACGTCACCAATAGAGCATGGGATGGTGAATTGACCGGGGTCTTTCATCTTGAGAGGTATTTGTTCTGAGAAAAGGGCGATGCACTCATGGTTCAAAGCTACCATGCTAGATTCTTCAATGACTCTACGCCCAGATGCAATATCTTTTAAGAACTTCGCGTATATAGGATTTTGAGCGATTACTTCATGGAATGGAAGAGTAACATACAACTTCTTCAGCATTTCCACAAACCGTTTGAAATGAAGATCTAACTTGCTTTTGTTGAGCCTTAGAGGGAAAGGGACCATCGGAACATATTTCCTCATCAAAACCGGTTCTTCCTGCTCTTCTTCTATTTCTGCGGGAACTTGAAGTTCAATTACAGGATTTTCGTGGGCAATTTCCAATTCAGTTTCCTTGTCACTAGGGCTTAGCTCTCTTTGAGGATTAGGAAGGACTCTTCCACTCTTCAATGTTATGGCATCGACATGCGTGATGTATGGCTCTTCATCTTTAAGAAAGATGGCATTGCAATGCTCTATGGATTTGACATCCGGTTGAGAAGGGAGTTTCCCAATTTGCTTCATAAGAGCATTCTCTCTAGCAAGCCTTTTGTTTTCTACCGCTATTTCATCCATCCTTGCCTCCATTTTTTTGTTGCTCTCTAGCATTTGCGCCATCATAGACATCATAGAGTTATCTTGAGAGTTAGAAGAAGAATTCCTGATGAGTCGAGTTTTCGACTCATTTATAGTCATTCTTCACTATAGTTTTGGGTCGTTTCCGACTTTATTTTGATGTCATTTGACCTCTATGTCTACATTTTAGGTAGAAAACAAGTTTCCCCCATGGTCAAGGCCTATATATGAAGATTGGTTGAAAAACAGAAGTTTCGGCGCAAAATATGGAGTTTCGGGGCAATACCGAGCATATTGACCATTGCATCTTGTTTTGGACCTAGAGGGCTCGTCCGACCTCCGAATTGGTTGATTCAAAGTTTGTTGGAAAGCTAACTCAAAGGGCTACAACTCCCTAAGAGACTTCAAGACCAAATTCAGCCGGGAAGGCAGCCAAAAAGGCCCCAGTCGATCGACTGAAACTCCAGTCGGTCGACTGGAAAAACGAAGAATGTGGGGGGCTCTGAAACTTCATTGAGTCGATCGACTGGGAGTCAAGGCCAGTCAAGCCTATCCCCAGTCGATCGACTGGAGGGAAAAGTCAGATTTGATGCCCAAATTTCAGCCGAATCTATAAAGGGAAAGTAAGGGTTTTGGACCAAGTGTGGAGGTTTTTGGGGAAAAGAACATTGGAAAAGAGGCTCATACAAGGTCATTCAACATCATCCAACCAAGGAGAAGTGAAGATTAAGGGAGTTCAAGGATTAATCATCCTATTTCTATCCCTCTTCTACTCTACTTGTTGTGTAAAAACCCTACTCACACCATGTTGTCTTACATGATGTGTGAGTAGTGGATCCTGTGTTTAGAGGGTCTCATGACTCTCCTTGGTACTCTTGATCATGTATATACATTGATATTAATATAGATGATTGTTGATTTCATTTTCTATTGTGTTATGAATGTTATGCACTCTAGGTGTTCGACAAAATGCCTAAGTGACAATTTGGACCTAAAACTCGAACCTAGGACTTGGAAACCCTTGGGGATAGTTCTAGGATGGAGAAAATGATCTATATCTTGAATCATGTATATGAACCTTAGAAAGTTGATTTCATTTTACTATGATCTTCATGATTGACATGTCTCTAAGTGTTTGATAAAATGCCTAAGTGACATGTTTATGTTAGAATTATGATCTAAGTATTGAGAGATCTTAGTGATGGTTTGGATATAGTAAAATTGAACTTAACCTACATTTATGAGAGTAAATGCATGGTGAGAGGTGAACTAGAACTTTATGCATATAGCATTTATGAGAGTAAATGCTATATAGTGGATCAACACCCTTTAATTAGTGAGATCCTAACTAAGATGGCTTGACTAGGATTAGATATGCGTGATTGCCTAATTCTTAGTCTAAGCTAGGTTTAAAACCTATCAACTCATACTTAATTGAACTCTTGTATGCATGATCATTGAGAATTTGCCAAGGAGAGGAGTAAGTCCTCGAAACACCTCTTACTTAACGTTTTTCCCCAATTACTAACCACATAGGATTTAGATATATTCACTCTTTATACATTTTTGTTTAGAATAGCCGAATGGAAACACAATCTTAAATAGCGCATGTGCTTGGCTTGCTCCCTTGGGTTCGACCCGGTACTTTACCGGTCAATATAAATGTTTTGACACTATATTCGATCCTCTCTTCATTGATACTATTCTAGAGGCTAAAAAGAATAGTTCGTCAAATGGCGCCGTTGCCGGGGAGCAACTAGTTAGCACATCCCTAGATTAGATTGTGTGGAAGTTCCGACTATTCTTGTGAATATTTTTCTTTTTCTTATACTTGTATATTCTTTTTTTCTCTCATATCCCTTACTAACTTACTCTATCTTGTTTTGCGAGGATGGATCACTACAACCAACAAGTCATGCACAATGGAGATTATTATGAAGAGGATCAACCAAATGCCCATTGTGAAGACTATTGGATGTACAACCACGACCAACAAGTCTATTCTAATGAGGGATACTATCAAGAGGAGCAACCATATTGGAATTACCAAGAGCATGGCTATCAAACTAGTTATTATAATTTGGATGGGAATGACCAAGAAGAGGAGCAATCAAACGCCTATTGGGAAAATTCTTGGAATCCATCACATACCTACACTCAAAGTTGGAATGATAGTCAATGTTTTGAAATTGAAGACTCCTACCCTCCATACCCTCAACCTCCTCAACCTTCAAGTGAGCCCTCCAACATAGAAGTCATGTTTGCTAAACTCCTTGCTAGCCAAGATGAGATGATACAAGAATTGAAGGAAGTGAAGCAAACTCATCAAGATATGCATGCTCATATGGATATGCTCCAAGCCGAGTTGGCACAACAAGCCATTGAATTTGAGAACTCGGAAGAGGAAAAGGAGGTATCCGAAGAAGAAGTCCTTGAATCAAATACTCCAAACCAAGAAGGGGATCAAGAATCGGAGAAGGAATTTTGGAGGGCCGCCACCGAAGCTTATTACAATCATAAGGATGGTGAATCTTGTAACAAAGATGAGATGGAATGCAAAAGTGAAGCATCCTTCACTACTAGCACATCTCAAGATCATTTGGATGAGAACACACAAGAGCTCACCATCCCATTGACGCTCTCCAATGAGGAATTCTTCAACGATGATGCCTCATGCATAGAAGAAACATCCTTGGTCAATGAAGAAGAATTCCTCCCTCCCACTATAGAAGAGCCTAAATGTGATCCCAACCTTCTTGTTGAGGATAGGATAGAGGAAGAACTTATGGTGCAAAAAGGACTTCGAGGGTACAAAGACTTTGTTGAGGCCTACATGGAAGAAACTAAAGGACAACCTCGCATACAAGAGAAAATAAGCTTAGAAAGGGAGATTGAGGGATGGGCACCCAAGGGACCGATTGAAAAATTAAAAGAAGGGATGCCCATCATTCTCGAGACAAGTTATGAAGACCCTTTCTTCACTACTTCGTCTCGAGACAAGTTTTGGAGCTTCTTGCCCTATTTTCAAAGGCTAATCGGAAAAAGCTCCCATGACCCCTTATTTCTTAAGGGATCTTCACACTTGAAGGGGTCATGCTCCCAAAGGAAAGTCCATTGTAGACTTGATGGGAGGAAATTCAAATGGGATTTGAAGGTGGATTGACACGATCAAGTCCAAGGCCCCGTGAGAAGGGATCCTAGCAAAGGACTTCTCAACGAGTGATTCTATGGGGCGCTTTGCTACGTCTTTGCCAAGACGGGAAAAACTAGGCCCTCGCGGGAGGTAACCCGGTTTGTAAGTGTTTCATTCTTGTTCTTTTATATATTTAAATGTTTGGCATGATTTTGAGTAGCTAATGCTCTAAAGTGTGGAGTGTGATATGTGTTATTAGTGGGTAAAATTTTAAGTGTGGAGTGAGTTCTACTCACTCCAATCCCACTTCACAACTCCACACCCTTCCAACTTTCCCTTGATCTTTATATGCTTGATGATGTTGCCCATAGTGCTCATGTACTTTATTGGTGTTTACTAGAGTGGAACTAAATTGTTTTACCATGCCATGACTCTAGTTTGACGTTTTGTTGGCACTTAGGAAACCTTGTGCATATTTTAGAGGGTGTGGATCAACTTCCTTGTTTGAATTCTATGAAAGTTATGCCATGATGTTGTTATGTGACTTGTGATGCTATCTTGCTTATACTTGAGTTTTGCATAACCTTGTATGTCACTTGTTACTTTTAACCTCTCATGTCTTCTTGTCATCAAGGAAGTTATTTGCATCATGAACAATCACGTTTTGCACAATGGCGTCTTTTCTCTTGGTGGGGCACATCTACAAACGAAGGGAGTTCCTATGCGCCTTTATCTCATTTTCTTCATTGTTTGTGCTTAGGGACTAAGCTATGCTTTAAGTGTGGAGTGGTTTAGTCGCATAGTTCACTCATTTCATGCCGTACATACCATGTTTGAATGAGCACTTGCATTCATGTATTCTATCCCTAACATGAGAGTGTTTTTAACCACATAGGCTTGTGACTATCGATTCAAAATTCCTATAAATCACATCTAGCCTATTTGTCACATTTATTGGATTTTGAACCTAGAACCGACCTAGTCCATTGAATGTGCATTCTCGTGAATCAATATCATTGCTATCCCTTGCCTATCTAATTTTCTAAGTATTTTCGTTGAAATACCTTGGATTGAGTTATAGCAAGCACTATTTGAACATTTCACGAAAAACTTAGACCTTGTGTATGCTCTTTGGTGACTTGAGTTCTCTTACATTGTGCCTTGCTTATGTTTGTGTCCCGCACATTCCATACACTTTTTGAACATATTGTCAAGTTTTAAGTGTGGAGTCAAAAAAATAAAAGAGGGCGAAGCCCCATTCAAAAGAAAAAAAAAGAAAAAAAAATGATACAAATGCCGGGGGTTAGGGAGGTAAGTCCCCCCTCGAAAGCATTCGTAGGCCAAAGGCCATTTCAAAAAAAAAGGAAAAAAAAAGAAAAAAAAGAAAAGAAAATAAGAAACACTTAAAACTTGACTTTGTGTTCTTCCATCAATTTCATTTGTGCGGAATTCAACATTTGCATTGTGTGCTTGTTTGAATGACTCTTGGACGACCCATGTGTTCGCACGGGAGTTACCACTTGGTCTATGCTTGTTTTTAAGAAACTCTAGTGTCGAACTCCTCTTCCCTTATGGATTACGGCTTAAGCGCCTAAAACTTGGGAATGAGTTCCATGTCGCAAACCCATGGACTAGCCCTAGCTAACATAGGTGAGCGATTGACAATTTTTGTGCAAAGCTAAGAACTTAACTTCTATTGTATTGCCTTGAAAATGAGTAGACTTTTGGATGAGACGATTGATAGCCCTAGTATTGATGACCTTGAATGCACAACCTCAAAGGTACTCAAAGTGGTTCGAAAGTTATTTTGATGATATTGTGATGGTAGTCCTAGCGTGGGGTGAGGAATTTGTCTTGAGAAATCATAGCCTTGGTTAAACACTCTTGAATTCAATTCTCATGGGATAGGTGCATACATATGGGATTTGTGAGTATTCCCTTTTCTGAAAACTCTCACGAGACTATAACTCGTCCACTAGGGTAGCCTAGGGGTTTAAAGGCTTAATGCATACGCTAAATGCATTCGTAACGCCTACGAAAAGGAGCTAGTTAGATTGTACATACTTGTCATTTTTCTTTCAAATAACATGTTTAGAAATAATGATCGAGACCTTGTGAAATCTAGTGAGGCAAATTACGAAAAACATAGCACCACTAGCATTTCGAAATTTGCATGACCTTGACATATTTTCATACTTTGTTCGGGACGAACAAAGCTTAAGTGTGGAGTGTTGATGAGTCGAGTTTTCGACTCATTTATGGTCATTCTTCACTATAGTTTTGGGTCGTTTCCGACTTTATTTTGATGTCATTTGACCTCTATGTCTACATTTTAGGTAGAAAACAAGTTTCCCCCATGGTCAAGGCCTATATATGAAGATTGGTTGAAAAACAGAAGTTTCGGCGCAAAATATGGAGTTTCGGGGCAATACCGAGCATATTGACCATTGCATCTTGTTTTGGACCTAGAGGGCTCGTCCGACCTCCGAATTGGTTGATTCAAAGTTTGTTGGAAAGCTAACTCAAAGGGCTACAACTCCCTAAGAGACTTCAAGACCAAATTCAGCCGGGAAGGCAGCCAAAAAGGCCCCAGTCGATCGACTGAAACTCCAGTCGGTCGACTGGAAAAACGAAGAATGTGGGGGGCTCTGAAACTTCATTGAGTCGATCGACTGGGAGTCAAGGCCAGTCAAGCCTATCCCCAGTCGATCGACTGGAGGGAAAAGTCAGATTTGATGCCCAAATTTCAGCCGAATCTATAAAGGGAAAGTAAGGGTTTTGGACCAAGTGTGGAGGTTTTTGGGGAAAAGAACATTGGAAAAGAGGCTCATACAAGGTCATTCAACATCATCCAACCAAGGAGAAGTGAAGATTAAGGGAGTTCAAGGATTAATCATCCTATTTCTATCCCTCTTCTACTCTACTTGTTGTGTAAAAACCCTACTCACACCATGTTGTCTTACATGATGTGTGAGTAGTGGATCCTGTGTTTAGAGGGTCTCATGACTCTCCTTGGTACTCTTGATCATGTATATACATTGATATTAATATAGATGATTGTTGATTTCATTTTCTATTGTGTTATGAATGTTATGCACTCTAGGTGTTCGACAAAATGCCTAAGTGACAATTTGGACCTAAAACTCGAACCTAGGACTTGGAAACCCTTGGGGATAGTTCTAGGATGGAGAAAATGATCTATATCTTGAATCATGTATATGAACCTTAGAAAGTTGATTTCATTTTACTATGATCTTCATGATTGACATGTCTCTAAGTGTTTGATAAAATGCCTAAGTGACATGTTTATGTTAGAATTATGATCTAAGTATTGAGAGATCTTAGTGATGGTTTGGATATAGTAAAATTGAACTTAACCTACATTTATGAGAGTAAATGCATGGTGAGAGGTGAACTAGAACTTTATGCATATAGCATTTATGAGAGTAAATGCTATATAGTGGATCAACACCCTTTAATTAGTGAGATCCTAACTAAGATGGCTTGACTAGGATTAGATATGCGTGATTGCCTAATTCTTAGTCTAAGCTAGGTTTAAAACCTATCAACTCATACTTAATTGAACTCTTGTATGCATGATCATTGAGAATTTGCCAAGGAGAGGAGTAAGTCCTCGAAACACCTCTTACTTAACGTTTTTCCCCAATTACTAACCACATAGGATTTAGATATATTCACTCTTTATACATTTTTGTTTAGAATAGCCGAATGGAAACACAATCTTAAATAGCGCATGTGCTTGGCTTGCTCCCTTGGGTTCGACCCGGTACTTTACCGGTCAATATAAATGTTTTGACACTATATTCGATCCTCTCTTCATTGATACTATTCTAGAGGCTAAAAAGAATAGTTCGTCAATTCCCTTGATCGTTCATGTTGGACTTGGCTTGATAGGGCTTTTGATAATTCCCTTGAGAATATTGAGAATTTTGGTTTGAGCCTTGGCCTTGATTTGAGTAGGAATTCTGCCCTTGGTTTGAATATGAGTTTTGCCCTTGATTTTGATTAGAGCCATACCCTTGCCTTTGATAATTCTCTTGATAATTACTTTGCCCTTGAGGCCTTGGAGGGACATATGAATCATTGGGCATTCTTCGTTGAGGAGGCTCGTAATGTCTAGTAATGGGACTAGCATTTTGATTGTAATTCCTTTGTTGATTTACAAAGTGTGCCTCTTCATAACCATCATCATCGTCCTCACATTTGAGTGGGGAAGCACCGAATAGCAAAATTTCGAAATAAACACAAAGAACTAAACAAAAAATTAAAAGAGAACAAATTTCACCGTGCGTAGCTCCCCGGCAACGGCGCCATTTTGACAGGTCGTCGTTTTACCTGTGCAAAAACATTTATAATTCCTTACTCTAGACTGTGGGTTAGTACAGTGGCAAGCAAGGGTCGAACCCAAGGGAGCTAGATGGTTACTACTTGTTCTGTAAAAAGGAAAGAAAAGACAATTGGGTTTGTGAACAGTTTAGGAAACAAGTGCGAATAAAGAAAGAAACGAGAGGGTAATAATCAAAGAGAAGCATTCAGGCTAAGGTTCCTTAATTGTGACTTGGTTTATCCTTGATTTCTAAGTATTTTATCTTGCTTTCTTAAGTGTGGTTACTCCGGGTCAGGTTATAACCTAAGGTAGGACCGTTAAATCACTACGCCACAATCTACTCCTGGTCAGGTTATAGACTTCTAGTTCTAGCAAAACCTAATACTCCTGGTCTGGTTATATTTGGTTTTGGTGCATCTACTTATTCTAACGGGTCAGTATCAAATAAGCAGGATAAAGAGGGCAAGTATTACTAGGTTAAGTTGTACCCTTTCGAATCTCCCCTTAACCTAGCAATTCAACCGATATAAAGTGCACAAGAACTAGTAGAATGCAAGCATAATATTTAAGTACGGAATCTCAAAACGTTCGTCACAATGTATAAACCCTAGCCCGAATAATAAGATTAGTTACACATGGCCATTAGGGCATAAAACAGTAAATAAAAAGAAAGAAACTTCACTAAACCGAAAAGGGAAAATCTGGCCGTGGGTCACGGCTGAGCAAGGCTGAACAGGGGCTGAGCAAGGGCTGAGCAAGGCTGAGCAAGGTGAGGAGAAGAGAGAGTAGCTCACAACCCTTGGTGGTGTGTCAATTTCGTGTGCCTTGGCCCTCCTTATATAGAGCCATGAGCAAGAGGCTCCTCTCATTCTTTAGTTTGATGCCCATGCCTTGTGGTCTTTTGCCCATTTGTTTTCTCCCACTTGTGCCACTTTTGCCCATGATTCTTTGTTCTTCATTGATATATGCATGAGTAGGGATGGGTTGTGCATGCTTTGTCTTGTGAAAGAACATGGGAAAAGGATGTCTTTTGGTTATGCATAAGGAAATGAATCTCAATTCTGACAGGTCACAATTCAGCACTGATGTAGTCTGAATTCCATTGATTTGACTGCCCAAATCACCTCGGCTTCTCTTTGTGTCAACTGAAGAGTTGTAGGAAATTGAGCTATCTACGCGTGGGCATATTACTCATATTTTTCTGATCTATGATGAATTCCCAGTCCTCTATTGAACGTCCAGAGGTCGAATCTGTCAGTGCGCTGTTTTTGGCCTTAAATGCATTCTTTTAAGTGTGATTCCTCTTTATGCTCCAAAATTGCCTGAAATGCAAAACTACATTAACAAGCACCTGTTCGTATGACCAAAAGTCGTATTTGGTGGGTTTTGTTGACTCGACGAGTCGTATAAATACGTCTCATCAAATCACCCCACACTTAATCTTGTTCGTCCCGAACAAAGGCTAGCCAAAAGAGGAAAAAACTGATCACACAAGTCCTTCTCGGCACTCTAGATAAATGCTAGTCTAGACTTCCCTTTTCCATGCATTCTCAATCACTACTCAAGGTATTTGCTAAAACATGGAATTAACTTGATACATGTACCTTTGAGTCGAGATGCAAACCAATTCGGATGAATGGGAGGTAGTCCTTTTTAGGCCCATGATCTACACTCTTAGATTCGGATCTTGTTACATGGTTATACTTGTTGCTTCTTCTAGCACGTGGTGAATTCAAGCTCAAGGGTTGAGTCCTTTTGATACTTTTCTTGGACATACTTGTAGTGAACTTTGGCCTTTGGCCTTTGTATGACTTTGATGATCCTTCACTAGGCTTCGGTTAGAACTTCACATGAGATAATTTTTCTTTCTTTTGAGTTTTGCCCCCTTTGTGATTTTCTTGTCCATTCCTTCTTGAGAGGTCCAATCATTACCCTCAAGCATATGGAAATACCTCCCCGCTCTTTCTCATCCTTGTCATTTCGTGCGAGTCAAGATGAGGGTCACTCATCTATTTTCCCGACTACTAAGACTAGAGATAGGACGGTTTGATTCCCGTCCCACCACTTGCATAAACGCTGCAATGGTGGAGTCAACTACAACCACGAGTCTCGAAGTGCAGCCTCCACAAGTCCATATAACCATGTAACTCGAATCCCCGATCCTTGAGTGCTTTGTCAAGCCTCACTAGGACATTTCTATCAACTCCACATCCCCTATTTATCCCAACTCATAAGGACATATAATAAGTTAGATCACATGTTAGTCGCACAATTATAACTTCATATGAGTCATGCATGTACTAGGATCCATCTATTTCGCATCACTTAAGCTCAACACCCCTCTCCTACGCATTTTATTCACCAAACTACGCATTTTATTCAAAAATTTAAAATTTCAAAGGGAAACGTGCTGACTCATGCATGTGCAAGAAAATAGACGTGAGACACAACAAACTACTAAACACCCCACCCCACACTTTTGAAATGAGCCGTGGCCTCACGGCACAACTCAATCAAGACAATATGCACGCAATCAAAATGGAAAGAGCAAGGTGCTAGAGTGAAACGGAACTCCCCTCGTATGCCATGGAATGGCAAGGCGTGGACTAGCATTTAAAGTGCATGGGGAGCTCAGGTCGGGCTCGATTTCTCTATCGGTCACGTCTTTCAGGTGAGCCTCGGCTTTGGGTGCGTCCCGGTCTAGGACCGTCGCTGGGTTCCTTGGGCCTAAGGTCTCGGATGCGTCTCTGTGCTCTCCCTTGGCACGCCCGGTTTTTGCTTAAAATGCATAGCAGGACCGGAAAAGTGCGTAGCACTTGGGAACCCGACCTATAAAACAATCATGCTTCTTTTCCAATTCACAAAGGGTGAGGGTTAGTGTAAAATGCAAGAAAGATAAAGAAATGCAGAAAATATTGTAAAATGCCGGGCTGCCTCCCGGCGAGCGCCTTTGTTTAACGTCGTTGGCTCGACGGTACCTCTTTAGGGATCACAAGTTAGGATCCCAAGGCTGCTCCAAATCAAACTTCTGTACTCCCTTGTGAAGCTTATAGCCCTCATCGAATGGTGCTCTCATGTCTTTCCATCCTGGTTTCCATCCAAACGTGCCATGTCTCGGTCTCTTCCTCATGTATGGACGGTCAGAATCCTCGTGAACATGATAGTTTGATTTCTTTCCAGCAAAAGCAGGTGACAACCTTTTTGTTCCCATGTTATTCTTAGTCATTGTGTCCGAGATGACCGATTGTCCCAGAATGAGTGCAAGAGGACTGTGAGCACTGGCGTCTCCCGTCTTGATTTCCTCGGTCGCTTTGATAGTGATGACCGGTTCTTCCTCTGGTGCCTTGATGATAAGGACCGGTTCTGCCTCAGGCAGATCCGTAATGAGGTCTGAGCATGTCTCGGGCAGCTTGATAATGAGGTCTGATTCGAGTGGATCGGTCGGCTCTTCCTTAGGTGCCATCGGGCTGTCTTCTTCCAAATATTCGGGGTAGTCCGACTTGAGCTCTTCTTCCTTCAACCATTGGTCCTCATCTTCTGCCGGTTCTATGGGCTCCGAGATAGGCTCTATTAGAGCCTCTGCCATGTCCTCCTCTGTTCTTGTACTGACATCTTCTTCTTATTTTCTCCTCAATCGTGACACGGCCTGGTCCAAGTCAGACATTGTTCTTGATAACTCGGTCAAGGATTTCTCGGTTTTGGCTTGATATTGCTGAAACGTGTCGGCCAACTGTTGGATGCTAGCTGCCAACTCTTTCGCATTGTCCTCTAGTGCCTCGGTTTGCTCTTGTATTGGTCTTGATCTTTCGGCCAAAAAATGTATCAAGTCCCAAATAGCTCTTATGGTCAAGTCATAGACCGAGCCTCCGGCCTCCTCATTGAGCCAACTCCACTCATGTGGCAACATTCCAGCGAGAAACCTTTGAATAAGCTCAAATCTAGTGAATCCATGGTGCGGGCAGCTTGTCACAAGGGAATCAAAGTACCGTAAGTACTCATTCAATGTTTCATCCTGGGATTGCTCAATGTACATGATCTTTTCTCGGACTTCTTGTTGGAAGGATGGTGGGTAGTACTCCTCATAGTTGCACGGCTCTGTACTATAATAAGAAGACATGGTGCAGGAATAACAAGCACCGAGACAGCAAACATCGAAATAACAAGAACAGACTAGCAACAAAGGGTCCCCAGGAGATTGGAGGAGTCACAGCGGTCTCACTTAAAACCCAATCTCCTTAGACTCGTAAGTCTTGGTGACAGAACCCTCTAAAAGCTAGAAATAGGAAATCGAATAATCGGAAACCAAAATCGAGACATTTGAGTGGGGAAGCACCGAATAGCAAAATTTCAAAATAAACACAAAGAACTAAACAAAAAATTAAAAGAGAACAAATTTCACCGTGCGTAGCTCCCCGGCAACGGCGCCATTTTGACAGGTCGTCGTTTTACCTGTGCAAAAACATTTATAATTCCTTACTCTAGACTGTGGGTTAGTACAGTGGCAAGCAAGGGTCGAACCCAAGGGAGCTAGATGGTTACTACTTGTTCTGTAAAAAGGAAAGAAAAGACAATTGGGTTTGTGAACAGTTTAGGAAACAAGTGCGAATAAAGAAAGAAACGAGAGGGTAATAATCAAAGAGAAGCATTCAGGCTAAGGTTCCTTAATTGTGACTTGGTTTATCCTTGATTTCTAAGTATTTTATCTTGCTTTCTTAAGTGTGGTTACTCCGGGTCAGGTTATAACCTAAGGTAGGACCGTTAAATCACTACGCCACAATCTACTCCTGGTCAGGTTATAGACTTCTAGTTCTAGCAAAACCTAATACTCCTGGTCTGGTTATATTTGGTTTTGGTGCATCTACTTATTCTAACGGGTCAGTATCAAATAAGCAGGATAAAGAGGGCAAGTATTACTAGGTTAAGTTGTACCCTTTCGAATCTCCCCTTAACCTAGCAATTCAACCGATATAAAGTGCACAAGAACTAGTAGAATGCAAGCACAATATTTAAGTACGGAATCTCAAAACGTTCGTCACAATGTATAAACCCTAGCCCGAATAATAAGATTAGTTACACATGGCCATTAGGGCATAAAACAGTAAATAAAAAGAAAGAAACTTCACTAAACCGAAAAGGGAAAATCTGGCCGTGGGTCACGGCTGAGCAAGGCTGAGCAGGGGCTGAGCAAGGCTGAGCAAGGGCTGAGCAAGGCTGAGCAAGGTGAGGAGAAGAGAGAGTAGCTCTCAACCCTTGGTGGTGTGTCAATTTCGTGTGCCTTGGCCCTCCTTATATAGAGCCATGAGCAAGAGGCTCCTCTCATTCTTTAGTTTGATGCCCATGCCTTGTGGTCTTTTGCCCATTTGTTTTCTCCCACTTGTGCCACTTTTGCCCATGATTCTTTGTTCTTCATTGATATATGCATGAGTAGGGATGGGTTGTGCATGCTTTGTCTTGTGAAAGAACATGGGAAAAGGATGTCTTTTGGTTATGCATAAGGAAATGAATCTCAATTCTGACAGGTCACAATTCAGCACTGATGTAGTCTGAATTCCATTGATTTGACTGCCCAAATCACCTCGGCTTCTCTTTGTGTCAACTGAAGAGTTGTAGGAAATTGAGCTATCTACGCGTGGGCATATTACTCATATTTTTCTGATCTATGATGAATTCCCAGTCCTCTATTGAACGTCCAGAGGTCGAATCTGTCAGTGCGCTGTTTTTGGCCTTAAATGCATTCTTTTAAGTGTGATTCCTCTTTATGCTCCAAAATTGCCTGAAATGCAAAACTACATTAACAAGCACCTGTTCGTATGACCAAAAGTCGTATTTGGTGGGTTTTGTTGACTCGACGAGTCGTATAAATACGTCTCATCACCCCGCCACTAGCCGTATCCATTTGATTCTTAGCTTCCTTGCTCATACCCAAATAGAAATAACGCATTAAATCCGCTTTTCTGAAATTGTGATGAGGGCACTCCCTCAAGTAATGTTTGAAACGATCATACGCTTGGTGAAACAGCTCATTATCTCTTTGGGAGAACGTCAGAATAAAATCGGTGAATTTCTTCATTCTAGACGGAGGGAAAAATTTGTTCAGAAAAGCATTTGCCAATTGATCCCAAGTCCTGAAAGTACCTGGCTCATGGTTTTGCAATCATTCCTTATTATCCCCATATAACGATGAAGGGAATAACTTCAAATAGACGTTCTCAACGGGTACATTCCTTGGCTTGTATGTCCGACAATACTCTTGGAAATTTGTCAAATGAGCAGAAGGGTTTCCGACCCCTTGATATTGGTCATTAGTAATCATGTGCACTAGAGATGATTTCACATCGAAATCAAAGGCGTCTTCATCGGGAGGTTGAATAACCGAGCCATTTCCCTCGAGGGTGGGAGTCATGTAATCTCCCACGGGCCTCTCATCCTCATCTTCTTCCTCTTCCTCATATCTATTGTTTCGGTTTTCTCTGCAAGGGATGGGAGGGTTCCGACGGGGACGTCTATCATTATCATTATCCTCTCTAGCTGGAGGATCTTCTATTTCAGGCCCATCAACCCTATGATTTTGGTTGTCTCTCGGGAGAACCAGACGGTTCTCATTTTCATCTTCCATAATAAGGTCTTGGACAATAGGAGGAATAGGAATAACCGGAGGTAGAGTGTTCTTACGAGGTCTACCTCTTGGCTTCTTGGCGGTTGGGTGAGGAGTATTTGAAGAAGAGCCGGTTGCTACGTGTTTTTTTCCTTCGAATCTTGTGTTCATTCAAGTGCCTGCGAGAACAAAAGAAATTCTTAGCAATGAAAGGCAAGAGAAGTAAACACAATCAAGATCAAAACAAGCAATGGCTACCAAGTAAAGAAAAGTAGACAAACTAAAAAAATCTAATAGCACGATAGTTAATTAACCTATCCCCGGCAACGGCGCCATTTGATCGGTTGTAATTTAGCGTAAATATTCGAATAGAATTCAAATACTATTGCTAGTCACGGTTAATCAAAACAATTTATAATGACTCGGGAGATCCGAGGTCGTACCCAAAAGATAGGTGATTAAACTAATTGTGCTAGAGATTAAGTCTAGAATGCTTATGGTTTGGGGGGGGGGTTTGATCCTCGTAAGAGGGGGATAGCAAGATTTTACTATCTTAAAAGGAGATTTAATCAATAGAAAGGGTAAACAAACAATTCAAGGATCACTAGGGACCTAATTCCCCGCCTAGACAATTATTGTGACAGTAAATTGGGACACCATTGATGAATTCTCATACACACATATAGAATTTGGCTATGTAACATTAATACCAAGTTCAACTCGCGCTACAACTTAGTATCAAGAGGTTACACCTCGCATAGCACCTCACACTCGCGCTTTATTGGTGCTATAGAACATGATTTATCTAGCCTCACACTCGCGCTTTATTGGCTAAGTAAATCATGCACTTGTTAAATTCATGCCATTCTCATTAGGATTAAAGCATCGCCATATAACACTAAAATCCTAATGCTTCTTCATTTAGTTCATTTGAAACCATGCTTTTCCGGGGTTAGCTACATCAAGCATGAAATCAACTAGAATTCCTATTTCGGACTTGTTGGAAACATGTCATAGGTAATTCAAAAACACTAAGTTCAAATGAAGAAGAATCATGTGTAAAATCATTCATCAATAACATTCATAATATTCACAATGTCACAAACATGTCTAGGGGGTTCATAGACCCCCAACCAATGTCACTACTCACTCATGGTGAGCAATGTTCCAAAAAACGCTAGGCGGGCATCGGGCGGAAAGGGTCTCTAAGGATTAATCGGGGATTAATCGGGGCCTAGGCGGAGATTAATCGGTTTTAAAATTTTAATATTTTTAAATATATAATTATATATACATTATTTAATATACAAATTTCTTCCTCCATATTTTCCAGAATGTAAACTTTTAATCAATTCATGGGTTCAAGCACATTGCAAAGAAATATGAACATTTAATCAAATCCAAATTATGAAAAATAAGAAACATGCAGCAGAAACAATACAAACTGAAGCATTGAAATCTAAATCCTTAGTTTCAATAAGTTAATTTTTAAAAATTAACAAATAAGCCCTTCAAGTTTGACTATTGACATGTAGTTGACCATTCCGCCTAGAAACCGATTTAGATCGCTCAGAAGCCGATTTAACCGTACAAGACCGCCCAGGCGTCACCTAGACCGCCTAGGCGCCGCCCAGACCGCCTAGGTGCCGCCCAGGACCGCCCAGGACTGCCCATCTACCTAATTACATAAAACGGAACGGTATCTAAAAAAAGGCCGCCTAGGCGGCCATTTTTAGAACATTGATGGTGAGATTACAATCCATAACAATAGTAGATGAGCAGAAAAACATGTAGAAAGTTAAGTGTTGGAATCTAGAACCAATATGGAGCAATAAGTATGAAGGATGATCCACGATCCGAGTTGTTGATGATGATAGAAAAGTCTTTCTTCTTCTCCAAGCCAATTTTCGTCCAGAAACCCAGCAGAAATCACAGAAAAAAAAACCAGGTGTTTTGGTTTGAAAACCCTAACTTTCTATTTATAGTTCAGCATAAAAATGCAGACTTTACGACGTTGTGCGGTCGCATAGGTGGGTTGTGCGACCGCACAGATGCCCAAAATCTGCCTGGTGCGATCGTGGTTCTTGAGTGTGCGACAGCACTGATATTCCATGCGTCTGGTCCGGTTTGTGCGACCGCACAGAATTCTTGTGCTTCTGTCTTTGAGTCGTGTGACCGCACAAAATTGTTGTGCTTCTGGTTTGAGGCGTGCGACCGCACGGATGCAGTTGTGCGAGCGCATGAAAGACGACGTGCGACCGCACACAATTACTGTGCGTCTGGTTTGAGTCGTGCGACCGCACAGATGCAATTGTGCGAGCGCACGATCTTGGACAGTTTGTGCTCCGACTTCCATTTTGCTCGTTTTCGCTCCAGAATGCTCGGATTTGCTCCAAAATCAATGTCCACTTGTGTTCTCAGCTTAAACTCTGTAATTTGCCTGAAATGAACCACAAGGCATTAAATAGCAAGTGAAATCGTGATAAAACGAACGAAACAATAAGCGTAGAGGTTGCCTAAAATGCATATATTTTAGTGCTATCACCGGTATAGGTCGGTTCCATCTAGCTTGTTCGGCGTCTTTAAGGGGGTAGGTTTTATAACTACTCCCTGGCGCCTGAGAGCTCTCTGCTGTAATCGCCCCGGTCCAGGCTGTTTGGATCACTATCGAATAAAATCTGATGGGTCCGCCCAGTTAAAAAAAAAATCAAATACCAAAAGATTATTTTGCCTCTCTGTATTAGATTACGAAATTTTAGACAAATATACCAGGTGTCAATTTTTGAGGAAGTTTATAATTTTTATAAATAAATAGGGGTTTTACCCGATCTCTACGCATTTTTGTTAGTTATTGAAATGTGACTTTTTACAATGTGAACAAAAAAAAACTTCTAAAACACATGAAAGGTCATTTAATTTTAGTTGATTATTATAAATTACAATGTTCACATGTATAACGAGTGCATAGGAAAAAAAGAAAGAAAAGGAGTGGGGTATGAATTATGATTTATGAACTATGATATGAGAATGGGGTGTCCGGGTCCTTATCATTTTCAAGAGAAACAAAATAAGGGAGCAGCTAGTGTAACCCTACTTGTATTTATCTTACGACATTTGTTTAAGGATCGTCCACTCATTGTCTTTAAATAACATTCATCAGTATAGTAATTTTCATCAGTATAGTACTAATTTAGGGTCAAGATCAGGTACAAAATATAAAATTCGTCAAAATTATTTTATAATTCGTCAGTTTATTGTATAGTTCGTCAAAATTATTTTATAGTTCGTCACTTTTCGAGCCGAAAAATAAAAAGATGGACATAGTTCGTCAATTTCATTTTATAATTCGTCACCAAGAAAAACACCAAAAAATCAAGATTTAATCTCATCCATTCAAATCACAAGATCAAGGGCTATGATTAATTTGTATTTTGTACTAAAAAATTAACTTTGCATCGAATCCTTACTCCTTCATATTCGTGTCTAGACACGTAGATTACCTTTCATGTTTTCTAAAGTAAGGTATTGCCGTAGAAATACTGTACTCAAATCAAATTTGTTCATTTTCAACACTAATAAAATATTGTATATGTATGTTCTTATGGAAATTAGACATGAGTTTACGAGTCGTAGCTTAAACCAAATAAGAGAAACTGTAATACATAGTTTTATAAAACATTATAAATAGTTTGTGATCGACGCTTCCTCCTTCTTTGTTACTTTTCGTATTACGAGAAGTAAATTTCATAACTCTTACAAATAGAGACGGATGTACATGGGAGGTTTCTGTAATGAATGTAATGCGGAAAGCTTGCAAGAAACAAAAACGAAAAACAAAGAAAATCAACACAAGTGATTATACTGGTTCGGATCCGGGTGATCCTACTCCAGTCCAAAGGTAAGCCTCTTTATTGATCAATTGAACCCACGTACAAGTATCGCTCAGTACACAGAATGGAACTACACTAGCAATCGTTCTTGATTTCGCTCACAGACCTCGAATTGATTGAATCGCTCCAAGAACCCTAATCCCCTTTTCTAGAAAATTGAACTCGATTTGCGACTCGCTCGTAACTCAGACTAACTCGGACGCGCCTGACTTATAGCTGAAGTGATTTGAACAAAACGAAACCGTTCGCATAAACTGCTGAGTTGCAATTGAACGGCTTTGTTTTGTTGAGTTCCGAACTTCCCGCTAATGCAAAATGTCACCGTATCCATGCAACCTGATTCCCGCGCTGCTCCAAACGCCATCGTTCCATTTAAACCAAACTTACCAGTTTCGACCAAACGACTGCGTTTCGTTCTGCGCCCAAACCAAGCCATTCGCGCCTGATGCATACGGCGCCGTTCTGCCCTGCTATTTGAAACCAGCAAACTCAGTTTGAGCTGGCCTCCTTAAGCTCAACCAAACTCCTGCAAACTTGTACATGTATTCAAATAACCATGGACTGATCTGGGATCAAAAACCACAAATCTCCACCTTGATTCCAGATCACCCATATCCCTTATTGGCTTACCCTTGGCCCTTTGTCTCATCCATGTTTATCCAACCTAATCAGTTTCAAACAATGTTCAAACTTATTGCTTGGAACTGACTTGGTTAACATGTCAGCAGGGTTGTCATTGGTGTTGACCTTCACCAATTTAACTTCACCAGTTTCAGCAACTTCCCTCACAAAGTGCATCCTCACATCAATGTGCTTCGATCTCTCATGAAAGACTTGATGCTTTGATAGGTGAATAGCCCCTTGACTGTCACTGTAAACTCTCACACATTCTTGGCCATGTCCCAGCTCTGCCATGATCCCCTTCAACCACAGTGCTTCCTTGACTGCCTCAGTGATAGCCATAAATTCAACCTCTGTAGTTGACAAGGCCACAACCTTCTGAAGATTTGCTTTCCATGACACTGCTGTCCCAAATACCATAAAAACCAGTCCAGTCTGAGACTTCCTGGTATCAACACTCCCTGCATAATCTGAGTCTACAAACCCTTCCACAATCTCTGATGTGAGTTGATCTCCCCCAAATAATAATCCCTTGTCGAGAGTTCCCTTAATGTACCTTAAAAGCCACTTAACAACCAGCCAATGACTTCTTCCTGGATTTGCCATGTGCCTGCTCACCTGACTTACTCCATATGCTATATCCGGCCTTGTGCACACCATAGCATACATTAGGCATCCAACAACATTTGAGTATGGTACATTCTTCATTTGGTCCCTCTCTTGGTCATCTTGAGGCTCTTGATCCTTGCTCACTTTAAAATGACTTGCTACTGGAATGGATACTGATTTGGCATTCTGCATATCAAACCTCTCAAAAACTTTACCCAGATAATTAGATTGGCACAGGAACAGTGTTCCAACCTTCCTGTCCCTTTGAATCGGCATTCCTAAGATTCTCTTAGCTGCACCAAGATCCTTCATCTCAAAGTTAGTATTCTAATGATTCTTTAAATCATTAATGGCCATAAGGTCCTTACTAGCTATTAGCATATCATCAACATAAAGCAACAAGTATATCAAAGATCCACTTTCCAGCAATTTATAATAGATACACCAATCATAACTAGACCTCTTAAAATTACAGTTCATCATAAACTCATCAAATTTCCTATACCATTGTCTAGGAGATTGTTTAAGGCCATATAAAGATTTCTTAAGTAAGCACACTTTTTTATCAGGATCACCAACATTAAAACCTTCTGGTTGTCTCATAAAAATGGTTTCATCTAGGCTACCATGTAGAAATGCAGTTTTAACATCTAGTTGTTCTAACTCAAGGTTAAAATTAGCAACTAGAGATAAAATAATTCTAATGGACCTATGTTTTACCACTGGAGAATAGATTTCATTGAAGTCTATTCCCTCATTTTGTGTGAATCCTTTTGCCACCAATCTAGCCTTTGGTCTAGGTGCTTCCACTCCAGGAATTCCATCCTTCATCTTGAATACCCACTTGTAGCCTACCAGCCTTGCCTTTGAGGGCTTGTCCACTATTTCCCAAGTCAAGTTTTTCTTTAGAGACTCCATTTCTTCTGGCATAGCCTGCAACCACAACTTACCATCTTTGCAATTCACAGCATCAGTATAATTTAGTGGTTCAGGCTCAGAAAAATTTTCAGCAATGTCACAAGCATAATTAACAAGACCATCAAAGCCATATCTAACAGGGGGCCTAGGTTCCCTCCTAGCTCTATCTCTGTTTAACTAGTAATCATGCTGTTCAACATGCTCAATTTCATTTTCAGGCTCATTTGCATTAGTGTTATCAGGTATTTCAGTCACAACAGGGGTTGGAGCTACACCGAGCTCCACCTCAACTCTAGAATAATCAAGTTTTTCATTGTTAGCAGATTTTACTGTTTTATCAGGTTCATTAACCTTTTGTGCTTTTTGTTTTAAAGAGAATTCAAGCTCATTAAATATCACATCTTTACTGATAATAGTTTTCTTATGTTCCTTTTCCAAACACCACAACTTATATGCCTTAGCCCCATCAGGATATCCTGAGAAAATGCATGTAAGGGCCCTTGGCTCTAGCTTTCCCTATTTCACAGATACATATGCAGCACATCCAAACACTTTTAGCCTATCATAGTTATCTAAGTGTCCAGTCCACACCTGCATTGGTGTTTTGAAATCAAATGCAGCAGATGGACTTCTATTGATAAGATAACATGCAGTGTGAGCTGCCTCAGCCCAAATTTTTTTGGATAAACCAGATTGGAGTAACATGCATCTAATCCTTTCTAAAATGGTCCTATTGAATCTCTCAGCAACACCATTTTGTTGAGGATTTCCAGGGGCAGTATGATACTTAGTTATGCCAGATTCTTTGCAGAAGTCAAGGAAACATTTATCAAGATATTCCAAACCATTATCAGTTCTAAGGTACTTTACCTTATTACCAGTTTGATTTTCCACCATTAGCTTCCATGTCTTAAATGTATCAAAAGCTTCAGATTTGTTAGTCAAAAAATACACCCAAGACCTTCTTGACAAATCATCAATCAAAGACATGAAATACTTTTTACCAGCATGGGACTGAGATTTAGTTGGTCCCCATAAATCAGAATGTATATAATCTAGTTTTGCCTTAGTTATGTGAATACCTTTACCAAAACTTAGTTTTGTAGCCTTCCCTAGAACATAGTTTTCACAGAAATTTAATTTCCATATGTGATCTTTGCCAAAACAGCCTTGATCACCTAGTTTTATTAATCCTGTCTGTCCTATATGTCCTAGTCTCAAGTGCCACAAAACAGTTTTGTCAATTTCATTTTCAGAGTAGTTAACAGAGTCATTTAACACAACTTCACCATGCAAAACATATATCCCATTCTGTCTAACTCCCTTTATTTTAACACAGTCACCTTCAAGCACTTTTAACTCAGCATTTTCAGCTTTAAACTTGCAACCATGTGCCTCTAACATTCCTAAAGAAATTAAATTTCTTTTGAGTTCAGGCGCTGATGGACCATAATTATACGAATCATAAACACAGTTAAACCCACTAAATTAGACTGTTTGTCTATTTAACTTTTGCTTGTTAGTTCCGATATTTATCTACAGGGTATTTTGGAGCCTAGAGAGAATACACGCTAAGGAGGAGTTTTTACGTTGAAAATATATTACGAGTCATTCCAAGGTCACGACCAGATGCCGACTGAAGAAATCTCAAGATCCTGACAAGGAATCACTCAAAACAAATCCAACCAAAGAGCAACCAAAGTCAGTCCGGAGCTGAAATTGGACCGATGGCTTTGTGAAAACTTCACAAAAATCACAAAACCTCTTCTCCCTTGCTTATTGACCGGCGGCTTTGGGCATCATCCATCCACCTTGTGCCACCTAGGGGGCGGCTCTCCTCCTCCTTCACCTCCAACCGGCGGCTAATGGAGCTCCCCTTGGATGATGCCATGTGGTTTGATCTAAACCACATCTTCCCTCCTCCCATGGCTATAAATAGAGCCCTCTCATCCCTTGTAATATCATCCACAACACAATACAAAATCACTTATCTCTCTAAAGGTTTTGGTACTTTTGTAAGCTTTGTTTGAAATCTATAATACTCCTGTTGGTTCTTGAGTATTATAGTAGTTTTAGAGAATACTCCTGTTGGTTCTTGAGTATTCTAGTAGTTTTTGAGAATACTCCTATTGGTTCTTGAGTATTCTCCTTTACTTACTGTCTTTCAAAAACCCTCGAGTACTTAGCTATGGTATCCACCTCTATGGATATTCGTAGCTAAACGCTTCATTCGGTTGAAGGGGTGTACTTGTATCATAAAATGTTTTAGGCTATACTCTTAGTGCCTCTTCTTTGTATTCAAAACTTGTTTATGTGCCATATATTAGGTCAGAACTTCCAAGGTTGAGTGGATGCTTGAAATGGCAAAACTCTTTCGTGGGGGTTCGTGAACATACTCGGGTAAGTGGATGCTTGAAATGGCAAAGCTTATCTGAAGAGTTCGACCTCTTTTAAACACCATTTGGTTTGATCGGAAATGATTGATCAAATGGATGCACATAGGCTAGTATACCTTGAAATGGGGTGCTAGTCTAAATAGAATAAGTGCTCTACGACCTTGAAATGGGCTAGACAGTGTGTGCAAATCGAGCGCTTGAAATGGCCTTGATACACGTTTGAATACTTAGTAGGATCACTAAGGGTCAATGATAAACAGGCTATGATACAAGGCCCCCGAAACTGAATGCTTTCCTTAAATTCAAACACCACCTGCATTTACTTTCTTAGTATAAACTGCCTTATCAACTGCTCACCTCCCGGAAGACTTGCCAATCACGCAACAACCGCTGTAAGTCTTCTTCCCTTTATTTTCAGTATTTACTTTTCTGTCATTTACCTTTCCGCATTAAAAACCAAAACCAACCAAAAAACACTTACTTTTCCGCATTAAAACCTCAATCAACCTAAAACACGCTCCCTCCCTGTACGATCCCTCAAAGAACAACTTATCCCCCTAATTCCCTTGGGTTCGACCCCTACTTACCACTTGCTACCCAGTAGTGAAGTCGCGAGTAGCGGACTTATAAATTTATTCTTGACGTTTGCACATGACGACTGTGCATCCATCAGGCGCATACCTCACACCTGATAAATGTATATCAGGTCCATTATCCACTTTGATGATGATTTTACCAAATCCCACCATCTTGCAAGCTTTATCATTCCCCAGGTGAACTGTTCCAGCATTCTGGTCTTGGAAATCTTTGAGCCACTCCTTATGAGGAGTCATATGAACAGAACAACCACTATCCAATATCCATCTGCTTGTTGGAGAACTCTGGGTAACCACCAAGGCCTCAGCATTCTCATAGGATTCCTCAGCCATAGCAGCTTCCCCATTGTCTTGACCCTTGCCTTTTGAAGCCTTTTCCATATCAGGGCAATTCCTCCTGAAGTGGCCTTCTTTGTGACAGAAGTAGCATTTTAGTTTGCTGTTCCCACTGCCTTGAGTAGGTTGAGTACCTTGCTTAGGTTGACTCTTAAACTTGTTGAACTTCTTCTGAGAGGCATTCTTGTGGAATTTCCCTTGGGCAACTAGGCCATCAGCAGCTTCACCACTTGCCTTAGCTTCAATTTGCTTTTGTTTTAGAGCCACCAAAACTTCCTCCAATGTTAGTGTATCCTTTGAGTACTTCATTGTCTCCACCAAGGTTGAGTATGATGATGGAAGAGAATTGAGAATCATGATGGCCTGATCCTCATCAGCTATCTTTTCTTCAATGTTTTCAAGATCAATAATTATCTTTGAAAAATCATCAAGATGTTCCTCAATTGACTTACTTGAGTCCATCTTGAATCCAAACAACTTCCCTTTCAGATAGATCCTGTTGGTGAGCGTCTTCGTCATGTACAGCTGCTCAAGCTTCAGCCAAACCCCTGCATCAGTGGTTTCCTTTGACACTTCCCTCAACACCTTGTCACTCAAGTGGAGGATCAAGGTGCTGTATGCTAACTCCAGCGCATCAGCTTTCTCTTCAGCCGTAGTAGACTCAGGGAACACTCCCGTCAAGGCCTTCGCAACCTTCATATGGACCAGAATAGCTTTCATCCGTTGCCTCCAAAGTTCAAAGTCTGTCTTGCCATCAAACCGCTCGATCTTCACTTTGGCCGACACCATCCTTGCAATGAATGGCTCTTATACCAATTTGTAATGAATGTAACGCAGAAAGCTTGCAAGAATTGAAAACGAAAAACAAAGAAAATCAACACAGGGATTATACTGTCCAGTCCAAAGGTAAGCCTCTTTATTGATCCGGGTGATCCTACTCAAGTCCAAAGGTAAGCATCTTTATTGATCAATTGAACCCACGTACAAGTATCGCTCAGTACACAGAATGGAACTACACTAGCAATCGCTCTTAATTTCGCTCACAGGCCTCGAATTGATTGAATCGTTCCAAGAACCCTAATCCCCTTTTCTGTAAAATTGAACTCGATTTGTGACTCGCTCGTAACTCAGACTAACTCGGACGCGCCTGACTTATATCTGAAGTGATTTGAACAAAACGACACCGTTCGCATAAACTGCTGAGTTGCAATTGAACGGCTTCGTTTTGTTGAGTTCCAAACTTCCCGCTAATGCAAAACGTCACCGCATCCATGCAACCTGATTCCCGCGCTGCTCCAAACGCCATCCTTCCATTTAAACCAAACTTACCAGTTTCGACCAAACGACTGCGTTTCGTTCTGCGCCCAAACCAAGCCATTCGAGCCTGATGCATACGGTGCCGTTCTGCCCTGCTATTTGACACCAGCAAACTCAGTTTGAGCTGGCCTCCTTAAGATCAACAAAACTCCTGCAAACTTGTACATGTATTCAAATAACCATGGACTGATCTGGGATCAAAAACCTCAAATCTCCACCTTGATTCCAGATCACCCATATCCCTTAATGGCTTACCCTTGGCCCTTTGCCTCATCCTTGTTTATCCAACCTAATCAGTTTCAAACAATGTTCAAACTTATTGCTTGGAACTGACTTGGTTAACATGTCAGTAGGGTTGTCATTGGTGTTGACCTTCACCAATTTAACTTCACCAGTTTCAGCAACTTCCCTCACAAAGTGCATCCTCACATCAATGTGCTTCGATCTCTCATGAAAGACTTGATGCTTTGATAGGTGAATAGCCCCTTGACTGTCACTGTGAACTCTCACACATTCTTGGCCATGTCCCAGCTCTGCCATGATCCCCTTCAACCACAGTGCTTCCTTGACTGCCTCAGTGATAGCCATAAATTCAGCCTCTATAGTTGACAAGGCCACAACCTTCTGAAGATTTGCTTTCCATGACACTGCTGTCCCAAATACCATAAAAACCAGTCCAGTCTGAGACTTCCTAGTATCAAAACTCCCTGCATGATTTGAGTCTACAAACCCTTCCACAATCTCTGATGTGAGTTGATCTCCCCCAAATAATAATCCCTTGTCCAGAGTTCCCTTAATGTACCTTAAAAGCCACTTAACAACCTGCCAATGACTTCTTCCTGGATTTGCCATGTGCCTGCTCACCAGATGATGAGTTGAATTCTATACCAATTTCACTCCCCATTTACAACGAGTTTTGATTCATTCTCGATGCTTTTTCGATGATCATTGACGTTTATTCTATCGTTTCAGGTTAAACGCAGCTATCGCTTCTTGTCAAGGCCCAAAGTTCAAAAATGCAAGAAAATCCAAGTTTTTGGATTAAAAGTGGCCAGAATTGACTCCCAACCGGCCGACTCAAAAGCTCAGAGAAATTGAGCTTTTGAGACCCTTTTCTTAACCGGCCGGTTAGCATGTGCGCCCAGATTTCTCCCCCAGCCGGCCGGTTAAAAAGCTCAGAGAAATCGAGCTTTTGAGAGCACTTTCCCAACCGGCCGGTTAGCACCTGTACACAAGATTTTCTTCCCAGCCGGCCGGCTCAAAAGCTCAGAGAAATCGAGCTTTTGAGGCACAATTTCTAACCGGCCGGCTAATATAGTGGAGACAGCACTTTTCACTTTTTGCAAAATGGAGCAGAAAGTGGCAATTCAAGGAGGGAATTCGGGATCTGTGTTTTTGGGGGGAAGAAATTCTGGTTTTTGGCTAGAGAGAAGGAGGAGACTTGGAGCTTTGAAGAGGAAAAACGATTTGGGTGATTTTTGGAGAAGAAGCTAGAGATTCTAGAGTCAACAACACGAAGATTGAATCATCCATTGGTTCTATTGCTCCATATTGGTTTAGAAACTCCAAACTCTACTCTTTACATGAGTGTTTGCATTTTCATTATGGATTTTGTTTGTAATCTCACTATGAGTGAGTAGTGACTTTGATTGGGGATTATTGATCCCCTAGACATGTTGTGATGATATAAATGCAATGGATGTTGATATTGAATGAATTGCACATGAATCTTCTTCATTTGAATTAAATGTTTAGAGTTGCCCATAAGGTGTTTGTGAAATGTCCTCAATGGGAACTTAGCCTAATTTCATGTTTGATGTAGCTCACGTTGATCAACATGAATTTAATGAAATGAATGGAGAGGCATTAGGGCTTTTGTGTTACATGGCGACACTTGAATTCTAATGAGATTGGCTTGAATTTAACAAGAATGTGTTTATCTAGTCAATAGAGCGCGAGTGTGAGACTAGAAACGCATGTTCTATAGGGCTAATAGAGCGCGAGTGTGAGGTCCTATGCGAGGTGTGACCTCTTTATCCTAGGTTGTAGCGCGAGTTGAACTTAGTGTGAATGTTACATGGCTAAAATCTACTCATGTGCATGCAACTTCATAATCGACATCCAATATCATTGTCACGACAATTGTCTAGGTGGGGAAATAATCCCTAGTCATCTTTGATTGATTGTTAACTCGTTTCGTTGCTAAAATCTTTATTCGGATAGTAAAATCTTTGCTATCAACCTCTTACGAGGAACAAACCCCCCCAAACCATAGACATTTCTAGTTTAATCGTTAGCACTATTAGTTTAATCACCTATCTTTTGGGTACGACCTTGGGTTTCCCGAGTCAAAATATAAATGTTTTGATTAACCGTGACTAGCAATAGTATTTGAATTCTATTCGAATATTTACGCTAAATTACAACCGATCAAATGGCGCCGTTGCCGGGGATAGGTTAATTAACTATCGTGCTTTTAGATCATCTAGTTTTGTTTGTTTTTCCTTACTTGGTAGCCATTGCTTGTGTTGATCTTGATTGTGTTTATTTCTTTTGCCGCTCATTGCTAAGAATTTCTTTTGTTCTCGCAGGCAATTGAATGAACACAAGATTTGAAGGAAAGAAACACGTAGCAACCGGTTCTTCTTCAAGTACTTCTAGACCTTCTCAACCTACCGTTAAGAGAGGAAGAGGTAGACCTCGCAAGAACCCTCTACCTCCATTGGTTCCTACTATTCCTCCTATTATCCAAGAAAGACAACAAGTCATTATGGAAGAGGAAAACGAGAACCGTCCAATTCTCCCACGAGACAACCGAAATCGTAGAATTGATGGGGATGAGATAGATGATCCCCCCGCAAGACATGGCAACAATGATGATCGACGTCCTATTCGGAATCCTCCCATTCTTCAAAGAAATGCTCGGAACCGTAGAATTGATGGGGATGAAATAGATGATCCTCTGGTTAGAAACGATAATGATGATGATAGACGTCCCCTTCGGAACCCTCCAATTCCTCGGAGAGAAAATCGAAACTATAGATATGATGAAGAGGAAGAGGATGAAAGGCCCGTGGGAGATTACATGACTCCCACCCTCGAGGGAAATGGTTCGGTTATTTTGCCTCCCGATGAAGACGCTTTCGATTTCGATGTGAAATCTTCTCTAGTCCACATGGTTACAAATGATCAGTTTCAAGGGGTCGGAAATCCGTCCAATCATCTAGCCAATTTTCAAGAATATTATCGGACCTATAAGCCAAGGAATGTACCCGTTGAGTACGTCTATCTAAAGCTATTTCCTTCTTCACTGTATGGTGACGCCAAAGAATGGTTACAAAACCATGAGCCGGGGACTTTCAGAACTTGGGATCATCTCGCAAATTCTTTTTTGAACAAATTTTTCCCTCCGTCTAGAACGAAGAAATTTATGGACTTTATTCTCACATTCTCCCAAAGAGACAACAAGCTGTTCCATCAAGCATACGATCGGTTCAAGCACTATTTGAGGGAGTGCCCTCACCACAACTTTAGAAAGGCCGATCTAATGCGTTATTTCTACTTGGGAATGAGCAAGGAGGCTAAGAATCAATTGGACACAGCTAGTGGCGGCGCTATTATGGACTTACCGGCTTTCCAAGGTTTCAAAATTGTGGATAAAATCGCTATTAACTCCGATAGATATCAAGGAGTGGACCACAAGAAAATGGCTAAGTCAAGGGAAGACTCCTCAAATTCTGAAATGAAGAAGGAGATGGCTGACTTGACTAAGAAAGTGGAGAATATGTTCAGTATGGTGAACTCTGTTGAGGCGACGAAGGCTAAAGCTGAAAAAGAAAGAGTCTCGGCGCAACAATCTTGCTTCTTATGCGCTAGCACGAGACATTCTACAAAGTATTGTCCCGAAGGGAAATATGAAGACGATGATGATGGTTATGAGGAGGCACACTTTGTGAATCAACAAAGGAACTACAATCAAAACGCTAGTCCTATCACTAGAAACTACGAACCTCCTCAACGAAGAATGTCTAATGATTCATATGCCCCTACAAGGCCTCAAGGGCAAAATAATTATCAAGGGAATTACCAAAGGCAAGGGTATGGCTCTAACCAAAACCAAGGGCAAAATTCATATTCAAACCAAGGGCATAATTCCTACTCAAATCAAGGCTAAGGCTCGAATCAAAATTCTCAAAATTCTCAAGGAAACTACCAAAAGCCCTATCAAGCCAAGTCCAATATGAATGAGCAAGGAGGTTCTTCCTCTAACTCTCAAGATAATCCTATGATGGCAATGATGGCACAAAAGTTAGAGAGCAACAAAAAAATGGAGGCTAAGATAGATGAAATTACGGCCGAAAACAGAAGACTTTCTAAAGAGAGTGCTCAACAAGCCGTAGCATTGAGGCAAATGGGGAAACTTCCCTCCCAACCGGATGTCAATTCAATTGAACATGTTGAAGCCATCACATTGAAAAATGGGAAAGTGCTGCCTACTCCTCAAGGGAAGCCTAGTTTGAAGGGCAAGGAAGTGGAGGGAGAAATGGCTAAGGAAAACTTGGAAAATGAACCTCAAGTTCCAATAGAGGAGGAAAAGGAGCATGAAGAACCGATTCTAATGAGGAAGTATGTGCCCATGGTGCCTTTCCCTCAAAGACTAAACAAGAGCAAGCTTGACGCCCACTTCCAAAGATTTGTCGAGATGCTTAAAAAGTTGTACGTCACGCTCCCCTTCCACGAGGTAATTACACAAAACCCTACTTATGCTAAATTTCTTAAAGACATTGTGTCAAACCGTAGGGTGATTGAAGAGTCTAGCATGGTGGCTTTGAATGCCGAATGTAGTGCAATTGTGCAAAGCCGCATGCCTAGAAAAATGCAAGACCAAGGGTCGTTCTCTATTCCTATATCCATAGGGAAAATTGAAATTGATAGAGCTTTATGTGATCTAGGTGCTAGTATTTCTTTGATTCCATATTCACTATATGAGAAAATTGACATGGGTGAGCTACATCCCACCACTATTTCTTTGAGACTAGCCGATAGGAGCTCTAGAGTCCCTAATGGAGTCCTAAGGGATGTGCCTATCAAAGTTGGGAAATTTTTCATCCCCGTGGACTTCTATGTTTTAGATATGGATAGTGAACAAGAGACGCCCGTCATCTTAGGGAGACCTTTTCTAAATACCGTTGAAGCGGTTATCAACTGTGGTGAAGGGTCGATTGAATTGAAGATAGGAAATGAAAAACTGAAATTTTTTCTGAAAAATGCTATGAAAGCTCCTATTTCTTCCTTTGAATGCAATATGCTTGACATATCTTGTGAAACTTTCGGGCTAACCCCTTTTGAGAATGAAGTTATGGAGTTAGACGACTATAGTACACTTTTTGCCTCCTTGATGAATATGGAAGATGAGGATATTGGCGACATTACTCTAGATGAAGGTGAGCAAGGGTTAAATGATCATGAAATTAAGGAAGACCCGGTCCCAAGAGGTAAGGAATTCGAAGGAGAGTTAAAACCTCTACCTTCGAATCTAAGGTATGAATTTCTTGGGTCCAATGCTACATTTCCCGTGATAGTTGGTGCTACATTGAATGAGGATGAAACATCCAAGCTTGTGAATGTGTTGAAGGCAAATAAAAAGGCCCTAGGTTATTCTATTGATGATATAACGGGGATTAGCCCTTCTCTTTGCATGCATAGAATTAATCTAGATGATGGTGTGAAGCCTTCTAGGGAAATGTTGAGAAGGTTGAATCCTAAATTGAGCGAGGTAGTTTTTAAAGAAATCACCAAGCTTAGAGATGCGGGCATCATTTACTCCGTTCCGGACTCGGAATGGGTAAGTCCCATCCATGTCGTCCCTAAGAAGGGAGGACTCACGGCCGTTAAAAATGATAAAGGGGAATTAGTCCCCACGAGAACCGTGAATGGGTGGAGAATGTGCATTGACTATCGGAAATTAAATAAGGCAACAAAAAAGGATCACTTTCCTATTCCGTTTATAGATCAAATGCTTGAAAGGCTTGCGGGGCACGATTATTTTTGCTTCTTAGATGGATATAGTGGTTTTTACCAAATTCCTATATTGCCAAATGATCAAGGAAAAACCACTTTCACATGCCCATATGGAACTTTTGCGTTTAGGCGTATGCCTTTTGGTTTGTGTAATGCGCCGGGGACTTTTCAACGTTGTATGATGTCCATCTTTAGCGATTATATTGAGAAGTGCATTGAGGTTTTCATGGACGATTTTTCTATCCATGGATCCTCTTTTGATGATTGTTTGGCTAATCTCTCTAATGTTCTTGCTAGGTGCATCGAGACAAATTTGGTGCTCAATTGGGAGAAGTGCCATTTTATGGTGCAAGAGTGAATTGTACTAGGGCATTTGGTCTCTAAGAGAGGAGTAGAAGTTGATAAAGCAAAAATTCAGGTTATTGAGCAACTTCCTCCACCAAAAAACCAAAAGGGAATAAGGAGTTTTCTAGGCCACGCCGGTTTTTACCGGCGGTTTATCAAGGATTTCTCAAAAATCGCAAAGCCGTTGACTCATCTCCTTTGCAACGATGTGGAATTCAATTTTGATGAAGGGTGCCTTGAGGCATTTGAAAAATTGAAGAAGAACCTTGTATCGGCACCTATTGTGCAAGCACCAAATTGGGATCTTCCGTTTGAATTAATGTGCGATGCAAGTGATTACGCCATTGGGGCAGTCTTGGGACAACGGGTAGAAAAGAAGCTTCATGTCATACACTACGTGAGCAAGGTGCTCGATAATGCCCAGACGAACTACACTACCACGGAGAAAGAGTTATTAGCGGTAGTCTATGCATTCGAAAAATTCAGACCTTATCTTGTTGCAACAAAGACTATCGTCTACACGGACCATGCCGCTATCAAGTACCTAATGGCAAAGAAAGATGCTAAGCCAAGGCTTATTCGATGGGTCCTCCTCCTACAAGAGTTTGACATTGAAATTCGGGACAAGAAAGGTGTAGAAAATGTTGTGGCGGATCACCTTTCGAGGGTAGAACTATATGATTCGAAATGGTCCTCGGCGCCCATCCAAGACTCTTTCGTTGGGGAATATTTAATGAGTGCCGAAGACAATGCCCCTTGGTATGCAGATTTTGTGAACTATTTGACGTGCAACATCATTCCTGAAGGCCTTAGCTATAATCAGAAGAGCAAATTTCTGCATGATGTCTTGAGATATTATTGGGATGACCCATTCCTCTACAAGCTATGCTCGGATGGGATTTATAGAACATGTGTGCCCAAGGAAGACTTCAATGAAATCATAGCTTGTTGCCATTCTTCTTCTTATGGTGGTCATGGCTCGGCTTCAAAAACCACGTCTAAAATTCTTCAGTCGGGTTTCTATTGGCCAAGCATGTTTAAAGATACTTACGAGTTTGTCAAGGCTTGCAATGAATGCCAACGAATGGGGAACATAGCTAGAAGGGAGGAAATGCCTCAAAAGGGCATATTAGAAGTGGAGATCTTTGATGTATGGGGCGTGGACTTCATGGGACCCCTACCTTCGTCTCAAGGGAATTCTTTCATTCTAGTAGCAGTGGACTACGTGTCCAAATGGGTTGAGGCGATCGCTTCCCCTTCTTGCGACGCTAAAGTGGTGATAAAGATGTTTAAAAAGATAATATTCCCGAGGTTCGGTGTTCCTAGAGCGGTAATCAGTGATAATGGCTCTCATTTCAAGGAGAATAGATTCGAGTCCATGTTAAAGAAGCACGGGATCTATCATAGATGTTCAACTCCCTATCACCCACAAGCTAATGGTCAAGTCGAGGTGTCTAACCGAGAGATCAAGAACATATTGACCAAGACAGTGGGGAAGTCAGGGAAAGACTGGGCATTAAAGCTTGATGATGCGCTTTGGGCATATAGAACTGCTTTTAAGACACCAATTGGGATGTCGCCCTATAGGCTAGTATATGGAAAATCATGCCATCTTCCTGTGGAGCTCGAGTATAAAGCCATGTGGGCGGTAAAAGAGCTGAATTTTGACACGAAGGCCTCGGGTGAAAAGAGACTCCTTCAACTCAACGAGTTAGATGAAGTCCGATTGGACTCCTACGAGAGTTCAAGAATCTACAAGGAGAAAACCAGGAGATGGCATGACAAGCTCATTTTGAAGAGACAGTTCTCGGTGGGAGACAAAGTTCTGTTGTTCAACTCCAAATACAAGCTATTTCCCGGGAAATTCAAGTCTAGGTGGTTCGGGCCTTACAAAATCCTAAAGTTTTCGATGATGGCCACCTAGAGCTAGTGGACAACCAAGAGAACATCTTCAAGGCAAATGGGCAGAGAGTCAAGATCTATCATGCCGCTGACGGAAACCAAGACCTATTGGAAGCACCCTCGTGAATGCTATACGCAATACCGCTAGAGAAGGGATCCCGCTCGGGACTTCTTTTAGTGTGCTTCTTAAATTATGTGAGGAGATTCGGCTCGGTCTTTGCCAAGACGTTAAACTAGGCCGTTGTAAGTGTTCATTCTCGTAATCATTCTATACATGCTTGGTGTGTTTAGTGATGTCCTTTGAGTTTCCAAATAATTTGGTTTGCGTTTTGAGAGAGTGTTGAAAGAGCTAAGTGCGGAGTTTTCACTTTCATTTTTCATGCCAAAATTATTTTAACCGGCCATGTACAATTTCCAGCCGGCCGGTTAAAAATTGTGCTTCAAACAGCCTATTTTTCTGAGGTTTTGAACCGGCCAATTATGCAAAAATCGTTTTAACCGGCCATGTACAAATGCCAGCCGGCCGGTTCGAAAATGTCTCTCAAATGCTCTATTTCTTTGCCCTTTTGAACCGGTCAGCTCACTCCTCATTTGACTCCACCCATCTAACCGGCCGGTTAAAAATTCCTTCTCCACTCTACAAATTGACCAGCCGGCCGGTTAAAATTTCCTTATCTCACTCAAATTTTTGGATCTCAAACTCACTTCTCCCGACTTCACTCCCTTCATCCACAGCTCCACCGCATCGACTCCACTTTTTACCCTCTATTGCTATGAACCTTGTGATGAAATTTGACTTGCTACCTTTTGATATTTTGGATGTTAAAGTCGCCATGGTGCGCATTTTGGTTGTATGACTCTCGTTTGTACCTGTACCCTTGTCGGATATTTTATGTTATGACATGAGGCGGTTGATTTTCACTTGTTTCGTTCTAATGCTTGTATGAAAATGTTCATGCTAGTGCACATTGACTCTCATAGTTTTATATTGCCATCAAGGGGAAGTTCTTCTATCCAAAACGAGGCGAGTTGATTGAAATGGACTACATTCTTCAAACGATGGGAGTTTCCTTTGCGCCTTTGTCTCTATTTTCACTATTTCTTGCGCTTAGGGACTAAGCTTCATTTAAGTGTGGAGTGTGTGGTTTGGTTTGTTATTTGGATTAGGCGCACAGTTTGCATGTTTACACCATGCATATCTTTTGAAAGTGAACACTTGCGTAATGCTTTATCCTAACTTTTCTTGAGTGTTATACTACTAAAGGTTTGTGACTATCAACTCTCATCTTCTATAAGTCACATCTAGCTTACAACCTCCCTTTACATGATTTAGAGTTTAAAATCAAGCCAGTTCTATTGAATGCTTATTTCTTGTGAATCAATGTTCATCGCTATCTCGTGCCTATCTAGCAATCTAAGTATTTTTCACGCATGTTTTGAAAAAGTTTTAGCAAGCACACTTTTTACCCTTTATGAAAAACTTAAATCTCTCGATTGCTTTTAAGGTGACTTTAGCTCTCTTGCCTCGTGCCTTGTTCGTGGTTGTTTCTCACACATTCCATATTTACATTGGGCATATTGTCAAAACTTAAGTGTGGAGTCAAAAGAGGGCAAAGCCCCATGAAAAAAAAATTAAAAATAAAGAAATGATAAAGGATACAAATGCCGGGGGTTAGGGAGGTAAGTCCCCCCTCGAAAGCACTTGTATGTTAAAGGCTACACCAAAAGAAAAAAAGGGGAAAAGAGAAAATAAAAAGCACTTAAAGCATGACTTTATGCCTTTCCATCATCTCTTACATGTGTGAGTTCATCACGTACATTGTGTGCTAGCAAGTTGAGTTTTAGAACGACCCTTGTGATTTCACGAAAGCTATTGATTGGTTTTTGCTTGTTTTAAGAACTCTTGCTGTCAAACTCCTCTTTCCTTATGGGTTACGACGTTAGCGTCTAAAACTTGGAAATGAGTTTATATCGTGAGCCCGTGGACTAGCCCTAGCTAGCACAAGTGATCGAACGACATTTTTGTGCAAAGAGTTTTAACCATTTTCAGAAATCTTGTTTCAAAAATAAATAGACTTCTAGGTTAGGCACTTGATAGCGCTAGTAGTGACCTCCTTGAAAGTGTACCCTCATGTGAACTTAAACGGTTTGAAAACTCTCTTGAAATGTATAGTGATTGTGATGCTAGCGTGGGATGTGAAGTAAGTTTTGAGAAATCATTGCCTTAATTGTTTAACACTCTTGTTTTTCACTCTTATGGGATAAATGCATGTGGGATTTGTGAGTATTCCCGTTTCTGAAAACTCTCACGAGACTATAACTCGTCCACTAGGGTAGCCTAGGGGTTTAAAGGCTTAATGCATACGCTAAATGCATTCGTAAGACCTACGAAAAGGAGTTTTTGTTGCTAATAACAAACGTCGCTTTTGAAAATCTTTTCAACTCACCCTCACTTCGTCTTGACTGGTTCTTATTGTTTGCTCGAGACGATCAAACTCTAAGTGTCGAGTATTTTGATGAGTTGAATTCTATACCGATTTCGCTCCCCATTTACAACGAGTTTTGATTCATTCTCGATGCTTTTTCGATGATCATTGACGTTTATTCTATCGTTTCAGGTTAAACGCAGCTATCGCTTCTTGTCAAGGCCCAAAGTTCAAAAATGCAAGAAAATCCAAGTTTTTGGATTAAAAGTGGCCAGAATTGACTCCCAACCGGCCGACTCAAAAGCTCAGAGAAATTGAGCTTTTGAGACCCTTTTCTTAACCGGCCGGTTAGCATGTGCGCCCAGATTTCTCCCCCAGCCGGCCGGTTAAAAAGCTCAGAGAAATCGAGCTTTTGAGAGCACTTTCCCAACCGGCCGGTTAGCACCTGTACACAAGATTTTCTTCCCAGCCGGCCGGCTCAAAAGCTCAGAGAAATCGAGCTTTTGAGGCACAATTTCTAACCGGCCGGCTAATATAGTGGAGACAGCACTTTTCACTTTTTGCAAAATGGAGCAGAAAGTGGCAATTCAAGGAGGGAATTCGGGATCTGTGTTTTTGGGGGGAAGAAATTCTGGTTTTTGGCTAGAGAGAAGGAGGAGACTTGGAGCTTTGAAGAGGAAAAACGATTTGGGTGATTTTTGGAGAAGAAGCTAGAGATTCTAGAGTCAACAACACGAAGATTGAATCATCCATTGGTTCTATTGCTCCATATTGGTTTAGAAACTCCAAACTCTACTCTTTACATGAGTGTTTGCATTTTCATTATGGATTTTGTTTGTAATCTCACTATGAGTGAGTAGTGACTTTGATTGGGGATTATTGATCCCCTAGACATGTTGTGATGATATAAATGCAATGGATGTTGATATTGAATGAATTGCACATGAATCTTCTTCATTTGAATTAAATGTTTAGAGTTGCCCATAAGGTGTTTGTGAAATGTCCTCATGGGAACTTAGCCTAATTTCATGTTTGATGTAGCTCACGTTGATCAACATGAATTTAATGAAATGAATGGAGAGGCATTAGGGCTTTTGTGTTACATGGCGACACTTGAATTCTAATGAGATTGGCTTGAATTTAACAAGAATGTGTTTATCTAGTCAATAGAGCGCGAGTGTGAGACTAGAAACGCATGTTCTATAGGGCTAATAGAGCGCGAGTGTGAGGTCCTATGCGAGGTGTGACCTCTTTATCCTAGGTTGTAGCGCGAGTTGAACTTAGTGTGAATGTTACATGGCTAAAATCTACTCATGTGCATGCAACTTCATAATCGACATCCAATATCATTGTCACGACAATTGTCTAGGTGGGGAAATAATCCCTAGTCATCTTTGATTGATTGTTAACTCGATTCGTTGCTAAAATCTTTATTCGGATAGTAAAATCTTTGCTATCAACCTCTTACGAGGAACAAACCCCCCCAAACCATAGACATTTCTAGTTTAATCGTTAGCACTATTAGTTTAATCACCTATCTTTTGGGTACGACCTTGGGTTTCCCGAGTCAAAATATAAATGTTTTGATTAACCATGACTAGCAATAGTAATTGAATTCTATTCGAATATTTACGCTATATTTTCGGACGATCACCAGACTTACTCCATGTGCTATATCCGGCCTTGTGCACACCATAGCATACATTAGGCATCCAACAACATTTGAGTATGGTACATTCTTCATTTGGTCCCTCTCTTGGTCATCTTGAGGCTCTTGATCCTTGCTCACTTTAAAATGACTTGCTACTGGAATGGATACTGATTTGGCATTCTGCATATCAAACCTCTCAATAACTTTACCCAGATAATTAGATTGGCACAGGAACAGTGTTCCAACCTTCCTGTCCCTTTGAATCTGCATTCCTAAGATTCTCTTAGCTGCACCAAGATCCTTCATCTCAAAGTTAGTATTCAACTGATTCTTTAAATCATTAATGGCCATAAGGTCCTTACTAGCTATTAGCATATCATCAACATAAAGCAACACGTATATCAAAGATCCACTTTCCAGCAATTTGTAATAGATACACCAATCATAACTAGACCTCTTAAAATTACAGTTCATCATAAACTCATCAAATTTCCTATACCATTGTCTAGGAGATTGTTTAAGGCCATATAATGATTTCTTAAGTAAGCACACTTTTTTATCAGGATCACCAACATTAAAACCTTCTGGTTGTCTCATAAAAATTGTTTCATCTAAGCTACCATGTAGTAATGCAGTTTTAACATCTAGTTGTTCTAACTCAAGGTTAAAATTAGCAACTAGAGATAAAATAATTCTAATGAACCTATGTTTTACCACTGGAGAATAGATTTCATTGAAGTCTATTCCCTCCTTTTGTGTGAATCCTTTTGCCACCAATCTGGCCTTTAGTCTAGGTGCTTCCACTCCAGGAATTCCATCCTTCCTCTTGAATACCCACTTTTAGCCTACCAGCCTTGCCTTTGAGGGCTTGTCCACTATTTCCCAAGTCAAGTTTTTCTTTGGAGACTCCATTTCTTCTTGCATAGCCTGCAACCTTAACTTACCATCTTTGCAATTCACAGCATCAGTATAATTTAGTGGTTCAGGCTCAGAAAAACTTTCAGCAATGTCACAAGCATAATTAACAAGACCATCAAAGCCATATCTAACAGGGGGCCTAGGTTCCCTCCTAGCTCTATCTCTGTTTAACCAGTAATCATGCTGTTCAACATGCTCAGTTTCATTTTAAGGCTCATTTGCATTAGTGTTATCAGGTATTTCAGTCACAACAGGGGTTGGAGCCACACCCAGCTCCACCTCAACTCTAGAATCATCAAGTTTTTCATTGTTAGCAGATTCTACTGTTTTATCGATTCCGATCGTATCTTCGACTTCTCCAGCGTGTTCCCGGCCTCGTTCCGACTCCAAGCGACCTCGATTCACAGTCTCCGGACCAAAGCTCCAGACAGATGAAGTGCAGTTATGAAACTGAACGAGCTCCAACGTCGACATCCACGCAAGCATTGCTGGAGAAGGACACGAATCTTGCCATAGAATATTCTCAAACCGGAGTTTTCTCAGAAATGTCCCAAATGGGTTTCAAAATATTAGAAATGACCCACGTGAGTTTCACATTTCAAAAATAACCCATTTTTAATAAAACTGGATCCCTAGGAACTCGGTTTTCTGAATTTTTACAAAATCGGATCCCCAGGATCCGGTGTTATATGCGCGTTCGAATGAGAGAAGTCCACGTATTGAGTTTGCACATAACACCAGATCCTAGGATCCGGTTTTGTAAAAAATACAGAAAATCGGATCATGGGGATCCGGTGTTTTGAAAAACACAGAAAACCGGTTCATGAGAATCCGATTTCATTAAAAATGGGTCATTTTTGAAATGTGAAACTCACGTGGGTCATTTATAATGTGTCAAACTCATTTTGGGTCATTTCTAATAAAAACTCTTCAAACCGACCTCCATTTGACACATTCGTCTGTAAAATAGCGAGCGCTAGGTCAGGATTCCGACCTCGCAGGCTGTGAATAATGGCTCAAAACAGTTCGAATTGCGCGAGGTAGAGATGATCGATCGCGACTCGCGATAGCAGCTCGATCTCCTTCTCCATCGCTACTATGTACGCCGATGAATCAAACGACTGCTGCAGTACTGTCGGAAATCATCAGAAGTCTAGCTCACCGATCGGACTGCGAACTAGGAGACGACCTGACGATTGTGAGTTGTGACTAAGGAGAACTTCGGAGCGAGTTAGACTTAGATCGCAGCGAGCGACGACAACGACGATGAGAATACTTGCGCGTAAGATGAAGCATCTTTCGAAACGGCAGCGTTTCAGTCAGAAATGTACCTCGGAAATTCACCAGAAAAAAAGTGATTATCTGAGGCTCCTCTCCATTTCTATATATTGATTATTGATAAATCAAATTTCATAATATTTTTTAGCACAATATTTGCTATTATTTTCTCTACTCCATTTGTTAAGTCAGATGAACTCAAAAGCGAAAAATTAAACAGAAAATTTAATATGTAAATCATCATTTTATTTAACCGATGAGATCATCAACGTGTGAATTTAGTGAGAAACAAGTTGGTCACAACCCACATACATAGAGCCAACCACACCACACCATTATTTTCATAACTAAATAGCGAAGCATACCATAGAATCACCCACTTTCGACGAAGATCAAATCCCAGCGAAGAAATCGAGGGCGTCTTCCATGTTCAAGGACTCAGACTCAACCAAGTAGGACATGTAGTCTGTGTAAACGAAGGGCTTGTAGCGGATGGGATGCTCATTGTCAACAAGCTCTTTAGCAGCCTCAACAAGCACTCCTTCCTTAACCTTTGCGAAAATCCCACATGAGTACCTGTCCTTGCTTCCGCTCATGGTCACTCTGTGCCTCACCGAGTGCAATCTCCCATTGCTCCATGCCTTCACAAGCATCAAAAGCGTCATAGGTTTTGAGGATGTGCTCAAATCAGATTATTCTAAGACTCGAAAAATATATGACTAGCGGGCTAGATAGGGGAAAAAATGCGAACAATGCACCTTGAGAGTGTCACCAACAAGGACGATAAAGCATCCTTGAGGAAGCACAACTTGGGTCCAAACTCCATCCTTCGACTTGATTTCAAGCCCTTGTACATCATTCTGGCACAAAATGGTCAAAGCATTTTTATCAGTGTGAGCCTTCGCTCCGATTCCAACTCCAGATGGTGGCGCATGGTACTTCATCACTCGATAAACGACGGCAGTGTTTTTTTCAGCAAAGGATTCGTAGTAGCTTCCAACCCCATAACTTTCAAAAATGACCTTTAGCATTGCCAGAATCATCTGCAGCAGTTTTGCGCTCATTCCATTCAGTGCACAACTGGCAAAAAAATACACACATAAGTTTGCATATCCATAGGCTTATAACCCAAATCGTCGAGCTTTGGCAGTCTAAAACATGTACAAGAAATTTACGAGAAGTACAAGAATTCAACAAATGTGACAACCCAATATTGAAGTATTTTTTCCGTCACTCATCTAAGTTATAAAGGAAAAAAAGAGGAAGAAAATAAATTGGAGGGTTGTAAGTGTCCATGATTTGCTTGACCTGAATTCCGAGTTTCCTTGAGGCCAAAAAACACCAGTGAAAGCCTGAGAGGATTCGACGAGGTGTGCGTCCTCTATCCCAAAACTCTCATACAAGTCTTCGCCCACATAGCTGTTAAAAGACCTAGAGCTTGTGTATCTCCTCCTCTTGATATCATCAGGAAGATCAAAAAGGCTCTTCATGCCTTGAAAAATCTCCTCAGTGAGCCTTCGCATTTCACTATCGTTGCAGCGGAGAAGGAAGCACCCATGTACTTCACAAGCCTCTCGGACCTTAGGTCCATGCTTCAGATTTTCCAAGGAGAAGTCAAAAGCAGGAATCTGAGCCTCAGCGCCCATTGAAGAAATTTTTTTTTGAGTTTCGAGAAATCAGCTGACTCTGAAACTCTAGTTGATGTCATGATATGAGGCCCTTTGGTATGCTCTATATAATACATAAAAATTTCAAAGTCGGACCCCCCGGGAAAAAAAAGGTCACATTGTTAAACAATTTAAAAGATGTGCATATTTACATTTGACATCTTACCGATGTAAGACACTACACGTCCATCATGACAGTCGAATCACTTCCAGACACTACACGTAGGGATGTAGGAAGCATCCACGCGCAAGGAGGAAGAGAGAAAGGAAGAAGAGAAAGAAAATAATTATCACAAAATTGTGAGAAAATAGTGCTACTTGGGGGAGTCGAACCATTGACTAAGAGCTCAAACCACTCGATCAATACTCTTTTTGCAGTCGAGAAGTCAATTCTAAACCAATCTTGATGAATTTGGTGCTGGTGGTTAAATTACTTATGGGCTGACAAATGTGATAAAAGAGTCTCTATTTTCAGAAAGATTTCATTTATACGCAACAAATATTCCAAAATTTTATTGAGCATATGCAATTTGATAATGTTGTGCATTAAATTCTCATGATACAATAATTACAGAAAGTCTTAACACACATCAAACGAACAAAAAATTACAGAAAGTGAAATTTCGAAGTACAAATTATGTCTGTCCTTATCCAAAAAAAAGTCAAGTATGTATGGAAAATTTTGTTATAAATTCAGAATGTTCAATTAATCAAAAATAGAATCATATTTGAGCTAAAATATAAGTCTGAACAAAAATTGAATCATATTTGAGCTACCATATAAGTCAACGTCAGAACAAAAATTATCAAATAGCACAATATTTTTGTTAGTTAGTTATTTTTAATTTATATGTTGAAATGTGACCTTTTACAATGTGTACAAAAAAAAACTTCTAAATCACATGAAAAATTGTATCAAAAAAAAATCACATGAAAGGTCAATTATTTGATTATTGTAAATTACAATGTTCACACGTCATAACAAGTACAGTCCATCAAAAAAAATAACAAGTGCATAGGAAAAAAAGAAAAAAAAGGAGTAAGGTACGAACTATGAGAGTGAGTTGTCCGTGTCCTTATCATTACTTAATGGATGTGCTTTATCCATATTAAAACGCTTTAAAATCTTCTCGGTGTAATTTGATTGATGGATAAAGATTCCATTATTTGAATGTCCGAACTGCAGGCCGAGACAAAACTTAGTAGTTCCTAGATCTTTCATCTCAAATTCCCTTTTCAAATAGTTTACTGCCAATTGGATCTCTTCTGGAGTTCCAAATATATTTAAATCATCGACGTACACAGCTATGATTACATAACCCGATTATGTACGTTTTATACAAATACATTGACATTCTTGGTTATTAATAAACCCTTGCGCTAGTAAATATTCGCTGAGGCGATTATACCACATTCGACCAGATTGTTTCAGCCCATACAATGATCTTTTCAATTTGGTGGAGTATATATGACGAGGCTTTGCTTGTAATGCTTCAAGCAATTTTAATCCTTCTGGGATTTTCATGTATATATCTTTATCTAATAACCCATATAGGTATGCAGTTACCACATCCATGAGTTGCATTTTGAGTCGTTCAACAACGCCAAAGCAACTAGAAACCTTAGAGTTGTTGCATCCACTACAGGTGAATACGTTTCCAAATAGTCAACTCCAAGTTTCTGTGTAAAACCTTGTACAACCAGTCTAGCTTTGTATCTTACAATTTTATTACGCTCGTTACGTTTTCATACGAACACCCACTTAGAGCCAACTGGTTTCACACCTTCGGGTGTTGGAGCTACAAGTCCAAAAACACCACATTTATTCAAAGAGTTTAACTCTGCTTAGATTGCTTCTTTACAGCTCTCCCAGTCGTCTCGATGTCGACATTCATCTATTGTTTGGGGATCATTGTCATCTTCTCCAATGACTTGTAAGGCAACTGAATAAGCAAAGATATCGTTGAGATCTACATCATCTCGAAACCAACCTACACCAGTGTTGACATAGTTAATTGACATTTCAAAATTGTCATCAATATCTTTGTCTTTATTCTCAAATTCCTTAGATAACGGCTCTTCAAGAGTCTTTACTTCATTAATGTTCGTATTTGACATCTCGACATCTGTTTAACATCTTGCGTGTTCTTTCCTCTTCCGAGGAACTGTATCCTTAAACCCTAATGGTCTCCCACGCTTCCGATGTATTTGAGAATCACTTGCAATATTTTTGTTTGGAGTTACTACAGGAATCTCCAGACAAGTTGGTGCATTTTCAGTAGGTATATGTGACTTCGTCACTTTCTTGGCATCAGTAACCGCACGCAGCCTCATCTGCAAATAGAGGCGTTGTCCTCTGGTATCCTATTTGCTACATTTTGCAAGTGTAAAATTCGTTGAACTTCAAATTCACTTTCATTTGTTCTTTGATCTAAGAACGACAAAGAAGGTATATTCCACACAACCTCCTTATTAATCTCCTTTTCTTCTCCCCCTAAAGTTGGGAATTTTGATTCATCAAAATGACAATCAGAATATCGAGCTCAAAATACATGCCAGTTAATGGCTCTAGATATTTGATAATTGATGGGGACTCAAACCCCACATATATTCCCAACCTCCTTTGTGGCCCCATTTTAATTCGTTATGGGGAGAAATAGGGACATACACCGCACAACCAAAAAATTTCAAATATGAAATATCAGGCTCTCTTCCAGAGATAAGTTGCATTAGAGAATACTGATTATGAGCAATTGGTCGAACTCTAATAAAAGCCTCTGCATGCAAAATCGCATGTCCCCAAGCAGAGAATGGTAATTTCAACTTCATTTACAATGGCCTTGCTATTAATTGCAACCGCTTTATCAACGACTCTGCTAGGCCGTTTTGTTATGAACATGAGGTACTGGATGTTCAACCACTATGCCAATTGATGTACAATAATCATTGAAAGACTTTGATGTAAATTCTCCTGCATTATCTAGCCTGATTCTTTTGATCGGTTGATCAGGATAATGAGCCCTTAACTTGATTATTTGGGCTAAAAGCCTTGCAAAAGCAACATTTCACGTTGAGATTAGGCTTACATGTGACCATCGTATTGAAGCATCTATCAACACCATAAAATATCTAAATGGTCCACACAGCGGTGTTATTGGTCCACATATGTCACCTTGAATTCTTTCAAGAAACATAAGAGATTCTGCGTTTACTTTTGTTACAGACGGCCTTGTTATAAGTATGCCAAGTGAACACGTCGTGCATGTTAGGTCACCCCTTGGGAGGATCTTTAGGTCCTTAAGTGGGTGTTCGTGTGAACTTTCAATGATTCTCCGGATCATTGATTCACCAGGATGACCGAGTCTATCATGCCACAAAGAAAATAATTCTATATCAACTAACTTCAGGTTAGTGACTTTATACACTTCAATGAGGTAGATTTTTGTGCCATATAAACCAGATGTATGTGCTCTCATTTTCTCTAAGACTTGCTACCGGCCAGTCATATAAGATATAAGAAGTAGGTGTTCATTACCATCTTCACACATGGGTTCTACATGAAAATCATTTATACGAATATCTTTGAAACTGAGTAAGTTCCTTTGTGATTTACTAGAATACAATGCATCTTTAATGTTTATTCTCGTTCCTTCGGGTAATAAGATAGAAGCTCTTCCGGAGTCTTCTATAATACTACTCATTCCAGAGATACTATTTAAACTTTGAGTTTTTCAATATAGTATTAGTGACACTATCAACAAGCCACCATTGATAATTCCGTTAGAACATGTACTACTGCTGGAGTACAAGATTGATTCATTCTATAAAGAAATATAAACAAAATAATTAATCAGTTGAAATATAATTTAACTCATGACAAATTCGTAATAAATAAAATAACTTCAGTTACGGAAATTAGATCTATATCATTAACACTGAATTTAAAAAGTAACTACGAACATGAAAAATAATCATGTTCCCATGTACTACTGCTAGAGTACAAGGTTGATACCATGAGAGACGAATAATCTTTTCTCTAATTTATCTCCGTCTTCATTAGTCTCTTCACATAGTCTCAAGATTGAAACAATATAATATAGTTCAAAATTATAATCTTAGACCTAATTAAAAACTCATATCCTCAAGTGCATTCATTCATATATTGCATGAGGTACAATGACCGTCCTCTAATGATTAAAATAATCATTTAAGCTCTTCCAGAGTATGAGGGGTCATTGACTGTAAAGTTTTGAGCTTTAGGCTCTCGTGAAGATGATGACAAATTAAGCACAATCCTGCTGGGATGTGCTGGAGTTTTGTTTTGCAGAATCTCTCAAGTTATTGCTTGATAACTATTGTTTTCAAGCATTAATTCTCCCATGTAAGATAGTTTCTTCAGGAAACATTAGGGCTGTGAACTAAAGTCTTGCAACGTTGACATGTATAGAAAAGTTAAAGTATGAAATCAAAATAATTAAATCACTAAGTATTGATCACGCATATCCAACACATTTGATGAGAAATTTCATGGATTTATCACTTACAACGGGAAGTGATCTTATAATAATCTACTACTTCGGAAGAGTTATGATCTAAATAAAAACAATTTCTCGGACCATTATTTTTCTTTCACTTAGATCAAAAGAAAATGGTACATTACTCTCTTCTAGGAGTAAATATATTTTACACATTCATTCTCTTCGGGGGATGATTTTAATTAACTCATTAGGATATATATGTATATATATATAGGAGCGCTCCATTGAGGACACCCCAAATTGGGGAGGACGTGAGGACAAATCTAAGCCACACATCTAAACTCCCCGTGCTTTGTGGATCCGCCACGTGTTCCACTACCAAAATCCATCAACAGTAAAAAGCAAACAGTAAAATTCCACTACCAACAGTAAAAAGCAAACAGTAAAATCCCACTACCTTTAAATCTTAACCATTAGATCAATATGATCCAATGGCCCAGATTTGTCTCAACGTCCTCCCCATTTCGGGGTGTCCTCAATAGAGCGCACCCATATATATATATAGAGGATCGCTCAAATGTTACACCCATTTTAGAGTGTTATGTGTTACACCAATCTTAGCCACACGTCCAACCCCCCGTGCTTTGTGGGTGCGCCACGTGTCCAAATAGTAAATCCCACTACTTCAAAAAGCAAACAGTAAAACCCACTACCCAAAAATCCAGTATTCCGGTACTATTCCTGCCACTATCAACCAATCAGAAGCTCTGTAACACATAACACTCTAAGAAGCTATAACATTTGAGCGCCCCCTATATATATATGATGTGTATTTATCCTCTTCAGGGGATGAAGTGTGTGTGATGTATATGAATCCGCTTCAGGGGATTAAATATATGATATATGATATATGAATAAAAACGTACCATTATAAAAAGTAAATAAATAGATGAATTTAAGAATGTGCATAAATAACACCAATAACATATATAAATTAATAAAATAGTACTGTATCACTTACAACAGGAAGTGATTTTATCTAGATTATAATCATCTACTTCAAGAGATGATATAATATAATCACACTAACAAACATATGCTTGATGTTTTATCACTTACAACAAGAAGTGAATGTTACTCTCTTCAAGGAGTGAAATGAAACATTATCTTCAGGGGATGAAGATAAAGAAGAAAAATAATATATATGATCCACTTCGGGTGATATATGTACATGACTCCACTTCGAGGGAATCGAAAAACATGTACTATACATGTATCCACTTCAGGTGATGCATGTATATATATGATTCTACTTCATAAAAGAAAGCAAATCATATATTATACATGTATCTACTTCAGGTGATACATGTATATGATTCCACTTCGGGGGAATAAAATAAAACACTAACTATACATGTATCCACTTCAAGTGATACATGTATATGATTCCACTTCGGGGAATAAAATAAAACATAAAATGTACATGTATCCACTTCAAGTGATACATGTATATGATTCCTCTTCGGGAGAATAAAAAAAACATAAACTATACATGTATCCATTTCAAGTGATACATGTACATGATTCCACTTCGGGGGAATCAAAATCATATACTACACATTCATACATCATGTGAATATAGAACCAATTACATGAATAAGAATATTGAGTTTTCGAATGCTAGGCTATTTTGAGATTCTCTACAAAGAGGACTCATGGTTGCCATCATCGCATTGTGAACAAGAATAGAAGGGAGGATCCGAGAGGGATGATCACTACCTTTGAGCAACTCGTGCTGATAACGTGTTGTAATATAATGGGAAAGAAACAAGAGATGATGGAAATGTGTAAAGAGAATTGTATTTCTTCTTATCCATCATACTTTACAATGCCATGTATTTATAGGTTACATGAAGCTAATGAAAGGACATGGCCTTTAACAATAATAAATGGAGATATAATGGAGTGATCAAAATAAGTCTAACCAAAGGTTAAGTGTGCATTCAAAATGCCATAATATCATAACATTATCACAATATTTGCTATTATTTTCTCTACTCCATTTGTTAAGTCAGATGAACTCAAAAGCGAAAAATTAAACAGAAAATTTAATATGTAAATCATTTAATATGTAAATCATCCTTTTATTTAACCGATGAGATCATCAACGTGTGAATTTAGTGAGGAACAAATTGGCCATACATAGACCCAACCACACCATTATTTTCATACCTACATAGCAAAGCAGACCATAGAATCACCCACTTTCGACGAAGATCAAATCCCAGCGAAGACTTCGAGGGCGTCTTCCATGTTCTGGGACTCAACGAAGTAGGACATGAAGTCTGTGTAAACGAAGGGCTTGTAGCGGATGGGATGCTCATTGTCAACAAGCTCTTTAGGAGCCTCAACAAGCACTCCTTCCTTAACCTTTGTGAAAACCCCGCACGAGTACCTGTCCTTGCGTCCGCTTATCACTCTGTGCCTCACCGCGTGCAATCTCCCGTTGCTCCATGCCTGCACAGCATCAAAAGCGTCATAGGTTTTGAGGATTTGCGCGAATCAGATTATTCGAAGACTCGAAAAATATGACTAGCCGGCTAGGCTAGTCGGGGGAAAAACAAAAAATGCTAACAATGTACCTTCAGAGTGTCACCAACAAGGACCACAAAGCCTCCTTGAGGAATCTCAACTTGGGTCCAAACTCCATCCTTGGACATGATTTCAAGCCCTTGTACATCATTCTGGCACAAAATGGTCAACGCATTTTTATCAGTGTGAGCCTTCGACCTGATTCCAACTCCAGATGGTGGCGCATGGTACTTCAACAATCGAGAAACGACGGCAGTGTTTTTTTCAGCGAAGGATTCGTAGTAGCTTCCAACCCCGTAACTTTCAAAAATGACCTTTAGCATTGCCAGATTCATCTGCAGCAGTTTTGAGCCCATTCCATTCAGCGCATAACTGGAAAAAAAGCAAATACACACATAAGTTTGCATATCCATAGGCTTATAACCCAAATCATCGAGCTTTCGCAGTCTAAAAAATGTACAAGAAATTTACAAAAAGTACAAGAATTCAACAAATGTGACAACCCAATATTGAAGTTTTTTTTTTCTTTTCGCCAATCATCTAAGTTATAAAGGAAAAAAAAAGAGGAAGAAAATAAATTGGAGAGTTGTTAGTGTCCATGATTTACTTGACCTGAATTCCGGGTTTCCTTGAGGCCAAAAAACACCAGTGAAAGCCTGGGAGGATTTGACGAGGTGCGCGTCGTCTATCCCAAAATTCTCATACAAGTCTTCGCCCATATAGCTGTTAAAAGGCCTAGAGCTTGTGTATCTCCTCTTGATATCATCAGGAAGATCAAAAAGGCTCTTCATGCCTTGAAAAATCTTCTCTGTGAGCCTTCGTATTTCACTATCGTTGCAGCGGAGAAGGAAGCACCCGTGTACTTCGCAAGCCTCTCGGACCTTAGGTCCAAGTTTCAGATTTTCCAAGGAGAAGTCAAAAACAGGAATCTGAGCCTTACCGCCCATTTTTTTTAGTTTCGAGAAATCAGCCGACTCTGAAACTCTAAGTTCATGAGGCCCTTTGGTATGCTCTATATAATACATAAAAATTTCAAAGTCGGACCCCCCCCGGAAATTGATGAGTGCTCTACTTGGGTCGCCTTATTAAATGAAACTTAACAAACAACTCCAATAATGAGTCAACGTCAATTAATCAAAAATTGAATCATATTGGAGCTACCGTATAAGTCTGAGCAAAAATTGAATTATATTAAGTCAACGTCAGAACAAAAATTATCAAATAGTACAGTATTTTTGTTAGTTAGTTATTTTTAATTAAAATGTTGAAATGTGTCCTTTTACAATGTGAACAAAAAAAACTTCCAAATCACATGAAAGGTCAATTATTTGATTATTGTAAATTACACGTCATAACAAGTACAGTCCATAAAAAAAACAAGTGCTATCAAAAAAAAAAGTGCATAGGAAAAAAAGAAATAAAAAGGAGTAAGGTACGAACTATGAGAGTGAGTTGTCCGTGTCCTCATCATTTTCAAGAGAAAAAAAAAATAAGGGAGCACCTAGTGAAACCTTGTATTTATCTTATGACATTTGTTTAAGGATCGTCCACTCATTGTCTTTAAATAATATTCATCATTATAGCACTAATTTATTCATATGCATGTCTTTAAACCACGAACTTGCTTATTGACAAGGCGTCGTTAAGACCTTGCAAATTGAAATTTATAAACTCCTCACTATTGGCTCACTAAAGATAGTAGAGCGGCAAGTAAGGGTCGAACCCAAGGGAGTTAGCTTGGTTACTCGTAGGTCTCGTGGAAGCAAGAACAGATTTTCACCAAAATCTGCTTAGATCATCGAATCACACTTGAATGTGCGTGGAGGGAGAGTTAGCTCCCTATGAGGTGTGAACCTCTTGGATATCTAAGCAACAATGGTGAGAACCAGGTTCAACTGCTTGTAAGTGAAAGAAAATGAAATGCAACAGTTGGGGTTTTGGGTTTTGAAGAAAGTAAATGACAAGTACGTGAATAAAGTGTAATATGAGAAATATCTAGTCGTGGGTTCTTTGCTACATGTTTATCCTTGGCACTATGTGGATAAATCTATCTCATGGTGCGCCGTTCCGGCTAAGGAACGCGCCCTTGACCTTGGCTCCCTTCGCGTTAGTTCGTAGCACGCCGACTAGGTCGTGCTCTTGAGCCCCGGCTAAGGTAGCTCATCAAACGCAAGTTGAAGGGAGCGCCGGTCCTAGTCCTTTCTTAGGTCGCGCGGAAGTGCTTGGGGGTTTCGAGTCGCGCCGACTAGGTCACGTCTTCGTACTCCGTCTAGGTGGTACTTCGAAACCTTACCCCAAACAAACCCACTTGGCCTAAGTGTTACTATCTACCATCACGGCTAGTATCCGGTAGATGATAACAATAGGGTCTCGAGCCTTCGCTAAACTTTGTGGCTAGACATCCACTTAGCGTAGCTCTCGACCCATAGATTAAGCACAAGGACTAGTAACGAGATAGAAAATGTAAGTGCGGTGCCTCAAAACATGGTTGCAATTACGAACCCACAACTAGATCGAGAGATTTAGCTACTAGTATTCATGGGGTGAATACAATAGCCTTGCATAAGTAAATGGAAATGTAAAATACGAGAATGAGTAGAGAGAGAAGTGCAAAAGGAATAAAGGACACTTGTATTGCTAGATTTCCGGAACAAAAGGAACAATCACAAATTGTGGAACAATTTCCAAGGGAATGAGGGAGTTCTTTTATAGGAAATGAGGAGGATTCTAGGCCCTTGGATGAGACTTGATCTCCAAGTTGAGTGGCATAAGCGGTTTGGCACTAGTAAAGACCTAGAACCTTCTCTCCATAGGGGAATTGGCATTGTGAACTTTGCATTGGAAGAAGCACACGGAGGCCGACGTCAGCACCTCCAAGGACGAGCCGAGAAAGTCAAGGGAATGGTCAACGGTCAACTCTTGACTTTGCCCTTGAATTGTAGGCCATTTGGGGAGACCAAAAATGGATTGCTGTTTTGTGATTTTGGCCGGTGGATTTGGCTTCTTTAGACAATTCTAAGACTTTCTTAAGAAGAGAGCTAAGTCAGAATATGCCTCGAACTATGATGAATTCCACAATTTCCCATTTGTGCCTTATATTGGCCTTAACCGGGCTCGGGACCTTTACCTTCGAATTTCACCGGGCTAGCTCTTGATCTATCATGCTTGATCAATATGAAGACCAGTCTTTCAAGCCAGAAATGCCATTAGATGATTGGAATGACGATTGGCCAATAAGGGCTTGAATAGGACATTTGATTCGGCGCTGATCGTACTCGGAACTTGAAGCTCGATTTTGTTCGGCTTAGGATAGCAGGTCATTCGATGTTTTGGTCTTGGTAGCAAGGTGGTCATGTGTACTTGATGTTAGGACCTTGAAACCAGACTTTCGAATAGGATTTAGAGCTTGGGCGACCGACAAGGATAGCTTCCCGGTCAGCCCGGCGATACCCGGATGCATTCCCCAGCCAGCCCGGTTGCTCCTGGGTCGCGACCGCATTTTCTCGGCTGGCCCGATATCAAGGTTTCGGTACTCGGCATTCTCGGCAGACCCGGTATGATTCCTCGGGTGGCCCTTCCGAGCGCCTGGTGCGGCATACTCGGTCTCTCTCGGATGCGGTGCGGACCAAACTAGGCCCAGACCGGCCAGAACTCCAATTGGTGAATTTTAGGCACAAGGGCCATCTTTTGCGCGCGATTCCTCATAAGTCCTCATAAGTACCTGTAATGCAAAAAATACATTAGCAAGCATCTGTTCATATGACCTTGAATGTCAATCAGTGGGAATTGTTGACTTAATAAGTCGTGTAAACACGGCTTAATTATCAAATCACCCCACACTTAAACTTGTTCGTCCCGAACGAAGTCTAGGAAATAAGAGGAAAGACAAATGCTTCACCACAAGCCTCTTGGTCCAAGATATGCAATAGAGTGCTAATCTAGATATTACCTTTCCTCGCAATAATTCAACTACTACTCAACGAATCATGCTCAAACATTTAATCAACTCGATACGTGTTACCTCATGAGCCGGGATGCAAACCAATTGGGATGAGTGGGAGATAGCCCTTTTCGAACCCATGATCTACACTCTTGGACCCCGGGCACTTGCCATATGGTTATACTTATTGCTTCTTCTAGCACGTGATGTGATTCGAGCTTTTTGGTCAAGTCTTTTGGTTGTTGTGCGGACGGTTTTTGTAGTGAACTTGGCCTTTGGCCTTGACATGGATTTGTGGTGTCTCACTCGACTTCGGGAAGAATTTCTCTTTGGATGATGATGATTTTTCTGGAGCCTTGCTTTTGTATTGGAATCTTTTCTTTGCTTGAGCCTTGCTCTTTTCTGGAAATTGCTCGTCCATTTCTTTGAAAGGGTCCAATCATCGCCTGCAAGCTATTTAAATACCCTTCCCGCTCTCGCTCAGGCGGCCTTCTAGCGCGGGTCAGGTCGAGGGTCGCTCGCCCATTTTCCCGGCTAGTCGGACCCGAACGAAGACGGTCTGTTTTCCCGTCTCGCCTCATGCGCGTAGTGTGTGCATAGGCCGAGCCAACTGATCCAATAGGTCTCGAAGCGCAGCCTCCGCAAGTCCGTATAACCATATGACTCGGTCCCGGTCCCTCGAGTGCTTTTGTCAAGCTCCACTAGGGCCTTTTCTATCAACTCCACATCCCTTCTATTTATCCCAACTCACAAGGACAAATAAAGAGTTAATCTCATATTATCACACATTCCAGATTTCATAGGAAAAAATGCAAGTACTTGGTTCTATCTATTTCACAACATTAATGCTCAAAACCGCATATCATGGAGCTAGAATGCATTCCTTATTCGAAAAATTTAAAAATTTCAAGGGAAACGTGCTGACTCATGCAAATGCAAGGAATTAAACGTGCTGACACAACAAACAACCTCCCCACCCCACACTTTTGAAATGAGCCGTGTCCTCATGGCACGACTCGGGGTAAGGCGCAATGCATGCGAGAAAAAGACAAGGGTAAGAGAGAACAGGAACTCCCCTCGTGCGAATGCGATGAACCTTGCTCAGTTGAGGCATCTCAATGTTTTAAGAACTTCTGTCGAGCCAGATTTTTTAGTTACGAACGTGGGGTAGGGAGTGGCCGGTTGGTGCTTGGTTCCCGCGCGCAGGGCCTGGTACTAGGGCCTGCGAGCGACCTCGCCTGGGCACTTCGGGAATTCTCAGATCCTTCGACAAATCGACCATTCTAAGCACTTTGGTCGAGTCAGAATTCCCATTTGAAGAAGTTGGCCCAGTAGGTTCCTCCTTTCCATGTTTTGCGCGCCTAGCGCCGAGGTCCAGTTCCTACAAGAAATACTCTTTTCCTAGGCTTAGTTATTCGAAAGTAAACATAAAAATAAATAGAAAAATAAATGCCGGGCTGCCTCCCTGCGAGCGCCTTTGTTTAACGTCGTTGGCTCGACGGGACCTCCATTCAAGGAGGTTCGAATGGCTCGGCTAGGTCAAATTCCTGGGGGGGTGCTATGATCTCATCGTGGTACTGCTTTACCCGTTGCCCGTTGACTACGAACCGACTGCCATCCCTCGGGTTCTCCAGCTCGAGGGCCCCATGATTAAATACGCGCGCAATGGTGAAAGGGCCCGTCCACTTCGAGCGGAGCTTGCCCGGCATGAGCCTTAAGCGCGAAGAAAATAGGAGCACACGCTGGCCCACTTCGAAGTCACGCTGGTGGATGAACTTATCATGGTAGAGCTTGGTGCGCGCCTTGTAGTTTGATTGGCCCTCGTAAGCCTCGAGGCGCAACTCCTCCAGCTCGCACAATTGCATCTTTCGGTCTAACCCAGCGGCTCGCAAATCCGAGTTGCATTGCTTGAGGGCCCAGTAGGCCTTGTGCTCGAGCTCGACCGGCAGATGGCACGCTTTTCCGAATACTAGCCGAAAGGGTGAAGTCCCTATCGGCGTCTTATAGGCGGTCCGGTAGGCCCAAAGCGCTTCGTCGAGCCTTTGGCTCCAATCTGTGCGAGTCGGCTTCACCATTTTCTCAAGGATCCCCTTGATCTCGCGGTTGGAGATCTCCGCTTGACCATTGGTTTGGGGATGATAGGCTGTAGAGGTCCGATGGTGAACGTGGTAGCGCCTCAAGGTGGTAGCCATGACTCGGTTGCAAAAGTGCGAACCTTGGTCGCTAATGATGGCCTTAGGCACGCCATACCGGCAAAAGATGTTGGTGCGCAAGAATTCCACAACGGCCTTCGCATCGTTGCACCGGGTGGCCTTGGCCTCGACCCATTTCGAGACGTAGTCGACTGCCACGAGGATATGGACGAATCCGTTCGAGGCCGGGAACGGTCCCATGAAGTTGATGCCCCAGATGTCGAAAACATCATTGACGAGTATGGGAACTTGGGGCATCTCGTTCCGAGCAGACACGTTACCGACCCTTTGGCATTTGTCGCATTTCTTGCAATGGTTGTGCGAGTCTCGAAAGATGCTAGGCCAAAAGAACCCGCTGTCCAAGATTTTCCGCGCGGTTCTCCTTGGGCCAAAATGCCCTCCACAAGCGTACTCATGACAAAAACTGAGCACCGAAGCAATCTCCTCATCTGGAATGCATCTTCGAAGAATTTGGTCGGACCCAATTTTCCAAAGGTACGGGTCGTCCCACACGTAGTGCCTTGCATCGTGCTTGAGTTTCAGGCGCTGGGCCTTCGAGTAGGCGGGCGGAAACTTGGCCCCGACCAAGAAATTCACAATCTGCGCGTACCAAGGCACTCAACCTGCGACAGCGTACAGGTGCTCGTCGGGGAAGGCCTCGGTAATTCGGCCGGGTTCCTCTTCTCTAACCAGTCGGCTCAAATGGTCGGCCACAGTGTTTTCCACCCCCTTTTTGTCCTTTATCTCCACATTAAACTCTTGCAACAACAAAACCCATCGGATCAGGCGCGGCTTGGCCTCCTTCTTGGTCATCAAATAACGAATGGCCGCGTGATCCGAGTAAACAACCACTTTCGTACCCAGCAAATACGATCTAAATTTTTCCAAAGCAAAAACCACAGCAAGCAGCTCCTTCTCAGTTGTCGAATAGTTCCTTTGCGCCGTGTCGAGAGTCCTCGATGCGTAGTAGATCACTACCGGCCTTCGCTCGATCCGCTGGCCAAGTACCGCGCCTACCGCGTAGTCGCTCGCATCGCACATGACCTCGAAGGGCTGAGTCCAGTCGGGCGCGCAAATGATAGGTGCGCTGGTGAGCGCCTGTTTCAGCTCGTCGAATGCCACTTGGCACGCGTCCGTGAACTCGAAAGGAACGTCCTTCTGGAGCAAGGTCGAGAGAGGCAAGGCTTTCTTCGAAAAGTCCTTAATAAATCGCCTGTAGAACCCAGCGTGCCCAAGAAAAGACTTGATGTCTCGCACAGTCGTGGGATAGGGGAGAGTAGATATTACGTCAATTTTGGCCTTGTCGACCCTAATCCCTTCGTGCGAGACGATGTGTCCCAAGACGACCCCATGAGTTACCATGAAATGGCATTTTTCGTAGTTGAGCACTAGGTTCATCGAGACACATCGAGCCAAGACGGCGCTCAAGTTCTCTAAGCACGCGTCGAACGAGCTCCCATAAACTGTGAAGTCATCCATGAAGACCTCGATCATCGACCCAATCATATCCGAGAAAATGCTCGTGACGACCCGCTGGAACGTGTCGGGCGCATTGCAAAGGCCGAAGGACATGCGGCGGAACGCGAAGGTACCGAACGGGCACGTGAACGTCGTCTTTTCCTGGTCCTCAGGCGCGATAGGAATCTGGTTGTAGCCCGAGAACCCGTCGAGGAAACAGAAATAGGGCTTGCCGGCTAGGCGGTCGAGCATTTGGTCGATGAATGGGAGGGGAAAGTGATCCTTCCTCGTGACGGCATTTAGCTTTCTATAGTCGATGCACATCCTCCATCCGTTCTTTACTCGAGTCGCGACCATTTGCCCCTTGGCATTTTCCTCGACTGTTATGCCGGTCTTCTTCGGTACCACATGAACTGGGCTCACCCATTGGCTATCCGAGATCGGATAAATCACGTCCGCATCGAGCAGCTTTTGGATCTCCTTCTGGACCACTTCCATCATGATCGGGTTCAGTCGGCGCTGTGGTTCCCTCGATGGCTTCGCACCATCCTCGAGCAAAATACGATGCGTGCACACAGCCGGGCTAATTCCTCGAATATCCGCAAGAGTCCACCCGATGGCCAGTTTGTGCCGGCCCAGGACCTCGACAAGACGCCGCTCCTGGTCCGCACCAAGCCCATTCTTTATGATGACTGGAAGAGTGTTATTCTTGCCAAGGAAGGCGTACTTTAAATGCTCATGTAGGGGCTTGAGCTCGACCTCGGGGGCTTGCTCGATGGATGGTACCGTAGATTTGGCCTTGAATAGCCGCACCTCGCACGCCTCGTAGTACCGGGTCAAGGGTCGAGAAACTTCGAGCGCTAGCAGCGCGTCCCGGACGCCATTGGCCAGCTCGTATGAGTCCTCGTGCGCATACACGGCATTTATTAGCGCGAGCTCGAGCGGGTCCTCCTCGCGTTCCGGATGGAGCTCCTCGATTAGATCGTCGAGGGTGTCGAGCGCATGGACTGACTCGAACTCAAAAGGGTGCTTCATGGCCCGGAAAATGTCGAAGCTAAAAACTTCTCCCTCGACCTCCATCGACAAGGTCCCGCTATCACAATCAATCTTCATTTTCGACGTTTTCAAGAAGGGCCGGCCTAGTAGAATAGGCGCATGATCTCCTGGCCCACAGTTCTCCATCTTTAGGACATAGAAGTCCGCTGGGAATACGAGCTCTCCCACTTGCACTAGCACATCCTCGATTTTTCCTTCCGGCTGTTTCAACGATCGGTCCGCCAACTGAATGGTGAGCCCAGCTGGCTCGAGAGGCCCTATCCTAAGGCACGAGTAGATCGAATAAGGCAGGACATTGATCGAAGCTCCCAGGTCTAGCATGCAATTCTCGATCCGAATGTTGCCTATCGTGCAAGGAATGGTGTAGGTGCCTGGATCTCCGCATTTGGGCGGAACCTTTCGTTGGATCACGGCCGACACATTCCTACTCATCAGCTCTTGGTCCACTCGAGGACCTCTCCTTCTATTCGTGCACAATTCCTTCAAAAACTTAGCATATCTGGGAATTTGTTTGATGGCCTCGAGGAGAGGAATATTTATTTCAACCTTGCTGAACAGGTCCCATACGTCCTTGTCCATCACATATTTCCTGGGGGCTCGAGCAAGGACGGGGAACGGAAGTGGCGCGCTAGTATTCGCATTATCGGCCTCAGGTACCGGGCGCGGGTCTTCATTCTCAGGTGCGCGCGCCGAGTCCTCGCTGCGTTCTTCGGTCATGTCCGGCTCGCGCGTATCGGCCGTGTCCGGCCCGATATGGCCGAATGCCTCGGGCTCCATCTGTTCCTCCTCGGACTCTTCTTGACCCACTTCCTCATCTGCGCCTGGCTCATCCTCGGCTAGCCTCCCCGCACTCCTAAGCGTCACAGCGCTCACATTTCCTCGAGGGTTTTTCACAGTTTGCGAGGGGAGCCTGCCTGGTTCGCTCTTTAGCTCGGCCACGTCGGTGGCGATCTGGGAAACTTGCTTGGCGAGGTCCGCAATGGCCCCGTCCATCTTTATCTGCTGCTGCTGCACTGTAATGGCCAGTTCCTTCACAATTTCCTCGAGTGTCTTGCCAGGGCCTTGATTACTCGGACCGGCCTGGTCATGGCTCGGCCCTCGCTGATATTGTCCGGGCCCGTTCTGCTGGAATTGCCGGTTCGGCGAGCGATAGTAGCCCTGGCTCGCCTGGGGTGCGCCTTGCTGCGCGTGATGGAACTGTTGGTGCCCTTCCCTCGACGCATTGTTCCGCCAGTCCTGGCCGGGCGGTGCGCGTCCATAGGCCTGATTTGGCCCGGGGCAATTGTTGTAGGCCTGGTGCCCGTCTATCGCATTGACCTCTACCGGGTCCTCTTCGAACAACGTCGGGCACGCATCGGTCTTGTGGTCCGATGCGCCACAAAACTCGCACGGCTTCACCACTATCGGCTGCCTCCTAATCAAAGTCGCCATCATTTCCTTCATTTCTCTCATCTCCTTCAACTGCTCCGCAATAGGTTGTGCTGGTGACTCGGCCTTGGCCACGCTTTTCGTGCGAGAGAACTCTTCTTGCCGAGTCGTTTCCTCGCGAAACCTCGCATTCTCGGCTACCTTCGTGACTAGTTCCCGGATTCCGCTCAAGGGCAGGCTCATCATCGTGCCTCCAGCCGAGGCATCGAGGAGCATTTTATCGAGCGGGCGGAACCCATCCAACAAGTACTCGACCACCAGTTTCTCGGGCAATCCGAGGTTGCAACAACTTTGCTCGAGTCGATTAAATTTCTCGAGGTAGTCGTACATCGACTCGTTCACCCCTTGCTTAATTTCTTGGAGTTGCCTCCGCACTTGAATGGCTCGACCGGCTGGGTAGTACTTGTCGAGGAACTTCTTTTGCATTTGGCCCCACGTACGAATGCTTCCGGACGGTAGTGAGAGGAACCAATCATTCGCCGCATCGACAAGCGAGAAGAAGAACGCCTTGAGCTTGAAGTCCGCCACATCGATCCCAGGTGGGCGCATATTTTGGCACACGCCATGAAAACGTTGAAGGTGCATGACCGCGGACTCTCCTTGGGTACCAGCAAACTTCGGCAAATAGTGCACTACGGCCGTGTTGATGACGATGTTCTCCATTTCTGGGCCTTCGTAGATGCACCATGGCTGATTTCGAAAGTTCGGGGCCGAAAGTTCGCCCATGGTCGGCTCGCGTATGTCTTCGAACTCGTCGTATAGCGCATCGTGTACCGGCTCGTGACGCGGAGCGTGCTGTTGCGCAGGCGGGAATGGGCGAGGTACCGGCCTAGGGCCGGCCTCGTGTCGGACCTCGGGCGCTCCCGGGTCTCGTCTCGCGGCCTCGCGCGCGATGCGATTTTGCTCTCGAATGAGCCGTTCGGGGTCATCGTAAAATGGAGGCGGGTCCTCGGGGTGTTCCACGAAATCGTCGACTCTCTCGGCGACGATATTGTCGCCCATGCGACTACCAGCGTGCGACATGACTCGCACTCGGCACAAATAACCCCAAAAATGAAAAGAAAGGAAATAAACTAAGACCAAACTTCACCAAATACAACTAACTCCCCGGCAACGGCGCCAAATTTGACAAGGCGTCGTTAAGACCTTGCAAATTGAAATTTATAAACTCCTCACTATTGGCTCACTAAAGATAGTAGAGCGGCAAGTAAGGGTCGAACCCAAGGGAGTTAGCTTGGTTACTCGTAGGTCTCGTGGAAGCAAGAACATATTTTCACCAAAATCTGCTTAGATCATCGAATCACACTTGAATGTGCGTGGAGGGAGAGTTAGCTCCCTATGAGGTGTGAACCTCTTGGATATCTAAGCAACAATGGTGAGAACCAGGTTCAACTGCTTGTAAGTGAAAGAAAATGAAATGCAACAGTTGGGGTTTTGGGTTTTTAAGAAAGTAAATGACAAGTACGTGAATAAAGTGTAATATGAGAAATATCTAGTCGTGGGTTCTTTGCTACATGTTTATCCTTGGCACTATGTGGATAAATCTATCTCATGGTGCGCCGTTCCGGTTAAGGAACGCGCCCTTGACCTTGGCTCCCTTCGCGTTAGTTCGTAGCACGCCGACTAGGTCGTGCTCTTGAGCCCCGGCTAAGGTAGCTCATCGATCGCAAGTTGAAGGGAGCGCCGGTCCTAGTCCTTTCTTAGGTCGCGCGGAAGTGCTTGGGGGTTTCGAGTCGCGCCGACTAGGTCACGTCTTCGTACTCCGTCTAGGTGGTACTTCGAAACCTTACCCCAAACAAACCCACTTGGCCTAAGTGTTACTATCTACCATCACGGCTAGTATCCGGTAGATGATAACAATAGGGTCTCGAGCCTTCGCTAAACTTTGTGGCTAGACATCCACTTAGCGTAGCTCTCGACCCATAGATTAAGCACAAGGACTAGTAACGAGATAGAAAATGTAAGTGCGGTGCCTCAAAACATGGTTGCAATTATGAACCCACAACTAGATCGAGAGATTTAGCTACTAGTATTCATGGGGTGAATACAATAGCCTTGCATAAGTAAATGGAAATGTAAAATACGAGAAGGAGTAGAGAGAGAAGTGCAAAAGGAATAAAGGACACTTGTATTGCTAGATTTCCGGAACAAAAGGAACAATCACAAATTGTGGAACAATTTCCAAGGGAATGAGGGAGTTCTTTTATAGGAAATGAGGAGGATTCTAGGCCCTTGGATGAGACTTGATCTCCAAGTTGAGTGGCATAAGCGGTTTGGCACTAGTAAAGACCTAGAACCTTCTCTCTATAAGGGAATTGGCATTGTGAACTTTGCATTGGAAGAAGCACACGGAGGCCGACGTCAGCACCTCGAAGGACGAGCCGAGAAAGTCAAGGGAATGGTCAACGGTCAACTCTTGACTTTGCCCTTGAATTGTAGGCCATTTGGGGAGACCAAAAATGGATTGCTGTTTTGTGATTTTGGCCGGTGGATTTGGCTTCTTTAGACAATTCTAAGACTTTCTTAAGAAGAGAGCTAAGTCAGAATATGCCTCGAACTATGATGAATTCCATAATTTCCCATTTGTGCCTTATATTGGCCTTAACCGGGCTCGGGACCTTTACCTTCGAATTTCACCGGGCTAGCTCTTTATCTATCATGCTTGATCAATATGAAGACCAGTCTTTCAAGCCAGAAATGCCATTAGATGATTGGAATGACGATTGGCAAATAAGGGCTTAAATAGGACATTTGATTCGGCGCTGATCGTACTCGGACCTTGAAGCTCGATTTGGTTCGGCTTAGGATAGCAGGTCATTTGATGTTTTGGTCTTGGTAGCAAGGTGGTCATGTGTACTTGATGTTAGGACCTTGAAACCAGACTTTCGAATAGGATTTAGAGCTTGGGCGACCGACAAGGATAGCTTCCCGGTCAGCACGGCGATACCCGGATGCATTCCCCAGCCAGCCCGGTTGCTCCTGGGTCGCGACCGCATTTTCTCGGCTGGCCCGATATCAAGGTTTCGGTACTCGGCATTCTCGGCAGACCCGGTATGATTCCTCGGGTGGCCCTTCCGAGCGCCTGGTGCGGCATACTCGGTCTCTCTCGGATGCGGTGCGGACCAAACTAGGCCCAGACCGGCCAGAACTCCAATTGGTGAATTTTAGGCACAAGGGCCATCTTTTGCGCGCGATTCCTCATAAGTCCTCATAAGTACCTGTAATGCAAAAAATACATTAGCAAGCATCTGTTCATATGACCTTGAATGTCAATCAGTGGGAATTGTTGACTTAATAAGTCGTGTAAACACGGCTTAACACTTATCAATATTACAACACAAGGCATCAAAAACTACTGCCTCTTCCAGTTCTAGTTTCTGCAAACATTTCAACTCCCCTTCCTCAAACAACAAATCTGCCTGACCTTCCTTTGCACTATCATCACTCTCCTCAACAACAAGAAGCACTGCATCAGCCTTCAACCTTGTAGTAATTCCTTAGTTAATCTTATGATCGAATTTCAGATTAGTAGCACAAAACCTAATTCAATTCAATGGCAATCTAAGCCCTGAATTGAGAATTCAAAGTAAAGACAATGAACACAAGGTTTTATACTGGTTCACCTCTAGGTGAGAGGCTAATCCAGTTCGGCTCTGTCGGAGCCTCGTATGCACTATGGATGGCCGAAATAGCACCAAGATTGCAAGGAGAAGATTACAGATGAACAGTAGCACAGACTCAACCGATTACACTCGTATCAACCCAACTTCACCCAATTGAACGCCGAACTACGCCTGGACGTCCGCTGAGTCGATGGCCTCAATCAATTGCACAAGACGATCACGCTTGGAGTTCGAACGAGAGAGAAAACGAGATGCGCAGAGTTGCCCTAGCTTGCGTTCTTCTTCGCTTATAAACGCCCGCCTAAAATCCCCAGATTCAACCTCGTTCGTCGGATCAAGCCAGCTGCCTTCTAATCTCATTCGTCCATCTTCAACTAACATAACCACTTCTTAAATCCGGATTCAAGCCTTGATGTGGCGCTCTCCCATTGGTCGACTTTACTTTCCCTCGGCTACGAGCTTCAAGTCTTTAGCAACGAACGACTGGCTATAGCGACGACTCGCTAACTCCTTCTGGAATCAGCAATAGGCTCTTTCGATCTTCAGCGATGACTCCTGGAACTTTTAGCGATGACTTCAGAACTTACCCAGAAATGTCTGCTTTATTTCCAACAATCCTCCACCTAAAGCAGACATCTCCGACTGCTTTAGGCCTTCACTTCTTTCCGACCCAACCTCAAAATGCATACAAAGGACTTACCCAACTGATCATTGCCTCACCTGCAACACAAAATAGTTCAAGAGATATGGAGCAAGTCCAAGCAAAGCTTGAACTTGCTCACTGTCACAGGCTTAGTCCCCATATCAGAAGAGTTATTCTCAGTCTCAATTTTTAGCAACTTCATAGCACCTTCACATACCTTATCTCTAATAAAATGGTATCTCACATCTATGTGCTTAGTTCTATCATGAAAAATAGGAGTTTTACACAAGTAAATAGCAGATTGACTGTTTGAAAATATTGTAACCACACTGTTTGATAACTCAGCCTCTCTAACTAAACCTTGTAACCAAATTCCCTCTTTGAAAGCATCACAGATAGCCATATACTCAGACACATTCAGTTGTTGACAAAGTAACAATGGATTGTAGACCAGATTTCCATGAAATACAATTCTTTGCAAAGGTAAAATAATATGCAGTAGTAGATTTCCTACTATCTTTATCCCTAGCAAAATCAGCATCTACATATCCAATCAAGTCAAGCTCATTACACCTCTTAGAATATGACAGTCCTATATCCAAAGTGCTAGTTATATATGCAACAAACCATTTCACAGCAAGCCAATGTTCATAATCTGGATTGCTCATATATCTACTTAAGACAGAAATAGCATAGGACAGATCAGGCATAGTACTAATCATGTCATACATAATAGACCCAATGACATTAGCATAAGGAAACTTCTCCATTTTAACCTTCTCAGATTGTGTAACAGGGCATTAAGATTTATTCAAATCAAAATATGCAGGAAAAGGCAGAGAAACAGTTTTACAATTCAAGTCTCCAAACCTAGATACTAATTTCTCTAAGTAAGGCCTTTGGTGTAATTTAAGTGAAAAACTGTTTCTATCCCTTTCAATTATCATGACCAAGGTCTTTCATGTCAAAAGCAGAATTCAAGTCCTTTTTCAATGACTTAATTTTATCCATGGATTTGCATATCAAGAGCATATCATCAACATATAGCAGCATGTATATAGGTATATTCTCAACAGATGCAAAATAGAAACAAGTATCATACTCACTTCTCTTAAAGCAAAGACTTAACACAAATTTGTCAAACTTCTGATACCAAAGTCTGGGACTTTGTTTCAGACCATATAAGAACCTTTTAAGAAAGTACACATGTTCAGGGTATTTTTGATCAACATATCCTTCAGGTTGTCTCATGAAAATCTTTTCATCCAAATCCCCATGTAAAAATATAGTTTTTACATCTTGCTGTTCCACTTCAAGATCCAAGCAAGCAGCTAATGATAGCATAAGTCTAATAGTTTTAAACTTAACTACAGGAGAAAAGATTTCAGTGAAATCAATACCTTCCTTTTGTGTGTATCCCTTAGCCACTAATCTGGCTTTGTATCTCAAAGGCTCCTCCTTGATCAATCCCTCTTTCAATGTGAAGATCCACCTGCACTCAACAATTTTGTGAGACTTAGGTAAAGGAACCAGATCCCATGTTTTATTTACCTTAAGGGAATTAATTTCATCCTTTATGGCAGTCTGCCATTTTTCCCTTTTCCTTAAAGTCATTGACTCCAAATATATTTGAGGTTCAGATTCTTCCTTCAAGTCTTGAGCACCAACTAGAGCAGATAGAACTAGATCAGCATAAGCGTATCTAGGTGGTCTCCTAAATTCCTCCCTCCTAGTTCTATCCCTAGCTAACTGATAACCTTCCAGATTTTGCTGGTTCTCTTCATGGTGTTCCTCCACCTGATTGTGGTCACCTTCATTACCTTGTTCACCCTCTGGTTCATTGCCTGGTTCTTCATGAGGATTTTCAGGAACTTGGCCAACTACTTGCTTTATATCAGGGTCATCAGGAGGATCTAACGGAGTTGGACTCAAATCTACAAGTACAGGGGAAGCTGCTACATCAGGGAATGTGCTAAGGTCACTATTAGTCTTTTCCTTACAAGGGAAACTATCTTCATCAAAGGTCACATCTTTGCTGACCATAATTTTTACTCCTCTAGCACTCTTATCCCACAACCTATACCCTTTGGTTCCCAACTGTTTTTGGTATCCTAAGAACACACTTTATAGCTCTAGGATCCAACTTACCCTCCTTGTTGTGTGCATAAGCAGCACAACTAAATACCCTTAATTCTGACAGGTCTGGTGGTTTGCCACTCCATAGTTCCATAGGGCATTTAAACTCTAAAGCTTGACAAGCGTATTTTTAACCCTATATAGTCGTCAAATTATAAGTTTTAGGGGTTCAATTGCAGTCAAACAAAATTTATACCTTGGTAAGCCAAGGGTCGATCCAAGGAGCAATGCGTGTGAATACTAGCTAACAAGTGACCTATTTAGCTATTCCGATTAACAAGTGAAAGGTTTTGTTGTGATGCAAATTTTAGAAATTAAATAGCAGAAAAATAAAGGTTTGTGATTCAATCAGAGGAAGAATTCCAGAATCCATACTTCACCCGTGCTAACCCCACTAATCATGCAATCATCCTACGTTAATTATTCATGCTATCGAATATGGAATATAACCGAAATAACACTAGACAAGCCGCCCATCCACGGATTATTGTCTAGATTAATCTCAATCGTTGAACGCCGCCCATCCATGGATTATCAACGATCTCGATTTATTAAACTAAAGGTATTCCCATTAACTCATGTAAACATGACCTAATATCAATTTCATGTGATCCGGTTAATCCCTAGGGCCCATCCGCCTTTCGGCATATAACCTAAATACGTTCTAGCAATGCAAACAGACCCTTTGATGTAAATACTTGCATAGAACGATAAAATTAAGCACACAATGAAATTGAATAATCGAATCACATAAATAACAACTTTAATTGATCACATGAAGAGTTAGGGTTACATAGCACGGGATCCGTAGGATCCAAGAATAAAGAGACTACTCACTATTCATGGTGATTAAACCAAAAATAGTGTATAGAGAAGGAAAAATTGAGTAAACCGTAAAGACGCGGTGGCTCGTTGAATTCCTCACGATGAATTGTTGTCTCTTCTCCAAGCTAGGATTTTGTCTTCTCCGAATAAGCACACGCACCTATTCTGGTCGTGTTTCCTTATATAGATCGTCTAAAAAGGCAGAAAAGACCAAAACCGAAATTAGGAAATATGCCCAAATGTTTGTCCAAAAAGCCCTAAAATCGATTTTTTTCAAAATTGCCTTCGACGGGGCCGTTACACCCATTACAATTGAGTGTCACGGCTGTAACGGCCTAAGCAAAAATCTCAGGGAAAATAAGCACCCGTTACAGCCGTTACAGTCCAGTGTGTAACGGCTGTCACGGCCATGAAAATGGCAAGGACTTTTGGCGGACATTTCATGGTCTTAACCTTCGAATTTGATCTTGGTGTATACTACAAAGTTGTATGGAATTGAATTAGCTTTCCAACAAGCTTTGAATCAACCCATTTGGACACTAAATGCGATCTGTACGTGCAAAACAAGTCAGAGAGGTCAATCTGTCCTGTTTTGTCCAGTTTTTGCCCAAATCTGCACCAATTGCTTTGCTTTACTTCTGATCAATCCAAAAGTATTAGATATGTGATATATGACCTGAAACACTAGAAAAGATATCAAATGACAATAAAATGATGGGAAAACAAACATAATCCATCATCGGTTGAAGTGAATAATATGTCAAGAATTCGACCGATCAAAGCTCTATTAGGACTCTTGTTAATCAAGTAGCAAACAGTATACAAAGCTTCACCCCAAAAAGACTTAGGTAAATGATGGACCATATTTATATGATTCATTAAGACAGTTAAACCCACCAAATTAGACACTTTGTCTTAACAACTTTTACTTGTTAGTTCCATTTTTGCTCTACAGGCTATTTTGAGGTTTAGAGAAGAAACGAGCTAAAAAGGGGTTCTTAAGCTCAAAAGGATCACCAAGCATTTCTGGCCGAGGAAAATCAACCAGGGCCCGAGCAAAACCAACCAGGGCCCGAGAAAAACCAACCAGGGCCCGAGCAAAACCAACCAGGGACCAAGGACCCCAGTCGGAGACCGAGGAAACTCAACCGGGTACCCAGGCCCAGTACCGAGAACCTCAGGTCCCTGACCGAGAACCAAAACCGAGAAGACTAGGTCCCCGCCCAGGTCCCTGACCGAGAGCCAGCGCCGAGAAAACCAGGCCCGCGTCCGGGAGTGCCGAGGCCCGCGTCCGAGAAACCAGGTCCCCGCCCATGCATCGCCCAGGCCACGCCCCGCGCACCAGCCGAGCCGCCCATGTCAAAAATCAAGTCGCTCGGGAAAACGAGCTGCTCTGTTGAATCCACCTCGAGCAAAGTGATCAAAATGGAAAATGAGGTGGACTATGTCGGAAAACCAAGGAGAATGCTTGGGCAGATTGGCAGTTGGCCCAGTTCCAAAGCAAAGGCCCCGCGCGCATAGGCACCGAAACCAAGTCGCTCGACCAAACCATGGAATCTGGCAAATGTGGCTCAACCAAAGTGTTTTAAATGCCCAATAACTCAGACAATCTCACTTCCCAGACAAAACGCCCGAGTGGAACCAGCTCAAGCCCAATCAAGGCCAAACTAGGGCAATTTCGGCCGTTTTGGGATTTCGACCATGCTCCGGGCAGAATCTGGCCAAACATCCTTCATGGATCAGTCTTAGAATCTCCTCAACATTCCAAATCCATGGTCCTCGACCCAATCACCTTCGGCCAAAATTCCGGCAGCTCCGGCCAGATTCCGGCCAAAACTCTGGCGACCTCCGGCGGTGCTCCGATCAAGCCCAGTCCAGCCACAGCCATGCTCCGGTGAGTTTTAGCCTTGCTCCGGTCAAAATCCGGCGAAGTCCAACCAAACTACTTCTTTCCCGATTAGGTTATACTATTCACTTCGGTTGACCTTTGGATTGAAACTAAGCCACAACCAAGTCCAAGTGACTTGTCCCAAGCCTCAACCAAGTTCAAGAGCTCAAGTGGTTGCCCCTTGGCTCACCCAAGCCCTAGCCACCCATGTGCTCCCATGTGCCTTGTCCTTTGGGCACAAACAAGTCCAACCAAGCTCACTTGAGGAGGGACTAGGAGGCAAGTCGGTTTGCTCCAAGCCAACTACAAACTGCCACTCTTGGCCTATAAATAGAGGGGCTTGGCCCTTGAATCCACATCCATCCACAATCCATGTAATCTCTCTAGTTTGGATCTTTTGTTACTTCACTCACAAAGCTTGTAAACACTTTACATTTGGGAATCAAAAGCTCCAACTTCTCTCTTGTTCTTGAGTTACTCTTGTTTGTTCTTGAGTACTCTTGTTTGTTCTTGAGTTACTTTTCCAAAATCTTACTTTCCTTGTCTTTACTTCACTTTGTTCTTGAGTTACTTTTCCAAAACCTTACTTTCCTTGTCTTTGATTTCAAACCATTTACTTTTCTTGCACTAGCTATGATATCCACTTCCATGGATACTTGTAGCTAAACCCTTCATTCGGTTGAAGGGGTGCTTGTATCATAAAATCATTTTTAGACCCTTTTCTTAGTGCTACTTTTGTGTTCAAACTTGTTCTATGTGACATACATTCGGGTAGAACATGCATGGTTGAGTGGATGCTTGAAATGGCAAAGCTCTTCCATGGGGTTCGTGAACATACACGGTTAAGTGGATGCTTGAAATGGCAAAGCTTTTCCGTGGAGTTCAACCTCTCTTTAAGTCGCTTGGTTTGATCGGAAATGAGAGATCAAGTGACTGCACATAGGCTAATATACCTTGAAATGGGGTATTAGTCTAGCTAGAACAAGTGCTTTATGTCTTGAAATGGACTAGACGGTGTGGCAAGCGCTTGAAATGGCCTGTTACATTTTTGAATACTTAGTATGATCATTAGCGGTCAATGATGAACGAAACTATGATACAAGGCCCCTAAACCGAATCCTTTCCTTTGATCAAAACACCATTATCAACTGCTTACATTCAGTACCCTTTACATTCAGTACTTTACATTCCGCAACTAACTTTTACTTTCAGTCACTAACTTTACTTTCAGTACCTAACTTTTACTTTCAGCACATTTACTTTCAGTCTTTATTTTCAGAACCTTTATTTTCAGTCCTTACTTTGCGCACTTACTTTCAGTACATTTACCTTTCCGCACTTTATCATTACAGACGTTTTCAACATCAATCCAACATAACATTTGGCACGTATTGTGCTTGAAACACAGCGTGCGACAAACCAAAAGTATGTTGTACGGTTGATATTGAACTCGACTGTTCCTGCACTTACTTTCAGTACATTTACTTTCCGCACTTACTTTCAGTACATTTACCTTTCCGCACTTTACTTTCATTACAGACGTTTTCAACATCAATCCAGCATAATATTTGGCACGTATTGCGCTTGAAACACAGCGTGCGACAAACCAAAAGTATGTTGTATGGTTGATATTGAACTCGACTGTTCCCGCAATTTACTTTTAAGTATTACTTTCAATACTAAAACCACAACCAACCCCAATCGCACTTAATTTCTGTACAATTTCCTCAAAGAACTAGTATCCACCAATTCCCTTGGGTTCGACCCCTACTTACCGCTTTACTACCCAATAGTGAAGTCACAAGTAGTGGACTTATAAATTGTATTTTTGCATTGCCTCACGACAAGGCTCTGTTCAGTAACCCAGAAGTAAACAATAAGCATCTCACCTTTTTAAGAAGAGTTCTATTCATTCTTTCTGCAACACCATTCTGTTGAGGAGTTAGTCTAAATGTTTTATGCCTAAGTATACCATTTTCTTTACAGAAATTGTCAAACTCAGCATTACAAAACTTTAAACCATTATCAGTTCTAAGAGTTTTCACATTAGAACTACACTGGTTTTCCTCTAACAGCTTCCATTCCTTAAATTTCAGAAATGCTTCATCTTTTATTTTTAGCAAGAAAAGCCAAACTCTTTTAGGAAAATCATCAACAATGCTTAAGATGTATTTATTCCCATCATAGGTTAATTGAGCCTCAGGCCCCCATAAATCAGCATGTAGGTAATCCAATATATGTTACTAGCATGTATACTACAAGTAAATTTCAGTCTATGTTGTTTAGCTAATACACAAGGTTCACAAAAGTCAAGATCACTAATTTTTTCCTTACCAAACGTGTCTTTCTTAAACAACATGACTAACACTTATTACTCATATGCCCAAGCCTAAGATGCCATCTAACTGTGGACTTTTTATCTGCATCAACAAGGTTAGCCTCATGCACATCCTTATCAGGGACACAACCATCAAGATAGTATAAGCTGTCATTTTTCTTTCCACACAAAACCAACTTATCAGACTTAAAGACATTCATGGCACCATTTTTAGCAGTATAAGAACATCCCAAATCGTCCAAAACACAAAGAGAAATCAAGTTTCTCCTTAGACCAGGTACATGTCTAACATTGGTAAGAGTGACCATCTTACCACGACATCTCTAATGTGACTGATCCTTGACCCTTTACCTTACACACATTATCATTTCCCATGAACACATTCTCTCCACTACAAGGTTTGTAGTCTTGAAACCATGACTCATGAGGACACATGTGAAAGGAACAACCTGAGTCAAGGACCCATTGATCACTTATGGGCTTATCAGTCACATTGAGAACTTCAGGGGAGTTGGTGTTTTGGTTCCCTGCAACAGCAAGATACGTCATGCCCATTTGAACTCTATTTTTTACGGTTAAGATAAGACAAGTTTCTTTCAATCAACATAAGTTACTTTCAGTTACTATAAGTTACCTTCAGTCAATATAAGTTAATATAAGTTTCAGTTAAGTTAAGATAAAATAAGTTACTATTTAACATACCATCATCATCATCATACTATCATAATCATACCACCACCATCATCATCATATCATATCATATCATATCATCATCATATCATCATCATCATACCATCAACATATCATATCATAATATCACCATCATCATCATACCAACATCATCATCATATTACTATTTATCATCATAACATCATCATCATCATACCAGCATACTATTCATCATCATAGTACTATTCATCACCATCATCACAACCATCATCATCAGTATATTACTATTCATCATCACCATCATCATCAATATATTACTATTCATCATCATAATATTACTATTCATCATCATAATATTATTATTCATCACCATCATCACAACCTTCATCATCATAATATTACTATTCATCATCATAATATTACTATTCATCACCATCATCACAACCTTCATCATCATAATATTACTATTCATCATCATCATATTACTATTCATCACCATCATCATCATCATCAGTATATTACTATTCATCATCATAATATCATCACCATCATCACAACCATCATCATCAGTATATTACTATTCATCATCATCATATTACTATTCATCAGTCAATATAAGTTTCAGTTAAGTTAATATCAATAACTATAAGTTACTATCAGTTAAGATAAGATAAGATAAGTTTCAGTTCAAATGGACGGTCCCTTAGTTTCATTGTTCTGTGTTTTATTTCTGGCAATGAACTTATGACAGTTCCTTCTAAAATGACCCAGCTTACCACAAAAGTAACATTTTCTTGGAGGTCCCTGATTTTTAAAATCCTTTTTTCTGGTCAGTCCTGGGCTTGTTTTTCGATGAGTTGTTACTAGCATATGACTTAGCCTTATATGAATAAAACTTGCCAAGCTTTGTTTTAACAAACAAACATGACCCAGCCTTGGACTTGGAACCCTTAAGTTCCATTTCTCTAGTCCTCAAGGCAGTACAGAACCGATCAAAGGAGGGGACAGTTCCAGCATATTGAAAAGCATCCTTGACAACTTGATAAGTGTCAGGAATGGAGTTCATTAAGATCATAACAATGCTAGTATCATCTAGAGCATGAACAATACCAGTTAAGATCAAAGTCATCTTCAAGAAATCATCCAAGTTATCATCAATAGATTTACTTGAATCCATTTTGAAAGCAAACAGTGAAGCCTTTAAATAACTCAAGTTTGGAGTAACTTGGTTTTCAAACAAAGTTTTCAGCTTATCCCACATTTCAAGAGGAGTTTTAAGGGTACATACCTTTCTGATAATATTATCACTAAGACTGAATATTATCAGGTTGTATGCATCAGCATTAATGTCCCTCTTCCTCTTCTTTTCATCCTCAGTCCATAGACCAACATCCTTCTCCAAGGCCACAACCACCTTGTTATGTGCCAGCATAGCCTTCATCTTGAGACTCCACAGTTGGTAGTCGGTCTTCCCATCAAACGGTGTTATTTCCATCCTTCCAGCCCCATGATCACAAGCACAATAAGAATGAAAGAGTATCAATGGGTTCAACAAGATTCACAAATTCAGAGAATTAAATAACAGCTAGCAACCAATAAAATGCTCTGATACCACTGTAGTAATTCCTTAGTTAATCTTAGGATCAAATTTCAGATTACTAGCACCCTAATTCAATTCAATGTCAATCTAAGCCCTAAATTGAAAACTTAAAGTAAAGACAATAAACATAAGGTTTTATACTGGTTCACCTCTAGGTGAGAGGCTAATCCAGTTCGGCTCACTGTCGGAGCCTCGTATGCACTATGGGTGGCCGAAATCACACCAAGATCGCCCGGAGAAGATTACGATGAACAGTAACATAGACCAAACCGATTACACTCGTATCAACACCACTTCACCCAATTTGAACGCCGAACTATGCCTGGACGTCCGCTGAGTCGAAGCCCTCAATCAATTGCACAAGACGATCACGCTTGGAGTTCGAACGAGAGAGAAAATGAGATGCGCAGAGTTGCCCTAGCTTGCATTCTTCTTCACCCAATTTGGAGTTCGAACGAGAGAGAAAATGAGATGCGCAGAGCAGATCAAGAACCTTGCTGCAGAGATTGTGGAACAGCTGAAGGTTATATACCAGAATGATGCTTAGTCTGGACTATCTCATGGCCCCCATCTTTGCCAACCCTACCATATCAATCCCTGCTCTTTGAAATTTTTTAAATTTCATGTTTGATGTTTCTGTGCATTTTGATTTCCCTGCCTGGATGTGTGGTGTCCACGTGACACACTTATGACTTGCTGGCATGAATGAAAAGTTTTCTCTTTCCATTACTCTGTGTCCTTGTTTGCAAATCTTTTTAATGATGCCAAAAGGGGGAAGAATATATGCATGGATTTACTAAGGGGGAAATCATTACCAAAATTTAAGCGGATGTCTATCTGAGGGGGAACTACGCTTGCTAGACTTAAATGAAAATCGATTGAATAAACTCTGAATTAACTAGCTGTTGTAGGGAATTGTAGATGTGATTTCCTTGTCATAGCTGGATGTGATTTCTCATTTGTGAAGAAGTGTTCGTCATCATCAAAAAAGGGGAATTTGTTGGACCCCTTGTGTTTTGATGATAACAAACACTTAGCTAATATTTGACTTGAGTATGCAGAAATCACACTGTCTGACAGAAACGATAACTGGACATCTCTGAGAGAGCATGGCGCTGCGAGGGAGATGAGATCTGCGTGAGGGACGAGATCAGTATCGAGATCGTGCTTGGATCAGCGCTATGGAGTGGGCCGCAAGCAAAGCCCAGCAGCGAGCAGATACAAATCAAGCAATTAATGAGCGAAATATTTCAAGATATGAGCTGGAGATATTCGAGATATATCAGGATCCGAGATGGAGATATTCAAGGGATCATGAGCCGGATACGGATCTGAGAGTATATGATCGGATATTGGATATGGAGATATACGAGCAATATACGAGAGATACCCAATATACCAGCTGGAAATATACTCGAGATATGTGAGCTGGAGATACACTCAAGATATACTAGTAAATATACAAGATATGCTCAAGATATATATGCTGGAGATGTACGAGCCGAATATGGAAATGAATCAACTGATTGGGTTAAGATATGGAAATATCTTAACCAAATCATATCTGCAAGATAGAATCGTATCTCTGATGTAGATCAGATCTGCTGGACGACTATAAAAGCAAGGGAACCTCAACTGGATGACGCTCGACTGGGAGAGAAGTGCAAACGGAGATTGAAGCTGCGATCAATTCCGGTAGTCGACAAAGTGCTCGATGTGTGCGGGCGAGAGTAAGATCTGTTATTTGGTATTCGAATTGAGTAGAATCGGTTCACTGTCACTGAGTGAGACACATTGTAACATTCTACAAGCATATTCGTCAAGTAATAACATTGATCTTTGAAGCCCTTCTGGAACTGTCCAGAAGGCAAGTGGTTTTCAGCCTGTTGCACAGACGCAATAAGGTTTCCACTCTAAATCTGCGAGTACTTACTTTCTGCACTTTACTTCCTGCACTCAAGTTATTTTCCGCTACTTTCTATCTGAGAGATACCACGCGTTGATCTCTCTCACACAGAAAGCTAACCTAACGATCCAACACTGCGCATTTCACTATCGTTGCAGCGGAGAAGGAAGCACCCATGTACTTCACAAGCCTCTCGGACCTTAGGTCCAAGCTTCAGATTTTCCAAGGAGAAGTCAAAAAAGGTTGTATAAAAAAATCACATGTTCATCAAAAAAAATCACATGAAAGGTCAATTATTTGATTATTGTAAATTACAATGTTCACACGTCATAACAAGTACAGTCCATCAAAAAAAAACAAATGCATAGAAAAAAAAAAGGAGTAAGGTACGAACTATGAGAGTGAGTTGTCCGTGTCCTTATCATTTTCAAGAGAAAAAAAAAATAAGGGAGCACCTAGTGAAACCTTGTATTTATCTTGTGACATTTGTTGAAGGATCGTACACTCATTGTCTTTAAATAATATTCATCATTATAACACTAATTTATTCATATGCATGTCTATAGACACATATATTATATTTATCTTATGACATTTGTTTAAGGATCGTACACTCATTGTCTTTAAATAATATTCATCATTATAACACTAATTTATTCATATGCATGTCTAAAGTAATAAAAATATACTTAGAAATACTTTACTCAAATTCATCATTATAACACACATAGATTACCTTTCATGTTTTCAAAAGTAAGGTATTGTCTAAGAAATACTTTACTCAAATTAAATTTGTTCATTTCATCACTAATAAAAATATTGTATATGTATGTTCTTATGGAAATTAGACATGAGTTTAAGAATCGTAGCCTAAACCAAATAAGAGAACCCGTAATACATGTTGAAGCTACTCAACCAATCCAGTAAGATACATCATCAGCTGATCGACTAAAGATTAGTCAGCCGGTCGGCTCAGCTGCTTCTGATGCGTTAAGGGAAAATCAACTGATCGACTGAAAATTAATCAGCCGGTCGACTCAGCTGCTTCTGGGGGTATCTTATGTATTTTGTGGTTTGTCTTATTTCTTAGTTCAGGGGCTTAATTGTAATTCGTGTAAACTTTCAAAAGTCCGTTATAACATATTTTTGATCTCAGTTTTAGCGACTTAATGAAAAAGTTAGGGTTAGCTTTTCCCAAATTTTCTCTCCGGCAAACATCTTCGATCTCTGCTCCGATCATCATATCATGCTTTTCTACATGGTATCAGATGTGCAGTCGTGATCCGGTACGTTTCTTGTACTTCGATCTTTGATTGTTGCACGTTTGCCTGATTTTGCGGCTATTATGTTTGCTGTATCATGACAACTTCGACTTCTGGTAATCCGATTCTCTCTTTTGAGTCTGTTCCTGCTACTGTTATTCCCATTATAACAGACGATCCTCTTTTTGTTAGCAATAATGAAAATGTTGTTGTGTCTTTGGTCACTCAACCTTTGGTTGGTGATACAAATTATCTGAGTTGGATAAAATCTATGGAAATGGCTTTAGGCATCAAGTTGAATCTAGGTTTTGTTCGTGGTCAATTTCAGAAACCAACCGATCCTTATCAAGGAGTTAGATGAGATAAGTGTAATAATGTAGTCATGTCTTGGATTATCAATTCTGTTTCTCCAGAAATTGGATCTTCTTTGATTCATGCTGCTAACTGTATGCAAGCTTGGGAAGACTTGGAGGAAAGATTCTTAGGTTCCAATGACTTTGGTGTTTTCTCTACTTAGCAAGACATAGCCATGTTGATGCAAGATGATAAGTCTATTTCTCAGTATTACAATAAATTGATTCAACTTTGGGTGATGAAGATGCTTTAACTAAGGAGATTTTATGTGATCTTGGTCTGAGTTGCAAGGCTACAAAGTGTTCTAATGAAAGAAAAATGAGGGATGGGAGGATGAAGTTCCTTATGGGGTTCAAAGAGGAGTACATTTCTACTAGATCATATTACAAATGAGACCTTCACCATCCCTTAAGGAGTGTTACAAGCAGCTTGTACAAGAAGAAAATCAGAGGAAATCTAAGAAGAATTTTGTTACTGAGATGTCAGCTCTATATGTGAATCAATCTCCTTCATCTGGCCAGTCTAGTGGAAACTCTCTGCAAAATCAATTTTCTGCTCAGCCTTCAGGATTAACAGGTTCTCAGAACAGATATCAAGGTGGCAAATATTCCACTCCAAATAAAAACAAAAAGCCTTTGTTTTGCACATTTTGTCAGCTTCAAGGTCACTTATAGGAAACATGTTACAAATTGCATGGTTATCCTCCTGGTTACAATTTCACAAATAATAGGACTGGTGGTCTCAACAATAGAGGTAATAATCGAGCTGCATCTAATAATGTGATTGCTGAATCTAGTGCAAGAAAGCAAGATAAAGAGCCTTCTTCAAGTGACTCCTCTGCTGTTCAGCTCAGCTTTTTACAAATCACTCAAGAGCAGTTAAACAAGTTGATGGTATTTCTAGGTGACAGTGGAGCTCATCCCACTGATCATATTACATGTATTACTTGTATCTCATCTGTAACTGTGAGTCAAGGTACTTGGGTAATTGATAGTGGTGTCACTGATCACATTACTCCTCATGCGCTCACCTCTTGTCAAACATTACTAGTCTTCAAGTTCTTTCTAGTGTCTTGTTACCTAATAGGAAAAGTGCTTGTTACCCACAATGGTAATTGTCAGGTGAATAAGTTAACCAAGCTTACTGGAGTTCTTTCAGTCGCTCATATCAGATTTAATTTATTGTCCGTTGCCACGCTTATTGGAGATGCCAAGTTGAAAATTGTTTTCTAAAAAGGGTTGCTCAATACTAGACCAAGCAAATCAGATTTTGCAAGGGATTTGTGATCTTATAGTGGGATTATACCACTTCAAGTCTGTTGATTTTCAACCTGCTTGGCTGTTGAAAAAGACATCAAACTAGCTAATCTCCGGCATTACAGATTGGGGCTTGTTCCATTCAATAGACTGAGTAGTACTTTGAAACATTCTGTTCCTAATATTAGTTGTAAAGAATCTCATTTACATTGTTCTGTTTGTACTCAAGGTAGACAAACAAGGCTTCCATTTCCAACTACTACAAGCATCAGTCATTGTCTTTTTGAGCTGATTCATGTTGATATTTGGGGGTCCTTATAAGGTACCTCATATATCTGGAGCCAAGTTTTTTTTTGACAATTATTGAAGATATGTCTAGGGTCACTTGGACCTATTTGATGAAAGCCAAAAGTGAGGCTGATGATCATTTGATCAGTTTTTACTTAATGATTTAAACTCAATTTGGCTGCTCTATCAAAACTATGAGCACTGATAATGGAGCTGAATTCCTGAGCATCAAACTCTCTTCTTTTCTCAAGTCTCAAGGATGTGTTCAACAAACATCTTGTACTTATAGCTCTCAATAAAATGGACTAGTTGAAAGAAAGCACAGACATTTGCTAGAGGTAGCCAGGGCCATCAAGTTCCAGTCCAAGGTGCGTGATTATATGTGGGGAGATTATATTCTTTCCTCCACTTATTTCATCAATAGGCTGCCTTCTTCAGTCTTAAAGGACAAAACACCTTTTGAGGTATTATTTCAGAGAAAGCTTGATTATTCTCATATGAAAGTTTTTGATTGCTTATGTTACATGACAAATATTACTCGTGGAAAATCCAAATTTTGACACTAGAGCCATTCCTTGTATTTTCATGGGGTATGCCTTTGGTCAAAAAGGTTATAAGGTCTTTGATATGCAGAATCAAATCACTCATATCTCTAGAGATGTTATCTTTGTTGAGGATCAATTTCCTTGTTCAGAAAATGGAAATAAAAAAATCAGATGCAGTCATTGAAGAACCAATTACTGTTCCTCTACCCAGTTGTTCCACCTCTACTGGTGCTAATTTTTTTACTCCTTCAGTTACTGTTGTTGCTAATCATGATGAAGCTCCCGCAGGCCCTAATAATTCATGAGCAACCTCCAAGACACACAACAATGGTCAATCTGCAACATCCCCTTAGAAGAACTAACAGAGTTATAAGGCCTCCTCAAACTCTAAGTGACTATGTTTACAACACCATTGTGAGTACCTAGACTAACTATCTTATACACAAGTATGTGGATTATTCAAAATGTTCCACTAATCTTCAAAAATATGCTCTTCAAGTCTTAACTGATGTTGAACTCACTTGCTATACAAAAGCATGCAAGGATAAAAAAAAGGATGGATGTTATGCATAAGGAACTTGATGCTCTTCAAGTAACTAATACTTAGGCAATCACTAATCTTCCACCAGGTAAAAATCCTGTAAGCTCCAAATGGGTCTACAAAATAAAAAGGAAATCAGATGACTCCATTGAAAGATACAAAGCCAGATTAGTTGCCCGGGATTCTCTCAACTGGAAGGACTTGATTACTATGAAACATTTGCTCCTGTAAGGAAAATGAATACAGTCAGAACCTTACTTGCTGTGGCAGTTTCAAAGAATTGGCCATTGTTCCAACTTGATGTTAACAATGTTTTCTTGCATGGCCACCTACAAGAGGAAGTCTACATGACACCCCTCCTGGTTTCTTTCAGAGTGAGAGCTCAAGGCAAGGTTTTCAAGTTACTTAAAAGTCTCTATGGCTTAAAGCAAGCATCAAGGTAGTGATTTTCAAGGTTCAGTGAAACAATCGTCTGCAAAATAGCCTGCGCTAGGTCAGAATTCCGAGCTCGCAGGCTGTAAATAATGGCTCGAAACGGTTCGAATTTCGCGAGGTAGAGATGATCGATCGCGACTCGCGACAGCAGCTCGATCTCCTTCTCCATCGCTACTATGTACGTCGATGAATCAAACGACTGCTGCAGACTGCAGTACTGCCGGAAATCATCAGAAGTCTAGCTCACCGATCGGACTGCGAACTAGGAGACGGCCTGGCGATTGTGACTAAGGAGAACTTCGGAGCGAGTTAGACTTAGATCGCTGCGAGCGACGACAACGACGATGAGAATACTTGCGCCTTTGAAGGGAGAGATGGTAAGGATGAAGCGCATCTTTTCGAAACGGCAGCATTTCACGGCGCAAATGCAGTCAGAAATGTACCTAGGAAATTCACGAGAGAAAAACCTTATCTGAGGCTCCTCTCCATTTCTATATAATTATTATTGATAAAATTTCATAATCTATTTTAGCACAATATTTGCTATTATTTTCTCTACTCCATTTGTTAAGTCAGATGAACTCAAAAGCCAAAATTAAACAGAAATTTTAATATATAATTCATCCTTTTATTTAACAGATGAGATCATCAACGTGTGAATTTAGTGAGGAACAAGTTGGTCATACATAGAGCCACCACACCATTATTTTCATAACTACATAGCAAAGCAGACTATAGAAATAGAATCACCCACTTTCGACGAAGATCAAATCCCAGCGAAGACTTTGAGGGCGTCATCCATGTTATGGGACTCAACGTAGTAGGACATGAAGTCTGTGTAAACGAAGGGCTTGTAGCGGATGGGATGCTCATTGTCAACAAGCTCTTTAGGAGCCTCAACAAGCACTCCTTCCTTAACCTTTGTGAAAACCCCGCACGAGTACCTATCCTCGCGTCCGCTTATGGTCACTCTGTGCCTCACCGCGTGCAATCTCCCGTTGCTCCATGCCTGCACAGCATCAAAAGCGTCCTAGGTTTTGAGGATGTGCTCAAATCAGATTATTATTATTTTTTTTGTTGGAAAATCAGATTATTTTAAGACTCGAAAAAAATATGACTAGCGGGCAAGACGGGAAAAAATGCGAACAATGTACCTTGAGAGTGTCACCAACAAGGACCACAAAGCCTCCTTGAGGAATCTAAACTTGGGTCCAAACTCCATCCTTAGACATGATTTCAAGCCCTTGTACATCATTCTGGCACAAAATGGTCAACGCAATTTTATCAGTGTGAGCCTTGTACGTGATTCCAACTCCAGATGGTGGCGCATGGTGTTGGATATAATGCACAGGATTGATATAACAGGCGAAATATCAACGAAGTTACTCTTAAATAAACAGATATGCAATATTGATTCACGAACAGTTTCAATTCAGTAGAATAGCATAAATAGTATGAATAACAATAAAATACTGCAAACCGAATTGTGGATCGAGTCACGTTGGACGCTGTCCTTAAAGCAAGATTGCCGCCCTACTGTGCTTTGGGACTCTCTGGCAGTATGCTTCCCAGGATGAAACGATCATCGGCAACAGACTTAAGCACTAAGCTTTGCCGATCGAACCTTTCTGTGTCTTTGGCTATCACCACGACTGACTGAAGAATACGAATGAGGAGGAGAGCTGTCTGCGTTTTTCTGTGTGTTTTATTGAGAAGCGCTGCTGCTTCTTATATAGCAGTCCAGAAACTTGCCCTGCAAGTCTGACCTAGGGTTTCCGAAAAGAAATAGTCAAATATTCAGTTTCCGAAAAATAAATCAGTTTAAGGAAACTGTTAACCGAACCGCCAACCCGCGGAGAAAATCGACAGCATTCACCCGCATGTTGTGGGCGCGCACAAGGCAGGCCAAATTCGACGTCGTCGACCGCAATGTTATTTTCGGCGAAGGATTCGTAGTAGCTTCCAACCCCGTAACTTTCAAAAATGACCTTTAGCATTGCCAGATTCATCAGCAGCAGTTTTGAGCTCATTCCATTCAGCACATAACTGGAAAAAAAGCATATACACACATAAGTTTGCATATCCATAGGCTTATAACCCGAATCGTCGAGCTTTCACAGTCTAAAAAATGTACAAGAAATTTACAAAAAGTACAAGAATTCAACAAATGTGACAACCCAATATTGAAGTTTTTTTTTTCGCCAGTCATCTAAGTTATAAAGGAAAAAAAAGAGGAAGAAAATAAATTGGAGAGTTGTTAGTGTCCATGATTTTTACTTGACCTGAATTCCGGGTTTCCTTGAGGCCAAAAAACACCAGTGAAAGCCTGAGAGGATTCGATGAGGTGCGTGTCGTCTATCCCAAAAATCTCATACAAGTCTTGGCCCACATAGCTGTTAAAAGACATAGAGCTTGTGTATCTCCTCCTCTTGATATCATCAGGAAGATCAAAAAGGCTCTTCATGCCTTGAAAAATCTCCTCTGCGAGCCTTCGTATTTCACTATCGTTGCAGCGGAGAAGGAAGCACCCGTGTACTTCACAAGCCTCTCGGACCTTAGGTCCAAGTTTCAGATTTTCCAAGGAGAAGTCAAAAACAGGAATCTGAGCCTCAGCACCCATTGAAGAATTTTTTTTTTTGAGTTTCGAGAAATCAGCTGACTCTGATACTCTAGTTGATGTCTTGATGAGGCCCTTTGGTATGCTCTATATACTACATAAAAAAAAAAACTTTTAAATCACATGAAAGGTCAATTATTTGATTATTGTAAATTACAACGTCATAACAAGTACAGTCCATCAAAAAAAAATAACAAGTGCATAGGAAAAGAAAAAGAAAAAGGAGTAAGGTACGAGCTTTGAGACTGAGAGTGAGTTGTCCGTGTCCTTATCATTTTCAAGAGAAAAAAAAATAAGGGAGCACCTAGTGAAACCTTGTATTTATCTTATGACATTTGTTTAAGGATCGTACACTCATTGCCTTTAAATAATATTCATCATTATAACACTAATTTATTCATATGCATGTCTATAGACACATATATTACCTTTCATGTTTTCTAAAGTAAGGTATTGTCTTAGAAATACTTTACTCAAATTAAATTTGTTCATTTTCATCACTAATAAAAATATTGTATATGTATATTCTTATGGAAATTAGACATGAGTTTAAGAGTCGTAGCTTAAGCCAAATAAGAGAAATCGTAATACATGTTGAAGCTACTCAACAAATCCATCAAGATTCTTCATCCGCCGATCGATTAAAGATTAGTCAGCCGGTCGGCTCAGCTGCTTCTGGTGCGTTAAGGGAAAATCAACCGATCTACTGAAGAGTAGCCAGCCGGTCGGCTCAGTTGCTTCTGGGGGTATCTTATGTATTTTGTGGTTTTCTTGTTTCTTAGTTCGGGGGCTTAATTTTAATTCGTGTAAACTTTCAAAAGTCGGTTATAACAGACTTTTGATCTCAGTTTTAGTGACTTAATGAAAAAGTTAGGGTTAGCTTTTCCTAAATTTTCTCTCCGTCGCAATCTCCGACAAACATCTCTGATCTCTGCTCCAATCATCATCTCATGCTTTCTACATGGTATCAGATGTGCAGTCGTCATCCGGTACGTTTCTTGTACTTCGATCTTTGATTGCTGCGCGTTTGCCTGATTTTACGGCTATTGCGTTTGATGTATCATGACGACTTCGACTTCTGGTTATCCGATTCTCTCTTCTGATTCTGTTCCTGCTACTGGTATTCCCATTATAGCAGATGATCCTCTTTTTGTTAGCAATAATGAAAATGTTGTTGTATCTTTGGTCACTCAACCTTTGGTTGGTGATACAAAATATCTAAGTTGGAGAAAATCTATGGAAATGGCTTTAGGCATCAAGATGAAGCTAGGTTTTGTTCGTGGTCAATTTCAGAAACCAACCGATCCTTATCAAGGAGCTAGGTGGGATAAGTGTAATAATGTAGTCCTGTCTTAGATTATCAATTCCGTTTCTCCAGAAATTGGATCTTCTTTGATTCATGCTGCTAACTCTTTGCAAGCTTGGGAAGACTTGGAGGAAAGATTCTCAGGTTCCAATGACTTTGGTGTATTCTCTACTCAGCCAGACATAACCATGTTGATGCAAGATGATAAGTCTATTGCTCAGTATTACAACAAACTTATTCAACTTTGGGGTGATGAAGATGCTTTAACTGAGGAGATTTCATGTGATTACGGTCTGAGTTGCAAGGCTACAAAGTGTTCCAATGAAAGAAAAATGAAGGACATGAGGATGAAGTTCCTTATGGGACTCAATGAGGAGTACATTTCTACCAGATCAAACATATTACAAATGAGACATTCACCATCCCTTAAGGAGTGTTACAAGCAGCTTGTACAAGAAGAAAATCAGAGGAAATCTAAGAAGAATTTTGTTACTGAGAAGTCAGCTCTATATGTGAATCAATCACCTTCTTCTGGCCAGTCTAGTGGAAACTCTCAGCAAAATCAAATTTCTGCTCAACCTTCAGGCTTAACTGATTCTCAAAATAGATATCAAGGTGGTAGATATTCCACTCCAAATAAAAACAAAAAGCCTTTGTTTTGCACATACTGTCAGCTTCAAGGTTACTTAAAGGAAATATGTTACAAATTGCATGGTTATCCTCCTGGTTACAAGTTCACAAATAACAAGACTGGTGGTCTCAACAATAGAGGTAATAATAGAACTTCAGCAAATAATGTGATTGCTGAATCCAGTGCAAGAAAGCAAGATAAAGAGCCTTCTTCAAGTGACTCCTCTGCTGTTCAGCTCAGCTCTTTACAAATCACTCAAGAGCAGTTAAACAAGCTGATGATATTTCTAGGTGACAGTGGAGCTCATCCCACTGATCATATTGCAGGTATTACTTGTCTCTCATCTATAACTTTGAGTCAAGGTACTTGGGTAATTAATAGTGGTGTCACTGATCACATTACTCCTCATGCCCACCTCTTGTCAAACATTACTAGTCTTCAAGTTCCTGCTAGTGTCTTGTTACCTAATGGGAAAAAAACTTGTTACCCACACTGGTAATTGTCAGTTGAATAAGTTCATCAAGCTTACTGGAGTTCTTTTAGTCCCTCTTATCAGATTTAATTTGTTGTATGTTGCCAAGCTTATTGGAGATGCCAAGTTGAAAGTTGTTTTTACTAAAAAGGGTTGCTCAATACATGACCAAGCAAATCAGATTTTGCAAGGGATTGGTGACCTTATAGAGGGATTATACCACTTCAAGTGCTGATTTTTCAACCTGTTTGGCTGTTGAAAAAGTCATCGAGCTAGCTAAACTCTGGCATTACAGATTGGGGCACGTTCCATTCAATAGATTGCTAAGTACATTGAAACATTCTGTTCCTAATATCAGTTGTAAAGAATCCCATTTACATTGTTGTGTTTGTTCTCAAGGTAGACAAACAAGGCTTCCATTTCCAACTAGTACAAGCATCAGTCATTGTCTTTTTTAGCTGATTCATGTTGATATTTGGGGGTCCTTATAAGGTACCTCATATCTCTGGAGCCAAGTATTTTCTGACTACTGTTGAAGATATGTCTAGAGTCAGTTGGACCTATATGATGAAAGCCAAAAGTGAGGCTGCTGATCACTTGATCAGTTTTTACTTAATGATTCAAACTCAATTTGGGTGCTTGACGGTGCAGTATTTTGAATGTCAAAAACAATTTATAAGCCGGTAAGAACCGGATCGTCCAAGGGAGCAAGTTTAAACTTTTGCACTATGTAAGGTTGAGCTTCTACTTATCCTAATCCAAATCCTATTTTTGGTTTTTTTCTAGAATTCAAAATAGATGAACGTAAGAAAAGGTTTGTCGATTTCAAGAGATATTTTGGGGAACTACTTCACTTGCCTAACATTTGAATCAAATTTTTACTAACTAGCATGCATGATTGCTTATATTGATTGGAAAATAGTAGTACATTCAAGTATAAACCTCACCCTTTCGGCGCTATTGGTTCATATTGGAAATGTACCTTAAACTACAAACATCACCCTTTCGGTGCTATTGGTTTGAATCAAGTAACTCGTTGATGTTTACCAACTCTCGTCGTGTAAACATGGCGAGTCCTTGTCCTAAAACTTGCCTTTCACGTTACAAACTCAGGCCACTCTCGTAGTCACCGAGTTTATAACGTGTATTTTACTTAATTGTCGGATATTAAGTCTCACCCTTTCGGCGCTATTGACCTAATATCTCAACGCAATGCACTTAGACATTTCGTCAAACACCTAATATGCATCGCTTGGGTTTAAGCGCTAAGTAAAATACAAATCCAATAAGACAAATCAAATCATACAATTTTCTATTTTATTCAACGATTCATAGTTAGACAAGATTTGTAGGACCCCAAAATAGAGTCACTACTCACTATCCATGGTAGTGAACATACAACTCATGTTTTTGTTCGAAACGAGAATTACAAGTTTTTAACGAAGAACAATCACAACCTTGATGTAGATGATGATGATGTTGATCTTCGTTTAGTAATCCGTTTGATTTCGATCGATTTCATTCGGTGATGTGTTGCAATTCTTCTCTCAATTGGTCAACTCACTCTCTTTTTTTCTATGTCGACTGCCTCTTTTCTTTTTCATGCATTTTTTCTTTTTTGCATTTTTTCCAAAACCTAGGGGAAATTAAATTTATGGCACATTTGGCCTATCAGGCATGTGTCGCTTATGTCAGCTAATAGGTGACATGGTTGGATCCAAAGAGGATGTAGTGTCACCTATTATTGGTAGATCGTGACACAGGTGCATTTTGATTAGACTTCAGCTCACGTTTCGACCTCTTTAACGACTAAACCACCTTTTGGTGTAAACTACAAAGTTGTAGAACTTCATCTCAGATTTCTAACAAGCCATAGATCTTTGTATTCGGACACCGTATGCACTCTAGGCGTGTGCGACAAGTAGGGATGTCAATCCTCCTATTTCTGCACTATTTTTTTTCCATAATTCCCAAAACACTTTATTTCGTCATGGATTAAAATCTTCACCTAAAAGCATCGAATCATAGAGTTAGATCTCATAAGAATAAGGAAAAAGATTGAAAATCAACTAAATGTGGAGCATAAATATAGTAAAGATTTATGTTCATCAGTGCTCTATCAAGATTGTGAGGACTGATAATGGAGCTGAATTCCTGAGCATCAAACTCTCTTCTTTTCTCAAGTCTAAAGGATGCGTTCAACAAACATCTTATACTTATAGCCCTCAACCAAATGGACTAGTTGAAAGAAAGCACAGACATTTGCTAGAGGTAGCCAGGGCCATCAAATTCAAGTCCAAGGTGCATGATTATCTGTGGGGAGATTGCATTCTTACCTCCACTTATATCATCAATAGGCTGCCTTCTTCAATCTTAAAGGACAAAACACCTTTTGAGGTATTATTTCAAAGAAAGCCTGATTATTCTCATATGACATAAGCAACCAAAAAATTTCATATGCAACCACTTGCTATACAAAAGCATGCAAGGATAAAAAAATGGATGGATGATATGCATAAGGAACTTGATGCTCTTCAAGCAACTAATACTTGGGCAATCACTGATCTTCCACCCGGCAAAAATCTTGTAAGCTCCAAATGGGTCTACAGAATAAAAAGGAAATCAGATGGCTCCATTGAATGATACAAAGCCAGATTAGTTGCTAAGGGATTCTGTCAAATGGAAGAGCATGGTTACCAAGAAACATTTGCTCCTGTAAGGAAAATGAATACAGTTAGAACCTTACTTGTTGTGGCAGTTTCAAAGAATTGGCCCTTGTTCTAACTTGATGTTGACAATGCTTTCTTGCATGGCCACCTATATGAGGAAGTCTACATGACACCTCCTCCAGGTTTCTTTCAGATTGAGATAGCTCAAGGCAAGGTTTTCAAGTTACGTAAAAGTTTGTATGGCTTAAAGCAAGCACCAAGGCAGTGGTTTTCAAGGTTCAATGATTCCTTAATTAGTTTTGGCTTCACTCAAAACCTCAATGATTACTCTCTATTCACATACAACAAGAATGGTATTTTTCTGGCACTTCTTGTATATGTTAATGATGTGATTCTTACTGGAACCTCCATTGTTCTCATTCAACAAGTGAAGGCCTATATACATGATCTATTCAGAATTAAAGATCTTGGCCAGTTAAGGTACTTTCTTTGCACTATCTGCCTGACCTTCCTTTGCACTATCATCACTCTCCTCAACAACAAGAAGCACTGCATCAGCCTTTAACCTCCAAAAACCTAACTCTAAAATCCTACTCAAAATTTTCAACACTTCATCATCACTTTTTTCTTTCTTCACATCTCTACCAGCACTCTCTGACTCACCAACACTAAAATCATTCTCAGACACTCTAGAAATCAACATCTGAACCAACAATAAAAACTCGGCAGGAAGCCTCAATGTCTCCGGACCAAATGCTCCAGACAGATGAAGTGCATCTATAAAACGGGATGAGCTCCAACGTCGAAATCCACGCAAGCATCGCGGACGAAGGACATGAGTCTCGCCATAGAATATTCTCAAACCGACCTCCATTTGACACAATCGTCTACAAAATAGCCAGCGCTAGGTCAGGATTCCGAGCTCGCAGGCTGTGAATAATGGCTCTAAACGAATCGAATTGTGCGAGGTAGAGATGATCAATCGCGACTCGCGATAGCAGCTCGATCTCCTTCTCCATCGTTACTATGTACGCCGATGAATCAAACGACTGTTGCAGTACTGCCGGAATTCATCTGAAGTCTAGCTCACCGATCGGACTGCGAACTAGGAGACGACCTGGCGATTGTGACTAAGGTGCTGTTCTTTTGAACTTAATTTAACTGGAATTTTATTGTACTGAACTTAATTAAATTGTACTGAACTTTATTGAACTGTATTGAACTTAATTTAACTGTACTGAACTTTATTGAACTGTATTGAACTTAATTTAACTGTACTGAACTTTATTGAACTGTATTGAACTGTACTGAACTTAATTTACTGTATCAAATTTAATTTAATTTAACTTAACATTACAAAACTTAATTTGTTGAAATTGAAAAATTATATATATGTATAGTATAATTATATAATTCATTAATTAACTTGCTCAAAACAGTTTCATCATTTTTTCTGATAAATAAATATGTATTTTATTTTTCATTTTTTTAAAATTATACTTGCTAAAAAATTGCGCTAAACGTTTCATTTTTTTAACTTAATACAACTAATTTTTTTTCAAACTATATTTTTATGATTATATGTTACAAAGTACATATATGTCTAAACCATATCTTTAAAATAGTACAACTAATTTTTTATGATTATATGTTACAAAGTACATATTTTTAAAATAGTACAACTAATTTTTTTCTAATTATATTTTTTCAAACCATTTTAAAACGGATGCAATAGTTTCCCAAGAGGTGTGGACACAAACTTGAAAAATTGTTGGATCATATATGTCTTATGTTTTTCTAAAAATTATTTAAAAAATTAAAATTAAATTAAAATTTTGAATAATAGGGTTGGAAACTATAAAAAAATTGGAGTGACTTGAAAAAATTTATATTACATTTTTAACTTAAATTAATTTAAGTATATTTAACTGTACTGAACTTTATTAAACTGTATTGAACTTAATTTAACTGTACTGAACTTTATTGAACTGTATTGAACTTAATTTAACTGTACTGAACTTTATTGAACTGCATTGAACTTAATTTAACTGTACTGAACTTTATTGAACTGTATTGAACTTAATTTAACTTTACTGAACTTAATAAAACTGTATTGAAGTGCAAAAGAACAGAGCCTAAGGAGAACTTCATAGCGAGTTAAATCGCTGCTAGGGGTTATTAACCAAACTGTCCTCTTTTCAAACTCAAATAACCCGTTTGCACAAGTTGAAACTCAAATAATCAGATTAATCCTTTTTTAATAATCCTGGTTCCTTAGGAACTGGTACTTGTCATTTTTTTATAATCCCGATTCCTGGGAAACCGGAATCTTAAAAAATACACACGCGGCTCGATTTGGTACTACGTGGACCAATTGGAATAAGATTGAAGCCAAGTGTCATACACGTAGGATACCAGTTTGCGGGAAGCTAGTATCATTATAATACCGGTACGCGGCATACCAATATCATCTCAAAACCTCCCACTCCAAAGCTCACCCCTTGTTCACCTCCCACTAAGCCAACTCCATCTTCACCGCCTAAGCCCATTGACGGAGCCCACTGCACTGTCGTTAAGGTGCAATGTTCTCTGTGCAAAATAAATTTATATTTTCCGCTACTCGCAACTACACTACTGGGTAGTAAGTGGTAAGTAGGGGTCGAACCCAAGGGAATTAGAGGGATACGTTGTTCTTTATACTGGCGGGGAACGTGTTTTAGGTTGATTGAGATTTTAGCGCGATTGATTAAGCTACTATTTTTGATTTTTTTTGGTTTTTTATGCGGAAAAGTAAATACAGAAAATAAATACGGAAAATAAAGGAGTTAAGGGAAGAAGACTTACAGTGGGTGATGCGTGATTGCAATTCCTTCGGTAGATGAGCGGATGATGGTTGTAGTTGATCGAGCAGTTTATAAAAGTAAATACAAGGGTTTTTTGTAATTCAAGAAAAAGTATTCGGTTTCAGGTACCTTGTATTATAACATGTTTATTAATAACCGTTAGTAACCTTTCTAAGTATTCAAAGATGAATCGAGGCCCTTTCGCAGCGCAAGACTTGCAACATCGTTTAAAGCAACACTTGTTCTACTTCAGACTAATTCCTCCTTTCGAAGTATCTTAGCCTTTTGTGCATTTATTTGAATTCTTTGGTCCAGTTTCCAAATGGTTTTTTAAGATAAGCCGAACTCCTCGATAAGTTTTGCTTGTTACAGCTTCCACTTACCGAGTATGATCACGAATTTCCACGGAAGAGCTTTGCTTGTTACAGCTTCCACTCAACCTTGGAAACTCTGACTATATATGGCACATAGAACAAGTTTTGAATACAGAGAAAAGAAACTAAAAGAAATTAAAACATTATATAATACAAGAAAATACCTTCGACCGAATGAGGAGTTTAGCTACGCCTATCCATGGAGGGGAACTTCGTAGCCAAATATTGCAATATTATTACTTCGATCCAAAGCTTACAAAAGTATCAAGTTTTCTAGAGAGAGAAGTGATTTTGATTTTTGGATGATACAAATGAGGAGGGGAGGAGCTCCTTTTATAGCCAAAGGGGAGGAGGATGGAGGGTGGAGATGGCTCCATGTGGTTTTGCATCAAGGGAGGAGCAAGGAGGGTGGAGGGTGGAGATGGCTCCATGTGGTTTTGCATCAAGGGAGGAGAAGGGAGGAGCAAGGAGGGGAGGAAAGCTGCCGGTTGGGGGAGGAGAAAGCCACCGGTGGCCGGTCACCATGGGGGGAGGCTTCCTCCCTTGGCCACCTCCAAGCAAAGTGGCCGGTCACCTTGGTCCATGAATGCATTTTGACAGTTTTGTGCAGTCTTTTCACAAAACTATCAGTCCAATTTCGCTCCGTCTGACTTTGATTGTTCCTCGGTTGAATTTAATTTGAGTAATTCCTACGTCAGGATCTTGAGATTTCTTCGTTCGGCGTCTGATCTTGACCTTGGATTGACTCTTAATATCTTTTCAGCGTCAAATCCTCTCCTTAGTGTGTTTTCACTTTAGTCTCTAAAATGCCCTGTAGAAATAAATCGGGACTAACAAGTAGAAGTTAAATAGACCAACCGTCTAATTTGGTGGGTTTTACTGTGTTTTTGATTCGTATAATTTTGGTCCATCACCCGTCAGGAGCTGGGAGTGTGCGGTGACTTAAAAACATAACCCAGTTGGAAGCGGAGATCGAGGCGGAAGATGTGTCGATGATCATGGGGTGTACGGCCTGCAGGCCTGATGCGGAGGGTGTAAAACCTGGTGTGGCTGCATCACTACCCCTCCTAATTTGTGTCATTCAAATTCTCCAACCCCTGATCCACCCTCTGGGCTTTACAAGAATGATTGATGATAATGCCGTAAGTAAAGATATTTTGACTGAATACCTTTCTCTTAATTCATCATGCTCATTAGCGCATTAACTTCCTGAAGCATTCCCTTCCTATCCATTGCTTTCCTCAAAGGACTCGACTCCGAAAACCTTTTCTTTGTTGGATCTTCCAGATTCTGTTTATCTTTCTTTAAGCCCCGGGTCCCTTCTCCTTTTTCCATCATCAGATACGAAAGCTTGACAATGTCAGCTCCAACACTGTCCAAACAACCCATGCTTGCACCTTCATTGTACCAGCAAGGATCGTTTGCTCCAGGCTCTCCCACGTTTCCATCGACTTGCTACACTCAACCAAATTCACCGGCTTCCCCATTATCCTCATCTCAACACAAGCATCCTCCATCAAGCTTTTCGATCTCTGTAAACAACTGATCCAACAAACAACACAAATGAAGAAATACTAGCCATCATTACCTTATCTCTCTCGGAAAATTTATCATACATCCTCAATACCTCCGCAAACACAGAGCTGAACGTCAACTGCTCTCCCCATGAAGGGCATCGTCTCACAACACATCTGTCTCTCTTCTATACACGGATGCTCCTGAACAGTCGTACAACCGCTGGTAACTGCCTCTTCATCTCCAATTACCGACACTGATCACTTTTCTCACTTCATTCTCTACTTGAACGCAGCGGACCGGCGGACAATAGCACAAGGCGCCGCCGGAATCACAAACCCGAGATTAGATAAACCACTAAGTCATTAAACCACTACTAAACCCACTACTTATTGACTCATTCATAGTCTATTAAATCTTATCTTTAACAAATTTGACATAAAAGCGAGCAACGACAACAGCTGGAAATTATATATAGAGTCATGACAGAAATCGACATGAATAATTAATGGAAACGGACATGGTGAGGTGGTTATTAGCGGACCTGGAAGGAGTATGTTGCGCGAATGCCTGTGCCGGAATCGGCGAATAATAGCGATCAGTCGGAAGCCACTGCAGCTTGTCGTCGTTTTCGTCCGTTCACAAACGATTTGGCTGATGGCATCTCCACTAACGAGATGATAATAAATACTATGAAAAGGGGAATATGAAAATTCAAAAAACAAAAACGAAATATCAGAGCCAACACATTATGAATGAACACAATTTAAGCTGAAAAGGTGATTTGTTATTGGTTGTTGGTTGGGTGAGAGTAAAATACATGAGATATTTGATGAAAAATAAGAAATAATCACAAATATCCAAATCCCTAATTTCAAAATTTGTATTCCAAAATTCAAATACCTTTAATTTCGAAATGAGATATGCATACCGTTTTGATTTTGATTTTGATTTTTTTTTTTTTTGCCTCCCTCTTCCATATGACTTATTCTTGTATACTAAATATTCTCCAACAAATTCCACATTCTGTTCGTTCCATAAATTTTTTTTTTTGTGAATACCATGTGTGATGAGTTTGAGTTGTTCAGGTAATATATAGAAAAGCAGCCTAAAGCCCATTTAATCAATTCCTTGCCCGAAAGTTAGGCAGTTTTTGGAAATCCAAATGATCCTGAAACTTTCAGGTGAATCACGCTTAGCCCCCGCTTCAGCAGTGCAATAGCCTTTTTAAAGGCTGCTTCAGTTATATGTCACATCAGCATAGATAAAATTGTTGGTCATACTTTCGTCATTTAGTGTAGAGAATCCTTGTGGCATGTGGCGTCTCATGTAGTTCATATCATAACATATCTTTAATTTTGGTATTGAGCTTTATGTCACTCTATATCATTGGGATCTTCCTCAGGCTTTAGAGGACATAAACCTTGGCTGGTTTGATCGTCAGATAATATAATTTGCAACTCACTTGATAACCTTCTTTGTTCCACTTTTAGTTTTACATCAGATGTTGGGAATTTCTTTTCTGGTGCAACTCACCAAATAACCTACGACTTGCTAATTTGCAGAAAAGAACGATTTTGCAATATATGCTGAGACTTGCTTCCAAAAATTTGGTGACAGAGTGAAGCACTGGATCACATTCAACGAGCCACATACATTTGCAGTCCAAGGTTATACCTATACTTTTGCATCTCCTCTGCAAGGAAGGAAATTCTTCTACCAAACCATACATACACTACACCATTTTGACATATATGCAACATCCGAAAACGTGTCGCTTTAACTCACATCACGTTACAATGGTCACGCACAACAATGCAACTGTTGCATTAGACCACGTTGCATATGCCTTGTTACAAAAATAATTTTCAACAAACAAAAAAGTTAGTGTTGCGTAAGAAAGTATTAACACGCAATGTGCAACACAAAGTATTATTGTTGCATTAGTATTAATCTTAAGCAATGCATTTTAAAGTTTCATTAAAAAAAAATTTTACAACAAGGCATATGCAACTCGAGCTAATGCAACAACCATTGAGTTGCGCAATGCAAATGCAACAGCCTTCGTATGCAACGCATTTTTAAAAGACCAGATATTATTAAAACATATGCAATATAAACATATGTGCAACAAGATCGTCGCTTGTCAAACAAACACTGTCTATTGTAGCATCCAAAAGACTACATTTTCATTCATAATCTCAACAAAAATTCATACACGTTCAATATTTATATATGACTAAAATGAGTAACTCTACACGTTCGTCTTTACGTCGGCAGAAAAGAGAAGTTTGGTGGTGTACTTAAGGAGGGCATCTTGGTACAGTTTCTTCAACCTCAGCAAAGCCTCAGCATGATGCTCAATGCTACAACAATGAAAAGCCAAAGTTACAAAGTTACTCCGATTAGTCAGAAATGTGATTGCATCATCAAATTTCCGTAAGAACGACAACAAACCTGGAGCCCAATCCATAAAGTCCACCCGATGCTGCCTGTTGCGGTGCATACCCATGAGCTCAATAAAGTCCACAACATAAACTGTATAGATACAAAAATAATTTAAAAATATCGGAAAAAAAAGAAGATAAAAGCAAACATGGAAAAAGAGAAGAGAAAAGAGAGATGGAGAAAACATGTTCTCAGAATACAAAATTCAAAAACTGAATACACCAAATTGAACAGCTTACCCTGATGACAAGTCCTTCAGATTGAGGTGATGATTAAAGATTTCATCTTTAAGATCCTTTAACAAACTTATGCCTGGGAATAAGAAACCCGGGACCATTATATCATCAATTTCCCAACAAGGTGTACCCTACATTTGTCTTGCTCCCTCAAAAAGTAAACCAGAAATTTACCTTTCTTGAAGAAACTGACCAAAAGCCTTGTGCGTAATTCCAAGCCCAGTGAGAAATCCAGCCGGATTTAGTCTCTCCTTGTCACTTCCTATATCGGTCTCTTCGGGCAACTTGTCCCATTTTAATGATACTCTGGATCCTCCAGAACTATCTGTGTGCTTCAAGTTACACTCTAATTATCCTTCCCTACAAGATGGACCTTGTATTAACAACCATATACATAATTCATTATGAATCTTGCAAGATATTGGACAATGCTAACCTGTTGGAGATAAATGACAGGATCTGCAGGCAGCTCCTCACAAATGGTTGCCATGGTCTATTGACATAACATTATTGATCATTCACATGACCACTTTTTAATTCGTAAAACCTAAAAACAACAACACATAATCAGACTAAGAACATGAAAGTTCAAAATGGTATCAGTAAATCAAATTGGCAGCGGAAAGGAGCCTAAAATCAGGAGACATGCCAATTATGTTCCAAGCAATTACAACTACCGTTTAGTACAACTACCATTTAGTACTTACCGATGCTTTATCCAACATGCTGAGGCGAGGCCAGCACCAATTACAAAAACTGGATTCCCCTGTAGGATAATATCACGGAAACAGGAAACATCAGATATAACTTGTCACACTTACCTTTGATAAAAGTTGGGACTTACACATGCTTTGGATCTGGCCAGTTTGTTGGTTACGGAGCAACTTCAGACTCTCTTTTTGGACGAATCGTATGCTCTCTTTCTCTTCCCTGGTGCCATCTGAAATGCAAACGTAGACTCAGGTTTTTGTAGACGGTGATCTGGACGAACCATATGTTAGGAGGATTACTTACCGGAATCAAGCGGAGAAGACAGAGATCTGGACGGAGTGCGAGAGGGAGGAGCTGTGCCATTGAGTGAAGCACGGGTCCAGTGAGGAGAGGGTGGAGAGAAGTTAGGCGGGCGGCGAGAAGTTAGGGTAAATTTCCATTTGGGCCAAATTGAAATTAAATTTTTAACTTATACCAATTTCAGATTATTCATTACCATTGAGCTGTTTGTTCTGGCCAACTTGCCTGTCATCTCTGTTTCAGTATTTCACAGTGAAACAGTGTTTTTGAATTCGAAATTATGTAATTGTCTTCCCAGGCACCAAACTAGCTAGCTGTCCACATCGGCATAATGTGATATAATTTCCGATGTCATAAAAGTCACTAGAATCCCTGTTGACGTGAATCAACACATGTCCAAGAATAAACGTGAATGCATCTCCCAAGTGGAATATGTCAGAGTGATAAGCAGTCTAATGTACTTGATGAATTGTACTATATCAGACAATGCTTACACTGTGAGTAGACTAGCGAGACACACGAGTAATCCAGTAAGTGCACACTGGAAGGCTATCGTGAGAGTACTGAAGTACCTACGATTTACTCGTAAGTATAGTCTACACTATACCAAATATTTGGAGGTCATTGAGGATTCAATGACTTTAGGCCACGAGTGGCTATGGATTCACTGTGGGAGAGGCAAATGTGTATTGGAAATCCTCAAACAAATTGCGAGAACCGAATCCATTTTGGAGGCTGAGTTCGTCACACTAGATAAATGTGGCGAAGAAGTTTAGTGGTTAATGAATATAGAGGAGGATATTCCTAAAAGGACAAAACATGTGCCAACAATGTGTTTACATTGTGAGAATCAATCATTGATTTCTTGGCACATAATGTTATGTATAATGGTTAGTCTTGATATATACATCAACGACATAATACCATTAAATAACTTCTCTGCACCTGAGTCATATTGACTATATGAGGTCCAAAGAAAATAATGCGAATCCGCTAACCAAAGGGTTAAGTAAGGACCTAATAGAGAAGTTGTCCAAGGGAATGGGTCTGAAGCCTTTTGATTGTTACTATCAAAACATAGGGTTAAGCCCTTTTGGAAATAAAGTCGAGGCAACGGAAAACCCTACCATGATGACTGGAGATCCCAAGAACTTGGTTCAAAGGGACCACCTAACTGCTAAGACTATGAGGTCACTGTGGGGGTAACACCCCAGTCCTATTCCCTGATAAACAGTGACTCCCGCACGAGGCTAAGCTTGGAGCTTTTAATGATTCTAGTAATTTGAATAGTGAGATTCAAATGGGTAATGCGGGATTACTTTGAGAAAGAATCACCTATGTGAGAGAGAAGTGGGGTCGCTTCAAAGGAGAATTCAAATGGCTTAATTCTTTAGAAACTCTTGCAGAACCAGGAAAGGGGTGTCATGACCAAAATGAGCCCACTAGTAAGAACTGAATAAGATCAGGATAATATCTGTGGGAACATGATTTTCGTTTACAGTATAAGACGAACATATCAAAGACAATCACGTCTACTGAATAGTCAGTAAAGAGATCATGTTATCCCAAGGGAAGGTTCAAGGGGTAACCTACCTATCATGTGCAGATATTATCCGTAGAAGCTATCACCACTTCGAGTCGAGGTTGATTATCGAGGATTATTGTTTTATTTGTTTTCACCACTCGATTTTCTTCATGTGGGGGATTGTTGGAAAATGTGTGTTTAATGGGTTGAAGAAAATGGTGGTGCGCCACATTTTACTTAATTGGAATTAATTTTTGAACCAAAGTCAAAGACCAAAGACTAAGTCAGTCTTCGGCAGTTGTTGATCATGGGACGGTTTCCACTCCTTCAGTTGGTTATCAACTCAGCAATATAAAAGGGAGTGAGTCCTTCCTTTGTGAGGCAGACACAAAAACACACAAAAATGAAATCCCACACACCCGACTACTTTTGTTTCTTGTATGTTTGTTTCGATCGGTGATAGCTGAAGGTCGAATAGGTTCGTACAGTAAGGCTACGGTGCTCAAGCGCTTGCTGTGATTCTTTCATCCTGGGAAGCTCATTGCCATCAGATCCAGCACCTAAGGGAGGCAATACAGCTTTAAGGACAGCGTCATTGACGTGACTGAATCGCCAACTCGGTTTGCTGTCCTATTACTTGTTCTGTTTTGCATGATCTGGTTTCTCAGATTGTTGATATTGATATATGCATGATCCGTGATATTTTATTTGCATGATCAGTGAATGTTCTGTTGCTCTCGGTTGCATGAATGTTCTGCTGTTCTGTTTCATTCAGCAACTTGCTGTTCTTTTCTTTGTTTGGTTCTAGCATGACATGTATGCTTACTCTGCTGTTCCTTAAAACTGCATGCTATTCAGTATTATTTACAGTAAAAGATGCTTAAGTTTACATATTTGTATGCTCAGTGTAGTTGCTGTTACTAATTGTTTTATTTTCGGATAAGTTCTGTTGCTCAGTTCATTCATCAGTGCTCTCTGTTTGATTTACTATTATATTCAGATACAATTATCCAACAGGAACTTCAACAACCACTCCTTCCTTGGGCATTGTGAAAAGCGCAAATGAGTACCTCTCCTTGCATCCGCTTATGGTCACTTTGTGCCTTGCCGCCTGCATTCTCCCGTTGCTCCATGCCTGCACGCGCATCGAAAAAAAGTATGACTAGAGTGAGCTGGCTACGGGTAAAAATGCGGAATTTGCCTTAAGAGTGTCACCAACAATGACCACAAAGCATCCTCGAGGAACCACAACTTGGGACCAAACTCCATCCTTGGACATGATTTCAAGCCCCTGTACATCATTCTGGCACAGAATGGTTAATGCATGTTTATCAGTGTGAAGCACCAATCCCACTCCAGCTCCAGATGGAGGCATATTGTATATCATCAATTGAAAAACAGATGAGGGTTTTTCAACGTAAGAATCGTAGCATCTTCCAGTCCCGTAGCTCTCAAAAATAACCTTTAGCACTGCCAAATTCAGCTGCAGCATCCTTGAGCTCATCCCACTCAGCGCATAGCTGCAAAAAATGGAATTCGATTTCAGACTTTACAATTCTAAATTTTAAGTAGAATTCAACCAAAGCAAGATTGAAGTTTCATTATTTGTACTGTAAGTTATATATAGAGAATAAATGGGAGAGTTGCCTATGTGGATGATTTATTTTACCAGAATTCAGGGTTTCCATTAGGCCAAAAGACACCAGTGAAAGCCTGAGAGGATTCGACGAGGTTCGCGTCGTCTATCCTAAAACTCTCCCGGAGTGGCACAGGTGATTCTTTGCCCATATAGCTGCAGTGAGGCCTAGAGCTTACATATCTTCTCTTGATATTATCCGGGAGACCAAAGAGGCTCCTCAGCTCTTCAAACATCTCCTCAGCGAGCTTCCATGTGTCGCTTTCGTTGCAGCGCAGAATGTGCAAGAAAACTACAAAGCGAGACACAAAATTTTATACAGGTTCACCCCACAATGGCTTTGTCCTGTTTGTCGCTGCTATTAGATTATGTGTTTTTTCTTTTGAGATAATACATCAAATAGAAACTCTATCTATTTATAAATGTGAATTTTCACAATAGAAGACACTTGATCTTCCTCAATTGATTAGCGGGCATTCTCACTCAATTGAGTCCTTCCACATATCAATGGTGGCTCCATTTACATCCCCTTATCAATGAGAGACCTTCCGCATCTCACAATAATTAGTCTTCATTTTCAACTCTTCCTTGTGTCGCTTTCGTTGTAGCGCAAAAAGAAGCACACCCATGTACTTCAGACGCCTTTCGGACCTTAGGCCCGAGCTTGGGATCTTCCAAGGAGAAGTCAATAACCGGAATCTGAGCACCCATTGAGGAGTTTTCTCTTGTTGTTGATTGTATCTCTTCAAATGTGAAGGCTGGCCCCTCTTGTTGATGTGAGCTTTCCCGCTTTGTTACGCCGGCTTTAGAGCATCTCCAATGGTGGACACTTGACGCTTTGGGCGCGTGCAAATGTCCATCATTTTGAGCATCCATAATGGAGGGACATTTGACATTTCTTTTGGGGTCCATTTTATACCTTATTTTTGACATAAAGTGGCATTGGGACGCGTGAAATGTCCATGTCCACCATTTAGAGCATTCACAATGGTGGACACTTGACACTTGCACGCGCCCCAAAGTGGGCATGCCCACTAGGCCTCGGCGTTGGGCCGGGTACGGGTCAGCCCTGCCCGAAAAAATTAGGGTCGGGTGGGCTTTAGATTTATTTAGTTATATATTGAACAGTAATCGGGTCGGGTACAAATTTTTAAAAAATTTAAACCCTAAGGGTACCCTCCTGATGGGTCAGACTCGGGTCAACCGGGTAGGGTCAACCGGGTCGGGTACATATTACCCTGCTTTCCAAAAAAAAGACATCAAAGTCAAACACAAACACCCCGGCTGCTTTTCAAAAAAACAAAAAACAAATGGCATCCCTAAATCAAATCAACAATCCTCGAATCCCTAAACACCATCATCCCTAAACCAAATCAACAACTCTTCTTCATATTCCTCTCTCTAATCCTCTTCAGTCCCCAACCAAGCTTCGATGCAGACACGCCTGGATCCCGATCCTCTTCCTCTCCTTCTCCCATCTCATCTCATCTTCTACCTCTCCGTCGCAAAAACTCTCTGGCGCGTCAACGGATTCGAGTACCAGAGGAGGTGCCACAAGCTCACTTTGAGCCTCGCCACCGAGAAGCTCAGGCAGTTGAACATGCGACAGAGCGGCCGTGGTGATGAGGAGGTTGAACATGCGGCCGTGCTTATTTAAAAATCAGAATTCGTGGTCGTAACTTCCAACCGTTCTCACCGCCAATTTCAGTGATGGCGATGGAGGAGATGGATTGTCGATGAAGTTAGATGAGAGTGAATCGAAAGAGAGAAACGGCGATGATTGAATAGTAATGCAGTTTTTAGCTAGGGTTTTTAAATAGGTCTGGACTGAATTTTTGGGCTTTATAAATTGGGTTTTAAGATACGGGTAAGGGTAAGGGTAAGGGTCGGGTAGGCGGGTCTGGGTCGGGTTTTATGTATAAGACCCTTACCCTGCCTATAGGTCACACGGGTGGGTCAGATTCGGGTTATATCCGGGTCCGGGTTGGGTTTCGGGCGGGGTCATATTCGGGTCGCCCTTTGACCCTCTCAGCAGCCGGGTCACCTGCCGAGGCCTAATGCCCACTATGGTGTCCACCGCCCACTTTGGGACGCGTGCAAGTGTCAAGTGTCCACCATTAAATGGTGGACATGGACATTTCACGCGTCCCAAAGCCACTTTATGTCAATAAGATATAAAGTGGACCCCAAAAAAAAATGTCAAATGTCCATAAACCATTGTGGATGCTCAAAATGGTGGACACTTGCACGCGCCTCAAAGCGTCAAGTGTCCACCATTGGAGATGCTCTAATATAATACAAACATTCAAATTCGGACCCCCAAAATTGATGGGTGCTATATTTGGGCCCCCCTTATTAAATGAAACTTAACAAACAACTCCAAGAATTAAATGCAGCTACTTGTTTTTGTTATCCATAACGACGTTGATTGAAGCAATTTGTTTAGAGATTTCAAATTTTCAAGACTTTCGCTTCTCAAAAGTCATATATGATTGAGCTACCTGAAATCAAACGTAAGACTAAATTTTATTTGTGTTAAAGTTAAGTAGTTTTGAATCTTAAGCAAGTCAAACTAAAATATGTATAATATTTGTATTTAAAACAACATTGTTTCTAAAATTATATCATACTTTTCATAAGTTATTGTAGTTCATAAAATCATTTCTAAACACTGGTTCAAAAGATTTTAGTCATTTCACCAAACCATTGAATTAGGTTAATTGGCTAGGTTTATTCTCTAAGAGGGGGATTGTAGTTGAGTTGGCTAAATTCTTAGCTTTATAATCAAGAGTGAAGGAGTTCAACCAACTCAATGCACTAATTCCACCTAATTTAGGTGTGAATTTTCTTTATCCCCGCCTAGAAATAGGTGTGGACTTGGTGGTTGTTCCTTTCGAATGGGGTGTTGAAGATGACTTCTACCGAGTAGGATGAGTCGAGTAAGCAGGTCAAAAACTACGACCATTGAAGATATGCTTCAAAGTCCGATGGAGTGGAATGAGACGCCGCATTATGGCTCGTGCTTTAGTTAGATACAATGTACTAGATGAGAAATAGGAATAATGAAATCTTGTACAAATTGTAAACCCACTATCAAAAAAACTGGCTAAGTTTGTTCTAATAACGAAATGAAAACAGTTATAACTCAGGGTATTCATTTGTTCTAATTTAAAGTCAACGGGCTAAAAAAGAAAAAAGTTACATTTACTGGCAATAATATCGAAAATGTGATGAGAAAAAAAATAGATTTGTTCAATTCAACTAGCTAGGTTTCACTTGATAAAAAATCGTGCATATTTTAGATTCACATCAATTTTTTTCCATTCTTCTTTTTATAGTAGAAATCAATTTATGTTGGCAATTATTCATTTGAAACTTTTGCCATTTTCATGGTTTCTTCGTCGCGAAGTCAACAATTCTAAACCAATCTGGATATGCATTTGGTGGTTTTATTTCGTATGGGCTTCATTTACTGACAAATGTGATAAAATGCCGATCACCTCAAAACTCTTCTCATTCATAAATCGGTTGTTGGATATTTTCAGGCAGATTTAACTTACACGCAACAAGTATAGCATTAATTATATAGAAAATGACAAAAGGGGTATAAACTACCACATGATGTTAAATTACGGTCAATACTATCAAATGACAATCAAAGGTCAAATTAAAATCAAATGACAAAAATAGATCATGAACTACCACTTAATGTCAAATCACAGTCCGAACTATTCAATATGACAATCAAGTGTCAAATTAATTTTCTTTCTTAAAAAAAATTAATTTTATTTCTTAAAAAAAATTAATTTTCTTAATAGACATGTTAAATTGACCAATGGGCACTATATAATTTCATCAATTAACTGTATCAATTACTGTTAAAATGATCAAATGAATATAAACACAAACTTTTAGTCTACAATTAAAATATTTTATAAAATATTTTTGATATATTCTTAAATTTGTAACAAAATATATCAAGAAATTCACATAACAAAATGTTTTAAGAAATTCTCATAATATTTTAATTTATAAACTAAGAAAATTAGTGTTGTGAAAACCGGACCGGACCGGCAGGTTCGACCGATTGGACCGGGAACCGGTTCGACCGATTGGACCGGGAACCGGTTCGACCGATTGGACCGGGAACCGGTTCGACCGATTGGACCGGGAACCGGTCCGATGACCGGTTCGGTTATGTGATCGGATCGGTTATGCAACGATTCGGTCAAATCCGGTCAAACCCGGTAAAAATTGGTCAAGACCCGGTCGGTTGAACCGGTTGACCCGGTGGGTTGACCCAGTTGACCCAATTTTTCATTAAAACGTGATTTGATCGGTTCAATCGGGTCGATTTGGTTTGAAAAAATATATATTTAATTTGAATTGGACAAGACTCGAACCTGGTTTTCCTCTATAATTATCCCCTATCCTTCCACCAAGCTAAACATGATTCTTGTTTTATTATTTGTTTCAATAATGTATATTCATTTATCAAATCTATAAAATTTATTACTTACTATCAATTTAGCTAAAATTCAATTAGTTTTAGAAATCCCTTATTGTTGTGACTTACAAATTAAGACTAAAATTGTTATTGTTGTATTATTGATTTGTACTTTATTAAATTCTAAATTTGTTATGCTATGTTATTGTAATCAGATCATAAACATGTAATATTTATTCAAGTCATAAATATGTTAAATTATAATATCATATATATAAGTTTATTATTTTATTATTTTTAATTCATGCGGGTCTAACCGGTTCGACCCGTTTGAACCATTGACCCATCGACCCAGTGACTTGACCGGTTCGATGACCGGTCCGGTTTTAATAACACTAATTTTGATTCATGTAATACTTTACATCAATTAATGAATATTTTCAAGAGTCCGGTTCTAATTTTAGTTTGGGTAGAAAAAATGTGTCTTAATTCTTCAACAAACTTTAATTGATGTAAAGTGATCAAAAAAATCAAAATAAAATTTTTTTAGTTATAAAATAAAAATATATCAAGAAATTTTTATAAGAAAATGTTTAAATTATAGACTAAAAAATTGTGGTATATTCATTTGATCACCTTAACATCAATTGACACCGTTAATTGATGGAGTTATATAGTGTTTGTTAGTAATTTGTAATATGTCCATTACGAAAATTGAATTTGACCCTTAAAAAATTGAATTTGACCATCAATTGTCATATTGGATAGTTCTGACTGTTGTAGATGGTAGTTCATGACCCATTTTTGTCATTTAATTTTAATGTTACCCTTGATTGTCATTTCTGATAGTTTTGACCGTAATTTGATAGCATGTGATAGTTCATGACTCCTTTTTGTCATTTTCCCTTAATTATATACTCCATCTGTCCCTCAATGTTTGTCCACTTTCCTTTTTGGGCGTCCCCTAATGTTTGTCCACTTTCATTATATATACAACCCAATAATCAAATCAATCATCTCTTTCCTACCAAATTATTAAAAAAATTGTACTTTCAATGATAAATAATTAATATTTTGTGTGCGGACCCACCTCCACATACACTTTTCTCATTTTTCTTCCCTCTTCTTCTTCTCTCACCGTCCTTTATTTACTTTTTTTAATTAGCGTGCCGGTTGTCCTTTTGGACAAATAATGAGGGACGGAGGGAGTACCAAATAAGAGACAAGTTGATTATGATGTGCATTTTCTTTTCAGGATACAATTATAGAAGTCGGAAATTTCAAGTGTTATCAGTAAAAGTAACGACGTGGTGCACTGGAAAAAGGGTGTAGTGAGTGTTTTTGTCGCAACGAGGAAACTTCTGCATTAAAAGGAGGAAGGAAACGGCAGACATGATCCGCGTTTCATGGTGAAGTGGCAAGAGGCTCTTCTTTTTGGATTTAAAAATTCTATCCTTTAGGACTTTTTTATATAATGGGTACAACAACTCAAAACAGCACAATGTATATGATTATACCTTTATTATTATGAGGAAAATTAATGATCCCATGATTCGAATCCGGAGTGTAAGTATATATAACCGACTTCTTAACTAACAGGTCACCATCCATGTTAGTCATTTAAGACTTTTAATTGAGTATCTAATTTTAAATTACTAACTCATTTTTTTAGCTTAAAAATAAAATATTTAAATAAAAATATAATTACATAAACATTATATATAATTATTTTCATCATTTTTTGTTGTTCTTTCATAGTATGGGCACTTAAGTATATATCATCGCTTGTTTTGATCCAGCAAAGCACAACGTAGATTCAAATACCAGAACACATAAAGTCACAACTAATTGAGTTTCTCAACTGTCCAGCCGACGAAGATCAAACCACACCGGCGTAGATTTCGAGGGCATCTTCCCTGTTGTTGGACTGAACAAAGTAAGATACGTAGTCTGTATAACTGAATGGCTTGTAGAGGATGGGATGCTCATTGTCAACCAGCTCCTTAGGAACCTCAACAAACACTCCTTCTTTAGGTAATGTGAATAGCCCACATGAGTACCTGTCCTTGTTTCCGCTTATTGTCACTTTGTGCTTCACTGCGTGCATTCTTCCGTTGCTCCATGCCTGTGTGAAAGAGTAGACATATAAGTTGCATGAGATGATAGTATGTCACTGTCGGATCTTGCTAAAAAAAATAAAAAGTTGTATATATAAAGATTTGATATTGATTAGTAGTTGGATTAGGTCGGTCCAATTGTCCAAAAGGTGTGATAGAGTAATCAAAACTTCCAATTGTCCAAAAGGTGTGATGGAATAATCAAAACTAGCTCACCTAGCAACACCTACCAAGTTAATTAGCAGGTAAGAGTTAATTCATGTTTAAATTTCTTTAATTGGACGTTTTTTTCAAGAGAAAATACTATTTCATACGATGACATTGTTAGAGAATATATTATTTGCATCAGATATTCATTGCATATATCATGTATGTTCTCTCAGTATTGTGCTTACCATACACGGTCTATCATGTACTGTATATATTAACGTATTTGTCACATATCAATATACAATTCACATTCATAACATGGTATCAGAGCTTTGATTGAAATCTTTTTCGTTTGATTTTTTGTTTTCTGGTATCAGGATATTTCAAGAATATATTATGAGAGTGCAAAGTAAAAAAAGCGGACAATTTACCTTGAGAACGTCGCCTACGACGACAAAAAAACATCCATGAGGAACTACAAGATGGGTCCAAACTCCATCCTTGGACATGATTTCAAGCCCCTGTACATCATTCTGGCACAGAATGGTTAATGCATTTTTATCGGTGTGAGGGACCAGCCCCATTCCAGCTGCTCCAGATAGTGGTACATTGTACTTCATCAGTCGAAAAACAGTAGAGGTTTTTTCTGCAAAAGATTCGTAGCAGCTTCCAGCTCCGTAGCTTTCGAAAATGACCTTTAGCATTGCCAGATTCAGCTGTAGCATTATTGAGCTCATCCCATTCAGCGCAGAGCTGCAAAGAATTAATTAAAATACCAGTGTAACACAACTGTACAAAATAATTACCTTTTGTTGCACAAAAATGCATTGTTTTATACAAAAGGTTCCATTGGCGAAAATTGCCTAAAATGGTGTGAATTAACAGTTTATATATGGAATTCAAACCTTACGAATTTTAAGGAAAATTAGAGGTAGAAAAGTTTCGAATAAAATTAGAAATAGGGTTGAATTCAACTGAACTAAGCTAGTAAACAAGATTGAGGTCTCATTATATATGGTAAGTTAATAAAATGAAGAAGAAGAAAAAAAAAACGATGAAAAGTCACAGTGGGAGAATATAGTAAGTATTTATTTTACCAGAATTCAGGGTTCCCTTGCGGCCAAACGACACCGGTAAAAGCCTGAGAGGATTCGACTAGGTGCGCGTCATCGATCCCAAAACTCTCCTGAAGCGGCACAATTGGATCCTTACCTAAATAGCTGCTGTAAGGCCTTTTGCTTATGTATCTCCTCTTGATATCATCCGGGAGATCAAAAAGGCTCCTCATGCCTTCAAACATCTCCTCTGCCAGACTTGGCGTACCACTTTCGTTGCACCGCAGGAGGAAGCATCCATGCACTTCACAAGCCTCTCGGATCTTAGTCCTCATATCGTTGTTTTCGCCGCAGCCACCATTTGCCGCGTTTGGCCCAAGCTTCAGATCTTCCAAGGAGATTTCAAAAATCGGAATCAGAGCCTCCGCACCCATTATTGAGAAGCTTTTTGAGTTTTTGACCTTGAGATTTCTCTCTATGCCAACTCCTGCTTGTTTGTTAATTATATATAATGTCCAAATTCGAAGGCTGAGCTCTTGTTGATGAGCTTTGGTGCCCTTTATGATGCATTAGATTATTTAAATTCGGAACCCTTAAAATTGATGATTAGTATATACTCATCTGGCCCCCCCTTATTAAATGACACTTAACAAACCACTCCAGAAATTGAATGCTGCTACATTTCAATATATCCATAACGGCATTGATTGAAACTTTTTGTCGAGATTTTATAAATTTTCATGAATATGACTTCCATATATAAGTATTTAACTTCAGTATCCATAAAGGCATTTAAATTTCCAATATACTTGGTTTGGTTTAGTTTCGTTTAAGTTCATCACTAATTTATATTTTTTATTTAAACACTTAATTTAAGTTAATCGTCCGTTTTTTTATAGATTAAGAGTTAAATACTATAGTCAAGTATTTAAACTAAATCACCAAGTTCGTCAATTCAATTTGCCTATATAAATCAAATTGAAGTTTTCTATTCACTTCAATTCCTTTTACTTTAACTGAAACAAACACTCTCTACGTCTCGGTTTTTTAGTTGAAATTTTCATTGTGAATTATTTTTCTTATCTACTTAATTCTTTGTTTAAGAACGCACTCTAAAGTCTCAAAGTCAAAAGTACCCTGCCAAACCATCACAGATGACATCAAAACATTGGACTTAAAAAGAGCGAACAGAGTTGCCTCGGTGGTAGGTGCTCCTCCGGTGTTATTGATCTGGGCTCAAGTCCTTCTATCGAATAAATACTAAAATATAACCACTAACAGCCTATCAAAAAAAATATTGAACTCAAACGCGGTTCAACACGACCACCGAAAGGACATGTTGCAACTCGGAGTGCCGACTCTCTCTAATGTGAGATTTAAAAAATGATTATAAATAGTTGAAAATTTATTAGACAAGATATAAAGAGCTGAATAATTATTTATTATAAGCAAAATTGAACATACGATTAAATTTTCATCTTATTTAAATTAAACATGAATAAATTAATAATATGTCACTGTAGACTTTGAACTTGTTAAAAAATTTGAGTCTATTATTTTTTTTAAACAATTATTGTATATATTAGAAATATACTCCTAATATAAAAGAGATATTTGAAGCTTTTGACTTTGATACTTGATATTCAGTTTCTGCTTCTTTTTGTTTTTTAATGCAAATGTGAGAAATTAAATTAAATTAGCTTTTATTAGGTCTTACTCTAGAGTCTACATCTACACAAGTGTCCAAAGCATAAGGTTTACTTTGCTATTATAGGGTAGTTGGGGACAAGAACAAATAATTGTATATTTTTAGACAATATAGTTTCATGGACATGTTAAAGATATTGACCTTTTATCGGTAAAATAAAATCATGTTTATAATATTAATTAAATAACCTTGTATGGACAAAAGTACTAGTACATGTATATAATTAATTTAAATAATTAATTTTACTAGGTTTTTACGTTTTTACTCATAGAATTTGGTACTCAGTAGAACTTTGTACCAGGAGTAAAGTATACTAATGTTGGATGTCTCTAACATTACTTATGATTTTATTTTGAAATTTAAAGTAGAGATAGTTTATTTTGTAGAAGCATTTAATTTGATTTCTGGGAATAGTGTTGACGTAGCAGTGAATTGATTGTTTATGTAGGAATAGCTGGAGGTGACGAATGCCAGTTAAATTGGAGCTGGACAAATCCGTTGACATATGTATTTCTTACTTTTATTTTATTTGATTTTTAATACAGGTTCGAATTGCATACTAAGTATTCTAAAATCTAAAATAATTTAATACGTATTTTTTTTAATGGAACAAGGTAGTACAGACCAGGACACAACACAATAACGAAGAAATTACAACAATTTCAACCGGAAAAATAACAACACTCAGGAAAACGTGGAAGCGCAATCCATATATGAGTTTGGTAATCCAGTAACTGTTGCAACGTCTTCACCCAGGAAGGTCCCAAATCCATAACGCACCACGGTGGTCAAACAGACAAAGCGAAGCTTCTGATGTCAACTGAAGTCCCAACCACAATTTCTACAAAGCAGACACTTAAGGCCATGATCCGCGGTTAAGATCAAAGAGTGAAACCGCAATAAATTGATATAGTGATAAGCAAGTACACTATAGTGATATGATATGATATGATTGCATTAAATTTACCTGATTTACACGATCAATCAAAATTTATCATACTCTGAAAAGTAAGATCCTAGAAATTACACATCTAAAAAGAATGTGCCAGTGCATAGGAAAAAGGGAGTAGCGAGTGTTTTTGTCGCAACGAGGAAACCAATGCATTAAAAGCATTAAAACGGCAGACATGATCCGCGTTTCATGGCGGGACGGCAAAGTGTCCCCGATGCACCACGATATGATTAAAACCGAAGCCTTTAGCAATTACAAAATACTAACTGTATTAAAAATAAATTAATATTTCAATTAAACGAAAATATCTTTTATTTATTAGATCTTGCTTAATAAAATTTTGATTTGGACGACAGTTAAGTAATAAAAAAACGACAGTTAAGTTAATGTTGACGGACAAGGTGTTAGGTAAACGTTATATCATTAACTAGAGAAAAAGAAAACGATGGTATTAAAATAAAATAAATTTATGTAAGCATTGAGTCTACATCTGTATTTAAATCATGTCCGTCATGTGTAATGTCGCCTTACGAATATATTTCACTTTCAATCAAAATGTCATTAAAAAATTTAAAGTTTTTTTTTCAAACTTCTTCTCCCTTATTTTATTAAATGAGGACCAAAATGCCTGGTGCATGACTCTTACAAGAGAAAACCAAGGATGCCAATACCCTTGGCACGAGCACAAGTGGAACCCCGGCGTCAGTTTCAAGTTTGGGATCCGCAAGTAACTACAATCCCGTCGACGATTCTTTTTATGTCAGCCACAATGAGATTACAGGCTCATCTCTGGTTAGCGAGGTTCTCACTGGTCGACATAATTTCATTTCCTTGAAGAAGGCGATGGAGATTGCGCTCTCCGCCAGATTAAAACTCGATTTTGTGTTAGGTTGCCACTCACGTTCAGGTGATGATGATCCGATGCTCGCAAAATGGCAACGTTGCAACGATGTTGTGATGTCATGGCTTATCAATTATGTTTCTAAGTAGATTGTCAGCCAAATCTTACATGCTGATGATGTAGCAGCAGCTTGGCAAACTCTTCATGTCACATGTATGCTGGCTCTAACATCTCTAGGAAATTTTCTTTAAAGAAGGATATCTGTAATTTGTTGCAAGGAGACATGGATATTGCTTCTTATTTTGATAAATTGACAAATTATTGGGAGGAGTTAGACGCTATGCGTGGTAAGAGATGAAGTGTTTTGGGTAATTATTGTGTTGCGTCTAAGCAATTTGACAAGAAAATAAAAGTATTTCGTTCAGACAATGGGACTGAATTTCATAATGGAAATCTGCAAAGTTTCTGTAAAGAACATGGAGGCATACATCAAACTAGTTGCGTCTACACTCCGCAACAAAATGGAGTCGTAGAGCGCAAACATCGTCATTTAAGTAGTTCGACTGCGACAGTGCGACTACAAGCAAATTTGCCCCAAGTTATTTTGGGGCGATTGTGTATTGACCGCCAGTCTTTGGTTGTCTTGTGTATGCTGGTACTCTCAAATATGATAGGGACAAGATGGACCATCGATCAGTTGCTTGTGTTTTCCTTAGTTACTCGCCTACACAAAAGGGATATAAGCTGTTATATATGTCTTAAGAGTCATAGAATTTTTGTGAGCAGGGATGTCACATTCTATGAAGACATTTACCCATATTATGTAAGAAAACAAGTGTTGATAGAGGTACTTCAAACCATATTCATATGCCTTTACCAGTCTCATTTCCTAATGATGAGTTAATTGTTCCACCGCCTAATAGAGCAATTTCTACTCAGAGCATGCCTACTATCATAAATCAAGATGACATTACTATTAGCTCTGATGTGAGGAATGAACCTCAGGAATTGCGCAGGTCCACTAGACCTACTCGTTGTCCCTTTTGGCAAAAATATTTTGTGTGCACTTAGGTGGCCAAATACACCTCACCTCATCCACTGTCTCACAAGTCATCTCTTACTCCAATTGCTCACCAACTCATGCAAGTTTTCTTACTCAATTAGACACCTGCAAGGAGCCTTCTTCTTATTAATATACACAAGCAAAAGGTGATCCAAAATGGCAAGAAGCGATTGAAAAATTAAATTAAAATAAAATAGTAGGGTTTTACCCTCAGTAGCGATATCCGATCAACTACTACAATCTTTGCAGTCTTCAGAGCTAGATTGGTGTTCCAGCTAAGTCGATTGTTGATCTATCGTATTCAATTTCTCTGGTCATGTCAGGAACCACCGATGGAACAATCATAAACATTTAAAGTTAAATAGAAGATCTAGTCTTATTTACTGTTTGGTGTGTAATTTTAGCGTGTTATGCGAATTCATTTGGTAGATTTACTACTATTTTTGTAAGCAGTGATATATATATATAACCAAAATGTTTATAGAAAATATAGTAAAGTCATTTTAGCTATGTGATTGACATGTACATTCTGATTTTATAATTTATTCTTAACATATTGTTAACAAAAAAATTGCGTTTATCATTCATATATATTTATTTAAAGTATGCGGTATTATTATAATTGTTAACTGTATCCGATAAAAGAGATCTTAATAAAGCATTCATGCAGCATTGCCATTTACACTGAATTTAAAAGATGGATAAATAAGGTATATGATCTGATTCATATGATTATAAACCCTATAAATAGCACATATATATATATATATTCCATACTCAAATTCAAAGCTAATTTCTTTCGACAAAAATAAAAAGAAAGACAATAAAATGAGAGGGTTATTGTGTTCATGACTCTTATTTGTTTATTGCTATTTCGTCACCAATGGTAAAATTCATGTTCGACTCTTTAACAGATCAACTACACTAGTTGATATGATAGAACAATGTTGGTCGAGTGATGACGACTTAGGTCCACATACAGTCAAATTCAACTTGTTTTATGAATTTCAGTTCAATCCAAATTTCTGGGGATCAACTAAATTTCAATGCAAAGTGAAGTTCGGCAATGAAGATTGGAAGTATTTTGTCGGATACCACCAGTATTGGCGTGATAGAGGTATATGCACAGTGTGTGACTGGGATGTAAGTGAAACTCGAGCTTGTCGCGTAGCTGATGGATTTTGCATCAATTATTAAGCCTTTTGTATCGCAATATACAAATAAATAAGTATAATAAAGTTAATTTTGGTACATTCTTTAGTATATTACTAGGAAAAGGATCTGGTGCAAAGTTAATTTTTTGGTATAAAATACAAACTAATCATATCCCTTGATCTTATGGTTTGAATGTATGAGATTAAATCTTGATTTTTTGGTATTTTTCTTGGTGACGAATTATAAAATAAAACTGACGAATTATGTCGTCTTTTTCATTTTTCGGCTCGAAAAGTGACGAACTATAAAATAATTTTGACGAATTATAAAATGATTTTGACGAATTTTATATTTTGTACCAAAATTTGATTTTGTACCTATTTTGACCCATATTACTGAACTGAAAAAAAAGATAGAATCAACGAATAAAATAAAATAAATTTGACCAATTACGCTTATTTCAGAGTTGGTCAAAAAGATCACCTTCTTGTCAGTTTGACCAAGACTACGGCAATCCTACATAATAGATAAATATGACTTGATATAAATTTCTTGATTTAGGACGTCGAACAATTTTAGTTGAATATTTGACAAGAAGTTACAAATAATTTGTCTAATGTACTAAAAAATCACCTAAGTTTTAAGGTTGTTGAAGGCATCACATCTGTGCCGCACCTCACCTTTCTTACCTGTCTTAACCTTGTAAACACTAACTTTCTCCATGGCTCTAGCAAAGTCCTTGAAAAATGCAGCCTGGTTCGAGGCGTATAAATCGACGAACCCCTTCGTCCGATTGTCCACCGTCATGGCATGATCCGATGCCAGCAACCCAAGCCCCCTCTGCAAGTTCTGGTAGTACATATTGTCAAATTTCCCTGGAGTCATCACGTCGTTGAATGCTGATAAAGACTGATCCTTCTTGTAATTCGCACACAATTTCCTTAAGGCTTCGGCGTATTTTGGGTAGTACGCCGGGTCGGATTCGGTTTTCTTGCTGTAGTTGAAAATCCGATGGCTGAACTGGCTGCAATGCGAGAATCCGATTGTGTGAGCCCCAAGTAATGCGACGAGTTCCTGAACTGTGAACCCTTTAGAAGCGAAAAAGGCTATGATTTGATGCATGGACATATTTGGCTTAGCCACATTTCCCGCCACTCGCGACACATTGGACTCTAGCCCATCTTTTCGGCCCAAACGGATCGGATAAAACGGCCCGCCAACCATAGTCACAAGGTCTCGGGCCGCAACAGCTAAAATGTCGGAACATGAAACAATGTTAGGACATTCTAGCTCGAGGCTCGTCTTGACCCTTGTAACCACATCAAACCCGTCTCCAGGGAGGGAGAGATTATCTTCAGCGTCACGCTCCGCCTTGTTGAAGGCATTGGACGTGATTAGAATCGAGGCGTCGCAGCCATCCACCATGCAGTCGTGGAAAAAGAGGCGAAGGGTGGCGGCCGCCGTGGTTGGAGACGCAGTCTGCTTCTCCGTGATCACATTTTTGACTATTTCATGGAATCTTGGACATGTCTTTTGGTAGTAGTTTTCTGTCAATTTTGATTCGGTTTTCGAGAAATTTGAAGAAATTCCAAGCAACAGAACAACAAGCAACATGAAGTGTGATTCCATTTGAGCAAAGGGTCATCAGATTTTGGTGAACTGTGAGTTTTATAGCTCCTCGAGTTGCACATTTTTATTAATAGAAACTTACATTTTTCATCATCTCCGTTGCCAACTTTGGTGGTCGCTGTGGAAATGTTGAGCCTCAATTTTCTCCTCACCATTCCATCTCTCACTGTTATTATAGATGCTTTCATGACCAGTAAAGAAAATATCATTCCCTAATTTAATTTTTTTTCTTCTTCTTATTTGAACGTTAAATTTGTTGTGATCTAAAAAATGATATTTTTTATAAAAAAATTATGATAACTCTGGCATTTGAATGTAAAAAAAACGACACTATTTCGATTTGTATAGTTTTTTGGAATATAATAAAATAACGTCGTTTTTACTCTCTCAATATTTTAATGGGCTTTCATCATTATAGTTGGACGAAACCTCATCAGTTGATCATCTTCACAAAGCCTAACGACCATGTCCTTGGGAAGAGTCACCATAACAATCCTACTCATCGGACCATAGTCCCACCCAGTCGATGGCATGACCAAAACATGCCCTTCTCCGAAAAACGGCTCGAGATAATACGACACTCTAACCGGACCACACCCGTCATCAAATACGGCTCGTTTCGAGTCCTCCAGCCCTTCTAAATTAGCACAAATTAGATTGCTACCATCCAAGGAAGGATGGTACTTATTATCATTATGTTCTAGCCATTCCACCAAATCCATGACTCCCTCGTTGTCCATGTTCGACACGGCTTGACTAATCGCCTTAGCCGCTAGCTCGAACCCGACGCCCTTTTCGTTATGGACCACTTTGTTATACACATAACAGTTGCCAAAGTACCCTTTGTCCAACCCCAACACCTTCCTCACGTCTACGCAAATCGACATGTCCATCAGCTCATCCTTAAGTCCCCTGACCCGACTAATACATGCCCAAAACAGTCCACTCAGCGCGTCGAAAGGCGATAACCCAACGCCCACTTCCACTTCGGATCCCCGAGCCGTCTCCATCACGGCATGAACCATCTCATTGGTGAACTGAAGGCTTACGGTTGCTATTTCTTCTCCGGACGTGGTCAATGGTGACAAATTTTTAGAGGATTTATAGTGGTTGATCAAATGGGTGCAAGGCTTGTGGCCAATTTTCTTGTTCCCGGGCCTTCGTGGCGGCAGCCGATGGAAGAAGGGCGGACAGGCCATTTTTCCGGTCAGGGCTGTGTCTGCCCACGCTTTGATGAACATTGCTGTGGTTGTTGGGTCTGCTAGAAGATGAGTGCAACTTAGTCCTATTGCTACTCCTCCCTCTTCAAACTCAGTAATCTACCAAAAAAAGCAAGTCCAAAATTAGTTAGATATAGATATAGAGTAGCGCTCAAATGAATCACACAATAAAATATAAATTTATAAGATTGAATTTGCATCTTTCATCTTTGTAATTTGATCTAAAATGCATATTCCCAAGTACAAGTGTATTTTTATCTTCTTCTTTTTTCCATGAAAGTGCAAAACGATAAAAAAGATAGTCGAACAGAAACACAATATATTTACCTGGACGTAGAAGGTAGACCAATAATACGTCTTATAAAACATATCCTCCCAATGAATAAAATTCTCAATCTCCTTCCCTCGATCCATATCCCTTAAACATTCCTCTACGCTACCGGTGGCGGTAGCCTCCACGGTCCTGACACCGGCGTCGTTACACTTGATCATCCAATGTCCATTCTCATCTCTGACCAACCTTCCGGTCACCATAGGATACCAACTCAGCATTGCAGACAAGGACTCCCTCAACCGGCTTGTCAACTCTCCCGTAGAGTATTTTCCTGGTCGTGTACGATAGTAGTACACGGCCTTTAAGTGGTTGTGCTCCATGGTGCGGTCCAGGACGGAGAAGTCGTAGACCTTTCCTCGTTGGACCGGCTTGGTGCTCACCACTGTCCGCTTGCAAATGCGCGTGACTTGAACCATCGCAGCTAGATGATGTGCTTAATTAGACTCGAGTGTTTGACATGATGCGACGGCGATCATTTTATATCAAGAGAGCCGAGCTAGTTTTAGATTCATGTGTAAAACTAACTTGAGAAACACAACTATTGCATGAGCTTGTTTCAAGGAGCATAACAAAAGAGCGCATATTTATCCCAATTGTTAATTCGGTTGAATTCATTATTAATTTTAATACAGTAACATCCAGTTCTGTCTCATATTTACTTCTCTGATTAATGAACTTGATGCACGTGCATTTTGAACAAAAATGTTCCTCAGAGCATCCCATCATAGTTTTTATGATCATAGAAAAGTACCATGTAGATGATCAAAAAAATCATGCACCCACACCATGATCTTTTTTATCATAGATTTGATCATCCCATGAATTTTTGTAAAAAAGATCATCTCATGATCAAAAAAATGGATTTGATCATGAGCCGCGAACCTATCGCAACGCGACAAGTGTTCTGTGTAAGAAACAGTACAGTTTTTATTTTGATCTTGCAACGAATATATCTTCTAAATTACAAAGTAAAAAAAATCAAAATAAATACTAATATTCATAATTTTTTGAGCTTTATAAAGCGAGATACACTTTGATATATTTTTATTAATCTTAATATTTATGAGCTATAATTTATGTAGTGATGAGAGAGAATGATGATGAACTTTTTATTTGATCATGAACGGGATGCATGTGATTGAAAAAATCATAAGGAATGATTAGATGAGAGAGATGAATGTCATGATTTTTTTATCATGATGGGGATGCTCTTAAAAATTTATTTAGTGGCACTATCAAAAAAAAATATTTAGTGGCACTTTTTGAAAAGATGGCAACGCGTATGCAAATAGTTAATATCAGGTACAAAATTGATTTTTGGTACAAAATATAAAGTTTGTCAAAATCAACTTATAATTCGTTACTTTTCGAGCCGAAAATTGAAAAATACGACATAGTTCGTCAGTTTCATTTTATAATTGAAATCTCATCCAAATCAGGATTTAATCTCATCCATTCAAATCACAAGATCAATGGCTATGATTAGTTTGTATTTTGTACAAAAAAATCAACTTTGTACCTGATCCTTTTCTTTAGCCAACACATGCAAAATTAAATTTGTTTCACATAAAGGAAAAGATCAGGAGCAAACGTGAAAACTACAGACTGACGAATTATGGTATACTTTGTACGAACTATATCATAATTCAAGAAAGTGTCTCATAATTATTAATTTGCTTACATAAAATCATGGCATAGTTTGTATAAACTGTATCATAACTGATCAATTTGTAATTTGCATCAAAAATCAATTTTGCACTTGATCTCGACTCTCATACAATTTCATAAATTCAAAACAAAAAAAATTGAGCTACGCAACAAAGTTAAGTCAGACTATAATGGGCAGGGCCTGAACTGGGCTATAACGGGTTAGCCCAACCAATAGATAGATGAAATTACTATTTTTGCTCCGTCGGTTCGTTCGGGTGAGATCGGTTTACTGGGATTTCATCGTCTTCAAATCTACAATCAGAGAGCGACTCCGAAGCAGAAGTTGTGGTGGCACGATGGTGGGAGATTCGAGCTCATGGTCGCGCGCGCTGGTCCAGATCTCGCCGTATACTTTCGCCGCAATCGGCATCGCAGTATCGATCGGTGTTTCAGTACTCGGCGCTGCCTGGTACAATGTTTTTCAGTGCGATTGCATCGGTTGTGGTGCTTGGGAGATCGATGATGAGCTGATTTTATGAACGTGGTTTTGCAGGGGGATTTATATCACGGGAAGTAGTTTGATTGGTGCTGCGATTAAAGCTCCGCGTATTACTTCTAAGAACCTTATCAGGTAAAAAACAGAATTTTGTTTTTTAGGGTTTTGTTGGAGCTTGATTTTAGTTTGGTAGCAGATATTTTGTTCTTAGGGGGTTTTCAACTTGGTTCTGCCGTTTAAAACAGTAGGTCAATATCAATTCTGGCCTCTTTGCTGCATCTAATTTGTTAGATTCTTAATTTTTTTTCTTTGTAGATACTGTGTCTTAGCATCTGTTCTATATAATCATCGAATATGAATGTTTTGAAGGAATAAATGGTGGCTGAATATCGAATGTAAATCAAGTGAGACCTTATCATGGAATGTGAATGTAATACTAGGGTTGTTTTTGCCTGACTTCATGGCCATGCGTCTTTGGAGTCCGTGTCAGAAAGTTATGGTCTATATTCAGCAGTAGTCCCTGCATATTTTAGAGTCTGTGTGGGTTAGTTCATCCCAGCGCCTTATTACTGTTTGGTTGGTTCCTTATAAGAATCCTTAAACAAAAGGGTAACCAGCCTTAGTTTTTTCTATCGAGTGAAAGAAAACAAGGACTTATTTGGCATATCGTTCAATCAATTGAGTTCTATACATTTGATTTATATGCTTGTTTGGTTTTTCCAAGTATGCAGCCTAAGTTGAGCTATCTATTATACACTGTACACTGTGTACGGTGTAGTTTATTTGGAAGAGACCTGACTTGGAGCAGCTTCAGTTAAATCATCAAATCTCTCCATTTTGTCCTGTCAGAGTAGATGTGTTTTGCAGTTTAATCCCACATACCTTATTTATGTATTTTGACGATGGATGTAGTTGGTAAAAATATTAGGCTCATAGAGCAGAGCACACTAGTCCAACTGATATTGATTCTTCCCGTCTCAGTGTAATTTTCTGTGAAGCTGTCGCTATATATGGTGTTATAGTTGCCATCATTCTTCAGACGAAGTTGGAAAGTGTTCCAGCATCAAAGATGTATGACGCGGAGTCTCTTAGGGCAGGATATGCAATTTTTGCGTCTGGTATCATTGTGGGTTTTGCAAACCTCGTATGTGGGTAGGTTCTTCTCTCGTTCTCTTTTGATACAATAACATTCACCTGCTGTTTAAATTTAAATATCTTCTTGATGGCTTACTATATGCATCTGTCTGTCAACTAGGTTATGTGTTGGTGTAATCGGGAGCAGCTGTGCTTTATCTGATGCTCAAAATTCCACACTATTTGTGAAGATTCTTGTAATAGAGATCTTTGGAAGTGCACTTGGTTTATTTGGAGTTATTGTTGGAATCATCATGTCGGCTCAGGCAACATGGCCCTCGAAAACAGGTTGATGTAATTTTCTCACGAGCAAGGAACAAAGTTGACAATCTACCAGAACATCTTAGGAGTAAACCGCATGCTTGAAAATCAGTCTGGTAATTTTATGCCCTCCTCTTTGTAAAGTGTAAACTTGAAACATATGCTATTTCCATCGACCACATTAAGCTATGTGAAATAAAGTCCATGTGCGGATATCAGTGTCATTTTTTCATTATCTTCGATGTATTTTCTTGTGTCTACATCATAAGTTACTGTTGTTTCTTTTCATTATCCTAGGTGTATTTTTCTTTGGTTTTATCTGAAATCATAATTTTCAGTTTTGACTGGCTAATCAAAAAGATGTTATTATACAATTTTGTCCTCTCAGTCCACGTGTCAACATGCCAAAGGTGGATCAATCATTTATTCAACAAAAAAAAATTCTGTACTACTTCCTGTGAATTTGGTTTTACAAAATTTGGATTTCCAACTAACAAATTACATATGGATTTTAATTTGAACTTCACCCGTGGAACCTGGAATAGGAAGTAATGGCTGACAAAACAGAAATACTTACCAGGAATGAAAATCCTAAAAGAAGAAGAAAAAGGCGATGACGAAGCTTATTTTGATACCAGCAGTGTTTTAAGTTTCAGGGCATTGTCAGCAACAAGAATCAGACTATCTCCGTCTCTAATCACTTCTATGTCGTCCACCTCAACGCCTTCTTCTGTCGTAACTCTGGTAGCATTGATCCCAAATTTTCTGTTGCCTATGCGCAGGAGCTCCTGGATAGATTCAGGCAGAAGCACTAGCTTCCGGCCACTTTCACCCATTCCCCGACACTGAATTGTAATTCTAGCTGATGAGTTGATTCCAACTCTTTGTACTCCTGGGATTTGACTCACCGATCGGATCAGGCTTGGCTCACCTGCACATTCAGAAGATCACATGTTTAGTCAATTTCTTGGAATGCAAGATATGTAGATAAAACTGGGATCAGGGCAGGGGGGGTGACCTGAACTAGCTGCAGCCATTATCCCAATTAAAGAGTTGTGGAAGCTGTTGGAGTTCCGTCGCCTTCTGTTTTCTCCGCCAAGGTGGGCTTCTGGCGCAGGTGTCATCACAGGCTCACTGTTGTATTTCGCAAGGTGAGCCGTGCTCTCGGGAATTTGTACGTAAGATTGGCGAAAGGTTTCAGGCTTGACTTTCTGCAACATATTTAAAATTTCCTCATGTCCCTGATGCTCAGCTAAGCCTCTAGGACTCCATCCATGGATATCCGGCTTGTCTGCCTCGGCTCCTTGCTTTAGTAAAAACTCCACCATTTCAACATTTCCTTCAGACACTGCTGTGTGTAAAGCTGTTGTGCCAGAACACTTGGGCAGGGTCACATCCCCACCGTATTCGACGATGATTTTGAGCAAGTCTAGCCGATTTTGTTCAGCTGCGAAGCACGCATATTGACCAACATCGCCCGATGAGGGCCTCGCACCATTCTCCTTTAGAAGCTTGGTTATACTCTCATGCCCCGCTCGTATTGCGTCCCATATCGGAACATTTCCTTCTAAATCTGCATACCCGGAGAGATGTACATAAGTATCTGTTTCAAGGCCAGTAGTAGTTGCATAATGGTCTAGCGGTTATTCAAATGACTAGGAGGTCGATGGTTCAATGGTACCTTTGATATTGACATTGGCTCCGTACTCCAGCAGCAACGCGACGCAATGTTCGTATCCAGCCGCTGCAGCAATGTGCTGTTGTCCGAAGTAAAGTCAGACACAAGGTAAAGCTATTCAACAAAAATATAAAAATGATTTATTACTGACCATAGCAGTTCGGCCAGTAGTGTCAAGTTCATTGGGATCCACACCGCGTCGCAGCAGCTGATGGAGCAGCAGATCGTCCCCTCTAGCTACTGCAAAACACAAACTGAGAGGAACATCCATTCTCCCTCGAGCAAGCATATTTTCAGTATATGTCAGAATTTCTTGCATCATTGGATCATTTCGCTCTTTCAGATGCTGCACACAATGCTTTGTGAAATAAACTCAACTCAAAGTACTTAAAAGTTGGAGATATGATCAGACCTGAAGCAGATTGTTCATTATGATTGTCCCATCTCCGACGTTCGCTTGGAGAAGGTTCAAGAACGCTGTGCGATTTAATCGCAGTAGCTGGCTCAGCCTCTTGGTTCGCACAGTGAACAGCTGCGGCCTGTAGCAAAGCACGCCTATTTCACCGCACACGTCGCCAGTTTTCAGCTCCCCTACAATCTGCAGACCATTTTATTTTACAACTTCCAAATTTCCGACAACATCAGTTAAGAAATCTGAACCATGTACATAATAACCTGTTCTATTCCGTTGCTGTGCACGATGAGGTCCTGTTGCGCAAATTCGATCAGCATCAAATAGTTCCACAGAGCTTTATTTGATGTTCTATAAATTTGCGAGCATTTTGAGTAAATGGGTCATACCACAGCGCCTGTGACAAGCACATATAAATCTGTGGGAGCTTCATTTTGCAGTACGACGTCTTCCCTAGGCGGAAAGTACTCGGGTTTCATTTCGGAGACCTGAAAAATAAATCGAGATTTTAAGGACATGGTGGATGGAGATGGAGAAGAGAGCTGATTTAATGGTTTTGAGGCTTACTAGCTGAAAGAGCAAGTCATTAGATACACCGGCGAACAAGTAGACCCTATCCACGACGGAGTAAAATAAAAAATGTGATATGCTTGATCGAATGGCCTTCGGGAGCGATTCAAGAATTTCTTGCTGCTGCACTCCTTCAGAATCAGTTCTGTATCTTAGAGACAAATGGGCAAGCATCTGATCCTGCAGACGCACCGGGAGCTGATTCCTATTCGCAAAACTTGACGCGGCTTGAAGTGTATCCCTCTGCAGTCCAAAGAACATAAATTCGGATCAAGTGTACTAAATTGGTATTAACTTGAAGTGCAAGAAAAAGAAGATTCAAATTTCTCACAAATTTCCGAGTCCTACTCGTGCTGTGAACGATCAGAATCGTCATGTTTCCAATCAGATAAGAAGACAGTCCGAGATTGAACAACATGAAGAATGTGTCGAACAACATTTCTCCAGGATTTACAGGATGCAAGTCACCGTAACCGACTGTGGTCACAGTGGCCATTGACCAGTACATTGATGTCACGTACCGTTCCCCAAAACTTCTCTGATGAAAATCCTCCATCGACGACCCGATCCATGTCCTCGCTGGATCCTTGTACTTGTCTGCCAACAAGTAGAATACACAAGCAGCAAAATGTACTGTGAAAATAGTCACCTGCAAGCAATATACATTTCTGAATTATATAAATCCCAACTCTTTAAATCCTGATACTAAAATTCAATATATAAACGACTTACGCAAAGAAGCTTGGTGCATCTGACCCAAAAGTAATCATACTTCCTATCTTTCTCCAATCTGCAAAAAAAAAAAAAACGTCAAATTCGTAACCCAAAGTTTCTTGGTTTATCTGAAAACTGAGAGTACGTACCTTGCAAACATGGCACTGACTCTCCTGAGCCTCCACAGCCTCAAAATATTGAAATACCCGTAAGTCTGGAGCGTCCCGGGAAGCACGGTGCGAGCAGCCTCGGACGGGATGCAAGAGATGACATCCAGTACAAACCAAGTCCTCAAGTACCTCATGGCTATGGCCTTGTGATCATCGATCAGCAAAAAACTGGTTTTGTCCTGATAAGCGACGAAGAAGGTCAGGACAATGTCAATGGCGAACAGTGCGTTAACCACATTGTCTGTAATTGACAAAGCCTGAATCGGCTCGTGCATGAACCCAAACTCAAATGGGCATACTCCAGCCGTATAGAACACAAACACTACCAGAAAATTCTCCCAGTTCCTGCAAATAATGAGAATCAAAATTCCAGAAAGAATTTGGAAAAAGTTTCCAATTTGCCATTTTTTATGTAAATTTCTATCCAATCTGCCACTTTATTTTTTAAAATAACATTTTTGTAATAAAAGAGTGGACCTGTAATGGTGATCAAATGGGGAGATGATCGAGCGGCGAAGCTTGACGCGACGGTGGCTGCGGGCGCCCAGAGAAGGGAGGATGCCGGTAGAGAAGCTGAGCATGCTGCTGTCTTCTCTCGAGATTTGCCGCATGTCTTCTGCGCCTCTTCCTCCGCCACACATTGTGCCTTTGATGGTGCCCTTCATCCTCTGTTTTCGATCCTTCGTCATTTCATCTACTCTTGTTGTTCATTTCGTCAGTTGTTGTTCGAACCCTAAATCGATCGAAAGTGGTAGATGGCAAGATGTCTGCCTACAGATTCGTTATGTGGCGGAACGGCGCCGTTACCATTTTTTTATCCTTTGCTAACCGTTTTTATCGTTCGCCAAACCGCTAAATTTATCTCTATGGCTTTTCTGAATTATTTCATTTCAGTCCTCATACTTTACATATCTATACAAGTTAATGATGGGCTTTACTTATAGGGCCTCACTGGGTGATTTAGGCCCAATCAGATGGCCCAGTTATGTGAATTAGGGCTCGGAAGACTTCGGGCAATTGTGTCTTTTTTGTCAGTGATTTCAGCTGACTGCAGATTTTGCTGCGACTGATTTGGGCGTCAAAACCTTGTGATTTTTTAGGGTTTTTTTTTTTGGGATTAAGGAGTGGTGGTGGTGGTGGAGGAAGGATTCCTTGTTTTTTGGTGGTGAATTTGGCCCGCATAATTGAGCATGGCGAAAGGTATATAGCACAAAGTAGTTTTTGTTGATTATTTGGTGAAAATTTTGTACTGAAAAATTATTAATTTTTTTCTGAATGTCCGAGTTGGAGATTGTGCGCATGATGTGGTTATTGTTTTGAAATTTCTGCAGACGGGGAGCTGGGGAAAGTAAAAGGAATGAAGAAGGAGAGAAGAGAAAGGGCGAAAAAAGCAGGTGTTGAAGTTGTTGATAGTAATGTTGTAGCTGAGATTGATGGTAAGAAGAAGAGGAAGAAGAGAGAGAAGGAAAAGGGAGTCACTGAGGCTGCTGGAAATTCTGTTTCCATTGATCCTGTTGGTAAGCCGTGATGTGGTAGAAAATGCTATAGTATTTGTTTGACGATGATTGTGTGACTAGTGAGGTTTAACATCTGTTTGTATGTAGTTTCAGTTGACAAAGTTAAGCGAAAGAATAAAGACGAGAGGAAAAAGAAAAGGAAGGGCAAGGATGTTGTTGAGGCAGTTGGCCAAGCCACAACTGATGATGAGAGTGTTATCTGCGTAATTGGAGGAGGTATGTATATAAGTTTCCTTATAGATTAATCTTTAAGATACACTCTCTTATATGGTTTTCTGTTGTTTGTTCCGTTCAGATGCATCTAAAAGTTCACACAGAAACAAGAAAAAGAAGAAGAATCACAATCATACTTCATCAGACCGGGGTCAACAATTGAAAAGTGAGGGTGGAGAAGCGATTGAAGATGATGTTTTGTATATGTCTTCTGGCGATGAAGATGCCTTGACTGGGATGAAAAGTAAGTATTACAGACAAATCATTCCACTTCTTTATTAATACTACACGAAGTACTTATGGCTGTAAATTTTGTCCCTAACAGATCTGAATTACTTTTAAGTATTCTTTGAAAAAGAAAAGTTCCGTCCCAGATTGTGGTTTACATGACCAACAGTTCAATTTAGCAGACTTTTTTTAAATGTATTGAAATAACTGTTTGGATGGCTACACAGCTACACTAGAGGTGTTGGTATTATCTGATTTACTTTTAAAATTTTGTAGAATGGTTAACTGAGTACCACGAGCAAAGGCCAGGGTTTGAAGTATTGCAACGAAGAATTGACGAATTTATAATTGCACACGAGCAAAAGCTAGAACAGGTTTTCAGCTTTGCCCTTTCACTTTTCCATCCCTTGTGTCATCTTGATTGACTGGTTCTCAGGAATCGAGTGACGATAGCTGAACATTGCAATATCAACCACTTTGATAGTAAACCATATATTTTATCGAAATACAGGAAAGGAAAGAGCGCGAAGCTCGTATTGCAGAAGATGGTTGGACAGTAGTAGAACATCATAAAGGGAGGAAGAAGACGACAGATGCAGAGAGTGGAATAGTGGTGGGATCGGTTGCGCAAGCAGCTGTGCAGGATAAACTGGCCAAGAAAAAGCAAAAAGGGGTTGGTCCAGATTTTTACCGTTTTCAGAGACGGGAAGCTCAGAGAAACCGTAAGCTATACGTTATTTTCTTGCAAACCATAGTTTTTAGTAGTCAGTTGGAAAACCTGATGATACTGACTGTTTTTGAATTATTTGGAACCAAAACCAACCATGGCTTAACTACTCCATTAGTTATGAAGTTTTATTACCCCTAGTATAAAGTCTTCAAATAAACTTTAGTTTAATCATTATGTCGCCTTCTCTGTACTTCAATTATTAAATTTTGTCAAAATGGACAGCTTTTTATAAACCGAATATTAACCATTGTGCTACTTGCAGAGGTAATAATGTTGCAGAGCAAATTCGAAGAAGACAAGAAAAGAATTCAACAATTGAGGGCTGCTAGAAAGTTTCGTCCTTACTGAATAGGGTATGAGGCAAAACTAAAGGAATCATTGTGCGTGGCGGCCAGAGGAGGAGGCATCTAGCGATTTATGGGCTAATACTGGAAATGTATACATTAAATTTGTTAAGGTTAAAAGACCAAAAACATTTTTGTACTTTGAAACTCAAGCAAATTTTGTTCACATCTTCACTTGGTAAGTGTTGTATTATTTCTCAGCTGAGTCGCCCATTAAGGAGTTCAAGAGTTCACTAATTTTTTCAAGCGAACATTAATGGAAAATAGGAGCTGGGTATGTAGTCTAAGCCAATAACAAAATTCATTGGCAATCTGTTTCTTGCCAGTTGGTTGATGTCTTGATGAATAAACGAATAGATGAATTGTGATGTTAAGGTAAAAATACCTAAGAAATTTGAAACGAGTATGTATGGAATATTTTCAAATCTCAGAGCTCGGCTGAAAACTGGTATAGCATTCGCCCAAGTACTACCGTATCTCAGAAAAATCTCTGTGCAAGGTAACGGGGTCAGTACTCAGACTAATGTCAATGACGAGTATAAATCCAGAGAAATAGCTATTTGCAGGGATCAGTGATCATTTATCTGAAATGGGTGAAACAAGTTCAGTCAGATCATTCTGTATTGAAAAGCAGGTGGCATAAATTTGATTGTGACTGAACAAAACTGATATGATTCATAAATTGCAAGATTTCTACAGCAGTTGGACTAAAGCAAACATAAGCTCCCTATACCAGTTAGATCAAATATGTTCAAAAAAGTGATATGCAATTTACTTAGTAGCTTTGATTTATGATGACAAGAAAGAAGCTTCAAAGGAACACAGTTACTCACCTGAGTCTTCATTAAAAGGAAAAACCACATTCTTAAATCATACTAGTCATTCTCCCTGTTCCTTGTTTTTTGCATTGACAGGGGGCGGAGCTTGTGAAGTAGGAACTGATTTCAATATAAACTTGCGAGCACATTTCAAAGTACCTGAACCAAGATTGTGTAATGCTAATAATGGCTTGCGAGGAGACAACTGCCTTCTGTTTAGAGACCTTACATTCACATCATTGACAGGAGTGGTGTCACACAATATGCCAGGTTCATCTTCTCTTATTTCACTCAGGTTGCAACCATTTTCATTTGTTAGATGGGATTTTGTCGAACCAAGCAGTATTGGTGAACGACTCCATCCGACTCTGCGATCATGGCTCAATTGAGCCCCAGGATCTTTCTTCAGCTCCCCTGTACCAGATGAGGCTGAAAAATTGTTGCTGGGGCTATGACTCCCCTCTGCATCATAACTAAGCTGCAAGTCGTTTTCCTTTTCGGAGCTATTTGAATGTGATTTGCACACATAAGAAACTTGGCGAGTAGAATTACTGCTGCTAGATAACGGCATGTCATGGCTATCTGAATTTAATGGTGATCTTGAGAAATTCTCATTACATGATGTCATACTCGAATCAGGCAAAGAAAGGCTTCGAAGCGGGAGGTGGCCAGAGGATGAAACAGACACTTCATCTCTACAATCAGGCAAAAGAGATGAGTAGAAAGTAAATGGGACTCAGATGAGACCAAAATAAAATGGAAGAGTTCACGTACTGGGTAGATTGTAGCGACTCCTTGACAAGTTCATGATAGTTCAGTTTTGAAAAGTCGGTCTGACTGATAAAGGTCTTCTTAGTATCAGCCTTCATATGCTCATCAGATGTGCCCCCAAAGCCTTGAACGGTTCTGCTTATAGACACTTCTTGAAAATCACTATGCCCTAAAATTTATTGAGCCGCCAGTATTAGTTAATAGTTACCATAACATCATCTAATTTTCAAACTTTCCGCGCTCATGCATTCTAAAATGCATGGCCACTGAGGTTATTGTCAAGAAGCAAGCACTCTGCAATTGCAAATAAAAAGCAGAACCTGTTCTTTTGCCGTAAATATTTTTGCACCCTTCACAACGGCACCCGTCCGAGCACCCAACCTTAGCCTATTAAGGAGGGGGGAAAAACTTCATGAAAAAATTGTTAACAACCCCTTAACATGCAATAAATCAGTTATAAAAGTTTAGAACCTGATAACATTCGCAATATTTCTTGAAACACATGGACTTCTTGCAGTTACAACCTCTCTTATGCCTTGCAGCAGATGGAGTCAATCGGATAACATTCTGTGAAATGAGAATGAAATGACATTATGCACATAATTGATAGATATGTAATATGCTCATATATTTAAGTTCTCACAGTAGAAAGTGATACTCAGGAATCAGGATGAACATTACCGCATTGTTTGGCAAAGACTCAGACCCAGATTCGACAATCTTTGGGGAAAATGCCAGTGGATTCCGAGACATAATTTGTTGTTTTGTGCTAAAAACAAGTTCTTCAAATTCGGGTTTATTTGAGCAGTCTTGGCAAGAACAGGACCCAGCACAATAGATACCGGCCATAAAGCAGTCACAATAGCTGCATACAATAATTTCACAAAATGAAGAAAAAAAATAACATAATGCCTTCAAAAGCCTTGGAGGTTTAAGATAAATGATACTAACAGTTTCAAGCATCTAGTCCTTTTACATTTGCAACGCTTGCATCCTCCTGTAGCATCACTATCAGTCCTGAAAGGTTCATGTAAACCGATAGTTTTGTAGGCTATAAATACGGACACTTCATATTTTTCGTACTTCACTTATGTAAACACGCCGACTCAAATGAGAACTAAATTAAGTGCATGCAGCATAAAGTTTTGATTTACCTTTTCCTTTTTGAATCATTTTCTTTGAGGTCATCAAAGGAGTCGTCGTTTCCGGGCTTCAACTTCCTCTTACCATGCCATGACTCAGTGCTTATATCTTCGTTTAGCAAAATCTTGTTAGCTCCATGTGAAGTGCTTATATCTTTGTTTAGAAAAATCGTGTTAGCTCCATGCGAGGAGCGGTGGTTAGACAATACCCCCGGTGAACCCTCATATCCTTGTTTCGTATTTACATTTCGTGGAATAACGCCTTTGAGTATTTCTGTGTTTTTTTGTACTTCATGAGTCTGCTTGATATATGTCAACTCCAACGGTTTGATGCTTGCATCATGCATATCACATTGATAATGTGTACCAGTAGAAGCGATTGAAAGAGTTTCGGCGATGCTATTTAAATGCAACCCGAAACCTGCCCCCTTGCGAATATTAACGGTTGGGCTCTTTCCAGCATGATATGAGAAGCTAGATCTTTCAGATTGAAAGCTATCCTTAGTTAATTTAGCTGGTACAACTTGGATAAGAACTCGCTGCAAGTTTGTGCCAGGCTCATTCGAAAGCAGTCCCTTGGAATAGTTCATATTGTTTTTGAATTGAAGACAACTTCTAAGCATGCCATGTTTCTCTTCACTTGCCTAAAAGAGCCAAATGGGACTAGTGTGACGAATATGAAAATCCTAAAGACATTTCAGAGATCAAGCTTCAAAAGAAGAGCCATGGGGCTTAGAGTAAATTATAAAATATCCTTATTCGTCTCGTCATAAAGTTAGCAAGTTATGATAAATGAGTATCTAATCTGCATGCATCTCAATAAAGTTATACCTTAAAATCACTAAGCTTGAGTTTTCTCATAGACCTCTTCATAAATGTGCCACCAGAACAGTCGTGAACTGGAAGGCCAGACAAAGACTCGTCTGCATTCTGACTGTGAAAACCAGGGGATCCAGTGACTTTGTTCTGCACAATAATCAATAACACAACAATTAACTTTACTTACCTTAAACATTTGGTAACAGAATGTATATATGCATTATGTACACCTCACATTTAAAAGGTTTGTTTAGACCTAACCTGATGGCCTATAGGCTCTCTTGATTGATCCTGCAAATCAGCATGCAACTTTTTATTGTCATTGGATGCATGTTGGGCCTTGTTATTATGTACCAATTCCCAACTTGTTGCATGGCCTGTTCCTAAATCCACACCAGCTTGTTCTATCATACTTGAAATATTGACATCTTTATCTACTTCAGCCATAAAATCCTTCTCCACATCAAGGGGATTGCTGCTATTCAACATATTACTGGAAGCGCAATGAACTGATTTTGGCTCATCATCAACTTTCCTATCAGCAGGATGCAAAATGCTTGAGCAAATCACCTCTTTATTATCCCAGCATCCATCATTACTGGAAAGACGAGGTTGAGCTTGCACCATAACTTCAGAACCTGAGGTGTTTTCACTGGAAGTCACCACTGCACTAGACTCGCTTGCAGATACCACTGGTAACTGAGGCTCTGCAGGAATATCACCATTTAACGGCACATCCAGAACTGAATATTGAAAGCTCTGAGGCCTGAAATAGGATTATGCGCATTAAATTTAGCTATATATCAACAACAACAAAAACAATTCAATCACTTTTGAAAACTATGAAACGAAGCTCTCTAAATAGGGCATACCTTGATTCGAAACCTGTTTTATCGCCTTCTTTTGGCTGGGATGATGCCGATGCAACAGGAGAGTTACTTAGGCCTGGGAAGCAGTGAGCTAAATTTGATGGAATGACAGATTGCAGAGGTGATAGGTGGTCGATGTAATCAAATACAGATAGATCCTGAAGAAATTAACAAACCAACCTATGTAGTAAATGCACTGAAATTTTCACAACCTTCTGTTACTATTGGCATACATACTATATAAAACTCAGTGAAATGTAACCATAAAAATAATTTCAATTTTTACATTAAAAATCCTAAGCCTCAGATGAAACTCCCGAATATGAAACCTCCGAGCGGGGCACTTAAATTATAATTTATCAGATATGATTCACATATTTTCCTAATTAAAACAAATAGCATATTCATCAGTTTTTACTCATATACCAAGGGCAAAAACATTGCATCTTACTTTACTATAGCCGTTTAGGTTAGTATTTTTTTTTAAATTTTTTTTCAAGCACCGGGCCATGGTTATACTGTTTAGGTTAGTAAAAGAGGCATATTGGTCATATCATATTGAATTATGCCTAACTAATCCAAATGTCTATTCACATACAGTCTCTCATGCTTATCTATCAATTACGATATTCATCAATCACAGCTAATCAAACTTCAAACTATGGGCTGCAAAATCATTTCAACGCTTAAACATCTTCCATTCCAAAACCTCCTACTTGCTCAAATATATTCAACACAATCTCCAGAATTCAAGCATCACAAACGCTCTAACTAAAGAAAATACATGTACAAATGACGACACTGAGAAAAGATGTTGTTTACTTGAGCAACACCAAATTCCGGCAAGGCTGCATCAGCGTTGGCTGCAGACGGATTCGGCGACGGTGGATCCATTAACCGTAGAGAACGCGATCTTCTTTGCCAGCGAGTTTTGAGATGGAGATTTTCATCATCGAATTTAATTTTTTTTTGTTTTTCAGCAAAATGAAATTCTGAGCGGAAGCACGAACCGAGTTTACCGCGAGTTTCAAAAATGGTATCGAGCGGGAATTATACAGAAATGAAAATTATTCGGGCCGCTTAAAATAATAATGGGCTGTTAAAAACGAACGGAGGCGGCCCAATTTACATGAAAACTGAGTTAATGAGCTTCTTTAGTACGACGTTGTTTTCCTTGAGAATGATGCACCTCAAGTCCTTAACACTCAAAATATCTGTTTTGCTTGCTTAAAATTCGGTTTTATTTTGTGGTCGGTCCGACCAGAACTTTATGTTTGGTCGTGCCCTTTCTTTGGGTAGTGCCCCTTCGGGGGCAGCTGACTCGTCTTTGTAGCCTTTGTGGCGTTATCAAAAAAAAAATTCGGTTTTATTTATTTGAGTTCAGCTAAATAATATTTATTTAAGCATTTAATTTGATTAAAAAATCTGATTTATAAATTTAAGTATGACATTAAAAGTTCAATTTCAATTTGCTGCAATCCATTCATTTTCAAATCAATTCAAAAGAACACCGGCTTAATTGAAGCTACGCATACTTAAATTATAGATCTTACTTAAAAGAGATATGAATGTTTCAAATATCAATTTGCTTTCTTCCATGTTTTCTCAGCTTGTAAAAGTGTCATTCTCCTAAAACGGCGGTTAAAGTAACTAAAAAGGGTAATTAAAAAAACAGTAATAAGAAGAATCCCTCCTTCGCTAGATTAGGGGGGAGAAAGAAAAGTACTTCTCACCCTTGAAAAGTTACTTCCTTTGAAAATTCAATTTTGCTGCCATGGAAAAGTCGTATCTATTAAGCAGTCTTAAGCACAAGACACCAACACTACAATACAAATGAATGACGGCCAATACAAATAAGAGTCATAATGAGCAGAGACGGTTGTCCCGGGGACCCCTCTCAATTTCGGCAAATTTTGATCAATCAACCATCGTTAGTCGCTGATTTCACCAGCTTAATCTTTGAATTTCATCTTGATGTAAACATGAAAGTTGTAGAACATTCAATTAACTTTCCGACGATATATAGATCGTCTTCAACGTATATCGGACGAGGCCTTTGTGAGCTCCAGAAGATTGATCGCTCATTAGCAACTTCAAACATACGGTCTATTTCGACTTGGTTTTGAGTTACCTTAACGTTATATTTTAGTTTAGGTATAAACATAAAACTTGTAGCCATTTTCCTTAGCTTTATGTTCTAGGTGATTGATTTCCCAAATGGTGCTCTAGTTACTTGTTATACCGTGGCAAAGTTGTTACGGTTATATGTGGTTGACCACGCACACTTGTAGGCGACCTTAGTTTGAACATGTTTTCAGCTGCTTTATGGTCCGATTTAGATCTTAATATCAACTGAAGAGTCGTAACCTATTAAATTATCTTTCCAATGACATATGAATCGAACTGATAGGGTAATCGATGTGAATTTTATGACATTCCAAAGTTAGGTCGTCAATGAACTACATATATGAGTTTGAATTTAGTATTTTACTTTAACTTCTTATGTTGTTGAACATAAAAGATATATATCTTAGATGGACGTTCAAATGTTATGTGCTTCTTATTGTGTTATGTATTATGTCGATTTTGATTGGTTAATGAAAAACAAGGAACCAATCAGAAGCGAGGAACACCGTAACTACGGTGCACCCTCACCCACACAACCCCATGCTTTGCTGGTGCACCGTAAGCCCCGTGTTCCTCGCTTCTGATTGGTTCCTTCTTTTCATCAACCAATCAAAATCGATATAACACTTTAAAAACATAACACTCTAAGGACATATAACATTTGAACGCCCCCTATCTTCCAATATAAAAAAGGATATATATCTACAAAAAAAAATTGTTCGCCAAATCATTACCAGTATTCTTATTCATCGATGAAAAAAATATAAGACCCTCTCTTACAACGCTCCGGAACCATCAATGATAATGAGCATTCTATAGTATTGAAAAAAGAAAAAAAAGGAAAACAGAGGCCAACAACATAGTCAATTATCTTAGACAGGAATTTGCCATGGAAATCTATAGAGAGAAAGAAAAAAAACATGATACAAAGAAAAAAGATACTCAGAGCTCTCAGATTCGTAATTTAGCTACCAGCAGCACCTTTAAGTTACCTGGATTAAGTACCAAATCTGAGAACTCTTGACAATCTAAGCAATTGAGGTGAAATTGAATCCATTTCGAGTCCTGATAAGATCCGAATCCAACCAAGACTTCAACTGAACCGATTGTCAACTATATAATGTATTAACCTATTGAGAACTAAATGGACTTGAGATCCAATTCTGTTGGAAGCAATCAGATTCAACTCAAATCTCAATCTTGAGAATCAGTCTTTCTTGATGCACTGACGCTCTCAGCCTCCTTCTCCTCCAACAACTTTCCTTCCTCATCGGCAACCTGTGCGGCTCGCTTCAGCGCCTCATTGGCTTTCAACGATTGCAATTTCATATGGTTATACCATCCAACACCCAAAAATGCGAGAAAGTATCCAAACAAGTTTATAGGCGTGACAGTGTCTTTAATGACAGACCATGAGAATGCAATGAGCAACCAGTCCTTGACCACTCCAGCCACATTCATGGTCAACGCAGAAGTCTTCCCCACCAGCAAAAACACAGCCAAATTCAAGGCAAATGCGCAGATCGAATTGGTACCAAAAACAGCAATGTCGAAGTGAAAACTCGACGTGTCGCGCAAGATCGGAAACTCAACGATCACCCATGGGACAAACAGGAAGACCAAACAGCAGGGAGCAACGTAGTACAACGATGTGATTGGGTTTAATGTGATACCTTTGGAAGTCAACAGGATCTGAATCATGACCAATCTGGTAGCTTCGAAGGCTACAGCTCCTAGCTGAAGCATGACTCCCCAGCTGTTGAACTGAGCTTCGCCGTACGCGGCGACGCCCACACCGAACGAGATGGCGAGCATGTTGGCCATCGTATTGGACTTGAAAGATTCCTTTTTGAACAAGATCCCGATGGAGTAGACGGCGACCGGCATCAAGGCTTTGAGCATCTGGATGAAGGAGACGGAGAGGAAGATGTAGGCGGAGTTGGAGAACCAGAGGCTGAAGGAGTAGAGAAGTCCGATCGGGACGACGGATTTGAGGTAGAGGTCGAGTGACATGGATACTGGTTCGACGAATTTGAAGCGGACGAGGATGAAGGCGAGAGTGGAGCAGAAGAGCATGTGGATCATGGTGAGGGAGATGGGGAAAGGCCAGTTGTACATCTTGGGATCGAGGATGTATTTGTTGTAGACGATGACTGTGAAGCTGAGGAAGATCCATATGCCGACGTAGGAGTAAGAAAGGAGGATGCTTTTCAACACGCCGTCGCTCAAGCTGCCGCCTTTGCCCATTGTTGCAGAGGTCGAAGTCGACGACAATGGCGGATGGTTTTTTGAGATTTGCAGAGCGAGCGAAGTCAACGCGGAGGTAAAGAAGAGCACGACGCCGCTTTTATAGGGAGATGTAAACGGGCCGAGATCGTGGGCCGAAGTGGCGGGTTCGTAGATTTGAGGTGTACGGGAAGTTCAGTGGGGTCGCGTGTACAAGAATTGGTCAACGGCTTTGAAGTGGCTTATGGGTTAGGCGTGTTGATTAATGTGATAGTTTAATTAGTAGCTTTGAATGAAGTTTGAATCTTGATTGTGATTGCTTCCAAAGAATAAATAAATAATTTCATAATGATAAAATCGAGGGTCCTTCAATTTTGTAGTTAAAAGAGTCATATTAATAATTAGAGGTGTCAAATTTATCTATTATTCATTATTTGTCCATTATTCATCCATAAAAATTCATCCGTTATCCATCCATTTAGTTAATGAATTGAATCAATACAAATCCATTAACAATCCATTAATAAACGGTTTAATCCATCAATCCATTAAGCAACCATTACTCCAATAAGCAATTATTAATCCATCAAAAAGATTTATCATTAATCCATCAAACAGATTTTTATATTTTATCTTTTCAATTAAATTATTAAAATGCACATGTAATTATAATATTATTGTAATAACACCGTTAATGGCAGATTAGACATTTGATGCTTCAAATGAGTGCTGAAAACAGACGAAAGATCGGATCGAGACGAGGTATACGACGTTGCGTATCTAACTCAAAGCTTTACAACTCTATAGTTTATATCCAGGGCATAAAAGGTCGTTTAAAAGGTTGAAACACGACCCAAAGTCGGCGCAACTGCAGAATTCGTAGCGATACACACTTCTGTCTGACTTCGGCTCGTGTTTCGACCTTCTATATGACCTCTTCTGCTTTCAGTGCATACTATAGAGTTCTAGATCTTTGAGTTATCTACGTAACGATATGTAGCTTGTTTCCATCGGATTCTTCATTTGCTCCCAGCACTGTTTTAAAGCAGCAAAGGTCTAAATTGAATTAAAATTAATTAGAAAAATACGACAATTTGATCTTGTGTGTTTAGAAATAACTCAATTTAAATTTTTTAGTTTCAATAAATTTGTGTTTATACATATCAAAGAACGACACACGTGAAAGAATGATCTTTATACATCCTACCATTCATAAAAAGTTTTGATATACATTTAAAATAAATGGATTAAATGAGTAAATGCACTAAATGGTTAAATGGATGTAATGGATGAAACTGATCAAATGGATTAAATGAATCAAATGGATTCATTCGCTAATCCGTCAACCGTTAGTGATACATTAACACTAATGAATCTTAACGGATTAAATCCATTAATTTAATACGCAAACCATTTAATCCATCCATGAATCCATCCATTAGTCCATTTTGGCACCTCTAATAATATGGGATAATTTCGTGATATAACTTTAATTATATATATAGTTACACAATTTTCTTATTATCCAAAATACCATTTGTATAAGAAAAAATAGTAATAAAATCAAGGGAAAATGAAAATAATGGGTCATAAACTACCACATTATATCAAATTATGATATGAATTAACAAAATCCAGAATTTAGAAACAAATTGAGTTGATTTATCACCTAAATATGACTAGGTTAATGTTAAGTGACCAAATAATTATACACATGTACAACCGTTTGTGCCCTTTAATTATATCATAACCCACCAATTTATGTGACACTTTAGTTTTAAAAATCCAAATTGTCCATAATTTATCATATTTGAAATTGACACAGAATGTGATATAGTTGATGACATTTTTTTAAAATCATTTTCCCTAAAATCAAAGTTATCACAAAACATTGTTTTGGCCAAAAGTTTATTCTGGGGTAATCATATGTATGTTTGCTTGTGATTTTTTACCCGAATTCCTTGAAATGATATAGTATAAATATGTACATGTTCATGGAACCAAGTTGATAAATAATTAAAAGATGCGGAGATATTCATTTCTCTCATATTTTTATAAGAAAACATTTCTCCCATAGTTAAGTCGACGAAAAAAAAATTAGCACGACGAGGACTTACCATCAAATTATTTTGACTCAAATTTCGTATTGAATATTAGTTTCAGCAAATCAGATATAGACATTTGATATAGTCAAGATCAGGTACAAAGTTGGTTTTTGGTACAAAATATTAAATTCTTCAAAATTATTTTATAATTCGTCAGTTTCATTTTATAATTCGTCACCCAAAAAAATACACAAAAAATCAGGATTTAATTCATCCATTCAAATCATAAGATCAATTGTTATGATTAGTTTGTATTTATATCAAAAAATCGACTTTGTTCATGATCCTTTTCCATATTTAATAGGGATAAAAACTAAAAAGTGATAAATTTCATTATCAATTTCAAATCTATGTAGTTTATATTTTCCAATCCAAATATATTTTGTATATTAAATATAAATTGTCTAGTATATTCAGGTATATATCAGTCGCGTGATTTGAATATCCATTAAATTTTCTTTATCAGGGTGTCAATTTTTAGGTAAAGTGGCTGCCTACTACTTATCTTATGTGTGGCGCAAAGAATGGGATATTATATTTAAACAATACCATTAATTGTGAGTTTGTGACTAGACACAATATTGCTTCAAAATTAGATAAAAAAGGTGACCCATTATATTGTACTGCCTCTGCCTATTCCCTCAATCACATGATCCTTAAATTCAAGTCAACATAATGATATGAATCAACTTATAAATACCCATATTTAATAGTCAAATTAATAAAACCAATTTGAATATGGAGTTAGTATTTTGTATTTGAATCAATCACATTTAATTGGTAGACTAAGATTAAAACCAGAAAGAATTAAAATACATTTAAAAAATTATTTTATTATACATGAATTGATTGCAAATCAGGAAAAGCTCTCAATATTAACGAGGAGCTTTTATTCTGAAGTTAACAAAACACTAATAAAAAAACCAAAATCCATCAAAACACTAATTCCTAGTCTTGCTTGGAACCATCCATCAAGTTACCAAAATGCATTCAGCTTCTTCAAGCAGCTAACTTCAGGAAACACATTGGAAGCAATCCCATGAGCATTGCTGCAAGTGGCATATGCTAAATCCTTATCCATTTCTTGGTAACCAAGCTCTAAATTAACATGTTTCATCACAATGTTTCCGCAACCGTTTCCGATATCCGAACACATCAACGAAATCGCTTTCATATGCTTGGACGTTCCGCGGATATTAGAGTATGTGATGTCACTGATCTTCACTGCAGTTGAGCCCTAAGAAAATTCAAACACCAGAAAAAGAAAACTTAAGATAATGGATTTAGACAGAATTATTGCAGTTGCATTTTTAATTAGGGGAAGAAATTAGGGTTTACTGGATGGCAAGTAGTGTGATCACAGTAGGCTTGATCGATGATGATAGGGTTGTAAGAGTCATATATTTTGATGTCGTCAAAGGTGATTCTTCTTGCATAACCTCTTCCTCCCTGGCAAAGTTAAATGACTTTACCAACATATTTTCCCATTTAATTTTCTTTCCAACATATTTTCCATGATTCAAACGGAGGATGAGTTTGAGGTCTTAATTAATTACCTGCCAGGTTTTGATGCGGACGCCATTTTGGGTTCTCTGTAGCGTGCAGTTTCTGACAATAATATCTTCAACACAATCCTCTACCCCATTCTTCCCCAAACTTCCAATACTGAAAAATTATTAAGGTACGTAATTGAAAGTATATATCACAAGAATCAAATCGAGTACCTACTATAAGGTGTTCAATTCAATAATTTAAATTTACCTTATACCGTGACCAGGACCGCATTTGACATTTGTGATATTAATCCGAGCGCAACCGCCATTTAAAGCAAAACAATCGTCGCCTACGACACACAAAAATAATCATGAACGTAACACTACTAGATCTAGATGAATTGTGTAAAAAATTAATATGGAAGTTGAGAAATGGAGTGTGTGGTAAGTGTGAGACCTGTTTCGATTCTAGAGTTATGTATATGAAGATCAGACACATAAGAGATATCAATTCCATCTGTATTGGGACTGTCTTCTGGTGCAATTATGTGAAGCTTGGAGATATCACCTCCAGTACTTCCACTAATGCTAATATGGTTTTTGGGACTGTCCAAAAACACTAACTCGCTTAGTTCCAGATTGTCACAGGCATGAAACCTCACACTCTAAAAATATCAGGAAAAAAAATTGAGTTTAATTTGAGCTAGCTCAATAAAATGAGGGATTATTGAATTGAGGTTATTATTAATAATTTTTTTAGTTGTGAATTATACCGTTGGCCGGTCACATCCGGGCAAGAACTGCACTTTAAAATGAAGCACACACAAAGAAACTGTTAGTCAATAATAACGTTGTACATGAATATATACTTGTGATCATGTTTGTATGGTGACCTGTTGAAGGTTGTCTTTGTCCCACCAAATTGCACCATTGCCGAATATCTTCCCACGACCATTTACTCTCAGATTTTCCACCCTCTCAAACTTGATCCATTCATCTTGGCATCCACAAGTCCACCTTTTCAGCTGGCTCGGCGCCACCAGTGTCCCTGATATCTAAAAATCGGGCGGAAGAACACCGAGTCATCGACCAATATCGAATATTAGAGTAGAGAGAAAACAGTTGTGTTTCTTGATAAATTAATTAGAAGAGAGTGTTTTTTGTTGTTGAGAATTTACTTGAACATGAACGCTCGGAGATGCGCATGGTCCATTTAGCTCCAAATGTTGCAGTAAAAAGTTGTATCCTCTTGGAACATACAGAGAAGGGCTTTCTTTGTCACTACATGTAGCTTTCCATGCCCTCTCAAATGCCTGCAAAGTACGACACAGTTTTGATACTAAAACGACGTAGTTTCATATGGTAATAAAAAAAATTAAACAAAAAAAAATAGGAAAATATTTATATCATCAGATATGAATATTTAGTATGGGAACGAATAAAAAAAATAACCTACAAACTTTTAGCAACTTAATATATTACAACAATAAAATTTGACTTACAATGGTGTCGTCGGTTTGTCCGTCGCCTAATGCGCCATAGTTTAGTACATTAAACACATGCTCATAAGCATATTCGACGTCCGCATATGGTCTTGCGTTTGAAGAACAAGGCAAAGCGAGGAGTAGAAGTGGCAATAATGCAAGGCGATAAATGTAAGGATCATGCATTATTGTGTGTATTGTATATGAATTAGAATGTGTTAAAGATAACAAAAAAAAGTTGAAGGGATCCTTAGAGTTTGCTATTCATATTTTTTTCAATGTATATATATATATATATAGTTGTTTATAATTAAGAACCGTAGAGGAAAATCTTCGGACATAATTTGGGTCAATTTTCGTGTAAGAGTGTAAATTGGATGTTGCTTATATGGTATCATTTTTTTTTCTTCTGTTTATGAGGATATGGTATCATTTCAAGAAAAGGAAAATCAGTATTTATATGGAAAAATATGGATTATGATGTGGTAGATAATCACGCGAAATGATTTTGATTTCTACATAGGGTATTGATTCTATTTCAACATAAATATCAAAATTCATATGAAAAGACATATTCTAATGTTAGTCAAATTATGGAAATTAAATGATACAGATTATCCATTCATTATATTTTTGATAATCTTTTTAAATATGGAAAAAATATATTTTGAATTAATTTATTGTGGTTATTTCATTTACAAAGCCAGCCCAATATTGAAATTTTTGAACAAGGCCCAGAATAAGCCCAATACGGGAGTTGAGCCGAATCGTCGTCGGTTGATTTCGCGAGAGAAGTTCCGACCGCTCTTACCATTGAAAAAAAATATCTGCTTCTCAGACAGGGGATTCACGAATCGGCTCTGTCTAGATACTTCGACTGTACTGGAAAGCCTAAATCTTTCGCAGTCGTATTGAGCCGTAACGCGACACAGTTTACCCTTAAAAAAAATTCAAAATCTGAATCCGCCCTATTCGGTTTTGTATCTCATTGCAGATTTTGACGACCCCAGAATCGCTCTTTTTGATTGTGACTACTTGCCGTTGATAACTCATTGAAGCTCTTTTTGACTTCAAGGTTAGATTTTTATTGAAATATTCGGCTTAATTTCTACTGGCTACAGAAGATTTATTGAAGTTTTGTTCTTGCTGCTATGCCGGGTATCTTGCATGATGGCTTTTGGAGATTTTGAATTTTAGTATGATTCTAGGGTTTGTAGATTTTTTTTGTTTTGTAAAAATTAGAAAGTTGGAATTGGTGTTGCTTTTGTGCTATTTACTTTCTGGGCAGTCAAGGTCTAAAAGGTATGAGTTTTACTGTTTTAGTATGATTGATGGTTAATCACTGGGATGTTTTTGAAGTAATCAGTGATGGTTTTATTTTCTGCTTTGCTATGCGGCTTAAAGTTGTATCTTGTCTACTCCTTTTTTGCTTTATCTAAATGTGATGTGAACTTGTGAAGCACCTAAAGTGTGATTTATAAGGTTCCCAGAGTCTTAACAACGAAGAATTTCCCTCTTTTTGAGGGGTTGTTTTTATGAGTTTATTTCTTGCTTGTTGTGGGTGGTGAAGAATCTCGTGTCTTAACTTGTCAGCATTCTTAGCATAAGGTGAATTTGAACGTTTATTAAGGATGTTTCGCGTGACGATAGCCGTTTGTTAGAATTTTTTGTCGTGTTGTTCTCTGGCCTCGTGAAGTCCCCTTCTACAGTGAAGGGGCTATGATCCGTGCTTGCTATTTATGATGTTTCCGGAGAGATGGTTTAGGGGGAAGTCTTGCTGCTTGTTCTTTGAGTTTTCTGGGTCCTGTCTTCGTGCTCTTTTTAGCTTGACAATGGACAAGTTTAAGGCTAAACTCATTGGTCTTCTCCGTGTAAGCATGCCGTTTTTTTCTCCTTATAGTAGTTATAATCGTCCTTACAGGTCATAGATTTTCCGCTGATAAGTTGAAACAATGGAATCGTGAATATCAATTACATATTCTTTCATAGATATTTTGAATTGATTCCTGATCGAATTTATGTAGATCAACTTATGCGGTACTTACAGCTCACTCCGATCAATGGTAACATGATATTCATTCAATGCTAGCTGATCGCATTGTTTATTGATTTTCCTTGATTCTTTGTATTCTAGTTTCATTCTTCTCTGTCAAATGACAATACATTCAATGCTTGACTGGGGATTTTACATTTTAAGTGAATGTATGGCAATGGTAGGTTAACTTTGTTTCTCTTTTGGTGCGCAGAAGCATTGTCTAACTTTAAATCTGTATTCCATCACTGTCATTGAAAGTAAAATATATATTGGGCTGTCATTTCGAGCTAATAGTATATTTTTTGAACTTAGCACCTGCAGTTCAGTGGTCTTCTTCGGTGCCATAAAAGACCAAAACTGGTTATCATTGTGGAGGATGCTTCAAATTCAAAACATCAAACTGGTCATGATCTTATTGCAGAAAACTCTGATTTAAAAGCATCTTGGAGCACCAGCATCTCCGAAATGGATACCAACGCAGCTCCATCCCATATCAAGGCCTCACTCACCAGCATTCAAAGTCAGAACGCCGATCATCATGCTAGTAGCAGCAACAGCTCGAGAAACCCGACAGAATTCATAAATCACGGCAAGTTTGCAAGCTCCTTTCTCAGGACATAATTTTGCACTAATCCATTTATTTGTCTGATTGTTCCCATTTTGCTTTTATGCAAGGCTTACAGAACATTTTTGGCATTTACATACAAGTTTTTTCTTTCCATCATTATTATTTTGCACTTATAGTGACAGTCCCAAAATTTTGTCTGCTCTCGAGCGCAGGTCTGATTCTCTGGACCCAGACCAGACAGGAGTGGGTTACTGCGGGGAAGCAGTCTCACAATCGATCAACACAAGTTATAGAGCCTAGACTTAGGTGAGTACTTGGGTCAGTCATTATACTAAGCATGTCGCCCTGATTTAGAAAGCTCTTCAGTATCCATATCAGACTAATATAAGAAGCAACTGATATCTGTAACCAAGGACACTCCAAGCCATTTACGTTGTTTCAACATCTTTCCCTCGCGTTTATCGTTAAATAGACTCTCCCTGTTCTGCAGCTGGGATGCAACTTATGATAGCTTACTCAGCTCCGACAAGCCCTTCCCTCAGGCCATTCCTCTTTCTGTAAGTTTATTCACTCTCTCAGGTGGGTTTTAGCGCCACTGCGAAATGATTTTTACTCAGCTACTCAATGTTCGCTCATTTGTCAATGGCAGGAAATGGTGGACTTTCTAGTAGATGTGTGGGAGCAAGAAGGCCTGTACGACTAAACGACCAACCCTTCCCTTGGCCAAGGTCTTTTCTTCCATCTCAAAAGGAACATGTTATTGTTGATCAAGCTGTCCGGTGTTCTGGCACTATTATTCCCATTTGCTTAGACATATGCAGACTTGGAAATGGAATTGTGCTAAACATGATGGGTGGGTTTAGGTTTAGACCTTATTTTCATCAGTCATAGTTTCACAAATGTGATGACTGATGCCCAAATATCTACTTCAATGTATAAGGTTTTTTCTTATTTCTTGATAACTTATGAATTTTTATTAAACGAGTTACTGAATTGTGGAAAAACCAATCAGTCATAAAATTGAAGTCACGTTAACTGGTTAAGTCCTTTGAAAGAAAATTTGGTTGTTTGTTTATCATGAAGAATATAATAACAATTAATTTTTTTGTACAAAATTTTACGTAGAAATATACATTTTTTATTTGATGTTCAGCACTCAAAACGTGAAAGGGGATCCTAGCAAGATCTCTTCATGCCTCATCTCATTTGTGTATCAGACCAATTTTTACTTTAAAGATTTGATTTTGGCTTTTTCTTGATTTATTTAATGATTCAACATAAATAAAAAAGAAACTTTAATAACGAAATTCAATGCATTATGGAGATACATTGAACATGAAACACATCTCTGTCCAGCACAGGCCAAATCCGGAATCTTGGACGGAGAGCATCTTCATCAATCCATTCCATCCGTTCATGTGTTTGTTTGGTGTCTCAGTTTCAAGAAAAGCATTTAGTACTTATCTTTTGCTACAGACCAAACGTGCCTTTGTTTGTTAACCTGCTGCTCTCTTCAGTTACCCATTATCTCTTTTTTCCCTTAAGATTATAGGGTTTTCCAGCCTCACCCGGATCGTAATTTCGTTTGATGCATCCAAAGTTTGACATATAGCTCTGTAGTTTCTGTATATATACTTATATAGAGAGCAACTGTGAAAATGAGGAGAAATTTTATAGACATAAATTGTCGTATGTGATTCTCTCTAGCTTCTGTAAATCGGAAGTGTTGCTTGTTGAGATTAGCTGCTGCCTAGGAAGCTCGGAGAGATGTTCATATGCTTGTTAAAATAACAAGCAGAGCGTCCCTAGAGCACCAATTGCCATCTGCAGGCAGATTCGTCATGCAGTTTTCCACCTTGCTCCAGAGTTCACTAGTTTTGTGTAGGCCATACTGAAGTCATTGAAAAATGAGCCTTGATCTTTCGCATATTTCTCAATCCACCTGCATCGGGCAGTCGCAAATCACGATTTAAGTACACAGTAAATGTACAATAATGGAACAATATGACTCTGGGCAAGACAGTTGTAACAATGCAATTCGAAGCAGTCCTGCCACAGGAATAATGCTATGGATCTTGTCATATTACTTAACTGATGTCTGTATCCTAAATGCTGGTAGGCTTAGGATTCACAAAAGGCATGTTCAGAGTGTTCATTACTCATGACACAGCATTGCATTACATGTCTGATTCACCAAAAGTTCACATGTCTGATTTCATCGTAAAAATTAAATGCTTGAATCAGTCGGGTAGAATTGCTTGGCAAAAAGCTATTTTTTTACGTATCCAATGGAGTGAGGAGATGATAGGAAGTTTTATTGAGTACAGACCTTAAGCATTCATCATCATCAGCGAGTGCTCTATCTGTAGGAAGCCCGACCATATTTGTCATACCACCTGATAACATACACATTAAAAAATCTACCGAAGATGAAAGAAAGTATGCGGTCGTAGTGGTCCAGTAAAACAAGTGTGTGTAAAGTTTGTTTCTGTTCTGAAATTCTCAGCATTAACATAGTTAAAGTTATTTCAAGGTATTCACCTGAATTCAACCACGGCTTCTCTATAAGAATTTTATAGTATGAATTGTCGAAAACAGTTGGATTTCCGAAACCTTTGCTTCCCAGTGTATGTGCTCCAGAGAGTGCAACAAGCTCTTGAACTCTGCCAAACAAACAAAACAGTTATGGATGTCATAAAAATTTAGAACAGTATATTTGATATAAATGTCTTGACCATGGGCACATTTTACCTTTTACACTGATTGAAATAATTTGAAGAATCCCAGGAAAATAAGTAATACAGATATAACAACACCCACCCACTCATTAATGGAAAACATTGTCACTTAACCAGAAAATACATTAACACATAATCATATCAAAGTATTCAAATTTTATAAACTGTGAACTCACGAGAAACCTTTCTGTTGAAAGCACTGCTTCAAACTGGCTGCATCAAGAGTCTCTTCAGGAAGCTTCCCTTCAGGATCAGCCTCCCTGTTAGAATGAAATTTCATTTTGTTGCTATCATGAATCATAAACATCAAAATGGGAAAGCTCAGAGGCACACCATCAAATTGTATTGATGAAATTGCTGAATTCTACTTCGAATTTCATCAATCAAGACATAGAAGTTACTATATACATGGGCGGGCCATGAACCCTCAAACTACACTGACGTTAATTATTAACATTTTCCCTATATAAAGTCAACAGCTCTGCCGCCTATGCAGTCTACAAATTTAATTCGTAATTCATACATTGCATCTAATCGGCCCAGTTGGACAGGTATTGTTGGACCTCCACATAAAGATACTGCTTCAGCTCCAGCAACTGCAATCATGTCTGCCCATGATACTAACATTATACAAGAACAATTAGTATGATTATGACAATATACCAGAAGTGCATCTAGTAGGAAATTACTCACTTGTTGAAATAAAGCGAACCTGAAATAATTTTATCAACTTCATCCTTTGCTTTCTTTACAATCTATACAATAATTCATCCATCAACTAGTTAGCTGCTATGGAAGTGAAAGGGGAAATTTTGAGTGAGTAACATTCATTAGTGAACAACTGAAGACTAGCAAATAAAGTTATTACAAATAAGCTTCAAGACAGATGTACAAGTGTGACAATCGATGAGAACATGCCTTCACTGACTTATTCAGACCTGTGTTTTCAGGTCTATCGAGTTCCAGGATTATAGAGCCGTTCATACCACCTGCTAGAACAAGGCGAAGACTGATAAGCATATTAGAAGTAACTACGAGCATGCAGTGCATAGATCATTGTGTCTCCAATTAATAATTTAACATGGTCTAGGTTAGTGCTCTCTACTCTTCCAATTGACACTGAAACACAAACCTAGATAATGTAGGGGGCAGTAAAATAATATTTCAATAGAGGACATTGTCGACTCCAACATCTCATCTTTCCTCATTCCAGTTTACCTGAATTGTCGCTCACGTCAAACGTCCCAGCATCATGAAACACCAAACGAAGCACACCAGCTGCTTTTCCTTTGGTCAGAACTTTACCAATCTCTTGCTTTATAATAAAATAGTCACTTTTACTTGACCTTCAACAACCATCAAACTAAGCCATGAAATTACTCCTTCATATAAGTACACTAAACTCAAATTTTCCTACAAAAGCGTGGAACTTCAAGTTCAGAACTCAAAACTTACTGAGCAGCCTTTGCATATAGAGGAAGAAGACACGTTAATGAAGCCACAAACACAAGTCCTCTCCTCCCATACAAAGTGCCATTACCACTCCCACCTACAATTTTCCAGTTTATAAAAATCATCATACAAGTGTAACCCTAAATATTCTTCCAGGAATACTCCGTCGAAATCTAACAAATTCGCACTTCCTTCAATTTCAAGATGAAATGATATTACATGGATACCAATGTTAGCCTTAATTTCAAAAAAAAAAAAAAGATTCACTCGACGCAAAAATATTCAGAAATTAAGCCGCAACACCTATTCATCTTCCTTACCAGATTCATCGGTGCTTGTACCCTCACTCGTGCTGCAGTCCATAGACGACGCTATCCGTAAATCGCCAATGCGTTTCATCATCGGAACTTTTTTGGCGCGAAATTTGAACTCGGACGAAGTCACAACGGTTGCGAAGAACGAAGTAGTCAACGCGGAGCTCGTCATCTTCGAAGCAACAAGCTGCTCGAAACGCGTCAAAGAAGCCATTGAAGAGCGTTTTGAAAGGTTGAAGAGATAACGGACCGATCGTCTGCGCGAAGGACCACTGTAAGCTCTCCTGTACTCTCACTCTGATCCTTAGAAGTTTTTTTTTTTTGATTATGGATTTTTTTTTTTTGATTATGGATCCTTAAAAGTTAAATTAAAGGGAAAAGTACAAAAGTGTGGTTACCACCATTTTGCAAAATCTTGTTCGAACTATACACATTTTCAAAATCTTGTCCAATTTTAAACCAATATATATTTTAAATTGTCTAAAGATTTACAATAATTGTTTTTTTATAATCACAATAAATTGTTAACTGCACCATAATTTATACCCTAAATTTTTAAATATACAAATTTCGTTCTTAACTAATATATATATATATTATATATGCAAATTTTGTTTTTAAATATACAAATTGGCAGCAACATACGCATCTTAATAGTAGTAAAATCACAACTAAAAGAAAAAGGAGAACCAATTCATCAGAATATATGCATTCAACGGTTCAGAAACCAAACTAAAATCGTTTAACGATTTTTCAAAGAGGTGAAAAGTGGTCAAATTCCGTTCTTAATTAATTTATATATATTATATATGCAATTATGTTTTTAAATATACAAATTACATTCACCGGTTCAGAAACCAAACTAAAATCGTTTAACGAAACGAAACTAAAAATGAAATTTGCATATATAATATATATATATTAGTTAAGAACGAAATTTGTATATTTAAAAATTTAGGCTATAAATCATGGTGCGGTTAACAATTTATTGTAATTATAAAAAACAATTATTGTAAATCTTAAACAATTTAAAATATATATTGGTTTATAATTATATTATTAGATCGAACCAAATGCATTTAATCAAATCAAATACATAAATTTTAAATTAGGGAAGAGTACAACCAATTTTTTTTGGATAAACCAAATACATTTCAAAATCTTATTTGGTCCAACCAAAAAAATATTTCATTTACATAATTTTTGAAAGGTTTGGGTGCTCATTGTATTATTCAGAATTGCAATTTGGCCCATTAATTAGAATTGGACAAGATTTTGAAAATGTGTATAGTTCGGACAAGAATTTGCAAAAGGGTGGTAGTTCATACCACCATTTTGTACTTTTCCCTAAATTAAAACCCTTTTACCAATAATTTAATTAATTTTTTTTTATACCAATAATTTTAATTTAATTTTTTTTGATACCAATAATTTAATATTAAATGCGAGTCCAAGTTATAAATTTTATTCTATTCTGCGAAAAAAAAAATTAATTTATTTCATAAACATAAAAGTAATAAAATTAAGTAGACATCAAATTTTGGATTAAAAAATTACTTCTATTTACATAATTAATATTTTAAACGATATAATACATACAAAACATGGCTGCAAAGAAGCTATGCAATCATACAACACGTAGTGCAATAACATACATACGAGGACCAATCTATGTCATCTAGGACCAGAAAGTCGGACAGCGGAGAGATACACATCACTTACGTACTCATCAGGACAAGGCGATGATTTGGTTGGGAGGTTGGAGTGATGGGAGGAGCATCGCAGACATCTTCCAGCATTTGGACTACTTTGGCCATGGAAAAAGGTATAATTACAATCAGCACATGTCGAATTTTCAAATCGTGATGGGATATATCTACCCATGCGCGGGATCCCCTCTGGACTGTCTGGTGCAGAGGTTGATGTGAAGCTTGACTGATTCAAGGTTGCTATTTTGCAAATTGGATGCATGAGTCTAAGATCATCGTGTATCATCAACTAATTAAACTTTGTGCCGCTGTCACAAAACCTGTTCACAAGTGGGAATAAGGCCCTGTCCAATTGAACTTATATTTTCGACTTATAAGTCACTCTAAGTTAATATCAATCAATCACTATAAGTTAATATCAGTTAAGATCATTTAAGTTAAGTTTCAGTTAAAGTTAAATTCGATTGTTCCACCACCACCACAACCATGCGCAACCTGCCACCGCCACTCTCCACCGTCCACGGCCGCCAGCCTCCGCCGGTCAACGTCGGTGGTCACGCCGGTCAATGGTGCGCGGTCATCGGCCGGTCAACGCGGTTCCGGCGTAGTAATGGCCGGCGGTAGGAGGAGGTCCGGTTGCGGAAGAAATATAACTTAACTTACCTTTATAAGTTAACATAAGTTTCAGTTAAGTTAATATAAGTTAATATCAGTTAAGATCATTCACTATAAGTTAATATCAGTTAAGATTAACTAAATTAAGTCAAATATAAGTCAAAGTGGACAGACCCTAAGTTAGGTAATGCCGTAAGAGGGGACAGCAACAGGGTGAACCCATAAAAAAGGGACACAATAACAGCAAGCAAAGTGTGTGTCCTGGACGGACAAAAAAATGAAACTATTTACTTGCAATGAATGTCCTTCAAGCTCAGAGTGACCACATAAGTAAAAGGTAATGAAATAAGACAAGGGTATTGTCAATGAATTATTTCTAGATATTTTATTGCAAGTCCTGTGTAGCTGAAGTATCTAATATCATCGATTCAATAATATTAAAAAAGATAATGATGTTGTTGCATTTTGAGAAAAGTTTTAAAAGAGAACATATGATTAGCTTCTATAAATTCGTAAAAAAGTTTAACTGAAATGTTATTACGAACCTGGATTTTTCCTCAATTGGGTAAAATGGTTATGTTGCATTTGTGCGCTTTCCACTGGATTCATCCATGTTTAAAGTTCTGGTAGCACATTCTTGAGTAAAGAAATGCAGTTCCTTGGACTTGGGATTCTTGCTTTGGTCAGAAATATCTTCAGAGCCCCAACAAGGACCCAACCTCAGTGCAAGGTCGCATTTGATAGGAGGTGTAGTTTGAGTTTGAGGCATTCCACTTATTCTAGCTGATTCAGGCATTTTCGGTGTGCCCATATCACGCATCGGATGAATTTTGTTAGTGGCATATGTATCGGTGTTTGTTGTCAAAGAGTTGCAGCACAGCTGAGGGTCATCCCCCTGACTGCAGCTCGAATAGTACAATGGATACGTGCAATGCTGATGAATCAAACCAGTGCAGGTTTCAGGAGCTAACAATTGAGTGAAATTAGTTTGTGGCGGAAATGGAAAAGGGAAGTATTTGAAGGAGATGTTGTCTGGCGCAGCATCCGGCAATGACAACGCAGAACGCTTAATTACGTCAGAATCAGAATACATACGCTCTTGAGGATTGGGACTTAAATAACATCTGGTATCATTGTTGCGCTGGCTCCTTGACGCTTTTCTCGGAATGCAACCCAGATGAAGAGCAGCTAATAATCACCAAACAAAAACTTTAAAACAGGTTGGCATTCAAAACTATTAAGTATATCACAAGCAAGAGCAATACCTTCAATACAGGGTTGAATAAGGTCACCAGTTTCCACACAATCATCTCGTCGAATTATAGTGTCGATGGCATCATTAGCTCTGTCCCAAAGCGTCTTAAGATCCATATACTCAGCCTACACACAGTGATCATAAAAGCACAAGAGCAAATCATACCCACAATCCAATTCAATTTCAAAATACTAATCACAAAATGGAGCATCAAAACAAACAGCGAGCATTTGTTCCGCTTCAAAAAGGTAAAAATGCTGGCATATCAAACCTCAGAATTAGCTTTGGAGTACATAATTTCTTCGGCTTTTAAGACCACAATTGGCAGCTTCTCCTGCCATTCCTTGTTCCTCTTAGTTGCTGAGCAGTGAATCTCAGTCACAACTCTAATCACCAATTCAAATCAACACAACACGAAATTGTCATAAACATACAATTTTCTCAAACTAGGGAAAAGTAGAGGAAGAGTGAGATTTTGGAGGACCTGAAAATTTCCTGGATGAGAGAGCCCCTAATGGGTTGGTGTCTCTCACTATGCCAAGCTCTTCTCACACATTCATATGGCCTTGGGCCTGGTCTAGGCATCTCTCAAAACTCAACCCCAAATTTAAAAAAAAAAAGTACAATGAAGAGCAAGAAATTGAGTGATCCAACACACCCAAAATGCTACAACTCCATAAAAAATTCAGACTTTACAATCAACTTTCCAAATGCTGCACAAGCTAAGATGAAACACAATGAAAAAGAAGAAGAAATTGACTAGTTCACCACACCGCCATATCCTAAAACTCTATAAATATTCAAACTTTACAATCCACTTTCCAAATGGTGCAGAAAAAGAGTGGTTCACAAGACCCCCAAACCCTAAAACTCCATAAAGATTCAAACTTTACAATCAACTTGCTAACTGCTGCACAACCGAATACTGATGCAGATTGGAAGAAGCAAAGCAGGAGCTGATGAGGAGAGAAGAGCGTGAGAAAACTTGAGGATGTGGTGTGTATGACTATGTGAGTTATTTTCCTTTTTTTTCAAAAAACAGAGAAACAAATTGAGGATGAAAACTGGGTTAATTTTCTACAGTATCTTTTTGGTTTGAGCGAGGAGGATGGGGATGGTGTCCCCCAGTGGGTACACATGTCTGCGTCTGCAAGGCTGATGAGTCCTTTTGTGTGTCCTGACCACTCATTCATATGGATCAAATTAGGCTTCATCATGTCCTTGTCAGCCCCATTGTCCACATCAACTCCCTCTCATCCATTATTCATCATCAATAGCCCAACCCTAAAAGCATCCCCACCATGCTTTTTTGAACCATAAAATATGATCATGAGTGATCAAAAAAATCATGCACTCCCACTAGGCCTTGGCGTCCAGATCCGAAAAATCGAAGACCGAACCGAACCGAAAAAAGCCCGAACGGGTCGGTTCTTATCGGACAAAAAATCGAACCGAAAAAAACCCGAACCGAATGGTGAGATTCGGTTCGATCTCGGTTTTGCATTTTTCTCGGACCGAAAGCCCGAACCGAACCGAAAATATGTGTTTTCTGTCAATTTACAAAAAAACACCGAAAAAAGCCAGAAAAAAGACCGAACCAATCGAAAAGACCGAAAAAAGACCGAAAAAGACCAAAAACTCGAAAAAAACTCGACCCGAACCCGAAAAAACCAAAAAAATCGCCAAAAAAGCCCTAAAAAGACCGAACCGACCCGAAACCCGAAAAATCGGGCTTTGGTCGGTTTTCACTTTCAAAAAGACCGAACCCGAACCGAACCGAATTTTCAGGTTTCGGGTCGATTTTCACAAAAATCGGGACCGAACCGAACCGAGCCCAGGCCTAACTCCCACCATGATTTTTTTGATCATCAAAAAGATCATCCCTGGTTTTTTCTAAAAAAAGATCATTCCATGATCTTTTTGTGTGTTTTGATCATGAGCCTGAGCCAATCGCAACGCGACACGTGTCCTGTGTAAGAAACAATACAATTTTTATTTTGATCTTGCAACGAATATATCTTCTAAATTACAAATTAAAAAAAATCAAAATAAATACCAATATTCATAATTTTTTGAGCTCTATAAAACGAGATACACTTTGATATATTTTTATTAATCTTAACATTTATGAGCTATAATTTATGTAGTGATGAGAGAGACTGGTGATAAATTTTTTTTGGATCATGAGTGGGGTGCAGGTGGTTGAAAAAACCATGAAAAATGATTAGATGAGAGAAAAAAAAGATGAGAGAGATGAATTATATGATTTTTTTGATCATGGTGGAGGATGCTCTAATCCCTTAAACTCTACTCAAGATAGTGAACTCCCTCTCATCCATTATTCACTCCAAACTCTACGAACCTTCTCAAGACGGTGACCATTCATTTCTTTTTCCCTTCTTTTGAATGATCAGTTTATCTTCAACCCCCTTACCCAAAAAAAGAGTTTATCTTCAACCTCAATTTCATGAACTATAAAATCTACATAAAAGTTTTTTTTTGATGGGTAAAAGTTGTACAGAAGTAGGACATCGACTACACAATGACGCTATTCAGTACATACACTCAAATTGAAGCACAGGCCTACGCGGCCAAGCCATCCTCGTCATAGCAACCTTCAGCAAGCACTAAATCCCCTGGCCAGAACCGGGGAAAAAGAAAAACTACTTAGATTATAACTCAGTTCGCAAGCGGCTGAGAACTACCAACTCAGTCCGCAAACCGACTGAGAATAACCACTTATTGAACTAACCTAAACTAAGCTAAACTACACAAATAAAGAAAAACAACCCGGTCGAAACCGGTCACTAAACTACACGCCGGCAGCAGAAATCCGGCCACCATCCATGCCAGCACCAAAAAGTGTCAGCCCAACCACACCCAGCACAGCAATAGGTCCTCACCACGCCGAAGCACGGCTCAGCCCAACGCAGCACCAGCGCCACCCCCAGCTTCACCCCACCAGCAACCGAACGAAGCGCCGACCACGGAAGGACGACGACCTAGCGGGAGAGGCAACCATCAGAAGCTCAGCCTACAGCATCACCGGCGAACGCCAAACAAAACAAAAAAAAGTTTTTTTTATAAAAGAAAATCTACATAAAAGTTGACAGACCCACAATGAAAGCAAAGAATTCATCTTTACCATGTTTCCTACTTCAATTTTTAATTTTCATTCACATGTAAGTATCCGATGCAAAGTTAATTTTTTGGTACAAAATACAAACTAATCATAGTCCTTGATCTTGTGATTTGAATGTATGAGATTAAATCTTGATTTTTTGGTGTTTTTCTTGGTGACGAATTATAAAATGAAACTGACGAACTATGTCGTCTTTTCATTCGGCTTGAAAAGTGACGAACTATAAAATAATTTTGACGAACTATAAAATAAACTGACGAATTATAAAATGATTTTGATAAATTTTGTATTTTGTACCAAAATTTAACTTTGTACCTGATCTTGACCCTTCATTCACATTATAACTTTTAAAGTGAAAGATATTCTATTCTTAGAATAAGATCATAAAATTAATTTTTTTGGTAAAAAATACAAACAACTCATATCCTTTGATCTTGTGATTTGAATGGATGATATTAAATTCTGTTTTTTATACATTTTCTCTTGACGAATTGTATGGAAAAATGATGAAATATGTCGTCTTTTTCACTTTTCAGCAACGAACTATAGATCAATTTTGACACACTTTATCGTTTGTACCAAAAAAATCAACTTTGTACATAATCTGAACCTTTATTCTTTACCAAAAATGTATTTCTAATGATTGAATTTAGCTTAGTCAAATGTCTTTTTTTTGCATAAAAAAAGTCAAATAAGTTAGTGTATTATTTTTCTAATAAAATTATAATTATTTTGATAACAATAAAATAAAATCTGTTCGATTCCTGAGGGGCAAAACAAAAAAAGTTGAAAAAAAAACAATACAATCATATTTTCAATAATTATATTTACGCTTGGTTTGGGACTTTTTTTTTGGTATAACTTTCATGTCTTTTTCCATCACATGAGTGGTTAGATTGATTTAACCGTTTTTGTATGAGCCGAATTTAGGGCATCATTTTTGATGATCTGAAAACAAAGATCGTCAATTTTTTTGTTCATCCTACAATCTTTTTATATATGTATCTCTTAACAATAAACTCAAAACAAAGATCATCATTCTTTCTTTCTTATTTTCTAACCCTACAACATCATTTTTTTTATTATCCAAAGTACAGAAAAATGGGTCTCGAATAATAGAGATCAAAAAATTAAGTTTATTGGTATCATTTAAAAAATATTTTGCTTTATTTATTTTATTTTATGACTGTTATAAATTTTGAAATTAGATTTGTATAAGTTACACATCAATTCTTGGTTGCCTTATGACACTGCGTCACTTTGTGGGAGAAGAACAGTGGCGGATCCAGGACTCGACCGATGGGGGGGCGAACTTTGTGATGGGGTCCCAAAATTTTTTTTTGATGAATAAGGCTATAGGTTGTATTCGGAAATTTTTTTCCTATATATATATTCCTCATATTTGATGATATAAGTTATTTTCTAGTAAAATATCAAAGTTTGAATTCATATAAAGTTCATTACTGATCTAACTTTGAGAGGTCATAGAAGACACGTCGATTACCCTATAAGATCGAGATATATATCATTGGAGAGATAATTTGACGGCCTACAACTCTTCAATTGATATCAAGATATCAATCAGACGTTTAAGCAACCAAAAATATAAGTAAAGTAAGAACGCATAACAAGTGTACATAGTCAATCACATGCAACCTTAACAACTTTAACATATAACAGGTAGACTGAGCACCACTTGAGAAATCAATCACCTTGCGCATGAAGCTGACAATAAGGGCTACAACTTCTATACTTACATCTAGGCACAAGTCTAATGTTAAGGTGACTGAAAACTAAGTCGAAACATGACATATGTTTGAAGTCCGCTAATGATTAGCCAACTTTTTGAAGCTCATAAAGACATCATCCGGTGTCCGTTGAAGATGATCTATGTACAGGGCCGGCCCATCCCCTGGGCCAAAAGTGCAAAGGCACGGGGCCTCAAAAATTGGGTAACAAAAATTGGGCCACAAATGACAAAAGTTCATTTTTGTTTTGTTACATTCGAAGTAAAAAATTCACAGAGAAGAACGAAGAACGAAGAACGAAAGAAGGGTTTGGCCGTGCTCTGCTCGCCTGGCCGTGCTCTGTCTGATTTTCCGACGTCGTTGTCACATCTCATCCGTTCTGATTGGGGTAATGATGAAGGAAATTTGAGGCGGAGTGGTTTTGTGATTTAGGGTTTTAATTCTTGTTTGGTTCCGATCTTCTGCAATTGGTCTGTGATTGGTTGATAAGGGCGAAATTGAGGTGATGAATTTGTGATTTTGGGTTGGAATTGGGAGGAGGGGGCGTGAGATCCGGAGTGTTGCAGGGGTCAGTGGTGAAGAGTAAGAGTGGGATGGGAGCAAGTCGCTCTTTTCAGTCTGGGAAGGAGAAGGAGAGGCGGAGGATGGTTTCAAGTGATTTGGAGTCTAGTGAGGAGCTGGAGGAGTCTTGTGTGAGGAAGGGAGCTGATAAAGAGAGTCGCTCGTCGAGCAGGAGGGATAGGTTTGATCAAGATGAGTTTAGGAAAGGTGACAGGTGAGGATGACTGGCTTGGGAAAAAAAGAAAATTAGATGTTTTCGAGTTTGATGAGTATGATAGATTTGATGAGAATCTTAGGACGAAGAAAGATTGTGGAATTGATTGGGAAGGTAGTGAAGACGAAGGAAATATGTTTGCTAGTCCAAGTGATGCTATGCGGATGGATTCAGAAGCGTCAACTAGTGAAGGATGAGGAGTCATTGTTTATAAAAGGAGAAGCTCATTCAAGGTTGGCTCTACGCCTCTACTAGATTAACTACGCTTCAGTGGAGTCCCTTAGAGTGTAGGGCAAGAATGCTGTCCTTAAGATGCAGGTGAATAAATCAAAAGGTAGCAACTTACATAAAACTCATGGTAGTCTTGATGCTGAAGATTATAAAACTCCGAAGGATGGTACAACAGATCAAGCTGGCTCTGTTGGTAGAACTGGGAAAGCCTTTCTGAATTTGCACAAGTCAATGTCAACGAAGAGCAGTCATATGCAGGATTCTGGAATTGATGACAGTGATACTTCCTCCAAGTCTAAGGAAGGAATTTGGATTCTCGTAAAGCAGTGAGTAGGAAACAATGCAAAGGAAATATCACCTAGGGGGCCACATTTGATATTTCGCACAAGGCCTCCAAAGACAACGGGCCGGCCCTGTCTATGTATTGATAGAAAGCTAATTGAATTTTCTATAACTTTCATGTTTAATGCAAGATGAATTTCGGAGGTTAAGCTGATAAAAACAACGATCAAAGATAGACAATTAGTTGAAATTTGCCGAAATTGGGGGGATTCGAGCCAATCTTCTGAAGCTCATAAAGGCATCATCTGGTGTCCGTTGAACATGATCTATATATGTATAGAAAGCTAACAGAATGTTCTATAACTTTCATGTTTACTTAAAGATGAAATTTGAGGTTAAGCTATTAAAAATAGTGACCAAAACTAGATGTTTGATTGAAGTTTGCCGAAATCAAGGGGGTCCGAGCCAACTTTCGGAAGCTCATAGAGGCATCATGCATTGTCCGTTGAAGATGATCTATATATGGATAGAAAGCTAATTGAATGTTCTATAACTTTCATGTTTAATACGAGATGAAATTAGAAGGTTAATCTTAGCAAAATAGCAACCGAAATCGTTTGTCTCGTTTCTAATCTAACTCTAACTACTAACAATTGTATCAAAAAAAAAATTGATGTGGGGTCGGCCGCCCCACCCGCCCCACCCTTCCATCCGCCACTGGAGAAGAATACCAATCGTGATTTAGATCGTCCCATAATAAATATTCACGATCGTTCATCTCACGAACCAGCTATTAAGCCGAAAAAAGAAAAGATTGCATATATAATCTTTCTTTTTCACCCTTATTAAGGATGGCCTTATCATCAACGGGCAACCCCGTCCACACTCCACCCCGCTCGATAAAACGGCGTCGTTCGGCGTCGAAGACTTCTTTGCACGACTTCATCCGAGTCGTGACTCAGAGCAACTGAGTCGCGTATTTGACGCGGATACGAAAGAGCACAGATTACAAACCTCGGACGACATTCTCGTGACTGCTAGCTCTCTGTCCGATGGAGATTTTACTGATCTGAGACTCCATTAGGCTGCAAAAACGGCTAACTTGGAAAGATTTGAAGAAATTTTTTCATGGCGTCCGGTGCGGTTCTTCCTGTGTCGGATCCTGCGAAGGACGACAATGACAAAATCTTTAGAGGATCCGCCATGACTAAGCGGGCAGCTTATGCTGCCATTTCATACATGGCTTGCGCAGGTTTGAATTTTTTTTCTTACGTGGGTCGAATTTAGGAGGTTGGATTGTGGGTTGTTGATTAATTGATCCAATTGTTCAAAGCGCGGCTGTTTTTACTGAAAAGTGTTCAATCTTGATTTTATAATCAATTTTGGGATTGGAAATGCTAACGGGCTTGACACAAGTTTTGTAATTATGAATTGTTTCTGGTTCCAAGAATTAGAACATATTGGTGGATTGTTGGCACAATGTTCTCTTGCTGCCCTCTAACTGACTTGAAGTTGTGGTTTGATGTTCATATCTTTACTTGTTAACCACTTGTGGCGTAATAAGTTGATTTTTTACATCCTAACAACGGGTTGGTTTGGTGTTTGGCAGTAATGCTGGTGTTGTTCAATAAGGCAGCGCTTTCTTCGTATAACTTTCCAAGCGTAAACTTCATCACTCTCATTCAGGTAGAAAGGGAAACATTTTTTTTTCTTTTCCGGTTATTAAGGTGTTAGACAGGCCAGGGATGCTGTCGGTGTCATTTATGGGTAGTAAGTGACGTACTTATGACCATTGATCGTTACTGTTGCAGGTGATCTGTTCATGCTCTTTTCTCTATGTGTTACGCCGCAAGAATGTGATTTCATTCTCAGAAGCGGGTCAATTGCTTGACGAGTCCAGATTGTTTGTGTCATATAAGACTTTAGTGCAGACATCTCCTCTCGCAGTTGCTTATTTGGTGTACTTGGTATGCTCTCCTATATCGCAAGAACAAATTCCTTTAAAGAAAATTTCAAGGTGTTTTTTGTATTTTGATGTTCTAATATAGTAATAATCTGCCCTTACAGATAGTCACAATGGCTTCTATCCGTGGAGTTAGCGTTCCCATGTACACCACACTCAGGAGGACGACTGTGCTATTTACAATGGTCGTGGAGTATGTTCTGACAAGGCAGACATATACACGTCATATTATCGGAAGGTGAGCTAATGATTGCTCGTTCTTGAATGCGTTTTTAATAAGTCTCTTTGGGTTCACTTCAAGTGCAACTTCCTCCTTTTAACCGCTGATTATTTATATGCAAATATAAGTTTATGTATTTTGAGTACGAAACAGACTCACTGATCACAGATTACAATTTAGTACATCCTAACAAAAAAAGTATTAAAGGGTCTGATCAGTGTGGCAGTTATAGTTATTGGGGCATTTATTGCCGGAGCTCGTGACTTATCCTTTGATGCCTATGGTTACGGTGTCGTTCTCATGGCCAATCTCACTACAGCAATATATCTTGCTACAATAGCTCGTGTTGGTGAGAATTCAAGCACATAATTTTGGGAACTTTTTTAGAGACAGTTCGTTACAACTTTTTTTTTGTATCATTAGTCATTGTCTACTATCCTTCTCAGGGAAATCCTGCGGACTAAATAGCTTTGGTCTTATGTGGTGCAATGGTGAGCTAATATGCATAAATCTTTTGTCGCTGCTCTCCTGAACTCTCTTATCTTATAGAAGATCCTTGATTTCAGGAATACTTTGCGGGCCATTTTTGCTACTTTGGTCATATGTTCAGGGTGATTTGAAAGCCGCTATGAGCTTCCCGGATCTCCTGTCACCTGGTTTCTTGGTACTTTATTCATATTATTCAGTAACTTCGCCATCCTTTTTTAAGTTTATAAAACTAGCTCCTTTGCTCTCACTAACTCGGTTTGGTTCAAAAAGTTTATATACAATCGTGTGTTATTCAAACTAAACTGCTGAGATATAACTGAACTTAATTCTGCAATGGTTCACATTTGTGGTCGAAACGCTAAAATCTTAAATTCTGCACTTTTGTGATATAATTTGTAAATTGTGACTTGGTGGCTTGCCTCATGCAGACTGTCCTGCTTCTTTCAAGTATGCTGGCATTTTGCTTGAATTACAGTGTCTTTCTAAACACGAGACTGAATTCAGCACTCGCTCAGACAATATGCGGCAATCTGAAGGTATCTTGATTCCTTAAATGATTTTTGTGCGCCCGAGAAACTGTTTATTCTTTAAATGTTAATGTTAGTAATACTGTCTTCCACGGATTGTTCTGAGTTCTGCTTCATCTTTTACCCTTAAAGGATATTTTTACAATTGGTTTTGGCTGGATACTTTTCGGAGGGCTACCTTTCGATCTTGTAAGTAATTATAATACAGAAGTCCTGCCTATATTGACTACTGGATCTCATTCTTGCTTATGTTTGTTTTGTCTCCCTATTATTTTCCAAATGTGTCTCATGTTACTATTTGTGGGCAGTTAAATGTCATCGGACAAGGTCTCGGTTTTGTTGGATCTGGACTCTACGCATACTACAAAGTCATCGGAAAATGATTGGAAAAATCCCCCCCCCCCCCTAGCTGCTACTCACACCCCCAAATTGCTGTCGGATCATAGGCTTCCCAAGGAAGCTCGTTTCGGATCACATAATGGCCACACAGCTAAGTTTTATACTTCTATAACTCACCCAAATGACAAATCTGTAACTTCAACACAAAGCACCATTTATCTGCTCCTAGTAGCAAAACTCTACCTTCCTTTATTTATTTTTTTGATTGGAAAAACTCTACTCTTACCTTTCTTCAGCAGCATTTTTGTTTGCTAGATTTATTTAGGGCCCGTTCTATAGGGGTTGGATTTGGGGTGTTGGGAGATTAGATTAGATTAGATTGTGTTGGGTGAGATTAGGTGAGATTGGATTGTATTGGGGTGTGTTAGGTGAGATTGGATTGTGTTGGGTGATGTTAGATTAGATTGTATTAGATTGGGTGGGTGGAGTGAGTGGGTCCCAGTTTATAAAATAATATTATAAAAATGTTAGATTAGATGAGTGGAGAGAGAATATGTGAGTGAAGAGTAATTAGATGAGTTGAGATTATAAAAAGAAAATATATTTTATAATAAATATATTAGGTGAGTGGAGATTGTGTTAGATTAGATTGTGTTGGGTGAGATTGGGTAAGATTAGATTGTGTTGGGTGAGATTGGATGAGATTGGATTGTGTTGGGTGAGATTGGGTCGGATTGACCCAATCCCTATAGAACAGGCCCTTAAGCATTAGATTGTCACAGTGATGACAGGCTTCCATTTCAATTTTCAGCAATACATTTCCTTTGGTTTTATAAAGCATGCTTATATTACTCTGAAGACCTTAAGACACTATGTATATGTACTTGTAGATGAAACAAAGCTACTGGAGTAATATTTACATACAATTTTAAAAGATGTGATGGAAGATAATAAGAGGACTGGAGTTGTTCAAGTTGAGGACAATTTCAGCTCAATGCTGATCACTGAAATTCTTGATATACACTTCAATCATTGGTGCTAATGTGAATTGAAGTTTCTGATGCGTTAACGACTGGTTGAGGTGCTCGCGCCATCTCTGAAGATGATGTTTGCAACGGGTCCTGGAAGCCATGCGGGATTGCTCCCAGTATGGTTCTCAACATTTTGGGTGTCACTAGTGGATGAGGCATTGTGAGTCCTGAGCTTTGATCTTCCAGTGATCCTATTCCCCATGGAGAACCCTAGTTTTGCAGCTGTGAATAGTCCCAGAGCAATAACAAGTGGCCTGACTGCCCAGTGGAAGTCTTCGAGATGTAGGTATTTCTTAACCACGCCTTGGGAATTACCAAAAGAAACCACTTCAACTTCAGCTGGATCGGCTAAGTACTCACTGATATCTTCCCCTAGAGGTAGTCTTCCTGGAAATTTCACAACGAGGCAACCATTTGGCAGGACCTGAGATATCCTCCCAGTGGCCCAAGCACCTCCTTGTTTACAAGGCCATCTAAACCGGGGGCTTAAAACATTGGTTTTCAGCTTCACAAACTGCCCCACATAGTAAGATTCCGCCATCTGGAGCTCTGATGCATGCCCCCTCCAAAGATTCTCCATGCCTATAAACGCCACTTCCACAAGTGCATCTCGGCTTATGGAATGCAGGATGCCCACGGAAGAGTGATGCTTGTTTTCCTGCTTGAGTAGTACCCAGTCTCCAGCTGCCAATCCATTCGTGACTCGCTCCAATGCAGATGTCTGAACTCTAACAGGGTCATGTATTCCATGGACTCTCACTAGAACATAGGATTCTTGATTATTGCTGTGTTCCAGGCCGACTACTATGCCCTCTGGGACACTCATGTTTGCATGCTTGCCTGAGTTGGGTGGCTTTCTGGAGCGCACAGTGTCACCCACTTGGAGCGAATCCTTTGAGAGGAACCATTGCGTGTAGCCAGTGCTACTTGATTTTTCCACCACTACACTACCACTAAGTCCGGTCCAATTTCCATCGCTAAAAACAGCATTCTGGGAGCTGCAAAGTCGAAAACATGATCATTTCCAGAAGGGAAAACTATAAATGACAACTACGGAAAGATACATTGCGAGATATTCCACGAACAATTATGCAATGAAACCCAAAAGTCCTCCAAATGAAAAAAAGGAAAGCATACCTCTCAAAGATGCTTATTATGTTTTCCATTAGCGGCCGACTTCTGAAATCATACTCAAAGCAACCAAGAACCACGTTTTCAACTGCAGGAGGGAGACCGGTTGGAATAAACGGCTTTTCCTGTTTTCTGACAACTAAATCATATATCTCATCCATTGATTTTCCACACCAAGGCTGCGCGCCAGTCAACATTTCGACAATACTGCATCCAAATCCCCATGAATCGGTTTCAAAAGATATAGGACCTCTTATATCTGGTTCCCATTGTTCCGGAGCCATGTAGTTTGGAGTCCCACATCTACGAGCCATATCTGAACTAGGCAACGGAATGTTAAGAAGCAAGAAAGGAATTCCTAGGTCTCCAAGATACGCTCGATCATTTTCATCGAGAAGGAAATTGGATGGTTTCAGGTTTAGAACAAGATAGTTTTTTGAGTGAAGCTCCATGATACCCCTAGCCAATTCATTCCCGTACCTGCAACACAAGGAACAGCTAAAAGTTGTCCTACAAAATTGACACATAGGAAGTAATATAGAGTATAACGCGCTTCCAAGATGCAAGGTCACCTCAAAACGTCGGGTAGCGGGAGTTTTCCTCCCACTAGACGTGCCATCTTATCACCAATCGATCCCTCATAAAATTTCATGACTACGCATACCTGATAAAATAAACGTTTAATACTTCATAGGGGCAAACATGACCCTATAACGATGTAGGTTGAAACCAAATTGAGAAGAAAACAAACAACCTTTCCACTTATGATAGAAATGCCATGTAGCCAGCAGACGCCGTCTGAATCTCTTAGTTTAGAATACAGATCCTCAAATTTCTCCACTACGGTTTGTATGCTTTCCTCCTTTACTGGATGCAACATCTTGACAGCCACTTCATGATACTCTTCAAAATCTTCAGCTGTTTGATGATGTGTAGCTAGCCATACGTCACCAAAGGGGCCTCTCCCAATTCTATGTCTCAGCTTCAGCGCCGCAGGATTGATCCACGCACTAATCTTAGTTGGTGTTGCTACAACAGTCCTGAGATGGTCTGGATCTCCCTCCAAGAGCTCATACTCGAATGTAGCACCTTGTTCTCTGGGAGCTTCAACAACTTGTCCAGCCATGTTTCTAGCAAAATAGAAAGGTATATTATTCAACGGCATAAATCTACCAAGTCCATCAATCATCACATGACACTCTCCAAAGTCCTACATCAAGCTCGGTCGTCATATTCTGTTACAAATACACTAGTCCCAGTAACTTACGGATTGAATTCAGAAAATGACTCACAAGAACAAGATCAATCACAAATCAGGAGAACTCCATTTATCAGAATAAACATATCTAACTACAAAAAGATGTTCAGTTTTGGACAGCCATTAATAAATAAATAAATAAATAAAAATTGAATCTTCACACTACACTACACAAACAAATGAATCAAAAATAATAAGCAGAATATACTGAAATTGAATCTTAGTATAAAGTGAAAGTGTGTAACAGTAGAAGATTGAAGAATATTCATGAAATGAAACCCTAAAAAAAATAAAGACGAGGAAATTGCCGAAAAAGTGTAACGAGCTGAGAAATCAGACCTGCAGGCTTTTACTTCTATTACTCGGATCCCAGATGCAGTGGGAGATTTCGACTAGTTGGTGCGGTGGTACGAGGAATCAAGCGACGGGAAATGGAAGGTATAAAAAAGGATCGAACAAACAGAGTCACAGAGAGAGAGAGAGAGAGAGAGATGAGGAATTTGCAAGATGCGAACCCCAACACTCCAACCTTCCTTCCCTGTCTGACATCTGTAAATTGCTTTTTTTTTATTGTCTGTAAAATGCTTTTTTAAATACATATAAAAATTCCTTACACAAATAAGCTAATTACATAAATAGAAAACAGTGTACTTTTTTTTTTCATACACATTATTTAAAAATAAATTTTAATTTAATACTTTTTTTAGGAAGTAATTTGATAGTACATTAAAAAAATATATTTTTTTCATACACATGATGTAAAAAATAAAAATTTAATTTCATACCTTTTTCTTTTTGAGGAAGTAATTTTGATACATATAAATATTTGGTATTGTTATAAAAGTTCATCTCGCCTAATAGAGTATTTATTTTGTCTTGATTTTATTGGAACTTATTTTCTTTTTTGAGGAAGGTGAGATGAGAGGGGATAGTCTACTCTACTCCATTTTTGTAGTCAGAGGTTCGTATTTAAATGGATGTTTTGTTCTGTTTGTTTTTTTGTCAAGTTGTGTTTTTAGTCTCGTGAAGACATTAAAGAGTTTGGATTCTGGGTTGTTGTTGCTTGAACGAATAATATCGAGTTTACTTTGGAAGTACTTGTGTTGTATTTCCGTGTGCGTCTGCCCTTGCATTCTTCACCTGACTTGTGATCATCGCATAAGTCTTGAGTACAAATATAGGAAGATGAAGCCAATAGTTCTACTTCCCTTTCTGCAAAATTATAACAAAGTTGTTGACCATAAAAAATAAAAAAATAAAAAGAAGTCGAAGAGGAAGAGGAAGAGGAAGCCTTTTATATTGAATTCTAATAATAAGACTTAAAAACAGAATTGAATAAAGATTCAATCTGTCCAGATCCTGAAAAGAGTTTTCTACCCAAAAAAACAGGTTGGGTGCAGAAGCAAATATTTTTCTGTTGTTAAGCTGACAATATGATCCACTGGTGGGAATTGCAATGTAGGAATGCATTAAAATGTCGACTCAAAGCTCTCCGAGATCTTTTATGTTTCTGTTTGCCTTTCATGGACGCCTGCCCGCATACACATTATCCACCATTCGTATCATTAAGCTGTCTCCTTAGAACATTTATATAATTCTTCATTTGGCTTAAAACCAGTGATTCAACAGCTTGTCAATATCCAATCCCTTTGTGCCCTGAGTTGCGTGGTCCTCCTCCACGTTTATTCGGTTTTCCACTGACTTAGGCTGTCAGGCTTTTTACCTTAACTTTTCCTAAGCTTTTCCAGTGAAATGTGGAGTGAGGCAGGGCTAGTCAGCCTCTGTGGCGTAGAATGGCATCTTCATTTTAATTTTTGTAGTGCTTCAGTGCAAAGGTCTTTGAATTATATTATATCCCGGGAGGAAAACTTGAAGGGAACTAAGGTTATGTCAAACTTGCTTGTACAGTATGGTGGTGGGCAGTAAAGTGCCACGAGGAAATCCTATACGGAAATATAGACGGGGCTGACACCCAGTCCACGTCGTGACCATACGTGTATCACCTGTCATTAAGCAAATTAACAGATGAGGAGACAACACTGGTTGATTTGATCAATAAAATAAGCAAAATCGACGAGCCAGAACAGCAGGACATAAGTATGAAAAATGAACGCTGACCTCCTCAGGCAGAACAGAGTTTGCGCTTCTGACGTGGTCATCAGTCCAAGTTCCACTTCAGATAAGACGGCTTGTTGCTAGAAATACCTACGAGGTTTCTTATTTTGCAGCACAAACCATCAGTAAATCTGAGAGGATGGTCTTTGTCTACAGTTTCCTTGAACTCTTTAGTCGATAGTTTCGAATATGAAAACCAACTCATGAAGCACGGTGGCATTGTGCATTCATTTTCTTCAATAAAAGAATCTCCGACCTCGTATTGAAGCTTTTCGATATCTATTCGCAATTCGTCATTCTTGTTCTTCACTTCATTGGCACGTGGACTGGGTAATGCCCTGAAAGAGGCGATAATTTTAGTAATTTCAGCTTCAAATACACCCGAGGAAATACGACATGCCAATTAATTCGCAAAGCCATAGTTCTCGACAGACCTGAGTATTGAGAGTTGCTAATGAACGATTAAAAAAAAAAGGAAGACAGGAGAAAGGCCTTACATCTTTTGTTGTTTATTGGCCGCATGTTTTTTAGAGCTACTCTTCTCTGCATTAAATGTAAATGAGACGTGTCGAACAAATTGAAGCTGTAACATGAAAGAGAAAAAGATATTATTGACACCAACAAACTGAAGAGACTAATATCTGATTGAATGCACAGAGAAAGTAGTATTTATCAACGACAGTGATGACAGTCAAAAGAAAATGTAGGGGGAAAATAATTACACACATACAAACCTGATCTCCATCTCGGATCCCGTACTCTTTGATACTCAGTTCTTCACTAAGCAACTTTTGTCCGGCAAAGCATAAGCAAAAATGCCCCCAGACATGAGGCCTTCATCAACAAGGAAACATGATTTTTAAGTTAAAAATCAGGTCAAAGAAAACACCATATGATCGATAACATGTTAACATAGATTTCAACCACCTAATCTACGCTGCTAGCATTCAGAACTGCCTCGTCGTATCAAAATGAAACAACTAGAATCAGTCACAACGCATGAGCTACATTACTACTAAAGTATTTCCACGCAAGGCCACGAACATACCATGAAATCTTGTCTGGCCCTTTCCTCGGCAAATCACTGAAAAAGTCCTCCACAGCCTCCTTCAGCTGCCCAACTGTAGCTCCATCCACAACCTCAATATCTGCACATAAACAACAACGAAAACAAAAAATCACTCAATACCATCACCAAAAAACTATATAAATACATAAATGACAACGGACACATATCACCATTTGACGCATGTAAACCAAATATAAAATTTATGACTTACTCTCTAATCTCTCCAATTCTTCAATTCTATTGAATACAATTTAAGAAAAACAAAAAGGGTAAGAAAGTGGTACCGAAGGAGGAGCCGTCGAGCTTGTGGATGGTGAGGCAGAGAGGCTGGTGAGGGAGCTTGTCATACGAAAGACTCTTCCTTGAGAAGCTATCGATGATCAACGGAGACAACGTGAGAGAAGCGGACCTGCGTCGCCATTTTGGCGGGAAACCAAGGTCCACCTCCTCCATCGCCATCCTCCCAAAATCAAAACCTCTCTTTCGCTGCTCAACCTATTAACACCACCTCCATTATCAATTCAATACATTCTAGCCACAACAACATACCCCAAAATAAAATCAATCACAATCAACAATGACGGTTGGTTGGCAGAAGCGTCAGGGAATGAATCTGGCTGTGGATTTAGGGTTAGGGTTTGAGCGCTTTGCGGCTGGTGATTCTTCCAGGCGTAGAAGATTCCGACCGTCTTTTTCGTTGAGAACGGCTTGGCTTCCCCTCTCGGAATTTTTCTCTTCCGTTGGTGCGAAATTGTTGAAAACGGAGTCTAATTTTGTTCACGAATATTGTTTTGACTACGAGTCAAATTGATGCAAATGCAACGTTGCTTTTTATTTTACGTTCTTCAAATTTTTTAGCACAACACTGGAAATTAGTTGTCGAAACATTGAGACCTCAATTAATTAAAAATATCTAAAATAGGAAAAGTAGACAATATCAAAAAAAAAAATTAATGGTGTTAAGTCAGTGAATATCAAAATAATGTTGAAAAAGTGAAAACTACATGATTTTGAATTGTTCTCTTAACATTAGTTTCATAATTCGATAGACAGTAAGATTAAGGATCTGGTGCAAAATTAATTTTTTGCAGTAATATAAAAATAAACAAAACTATAAAAGGTTTCGAACTATCAATTTTTTCCTAACTCAAATATAATTATCAAAAGTTTTAACTTAGATAAATAAAATTAAGTCAATTTGATGGGTGGCATATATAATGAACTTTCGATTAAACTCGTAAGTAAACATGATAAAATCAAACTAATAATTCTAATACATTTCATCGATCTCTTTTCCCCAATAAATTCCAATATAAATTATACATAGTTATACTTCAGTCGTGTATTGTTTACCTACACGATGAGAATAGCTAAAGAGTTCTTTTTATCTTTCACCGAATCAAATATTTATCGATTTATATTTATTTTGCACCTTGGTTATAAATTTTGATAATTCTAACCGTAACGGGAAAATATTGATATTAAAACCTCTTTTCATATATTTTTTTGCCTAGGTTAAATAAGTAAATTTGATAAAAGTGACTGACAAAATGGATAAATCCATTTGAACAATAAATATGATAATGATTTGTACCAAGTAGTAAGTAGATGCAATGGACCTTCATGATATATTCAAATCTTATGCAATATTTTAACATGTCATTTCAATATTGAAAGATAATGTAGTTCGTGTCTAATTAATTTATGTTATCTTAATAATAAAATAATAATGCAGCAGTCGTGCTGCTAATAAACAAAATATTTCCACATAAAATATCATAGATTAAACTACTGTTGAGATTCCATTGTTTGAATATGACATTACGTGGGTATTTAGTATCTCGATTTCAATTTAAAATCTAATTAAATACTCGCCACGTCAAGTGACATAAGCCTTGATGGATAAATAATCAAAACATGAGTACATGACTCGTTTTGTCACCAGTTGATAGTTTTTTTTGATGATGAAAGTCACCCGTTGGTAGTTTTTTGTGTGATGAAAACATGTATTCATTCAACGAAAAAAGTCAGAAAGGTTTACAGACAGATGCCTCAGACAGGGACGGAACTACCCTTTGACAAGGGTGGCTCTTGTCAACCCCACCAATATCCAAATTTTTTTTATAATAAAATATATGTAAAATATACATAATCAAATTAGGATAAACTATATATAATAAAACTAAAAATTATCCAAGCAAAGCTCCATTTCATGACATCACATCTACAAATTTATATTAGGCATTCATAAATTCGTAAATCCATTTCATGTTAGCACGGAACTGTTATGTTAAGGGTTGACGATAATAAAGAAATCAATTATGGTTTATTTACAGTAAAAACTGATATCTCTTATTCTAACTCTTCCAATTTATATTACTATTGCTCAATGCTCTTTTTCAATAATGAATATAGTAAAAATGCAATTAACAAGATGGAAGATGATTTCTTATCAGATTATTTGGTTGTCAACGGTGAAAAATAAATAGCAAAAATGTTTAGCACGAATTCAATAACAAAAAAATTCGTGATATGGAAACGAGATGTTTTTATTTTAATATAATAGAATTTTTTTTAACTATTTAATTCTTTTTTAATTTCTTGATTGTCACCCCCGGTCTCGATTCCTGGGTCCGTCCCTGGCCCCAGAGGGACACGTCTATAAAGCAAAGGGTACGACAAAACTAGCTGAACAACCTGGCCGACCGACCTCGGTGGTCGACACTAAGGGACCCAAGTCCCGGTTGGTAGTTTTTTTTTTTGATGATGATGAAAGTCACCAGTTGGTAGTTAATTTTACACAAAATGTATAATTGTACACATATCAAATCAATAAAGATGGATATGTGTTTAATGATTTGTTCGGTGGATTCCGGCCTAGGAGGGTTTCTTACAGTCGATTTAGGTCGGAATGTTTAATGATTTGTTCGGTTTTTGTGGTTGCTTGACAACGTCTGCTAGTGAAGATGGATGTGTGTTTGTGGCGCTTTTTTGGATTTATCTATCCAGTCGGAAACTTGTCAGTGCTTCACCGGTGTTTTGTGGTTGGTGTGTCCGAGTTCCGTCCATTTGACGTATGAGTATGCTGCCTGCTTTAGCCACGCGTGTAACTGTGAAGGCCATAAAGGTCCTCATTCCGTTTGATGTGTACTGGATGCATTAAGGGGCTGTTATCTTGCCCACGTTTGCTTTCTAATGTATATTTTTTCAATTTCTTTTTCGTGTTTAACTATCAACCGGAGAGCTTAAGTGGAGAAGTAGTCCACTAACTATTACGCATGTTTATTTCTGTTGTTGGATCTGGTCCCAGCTAGAATTTATAAATAATAAAATTTTATGTAAATTCTAAATAACCAAATTGTATATCAGTAATCAATCAATCAAAAAATTACATATTTTTATGAATTTAATGTTTGCTTTGGATTGTACTTATTTGTCTTATGCGATTAATTTCAATATTAAAAAGGTGTTATTCTTATCTCATGTGAGTATAATGACGTGATCCAAAACTAAATTATTCGATTTGGACATATTGGCATGGTGATGTGCCAAACCAACAACAGACGTTACAGACCAGCCAACAAACATGCCAAAACGACAAAAAAAAATTGTTTTATTAGACATTCGTTTTATCTGAAAGTGGAAATCATTATAAAATTCTGTGAAATACATAGTTTTTTTTCTCGATACAAGTGAAATACATAGATTTTTTTTTGAATTTAATTTTTTTTGATGGGTAAAGTTGTACAGAATTCAGACATCGACGATTCAATGACTCGATTCAGTACGTATATTCAGATGAACATACAAGCTTAAAATGGCAAATCCATCCTCATCAAAAACGTCCTCAAAGCCACTAACATCCTCTGGCCAGAGCAGGGGGAAAGGCCAGAGGATGGATAGATGTTGTAATGGTACTATGAATAGCTATATTATTTTTAGGGAAAAGTAACACTGCTTTACACTATTGGCCTTTTAACAATATTGGGCGTGCATGTGAATAGTTAATAAAAAGATCCTACTAGTATTACTGAATTTAAATAATAATTTATAATTTATAAAATCATTAATTATACAGTAATATCAGTTTATTTTATTTAAAATTTTGAACTTTTTTGTTGTTGATGAAACGATACAATGATACAATATATATTGCATCTCGTTCAGATCACATTGAAACACAGACCACATTGACACCTTTACCATTGCAAACACATACATCATGACGGATGCATAGGACATCCACAAGGTAGGAACAACATCCACGCGCGAGGCGTGAAAGAGGAAGGCATCCGCGAAAGAAGAAGGAAGAATCCACACGCGAGGCGACGAGGAAAATGGAAAGGGAAAGGAAAAGGAAAAGGAAGAAGATTCGAGCAAAATGATGGTCTCAGAATTTGAACCAGTAAAGATTCAACCATCTTTATGTGGATTCCTTAATCAACATGCTATCACCCGTGTTGACTGAAACATTTTATTTAGATCGTGGCGTTTTGATGAAAATAAATTTCAAAAAAACTACTGTAGTAACATACTATAACATAAAGAGAGACAGAGTAGTAGTAGTAGCAGTAGGCAAACTAGAGTAGCTCAGTAGCAATAAAGAAAGAGACACACCAAAAGCTGCATCTGATCTTTCATCCAAGCCAAGAGAGAGAGAGAGTAGGGGTCTCCAAACAGCCTTATGGGCTCAAAAGCCTAATGGGGGCCTCGTGGCCCACAGGCCTTAAGCCTAGCCCAGCCCATGCCAAGGCCTATTAAAGCCCAGCCTTAAGCTTGACGGGCCGGGTAAGGGCCGGTCCGGTCTGGCCTATAGGCCCGGCCTATCTTGGCCCATATCGAAAAAGCCCAATGAAGCCTATCAAAAGCCTAGTGAAACCTTCTAAAAATAAAAGAGATGCCACATTTTGTTTCTATGAACTGATTTTTCTTGATGTTTTGCATTGTTAACAGTGATGCTAATGATATTAATGACCTAAATAAAGAAGATTTGTGGATTCTAAGGTTGTGTTGAGTACCGAGCTTTTTAATAAACTTAGTTTCTTATCAAGTTTACTTTTGATCTTTTGACTATAAGTCAGTGTGTAGCCGCCGTATAAGTTTTTCACAAACATGAAACATTATATTTATAATTGTCATAACAAGATTATCTAGCCCGACCTAGTGATATTTAAGGCCAAGCCCGGCCTAGCCCACACAAGCCCATCAAAAATAAGGCCCATGGGCTGCTTAAGGCTCCGAAAATATATATGGGCTTGGCCCAGCCTAGCCCATTAAAAATTGAAGTATAGGCTAAGGCTTAACCAAGCCTAGCCCAAGCCTATTTTTTTGGGCCTAGGCCGGCCCAGCCCAGCCTATTGGAGACCCCTAAGAGAGAGAGACACACAGAAACAAGCGAAAGTGGGTTTGGAGGGAAACCGAATCCCCACCATAAATCACCTCTCACTTCTCCAGATTTGGGAAAACCCAGAAAAACAAACTCACACCCTATAACACAAAGACACGTTCTTTCAGTTTCATAGCCTCATAGGTCAAAAGAAGAAGCTTTTGTTACCAAGTTTTGACTGAAATCCGACCTCCTTTTCTATACAGATGTATGCGAGCTTGCATTCCGTTGTACCGATTGGTGTAAAGCTGAGTGCGAACTGGAACGGGGGTTTTGTTTGAAATAAAGGGCTGAATTGGTGTGGGATTGTTGGTGGAAAATGTTTGCGGAGGAGAACGGGCTCAAGGGTGATCCGAGGCTTAGAGTCATCTCCGAGTCGATTAGGGTTATACCAAATTTCCCCAAGCCAGGTGGGTCTGTTGTTTCTTTCTGCTCATCAGGTGTTTGTTGAAATTCCTCTTTGTGTAAAGGTGGGATTTTTAATGTTTCTTTTTTTTATTGTTTGGTTGTAGGGATTATGTTTCAGGATATTTCGACTCTGTTGTTGAATCATAAGGCGTTTAAGCACACAGTGGATATATTTGTTTATCGGTATAAGGATATGGATATAACTGCAGTTGCTGGTGAGATTGTTATCTGCCGTTTTAGCTGATTTGAGTTGTGTGTTGGTGTTCTGCTCAGACCTGTTATGAGTTATGTGGCGCTGGGGTTGAGCTTTTGGTAATTTTTTTGGCGTGCAGGATGTGAAGCTAGAGGGTTCATTTTTGGTCCTCCAATTGCATTGGCTATTGGTGCAAAGTTTGTACCTTTGAGAAAGCCAGGAAAATTACCAGGTACTTGAACTGGTTTGAGGCTTTCCTTGTCGAATTGGTATTATTATTATTTTCCTAGGTGAAGTAGTGACAATTTTATTTGCATAAACTTGTATTAAAACATTTGGACATATGTGTCTTCCTATTGAACTGTATTAGAGATTGTCGAGTAGCGATTTCACATGCGTGTTGTTTGTGAGTTCAGTATTGATGGCTGTTTTGTCTGTACTGAAAATTGATTCTGAGTATGATATTGAATTTGGGTAGGTGAAACTATTTCAGAAGCGTACGATCTTGAGTATGGAAAAGACTGCTTAGAGATGCATGTGGGTGCCGTTCAACCAGGAGATCGTGTTCTAATTATTGATGACGTGGTAGCTACTGGTGGTACCTTATCTGCTTCCATGAGGCTCATTGGTAAGTTTTATGTGTTCTAATTTCGAAATACTTAAAAAGTGAAAAGAATTGACAATTTTCATTGTTTTAGAAAGAATGGGAGCTGATGTGATTGAGTGTGCATGTGTCGTCGGTTTGAGTGAGTTCAAGGTAATACAAGTCTTAAATCCTACCTTTTTTTTAAAAAGCGAACTTAAAATAATACAATCATTTGATTATATTTCTGAATCAGAAAGATCGCAAGCTCAATGGCAAGCCCCTCTACATCCTCGTAGAACCCCGCCTAGAAGTTCCCTGTTCAAAAAGCAACGAGGCCAAGGTTGATGGCAAGAATGGTAACCAATAACGAACTTGACTGTTTTAATGAAACCATTGTCAAAGCTGAGGGAAAGAGAGTCCTTGATGAATCCGACTGTGCGAATGAGCCAATGTCAAAGTCATGTTTTGCCTCACGTACGTCCGAGCCTGTCTTTGAAGTTTGGTTGGAATTCGGAAATATCACTGTTGATTTGCTCGAGCCTGCCTTTGAAGTTTGGTCGGAATTTGGAAATATCACTGTTGATTGGCGCGATGTTGTGTTCTGTTGTAACATGATTGTGTATCACTTTTGTAATGCTAATTCCTGTCCTGTGGATCATCACAACTAAATTCAATGTAGTCAATTTTTACCCTTTCTTTTGGTGACCATCATTTGTCTTTCATTTTTCTGAGACCTGATGATGCAGAACCCTGAATTGTATTGTAGTGCATTGCATTTCAGAACTTTGAAAAATTAATCTTGTTTATGAGAAAACAGAATCAGCTTCAGTTCAGCACAAGTAACAAAATGCAGAAACAGTGGTATTAGAATATAAACTTCATCTTTGTAAAATCTGTTTGGTCCATAACCACAACAGCATGAGGAAGACAGCCTCTTCAGAATTGTATCTGTATCGGTAAAGGAGCAAAACTATGTTCGCCAGCTCATGGCTTGTTTAGGCGCCTTGATGACATCGGAAAATGGGTGAGCTCAATGTGTGCCACTGCTATCAATCATTATGTTGCTCAACTATTGTTAGGTTCCATTCCAATGATGCACAATTTGGTGGAGAGATTCAGTCATGGATCTTCCTCAAGTTTTATGACTTCCAACTTCAATGAGCGTCTGATAACTGAATTAAGTTGCTTTCTCAATCTAGCACTTTCAGTGAAGATTTCTGTAAGCATACTCATCAGCTCCTTATCAGTACCACTGTTCACATCTGTCAATTCGTTTTTGGTATCCTGGTCCATGCAATGTGCCTGAATGTTTTTTCAAACAAGATACTTCAACAACACTAATGACTACAAAATACTGCACAGATAACAGCTCTGGAAATACTTGTTGAAGGCGATAGGAAAGGTCATAAAGTAGAATGTTATAAGGTATACCTCTTCAATGAGGAGTTCTGTCTGATTATCGGAAGCTATCAGGAGATCTAAAGCATCTGTAACTGATGATGAGCTCATAACTAACTTATCATCCTGTTCAGCAAGAAAATAACTGTTGCACTCCTGAAGTTGTTTCTGTAGAGCTTTGCACTCATCAAGAAACCTTCTCCTTGCAGTAACATAATTGTCATTCTTCAATTTTTCTTTTTGAAGGAGTCTCTGTAAATGCATTCGAAACCAAACTTAGTAAGTAATTAGGTACCCTATCAATATCACCATTAAAAAGATAGTCAGGTCCAACAACACTGAGAATGGAAGAAGCTGCCTGCACATCTTAAATGCGAGTAGTAAATTACATGTGCATCAGCTCTCTCTTGATCCGATTGACTAAGTTCCTCTTTCAGTTGTTTTTGGGAGCTTCTTAACGACTTCACCTCTTTAACAAGAACTTTTATATCTGCTTTTGACTTCAACTCCAGCTCTTCATGGCGCTTTAGTAAGCTCTTCAGTTGTTCTTTTGTCGTCCCTAACTCTTGTAATAATGCATCTTTCTCCTCAGCAGAGAATTCGTTGATTGGTAGCATATGCAGGTTCTCTCCCTGAAATTGTTCAGATAGAAAATTGACGTCATTCAAGTTAAAAACTTCAATCTTTTTCCCCATAAGAAATGTGTATAACCTGTTGCGACTTCAATTGAATTTCCATTTCTAGTGACTTTCGTCTAAGCTCCTCCATATCCCACTGAATTTGAGTGTATCTTTCCCTCTCAAGTAAAATAGCTTGCTGTAAATTTTCTTTACTTTTTTCTCTTATATTCTCTAACTCGCCCTCTACATCTTTGACCTGGGAAGACATACATTATGGTGTAAGCAAACCTTCATAAGTACAAATACAGAGGTAAGAAATTAAAGAACGTAAACCTTTGAGTTAAGATACTCCTTCACAGCGATTTCTTGATCTAGTCTGGATATTAACTCCTCCATGTCCGTTTTAACTGTTCCCAATCTTCTCTGCATGCCTGATAGATATCTGCTCAATTTCTGACGTTGATCTAATGGGAGAATTAACTGTGATTTCTTGCTGCCGAGAATGTTCAAAATGCTTGAATCATCAGAATTTCTAGGAAGGTCAAGGGATCCATTGCTAGAATTTACTGGATTCCCTAACTCAGAGATGTCACTTCCTCTGAATGAACCCATATCGCTGCCAACACTCTCCGCTGACAGCTTTCGAGTATGACCAGCTGCCTTGTTATGATCTACATTCAGAATCAAGTCCTTTCTGCCCTCACTGGCAAGTGCAGATCCAGAATCAAATCCATTTTCAGTATTCTTTCCATTCCAACTTATGCGCAGTGTGTCATTGCCTTTATATTTAGGAAAGCCTTCCAACTCTTCAAGAAGCGTCTCTCCCATAAATAGGCCTTCGTCAAGATTCAGCATTCCGTATTTAACAAGCTTTTCAATGTGATTTGTCGAATCATCGTCCCGTACTAGATCCTCCAAACCTACTTCTGAGTTGCTGCTACCTATGCCAAGTCTTGGTGTACCAATTTCAGATGTTTCATACGCTGTATCACTACCATAATCTGATGCAATAGACGAAGATCCAGCAACCAACAAGTGGCTTGAACCAGGATGAAGTTCAGCAGATGAGTTTGAACTGTTAACAGATTGATTTACCTCCGATGCATGCTGGTTTACGTTTACATCTTGGAATGCTAAAATAAAGTAGCGTTGAGTCAAATGTCTGTGACATCAAGAAGAATTTTTCCTGACCATAGTAACATAGAATAAGGGTGCATACATGCCCTAGCAGCAGCTTCTAGTTCAAGAAATGATGCAACAGCTACACTTCGAGATACATCTATATCGGAAAGTAGCTTCGTGATCCACTCCTCAAGAGACGATCTTCGCTGTAATTAAAAGCATATTTCTCAATTCGGTGTTAATTCACAGAACTCAGTAATGTTCCTTCAGTTGAGAAACTAAGGATACTCTACCTCTTCTAACAAGGCTCTGGTTTTTAACTGCATCAGTCCCTTTGGTGGAGCTGGAGGAAGGTTTTTCTTCGGAAATATATTTTTGAGCTGCCAAAGAATGCGCACACTCATTGTAAATAATGATTAATCCCACTAGTCACACACGTATCGAATAACATTTTTAATTCATAAAAATGCTCAAAGATTGAAGACTGCTACAGTTTCTTCCTACAAGATATCTGCCTTTGACCATATACATAATACATCTAACCAGATCTCCAATGTATGCATCGTTAGAACGTCCTTACATGTGTATATAACTTCAGGAAATCATTAAATCTTCTTAGCACACCCCACAACGTCGTATGCCCTTCTGGGGACTGTACGCCAACTTGAACTCTGTAAAACTGTCACTACAAAAGGTTAAAAGATAATTAACCTGATCCTTAGAATACAAAACTATATAATCGGCAGGATACTTTTTCAAAAAATGTTTTCTAGCATTTAAACCATTTACGTATGATAAAGCTTCAACATGTACATCATATAACATTGTGGAGTATGATTAAATTTTTGCGCAAGCTACAGTTCTTCGAAGGTTAACTCAAGAATCGTGAACAATTGCCATACAAGGAATGTCTTACCTTGGCAGGGTATTTTGTGATTATATAAAGACAACAAAAGGAAGCAACCACTTCTACACCAATAGAACAGGATTATTTGAGCATATATAATTTAATATAATATAAACTCAGCATAGTATACAAGCATAACACTCATACTTTAATATTAGAGCATAGCTCAATTTCAGTACCACAACAGGATCTGAGTTTCGTGATACTGGAAGGAGGGACCATGAAGGAATTGTTGCACAGTAGCTCCACCCAGTGTGAGGATCATGAGGCCAGACTGTATCCTTCCCATTCTGTAAAAGAAAATAAGTAAGAAGCAACTTAAATCTAAGAAGATCTAATGAGGGGATCTAAGGTTATTAAATTCACATGCTAACCACTAATCCAGTATCATTTTTTAGGTTCCCTTTGCAGTTGCACAATTGCGATAAAGAAACAACTCAGGCAATCCCTGTAAATAAGGGATCGAGAAAATGGAAAAACACCCCATATAATAAGTAACAGACTGTAAGCAAAAGCAGTGATTCCACAAGCAAAACCAATGAATTTTTTTTATAACTCAGAGCTTATCAACTATATTAGTGAGACACATTAGAGTAAAATGAATCCACACTTGGCTAACCAGCTGAGAAGTAAGACACCCCAGTAACACTCGAAACGTTTACCAAACAACTAAAGTCTTTATCTAAATTAAACAAAATAGCTACACAGAATATCTCCAAAACCCTAAGTAAACTGCATGCAGAAAGAAACTACATTAAACCACTCCTGAAATCACCTCCCAATTCTGATCACAATCTCAAAACTGATCAATACAAATACCCAATCATCCAGCATTTGGTATTGAAAAATGAAACTTCAAAATCAAGAAAGGAAGAACTAATCATTCAAATCAAATTCCCGTAAATAAGGAAACAAAACATAAATCAATCAACACCAAAACTAGCCTAAATTCACACCATTCGAACTCTCCGACCAAAATTCGACCTCAATTCACAGAAAAAAGAACCACAAACTCACCCATTTCCGCGGCGGAGGACTCCAATCCATCCCCAAAGGCAGCGGAGACGTACCGTCATGCCGATGATTAGGTGGACTCCTACGCATCATCCGATCCCCCCTCCCTAACTCAAATCGTCAACTCCACTCAGGAAATCAACGAATCACTCAAACTCAACGCGTCTCGCCGTGATCATATGGGAACTATCGAATCAAATCAACACCTCGCAAATCGGAAACTACGCCGAGCTAGCTCCACCGTGAAGAAAAAGACGAACGCGTACAATAGCTCACTAGACACACATTTGCTATAATACGCAATGGTGCGTATACTCTTTTAACTGTCAAACCAAGATTGGGCCAGCCCATTAGCTAACCAAAGGCGTGTAATATTGTCAAGCCCATTAAGCCCGTCAGAACTGCTGCGATGGCTGTCTGATCTTCATCGTCTTCTCCGAACAGTATAAGATTGTTTTAATTCAACCTGGATCCGACCCATCTTCAAAGCTCCGATCTTTACAATTCAAATTCTCAACGGTGTTTCCAAAAAATAAACCAAGATGCATGCGCTTTCTTTTCCAGGTTTGCTTTTGTTTTTGTGTTCATAAATTAAGGCAAGCAAAGCAAGCAAGCAGACTGATATTTATAAAACAAATAACTTGTGTGATGATTTTCTCAATAGTTTTGCTTTTGTCATCTTCATGGTGCCTAAAACTTAAAAGTGTACAAGAAATGTTGTTCATCGTCAAGTATCTCTGAATATCGGTTGTGCAGCCCATTTGAGATGGAGCGTCAGCCTCCCCGACTTAGCCCCGTCGAGAGGGAACGTCTCGGTGTACTCGCCTTCCAACACAACCCTGCTAAGTGTCATTACGCATCTCCCAATCTTGTCCTGACCATTTAGATAAAAACATGCATCAGAAAATCCTATAAGAAAATCAATCTTAGGCTCATCAGAGTAAGAGCACTTCGTAGTATCGATCAAGTCACGAGTTCGAATCCTGATGCGTTTACCTTGCCGAAGGTATCATGGTCCCACACCTCAACCATCAGCATATCATGCAGTCCATCCTCCACCACAAAGTCAAATGTTTGGTTCCACACTGGATTCAGGCTTTCATTCACCACCCTTGTCTTCTGCCTTTTATCGCTTTTCTTCATTATGAGGATGACGTAAGGATCTGCCTTTCCGTTAAGATCAACTGCTGGTAGATCCTCTGCAGACACCACTGTAACTGACAGCACTCCTCGGACTATGACATCTTTTTTCTTCTGCGAAGCAATGCTGCCAAGACTCCCACCGCTCTCCTCACCCCCTCCGACCTTCATGGCCTTTTCTAATGAAGTCAGCGACATGTTTTGGTTAAACGGGTTCATGAACACGCTTTCTGTCCCATATGGACAGTATAAAAGCTCCAGGTGCACCTACAAGGAGGAAGCAAGTAGTTCTAGAAATCAGTTGGCATTGCATTAGACTTGTTCACAATTTATCCGCAAAAAATATTGGGTTTAATTACTTCACCTGGCCTCTGTTTTTGGTATCTCTTTGCACTTCAAGATCTTTAACCAGCTTCAGCCACACATCCTTTACTTTCCCCGGTTCAAGGTCTTTCAGCTGTACTTGAGCACACCCAATAATCTCCGAAGCCTGGACTCCTTCGTCGTCAAACACTCTAACTGTCAAGTGCTGCGTCGATGCATCTTCCACTATGAACTCAAAATGCTCATTCCATATTGGGTTCAGCTGGTTATTCTGGAGGAAAGGAACAAAAAAAGACTGTCAAAAACATGCTCAGTTGAAGTAAGGGTCCATTTAGCCGAATTGGGAGATGACTAGTCTTACAATGGTTTTGCTGGATTTCATTTTATCGCGTAGAGGGCGGATGAACAATACAGCAAAAGGATCAGACTTCCCGATGAGGTCTTTGTTGGTAAGTTCCTTGGCTTGAATCAGCTTTACTTCCAATGTTCCGACAGGTTTCAGCTCCAGGTCACTAAAACAGTTTTCGGCGAAACAAGGAGTGAGCAGTTGGCGTAAAGCGGAGTAAATAAGCAGATAATATTCAGTGATTTTTTTCTTCACCTGTAATCTCCGGGCAATATGGGAACTATTTTCCTTACAGGCCAAGTCACTGAATCTTCAATGGCGTCGCGAATGGTTTCCTCTATGGCATCGGATACTCCCGGGAGCGTGGAGAGATCGCCACCAACTATTTTGAGCCTGAAGTCTAGCTGCTTCTGAAGATTGAGGAATTACAATGATTCAAAAATGTCAGCATTCGAAGACGAAGAACGAGTAGAAGGTATAATGAATCATGAGACATGATACAAAGACATGCCTTGTGTCTCAAGGAATAGACAACGGCTCCAAAACAAGGGAAATCATCTACTAACGGTTTGAAGATGAGGCGAAACACACCGGTGAACTGAATATCTTTAACCTGCAGAAGCCCCCGATCAGAATCGTCAGACTATAGCATTTGTTTCGATAGGGTGATTACCTGAATGGGTAGGCTAACGCCAAGTTTTGTTTTGATATCAAGAACGATATTCGGGTTGCCATCCCACTGTATCTCCAGCTCCATGGTGATTCCTCCTTTGCTGCTTTCATCTTCGATAATGGACACTCCTATACAACAAGATCAACCTTACAATCATCACATGTCGCTGGGATTCTTTAATCAGCAACAATTTTGTAAACTCACCAGTAAACTGTGGAGCAACTGTTCCAAGGGTGAGTTTTGAGAATGTCATGGAGGAGAGGACAACTGGTCTATACTGTTCGAGAATCGGCTCTACGCTACTTCTGATCAGATCAGAAGCTGCCTCGTCGACAAAAGGCCAGATTTTTTCCAGCTGGGCATTCAGCCAATTTAACTGTAACACATGCAAAAAAAAAAAACACACAAGGATCAATCTCCGAACGGGACGCTAAAAGCCTAGGAAAGTTACGTAACGTAACGATGATGTTTGGTCGAATTACTCAACTTCTGCATTTTTGAGAAGACGACCCAGGAAGGGTAATACTGAGGTGGAATGATCTTCTTCAGATCATCAACTGTCAATCTGGCGAAAGATGCAACTGTGCTCGCCTGGAAAATCACATTGATGAATGATCAACTCGTGATTGATTTATAAAAGGCAATGAGAGATATGAAGAAGTAAGCGTGCGTGCGTACCAGCTCCTGTCTACGTCTGGATCTGCTGTTCTCATACCGTGCAAATCCGATTACCAGAGCCAAACCGAGAGAGAAACCGAACACCAAACCGAGCACAAACCCCATCAAGAACACAACCCGGCCAGTTAATGATTCAAAGAAAACAACCTAGCTAGGGTTCGACAACATAACAACTCAGATCAGACAGCTGCTTGGAAATGTAACGGAAGGTTAGATTACGATCTAAACGCTTCCAAGAGCGAATCGCATGCGTTTCCTGAAAAAAAACATTTACTCTTCGTTTTGGCCTTGGAAAGAGTGTTTGATGAATTCTTTTTATTTATTTTTTTGAATAAAACTTTCTTCAAACCAAACATTTGTGTAAATATAAGATCCAATTCTAAATCAAATCAATATTGATATTCAATGAAGCTTAACATTCATGTCCCACTGTCTCTGATTGTGGGTTATTTGCCCCGGCTATATCTTGATATTCAAGTAAATCCACGAAGTACCTTGCGACACAAGGTAGCTGCCTTGCTAGATTAGCCACTTAAATGTTATTTATTGCGCCCTAAAATTAAAGCCAAGAAGGCAAAGTACACAGCATATAGGCCAAAATTTTGCACTTTATTATACACAAAATGGCCGAACTACAAAGGGAAGTTAGTACAGTGTATTTTTGGAGAAGTCGCATCCTTGTGTGGTATTAAGGTACCTGTGTTTTCAAGACAGCAGCAGCTGCTTCATTGAGCATCTGCTGTGTGAGCAGTTCCAGTAGCAAGAAAAGAGTCCGGCTATTCCTGATTCCATAGGTTGCCCGATGTCTCTTTCCCGTTTCTCCAGCACTCTGATGAATTCGTCTGAGCTCAAGTTACCATCTTGGTTTGCGTCAAATATTTGGAAGATTATCTCTATTACATTGTCGGTAAGATCAACTCCACATACCTGTCGTTACGAAAAACACAGCACTTAAGTAATCATTGCACGCGGAATGTGGAGATTTCAAAAAGGTGGTGAACTAAGCAGTTGTGTCTGTCATGAGCGAATGACTTACATGAGAAGCAGCTCGCTGGAAGTCCTTTTTAGTAAGTAGATTGCTTACGTGACCAAAACTAAAGAGAGCCAGAGAGAATGGTAGCAATTTACTGCGAAGTTCAGCGAATTGCTTGAATTCTTCCAACGTGATGCGCATGTCAGTAAAACCAGGCTCCTTGTCTAAAGTCTCAACCCGGCTAAGTAATTTGCTCAAATGGCTCATATCCGCTGCTGCGATCATTGATAAAGCAAAGTCCTTGGCTGATATAGTTCCCCTCTTTTTGTAGTCATAATGCCCGAATTCCAAGTTCAGCATCTATCAGAGTCCAGAATGAAAAATAAATAAACTATTATGGTGGACAACTTGATGTACATAGGATCCGTTCAAATTGCAAGAGCCAACTACAGAAAACTCATCACTATCTTTTTTGTGAAGCACTCACGACTAAGCGATACCAGAAACCGATTCCAACCAATAAACTAGAAAAGGGTATTACTGATGTTTTTGTTAGGCTAAAAGACCTGCAATCTTTCTACTCAGCTACGGTTTCGGTGAATATTATTAATCAAGTAATTTGAGGCATACCTCCTCGTGCAGGTCTCTCAAGAACTTTACGAATTTATCATGATGGAGAAGCTCATTCCCATCTTCCCCGAAAAAGTACTCCACTAAACCACCATCTTCTACAGTACCGTCTACTCTCAACCCAGTGCGAAGTCCATCCGTGTGGTGAGCCCCTTGACGATTATGACCTCTCATCAACACCATAACTTTCTTAAACTCCTCCTTATCTATAGCTCTGCAGAAAAATAAAATGCCATCAGAATCCCAAAGTGAACCCAGTTTTGACGTGCAATCGAAACAAGGACCTCAGATGAAAATTAAAGGGATAATCCAGTGCACCAAATTTTGGTACCAACCCATTATGGTCGAGGTCAAACATCTTGAATGCTACTGAAAAGCTAGACTCGGGGATGCTGAGAAGCGTAACGAAGAAGATGTACCTGTCAAATAAGAAGAACTTATGCACTATCGTTAAAAATGTCCCAACCATAAAAAAGTTCTTTTTTAGAAAAATATATGTATGATAGAAAGACATGACATGACTTACGAATGGCAAACTCACTCTTTAAAAGATATTAGTCCATCATTGTTCACATCAAAAAGCATGAAAAACCCCGACGGTGCACAACGTAAATCACCAGGACTTCTCTCCCCTCTGAGATATCCATCTCTTACTAAGTTGGATTCGGAAGGAGGAAAAACAGGAACAACAGCTCGCATCAAATCAGCAGGAGTCATAAGTACCTCTCCGTCTGGATTCTTGATTGATGCGAAATACTCGAACACCTACAGTGACATCATAGTACAACATGTTCATACAACCCACAGGCCGATTCACATCACTCTTGAACATAAAAGTGCGACAATTTCCCCGAACTGGTGAGGCCTAATTTCATCAAGATCTATTTCGAAGTAGTACCTTTTCAGGAGGACTCCGCAGCCTCATTCTCTTCTCATAGTTGAAGAATACCTTTCTCCTAAATTCATCTGCAATTTCATCAAGAAATTGAACCATTTCAGACCTTCAAGAATCAAAATCATATGAATCTACTACAAGCAATTCAACCAACAATTGGCATTACACTACCTAAAAATAAATATCTGGCAATAAATAAAACCCTAATTCTGTAACCAATTTGATCTAAAACCTAATCACCTCCGAACAGAAATTTAGGGTTCTCTGTAGCACCATCAGCGTCAGCACCAGCTGACCACTCGACCAAAGACGAGATCGACTTCTTCACCGGCGAGTAAATCTCATCTGCGCAAGTCCAAGAAGCATATCCAATGCTCGATCCGACTGCAATTCCAGAAACCCACTTCACCAGGCTCCGATATCGAAACGTTTCACCTGGATCCGTCCCGGCGCCGGCCATTGACTCAACCCCAACCCCAGAAGCTGAAACTGCCTCTGCGTTCGGCAAGGTCGAAACTAGACGCGTCGTGAGCTGCAGGGTCAGACGCAGCTGCCGAGCCGTCAGCGAGGAGGATGCGCGCATGTTGTCGGCAGTTGAGGATGTTAGAGAGAGAAAGTTAAACGATGAGAATCGTTATTTCTTATTCGTTACCGACGTTTCGACTTGTTTTTTAGTTGAAATACTAAGATCTTAAAATATAAAGTCAAATAGGCCTTGACCGAAAGATAAGCCCAAATTGAAATTGGATAAGAGTTCGGCCCAAAATATTTATCAGATAAGAGTCCGGCCCACATATGTACAGATCAGAGTTCGGCCCGGACCGGCCCAAATTGAAGCGTGTACAAGTTGAGGGGGAGGGACAAAGTACAGCAAGTTAGCCAAACGCGGTCGGAGAGCCGAGAGCGTCTACACCATCGCACCAAAAGGTGTAGACCAAAACCCATCCAGCCAGGAAGAGACCAGTCCAACGATCGACCGACCAAAACCCATCGCATAGCCAATTTGAATTTCCTGAGTAGCACCCAACTCAAAAATCTCTCTCCGGAATCGCGCACAACTCTCCTTCATTACAATCGACTCACGCTTTTCAGTCCCTCAGGTCACCCCTTTTTTTTCTTTCTCTCTCTCGCTGTTGTTCCGCTTATCGGAATTCTTGTTTACGTCATTCTGAACTGGGTGTTTGATTTGAATCGACGCATGATTTTTGCGTGTTTAAAAAGGTCGAGTCTTTTCGTGTTTGGTGTCTTCGTCTCTCTTTTTTTTAGTGATCGTTTTCGTTTCTTCGAGCTATGTGATTCGCGTTGATGGTTTTTGGCGATACCCGTTTGGTCAAGTTGGGTTTTTATTCGCTTTTTTATTATTATTGAATTTTTCAAGTCTGGAATTTCTGTGTTTGCTGTTTAAAAGGCAACTGGCAAGTGGATTTATGTTTGTAGAGATGTTAAGAAATGTGCATAGATGATTAGATCAAACTCATGTAAATCAGTTTTATGATAAAGGGTCGATTTTTATTGTTTCTTTATGCAGTCCCAACTTTCTGTTGATCAGGTTCCCCTAATGCTTTCAGTTTTAGGTTAATTTGTTTAATCTCTAGTAAAATATAAAGCAGCTGCCTTCAATTACATTCAGAATCTGATTCTTGAAAGGCATTAATTATGATGGTATGTTTATGATTTTTCACCTAAGTGTAAGTGAGTAATGTATTGTGGTTTTGATTTATTTAGGCTTCTGCGATGGGAAGCCATAGTGAGGATAATGTTGACATGGTGAAAGTCGAAGAGACTAAAAGTTCAGAGCCCACTGTTGAGATTAAAATCAAGACTTTGGATTCTCAGACATACACTTTGCGTGTTGATAAATGTGTAAGAGAATTTATTGTCTATGATCTATACTCCTTATTTCAGTCCCTTCAATGTATCTATCCGTTAACTGTCTTTGACCGTTTTTGGTCGTTATTCAAGTTATTCGGTATGTCTATCATGCGTATCTTGTTTTATTAATTTGGTGGTAATCTGACTATTCAGATTGCTTGACAGTAAATGTTATATTAGCTCATTCACATATTGTAATCTGATTTTTTTTATTTGCAATTTATATGCAGGTCCCTGTGCCAACATTAAAGGAACAAATAGCTACAGTGACCGGTATATTATCAGAACGACAGCGCCTTATATGTCGAGGAAGAGTTTTGAAAGATGATCAACTTCTTTCTGCTTACCGTATCCTTTTCTCTATTCGAGCCTTGCAATGCAAAAGTAGGCCAGTAGTTTGTTTACGATTTTTTTTTCCCACTAGAACATTGTAGTGCGATTTTTATCCTTACATTATAAATTAGATGTTGAAGATGGTCACACCTTGCACCTGGTAGTTCGAGAGCCAATTCCTCCATCCCAAAGCATAAACAATAATGCAGGTGTTTCCTCTTTCCTTTGTATCACAATTTTAATTGTTTACTCATAAATGTAAATAATGTTCACCTTGCTCGCCGTGATGTAAACTATCAATTAAGCGTTTGCAATTGTTATTTTGAATATTATCATTTCAGGCCCTGACTATCCACCAAATGCTGCTGATGGTCAAGGTGCTCCTGGAGGTCCTAGAGTCGTTGTCGGAACTTTTAATATATCAGATCAAAGGCAGGGCGGTTATCCTGATATTAGTCAGGTGTGCTGGTCGATTAAAATCCATTCGTTTTTTCACTTGAAATAGTCAGTTAGTACTATGATGTTCTTTCCTAGTATGTATAGTGGTAGAGTATATAAATTATAATTGTGTAGGTTTTGTCTGCTCTCATCGGCTCGCTGGGTGTTCCTCTTACCCGGGATGGCAATTTAAGTGACGGTGGTCAGGTACGCTTTCTATTGTGAATATATTTCCCCTTTCACATGTCTGGTTAGGTAATATTTTGTTGGAGATTCATTGCTCATTTCGTTCAATCTTCAATTATCATGTTGTAGGAACCCTCAACTTATGTGGTTCATAGGACGAGTCCTTCCGGCATTGTGACTGATTCCTACATTCACCCTGTACCAGCTTCCGGTGATAGTCAGCGCGCGTCTCATGGTCCGACTTCTGGTCCTCGTGGGCATCTGCACCCACCAGTAAGTTCCATGTAGTTTTTACTTCTTTCAACATTGAAAACATGTATAATTTTACTTTATTGAACTCTAAAAATTCTTATTATTTGAACAGTTGATTCCGGATTCTCTGACTACTTTATCCCAGTATTTAAATCAAGTTACGGCTGAGTTTGCAATTGCTAATGGTTGGTAAACTGAACCGTTGTTCTTCTCAATGTTGCCATCTTAATGTAAACTTATCATATTTTGATGTATTAAAATTTTCAGGGGGAGAGGAAACTGTCCCGGGCTCTCCGATTGATGGTGATTTTGATGCAAGAGAACACTCACGAGTAGCTATGAGGCGGGGACTGCCTACAGCAGAAGCTTTGGCTGAAGTGCTCCAGTCTACTAGGCAGTTATTAATTATTCAAACTGCTGAAAGCTTAAATGTAAGTGTAACGATCTCTCGATTTCTCAATTTCAATATATAAGGTTTACGTTTTTATTGATAGCTCAGAACCTCGATTTAAGGTTGATCTTTAAAATTGTGCCGCTTTCAGAGACTTGCGATGCAGCTTCAGAGTCAAGCTAACGTGATGGATCCATCAGCTCGGATGAGCATACAGTCTAATGCTATGAGGTCAGGGATCATCTTCCGTAACCTTGGAGCACTGCTTCTTGAGCTTGGTCGTACAACTATGATGCTGAGAATTGGCAACACCCCGGTTCGTTATGATTTTCATCTGTTTGTTCTCATTGTCGCATTTCAAGTATAAAATAGAAACGGATGTTAAATGTTAACGGACACATGATAAAATGAATGCAGGCTGTTGCCGTTGTTAATGCTGGACCTGCTGTGTTTGTCAACGAATCTGGACCGAATCCTATTATGGTTCAGGTAATTTATTCATCACTTTATCGATGTTCCTTTTTCTTTTCGCTCTCTAATTTTTTCTATTGGGGTCACTTAATGTCTAATTGGAACATATGCTATTGTTGGCATGACAGCCATTTCCAATGAGCAGTGTACACTCTGGTGCTGAGCTTGGCTCTCCTTTCTGGCCGACCAATGTTGACATCGGATTACGGACAGGTGCCACATCTATTTTACTCTCCGTATTAGGTTTCACATATTTGTATAACATTGCATAATATGTACCGCATTTTTTTGGGAATAAATTCCGTTATATACTGCTAGCTAATCATGAAGAACAAACAGGCGAGCGACAATCTCCAGAGCCCGTCAACCGAGTTACTATGGGAATCCCACCGATAGCTTCCCGAAGGCAAGCCGAAGTGCATATAAGACCAATAAGAGCTGTGTTCGAGGCGGTTCCTATGCGTCCAACCCAATCTCCTGATCCTTCCCGTGGTGCATCCAGAATTGTTTTCCCTGTTATGGCTGGAGTTCAACCGACTTCTAATAATGCAACTGAGGGACATGTTGGTGGCCAGCTAGGAGGAGCAGGTTTGTGGTCGTAAATGAATAAATTCCGTGCTTACTTAAATCATGTTATAATCAATTGAAAATTATGTGCTTTCATGCAGATTTATCTCATCTTCCTGGAAACGGAAGGGCAGCTTCAATGGCTCAGTATTTCGAACATTTTAACACTTCGTTGGATCAGTACCTGCAAAGTGTATTAAACAACGCTGATGAGCAGCCTCAGCTGCAAACTGCAGCAGCTAATGCCGTTCTGCCCACCTTCCCAGCTGGAGCCTCTGCAGCAGCAGCTAATGCTGTTCCGCCAGGTGGAGCCAATACTAGTCCAACTCAAACAGCTCCCAGTGAAGATGGAATATTCTTATCTAATCTTCTTCAGCAAATAATGCCATATGTATCTCAGAATTTCGCATCAGGGTCAGCTGAGGCAAGTAGCGCTGGGGACGATGATGGACAAGGCAACAACATTGCACATGTACGTAAAATCATCAACATCTGTTAGCTGCTTTCCTAGCATGACTAGGACATATCTGACGTTGAATCAAAATGGTTTATTTAGGGGGGGACTGAAAATACAAGATCCTCATCGCACAGGCAGTCTGATCAATCCTCTTCTTCTTCTTCTAAAGACGCAAAGCGCCAGAGGGTATACTCGCAAACAATCATCATCATCATCATCATCATCATCTTGCTTAATATTTATCATTGAATATTTAATGTGCAGAGGGAATGATATTATATACTACAGATGATGGTTCAGGTGAGAGAGAGAGAGACATTGGTCGTCAAAACTTTATAGTCTGCACAGAGATGAGATCATTATTTATCACATTTGTTATATCGCTACATAGTTTTGGTCACCTCCCCAGAGCAGAGGATGTTGCTCTGAAAACCACCCTTCTTACCGTATTATTACTACTACTTAATATATATACATACATACAGAGATATTGGATTTTATTTTCTTGATCTGAAAATATTAATCACTTTGTGTCATTTTATCAAAATTGGCGTCCTTCTGATCTAGTACCAAATTCGAATTTGTTATGTAATTTATAGCTGTAACAATTTCTGCCTGAAGCAACAAGTTTTGACTTAACAGACTAAGTCAGAGATATCTTCAATTCAAGCACCCCAGTTCGGTATATTGGCAGTGGCCTCATTCACCATTTTCACCAGAGTCACCTGTACAAAACATAAAGTGGTTGATCATCTCTGAATTCCATCCAAGATTATCTACTGATCCAGATTTATAAGTGGGCTGCCAAGAAAGGTAATGAGATATCTTACGACACTCTCTGGGACGCCCGGAGGAGGTAACGGGAGATCCCTTGGTGGATAGATTCCGTCATATGATCTTTTGTCAAATCTCCATTCCCCAATCTTACCGTACGTCAACTTCCCCTGAAAAAAAGAATTTTACAAAATGTCATGAACGTTAAACTGCATTTGTCTACCTACAGTTATATATGGTAAAGAGTATGTACCTGCAGATCGTAGTCACATCCATATGTGTAGTGGATGATGAACTTCTCGCCAATTTCAGTGTCCCAAGGGGGCTGAGTAACGCAACAGTCCACATAACTAACTGAAGATGGTTCGGTAAATCACTGCTTCTAAGAAAATGAAAGATCAAGCAGCAGTACCTGAAGCATGAAGTCCTTGCGCAGGATATTGCCAACACCGTGAAGGGCTGATGCAACGGCATACCCATACCTGTAGATTTTCGACAAACGAGCCAATGCAGTGAGCAAATGAAAAATATGTGAATGAGCCGCTTATTTAATAATTTATAGTACAAGATGGTAGCTCGGGTGAGACACTCACATCTCCAGCACCCAACCAAACGCTTTATCTGCCTCAGGATCTTTCTTCATGGCCAAGGAAACATTCATCCACGTCGGAGCAATTTTCTTGAGCAAATCCTGAAGCATTGAAAACCCCTTATGATATTCTGTGAAATGAATCACGTATTGTAACAATTTGAATTTGAATGGGAGTAAATGTAGCATGTGAATATGGGACTTGCACCTTTCTAACGATGACAGGAGAGTTCCCTATTGGATCGATATTAGTGATTGACCCCTTCTCCTCTGGATAGAACTTCCTCAACACAGATTCATACTTCCTTGGCTCGATATAGAAAAATGGGAATGCAGCTCCAAGCCCATCCCTTGATAGATTTGGAATGGGTTTGACTATTATGTGATCCGGCTCAGACATCAATATGTACCTGCACACAGCCACAAAAACTTCACTTCGATAAACACATCATGCTCTCCACAACTACGAAAAACATAGAGCCCAAGTTCATAATGACGATTTCCGTAGTCAATACGCACTCTTCTTGAATGTCAGCCTGTTCTAGCCATTGCACAAACGCCCATGGCCTGTTGAGAACTATATACCCCTGCTTTCAATTACAAAGCCACCAAATTATGTTATGTTAACATCAATACCTGATACTAATAACAGTTCAAATCAGTTTAAAAACCAGTTCAGAGCTTTGGCCGAAATCAGCTAACAACACTAACACAATGCCAAAGAATCGACAAACACATAAAGTCAACATAGACAATTCGTCACTCCAACCGCATTGTAGTCAACCAGATTACAGATTTACAGTGCAATTCACAATGTTATTAGAATCAAGATTCAAGACAGTTGATTTGTGCATCAACACCAGAAAATCAAAAAATTCTTACGCAATTGATGAAATCCAACTACTGAAGCTGAAAACCAACACCAGAGAACAATGAAATTCATACAAAATTGATGATAACCCACAACCACAGAAGCTCAAAATGAACAACAGAAAATCATGAAATTTAAACTCAATTGATGAAAATTGAACCGCTGAAACCCTAAACCCACAAAACAGCACCTGATCCATCCCATCGGGCAAAGGCTGGGCGACAAAAGTGGGGATCTCATCCATGAACGCATCAGCCTTACCGGAATGCAAAACTCTAGTAAACCCACCCATCTCCGACCCAGCCTCATTCTGAAACTTCTTGAACCAGTAATACATTATCCTACACTGCCAAGTATTATACACAGAGTCCGACGCCGTAACCGCCGTATGAAACAGCCGTCTTCGCCCCGATTTCCGCCCTTTATCCAACGGCATTTTGATCACCGGGTCGTCATTTTCCTGAAACGGGTCGGCGGCGGAGTTGGGAAAACCGGCGCGGAGAGACGCGTTGGAGGCGATTAGGACATTGTAGGTGATGAGGGCTACTGAGAGGATTATGAGGAGAGTGTAGAACGAGCTGCCACAGTTCATTTTTTCAGTCAAGGATTTGGATTGAGGGAGGAAATCTAGAGATGGGGTTTCATCGGGTGATGAGAAAGATTCGATCTTGATCGACAAAGGATGGAGCGAAGGCTTTGCTGAAACTGAAAGTCGTCCTTCGCCATTGTTTAAGGGTTAGGTAATGCTTCATTCTATTTTTTATTAATAATAATTTGGGATTCAGTATATATTTTGCTGTAACTAATTGATTATAATCGTTTCAAAATACAAAAAAATTGATTATAATAAATATTTTGTATCTCTTCCATGAAGATATGTCCTTTTACAAAAATACGTCCTTTTAAAAAAATATTGCTGATCAAAAAAAATTATTGCAAAAATATTTTGGAATTTTCGAAAATTGCATAATCAGCCGATTTTTCGTAGCTAATTGCGACGAACGATTTCTAAGCTAATTGCGACGAATGATTTCGTCGCTAATGCACACGTCTTTAGCTTTTGCTCCTGACTAGAGTCTAATCTCCATCACTTCTATTTTTAAAAAGGGCAGCAGAGTGCATGCCCATTTTTTTCGATGAGGCAACCAGCCAATACAAGGCTACTAATGGACAACAATAAAGATTAAGAAAGTAATTGAGCATCCAGTCTGGATCAGGAAAACTTCTCAAGTGTAGCGTAGCATATCTAGCAACGTATCTTGCAAGACGTCCGCTAGCAATAAAACCCCAATCCAAGTTTGCCTCCAACCTGTTGTCGATGCCCAACAACATGCCTTTGACATCTTTGAAAACCAACCAAGAGCAACCCCTTGGAGCAAACCCTAGAGAACTAAACAGCTGTACATTGCTGCTGGAAAGTAGCATTCTGTACAAACCCAAAACACCAGCATAAAGATTTACTATATATGGGATTACAGCTTGATATAAGACAGCCTTTTTTGTCACAAGAAAAATGGTAACTCATAATTTTAGAAAATGTGATCAGATTTCGCCATGAACTGTTTACTGATCTTCTGCTTGCAATTGTTGGCCATGAAAGTGGGGGCAGGGGAAGGCTAGCTACTGTCCTTTGACTTAGTCCAACCTTGAAGATGAATCGTATCGATGTTATCTCTCTACAGCTCCTTTTATAGATGGAAATCGGTCAGACCATCGAGAATATCCTGCAATTGAGGCCAGTAGTCAGTCAGTCAGTCAGTCAGTTGGTATCTGTTACGCTTCGCCTTCAAGATGAACTAGTAATGGAGTGATACGTACCAGCAGTAATGATCTCCTGAAGATCGGATTCTTCATTCTTCTCTTCTAACATGGCCTATATATTGTAATGGACAGAAACAGCTACTCAGGTTTATCCACAAAATGACTACTACACTATTTCTTCGAGTTTGTCAGCAGTGAGATTCTCAGAGAGAGACGTTTACCTCCCCACATTGTGTCAAACTTCTCCGCATGAGCTTGAACAAGAGTGAGCAAGCATTCTTGTCGAACTTAGGATGGCGCAGTAAAGCCTTCTCTGAGGTGTAATCAAATAGCAAAGCGCAAATACTAGATGCCATCATTATATCTGAAGACTCCTCACTATGCTCTGAAAAATATCCCAAATTCTTTTGTATTAAATTATACACAACAGAGAATTATGAAATAGCCCTTTAACATATCCAAAAAAAAGCTAAAATAGAAGAAAAATGTTGAAAATAAATAATAAAAAGGTTATTATAAGTACCTGTCCAATGGGCCAATGCCACTAGTAGATCAATGATGGTAGATTCATCCATAACGACACGCAACTGCTCTTTCTGTAAACAAATGGACCATAACAGTCAGAAAGCTTCTCAGAATCATTAACTAGACGTGTCTTGCAGTTATACCTTGAGTAGAATGTTCATGACTGTATCACATGCCAACATTATGCTACCATCATCCCCGACCGTATTTCTCGTAGCAATGATTTTCACCAAATACTGCACCACCTGAAATGAACCAATGCTAATTAACTTTCCGACAGATTTTGTGAGACATGTGGATGTTGCAGGGATTAAGAACCAGATAGAAAATGGCCAATCGGCAACATATGCCTATATCTTTGTAATGTAATAAATTGCAGACTTACAGTTTTATGACCTCCACAGGAGACTAGGGCTTTACATCCATCATTATCCATTGTTATTTGACACAGCATCGGAAGCAAGAAACATATGGAGTAAAATGGGCTGTAATTTAGAAAATATGTGAAATTTGGAAGTATACCACATCCAAATTGATCAGCGAACATTATGCTACATTTCAGTTTTCAGAAAAGCAAACTAACCTACACTCATCTTCGCCTTCAACTGTAAGCATGTATTCTAGAAGCTCGTTCACTTTCCCTCCACAAGCATTGGGTGCTTCGGCAAGATAACTAGAGACAAAGGATAGATCAGCTCTATGAAATATCTAATAACTAAAAATGACCAAACTGTAAGCTGTAAAGAAAGAAAAAAAGCATGTTTAAAGGCATGCATACCTCCCAATCAATCTAACCGAAGCAAGAAGATCATCTCCTTTCTTTTGCTTATGTTCCTGTAATGTAAATCATAACGGGTTATCAAAGAGTGGTTGAAGTTTAATTTAAGTCAATAGGCGAGGGAGAAACACGAGATGATAATAACCATAAGATGAATTACCCTTGCATCTTGTAGGTAATCTAGGACCACACCAACTGTCTCATTAAGACCTGATATGACTTTTGAGAAGGTGCTGCCACTGATGATACCAGTATCTGAATTCACAAGTGAATAAATAATAAGCTGCCAGTACACATCAAGTCTACGGTTCAGAAAATAAAGAATAACGAATTTGATGAACAACAGTAATCGATCACATTTGTTTGGGTTAGCAGCTTGCTTGCTTTTCCTACCTTAACTCTTTTATATAAATAACAGATAATAGCATCATTAAAATGCTCATTGATTCATCCCTCTTATAACTTGAACTTGGACATAAACATAACGACTGCACCTTCTTTGCTACTGATGTTGGAAATAAGCTTGATTATCCTCTCAACTAAGGAGAAGCTAGTAGCCACATTTCGTTGTTTCAGTCGCATTGTATCTGTAGTTTGTGAGCTTGAGGCAGCTTCATACTTTAAGTATGCTATCTCATTCAACAAGACAGCAACTTCAACTCGTGCTGACTCCAATACTAGTAATACTGATCTGGATAACACAATCTATGAGTCAGATTCAGTCACTAACCAGCCAAACAATTTTTCCCATGTATAAATGCTTTAAGTGAGTGAAAACATAGGTAAATTCACCTCTCAGCAGGCGGGACTTCTTGAACATCAGGTAAAGTCATTTGATTAATCAGCCATCCTTCCCCGACTAGAGACATCATTGATTCCGAAAGAAGCAAAGCCTGAAGCTTTTCAGCAGGTCCTGCATGTTTAGTCGCAAGAATAATAACCCATACGTCAGGGAACAAAATGGATGCATTTGAATCAGCGCTACGTATTAAAGACAATCTGAAGTCTGAACATGAGATTTGCATTAAATTTCACAAGTAGTAAGGTAACCACACCATAAATTCACAGTCGAAAGGTTAGACTAGACATGATTAAGATGAGTAAGAAATAAAGTACCCCAAGTTACATGGCAGTACTGAGCAGTCACATATGAATATGATACCTGAATATGAAAACTAATTCAAAACAGAATAGCAGCTGATAAGGGGATTGGATTGAGCAACGGACAGTGACATAGAAAGAATAGTCAGATGTCCATTTAAATGAGCTTAGGTTAGCGTACCAACGCGGTTCTGTAAAATCGCAATGACACCAACACGGACATAGCCTGGCCATTTTTTGTCTGTCACCGAGCAGAGTGCTTCACGCAGTGGTGCCTGTATGTCAAGTCAAAATCACTTCTTCAATATCCATGTGGCATGTGCACTTGAGCGTTAGACATGATATTCATAAGTTACTGCCTATACCAAACGAATTGAAATTATATTTATAATTTGAGCAATTTACAGTACTCTGGGCTCAATGTACATTCTTTTAGGCATCAGAGTATACAATATATAACGAAATCGGTTAAAGGGAAGCTAATCTGTTACAGTAACAGGCTTCGAGGTCCGCCTTCATGTCCAAAGAACAATAAATCTCAGGTTTGCGTTGATAGGTAAAAGAATCACATTAAGTACATGTTCAGCATATTCTATTAACAACAATCACCAGTACAGACTACAGAGTTGCTTGCCTCCAGAAAGTTCAAAGCTCATATGAAGTGCATTCAATCTTGGGTTACAAGAAAGAACTCGATAAGCAAGTCAGCTACAAAGTCAAATGAAGTAATGAATAGAAACAGGCAACAAACTCCTTAAAGAAAAAGAAAATCTTACAGTAAACTCGGAGGAGAGCACGGCGGTTAGTAAATTCAGCAATTCAAATTTCATGGCATTGTGCACTATAGCAAACTGTCTTGCCATTGTAGCCACCTTCCAAGTGCCAACAACATGCGAAGTCATAAGTAAAATACATAAATGAACAAATGACGCTAAATATAAGTCTTCATAGTAATTCACATGTGAGGCTAACCAATGAAAGTAGCTTCGATGGGAACTCAAGGATGACTTTTGGAACAGTCACTTTGCTTATTATGTGTTGAGCAAGTTTAATAGCAAGATCCAAGGATTGTGAACCTGCATTCATTTAGTTGGATCAATAAAACTGAACGAGAGTTATATTCATCATATTCATACTCGGTGTGGAGGCGGATTGTATTACCATCAGGCAAAGTAGGCATTTGAGATGCTAACAAATCCATGCCACCTGATTCATAAAACTTCACCACTCCATCATCTGAAGCTGTTGAGATAAGAAATAAACATTCATAGCATTCGGCAAGAACTGGCGCGCATGATCTGCATGTTTAACTGATATATTAATCAAGATATAACCAAGTGGATAAAAGTGACACATAAGCACTCCACATTATCTCGTAATATAAAGATGAAATATGTTCAAAGAAAATAAAACTAACAAGCTACAAACGATTAATAGATTCAGTTACTATAAGGTGCTAAGGTTGGAGATCAGTTTGGAGACACTTCGAAAGCAAGGCATAAAACAAGTAAAAACACATGTACAACGAAAAAGCTTACCCAAGTGGCATAACTTCCAATATTAGTGGGACTTTCAATATCATATCTCTAGAAGAGGCGATCTCTGGAACTCGACAAAATGCAGCTATTACTGTTATGGATAGTTGTAAATAAGCATCACGATTAGCAGCTGCTGTACCACTTGTAGCTCCTTTCCCCATTCCTGGCATAAAAAGGAATAGTTGACATTTCCACAAAGTAAGCAGTGCACACAGAAAAATAATCTCCTTTCCTGACTTTCTTGCACCAACATGAAAGACTAACTACTGCATAAATAACTTTCTTCTTCTTTCACAAACAAGTATCTGCTATTCTTTAGGGTTGCAAATTCATTGACCAATTTTCGAACAATCTAACAGCCTTTATGACCTAAATACCTGTTCTTAGTAAACGATCGAGAAATTGAGCCCCCACAGCCTCATAAACCCTACAAATGGAGGCGTGGTCATCGCCCTTGCAAACTTTGGTCACCAGAAGCAGTCCCGCTAGCCTCTGCTCGTCCCTCTCGCCTTTCAGCAACTTCAGCAGTTCATCAAGCGACTGAGACTCCTTCATCCCGAACCAAAAGCAAACATCAACCACATTATTTTTCAATTTAAATTTAAATTTAACAAAACAAAATAGAAAATGTTTACTGAAAATTAAGCATACCATTTACATTTACTGAACTGAACAAGATGCAGATTTTCTAGTCTGGAGGGAGTTTGATTGAAGCAGAGGCTCTGGAGGTTTCTTGAGACGTCGTCTTTTTGCACTTCCGCTTGGTGCTCATCGATGAAAACTGCAGCGTTTAACTTAAATGGGCATCTTATTGGGCTTTTTTTGATGGGCCCGTGAAAGGGTGGATATTGTTTGTGCATGTCCAAAACGTTGTCGTGTTTGGTTTATTGGACTTTCTCTATAGTTTGCACCGTAATAATTTCACAGTAATTCATGACCTTTTATTTATTAATTAATTAATCATACAACTAATTCGGGATGCCTGTCATTTAAATGAAAGAGTAAATTCAGGGTAGTTATGAGACTTGGACCGATAGAGATATTTTTTCTGTTGTTGATGGAGAGTAACAGTTTTGACTATATTGAAACAGGGTGTAATAAGAGTTTACATCCCATTTACCAAACAAGTGAAAGTGAAAGAACCAAGAAACGAAAGGAATGAGTAAAAAGCTATGGAAATCAATCTGCCTAAACTAATAATCTATGCTTTTGCTCACGTCTAAAGATTTGGCAGAGCTAAATTGTTGGAGTATCTGCCAGTTTCCGTTGAACTTCAAGGCCAATGGATACTGTGTGTGTAATTACAGTTGGGAACAAAACGCCAATGAGGGTCAAACAAATATTAGTTAAAAGCACTCCTCATCTATGGATGGCACCATGTTTAAGTCGGGGAGCACGAAGGGATCCGACGAGAAGGACGTCTGAGGTGGTACTTGTGGTGGTGAAATTACGTTGTTTGAGTCATGAGGTGTGAAAACTAGAGGGAGGCCTTGCATCGATGTTGTTTTTGCCTGCACTGGAAAAGAAACAAATTGACCCTCTACCACAGCTGAAGTTGAAGTAGTCGCAATGTTTCTGAGCTCTGGTATCTTAATCCTCTTCAAGTTCTCGTTGGTTGTTCTGTGATTCGTCAAGGTCACTTGCAACGTAGCCAAGTCCTGGAAAAGAAACACATTGCACTTAATTATAGACTGGGCGTATAGAACCATAACCATTAGATGTAAGTTTGATTAGAAAATGTAGAGTCTGGAGGTATATATACCCTTTTCAAAATTTGCCTTTCCTGCAAGAGTGATCCTTCTTCTTCCTTCAGTTGAGTATAAGTCTGTCAAAGAGCAGAAAACCACACATTAAAGGAAGTTCTATACCAACATAGGACCAAATGACAATTTGTCTTTATTCATTGTGATTAGGTACAACATAAGGGTTAAAAAAAAGAAGAAGAGGAAATTAAAGGTTACCTTCTTTCTCTTTAACCTTTTGCTATTGGACAAATCATTATCCTGGGAATCATCAAATGCCAGGACACAGTCAGAAATATAGGAATGACAGCAAAACAATACTAGAAGGCCGATAGTGCAATGGGATATAGACAAAAAAAAAAAGGCTGTGGAACCCACTAGGGGCTATCAACGAGTTTGCCGATGCCGTGTTTGGCTTAAAGACCACCGCGTTATAAATGGCTGCCCGAACTCGAAGGCTTCATTTTGATAAAGAGCAAATATACTAAAAAGGACACGTATGGGCCCCCTTGGAACTCAACAACTCTAACTACAGCAATAAATAAATAAAAATAAAAATAAAACCCTAGGCAGCGCTATAAACTCCTAGTGTTTGTGAACACAAAAGTAATCAGGTTCATTCAAAGTTCAAAAACTACGGCAAGATGAGATCAAAAAAGGCTCAAGGCTGGCAAGTTCCTGTGACGGGAATCAGGCGATAACCGATAAGGAAGACACGAGGCTAAAGCCAATCAGACATCACGTGACGAAAGCGGAGCTGGCGTAGTCATCAGTCAACACCAACAAAGAATCAAGCAACCACTTTACTTTACACAGTCCGATCCAAAATTCAAATTTGAATCATGTATTAACGTAATTCCATCTTTAGCCAAGCCAATAATAAAACACGCCCAACAACATTTCAAAATCAACTTCACAGTTCACACCCACTTCACTTTCATTTCATCAAGTGGTAGCTTAAATACCCAAAACACCCTCGCGGCTGACACGGCGCCGTTCTGAACTCTCAAGACACCGAACAATCTTTCTGCGGACGTCGGGACAGATCTACATACAGACTGAAAAACGGAAGACGACACAAATCGTGAAGGAAAGGAACGAAGTTGTCAAAAACGAGAGAGACGCTCAATCTGCGACTTTAACGAATCCCATGTGTCAACATGACGAGAGCTCGGGAAATCATACCACCGATAATTGTGGATAGAATTATTAGTTGAGGAGTAAGAAGAATAATTATATAGAGTCGTGTCCACATACCTTGGATCTGGAAACAGACGACCTGAAACACGTCATACTGGAAGCTTCAAATCCATCAGCGTTACCAGAACCGGAGACGGACGTACCGCCTCCGCCGCTCCACGACAGCACCGTTGTAGGACTCCGCCGAGTAGCACGTTCCTTCGACGACTCCTCCTTGTTCATTACAAATCTCGTCACGCCAGGTCTCGTCCTCGCCTTTCTCCGCCCCCATCTAACCGTAGTCAAACAACCAGATGACGGATCAACTGAATCAATATCCTTCTTCATCCACGTCGTCTCTCCGGAATGTTTGATTCTCAGAAGCAGCTCCGCCACCAGCGCATCTTCCGTCTCCGCAGCTGTTCTCCACTCGTCAATTGGCATGCCGTATTGCGGTATATATATAGCTCGGGGTCCGAATTCCGATTATTCCGGTTGAGCTGGTAAATAGAGTGAGAGAGGAGCGGCGGATGTGGGAGAGAGGAAGACGATGAGAATTAGAAGAATATAAATATAGGAATGACGAAAAGCAAGTTCATATTATATAGTCGTGGATTCTTGTAGAGAGATAAAACGAAATATCAAGATAATGTGTGTCCAATTTTACGCGTGAGACAGTGATGGAAATGGAGCTTCGTGGCTTTGTCTGTGTAAACGACTGCGATTAGGAAAGGTCGGTTGTTGTTCGTGCTTGCAAAAATATAAGTATCTCTCTTTCCTTTAAACTGGAAAAATACGATATCTTTCTTTTAAGAGTAAATATGTATTTTTATTATATAATGATTTTCTTCTATAAATTACATTGTTTTATTAGTTTTAAATCTACACTCAAGTCGGTGTTTCTTTATGTATTTCAATTTTCCGAGTATTTCTTTTTTGAACTTTTATGCATAAATCTACACTCAAGTCAGCAGCACTCAAGCGGGACCTCCTACATATAATGAAGCTATAAGCTCTATTGATGGTCCTATATGGAAAGAAGCCATAAAAAGTGAACTAGACTCCATTATGCAAAATCATACTTGAGACTTAGTTAATCTTCCTCAGGGATGTAAGCCACTTGATTCAAAGTGGATTTTTACTAAGAAAATGAAAGTAGACGGTACTGTTGAAAAGTACAAAGTGAGACTTGTGATCAAAGGATATAGACAAAAGGAAGGTCTAGACTACTTTGATACATTCTCACCTGTGACAAGGATCACATATATAAGGATGATAATTGCCATTGCAGCTTTGCGCAATCTAGAAATTCATCAAATGGATGTGAAGACTGCTTTCTTGAATGGAGATCTTGAGGAAGAGATATATATGGAACAACCTGAGGGTTGTAAAGCGCCAGAACAAGAGAGAAAGGTCTGTAAACTAGTTAAGTTCTCTATAGTCTGAAACAGGCACCAAATTAGTGGCATGAGAAATTTGACAAAGTGATATTATCTAACGGTTTCAAAATCAACGAGTGTGACAAATGTGTATACAGCAAAAACACTAAACATGGTTATGTGATTTTGTGCTTATACGTCGATGATATTCTCATTGTGGGAAATAATGAAGAAATGGTCAAATCCACTAAGTCCATGTTAAACTCAAGGTTTGATATGAAAGACTTAGGTCTGGCTGATGTAATTCTAGGGATTAAAATTACAAGGACGGCAGATGGATTTATCTTGAGCCAGTCACACTACGTTGATAAGATTTTAGACAAATTTGGGAAAGAGAGTGTAGGAGTTTATAAAACTCCTGTAGATATGAACCAACACTTGTCTAAAAACAAAGGGGAGAGCATCTCTCAAGTGGAATACTCGAGAGTAATAGGCAGTCTAATGTACTTAATGAATTGTACTAAACCTGATATTGCTTATAGTGTGAGTAGACTTGCAAGATATACGAGTAACCCAGGAACCGGCCACTAGAAAGCCATCGTGAGAGTAATGAAGTATCTACGATTTACTCGTAACTACGGTCTACATTATACCAGATATCCTGAAGTCATTGAAGGTTACACTGATGCAAGTTGGATATCTGATATACAAGACTCAAAGGCCACCAGTGGATATGTATTCACTTTGGGAGGTGCAACCGTGTCATGGAAATCCTCGAAACAAACTCTAATAACCCGATCCACGATGGAAGCTGAGTTCGTGACATTAGATAAATGCGGCGAAGAAGCAGAGTGGTTAAGGAATTTTGTAGAGGATATTCCTGGTTGGAAAACCCCTGTGCCACCAATATGTTTATATTGTGATAATCAATCAACAATTGGTAGAGGACAGAATGTCATGTATAATGGTAAGTCTAGACACATACGTCGAAGACACAATACCAAAAGACAACTTCTCTCATCCGGAGTCATAAGCATTGACTACGTGAGGTCCAAAGAAAATATATCGGATCCGTTAACCAAAGGGTTAAATAAGGACCAAGTAGAGAAGACGACTAAAGGAATGGGACTGAAGCCTTTTGATTGCTAAAATCAAAACATAGGCTTAAGCCCTTGGGCATTAAAAGTCGAGGCAAAGGAAAATTCTACCATGATGACTGGAGATCCCAAGAACTTGGTTCAAAGGGACAACCGACCTGCTAAGACTGTGTGAGGTCACTGTGGGGGAAACCCCCCTTCCTATTCCTTGATAAAACAGTGACTCCCGCACGAGGCTAAGCTTGAAGCTTTTAATGATTCTAGTAATTTGAATAGTGAGATTCAAATGGGTAATGCGGGATTACTTTAAGAAAGAATCACCTATGTGAGAGAGAAGTGGGGTCGTTTCAAAGGAGAATTCAAAGAGCTTAATTCTTTAGAAACTCTTGCAGAGCCAGGAAAGGGGTATCATGACCAAAATGAGCCCACCAGTAAGAACTGAATAAGATCAGGATAATATCTGTGGGAACATGATTTCGTTTACAGTATAAGACGAACAGTTCAAAGACAATCACGTCTACTGAATAGTCAGTAAAGAGATCATGTTATCCCAATGGAAGGTTCAATGTGATAACCTACCTATTCTGTGCAGATATTATTCGTAGAAGCTATCACCACATCGAGTCGAGTTTGATTATCGAGGATTATTGTTTTATTTGTTTTCACCACTAGATTTTCTTCATGTTGGGGATTGTTGGAAAATGTGTGTTTAAAGGTTTGAAGAAAATGGTGGTGCGCCACATTTGAGACCTAAAATTGAGCGTGGAGGACACCTCGAATCGTGTTGATAAAATTAGATAAAAATACCTTGAGTTGAGAGGTATGAAATCGAATGTTGAATTACCAAAAACGAAGCTATATCGAATGAGAAATCGATGGCCAAAGTTGGACCAAAACTCATCGAACTTGACTTTGGTAGAGATTGATATGAGGTTGGATTTCACTTATGTGAAATGCTTATATCCCACATTGGAAACTAAAGGGGAACAAATGATGTTCTTATATAATGTCAAGTTCGTGGATATTAAATTGTTTAAGCCAAGATCTTCCAAAATACCTACGCGTCCGCCCAGGGGGTGCAAATCATCGGCTCGAATCCGTCAGATTTGGCTTGGCTTGTGTGCGCCCGCATCGTGCGGGTGAATACTGTCAATTTCTCAGCGGGTTGCACGGTTCAATTTTGTTTTGAATCAAACGTCAACACATAGGCTGAGTCAGTCTTCAGTAGTTGAACGGTTGCTGATATCATGGGCAGTTCCCTTTTGGATGGGTTCGTGGACAGTTGCTGATATCATGGGCTGTTCCCACTCCTTTAGTTGGTGATCAGTTTCAACTCGTCACTATAAAAGGAGATCAGTGCTGCTTCAGGAAAAACACAAAGAAAAACGAAATCCTTCACAAACTCGACTTCCTTTTTGTTTTCGATCAGTGGTGATAGTGAAAGGTCGAATAAGTTCGTTCAGCAAAGCTACGGTGCTCAAGCGCTTGCTGCGATTCTTTCATCCTGGGAAGCTCATTGCCATCGGACCCAGCACCTACGGGAGGCAATACAGCTTTAAGGACAGCGTCATCGACGTGATTGAATCAACATCACGGTTTGCTGTCCAAAATTTCCTTATCTTTTTTGTCGATGTTTATACTCCTCTGTTTGGTTTCAGACTAATATATATATATATATATATATATATATAGGGGCGCGCTCAAATGAGAACTCTTCTTAGGCTAAGAACATGAGAATCATTGTGAGCCACTCATTTTGATGATGTGGCAGAGAATTGTGCAGAAATAGTGGTTTACTTTTTACTATTTGGATAGTGGGTTTTACTGTTTTCTTTTTGAAAAGTATTAGATTTTACTATTTGGACACGTGGCGCACCCACAAAGCACGGGGGTTTGGTAGTGGGACATGTGGCGCATCCTCATTGGTGTTCTTATGTTCTTAGCCTAAGAGGGTGTTCTCATTTGAGCGCTCCTCTATATATATATATATAGGGGCGCTCGGTTGTGGCAGGGTTGTAAGAATGAGGCAGTGAGGCACGATCTCGGCCGTCTGTGGAGTTGATCGGACGCACGTGGCGAAGCCACGTGGCACAGCCGCAATTGTTGACTTTTCAAAAGTTAGTGGGTTTTACTATTTGGACACGTGTCGCGCCACAAATGCACGGGGGGTTAGATGTGTGGTTGAGATCGTGCCTCACGTGCCTCACTTTACTGTAGCTTGCCTCATTTGAACGCTCCTCTATATATATATATATATATATATATATATATATATATATATATTTATATATATATATGCATGATCAGTGATAGTTATTTTCAGACTTGTTTAAATTCATATAAATATCTATCAATGCTCTCGGATTGCTGCTGCGTGTAAATGTTCTGATTTTTACTCTCAGTAAACCTACTTGAGTTTAGTTGCTGTTTCTTAATGTTCTATTTTCTGGTCAGATATATTCAGATAGGTGCTGTTACTTGCTGCTATTGTTAGTTGATATTACTTGCTGTTAAAGCTGCATGAGTTTATGCATGTCAATGTTCTGTTGCACAGTTTAATCCTTCACAGTGCTCTCTGTTTCATTGCAATTATATTCAGATATTGATATCCAACCAGGGGCGGACGCAGTCTGTGTGTAATGGGGGCAGCTGCCCCCAATGAATTTGTTAAAATGTTCATTAATGTAGTATTAAATCAGTTAATGTAGGATTAATTTAATTAATGCTCCATTAATGTTTACTGATTGCCCCCATTCATTTTTACTGACTGCCCCCATTTATTTTTTGATATGAGGTTTTTATTAATATAGAATTAAGTTTATGTCATATTCTTAATCAAAAAGAGCTTGATATAACTTCAAAATATTAAATCTTGTAACCAAACAGGTAATATCTAAATTGAAATTAGATTTAGGTTTCAAACTCATAAAGAATCAAGCAATGTGACTTTTTATTCTTTCGGCGTCGACGGAGAGATATAGAGAGACGGGAACGAATGGTGACAAGATAATTTGACTTGCGATTTAACATTGTTCTTGTCTCTTTCTAAAGTAGAGTAACTTTACTTTACATGTGCAAAACTAAAGTTCTAAAAATCTTTCGTGTAGCCCGGCTAGACGCCGTCATAAAGGTAAATTTCATAATACGTTCATATTAATTTTATTGTATACGTTGTTTCTTTGACAAGATTTTAGGTGATAAATTCAGAAAGTACATATAACGGAAGGCGCATATAGAATTCTATTCATAAGTCAGGAAATTTATGTATGACGTTTCATTTTAATATCGCCCCCAATCAAAAAAAATTCTGGTCCGCCACTGTATCCAACATAAACCACTTAGAAAAAATCACATGAGTAGTCATAAACAAGAAACTACTCACTCGAGCATCACCAAACAAAATTAATACTTTTCTAAAACCCTCTCAAACCATGTGAAAAATGGAAAAATAATAATAATAATAAAATGGCATCAACAAGCGAGCAACAACGTTATTTTTAGAGGACACATCCCGTACAAGAATGATCGCTGCAGCAATTACAGGGGCCATGTATGAGATTTGGGGCGCGAGAAACAACGTTATTTTTAGAGGAAATAGCATTGATCGGGACGGCATTAGCAGGAACATCATCTGGGGGTTGAAAGTTAAAATCGGAGGTTTGTATAGCAACAATAGCAATAGCTTGAGTTGGTGCTGATGCCTTGTTTTGTTAGGCATTTGTTAGGCCTTAGGGTGCTCCGACATCTTTTTTGTTTTTCTGTTTAGGGCAGTTGTACATCTTTTTTATTAATGAAATAATCTTTATTCAAAAAAAAAAACAAGCGAGCAACAAGGCTAAAGTAGTTACCCTCGACGATGGAAACATGTTGCATCGATCGGGAACATGTTGCTGCTCAAACCAGTCAACTTCGCTGCGGTTTTATTGGACCAGCATATCTCCAGTGCAGACGATGGAACTCATCAACGAATCTCCGCTCAGCTCACCGATGTCGATCGGGCCGAGATGAGCTGGTGACCATTGGGCCGAAATGGGCTTGCAAGTTGAAGTTGCACATGGTGGTCGCTAAATGCCAAAAGAGTACGGCTTCGTCTTGTCAAGTTGAGAATGAACACAAGCAATGGTGGTATTCAAGTTTCATAATGCAGACTTGTTCTGTAACAGTGTAGTCCAAGATTCAGTTAGATCTTAGCTACTTAGCGTACGTGATCGGACCACCAAATGGACTTGTGCATCCATATCCTCCACAATTCGCAAATCCAAATAAATCTCCCTTCGTTAGCCTCTACTCTCTAGGACTAATGAATAACAAGAGTTAAGTTGAAGATCTTAAAAAAAAGGCATCCATGAGGGATGTAGAGGAATGAAGAAACTCAAAGTGTAAGGATTCAACCATCTTAAAGTGAATTCGTTAACCAACAGGCAACCACCCCTATTGAAAGGTAAGTAGAAATTAAGCTATTGAAAAATTAAGTTCAACCGAAGTAAAAGGATCAGGTACAAAGTTGATTTTTTTGGTACAAAATACAAACTAATCATAGCCCTTGATCTTGTGAGTTGAATGGATGAGATTAAATTTTAATTTTTTGGTGTATTTTTTGGTGACGAATTATAAAATGAAACTGACGAACTATGTCATCTTTTTCATTTTCCGGTTCACAAAGTGACGAATTATAGGTTGATTTTGACGAACTTTGTATTTTGTATCAAAAATCAACTTTGTAACTGATCTTTTAACCTCAACCGAATAAATAAAATAAAATATTTAGAATGTATGACGTCATCTATCAAAATAACATTGTTTTGTTTCAAGAAAAATATCAATAAGTAATAGTGTATATAAAGCAATAACGCCATCATTCAGCTAAAGATTAAAATCACCGAGCTAAAATGGGTGAAGTTCAGCAAGTGAAGCTTGGGGGCTCTCTCAAAGTTCCAAATGTTCAGGAGCTCGCTAAGAAACCCCTGTCAGAGCTCCCACCTAGATATGCTCATCCTGGTCAGGAGCCAGCTGCTAATGGTGATCCAGAGGAGGTGCCCGTTATCGACTTCCAGAGATTGTCGTCCGACCAGTTTTCAGATTTTGAGCTGCTCAAACTCCACGCTGCATGCGCAGACTGGGGATTCTTCCAGGTGAATATATTTGATTATTATCTGATGTATAATTGTATCACTAAGTAAATTAATTATTGTTGGTATGAATTTGGTTTTTTGTAAAGATGGTTGGGCATGGCGTGAGCGAAGAGCTGTTGGAAAAAGTGAAGATTGAGATCCATGAATTTTTTAACCTTCCAGTGGAAGAGAAGGAGAGGTATGTGCAGCTGTCGGATGACTTGGAAGGCTATGGTCAGGCTTTCGTATTTTCTGAGGAGCAAAAGCTCGACTGGGGTGACATGTTCTACATGATCACTCTTCCAGTCAGCATGAGGAAACCCCATTTGCTCCCCAAGCTTCTTCCTCCCTCATTAAGGTGGTCGATCGCGTCATTCTTACGTGTTCTGTCAATAATTGAGCTGAATAATTCTATTCTAACAGTGTTCGTGCAGGGAAGCGATTGAGGAGTATTCTTTGGAGCTGAAGAGCTTGTCAATGAAGCTCCTGGAGTTTTTATCGATGGCGTTGAAAATGGATAGCAAGGAGTTTAAAGACATGTTTGAGGAAGGGATTCAGTCGATGAGGTTCAACTACTATCCACCATGTCCGCAGCCAGATCTGGCCATAGGCCTCACACCTCACTCTGATGCGATTGGTTTCATCACCATCCTCCTGCAGATCAATGACAAGGAAGGACTTGAGATACGGAAAGATGGGAAATGGGTGTCTGTGAAGCCCATTTTCAACACCTTTGTCGTCAACATTGGAGATGTCCTAGAGGTATAGCCATCGAGTCCATGATTTCGTGTTCTTTAAGCGCATCTGAAACTAATATTGTTGTAAGCGTACGTGTTTTTTTGTAGATTGTGAGCAACGGGGCTTACAGGAGCATTGAGCACAGAGGTGTAGTGAACTCGATCGGAGAAAGAGAGGCTGTCGCTGGCAACATTTTTTATGCCAAGGATTGATGGTGAGATAGGTCCAGCAACAAGCATCGTCACACCTGAAAATCTTGCAAAGTTTAAAAAGATCAGCTATGTGGAATTCCTTAAGGGGTTTTACGCTAAGGAACTGAATGGAAAATCACAGCTGGAAATCCTCAGGATTTAGAAAGACAAAAATCACTATATACTTTCTTATTGCTACAGATCTACTGTAAATTAAGATCATAAGAATAAAATTCACTGCATTATGTTCTTCCACTGGCTTAAAATTTTTGTCAACTTATTTGTGAAATACTAATATGTTATGATCAAAACTGGCTGAAATAAAAGTCTTTTTGCATTTGAGTGTACATGTCGTAATCCAGGGGAATGCTGGAAAGTTACGATGATCATAATGTTCAAAGACAGAATTCAAAAGCAAAATTTGCGATGAAGCTATGATATGAATGATCATTGTGTAGGTGGTCCCAAAAAAAAAAAACCTCTCCCTTCTCTCTAGATTTAGGGTTTAGTGGAAAGTGTGCAGCCGCCGGCTGATATGGCCGACCCCGGCATACCCAAACCTCCTGATCCGGGAGGAGCTCAAAGGGAAGCAGCTGATGGCCTCACTGGAGGTTGGCCTGCTGCAAACCGTTCCTTCGCATCGGTTATTAAGGCTCCAGCTATTAGCCGGTTCCCCAAGATCTCCTTAGCAGCAAGACAATATATGGAGTAAAGGATGGCAATCCGGCCATCTCTTTCTCCACGGCTGAGCTCAAGGCGGGTGAGGAGTTCCTCAGATTCTTCACTTTGGTCGCAAAGTTCTCTCAAGGTCGTCCACACATTGAAGACATTCGAAAGGTCTTTCTGTCCGGCTGGAACCTCAACAATAACTGTTCCATTGGTGCTTGGGATGCGAGACACATTCTTATTGTTCTTGACAATGAAGGGGATGCTCGCAAGGTTCGTTCTAGCACATCCGCTAAGGAAGGTCGGACATAGTTTGTTCAGAGTTTTCAGGTGGAGCAAGGATTTCAATCTAAAGATCAGGAACCATCTACTACATACACATGGATTCGTCTACCAAGTCTGCCTCCCCAGATGTACAATCCAGGCTATATTGAAGCTATCGTCTCCTCATTTGCAGGTAAGTTTCTTGCGGTCGACAATCGCACCACCTCCTTCATCAATCCATGCTTTGCTAGAGAGCTTGTGTGGAAGTTGATACAACCTCCAAACTTCCCGATGAGGTCTGGATTTCGACCGGAAAGGATGAGGGTTTCTGGCAAAGGATTGAGTTTGAAAACAAGCTGCTTTTCTGCTCCATGGCCACGCTTTTGTCGAACTGCCGGAAGTTGAAACAGAAAACTGAGGCAGATCAACTTATATGCATGGGCGGCACGAGACGAGGTCGGCCTTCCCAATGGTGTCCAGACGTCGAAAGCTTTCAAGGCAACTGCCACCTTGGAGAAGATCCAAGATGCATCCTCGCCTGCAGCGGAAGGCTTATCGGGAGAGCAGATTCTCTCTCTAGATTCTCACCGGAAGGGACAGACGGAGACGGTTGTGGTGGCGCGTGTACACTCGTGCCACAAACTCCGAGCAACGAAAAGCAAGTTTGGACTCTTGTTCAATCGAAAAAGCAAAGGAAAAAGGTCATCTACTCGTACATGCTAGTGTGTCGCCATTGCCCTTTGGAAATCTCGAAAAGGACATAGGGGATCATCCCTCGATACAGGAGATAGTACCTTATGTTGCTTCAAAAGGGAATAAAAAACAAAAGGATGTTGTTGACATGCCTTGTGGCTCGTCGGTTTCGAATTTTGGGCATGATGAGGACCAGCACCAAGGATAAGGACGACATTGCCTTTACTAGACTGCCCCCTACCTATGAGGGCCACAACAAGGACAAAAGCGACCCATGGATAATGCTTCCAAAAAGGACGATGGTTTGCAAGAAATCCAAAGAAAACACAGCCACCTCTCCTAGTAAAGCGCACAAAAGTCTTGCTTTTGTCCATAAAAATGACACCAACAAGGGTCTAACTCCCTTGGTCCCCCCCCCCCCAAGCCTTGGAAGTCCCTTCTCTGCCCTCGGTTGAAGACCAAATCACTCCTTACAATGATGTTGATCAAACCGTTTCATTCAAGATGATGAGTCGAGTTTTCGACTCATTTATGGTCATTCTTCACTATAGTTTTGGGTCGTTTCCGACTTTATTTTGATGTCATTTGACCTCTATGTCTACATTTTAGGTAGAAAACAAGTTTCCCCCATGGTCAAGGCCTATATATGAAGATTGGTTGAAAAACAGGAGTTTCGGCGCAAAATATGGAGTTTCGGGGCAATACCGAGCATATTGACCATTGCATCTTGTTTTGGACCTAGAGGGCTCGTCCGACCTCCGAATTGGTTGATTCAAAGCTTGTTGGAAAGCTAACTTAAAGGGCTACAACTCCCTAAGAGACTTCAAGACCAAATTCAGCCGGGAAGGCAACCAAAAAGGCCCCAGTCGATCGACTGAAACTCCAGTCGGTCGACTGGAAAAACGAAGAATGTGGGGGGCTCTGAAACTTCATTAAGTCGATCGACTGGGAGTCAAGGCCAGTCAAGCCTATCCCCAGTCGATCGACTGGAGGGAAAAGTCAGATTTGATGCCCAAATTTCAGCCGAATCTATAAAGGGAAAGGAAGGGTTTTGGACCAAGTGTGGAGGTTTTTGGGGAAAAGAACATTGGAAAAGAGGCTCATACAAGGTCATTCAACATCATCCAACCAAGGAGAAGTGAAGATCAAGGGAGTTCAAGGATTAATCATCCTATTCCTATCCCTCTTCTACTCTACTTGTTGTGTAAAAACCCTACTCACACCATGTTGTCTTACATGATGTGTGAGTAGTGGATCTTGTGTTTAGAGGGTCTTATGACTCTCCTTGGTACTCTTGATCATGTATATACATTGATATTCATATAGATGATTGTTGATTTCATTTTCTCTTGTGTTATGAATGTTATGCACTCTAGGTGTTCGACAAAATGCCTAAGTGACAATTTGGACCTAAAACTCGAACCTAGGACTTGGAAACCCTTGGGGATAGTTCTAGGATGGAGAAAATGATCTATATCTTGAATCATGTATATGAACCTTAGAAAGTTGATTTCATTTTACTATGATCTTCATGATTGACATGTCTCTAAGTGTTTGATAAAATGCCTAAGTGACATGTTTATGTTAGAATTATGATCTAAGTATTGAGAGATCTTAGTGATGGTTTGGATATAGTAAAATTGAACTTAACCTACATTTATGAGAGTAAATGCTATATAGTGGATCAACACCCTTTAATTAGTGAGATCCTAACTAAGATGGCTTGACTAGGATTAGATATGCGTGATTGCCTAATTCTTAGTCTAAGCTAGATTTAAAACCTATCAACTCATACTTAATTGAACTCTTGTATGCATGATCATTGAGAATTTGCCAAGGAGAGGAGTAAGTCCTCGAAACACCTCTTACTTAACGTTTTTCCCCAATTACTAACCACGTAGGATTTAGATATATTCACTCTTTATACATTTTTTTTTAGAATAGCCGAATAGAAACACAATCTTAAATAGTGCATGCGCTTGGCTTGCTCCCTTGGGTTCGACCCGGTACTTACCGGTCAATATAAATGTTTTGACACTATATTCGATCCTCTCTTCATTGATACTATTTAGAGGTGAAAAAGAATAGTTCGTCAAAACTAGTTAGCACATCCCTAGATTAGATTGTGTGAAAGTTCTGTCTATTCTTGTGAATATTTTTCCTTTTTCTATACTTGTATATTCTTCTTTTTCACTCATATCACTTACTAGCTTTTGTTTACCTTGTTTTGCAAGGATGGAGCCCTACCACCAACAAGTATACTCTAATGAGGGATGCTATGAAGAGGAGGAACGTCCATATTCTTATTTTCAAGAGCTTGGCTATCAAACAAATTATTCCACTCCAAATTGGAATGATGGCCAACGCTTTGAAGTTGAACACTCATACCCTCAACCTCCTCAACCTTCAAAAGAACCCTCTAAGTTTGAATCCAAAATTGCTACACTCCTTGAGCGTCAAGAGAAAATGAAGCAAGAATTTCTCGCAAAAGAAGTCCTTGATCCTAATGCCTCAAAGGAAGAATGGGAACAAGAAATGGAGGATGAATTTTGGAGAGCCGCCACCGAAGCTTGGCTATGGGATGGTGAGGATAAGATAGAGGAAGAGCATATAGAGACAAAAGGATTTGAAGGGTATAAAGACTTTGTTGAGGTCTACATGGAAGAAAGTAAAGGACAACCTTGCATACAAGAAAACACAAGCTTAATGAGGGATATTGAGGATTGGGCATCCATGGACATTATTGAAAAACTCAAAGAGGGAATGCCCATCATTCTCGAGACAAGTTATGAAGACCCTTTCTTCACTACTTTGTCTCGAGACAAGTTTTGGAGCTTCTTGCCATATTTTCCAAGATTATTCGGAAAAAGCTCCAATGACCCCTTAGCTCTAAAGGGATCTTCATACTTGAAGGGGTCAAAATCCCAAAGGAAAGTCCATTGTAGGCTTGATGGGAGGAAATTCAAATGGGATTTGAAGGTGGATTGACACGACCAAATCCAAGGCCCCGTGAGAAGGGATCCTAGCAAAAGACTTCTCAACGAGTGATTCTATGGGGCGCTTTGCTACGTCTTTGCCAAGACGGGAAAAACTAGGCCCTCGCGGGAGGTAACCCGGTTTGTAAGTGTTTCATTCTTGTTCTTTTATATGTTTAAATGTTTGGCATGATTTTGAGTAGCTAATGCTCTAAAGTGTGGAGTGTGATATGTGTTATTAGTGGGTAAAATTTTAAGTGTGGAGTGAGTTCTACTCACTCCAATCCCACTTCACAACTCCACACCCTTCCAACTTTCCCTTGATCTTTATATGCTTGATGATGTTGCCCATAGTGCTCATGTACTTTATTGGTGTTTACTAGAGTGGAACTAAATTGTTTTACCATGCCATGACTCTAGTTTGACGTTTTGTTGGCACTTAGGAAACCTTGTGCATATTTTAGAGGGTGTGGATCAACTTCCTTGTTTGAATTCTATGAAAGTTATGCCATGATGTTGTTATGTGACTTGTGATGCTATCTTGCTCATACTTGAGTTTTGCATAACCTTGTATGTCACTTGTTACTTTTAACCTCTCATGTCTTCTTGTCATCAAGGAAGTTATTTGCATCATGAACAATCACGTTTTGCACAATGGCGTCTTTTCTCTCGGTGGGGCACATCTACAAACGAGGGGAGTTCCTATGCGCCTTTATCTTATTTTATTCATTGTTTGCGCTTAGGGACTAAGCGATGCTTTAAGTGTGGAGTGGTTTAGTTGCATAGTTCACTCTTTTCATGTCGTACATACCATGTTTGGATGAGCACTTGCATTCATGTATTCTATCCCTAACATGAGAGTGTTTTTAACCACATAGGCTTGTGACTATCGATTCAAAATTCCTATAAATCCCATCTAGCCTATTTGTCACTTATTGGATCTTGAACTTAGAACCGACCTAGTCATATGAATGTGCATTCTTGTGAACCAATATCATTTCTATCCCTTGCCTATCTAATTTTCTAAGTATTTTCGTTGAAATACCTTGGATTGAGTTATAGCAAGCACTATTTGAACATTTCACGAAAAACTTAGACCTTGTGTATGCTCTTTGGTGACTTGAGTTCTCTTACATTGTGCCTTGCTTATGTTTGTGTCCCGCTCATTTCATACACTTTTAGAACATATTGTCAAGTTTTAAGTGTGGAGTCAAAAATAAAAGAGGGCGAAGCCCCATTAAAAAAAACAAAATGATACAAATGCCGGGGGTTAGGGAGGTAAGTCCCCCCTCGAAAGCATTTGTAGGCCAAAGGCCATTCCAAAACAAAAAAAAGGGAAAGAAAAAAAAAGAAAAAAAAAGGAAAAGAAAAGAAAATAAGAAGCACTTAAAACTTGACTTTGTGTTCTTCCATTATTATTCATTTGTGCGGGATTCATCATTTGCATTGTGTGCTTGTTAGAATGACTTTTGGACGACCCATGTGCTTGCACGGGAGTATCCATTTGGTCTATGCATGTTTATTACGAAACTCTTGTGTCGAACTCCTCTTCCCTTATGGATTACGGCTTAAGCGCCTAAAACTTGGGAATGAGTTCCATGTCGCAAACCCATGGACTAGCCCTAGCTAGCATAGGTGAGTGATTGACAATTTTTGTGCAAACTATGAGCTTTACTTCTATTGTATTACTTTGAAAATGAATAGACATTTGGATGAGGCATTTGATTGCTCTAGTATTGATGACCTTGAATGCACAACCTCAAGGGTACTCAAAGTGGTTCAAAAGTTCTTTTGATGATGTTGTCAAACCGTTTCATTCAAGACTCATCCTAGTGATGGTTCGGACAAGCGCAAAGGAGGATGTCCTTTCCCCCATCTCGGTCAGAATCAATGCCCTCAAAGATCGACTAAGCGTCTCCAACAGTGCTAGGGCCCAAAAAAAGATTTGATAATCCCTAACTGTACCCTAACCATGGAAGATAGGCATAGATTAAAAACTATGGGTAATCGTAAAGATGATGATCATTATCGTAGGAGATCAAATCCCTACATTGACTAGGTGCTGTAAGTGCCATGATCCAGGCTTTTTTGGATTCTTCTATCGTAGTTTATCTTTTTTTTTTTAAAGAAGAAAAAAAGAATGATCATTGTGTAGGACTCATGTTGCCATCTTAATCAAGTTGAAAAAATTACTCACAATCATAAATAAGTACTGATATTGATAGGATTTTATGCAAAGAGAGACGTCGAAGAAACAGTAAGTTGATATTGTTAAAGAACTCATCTTCCGTGTGAAAGTTAGGTTCTTGCTGAAGACAGTAAGAGCTATTTCTTGGCTTTAGGCAGGAAGCGAGGAACATTCATAGAGTTGCCGTGTGCTAATTTGCCACGTTAAGAAAACAATTACTAAATAATAGCACTTCTATTGATCTGTGACCTAAAATTCAGCACACAATCCGTTAGACATATTCTCCTAGACTGAGCACCGGTGGCTTTCAGAACGAGTCTCCTCCGTTAGACATGATTTCCTGCAAAGGCTAACACACAATCTAGAGCTTCCCGGCTCTGATATCAATTGATGGATCGTTAAGTTAGCCAACTATGTGAGGGAGATCCCAGAGTGGTATCCCTCAGACAGATGGCAGCGGAAATAACTTTCGTACATGAAATATAGAACGGAAAATAAGTGCTCACGGTTTAGAGTGGAAACCTTACTGCAATCCTTGCAGCAGGCTGAAAACCACTTGCCTTCTGGACAGTTCCAGAAGGGCTTCAAGATCAATGTTATTGATGAAAGAATATGCTTGTAGATTGTTAAACTTTGTGACATCTAACAATGCTACTCAACTCAAAGTATCAACTAACACGATCTGTCTCGTCCGCACACTGCAGCACTTCGTCAGCTCCGGAATTGATCTTCTCTTTGATCACCGATTGCAATCTCCAAAAAGCCGAACTTCTCTTCGAAGACTTCTCTTTCTTTTATAGTCTCTTTAAGTCGGCAAATCATATCTCCATCAGAGATCCGGTTGCTATCTCGCAGATGTGATATGGTTAAGATATTTCCATATCTTAACCACATCATATATTTGCTTCCCAAATCTGGCTTCGATCTTCCCATCGTATATACTTAGTCGTATATATGGATATCAATTCTTCTCATCAAACATCCAGCATGTATATATATACTCGTATATCTCCTGATTTATGTCGAATATATTCTCCTCGATCCGATCTCGTCATAAGTCGGTTTGTCTCTCACATGGAACACATCTCTCTCGCAGTTTTGCTCTCTCTCAGAGATGTCCGGTGAGCTTACCTGTCAGACAGTGATTTCTGCACATTCAAGTGGATTATTAGTTAAATGTTTGTTATCATCAAAACACAAAGGGTCCAACAGAACTCATCTTCCGTGTGAAAGTTAGGTTCTTGCTGAAGACAGTAAGAGCTATTTCTTGGCTTTAGGCAGGAAGCGAGGAACATTCATAGAGTTGCCGTGTGCTAATTTGCCACGTTAAGAAAACAATTACTAAATAATAGCACTTCTATTGATCTGTGACCTAAAATTCAGCACACAATTATAATTATATAAATAATAATAAAAACACAACAATGGGCTGTCCTAACCTAGCCACATGAATACGAAAGCTGTGGGTAGCATAGAAGTCAGATATCCAGTTTTCAAAGATGTTGGGCAGAAAGGCATAGTAAATGTAGAAAATTACAACAATAAAAAAAACTAAAAAAACTGTGAATTCTGATAATTTCGTTGCTAAATTTTGTAGAGTTTTTATTATTGTATAAAACTTGTTCCAAAGCTCTGAGTACTGCTTCGGCTTGATGAATTCCATTTCGGTTGTCAAGTTGAGAATGAACACAAGCAATGGTGGGATTCAAGTTTCATAATGCAGACTTGTTCTGTAGCAGTGTAGTCCAAGATTCAGTTAGATCTTAGCTACTTAGCGTACGTGATCGGACCACCAAATGGACTTGTGCATCCCTATCCTCCACAATTCGCAAATCCAAATAAATCTTCCTTCTTTGGTCTAGGACTAGGAATAATGAATGACAAGAGTCCAGTACAAGATTCAGTTAACGCCGTTCAACCGAATAGATAAAATAAAGGGAAAAGTATAGTTTGAGACCTTAACTATCACTATTTTCCAACATGTGGGTTGAACTATAAAAACTTTCAAATAAGGTGCGAACTATCAAACATTATTCCAAACTAGGGGCATCATTTAACACCATTAGGGTGAACGACGTTAACTTCGTTAACTAATAAATTATTTTAAAATTTTAAAAAATCAAAAACTACAATGACCAGACTTAAAACTACAATGATCATACTTAAAACTATTATTGTAACAATGATCAGACTTAAAACTACAATGATCAGACTTAAAACAGTAATGATCAGACTTAAAACAACAATGATCAGACTTAAAACTACAATGATCAGACTTAAAACTATAGTGATCATACTTAAAACGATATTGTAACAATGATCTGACTTAAAACAACAATGATCAGACTTAAAACTATTATGATCAGACTTAAAACTATTATTGTAACAATGATTAGACTTAAAACAACAATAATCAGACTTAAAACAACAATGATCAGACTTAAAACTATTATGATCAGACTTGAAACTACAATGATCAGACTTAAAATTAGTATTGTAACAATGATCAAACTTAAAACAACAATGACCAGACTTAAAACTACAATGATCAGACTTAAACAGTAATGATCAGACTTAAAACAGTAATGATCAGACTTAAAACTAAAATGATCAGACTTAAAACAACAATGATCAGTCTTAAAACTACAATGATCATAATTAAAACTAGGGGAGAGCAAACGGTAAATTTCCATTTTACCGTGTACCGTAATGTAAAATTCTGTTCCGTTTACCGTTACCGATTTACCGAAAATTATTATTTTTCTAATTTTTTCAAGGGTGCGGTTCAGGTACAGACATGTTTATAAATAAAAACTACAAACCGATTATTAAGTCGACACGTGTCCAATTTTAGTCGAAATCCCGGACAAAACACGGAGGGGTATAATAGTCATTCCACACGGATGGGTATAAAACCTAATAATGTTATATTCAATTTAGTTCAAAAGTTGTTAATGATCAGACTTAAAAACTTAATGATCAGACTTAACAATAGCCAACGATCAGACTAAAAATACTTAATGTTCAGACTTAAAATTGGTAATGTTCAGACTTAAGAAGCAATGATCATACTTAAAATACTTAATGATCAGACTTAAAATTGGTAATGTTCAGACTTAAAAAGAAGCAATGTTGAGACTTAAAATTGGTTATGTTCAGACTTAAAAATAGCCAATGATCAGACTAAAAATACTTAATGTTCAGACTTAAAATTGGTAATGTTTAGACATAAAAAGAAGCAATGATCTGACTTAAAATTGGTAATGTTCAGACTTAAAAAGAAGCAATGATCAGACTTAAAAATAGCCAATGATCAGACTAAAAATACTTAATGTTTAGACTTAAAATTGGTAATGTTCAGACTTAAAAAGAAGCAATGTTCAGACTTAAAATTGGTAATGTTCAGACTTAAAAATAGCCAATGATCAGACTAAAAATACTTAATGTTCAGACTTAAAATTGGTAATGTTCAGACTTAAAAAGAAGCAATGATCATACTTAAAATACTTAATGATCAGACTTAAAATTGGTAATGTTCAGACTTAAAAAGAAGCAATGTTCAGACTTAAAATTGGTAATGTTCAGACTTAAAAATAGCCAATGATCAGACTAAAAAGACTTAATGTTTAGACTTAAAATTGGTAATGTTCAGACTTAAAAAGAAGCAATGATCAGACTTAAAAATAGGCAATGATCAGACTAAAAATACTTAATGTTCAGACTTAAAATTGGTAATGTTCAGACTTTAAAAGAAGCAATGATCAGACTTAGAAAACTTAATGTTCAGACTTAAAATTGGTAATGTTCAGATTTAAAAAGAAGCAATGATCAGACTTAAAAAGAAGCAATGATCAGACTAAAAATACTTAATGATCAGACTTAAAATTGGTAATGTTCAGACTTAAAAAGAAGCAATGATCAGACTTAAAAATAGCCAATGATCAGACTAAACATACTTAATGTTCAGACTTAAAATTGGTAATGTTCAGACTTAAAAAGAAGCAATGATAAGACTTAAAAGACTTAATGTTCAGACTTAAAATTTGTAATGTTCAGACTTAAAAAGAAGCAATGATCAGACTTAAAAATAGGCAATGATCAGACTAAAAATACTTAATGATCAGACTTAAAATTGGTAATGTTCAGACTTAAAAAAGAAGCAATGATCAGACTTAAAAGACTTAATGTTCAGACTTAAAAGACTTAATGTTCAGACTTAAAAGACTTAATGTTCAGACTTAAAAGACTTAATATTCAGACTTAAAAAATAGCCTGATCATCATCTATTTTAAGTCTAAGTATTTATTTATTTTAAGTCTGATCATCAGCTATTTTAAGTCTAATCATTATCTATTTTAAGTCTAATCATCATCTATTTTAAGTCTGATCATCATCTATTTTAAGTCTAAGTATTTATTTATTTTAAGTCTGATCATCATCTATTTTAAGTCTAATCATCATCTATTTTAAGTCTGATCATCATCTATTTTTAAGTCTAAGTATTTACTTATTTTAAGTCTGATCATCATCTATTTTAAGTCTGATCATCATCTATTTTAAGTCTAATCATCATCTATTTTAAGTCTGATCATCATCTATTTTAAGTCTAAGTATTTATTTATTTTAAGTCTGATCATCATATATTTTAAGTCTAAGTATTTATTTATTTTAAGTCTGATCATCATCTATTTTAAGTCTGATCATCATCTATTTTAAGTCTAAGTATTTATTTATTTTAAGTCTGATCATCATCTATTTTAAGTCTAATCATCATCTATTTTAAGTCTGATCATCATCTATTTTAAGTCTAAGTATTTATTTATTTTAAGTCTGATCATCATCTATTTTAAGTCTAATCATCATCTATTTTAATTCTGATCATCATCTATTTTAAGTCTAAGTATTTATTTATTTTAAGTCTGATCATCATCTATTTTAAGTAAATTTTACTGTAGCAAAGTCAAAATTTATTCTAAATGATCAGACTTAAGGCATGATGATCAGACTTAAAAACGTACTGTAGCGAAAGTCGAATTTTACTGTAGCGAATTTTAGTACAATTATACCCCTCCTATCTTTTATATATTTTTTAAATAAGTCCATATGTGTTTTTTTTTATTTACAAAAGGAACCCCGATAGGATGAAAGTTCGGATGAATTTTGATTTGGTTAATTTTGACATGTGTCGAATTTTTTAAGGATTTGCAGTTTTTATTTATAATAGTGGTTTATATTTGATCCAATTCGGTAAAACGGTAAATTTACCTATGTCTTGAGTCTTTGATTTATTTCAGCGTGGATTAAAGTACAACTACCTAAGACTTGCCCAGAAATTTAACATTGAGTAACATAAATGAGCAGTAGCCTCTAGCGATCTTGCATATTCCTTAACTTTTCACAGCAGAAACTAGCACCTAAGATTAATAGCACCGCAAGAAAATGGGTGAAGGGTAAAGTTCATCTAGAGAAGCTTGGAACAACTCTCAGGGTCCCTAATGTTCAGGAAGTTGCAAGAATACCTTTGTCAGAGCTCCCACCAATATATGCTCATCCAGGTCAGGAGCCACCTGCTAATACAAATGCAGCAGAGGTGCCTGCCAGTTATCGACTTGCAGAGATTGTCTTCTGACCAGTTTTCAGATGCTGAGCTGCTCAAACTCCATGCCGCATGCGTAGACTGGGGGGTTTTTTCAGGTAGGCACTCTTACACAAGCATACGTATCCAATGCTAGTTGAGTAAGATAGAAATTCAAGTTGAACTGAATGCGAATCTGCTGCTTTGTGAAGATGGTTGGCCATGGAGTAAGCCAAGAGCTGTTGGAGAAGATGAAGATGGAGATCCAAGACTTTTTTTAACCTTCCAGAGGTATGAGCAGCTTCAAGACGATGTTGAGGGCTATGGGCAGGCTTTTGTGATGTCAGAGGAGCAAAAGCTCGACTGGGCTGACATGTTCTGCATGACCACTCTTCCTGTCAGCGCGAGGAAGCCGCATTTACTTCCTAAACTTCCACCACCATCAAGGTTGGTATCATAACCTATAAAATGCCGTAATTCCAGTCCTATAAAACTGAGATATTTTCTGTTCACATGCAGGGATGCCATTGATGAGTATTCTTCGGAGCTGAAAAGGTTGTCCTTGAAACTCCTCGATCTGTTATCAAAAACATTGAAAATGGATAACAGGGATTTGAAGGACCTATTTCAGGAAGGGGGACAGTTCATGAGGATAAACTACTATCCACCGTGCCCACAGCCAGAACTTGCCATAGGCATCACACCTCACTCTGATCCATCTGGCGTCAGTATCCTCCTTCAGATCAATGACAAGGAAGGACTTGAGATAAGGAGAGATGGAAAATAAGCCCATTTCCAACGCTTTTGTCATCAACATCGGAGACGTCTTAGAGTAATGCTCACAGCTCACTGGTGAATTCATCATACAAAAATAATAAATTAAAGAAACTTTTGCTTTGAAGAAAACTAGATTTAAAGAAATCTTCTGCCAAATAGAGACTTTGGAAACAACATTGGCAGTTAACAGCAGATGATAACATCCCACCATGACTTTTTGAGTATAATAAAAGGTTATGAGAGATGAAAAAAAAACATGAATCTCCACTATGACTAAATCAATCATAGAAAATGTTATGGGATGATCAACTTGAAAAAAGACATCTCATGACCAAAAATTAGATTTGATCATGAGCCGTGAAACAATTACAACGCGCCTGGTGTCCTATGTAAGAAACTTTTCAATTTATAATTTGATATTGCAACGAATATGTATACAAAATTAAAATAATTAAAATAATTACCCCTATACATAATATTTTGAGATCTATAAAACGATATACACTTTGATATATTTTTATTAATCTTAATATATATGAACTACACTAATATTTTTTTTGGGTGAAGAATGCTCTTACTATCTTGCAAAAGCAACAAGAAGCGTGAGAAATTGTGTTCAATAAAGCATGCCTGTCATGGTTGCATACACTTAGGAAGAACTTGTATGTCATCTTCTCGACACAGCTGATCGAGAACGAGCAGAGCCAGTCCTCCGCATCAAATCTTTCATGACATAAATAGGTGAGTGTCCTGGTAAAAAGAAGAAGAGAAGAAACTAGTAAAGAAAAAGAAAGTGCCAACTCTATTATTAAAACACTAACTTCATTAACTCTTACAAAGATGTCAAGCTACAAAACCGTTAAGGGCTTCTGTAACCGAATCTAGATGACAAAGAAACCAAACAAGAACATGCCACACATTCAACAACTGTTTGGACAGATAACAAAGTAGATGAACAGACACTCCCGAAACATTTCCACTTGTTGATCACAATTCACACTCCATTCTCGACTCCAAGACCATAAAGTACACCTGCATATTTCTCCAACAAGCCGCTGAAGAAATTCTCTTTAAGTTTCCTAAATGTGCAGGATGTGAGCAAGCTGTCCGATCCAGCTTGATGGCAAACACCAATCCTCTCCACATCCAACAACTCCGCAAGCTTGTTCAATCCACCATGAAGACTGTTGCAGAACCTCATCAAGTGCTTTATATCATACAATACGGGGAAATACATATTGATCAAATCAAAGAACTCCGCTTGAGTATCGGGTAACTTTCTGTTAGTCAAAAGCTTCAACAAATACCCAAAATCATACCCACTATGGAAAGTCACCCAATACACACCATCATTCAAAACAATCCCCGATGACATCAAAAGCTCAGCAAACTGATTCACAACAATCCCCTTCTCATTATTCTTCTTAAAATCAATCCCGCATTGTTCCAACAGCTCAATGGAATCATTAGCAAACACATCATACTTGGCATCAAATTCTCTAAAATTAAACTGCCACACACAATACTTATCCATTCCGCAAGTTGGCAAATTCCCATGCTCATCCGAAAAAGTCAGCCCAATCTGAATCAACTTAAGCATATCAACATTCTCCTTCAATGTCTGGTAGTTATAATCATTGATATGCTTGAAATTCCCCACAGGCCGCAAAACAACTCCAGGAAATTCAGTATCCATAGCAACAAACGGATAATCATCAACTATCCCACGAATCAATGCAAACTCATCTTCGACATTCTCATGCCACACCTCACGGATTATTATTGAATCATCATTCAGCATTTTTTCCATTCCGATTCCCTCAAATTCACAAATCAGACTACAAACCATCAAATACGCCAACAAATCCAAACACGGTTCGGCAATTGGTGCTCGAATTAGATCTGAAAACAACAAATAACTACATAAAATATTAAACAGGAAAACAAAAAATAAAAACCCTAGATTCAACACAAACGCATAGGGATGAGGGGAATTTAAGAATCCCGGTTTCGAAAAGGGCGAATCACGTACCAGAAAAGAACGAGTCTGACCTTGAATCGATGCGTCAGAACACCAATCCGAGTGCCAATTCAAGCTACGACAGATTCCGGTGTAGGACCTTCTATCGGCGAGAGGAAGATGCTGGCGAGGATAACAGCATTATTCCCTAAACGCCGTCGTATTTTATATGCAATTGTTTTATCATTGAAGACAAGTTCGTTTGTTGGAAAAATGATTTAAATTTTGCGACCAAAGAATGATCGAATTTAAGACCGCCCGTGCATTAACTACGAAGTTTATTTAGGGCGATTCCAACTTGGAACTTGTACATAACGACATGTGACAACATAATATTATATTTCAACTCTCAATTAAAACAAATGTTTTATTTATTTCATTTATTTGATCTTGCGGTCCGGTTCAATAGTGTTTAAGCAATTACGTACAAGGTCGATCGACGTTCAACCCGATCGAACCGGTAGTTTGATTCGGTTTTGAAAAACTACGATTAATTTGTTTATGTTTACCCAAGCGTCAATTTCTGGTGATGTATTAATTTTCAAAGTTCAGAAAAACAGTCACCATCGGTCTCCTTCAGAGTTCAGACCATTAAACCCTAGCTGATCCAGGAGATTGAAGATCCGCGGGTGCGTAATCTTTCCGATCGATATGCGTGATGAAATCATCTTTTCTGTTCTAATTGTTCCCGAAACTGAATTTGTGTTTTTTTTAGCATTGTGAAATTATTGAGGCTTTTTGAAATGTAATTGTTTTGGGAGGTTGGGGAGCAGCGTTGATGTTTCGACATGTTGCGAATTGTAGATATCTATGGAGACTACCGCTGCCAAGAACGCCAAGAAGGCTAATTTGCTAGATCATCACTCGATCAAGCACATACTGGATGAGTCAGTTACTGAGGTATGCGTTAATTGGGCATTTATACAAATATGAATAATTAGTTTACGATGTTAAACCCTTTAGGAGTGCTCACTGAACGGTTTGTTTTCTTGGTTTAAGAGAACGGATCCAAGATTCCATTTTTGCTTTTGAGTGATATTCTTTTTTTCGCTCAAACTTTTCTTTTCATTAAAATTTAGAAGAATTGATTTGATTGGTATGAGAGAAAGTTTTAGTTTATATAAGTTATAAAGCAGTATCAATTCTTGACTTCTGGTAAGAACCAAATTCTTCATTCAAAATATGAAATTCTTCTTCCCGGCCAATCGAAAAAAGTTTAAATCTTTGGGTTGGTTTGCTCACTTTGGTGAGTAGTCAAATAAAAAAGACCCCTCTTAACGATTTGTTCAGTTAGTTGATAATTACTTATCATAGTATTCTTTCTATCAGTCTGGATTCAGGCTTCAATACCGTTTTTAGTTAATTTTAAGTTAGGCTGTTCTCATCTTTGTTTATGGTATTTTAGGTTGTCACCAGCCGCGGGTACAAGGAAAATGTGAAACTAAGCAACGTTAAGCTGTTGTTGGGGGTGGTCACCATAGCAGTTGCACTTGTGGCCCAATTTTACTGGAAGAAGTTCCCTGAAAACAAAAACTTTTTGATCGGCTGCATTATCTTATATCCTTTTAGTTTTATGATGAATTTCGTGTGATTGATTTTATTTGATTTTTGGTCACTTATGGGGGTCGGTTGCTATTGAACTTCAGTAACATTATCAAGATAATATGGATGCAAAGTTCTTATTTCCAGTAAACGTTCTAATACTAATTGATGAGCTGGTTATGACTCTGTTTTTAGGTAGTTTTCATTTGTGTCATTTGTTTAGGTAGATGTTGATCATATCTATGAGATATCTGTATTTTAATGTGTGGGTTTTGGATCAAAATTCTTCATCAATTTAATTATGAAGTACGTTATTTTCATGTCATGCACCATATTCATCATTCATGTGGCAACTACAACTGTAAATATCCTTGACTCTGGCAAGTATGTTGTAGTCAACGGTTTATTACAGCTTATAATCTTCACGAAAGAGAAGAATGCTATCTTGTTTACGCATCCTCCTGAGGTATGTCAAGTGTCCCTTCTGTAAAGCTATCTGAGCTAATCACTTCATCATTGACTTTGATGAGTTGTAATTTGTGTCACTTTATTCCCATTTTGGTGAAATGAAAAGACTGCATTAAACTTTAAAGTGAATTTTTTTGTTGATCCATAGTAGTATAACATTGGTGAGAATCGTTGTGTCGTTTATTTAGTTATCAATAGTTACAGACTTTACTGTTTCCTGGGCTCCCACAATCTAATGATCCAATGCAGGGAAGAGAAAAATATATATTTTACTTTCTGGTTGTTAATATACACCATTTAAGTGCACTGTGGCTATGGATTAAAATGTGTATGTCTGGGTTTGTTCTCACTCTTGATTTTTCTGTGGGGAAGAGGAAAGAGTCAATATAGTTACTATTTTTTTGCCAATGGATATGAAATATTGTGTTTTAGTATCAATGAGGAAAGACCGATCCTGTTACTTTTGTTTTCAAATGAAAAAGAAATATCGTGCATTTGAAGCAAAGATTTAGGGTTGGCGAACTTCATGTTTGACTAACTTCTGTAGGGATCCTTCACGAGCACTGGATTGATTGTGTCGTCCAAGCTCCCAAGGTTCTCAGATCTTTACACATTGACAATCGCAAGTGCGGATCCTGAATCTATTTCAGCCAACAAACCAGTAGAGCTCACTAAAAGTGTCACTAAGTGGTCAGCTTGTTCTTCACTGACAAACGACACTAATTACCTGCACTGTATCAATTTTTTTTCTTCATTTCCTGTTAATCACTTTAAAAGCATGTACTGTCTTTCAGGTTCGCAAAGGATGGAGTTTTGGTTGAAGGCCTGTTCTGGAAAGAAGTGGAGGGGTTAGTAAGTGATTACGCCAAAGAACAAAACAAAACCAAGTGATGTCACCGAGATTTACATACAAACCAGAGAATTGCTGCGTAAAGAGCAACCTGTCATTTTATAGAGTAATTTATAAACTTGAACCGTCTTTCTTCCTCACTCGAACAGTTCATGATCCATGAGACTTTATCATAGTTACCCCAGGAAATTTCACTGTTGATGCATATTGAGATTGGTATTATATTGGTCCGCAAAGCTAAAACTGAGGTATGCGAACAACGCACAGATTCTGCTTCACTAAAAGTAAAAACCTCATTCACTAACCATGGAAAGACTAGCAAAGGCTTTATGGGATGCCATTTTTCATCCAAATGGGGCGCACAACCACAAGGCATCCATCCAACAAGGATTGTACAATTCCCTTTCACCTGCACACAATCACGTTATAAAACAGCCCTTGGAAATTTGAGGCTGACCCTTAAGCTTTTGGCCTCTCTGCTTTGCAACACTTTTGATTGATCCCCTCCAAAGCTCCCCTCGAGCTCATCCTCAGTCCCCATAAAATCACGTGCTGTCTTCATCCTTAACCAACTTTATGCTCTCAAAAGGCGCCCCCACATCCTACTTTTTTTTTTTTTTCTGATGAATTGGTATAATTTCATGTCCTTCAATAATAATACAATACGTATATATTTTAAATTTGTTTTCTTTTGAATTTAGGATGGTGTTTTTCTGATGTCATTGAAGTCAAAATTACGTTTATAGTCAAAATTAAAAACAATAGATTGGTATCCAAGAAACATAAAACGCTGCCGTTTCGACACTCCGCGTCAAGCAGCTGAGACTACACTACACCCACAGTGTAATTAAAGTGAGGACTGAGGAAGTAGTAAATTTTCTCTCACTTCTTCTTCTCTCGGGCTCCATCTTCAATGCAGAGTAGAGTAGACTAGCTCTGTCCCGTCTACTCCAATCCAAGCTAGTTGAAACATGGCGACGAACTGCCACCGCAATAGCATCAACAACAGCATCGCATCCCTCCTCAACGACCACCGCACTCACCACCGTTTCTGGACTGCCTCCTTCCGCCGCAAACTCATCCACATCATTGCATGCGGCGGAGCTTCGCTTTCAAACGACGTTACTGAACCTGAGGATGAGATCGAGGATGGAGATGGAGACGAGCGGAGTGAGTCGAGTAGTAAGAAGCGGCCGGGATCGGGGAAGCTATCGGATCTTCTGCGGAACGCGTCGTCTACGTCTGAGTCGTTGTTGTTGGCGTCTGAGTGGTTGGAGAAGGAGGCTGTGGAGAAGAGGAAGGTGGAGGCGCTGGAAGAGATGAAGAGAGTGGTTAGGATGTTGGCGGAGGAGGAGGAAGTTGTGAATGCGGCGAGGGAGGTGAGGAGGCTTGCTAAGGAAGATCCGTTTGCCAGAGAAACGCTGGCGATGCTCGGAGCCATTCCGCCTCTTGTTGGAATGCTTGGCTGTGATGATGAGTCGAAGATCATCGCTTCGCTCTACGCTCTTCTCAATCTCGCCATTGGAAACGATCCGTAAGTGCGCTTGGTTTTATGTTTCTGAATTTATGCGGATTTGATAGATTTTCCTACCCGAAAATGAATGAGGAATTTGATTTTGGGTTGATTTTCCTGGTCAGACAAATCTGATATTGCCAACATTAAAGAAATGTATATATTAATTGTAAGATTCTTTGTAGAAACAGTTTGTGACATATTTTGAGTTTTTTTTTTTTGAATCTTGTTTTATTGAAGCGGAATCAGATAGAAATAGATAGTCAATCACCATAAAGCACCTTGTAAGACTGGGGCGACGTACATATATCATCACCTTCCATAATCCATACTCCAAGATCATTAATCTTTAAACGGCGAAGAAAACAACAAAAATCAAGCTGATACAGAAGGTCTCTGTGTGCCGTTGACGATGACTGATGTAATTTTAATTTGCAGGAACAAAGCAGCTATTGTAAAGGCAGGCGCTGTGCACAAGATGCTACATATAATCGGGCTGGCCAGTAGGAATCCTAGTGATCTAGTTTCTGAAGCTATCGTGGCTAATTTCTTGGGGTTAAGTGCATTGGACTTGAATAAGTTAGTAATTGGGTCTTCTGGAGCTGTTCCATTCTTGGCGAAGATCGTTACGGATGGTTATATCAGAAGCAGTTCACAGATGAAGCATGATGCATTAAGGGCGTTATACAATCTGTCAATACTGCACTCCAATGTTACGTTTATTCTTGAGACGGACTTGGTAGCATATTTTGTGAATGCACTGGGCAACATGGATGTTAGTGAAAGGATTCTTTCAATTCTGAGCAACCTGGTATCGACTCCAGATGGTCGGAAGGCTATAAGCGTTGTGCCCGATGCATATCCTATTCTGGTGGATGTATTGAACTGGAATGACTCGTCTGGGTGCCAGGAGAGAGTGTTGTATGTTCTAATGGTGATAGCTCATAAAGTCTATGGAGGTAGGCTGGCTATGGTGGAAGCTGGGGCAATGTCCGCATTGCTTGAGTTGACACTCGTTGGTAGCACTTTAGCACAGAAAAGAGCGTCAAGGATTCTTGATTGTTTGAGCATGGATAAAGGCAAACGACCATCAAACCAATACAATGGGGGTTTAACTACTACTTTATCAGCTCCTATATATGGATCTTCATCTACATGCAGTGGTTCAGGCTGGGATCACATAGAAGGCTTGGAGGTTGAACACGATATGATGAGTGAGGAAAAGAAAGCCGTGAATCAGTTAGTTCAACAGAGTTTGCAGAACAATATGACAAGGATTGCGCAGAGGGCTAATTTACCTCAATATTTTGTGCCATCTGATCATTTCAAGACCCTTACACAGAGCTCAACTTCTAAAAGCTTGCCCTTTTGACGAAGTAATGAATCATAACAAGTGAAGATTTTATTTTAGAAACAAGTACATAAAATTACAATATGGTAGACCAGAGAACTAGTTCTCCATTTCCCCCGAGATATTTGATGATTGAAACCAACTTGGTTTGTTCATAAGGCCATATGATCAGATTCCCCTTGTATGATTTAGGTGGCTTTACCAAACTACTAGTACTATCTTTTTTCTGACACTTTCTTGCCTTAACGTAGCTAAGATAGTACAATTGCATGTGTTGCTTGCATCATTCTCTTCTGCATCCAATAATTGCTTTGTACTAACTGCTCCCATTGTTATGGATGTTTCCGACTAAGTGTTCATGACTTCACTCCCATTTTTATTCTGTATTTAAGTAATCATGTTGGATGCAATACTTTGTTTTTATCCTTAATGCATGCTATCCATTCCTCTCTTTTTTTTCTTTTTCCTACATCTTGACCTTGATTACTGAACTATTTTACATCCACTGTTGCAGAAATGCGGATGCCCAGATGAGGAAGTGGTAATTGGAGTGAATACCATGAGCTGTGTCTGCCTATACGAATAAGAATTCGTGCTGTGCACATTGCGCCCCCCAACTTGTGGTATATCTATATACCTTTTGTTTATGTCTCTGCACATGGGTAACTTCACTTCGTAGTTTATGCTCTCTCAAGCCATCATTAAATCATTTCGCTTCACGTGGATTATTTACCGTACATTTTCTCTGTAGAATGTAACAATCTCTGTAGAATATATCCACTACTGCTCAGTTACATTACAAGGGACTACAATGCACTATATTTTTAAATGTGTACGAAAAGCTCTATTTTTGAGATGCTTACTAAAAGAAGAGTTGAGTTGCGCGTAGATGGTGCATTTGGCATGGCTAGCTCTCACATGGGTTTTCGTTTTTTTTAAAATGAATTTTCAAATAGCTACTTACATGTGCCAGACACTTGTTATCTTTTGGCTCAAAGGTGCTGACTGCCTTTAGGTTTGTTTATATAGTTTTCATACCATGGGAGTTAGTGTATGGTGGGACTTGGGATAAGTTAAAGCAAATTCTTTTTATTTGTTTGGGACCACAACGAAGCATGGAGGGAGTCCTAATGACTCAAGTATAAGTTGTAGACAATCAAGTTTAGTGATATATAAAGCCAACGAGTGTGTTTTACTGCAAGTATTAGTTGTATGATGACGGTAGAAAATCACTGGGTTTGTTTTATAGTGATTTAAAGCCAACACCCAAATGGCGGAAGATCGAGCTTATTCTGTTTTCAGTTATAGGTGTGACCTCAAAAGGCAGTGGTAGCTTTCACCACCCGTTTCGATGGTTGTAGCTTTTCATGCTTTGACCGCCTAGCTTTCATGCTTATGATTGGTGATTTTGTGACATTGAGCTCTCTACATTTTTTTTATTTCTAAACCTCCCAGGAGCATTCAGGCGAGTGGTGGGTGGCCATTCGCAGCACAGTGAACAATAATGTCTCTGGAGACATGCATATGGTGGCGTGGTTTAAATTATATCATAAATGAGTAAGGTGGGGTGTATGATACAGATAGACTGTAGAGGGACCAAAAGAAGTTCTGGGCTCTTAAAAGTAGTGGTGGTGCGCATGAGCGAGGTTATAAAACCAAGAGAATCCTAAGCTCAAATAAAGAGACAGAAATGAATGATGGCAGTGTTTATAAGCAGTCACAGTAAATACAATTTTGGACGCAGTTCTGTATTTATAAGTCTAATTTGTGTATTCTGTTTTCATTACATGGGTATGGTTTGCATACGAAAACAAGCGCCAGGGCAGGGCATCATTACTAGTACATCAAGAGAAGTCAGCAAAATGGGCAAAACTACTACATTTTGATATGAGGACAACAAAATACAGCACTTGCGACGTCACCCTACAACATGCTACTGGATTTTCCATCTGCGACGGGGAGGTATACACCCTCAGCAGCTAGCCAGATATTGTCTGCACTCTTTTCTCTAACACCACACACCTGCAAATATGAAATAAGCAGACTATTAATTACTGTCAATAAACTCAGGTTATCCGGTGTAGTGAATCTAGACCACAAAGCATTTGAACCGTAAGTAAGAGGTGTTCCAAGTGGGGCTGTGTGTATTACCTCTTGTTGTCCTCCAGCTATGCGCTGGTATTTTTTGTTATGGCTATGAAGGTACCCTTGAGTATCAACATGATGTAGCCGCACTCTTTGATCTTGCTTCCATGTTTTCCCACTCCCTTCTATTATAAGCCTGTTTTAATGGATTATATCATTTCCAGAAATCACCCAACAATGTAAAGGCAAACTCTATCTAATGTACAGTAAAGGTCTTACCTCCAATAATCCCCTGTATCAGACTGGTGGTCATCTCCATAGCCACTGACCTGCACCCAATACAGATCACATTACAATCTGTCTGTCGCTAAGTGCATTACACACCACTGAGCAGCATTGCCAATCATCACAACTGTATCAACCTCAACAAAATCCTTCCGTGAAGAAATCTACTCAGATTTGGATGTCACAGCTTATTGCATACAAGAATGTTTGTAAAGTGAATTCCGATAATCAGACAAGTGTTGGAAATGAGAGCCACGAGCAAGTGAAGAAGAACCACCAGCAATCCTAAACACCATCACCTCTACCGCTAAAGTTTTTCTAGGAACCCAAAAAGAACAGACGTGATAAGACACAAAAATGATGTCTACAGAGTTGACCAACCTCAAGATTCCCAGATATTGGAGATGTATGCAAATGACTGTGCAGCCACTTCCTAGTTTTCATGTGTTGTAAGCGGATTATAGTCCCTCTTTCGATCCTATCACCAGATTTAACTGATGTATCGGGCACGGGCCTTACGATCTGTCATAAAAATCGGGATTGAGTAAACTAAAATAAATGCAGACTTTCATTTCCTTGAAAGGAATAGAAGAACATACTATAAATATGGTAAGTAGTTTTACTTATGTCATAAGACTTTATGCGTCTTTTCGATACTATAATAAAAGTGAGGAGCCTTGTTGTTTGCCAAAGAAGAGAAATAGTTGTGTTAGATGGGGGTTTGCAAATAAAGGCCGATTAGCTGTTAGAAAATACTAACATATTTGGCACTTAAAAGTTTAACCATTTGATAACTAGTGCCATACCCAGTAACTGTTGGCATCATTTACTTCAGGAAAGCCAGTAACTGATTGCTGCCCGCTGCCGGAGCCATAAGGCACCTCATGTGAATGCAAACGGAACTTGGTCTTCTCGTGCATCAGCTTGATAGCAGAGCCATATGTAATCTGAAAAATCAAACAACCTAAGATATGAACTTTAAAATTCGGAGTATATAATCCAACTAAATTTACACAATTTCTAACATTCGAAATACATATATAATTCAAAGTCGTCTTCTGTAACTTAAAATGAAACTCCACAAACACATACACATGACATGAGAGTCCTGCAAAGAACATTCAAATTTGAATTATCATTGCCCTACAAACTGAATCAAGTATCTTCAATGCGTTCTCTTCCACCTCAATAACTAACAACCCGCAATTCAACTATGATTATAGCTAACAAAACTAAGTTAACATATCATTTACCTCCACGCCTTCAGTGGCTGGAGCAGCGAAGCCGATGGAAGGCGATCCTCCATCGATATCCAAACCGAGATACAGAATCAAACTCAGCGCGAAAAAAGCCATCGCCATCGTAAACAGAATAGCTAAAAACCAGTTCTGCTGCCAAAAAGGAAGTCCCGATCTGAGAACAACTTCCGATTCTCTCACCACTATTCGGTCGGATGTCGTCTGACCTAGGGTTCGCCTCGATGCCGAAATGGAACCTGATTGAGATTGCGCGGCTTTTCTGCGAGAGAGGTTCGATTGCGGTGTCGCGGAGGACGCCACGGCTCCGACTGATTTTCAGTTGAACCGCGCAGGCCGGGGTGGTTCGATTCCGATCGGGTACATGTGAGGAGGAGAGAGACGGTGGAGTATGGAAGACTGGAAGTGGGTTTGAAGTAAGGAGCTGCGTTTCGTGACACGGTAGGAACCAATGAATGCCTGACGCGTGTACCACAAGGTGATGTGGCGAATCACGATTGGTTTCTGACTGTGACATTTTGCAGGGTGCAAATTACCTTCTTTCCGAATCTTCGTTTAATCATTAGCGTCATTTTAACTTTTTATTAAAAGGGTAATATACTAATATCAGATATAGATGTAAATTTTAATTATTTATAAAAATTAGTAATTAAATTTTAAAACGGATTTAAATGAATGAGCAAAGATCATGTATAAACTATATTTATGAGTAGCCTTAATCCGACCCGATCCAAATCACTATCCTTTCTCGAAGATGTTCGATTTCGGTTTACCATCTTACTATGGGACTGAGTAAAGGTCAAACGAATACACTATCCTCTCATGTTGTTAATGTTCTGACCCTCCCTGATCTTGCGTTCTGCCATTCCCTTACACTATTCATTCAAAAATCTATCTTAATTAACATATAATTGATAATCTATCCAACCTTGTCTATTTCAGCAGCTGATGGATGAACATGCTTAACACCAGTGTTATTAAAACCGGACCGGTGATCGAACCGGTCAAGTCACTGGGTCAATGGGTCAGTGGTTCAACCGGGTCGAACCGGTTTGACCCGCACAAATTAAATAATAAAAATAATATACTTATATATGATATTATAATTTAATATATTTATGTCTTGAATAAATATTACATGTTTATGATCGGATTACAATAACATATCATACTAAATTGTCAAATTTAGAATTTGATAAAGTACAAATCAATAATACAACAATAATAGAACAATAACAATTTTAGTCTTAATTTACAAGTCACAACAATAAGAGATTTCTAAGACTAATTGAATTTATAGTTAAATTGATAATAAGTTCAAATATTTATAGATTTGATAAATGAATATATATTAGTGAAACAAATAATGAAACAAGAATCATGTTTAGCTTGGTGGAATGAGGTGAGATAATTAGGGAGGAAGCCTAGGTTCGAATCTTGTCCAAGTCAAAATAAATAAATATTTTTTCAGACCAAATCGAACCGATAAAATCACCATTTTAATGCAAAATTGAGTCAATCAGCGGGTCAACCGGTTCATCCGGCCGGTTCAACCACCGGTTCAACCACCGGTTGAACCGGGTCTTGGCCGGGTTTTGACCGGTTCGATTGCAGAACGGTCTGATTACAGAACCGGACCGGTTCGGTGACCGATTCCCGGTCTAACCGGTCGAACCGGCCGGTCCGGTCCGGTTTTAATAACATTGCTTAACACGGATTACGTCTCCATATTTTCTGTGTTTGTTGACTACATATTTCAGTGTTGTTGTTTATTTTCATTTGTGGGTTTGTTTCCTGATCCTTGTACCCTTTGTTCTATAAAAAAAAGTATCACCCAATTCACCTTTGCTACTAAGTTAGAATTAATGTCTACATTTCATATTTAAAAGATGGATTATTTATAACAACATTTACTAGAGTGTTAAATAATTTAAAAATGGCAAAAGAATCTATTAATTTTCAATCTAATTATAAAAAAATTATTAGTTTTGTATGGATTTACATACATGTGATCTATCCACATTAACTATGAAATTACTTGGTCGTATTGAAATTAGATGATGAATTTGTGCATCCTTCAAAACTTTTCCAAATGACTAAAGGAGAATCGAATCCTACATTTCCCATTTTCCTGATACGATAAAATCACATCAGTAAACAAAAACATCCCAAAATTCAGGCAACCAAACTACCAAAGACACACCTAGGAATAGAAAAAAGAAGAAGAAAAAAGAGACACACCTAATAGGCTGATAGCCTGATACTGGGATAAACGGCACCGTATAGCAGATTCTTGAACGCATTTCCAATCCAACGACCAGTAAAATGCCACGAGGGATCAACTAATAGATTCAGACAATGTTAGAAAGAGATCCATTTACTCATGTTTCAGAAATTTTGTGCACATCTCTTTCTGTCAATTCACTGCATATCGGAAAAAAGCCCTAGTTTTTCTCCGCTCCGATCTCGGTCGAATTAGTGAGCTTCCGGTGCTCTCGATTTGGTGCCTGGTTTCGATCAATTGAAGTTGAATTTGGGAGCGGAGTGACAGCTTTTGTGGTGTGTTTTGGAGGTTTGAATTTGGGGATTGGAAGGAGTAGAGGAGTGGTCGGGAGTTATGGCGTCATCGGAGGACGCGCTTAAGTTGCTTCTGGTAGAAGTCGGGAATAGGTTGGAAAAGCCGCCGACTTCGGTGAAGGAGCTGTTGGCGCTTCTCGATGTGAGCCTAGATTTTAATATTAATTTAATTGTTTTAATTGGTTTTGAGTTTAAGTGAAAATTTTATTTGAGATGTGATCCTTTTTCAGTCTGACATTCTGAACCTTCCTGCTTGGAGTGAGTTTGTCCCAATTGAATGGGATTGGTTTATGTTTGGTCTTTTCTTTCTTTAAGTTAGAGCAAAATTGACTTGGAATTATTTTGTGGAGATTTAACTAATTTCGGTTTCTCGTTGGTTCTAGCTGGTGGAAGTTTATCTCTCTCGTGTTGAACAATCACCATCCATTGCAATTCTGAATGCGCTCTCTCCTACCCTGAAGGCTTTGGTTGGTGACGAACTTTTCAGGCATGCAGATGTTGATGTTAAGGTTTCAGTTGCCTCTTGTATCAGTGAGATAACAAGAATAACGGCGCCTGAAGTTCCCTATTACGATGATCAGATGAAGGTACCGATTATTTTTCATCTTTCAGGACTGTATTTTTTAATTGAATGCCGTTATATTAGTGAACCTTAACGGTTTGTGATAATTTTCCAGGAGGTCTTTCAGCTGATTGTTTCTTCATTTGAGAGCTTGGCTGACAAGTCCAGCAAATCTTACATTAAAAGAATTTCTATTCTTGAAACTGTCGCAAAGGTTAGGTCATGTGTTGTGATGTTGGATCTCGAGTGTGATGATTTGATTCTGGAAATGTTCCGGCATTTCATCAAGGCTATAAGGTATCTTCAATTTCGGTAACATGTTTGGATGTATTGTTTTAGGGGTTCTGTCTTAATCAGGTTGTTACTTACTAGCTTCAATTAAGCCTCAGGCTAGGGTGTTTTCTTTCAAGCTCAACGTCATATTAAATATTAATTATCATTTTAGTTAAGTTTATATAAGTTCAGCTTTTTGTGTCACAATTTTTTTAAATTAAGTTCCTTAATTTTCGCATCCTTAATTACGAAGTTGTAAAACATTACTGAACCAGGAAACATCATTGTCAATGCAGCGATTGTTTCTTGTTTGTAGCACCGAGCATTGCACATTGGTTGTCACTTTGTACGTTTCGTGTGTTTTGTAACGTGTACCTGAAATCCATGTAATAACATTTTCTTTGGATGTTCTTGGTGCAGAGACTATCACCCAGAAAATGTATTTACTTCTATAGAGAGTATCATGATTCGTGTCATCGAAGAAAGTGAAGAAATCTCAATCGATTTGCTCTTTTGTATCCTGGACACAGTTAAAAAAGACAACAAGGTTACTGATTTTATGATTGGTCATACTAGAATCATAGTTTCCTTCCATCTTCATTCAGTCTAATTAGTTACTTCGATTATTCAGGATGTTACTCCCGTTGCTCGTAAGCTGATGGAGAAAGTCATACAAACCGTTGCCGATAAACTTATACCATATATTAAGATTGCAGTAGCGGCTAAGGGGTTATCACTGGCTGATTATGACGAAGTGGTGAATCACCTGTGTCTTGAAACATCTGCAGAAACGGTTGGCCTGCCAGAGCACACAGATGCATCTGTTGTAAAACTGGTATGCTATTTGTTGCGAATTTGAATTGTTGGATGGACTAATCTTTCACTAATTATTTATGAAGCACGTATATTCCTGGGTATTTCTTTACATTGTTTCTTTTACTTATATAGCTGGCTGGTGCAAGCAAACCGCTTGAGCGTTCAACTGTGACATCTCAGGTAAGTTACTCTCATTATTATTTTCATATGCTTGTTGACTACACTTTTTTTTTGTAGGGTATTACACATTACTTTGTATCCAGACCCTTGCTGACAGTGCCAACGTGTAATACAGACTGCAGGGGAGATACCTGCTGTTGCAGTTAGCTCCATTGAAAAACTTCCTGCAGATTGTTGCTCGGTTTTGGTGTCAAGCAATGGCAATGCAGATGCTGAAGTTGATACCTTTTCAATTTCAAGCACATTGCAGGATTCACAAGCTAGCGATACTGATAAGGTATCTGAAACGGTGACTGTGGGTCCATCAGCTGCAGTTTGTGACGCAGATGGTGCAGGAATCGAAACGGGTTCGAAAGCATCTGAAACCATTAATCCACTGACTATAGATGATAATTTGGATGCTGAGAAAGTAGATGAAGAGGTGTCGAAAACAGTAGCAAAGGCTGAGAAAATTATGAAAAAGAGAGGAAGGAAACCAAAAGCTAAGAAGAAAACACCAAAGCCAAAACTGGCTGGGAAGTTTAGTAGTGCTGTGAAACAAGGAGATGAGTTGGCTGGTCCTCATACAAGCAGTAATGAAGTCATTTGCTCTTCACCATGTCATGAATCGTCTAATGAAGCAGTTGAACATTCCTCACCAAAGCCATTGAAGGCTGATGATGTACCTTCCAAGGAGATTGAAGAAACTGGAAAATCAGACGAAAAGTTAGATGAACGTTCTAAAAGTAAGAAAGTGGTCAGCAATTCTGAAAATCATAAATCACTGGATGTGAAAACGAGTATTTCTGCTGTCAGTGACTTAGAAGAGAGAACCACTGTTCTTATGGTTGATGCCTCTGTAGTAAAAGCTACTGCTTCTAAAGTCGATATGTCTGCGGAGAAAATCGACGCTCCTGATGATGCACATTTTAAGCAGGATACAACTATCCGAACAAGTGATGCTGCGAAAGTAGAGGTTGCTGCACCTTTAGTAGATGAACCAATGGAGGTAGAGTCCAGTGTTGGAAAGTCACCTGAGCAGTTAGGTGTTCCTTCTGAAGATAAGCATGCAATGGAAGATGATCCCTCCAAAGCCAAAAATGGTGTTAAAAGGCTAGGCCGTGGCTTAGGCAAAGCTGCAGTACAGAAACGTGCTGCTCAGGCTGCTGTTGAAAACAATAACAAGGTTCATATTTTCTTTTTTTAATGTTACAGATTTGTCGAGTTTACCGAGTCATATGATTAAATTTGACTCATGTTTACTGACAAAATCTACAATCTACAGGAAGCAACCACATCACAGAAGTCAGCCTTGAAATCAGTTAAAGGTGAAAAGGACTTGATAGAAACTCCCAAGACGACTACTAAGAGAAGGCGTGTCGATGAAAACAAGGATGTATGTACATCTTTCATCTATGCTTTGGTCTGCTTTTAACGATGATGTTTCAGCTTATAATAGATCCTTTTTAGTTATTGGAATATGATGATACACGAGAACAAACTGAGGCTGTCATGTTTTTTCTGCTCAAATGTTACGATGTAGATTATTGGATTGTTATACGTTTTTTTGTTATATATCCACTAGTTGCATAGATGTGCTGCATTGCATGTGACATTATGTGTTATAAAGCATATGCTTTTGGGCAAGTAGGGGTGGGTTATTTTGTCACATTATCACATCCTATTAAGTTATTTTGTTAGATGCCAAATATATATGCTGATTGCCTATTCGATTCCGCAGGGAAACAAAGACTACGGCGAGGAACTTGTGGGTTCCAAGATGAAAGTCTGGTGGCCTGCAGACAAGAAGTATGCGTTTTCTTATGTTTTGGTTATTGATACCAACAACTATGTTGCGAGATGTTACTGTTTCCTATCAAATTGTACAACTATAAATCGTCTGATTATTTGTTGATCTTTGCTACCAAAATCTGATCCGACTGGTGGTACGTTGCTTGCCTTGTAATTTCAGATACTACAAAGGTGTTATTGAATCTTTCGACTCTGCTAAGAAGAAACACAAGGTACGATGTTCATCCACAATTGTATTCGAGTCTATTTGTATACCAATACAAACTTGTGGTCACGCTTGTATATGACTGAGCCAAACAGCCATCAAACTACAATTGAGCATACTAAGATGTTACTTTGACATTCAGGTTCTGTATGCTGATGGTGAAGTGGAACATTTGGTCCTCAAGAAACAACGCTGGGAGGTTATTAACCCTGATGAAGATTCAGATACGGTTGGTGATTGACATTGCTTTCAGTACCCCTGATTCTTTTACGCTGGTCTCTTTCTGATATTTTCTTGTATCAGGAGTCTGACGAAGAAACACCAGATGCTGCCTCTGCAAAGTATGATCATCACTCTGCCTTTGGCAATCCCTGCTTGTTTCGTTTATGTTTGAGAAACATTCATTTTATAGTTTGCTAATCACTTCCTGTTGTTTTGTTGCTTGAAAATGACACTTCTTACATCCAAAGACATGGCTGTTGGATGATAATATTGTATTCTTTGTTATTGTGATGTACTAAACTTATGTTGCATTTGCAAAACTAGGCGCCACAAAGGTAAAGACGTGATTGAAGGCACTTCTAAGAAAAGGTATGTATATACGTACATGAAGACTTAATTATTTTTGTTCTATTCTAACATTATGAATTATGACCTATTAAACTCTACCTTTGTCATAACAAGGTTGGGTAGACCGCCATCAAGCAAATCCAAGAGTGATTCCAACAAGCCTGGTCGTAAAGGTGCTAAAGGGGAAATAGATAGCTCAAAGGAAAAAGAGAAGTCAAAAGGGGAAAGCATCAAGAAACTTGGCAGACCAAGAGCTGACGTGTCCAAGTCTGCTGCTAAATCAAGAGCTGATGAGCCATCATCTATTTCAGCTGGAAAAGCCAAAGCTGATGCTGATAAATCTACGGAAGAAGGCGCACAGTCAAGTGGGAAATCAGAAGGTGTTAAAGGACAATCTAATTCCAAGGCCAGCAGCAAGCCTGAGGTTGAGAACAATAGTGTTAAGAAAAATGGTCCTAAAGCGAAGGCAACCAAGTCAAGAAGTGAAGATACTCCTTTGATAAAATTGTCAAGGAAATCGAAAACCAGAGAGCCAAACAAATCTAAAAGTGGTTTAGCTGTCAAGGATGACATCCCAAAAGAAGCTTCTGCTGGCAAAAGCAAGGACAATTCTCCAAAAACTGATCTAAAAGCTTCTGAAAAGGCAGAATCTGATTCAAAGGAGATTGAGGAAGCATCAGAGGAACAAACCCCAAGTCCTGCCAAAGCAGCTGGAAGTTCAAAAAGAAAGGCCCTTTCTTTGGACAGAGAAAAAAAGTCTGGGAAGAAGGGGCGGGCTAAAAAATGATACAGTTTTCCATCTGTGTGTTGTTTTGTTTCTAAACAGAATCTTGGCAGACCACCTCAGTCCATTTACTGCTCAATCACTCTCCAGACTCCACAGAAACTGATTCGTTCTCCTGATTCTACAGTTTGCCTGAGTCAGAAGATGAACCACCACATGTTGATCATTCTTGGGCTGATCGGCCTCGTCTGGTCGATCAGGTCAAGAGCCACATTTTGATATAAACGGCATGCCCACCTTCGCTTCAGACAGCTTAGCTTATTCAGTGCACCCCATCCACATGTTGTTCTGCCCTGCATAATCGTGTTTCATGGTTTAGTTTTTATGGTAGCAGTAAGATTATGACATCTAACATTGCTTATTATGGGACAGTTTTGGCTGACAGTGTTTTAAATGTTAAAGCTTTGGTACTTCAATCTTCTACGGGTTCTACTTCTACCTCATCTCTTTCATTCACTGCTCGATTTATATTTTGTAATCTTTACCTTTTTGGGCGATGCTGTGACATTCTAAAGAGTAATAACCAATCACAATCTTTCCCTCCAATTTTCTTGGCATTTGACTTCAGTGAACGTCGATGGATATACAGCGAGCTGTTTAGTGGTAGAAGGACGCAGTGGCATGACTGTTGCTTTGTCATCGTCGTCTTAGGGTTTTGAAACCCTAGGATCAGGCCGGGCTTGTGACTTGTGAATGATAGTAGTATTTCATAAGAATATGCCTATGACTGAGCATTGAATGCACGCCAGATGTTCGACGAATTGCGCCTGACTGAGAAATTAGTCCCTGATTTTGAAGACGAATGCTTTCATTTTGTCAATATTGACTTTGTGCTTGATTGATAACGTTGACTTTTGTCAACATCCATTTCGAACTACAAGTCCACCAACATGCCATGGACTTTATATCTCATGCGTGACTGGAACAGCATTAACAACCCCACTAGTGGAGGCTGGCCAGAGTTTGATTTCTTATCTTATTGTTCTTCAACTTCCGGCATTGTTGAAACATCCACTTAGAGGTTTGTTTGACCTTCGCTTTGAATACCAGCACTTAATTCAGGACAGTTGCTGGTTGAGTTTGTTGTGAGATTTAATCGTTAGTTGAGCATTGTGGTTAGGTATATGAGTGGATGTGATTCGAGAGTGACTGAGTCCAATTTGGCATGTGAACTGGAATAGCCGGAAAGCCCTTAACTTGGACTTGCTCTAGGGCTCTGCTCTGATTGATAATTTTGATTATTAAGTTTGTGTTTGAGCTTTGAGGAGTGTCAGTTAGGCTAAATCGGGAGCCGGGTTATAAGAAAGTTCTGATCTTTGATTGTGATCTGTTGCCCTTTCGTGTTGCGGCTCAGTTGCTTAGTGATGAGGCATACAAGGCTGCTTCTGCTTAGAAGTTTCTTCTTGTTTTCTGCACTCATTATGCTGTAGGTTTAGTGTCTTGGTTAATCTATTTTGTGCTTATAGGTCTTGCTAAGGGAAATATGTGTTGGTGGTTTGGCGCTGATTGTATCTTTGAACTTTTTGTTGACAGGTTCACGGAGAAAGCTGATGGTGATTCAGTGAATAGTTCAGCTAATGTACCGAGCCTGAATGGAGTGAGAGACTCGTTGATCAGACTTGAAGACACGATAGTTTTCAGTCTGATTGAGAGGGCCAAATATCCTATCAATTCGGCTATTTATAATAAATCAGCTAGGCTAGTTAAGGGTCGTCTTGGATCATTGATCAAGTTCTTTGCGAAGAGGACAGAAGCACTTCATGCACAGGTTGGAACCTGCTGAATATTTCGTGTTTTTTCTATCAAAGAAATGTTTTACTCTTTTATTTGGAATGTATTTGATCCTGGGAAAATTAATCTGTAGCTGCAATAGGTTCATATAGCTGTAGACTTTCTCTTAGAGCTAGAGGAAAAATAGCGGCTATTTAATGATTTGCTTGCTGCGTGCTGTTCTGTTCATTTATACCCTTGACGTTGGATGATCAAATTAACAGAAAAACTAACGATATGATGACTTAATCGTGGCAGGCTGGTAGATACGACAGTGAAGAAGAAAACGCCTTCTTCCCAAAATGCTTACCGGGCTCTCTAGTACCATCTCGGCCCTCAACTGATGTAACCAAGCACATTTCATATCTCCCTGAAACTTGACTCTCAATATCCTCCACCAGTCCATGGAAACCTTATGCTCTTAATTTCAGGTTCTGCATCCAGTTGCGAAAAGTGTTAACATAAATAACGACATTTGGGATATCTACATCAACCAGCTAGTTCCATTATTCGCTGCCAAGGGTGACGATGGGAACTATGCGTTGACTGCTGCATCAGATCTCGCTTGCCTGCAGGTCAGTTGATAAACCCCACTATGTTCCAAGCAGTTCTTACTTCTTTCTATAAGTGTTTTGATAAAAATAGCTGATATGGGAAGATGATATTGGTGAACTTGATCCTGCCTCCAGGCTATCTCCCGAAGGATCCATTTTGGGAAATTCGTCGCAGAGGCTAAGTTCTTGGATGACCCTCAAGAGTACACCCCTTTAATCATTGCCAAGGTTAATGCTGCAACTTTGAACACGATGATCATATTATAATTAACACACAAGTACTACGTTAGTGTGGAATTTCAAATTTTCCTGAGATTATTCGGCACAAACTGTTGGTGCAGGATCGAGACGCGCTGATGAAGCTGCTGACAGTTAAGGAGGTTGAGGAGATGGTGAAGATGAGAGTTGAGAAGAAAGCAGAGATATTTGGACAAGAGGTGACTTTACATGGAGAAAACAAGGGGGATGGGAACTACAAGATAGACCCATCGGCCGTTGCTCGGCTCTATGAGGAATGGGTCATGCCACTTACCAAGGAGGTTCAGGTCGAGTACCTCCTACGACGTCTTGACTAACACTTGCATTCCAGCCAACATAGTCGATGGCCGAGTGTACGAGCAGACAATTGGAATGGACAAAGTCCTTATAATTAAGCGTAGCCTTGGTAACGATTGAATCCATCATTCAAAGACAAATGTTGTATCACAATTCTAACTATTTTATTTAATCTGATTTTTTTTATTGTGAGATTTTATATCTCATACATTTCAAGCATTAGATAGATACTTTTTTTTAAATTCATAAGTGGTCTAAAGCCATAAAAAAACAGATTCCTATATGTCTAATTGACATTCACTTCTACAACATTTACTGTAATGTTTCTAAAAACCACTACACTTATAAAATGTCCTAAGTACCAACATTGCACTCCCTTTAGTCTGAGGCTTTCCATAGCACAGAAGTTGGTCTCCTTGTCTCGCTGACCTTGGCCTCCACTTTTACTACTCTACTTGGGCCTCAGTGAAGCGTGCTCCTCCCTTTCATTGGCGCCCTGTGAGCTTCACATATTGCATGAGAACTTTATGGGGTGCATATGAATATCTTGACTCTTGGAATACAGGCCACTATTGACATCAATCCGAATTTGATACTTGATTTGTGTTCACTGAAGCATAGCTCATAAGGCACCTCTTAAGAAAGAAAATTATGCTACTCAAGGAAGTCGAATCCTTACCTCGTACAAGCCAATCGACTAGACCCTTTTTCGCATTTAATCTGATTTTTTCTAGATTGATTTTATTTAATCCGATATGATTGTACATGTCTATTTTTATTTAAAAAACATAGAAAAATAATTAGCTTTCGGGTTGATTAATGATTAGTTACAAGTAGAGGGGCGGAAATGAAAATATCGAAAAATGGGGTACATGCTCCATCAGAGAATTCGCAACACAAATGACAAAACTGGGGAGAAGGCGCAAAAAATCTACAGAGGAAAACTACAAAATCTTGAAGAGGAGAGCACACCACATAGTCATCTGGGTTTCTCGATAGCGGATAAACGCAGAGAATTTCAATAAAGGTTTCAACTTTACTGTAATCTTTCTCACTTTCAATTCTGTGTTCAGGCTCTGTGTGTCGTCTATATGTGTATTGGTTTGTATTGTGTTATCCTGAGGAGTAACGTTGCAGTGAGTATTGTATTATATATCTTTCTCACTTTGGTGGATTGATGTCTGTGGTGGTGGATTGCTCTTTTGGGGTGTGTTGTAATGATGCTGTGAAGTTTGCTGACTGTGGGAGCGGTCAATGGGGAGTGGTAAAGGTTGGGAATTTGAGGGTTTTGGAAAATGGGTGTTTGGGGAATCAGAGGAGGTGGACGAGAGGGGAAATGGGTGTTTGTCGGATTGTGGGGAAAGTTAGGAATGAGGAGATGGTGGTGGTAAAGAAGTCGCGGAAGGTAATGTCAGCTGAGGAGGTTATAGGTAAGTTGAAGACATTTCCGAACATTGATGAGGCGATTTTGTTCTTTAAATCTTTGGCCGAGTTGCCTAATGTTGTGCATACCACGGAGACTTGTAATTATATGCTTGAGATGTTGTTGCCCAATGGGAGGGTTGAGGATGTGAGAGATGTGTTTGATGTGATGCAGAAACAGATCATTAGGCGGGATTTGAGTACTTTCTTGAGTGTTTTTAAATGTCTTGGCATCAAGGGAGGGATCCGGCTGGCTCCTGTTGCTCTAGAACGGATGAGGGAAGCTGGGATTGTGCTCAATGCTTATTCGTATAATGGGCTGATTCATTTGCTGATTCAGTCTAGTTTTTGTAAAGAGGCGATGGAAGTTTACAGGAGAATGGTGTCTGAAGGGGTGATTCCGAGTCTGAAGACTTATTCAGCGCTCATGGTGGCATCTGGGAAGAGGCGGGATATTGACACTGTTATGAATTTGATGAAAGAAATGGAGACTTTGGGTTTAAGACCAAATATTTATACATTCACGATATGCATCAGAGTGCTCGGGAAGGCTGGGAAAATCAGTCAGGCTTATGATATTTTAAAAAGAATGGACGATGAGGGATGTGGTCCTGATGTTGTTACTTATACGGTTCTTATTGATGCCCTTTGTACCGCTGGGAAAATTACCGATGCCAAGGACTTGTTTTTGAAGATGAAGTCCACGAAGCACAAACCTGATCAGGTTACGTATATTACTTTGTTGGATAAGTTTAGCGATTGTGGGGATTTGGAAACCATCAGACAATTATGGAATGAGATGGAGGCAGATGGGTATGACGCCGATGTGGTTTGTTATACGATACTTATCGACGCATTGTGCAAAGTTCGAGATATTAACGAAGCATTTGCTATGTTAGATGTCATGAGGCAAAATGGGATCAGACCTAACCTCCATACTTACAACTCATTGATCAGCGGGCTTCTTAATATGGATAGACTAAATGAGGCTGAAGAGCTACTAATTAGTATGGAAAATCTCGGGGCTGTACCTAATGCGTATACTTATGTCCTCCTGATTGACTACCATGGAAAGTCCGGGGACAGCGGAAAGGCTCTGGAGACATTTGACAAGATGAAAGCTCGAGGGGTCATTCCTAATATAGTCGCCTGCAATGCCTCTTTGTATAGTCTTGCACAAGCTGGTAGGCTTGGGGAAGCAGAAGCTGTTTTCGAGGGTCTTAAAAATAGTGGCCTAGTGCCAGATTCTATAACTTATAACATGATGATGAAATGTTATACTAAAGTGGGTAGAGTGGACGATGCAGTTGGCCTGCTTTACACGATGATGAACAGCAGATGTCAACCGGATGTCATTACAATAAATTCCTTGATTGACACTCTTTACAAGGCTAGCCGAGTGGATGAAGCATGGAGAATGTTTGAAAAAATGAAGGAAATGAAGCTCTCGCCCACTGTTGTAACGTACAACACGCTATTGGCTGGATTAGGAAAGGAGGGTAAAGTCCAGGAAGCTATTGAACTCTTTGCGACCATGGCTGGACACGGGTGCCCTCCTAATACTGTAACGTACAACACACTGTTAGACTGTCTTTGCAAAAATAGCGAGGTTGATTTGGCTTTGACGATACTTTATGACATGACAAAGTTGAATTGCAGACCCGATGTTATGACCTATAACACTCTTATATACGGATTGATTAAAGAGAATAGAGGAGGCGAGGCGTTCTGGATTTTCTACCAGATGAAAAAAATTATGTATCCTGATCGAGTAACTCTGTGTACTCTCGTACCTGGTGTTGTGAAGGACGGAAGAATCGTGGATGCTGTAAAACTCACCAAGGACTTCGCTCATCAAGTGAGTTTTCGATTGAATCAATCATTCTGGGAAGATCTGATCAACGGCATTCTGGCTGTAACTGAAGTGGAAGTGGCAACGTCATATGCTGAAAGACTGGTGACTGAACAAGTTTGCAAATGCGACTCCCTGTTCATACCTCTGATTAAGACTCTTTGCAGGGATAAGAAACCATTAAGTGCGCATTCTCTCTTTCTGAAGTTCACGCATACTTATGCAATTCATCCGACAGTTAGAGCGTATAATTTACTTATAGAAGGTCTGCTTGATTCGGAATTCACCGAAACGGCATGGACTGTCTTCGAGGAGATGAAGAGTACTGGGTGCGCTCTCGATATTTTCACTTATAACTTATTAATCGGTTCACTTGGGAAATCTGCTAAAATTACTCAGCTCTATGAGCTATACGACGAGATGCATTGCAGAGGGGTCATGCCTAACAACATTACTTGCAACATTCTTATAGCTTCCCTCGTAAGATCTGATGAGGTAAATCGTGCTTTGGATTTATATTATGATCTCATCAGCGGCGGCTTCTCCCCCACACCTTGCACGTACGGTCCTCTACTCGATGGCCTGTTGAAAAATGGAGATATGGAGAAGGTGGAAGAGTTGTTTGCGGAGATGGTAGAGTATGGATGCAAGCCTAATGCTGCGATATACAACATTCTTATAAACGGATATGGTAAAGCGGGCGATGTAGCAACTGCTCGTGAATTGTTTCACAAAATGGTTAGAGAAGGGATACATCCTGATCTAAAATCCTACACTGTTCTAATCGACAGCTTATTCGCTGCAGGCGAAGTGGATGAAGCTTTGGACTGTTTCAACGAGCTAAAGATGTCTGGCATTGATATGGACTTGGTGACTTACAATCTGATGATTAATTGGCTTGGAAGGGCGAAGAGGGTCGTCGAAGCTCTAGCTCTTTTTCATGAAATGCGAGCTAGGCTCGTATCTCCTGATCTCTACACATTTAACTCATTGATACTGAATCTTGGGATTGTTGGGATGGTGGAGGAAGCCGGGAAGATTTATGAGGAACTCCAGCAGGCAGGGCTTGAGGCTAACGTTTCGACTTATAATGCTTTGATCAGAGGCTTTAGCTTGTCGGGGAATTCAGATCGTGCTTATGCTGTTTACAAAAGGATGATGATTGGGGGTTGCAGCCCTAATAGAGGAACTTTCGCTCAGTTACCCAATTAAAATTCATATTAGCAACTTCTTTGCGTTGCTTAAAAGTTACCCATCGTCCCTATCAAATCTGCAGATTTCGGATCCCAATTCGTCAAAGTTTTCACCTTTCGTGATCTCCAGTCACTCAATCGCATCCCCAGTTTGTCAATTTAGAAGGAATCTGACAATTTTGTTGGAGGATTTATAACTGGGCAAAATTAGGGTTCTTGAGACATTATGCAGCAGGCAGTCCCCAAAGTCGCAATTTTGAAAAAGGTAAACTCATTAATTTAATCAAGATAAATTAATAAATAAATAGAATCGAAAATGTTGAATTTTTTTCCTTTTCAAAGTTCGTCAGATCGACGATTTGCCGATTGACAGTCAATGCTCGAAGTCCAAGATCTCAATCATCATCACTCGAACTCCTCCGCCAGATCCCAATCAAAACCCTAATTCTCAATGGATTCCCAATCGACAGATTCCGACAAGCTGATCAGTAACAACAACTCGACAACCTGCGACGTTGACAAGTCAAACAAACCCCAACAACAGAAACAAAACCACATCTTCCTCCTCCTCTCCGAGCCCTACCAATGGCTCCAACTGCTCTCCGACAAGCTCAACCCGACCTTCATCCTCGGCGTCTTCCTCGTCTACGGCCTCAGTCAAGGCTTCGCCGGCTCGTATTTCAAAGTCGTATCAGATTACTACTGGAAAGACGTCCAGAAGCTTCAACCTTCCGCCGTCCAGCTCTTCATGGGATTTTACTACCTTCCGTGGATCATGAAGCCTGTTTGGGGCATTTTGACAGACGTTTTCCCCGTCCGAGGTTATAGGAGGAGACCTTACTTCGTTGCTGCGGGAGTTGTCGGATTTGTGTCGGCGTTGACTTTAGCGTTGACCGGGAAGCTGAGTGTGGCAGTGGCGCTAGGGTGTATGGTTGGGATTACGGCTGGTGTGGCGATTGCTGATGTTACAATTGATGCTTGCATTGCTAGGAATAGTATTCAGTTTGGGTCGCTTGCTGCCGATATGCAGAGCTTGTGTGGTGCCTGCTCCTCTGCCGGAGCTTTGGTTGGCTACTCCGTTAGCGGCTTTTTTGTTCACCATCTTCGCCCTCAGGTCTGCTTAAAAACTCATCGCTTTATTCATTTCTTAGAAATATTTTTTGACATGACATGTCTTGAAAAGTTTTCATTTTTGACGGTGTGAGGTTTTGCATTGCAGGGGGCTTTAGGGGTTCTGGCAATGCCATCCGCATTGCTTATAGTGTTGGGATTTGTGATATATGAGCCGCGGATGAGTGTTCCTCGATTGGAGCAGAAAAGGGTGAGCTTTTTTTTATGCGTGCTTGGGTTGAATTTGTTACAATGTGGATGTGTTATTTTTGGCAAGCTAATGTTTTGAGTTTTGTTTGAATGAAATTTTTGCGTAGGCAGTGGAGAAGGTGAGTTTGGCTGTGGGAGGGATGTACAGGACGGTCAAGTATCCGCAAGTGTGGAAGCCTTCATTGTATATGTACTTGTCGCTGGCTTTGAGTATTAGCACGCATGAAGGGCAGTTCTATTGGTATACGGATCCCATAGCCGGACCAGCCTTCTCTCAGGTGCTTACAAAAATGTTTATATGCTGTTTTGAAATAAATGTTAATCAGAGGTAATTTATAATGAGCAATTTATGGATGCAGGAGTTTGTAGGGATTATATACGCGATTGGGGCGCTGGCATCGATGTTGGGGGTCCTGATCTACCATAAGTTCTTAAAAGACTATCCTTTCCGCAACCTCCTATTTTTCGCCCAACTTCTCTATGCACTCTCCGGCATGCTGGACCTCGTCTTCATCCTCAGATGGAATATATCTCTCGGAATCCCCGACTCATTGTTCGTTATATGCGAGCAATGTGTGTCCCACATAGTCTCGAGACTGCGATGGATGCCAATGATCGTGTTGAGCACCAAGCTCTGCCCTCTAGGCATAGAAGGCACATTCTTCGCCTTACTAATGTGCATTGACAGCCTCGGCAACCTCTCCTCGAAGGGTGGAGGAGGAGTAGTGCTCCACGTATTTCACGTCACTAGAACGGATTTCTCCAACCTCTGGCTGGCTATTTTCGTCAGAAATTTATTGAGAATCGCGACATTGTCGTTGATCTTCCTTGTCCCCAGAGGCGAGCAAACAGATTCTTTCATTCCGTCAGATATACTGACTAAGAATGTTGTCGTGGTGGGAAAGAGCGTGGACGACGATAGCATTCAGCTCGTTCCGGTTAACCAGAAACTGGGTGTATAGATAAGATTTGACCTCTACAGACCCATCAATGGGCAAGATCCTATATGAGAATCAGTAACTTATGTATACACTGTATGTTTAGCATCATTTAAAGCCGCTAAATGTTTAGCGGTCGATCGTAGTGTTGTTCAAATGATCGACGATTCAAACTCCCTATTATGGTATGAGTTTGTATAGTTCATTCTTTATTTATAGAGCATCCCTATCATGATCTTTCTTATCATAGGAAAGTGTCATGAGGAATGACTAAAAAAAATATACTCCCCAGTCCCCACCATGACCAAATGTGTCATAAAAATGATCATCCTATGACCAACTGCAAAAAATATCATCTCATGATCAAAACACGGGTCCCGTGTAAGAACTTATTAGTTTATATTTTGATCTTACAACAAATATATCTTCGATATTACAAATTTAAAAAAATCAAAATAATTATCAATATTCATAATTTTTTGAGATCTATAAAATGAGATACACTTTGATATGTTTTTGTTAATCTTATTATTTATGAGCTATAATTTATGTAGCGATGAGAGATGATGATGATGAATTTTTTGGTTGGTCATGAGTGGAGTGTACTTTATCAAAATAGTCATGAGACATAATAAGATAAGAGAGATGAATAATATATATTTTTTATTATGATAAAGGATGTTCTTCGAAAGAGGATTGAGTTTGGTTCAGTGGAGCAAACTCACCGATAGGCCTACGTCGTCCTCGGTTCGAATCCTCAGATTCTCAAAAATGAGAACGGGTACTAACTAACTTTAACCAAACCCCTTGAAAAAAAAATGCTCTTCGAAAAAAAAAATTCTTCACAACAACATCATTACAAAAGTATAAAAGTGATACCATATAATCCAACGGTCGAGATGTCACGTAGTTGATCCGACGGCGACAGCGCTTGTTTCACATTTAACGAATGAGTCAATGCTGGTTTTAGAAATTCGACACTAGTCTGAAGCTCGATCGATTAAGCCGCTGGCTGTCTCCTCTCGCTGCTGAGTGTTCGATTGAGTCTCGTTATGGTATGCTATCTCCTTGAATTTGGTGTGGTGTTGATTGGGTGTTTGGTATTTCGAATTCATGTTTTGATTAGGGTTTCAGTGGATTTTCAATTTCAGTTGCTTTGTGTTCATTTTGGGTTTGATTTGGTGGAAGTCGATAGATTACATTTTTTATGTGTTTGTGTTGAGTAGCTTGTGCTGTTGATTTCCAGGCAGTGTATCGGATGAGTTTGTTAGGGTTTAGGGTGTTGAAAATTTCACTTCCTGTTTGATGTTGCTGTTTTTGTAAATGGTGTATCTTTATTGACACGGATAACTTTTGAAAGAATAAAAAAAAAAGGTGGTGGTGGTGGTGGTAGAGTATGATATGTTAGATTAGGCTGAAGTGGATAGTGTGTGATTTACTGACTGGTGATCCATCTTTTCGATGTTGTAGATTTATTTGTTCACAATTTTGTATCTTTAACTTCCATGCAGGCCCACAACAGCAACAAGCACACCATAATTTTGATGCAGGCTTCTCCTAACAGAGCCACTCGGACGTTTATGGATTACGATTCGGTTAAGGCTGCTTTGGATGGTGAGTTTCTGCAGCTGGAACTGGATTAGCTATTACATAACTCACATGTGTTGTCAGTATTTGTGTATTTCTGAACTTGATTCTAAAAGTCCTTTGACGATTTTGAGTTTCTTATAAACAGGTTGGAATAAGTATACGGTCTGAATTATTTTTTGCATTTGTAGGTATATGTGGGCTATATGAAAGGAAGCTGAAGGAGCTATATCCTGCTAGTAGAAACATCACCTACGACATTGCAGACCTTTATAATTTCATTGACGGCCTTGTTGATTTGAGTGCCTTGGTGTATGTCATTTTCTCTCACTCTGCTTTGGCTTTTTTACATTATTTTTTGTCTGTGTTTTGAGATAGGTTTGTACCAATGTTTGAGAAAATTATACAAACTTGAATAATGAGGTATTATTACCCTAATAGTATTTGATATTTCGAAACCATTTACTAAGCTGGGTTATGATTGCTCCAATAAAGACACATATTGCACTTTGTAGATTGCTCACTTATCTCTAATGCAGTGATGCCAACATCTTTTTTATGCTTCCATCTTTAGCATTCTGTTGTCTTTTGCTACTGGTACTGGCTCAGGATTGCTATGAGAGATTTTGACTACTTTCGGTGCCCAATGATAATTGTTCAATTGTTAATCACTCAACTGAACTGCTATTATTTTTGTTGAAGTTGTTGGAGTTTTTCTGATCAATTAAATGACCGCCTTTGAATTGATTGCAGCTACGAGCACTCCATTCAAGGATACCTACCCTACGACCGTCAATGGATCAAACAAAGAACGTTCCAACATTTGAAGAAGCTGGCCCACTGAGTGGAAGAATACTATAACTCTATTTCCATCCAGTTATTTGCGTCCTTGTGATTTAAAGCCCCCCGACTTATCTGGAAGTGGATTACAATATTGAAGTACTGAACAGCTAGTTACTCTTCAGAAAATGCGCACTGCGCTAAATATTTATCGCAGGGTTTCCAACCAAAAACTATCTCAATTACTCTTATCAACAGTTGCGTGTAATGTTATGCTTTGGTGTCGATGCCTGTGTTATGAAGCTGCCCAGATATACTCAATGTAAACGGAAACTAGTGTCCTCTATGCAATATTAATTCTAGATTTCGTATAGCTAGAACTAGCGAACATCCACAAGAATAAGTTATATAAAACATGTCATGTTTTTGAACTGGCTACTGAAGATCCAGTTTTGACACAGCTCCAAGTAGCTATATGCATCATAAATCATAAGGTTATGATGGCCGGAGCTTCCTAAGTAGCCACTTCTTCCGCAGACCAGCATCCAAGGCTAAAAATGTTTTGGCTTTTGTTTCATCTTCCATTAAGTCACAAGCATCCAACAAAAGCTCATCATCAATGTCTGGTATAGCTTGCAGTGCATTAATGGCACTTTCTATAGGAAGCTGCTGCTGGGGCAGACTGTTTGTGATTGTGGGTGCCCCTGCCTCCATAATCCCTAAAGGAGCTCCTTGCTTGGTGTCATTGTTGTTTTTCCGCGCCTTTCTAGGACTTGCTTTGCGTAGAGGCGTTGAAGCTGGTCTTTTCTTATATACATTAACCTCTCTAGGCTCCAGACTAGTACAGATCCCATCTAGTTCCACGCCAAGCGCACTGTCATCAATTTCAATTTCCAGATTGTTAAAGTTGAATCCGCCTACATATGAATTTCCACTCCCAAAAATCAAGCAGAGGGATGGATAGTCTCCCAGCATTCGATTTCGATACATGGTAACATTTGGATGCTCCTGCAAAACAAAATAGGGAGAAAACTGCAGAATCAGGATATGTAGCTCCTGCAGTAGACCTAACTAGTGACAATTGAGCATAAAGGTAAAAATATGAAACATCGACGCAAGCATAATATTAAATTCCGTAACAATTTTTTTATTATATATAAATTACCTTACTATAATCTTCCCAAGCAGTATTTTCACCAACAATTATATTCTGAGTTTCATCCCATGCGAAGCCTTCATGGTTGAGAAGCTCGGTTATTTCTTGATGTTGTTTCATCATTAGCACATAACGAGCTTCCAGCATGCTACTATCGAGGCTTAGCCCAAATCTTTGATTTAGCAGTAGTGCCATGCTGGTCCATAAGGTCCCATTAGAGTTGTTATCATTGTTTCCAACATGTACTTGCTCGATCAGAAGGCTAATAAAATAACTATTCACTTCTTCCGTCCAATTCAGATCAGATACATCAGTCCGTGAACAATGGTCATTCTTTTCGCCGCCTGTGAATAAATAGCCACTATGTCAATAATGAGATTCTAACATCAACTTAACCATTAAGCAAAAACAGATGAATGCAAGTAAATATTAGCGTTCCCCTGTATAATCTCAGCTACATGTCAAGAAGCAAAAAAATACCAGTCAATTGATCTGAAAAGAAATTGGAGTCCAAATTGCAGGCCAACCGATTGTACGCTCTGGCATAATTTTCTTGACCAAAAATAATCAATAGCTTGTGATATCCTGGAATGGTTTTAACTCTATAGGCTCGAGCATCAGGGTGTTCCTGTATTAAAAAAAACGATAGCTGGAGAACCAAACCCCGCAATGTATCAGATTTCAAAAATTACAACAGCTTACTTTAGTGTATGCATCCCAAATGTCATCTTCAGCGACCACCATTTCCCGTGTGTCATCCCAAGAGAACCCAGTTTGTTGAAGAAGTAGTTTGATCTCATTAAATTGCCTTTTAAAATGTTTAAAGCGATTTTTCAACACATCCTTGTCATGGCTAGTACCAAATCTTGCATTGAATAATGTTATCATGTTGATCCAAGCTTTAGTGATGAATGTTTGACCCAGTTTATTCCCGTTGTGCACTTGATCAAGCAACAAGTCAATAAGGTAGCGGTCCATTGGCGGGGTCCAATATGTCCTGGAACGCTCTACGTTGTTATGTGCTTGACCCTCTTCACCTATAGATAATGAAAAACAGACAAAATGATCATGCTTGTAAGTGATGGATATATTTTACTTGATGCAAAAAGATTTTAGAGTTCCGATTGTTATTAGACAATAAATTAAACATCAAAAAACAGTGAGAGTAGGCCGACTACATATGTACATACCAGACTTTGTTCCCAAGACATCTTCTTCAACTCCCTTCTCTTTGATTGAATTACTGCAATTTTCGGCACTGATCAAATCCCCAAAAATCAAGGATAAATCCTTGTAATTTGGCAATGTCCTCGTTCTATACGAACGAGCAAACGGGTGTGTCTGCAGGTGTTTCAAGTAAGCTTTGAGAAATATTATTAGGAAGAAACCAATTTAGGATACAAACTACCTTGATAAATGCGCCCCACACATCTCCGGCAGCAGTAATGATCTGCCGCTCTTCATCCCAAAAAAATCCATCTTGCTGCAATATAACACTTGCTTCACTGAAGTACTTCAACAATTTCTTGTAACGATGCCTCAAAACTCGTTTGCCATGTTGGGGACCAAACTTTGAATTAAACGAAGCAAGCATGTCAGTCCAAGCATGCTTATTAAATGTATTGTCGATCTTATTGCCTCTTCCAATATGGTCCAACATAAGCTCGATGAAGAAACGGTCCATGTCTGGTGTCCAGTCTGTTCTAGACCTTTCATTGCTAGAAGGCGTCACACTAGCCACTCCCTCAGCTAAGGCAACAATATTAACAGAAACAGATTCATCAATCATTACTAATTCACTTGAAATATCAACATCACGCTCACGGCATACTGCATACATCATCATGACATTAGAGATTTTACCCATATTTGCACCAGTAGCTTCATCGTCGATGTCTACATCATGGCTTGACAGGCTATATCTGCCATCAGCGGATGTATATCCATATATCAAGCATAAATCGTTGAAGTTCAACACTGCCTTAGTCCTGTAGAAGCGTGCATCTGGGTGAGCCTGCAGGCTCAATTTGATTAGTTAAAAGATAATTGATAAAGTTTGGTAACTCTAACAACTACGAGTTGGGTGTGTGCATCACCTTAATGTAAGCATCCCATGTATAGTCATCAGCCACCACCATCTGACGAGTTTCGTCCCAGGAAAATCCATTCTGTCCTAACAAAACCTTCACATCATTGAACTGCTTCCACAAATTTGTATATCGACTTTTCAACACATCTTTATCATACTGAGACTCGAATCGCGCATTGAACACCGTGAGCATCTCCGTCCAAGCTTGCTTATTGAATGTATGCCCACTCCTGTTTCCTCGATGCATATGATCCAGCATAAGATCAATGAAATAGCGCTCCATTGTCGGCGTCCAATACGTCCTTGACCGGTCATTTGCCAAAGGAGTCTGGCTCCCCATCCCTCACACAGCTGAAAGAAAGCAGTTTTATTTCTCCTTGACAATGCCAAAGTCACTGATCGGCAAGGGTCCAGGTTGCTTTACTGCCAACAAATCCACACTACACTTTTCAGTAACGAAAATTACACAGAAACTTTTTTTTCTTTTTACAAATTCTAGAAACTTCATCATGAGATCATTACAACACAACAATCAATTTAGCTCAAACGTCACAAAAACTAAGACAACCTCATCAATCAAATTACAATTCAGGACTGAATACAATCAACACCCATAAACACAAACCTAACCAAACTGGAGCTTTAATTAACAAGCACACACTTTTTTTTCATTTTTGCATCATACTAATCATAATAGAAATAAAAAAAAGAAACTGGCAATAAAAAACAACACATTGTGGGATGACTGGAAATGTGAATTACCTGTTCGAAAGAGTCGAAGTGAAGCAGAACGATTGCTGAGGTTGAGTGGCGAGGTTTTGGCGCCCAATAATGGAAGATCTGGTAATGGAGATGAGTATAAAACTAATCCAGAATAAGGAGGCTGAGGTCGGAGAGGTGTTTGGTTACAAAGCCACCTGCCCTTCAGCCCTCAAACAAACCCTAATTTCAACCTCCTGGATAACACATCAGCCTCTTGGCTTCTTGTATTTTATTAAATTTCAATTTTGGTCCCTAAAGTGTATGTCTATCTATTATTCTATACCCACCTTTTTATTTTATTTTATTTTTTGATAAGCTCATTACATTATTATTTTTGATATAATTAGAGAAGGAAATCTGTATCAACTTTTGGAACTAACATCGAATTTATAGTAGAATGAAATTATAAAAAACTAATTCGAGAAAAAAAGGATAATTTATTCAACGAATATGACAATGATCAGTAGTTTCACATCCAAGACCTCAGATATGATGAGCTGCATCAGATTTTGTAGGAATTAGAGCTAAAAACTGTTTTGCTTGATGATATCAAATTCAGCATGTCATTTGTCTAGGACAGTATTGCTGGCTGCCCATTCTAGAATACATATGGTTTGGTTTGTTGTTCATCCGCTATGTTACTCAAAGCTGGTTCCTTGCTGCTGCTGCCTTCAAGAATAGTACATGTTCACTGGTTCTATTTTTATCTGCCACACAAGTTTCGCGTGGATATGAATGCAGCTTGACACTAGCGCAGCAGAGGAAAACCTCCACCAGAATATTCAACCTCCTGTCAACAGATAACCAAGATTAGGTTTATAAGAATGGTGATTGCGAGGTTAATATGAAGAGGAAATATATTTGAAGTCCTACGGTATTCAGAAATTGATAACTGGAATTTTACCTGAGGAGGACGTAAGGATGACACCCAGTCTGAGGGATGAGTTGGGAGAAGGCCCAGTGAGTTAAGCTGCGATCAAATTCATTTATTGGGATTGTGAGACTGAGTCTGCAGTAATCATACTATGAAAGTGCAAAGAAAAGTCAACTCGCCTTCCAAACACCCATTCCCATGGCAGCCAAATTAAGGGCAATGAATAGTAGCTTAGGACCATTCAGATCTACTTTGTTGTCCTTGTAAGGCTCAAACACTGCAAAAGATATTCAAACTTCAAAACCGTACACAAAATTTCAATGATGTGTTGCTTCTAAAATTGGACGGGTCAATTATGCGTCAAAATCCTCGCCTAAGTGGGAGAATGCGCTCCAAGTTCAGTTACAAGCACACAGACTGAATCATGCTCAAATGCAAGGAAATCGAGAACGAGAAACTTTACCACAGAATCATATAACAATTATGACCAACAGATTCATGACCACAAATAAACATATTAAGTATTCCATACTCGGGACCAGGCTTTGAAAATTAATTAATGTATTAAATAGTTGCTTTCGGGTAAAATTTTGAACAAGCAAGAGTTCTCATACATGATGGCAGCTTTACATAGATCGATAAGCCTTGCCATTTTCCAGTTTATTTTGAACCAATTGAGGATACCACAGTAGTGCTCTTACATACCTTTTCCAACCCCTTGAAGAGCACTCAATGGCTGCCAAAGAGCCGAGAATGTGATTCCAATGCTAAACAAGTGAACAGTATTTCCAGCCATCCACATCATGAACCCCATCATTAGCAGGTTCTTGAAAGGAGATTGAGCGATTTCCCAAGCTTTCTAATGACATTAACAAGGAATAATGAGGCATCTGATCTGAATGAGAATGTATGATCTTTTGACTTTTCACTTGAAACCACGGCTGAGGAGCGCACCTCAACATGTATGCATGACATAATTGCATTGTAAAATACACAATCATCAATGAAGTTCAAATTTCGAGGGAGTATAAATATTAAGACTATAATGTCACTGATACAAAGTGATCAGTGATGTAATGCAGAGTTATGAATAAATCATTACTCTACAAAATGGAATACTATAAACTAACATAATTTTCTTAGCTTGTATATGCAGACACAGTCATCTTGAAAGTTATATAGCAAAATTTAAAATCTAAGTAAGCATGTTCCTGTTATTACTTATTAGCAAACAACATTTGTATTGTTAAGAAACGTATCACAAACAACATATCATACTGAGTAATCCTCTCTGCCTGTAAATTGATGAATCAGTTCATCAGCACTTAACAGATGATAAACAAAACAAATCACATAAAACCATTATTAACACAATCAATTAACAAAGCAAAATTAGTAGCATGACAATCCAAATAACTAATTCGATCAAATAGGTTACCACACCTGAGATTTCCAACTAGCTTCAGCATCCTTCTTCTGACGACTCACCGCTGAATCGTCCTGTAAAAAAAATACAAAAACAATTCACTACGTAGTCAAAACGTCCAGATCTAAATCGATGATTGAGCAGAGGTCACAGAAAGAACCGAACTTGATCCTGCGAAGCGCGAGTGAAGCCGAGAGGGTCGGGAATATCGCGCGAAGACGGAGCCACGGAGTTATCAGTGAACTCAACGGCCCATCTGCGACCTCCGATCGCGCCTTTGCTCTTCTCCATGTCTATCAGTTTCAGCTGGCTTCTCTTCGTTCGCTGTTGCAGGCTTGGGACTTTGCTTCTACATGTTTACCTTTAGTTTCGTCAGATTGAACCGCTCATTCAATTTTCAGTTCGGTTTAGAGTAAACAATTGGACCGAAGATTTTGTGTATGGGTCAATCTGTGCTTAATATTTCAAGAATGGAACAAGGTTCTGTGTACAATTATACTATACATGTCCACACACTAGCAACAACTACAGTCTTCTGTGTGTCCTGATGAAGTTTGTTGTGTTCATTTCAATGGCAGTCGAGCAAGCATAGGCACCGCCAACGCACAAGGATGCCGAGACCAAAAGAATGGCCTTCCACTGGCGAGTAGAGGCCAAGATCGCTAGTGTGGTAAACAAGACAGCAACAGCAGTGAGGGCTTTCTTCCATGTTTGGAAGGCTTTGACGACCTCTCTACAGCCTTTGCAATGGACAACATGGCGGAAGTACCTGTTCGCTAGATTGGGAGTATGCATCGTCCCAATGCCACCTTTAGCTGGTGAGGCTGCAGCAAGGCCTGCAACTAAGCCTGCTGGGGCATGTTCCACAACAGCAGGCTCTTTAGGTAAGGAGATGGTGCTGTGGCCGAAATGGTAGGGCATGCCGTGGCCTACTTTGTCCATCCATTTTCTGTATTCTGCCACCCACGTGTCTGAGGACTTGAGATTGAGGTAAAGTTCTTTGGTAGGGACTTTCTCTTTCATAAGGATTTCATTTTGGGATGAGAGAAACCCCATGTCTTGCTCAAAAACCTTGCTTGCATTCTGATGGAAATACCACTTTGGGAAAAGTTTTACCAAAAAAGGTCTTCTGGTGTTTCCGAATCTAACAATGAGCATGGACTTCCCTTGTCCAGTGGGTCTGCACAAGAAAAGGCCAGAAAAGTAATGTGTCACGCCAGTTTTCGGGTCAACTATTTCTCGATTATTCTGCAATACACAGGGAGCACCAAATCTCAAAAAGTTTTGGGGTACTCCATCGCCATCCTTACCCCAAAACCCTGCAAACCCTCTATCTGTGCGCTCTGTCACTTTAAATGCTAATGCTTGTGCATCCTCTCTTTTAGCTGACCAATCAGTCCTATCGTGCGAAATAGGAACATGGGCAGGATCCATCAAGTTCTCTAACAATATAGAGTGATCGTACGGAAGCTCATGAATAGTTGACACATCTCGAAACCCCTCCCTAGCAAAATTCTCAAACCAAGGGATTTTCTCAAAATTGGGCGCTGTTTTCTGAGACATCCATATCCACACAACTCCTTGTGAATCCTTTATTTCATATGTTTTCAAACAAGCCGAGCGAGGAATCTTTGCATTAGCTGGTAGCTGTGGTAACGTAAAACAACATTTTTCGTCAATCACAATCGTCTCATCTCATTTACCTCAAACAATACCAACACACAACTCGAAAAGCCACCTTACCTGAGGAATCTTCACACACTTCCCTTCTTCGCCTTCAAACTGCCAACCATGATATAAGCACTCAAGCCGCCCATCAACAATTTGACCTTCTGAAAGTTTAGCTAACCTTATGCAAGAACATATTCAAAGACACCACTAATAAGAATCCACCAAGGTAATTCAACAACAAATCTCTCACCTGTCAATATCTAATCAATTCGCATAACATGAAAACTTTATCCTGTTGAAACCTTAATCAAATTCCATAGTATGTTCTGTTATTTTTCTTGAACAAAATTCCACACTACAAATGCCTGCAACAAATCAAAATCTAAACATTTTCTCATTTCCAAAATCAAAGCTTCCTGTATGCAGATTCACATCTAATCAACTCACATAACGCCAAAATTTCATACACATCAAACCCTAATCAGTTTCTACTACATGAAAAACTGCACCAAGACAGAAACTAATATCGCTCTCTTACGTACTGCGGATGTTCGGCTATGAATACCATCTGTAACGACCCTACCGGAGGACCCGATCCGAATCGTTATAAGCCTAGCATGTGCGAATTGTTTCATGTCACCCCCTCTCCCCTAAGTTGACACAAACTAAAGTCTCTCACAGAAGACCATAATAGATTGGTGACATGAGAATTTGTAGGCTTGTTTATTAAGCTTGCACACACAGAACTAGACAGAATCTGGCATGTTACATGAAAAACTGCACCAAGACAGAAACTAATATCTTCCTGATTATGGAATCAAAGCAGATTAACGTCCAATCAACTCCTATAACATCAAAACTTCATACAGATCAAAACATAATCACAGTTTTCAAACTACACCAAACCAGAATCCAATCAATTACTCCAATCTGAACACAAAGCATGCATATCTAAGACTGAAACGTCAGATCCAGCAAGCGTAGATACCTGTGCGGACACCGATCCTCATAGCAATGAAGCTCTCCATTACCATCCTTGTACAGCACAACCTGCCGATCAAACACAGTGAGCCCCAACGGCGCATCATCCGGCACATCCTTGACCAAATACAACGGATACCACTCCTCCGTCCAATCATAATCCACCACTTCCCTCACGCGTGCTAGCTCCTCCTGGCTCGTCGGCGGTAGCAACACCTCATGATCCTCCCCCACCGCCGCAAATCCATCTGTCTCCACAACCGCTCTACACATCTCCAACTCCCTCCTCTTCACTCCGATACTCAAACACCGCGCCAGCTCGTTCTCGTTCTTCCTCCTCCCTCCGCTCTTCCGCGGCTTAACTGGCGTTGCTAGGTTGTACAAGTGGGTAGGGTTTTGGTGGCGGAGGTGGAGGTGGAGGTGGATTAAGGAAGGGTTAAGTGACGCCATGGAGAGAGAAAGTGGGAATGCGAAGAGAATGGCGACGAAGAAGGAGAAGAAGACATTAGAGTTGGAGACTTGAAGAAAGTGTTGCTTCTGGAAGTGAAGATGTTGCGCTGCTCATGTCCACAGAAATTTCAGCTCGGTGTTTGAATGTACAAGACGATCCTGATCATTGCGGGCCCCACTTTATGCGCCAGGCCCAATATGTATATAAACTACGTATAAAGCTGTCAATCCATGGGCTGTTAAATTTGGATTAATATCTCATACACCGCAGCTAGCTATTGACGCACAATTATCTTCTACTTGACGTGTAATGACATTCCTTGTCCATCATGAAAGTATATATTTGGTAGAAATGTTAAATTTGAAGCACAAATCTAATACTCGAATAGCATGTCGGCACAATAAATCCCAACTCTCAAATTTTTTACAGCTGCATAAGATATCTTCGGTATCAAGAGAGAAAGAATCAATCGCTTCATCTCCATCTATGAAACTCTTAAGAGCATCCCCACCATGATAAAAAAAATCATATCATCCATCTCTCTTATTATTTTTCTCTTTCATCTAATCATTTCCCATGATCAAATGAATCATATGCATCCCCCTCATAATCAAATAAAAAGTTCATCATCATTCTCTCTCATCACTACATAAATTATATCTCATAAATATTAATATTAATAAAAATATATCAAAGTGTATCTCGTTTTATAGTGCTCAAAAATTATGAATATTGGTATTTATTTTGATTTTTTACTTTGTAATTTAGAAGATATATTCGTTGCAAGATCAAAATAAAAACTGTACTGTTTCGTACACTAGACACGTGTCGCGTTGCGATTGGTTCACGGCTCATTATCAAATCCATGATTTTTTGTGTTTTTTACAAAAAATCATGGGATGATCAAAACTATGATAAAAAGATCATGGTGGGTGTGCATGATTTTTTTGATCATCTCTCATGGTACTTTTCTATGATAAAAAAAACCATGGTGGGGATGCTCTAAGAACATACTTACCAATATTCTTATCATGACGGGTAGCTACATAAGTTGAGGCAATCGTAATTTCAGTTTGAAACAACTTAAATATGATTGGATTCGATAAAAAAAAACTTAAATATGCTTGGAGTATAAACGTTACACATTTGGAGAGCAAATGGAGAGAAATGATTGCTCACTAAGGGTAGTTTTTCTCTCGAATCGTACTCGAACTTCAAATTTTTGTAATTTTTTTTGAATGTACAAGTACAATGTCCTCAAAGGTTGTAAAGAATCTGATGATGGAAAAGCTACTTTTCAAATGTCTGTTAAGCTCTGCATTACAGCTCTCATTGAGTTGAGTGCTTCGCATACCAAGTGAATATACATTTATCATATAACAACTTGCCCACATTTCCTTCAACTTATAAATAGATGTCAACCATTTGTTATGTTGTACGGAATATTTAGCAAGCAATGTCTCCCAAGCACTTTTAAATTCTTCTTCATCACTATACGCATACATACATTCCTGAAAATGAGCTAGGGCCTAGGAATGAAGACCCGTCCTTCATTAAATTTCCCAAATGCCTGATACCATTTAAGATTATATGAAAAGTATATAATCCATGATATGTAACTTGCATGAATTACCTTTGCCGTTGCTGCATCTTGATCAGTAAAGATAGTCCTGGGATTCTTTTAACTATGACAATTCAAAAATGTTCCAAACAACCATTCAAATGATGCAGCGGTCTCATCATATAATATAGCCAGTGTTATTAAAATCGGACCGGTGATCGAACCGGTCAAGTCACTGGGTCAATGGGTCAGTGGTTCAACCGGGTCGAACCGGTTTGACCCGGACAAATTAAATAATAAAAATAAAATACTTATATATGATATTATAATTTAACATATTTATGACTTGAATAAATATTACATGTTTATGATCGGATTACAATAACATACCATAACAAATTGTCAAATTTAGAATTTGATAAAGTACAAATCAATAATACAACAATAATAGAACAACAATAACAATTTTAGTCTTAATTTGCAAGTCACAACAATAAGAGATTTATATGACTAATTGAATTTCTAGTTAAATTGATAATAAATAAAAATATTTATAGATTTGATAAATGAATATACATTAATGAAACAAATAATAAAACAAGAATCATGTTTAGCTTGGTGGAATGAGAGGGGATAATTATAGAGGAAGACTAGGTTCGAATCTTGTCAAAGTCAAAATAAATAAATATTTTTTCAGACCAAATCGAACCGATTGAACCGATCAAATCACCATTTTAATGCAAAATTGAGTCAATCAGCGGGTCAACCGGTTCATCCGGCCGGTTCAACCACCGGTTCAACCGGGTCTTGACCGAGTTTTGACCGGTTCGATTGCAGAACGGTCTAATTACATAACCAGACCGGTCCGGTGACCGGTTCCCAGTCCAACCGGTCAAACCGGCCGGTCTGGTTCGATTTTGATAACACTGAATATAGCAGCTCCAAGAATTACCGTTGATATGTGATGATTAAGTCCAATAAAAATACCAAATAATCGGCTTTCTTTATTAGTTGAATACGCAGTATCAAAAGAAATATCATCGACGAACAGTCCATAGTCAATTCTCATCCTTGCATCATCCCAAAATATATTTGTAATTTGTTCTTCACGGTCCAATTGCAAATCATAAAAAAAGAAAGAATTTTCTTTTGTTTTCTGAGAAAAATATCTCAGAATACTACCGACATCACCATACATCAAGTCATGTTGTCTTCTAGTCCTTAAAAAATTTATGTGATCTAACCGATGAAACCTATACATACATTCTAGTCCCCTAGCCCTCTATCTCATAAACTCATGTGACTGCTTCACCTATATGCCAGATGCGTCTGCTAATTCTATTTCCTTCGCTTGAATTTCTGAAATACAACTTTGTGATGCCATCATGTGAACTATATCACTTGTATGCAATGAATGATTATGCTCCAAACATAATTGATAAACTCAATATTTTCCGTAAGTTATTGGTTTTCTATGAATTCCAAACTTCACTCCACAATTTGTTCGTGTTTCAGCGCGTTCTCTTTTCTTTGGTTCGAGGATATCATCCTCTTTACACTTTCCTTCCTTGTTACATACAAGCATTACACTTGATAGCAAACCATCATTTCTGATTGCGTGAATATAATATTTACGAGGAGAAAAACCTATTCTCGCTCCATTTTCAGTCCAAAACTCCCAAGCATCTTCGACGGAATCAAAATCCATTCCTAAGTACGAAACATACTTCATTTCATTCCTATAAAAATGTTCCATTAGCTCATATCACTGTCATAAGCAAAAGATAAATTATAATAAGGATTTGCAAATACGTAATAGGTACATTCTCCAACAGTTTAGAATGAAACGAGTTACTATGAACGAAGATTAAAATTGCTTGAAACATCATTCTTATTAAAAGTACAACTCTTCTGAAAGTCATATGTTCCGTTCAAGTAAAACATGTTTCAATACTATGAAGTTTTTCGTCTTCAGCCAAAACAAAGCAAAAGTTATCAACAAGCCGAATGAAAAAAAAGCTTAAGTAATTGATGCGATGAAAACCTAAACTCTCCGCTATAGATGTAACAAATAAGTAAACGATTAATTACATACGACTAATTCAATACAACTTGATGACCACACAATATTAGCCGGTTCTATGCAATTAATCGTCCATAGCCATGAACACTACTGAGTTGACTGCTTTGCGAAATAATTTTTCTGGATTCAAAGAAAACAACAATTACATATCGCTTCAAAATTGAGTGCCTTTTAATATGAATGGAAGGATATAGGAGCAAACTATGGTCACGTCTTTCCATAATCCAAAAAAAAAGAGGGAAAATTTGATGGAATGTAGATTTTCCGCCAAAAGAGCGATGAGCAGTTGAGCACGAGGGAAAGCGTCGAGGAGAATCGGCAAGGACTAGCAAGATGGGGATGTGAGATTTAAAAAAATAATCCAAAATGACGTCGTTTTGAATTGATAGTAAATAGAGGCACTGTATGAGATATTACTATTGACAATCAATTTTCTATTTAAACGGTGCCGTATTTATTTGACTTTTTTAATTAGACTATATACAATGAGTTAGCTTTTGGAAAATAAAGTGAATTAAATTTCAATTATGCAATAAGATTTGAATTAAGGTTTTACAATGAATTAAAATATTAATATTTTTAGAAAATAAAAGTTGAATTAATTTCAATTCAACCACATCAATTATTTTGTGATTTCAAATATACAATGAGTTAGCTTTTGGAAAATAAAGTGAATTAAATTTCAATTATGCAATAAGATTTGAATTAAGGTTTTACAATGAATTAAAATATTACTATTTTTAGAAAATAAAAGTTGAATTAATTTCAATTCAACCACATCAATTATTTTCTGATTTCAAATATAGATGAGAAGCGAGAATTCGATTGATCGATTCTACTATTAAGGACAATAGAGTTCGATTTTCTGACATATCAAAATTGCAGCTTCGGCGAAAAAATAAGTTGAATGAAAAGCAAAAGAGAACAAAAAAAAACTAATAAATACTTTTCGCATAAGGTTCTTCTTCGAATAATAATTTTGCACACCAACTCCATTTTAATATATCTATAAACAAAATAAATATCATTCAAATGCGTGTTAATGTGCCAATAGATTGGTGATCTGTTGGTTAAGGAGTCCATCTTTAGATGTTTGAATCCTAACGTCTTGGATTCGAATCACAAAACTATATGATAAAAATTCATATGCATTGTAATGTTCCTATGTGTTGTATCCACAAACAAAGAAAAAAAGCTTGTTAATGTAAAATCACATAATGTGGATCGAGAATATATTGTATGATTGTTTCCTAATTTCTGTAAACTACTAAAAGGAAATATTTCTAATCAGTAAATAAATATGCGCGGTCAATATATAAATAAACATATCTACGAGGACCAGAATCTGGTTTTAGGAAACTTTCGGCTACCAAACGTGAATATTTAACTCTACGAGTCGTTGTCGATCACACTCATCTTCTATAATCGTCTCTTTCGCTCACGACTGTGTGCGACTCCAAGAGACAAAAGGCTCAGCGTGCGCAGCCATGGCCGACGGGAGCAGCTCCGACGACTCATCCGCCTCCCGATCTACGACTATGACTCCGTCGTGGATCCATGAATGTATCACCGGCGGTTCGTTGAAGCAAGTGGATCTGATTACCGGCTCCGACGGCTGGGCTTCACCGCCAGGTGACCTTTTCAACCTCCGCTCAAAATCTTATTTTACCAAAAAGAAGAAAACTCCGGCAGGAGAGTATCTTCTTGCTCCAGCGGGCGTAGATTGGTTGAAATCGACGGCGAAGCTCGAGAACGTCTTAGCAAGGCCTGACAACCGCGTGATGAGCGCGCTCCGTCGCGAGCAGGAAGCCACTGGAAAGTCACGGAAGTCGTTTGTGTTCGCGGTGAATCTGCAGATTCCGGGACGGGATCATCACAGCGCGGTGTTTTACTTCGCGGCAGTGGAGCCGATCGAGAAGGAGAGCTTGCTGTACAGGTTTATCAACGGCGACAACGCATTTAGGAACGCGAGGTTTAAGATCGTGAACCGGATCGTGAAGGGGCCGTGGATTGTGAAAACGGCGGTTGGGAACTACAGCGCGTGTTTGTTGGGGAAGGCGTTGCGGATCGATTATCATAGAGGTGAGAATTATCTGGAACTGGATGTTGATATTGGGAGCTCGGCGATCGCGAATGCGATTCTGCATCTAGCGTTAGGGTATGTGACGAGTGTGGTGATTGATATGGGGTTTGTGGTGGAGGCGCAGGCGGAGGAGGAGTTGCCGGAGAGGCTTATTGGTGCGGTTAGGATTTCTCAGATGGAGATGTCGTCTGCCACGGTGGTTAAACGCGTCGGCCTAGGGTTTGCGAAGGTGGAGAATCACAAGGATGAGGAAGATGACGATTGAGATTTGAAATTCAGTGTTTGGTCACAGTGATATTTTGATTCCGATTTGATGTGGGGGTAATGGAAGATGGTGGGGTGGCTGTCGAAAAGGAATAGGAATCAAAATCTGCAACAACAGATTAGGTATGTATGGAACAAGGACTTGGTTTACATGTACAATTTGTTATTATGAGATTTCATTTATGAGGAAATGGTGGATATTGATTTTTGACGTCATTTTATGATCGCTTGCTTGTTTTGTGCATTTTCTATTTAGGATGTTTGATTTGTTTGTTAGTGTGGACTGTGGCACTCATATTTGATATAGAATAGTGATTATATTCCATTTCTACCTCAAATGCAAATTAAAAGATATATAGAGAGTACAGAAAATTATGTGGGTAGAAATAGAATCCGGGTTTGTGGTAGGTGATGGACTGATCACTGATGGGTTTTGTTTGAGTTGAGAATTCAGATGAGTTGGCAAAGAAGGAATCAAAAAAGTTGTCAATGATAGCAAACAGGTCACAGGTGTGAACCACCGTTGCCTTGTGGTGGATATGTCCCAATTTTTGAGTCAATTTTAGTATTAACAAAGACTCGGCATCTGCTTCGTTTGAATTTGATGAAGTATAAACAGCCCCAGCCCATAGCATCTTTTACATGCATAAAGGACAAATGAGGAACAGTTATTAGCACGAGTCGTGAGGGTCAAAAAGACTGGGGGGGAATCTATTCAGAATCTGGCTGGTTATTTAATGCTGCAGATCCATTTCATCCGTGGCTGGATTCACTTGATTAGGCATCACGTCTGGCGGGCGTTCATCTTGCTTCAGAATTCAGATCGACTCTCTTCTCCATTTGCATTTGATATTTTAAATCAGATGCAATCAGCTAAAATACACAAAATCGTTTTTTTTTAAAAAGAAGTGAATGTAGGCCGTTTTCTTGATCCGGCATTACATCGAACACCTTCCGTTCAAGAATGGATCAACTGGGCTTATGCCGATTGATATCGACTGGCCCATTCTTAGCTCTACATACCCAAAAAGCCCCATACACCTCATTCCTTCATTTTTAAAACGGAGTGTATTTTTAAACTGATTTCAACGTCTATCGAAAAAGAAAAAAATGGTTTCAACGGGTCTTAAATCGCATGTGGAATTGTAGTCGTTGGCTCACCATTTGACTTCATAATCAAGGAATAATGAGCTCAACTCCCTACAAAATACAAATGCATCATTCCCACCAACATTTGATGAGAAATTTCCTTCTACAATATAGGTATACATCCCATAAAAAACGGGTCGTAAATCAATCACAAGCAATCAAGCATGAACTATCCTCCTCATTAATGTAATTTAAGAACGACACGCGTTACCTTCTGATTGGGTCAAGTGGACATGGGCGGCACTAAGATAAAGATACGTTGACTTTTGAAAAGCCACACTTTTGACCAACTGCCTTTGCATGAACGCCACGTCTAAATCCGTTAATAGACTAGACTACCAAAACTAACCCTTATCTGTAAATAAAAGAACATTATATCGTCACCATTTTGAAATTAATTTAATCCCAAGAAAGAGTCACTGAATCTGAGATTGAAAAGCTCCACACCTTTCCCCCCATCGACGGAGATCGCCATAATTACAATTAGCACACGAAATCTCAGCCTCTCGCGCCGCAGATTCCTCGCATCAGCGTTCCTGTCCGGCAGCTTTTCACGGATCCGCTGCTTTTGCATTTCATTCTTTGTTTGAGATCGACATTTTCTCCGTTGAAAAATTGTTAGGTCTGGAGTTTAATTTATTAGTTTTCAGGTTGTGTAGCTAGGATTATTGTTGGTTTAGAGATTTCGAGGCGCTGTTGTTGATTTTTGTTTGATTTTTTGAATTATTTTTTGGGGGAGAGATGATAAAGGAGAGCAGAAGCGAGAAAAGCAGTAGTGGGAATAGCAATACTATGGAGTATTTGAGCTCCGTGTTCGGTTCATCTAGTCAGGCTCGCGTGGATGAGAAGCCTGTCACTGGCGGAGGCCTCAGGTTGGCTCTCTTCCTTCAATTTGTCGCTTGGATGTTAACAATTTTGGTGTGTCATTTATTAGGTTTATGCATTTAATTATTTGTCTTGATGTATATTCGTTGGTGGAGAGCTGGACTATTCGTGTTTGAAATCTTACTTTAATTTGAGATTTTGGGGGATTGTTGGAAAATGTGTTTGTAGTGGGTTGAAGAAAATGGTGGTGCGCCACATTTGAGACCTAAAATTGAGCGTGGAGAACACCTCCAATCTTGTTGACAAAATTAGATTAAAATACCTTGACGTGTGAGGTATGAAATCAAGTATTGAATCGCCAAAAACGAAGCTAAATCGAATGAGTAATTGATGCTCAAAGTAGTGCCAAAAACCATGGAACTTGACCTTGGTAGGGATTGATATGGGTTGGATTTCACTTGTGTGAAAGTCTTATATCCCACATTGGAGGCCAAATGGGAACAATGTTTGTTCATATATGATTTCCATAACAAGCTTGTTAAGTTGTTAAAAGAAACTCTTCCAAAATGCCTTCGCGGGCGTGCGCAGGGGGGGGGGGGGAAATCATCCGGTCGACGACGTCGAATTTGGCCTGTCTTGTGCGCGCCCACATCATCCGGGTGAATGCCGTCAATTTTCTCAGCGGGTTGCGCGGTTCGTTTTTGGTTATTCTAATTTCGGTTTTGCATAATTAAACCGAACGAGAGCAAGTCTTCAGCGAGACTGAGTCAGTCAAAGCTGTTGGAGGCGGTTGCTGATTTTTCGAGATAAGAACTTGGACTGTTGCGTTCGGATAAACAAGACAGTTCATATCTTTTCCAAAAAGCCAGCAGCAAAACGGTTTCTCCTCTCGACTATATAAAGAAGCCTGCGCTTCAGTTCAAAAAACACACAATACAACACTCCTACACATCTCGTCTCTTGTTTTTTCCGATCTGTGATAGCAGAAGATCAAATAGGTTCGATCAGCAAGGCTACAGTGCTCAACGCGCTTGCTGAGGTTCTTTTATCCTGGGAAGCTTTTTGCCGTCAAATCCAGCACGGGAGGCAAATCAGCTTTAAGGACAGCGTCAACGACGTGACTGAATCACCAACTCGGTTTGCTGTCCTTTTAATATCTGTTTGTTTGTATCAGATTCTGATAACTGTATTCGTTCAGATTCATATATGCATGTTCAGATTCATATATGCATGTTCAGATTTATATATGCATGTTGGTTAATTAACATCACTGCTGAAACGGTTTATTATTGTTAGATCCGCATGAAATAAATTTATTTTCAGATAACAGACGTCCAACATTCTTAAAGCTGATTTGCGCTTCGTTATTATCTGAAAAATATTTCATACTAACAGATCTGTCTCTGTTGTAGCAATGAATTCTGAACAAGGACAAAACAATGTTCAATCTGTGGACATGGAAGGTGTCCAACATCACCAGGATGCTGCTGAGTCGGCTGCGACTACCCCACTGATGGCTCCGGCCGGGAATGGACCTGCGGGTCCAGTTCCAAATGCTATGGTGGCACAAGTGCCTGCTGCAGTTATGGCAGCTGAAAGGCCTGAGAAGTTCACTGGGTTGAACTTCACTACATGGCAGCCTAAGATGCATTTCTACCTCTCCCAATTAGGGTTGTCCCGGTATCTGACCGAGGAGACACCTACGGTGGCTGAGGGTGAGGCGGACAATCAAGTGCTCTTTGCATACAATGCATGGAAAGATGCTGAGTATCTTTGTCGCAATTATGTGATGAACTGTCTTAATGACGTGTTGTACAAGGTGTACAAATCCAAAAGTTCAGCTAAGGACCTTTGGGTGGCGCTTGATCGGAAGTACCGAACAGAGAATGCTGGCTCCAAGAAGTACCTGGTGGGACGCTTCCTCGAATTCTCAATGGTGGATTCGAAGACTGTGACCAGTCAAGTGCATGACTTGCAGTTGATCATGCATGAGATGAACGCTAAAGGAATGGTAGTGAATGAACCATTCCAGGTTGCTGCAGTAATTGAGAAGCTGCCTTCAGGGTGGAAGGACTTCAAGAATTACCTTAAGCACAAGCGGAAGGAAATGTCTATGGAAGACCTGGTGATTCGCCTCAAGAATGAAGAGGACAATCGACTCTCTGATAAGAGGACAAAGCTGCCTTCAGAAAGGGCTAACATAGTGGAGCATGGTGCTAGCTCTAAAGGGAAGAAGCCCTTAAACAAGCTTGGACCCAAGAGTAGGGTTATCAAGAAGAAAGCACAGCCGAAGTTTGCTGGAAAGTGCTTCAATTGTGACAAAGAGGGTCACCGATCTGCTGATTGTAGAGCTCCAAAGAAGAAGAAGGCGAATGTCGCCGAGGGAGATGAAGAGCAACTAGTGGCTGTGATTTCTCAGCTGAGTCTGGTGGATTCCAACCCCAAGGAGTGGTGGCTGGATACTGGAGCAACCCACCACATCTGCTCTGACAAGAATGCCTTCTCTGAGCTGAAGTTGACTGAAAATGGAGAGAAGGTGTACATGGGCAACTTGGCCACCTCAGAAGTCAAGGGAAAAGGAAGTGTGATGTTGAAGATGACGTCGGGCAAGGAGCTGAAACTGACCAATGTTTCATATGTGCCTGATGTCAGGAAGAATTTAGTGTCTGGAACCTTACTTACGAGTCATGGTTTTAAGATGGTGTTTGAGTCCCAGAAGGTCGTTCTTTCAAAGAACGGCATGTATGTGGGACGTGGTTACGTGAAGGATGGAATGTGGAAACTCAATGTAATTGCTATCAATTCTATCAATAAAAATTCTTCCGCTTACTTGCTTGAGTCATCTAATTTATGGCATGGTAGATTAGGTCATGTGAATTATGACTCGATAAGGAATCTAATGAAATTGGACTGTATACCAAAATTTCAATTTGATTCCGAACACAAGTGTGAAATTTGTGTTGAAGCAAAACTAACAAGAACATCATTTCATAGTGTTGAAAGAGACACTGAACCCCTTGACTTAATACATAGTGATCTATGTGACTTGAAATTCATGCCAACAAGAGGTGGAAATAAATATTTTGTGACTTTCATAGATGACAGTACAAAATATTGTTCAATATACTTGCTAAAGAGCAAGGATGAAGCAGTAGAGAAATTTGCCATGTATAAGTTGGAAGTGGAAAACCAACTAAATAAAAAGATTAAAAGGCTACGAAGTGATCGTGGTGGTGAATATGTAGAACCATTTGGGGCACTGTGTGCACAAACTGGAATCATACATGAGGTTACACCACCTTATTCTCCTCAATCGAATGGTGTAGCTGAACGTAAGAATCGCACTATCAAAGAAATGATGAATGCGATGTTACTTAGTTCAGGGTTACCCCAGTCAATGTGGGGGGAGGCCGTTTTGTCGGCTAACTATCTGCTAAATCGAATACCCCGAAAAAGGAAGGAGAAATCTCCCTATGAATTATTTAAAGGGAGAAAACCTGCTTACAAACACTTGCGAGTGTGGGGATGCTTAGCGAAAGTAATGGCTCCCGGTCCTAAAAGAATGAAGATAGGACCAAAGACAGTTGATTGTGTCTTTATAGGCTATGCGCATAATAGTAATGCGTATAGGTTCATTGTGTATGAGTCTAAAAACTCTGATATACACAAGAACACAATTATAGAGTCTAAGAATGCTTCGTTCTTTGAACATCGGTTTCCTTATAAAGAAAAACCAGCGAGTTCACCTTATGAGATAGGTGAAGATACTACTGAAATGTATCACCAACAAGAAGAAGTATCCGAGGATGATACAAATGTGGAGGAACCAAGAAGAAGCAAAAGAGCAAGGGTTGAAAATTCGTTTGGACCTGATTTTGTAACCTTTATGGTTGAGGCGGGACCTCCTACATATAATGAAGCTATAAGCTCTGTTGATGGCCCTATATGGAAAGAAGCCATAAAAAGTGAACTAGACTCCATTATGCAAAATCATACTTGGGAGTTAGTTAATCTTCCTCCGGGATGTAAGCCACTTGATTCAAAGTGGATTTTTACTAAGAAAATGAAAGTTGATGGTACTGTTGAAAAGTACAAAGCGAGACTTGTGATCAAAGGATATAGACAAAAGGAAGGTCTAGACTACTTTGATACATTCTCACCTGTGACAAGGATCACATCTATAAGGATGATAATTGCAATTGCAGCTCTGCGCAATTTAGAAATTCATCAAATGGATGTGAAGACTGCCTTCTTGAATGGAGATCTTGAAGAAGAGATATATATGGAACAACCTGAGGGTTGTAAAGCGCCAGGACAAGAGAGAAAAGTCTGTAAACTTGTTAAGTCTCTCTATGGTCTGAAACAGGCACCAAAACAGTGGCATGAGAAATTTGACAAAGTGATATTGTCAAATGGATTCAAAATCAACGAGTGTGACAAATGTGTATATAGCAAAAACACTGAACACGGGTATGTGCTTTTGTGCTTATACGTCGATGATATTCTCATTGTGGGAAACAATGAAGAAATGGTTAAATCTACTAAGTCCATGTTAAACTCAAGGTTTGATATGAAAGACTTAGGTCTGGCCGATGTAATTTTAGGGATTAAAATCACAAGGACGGCAGATGGATTTGTCTTAAGCCAAGCACACTACGTTGATAAGATTTTAGACAAATTTGGGAAAGATAGTGTAGGAGTTTATAAAACTCCTATAGATATGAACCACCATCTGTCTAAAAACAAAGGGGAGAGTATCTCTCAAGTGGAATACTCAAAAGTAATAGGCAGTCTAATGTACTTGATGAATTGTACTAGACCTGATATTGCTTATTGTGTGAGTAGGCTTGCAAGATATACGAGTAACCCAGGTTATGAACACTGGAAAGCCATCGTGAGAGTACTGAAGTATTTACGATTTACTCGTGATTACGGTCTACATTATACCAGATATCCGGAAGTCATTGAAGGTTACACTGATGCAAGCTGGATATCTGATATACAAGACTCAAAGGCCACTAGTGGATATGTATTCACTTTGGGAGGTGCAGCCGTGTCATGGAAATCCTCGAAACAAACTCTAATAACCAGATCCACGATGGAAGCTGAGTTCGTGGCATTAGATAAATGCGGCGAAGAAGCAGAGTGGTTAAGGAATTTTGTAGAGGATATTCCTGGTTGGAAAAACCCTGTGCCACCAATATGTGTGTATTGCGATAATCAATCAACAATTGGTAGGGCACAGAATGTCATGTATAATGGTAAGTCTAGGCACATACGTCGAAGACACAATACCATAAGACAACTTCTCTCATCCGGAGTCATAAGCATTGACTACGTGAGGTCCAAAGAAAATATATCGGATCCGTTAACCAAAGGGTTAAATAGGGACCAAGTAGAGAAGACAACTAAGGGAATGGGACTAAAGCCTTTTGATTGCTAACATCAAAGCATAGGCTTAAGCCCTTGGGCTATAAAAGTTGAGGCAAAGGAAAACCCTACCATGATGACTGGAGATCCCAAGAACTTGGTTCAAAGGGACAACCTACCTGCTAAGACTGTGTGAGGTCACTGTGGGGGGTAACACCCCAATCCTATTCCCAGATAAAACAGTGACTCCTGCACGAGGCTAAGCTCGAAGCTTTTAATGATTCTAGTAATTTGAATAGTGAGATTCAAATGGGTAATGCAGGATTAGTTTAAGAAAGAATCACCTATGTGAGAGAGAAGTGGGGTCGCTTCAAAGGAGAATTCAAAGGGCTTAATTCTTTAGAAACTCTTGCAGAACCAGGAAAGGGGTATCACGACCAAAATGAGCCCACCAGTAAGAACTGAATAAGATCAGGATAATATCTGTGGAAACTTGATTTCGTTTACAGTATAAGACGAACAGTTCAAAGACATCAAGTCTACTGAATAGTCAGTAAAGAGATCATGTTATCTCAATGGAAGGTTCAAAGGGGTAACCTACCTATCCTGTGCAGATATTATCCGTAGAAGCTATCACCACTTCGTGTCGAGTTGATTATCGAGGATTATTGTTTTATTTGATTTCACCACTCGATTTTCTTCATGTGGGGGATTGTTGGAAAATGTGTTTGTAGTGGGTTGAAGAAAATGGTGGTGCGCCACATTTGAGACCTAAAATTGAGCGTGGAGAACACCTCCAATCTTGTTGACAAAATTAGATTAAAATACCTTGACGTGTGAGGTATGAAATCAAGTATTGAATCGCCAAAAACGAAGCTAAATCGAATGAGTAATTGATGCTCAAAGTAGTGCCAAAAACCATGGAACTTGACCTTGGTAGGGATTGATATGGGTTGGATTTCACTTGTGTGAAAGTCTTATATCCCACATTGGAGGCCAAATGGGAACAATGTTTGTTCATATATGATTTCCATAACAAGCTTGTTAAGTTGTTAAAAGAAACTCTTCCAAAATGCCTTCGCGGGCGTGCGCAGGGGGGGGGGGGAAATCATCCGGTCGACGACGTCGAATTTGGCCTGTCTTGTGCGCGCCCACATCATCCGGGTGAATGCCGTCAATTTTCTCAGCGGGTTGCGCGGTTCGTTTTTGGTTATTCTAATTTCGGTTTTGCATAATTAAACCGAACGAGAGCAAGTCTTCAGCGAGACTGAGTCAGTCAAAGCTGTTGGAGGCGGTTGCTGATTTTTCGAGATAAGAACTTGGACTGTTGCGTTCGGATAAACAAGACAGTTCATATCTTTTCCAAAAAGCCAGCAGCAAAACGGTTTCTCCTCTCGACTATATAAAGAAGCCTGCGCTTCAGTTCAAAAAACACACAATACAACACTCCTACACATCTCGTCTCTTGTTTTTTCCGATCTGTGATAGCAGAAGATCAAATAGGTTCGATCAGCAAGGCTACAGTGCTCAACGCGCTTGCTGAGGTTCTTTTATCCTGGGAAGCTTTTTGCCGTCAAATCCAGCACGGGAGGCAAATCAGCTTTAAGGACAGCGTCAACGACGTGACTGAATCACCAACTCGGTTTGCTGTCCTTTTAATATCTGTTTGTTTGTATCAGATTCTGATAACTGTATTCGTTCAGATTCATATATGCATGTTCAGATTCATATATGCATGTTCAGATTTATATATGCATGTTGGTTAATTAACATCACTGCTGAAACGGTTTATTATTGTTAGATCCGCATGAAATAAATTTATTTTCAGATAACAGACGTCCAACATTCTTAAAGCTGATTTGCGCTTCGTTATTATCTGAAAAATATTTCATACTAACAGATCTGTCTCTGTTGTAGCAATGAATTCTGAACAAGGACAAAACAATGTTCAATCTGTGGACATGGAAGGTGTCCAACATCACCAGGATGCTGCTGAGTCGGCTGCGACTACCCCACTGATGGCTCCGGCCGGGAATGGACCTGCGGGTCCAGTTCCAAATGCTATGGTGGCACAAGTGCCTGCTGCAGTTATGGCAGCTGAAAGGCCTGAGAAGTTCACTGGGTTGAACTTCACTACATGGCAGCCTAAGATGCATTTCTACCTCTCCCAATTAGGGTTGTCCCGGTATTTGACCGAGGAGACACCTACGGTGGCTGAGGGTGAGGCGGACAATCAAGTGCTCTTTGCATACAATGCATGGAAAGATGCTGAGTATCTTTGTCGCAATTATGTGATGAACTGTCTTAATGACGTGTTGTACAAGGTGTACAAATCCAAAAGTTCAGCTAAGGACCTTTGGGTGGCGCTTGATCGGAAGTACCGAACAGAGAATGCTGGCTCCAAGAAGTACCTGGTGGGACGCTTCCTCGAATTCTCAATGGTGGATTCGAAGACTGTGACCAGTCAAGTGCATGACTTGCAGTTGATCATGCATGAGATGAACGCTAAAGGAATGGTAGTGAATGAACCATTCCAGGTTGCTGCAGTAATTGAGAAGCTGCCTTCAGGGTGGAAGGACTTCAAGAATTACCTTAAGCACAAGCGGAAGGAAATGTCTATGGAAGACCTGGTGATTCGCCTCAAGAATGAAGAGGACAATCGACTCTCTGATAAGAGGACAAAGCTGCCTTCAGAAAGGGCTAACATAGTGGAGCATGGTGCTAGCTCTAAAGGGAAGAAGCCCTTAAACAAGCTTGGACCCAAGAGTAGGGTTATCAAGAAGAAAGCACAGCCGAAGTTTGCTGGAAAGTGCTTCAATTGTGACAAAGAGGGTCACCGATCTGCTGATTGTAGAGCTCCAAAGAAGAAGAAGGCGAATGTCGCCGAGGGAGATGAAGAGCAACTAGTGGCTGTGATTTCTCAGCTGAGTCTGGTGGATTCCAACCCCAAGGAGTGGTGGCTGGATACTGGAGCAACCCACCACATCTGCTCTGACAAGAATGCCTTCTCTGAGCTGAAGTTGACTGAAAATGGAGAGAAGGTGTACATGGGCAACTTGGCCACCTCAGAAGTCAAGGGAAAAGGAAGTGTGATGTTGAAGATGACGTCGGGCAAGGAGCTGAAACTGACCAATGTTTCATATGTGCCTGATGTCAGGAAGAATTTAGTGTCTGGAACCTTACTTACGAGTCATGGTTTTAAGATGGTGTTTGAGTCCCAGAAGGTCGTTCTTTCAAAGAACGGCATGTATGTGGGACGTGGTTACGTGAAGGATGGAATGTGGAAACTCAATGTAATTGCTATCAATTCTATCAATAAAAATTCTTCCGCTTACTTGCTTGAGTCATCTAATTTATGGCATGGTAGATTAGGTCATGTGAATTATGACTCGATAAGGAATCTAATGAAATTGGACTGTATACCAAAATTTCAATTTGATTCCGAACACAAGTGTGAAATTTGTGTTGAAGCAAAACTAACAAGAACATCATTTCATAGTGTTGAAAGAGACACTGAACCCCTTGACTTAATACATAGTGATCTATGTGACTTGAAATTCATGCCAACAAGAGGTGGAAATAAATATTTTGTGACTTTCATAGATGACAGTACAAAATATTGTTCAATATACTTGCTAAAGAGCAAGGATGAAGCAGTAGAGAAATTTGCCATGTATAAGTTGGAAGTGGAAAACCAACTAAATAAAAAGATTAAAAGGCTACGAAGTGATCGTGGTGGTGAATATGTAGAACCATTTGGGGCACTGTGTGCACAAACTGGAATCATACATGAGGTTACACCACCTTATTCTCCTCAATCGAATGGTGTAGCTGAACGTAAGAATCGCACTATCAAAGAAATGATGAATGCGATGTTACTTAGTTCAGGGTTACCCCAGTCAATGTGGGGGGAGGCCGTTTTGTCGGCTAACTATCTGCTAAATCGAATACCCCGAAAAAGGAAGGAGAAATCTCCCTATGAATTATTTAAAGGGAGAAAACCTGCTTACAAACACTTGCGAGTGTGGGGATGCTTAGCGAAAGTAATGGCTCCCGGTCCTAAAAGAATGAAGATAGGACCAAAGACAGTTGATTGTGTCTTTATAGGCTATGCGCATAATAGTAATGCGTATAGGTTCATTGTGTATGAGTCTAAAAACTCTGATATACACAAGAACACAATTATAGAGTCTAAGAATGCTTCGTTCTTTGAACATCGGTTTCCTTATAAAGAAAAACCAGCGAGTTCACCTTATGAGATAGGTGAAGATACTACTGAAATGTATCACCAACAAGAAGAAGTATCCGAGGATGATACAAATGTGGAGGAACCAAGAAGAAGCAAAAGAGCAAGGGTTGAAAATTCGTTTGGACCTGATTTTGTAACCTTTATGGTTGAGGCGGGACCTCCTACATATAATGAAGCTATAAGCTCTGTTGATGGCCCTATATGGAAAGAAGCCATAAAAAGTGAACTAGACTCCATTATGCAAAATCATACTTGGGAGTTAGTTAATCTTCCTCCGGGATGTAAGCCACTTGATTCAAAGTGGATTTTTACTAAGAAAATGAAAGTTGATGGTACTGTTGAAAAGTACAAAGCGAGACTTGTGATCAAAGGATATAGACAAAAGGAAGGTCTAGACTACTTTGATACATTCTCACCTGTGACAAGGATCACATCTATAAGGATGATAATTGCAATTGCAGCTCTGCGCAATTTAGAAATTCATCAAATGGATGTGAAGACTGCCTTCTTGAATGGAGATCTTGAAGAAGAGATATATATGGAACAACCTGAGGGTTGTAAAGCGCCAGGACAAGAGAGAAAAGTCTGTAAACTTGTTAAGTCTCTCTATGGTCTGAAACAGGCACCAAAACAGTGGCATGAGAAATTTGACAAAGTGATATTGTCAAATGGATTCAAAATCAACGAGTGTGACAAATGTGTATATAGCAAAAACACTGAACACGGGTATGTGCTTTTGTGCTTATACGTCGATGATATTCTCATTGTGGGAAACAATGAAGAAATGGTTAAATCTACTAAGTCCATGTTAAACTCAAGGTTTGATATGAAAGACTTAGGTCTGGCCGATGTAATTTTAGGGATTAAAATCACAAGGACGGCAGATGGATTTGTCTTAAGCCAAGCACACTACGTTGATAAGATTTTAGACAAATTTGGGAAAGATAGTGTAGGAGTTTATAAAACTCCTATAGATATGAACCACCATCTGTCTAAAAACAAAGGGGAGAGTATCTCTCAAGTGGAATACTCAAAAGTAATAGGCAGTCTAATGTACTTGATGAATTGTACTAGACCTGATATTGCTTATTGTGTGAGTAGGCTTGCAAGATATACGAGTAACCCAGGTTATGAACACTGGAAAGCCATCGTGAGAGTACTGAAGTATTTACGATTTACTCGTGATTACGGTCTACATTATACCAGATATCCGGAAGTCATTGAAGGTTACACTGATGCAAGCTGGATATCTGATATACAAGACTCAAAGGCCACTAGTGGATATGTATTCACTTTGGGAGGTGCAGCCGTGTCATGGAAATCCTCGAAACAAACTCTAATAACCAGATCCACGATGGAAGCTGAGTTCGTGGCATTAGATAAATGCGGCGAAGAAGCAGAGTGGTTAAGGAATTTTGTAGAGGATATTCCTGGTTGGAAAAACCCTGTGCCACCAATATGTGTGTATTGCGATAATCAATCAACAATTGGTAGGGCACAGAATGTCATGTATAATGGTAAGTCTAGGCACATACGTCGAAGACACAATACCATAAGACAACTTCTCTCATCCGGAGTCATAAGCATTGACTACGTGAGGTCCAAAGAAAATATATCGGATCCGTTAACCAAAGGGTTAAATAGGGACCAAGTAGAGAAGACAACTAAGGGAATGGGACTAAAGCCTTTTGATTGCTAACATCAAAGCATAGGCTTAAGCCCTTGGGCTATAAAAGTTGAGGCAAAGGAAAACCCTACCATGATGACTGGAGATCCCAAGAACTTGGTTCAAAGGGACAACCTACCTGCTAAGACTGTGTGAGGTCACTGTGGGGGGTAACACCCCAATCCTATTCCCAGATAAAACAGTGACTCCTGCACGAGGCTAAGCTCGAAGCTTTTAATGATTCTAGTAATTTGAATAGTGAGATTCAAATGGGTAATGCAGGATTAGTTTAAGAAAGAATCACCTATGTGAGAGAGAAGTGGGGTCGCTTCAAAGGAGAATTCAAAGGGCTTAATTCTTTAGAAACTCTTGCAGAACCAGGAAAGGGGTATCACGACCAAAATGAGCCCACCAGTAAGAACTGAATAAGATCAGGATAATATCTGTGGAAACTTGATTTCGTTTACAGTATAAGACGAACAGTTCAAAGACATCAAGTCTACTGAATAGTCAGTAAAGAGATCATGTTATCTCAATGGAAGGTTCAAAGGGGTAACCTACCTATCCTGTGCAGATATTATCCGTAGAAGCTATCACCACTTCGTGTCGAGTTGATTATCGAGGATTATTGTTTTATTTGATTTCACCACTCGATTTTCTTCATGTGGGGGATTGTTGGAAAATGTGTTTGTAGTGGGTTGAAGAAAATGGTGGTGCGCCACATTTGAGACCTAAAATTGAGCGTGGAGAACACCTCCAATCTTGTTGACAAAATTAGATTAAAATACCTTGACGTGTGAGGTATGAAATCAAGTATTGAATCGCCAAAAACGAAGCTAAATCGAATGAGTAATTGATGCTCAAAGTAGTGCCAAAAACCATGGAACTTGACCTTGGTAGGGATTGATATGGGTTGGATTTCACTTGTGTGAAAGTCTTATATCCCACATTGGAGGCCAAATGGGAACAATGTTTGTTCATATATGATTTCCATAACAAGCTTGTTAAGTTGTTAAAAGAAACTCTTCCAAAATGCCTTCGCGGGCGTGCGCAGGGGGGGGGGGGGAAATCATCCGGTCGACGACGTCGAATTTGGCCTGTCTTGTGCGCGCCCACATCATCCGGGTGAATGCCGTCAATTTTCTCAGCGGGTTGCGCGGTTCGTTTTTGGTTATTCTAATTTCGGTTTTGCATAATTAAACCGAACGAGAGCAAGTCTTCAGCGAGACTGAGTCAGTCAAAGCTGTTGGAGGCGGTTGCTGATTTTTCGAGATAAGAACTTGGACTGTTGCGTTCGGATAAACAAGACAGTTCATATCTTTTCCAAAAAGCCAGCAGCAAAACGGTTTCTCCTCTCGACTATATAAAGAAGCCTGCGCTTCAGTTCAAAAAACACACAATACAACACTCCTACACATCTCGTCTCTTGTTTTTTCCGATCTGTGATAGCAGAAGATCAAATAGGTTCGATCAGCAAGGCTACAGTGCTCAACGCGCTTGCTGAGGTTCTTTTATCCTGGGAAGCTTTTTGCCGTCAAATCCAGCACGGGAGGCAAATCAGCTTTAAGGACAGCGTCAACGACGTGACTGAATCACCAACTCGGTTTGCTGTCCTTTTAATATCTGTTTGTTTGTATCAGATTCTGATAACTGTATTCGTTCAGATTCATATATGCATGTTCAGATTCATATATGCATGTTCAGATTTATATATGCATGTTGGTTAATTAACATCACTGCTGAAACGGTTTATTATTGTTAGATCCGCATGAAATAAATTTATTTTCAGATAACAGACGTCCAACATGTACCTCTTTGCTTGTATAAATTAGTTATTGTCATACATAGGGTAAATGATTTCTTTTTCTTGAGATACTCGAGTTTAAGGTTAGTGGCAATCTGTAATTCTGTATTGTATGATTACTAAATGATTATGAAAAGGGTTAGGAGGTGACTTTATTTTGTCAAGATAAATTTGTAATTCGTATTTTTGAAGGAAAAGAAAAATGCTTGCTCCTGTAGAGGTATGAAATTTCATAATGAAAAGATTGAAGAAGAACATGTTATTTAACATAAGTGTTAATTGTTTTTGAGTATTTGAATGACTAATGTATTTTGTGATTTGAGCAGCGAGAACGGCAAGTTCAGCTATGGTTATGCAAGCTCGGTTGGGAAAAGATCATCAATGGAAGACTTTTATGAAACAAGAATTGATGGAGTTGACGGGGAAATTATTGGGTTGTTTGGAGTTTTTGATGGTGAGTGGATCATTTGACTTAGTCGGCTGATGGCAAGAGTTTGTTCTGGTGTAATCCTTTTCATATGTTTTGGGTTGTATGGTCGTTGGTTTTGCAGGCCATGGGGGTGCAAGAGCTGCGGAATATGTGAAACAAAATTTGTTTAGCAATTTGGTTAAGCACCCCAAGTTTAAATCCGACACTAAGTTAGCAATAGGTATTTTTCCGCCCTGTGTTTTTGTAGAAGTGTCCTGATTTCGTGTTGCCGAGCTTTATGGTGCTCATTCATTGGTTAATCATTGAGTTTCTCTGTCTCATAAAATGCAGCCGATGCGTACAACAATACAGACTCGGCTTTTTTGGATTCAGATAAAAATCAGAACAGAGATGCTGGATCAACCGCGTCCACTGCTGTACTTGTGGGTGATCGATTGCTGGTTGCAAATGTTGGGGACTCCAGGGTTGTTATGTGCAAGAATGGTAAAGGTAAGACTTACACACATGCTGATGGGATTCACTCGGTGGTTGTCATTGAATGTCATGGCATCTTTTTAGCTGTAATTCCCTGATTCGTCTCATCATGAGTATCATGAGACTCTCATGATAGTCATACCATCTAGCTAAGGCGCTAAGAATCCTGTTTGGGCAAGTCTATTCTGGTTTCAATGAAATAGTGTGAGCTCTAAACTTATATATTACTGTTGTTTTAGCTGTTGCTGTTTCTAGAGACCACAAACCTGACCATGAAGATGAGCGCCAACGGATAGAAGACGCTGGAGGGTTTGTTGTGTGGGCTGGTAAGGACATTTAGTAGTTTATCCTTGTGGCTGTAAACTTTTTCTGAAGGCGAGGTCGCTTGCCTTTGCTAAACTACTGAATACATTTCTCAACAATAGGAACATGGAGAGTTGGAGGTGTCTTGGCTGTTTCTCGTGCATTTGGTGACAAGCTGCTGAAACAATATGTCGTCGCAGATCCTGCAATTCAGGTTTATTTAACTACATAGCCAGCCATACATGTTTCTGCATTGTTGAAGTCAATCATGGTAACCAGTATTACTTACAATTTATTTGTGCGATCATTAGGAGGAAAAGGTGGACAGCTCCCTTGAGTTCCTTATCATTGCAAGCGATGGACTTTGGGATGTTGTGTCCAATGAGGTTAGACTCGTCTCTCACATGTTTTTTGTTCCATCTGCATTCACTATTCTCTCTGTCATTTCTCACAGAAGTTTGTTAGCAGTTGTTAGCTAGTTTCTTTTGGTTGTTTGGTAGGTTTTTGGTCCCCTTGTTCTTGTCTTGGCGCGCGTTTTGTAGGCAGGTCAGGTTTCAGGGTCGGTTTTGGTTGGTTTTTTTAGCCTGCTTGGTGTTAGAGCTACTTTGTAGCTCCCTTTTTGATCTATGATATCAATTATCACCTCATTTTTCAAAAAAAAAAGAAAAGAAGTATCTGTCTTTCACGCCCTTACATGTTGAATGAGTTACACAACCTTTCTGATCAGGAAGCAGTAGAGATGGTTAAGCCCATTCAGGATCCAGAACAAGCAGCAAAGAGATTAACTCAAGAAGCCTACCAAAGAGGGAGTGCCGATAACATCACCTGCGTAGTAGTACGCTTCATGGCGCCCCAGGGCTGTTCATCCAAGACATCTTGATCAACATCTGGTTTTCCTCATCAACTGCGGTTTCCCAATCATCAATCAAAAAACCGTACAAAAAATAAGACTTCAGCTGTTAATCATTTCGCGCAAGAAGAAGATTAATCATTCTAGCTGTAACATCCTTTTCTGGGCTGGCACAGGTGCTCCAGTTTATACAATACATGGGTTGCTGCCATGTTGTATTAGACCAGTTACAATTACAAGTATTACTTTCTCTAATTATCAATTCAATGTATTTATGTTTCGTGATATTTTCCTTTCGAGGATTAAAATGTTTTCAAAATACAAATATTACTTGTGATCAGAATTTGACGTCACACTAATTTTTCTAAAGTTTTCAATAAAATTTAAAATCATCAAATCAAATACTTTTTATATTTTTGTTACAACTTTTAATTCATTATAATCTGACTTTTTTCTTAAAAACATATCAAATTAAATATACAAGGCTAATTTCTTACAACAGGCCCATTTGGATGAGCGGCCTGGTTGCGTCTCTAGGCTTGCGTTCAGCCACATATGCATCGAAGCCTGTCTCGAGCAAAACGCGCCACGTGTCCTATGCCCTCGCTGAACCGGAACGTTTCTTTCTGGCCTTTTTACTCCAACACCAACATTTCTTCCTCTCACTTTGCTTCTCGACGCTGCTTCGAATCGTCTGACGTGGATTTGATTAGCGCTTCGTGCTGACGCTGATCAACGTACAAAATGAGTGCTCTTGTGTCGCGCCTTGTTCAGTCACGATCGCCGCTGTCAGGATTTTAGTAAGATCTTGTTGTTGCTATCCCGGATACGGTTAAATTGAATCCTATTATGTACAATTGACACTAATTGGTGCTATGAAACTGTTTATGAAATCAGGGCTTGGTTGATTCGGTCCTGGATGTGATTTGCTTTTTTTTCTGAAATTTAGGGTATTTGTTTGGAATGTAAATGGTCGAAAATCAACCACGAGTTATAAGTTCAACTGAAGCAGTGAGATTTTTTTTCCTTTTTGTTGGTTATCATATAATGTGATTGCTGATTGGGGATGATCCGAAGATATTGATTTGTGGTTATAAAGCATGATTGATTTAAGGGCCTTGTAGTGTTTTACCATACATTATTGATGATAGTTGTGTTTTAATATACTGTGATGCCATGTTATAATGGTACCTACAAGTTCGGAAACAGTGTAGTCGTATAGTGTTATAGAAGGTGTTAATGTGGATTGCTAGGTGCGACATCGCATTAGTTGTCATGGATTGATGGAATTAGGCAGTTTAGTTTCCTTTTCATGATTGTTTGATAAATGATAAATAAAGGAAGATAGGAATAAAATGTATATCTTGGTTGCTGAGCTAGTAGTGTTGATTCCTAACATTTGTTATACATTGTGCTAATAGTAATGTAGCTGCAGTCAAGTGGAGATTTCTTTCAACTGATTCGAATAAAGTGGATGAGCCGTTTAAGGTAGAAGAGGCGGAGACTGTGAATGTCCCCCCTCCACCATCAGAAAAGGTACGATTTGTAGCACATTTGGCTGTTTTAGTTGGTCTTCATGTAGTGATATGTTGACTGACTTCGTATTAAATTGTGCCAGTTGCTTGTACTAGGCGGTAATGGTTTTGTTGGATCAAATGTTTGCAAAGAAGCATTAAATCGTGGCCTGACTGTTGCCAGTCTCAGCAGGTAGCAATAGCATTCCATTGGTTCTTCATTGTGGTTGTTTTCTCTCCTTATCCTACATGGGCTCATGCACTTGCATCTATAAACTCTCCTTTTGTTACATCATGCTATAAGTCTATCTGATTACATTCTACCAGTGCAACTGGTTTAGTTTATTTGATACACAGCCGTTGCTGTCGATTGTTGTTGTTGGGTTTAGGTAACTCATTTGACATTTATGAATACAAAAAGTATATATATAAATATAACATGGCTTTTTAAATTTGAATTATGTGTAACTGTGCCATTTTGTTTAACTTATGTTATTCACCTTGATTGCTCTGTGCCACCAGGTCTGGTAGATCATCCATAAATGAATCATGGGCAAACAATGTTATCTGGCATCAAGGTTGCTTTTTATTTTAATTAAGTAAGAATAAATCTAAACAAAGAGGGAGTATCAACTCTGGCTGTCGTTTACTTGCAGGAAATCTTCTGTCCCCTGATTCCTTCAAAGATGCTTTGAGTGGAGTGACGGCAGTGGTATGCACTGCTTCAGATATTGATATTCAGCTTACTCATTTTTCTATACATGTGTATGTAGTCTTTGTGTGGAAGTGATATTGAAGTGGTCTTTTGTAGATCTCCTGTGTTGGTGGTTTTGGCTCCAATTCTCAAATGTATAAGATAAATGGCACTGCTAACATGAATGCTATTAGAGTTGCTGCTGAACAAGGTGCCAATGATATACATGTTGCTCGACATCTCTTTGGTAATCACCATCTCTCCTATTCTTCCCAACTTAATACTGGTTTTTTCATTTCATCAGGTGTAAAACGATTCGTTTACATATCTGCTGCCGATTTCGGTGTTGTGAATTATTTGCTTCAAGGTTATTATGAAGGGAAGGTACTGTCTTCGTCTCCATATCAATCATGAATTACTTGATGACTGAAAGCTCATTCTCTGTAGTTACAGTTTCATCAAATATAAGCTAACAAGTGATTCACTCGCAATACTTTTTTATGGCAGAGGGCTGCTGAAACTGAGTTGCTAACAAAATTTCCATATGGAGGTAAGATTACTTGCTACCTTGGTCAAGTGAATTTAGCTTCCAGTTTTCTTGATTTAATTTTTATTTCCTCTGTTATGTATGGCAATATTCCTTATTACATTATGTTGCAGGTATTATACTAAGACCTGGTTTCATTCATGGAACCCGTCGTGTTGGGAGCATGAAGTTGCCACTTGGCGTCATAGGCTCTCCCTTGGAGATGGTAACAGCAATGATTATAGTTGACTTGCTTCCTGTTTCGTGTTAGTAAATATATTTAAGCTAAATAAGTTTTCTAACAATGAATATGCAGGCTCTTCAACATGCAAAACCCTTGACTCAGGTTCCGCTTATTGGCCCGTTATTCACTCCTCCTGTTAGTGTCACTGCAGTTGCCAGAGTGGCTGTCAGGGCAGCAACTGATCCTGTATTCCCTCCAGGCATCCTTGATGTATACGGTATTCTACGTCACAGCCAGCAGAAATCACGATAAACTGCTTGAACCCATCACCCTTTTTTGTGTTGGACAATAAGAACAAGTCAGTAGTTTGAACAAATAAGAAAGTTGGGTCTGAGCTCTTGGTATTACTACGGTTACAATTGTGGATCTGAACTAGTAGAGAGACATTTACAAGAATATTTTTGGATGATGATGTGATGTCCTTGTAAAGTTAATACCGTCAACTTAAGAGGACGGAGGTATTAATTTCCAACATAATGATATACCTGGCAGTCAAACTGAACTTGGATCCTTATTGTTTCATAAATTCTGAATTCGGGCCAGCCACTAGACGTCAGTGTTTTAATTATGAAATAATTCATTTTATTTCCGAAATAACAAATAAATAAATAAAAACTAATTTTTGGTTCAGCTGGAGTGTGGGTGTTGCAAAGAAATAACAGTCTCAAATGCCCCGGCAAGTGCTCTGACTTTGTTCGCTCTTTTCTCAACAAGCTTGCTTGCAGTTTCCTCAATGACATCATTGTATTCCTTCTTGCTTCCTACTTGCCGCTTGTGCACCACCACCACACTCTCCGCTTCGGGCTTGTCATCTGATGAACTATGCAATTCTTCTTGGTCTTCCTTTTCAGCCACCTGCTCGTCTGGAGTTGTTTTCATCTCTTCAATATCTGCATCTTCATCTGGAAGCTGATTGCTTTCTTGATCATCTTGTGTTTCATCTTTTATAGCCTCAACTTCTGAAACCGTAATATCATCAGAGATGAGTTTCTCTTCATCTGCATCTACATGTTGTTTTGGACTCTCATCTTCTTCTTCATTAACATCTTCTTCTTCACACAAATGTGGGAGATAAACATGATGGCTCTCCATTTTCGCTAGCTCCTCCTCAACATTCAGATCCAATGACTCCTCATCCTCACCCTCTGATTCAGCTGCATTTACCGGTTCTTCCTCCTCCTCCTCCTTCGACCCACTTGCCTTACTCTTAACTTCCTTCCTGACATTTGATACCTTTGGCAAAGTCTTCACCTTCACCAATGGTGGCTGAGCCTTCACAGCCTTCACTACCATCAACACCCTCTCTGATGATGCCGCATTCCTTGTCACCGTCACGGAGCTGCTCTTCAATGGCGCAGCAGCAGCAGCAGCAGCGTTACGCTCTCCACGTGCTCTTGAAGAAGATTGAGGAGCCTTACGAACATGAGAAGGAGACGCAGGCCTGTCAAGTGATCTTCTTCTCACCGTTATCAGATTCGGCTTATTATGGCTAGTGTCAAGATGCTTTCCAGCAACATCAGGCTTGGAGCTCACCGTTGGTTTCAGATAGTTTGGGACAATTTTCTTCAGCTCACCGGTCGGTGCCTTGCCATGATCTTTGGCCGCAGAGGTCCCCGACGGGGTGGTAGATGGCTGCAGCCTCCTCATATGTTTCTCCTTCCCTGCAACTGAATCTTTCTGTTTGGTCGCCATGTGAGTTGGCCTCTCTGAGATTGATCAGGGTGACAAAAGAAGATATTATATGGAGGAAGAGAGATTAAAGGACACAACACTACACAAATATATGGGGCTGTTTTGGTGGTGGACAGGATGGACGAAATTCACGCACAAATACCAATTCAATGGACACTCAAAAATGGGGCTGTGGACCACATGTCAAACCTAAAAATTGTTGTGTTTTTTTTATGGGTAAAAATTGTTGTGTTAATCAAACATTAAAGTTTCTCCTAGTATAAATAATTGTGTTTTTAAATAAAAATAATGAACATTAAAAAAATAATCTAAACATTAACCCTATGTGTATAATAAGTTGCATTGTTTTACATAAAAAACATTAAAAAAATGAACTAAACATTAAACATTGTTCATTTGGATCATGAAAAATATGTATAAAAAAAAAGAAAACAAAGGGAAATTTTATTATCCCTTGAAAATGACAAGAAAAAGTTTGTGTTGAATGCTCTTGTATTTTTTGGGTTTTATATAATAAACCAAATATGAAACTACATTTACCTCCAAATTTTCTTTCCATCTCAAAAACTTTCCATGAACTAAATGGGCCGAAGCATCGAGGGGCACTGAGTTAGCACTTGCCTCATCTATGAAACCGTAACGTTACACAAATCTCAGCTATTCTAATGCATAAACTATGAAGAAGATCTTTGAATAGAAAGTCTGAAATAATTCAATGAGACACTGTAAGCACTACACTAACCTTTTACACCAGTTCTGCCGCATGAGATGAGAGACCAAAATGACAGTCAGTGCTGACGAAAATATACAACAACACAATCCGCCAACTTTATTGTCCCAGACCTGTTCTCAAGTGTACCTTACCTGAAGCAGAATTCAGAAAACAAGAAGTAAAAGATAATCCTGCACTGCATTTTATTCCATAGTCAGTTTCCTGAAAAAATAGCAGACCCTTATGCCTAAAATTTGTGTCTAGCCATTGGAGCATGTCTTAGGCTTTCACCAAGGTGATAAATCTAAGAGAACTCATAAATGTGAGTCGTATTTTCTCTACTAAAAGTGAACCGAGTTTCAAAAAATAACAGCAATTTGATTCACTTACGCGACATTTTGCTGATTCATAAACCATATACAGAGCATCTTACACCCCACGGTCCGATTATACCTCTTACCATTTTTGCATACCTAACTTCATCGACCAAAGTCAGATTTAATCGAGGACTCCAATCAAAAAGTTATAACATTTTAAACAAAATACAGTACCAAGCTTATAAAACAGTTTAACAAGTTCTGTAACCCTGGCATGAGAGCAGAATATCATGAAAATTTAACATATAAAAATATTAAGTATTGATCTATTTGAATTAATATCTCACTGCATAAGATAAACATTGAATAAAAAATCAGAGAAATGATAACACGTAGCATATTAAATAAATTACTAAGACGTTCCAATTTCAACTCGTAGAAAAAGGAGATACGTTATTAGTATTGACCTTGCTCAACTCACATATTATAAAATTACATGTAAAGCACATTTCAAGATTTTACATGAAGTGCTTATACCTTTGACAAGCTACGCCACAATTATCCTGCTAAACTTTCTTGGATTTCCTTTCATCGCCTGTAAATAAAATAAGAAGCTAGAAATCTAGATGATGGCAGAGAATAGCCTACCTACATGGGTGCTAAAGATACAACAGGACAGCCAACCATGAGCATGCCATTTGCCGATACCCATGGCTCGTCTCGTAAATAAATTCCCGACAGCTAAGAATTTCATCATGAGAAAAGAAGATACTGCTTGATGACCTATATCTGTATCTGCCATGATTGAATCAACTTCCAGTTTGTCAGGAGATTCGGGCAGCTAATCACTGGCTGTTAGGAGTTTGGAAGACATCAAAGCTGCCCGCCGATGATTCATCAGCAACGGGGACTCGAATGCTGACATCATGTATATCTCACAAAAACCCTTGAATATGTCTGTATTTGTATTTCTTATTCGGCAAATTGGTCGATACAAATTTTCTCCAATAGCAATGGCCAATCTTCTCCAAGTTGTTGGGGATTCAACTCCATTGCGACTTTAAAATCAAGCATTGATATGGAGGAAGAAGATCTATAATGTTCTTGCAAAGCTTCTGTAAGACCGGCGTTATTTTGCATATAGTGATGATTGCTTGCCAAGAGTCCATTCAAAAGCTTGCTTTGGATCTCTTGCTTCAGAGAAACCTGTCTCGTGCTCCCATTTCCTGACCTTCCGCCCACCAGGCTAATACATGATTTTATCAACCGTCTTAAGTACAAATCCAGTCCATTATTCAAAATATTTGCAGATTCCATAGAAACTCCTTCAAGGCCTTGAGCCGCTGCTATTTGTTCCATACGCTTCTGCAATGACTCCGTATCAGGCATGCTGCCATCATCACAGCAGCTAGAGTAGTTACTAGAAGCTGCTGTCGGAATAGGTTTTCGAGACCCACCTATACTAGATCCACAAAACGGGATTCCTAGTAGGGCATGAAGGTAAAATCTGGATAAATCGTCTCGACATGAAACATCTTCTCTATCTATCGATTTCTGTATGCCATCTCGTTCTCTAGGCTGGTTAATTGACGCCTCCCTTTCACTCATTGGTGGTGGACCTAATCCTTGTGATTGCTCAAGTGGGCGTTGGTAGTCACATGAAGTGAATTCCCCATTTTCTGCAATAATCGTACTACCATTACTGTCTCTTCCTGCACTAGCCATATGAGAAGCATTGTCCACACATCCATTAGACCCAAGCAAGCAAGGCTGATCCCTATGCTTTCTGTCACGAATGCCAGACCTACTTTTCTTGGGGGAAACCATCCCGTTAGACCATGGAACATTTAGTTCAAAGCTTGCATAACTGCTTAGCTTATGCCCATCGTCAGCAACTGTTTTTGCAGCACGAACAGCCTCATGCTCTACAGGCGGAACTTTTCTATCACACGCGTTCTTCAAAACTGAGCGAATCAAATGATTATGCAGCGAAAGATTATCCTTGCCAATGACACGCATACATAGCTTATCAAACTCATTCTTACTCAACTTCTGCGTCAATAACCTTCTAAGGTAATAAAAATATTGCTTTGATCTCTCCATCCCAATTTTCTTAACAAATTGCCCTTTCAAGTCTGCTAGATCTATCCGCGAGCTCTGCTGCTGCTGCTGCCGTTGCATCTCTCAGCTTCATAAACTATACACAACAACCAAAGATGAACAAATCCCAAAGGCCAAATTTAGTCACAGCACTGCAACCCAACTTCATGCAATTCGGCACTCATCCACTGTACACTACTACTCAATCTCCAAACTCCAAATCTCATTGAGCCAAACCCTAGCTCCTGAGATCACCCGAAAAACCCACACTAGCTCCAAATTCCAGTCAAATTTGAAAACCCTAATCCCGGATCACGGCACTCACCAGGTCAAAAAGCTGCACACACAGCAAAACAATCTGCACACTACACAGTGTCACCTACAAACAAACAAGATCGCAAAATTCAAACAAACAACACCGACCCGCCTAATTTTGAAACTTTAAAGCCGAAGCCGAATTCAAACACCAAAACAACGTTCAAAACTCAGCACCGTAATTCAACAGAGAGTATCTGACCTGACACGACAAGGCGAATTGGGCGAATGGTGTGGAGCTGCTAGGTGGTGAGGCAATGGATTGCAGATTTATGAGCACGGGGGTTAAAGAACGGAATGGAGGGAGAAATGGTGGGAGAGTCTCGGCGGGAGGAGATCGCTGCTTGCTTGCTTTGCTGCTGCTCGGAATCGAAATTATACGAAAATTGGTTTTGATGAATGAAAATTGAAGCGGAAGACGAATAAAGAATGCTGACAACAACAAGATCAACACTTTGCTGCTTCTCTTTCCTCTTTCGTATTCAGTCCTCCTGTGAATTTAATTTTAGGGACAATTTCGAATTTATATTCATTTTAAAAAGAGTTACTGTAATTTGATAATTTAGAATGTGAAATTGTTAAGCCTAATTTATATGTTCAGCAAGAATGGAATGGTATATTTGATGACAGTTTACTGTTATGGGCAGTTAAATCAGTTGGGAGCATGTTTGAAACCTAATAAGCATCATCAGATTGATGATATATAGCAGTTGCAGAAATGTAGCAACAAGTGGAAACTGAAAAACAAAACAAAGCTAAAACTAACTAAAAATAATTGTACTAAAATCTTATTGCTGCATAATTAAAATTACCAAAACTCAAAACTAAAAAAAATGAGTCTTCTTCAGATTGTGAACTGATGGTTGGAGGTGTCTATGTCCAATCCTTTGAGCCTCGCTATCGACTCCACATGCCCTTTCAATGTGTGCAGCTCTCTCAGCCTAAAATCATAAACACAAACAAGTTGGATATAAAAATTCAAGTTTCTGCAATGGGCTATAAAAAGAAAAAAAGAAGAAGAAGAAGAAGGTTCTTCTTACCTTGCAACCTCAGCGCGCCTCTTGGCTTGCTCCGCAATCTCTGATAGCTCCCTGTAACTGCTCCTCTCTTGGAATAGAGCAGCAGTGTCTGCTGATGGATAACCGTGTTTAGTTCTTTGGTCTGTAGCCCATTGTGCTACCCTCTCGTCTCTTCCATAGTCCTTCTTTGTAGTAAACGCAGTCTGTTGTTAATGTTCCATCATCACATTCTCAGTCAGACGCCGCGACTAATAACTGCTAATAGCCTAAACAAATTATATACATCATACCTTGTTCTCTAACATATTGTTCCAAGCTTTCCCGCTTAATGCGTAACGAATACCAAACTTAAGTACATCGAGAGGGATGTAAGTAACAATGCTGTAAATCCATATGACTCCTGCCCAGCCCCAGCCCATACCCTTAATATGAGCAAAATTCCAGTTCGCGTAAACAGCAACAACCGTCGCAACCTGTGTTAACAACCAGTAATTAAGATGTCAGAGTTGATCATAATCCTCGCCCAAGTTTTCAGTATATATATATTCAAGTCTCAGTTAATTAAAATTCCTTACCAGCTGAGCAGCAAGGAAAGCACCCATTAAGAGCATCCCGGGACGTTCGACAAAGGACCAGCTGCGGGATCTTGTGACAAAAATGAGAGCTTGACTAATGATGCTAACCTGCAAGTATAACGCTGCCATCATCTCCTTTTTGTTTCCGTGAAGTGAATGTACTCCGAACGTCTCCTGAAGAAGCAAAGCCACATTATTACAACATGATGTGCTGAAAATAACTATAGTAGACACAAATTTTTATAATCCTCACTGAAAAGAAGTCAGTCTCCCAGGCAGCCCAGAAGAATATGACTGTCATCAGTGCCATGTAACCTCCAAGAACAACTCCAGTAGCAAATATCTCTTTCAGTTTCCAGCTATCCGGCAATGGAGATGGTTTCACGCGATCCTTAGAAATAGTCATGATCGTTCCTGCGTAACACACATTAGCAATCAGATTATTTACACTACCTTCAAAGAAATACAAAATGTTAACTACGATGTATGGAGTGTAAACTCACCGTCATTTAGGATTGCTATGATCAAAACCATGAAAGGCGAGAAGTCAAATTTCCAGATCAGAGCGATAAACATGAAACCAAACTGCAATAATATTCGCAAAATACACAATTCAGATGTGGAACACTGATAAAACAATATCAGAAAAAGAGTTATAAAATTTGTGACTATTACGTACCACAATACGTATGGTGATTGAAACCGCATAGATCTGTAGAAGAGACGAGGCACAAAAAATGGATTTAATTTTAGGCCTTGTGTGAGTTGCAAGAAATCTAACACCAATTAAGAAAAAGGAACTTATGACTTACTGTATAGTTCTTCATCCTTTGAAAGATAGCCCTGCTAGTCAGCACTGCACTTATAATCACACTCAGACCTGGTTCTGTAAGGACAATGTCCGAAGCACTTCTGGCTGCATCAGTTGCATCCGCAACAGCGATACCGATATCTGCTTTCTTCAGTGCAGGAGCGTCATTGACACCGTCTCCAGTCATACCACAAATATGTTTCCTCTCTTGTAGCTTCTTCACAATTTCATATTTGTGCTCTGGAAAAACTCCAGCAAAACCATCCGCCTTCTCTATTAATTCATCGATGGGAATGGATGACATGGCTGCATCATTGTCCTTCCCTCCCAGTAAAGAAGACGAAGGATACATATTGACACCCATCCCCAGCCGCTTTCCAGTTTCCTTGGCGATAGCGAGCTGATCACCTATAGATTTCAAAATTAAATATCATCAGAGTTCTTAAAAAAATAACAGAACATACGCAAAGCGGTAGATTTAATTAAAACCATACCAGTGATCATTTTGACATTAACACCGAGATTGAGGGCTTGGCGGATGGTATCAGCACTGTCGTGTCTTGGAGGATCGAACAAAGCAAGCAAACCAACAAACTGCCATGGTCCTCCAGGACTATCTTTGTTCTTCTCCGGTACTTCTTGTCTAGCAACTGCTAAGGATCGAAGTCCCTTGTCAGCATATCGAGCAATCACAGCATGAGCTCTTCTTTTTATATCCGCTTTGCAGTTGCAAAGTTCGATAATCTGATCACGACAAGTTAGTTATTTTGTTAGTATGGGATACATTATTAGTACTAAACAGTAGAGAACATACCTGTTCAGGAGCGCCTTTGCTAACACGATGCCAATTTCCATCATCGTCGATGTAAGTCAGAGCTGTTCGCTTGTCTACGGGATTAAATGGAAGAAAATGAACTTCCGTAACACCCGCCCGAGCCTGCAAGAAATTTTACATTTCTCAACTGAATAAAATCCAGAAAAGAAGAAAGGAAGAGATGCAAACATAAACATACCTCGATTGGATCCTCAAGCGTGCCAACAATAGCAGCATCAATAGCATCCTGGTTTTCAGTCCTTGAAGCTCTGGCAGCAAGAAGCAAAACATCGTCTTTCTTGACCCCCTTCGGAAAAACCTCAATCATATCTTTATCTACTGTTAACTTGTTTAAAGTCAGTGTGCCTGTTTTATCACTGCAAAGAACATCCATCCCAGCCATTTCTTCAATAGCAGTCATTCGCTTAGTGATCGCGCCCTGCATCGAGAGCCTATGAGAACCAATCGCCATGGTGACCGACAAAACAGTTGGCATAGCGATCGGGATTCCACCAATCAGCAGAACCAGCAAGTTGTCAATGCCTTGTCTGTACGCGCGATGTTGAATCGGGTACATTACTATGATCTCAATCACCATACCGATAGCAATCGAGCAAATGCAAAAATTACCAATGGAGGTAAGAACTTTCTGAAAGTGTCCAACTTGATTAGTACTGTCAACTAAATGTGCGGCCTTGCCGAAGAAAGTATGCACCCCAGTGGCAATCACAACAGCTTCTATCTCACCTTGCTTGCAAGTTGAACCAGAGTACACACCGTCCGATGGATTTTTCGTAACAGGCAGGGATTCTCCTGTAAGTGCAGATTGATCGATTTTTAAAGGATCGCCTTCTAGAAGACGAGCATCAGCAGGGACGATATCTCCCAACTTAATGCTGATGATATCTCCCGGTACTAAAATTGACGCATCTCGCTCACTCCAACTACCATCTCGTAAAACCTTAGTTTTAGGAGCAAGACCAGCCATGAGAGCAGCTGCGGCATTGCCAGCGTTGTTCTCTTCGATGAAACTTATAGTGGAGTTGACCACCAGCAGCACAGTGATACCAACAAAATCCTGCCAATCCGGAGGCCTGCCGCCCCCGTTGGCCAACACAATCGCCATTATAGCCGCGGCTTCCATCACCCAAGACAACGGGTTCCACATAAACCCGAGAAACTTCAGAATTTTGTTCTCCTGCAATGAAAATGTTCGGTCATCAAAATCATACATTGCACGAAATCCTGAGAGAAAATAACAGTTAAAAATAATCGCTGTATGCAATTCTGACCTTCTTTTCTTCCAGTTTGTTTGAGCCAAATATTTGGAGCCTTTCGTCTCCCTCTTCTGAACTTAGACCTTCTTTGGTACATTTTAGATGCGCAAACACTTCATCAACTGGAATGCGTTCCTTGATAAATCATCAGTAAATGTGTTCAGGGTTAATATTACTCAAGAATTGGTTATGCGTTATTACTTATTAGTACCAACCTTAACTAGAATCAGCCAATTGAAACATACTTCAACTAGTTTATGCAGCTATATGCTAAAAAACAACTGCACCTTTTTTACTGTGTAATAGTGATATTAGACTCAGTCAAATATTACCAAATTACAATGTTCTGAATCTACTACAAAATTTATGGATAAGAAATTAGAGACTCGATCGTCAAATAAAAAAAGAAAGGAATAAAAATAGTAATAGATAATAATAATATCAGGGTCAAATAAAATTATTAAATTAATCTCCAGTTTAATAGTTCAAACAGTGAATAAGGAATGGGCCTGTACGAAGATAAACGGTTAGGATTGAAAATTCATGTAACGAAAAAACTCCGTTAACAACATCAAAACAGTACTCATCGGAAAAACAATTCATGTAACGAAAAACTCAGATAACAACAACAAAACACTGATCGGAAAAATAAATTAAAGTATTAAAAACAAAAACGACCGATCGGTGAAAGCGCATGCAAGCTAATTAAACGAAATCACAGAGAGTACGTCGTACGTAGTATACGAATACGACATAGAAAGAGGAAGGGATGTCATGCGTCTGTGTACCAGATCGACGGACTCGGTCCTGATCTCCTCGAGACTGATGGACTTAGTGCCAGTCATCGCGACGGCAGACGGCGGACAGAAGCGTGGAGATTGACAGTGAAGCAGTACTGAGCGTGTGTGTGAGATGAAGTGAGAAAAGATCAGTGAGGAAGCTAGCTGCCTTATATATAATTTGTTGGGAACGGCGCCGTTTTACGCATCGTACAACCCTTGTTGATCGCTGATCTAAATCAAGAAGATAATATCAGGTTGTTAGGAATTCGATTGCAATCCATTTCAAATGGAAATTAGATTACTTCTTAGTTAGAAAATAAAATAACTCATCTTCTATATTCTAATTATGCTTGATATCAAAATTACACTAATATTGATGAGATATGGGAATGAGATATATCAAATTAAATTGATAATTTTCTACAGAACTGAATTGTAAATTATATGTAAAAATGTTAAGTTTCAGATAATGATAAAGCAATATCTCTTATATCTTGATTGAACTCCGAATCATATATATAATCGTGACACGAATTTGATTAAATTAGGTGGCAATTGCATACTTTAAATAAACAAGAGAATCATATTGGCTGGAAAAAAGAAGAGAAAAAAAAACCATTTTTAGTATAATTTGGAGGCCATAAATAATGTTTATACATGTACATTATTGGAACGATTGGGATGGCTTCATCGAGTCGAATCTTTTCATATGCCCGGACCAATCCCTTGTTAGAGAAGTCGAAGAGGATAGGGTGTCTTTTACCTCTTTTGCCAGTTTTCCTTCCCAGTCACACTCACAAGTATGGTTTAATAATCACACATGACGGTTTTCACAAGTTCACATATTCATTTACTGGAATTTCTACTGAAGACTCGCTTGCAAATTTACATATTTCAACTTCGTTGTTATTGATCGTGCTGTCCATGACTCTTTCATGGCTACCACATACTGAGTTTGGGGGTTCTAGCATGCACTGTTTATACTCTGTAGGGGAGTATGATTCCCTGACCAAGCTGAAAAATGAAGCTACTAGTCATTTTTACTAGGGTCAGCATTTGCAAGAGATGAAACAGAAAAGCATTGTTAGCGAAGATGCTCTATTAACCAGAACAGCACGCTTTGCTTAAAAACTTAACCCCAGCAAGTAACTGCATGACAGCTCACCTGGGTCTGGAAAAATTGAAATTTGCAGCTGCTCCGAGGGCGTCTGTTTCTTTTCGCAGCTCTATCACTGTTGATTCTGTATCTGATACCAAAAATACAATGGTGACTTACAGAGGTTGAAGTTACAGAATCTTGAGCATTTGGAGACATAGCAATGAAAACACACCTTCAGCAACATCACGAGAGACAGCAGCTACTAAATCCTTGAGAAAGAAACACAAAAGCTTCAGTTAGTTTTTGTCCTCGCTGATAAACTAACACTGCCAACTTTACAATGATAACTATTTTGTAGCGAAAAAACTTTGTCATCTCTCAAGATTTAAGAAATTAACACTAGAGCAAGTTTCGTTCTAACAACTGTGTTGTGAAGGTTAGGTACACATCATTGTCAACCGAATCATGTTAAGATATTGGCATGACCAAATCCAACCTCGGGAGGTCAGTAGTGAACACTGAAGAATTGGCAAAGTTTTGAAGTTTCAAAATGTACAGAGTTCAAAATTTGCAGTCTTGCCATAGAGTTAAATTTTAGCAGGCTATATTATTGGCAACAGTCAACACACAAAAAGAAACAAGAACACCAGATTCAAAATTTAAGCAGAAGATCACACCTATTGATGGAGGGCCTTAAGCTACTAACTGTAACTTTAGCAGCTTTTTGTTTTATCATCAACTGCCATAGAAAGTTTCTTAATTTCACTGTTGAACGATAAAGCTAAAGACACACTGCTAGCAGGAGTTTTTCTTACTCGTGTGGACTTTCAAGGCACAATACAAACTTCCTGAAACATTTGCAGGACTCAATAGGTAAAATAATCTTGACTCGCCTGCTTCAGAACGTCACATGAATTTGAGAACTCAAATGCAACACAAATAGAATGCTGAAGTCATCCTGGACTGTGTGTCAGGCCAACTAACCAACTAGCTAAACAGTTTCCATTTCAAGGTGTGGCTTAACTCAAAGTTATCACTATTGTTATATCTGATCAGCGAAGAAACAAACAAATTTACCTTAATATTCATAATTCACATACTTAAAAATAAATACAGTTGAACAAAGCTTTCTTATTATCAGAGGACTGGAAGGTGAAGGTGTACAAGCCAAAAACTGAATTACCTCAGAGAATGACAAAGCTTTGCCTCTATTAGAAAGTGGGGAGCCTTCGCAGAATGAATGCATCCGTATAGACTGCGGAGTCATGTATGCAGATATTGTTTTCATTGGAGAAGGTGGACGACCACACATGTAAGATCTTGCAATCTCCACTGGCGAACCAGTTTTTTTTATATTCTACATTTGAAAGCACAACTATGAGATTCACACCTTCAAGAAAAGTGGTAGCACAAGATCATTGCTCATTTTGGAACAATTAAAATGCTACTTGAACTCAGAAAAGTCTTAAAAGATAGCATGTCCATGGCTTTAAACCAAGGGAAGAGGGCCAGGAACAATGCATATATGTTTCAAGATGGAGTGTACCTACGAATTTCAAATGGATGACTTACATATGAGGATGATCCATAGCTATAATTGCATGACGTTACGCTAGACGGCGAAAATGATTTTGAATCTGATCTTAGTTTTCTCTCATTTATCCATTTCCTAGCCTCCATTACAGCAATACAGCATACATCAGTTGAGTGCATGTCTGAAATACAAATGTAACTGATATTGTTTATATACATCAAAATTATTGCAATGGGACTCAAAAGAAAAATTGTTGCCATGTTTCTCTAAATTTTAGAAACCGCAAATTAGTATGACGTACCAGGCCCAATTGCTCTACTTGGTGTTTCTCTTGGACTTTTCTCCTGAACATCCACCGAATAAGAAGTGTCTACTATTCGAGATTTGATAATGTGTATGAAACGCTCACATTCCTCCCTGAACAAAGCCATATATTTAAAATCAAAAGCTGCTAATTAAGAATCAGGCATATAAAACATCAGTAAGCGACGTAAAAAACTTCAATCCGCCTTGTCCCCGAACAGGCATGTTCATATACATATTGATAGGAAGAGAAATGCTGAAAAAATGAGCATGATAATATCACTTATTGGTCGTTTGCGACCCAAAAGCCTCAACTTTTCAACATCCATCTCATACAGAATCAATCAAGTTTGCTATGTTTACACCTTTTCATTTAATAATGTTCCTATCCAAGGCCACATAATAAGTACCATAACATACAACTCAAGTAAATATCCAATTACTCTGAAAATGTTTCCTGCATCAGTAGCATCACAATCGCTCGCTTAGTTTCACTCCCCAATTCCATTAGTCCAGAATCCTTTTTCAGGCCTCCTGTATCCTCATTCGATCTCACACTCTAAGAAACACATAAACCACACGCTTAAAAACCATCTCCATCCAAATGCAGTGGAACTTAAATACATCCACTTAATCTAAAAACAAGTTCAAGTACTCTTGCAAGGGAATTGAAACCTCAAATCGGCTGCATCAATACCAGGTTACCTTTCTCTCTCTGTCTAACAAGTATAAGTCTGGAGAGGAAGCATATGTGTTCACTTCATCGTCTACACAACAATCAAAAGATTCAAAACTACAGAAAATCGAAAAAAGAAAAAAAAATCGAAACCACAGCAATTCGTACCTGAAGAGCTCGATTCAACACCAAAAGACGACCAAGAGTCCGACATAAAAACCGATCGTACCACTCTTCCAGCGCTCTCTGCTATCCTCCTAGTCGCCGAGGACAACCAATTAGGGCTTCCTCCTTCACTCGAACCACTCGGAGCCCGATCGTACGGCGTCGGCGACGCCGCGATCCGTCGAATTCGCGCTGCCTTCCCACCCGATCGAGTCCCTGAGGTTTGACCGATCGTTGACATTTCAGAAGCGGTGTGGACGAAGCTGAGCGGCTACGACGATGAGAGTTGATTGAAGTTAACAGAAACGCCAAAAAAAATCAGTAGACGGACACAAGGACAATGTGTTAGAGGATAGCGATGGAGGAGAGGAGATGAATGAATATGGCGCGTAGATAAAACAGTTTTCTGTAACTGATGGGTCAGCCCAGGTTCGATCTGGCCCACTCGAGGCCCCGTTACAAGGCCCGTTAACGTCTACATGTTTCTGATTATTTATTAAATACCTCGTAAAGTATTTAATTTTATTAGTAATATAAATATTAAAATTGAGGAAAATCTGAGCTCGTCAGCGTCGACTTAGAGACGAATTGCGGTGAAGTTGTTGATGCGATGGCGTTGTATCGACTTGGACGAGCTTCGTCGATCTTGAGGGGTCAGCTCAGGACTGTAAATGGAATCTCCGGGCATGTTTTGCGGTAGGGTTTTGTTAATCTCCGAATTGTTGATTTATTGTTTCTTGGTCGTGCGTGGATCGGTGGTGTTTGTGGATTTGATCGGTGGAGTTTGAGATGGTTAAATCATTTTTGGGGCTTGGAAATCGATCATTTGTGACTGGTGAGTCTGTTTTGATTAATGTGGAAGTGAAATTGCACGTCAATTTTGAGGCTTGTTTCTGTGCTAGTCCTTGAGGTATGTGGAAAGTTTCTAGTGATTTCTATTTAGAAATTTTTGATGAGATTGATACTTGTTTAGGTTTTGAGATGAAGGTTCTAATCTGAGTACTGTTCTTTTCTTACTCAATAAATGGGTGCACTTTACGTCTATAAAGGGTCTACGAATGTTCTCCAGATTTCGCATTCAGCAGATATTTCTGTAGATTTGGTTTTACCTTGCTTGATTCTGAATCTGATGCAGGAACTCAAGTGTGGAGAGCACTTTACCAGAACATGACGTTGGACTGCTCAGGTTAATGTTAAGAGCTTTTCTTCTACATTTTGGAAAATACTTTGTTGGATAGAATTGTTTCTACGTTTTCTTAGGCTCAATACTCGACTATCTGCTAAGATTAATGCTATGGTGCTTAGTTAATTTATTTATAAAACAGTGATTGTTCGCCAGACTATTGTCCCTGTGACAAAAGCTGGGCGATGTTGTTCACAGTCGTTAATAAATAATGACCGTTGTCGCTTTATGTTAACAAAATTAAAAATTCAAGAAATTTCCAGAAGATTGGTCAAGTTTTAAAACCTTTAAACCTCATAAGCATAAGGCAATCACAAGTCTTTGTAAACCAATCTTGCCTTGTTCCTGTCACATAAACCAAGCGTACTACATTGGTAATCGTCCAAATAATGTCTGATTGTCCTTTTTGTCATCTCCATCTCCATTATAGAGTCTTCTTTCCCGTTTGAAATTATTTATGCACATAACTTTATAGTGTCTAATTTGAAATGGAAAATCAGCTGTCAAATAATTATATCATCTTCATTTTCTTCACACTCTTTCAGGCCTTCACCCTTCATGAAAGCTGATACGTTAAATGGTAGTGCATTGCTCCGGGTAAGGTTTTGGTCATTTTTCATTTGCTAGTATCATTCGACATTCAGAATGATCCTTCATCATGCTGATTTTCACCCTGCAGTTGCAACTTGGTGAACGCTATCTTTCATCTTCTGGTAAGTCCATTTCCATGCTTGTAGTATAGTAGAAGTCGCCTTTACACTGTCTTTTAATTTGACTGAATTATTTCCCACAGGAACTCCTGGAAATGAAACTGCTACACCTGCAGTGGTATGATATTCCAGGTGTTTTGATTCTTCACTAATGTTAAATGTTTTAAGAGGCATTTATCCTTTAAACAATTATTTTGCAGACTCCAGGAAATATAGGACAGTCAACGAAAGTTATGAGTCTTCGTCCCTTATCGCCTCATCTTCCGATCTATAAGCCACAGTCCAGTTCGATGCTCTCTATCACCCACAGAATAACTTCAATTTACCTAGTTGGCGTCGTTCTGGCTTATTCTGTTACTTTTCTTCAGATGGGTAAATTTTGCCTCACCTCTTTCCCATTCTACCAATTCTGCTGTTATGTAGCAAAGCTCACCCCGATTTCCATGGAGCTTGCTGCCTTAGCCTTGGCGTATAATGTCTTTCACAGTCTCGCTAAATTTGGCGGTAGAATTTGATTTAGCCTGGAATGCAAAGCCTCTGAGGTAATTACAGATCTTGTTCATCATTAAATTTGGACGGAAACTGCAAGGATGAGAGACATTGTTTTCACATGCAGTGAAATAAAGGAGCATCAGATAAGAGGATGGACTAGAAGAGAAGGACAGCAACATTATATATGTATTATTTCTTTATCAGTACTCTCCGACTGGAAACCTACATCTGTGATCAACTCTAGGTTTTCGCTCTCGTTTGCAATTTATTTAATATAAAAAGCGAGAACAAAATAGAATGGGATTTCTTCCTGTCTTGAGTTGATTGTACGACGACGTTTTAGTCGGGAAGACCGAAGACCGAAGACCGAACCCTGATCTAAGCCCACTTATTTTAACTCGGCTTTGACCCATAGCTCAATTTCAAACCTCGTCGATTTTCAGACTCATTTCTTCACTGGTTAAACTTGAAAACCCTAGCCGAGCTCAAATCGGTAGCACACACAATGCCGCCCAAATTCGACCCCTCGCAAGTCGTGGACGTCTTCGTCCGCGTGACGGGTGGAGAGGTCGAAGCCGCCTCCTCACTCGCTCCGAAAATCGGAGAACCGCCAAGGACTGGAAGGGCCTCCGCGTAACCGTCAAGCTCACTGTGCATAATCGTCAGGCGAAGGTGTTGGTAGTTCCGTCGGCAGCAGCGTTGGTGATCAAGGCGCTTTAAGAGCCGGAGCGCGACAGGAAGAAGACGAAGAATATCAAGCACAATGGTAACATTTCGATCGATGACGTGATCGAGATCGCCAAGGTGATGAAGCCGAGGTCGATGGCTAAGGATTTGCAGGGGGGACTGTTAAGGAGATTTTGGGGACGTGTGTTTCGGTTGGGTGCACTGTTGATGGGAAGGATCCGAAATGTGTGCAGCAAGAAATTGACGATGGTGATGTTGAGGTTCCTCAGGAGTAAGAAGTTGTTTTCATTTTATGCACTTCGCTCTATTTCAGTATCTTTCTGAATGTTACTGTGTTTTAGTTTTACCTAAAATTGATCATCTTCATCTGTAGACATTTCAGATATGAATCTGATGAAGTTTTTTTTCTTCTTTCTTAATTTTTCTCAATGAAATTGTGATGTCATACTCATATACATGCATTGGAATATATTTTCGCGGTTTCAGTGTTGAGATTTTCGAAATTTGCATATTCAGGATTGATATCCTGGTTTTTCTATCCCGTAATTGTTTGGTATATTCTCTAGTATCATTTAGTTACAGTCTGCCGAAAAATGATTTAAATGCGAGGCATGGTGTGTCAATATGATTTATTAAGGAATGTGATGGTGCATTAGGTTCACATTATCCGATTTGCTTTGCTAGATAGCATTCCTTGACATGTTTAATGCCAAGCAATTCAGGCGGTATTCGTTTCATAAATAAAACTAATTATAGCGATGTGACAGGCTGTTACATGTCGGGTCGATTAAACTTGTTTTGAAATTTGTGTTTCTTGTGCAATGTTTAACAAATTGTCTTGTTTTCTTCTTTGGAAGGCTGTGGCTATGGTGCTGCTTCTAATTTTGGTGGTAATTCCATATCTTCTATTTTATTGACTTCTATGGATAGAAGCTGGAGCATGACAATAGTTGACGGAAAGGTCTCCTTGCCCATCATTTTTTTAAAACCAGTTTGAATTTTAGTAATTGAAGATTGAAATTTAGGTATTTACCAATTTAGCTATTAGATATCTTTTGTCAAGGCCTTGGCTCTCTCTATAAAACTCCTATAACTTTCCCTCAAAAACATACTAATTTTTTTGATCTGCCTCTCTTGTTCGCCTTTTAATTTATTGGCTTACAGCAATCATTTTAGGTGGGTCTCTCTTCGCAGTAGGAGAGATTTGTATAACTAAAATCCACGTTTGAAATACCAAACCTACAGCAATGGCTAGGGATCTCAAATTTGTTAAGCCAGGGATGGAGGTAGCTCCTTCTCTTATTCGCAGCCCCTACAAAGGTTCAGATTCTCCTAGGTTGGAAACTATCAGGGAAGATCGTGCCGAAGAATTTCTCAGCAGGTTTGAGGATAATGATGACTAGAGAAATTTGTTTTCTAAAGTGATGCCTTGTATATATAATTTGTAGGCTTCAAGCCTAGTTTCTATGAGAGACTCAGAGCTTTTGCTTTTTGTCTTATTGATCTTGTTCATAAGGATAATTACAGTGTTATTTGTGGATCAACTTTAGCTGTTCGCTCCGTTTCAACTGACCAAATTTTGTTGTAATGTTACCAAATTGTGTTTTAGAACTGCCTTGATTCCAAATTCAATTTCAGGAAAAAAGGTAATGCAGAATGATTTGATTAACTTATTACCAACAGGACGAGCTGTAAAACGCCACCGTTTCACCAATTAGAATAATTATTTTACCATTTGTCTAATCTCTAACCAGACCATATAACTTTTCGAGATAAGAGATAATTTATTTATGAAAAAAAAAACAAATTTATGACGTTTCAATTTTTGAAAGCAATTAATGTGATTTGAAGAAATAAATGTAATGACTCAGATGACGTTAATTCTCACAGACAGCGCTAAGACCGTTAATTTTTAACTACAACTTTCAACCCTTTAGATCTAAATATTTAACGAATGAGATCGGTTCCTGAACATGAGGAATGCATAACCTCGCATGATCGATATTTGTCAGACGCAGCGTTTTGTCGTGTCTGTAAACCAAAATCTGACCGTGCAAGGTAGGTAAGACGCGGCCAAGTTGTAACGTTTCATACAGTATAAATTAAAACGCTGCGTCGTGGCAGCATTGCTCAGCTCACGGCGTCGTTTCAAAAGAGGAACATGATTTGGTGGAGAGTTGACTTTTTTGACGATATAAGCCCTAATGGTTAGAGATCTCAGAATTTGGAGATCTCAGATTCACTCTCACTTTAGCCATTTCTCAATACCTCACTTCCGACCATCGCTGACGTCATCAATGGCGAATCGCTTCCTCATCCTTCTAGCAATCACCTCGTTTCTCATCCTCGCCGTTTTCACCTCGCAGAGCTTCTCATCCAAGTCCGCAGCCGCGGACGACGACGACGAGTACATCAGCTTCATCGAGGAGGAAGAGAACTCAGAATCGGAAGCACATTTCCACCACGGAGACGGGAATCATGAGGAATTCGACGATCATTACGACGACGGCGAGGAAGGTGGCGATGGAAACTTCGAGAATTACGACGACTTCGACGAGTCGGAGTTTAACGAGGGCGGTGAGGAGGCGCACGCGGTGGCGGATGTGGATGAGAAGGACGTGGTGGTGTTGAAGGAAGGGAATTTCAGTGACGCGATTCAGAAGAACCGGTTTGTGATGGTCGAGTTTTACGCACCGTGGTGTGGACATTGTCAGGCTTTGGCGCCGGAGTACGCGGCGGCGGCAACGGAATTGAAGGATGATGGTGTGGTTCTGGCGAAGGTGGATGCGACGGAGGAAAATGAGCTTTCGCAGGAGTATGATGTGCAAGGATTTCCGACTGTTGTTTTCTTCATTGATGGTGTTCACAAGCCTTATTCTGGGCAAAGAACCAAGTACGAATATTTTAACTGTAACTTGATTGTTGTTGTCTTAATATGTACCATATGTCTGAAATTTAGGTTTAGATGTCTGAATCCTCTGAAATTATTATGTGATTAAGATTTAATTTCTCAACTATTTTGTCTTCTGCAGGGAAGCTATAGTGACTTGGATCAGGAAGAAGACTGGTCCTGGAGTTGCTAACATCAGCACTGTTGAGGAAGCTCAGAAAATATTGGATTCTGAAAGCAAAGTCGTTTTGGGTTTTCTCAACTCCTTGGTGGTATGGTCTTGTTGGCTTTACTTAGTATCTTGACGTTTACGCGATCTGCATTGTGCAAATCTTGTTGTAGCATGAATCCAGGAGTTATTTATTGTTTATCCATTATGATTGCTAATACTTTGTTTACGGCAGGGTCCTGAGAGTGAGGAGCTTGCTGGAGCTTCTAGACTTGAGGATGATGTGAACTTTTACCAGACAGTGAATGCTGATGTTGCAACACTTTTCCACTTGGATAAAGATGCAAAGCGCCCTGCTGTGGTCATGGTGAAGAAGGATGGCGAGAAGTTGAGCCATTTCGGTAACTGCTATTCAATTAATTTCGGAGCTTGGGTTAGTTAGCATCCAAGCAGTAGTAATGTGTACAAATCTTTGCAGATGGTAACTATAGCAAATCTGAAATAGCTGAGTTTGCATTTGCCAACAAACTTCCTTTGGTCACAATTTTCACTAGGGAAAGTGCCTCGCAGATATTTGAAAGTGTTATCAAGAAGCAGGTACTTTGATTGTTCAATTTTCTCTCCATTGCGATTATAAGAATATAAGTAAACTTGGCTGAGATGGAGATGTGCCGGCAATGTTTGTTGACTATGTTTCCTTCTGTTTCTGTATGTTCATTCAGATATTGTTATTTGCAACTAAAAAGGATTCTGAGAAAGTTCTTCCAGTTTTTGAACAAGCGGCAAAGCTTTTCAAGGGAAAGGTACCATCAATGTTTTATACCCCAAACAGCTGGATATATCTCTCTTTTCACAGATGCTGTTTTTTCTTCCAGCTATCTGAGTGTGTAGATCTACTTCTTTGCTGCTAATAAGTTTCGTTTCTCTCGATGGTAGCTTATTTTTGTATATGTTGAATCGGATAATGAAGATGTTGGGAAGCCAGTTTCAGAATATTTTGGAGTTACTGGTGATGCTCCAAAGGTATTCTTCTAGCTTTTTCAAATTTTACTGTGTACTATGACATCAGTAAGAACTGATTATAATGCAATTTTTTCGTTCTATCTTTTGCTCACGCGGATGCACAGGTTGTTGCATTTACTGGAAATGAGGATGGCAATAAGTTTTTCCTTGAAGGAGAAGTCACCTTGGATAACTTAAAGGTTATTGCTTTGTTCAGTCTCCTAGCTTTGCTTGAAATAGAACAACAGAAGTACATGATTATCTAAACTGTTTTATCTTCAGACGTTTGGTGAAGAATTCCTTGAAGATAAACTCAAACCTTTCTTCAAGTCGGATCCAATTCCTGAGACGGTATGTTTCTCTGAGTTTTATTGAATACCAAAGCTTATGTCTTTTCATTTGTAGCTTGATTTATCTTTGTAATGTTCAATGACACAGAATGATGGAGATGTGAAGATTGTAGTCGGGGATAACTTTGATGAGATAGTGTTGGATGAGTCCAAAGATGTACTTCTTGAGGTAACATTTCGTATGCTCCATATTCCTCTTCATGCATGAACAAGTAGTCTTATTATTTTTTTTGCTGTGGGATTTTGAATACAGCTCTACGCCCCATGGTGTGGACACTGTCAATCATTGGAGCCAACCTATAAAAAGCTTGCCAAACATCTACGAGGAGTCGATTCTATTATCATAGCTAAGATGGATGGAACTACTAACGAGCATCCTAGAGCAAAGGTATTGCATAATCAAGTTGCTGGTGCCTAATAATTTGTGTTATACGGATGATTTATGAGTTACGGGTTGAGATGACTATTTGTTTGGTGTAAATATCTGGATTCTTTTTTGCAGTCTGATGGATTTCCCACAATCCTTTTCTTCCCTGCTGGAAACAAGAGCTTTGACCCAGTAAGCCATCCATCTAAAGAAACACACATTTTTTCTCAACTGAAATTCACTTCCTCAAATGTATTATCATTGACCAATCTGAAATACGTTGCGACAGATTACATTTGAAGGTGAACGCACGGTAGTTGAGTTCTATAAATTCCTCAAAAAGAATGCTGCAATCCCCTTCAAGCTCCAGAGGCCTACTTCTTCCAAAAAAGTTGAAGAAACAACCACCACCGGTGCAGCGGAAGAAGAAAAGACCAGCAGCGACTTGAAAGATGAACTATGAGAATCTCCTCTTGCGGTAAACCATAAGTTTAAATTAGTTCTATATAGAGGAAGATGAAGTTGTACGCTCAGATAGACTAAAGGGATTATTTTATACTCTGTATGTTTACAATTTTTTGTCGTTCTCGTTGCTGAAAGTTTTCCCAACTCTCAATTTATGATCCTCTTCCAAAAGTTTCTTCATGTTAGGGCATCCGAAGTAACAAAGCAATGAGCAATGAGCAATAAGCAAAAATATCATTTTTTTTATAAAAGTCGTGTAGCAATGCAGAGCAAAAAGCAATGAGCGAAAATGGCTTTTTGCTCTATATATTTCAATGCAGCAAGAGAGCAAAGAGCTAAGAGCAAAATGCAACATTTTTATATATAGTCAAAATGCAACATTTTCTTTCATAAATACGCAGCCATCCAAAATTATCACTTCTATTATTTCATCTTTTGTTTTGCCCCAAGATTCTTTAATTTTTTTTATTTTTTTATTTTTTATTTTTTTATTTTTTCTGTACATCTAACGTTCATTTTTTGACATTTCTAATTTTTAGTTCTTTCAAAACCAACAAAATATAATTTACTTTTGTTTTTCTTCATAAATATATGTGGAGCCCATTTATTGCTTTTCTATCCCACACCCTCTCTATTATTACTCACCTATCAAGCATCGCTTATTGCTCTTTTTTTTGCTCCATTGCTGCGTGAGAGCAATAAGTAATAAAGTCTCTTTATTATTGATTATTGCTCTCATTGCTGGAGATGCCCTTAGGAGAATAATTTACGTTTATTTTTTTATGTGCATTCTCCTTGCAGAGATTTTTCTTATTACATCCTCGCTGAGTTTTTTCAATGTAATTATTATTTTGCAGGCAACTGAACGTATAATGTGTTTTTCAATGAACTTCACAAGTCAACCAACTCTGCACATCAAGCTTTTCATAAGTATTAACTTAAGAAGGCCAATGTAATTTTACAAGTACACAAGAGTATCTACTAGGAGAAAATTACAAGCTTAAGCTAGCAAGTAAAATGTAATGAAACACCAAGTAAAAATTAGACGTTTAAACAATGTTTTTTACTATAAAAAACAATGACTTTTAATAGTAGTGCATGAAGTTATATCGTTTCTCCTAGAGTTGAATTTGTTACCAAGGGATTAAGGTGTATATTGACTCTTATACTTGTTAATTGACATGTATAATAAATGTTTATAGCAATATTATTGATGGAAAGGAATATGATCAATCCAATAAAATATTTGAGAAGTGTCCAACACGGACAACAGGTAGAAGAGATCAAATGCATTAAGAAAGGGTGCAAATAAGTTATAATTTAACAGAAAGAAGAGATCAACAAGATCCAATTATGTCAATTTACCTAGAAAATGTTCCCTTCAAACAAAACAAAAACAGGTCACCGGCAGAAGCAACGTCTGAGTTTCGGATAATTGTAGTAAAGATATGTGTTCATGTACTCGATAACTTAGAAGATCTTGCCAACTAAACTAATCCTACTTACCTCTCCAGGAGCATCACCATTTCACAGTGAGGAGTATGGGGGAACAGATCCACAGCTGTTGTTTTAACTGGATGGAAAGGCTCAGACTCGGGCATAGACTTGGCTCTGTGCCGTGCCAATCCAGCACTACTCATGTTCCTCCACCTTCCATTGTTCTTATGCCCTTTCTCTGTTTTACCACAAGATGGCGTGCATAGCTCGATCGCATTTGCTACTAAACTTTCGGGATTGCAAGAGATGTACCTGAAAATAACAACCAAAATTATGATGAACATGTGGTGTAATGTAGATATATTTTTCCCAATTTTGACAAGGAAATACACCACTTACACAAGCCTCCTTAAGAAAGAATGCGTTCTCAAAGTTTTGATGACCTGCATACAGATCAAAAAAGAAGAATTTATGTCAATATTCTACCTACATTATATATAAAAGTTTATCCAACAAACAGTAAGAGAAATTTGTTCAGGTACAAAATGAGAAAGATACTCACCGTTGGATGAAGTCCTCCACGAGGAGGATCAACAATAGCAACAATATTCTTGAAAATTTTCTTTGCCGCAGGTTCACCTCCTGTACAACTGTGAATACTTCCTTTCAGTTGGTCTTTCCCATCAGTCTTTAGGCTTTCAGATAGACTTTTGCCATTTTCTTGCTCTTGGCCAGGACTCTCTTCAGAATTTACTGTCCCATTAGTTGCCATGTCTTGTCTTTCTACTGTTAGAGCTTCCTGTTCATGCTTTTCAGAATCAGCTGAAACTTCCTCACCCTTTGTAGGTTCACTAAAGTACTCCTTCAGTAAAGACCCCATTGCATTTTCTGCCTGTACAAATAAAAGTGTGGTTCTTCAATTAGAATAATCTAACTTGAGAATCCAGACTGAAAATCCATCAATCACATCGTTGCATCACAGTGATGGTTCACTACTAGCCATTATATGCCAATTCATACAAAAATCATTTTAAGAGCATACTAAAACCTCTCCTGTACTTGTTAGATTAGCACATACTCTTAATGATGCATCTTATTATTACTCGATTCTAAAGGAATTGACCTCAGAACAACTTTGATTCTCAAGGTATTGAACTCGCACCAACTTAATTGCATTTAACACGAGCAGCAGCAGATCATGAAATCTGATATATAAAATGATAAGCAGTGATCTTAAAATGGAATTCCTATTACCTTAGCACATATGAATCTGCAGTTCTTAATTCCATTAATTTCCGCATTCCTTTGAGCATCTGAAACTGCAGAAGCATTCATCTCAATTCCAACAACCTGATCATATGGCAAACCGATTCAACCAATGTTTATCAAAGTCAGAATGATTCTACAATGTATTTGTCACCTTAAACTTAGTGCCATTTGTAATGTAGTCTTCTGGCGAAAGTGCCAAACTCGTCCAGTATTCATTCACATAAACATTTTTTTTATCCAAAGAAATTTAACATTGATTGCCTCTTTTCATAACGAATGAGTAAATCATAAATAACAATCGCAATAGCTGATTCGTGGTTGATATGCCTGAGAATAGTTACAGGGACATTGGTCCAAATGCAGATTGATGAACTTACACGGGACCAAGTATATACTTGTGTTCAAAATAACAATATGGAGATTTGCAAGCATTACCATACCAACACGATGAGCCAAAGTAAGACCAATTGTTCCAGTCCCACAGCATACGTCGAAAAGCAAGGTGTCGGAATCAAGTCCTGCCCAGTCACCCGCAAGTGCATACAACTTTTCAGCTGCAAGGGTGTTAACCTGCAATTACAAAATATTAGATCTCAATCGAGTTTATAACATGTAGTCAAATTAGAATTTATAAGTAACACGGAGATTGTCATAAAAAGTTCATACTTGAAAAAAAGCGGTGGGTGATATAGAGAATTTGAGGTTGCTGATATAATCATGAATTCTAGTTTCCGCTGAGTTATTCCCTGGCTCATGTCCTTGAATATATTCTGGTTTTGGAATGGTTATTGAACGTAGTGGGCAATCAGCTGGAGCTGCATTTGAGATTCCAGTGTGATCCTACATGATAGTTGATACCCATCACATACCAAGTAGTTGGTTAGATGACAGTTTTTTGCTTTAATCACACTGAACAAGACTTGCGTACAAATCTACTTTCAGTCCATAGCAGGCGTACACCTGAAGTAAACGTACCTGAACTACCAAAACTGTTAGAGGTAAGGAAGGGGAGTTTTTAGTAGCTCCCTCCACAAACTCTCGTGCCATTCGCTCAAACTCATTGTTCACCGTTTCATCATCAATTCCGGTTGTGCACACCTGCAGATAATGTGCAGTGGACATTGCATGAGTAATGATGCATTGAATTACTTTAAGAGTCGCACCAAACATACAGTTTGGCAACTAATTCTTTCTTCAACAATAAGCTTCGTTCAAAATATTTAGCTTTTTTGTAGTAAATATTCGGCATTAAGACCACAGAACTTTAGTCCCATGTGAAATCACCCTAGACAAGAAATTCTGGTGGATGAAAGACCTGAACAATCAGCATAACTTCTACTATATTCACTCCAGAGTTTTCAGCCCCACTATTCTCCCTTGTAGGTCTCCTGCCTTCACGGACCTGTTCAAAATTTAGAAAACATGGGACAATTAAACATCAAAAAGCTCACAACTGTGTACCATGTTTTTACAAAGATGATATAGTGCCTCAACATATAAAAGCAAAGCAGTTTGACCGAATACTCAATCCAATTTCAAGTCTAAACACACACCGTCAATTGGCGCCAGAAACCAGTATTTTTATATCTATTCCAAAGAGCCAGACTTGATTTCTCAAGAAAATGCTGGAAGATTGAAGCATACTTGCAAGCGATTTCAGATACATTAGGGCAGCTTAATGGTTCTTCAACAGCTGTAACACCCTCCCTGAGATGAGAATTTGCTACATTTCATTAAAAGTATAATGAAATGAACTAAGAAGCCACACCTTGAAAAGAAAAGAGGCTGCAATTACCTAAAGTTCCCAATCATAAATCCCACTGTTGGCTTTTCTTGAAGAGAATATCCAACAGAAAACTCACACTTATTGCGATATCCATTTATGATTGGTGATTCAATAATACCCTCTAACTTACAAGGAAGTCCACCTGAAAATATCATCAGATCACAGAGAACAGTAAGTCGGAATTTGTCTTGTTCTGCTTCAGCATTGATACATATACTATAATAATTAATCTACCTAGTTCTCTTGATTTCGCAATCCAATCAGGAAGTGTAACACCAGTTGGGCAAGCTTTACGCCCATTTCGAGTCTGATTACACAACAATAATTGAATTTATTTCTGTTAACAATAAGTGAATCATGATAATACCTTAAGTATAAACAAAAACATGCAAACTGCTGTGTAAGCAACTACAATAGAGACGTAAGTCACTAACAAGCCTTTTTAGAGTTTGCACGACTGAATTCTTCTTAGTCTCCAGTTGTTCACTGTATGTTAAATGAGCAAGCGGAGTCACAGCATCCCTAGCACTTCTTGCTTTCGTATTTGATTCATCAGGAGTTGAACTATCATTCTCATCATCACCCTCCATTGAACCCTCTGAAGACACAGAGTTCTTCTGGGCGCTCGGTTTCTTTTCAAATGTTCTTGGAAGAACATTAGCCACTTTCAAAGTTTTGTTCCCAACAGCTTTCCCATCTAACACCTATAATGTTAGGCTTCCACATCACTACACATTTCAATGGAATTCGGACATATGATTTGCAGCTAAAAAAACATACAGACCTTCAGAGCAGATGCCATTTGTTCAGCGTCTTCAAAGCTTAAGAAAGCCACCATCATACCCTTCTTTTTCTTAGCATACTTGAATTGAACTTCCTATCAATGAAAAAAAAATGATGACTTTACATTACAGTTAGTAGGTAGCAAAATTTCAAATGAGGAAGCCTCAAACGAAGATCAAATTTACAATCACCTGCTGATTGAGAAAGTCCTTCAAATTATCAGAACTCCACTTCCTAGGCAAATGCACCAAGCATTTCCTAAGCTCAGGATCAGCACCATCCTCATCATCCCCAAATGCTTCAGTCATGGCCACACTCTCATCCACTTCATCCACAGCCTCCACCTTATTCCCATCCTCCGCATTCATCATCTTCTTCGCCCTCTCCGACGTGGGATCCCAAGTGTTATCAGGCCTTGGTCGGAGCTCCTCCTCATTATGCGCAAACCTACACCCCTCCCCATGGCTACAGTTCCCAGACTTTCCTCTGAAATACGAACACATACTAGTCTTCCATAGCGGATGACGAGCATGAGCGCCGCCGTTCTCCTCCTCAGCAGTTTCGTCACGCTTCCGCTTCTCCCCTAATCCACCATTCCCCGTGGACTTCTCCTCGCCGCCGATCTTCTCCTCCGAAGCTACTGGCTCATTCCTCTCCGTCACTACCTCGGTCGCATCTCCACCGTTCATGGCGGCAACGGCGGCTGCGTCTAGGTTTGATGCCTCCATCGAAACTCCAAAATCCTCTCAGACGAGCGAGCCTTGTCGGCCAAGTACAAAGCGGTTTAAATAAATTCCAATACGGTTCATTATCTTAATCGATTCAATTATTTGCGGTTCAACCAGTTGAGATGAAAGATGTAGTTTGAGCCTTGACCTTGAGGAGAGAGCATCTGAGTTGTGAAGATGGTGTGGTCATCATTGTCCACAATGCCAACTTGAGCCAGCTACAGCTTGCAGATAATAGTGCTGATTTGAAAGTTCCAAGGAATTTTTAAGGGACACTGAATGATCATCTGCCCTGTAGTAATGTGGGATCCACTACTCTATGAAACCTGCCCAGTTGATAAAATTCTCAAGATGGAATGACATTTTAGATAAGGTTTGATGCTTCAACAGCCTGTTAGAGATGGTGCAGGAATCAGAGCATAAAATGGCAATGAAATCACCTCATAGTATTCGAAGCAATCAGAAAACACAACCACCAACAACTTTATTATCAATGGGAAAGGTTTGGTAAGTAAAACAACGAAATGGGATAAAGGCAATTGTAAAGAGGTTTTGAAGAAGTCATAAGTGTATGATCTTCTGGTCAGAATCTCCTATACTGCTACTTCTGATTCTGTCTTCTAATTTGGCATGGAGTCAGACTCTCTCTATATTTAACCCAATGTGGGTTATATGGAAATTGATCAATGATCCTAATTTGGAAGATGATTACCTTGACGCCATGTTTAGAGAGTAAGTCCGCCGCGATGGAGAAGCACCTATGGTTCACAAACATTTAAATTGTTTCAACTTCAACATCCCATGACAGCACAGTTGTACACGAAAACACCAACATGTTCCTTAACTCCAAGCACCTTCCAATCCAATTCTCCGCTGCTCACCCAGGAGTCAGGATGCCAAGAGTTTAGCACAACTGCTTCACCTTCTGGACCCCTTTGTCCCCCAACAACAATAAGTTTATCTCCACAAGCTTTGAAAGCCAATCCCCAGCCCTTGGAAGAATCAGCCTTGATAGGAAGTCTACCCAAGACCATCCAGGTGTTGTCTTGTTTATTGTACCTCTTCACCATGTTAGTCGTATGTTCAACAGAATAGAGCTGATCATTAACAACCGCAACAAGAGGAGGAGCTTGAGTTGCGATGTTGACATTTGGATACATTCCCTCAATCTTGCGCCATTTCCTAGTTTCAAGGTCATACTCCTCTCCACAAGCTAACGCAACAGCAGAAGTAGTCATTCCACCAATCACATAAAACTTCCCATCCATAAAGAAGCCAGAGCATAATCTGCGTGGAGTGTGCATGTTTGGTAACATTTCCCACGTGCCGGCTGAAGAATCATACAGCTCAGCTGATTTTAATATGTTTCCTTTCTTATCACTGCCACCCGCTACAATAGCCATTGACCCAAGACTGCTAGATCCAAACAAACATCGCTGTACATTCATCCCTCCACATTTTACCCAATTAGTATTGCTCAGACTATATTTCCACACAACAAGATCGAGCACTTCCCTCCCGAAAACTAGCAATTCAGTTCCTACAGCTAATGACTCCTTATCGGCAAGGTTAAAGCAATCATCACAAGGTATCTTTGGTAACTTCATCCACCTTTTATTTGTCGGATCAAATGCATCCCAACCTTTCAGGTCAAAATTCAAGTACACCCAATGTTCCACAATCCCCATTTTCTTCCTCAGCTCAAACAAAGACCTACTCTTAATCACCTTATTAAAACTCCAATTAAGACACGCCAATGAATAATAATCTAATCTACTTGCCCAAGCAAGGCAGTTCAGAGCCACATCATCATTAAGGCCAGGGAGAAGAGAATCACTTGGTCTCTGCTTGCATAGACCATCATACACTCCTCGCACCCTTTTCATATCTTCCGAAGCATACACCAATCCTCCCTTCACCTCAGATGAATTATATAAACACAGTTCTTCATTCATGTCAGCCTTTTCCACACCCATATCCTGATACCTGATGTATATACTCAAATTTACAACACTTTCAACTCCTAAATAATTAACACCAACTACTGCATAAGAAATAAGAATCCAACCTCAGTCTCAACCTCCTTCCAATCACTCCACTTCTTCAATCAACCAATCAACAATTTTCAAAACTCCAATATTCTGAAAAATCAACGATTCTCCAGAGTAGGCTATCAAGCTTCCTACGCACACAAAACAACCATGTCAGATTGTCAGAATCCGCAGTTCAGGTAGCACGAACAAGATCGTCTTGTCAAGAAACCTAAAACCACCGCATCGGGAGTGTAAGCCAGGTCAGAAAGATAGCGCACGGCGAAATGATCGGAATTACCTGAAATGATAGCTTCCGATTACGCAGAACGATTTCTCTCATTTCCGCCTCTCGACACAATTCAGGCTCCGATCTTAGACTGCATAGACTTCGTCACCGCCAGAAAATCGCCCGCCGAATCAAGAATATTGCCGAAACCGATCGATTGACAGCACGAAGAGAGAGAAACAGAGAAAGCGGTGGATTCCCAAGCGCAGAGTCCAGCTTGTGAAAGTGATGGGCGGAATTATAAATAGAGAGACTTCAAATATTTTCAAAACGATCACTATAGTTTCTCTCTTTTACACTCAGTTGGTTCACAAATTTGCACTTGAGCCACTGAAGTTCTTTTATCATAGAACAAAAGTTTCCATTATGGAAGGACGAAGGAGGTTCTGACTCCTGAGAGCAGCTCAGAGACCTAGCAATATTTGAAGATATATATTTGCAAGAATACATAAGAATCATAGAATGAGATTCAAGAAAAAGAAAATCCTTGGGTTTTGTCTGGCCGTTACAAGCTGGGATTGGAGTTAGTTTGACCGTTGTGACGCAGCTCGTCTGCCTGGTTGCTGTGACCGTTGTGGTGCAGCTCGTTAGCCAAATCGCTTGGCTTATTACGATTCAGCTGGTGATTGGCCTGGTCGCTTTGCTTGCACCAGCAGATGTAGTTTGGAATGGGACCATCTTCGCTGACAACCCATGGATGCTCCGCTACATCTTTTAGTGTCAGCCTCTTGTTTGGATCTGTGAGTACATGCGTTTGTTAGACAGGAGTCGGTGAGGATATTGATAGGTACAAATTACAATGTAGCAGTAACAGGTACTGAGTTGAACGAAGAAAAAAAACAGTGACAATATTCACCAAGGGCGTCGCTAACCTTTGCATAGGAGTCCTTCGATCAGGTTCTTCAGATGCGGGTCGAGATTGTCTCGGAGCACAAGAGGATTGTTTACAATCTGGATGCCGAAAGAAGTACTTAGACAAAGAAAACTGCAAGCTCGGATCCAATCGAAGAAAAAGTGGATATGGGGATTGAATATGCACTTAATTGGTAAACCTTATCATAAGTATCATGTAGTGAGTCTCCGAGGAATGGATATTGACCCATTATCATACAATACAAGGTGACTCCTACAGCCCATATATCCGCTGCCTTGCCATGATATATTAACCCTGAAAATGAATCAGATCAAGATATGAAATTATGTGGCAGCAAAAAAAAACTATGTATGAAGCTGAGCAGTTTGAAAGTAACTGCCTACCTAGACAACACTCAGGTGCAGTAAAAACTGGAGTTCCAGGAGAACGGCGGAGCTCATCTCTATCATCCTCAAACACCTGGCTAACACTGAAATCCCCTATCTTCACTGTGCCGGTGCTTGAAACCAAAAGATTGTCCGGTTTGATGTCACCGTGCACTATGTTCTGTACAAATTAATATAGGGAATTATATTGAGTAAATAGTGGATGGGAAGCCAATCGACATCATGAGATATGATTCTACAAATGGAAATATCGTACATGAGCATGTAGGTACATAAGTCCGGCAACTATATCTCGCAGATACTTTCTTGCTGTGTTTTCGTCTAAGCTGCATGCAGGGCCAGTCCCCTCGCACACCCATTTGCTTTCCACGTATTCAAGAACTAGAAGTAAAAAAAAGCATCTAATCAAGTAAAGGTTAAACTGGCTGCTCATGTCATATTACAAAAGATACATTTGGCAGATTAAAAGAAATCCGCTCACGTTTACTTGTCGACTTATTAGGAAAAGGGAGAACGGGGTTACTCAAATATATAAAGCTTAGGAAAGGAGGCAAAAATATTACCCATGTAGAAGTTATCAGAACTTGGATCATCAATGACCTCAACAAGATTGACGATATTTGGGTGCCTCAACGTTTTCATAATCAATACCTGCGATAGACACGGAAAATAAGCCACTAAGGTTAGAGCTTTCACCATTAATAGCCCATACAAATAATCTCCAATGTAATAAGCAGGTTTATCACAGAGATTTAGAAACGCACTTCACGCAGAACGTCAGTCATGGCAGTCTCGGATGGGGAAATTCGCACCTTTGACAGGTGGGATTTATGAAAACTCTAGAAAATGAAAACAAACAAATTAGACATACTCTATTTTATCGACACTGAAAGTTAAATAACGGAAGTCAGTTAATATTTTTTTTAAATCCCTGAACAAAAATAACTCCTACCTTTATCGCGTAGTACTTCCCATCTAAACGGCTTCGGTATAATACCTGTCAATTCACACAATATTTGAGAACTAACTTACCGGTAAACGAACATGCTAAATATGTTTATAAAATGAGTTTACAGTAATGAATCTTACCACTTTCCCGTAACTGCCAGCACCAATCTTGTCCTCCCGGACATACTCATTCACCATCTTATTTCCATTTTCATCCTAAAAAATACACTAACATGAATGATGAGAAGATATAGGAATAAAATAGAAAGAATTGAATACCAAAACCAAAGTGAGCAGAGTATATAAAATAGATTCGTCTAGTGCCAAAAGATTAACTAAAAGCATTTACCTCTGCTCTAACAACTGTGTGAGCTTCTCTGACAGGAATGTCCCGACAGATCAGCCCATTCTGGATTCTAAGTTTGACAACTTCTTCAGAGCGTTTGGCACGACTACGCATCTCCTCATCATCGCCATGCATTGGGTTGGTGGTCTCTCCGTTATAGGAACACATATCATTATTATCACTAAAACAACTCTCATGATCGTCGTCATCTTCACCTATATCCAGCAACAACTCATGTGAAAGGTCTTTGTTTACAATAGGATAAGGTCTCACAATCCTCTTCGGCTTCCTTGTGAAACCGAAACACTCACAGCAGATTGGTGTAACGTATGAAAAGCTTTTACTAATCATGGACGACAATTTGGAACACGCCATCATATGCTCCAACAACACACAGTCAGAACCTGTAAATGTAGAGAATATGAAGCATGAACTAATAATGTCTGACTGACCAGTAATGATAATGACAACTGGTGATTGTAAACTTCAACAAACCCTAAATGCTCGATTTAAGTGGGACGGTGAACTACAAACCTTCAACAGATATAATCAATCTACGAGGCTCGCGCCTTATCGAGCTTTGCTATTCCAAAGGATGCCACTCTGAAACATGTAGGAAACAGGTAGCGAACCCGACAAAGCTATAAATCAACGCCAACATTGCGAAAGCTCCAGCAGAAAGCGACTAGTCAGCTGTCACTAGCCCCACGAGCAGATAGAATCTGGGATACACATTCGAAAACCAAACATTTCAGTAAAACAGAAACATATCCATATGGTTCAGACAACACTAGAACAAAATCAAAATCTGTATCCTAACAACAATAAGACACCTCACTGATAACATCAAACACGAACCACAAAATCATTCTGCAAAACGTCAATCAAACACCACAACAACAACAACAATGACCGGTTACAAAGATTCGATCTTTTACCTAACCAATCGTCGAAAGAAGAAGCCTTTGGATCCGTAACCAGACGACCAATTCGATTAATGGATGACGATCAAATTTCAAACCCTAATTCGACACCAGGAACAAAAATCACAACAACAAGCTCTAACAAAAATGGACAGGAGCAAAACCCAACTCGGAAACCTAAAATTAAAAAACCCCAGATCACGCGAAAACGGAAACAATTTAGCTCGTCAGAAGACGTGCCGGAAAATGAGGAGATGCGCGATGATGAAGAGTGAGTTGTCAACTCGAATTCTTGTTTTTAACTCTTCATCACGATTCACGACTCGCTTTGGTTGTTTTTCATCCTTCAGTTTAACTAAACAATATCAACAAAATCAAAACGTTGTAGTTTTGTCAGAATTACTTATTGGGCCGGGTTTTATAGATTTGATATCTGGCCCAGTTAAGAGTGAGGGTGTTGGGCAGTAGAGCGCGAAGCAGCGAGCGCCATAGAAAAATCTCGGCACGAATCGCAGGCATCTTCGTCGTCGCATTTCGCCGTAGAATCGTCGCCTATAATGGCCGTCGGCGTTCTCGCTCTGCAAGGATCATTCAACGAGCACATAGCTGGTTTTCATCCATCTTTTCCGCATCTTTGTGTTATTGATTTTTGTTGTTTGTGGTTGTTGTGGTGATTGGTTGGCAGCGTTGAGGAGGCTTGGCGTTATTGGAGTGGAGGTGCGGAAGCCGGAGCAACTTGATAGTGTGGATTCTCTTATTATACCTGGAGGAGAGAGCACCACCATGGCCAAGCTGGCTGAGTATCATAATCTGGTTAGCATCTAAAAAATTCACGTATATTTTTTATTTGAATTTTGAATTGGAAATAGGCCAATTGGCATGTTTGGATTGTCAGGTCCTTTAGTGGAATTGAAATGCATTCTGATTAAGGTTTATATTTATATTATATGCTCACTGCTCAGTAACCACTCCCCTGAGGTCTAGTGTAGCATTTCTTGAATGTGATTTTTGGAAAATAGTCAAATAGATGTTCATTGTGGGAGGCAGAATTTTTATGATAAGCCAATTGTAATGATAGGTTTAGTCAACACGCGAGGAGCGGCAAACTAACTGAAACGTGGGATTATTTTGTATCAGGACAATATGATAACATATGGTGGGGAGGACTGTCGTCTCTCTCTTCTTTTTAATTGTTTGCTTTGTATGTCTGTGATCATTAACGCTCAGTTTGGCTTTTCGTTTGTTTTTCAGTTTCCTGCATTGAGAGAATTTGTTAAATTGGGAAAGCCGGTCTCGGGGACATGTGCTGGACTTATATTTTTGGCGAACAAAGCCTATGGTGAGCTTTCACATTCCTTTCTTACTGCTCACTTGTCCAAAATATTGCTTGCTTGCTTAGCTGTGTTGGGTTTTCTTTGTTAGGACAGAAGGATGGAGGACAGGAGCTTGTTGGGGGCTTGGAATGTACTGTTCATCGAAATTTTTTTGGCAGTCAGGTAGCTATCATGCAACTATTCCTCGTAGTTGGCATGTACTTTTGACTTTAGTCTGTTTCTGTGCATAAAATACGTGCTGAAGATGAACCTTTTTGGTCTGTTGATATGGTATTGAAGCATCAGTTAATCTCACCTCAAATTCTTTTGTCAGCTTCAAACCTTCGAGACTGAACTTGTAGTGCCTGAGATTGCATCGAAAGAGGGTGGTCCTGAAATTTTTCGAGGGGTTTTCATTCGGGCTCCTGGAGTTCTTGAAGTCGGGCCTGAAGTTGAAGTGCTTGCTGACCATCCTGTCCCTGCAAATAATTGATCTGTGTGCGATCAGGTTAGCTACTTTCCAGTCCTTGGGGCGTTTATATTTGATCTGTGTGCTCATTTATTGTCATTATCTAACTGGCATTCTTGTCTTTAAGTTTCTGAATCATAGTCTCGCTCTATCATTTAAAAAAGTAGTTTCAAGTTTGTGCATCTTTAGATTTTTCTACATAAATCTTTGAAGCTTGAAGGCTGCAGTTGGTTATTGCAACGTGCTAGCAACTTGCAGTTGGGATGTTTCATTTACTTCATTTCGCTCATGATCAATTATTGATCCCAAGTACTATACTATACCACTCCTTGCCAACTTTTTATTACCATTGTGTGATGTCTCTACAGGGAGGTTCAGCCGCAACCCGTAAAGTAATCATTGCTGTCAGGCAAAATAACATACTCGGAACAACTCTCCACCAGGAACTAACTGCAGACACTCGCTGGTACTGTGCATCATAGACGTTATTTTTCCTGACTAATCTCAGTTGGCTGTTGTTGTTTACCGTCCGTTTCCATTGGCCAGGCACAGCTACTTCTTAAAAATGGCCAGCCAACTAGTGGAAGGGTCTTCCACAGCCATCACAACCTTCACAGCAACCCATACAGTATTTATTCAACTGCCTAAAATCGATATGCCCATATATCTGCCATGGTAATCAAAATCATTTCAAGGATTTCAATTCATTCTGCAAACAACATTCCTCCTCTGGCTTCCTATGTTTCTTCATTTCAATCTCTTGTTGGTTGAAGTACCGTACCAACCAGCTCAACTGGCTAGCAGTCAGCCTTTTCTTCTTTGCACAACACATGCTGTAGCTTGTACATACATGTAAATGTATATATTCATTTTTTTTAAAATTTTTGTTTAAAATATATAATAATTCTATGTTAGACTGGAATAGAATTTTCTAATATACATTTTCATTTTTATTTTGTATTATATTCTCTCTAATGTTAATATCTATAATACTTTTCGTCCCTCAAATTTTACTACTGCATAATGCTTGTAATTGTTCTACAAATTTTTAGTTTCATCCCTCAACTTGATGAAACATGTTTTAGCAATATTGCAACGAAATACTGTGTTTTAGCAACGCAGTTATACACTATTCACAAGCAAAACTCTGCATGGATACAAGCAGGCCTTACACCTTACACTTTACTCCTCAACTTGCCCTTTTATCAAACGAGAAATCCTTTGAACTAATCTCAACATCAATGGCGCATTCCACAGGTACCATCGCACGTCGATCGCGATCCTCATCCTCCAAATAAGCTTGCAGTTCACCGTAATGCTTCGCATTAGACCCTTCTCCATCTAGAAAATGGCGCGATGGAGGACCAGAGGCATCAGTTATCTCCCAATTACTATTCTCAGTAGCTTCAGACAACGATGTGCGCGGCGAAGCATTGCGTACATCGGATGCCTCACTGCGATAGTGGCGGAGGAGGTGGACAGGGGAGAGGCTGCCATCGGTAGGAGTAGGAGTGCATGGCCGAGAAGATGTTTGTGTTCTGAGGCTTGAGGATTTCCGGGATTGCTTCAGCTTCAAGTTTCTCTTGGCTGATTTATGCCACTTCTTGATGGCAAATGCAACTCGTTCGTCGAATACCGTCGCCTTCATGCTCGATCCCATCTAGTTCAAATAAATAATTTTTTGAATCAGATGTAAAACTCAAGCTAGAATTAATTAGTACTGAAATACAAAGATTTATTGATTTGAAAAATTCTGAAAAGTCAGTATAGTTCGAGTGTTACTTGAGTGACTAGCGCGTAAAGTGGCAGAGTGACATAGCTACACAGGAACTGAATCAGCAACCTGCGAGAAAACGCGGCAGAGGAAATTAGTTGCAGTCATTCTACTGTGATCTGCTGCTTGATGATTGATGATACTTACCCCATTGCTATTCTGATGGCAATGTCTTCTTTGTGTTTGTGGAAACAGGACTGGAATCCGAACTCCCACTGAAACATACAATTTAGACCGTCGGAAGACTTGAGTCTAATCAAAATTGAGTGTGGTATATGGGGTAAATTCTTACCCATGTCCAGAAGAAGAAAGCTACCTGAAATGCGTTCTGAAAAAAGGTGTTACAAAAACAAGCAAATGTGGTGTCAAACATATGATTGACATTAAAGAACCGTAGCTAAATATTCAAAGTTATGTCGCTAAAGGATGCAATTCGTAGCTAAATCTATAAATTTAGTCGCTAAAACGTTACAAACAACTTGAATGTTTTAACTGGCAGAAAAAGTCCTAGGGTTAAAGGGTACAAGTCCAATGAAGCATACCTGAAACAAAACGAAGTTAATAAGGTAGATGAGGAGTCTAGGGCAGTTGAACCAGAACAGATTGTCACTCGGCTCGACAATGGGAACTCCCTGGATCACTTGTCCGCCTCTCTCTTGTATCCTTAGTCCCATTCTGGTTATGATCACTTGGAGCTTGGTCCCAACCACCAGTATCACCTGCCCGATCAGCCCCATCGTGTTACGACAATCGCAAATGACATAAGTAATTATAGTTCAGGTTTCGGGTACGTACGATGAACGGAATGAATGGCAGCCAGAAGTATGAGTACAATCCTGATCAAGCATAAGAAAATTACCAAATTTTTACTACAAAAAAAAGGACCTCTGATTTAAAATCTTTGGGGAAATGGCGACGAATGATCAGACGGCTTTTTGGCTTACCATGAGTATTGAAAAGTATGAATAGTATGGCAAGGAACCAAATTGGAGGACTATAGAGTAAGAAACATGAAAGAAACGTTACTACTGAATTAGACATGTTAAAGGTTTTGGGTTTAGGAATTATTTGAAGTTTTCGGTCGCGTCGAATCACCTGATTCCGACGACGATCTTGAAATCTTCCTCTAGTGACCGATTGATATACCGTTGGAAATCAAACTTGGTTTGGCTTTCTGGCGCCAAATGAGCCTACAGAAACAAGTGTTCAAACAAACTTTCAAAAGGCAACAAAAAAAATTAGGTGAAGCAGAACGACACCGTTTTTAAAGTTTTGTCAACCTACCAAAATGAAGCCATGCCTTAACGTCAGGTAATCGACTTTCGGGACTGATCTAACAAACTGTCTGACGAAGCAGACCTGAAAATAGAGCAGGACAAGCCAACTTTGTTAGGCAACACGTACGAAACGACGTCGTGAATGAGTACCAATTCAATAGGAATTGTTCATCAGAGGGCGACAAGTCAAGCAAATGCAACTTGAATTCGACAGTTGCGTAGTTAAATTGGTCTAATAAATGCAAAGAGTGATCAGACATGGCGGCTTAATTCATCAAACTAGAAATAAAGTTCAACAGGGGGGAATTCCGGTATGAGACTTAAGCGAATTTTGTCGCGACGAGTTTGTATATAGACTTACTATCCAAATTAGTAGCGGCGTCTCGCTCCACGTGTTTAAGTGTCTTCTTCCGAACGTCGTGTCTCTCATAAATCTAAATCTTTTGGAATCTACGAGAAAAAAACAAACAAACTATAGTATTCATAATTAAATTGAACTGAACTGAATCGTATGCTGATAGTTTAATGTTGATCGTGTGGAAAATAAGACCGACCATAAGTAATTTGGTACTCCAATGACCTTGTTTCTTTTTCCCAATGCTTCCATTTCCTCATCTGAAATATTCAAAATCGATCTAATTCGGTAATCGAGATGATGAACAATAAATCGTAGAGTGATAGTTTTTAGGATAAAACTCACCTTGAGTCTGCCCAATGCCATTGTCAAAATGCAGTACAGAATATGAAACACAGCCAGGAAGAATATGAAAATATGTAGTTGATGCAATCCCTCCGTCGATATAAACGGAACTTTCCCCTAAAAGAATCACACATTTCACAAATTCATACAATGACAATTTCCTAGATATGTATAAAGATGTTTTCACTTTTCAGACCCCAAAAATAACAACCTTAGAGGCACATTTTCCGGATTCATCAGAAGCCAGAATTCGCCTAAGGCTTTGGCCAGAACTGGAAATTGCAGATAAAAGTCTCCTGCGATTATTTGATTCTTTGTCCGAATCAGACTCTTCATTTTTTCGATCTTCTTGCTTACTGCACGGATGCCATGAACGTGCGGCACTGGCAGGTATGCATATGTTTGAGATCAAGCCTTGTCCGACAGTCAGAAGTAGTGATATGAATCCCAGTAGCATAAGCTCTGCATCACAAAATTGTCACTCCGAAAAAAAAAACCGACCAAAAAATATCTAAATTAAATAATAATTGTTGGATGAAAATGTGTGTACCTGATTTGATTTTTTCCAGAGATTCAAACAATGCTTTCTTATGCTTCTTCTTCAGCCACTGGAGATTAACCGAAAATTAGCCCCTAGTTCGAAGTTCTAACACTAAAAAAAACATTTAACAAAAATTTGGAGACAAGTTATAGAATGTAGGTACCTTCCCGGCGAGATGGATCAAGTGTTCGATGACGATGGATGTCACAACGAGCACGAAGCAGACTGCGGCGACCGCCCAAGTCGGGGTGTGCTCAAGAGTTCTCTTATTGCTGTTTCCACCAGCCATGTATGCCAATTTCCCTTTCTCCTTATTTTTTTATGTTGTAGGCTATATATAAGGTGATGGATATATGTGTATTTGTATAAGCTTATTATTATTATTTTTTAATTACAATTCTGTATAAGCTTCTTTTTTTTGAGTGGGTGTATAAGCTTATTGACTTATGTATTTTGGGAGGTCATGGAGTCTGTACGTCCTCGTGGAAAAATGGAGCCAGCCAAGTTGTTTACAAATTAAATGATGAGAACATGTTCACGTTTTAATGCAAAGGGATATTTTGCACTTGTGGCGACTCTGACCACATACTTTGAGATAGTCGATATTCTAATCTTTTGATTAAGACTGTGACCGCTAGACCACTATCCTTATGTAGTTGCTTGTTGAAATATATGGAGGGCAAGTGTTGAATTTCAATCGAGACACATTAATTGGTAATTGAAAATGTATGTAATATTTTTGTGCATTTTGGGCAATGACAACCTGGATATGGAGTTGAGACGCGTTTGCTGGTTGAAAATAATGAATGTAGGGTTTGGCTTTGGCTATGCTTATATGGAATGAACGAGTGGGGTGGGTTTTGGCTAGAATGGATGATAAAGCTAGAATGGTTTCTTGTTATGGAACAAAAGCATGGCGAAGTTTGCTTTCAAGGTGTGGCTAAAGTGTTCATAACTTCACACATAATTCCTTTTGTCTGTTCAAATGAGAAGTTAATGATAAATGATCAAAAAAAAACATGGAGATTATAAGAAATAAATTTAATTAAAAAGAGGGGCATTCCGAGAATTGAACTCGGGACCTCTCGCACCCTAAGCGAGAATCATACCACTAGACCAAATGCCCACTTTTGTTCTGAACATGAAATATAAAACTTAATCAAAAAACACAATCAAGGTCTTTTGCCAGCGTGAGCCTAGTGGTAGTACTCCCTCCGTCCCACTTTGTTTGTCCAAAAGGACAGTGGGCACGGGAATTAAGAAAAAGTAAATAAATGACAATGAGAGAGGAAAAGTGGAGGAGATTGTATGTGGAGGTGGGTCCCGTACAGTAAATAAATGATAATGAGAGAGGAAAGTGAAGGAAAGTACAATTTTTTTAATAAAAATAATTTTTTTAGTAGGAAAGAGATTGTATATAAAAGGAAAATGGACAAACATTAGGGGACGTCCAAAAAGGAAAGTGGACAAACATTGAGGGACAGAGGGATTAATAGACTGATAGTCGCGTCTTTGACGTAGGACGCAGCATTAACATACACAGACAAGTTGTGCCTATTAAATATGTTGTTGGGTCACTTGGGTGTCACTGACCTGACACAAGCTGTTGTTTTAACACACCACCATACAAAATATCACTCCCGAGATGCATTCACTGATCACCCTGTATGCGTATCTCTAACATTGTTCCCAAAAAAAAAGTTGACGACTTGGAGGTTTTGCTGCTGCTGCTGCTGCTGCTTAGTTTGCTGAAATGCTCGGCAAGTACACAGAAGCGGAGGCCGGAGAGTATCATTTAGACACGCATGCACCACACAAACCAATGTATAGGGGAGCGTTCGGTTGAGAACCTTTAAAAATTCAAAAACTTGAGAATTCAAATCAGATCATTAGATAATGTGATGCATCTTTGAATCTGTATAGGACACATGTCCAAAAAGCAAAATAAAAAAAAAGTGTCTTTCACTTTGCATTAAATTCATATTGGAAAATGAACATGGGACACGTGTCATGCATTTTGGATGATGAAGATTGGAGTCTCAAGTTCTCGAAATTTAAAGGGATTCTCAACCGAGCCTACTCCCAATGTATACGTATAACTTAACCGATGTATCATTGAAAACGACACCGTCGATCCATAGAATCCGACCAATGTATATACTCGTTTAAATCGCAACCGGCCCAATAAAGCTGGCATGGTGTCAAGAATGACGTTTAATAACACACTAATGGGCCAACAAAATAGGCCCAATGTTTGCCTTGTACGAGGTTTGACTTTCTTCAAGTTCCATCGCATTTCGTTGACCATGTTCTTCTACTATACTATTGAAGATTGAGCCATTTCACTGAAACCCTAATCGATCCCAAATTGTTCAGTTTCGCAAGTATCATATTCAGTAATCAATTTTCCAAATTTCATCACGTTGAATTTGGTAGCCAATTTTTAGTGTTTGCAGTAGCTATGAGTTGCGTCCGCAGAGCACAATTTCATCAATTGAAGACGTACACCACAAACTGCTTTAGTAAAGCCAAATCATCGTCAAATTCGACGCCGATCATCAATCGGTATGTAAACCCTAGTTTCAGTAAGACCGTGATCCAATTGAGTAATTATGCATACAGATTTTGGTCTTTAAGTTTGTATTCCACTAGTATTCAGAAGACTAATGTGCCATCGAGGTCATTGAGAAGGAGGATTTCCAAGAGGGAAAAAGTTAGGAACAAGCCTGTCCTCGATGTGGCTAAGTTTGACCAGGCCGTGGTAAAGCTCCCGCCGAGATTTAATGCTGAGGATCTTCACAATGTGATGGTTTTCCAAGACGATCCTTTGGTGTGTTTGGAGCTGTTTAATTGGGCGACGCAGCAGCCGAGGTTTAGGCATGATGTGCCGACTTATCATGTTGTGATAAAGAAGCTTGGTGCTGCAAAAATGTATGAGGAGATGGATGCGATTGTCAACTTGGTGCTTGCTGTTCCGAATATTGGATCTGAGGCGTTGTTTAATTCGATGATTTATTTTTTTACGTCGGCCAGGAAGCTGACGAGGGCTGTCATGATTTACAAGCATATGAAGGATAGTAGAAATTTGAAAATCAGGCCTACGATCAGGACTTATAATTTGCTGTTTGCTGCGTTTCTAGGGAAGGGGAGTAATTCTTATGTGAACCATATGTACATGGAAACCATTAGGTGTCTTTTCAAGCAGATGGTTGATGATGGGGTTGAGCCGGATATTTTTTCTTTGAACACAATGATCAAAGGGTATGTTTTGTCTCTTCATGTTAACGATGGTCTTAGAATCTTCCATCAGATGGGCGTGGTATTTAAATGCTTGCCCAATGCACACTCTTATGATTACTTGATTCATGGGTTATGTGCCCAAAATCGGACAAACAATGCCAGAGAATTATTTAGTGAAATGAAGGAGAAAGGGTTTACTCTGAGCAGTAAATCATACAACTCATTTGTCAATGCTTTAGCCCTTGCTGGGGAGATAGATGATGCTGTTATTTATTTATGGGAAATGGTTGATGTACATAGAGTTGCTGACTTTATTACATGTCGAACCATTCTGGATGAGATTTGTCGGAAGGGAAGGGTTGGGGAAGCGTTTAAGCTGTTAAGGGACTTCCAAGACAAAGATGTTGTGGATGGACATGGTTACAGGAAGCTTCTCCATGTAATTGAAGACGATTTTGGCTCAGCTAGCAGAAATAGTTTTCTTGAATGACTGCAATATTCATTTTCCAGGTGCAAATCTTTTCTTACATGCTAGTTTCCTAAATCCTTAAATCCATGATCCATCATTGGGTTGAGAATTACATTCACTAGTCTTTCTTATTTACTTGATAACGGGAATTTTTTTTGACAGAGTTTAGGGAGTCTTCTAAGTTAAGCATGTTGAGCTACACTACCAAGTAGTAGTAGTTACAGTTTATATTATCCAGATCCAGCCAACAGCGGAGCCAGTGAGTAGACCAACAGCCAAGGACACAGCCATCACAAGGGCTGCTACTTCAGCTTCTGAATTAGGTACTGTTTTGGGTGTAAGGATCATAATGAGACTCGTCAGGTATCCATTTGTTAAGCCGAGTATGAATGTCAGGACTACCACAGGCACTTCAGCTCTCAGCCATTTTGGTCCGTGTAGGCATGCAGCAAACAGTGGGTACATCACAAGTCTTGCTAGACAGCACCATGTTGCCTTCTTTATGCTCTTCACAATATAAACAGCTGTGAGACACTTTCCCAATAGATCTGATGCGTTGTATGCCGTGATCAGCAGAACTGGATACCAATCTTGCAGCACTTTGGACTTCAAATTCTCAGCAAGAAACCCTGGGAAAATCGAAAGAGTTACAACGTATATCATGAAAACTCCCAGTGCCGGAGCCTTTATTTTCTTTGCTACCCTCCAAAAGCTCGACCTTGAATGGTCAAGATGAAGTTCTCTTTGGTGCTGTTCCATTACAGGGAGCTTGTGTAAAAAATTACAGCAAGCTATACAGAGCAGCAAAATTATAGAACTGACGAAAAAGTATAATTGCACACTGGATCGAAGACCTTGCGGTGTCTGTGGCAGTGAAGCTTTTGTTACTATCCTCATGATGCAAACAAAAAATCCTGTGTAGACTGAATGTATTAAAATCATGGCAGCTTTCAGATTTACAAAAGGAAAATAAAACGCCACTAGAAATACCTGAAGAAGCGGTACCAGCAAAAACCGCCTGCATATACTGTTTGGGAAGCTTGCCCGCCGATCCTAGTAAGCTTCCTCCTATCAAGCCATCAGCTAAACCACAAACTGAGATTGCTGCTACCGTCATCTTGTAGCTGCCACTCCACCGAGAGTTCTGCCTAGTCCAATCCATCAGTTGAGTAACGGTAACCAACAACGAGAAAATGAACATAGAGAAACCTACATTCAGCCTCCATCTCACACTCAACCTGCCGCCAAAGAACATCATGGAAGCCAAAACCAGCAAGGAGGAGCCCATGTAAGCAACAGCAAAAACCTTCTCAACATGGTAAGAAGGGTAAACATAACCGAAGTAATCTATCGCAGTAATAAAAGCATTCCACGGAAGCAAGTTTCCGGCACCGAGAAAAAAATGGATCATATAAGCAATTCGATAAGTGTCATGTGGCTCAGTGTGAGCCTGATCATCATCTCCAAGGAACTTCATTGGACTTTCCTTGCTCAACTTTTGGTCCATCTTCTGCATCTGGCAGCCCCTCAGTGTTGGGGGTAGAAATATAACCAGCTGAGTTGATGTTTGATAAGATGGTGAAATTGAGTTGAACCAGAGATTTCAATCATGCTGAAAACTAGGCTTTTAGTTGGGAATCTTTGGTTAATTTCTCATACTGCAATTATGTTCAAAGAAATGGAAAAGTGACAGGCTGAGAAGATTTGATTGATGCCGCATTTGGAATCGATATCTTGTCACGAGGAATTGGACGGATGTTATCATAAATAGAAATATTCGTTCCAACAGATATGAGCTTATTCACTGCTTCTGCATATTGGGAAAACAAACAAACCTGAAAGCTGAAAATAATTCCAATCTACAATTGTAAAGAAGATTTGCTTGAATTATAAGTTCTGTTATAGATTGCTCAAGTTTGTGAACCAAAAATAACATTTTCTCGAATGCAAAATTCATGTTTCGCTAAGATAACAAATTGATCTGCTAGTGTACACTCTCTATCTAGTTCGCCCTCAAGCTGACAGAACCTTAATAATGGAGGCCTCACCAAGTAGAAGCTGCACATTTCAACAAATGCAAGCTTCCACGTATGAGATGACCGCTGTTCGACGATCTGCAAAATTCAACATAATATTAGTGGGAACTGGTCAACTTAGAGTAAATCATATCATTTAATTACGAACCAACAAAGATAATGAAAAATACAGTGAACATCACTTTAATCAAGTGTAGCTGTATTCTTACGACCAGAAGAGTGGAGAAGAATTTCATAAAGTCAGAAAGATGTTCTTCCAGGATGATAAAGATGAGATATTTTAGGAGTAGAAATGACTTAGACCTGACAGGAAACTAGAGATCTCTATCATTGTCGTGTGCTTTTTCTGCTGCTTTCTCTGCTTCTTCCAAGACGAATGCTTTCAAAGTATCAACATTCCTTGGTCCTAATAATTTGTCAAGGAAAAGCAACATGAAAGTAAAGCATATCAGTCATAAGTTCTACAACAAGTGGCATATGATCTAAAAAATTCCTTCCATTAAGGTCACGTCATAAGAAAAAGAGAACCATTTAGGCACTTGCACTCATCAAAACGCTGGACTTGTACATACAGCTCTAGATGCATCACATACTTATACAAGGAAAGTAAAACGGACATTAATATGTATATTCCACGCCCAAACTTAAATTGATGAGAGGATGGTTATACACTATCTAGCCTCAGTTCCTAAATGGACTAATACCTTTATATCTTGCAACCTCTTCACCGTCGTAGAAAAGTTAAATGTAGGATAGGAGTGAATATCAACTTTTGTACACTATCTAGCCTCAGTTCCTAAATGGACTAATACCTTTATATCTTGCAACCTCTTCACCGTCGTAGAAAAGTTTAAATGTAGGATAGGAGTGAATATCAACTTTTGTACACACCGATCTCTCTGCACCACAATCGACTTCTCCAATTTCTACCTGATCATCGCCCTCCATTGCCTTCCCAACGTCTTCCCACAAAGTTCCCAAGCTCTTACTGAAACATAATGGTAAAATATCAAAACAAAAACTCGCAACATCTCAGCTTACACAAAGTTCAAATAACGGAGCATATATTACCAATGTTTACACCACGGGACACAGAATTTCACGAACCATGCTGTGTCTTTTTCCTTCACCTGCATCAAACATAGTGTATTAACCGCAAATCATAAATTTAATAACAAATGAACACCCAAAATTATCATGATTAGCTTAATAAGCAAAGATGAATAATCTCAACAATAAGCTTGTTCGACCACAGCAGTACAAAGATCAAAGTCGCCCAAGCAAAAACAGATTCCCAAATCTTGTAACTAGCTTGAAAGAAAGCATCTGATCTCCCCCAAAACAGCTAAGGATTCGTAATTAAAGGTAACACCTTTACAACAAAAATCCAAGACAAATCTCAAATCCAGACCTCCCAACACGCACCCAGTTCGAAATATGGCAAACTAAAACACGCCAATGGAACCTTATTCTCGAAACCGATTACTGACCGACAGAGCAATAAAAAATAACTTGTTCACCTTGTCGGAGAAAGTGTCAGCTGTTAGGGTTATGACCTCCGCTTCAACAGTGGCGAAATTCAATAAAGAAGATAAAAGAACCACAAGAATGAATGTCGATGACCTCTTCATCGTCCTTGTTCTCAATCTCGATCCGCCGACCGTGTTTCCGATCGTCTTTCCCTACACCCGGCGCAGCTCTCGATTACGCTTATGCCTAGACGACCGCGACGACGCCGTTTTATCAAACAACAAACGAAACAAGAAATTGAATAGAAGTCCCTAAGTTTAATGCAAACTGTTTTTAGGAGTTTAAGTTTTGACAATTACGAAACGAACCCAATAACATGGCCCAGTTTACTCTGATTAAACGATTTAAAATCACCAAGGACTTCAGACATTTGGGCTTTGGGTCATTCTCGTTGTGGGATTTTATGTGTTTTTGAGCCAGCCGCGTTTTCGTTTAAGCTTTTATGCATTTTCGGGTCATACACGGTTTAGTGGGCTTTACGATACGCGTTTTTGGGCTCACACGGTTTCATGGGCTTTACGCTAAGCGCTTCTTGGGCCTATGCGGTTTCGTAGGCCAAACGGTACGCGCTTATTGAGCTAAAGCGGTTTCGCGGGGTTTACTAAGAGCTTCTTACGCGACTCGGTCCATGGGCCTTTCAGGAATTAGGCCGACACCAAAAGAGCTTTCGCTCGCTTTTACGTCTGACCTTGCTTATCCGGGTATGACGACGCCGTTTTTCCAAACAACGACGGGGACCGTTGAAAAATTTGGTTGCACGGAGCAAAGTCAATTTTTTTTGATGGAGGTTCCACGGGTGGTCTGATCTCTGATGCCATTACATCACACTTGGTATTGTAACTCACTAATTAATAAACTCAATGGAACTTCAAGGGACCTGAAATAGTGATTGGCGGGACGATATCAATGCGTGTGGCTTTCCCTTCTGAGTGCAGTTGAGGTAGTGTATTGGCTTCTTTGGGTGGGATTCCTTGTCCTGTCCACAAGGTGATGTGTGGCCATTCGTTCATAGGCTTTATCCTTTCGCCATCACACGAGCCGATGCAGGCTTCTAGTGCCGCCAGTTTGTCTGAGTATAAGAGAGCAGTTATCTCCACCGGGACGTCTCGGTTGAGGAACTGAGCGTAGCTGCACACAGCTGCAAGACCATGGCTTCTCTTGTGGGCCAGTGTTACATGTGCTCTTTTCAAGCAGTCCTCAAAACGCCTGTCCTTGAGGAAAGCTTCAACATTGGGATTATTTACAGCAATCTGTCGAGTATGAGTTAGATGATTAGAGTGACCACTGACCATATTTACATTTCAACCCTAACTTTTAGGCATCGGAACGAAATTTGCATGGTCACTATGGGAACTTAAATCCCAAAAGAGAAGCAAAGAAATGAGGTTGATCGATTGTTTAACTTACAGTATGAAGGAGATTTAATATGTCATCAACAGGTAGACTGATTGCAGAAAAAATTATTGTCCCTGGTCTCTTATCACTGCCTGGAGTCTTGTACTCATGCTTCGCAATAGATTTAAGTTGTTCTAAAACCTTCTTCACGACGGTCTCAAATGGAACCTGACAACACATCACAAGAATAGATCACTGAACTGTAATCTCTAGTAGTCATTATTCTTAAAGATTAGGCACATGGTTCACACTAGCACTGCATAAGATGAGTAGTGCCCAGTAGTAGTTTAAATTATTCTCGTCAGAATCAAATAATGAAATATAACAAAACTCAAAATGCACATTGGAGTCTGGAATGGTTATCAGGAATACATACAGAAATGATCATATCAATTCGAGCACGTTGGGTTTGAAGGTTTTGAGAGACACTACATCTTAGGCATCTCAGACACCAAGCCTAAAATAGTAAAATTTGCATCAAAGGGAAACTATTACCTGAATGCAAGTAAGATACTCAGCATGTGCAACTAGAGTTTCTCGTACGCGCTTCTCCCATTTAGCCCACTCCTTAGCATATGTTCCCTTAGTTGATTCCAGTCTAATAGACCAAAGAAGCTTTACTTAGAAGACATTGGGATAAAAGGGATGGGAACAAAATACTTTAGTGCAGCAAGCTGGCATTTTATCCAATTACGAACCTCAAAAAGAAAAAGGCACACAATACTTCAGCAATCTACTTATTTTTATAGACTGAGTTATCAAAAGGTAGCGGCATGCATGTATTTGGTGATATCAATACATGTAAACTGTAGCCAAAGGGTCCAAAAAATCATCCCAATGTTAATTAGCGGAGATTAAGAATCAACCTTCGATGCCTGCTACGGTGAAGATTGTATAGATTTATCCCCTCTTCCAAGATAGACTCCAACCCATCCGGTAATGGCTTCCTGCATTTGCCCAAAGTAATGATTAAAGACTGTCCTGTCACCTGAGGGTCAATTGGAATTTAAGGGGAACAGTTTTACCCCTAATGATTGGCCCAGTAGCCGGCAAACCAGGTTAAGGGGAACAGTTGAATGCAACAGAACAATGAGTATTACCAAAGAGGTTCACCTTTACAGGGAACTTGTAACTAGAGACAGAAAATAAGCTTTTAGTGAGAACTACTTAGTTACTAGTCGATGGCCATCACTAAAGGATTTCCCTTTGCCCAGCACATGTTAATTGTCCAAACAGAAAAGAGAGCAACAGAAAATCCATCGGATGGATCATGTCAATTATGTTGGGAGGTACAATCAAACATAATTTGGACTCATGTAACCAAGATAGAGCATACAGACCTGTCAGGTTTCAGCAGTGGCATGTTGACTAGTACTCCAAAGCTGCTAAGAAGTGCATTTTCAAACTCTTTTCTATTCTGTAAATAGAGAGGAAATTGTTGTTGTAAATAACATCTTCAAATTACTACTGATATTATTAACTATATAGTTTGTTGAAGAACAACTTACCATGCCCTCGTAAAGATGATAAAACATTAGCAGCACAAAGCCAGCATTGGGAGATGCCTTGTCAAGATTGCCCTTCAGAAGTCGCCATGGAAAAAAGCAGCATTGAAGAAATTAGCACCAAAAGTGAGAGAGTGCTTTTGAATGGTAGATGAAAAAGGCAAAACAAGCATCAATACCGGGTGATTTTCACGTTGCAAGACCCGGAACATGAAAACAGCCAATGCATCAAGAGAAAATGGATTTGAATCGGTACCTGAAATAGTACACATGACAAATAAATCTTATCACAACCACACTGTTTAGACTTTACCTGCTTTAATCAAAAGCAATTGGCAGTGAAATGAACATCTATAACTGCTGATTTGCATGGTCAAAAGCTATAAAAAAACCCACTCTTGGAACACGATAAAATACAAAAATAATATAATGACCAAAAAGGAGTCATTAAAGATGAAACCTTCGGACTGTGGGACTACTGGAACTGCAGTTGCCCCAGTACTGCGGCTGATGTTCTGGATCTGCATCCCAAACAAAGCAAAAATGTGTAAGATACATTTAAAGGTGTAATTTTAAGTAAAGAAAAATTACAAAAGGTATTCCATCCTCCTAAAACTCCCAATATCTAGTACAAAAATAGTAATCCCTAATTACCAAACAGCTCACAACCTAAAAGCACAGGCAAGGGATCATGATCAAATTTGTGGTACTCTGTAGTTCAAGTGATGAACAGATTAAGTAATAAACGAGACGAGTTTCATAAATATTAGTCAATTCATGAACTATACAGGAGGGATTCAAAAGCTAGAGACAGGAAATTACTTGTTCCCAAACTTCTATATTAGGCGCATTCTTGTCTGCAAGCATCACTGAGTCTGGTCTTTTTCGACATTCCTCTGCAATTTTTTGCCAATATTTTCCTGACAAGTAGTAATATCTCCATCATGTTTATGACTATACATCTTGAAAATAAGACGGCTGATGAAATGCTTCAAGCAGGAACCATGCTTAACAAGTCACTTATGTGCATAAACTTGACTTTAGGTCCTAATTCTTAAACAAAAAAGGGAGAAAATATATTCATGTTAATCAATATATAACATGAAGAAGAAAATGGGAGGCGAGCCATATCTCTTCTAACTTCTAAGCCATCTTGGCGAGCCTTCAAAATCACACGTGTTCTTATTATTTTTCAAATCCAACTGCCAGATGTGCTGAATGACATCTATATCTATCGCAATAAGGTTCAAGCAGCATTACGGGGAACTAGTTACATTAGACATAAAATATTTTTAATAGTTTCTTCATAGTTCACTCTATTATCTTGCAGGCTGCAGCTTCATGTAAATGTTAATCACTTCAGAATTTAATTTAAGGCGGAGATAAAAAGTTGCATTATGCATATTAGGCATGCACTCAAATTGCTCAAGTACCTTTGATGAGGTCACCCATAAGGCTGTGAACTGGACGATCATCTCCAAGGCCTCCTGATGAAGCCTTCAAAATCTCCCTGCAAAGGGCTGATTTTGCACAGCCTGGGATTCCTGTAGATGAAAGTCCAACTTTTTTCAATACCGACTGTTTCACCAAATAAAGGAACTTCAAGAACAGAAGATAACTATATAATAAAACGGTACCCAGAATTCCTCATGAAAGCTACCGAAATCCGAATCTTAAAGAAAATATTACCTGGAAAGAATATAATGAGACCCTCTTGCTTTGGAATAGTGTCTTTGATTACATTAGTGGGGCTCATGGGCGCTTGTTCCTGCTCTTTTTCAAGATCTCCCTCTTCATCCTGGCCTTCTCCAACAATAGCCATGAACTCTTCTGCTCTGACAAAGTTTCCTGCAGATCCAATCAAAGCCATGTTCTCTGGACTTCGTTTTGCATATTTTTCCAGAAAGGGCTCCGCTTCACTTAGGTACATGGATGATGGAAGCTTTTTGTTCTTGTACTTGCCTAGTATATGAATTGCCCTGAAAATCATGTGCATCCTTGAGAACCATTCTTCAGCATTGACAAATTCAGTGGCAGTACAATGCTAATTTCTCTTTGCAGATAAAGCATTACCATTCGTTGAGCATTTTGCTAAGTTCCCTTTGTTTCTTTCCTGAAGTGTTCCATATTTGCATTTGCCTGCAATGCCAAATTGTATTCAGTGTTGACATAAATGACAAAGAATTACGGTAAACTTGTTCCTTGACTCCCGAAAATATAAGGGATGCCAAATTCAGAATTATCATTCTTAAATTGGTCAATTATTAAAAGACAATATTACAATTTTAATTTCCATTCTCATGTATCAAAAAAGACAGCTTTAATTTAAAAAAAATGTATCAAAAAAGCTCACTCTGCATTTACATGAACAATCAGAACTAAAATGTGCTTTTAGAGCCATATGAGCTGATCACTGAAGAAAAGCAATAATGAGACAAGATTCAAAATTAACATTACATGAAACATGGTTTGAGTGACGATATACTGCATATCACTTAGTTTCATTGTGTATTTTTACCTCAAGTAGTATGTCTTGTAAGCATCCAGGCCCTTCGTGAACAAAATTTGAAGTCCGTTGCGGATCAAGAAGGTTCGCAACTGTAAACATAGTTTTTGATGACTGATTAGTTTTCACCATCAAAAAACCTTTCAGTAACATTTTTCAAAAGTTTTTTTTGAAGAGTGCACACCTTGTATGTAAGAAATTTTAATTTAATCATTAAGTTTGCATCTTCATCAGCTATACCCTCTGATGCCGTGTCTCTTTTTATATTGCCGTTCTCAACCAGGATATCACTTGTTATTTTGGCAGCTCTTTCCTCACTTGCTTTGTATAAATTCAGATCAATAAAGAAGCCTGCAGATAGAAACTGATATTAGCTGTGAAAACTGATGAAGCAACCAATGCAGAAATTTCAGGAAGGAAGCAAACTTTTAAATATCAGCATTCAAGAACCCTGACATTTACTGAATCATTGGTTTGCAAGGTTAAAAATAATACAGATTATAAATGACTGATTTAGAAAATAGGCCCATGCTAATGAAATTCCCTTTAAAAAATTACTGATCTCTGAAATGAACAGCTCTAAATGTCTCACTTGATTCATGATTGCTAAACATAACCCCCTCAACAGATTCATGAGTCCAAGCATAGGTAAATTTATGAAAGCACTTTATCAAACAATGGGAAGAAAAAAGGGAAGTGAAGCTTGTGTACAATGCCATAAGTAATGAATACGATTTCAGGCAGATAAATAATATTTTGAGTTTTTGACAAATAAAGATCATGAAACAAAGATACTCAGGCAATTTTTATGAAGATTTAAATTTCTGTCTCTGGACTACAATAGAAATACATAAAAGAGAGGTAATGCTGAATAGGACTAATACTAAATTTGGGTTCACATTGTTGTGAGAAATTTTTGAAATAAACAAAATCAATCAAGAAAAGCTTTCAGAATAAATGTGTAGATCTTTACCTCGGTAAAGTGGCCAGAGCCCTGGATTACGACTGTACCAAAAAAAGTTAGTTGAATTCAATGAGAACCGACAGTAAAATTTAACAAGTCCATTGTCCATGGAATACAAAAATTCAATCTGACCTCATCTCTTTCTGATATTTCCGGAAAGCTGAATCGCTGTGTACATGAATTACCATCTTATAAAAGAGGTTGTCCTTTGAAGTCAAATCAGTTTTATGATAGTTGGGGTAGCACTTGAAGGCTGCAGGGAAATGCCTTTCTCGCATCAAACGAATCATTTCCTGGTTTGATTGCAATTGTATAACAACTCTTATATTATGAGGACAGGCAATTTTAAGGCATAAATATTCGGTGGAATAACAATTTGAAGTTCCAGAACTCTTTGAAGAATTCGTTTATTTGGTAGTCGGTATGACCTGTTAAAATTCTTCCTAGCATACAGCAGATTAACACATATACGGTATGTATTAATTACAATCTTTCATTCAATTCAAGTTATGTTTCAAAGACACAATTTAATGTTTGACCAAGAAAATATATCATACCACAAAGTTGAACAGTTAGAATCATACCTGCAATTTCGATGTGGCGTAATCAGCAGGATGTGCTTGTAAGAACTTTGAAGCAACTGATCGATCAGCAGTTTTAGGATGTGAATCAGCTTCATTTCCAAACCAATCTGAATGGTCTGGAACAAATGCAGGGCCAACACATTGAAGAAGTGCCTTCACTTGCTGGTTGAGAATCACAAATGTTAGACTGAACCCAGCACATAAGTAACAAGTAAATGTGACAGGGATTACCTGCTTCTCATCTGATCTATTCTTCGCACAAATTTCCCTTAAACTTGGTCCCAAGTCAAAGTCAGCTGAGAATATGCAGATGATAAGAGGAGCTTAGACATGAAATGCAAATTAGGTAAAAGTAGTTGGGATATGCACACAAACAATCTGCACATAAATTGTATCAGCCACAAGATGAACTAAATGCAACGTCAAAAAAAAGGTACAGACCTTCATCAACATTTAGAGGAAAATCAGCCAAGATCTTTTCCATATGCTTTGAACTCTCACTGTGTACAATACGTGCCACCAGACCCTCCAAAATTTCTCCTTGTACCTTGATGTGATCCTTCGACCCTACAAGATCAGTACTCAGCTTGGGTGCTAACGAATATACGTCAACAGCAATTCTTATGTTTCTATCACTTCAGGTTGCTAGAATTAAATTGATTTTATAAGGGCTTTGTCTCACTTTAAAGTGATACGCTATCAATTTAGATGACTGGACCAAAGACACGGGTTTTCTAAAAAGTACATCTGTGAGTTATTGAAGTGTATGTTTATTAATTAAGACTAATATGAAAAATGAGAACAAATGTATTTGATGATCAACAGTATTAAAACTGTATCATCGGGGTTTTCTTAGGTTTACCTGGCACAGATACATCTGCAATTTCATCAAGAGCGTTGCAAACATTTGACGCTGTGCCTTCTTCGCAAAAAGCATCAAAGGCAGCAAAGAATGACGAAACAGACTTCCTTCATCAACAAAAAAAAAGAGTAAATTACTACTCCTGGAGTAATAGAAGAAGCTTGCAAGTTCAATATTTTCCAGAATGCAAATCTAGGAAGACCCGAATGCTTCGTCTGGGGGTACGCATAATATACTTCGAAAGAGTTCGGTATTTTTCAGGTTTATAAGTAGGAGTCTTCCATATGTGCAATACATAGGCAGTTCTCATATTTATAACTTACTGGAACCCATTTCTATCATACGAACTTCGTATTACGAAGGACGTTTTATGGTGTACAAACTTTAACTGAATAGCCACCTTGTTGAGAATAACCACACATGATTAGTCGTGAGCCGCCATCTCCGACAAAATGCAATTATGTCTGGCGTCGAATAGAACTTTGGTTTTCCATTGCCCAATTCAGTAACCGCAGTCACAACCACTGGCGAAAATACACAAAATCATTTCAAAATTCTTTAGTTTCATGGAAATATGGCATCGACAAAAATTATACAAATACAATTAAACCAAAGCCATAGATAAATGTGCCTCTATAGGCACAGCCAACTTGAGCTAGGTTGCAAAGTACTATGGAGGGCTTCTCGCAATCAAACGTTAAGTGCTAATCTAGAAATGAAAAGGTAAGTACATTACCATAGTCTTCTCGTGGGCGCTGTCCATGATCTCCGAGAACTGCAGTTACCAATTCCATTGATATGCACATACGATTTTTCTACATGAAAAGACAAAGGAATGTCATTGTGAGTGAGTCAGTTGACACCGGAATATTTCTGTTTGGATGTTACAAATTTCTAAAATTATGGCATAATATGCTTCAAGGCCTACTATCTATTTTCCAAGATTATCTTTTACTAATTTAGGAATATGTTCAGTCGATAGCTTATTGTGTTCAGTAGATGGCATCAATAATGTACACGAGATCATTTCATTGATTCATCATGATTTGGAGCTGACGAGTTAAATGCATATCAAAAAAACTAACGGGCAAGCATGTTAAGACCCCATTAGACATGTGATAGCAAACTATAACATAATATGAAAGGTGATAAAATGAAAGATTTTATAACTGAGCGAATTTTATGAAATTACCTCTAGGAAATGGTTGAACTCTGTTTGCACTTGTCCTGCTTCAGCCCCCCAGGCCTCGCGAAATGTACGTCCAAGCACAAAAACTCCAACAGCTGTATATCTGTGTCGTGAATTGTATCTAACTGAGTGTAGTTTTTTAAACAATAAGCAGTAATATAAAATCAACCAAACACTTAATCTCTCAATATGCTCTCTACATCTGTAATGGCAGATTAAAAATATTTGTTGAAAGGAAACAAATATTGAGCTGGTAAGTTGGTGAACTGCATCGTAGATCTTGAGAGTACGATACAAAAGATAAAGAGCATGTAAGTAACCTCTACATGCTCTCAAGTATCTCCACTTCATCGATAAACATGTATCAGAACTGGTAAAAACCCAATGATACAAGAAACAAACAAAAAATACTAGCAGTCGGTCAATACACAGGGTTCTCCTAGGACGTAGCATGGAATCAAAATATATTTACAGATATTAAGGGCATATTGGCATAAGAAAGCATATTTATCGTTTTAAGAAACCATCCTTACATGTTACCGTAACTATTTTTCGCATATGCTCCACCTTCATGTCCCGCATACATGAAGAGAGATCCAGAGTGTTTCAAAGTAACCTGCGAACAACATTTCTCAATGAACTAAAAATACAAAGTATGGTTTACAGAGAAGTGATTGCGGCCAAACATGGCATATTTATATGAACTCCAAAGATCATATTTTTTTTATCCAGAAAATATCATGATTTTATTTTAACCATACAGCATAATATACGCTGTGTGAATGAAAATGCCTACCTCCAAGGTAGCCGAGCCTTTAGAAACCAGCTCAATCATTCTCGTTCGGACCTGAAAACATTCTCAATGAGTTATAATATACTACATAACACTAAAAATAACCTCATCTTTCATGAAACAAATAATAATTATAAACAAGTTTCAATTCCTGTTTGAATAATTAAACTGCAAGATCCTTCATCTCAAAGGGATATATTGCTGTACTGGGCCACAACTAGAAAAGAGTACCAAACACGGTATCAGTCAAACAAGTTGTGAGATTGGGCTACCATCTTTGAGTATCAGTTAGTAGCAAAGAAAAAAATGTAGCATTGTGAGTATCAAGTAGCAAATATAAACAACACTTTCCTGAGAGACAATAATGCTAAAGGTTAATATCTACCTCTACAACCTATGACCCACAAGAATGTTACCTCTTGATCTGACTTCTCGTTTTCAAATTTAGGGTAGAAAGTAGCTCGTATTTGGGCTAAACACTGTGTGGACTTGTCCACAGAAAATTCTGATAGTAGCTTGCTCAATGGAGAAACCTCTTGAGTCGTCACTGTTTTACCTTGAGCTACAGTCTCGACTCCTTCACTTACTGTTCCATATGACTTGGAGTGCCAAATTGCTTTAGCACCGTGCTCTACAGGCTTCGGCACAACAACGCTCCCAAACACAATTGATGGCACCCCACCAGAACCTGGGGCACTCTTTTCAGAAATGCTAAGCTCATTAACCCCATCGGCAGCCTCATCAACAAGACGCACCATTGGTCTCTGTGAAGATGTGGATGCCTCGTCAAGTTTTGATTTCCACACTTGCTCACTATCTCGTCTCTTTTGCTGCATTGTGAACACATAAGCACGAAATGAAGCACACACAAACCAAATCATGACCAAACGTAATTTAGATTCCTCACTGAGGAGTGAGGACTAACAACAAACATCATAGCTACAGATACCAAAAAAAAAACTAACATCACCGCAGTGTCAACTTGATTCAGTTCAAATGAGCAGTAAACTACAAGCAATTATTCATACCTTACGGTGCGGCATAGCTTGATCAGATAGGCTACAAGATTGAGATGCCGAAGTTGACAGCGACTCAACAACCGGAGCTCGGACGGAGAACAATCTTCCACAACGGCTAGAATTACGACAACCTAATGTATGCGATACGCGACGGAAATTGCAGAGCAGCCTCTGCGACACGGACATGTAAATGAAAACAAGACCTCGTGTCACAATCTCACGACGTGGGAGAGAGTCGGAGGGAAGCGCAAGTTAGCAGAATGAAGGCTTGTGATGGAAATGCTGCGCGCGGCTCACTTTAAAACCAACATAGTGAGTCAGCATGAATCCGAAAATGGCAACCGGCAAATAACCCAGTTCGGAAACAAGAGTTGGGTATCTGAGATTGCTGCGCGATGATCAAAATCGCAGGCTTTGCGTTACACGAACACTCAGAAGTTCGATGAGCGACATTGTTGATTAGGGTTTATTACTTCCCAGATGACATTTGTATAAGAAAATTACTTCTCCTCTACGGCGCTGGCCGCCCTTGCCGCGAGTTGTATGTGGTGAAGTTGGGAAAGGTTGGGGAGGCAGCCAGGCAGGAAGGAATCAGATCAGGCGGTGGGGGGGTTGATCGGCGCTTGCGGCGAGTTGTTAGATGGTGGTGGAGGGTTGTGCGAGTTGGATAGGCACGGATCTGCTGGGATTGGGTTGTTCTAGTGATGGAGGGTGGTTGGATTGGAGGTGAAGGTGGAGGTGGGTGTCCAGTGTCACGTTTGACTGTTTCCAGGGAGGTGCCTTTTGGTGTATATATGGTTTTATTAGGGTTTATTACTTCCCAGATGACATTTGCATTTCGGCTGGGAATTAATACAGAATAAATTGTCATTAACCTAAATTAATAATTTTGTCAAAATTTCCACATACCATTACTCTCTTTTTTTCTTCATTTTTTTATATATGAATTATTATTAGTTGGTTAGAAAGTTAACTGAGTATTTCGAACCCTGAATCTTTTTTACACGCAGTGAGCGCTCGACTGAGCCAACCGCTTGACCTGCATTACTCTCTTAAACATTGAAGTAAGAAAGTCCAAATATCTTCAATGCAATTTTACAGGACTTTCTGAAATTTTTTTCACCCTAAAAAGGAAGAACAAAATCAAGTAAATGAATTTCCAAACATTTAATAGAGCAAAAAATTTGATGGCACTCAATAAAACTACTTTAATACCGTCTCTGTCATTTTCATTTCACAAAGCCGCGCTTCCAAGTCCCAATAACTTCTAACTTACTAACCCTTGTAATCCCCTTCAAAAAAAAAAAAAAAAAAGTCCCAATAAGCCATTATAGAATCCAAGATTAAAATGGTCCAATTCCGAATTAAGGCAAAGCACAGACCTTGGTAGGATAATTGTTTTAAGAAAAATGACATTTTTCTTTATTATATTTTATAAATGACGGCAATAATATTTATTAAGACGTACAATGTTAATATTATAAATGCGAGCTAACTAATATGAAAGAAGTTGTTGTATGGATACAATGCCATTGAATGACCACCGAAAAATGCTTCTATTGGTAACACTCTCGATAAATGCCGCATACTCTTGAAATCCTTTAATGTCCGCCCTCGCTCGTAAAAAATCGGGAAAAAACAACCAAATGGCTGTGCTCATAACTATTAATATCGTATAGCTTGACGACACTACTCTCGGAACACGCCATTTTCCTTGTAGCCGACGCAACACGGCTGTCTCGCTTACGACTAAGAACCCATGTAAGAGGAAGAAGGAGGACATATTACCGGTTGGGTGTAATCTGCCCAAGTTGTATATCATCAGCTCATGCATAATGGCCGAGACACCAAATGTGGCCAAGACCGCAATCGGTTCGGCTTGATTTCGGCTCAATTGACAAGTCGGGCCGGTAATTAGGTTTATAGTTGGTTCGTAAACAGTGAGCCGTAGAATGCTAGTGACTGCCAAATTCCATCTCTTGCCCCAGAAATCTTTCAACGACGTGGCTAAATACGGTTCATTGAACTGCGGCTCAAGCTCTAATCCTAAGACGGCTCGAGCCGCGACGCCAACTACGGCTAACATAAACTCAAGCAAGAAGTAGATATGAAAGCAGTACAGAAACAAAATAGCGGTTGGATGAAGCCGAGCTGTGAAGTCATACAGCTTGCAGACTACGGCCAGCAACACGGCCTTAACAGCATACCTCATCGCCGGTTTCCAAATCTGCGAACCTGGGTCTGTATCCGGCGCCGGTCGGCCACGTGGGGCGGCGTCAAGTTTGGATTTTGGAATGATTTTGATGGGGAGGGATCCGGCGGCGATGAAGCGGAGGAGAGAGAGATTGGGATCGGATGAGAGAGGGCCTTTGTTGAAGGAGAGGAGGACGAGTTTGAAAGTGGCGAGCCAGGAGATGAAAAAGGCGGTGGAGCCGCCGAGGTGGATGGAGGTGAGGCGGAGAGGCAGGAGCAAGAAGAGACACACTACTGGGGAAATGAGTAAAAATCTAATCTTGCCAGGTGAAACAAGTTTGGCAGTTAAGAAACAATAAGTTAGGGAGAAGTAGACAATGAGCCATGTTTGGATGAATCTGACTATCTCACTGCGAGACTGATCCATGTTTGAGGCAGTAAGCTGTAGCTTAGGGTTTCTTGAGGGGGGTTCTTGTAGCTGAATTGGTACTGTGATTGGTGCGAGTGAGACAGCGTTTTTTTGATGAGAATTATTTAATAGCTGAATGCGGTAATTTATTGTGTTAAATTTAGTGCAAAAACACTAAATTAAAATAATACAGGTCGCGATTTGAAATAATGTGATAGTCCAGATAGTCTTTTGTAATTATCCCTTTATTTTGTTGATAAGTTTTTTTTGAGAAGGTAATTATCCCTTTAAAGAACTAATAATATATAAAGGATTTCGGACAAACAGTCTTTTTTTATCATTAAAAAATACAAACAAATGATAATTTTTGATTTGGTATTTAAACGTATGAGTTTAAATTATGATTGGGCGACGAATTTATAGACCAGTAATGTAGTTTTTAGACTATAGACTACTTTTGACAAATTTAATAATTTGTACTAAAAATCAGATTTGCACGTGACATTTTCCACTAACAATAAATCGACTTCGTTATTATATGGTTGGCTTTTGGTTCGCACCAGCCGATCACATAATTATGGACAGCTATCCAAAATCCCTTCCGAAAGCATCTCCACATGTTCAAAATTCCAAGTTTTTATTAAAAACAATTCTTTTTGAGTTTTAAACTTTAGAAATTATTCATGTGAATTTGCATTTTCAAAAATAACCTTATTTTAATAATACCGGATCCCAGGATACAAACATAGGTAATAGAGCAAAATTGATGGCACTCAATAAAACTACTTTAATACTGTATCTGTCATTTCACAAAGCCGCGCTTACAAGTCCCAATAAGCCAATGTAGAGTGATGCTTAAATTTGGTTTGTATGATCTCTGTCATTGAGATATTTGGTCAAAATCTCTCTGCCAATCTTGCAGTAACAGCTCTGAGCTTGGAATATACCTTAGGAGCAGGAGACCCAAGAATTAGGCTACAAAGTGAATCTCTTGCGACTTTAATGTTGGTAAAGGAACCAAGTATGTGTATCTTAGTGTCTGCTATCACAATCCTTGTCCTCGTAGAGTTCTCAATCGCAAACTTGGTTTTACCACCTTTCCCTGAAAGTCTTCCAATAGCTCGAGATAGATGTTCGCCTTTGAGGGTCTTGACATCCTTGATCTCGAAGGATTCTACATATAGCTCATCCATACGCAATAGCGCAATGGCATCAATAACATCAAAACCCAACATATAGGCATAGACAAAATCTGCACATCTTTGTAGGTTGGTGATGTCTGGAGTATCCGATCTAGTCTTCAATTCAACCTTGCGAGCTTTAAGGTTCATACGAATATCAATCTTCATTTGGTCGTAAACTGGAGTATAAATGTCCATCCAGGCCTTCTTTAGAGGTGAATAACGATGCTGAGGAACAGTCACTTTCCTGAACTGCACCCGGCCATCAGACATTTCATGTGCCTTCAGAGGCTCAAACTTGGGTTTCACTGGCAATGTAGCAGCAGGTACAACTGCTTCAACTTCCATGAAAGATCCAGCTTCTGTTGATGCCATGATTATCCTTGCGAAACCAAAGAAAGTGATCACAAACCATTAGCTATGGACACTGTTGTGACAATGCTGGCAACCACAAACAATACTGAACAAAAACAAGTCCAGGAATTGTAAGAAAAAAAGAGATTACTACTCTATCACACGCTAGCAAATGGCACCATTTCAATATCAGTTAAAAAAACAATATGTTTGCTTGGGTAAATATTTGATCAACTGCAATTGGAATAAAAATAAAACTAGATGAAAATGTGAGAACCCAATAAAGCCACTAAGCTATTAAGCTTGATGACTTCAGCTTGTATAATAATTCAGTGATTGAACATCATTATTTCAACTATAGCTTCAAATGAACTGCTCATGTGACAATCTGCTAAAAAAAAGGGATCAACTCAAATACACAAGGCAATATTTTCAGTTGGTTAAGATTGGGTGGCATGGCCATGTCCGGATTATTTTAGTTCTCCAAAATTGTGAAAGATAGAACTTGTCAATGCTAACCATATGCACAAAATTTCAATCAATTAGAAATATTTAATATTCACATGGAAACCTATACTTCAAATTGATTACCAGTAAACCGTTAGCTCTGGAAAAAAAAACATCTGTATTTGCAACAGTAAGATATCCTACTAATTATTCATGTTACATGAACACAGAATACAAAAGCTTGGGGATACAAAATCAGTCAATACAGCCCAAAATTAGTAATACACGATTCGAGGTAGAAAAAACAATAAAAGAAAAGCAGCAAGCAGAAACGACTGATTCGAAAAATCAAACGCACTGAGATAGATGAACATCAACACAGAAAAATTCAAACGAACCTTAAAATCAGACAAATTTGTGAAGCGAATTCAATGGTCCAGCAGCGCTAATGGCGGAGATGAGGAGTGCCGATTTGATTTTGCGGGTGGACAATCGAATACCAACTGCTATCTCACCGCCAGCAGAAGGGTTTTAATCTAACAGTTATACAATTTATACTGAATCGTCAGCTGGAAACCCTAATTCAATTTCCGAACCGGATTGACTCTCCACTGAACCGAATAAAAAACTCGTTTTAGGTTTAACCACTGGGTTGGTGACTTAATAACAATGTAATGGGCTAAACAAGAAAGATGGATTCCATATTTTCATGTGGCCCGATTGAAATACAGTTAAGTCCAATAAGGCCTAGATATATAAATGATTTAGCTTCCGCCGCCCGATTGAAATATATTGGGGTTCGGTTGAATAATCTGATTGGGCTTTCTCGTCATTTTATTTATAATCTGACAAACCGACGAAAATAAAATAACTAGTATTTAATAATCATATTTCTGTCGATAAAAAAAAAGAGGTCAGATCTAGTGCAAAATCCAAATATGATGCAAAATACAAACTCATCTCATCCTTTCATTTTGTTAATCCAAAGGCTGATAATAATTGAAGGAAATAAATTAATAACTACCCTTTATACGTGTAACTCTCTATCAAAAAGGGTATAATTGACTAACTCACTAAACAAAATATATTCTATATTTTAATATCTCTGAATTTAAGCACATTCTCTCTCCTCTCCCTTTCTTTTTCCTTCTTCTTCGGACTCAACCTCCACGCTTCTTCTTCGAACTCAACCTCCACGCTTCTTCTTCGGACTCAACCTTCGCGCTTTTTCACACTCTGGATCATCTTCGACATCAATAGAACTCAACCCAAAATCAAATCAACAGTTTTCGTAAAGAAAAATTCGAAACTGAACATGACGAACTATAAAATGGCCGTGACGAATTATAAAAATCGGACTATATTCGATCAAATTGAATGAGTAAAACTTCGTTGAACTCAATTTTTCACACTCTGGATAATCTTCGACATCAATGGAACTCGACCCAAAATCAAATCAATAGTTTTCACAAAGAAAATTTTGAAACTGAACATGACGAACTATAAAATGGCCGTGACGAATTATAAAAAAGCGGACTAAATTCGATCAAATTGAATGAGTAAAACTTCGTTGAACTCAATTTTTTACACTCTGAATCATCTTCGACATCAATGTAACTCATCCCAAAATCAAATCAACAGTTTTCATAAAGAAAAATTCAAAACTGAACATGACGAACTATAAATTGGTCGTGACGAATTATAAAATGTCTTGACATATTATACAATGATACTGTCAAAATCTGGACGAATTTTAGTTACATTTGACGAATTATAGCATTGTCCGTTGAACTGTAAGACAATATGTCGTAATTCATGACGAATTATAGTCCAATTTTGACGAACTCTTATATAATTCGTTAAGAATTCAGCGATGTTTTTCCACAATCAGATCCGGCCTCCCTTTACATTCACTCACAATCAGCCAAATCGACGAATTCTTGCAGCAGAATAAATTGTTGATATAGAGAGATTCCGAGAAGAATTCATCGATCAAAGGGAACAACCTTCGTCGTCGTCGCCGGATGAGCGTCGGCGTCGTTTATCATACTTCTACAATCGTAAGAAGTGCTTCTTTATTTGTCCGCATAACAGATAGAATTTCTTCACAACATCTACGGAAAACTCCTTCCACCCGTGCATACCCTCAGCAATGTCTGATGACATCAAGACATGAGATTTCACTCATTTTATATTTCCAAGCACAACAAGGCTTCTGAGAATTGGATCCTGGACGCGTCCATGGTGTTGTCGATGGATGGGATCGATTAAATTTATAGATTTCATTTTGTAGAGATGATCATGGAGTTGAGGATAAGGGAGGAGAGAGGAGAGAGATTCAGATCTGAAATTGTTTCATCGAGGGGAGAGAGAGAGTTTTTTAATTGACAGGGGGAGAGAGACATAAAATGATGTATTTCATATTTACCCTGATTAAATATTAATTAGAATTTATATTAATTTATTTTCATTTAATATCATCCATTGAATTTATAAAATCAAAGGATGTGATTGTTTTGTATTTTTTACAAGAATATGGATTTTGCACCTGATACTTTCTCCAAAAAGGAATAATCATAATCATATTTCTATACTACCAAAAAAAATTAATCATATTTCTATAAAAAAAATCAATCATATTGATCTAGAAGACTAGAACAATAAGATTAGTAATTCAACAAAAGTCGTGGGTTGACGTTGACTTGACTTGACAAAAGCGTTCCTCAACGGCGGCGTTTTAGTCCAATGTTGGGGCATTTGTAGGTAGACAAGGTAAACGAACTCGTGACTCGTCCAAACGAACTCGTGACTCGTCCAAACGAACTCGTGTTGTCTAGCTGAATGAAGCCAAACAAAGGTAAACGAACTCGTGACTCGTCCAAACGGAATGCAGCCAAACAAAAAACGTTTAGCTGAATGAAGCCGACTCTTCCCATAAAAAAAAAAGAATAAGAAGAATGAAGCCGACTCATGCTGTCCACATTTAACGGTCAGCACAACAGCATTAACACATCTATAAAAAAAAAGTAATATAACAACGAAATCAACGTTACACATTGAAATTATTTAACCAAAACAGTGTATGATAGTGCCTATATGTATGGTTGATGATTTATTGGTTAAGGAGTCTACATTAAGATGGTTGGATCTTTATATCCTGAATTCGAGTTTCAGGATCACCGTGACATGCGCTTCAGAAGTGAAGAGATGTAACAGAACCTTGCGGATCCGATCAAAATGTCTTGCTAAGAGCTCTATGGTACTAGATGATAAAATTCATTATCGTTTCCACCCATTATCAACAAAACATAAAAAGTGTGAATGATATTAAAACTCATTTAAATCAAACGTAACGTGAATGAGTTACAAATATTTATTCTTTCGTCTTTCATACTAAAGCGAACCATAGCTTCATTACAAAATCACAACATTCGGTAAGCACTGAATTTTAATATCTGTAAACTTCACTTAAATCGTAAGATAGTGAAATATCAATAATAATATTCGCGTAAGGGCGAAGTGAGTTGACACGGTGGTATGAAGCTCCTCCGGTGCTTGTAGGCGGCCCGGATTCAAGTCCCTACCAGTGCATCAAAAAAAGATAATAATATTCGCTTCAGTTCACATTAATTAAAATTTAAGTCATTTTAAAAAAGAAAGTAATTAATTAACGGTATAGTTACGGACGGCAAAGTAACGGTCAGCCGTTAAAGTCAACGGAAACTAGCTGCGGAAACGTCAGCGACGGACGCTACAATGCGCTGGAGCCGCGTTGTGCGTCCATGTGCCATTTTTTCTTCCTCCAGCGTTTTCTTAAAGCACAAAGATTCAGTCTTCGTCATTCAACCCGGCTTCATTCTTCTCGGTATTTCTCCTTTCGTCTCCTTCTCCTGCTGCTGCTTAGGGTTTTGAACTCTGATCCCAGAAGTGTTTTGTTTGGAGCTTGGTACGAGGACATGGTGCAGATCAAGGAATTGTATCCTTTTACTTGGTCATTTTTGTTCATATGATTGTGTTGGAGTTAATTGTTTGGTTGTTTGGATATTTGATTTTGAGCTTCATTATTTTGCAGCTTAAATTGAAGTGAAATTGACTTTCAAATACTTGTAAGAGTCGATTTTTAAGAACGAGCTGTGACAACTGAATTCAATCAACCTCCAAGTTACAATAATAAATTGGTTTGCATCACATAGTGATCTCCAAATTGGGCATATATATAAGTTAGGTTAATTGATATAGGGCACTTATGTATTGATGCTTAGCGTAAGTATGGCTGCAAGATATGGCATGATTGAGTATAAGATATTTTAATGTTGCGAATGAGCGTTTGGTTTGAGTGGGTAGTGTTCTTGATGTGGGGATATGGTTTGGTATCCTTTACTCGGGATCTGTCTGAAGTCGGATTGTGATGCCGGTGTCACTGGAAGAGGTGTGCGTCTTTCTAACTGAAAACTGCCAAAACTGAGTTTTGCAGTGTTCGCTATTTTGTGTGGATCTTGCGGTGACTCTAGGTTTGTATGTATGCTTGCAGTATCAGGTTGCTCAAGCGTTTATGGTTATGAAAATGCAACAGCAAAACACAAGTAGCACGGAAGGTGTTGATGTCTTGGAGAGCCGGCCCTTCCAGGATGACGTGTTGGGAGCTGGACATTACACTTCCAAACTTTACCGATTACAAAGGTAATTTAAACTCGAAGCATGTTTAGTAGGCCATTATCCAATCAAGAAATCGTACGTTTAGTTCCAATGGAGCCATAAAAGTATATTGTCATAATATGTAGAAGTTTCATTAGTTGTTTTAAAAACCCATTTATATTTCCGCTATTGCAGCAAAGCTCCTGCTTGGCTAACTGCATTTGCACCGGCGGATGCGCTAATCTTGCAAGAAGAAGCGTGGAATGCTTACCCTAAATGCAAAACAGGTTCCCTTTAATTTCTTCATTTTTTCATTCTTATTCTTACAGAAAAAATATTTTATAAGATCTTGCTAACTTTATTTCTTTTGTAATTTGAAACTTAATCCACGACGCACAGTTGTCAAGGTAAAGACGGCATTCAAGATTCGTCTATTTGCTCAATGGCGATTGAAATAAACTTAGAGAAGATCTTATTTCTGTTTCTTTACATGACTGCAGTGCCCATATTTCACAAAGTTTTCGTTGACTATCGAGACAGTTCACAAGGCTGATAACGGAAAGTCGGATAATGTAAGTCCACAGTCCCTCGCCTCGAGTCCCTTGGCATTGAGATTGTGCTTGACATTGAGTCTAATGTCGGGGACAACTACATAAATTCTAGAACCCGATCTTGTTTTTCAAACTTTTCACATGATTTTTCTGTTTTGGTATAAAATTAAACAGGTACATGGTTTGAGTAAACAGCAGCTAGCAGTTAGGCAGGTGGAAATTCTCGACATTGCTAAACCCGCAACAGATTATTGGAGTTATGCGGTTGGAAGCAACAATATCGAATTCTCTGATTTCAGATCAGTGCAAACTGGTCGTGGTCCGCTTTGTGAAGGATGGCAGGTTTGCTTCTTTTTACCCATGAATAATATTTTACCCATGAATGATATTTTCACCTTTTGGGAAGTCTAAATTTTTTTGACTGGAACAGGAAAAGTGTAACCCAGTAATGACTGCATACAAAGTAGTCACGATAGATGCGCCTTACTGGGGGTTCGGCTACAGACTCGAACAAGCCCTTCTAGCGGTAAAAAAAAGAAAAGAAGAAGCTATATTTTGAACTTTTTGGTTCTCTGTTTTGACAAATTCTTACTAGTTATGTTGACATTTTTCGAATATAGGGTGAAAGAGCACTTTTCCAAGAAAGTCATAGAAATTGCTTTGCTTGGATCGATGAGTGGTTTGGGATGAGTATGGAGCGAATTCGGGAACTTGAACGTCAATGCAAATCCTCATCAGAAGAGGTAATAGTCCTCGAATTTAAATCCAGAGAAGCCAAATTCCTTTCATTACACGAATTTTCCAAGCAAACGTTCCATAGTCAGATAGATTTAACAACCACAACATATTTGCTAAACATGCAGAAAGCAGGCAATCCGGCTATATTAAATGGTGAGAAAGATGCGTTCAGCAGGTCTCAACTAAACTCGGAGCAACATGGATTCCCCCTTGCTGTAAGCGAGGGCAGTTAACTGAGAAGGGGCAGCTTCAAACGCTAATTTGGGTTTATTCTTTGTATTAGTCGACATTCTTTTTTTTTTTTTTGGGCTAGTTTCAATGCAGCGTCAATTGCAATGAAGCTGCCAGGCATGGCGTGATACGTAGATGCTGGACTATTTTCCACATCTTTAAACATGTAGTAAAACTAAGATAAATCTCTGCCTTGAATAAATATGAGTTCTTTTTTACAAGTGTAACGTTTGATTCCGCAAGAGCCAACGTTTTTGTACATCCTTGCTTCGCCATAAGACTCCTCATGGTTAAATGTAGAATTAAACGTAACAATTTCAATTGGTTAACTTGAAATTTTCAAGTTATATATCTTGGAAAAGGGAGAATTTTATTTTCTGGCTTTGAAGTGCACAGGACGCCCCCCTGTGTGTTTCTAAAAACCCAAGGTTCGAGTCCTCCCTAACCCCTTCAAATTAACAACAAGTACTACAACTAACATAACAAGACTTCATCAAAAAAATGAAAAAAAAGAAACAAAGAAGAACAAACCACCGCTTCTTAAGAAAAGTCGCGAGATTTCGATCCGAGCTTCGTCGAATTTCTGGTTGGTAACGAAAAGTGACCTACCCACGGCCTCTTCCTCCTCTCTTATACTTCCCAACCGCTTCTTCCTAAGCTTGTGGAGGATGGTCGACTCAGATCTGGGGGTGGTGGAGGTGTAAGTGATCTCGCGGTGCGGTGTTGGTTGGGCGGGATGGAGAGGGTTGTGGAGTAGTCATATTTTTGTATTTATATTTGTATTTATTTGTGTCTTTTACGCTACTCTTTCTCTCTAAGCGGAATCGCTTATGAGAGTTTTCTATTTTACTTTTCATCCTGCTCTTGGGGTTTTTTTTGGGTTCGTCGCACGTTGCTTACTACCCAAGGGGTACACTCACTTCCATGAGCGTGAGGCGAAGTGCAGCAGCCGGTTGTTCTTATTTGAGAGTTTTTTTTATTGTCCATACTGCTCCCAGTTAGATGGTATTTCTTAGCTTTAAGTCTTCTATTATAAATTTTCTAGAACTGGCGTGTTTTCATTGGCAAGAAGCAGATCGAATGCAGACGACTGGAGTAGCAGGATCCAAAATTGACGAATTACTCTATGAAAGTTTTGGTCAGAGCTTGATTGTTTATTTGTAATTGTCTGAAGAGCTACTTCTTCTGTTTGGGTCAGTTTGGCATGACGGCTTTCGACAGAAAGTGAAGGGGGAGAATTCTATTGAGTCTTTTTAGTGAATTTGGTGGGGTTTGGACAAATTTTATTTATGTTTTGTGTAGTCAGGCTGTTGTAGTTTGTCTGAAATATGTTATTAGTGTCAGTTTCAATGACTGGTAGCTTAATGTGCTAAAGCAAACAGTTGTATTGGATAGGTTTGTTTGGATCGCCAATTTATTGAGTCTCCTCCCCTTTTTGCTTCGTTGTTTGTTTGGTTCTATACCTTTTCCCATTAAAAAAAAATACGAAACAAAGAAAAATACTCGGAAAAAAGAAAAAGCAGTTCGTTTATTCTGATCCAAATCAAAAACAGCAACAACAACCAAAAGGCTAGTATTGGTTACATTCAGAAACTAGACGCCTTCCAGCCACTATGTGTTGCCACCATCTCCTTAAGCCTCCGCAAATCTGTGCAATAGTTGAACATCAAACTTAGAACATGAGATGAAAAAGCAGCTAAGTGTAGATCAACTACTTGATGCAAGTCGACATTATTACTTACCCTAGCTCAGAGAGCTTGAGATGTGCTTCCTTGTAGTCCTCGAAGAAGGCATCTTCATCAGCAGCATACTTCTCAACCAAAGGACGGAAGACTGGGTCATTGAGAAGAGCCTTGTCAGTAGGCAGCTGAAGGAGACCTTCCTTCTCACCACTCAGGAGCTCCTTGAAGTAAGAGTTGTCAAAAATCAAAGGGTTTAATGTCCATGCACCCTCAAATCCAGACCTTTCCTTGTGGCACCTTCCCTGCTCATCAAAACAATAATGAAATAATCATAAGAATCACACTAATTCTTGTCGGGTGATGACAGGAGACAAGGCAAAGAAGAAACTGCATTAGCTTTCAAGCATTACCAGTGTGTGGCCACCGGATAGAGCAACAATATCCTGGTCAGAGAGGCCCATTTGTTTCACAAAAACATCCCTCAGGTGATCATTACCTACAACATTATTAATACATTCATGTTACTCTTCCCTCCCACAAATCAGGTCGCAGATGCAAATACCAAACAATCTCACCAAGGAACTTACCCTTGGTAGCATCAGGGAGACGACCCTCAACTGGTGGCTCAGCCTTGTCCTGCAAACATAAACTATCAAGTCAATCCGGGGCACCTTTCAGAGAAATCGAGCAATGATTAGCATTCAAATCACTCTAAGCTTATGCTACAATCCACTCACCCTGCACCTGGATACACTAATTCTACTGCTTGACCTAAAAACTAACCACTGCCATTTCAAGCCTAAAACAAGAGTCAGTTAAGCTACCTCACGTCCAGGGTGAAACGGAACTTCAGGTCCGCCCGTTACCTCAACGGCAACAACTCCAGCCAACTAAAGCCCAAAAAAAAAACAAGTAAATAAAAGTCAACATTGAGTTTTAAGACCAAACTACAAATATGAGCAACAATCAATGAACTAAAATCTACCTGATAGAAATCACCGTATGAAAGGATCGGGAACTGCTCCTTGATCGGCTCCAAAAGCCTCACAGCAATGTCCAACCCAGCATTGGCTCCATGCCCAAGCTCTGCAGGGTGTTTCATGGTCCCGAAGGGTCCACCAGTCTTGGTGTTCTGGTCATAAGTTCCAGCAGAGTGCCACCTGCCAGATCCAAATCACAAAGTCAAAAACAAACACAATAAACAATACAATCGCAGATCTAGACTCGCTACACAACTCTATAAGCTTACGCGATACGAAGCATCAATGGAGCGCAGTTTTTCTCGGCTATGAATCCTCTGAGCTTCTTCTTGCACTTCTCCACCGCCTTCAAGTACTCCTCACTCACAGTCGGGTAACACTTTCCCATTGCTGACGTTTAACTGCTCAGATCCATACGCACAAAAGTCAAATCGCACTTCAAATCACCATTTCAACTCTATCAACATCGATGACACTCCACAATCCTAAAATCTAAATCTACAGCAAGCACACCGATCCGGCGCCGGATCGCAAAAAATGGAAGCTAGAAACAAAACATTTCTCCACAATCCAAAACTGGCCGATCAGAGTCAGCCAAAGAATCATACACATCAAAATATACAGCAAACACACCGATACGAAACAAGATCGGAAAACAGAAAATGAAAAACGAGTGATGAGTAACGACCGGCTGACCTATGCAGGCCGAGTTAGCGACGAACGAATCACAGTAGATAGATGGCACGAGGTGAGCACAAGTAAAAGAAATTGAATGAATAAATAGGCTATGAATGATAAGAAGGTTCTAGTGGGTTAATCTGAACCGTTGGATCGGATGATCGTGCGGCGCACGATGGGTTAAAATGGCAAGGATGAGTTTGAGTTGGAGATGAACAGGTGGATTGGATTGGTAAGTCGTGGTTTTGAAATTTTGATGTAAACGAGGGATTTATTTCCACACATTAAATTTTTTTAGTAGTTCCCTATATTTAATGTATTTATTTTCATAATTAATAAACCAGTTTGTATCTATTGACTAAAATACCCTTTCAGTCTTTTGCATGTGTTAAAAACTTTAGCATGAATTCGAATTGTGAAGGGCAGTAAGGACATTGAACTGATATATCAAGTGTGAACGCATAATGTGCGAAAAGATTCCGTTCATGAAAGACCGGCAACAACTGCACCATCGATGAATATAATCCGACATGGCGCAGTCTTATTCGCTAGGATGACTCTGACGTCTAATTAAAAACAAAAAAAAATTAGGTACTTATTATTTAGATATGTTTTTTGATTGTCAGTTGCTATTTTACTTTGAAAAAAATGTATATGTGCAAAAAATAATAATTTCAATAATGAATTAATAGTTTACTTAAAATATAAATTAATTACGAAAATTTTAAAAGTTTTATGTCTTTTTTTTTTATGAGAAAAGTTGTACTGTATGTCTGAAGATAAGTAAAAAAGGTCCTGATTTGAAACTTTTACACGATGCAGGGCCTGTTACCACCAATGAGTTGATTCCACGTTGATAGTGTTTCGCGCCTGCGGTTTTTGTGGGTCGTGGTCGTGGCTTTTTATGGGCCTTTATTATTAAAAAAAAAACAGAATAAAATAATACTTTTCATCATTATTGCCTATTGGTAATGGGCACGGGCAGGATATTGGAATGGGCTTACGTTTTTTGTGTACAAAGTTGATGAGCCTGCGCGCAGGATATTGGATGGACAACGTATGCATTTTCGTGAATGATTACTGGATAGATAACGGTTGATGTATAATTTTGCCAGGTCTATGCTCAGCCCTTAAACTCGAATTCCGAAGTCGAACGCTTGATTTAAATAATATCAATAGCAGAATAAAAATATTTTCAAAAAGAATATCATAAATTTATAAAGGGGATCAAAGTGGCATAATTGGATTTTTGCTTTCCCGCCAGAACCGGTTCGGCCCGTTTAACACCCTTACAATTTACCACGCACGAACGGCTTATTGGGCCTCGCCGTCACTCATTTTAACTTATCTAGGAATTAAATTTTTTTTTTTGATCCTGGAATTAAAAATATTTTAATTAAATATAAATGGGAGGTAAAAAAACAAAAACAGAACTGTGCAATAGTGCTCTGGCGCTGCGTTTTCGCTTTTCTGGTAGCTGTGGATTTTGCAGACGATTTGTAATTTGATATCATATCTGGAAAAAAAAATATCTGAAAAATATTCCGCCGTTGATTCTCATCGGAGCTTTCGATCGGAGTAGTAGCGAGCGATCGAGCAGCAATGGCAACGACGAAGCAAGTGTCGGCGATGCTGAAGCAAGGCTTCATTTCCGATCCAACATTTACGTGCTCCTCCCCAACCAAATCTCCGGTTGTAACAGTCGGAGGGCGAAAATTCAACCACAATTCGCATCAGGTGTATCCGACTTCGCCTCCGGGATCGTCGGCGAGTCCGACGCTTTATGAGATGATGTCGGATGAGCAGAATCGGGAGGCGCGGGGGAAGGAGGAGGCGCGACGGAGGGTTAGTGATCGGATCACTAGGGTTTTGGAAGCGGCGAGGTTTTTGAAGAGGGAGGGGAGAAGTGGTGGTGGTGGAGGGGAGGTGAAGCTGAGTGTGGTGAGTAGGGAGGGGTTTAGGGTGTCTATGGAGGTGGATATGGAGGTGCTGGTGGATAAGAGTCAGTTTTTCAGGGAGAAGCTTGGTGGTGGTGGATGCGGGAGTGGGAAGGCGGTGAGTCATACAGTGGAGATTTGTGATTGTGATGATGTGGAGGTTTATGTGGACGTGGTGGTGTTGATGCATTGTGAGGAGGATTTGAAGACGAGGCTTCTTGGTGAGGATGTTTCCAAGGTTCTTGGATTGCTCAAGGTGTGTGTTGTGCTCTCTTACATCTTGTTGCAATTGATAGATTTGTTTTTGTTGATCATGAGCCAAGAAAATCTAAGTGTAGATTATGATCGTATAATTTAGCAATGCAGTTGGAGAGATTTGGAAGTTTTTGCAGCCTTAAGCATTTGGTGGTACGAAAGATTTAGTGCTGATTTTTTTAACGGTTTGGTTTAGTCTGAAATGTGGGTTCTGAGAGAACGTGGTGAAAGCAACATGCTTTTTCTCGCTGTTACCCTTTGAAGAAGTAGAAGTTTTGGGGTGATCAAAAACATTGGGCATCTCTGTCGATGATTATCATATGACGAAGTTTGGTTTTTGGGGTGTTCTTTTGTTGATGACTTTGGCGTTGCATTGTAGGTATCTACAGCATTGATGTTCGGTGCAGGTATTGTGTCATGCTTGGAATACTTGGAAGCTGTTCCGTGGTCTGAGGACGAAGAAGAGAAGGTATTGTTGCAACTCAGTCAGCTTAGGTTTTCAGAGCCAGTGGGTGATGTTTTGAAGAGAGTTGTACCAAATGAAGTATCAACATCTGCAAGAGTAGATGACATCGTCTCAAGGTTGATCACTGGAGTTCTACAGGCTAAAGATGACAAAGCTCGAAGAGAGATGAAGAATTTGCTGTCTAAGTTGCTCAAGGAGGATGCACCAGGGAGCCAGAACAGGCTGCATCTTTCGAAAGATGCACTCTACCATCTATGCCACAGATGTCTTAGTTCGCTAATCTTGTGCCTGTCTGAAGCTACAAGTATCGACGAAGGCAGACAAGACCGTGCTACTTTAATGGGTGAAATTGGACTAGAAGCTGACAACATACAATGGATTGTGGATATTCTAATTGACAGAAAGATGGGAGATGAGTTTGTGAAATTGTGGGCTGATCAGAAGGATCTGGCTAACCTCCACTCGAAGATTCCTGTAATGTACCGACATGAGATTAGCAGAATCACTGCACATCTATGCATTGCCATCGGCAGAGGGCGAGTACTGGTGGCTAAAGAAGTACGGTGTTCTCTGCTCGTCACTTGGTTAGAAGCTTTATATGATGATTTCAAGTGGATGAGCAGAACTCCTAAATCAGTAGACAAGAACTTGGTTGAACATGGATTGGGACAGACCATTCTCACATTGCCGCTGATTCAGCAACAAACAATCTTTCTTTCTTGGTTCGACAGATTTCTTAATAAAGGTGATGATTGTCCTAACATCCAGAGAGCATTTGAAATCTGGTGGAGAAGAGTTTTCATCAGACAATGTGCATTGGATCATAAGAAAGCGCAGTTACAGATTGTGGTTTCTGATTATCCTACTTGAGCCCTTAAAGATAGTATATCAAAACTGTATTCGTGATGAACATGACTAAACCACAAATACAAGCTAGCTTGGTTTGTTCCAGACTTGGGAAAAAAGAAGAAGTTGTAACTCAATGATTGTTTTGTCTGCCTTTAGCTTACAGGGGAACAGTTGCCTCATGCCATCAATGGTTCTGGTGCATACTTAAGCTCTGGAATGTGCTGCCTGAAAATACGAAACAAAAGTTAGCCCACAATGGCCTTTTATGCTATTTATCAGCACTAAGGAGAACAAACTATAGGTACCTTTGCCCAACTTTAAGCATTCCAGTTCCTAGCCGCATTGGTATACCCATGACGACACATTCGGTCACTCCATCAATTGGATCCACTCTCCCGTTTATTGAAGCATTGAAAAGAAGCTCAGCCGTCTTCTCAAAGGAAGCAAGCATAAGGACACTATCTTTCATTTTCTGAATTCCGTATCTAGTAATTCCCAAGACTTCACCCTGTTCCATATTACAATCAAGTTAACATCAATATGTAATCAAGTCCTACAATGTCCACTGTGTTTTATTTCATCAAGCAAAGCCAAAACTCGTTGTATCTGACCAACTGTCTTTGCAAAAAGAACACACAAAAACAAACGGTAAAATAAAAGGTCAATAACTCACTTTGGTTGTCATCAAGTCTGCCAAAAGCATCATGTGACGTCGATCTATAGACATTCCGTGATTGCTCATAACATCGTGTATCTGTTTGATGATGCAAGATCTTGCAGCTTCTATTCCGAGAACCTTGCTAATCTCAATAATATCGTTAGTTTCTGTCTTTGTTCCAATAACGCCTTCTGTACCCATGACTTGAAGAAAACCCTGACTGAATGAACACAATATATTAAGTAAATATCATGATATCACCAAGAGTACAACAACAATCATTTATGGATTATATAATATAATCCAGGCTGGAGAAAACCAACCCTTCAACAATCAGTTCATATCCAGGATCTTTTTCTTCTGATTTCTTTTCTATACGATTGATGATAACTCTGGGACAAGATTTGATCCCCTGGCATGGAGACATAGAACACGTAAGTCAGAAAGAATTGTCTAAAATTTGTGGCATGTCATTAAGCTATCAGGGACTTCTCACCTGGACGACAACTGACGGCATCCTATTTTTAAGGGTGTTGAGGGCAGAGTGAAGGCTAATTTTGCAATCTGGGTCAGGCACTGGTATGATCTTCAATTTGTAATCTGAAACCCCCTGTAACATTACAATAATGATCAAAAACAGTAGAAATAAGAGATGGATAAGTTTAAAATGACTTACTTTTGATTGCAACTTTATCTTTGACATCTTCAGGGTCTGCAAAATTGCATGTTCGACTGAATGGCCAGTTATATTTAAGTGTGCTTTTCTGATCAACTCTTCATCAAGTTTTATGACTATCCCAGTGTTTACTAATGTCTGTTCCAATTCGATTTTTTTGGAGATCTGCAATACAAATAACAGCTAAATGAACACAATATTTGGTATAAAAAATTATTTATTGGAGCCTTGACTTTGTTCATTAACCTAAAAGTTCAAAAACTCGAACACTAAATGTCATGAGATAGGTATATGCTAATGCAAAATAAGTTCAAAACATTAATAAAAAGACATAAACTAAAGTGGTTTCTTCCATCATAATTTAGTCACAAGCACAACAACACAAGAAAGGTGAGAAGATACACGAACCGATATTCATAGTATAGGCAAAGCACAAGCAACATGATTATGGTTACATGTCATCATTCCCGAGTTAACATATGATGCTATTAGAGAACGAGACAGACCAGGTCCCAGGACGAGGACATCAACGGTTAGAAGGAGAGTGCTGAAGGAACAGTGATGTACTAGTAATATAAGATAACTAACCTCACTCAGAGTAATTTTTTCAATTTGATGCTTCACTCTAAGCGCAACTTCTTTGTCATCCTTCTGCTCAAGTATTGCAGTAATGATGGGTGTCCTAATATTCTTGCTCGCATTTATAATTTCTATTATCCGGGGAACTCCCTGTGTGATATCTGAGAAGAACGTTAAGGATAAAGATGAAAAAGCAAACAAACAGAACATGTTGATCATTATAAAAGCAATCCGTGGCTAAACGAAGGATACTCATGCTTGCAAGTCCAGCAAAATGGAAAGTCTTCAATGTCATTTGTGTCCCTGGCTCTCCGATACTCTGGGCTCCAATGGCTCCGATTGCAGTTCCAGGCTCTACGTGTTTATCATGGTAACGAGAGATGCATATCCTTATAAAAACCTAAATGTTCACAAGAACCACCTTTCATAAGGCCATGGACTTGAGTGGAAGAAAATGCGTCAGATAAACTCTTAGTTTCATGGCATTATTTAAGAAGACATTGAAGTGAAATGTAAAATCTTATATTTACCTCTAAATGTTCAATAATTACATCTATATATAGCTCAAGATTGTATTTCTCATACCTGTAGTTGTTTTTTGGTAATTCCAGCAATCTTTTCTGCCAACTTATCACGGAAGTCATTTTCCTCGAAGACATCCTCTCTCAAACCCAATCTCTTCCTCGTCATTCTTAATTTATCCGCATGTTTTGTAAGGAAACTATGCAGAGCGTTACAAAATACAGCAGAGCAACCGACTTTTTCATGATGATAACTTTCACCTTTTGGGATATCAGGCGGGTTTATAACTCTTTGCGCATTATCAGGAATAGTCACCTGAAACCACAAGGCTGTTTTCTCTATATCCGACGGAGACAAATAGTCACCCTCTGGACGACACGTAGCCTGCAAAAGGAACATGACTTACATACATACAATATACACTGATGCAGACAATACTCAAAACAGCCTCAGATTGTCGATTATGAACCTGCACTCTTGAGAGGACCCTGTCAAAATTAATGGGCTTCCCGTTTTTGTCTTCCATTAGTGATGGATCCATGCTATCATCTCCGTAAGAAAATTGAATAATATTGCTAGTAGCCCCCCGTACAGTGTGATCATACTGAACGGATAAATCCTCCATGGATTTCATCAATCTACGTGACATATAACCAGTATCGGCTGTTTTCACCTTCAAAAATCAACTCAAGTAAATCAGCACCAAACAGTTTGCCACAGTTACAAGCAAAAAACATTGAGAGTACAAGGATAAGCAAAACATAACCTTAAACGACGTGAAACGACAAAGGACCCACACATGTCACACATCGATATTAAACTTGATTGAATCATATGTGTTAGTAGCCCATTTATAATTTATTGCCAATTGATCTTTGAGTGTGGATTCAACTGTTCTAAGTTCTAACATGACCTCAGAGCGGGTTGGAACACAAACTGTGTACGTGTTTGAGCCCAGGTGTATATCTGTATGATAATTGAAGTTTTCCGCAAGATTTTTGTGTACTCGCTACAAAAATTGACATTATTTGAACTGAATGTAAATCAAGTTGAGAGAGAAATAAACTTAGTTGAACTGAACTAACCAAACTGGATCAAAAATTGATAAATAATGCACAGCAAACAGATTCCGTGTTTGAAAATGAGAAGCCGTTAGGGAAAAGGTTTATATAGACCGTACCGCTGTATCCACCAAGCCTTCGCGCCCTGCCATGGTGTGGAAGAAAAATTCTGTTGCTGTTAGGCCACTGTAGAACGAGTTAGCAACGAAGCCTTTTGCCTGCGTTGTAACAAAACCAATGAATGATATGTGAGAACTAAGTTGTTGGTTCAAGCAACAAGCTGAAATTTGAGACCTAACAAAAACCAACAAATGATAAGCTGGATTTATTCACAAATACTCATTGAGCCTTGACCCAGCTCCAGTGTGCCGTTAAATTTACAATCTTTATCAAATCCAATCAATCGGCTCTTACTTAAGCCTACTTAAGCATCCCAGTTAATCATACATCAATCAGTTATCAAGGTTTTAGGCCAATTTATGGTTCTCATGTGATCCACCCACTGTATGTACACAATGAATCTCCATCTCCAACCGTTTATCAATATAAGACACCATGCACACATCATTGGTATACAAATTAAATGGTGGGGCGCTTTTGTCAAAACACTTGAAAGAAGCAGCTATGGATGTTCCATGTATTGAAGATAGTAGTCAGTATGCAGGGCGCTAGTAGCAGTATAATAAATGCATGCTTCACTATGACCAATGCTCATTTTGCCTCTACATAAATGAACTTCTGGGTTTAGGTGAAGCTTTCATGATGTATTCAGTCATCTGACATATTTTATAATATGGAATAACCAATATGTTCATCAACAACTGCCGCATCACTGGTGCAGTTGTTTCTTAAGGAAGCAGAACTTACAGCAGGAATATTTTCATTTCTACGGAAGTGAGGGAGACTTCGATCTATGAATCCATTTGGTGCTCGACGACCCCCAACTGCCTGTTGGCCAACACAAGCAATCATCTGACATATATTTGCATCGGAGCCCTTAGAACCGCATTGATACATGATTAATGGACTGTTTCGCCAATGTAGTTCCCTAATGCAGACCTGCAACAAACGAATTTAGTTTTCACATTTTTTTAATGCGGGTGTCAACAACCAGGTCATCAGATTATACCTTAGCAGCAGTATCTCGAATGTCATTGAGATTTTTGGTTATCTTCAGTTCAAGTGACTGGGCTGCATCTGCGCCAGTTTCAACTTCAAGGGCCCCCTTGTTATACTGTTCCACAAGATCATCACAAGCTTTGTAACCTTCGGCAACCTTCTCTTTTTTCTTGTTGTTTAGTTCTTCTCCAGGTCGGATATCATCTATACCAATTGAAAACCCGTGGTTTCCTATCCACCGTGCGCTGCAGAAAGACAAACTGAGATTTTTACGGAAGTATTCTTGCAAAAAACAAGCTATGTCAAACGCAAACCACAACTCAACATTAGCTCAATGGAGCTACCAAAATCAATGAAAAGGTAAAGAAAGCACACATGTCAAACAAAAAATCTTGAAACATGGAAGCCAAAAGAAAACAATTGAATGGAAAACAATATAACATGTTGACGATGAAAAACTGAAAGAGCAACAATATAACATGTTGACGATGAAAAACTGAAAGAGCTTTTTATTTACTAATTCAGCTCTGGATTCACGCTCGATCTTGCAGTCACTGCAACATGTTACAAACGCGACTTGTATTTTCTTAGACGGAAACAAAGGAAGAAGCATGTATTACATACAAAAAAATTAAAAGGGACTTGATGGCAATAGCTTATTTTTTGATAGTGCAGAGAAAAAAATAGCTTGGCACTGGAGGAGCAGACACCTTGCAGGGCGGGGAGGAAGCAGGGTTATGTCACGTTCACACACCTAATAAATCCATCCCATTGTCCAAAAAAACTATACTTGGTTACTAAACCAGTCAAACAATACCTACCTTAATTTTGCGAGTCGATTCATACAGTAAGAGGCAGCATGCATATTGTAGTCTCTTAATAGTACAGAGTAAAGTCCATCTTTGTTACCATTTCCTGTTGCAACAAAACAATCAATTTGTAGGTTAACCTTTACATATGCTTCAATACTGGTTTATGAAACTATTGTAAAAAAATGTTATAAATACGAAATAGCATATATCCTAAAAAGGCATCTCAGGGTTTATGACCATCAAGGCATCCCCTTATTCTAGAAATTTTTATATCATGGAAGGTAGTGAACATTACCGAGAGTAGCCTTCCCAAGTTGGCCTGATAGTAACTCACTGTTACGAATATAAACAAATCGATCATTAGAACACATCGTTTCTTTATTTTGATCGTTCCTGTAACCCCTCTCACGGACAGTGAGGTTCAAGTACACCTTGGTGCCAGCCTCCGGGCGTAGTAGCACACTGAACAACTGTTTCCCGGTCCAGAGTTCCATTGGCTGTCAGAAGTATAAACTCAATCAGTCTCCTCTGGGATAATATACGTCACGCCATCTTCCATTTGAAAATGAAAGCCATTTAAATACAAGAAGCAAGGAACTTTTTCACACATAGGCCCACCGAGGTAATAATAACTAGAGAAACATATGCAAAAAATGAATCAACTCCATTTTCACAAATCAAAAGTTTAAGGGGGAAATGACATAGACTTTGAGCAATATGTAGGTGAAGTATTAAAAAGTCAGTGGGAAAAGGCTCCACCTTGATTATTGATGGTGTTGGCAAGTCAACAAGATCAACTCCATCACCCATATAAGCACACATCAGCGAGAAGGCTGCACGATCATAAAATGTGTCCTTTCTAGTTATGAGGTAAGCCGATGTCAGAAAATCTTGAGTTGAAGCAACCAAGATTTCTCCATTCTTTGGGGTACATAAATTGTTCTGAACCTGACACATATAACTGTGTTAATTTTGATGTTGTACTGATCAACCAGACCCTGTTTTAGTTCTGTTCAAACAAATGTTTCGCAAGGAAATGCAGATACGGAAGGGAAAATGATGTTGACCACAAAAATAAATATGTAAAGAAGACCAGAGAGGGCTATTTCGAGACCTGTTATCAATTTCACTCAACACTTTAGAGTCTATACAAATGTAGACTATGAAATGTCAATTGGGGAAACAAAATGTTTTCATGTTTTCCCAATTAGATACCGCTGCAGGAAATGGCAAAAGGTTGAATGTATTAAGCGAAAGAGGTCGTATTCTGCACGCTGAAATCGACATGCATGATAACTCAACAAACGCGCTGATTCAATCATCACATGATCAATGGAGAACAGAAATATGTTGCGGCGTAAAATAAAATAATAAGAGTCAAAGGGAAGGTACCCCCATCAACATTAGAGCCTCTGTCCGAGCTTCCTCTGTTTGCGGCACATGCATGTTCATCTCATCACCATCAAAATCAGCATTATATGGGTTGCAAACTGATTCGTTGAATCTTAGCGTTCTCCAAGGCAAAACTCGGGCCTAATATACCAGAAAAGAGAACAAAATTATAAGGAAGGGAAAACAAAGCATACATTGGAATATACCATTTTGATATTTCAGTTTGGAAGTAAATTGGATTCCAATACTCACCACTAAATAGACTTGTTTATTTTGACAAATTATACTGACATCCATCGCATGCACAAAAATTATGCTTCAGGCACTAAGCCACTTAAGAACGAAAGAAACTGAAAATTAAAGAATAATTACCCTATGGCACATGATAGACATTCGATGCAAACTTGGTTGCCTATTAAAGAGAACGATGTCTCCGTCTTCCAAATGACGATGAACTATGCTACCAATTTCAAGCTCATCTGCACAACGCTTTCTGAAATTCGCTTGCAGCAACATCCTGTAATATGATGTAATATAGAATGAAACTTAAACATCCATCGCTCGGATATTTGGGTACTGAGTAAGAAAAGAATAATAGATACATGTACTATACCTGGACGAACTATCTGCATACTCGACCTTACTCGCACCTGGGTATTTATCTGTTCCATTCATGATACGTTGTTTCAGCTTTGCAATATTTTGGCGATGAACTTTCTCAGGGTAAGACAATTTTTTAGCCATTAGAACAGGAATTGCAACCTGAACACGATACGACCATTATTTATCAACTAAAGAAAATAATCCAAAACAGAACCTGTCTATGTAACAGCTAACCTCGCTAATTTTTAAGTTTGGGTCGGGAGAAATGACAGTCCTGCCTGTAAATTCAACACGCTTCCCGGACAGGTTCCCACGAAAGCGTCCTTGTTTTCCTTTTAACCGCTGAACAAATCCGCTTAATGACGGGTTTTCTACCATTTTTTGAATCTTCTCGTTATCACTATTTATATACAGTGCAACTTCGGCCTGAAGAATAAGCCAATGCTCCTGCAGGCATCATGAGCATAGTATTAGTCTATCAGAATCAAAAATTATTTTTACACAGTGTTTGGAGACGTCTCTAAAAAAATTGCTTTCAAGGGAATGAGGAAAGTGATGCGAATAGGGTGTAGAGTTTGTTGGTTTACCAGAATAATATGTGAATCACTTTTTTCTGCTAAAGCCTGACAAAGACTAGCATTAACCGTGATTATACTTCGCAGCCTCATTGTGATGTCACTCTCATTACTGCCAATGACACAATGTAAGACGCACTATGGATTACAATAAGTGAAACCAGATTGAAACAAAGTAAAGCATTGGAAGACAACACAGTACGTCCGACCACCATCCACCGTAACTGATGGGCGCAGGGATACAGGGGGCACTGGAATTGACTTTATAATATATTTTTCTGGCCTCTCAGAAAGGTATAGCAACTCACAATCCTGTTGGAAAAAGAAAAGGTAGTTGGAATGATCTATTAATCAAAACTAAAAATCATTCCATGGATTTCCCAATCATTGTCTTTGTTTTTATAGCTTTGTTTTGGGTCTAGCTGAGATTAATTCGCAATGAGTGCCGCAGAAATGGTACAATGAAACAAGATTACTCAGTCTGGTGGAAGTATATAAATCAAGAAGACAAAGAAAATATAAAGAAAACTGGTACCTCAAATGACATGTTTTGAAGAAGATATAGAACCTTTGCCGGATCAATAACATTGTTGGGGATGAAAGAAGTCTTGGATTCTTTTGGCTCGGCCATTGCAAGTTTGCACTCATCCAAATAGTCATCAGCTATCTTTGAGCGATCATGCACAATGCCAAAAGGAATATCCTTCTTCATAGTGCCTACCAAAAATTAGAATGTCCAACACTAAAAATCTTAGCTTGGAAAGATACACATCTCTGAATCCAAGCGCACACTATAATATTATGAACAATACAGCCACAAGACATAGTCGATTTACATAATCTCATTTATTTCATGTTTTAATCAGGCAGGAAAATGATAGTGAAAGAGAAAGGCCAAGTGATCTCACCATTCACATATCGACATCGAGGGCACTCCACCGATTTCCTGCTAGCCGCCATAGCTGTACACTTTTTAACAATCTGTTTTACCAATTCATTCTTCCTCGAAGTTTCAGTCCTAGGGTTCCTCATCTTTTTTAGAAAATCTCTTCGTAGAGTCTCTTCCAGTAGAATCCGTGAACAAGACTATTCAGAGGAATTCGATATTCAGAACTTCAAAATTACTAACATAAGGAGATGTCTAAAGGAGGAGCTTGTACAAGAGTAATGAAAAACAATGTTATATACAAAAAGTTTATATCATATGCATCCCATGTAATACAAGTGGGGAAGGTATCGGTATAGCAACTAGCATCCATCGTTTGAATAAGAAATTACATGTTTCTCAGCTTCCATGAAGATAAGGTAGGCATTTATCTTACACAACAAGACATTGGGTGCAGAAGATTTCAGAGAATCTGTGAAAGCATCTAACTTTATGTTTTCATTACCTTGCAGATACACTTCAGAATATTCAGAATATTACCAAGATATCCAATGTTGTAGATAGGGAGCACCAGAGTCAAGTACCCGTAATGCCCAGGACAATTCGTATGGTTTCCATGGCATGTTGCACAAATATTGTTCCTAGTTGGCCCCTGAGATCGAAGAAATGATATTCCTTTAGAGATGAAGACAAATACTACTTAAACATTTGGCAGACGAAAAAAAAGAGTACCATGCGAGGATCCAGCAAAGCATTCTCCTTTGGCTTTCTAGTTGTACTATCATATAAACCACTATCCCAAACTTCAACCACCGCTCCTTTAAGAATTTCGGCTTCAGAAAGGGTGGAAAACTGAATGCTTTTTCTGCAAAAGTAGAACCACAAACAATAAAACCCTCCAGCTCTTTCTTCCCTGATACGTGAAAAACCCATCACAAACAAAGACAATTCCTTTCACCATTATCAGTTACAGTCTTCTTCAGAGACCAAATAAATAAATGCAGCTTATCATAACCGAAGTCGAATCCTATGCTCAAAACCATCATGTAATAACTCCAGTACCCTCATACCAATAATGAACCATATACAACTTCCCACTCCACTTGCAGAATCTCTAACACTAAACACACTCAAAATCTATCCATAGTTGAATTCTTACATTCTTTCAGCATCTTTGTCTTCCATATACAATTGTTTTGTGAATGTAATGCCACCACCAGCCGTCATGTTCGCCTGCCAATTCAGGAACACGAAATTCCAAAATCACAACACATCAGTTCACAAAATCCACGATCAACTTCAATTCACAAGTGAAAATTAAATTCAAAGACGTTCAAAAATATCCAACGTACCATTTCAGCGGCGAACCCTAATGACAGCTCCTCTCAGAATTCAATTACTGAGAATCGAATACCTCTTCTCTTCTTCAGACCAAAATCAATTGTTTCAGTGTTCTCGAGTTGTTTACAAAGTAACGACCGTCTCAGGGTTTATAAAAACCAACCCGAACCGAGCGATCCGACCCGATTCTAATCGGGTCGACGAAAGGGCGAGACTTATTGGGCCGACTTCAGGTCAGGCTCTTAAAGACAAAGACAGCAAAGCGTCATGGTTAATATGATCTCAGCAAAACCCTAGTAAGTAAAACCCTAGAGAGATTGCGCGCGCGCGGATACTCGATTTTGATCGATGAAGACGATATCGATCTCGGGAAAGGAGGTGAAGTCGAAGCCGGTGTCGCTATCGAAAGCAGCAAAGTATTTGGCGAATTTCGTGGAGACGGACAACGGAGCATCGGAGGCCAATTTAGGGTTTTTGAAGCGAGCGTCGGCGGCTTTCAACGAGCTGAATGCTTTTCACAAGGAGATCAGAAAATTGAAATCTAGACAGAGTGGGGGAGAAGGTGTTGGTGAGGATGGGATGAGCGCGGGAGATAGGAGTGAGGTGGTTGTGGAGGATGGGAAGGAGAGTAAGAAGAAGTGGAGAGATGTGAAAGAGGAGGGTGTGCTTGACAATTTGAATAACAATGCTGAAAGTAGAAGTGATGGGCGGAAAAGGAAGAAATTGGAAGATGGGAGGTTCGAGGATGCTGACGAGAAGAAGCTGAAGAAGAAGAGGAAGAAAAATAGAGATGATGATGAGTAATCTGATACACAATTTGGTTTTGGTGTAATTGTGTTTGATTTCATCAATTGGGAAGCAATGTAATGCTTTATGATTTTTCAATGAGAAGCAAAGTTTTGAAATTGTGGCAAGTCAGTGACTTCATTGTCTCTACCTTCACTGAATCACCTCCATTGTACAATTTGTAATGGGCATCAATTAGCGAAAAATAATTAGGCTATCGATACATTTCTCTAAACGGGTGGCCGGATTTCCACCAATCCGTAACATGTGTTAAGCCTTAGGAGTTGAGACCAGAAAGAAACTTTTTGGCAACATATACAATGGGAACCTACAAAATTGTGTGACACAAGTATATCATTCCTTGGGGATGAATAATTATAAAGAGAGCATCGCCATCAAGCTTTTTTGGCTTTGCCTTTTGACTTCCTTTGCTTCTTCTTGAACTGAGTATTATTTAACAAGCGCTTCAGTGGGAATACAGCAGCTCTGCGCGACTTCTTGCTTTCTCTATGTTTCCCTGGCACGATTAATTTAAACGTAGTAAGAAACTGTAGCGCCTGAAAATGAGAATTTTCTAAAACACAAGCCATATAACATATCTAATGATTTCTTACTACAAAAGTACTAGTTTCAGTCAACTTAAATTTATAAGTGAAATATGTTCTAGCTTCGAACCTAAAGTTAATCACTTGATATTCATAATAAAAAACGAAATATAATGTACTCCATTTTCACAATGATAACAACAACAGTTAACCGTGTATTTAGGGAGATAAAATCATACCTATCACCACATTATCCATGACTGCAATATTGATTTCCCCATTGTCTTCGTGGTTTAAATCGTCCATAATCAAATCTCTACTATGATCACAACTTAGGGAGTCACTTTGCTCCACATCTTTACATAGTTCCACAAGTTTAGTTCCATTCATAACATCATTGTGTACTGCAGTATCAACTTGGTCTCTTTCTGAACGTATGTTCTGGGCCGCCGAAGTTGCTTTATGTGTTTGATCACTTGCGAGGCACGGTATATCTGAAGCTACATCACCATTTTCAGGCCTCTCAACCTCTGAGTTCTGAAAATTGAATAGAACTTGGGATGGAACAGGCAAATCAGTTCTGTAACAATCATCAAACATGACTTCCTCTGCGTGTTTAGGAGATTCTAAACCTTCTTCACAGTGCATGATGTCTAATTTACTACTCAAAACACAATTTTGGATTTGCAAATCAGACGGTGTTGCCTCATCCCACAAGGATGGCGCCTCTGAAGCCTTAGATTGTATTGGTTCTTCAATGATTGCTTCAGGATTAGTATGTACCTCAAATCCAATATGCTGAATCAGGAGTGACTTCTGAAGTTTTTCATGTGCAATATTTGGATCATCCTTACAGGGCAAATCAGTAATCATAACGTCTTTAGCCTCAAAATTTGTCTGGAATGGTTCGGCACATTCCAGATGAAGATCATCATCCGCGTTTTCTACTTGAGAGGGTTGTTGCGACACTAACGGCTCAATTCCATTACTCAAATCCTTCACGTCCGAGCCATCTGATTGAAGGACTGAATTGGAAACCAGCTGACACTTAACCAAAGAAACATTACCCACTTCGGTATCATAAGATTTGGGGACAACAGATTCCACATTTGATTCATGCCTTATTCTATCAGATAATGCAGGAACTTGATTTTGTGACCTTATCATAGGGGTTTCCACCAATTGAGCATCCGTGATTCTACCGAATAACTTGGGTAGTGGGTTTTGTGACTGAGACGATGGTGCAGCCCCAGATAAAATATCCTTAAGTTGCAGACGATTTGATGGAAGGTCATTCATGATCGAAGTAAAATCAATAGCTTTGAGTTTACTATCATCACCGGAGTCCAAGTAACATTTTTTGATATCATCCAATAGCAGATCACCTTGGCCACTAGATATGGGATCCCATTTAAGCCAATCACCAGAAGAAGGCTCGCTGAATTTCAGCTGTTCGCTGGTCGTTAAAGCTTCAACTTTGATTGCTTCTTTATGATACTGTCTTTTCCGCAAAGCTTTGCTGATGAGATTCCTACAGTTTTTGGAAACTGCAGCTTTGGCACGCTCCATTGACATTCCAAGCAAAGATGCTAAATTAGCAATATCATAGGGCCCTCTGAGCTCATTTGCAGAAGAGGTAGCACTTGTACAAATGATATTCTTCCCAGATGTCCAATCGACAAGCATCTGAAATACCCCCAAAGTATGCAATCAAAAAAAAAAAGTACCCCAAAGTAAACAATTCAAGTAATGTTAGATTATACCTTGGCATTAGAGATCACTTGGAACCTCGTTTGAACATCTCTAACAAGGCCAGAATAAATAATCTCAAAATAAACACCACGCTGAAAATTAAAACCAAGCAAGTGAGCAACAAAACACTAGTAAACTGTGTTAATAATTTTATGAAGCATTTGACAGGTATCACGGTTGACATAAAAGTGATTCAAGACAAAGTCACACCTGCATTGCAGCTTTGACAATGGGTTGCTTCAATCTAAAAGGAAGCTTTTCCGTAAAATCAATTGTAATTATATCTACCTTTGAATGGAAAAAGAAAAACAGGAGACAAAAAGCCCTCAATCAAACATCCAAACACAACATGAAAATTCAGAGACCAAAAAATAGAAGGGTGAAAAAGAGGATAGAGACATTCATTCACCTCAGAAAACTGACAAGCCTGATCGAAGGCGTTTTGATTCAACGGCTTGGCCGCTACGATATTATAACTCTTCAAAACCGGATTAGTAGAGTTCAACACCATAGCCTGCGGGGCGCTATCTACACATACAGTCAACCGAGTATACTGTCGAAAGGGCGACGAGGCCGGAACTCCTAGCAAGTCTCGATGAAATTTGGCAGAAGCGGAAAGAACCGGAAGGATCTTGATCAGAGAAGAGACGGTGAATAGTGGGATGGAGCAGTAATCGGCGTCGGACAGGACGCCCTTGATGGTGCGATTGTAGGCGACTCCTGTGTAGCCGAATTCCATAATTCTGATTACGAGCTTCAAACGGTTCTGTTTAAGGGTTTGGTTTTGCGATGAAGATGAGGATTTGGTGGTTTCGAGGAAGGGGATGTTGAGGTCGAAAAACCCCATCCGGCGAAGAGAGAGCGAGAGACGGGGAGGTTTGAAACGCGCGGAAGATCGAGACAGCTGTGTATGTAGTAGGGTTGTTGTTACAGTTTCAGGTTTTACATCTAAAGGTGCAACTGACCCAGTTGGGCCTGAAACTACGACAATTTGAAATTCATGGATCGGCCCAATATCTAACATATGTCATCAAATAAAGTAATAAACATACACGGAAGATTAAGAGTTTTTTTTTTTGAAAATGACCCAAATGGGTTTCAAAATTTCAGAACTGATTCATGCGAGTTTCACATTTCAAAAATGATCCATTTTTAATGAAACTGGATCTCCAGGATTCGGTGTTATGTGCAAACTCAACACGTAGAGTTCTCTCATTCGAACGCGCACATAATACCAGATCATGGGGATCCGATTTTGTAAAAAACACAGAAAATCGGATCCTGGGGATACTGTGTTTTGAAAAACACAGAAAACCGATTCCTGTGGATCCGATTTCATTAAAAATTGATCATTTTTGAAATGTGAAACCCGCGTAGATCAATTTTGAAACTCTCAAACTCGTTTGGGTCATTTTAAAAAAAAAACTTGAAGATTAAACGAAGAGAATAATTGTAATCTAAAGATTCTAATGTTTTTTCATGACAAGTCTGTTAGGTCCATGACAACCCCATCGCATCCCATAAAAGGGAAATTGGTTGTTAAGTTTGGACCTACAGAGACAATATTTAGAATGCGATGCAGTACATTTAATAGCATCTCTCATTCAGCCTTGTGCTTTGTCCGCGGCTGAGAGTATCTCCAGCTGCTGGTGCATCTGCCAATGAACTTGAGGACCTCGTCGATAAGAATCACAGGTAGGGCTACGGCGAGCACAAGTAGCCATTCATTAAGGCTGAGGGGAACTATGCCGAAAACTTGAGCCAAAACTGGTACGTATAGGATTAAGAAGTGGAGCCCGAATGAGACTGACATGGCTACTAGGAGCCATGGATTGACCCATGGAGGCATGGTTAGTAGACTGCCATCTTCTGAGAGGGCGTTGAGAGAGTTAAACATTTCAATGGAGACCAATACTGATAAGGATAGCGTGGTGGCTTTCATTTTTCCACCCTGAAAATAGTCACATGGTTTGGAGTCGAAGTTGAAGACTTGAGACCCAGCAGTGAAAGGGGATGCCGAGAAGTTGTTCCAAGTTGGGCACTGAGCCCAGTTGGCGAGCTGGGAGTAGGTGACTAGACTGTGTCCGTCTCCACTCAGGTCTATGCCCAAGAAAGTGTGTCGTGTATACCATATGACAAAAACACCTACTGTGGCTACTCCTACATAGAGCCCAATCACCTGCACCCAGGAATAAAATGAAGCAAAAATATAACATTTGAGACATGGAGCTTCTACCTTCAGAAGATAGTCACTTACCAGATAGCGGAATAAGATCCATGGACTGATCAATGAATCATCACTTCTCCTGGGAGGTTTCTTCATTATGTCCTTGTCTGGTGGATTGAAACCCAAAGCAGTTGCTGGTGGTCCATCCGTAACAAGATTGACCCACAGAAGCTGGACAGGGATCATCCCTTCGGGGATGCCCAGAGCAGCTGTAAGAAAGATGGAGGCAACTTCTCCGATGTTCGATGAAATCATGTACCTATAACAACACTCATAAGCATAATGCAATCGAACCTAAAATTTACTGACAATCATTTTTTTTTTTTTGATCAACTGACAATCATTAATAACAGTATTTTTTGATCAACGAAATATAATGTACTCCATTTTCACAATGATAACAACAACAGTTAACCGTGTATTTAGGGAGATAAAATCATACCTATCACCACATTATCCATGACTGCAATATTGATTTCCCCATTGTCTTCGTGGTTTAAATCGTCCATAATCAAATCTCTACTATGATCACAACTTAGGGAGTCACTTTGCTCCACATCTTTACATAGTTCCACAAGTTTAGTTCCATTCATAACATCATTGTGTACTGCAGTATCAACTTGGTCTCTTTCTGAACGTATGTTCTGGGCCGCCGAAGTTGCTTTATGTGTTTGATCACTTGCGAGGCACGGTATATCTGAAGCTACATCACCATTTTCAGGCCTCTCAACCTCTGAGTTCTGAAAATTGAATAGAACTTGGGATGGAACAGGCAAATCAGTTCTGTAACAATCATCAAACATGACTTCCTCTGCGTGTTTAGGAGATTCTAAACCTTCTTCACAGTGCATGATGTCTAATTTACTACTCAAAACACAATTTTGGATTTGCAAATCAGACGGTGTTGCCTCATCCCACAAGGATGGCGCCTCTGAAGCCTTAGATTGTATTGGTTCTTCAATGATTGCTTCAGGATTAGTATGTACCTCAAATCCAATATGCTGAATCAGGAGTGACTTCTGAAGTTTTTCATGTGCAATATTTGGATCATCCTTACAGGGCAAATCAGTAATCATAACGTCTTTAGCCTCAAAATTTGTCTGGAATGGTTCGGCACATTCCAGATGAAGATCATCATCCGCGTTTTCTACTTGAGAGGGTTGTTGCGACACTAACGGCTCAATTCCATTACTCAAATCCTTCACGTCCGAGCCATCTGATTGAAGGACTGAATTGGAAACCAGCTGACACTTAACCAAAGAAACATTACCCACTTCGGTATCATAAGATTTGGGGACAACAGATTCCACATTTGATTCATGCCTTATTCTATCAGATAATGCAGGAACTTGATTTTGTGACCTTATCATAGGGGTTTCCACCAATTGAGCATCCGTGATTCTACCGAATAACTTGGGTAGTGGGTTTTGTGACTGAGACGATGGTGCAGCCCCAGATAAAATATCCTTAAGTTGCAGACGATTTGATGGAAGGTCATTCATGATCGAAGTAAAATCAATAGCTTTGAGTTTACTATCATCACCGGAGTCCAAGTAACATTTTTTGATATCATCCAATAGCAGATCACCTTGGCCACTAGATATGGGATCCCATTTAAGCCAATCACCAGAAGAAGGCTCGCTGAATTTCAGCTGTTCGCTGGTCGTTAAAGCTTCAACTTTGATTGCTTCTTTATGATACTGTCTTTTCCGCAAATGGGTTTCAAAATTTTCAGAACTGATTCATGCGAGTTTCACATTTCAAAAATGATCCATTTTTAATGAAACTGGATCTCCAGGATCCGGTGTTATGTGCAAACTCAACACGTAGAGTTCTCTCATTCGAACGCGCACATAATACCAGATCATGGGGATCCGGCATCCGGTTTTGTAAAAAACACAGAAAATCGGATCCTGGGGATACTGTGTTTTGAAAAACACAGAAAACCGATTCCTGTGGATCCGATTTCATTAAAAATTGATCATTTTTGAAATATGAAACCCGCGTAGATCAGTTTTGAAACTCTCAAACTCGTTTGGGTCATTTTAAAAAAACTTGAAGATTAAACGAAGAGAATAATTGTAATCTAAAGATTCTAATGTTTTTTCATGACAAGTCTGTTAGGTCCATGACAACCCCATCGCATCCCATAAAAGGGAAATTGGTTGTTAAGTTTGGACCTACAGAGACAATATTTAGAATGCGATGCAGTACATTTAATAGCATCTCTCATTCAGCCTTGTGCTTTGTCCGCGGCTGAGAGTATCTCCAGCTGCTGGTGCATCTGCCAATGAACTTGAGGACCTCGTCGATAAGAATCACAGGTAGGGCTACGGCGAGCACAAGTAGCCATTCATTAAGGCTGAGGGGAACTATGCCGAAAACTTGAGCCAAAACTGGTACGTATAGGATTAAGAAGTGGAGCCCGAATGAGACTGACATGGCTACTAGGAGCCATGGATTGACCCATGGAGGCATGGTTAGTAGACTGCCATCTTCTGAGAGGGCGTTGAGAGAGTTAAACATTTCAATGGAGACCAATACTGATAAGGATAGCGTGGTGGCTTTCATTTTTCCACCCTGAAAATAGTCACATGGTTTGGAGTCGAAGTTGAAGACTTGAGACCCAGCAGTGAAAGGGGATGCCGAGAAGTTGTTCCAAGTTGGGCACTGAGCCCAGTTGGCGAGCTGGGAGTAGGTGACTAGACTGTGTCCGTCTCCACTCAGGTCTATGCCCAAGAAAGTGTGTCGTGTATACCATATGACAAAAACACCTACTGTGGCTACTCCTACATAGAGCCCAATCACCTGCACCCAGGAATAAAATGAAGCAAAAATATAACATTTGAGACATGGAGCTTCTACCTTCAGAAGATAGTCACTTACCAGATAGCGGAATAAGATCCATGGACTGATCAATGAATCATCACTTCTCCTGGGAGGTTTCTTCATTATGTCCTTGTCTGGTGGATTGAAACCCAAAGCAGTTGCTGGTGGTCCATCCGTAACAAGATTGACCCACAGAAGCTGGACAGGGATCATCCCTTCGGGGATGCCCAGAGCAGCTGTAAGAAAGATGGAGGCAACTTCTCCGATGTTCGATGAAATCATGTACCTATAACAACACTCATAAGCATAATGCAATCGAACCTAAAATTTACTGACAATCATTAATAACAGTATTTTTGTATTATTCAAATAAATTTAAGCACCTGATAAAAGCCTTCATGTTGTTGTATATAGATCTTCCTTCACCAACAGCTGCAACGATGGTGCTGAAATTATCATCAGCCAGCACCATGTCAGATGCTTCCTTTGCAACCTGAAATGAAAGAATCAGGTAAACATGATGCACAGCTTCTTGGCATGGAGCAATGTGAAGAGATTATGAATAACAACCTCTGTTCCAGAAATGCCCATGGCAATACCAATATCGGCCAACTTCAACGCAGGAGCATCATTCACACCATCCCCTGTCATGGCAACAACTTCGCCGTCTTCTTTGAGCAATCTTACTATTTCCTGTTTATGCCGGGGCTCAGCTCGTGAGAACAGGAGCCCTCCACTTTGCCTCAAATGATTTTTCTTATCATGATGATCCATAAAGTCCCTTCCTGTCAAACTTTTTGAGGCAATAATTTCATTCGGGCCAAATACACCTATCTCGCGGCATATGGCTTCTGCAGTATTTTTGTTGTCTCCAGTAATGACCATGACACGTATTCCAGCAGCTTTGCAATCCTCAATCGCCTGACGAACCTCTTTCCTAGGAGGGTCCTTAAGTTCATAAAAACAATCTCATGAATAAACAGTCATTGACGAAGCATGTAAGCTTACCATTATCCAGATTGTAAAGATATGGTATACAAATGAGAACTCACCCTTAGGCCAACCAGCCCAACAAAGGTGAGATTACTCTCAATGCACGAATAGTTAGATGGATTAAGTAAAAGTTCATGATCTGGGTGATCCTCACTGCCATCATATGTTGCAAATTCTGCCAGGTTGTCCTTGTACGCAAAACCCAAACATCGTAATGCACTTGATGACATTTCATTTAAAGTACGTAGAATATGATGCTTAGAGTGTTGGTCCAATTTGACAACAGATCCATCCAGCAATTGGATACTTGAGCTCCTTTCCAACAAATTTTCAACAGCTCCCTGCAATATAGCCATGCGAAAAAGAAGGTTCAGATTCAAATAAAGGATCACTATATGAAAACAGGTATATCATCAGGATTGCCACTTAATGCGACATTGGTATCATTGCAATACAAATTGAAGCAAGGAGCCACAAACAAGTTTCTATTATGATGGACTGGAGGCCTTTATTAAGATATTCAAGACAATACTAAATATGATCTGAATATAAAATTTCTTTGGATATGCACCTTCACCAACAGCGAGTTCTTTCCTGAGCTAGACTTCACAATAACCCCCATAGATTTCCTGTCACGGTCAAACTCAAGAGTTGCAATTCGACGTTCCATTTGACTCCAAAGTTTGCAACAATCTGTAATACATGGACCATACACCATAAATCAGAATTCAGAACACAAAAATAGCGTATGCAAAAAAAAAATCAAAAGGCTGAATCATACTCATTGTATCACTGCCATCGGACGAGGATGCATCCACCCCAGGAAATCCCATTTTCTCAACCAGAACCTGTCCGATTAGTATCAAATGCAACTCATGTAATTTATTAAAGAATGAAATATTGGGAAATGTCAAATGATGAAACAATCGATCAACAAGTAATATTTAATAGACATCCATTGTGATTTCCTTATATGTATTTTCTTCTGCTTGAATATCAACCCTCAGATAACATAAATGAACTCCTTACTTAAGCTATTGAGCCACTCACATACCATTCACTAAAAAGACATGGTAAACTGTCTTGATCCTAACTGTAAACATAAAACACCAAATAAATATTAGCATGTGGTGTTTGACACTTCGGAGTTCTAAAGACTACAGGTAAGTGTATTATTTGGAATACCTTTAATGCTGCTTCCGTGGGCATTCCAGTGGCCACATATTGTTGCCCAGACTGTTCAATTCCAGCGTCATTGCACACAGCAGCAATCTTGGCAATCATTTGTAGGTTCGTGTCCATTCGACCAATGGGCCAGTCATGTATTTCTCCATCAAAGGGATTGTACGTGGTACCATCCACATCAAAACTCCTTAAAGAGTCCACTTTCGATCCCATTGCCACTAACCTTGCCACTGCCATCTGGTTGGTAGTCAAGGTACCAGTCTTATCTGAGCATATCACAGTTGTGCAACCAAGTGTTTCAACACTAGGCAACTTTCTCACAAGAGCATTCTTTTGGGCCATTTTACGGGTTCCAAGGGCTAAGCATGTGGTAATCACTGCGGGTAGGCCCTCTGGGATTGCAGCCACAGCCAATGCTACTGCAATTTCAAAGTAATATGTACACTTCTCAAATGAAAACTTAAAGTTTGTAGGCCACCCATCAACATATTCCCAGGATAGGAAATATTTCACATTGATAAGCCAAACTAATATGCAAATAACTCCAATAATTGCAGTAAGAGCCTCCCCAAATTCATTCAGCTTCTTTTTCAATGGTGTATCTTCCTCACTTTGTGATGCCTCGTGAATCTGAGAATGCACCTTTCCAATCTCAGTACTCATGCCTATATGAGTGACTAGGCAAATGCAGTTCCCGTTGACAACAGTCGTCCCCGCAAACACCATGCATTTCTTTCCCTGTATATCTGTATTTTCTGGAACAGGCTTAACCGTTTTACTTACTGCTTCACTCTCCCCGGTCAAAGAGCCTTGCTCCAGTCTCACTGTTGAGCTGACCAAACTAATAACTCGCATATCTGCAGGCACTTTGTCACCAACCCTCAACTCAACAATATCCCCAGGTACTAACTCTTTTGCAGGCAAGTTAGACACTTTCCTCCCATCTCGGATGACAGTGGCAGTCTCTGACTGAATCTCCTTCAGTGCCTCCAATGCCTTTTCAGCATTGCTCTCTTGCCATACTCCCACAATGGCATTCACAATTAGAATTAGAAATATCACTAATGGCTCAACAAAAGCCGTTATCTCCGTCTCCCCACCCTCCTTCCCATCATACCAAGCAAGTACAAAAGAAATCACTGCAGCAGCCAAAAGAATCCTAACAAGTGTATCATTAAACTGATCCAATATCAGCTTAAAAACCGAAACTCCCTCATGCTTCTCCAATTCATTCAATCCATATATCTTCCTCCTCTTCTCCACCTCATCAGCCGACAGTCCATACTCTCTGTTCACCTGATACTTCTCTTCGCACTCTCTCACATCCTTTGCCCATGCAGGAAAATTACCACCAACTGACGACTCAGAACCATCCTCCTCTGCCCGCCCCGAGTTCTGACCCCCTCTCCCCATCCCAAACACCGAAAAATCGACACCTAAATTTCAGAAAATGCCACACCCTGAAACGGACAAATTCAACCAAAACGAGTCACCTTAACGGTAAAATCATCGAAATTCAGCACCAATTCGAAAAATCCGACACTAAAATTTCGAATAGCTACCAGAAACAGAAAATATAAACACAATTCGCCATACCTAACAACGAATGGCGCTCTTCCGCTCCTTCGTTTGTCCGCTTCCACGTCCACCAAACCGACTCGAAAAAAGCGAGTCGAGAAACCCGATCGTCCAATCTACGATCGAAACTCGTCAGAATGAACCGACTGCTGATGAAACTGGCGGATTTCAGATCAACGGCGACAATTTTTATTCTTCTTCTTCTCCGCCACGTCTGAAGTCTTCGATTCGTTGCTTTTGGCTTGGCGTGTTTGCGTTTGTAATTGCAGTCGTGGTGTATAGGTGAAGGTGAAGAAGATACTGGGAATATACGTGTTGCAGCAAATAAGGAGATGACACGTGTAATAGCAGGGAACTGCATTGAAAGTCGGGTTAACCCATATACGTGCCCAACCCATTAATATTCTCTGTTAGTGGATGGTCCATTCTTGAAATAGCTGCCCAGTTGGCCCACCTGGTAATGGATGGTTTCATGGTTCTTGTTCCATACTTGAAAAAGCTGCCCAGTTGCTTTCAGGACCGGTTGGGCCTCAAAATGGTAGAAGATGAAGACCCGTCGTTGGTGTCCTTTTCGGCGTTTAGCATATAACGGCTTGTCGTTTTATATATTACAAGATCTCGGGAACAAAATCGTATCACATTCCACCTTTCTTAAATTAAGAGATTTTTTTTTTACAAATAATTAAGAGATTATTTGATTCTCCTTAATGATTTCGGTTCCATGTTTGGTGGGAAATGAGAACTAATCTTATTTATTCATTTTTGTAATCAATGGCTAGGATTAAATATAATTAAATATAATTAATTTACATTATTCGTAGCTTTTCAAATGATTATACGTAACATTACATTATTCGTAGTTTTTCAAAAGATAATACGTAGCATTTACATACATAATGCTACGCATAATCATTTGAAAAGCTACGAATAATGTAATGCTACGCATAATCCTTTGAAAAACTACGAATAATATAAATTAATTCTATTTAATTCTATTTAATCCTAATCATTGATTACAAAGATGAATGAATGAGATTAATTTTCATTTCTCACTAAATATGTAACTTCTCGGTTATCATGTGATCTTTATTGTCTCCTTGATATCCATAAACTGTGTTAATAGCCAAACCTTACCTCTTTAAAAAAAAATCAAAAGATAATAACTGCCTTCCAAAGATTAAACTTTTGCTGGAGCTTGGATTTTAATTTTGTCCGATCTGAATTTGATGCATTTAATGATGCGTGGTTTATAAGTGATCTACCCTTGGCAAGGGTATTATTGAATGCAAATCGAATTACAAGATATTAAAAAAACGAGAAAAAAACAGATGAAAGAAAAGGTTGATGGTATCATCAAAATCGAATATTAGGAGGCATAGGTAGTCAAAGATTAGTGTCTATAGTAAATTAGAAACTGATCATTTTAAACTACGCAATTTTAAATTCTTTTTATGGGGTAGAGGGACTCAACCCGAGTACTATTTGTGTCGGGTGAGAGCGTCAACCACTGAGCCACTCCACTTAGTCCTAATTTTAACTTGAATCACACAATATTACCTTCTTTTTTTTTTCTTACTATTTTTTCGCTTATCTACGCCAAATTTACTTCCAATACTTACCATGTAAGCTAAAAAATCAAATATTTGACTCAAATTAAATACTAAATTAGAAATTCTAAATGAGACTCAAGGCTTCTTCATTTGAACTGAAACTTAACTGATCTTAACTGATCTTAACTTATATTGATTGATATTAACTTAACTGAAACTTATATTGATTGAGCCGTCGGACAGCCGCCGCCCCACTGTCGCCGTCCTCGCCGGACCTCCGCTGAACCGCCGTCCGGTGGTGGTTCGGTGGCGGCGGCGGTCGGCGGTGGTCCGGTGGCGGGGGCGGCCGGCGAGGGTGGTGGTGGTCGAACTTAACTTAACTTAACTGAAATTTATATTAACTGAAAGTAATTTATATTAACCGATATTAACTTATATTAATTTATGTTGATTGAAAAAAACTTATCTTATCTTAACCGTCAAAAAAATAAATTCAAATGGACAAGGCTTAATGAATTAACGATATGTACTCAAAAGGCCCAATAAGGCCCAAAAGATTTGTGACTTCGCATTTGTAGATGATAAAAAATGAGGTGCACAGTAATTCAGTACACGTCTCTTATCGAAGAAATATCTGCCGTCGGAATTGGATTTAAAAAATCGCAGTCGTTGAATTTATGCGAGCAGTTAGGCTTCCGTAGATTGGCGATGCTGATTCATCAATGTTATCTGCGTCCTTCTCTCTGGTATTTTATACTACGCTTTCTCTCTCTAGATCGATTCAATTAGGGCAAGCATTTGCTGCAATTGCTCGTCGTCCGATCCCGTTAACGGTCGTCCGGTGTTCAGGTACTTGTTTGTTTATACCTTCTTATGCATTAGGGAGCTTCAATTTTGCGTATCGCTGGATTGAATCGCGTTTGAATCGATTTGGTGGTGAATTGGTATTTCAGCCCGACGTTCTTTTGCGCAGTGTGGTTGTTAGGGAGTTTTATATAGTACTCGGGTTATGATATTATGTTTGGTGTGTTATCTGGTGAGCCGAATGTCTGGATTTGACCTAGATGTAATCTATCTGATCCACACTGGCACTGGTGGTATATATGTACTGGGAATCTGATTTTTAGGAGGATTTGGAGAAAAAGAGTCTGCTTAAGGATTGTTTTTATCTCAAATAAAGTAATTTTAGAGGCTTCTCTGGTGTCAAAATAAGTGCGTTTGCAAAAGGTTGTAGAACTATAGTCGTGGTCATCTTTTATCATTCAATTCGTGTTGATTGATCAGGATTTTAATGAGGATAGAAATGCATGCTTGGATATCAACCTGGAGCATTGGAGTTTTTATTTAGGTGAAACTATCAGAACTGAGTTTAATTCGTTTTTTTGCTTGTAGACTCGGGCGTGAAAGATGCATTTAATATGTTATACAAATAGTGGAGATTAGATCACTTTATCCTCAGTTTTCCATTTGTCTCTATATTGATACTCTATATATGGTTTTTGCTTTGGTGCCTGGCAGTTTTCAAGCTAGAATCAATTCACTGAAGGGATTTCATTAACAGAGTGCCTTCCCAGCGGCAAACCGTGTTATAAAGAGTCCCTATGTCGGGGCTACTTAATGTATGCATCCTTTTCTGATACATACTTTGGTTTGTTTTGGTTATTTGGAAAGTTATGTAGGAGCGAATAGTTTTGATTCATGGCGTTATATTTTATTTATATTTTATTTTTGTATCAACAGTAGGTGTATGGCTCAGTTTGAAGTAAGGAGTTATTGTCTTTGCTATATTGATCCCTTTTGCTTACAAACTCCTTTCATAGTCATATCTATATCTAATACTAGCAAGCAATTGAGATGATACATCTTCTCGTTTAGCGTATGTTTAGTTTTACAAGGAGGGCCTTATTGCTTACACCTTGAAATCCATAGTTATGGTCATGAGATTCATATTCTGCTGCAGTCTTCTCTTAATGGGTCCGCGTCAAATCTCCCTGACAGTACTGGTCGGCCCTTTCAGCCGTCATATTCTGGCTTATCAGGTGCGGCATCTCCAGGGTTTCATCATTCAGGTATGTTGACCTCTCTGAAGATCTGATGAACTGTAAATAAGCCTTATTAGATATTTAAGAGACCTGGCCCTTTTCTGATAGTGTCTTGTATTCTGCATATACAGGATCTCTCCAGGGTATGCAGAATATTCATGGAAGCTTTAGTGTGCCCAACATACCAGGAGCTCTAGCTTCACGAAATTCCACAATGAATGGTGTTCCATCAGCTGGCATGCAACAAGCTACAGGGGGGCTCGGTGGTGGACGCTTTATGTCTAGTAACCTTACTGGGGGACTGTCTCAGGTAAAGGTCGTCACTTTAATTATTATGGTGGCATAAAAGGTTGTGGTGTAGCAATTAGCACAAGTATCATACAGTTGAATAATAGGTTGTGGTTTAGCATTTAGCACAATTAGCATACAGTTATATAATAGGTTGTGGTTTAGCATTTAGCACAATTGTCATGTTCTCGATTTCATCAAAAGTCTTCTTTTCATTTTCATAAAAGTGGCCAACTGAACATGTAGACAAAATTCCAATGTGATTTTGTCAACTAGTTAATGGGTTTAAACATGAAAATAGTTACTTTGTCGAGTGACATGCGTCAGTTTTCACAAAAATAAGCATAGTTGTGATGTAGAGACATTTCAGAGCAAACCATACTATGGGGGGGGGAGTCAATCTGTGTACTATACCCTACCATGAAATAATGTGTTAATTCTGTACCAAGTACTGCCACATGCAGTGCAAATTGATATGTATGATTCAGTGTGACCACACTTATGTTAATCAGTGTCATCGTGTGCTGTATTTCGGCCTGATAATCCTTTATGTAGATGTCCCATGGAAGCTCAGTTGGTCATTCAGGAGTGACAGGTCGAGGAGGTCTAAGTTTGGTTGGAAGTCATGGGTATAATACAAACACAAATGGAGTTGGGGGATCTATTCCTGGGGTACTTCCTGCATCTGCTACATCTGGTAACCGAAGCGCAATCCCAGGAATGGGTGTATCTCCCATGTTGAATAACACTGGTCAGCGCATTGCTAGTTCCATGGGAAATATGGTTGGTGCTGGTAGTGTAGGAAGGAGCATCAGCTCTGGCGGGGGAATGAACATTACTGGTCATGCTTCTCGGCTCAATTTGTCTGCTAACAGTGGCACTGGAAGTTTGAACATTCCAGGCTCAAATCGGTTGATGGGTGGTGGGCTACAGCAAGGTACATGTTCAGTGTTTCAATAGCCTACCATTATTATTAAGTTGCTGCGTCAGCTGCACTGTCAAAATCTTGTCATGAGCAAGATCATATATTTTCCTATGTAGTGACAACTGTTAACTGAACATCACCATTTACTCTTCTTAGCTGTTTACTGATGGATGCAATTGGTTAGTACAAAATCAATCAACTTGCAGTTACTGTCCATGTGATTAAATATTTGTGGGTTCAGCCTCTCCACAGGGAATCTCTATGCTTGGAAACTCATATTTGTCTCAGAATAACTTCCAAGCGATGAACAGTCTAAGTTCCATGGGAATGCTAGGCGACATGAACAACAATGAGAGTTCTCCGTTTGATTTAAATGACTTCCCTCAGTTATCTAGCCGTCCTAGTTCTGCTGGTGGGCACCAACAGCAAATAGGTACTTTTTAGTTTCTTTTTCCTTCATGATTGTCCTGTGTGCTATCTGTTTAAACTTGCTCTTGGGTGCCATATTATAGGTTCAATGAGGAAGCAGGGTCTTGGGGTTGGTCAGCAAAATCAAGAGTTTAGCATTCAAAATGAAGATTTTCCTGCACTTCCAGGATTCAAAGGTAATAATATAATGCAAGTGTCAAAACTCCTTTGTTCTTCACGTGGAACTTGTAGGGTGGGCTTACTGCTCATATATGCACACATAACTCTAGGAAACACTTATGAATCCGGAAAAAATAGGGACTAACTTACAACATATTGCCTTAAAGTGTATTCTCAAGACATCGGTCTTTCATCTGATGCTTTTTCAATAGTATTTCCTCGTTTCAAGTTAGCAACCATCACCTGTAGACAGATAGAGCTCTCCTATCATTTTCCGAATTACACATTTTTTTATACTTTGCAGGTGGCAATAATGATTATGCAATGGATTTGCATCAAAAGGATCAGCTTCATGACAATGCTGCGTCCATGATGTCACAACATTTCACTGTGGGTACAAGTTGGACCCTTTTTTCCCCTTATGTACAGACTACAATATATATCTTACTTGCATCTGTGTTTATGTCATTGCTTTTTGGACATTAATTTTAGGCCGGGAGGTCCACTGGGTTTAACATAGGTGGTAATTATTCAACCCACCGTCCCCAACAACACCCTTCGTCAGGCAGTGGCAGTGGTGTCAACTTTTCACAACTCAACAATCAGGACCTTCTGCATTTACATGGGTCTGAGATGTTCCCATCTTCCCAATCAAATTTTCACGCACAGGTACTTGATCTCTTATTTGGTCATCACGCCAATTAACTTGAGTTTACAAGTATATCATCCGGAAAGTACGTTCCTGCTATTGTTTGGGGTTGGAAATATTATTTGTTAGTTCTTTGGTCTCTTACAATTCTTCTTTTCTTTCAGAGCAATGGTCTATCTGGTATTGGGCTTAGACCCCTCGGCTCTTCTAATACAGTCTCTGGAATGGCATCTTATGACCACCTTATTCAACAATACCAGCAACAGCAACAGCAAAATCAGTCGCAATATCGTTTGCCACAAATGTCCAGCACCGGCCAGCTATATAGGGATCAGGGGGCAAAATCAGTGCAGGCATCTCAACCAACTCAAGATCCATTTGGGTTGCTTGGTTTGCTTAGCGTAGTACGTATGAGCGACCCTGGTTTGACTTCTCTTGCTATTGGAGTTGATTTAACCACTCTGGGGTTAAATTTAAACTCTGCTGAAAATCTTCACAAGACATTCAGTTCTCCATGGTCTGATGAGCCTGCCAAAGGTGACCCGGAGTTCAGTGTGCCACAGTGCTATTACGGGAAGCCACCGCCTCCTCTGCATGTGAGCAGCATTGCTGTGCACATTATCGCTTCTATCTGTTTCAGCCACATTTTGTTCTAATTTCACTCATTGTTTGCAGCCAAGCCACTTCTCCAAGTTCCAGCTCGAAACCCTGTTTTATATATTTTACAGGTGCGATTTTTGTTGATCATCTAAAAATATTTGAATTCTGTTCACTGCCCTTATTCTTATGTATACTGACAGAAGAGTATTTTGTTTCTCTCTGGTTATGCTGCAGTATGCCGAAAGATGAAATGCAACTATATGCCGCTAATGAACTGTAAGTCCGTGGCCTATGGCATGAAACTTCTTTAATTTTGTAATTTGTTCTCTATTTTCTTCCCCAAATTGGTAAACAATGACTTAAATTTTGGATTTGGTTTTGTGCTAACAAGTGTACCTGATTTGTGCAGCTATAATCGAGGCTGGTTTTACCACAGAGAAAACAGATTGTGGTTGACTAGGGTTCCCAACTCAGAATCACTCGTTAAGACAACTACTTACGAAAGAGGACCTTATTTATGTTTCGATCCAAATACGTTCGACACGATCCGCAAGGTTTTTTTTATTGAATTCATATTTCAACTAACTAACAATGTTGATAGTCTTCAGAAGTACTAAATACGATGCGTGCAATTTTGGTGGCAGGATAATTTCGTTGTGCATTATGAAATGGTGGAAAAAAGACCAGCTTTACCTCAGCATTGACTTGTATGGATGCATTAGTTAGTCTGAAGTCCTGTAGGACGTAAAGCTTTGGTTTAAGGAGCAAACAGCTCCCTACATATGTAAGTTGGTTGGTTCTTCTCTGATTTTTACTGTAAGCCAGCAGTATCTTACTCAAGTATATTCATCTAACAGGTCAATGTACCTAAACGCCGATTGCCTGTACCAAGATAGTCTCTATCCTGAGGGTGTAGGAGCGAGGTCGTCCATCTTTGTTTTAGCTTTGGAACTATTTTTTAAGTTTAGTACCTGTAGGTAGATGCATAACGTTGTATATGTTGTACTGGTGGCCTGAAGAAATGATGAATGGAACTTTATCTCTCATATAATCTCAAGTAAAACTTCAAAAATAAACTTTCGATATTGTTTTTGCCAATGTTGACAGGCAGGTTTTCAAAAGGATGGACATGGTATGGCATTGGCCAATGCCAAGTTTTCATTTTGGAGCTATAAAAACGTTTTCAAAGTCCGTTGCCAAGTTACTCAGGTTTTTGCGGTTGGCTTGGGGTTCAGGACCAAGCTTTTCAAGGAAGGCATTAGTCTTTCAAGTAACTCACGCTTTGTTAAAGTTCGATCAGAGGTGCAATCTTCTTCCTGCTTGAAACAAAAGGTAGAGAGGACCCAGTTACAAACATGTTCTTCAAAAGTGAGATAAATATAATGGATATATGACCGAAACTCACATCTCCAACCGAAGCAGACATTAATGCCAGAAGAGTTACTGTCGCACGGTGATAGTCCAACAGAATCTTATATGAGGAAGCATCTAATTTATCCTGGCGAGCATCAGAACATAGATCAGGCCCGGATTGAAATAAGAAGCATATCCACTTGTTATTTTCAGAACTCACACGAGGAAACACTAGATTTTCAAAACTAGTTAAAACTTGGCTATATGATGGCATACCTCTAACCGAGTTATGCAGGCATTTATGGCCCTTCCCGGAGCTTGAAGTGCTCTGCTATAAACCTGTTCATCAAAGTATACAAAGTAAGCTTCAACAAACAGAAGTAAAACAATTGAAAATACTCAGGTAGCAGCTGAGAAAAGTGCTATGATATTGGTGAATAGGTACTCTACATTCTTGACAATGACTTTTCGTTTTATTTGCATGGAGAGTTAGCATCAAACAATGTTACTATAATTAGAGACAGTTAATAAGCATTATGCAGCTAACCTGTACATAAAGGAGTGACACGACTTTTGGAAGAAGAGGCACAGGATCAGCCTCAGCCGATACTTGAGAAGTCAAATCCTAATATAATGCGGCAGCATTAGAATACAGATAAAAATGTAAAAGACTGCAGAAAACTGTTCCACGGGCAAAAAAATGCCACACACTCCAAGATACCGCTATAATGAGAACAGACTGGAGTACATAGCACAATGCTCGGCATTCATTGTGACATCGCATGAAAACAAAGCTTATGGAAGTTAGAATCACTTGCACCTTGCGATAAGAATGTAGGAGCGTTCTTTCCAATTTTTTATCTAATTTTTTAAGAGATAACCCACTGCAAAAGTTCAAATAAAAGAAAGGTGTTAAAGCATTCTTGGGATGCCCAGCTATTCCAAAATGCTGCAGTAGATTATTACCATTCTTCTGCCACATCCCTCATAGCGGTCGTGAATGCTTCCACTCTCTTCAATACATAATCAGTGTTACAGAAGTCGCGTTAATAAAGCATGTTAAGCACATCTCTCTATATTTTGAATGTAGCATGCAAATAAGTAAAAACGGTGATCTGAGGAACTGCTCAAAGTCAAACACTTCATCTTTGATACCAACGTAACAAAGCCCTATAATTATTAATGTGATTCTTTTCTTATTCAAAAAGAAAATAGTAACAACAAGGTGAACAGCTAACCTTTCCCTCCAAAGTTTCAACAACTGTGAGAGCCTTGGTCGATAGAGAACCAGGTAACCCTTTTGCCTGCAAAGTATGGGGTCAAGCAGAAGTGAACATTAACCTCGAATTGAACTTGACAGAAGATACAAGAGATCAACTCCTGTAGAGAATGCAGCATACGATGGAAATTCTGTCACCAGGGCCAAGTGGGGCAATTTCCAGATCACTTGTTTCTTCAACCTCAATTCCATTCTTCAGCTTGTTATGCTTATCCTGCATTATATTTACAAATTGTAGTTGGTTTCCATGAATACTCAAAATTTGTCTGGACATTGAGCTACAGCGATCGATTCAGGATTTCAAAAAACCCACCAAATCTACCAATAGAACTTCAACTATACTGGCTGCAATTGTTCTCAACAGATGCTTGTGTAAAATCACCTACAAAATCATAAAATCAGTCAAAACATAATCATTTGAAATAGAATTTACATTATTCCTAAATAATGAAAGTTACTAACCGAGGTTGGTGGGTCTTCTTCAAAAAGATCTAATGCCTTTTCATAAAGCTGAATATTTAGGAAAGGCTGAAAATGAAAGAATCAAATCACAACCAAGGATAATCAACAACTGCCAGTAGACCAGCAAGAAGGGAGAAGCTAACACTGATTATTATCTATCCTATCCAAGGATATTTAAGGAAGACTTCCAAATAAAACATCGAAAGGTACTAACCTCATCAAGTTTCTTTTGCAAATTATCAATCACACGCCTGATCTTGTCGCTATTTTCAGTAAACAGTGCCTTTCGCTTATCCTTCCACGCATTGTGTAGCTTGGGTCTCAAATATGATGCTACTGGTCTTAAGGTTGATTCAGGATCCTCCATACCTGTAATATAATGCCTTACCGTCTAAGGCTAGACAAGAATGAATAGGACTATATAATATATAAATACGGTTACCTTGTTCTTCGAAGTCAGGGACCATTTTCATGATCTTCTCCATAACCCATTCTTCTGAAGGTATATTTTGTTCTTTTGCCTTATCCACTAAACTCTTAGGTCCACCTTTGGACTCTAGAGCCTGAGATTCCTTCCCTTTCTTCTGATTTCTCTTTGATTTTGTGGACACAGAATCTTGATTATCAAGAGAAACTTCAGCAGCACTGTTCTTTGCATTGGCAGCAGATTTTCCCTTCTTCTTTTTTGATACCTTCTCATTTCCCAATTTATTACCATTTTCATTAGCATTTTCCATCATTGTAGACCTACCAGGATCATGTCCACCCTTAGCTTCCTTAACCAGTGTATGATCATCGACGGCGGATCCTGAAAAGCTAATGGTTTCCATCTCCTTTTCCAAACGAGTAAATAAATCCTAACCAAAGAGTAGACGTCTCAGCAGAAATATTCTTGAAAACAATTAGGGGACATCTCAGCGGTGTATTCTTGAAAACATATACTGTCATGCACTTAAGGCAAAAACACAGTGAAAGCACGGAAAACTTTAAATGAAAATTTGATATACAGAAACCTACCAAGACAATCTCAACCGGGAAATAATATTATACATGACCACAAATTAACATTTTGCATGGATCCCCAGATAAGCTGAACATGAATGTAAAATGGCATGGATCCAGATCATCACACACGCAGAAACTACGCTGCTTATCCCTATAGTGGAGGATAATGTCGCAGTTGGGTTTGATATAGGCATTTGATGCTTAGTGCTAGACATTTGGTCATTTGAAACTCGTACCTTGATAAAAATGTCACTGAATATGTACGACTCCCCAAATGTAAGTGCTTTGTTTGACTGAAAGGACAGTTTTAGGGTTTAGAATATAATATGAGAATACAGTATAAAGAAATGTTGATAAATACTTCAAATAATCACCTTGAGGGCTGTGTTAACAGATTGACAGAGTGATAAAATTTTCGAAGCATCTTGCAATCCAAAGGATGTGGGCAAAACAGAGAGGGCATCAAACCTAACGAATGCAAGTAGGTTCAGGAAATAAAGTCAGATAATCCAAAACAGCTGAGAATAGGATGAGAAATGTACCCATCCAGTTCCATCTAAAAAAATGTCATAACACAAGTATGAAGTATTAGAATGGCTTCAGCATTTAGCATCTCTATCATTGAAGGACTTAGCAGTAGTCATAATGTCTTACCAAGTGCCATGCTCAATAGCATCATCTGCAGCAGCATTCAGCATCTCTATCATTGAAGGATGAACAAACAACGTCACTAGCGGTATACCTTCAGGATATCTGGTCTAAATTGTATCAAAAATAAACGAATTTCAACAGATTAGGGACAACGTTAAGCAACCTTTAGCATACTTAATGTGTTTACGATGAATAAAGGTACACACGGAACGGAGGAAATGAAAAGGTAAGGAATAAACATTAGAGGACCTGCAAGTATTGAGCAGGTTGAGGAATGGCAAGCTTGTGAAGTGCATCATAACTTATGAACGAATTCTGCAACAACAAAAAATATAAGAAAATGAAACATTAATGTGCATAAGAAGCATCGCAACCCGACTGTGGCTTACTGATAATTTCCTTCATTGGTGACTCCACAGTAAATCTCAGAAAAATCATATCAAGTTAGCTTTGTATTCAAAATGAGAAAGAAATAACTAATGCGGACCTGGGAGAAGAAGGAATCCACACACTCCTTTTGAGCAATTGCAAAAACCTGTTTGAGAAGTAACGTCATCAAAAGACTAGAAACCAATAAATTCAGAACAAAAGAATCAAATGGACTTGTATCATATTTATGGATATACTTTCATCAGAGGACGTTTCCAGTTCGTTGCAGAAATCAAATACACTGTAAGCTACAACAGGACTTCGAACTACTATTAAGAAATTTTCTTACAGTTGGGGTCCAATGGGTTCCAGCGCGAAGTGATCCAAGAATCTCTCCTTCTTTCAGAATTCTGTTGAACAATGACTGGAAAAATACACCTTCAACAGCTACTCCACTTGCCACCTCCGTTTCTTGCAGAAGTTGCTGTAAGTGGCTCCACACTGAAGATAGATTTGTCGGAACTGTGAGCGCTCTAGAAGCTCCACGCACCATCGCTCCAACACGAGCCACATACCCTGGTGTATATAATTGCCCACCTTCAAGTCTACCTTTCACCTTTATCCAAAAAGGGAAAACATTTATAGTAAACATCCTCTTAAACAACCCTGTTCTCAACTCAGCTTAACAGAATCAACAATACCGTGGTCCCAAGGCGAGGCTCCAGCACGGAAGCCATCAACTCAGACCCAACTTGCAATTGCGCAGCAAGTTCCGCCAGAGCAATCTGACTACACTCCTGTAGTCTATCGTTAATTTCTTCTGCCACTGTAACCCAATAAGACTGAGATAAAATTTCTCCTTGGACCATCATAAGTCCCGAATCCTCCGCAACTATAATCTGTGCTTGCTTCTCAACATGATACAAATCCACCCCAACTGTATCCGCAATATCAATCACTGAAACACGCCCCAACCTTTTTATCTCATCCACCATTTCAGACCTCAGTTTCTCCTACATATCAATTACTTCAGTCTTAACCTCATGCAATTCTTAAAAAAATGTCAACTAAATTCTCTAAACCCAGAGTATCAAAAACCTTCAACACAATATGATAAACATTTATCAAAATATGACATGAGACATTTTTGAAAAACAAAAATCAAATGATTAGCTGATATAAAAATACATAATCAGAAAAGGAGAATTCAAAATATTACAGGAGTGATGTATTCTTTCCCTGATACGGTATGCAACAGCTCAAAATCAATGATTTTAAGCTCTTGCAATTTCTGGACCAACTCGACGACATTACGATCAGACAACCTAATGCTCGATTTCGCTTGCTGAGCAAACTCGAACTGCCTCTGCAATTCAACCAACTCCTCATCCATTTCCGCCGGGAATTTGACCGAATCAGCGACCGATTACGACCTCCGATTATCCCCTAAAATCAATAGTTTTCAACACGATCAGCGATCGATCAACCGCTTCAGAAAATCACCAGGAAGAGTGCGTGCAGCATCTGATGAGCCAGACGCCCAATATCGGCCCATTAAGTTTCTCACTGGGCCTTACTTCGGCCCATTAAAATCATTTGTTGGGCCAGTTACGTAAGCTCGCTTGGTCAACAATTTGAATGTAAATTGACTGGAGTTGAAAACTACAAGCCAGAGAGTAGTGTATAAGAAGAGCTATTTTGCATTGGTGACAGTTAAAAGTTAGATTGCATACATTTTCTTGAACTCATTGCTCAAAATTTCAGTATCCGACATGACAGACACTGTAAATGATCTTGATCCGCCGGCGCTGTTCATGGAAGATCGTCGAATGTTTCTAAGATTCGAAGCCTCGATACGATGCTGAATGATCCAGTAACACAATGTGCCCAATGTGGTGGCCATGATGGTTGTTCCGATGATCGTAACACCAATAGCGAGCCACATCTCATCCTCGCCCACCACAATAAATGAGAGGGCCAAGAAAGCAACCGAAACCATAACACAAGCAAGCCACATTAGCTTGTTGATGTACGCCATCATTTGTTTCTTGGCTTTGCTTTCGATGACGACGACTGAGGTCTGGACCACCACGACGGCAAGGGAGATGAAGAGAGCGATCGAGTCAAAGATGAAGAAGATAACAAAGGGTGTCTTCGGGGCGATGTTGGCTTCACCAAGGGAATGTCCTGGAGGGACGTTTGTTGGGTCATCTACATATTGGCCTGGGACTGTGAAAATGGCAGCGAAGGCAACTGTGGCGATCAAGACAGCTACGACGGTGGTGGAGTTGATGGCGTTGTTTAAGCCTTCAGCGTGCATTTTGGATATGCGTTTGGCAATGCCTTGGACGCGTCTTCTAGTCTGACGAGTGTGTTCTAGTTGGTTGTGTACTTCATGCTTTATGTCGCTCACTGTCTGCTTTAGCTCCCTAGCTGGGTTTGTTGCTTGAGGTTTCAGCATTTTGGCACTTTGGACTCCGTGGCTCGCTAGAATAACTCCAACCTCCGGGTGCTTAGTCTTCTCAGCTGTATCAATGGCTGTTTCACCACATCTGTTTACAACCTTTGTATCTGTTTCAGGCTGCCTCAGTAGCCTTCTAACAATCTGCACACAACAAAAATTCCAACATTTCAACTTTGTATCATTCAAACTCAAACTGCCTAAAAAAAATTTATTTATTTTTTACTTTAAATTACCTGAACTCTGCCTTTTCTGGTGGCTATGTGTAAAGCTGTATTGCCCTTAGTATCAACCATGTTCACAGTTGTGGGATCAATGTTAATCAACTCCTCGACAACTTCGAGATTCTGACCTTTCACAGCCATGTGAAGAGCAGTTTGTCCCTTCTTATCGACCCTTTTAGCTAGTGAAGGTTCTGCTCCCAGTAGCAATTTCACAACTTCCAAATGCCCATTTCTTGCAGCAGAATGTAAGGCTGTTTTTCCATTGCTTTTAGATATGGTGGCCAAGCCACTCCCTGACTCCATTAGAAAACTAACCACCTCGGTATGCCCTTGCATTGCAGCCGTGTGTAGAGCTGTGGTGTTCAACGCGTCCACTGTCATTGTCAGGTCAGGAAGCGCCTCGACTAGCACTCTCAAAACATCTACAATCCATCAGAAAACATCCAAAGCAGTTAATAAAAGTTTCACTAGTTTACGGGCCTGAACAATTTGTCAATTTACATAGACATACCTAAATCGCCTTGCTTGGCAGCAATGTGAAACGCATCAAATCCATTCCTGGCTTTAATTCCAGCAGCAACAATATCATAATACTTGATCATTTCTTGAACAACAAGAATATATCCATACTCAGCTGCTACGTAAAGTGGCGTTTCTCCCGATTGGTTCTGCCTGGACAGCAATTCCTGCAGCTCAGATTCCTCAGTACTAGTCAAAATCTCTGTCACAACAGCCAGATTCCCAGACCTGGCCGCTGAATGTAGAGGAGTGTCATCTCGCTTCCCAGTCAATTGCTTGGTCATTTTCTTCCTGGGTGTGGCTGGAACCGGCATTGGCGTTGGTGCTGGCACGTGGGACGGTGACTCCATTGATGCAATGACTTAAAGCTTAAAACCCTGACCTTTGATCAAGCTTGAATCAAACTTGTATACAAACAGCTCCAGATGGCATATACAACCTTTGATCAAACCAGCTCAAATTTGGGCAATGAGAGGAATTGGAAATGGTGGATTTAGCTTCAGTTTAGCGCTTGACATGTTCTATATTGGATTCCTCTATCTGATGCATCCCAAATAAATGGCCTGTGTATATCAATGGTGAATCAATCTCAACATATAATAAAAGAAAAGAAAAGAAAATTCAGAACCAAAAGTGAAACTTTCTGAAAGCCCCAAATCATCATCATCATCATCATGAAACATTAAGAATTGCAAATTGGGTTTTGAGAATGGGAGAAACAACAGGTTACCTGGGGATGAAGAAAAGAGCTACTTTGGTTCTCATCCATCTGGCGCAGGATCATTCATCATCCAGAAAGAAAATCTTTCCAAAGAAACCTTTTTTGAGACAAAAACTTCAACTATAATTAGTCATAGATCATTCTTCCTCCTTCTCACTTCACAGTTTATATGTAACAGCTACATATAAATTTATGCATATAAGAAAAACAGATGAGTGAATTTAAGCACATGAGTGCAATAAGACATAAAACAAAGGTTCTAAAGGCATCTGTCTGTTTTAAATAAAAGCATTCAATTGTGCCAAAAAAATCCACCAGATTTTATTTTACAATAAAGTTAATAACAAAACAATTAAAAATACACATTACGAAAATAACGGTGGTGGTTGTGGTGTGGTGATGGTGGGCAGGGCCGGCTAAGCAAATACTCTCTCTGTCCCAAAATTATCTTCTCATTTGGGATTTTGCACAGTTTTTAAGAAAAATAATAAAGTAAGTTATTGTGAATGTGATAAAGTAAGTGTGAAGATAAATGATTAAATAAGGTGGTTGTGAGTGTGATAAAGTAAGTTATTTTGGAAATGAAAAGAAAATTTTGGGACGCCCAAAAAGGAAAGTGAGAAGAAAATTATGGGACGAATGGAGTAGTTGATTCTATTATAATAATAGTAACAAACAAAAACGAATGCAAGAATGATTACAATTAATTGTGTGGCTTATCAATCAAGCTAATGGGCAGTTTTTGCCGTTGGGAAATATAATTTAAATTCAACAGACAATGCTATCTAATCTAATTTTTGACGAATGGACGGGTGAGATCTGAGCTACCAGGTAGGACACTAGTCTATAAATATTGAAATGAATACATTGTCATTTTGTGTCGACCCATGTAAGCATGTAACCAAGTTGGAGACTGAAAGAACAATAAATGAAAGAAGATATGTTGCTAAAAAGACAAAAGATGAGTAAGCAAAGTGATGCACATCGACATCATGGCCGCTCAGCAAATATGAACACAAACTAGCAACTCCCACGCTGATATTCGTTCTATATTTGTCTTAGAAATCTTAGTAACTAAGTATAACAGGAATCAATTAAAGTGAGTGTTATACCGCTAAATTAGGGACATCTTTATAGGACTTAAATAAATATTGAATCATCTTTATGAATACAAAAGCATAGAGTTTGAGGACATGCAAATATGATTGTGGTAAGGATAGAGGGGAAAAGACACCGCACTGAAGTTCCGCACATGTGCAAACCTCAGGTTTTGGTTTCCATATAGTACAAGAATCATGTGCTACGCTTAAAAACTTGATCATTGTGCAATAATGACTAAAATCAGAGAGTAGTATAGTATATGGTCAAAGTATGGGAGGCAAATGTTTGGCTCTACTATAATGATTCAATAACCAAGATTCCAAGACTTGCGTTCATAGACTACAAACAGAAGACCATGTAACTGAGTTCTATGACTCAAATTCGGATAGTATCGGAAACAAGCTCCAAAACCAAAAAAAAACAGTTGAGTGCAGAATATTGATGCAAATGGATAAGGTGCTGTTTGATAGAGCTGAAAAAAACTTTATTTAACTTTATTTAACTTTACTGAACTTTATTTAACTTTACTTAACTTTATTTAACTTTACTGAACTTAAAAAAAATATTTTTTTTTGGATAAAGGTGTTTAATTTAAGTTTTTAATCATGTTAAACTACAAAATTAAAATCTGAAAATTTTAATTTAATTTAATTTAACTTAATTTAACTTTATTTAACTTTATTTAACTTTACTTAACTGAAAAACATGAAATTAAAGTTCAGAACAGTGCCTAAGACAGGAGTCAACACTAAATTGACTAGCCAGGATAGGGACTAATGACTAACCTCATAGCTACCATCGAGAGATGTGGCATGCTGAAAATGCAAATAATGGGCCAATAGCAATAGGCAATAACTGCAATCCAAACATACAAAAATGATGTACGCTTGCTTTACAATATCTTCAGTAGCTGGGCAAGTAAAGTAAAAACAAGCAGATGCAATCCATGATCTCTGATACTCATTTATCACCTGATTCACACTTTTATCAAGTCCGGTAAGAAGAACCATCTAGCGCGGCAGAAATCAACAACAACAGGCCTGAACTGCACCGATTCAGACAACAGCCGCATCGTGCTGACCACGCGATATTCCTCAACTAAATAGGATACACTAGGCACACGGATCTTCTCCTTCAGGTCGCGAACAACACGTCACTCGAAAGAAGTGTATTTACTTGGTTGATCTTCTCTGAGTATTTATTTACGGGGGCACAGGTAAAAAATTGAATTTCTAAAAAGTTCTAGTGTCCTTTGATAATATAAATTTGTTATGAAATAGTAAGGCAATATTAAACTAGAATGGAATGTCAATCACAGACACTTCCAAGGATAGATGATGTGTATTGAAGCAAAGGTACACAGAGAGAAAAATGTTAAAGACCAGTTCACTGAATGATAATTGTGGATTCAAAAACTGTAATCTGTTTATGCCTTGATGGCATATTTCCTCAGAGGGAAGTACATTTCCTTTTTCTTCTCTCTCTCAGTCTTCAGAGATGCCTGCATTGAGTAGAGTTTAAAAAAAGATGAGTATTCAAGGATAGACACACATTGAAAAGAGTTAGGATGGCATTGAAAAGGAAGATGCAATGCAAAACTGCATTCAAATAATACAACTGCAGGCAAAAGCCCAAAACACGGACTTGTGTGCAAATGTTTGTCACTATGTATCATAAATGACCATTGATACATGGAAAGAAGAAAGAGATCTATAATGAATGGTAACAATACACAACAAAACATGGTTATTGAAGTAAGAAATTTGCAGTGCCTCAGATTTTATAATATTCCTCTGTCATGAATATCAGACAATGTAGGCAAATTTTAATCATCAATGGCAGATACAAAAGTGAAAGTCATAGAACCCAAAGAAGATACAAACTGCTTTGGAGTACATGTCTGGAAAAGGATAAAGTTGTGACAGGAAGAATAAAGATGCCTCAATTTTGGAAGAATCCATCATGAATTATCAGACAATGTAGGCAAATCTTTTAAATCATCAAGGCAGTCAAAAAAATATGGAAAGAAAATGCAAATTAAATATCATAAAAGATATAGCTAAATTAATCACAAACTCCATTTAAACGTCTTCAGAATTTGATATGACACAAAACCTTTGGCATAACTATAAGATGGAATGGATGTTCTTTTTTAGAAAAAGGACTGACAACAAATGAAGAGTAATAAAACATGTTCAGATATGTTGATTCCTCTATCTAAATGATGTCGAGATAAATTTAACGGTTACTTAAGCCTATGAGAAGCATTAAGACGCTAAACCAGTTAGCCAGACAGATAAAAGTTAAGACTTTAAAACTAAAATCAATTCAACACAAGTACATGCATTCATGTCTGCATATTACAAGCTACACAATCAAGTCAGATTATAACTAATCAAGTCAACAAATTTGAGGTTTAATCAATAAGTCAGATTGTAACTACCTGATGCTTGGTGAGGCGCTTTCGGATGGCTCTGGTCTTCTTAGGCCGAAGATCAAGTGGAATGTACTTCTTATTCTTGTACACTTCTCTCAAAGCGGCCTTCTGCTTCTGCGAAATAACAGTCAGAACCTGCGCAATTTGCAGCCTCACGACCTTACTGCAAATGAAACAATCAACAAAATTAATTCGAAACCACTTGAGCAAACCAAATAATCACATAAAAAAAGTCTTACATTTTGGAAAGCTTGTTCGGAGCACCGCCAGTGACCTTGGCGACGCGGAGGAGCGAGAGCTCTGTCTTCAATTCCTTCAACTGGCTCAACAGATCCGCTTTCGACTTGCCTCTCAGCTCATGAACCTTGATCCTCGCTGTAAATCAAGAAAACGAGTTTATTAAATTTCAAAACCAAAGCGAAATTATCGAGGCAACAATCTGCATACCCATTGCTCTGCTTCGGCGCTCTTCAGCTTTGTTCCTTCGATGAACTTCAAACCCTAACGAACAGTTGTATTTTTATATACAGATGACGTCACTTAGCCTTAACTGTTGGGCCAGTTTTCTTGGTCTTTGTTTATATTGGGCCCAATTATATCTGCAAACTGTAGCATGGACAGCTGAAAAACAACGGCGGCGTTTTGAGATTCTAATCTCAACTGGATAACGGTTTTTGTCACCTAGTGTTCAGAGGTGTGGCTTTGTCAGTTCAGCAACGTTAAAAAACACAAAAAATGGCAGCAGCAAACCCACCAAAAAAATGCAGCACCTTCGAGTCTCCATTGACTATCCTCTTCTCCCTGATCATCTTTTCATCACCTCGAGGTCGTTATTTAATCTTTCTTTCTTTTTTTCTTTGAACTGTTTTTCTGCTTAGAGGTTTCGCGTAGCATTGTATTCATATATGAAGTATCAGACTTTGAATTTCAGGTTTCATCACCCAGTATCGTTTAGAAGGAGTTATGGGAAAATTGGGGTGTCTGGTGTAAGTAAGAATAAGGGTTTCAATATTATATGCTGGGCGGTTGGGAAAGCAAGAGAGGTGTTCGACGAAAGCCCTCTTAGAAAAGTTGAAAATGGGTCCTTATTTGATGATGTGGTTGATGATGATGAGTTGGTTTTTGAATCTTTAGGAGTTTCGGATTGTGAGATCAGGGAAGAGAGTAATGATTTCTTTGTTAGTGATGCCGAGGGTGATCCTGATTGCCCGACCGAAGGGTATTCTTCCATTGAGCTGGCGATTGATATGATTCGTAAAGGAAAGGTAAGACCTTGATGTTGATGATCCTTTTGTATCGAATCTCAACGTAATTATTTTTACTGGCAGCCTGTGTTATGTTAGACATGGTTGAGTTTTTTTGTTATTTAATTGGTGATGCTACATTTGGAATTTTTGCGAGCTGACTGAATTATGGAATTTTTGTAGTTTGTGATAGTTGTAGATGATGAAAATGTTGAAGGAAACCTGATCATGGCAGCATCATTCATCACTCCAAAAGACGTAGCATTCATGATGAAACATGGTTCTGGAATAGTTTCCGTTGCAATGATAGAAGAGGATCTTCAGAGACTCAAGCTCACCCTAATGACGCCTGAGGCTGAACAGAATGATCCTTCTGCACCCACTTTTACGGTCACTGTGGTATAATATCAAGTCCCTTTCTTTGATGGTGTTTCGATGATATACCAGCTGAAGTAGGATTTTCTGTAGGATGCGAAAACTGGCACTGCCAGTGGAGTGTCAGCTTCAGACAGGGCGAGGACTATTCTCAGTCTTGCATCTCCAGAATCCACTCCAAGAGACTTCAGAAGGCCAGGTCATGTGTTCCCCTTGAAATACAGGACTGGTGGGGTTCTTAGGCGAGCTGGTCACACTGAGGCTTCTATGGATTTAGTTACGCTGGCGGGTTTGCATCCAGTTTCTGTATTGTCAGCCCTCGTTGATTCAACCGATGGCTCTATCGCCTCGTTATCTGATGTAAGGAATTTAGCCTTGGAATACAATCTGCCAATTGTAACAATCGCTGATCTCATTAGGTACACTTGGAAGCTTTTCTTTTAGTCATCATATTATCATTATGTGTGAAGCCCTTCCCACTTCGTAACTGGGACTTATTCAGGTATAGAAGAAAGAGGGAAAAACTCGTTGAAAGAACCATTGTTTCGCCGCTTTTGACTAGATGGGGATTATTTCAGACGATCTGCTATCAGTCGAAGCTGGATGGAACCGAGCATTTGGCTATGGTGAAGGTATTGGACATCGATAATTGGAGGGTCTGAATCTTCGTTAAATATATTTATCATGATATGAATATTCATCTGCCCTTGCGCTTGTTGCGGCAGGGAGACATAGGGGATGGGCATGATGTATTGGTCAGAGTTCACTCAGAATGCCTGACAGGGGACATATTTGGATCAGGCAGATGTGATTGTGGTAATCAACTTGCTTTGGCAATGCAGCTGATTGAGGAAGCAGGTCGCGGTGTGGTCATTTACCTCAGAGGTCATGAAGGAAGAGGGATTGGTTTAGGTCACAAGCTCTCCGCATACAACTTGCAGGATCTTGGCCATGACACGGTTGACGCTAATCTAGAACTCGGGCTCGCTGTAGACTCTCGAGAATATGGTATTGGTGCACAGGTCAGATTTATTTTTCCAAGTTTGTATTTGGACTCCTGCGTTGTTTTTCTCATTTCAATATGATGCAATCAGATGCTGAGGGACATTGGAGTTAGAACAATGCGGCTAATGACAAACAATCCAGCAAAGTTCACCGGTTTGAAGGGCTACGGTCTGGCTGTCACGGGACGAGTTCCAGTCCTGACTCCCGTAACCGAAGAAAATAAGAGATACTTAGAAACCAAGAGAACAAAAATGGGTCATATATATGGTTCAGATATTCAAGGACCTCTATCAGGATTCATTAGCCCTTCTGCAGATCGAAAGAATCAACTTGGCCAAAGTTCGGAAGACCTAATTCCCTGAACAGTCCTGATAAGGCTTCTGTGAAGTACAGTTTGATGCCAGCAAGCAACTCAGAGAGGAACAGAGGCTTGAAACACTGATATATGGGGACTTTGTCGCATCTTGAATGATAATAAAACAATTGTTCACTTACCCAGAATCTGTGGAGGATGAAGAACAAGCAAGTGATCAGTTCTTGCAAGAAAACCTCTCTTCCAAAAATCTCAGGGTTAGTTTCAAAGACATGATGACTGATTGAGTTGAACTCTGTGTGAAAGAAGATTGAAGAGCTTGAATTGGAACTGAAGTATCAATTTATCAGTATTAAAATAAAAGAATTTACATTGATTCTTTTGGAAGAAAAAAAAAATCAAAATCCATTTTGAAGCATCAATCTCTGCTTTTATTGATTTTTACATCAACCTCTGCCTCTTGCCAACTGCAATCTGATTGTTCATATTCATATTGATCATCATCATAGCTGGGGAAACCTGTTGCAGACTGCTCCCACCTCCATAGCTGAAATTCAGCATTGAATTAGTGGCCATATGTGAACTTGACCCACAGGACATCTCTGCAAAGGGTGTGCAAGTAGACCCGGTTATCGGCGCGATTTGTGGGATCTTGAAAGGCTGGAGAGGAGGAGGAGGAATCCTCCATCTAGGCAAAGGGGCAGCTAACATAAGAGTCTGTAGAAGTGGTCCGGCTTCCCTCACTGCTTCTAGAAGCTTCCCTTGCTGTGGCAACACCTTGCCTTTAGCCAATTCATCAATCACAACAGTGGCTTGATCAAACATAGACATTACTGTAGGATGTGCCTTCTGATTCTGACCCATGTCATGAACAAAGTCCCTTATGTTGTTCAAAGTTGAGAATTCAGGAGATGTGACTGCATCGAAAAGCGAATCAACCGGAGAGGAAACATATGAATTGAATGCATCTGACAATGTGTTTGACTCCGTAAAGAGATTTGATTCCTCGGAATTAGTAAGAATATTGTTGTTGTGTATCATCATGAGACTTGGCTGGACTATTTCTGGCATTGGGTTGATCTTACTGAGGACATTTTGAAGCTGCTCTCTGGCCTCATCTCTTTCTTTACATGCCATTTGTAATAACTTGTACAATTCCCTCTCTTTCTCTCTCGTTTGCTTTTTTGCAGCACTCACTTCAAGCCTCGCTGCCTCTAACTCCATCCTTGTGCTTTGGAGCTTTTGCTTCAAGTCCTCAGCATCCTGCAAAACACCATCAGAAAAAGACATTGAGAATGATTTATCAACAAGGTCAATATATTGAAGACTTGTTTTTATCTAAAGACCATGAAAGTGGAGTTTTTGAAAAACCCCACCTCTTGATATGACCAAAAGGAGTCTAGTTCCCCCATGAGATCCACACTTGAAAACTTTGATAAAGGAAAATGAGGGACTGGATAAGAAAGAGAGGGATTTTAAGGATTGAAATTGGGGAGGAGAGTTGGGGAGAAGAAGTAGGATCGAGTAATGGGTTTATTACTTTATTTGTAGATGAAAATTAGTGTAAATAAGAAAGGGTTTGTCGAACAAATGCGGATTGGTATCCGGTTAACACATAAAAATATGTTACTGTCAAAATGATACGTATTCGATTAAAACAACGTTGTTTTGTTATATTTAAAAAAAATATTAATCGAAACGATAACGTTTAGCATACAATATTTAACTGCGATGTATAATTTGAGTATGGGGTAGGCCAAAAGAGCCAATATTTTCCCTATAAAATGAAATTTTAAAGGAAAAATATTCAATATGTACAAATACTTAGTTTCCAAAATGTGGTGAAACTTTTTTAAATAAATGGGTCCAAATTTAAAACTTCAATTTTATAAACACACATAGTTTATATTATTTTATGTTAATGATCCACTGTTGACTTTTATTGTATCTGATTTGGTATATATTTATGAATATTTATCGAATCCTTTTTAATCTTCCCTCTATTTTTTAAGTCAATGTTTGTAATCTTAGCTAGATTTTGCTTTTGGTGGGTAGAATAAAAAAAAGTAACGGTCACTACTACCATTGGCTCCCTATTTGTAAATTGGAAATATACTCAATCCTATTTTTGGGTGTTAGTATTGCTGGCCAAAAATAGTTAGATTTTCAACGCTTAAATAATTTGAATTTGATACTAGAAAAATTTGAATCTATCTTCGTGATGATAATTGAAAATATGGAAAGGTAATTCTTTAAAAGAGACTTTAATTGAATTTTTTTTATTAGGACTTTAATTGAATTTATTAAACATGGAAAGAAAGTAAAGTTTGGTCTTCACTGAAATTTGTTATTAATAAAAATACTTAACATTAATTCCCAACCTCGAATAGGAAACAAAAAAGGTCAAATAATGAAATTTCAAAATATGATGCCTTGTTATGGACGGTAATAATTAATATAGTAATTAATTTAATAATAAAAGATAAGGAGCGGCTTCCTTCATGTGAAATATTTTTAAAATATTAATGACAAAAACGGTGGAGTTTAATAAGCACACAGTTTCAAACCAAATTCAATGTATCTCTCAGCCTATGATTATATAAAATGGCGGTTTATGACTTTTTTAAATCCACCACCACGAGCTGTGTTTAAACTTTAAAGCCCTATTTTCACTATATTTTCAATAAACTTCCACGCACCCGAAACCTAATCATTATTTATAATATATAGAATAAATAAAAAACGAGTTATTCTTATTCATATCAGATGAGACTACACAAGTCAACAAAAAAATGTTCACCGGCAAGTGGTTCAATACAATTATACAAACATGCACCATGCACGTAGTTATAGTTTTATCTGATAAATTTATTTTAGTTATTTCAATTTTATATGAACATAATTGAAATTTTAATAAATTACAACTAAAGTGCCCGTGGGCATGTATCAATCAATCCAAATGTGAACTAGGTATTTATCAGTATCAAACATCATCATACATATGGATAAGAAGTAAGAACACATGTATTATTGTTATAATTATGCTTAGCCATTAATCAAATAAATACATGTGACTTTTGTTTCTCCCGTTCGTCACAGATTATTGGATAAAGATGGAGTTGATCTTACCCTATATAAGGATTTGTTGTAATCGGTAAATTGTCTAATCTCCGATTACTTGAACCTCAATCTAAAGAAATCCTAGTAAAGTTTCGCTCCTAGAAATTAATGAGAACGGTCTGTTGCCCTCCACCAAAGGTGTAACTGATAAAACCATACCGGTCAACACGCGACTTGCCAGTCATGCGGTTGGAGTTTGAGCTCCACCTGTTTTGATAATGACAAACATTCTGATGATGTATTACTTGAGCATGCAGGTTGATGCACAGGTGCTCTGGAAGTAACGTTCTCTCAGTGTGTAACTGGAGAGAGAGAATATCGGCCTATATATTCTGGGAGATCTTGCAGCTCTTAAAGATCTCGTAATCCAGCTGGATGTAGCGTGTGAATGAAGTTGGAATCTCGGCTTTGCCACTCCTACAAGTTAGGCAACCGCCATAAAGAAAATATCACAAAAGGTATGAAATATCTTGGAGTATATTTGGATAAGAGATTCGGTCAATATTTAAGGAATAAATATTTGACATATCCAACAAGAATATTATGGGATATTCTTGTTGAAGATTTGTTGACAATAGTATGAGATATTCTCAACAAATTAGGAAAGATATTCAGAGATTTTCGGAAGATATTCTCATTGAATATCAAGGGTTTCCTCGTGGAGAAGACATCTATAAATTGGAAGCTACGACCTCCATTCTGATGCGTTCGTTCAGAAGAATTACTGGAGCTAAAGTTTCTAACAGAACTGAAGCTACTAATTGCTGAAGGAAGGTCGACTCAACCGAGGCGCACCTGTGAGGGAACGGACGTACCAATCGAAACCAGTGAAAGATAACGACTTGGATGTGCAGTGCGGACATCGATTGAAGTAACTACAACTAAGGTTCGTCTGAAAGGAAGGCGTTACACCCTGGATAGTGGTAGAGTTGTATTACCTCGTTGTAACCAACATATAATAATATAAGGCGCTATTCTGAAATCCTTCTGGGAAACGGGAAGGTAGTGGTTTTTCTTCAGTGCTTATTTGAGTATTGGAGTTTCTACTATAAGTCACTGTGCACTTTACATTTCATCTGTATTTAGTTTTAATTCGCTGTTTTACGTTTATCTGGCAAGGAACGTTACTCGCCAGGTCGCTAACCACGATCCAACACATGCCAATCACGACAAATTGATGACATGTTTTCTGAGTCATGACACCACAACAGGACAATCTTAACTAAAGACGACATTATCATTTGCGGAAGAAAATTAGATTTGAGTTTTGCATTTTTGTTCTTTTATGCAAAATACATACTAAAATTTTATATCATTTGATGCAAAAATGCGTATTGAAATTCATGAATCAACCATAATAATCTTAGGCAGGGTTTTGTCCAGAGGTTTGCATTTTGTCCTGTAGCGAAGCTTGCACTTCACATGGCCGTTAGAAGAACGAAAACTACCAAAGTAGCTAAAAAGTCTCATGTGGAATGAAACATATGATGACACGTGTGCGCGTTGAGCCCAATTACTGCAAAAGTCCCGCACGTGCTCGGCGTAGCCTCTCCTTGCACGACATTTGGCCTGTCGACCGCGTCATATGCGGAACGTGACTTATGTCGCCAAGGCAATGACACGGAACTTGTAAACAAGTTGAGCCGCGCAAAATATAAGGAAAGAACAACACTCGGTATCAACATTGTGTTTGTGGACAACCTTAAACACCAATAGTAACATTTTCGAACATGTTTGCACCTGATGTGATCCGAAAGTTAGATCATATGTTAACCTGATTGGTATTGGAATATAGTTCGTGACGAATGACACACTTACAAATAGTTTCATGGGTGTCTGTGACATCGCTTTTTTAGGGATGACCTTCCCGATTTTTGTTAGGAATCAACTTGATAAATCTTGGACGAAACTTTTTTTGACTTGACTATTTCAATTCAAAGATGCGGTGCAACCAAGAGAAGAACAGTCAACTAAAAAGAATACGTTGTAAGTTAAGATTGTATAGTTTTAAAAATGATTCAGTTATCAATTTGGTATATTAATGAAATGACATAGTTAAATTTGTTTTACTAAAACTCCAATTTTTTTTGTTGATTGGAAAACTCCATTTTTAAATGATTATTTTCAATTTAGTGTACACCATCATTATATTCCGCGTTTATTTTGGTTTGGATGTAATCTGAAATGTAAGGAGTGTTGCAGGTTATAGCTTTATAGCACATTTTGTATAGTTTTAGGTTTGCTGTTAGATGATTTGCAGGGTATGTAACAGGAGGGAGATTTAGCTTGTACAGTAAAAACAGTTTTTTGTTCTGGTGACAAAACGTCGTCGCTTTACATAAGACCTATTCTGGCTGTAGCGACGTCGTTTTGGTTCACGCCGTTCTCGCCTCTTTTGTACTAAAATCCCTTTCGACAATCAATAACAATCTAACAGATTTTCCCTAAATCCAGCTTCACTTTCTCTTCGATCGGATTCGATGGCGGACTGATCGGAGCTCCGGCGAGCTCGGTTTCACATGGTATCAGAGGAAAATCGGGAAGCTGGTAAGCGTGTCTGACTCTCTCTCAAATTTCATTGAATTTGGTTGAGTAAATTTGAAATGGCAGCATCGACTGGGGATGGATCGGAGTTGAGGTCTGATGTAGTTTCTGTTATTGATTCGGATGATGATGATATGTACTATGTCAGTAAGAATGAAGTGAATGGAAATCCCATTGTTACTAAGGCTCTAATAGGTAGAGATAACTTCGTCTCATGGAAGAAATCCATGGAGATAGCCTTGTCTGCGAGATTGAAGCTGAGCTTCATACAAGGTAAGTTTCCCAAGCCCGATGATCGGAAGGAGGGCAAAGTGGAAACGATGTAATGATGTGATTATGTCGTGGCTGATTAGTTCGGTTTCGGAGGACATTGTTGGACAAATCCTCCATGCCAAAGATGTCATGACTGCTTGGAACATCCTACATACTAGATTTGCTGGAACCAATCTTGCTAGGAAATCAGGTCTGATGAAAGAGGCCAATAGCCTAGTTCAAGGGGATATGGACGTGGCGCCATATCATGGAAAGCTTTCGAAGATTTGGCAAGAGTTGGACTCTATAAAGAAGATTAGTGTCTGTCCAGCTGATGGAAACTGCGTTTGTTGTGGAGAGGCAGATGATGAAAAAAGGGAGGATAGAGTTGTACAGTTCCTTATGGGATTAAATGAGTGTTATTCAATGATAAGAACTCAGGTTTTTGCTATGTTCAAGGTTCCTGATATGGACATTGTCTTTGAAATGGTTACTAGAGAGGAGAGTCAAAGAAATGCTACCAAAACTAGATACGTTGAAGCATCTGCTATGTTTGGCCAGAACAACAACTATCCGCAAAATCAAGGTAACTATCAACCTGTTCAAGGAAGTAATCCTTACCAGAATGGACAGAACAATGGTGGTCAAATGAGACAAATGAGTGCATGAAGAGGAGGTTTTAATAAAAACAAGCCTAGACTTTTCTGTACTCATTGTCAAATGACTGGACATTTAAAGGAGAACTGCTACAAACTTGTAGGGTATCCTCCTGGTCACAAACTCCATAAGGGAAGTGAGTCTCATAAGCAAGGAACAAATAGAAAGTTCTCAGCCAATAATGTGAATGGAACTGAAGAAACAGTGACTGCTGCAACAAGTAACAGCAACCAGTCTAGTGGTTCATTCACAACTGAACAGCTCAATCAGATCATGAATATGATAAAGTCTGGAGGGATGAATCAGTCTAACACACATATGGAAATGGCAGGTACTGCTTTTTCTTACAATGTTGCAGGTACTAGTTGTTCATATAATGCCTTTAGTACTCTTGATTGTTGGATAATTGACAGTGGAGCTACTTGTCATTTTACTTATAAGCCTGAGATGCTTAGTGACATCCATGATTTGAAAGGAGATTATGGTGTGATATTACTTAATGGTGAAAGGTTTATTATCAAGCAAAGTGGAAATTGTAAATTGCAAAATGGATTAGTTCTGTTTGGAGTGTTTCTGATTCCTGAGTTCAAAGTTAATTTGATATCAGTTGGCAAGTTAATAGCTGATTCCCAGTACAAGGTTTTGTTCACTGATATTTCCTGCACTATACAGGACCAACACTCCAAGATCATACTGGAGACTGGCAGACCAACTGATGGCTTATTCAGTTTTGGTGCTTCTGATTCCAAGGCACAAGTTTGCAATCATATAGCTAAGAAAGAGAGCAGCATGGCTGATTTATGGCACAGAAGATTGGGACATGCTCCAATTGATACTATTAACAGTTTATTAAGACAGTATTCAAATAAGTTTTACTGTAAAGACAGCAATTATAATTGCCCTGTTTGTCCATTGGCAAAACAGACCAAGTTACCATTTTCTTTAAGAAATTACAGTGCTGATGCACCTTTTTCATTAATCCATGGAGATGTTTGGGGTCCATTTCATGTACCTACTATGACTGGTTCCCAGTATTTTCTGACTCTTGATGATGATTTTTCTAGAGCAACATGGACTTTTCTGATGAAACACAAGTCTGATGCTGCTGATCACATTATTGGGTTTTTTGCTATGGTTCGAACTCAATTTTCTGCTGCTGTGAAAATTCTAAGGACTGATAATGGTGGTGAATTTTTCAGTGATAAGTTGACTCAATTCTTGAATATGCAGGGTTGTATTCATCAGTCAAGCTACCCATACACACCAGAACAGAATGGAGTGGTAGAGCGCAAACATAGGCATTTGTTGGAGGTGGCTAGAGCACTCATGTTTCAGTCAGGTTTGCCTAAAATTTTTTGGGGTGATAGCATATTGACTGCAACATATATCATTAATAGATTACCTACTCAATTATTAAAAGGCAAAAGCCCATGGGAGATGCTATTCAACTCAGTTCCTTCTATAGATCACATGAGGATTTTTGGTTGTCTTTGTTACATTACTACTCAGGCACACCAAAGAGACAAATTTGATCATAGGGCATTGCAATGCATATATCTGGGATATCCCATGGGACAAAAGGGTTACAAGACTTACTGTTCGACATCTCATCAAGTAATTGTTAGCAGACATATTACATTCAGAGAAGATGTTTTTCCATATAAACAGTCAAATAAGCATTCCCCTCCTACCACTGTTCCTTTACCTATTTTGCCAGTAACTGATGAAGCATTGCAATTTGATGATGATGATGATTCTTTCATTCTTAATAATGATGATGTTGATTATGCATCTGCAGAAGAAGACTTGAACATTTCTGGATCCTCTACTGATAATTCCCCTGTGGAAGGCCCTCTTATTGATCCAAATATGTCTGTTCCAGTGCCAAGGAAATCTCAGAGAATTACCAACAAACCAGCTTGGACAAAGGATTATATTTGTGAGAATATTGGCAAGTTTACTTCTCCTCATCATATGAAGAAGTTTATCAGTTATCAGAAATGTTCCCCTGCACACAAACATTTTGTTATGCAGATATCTGAGATTAAAGAGCCAACTTCATTCAATAAAGCAGTCAAATACTCAAAATGGATAGATGCCATGAATAAAGAAATTTCTGCTTTGGAAATGAACTAGACATGGGCTATCACTGATCTGCCACCAGGTAAGACCATTGTTGATTGCAAGTGGATTTACAAGATTAAATTTACTGCTGATGGCAGCATTGAGAGATATAAAGCCAGACTTGTAGCAAGAGGTTTTACTCAAGTTGAAGGCCTTGATTTCCAAGAAACTTTTGCCCCTGTTGCCAAAATGACAACAGTAAGGTGTTTATTGGCAGTTGCATCTGCTAGAAGTTGGCATGTTTACCAATTGGACGTTAACAATGCTTTTCTTCATGGTGATTTGGAGGAGGAAGTTTACATGAGACTGCCAACTGGTTTCTACCAAAAGGAGAAGTCACAAGGGCAAGTTTGCAAGTTACTTAAGAGCATTTATGGTCTTAAACAAGCATCAAGACAGTGGTTTGCCAAATTCAGTGAGGCACTTTTAGAATTTGGTTTCCACAAAAGTATGAATGATTACTCCTTATTTACTTTGGTGCGAGGAAATGATTTCATTATCCTCCTTGTCTATGTTGATGATGTGATACTAACTGGCACTTCTCAGTCTATTATCGATGAGATCAAGAGGTACATTCACCACAAGTTTCAGATAAAAGACTTGGGAGTATTGAAATATTTCTTGGGGCTGGAAGTAGCAAGGTCACACTGGTATTTTTCTCAATCAGAGAAAATATGTATTGGAATTATTGGAAGACAGTAACCTCACTGAGTGTAAACCATCCAGGACCCCTATGGATATAAAACATAAACTCAGTCTATCTCAGGCTCCACTCCTTGATGATCCTTTGCAGTATAGGAAACTTGTCGGCAAATTAATCTACTTGACCATCACCAGGCCAGATTTGTCCTACAGTGTACATGTCCTGAGCCAGTTCATGCAAAAGCCTACTCAGGATCATTTACAAGCAGTTCAAAGAGTTTTGAGATATCTTAAAAGGGCACCTGCTCAAGGATTATTTTTTCCGGCAAATTCAGATTTGTCCCTCGAGGCCTTTTGTGATGCAGACTGGGCATCTTGTCCTCTTATCAGAAAGTCCGTAACTGGTTATTGTGTGACCCTCGGTGGTTGTGCAGTCTCTTGGAAAACCAAGAAGCAGCCTGTCATTTCTAGATCATCTGCTGAGTCCGAATCTCAATTCCAACCTTATCTCTCAATACACAAACTCAAAAACAAAATACCACTACAATTTCTGACCCAATTATCCAAATATTCTATTTTTTCTAGAAAAGTATGTATACACGAAATTGCATCAGATCACTTTCATCAGTAAAATCACAAGACTAATAACTAAACCATAATTTGTCTATAAACGTTAACCATATGAAATAAAGCCTCCCTACTAATTTCAGATCATACTAACTTCGGCAAAGATTGTGTTCCATTACAGTATTGCAAAGATAGTAAATTTAACATCACATTTCACCTTAAAAACATTACATCTAATTCAGAGAAAAATACACCATAGACTAGCTAAAGCCAATACCTGAAACAATGACTTTATCTACACCGAAAAGATAATCAGAAACTGGAGATCAAAGTCAGCGGTTCACGAACGTCATACACAATCAACGTATTCAAAAAAAAACCCGAACGTCAGACTAATCCAATAAGCTGTTAAGAAATGCTTCGACTAGAGAAACTCACTACCTTGAAATTCAATTCTGCCAAAGCTTTTCTGCTGCTGAGAAAATAAAACGCGAGACGGGAGCTTAAACAAAATTAGGGTTTTCGGTACGAAGAAGAGGCTGCTTATCGCTTATTGGGCCGTTAAAAGGCTTTTATCAAAAAGATGCCCACTACGTTTCCATAGTCTGAGTTGACTTTGACCAAAACCGCCACACACACACGCGCGACACGCCCCTAGAGTTAAGCGATGTTAGCCATAGATAAATTCTCAATCTAACGACTCAAATAATTCATCTGTGTGTGATCGTATTAGCCAATCAAATTCATTTCTTGCTTATATATATATATATTAGAAACGCTTATTCAACACGAACATATCACTCTAACTTCCCTCCGAATCGAAAATGGCGCCCAAGGCAGAGAAGAAGCCAGCTGATAAGAAGCCAGCCGAGAAAGCTCCGGCGGAGAAACAGCCCAAAGCCGGCAAGAAGCTCCCTAAAGAAGCCGGCGCAGCATCAACCGACAAGAAGAAGAAGCGGACGAAGAAGAGCGTCGAGACCTACAAGATCTACATCTTCAAGGTGCTTAAGCAAGTCCATCCTGACATCGGGATTTCCAGCAAGGCCATGGGGATTATGAATAGTTTCATCAATGATATCTTTGAGAAGCTTGCCCAAGAATCGTCACGGTTGGCTAGGTACAACAAAAAACCGACGATTACTTCTCGCGAGATCCAGACTGCGGTCCGATTGGTGCTGCCTGGTGAGCTGGCTAAGCATGCGGTGTCTGAAGGGACCAAGGCCGTGACGAAATTTACTAGTGCTTAGATTCCTGACTTGAAGTTGTTCATTTGTCTTTTCAGCAAATTTAGTGTTTTCTAGGGCTAGGGTTTGAATTGAGTTTTGTCTATAAACTTGGGTATATTCTTTGTGGCTAAATTCTGTATTTTTTCCTTTATTTCAATGGCCTCTGAATGTTTTCAATGTTCGTTTTCCTTGGGTTGACATTCGTAATCCCGAGGGCAGTGGTAAGCGTCTGAAAAATCTCTTTAATGGTTATTGAACTTGATTTGTTTCTTCAGTTTGCAGTATGTCTATTTACTGTGGACAGCTGATGCTGTGACTGTACGTCTCGGGTACTTTGGAAACCTCAATCGTTGAAATCGGAAACCCAATCGAAGAAATCGGAACTCAATCGACAGATTTAGAAACCGCAATCGTTGAAATCGGAAACCCTAATCATCTTAATTTAAACTGCCAGGTCTCTCCTCTCCTGTGCAATCATTCGATCTCCTCTTCTAAGCATTTTCCGCAACCCGCAGCCGTCTCCATCTTCTCCTCCAGTCGCCGTCTCCGTCACCCGCAACCCACACCCGTATAAGGTAGAAATAAGTTTTTATGTTTTTGTAAAAAGTTTTTCTGTTTTTGTAATAAGTTTTATAAAGTTGAGTTGATTTTTCCCTTTCCCTTTCATACTGTTTCACAAGTATACTTTTTTTGTGCTTTCGTGGACATGATGTTTACTTTTTGATATACCTGATAAAGTTGGATAAACAAGTAAACAACTGTACTGTTTCTGTACTGTCGCCTTTTCTTTTTTGTTGTTAAAATTTTTATTCATATAAAATTATGTCACTTGTGAGGAAACACTGTCATCATTTTTTTATTTTCATAGTTCATATTTTTTTGATTTTAATTTTGTTTTATTTGTAGTATGGCTTCTTCGCAACACCAACAGCAACCTACTGATATTAACAGTAATGCTGGTAGTGGATCTTTTGATGAAGAAAGTGATGATGGTCCTTGTCCTCCGTTGTGGAATTTTGTGACTAAGTTGGAAAAAATGGGAGATACCGGAGGAACATGGAAGTGGCAATGTAGTAATAGTAAATGCAATATAATTCGAAAGTCCAGCTATTCCAGAGTTAGGAGTCATCTCCTTCAATTAAAAGGAAACGGAATCGAAATTTGTAAGCACGCATCTCGTTCTGATATTATGAAGATGCAAAGATTGGAAAAGGAGTTCAATAGGCAAAAACAGGATTCGAAACCTAAAGAAGTTTCTTTGCCTTGTGAATCACAATTGGATTCGGGCTCTTCATTCAAGAAAAGAAAGTCTCATATGTCCCCGATTGAAAGATCTTTTGGAATTGAAGTGAGGAAGATATGGGGAAGGCAAACTTTGTGAAAGAGAAGATCGTGAATGATGACTGGTGGGATCGATTAGCTTATATTGTTAATTTCACACGGCCTATCTATGATATGATTAGATACTGTGACACAGACAAGCCATGCCTTCACTTAGTGTATGAAATGTGGGATTCTATGATCGAGAAAGTGAAAATTGAGATTTATAAGAAAGAAGGTCGTCAGGATACTGAAGGTAGCCCATTTTATAATGAGGTATATAAAATCTTAGTAGCTCGATGGACTAAGAACAATACTCCACTTCATTGTTTAGCACACTCGTTGAACTCGAGGTATACTTTTTTGGTATGATACTTATCTTCTTATGGTACTGTTTGCTACTCAGTTCTAATAAAAAAAATTTCATTATAGGTTCTATAGTGATGAATGGCTTACTGAAGATTCAACTAGAGTTGCCCCCCATAGAGATGGTGAAATATCTCGAGAGAGAATGAAGTGCTTTCGTCGTTTATTTACACTTATGGATGATCACGATAAAGCGATGGATGAATATGCACAATTCTCTATGAAGATTGGACCGTTTGAAGATTTAACGTGCATTTCAAAAATGTACTCTATGGATCCAAAGAATTGGTGGGCAAATTTTGGAGCTCAAACCCCTCTACTTCAAACATTGGCTTTTAAAATGCTTGGACAACCCGCGTCGTCATCTTGTTGTGAGCGCAATTGGAGTACATATTCTTTCATCCACTCGCTTAGAAGAAACAAATTAAATCCCAGTCGTGCTCAAGATTTAGTTTACATCCACAACAATCTTCGGCTTTTATCTCGAAATTCACAACAATATGAAGAAGGTACTAGCAAGATGTGGGATGTCGGTGGGGATGGCTTTGATTCTATGGAGGATGTGGGATTTTTAGAGTTTGCAGAACTCTCACTTGATGAACCGGATTTGGAGAACGAGTTGCTTGAGTGAAGAACTAACTTTGTTTCGTTTTGAATATTAAAATTGGTTATCTTTTTCATTTTGTAGCACTTACGCAATCTTAATTTTTATATTTTTGTCGTTTTAATTTTTGTCGCCGTACCCGTACCCTATAATTTTTAATTTTGCCGTATCCCGTATCCCGTACCCGTATCCGTACCCGTTCCCGTATCCGTACCAATGCTACATAGTCATATAGTGGTGATTGCTCAGGAATCGTGGTACTGAGTGTGCTTGAACAATAAAGCCTTTAGCTACCATTGAATTTTGGCTTGTATTTATTTATATAAGAATGTGTTTTTGAGGTCTTTCACAACGTAGTCTAGATCTCATCAATTTGTGGTTGGCTAGTTCCTTTCTTAAGAATGTCTTTGAAATAATTGTACGCTGACCTTTTTGAATGTGATGGTTAAAGGAATGCCTTTTTGTTCTTTTTGTGTAAATTGTTGCTGGAATTTTGGCTATTCCAGAAACTTTGTGTAATATAATGCCCAGCCAACACCAGCTACTAGCCATTGGGAATGTTGGAAATATCAACAAGCGACATGGATTTCTGATTCAGCTTGTAGGGAGGGTCTGAAATTCAGTTTAGCTTGGTGTTTTTATATGGTGACTGATGGTTGAACTCTGTATTAGGTTCTTTTTATTAATTTCGATGGAAAGAAAACTATGTTTGCTAGCTTTCAAATTTTTTGGGGTATTGGTTTGACATTCATTAGCTTACAAAGTCACAGTTTCTTGTTTGATGGAATTGTTTATGGTTATATCTTCATACTACACCAACGGAGAAGGTACGAAGATTTTGCGAGATATTGTTGTGCAATTGTTTTGGCAAATGAGTTGCGTACGAAGATATTCCCATAAATGACTTGTGTTCATGGCTGTGCGCTAACTCCTACTACCATATGGTTGTGATTGTTACATTTCGGGTCAGGATATGAAGCTCAAAAGGCAATGGAGGGTGCTGGTAGGTTGTACTCGTTGTTCATTGTCTTATATCAAATGTTACTGATCCCCCTTAAATGATGGTCGGATGATCAAAGTATAAATAATTGTCTTGCAAGTTTCTTGAGTTGTAGATAGTTTTGTACTTTGGCTTGTGAAATAGTATCACTTTGTAATGCTGCCTGATTTGTTGTGCTACTCTTCAAGACTGTCAAGTATATTCCCAAGTGGTTTTGTGATAGCTTGAGATGTATATGAAACTATAACAGCTTGTCATATTGGTTTTGAGTTTTGTTGGTCAATATAGCTTTTAAGTTACCAAAGGGATTCAGCTGGACTAAACACATTATACTGACTGGTTTTCTGGACAAACTTCTATTTAAAATGGCATAAAATTCAAGTGGAACTCTAAAATTTGACTTCGTTTTGAATAACTAAAAAGTATGGATTCATGGAGAGAAAGTAGCTACATATATTAACTTGTGAAAAACAGTAGCATAGATTAATAGGCCCAAGCAAATGACAAAAGTTGGAACCTTCATTTTGTGACCCCAGAAAACTACATACACAAATCATTATAGCTAAGGAGCATAAATTTAAGCTTTCTTGGGAGATTTGGTGGCTCGTGATTTGGGTTCCTTGACAGCCTGTTCAGATTTCTTGGGCAGCAGTATCGAGTGAATGTGTGGAAGAACACCACCGTGAGCAATCGTCACACCATTCAGAAGCTTTCCCAGCTCATCATCGTTCCTAATGGCCAACAATAAGTGCCTGGGTATGATTCTGCTCTTCTTGTTGTCCCTGGCCGCATTACCAGCAAGTTCCAAAACCTAAAGAACATTTCAAAATCAGCCGACTAAACGTATTATCACAATCAACACAAATAAAATGAAACTTTAGTCTGACCTCAGCTGCTAAGTACTCGAGCACGGCTGCAAGATAGACCGGAGCGCCGCTACCTACACGCTGTGCGTATCTTCCCTTTTTCAAAAACCTCCCGATCCTTCCAACTGGAAACTGAAGGCCGGCTTTGGCTGACCTGGTAACTGAAGCCTTCCTGGAGCCTCCACCTTTCCTTCCACCGGCGCCTTTCTTCTCCATTCCTGAAATCGAGATGAGTGTTTGATGAAGTTTGTTGAGTGAGATTTGGTGGTGGGAGTTTGAAGTTTCGTTTAACGCAGTTCGTGTTTTATAAGAAATTTGGAGAGTAAATGGTAAAAAGAGGGAATTTGAAGAGATGGAGTTTAAGCCGTTGGATGAGATCTAATCAACGACAAAATTGGAGTAAAACACGTCAATCCGTGTGTGTAATAATTAACCAATGAAAGTTGAGAGAAATGCGATACGCAAAAAATTTGTGAATGTACCATCCTAGATAGAAGTAATTGCGGTTATGCCCCAAATCTGCGGCGGTATACTGTATAAATGATTTCTCTTTTCAAATTCTTTCATTCCCGCTCTTCCTTCTTCTCTTTTCCAGAATATCCTCAGCCGAATGATTCTTCTTCTGCAAATGTTACTGATCTCCTTGAATGATGGTTATATGATAAAAGTTTCGAAGCATGGCCAAGTATAAATGATTGTCTTGCAAGTTTTATTGGGTTGTAGATAGTTTTATACATTGGCTTGTGAAATAGGAGTATCACTAAGTAAGATCTAAATTGATGCCTCATTGGTTAGATCTAATTTGATTTGTTGTAGGCCTCTTCAACACTGTCAAGTATATTTCCAAGTTGTTTAGTGATAGGTTGAGAAGTATATGAAACAACAAGAGATTACTCCTAAAACCTAAAAACTAACACCGAAAACCTTGAAAAATTATACAAAACGACTAACAGGGTGCCAACTAGGCAACAAAAACAAGCCGAAAAAATCGTTTTGGCCGCACAAACGCCCGCGAGCCAAAACATCAACCAACAGCCACCCCGTCAGAGCGAAAGTAGGCTAAATATTACTTCATATTAACTTGTGAAAAACAGTAGCATAGATTAATGACAAAAGTTGGAACCTTCATTTTGTAACCCCAGAAAAGTACATACACCGAATCATTATAAAGGTGTTTTGATTACTAAATTTAGGCTTTCTTGGGAGATTTGGTGGCTTGTGATTTGGGTTCCTTGGCAGCCTGTTCAGATTTCTTGGGCAGCAGGATCGGGTTGATGTTAGGAAGAACACCACCATGAGCAATCGTCACACCATTCAGAAGCTTTCCCAGCTCCTCATCGTTCCTTATGGCCAACAATAAGTGCCTGGGTATGATCCTACAAGATCTACATCTTCAAGGTGCTTAAGCAAGTCCATCCTGACATCGGGATTTCCAGCAAGGCCATGGGGATTATGAATAGTTTCATCAATGATATCTTTGAGAAGCTTGCCCAAGAATCGTCACGGTTGGCTAGGTACAACAAAAAACCGACGATTACTTCTCGCGAGATCCAGACTGCGGTCCGATTGGTGCTGCCTGGTGAGCTGGCGAAGCATGCGGTGTCTGAAGGGACCAAGGCCGTGACGAAATTTACTAGTGCTTAGATTCCTGACTTGAAGTTGTTCATTTGTCTTTTCAGCAAATTTAGTGTTTTCTAGGGCTAGGGTTTGAATTGAGTTTTGTCTATAAACTTGGGTATATTCTTTGTGGCTAAATTCTGTATTTTTTCCTTTATTTCAATGGCCTCTGAATGTTTTCAATGTTCGTTTTCCTTGGGTTGACATTCGTAATCCCGAGGGCAGTGGTAAGCGTCTGAAAAATCTCTTTAATGGTTATTGAACTTGATTTGTTTCTTCAGTTTGCAGTATGTCTATTTACTGTGGACAGCTGATGCTGTGACTACTTGAACTCAAGTGCAAACTGGGTTCTAGGAGTGCTTCTCAGGAGGTAATCAACTGGTTAGATACTAAGTTTATGGTAAGTGGCTGAGTAGAAACTTATTTGAAGTTGAATGGACCCGTTGTGTAACAAGTCTTTGGGTTTTGATGAAGTTGTAGAGATCTTTGCAGCCTGGCTTGTGATTGTTGCTGCTATAATCCCATTTTTAAAGATTAGAATATATATTTTCCTAGACGTATGGGTTATTTGTTATGTGATTGATGCTGTTGGCGTGTCATGCATATTCATTAACTCATATAGTGGTGATTGCTCAGGAATCGTGGTACTGAGTGTGCTTGAACAATAAAGCCTTTAGCTACCATTGAATTGTGGCTTGTATTTATTTTTATAAGAATGTGTTTTTGAGGTCTTTCACAACGTAGTCTAGATCTCATCAATTTGTGGTTGGCTAGTTCCTTTCTTAAGAGTGTCTTTGAAATAATTGTACGCTGACCTTTTTGAATGTGATGGTTAAAGGAATGCCTTTTTGTTCGTTTTGTGTAAATTGTTGCTGGAATTTTGGCTATTCCAGAAACTTTGTGTAATATAATGCCCAGCCAACACCAGCTACTAGCCATTGGGAATGTTGGAAATATCAACAAGCGACATGGATTTCTGATTCAGCTTGTAGGGAGGGTCTGAAATTCAGTTTAGCTTGGTGTTTTTATATGGTGACTGATGGTTGAACTCTGTATTAGGTTCTTTTTATTAATTTCGATGGAAAGAAAACTATGTTTGCTAGCTTTCAAATTTTTTGGGGTATTGGTTTGACATTCATTAGCTTACAAAGTCACAGTTTCTTGTTTGATGGAATTGTTTATGGTTATATCTTCATACTTACACCAACGGAGAAGGTACGAAGATTTTGCGAGAAATGACTTTCTGTGTGCTAACTCCTACTACCAAATGGTTGTGATTGTTACATTTCGGGTCAGGATATGAAGCTCAAAAGGCAATGGAGGGTTCTGGTAGGTTTTACTCGTTGTTCATTGTCTTATATCACATGTTACTGATCCCCTTAAATGATGGTCAGATGATCAAAGTTTGGAAGCATGGCCAAGTATAAATAATTGTCTTGCAAGTTTCTTGAGTTGTAGATAGTTTTGTACTTTGGCTTGTGAAATAGTATCACTTTGTAATGCTGCCTGATTTGTTGTGGTCCTCTTCAAGACTGTCAAGTGTATTCCCAAGTGGTTTTGTGATAGCTTGAGATGTATATGAAACTATAACAGCTTGTCAAAACTCATATTGGTTTTGAGTTTTGTTGGTCAATATAGCTTTTAAGTTACCAAAGGGATTCGGCTGGACTAAACACATTATACTGACTGGTTTTCTGGACAAACTTCTATTTAAAATGGCATAAAATTCAAGTGGAACTCTAAAATTTGACTTCGTTTTGAATAACTAAAAAGTATGGATTCATGGAGAGAAAGTAGCTACATATATTAACTTGTGAAAAACAGTAGCATAGATTAATAGGCCCAAGCAAATGACAAAAGTTGGAACCTTCATTTTGCGACCCCAGAAAACTACATACACAAATCATTATAGCTAAGGAGCATAAATTTAAGCTTTCTTGGGAGATTTGGTGGCTCGTGATTTGGGTTCCTTGGCAGCCTGTTCAGATTTCTTGGGCAGCAGTATCGAGTGGATGTGTGGAAGAACACCACCATGAGCAATCGTCACACCATTCAGAAGCTTTCCCAGCTCCTCATCGTTCCTTATGGCCAACAATAAGTGCCTGGGTATGATCCTGCTTTTCTTGTTGTCCCTGGCCGCATTACCAGCAAGTTCCAAAACCTAAACAACATTTCAAAATCAGCCGAAGAAACGTAATATCACAATCAACACAAATAAAATGAAACTTTAGTCTGACCTCAGCTGCCAAGTACTCAAGCACGGCTGCAAGGTAGACCGGAGCGCCGCTACCTACACGCTGCGCGTATCTTCCCTTTTTCAGAAACCTCCCGATCCTTCCAACTGGAAACTGAAGGCCGGCTTTGGCTGACCTAGTGACTGAAGCCTTCCTCGAGCCTCCACCTTTCCTTCCACCGGCACCTTTCTTCTCCATTTTGAAATCGAGATTTGTGTTTGTTGAGAAAGTTGAGTGAGATTTGGTGGGAGTTTGACGCAAACGCAGTTCGTGTTTATATATAAGAAATTTTGAGAGTAAATGGTGAAATGGGGAATTTGAAGAGATGGAGTTTCAGCCTTTGGATGAGATCTAATCAACGACACAAGCGGAGTAACATGTCAATCCGTGTGTGGAATAATTAACCAATGAAAGTTGAGAGAAATGCGAAAAGCAAGAATTTGTGAATGTACCATCCTAGATTTCTGTATTTGCGGTTATGCCCCAAATCTGGTATGAACCATCCAGAGGCCTCCACGTACTTCTCATATATATATATATATATATATATATATATATAAATGATTTCTCTTTTCAAATTCTTTCATTCCTCCGCTCTTCCTTCTTCTCCTTTCCCGATCGTCTTCACCAAAACCCTACCGATTTCCAGAATATCCTCAGCCGCAGGAATCTTCTTCATTCTGCAATTCACTAGTCGATCGACGATATTATCAAGAAAAGCAAGAGATCCGGATCCCGTAATTCCAGAGGTCGTGGCGACGGTAGCGCTGCATGCGGATCAGGTTCAGGTCCGAATACCTGATTATCGCAGTGTGCTTTTGGAGTATGGAATGTCTGTTCACTGTTGTGGATGTCAAGGTGGAGTACAATTCATCTCGGATCTGGACTGTAGTTGTTGTATTGATGTCTAAGTAATAGCATATTTCTTCATCCATTTAGATGTCTGTCTGCTTTTACAGCTAGATGTATGGGCATTGTGCCGTGATTTGTGGTAGTTTGAGATATTGTCATGTGATTTTCATTTGGATATTTTTTGTTTGGTTAAGCATGTAAATATTATGATCTGGACACCTGCCATGACTACTCTCAATTTCGTCGTTTATGTAGTCTCGAATTAAGACTACGAAATGAATTCGTATAGTGTTTCAGTTATCAACGGTATGATCTCCCACGGCTTGTAGCAGGATCTCAAACAGATGTAACTTATCATGAGTAGAGACATCTGCTGTTAATCTTAATCCTTCATATATTTTCGTGTCACACATAATATTTGTTTTTCTTATAATGTGTCCAACTTAAAGATTGCCAAATGTCTATCAGTTTAAAAGACGTCTTGTAACCAGTTTCTAAATATACCATGTGCTTCATTTTGCAAAATTATTCATCTAAGTATCTCTGGTTTAATTTCTTTAACGCGACGTGGATAAAATCATTAGATGTGGCAAACTGGTTTTAATGACATGTTTCGTTTATGATATGTGTACTTGGAGTACGATGTGGATTATTAAGTTATGCAATCTTCATAGTGGTTTTATTTTATCACATCTTAAGTGTTACATATTTTCCTCTGCCTTTAGCTTAGGAAATTCTATTCTCAATCATATGTACTGCAATAACATTTTTATGCCCTCACTAAGTGCGCCTTCTTGTATCAGTTTTTCTTATACCTTTCTAAATTCCGTTATTTTTATGCCCTCACTAAGTGATGGGACATATTTATACTACTCATCGAGTACACTAAACCCGCCAAAAAAATGACATTTGGTGATACGAACATGTGCTTGTTAATGTCGTTTTGTGTTTATAGGCATTTTGGAGTCTAAAGAGGAATCAAGCTCAAAATGGGTGTTTTGTGCCGAAAAGCAACACTAGTCAATTCTGGCCCAACCAAGGACCGAGGAAACTCAGCCGGGCGCCGAGAGCCACTAATGGGCCCATCCGAGAAATGCCGGACCCAGTCCAGGCCGCGCCCGAGGAGCCCGTGCCCAACAGAGAGAATGTGGGACACTTCATGATGCTGCCAGGCTCCGTCAAAACCACTTCAGGCACTCAACTTCAAATCTCATGCCCACTCTAGAACGCCAGCTCGGAGGACCGGAACGACACTTTGGTTTTCCGACCAGCGCCTAGTCCAATTCGGGCCCAAAGCGGCCATTCTTGGGCACGACCAAGCTCCGGCTGCGTTCCGGACAAACGAGCTCGAGCACTCGGTTTGTATGGACATTGTCGTTCTAAAACCACAATCCAAAGTCCAAGAACGCATGGTCCAATTTCCGGGTCCGTCCGAGGCCAAACAGCCGAGTTCTAGGTCATTCTAGGACCAATCATAATTGCGGCCGGGTCCTGGCAAAACTAGCTCGAGCATTGGTCTTGAAATCACTTTCCCATGCCAGAACCGTCGGCCATTTGCTGAGAACGCAATGCCAAGGACTCAAGCCCGCTCAAGGCCAAACTAGGGCAATTTCGGCTGTTTTGAGATTCTGACCAAGCTCCGGGCAGATTCTAGCCAAACATCCTTCTTGAGATCGGTTTCTATGGACTTTGTCGTTCCAAAACCGTGGTCCAAAAGCCAAAGACCTCCAGCCAGATTCCGGCCAAAATCCGATCAAGCTCTGGCCAAGTACAACCAGGGTCCAACCAAGTTCCGGCCAAGAACCAACCAAAGTCCCAATATTCCGGTTGGCCTCTACTATTCATTTCGGTTAGCTTTTGGATTTCGGTTGGCTCCCACTCCTTCAATTCAGTTGCCCTTTAGATGAAGACAAGTGCAAGAGGCTGGCCTTTGGCTCCAATAAGGTCCAAGTCGGTTGGCTTCTTCAAGCCAAGTGGTTGGCTTTTGGAAGAGACAATGCAAGTGGGTTTGCTTTTGGGATATTTCAAGCCAAAGCTTATCTCCTCCCTAAATCGGTTTAGCTTGTCTATAAATAGAGGCCTTGGCCTCAGTACAAATGTACATCCTTCGAAGTGAGAGCTTCTCTCTCCTTCCCATTTCAATACAAACACAATTTCCTTAAAGTTGTTACTTTAGCTCTCTACTTGTTCTTGTTCTTGCTCTTGAGTCGAAATGCTCTTTACTTTCTTGTGTTCAAGTTCTTGATTTGGAGCTCCTCTCCTTTACTTTCCTTGCACTTGATTTGAAGCTCCTCTCCTTTACTTTCCTTGTTAAGCCACGGCTTCTTTTACTTTCCTTGTCAAGTTCGGTTACCTTTACATTTCCTTGTCAAAGCTCTCGGTTTTCTTGTTTTCCTTTACTTTTGTAAGTATGGTGCTTGTATTCCTTGACATGAATACAAGTAGCTAAAGCATATTTAGTCAAAGGGTGTTCATACTTGTGTATGCATCTTGAGACTTGAACTTAATGCTACTTTGTGTGTCTACTAGTTCTTGTGCCATTCATTCGGTTTGAACAACGAAGTTAAGTGGATGCTTGAAATGGTAAAGCTTTTCCTAGTGGTTCAAACCCTCTTTAAGTCGCTTGGTTGATCGGAAATGTGAGATCAAGTGGCTGCACTTAGAACTAGAAGTCTATGTCTTGATTTTGGAGTAGATTGTGGTGTAAGTGCTTGAAATGGCCTTACTTTAGGGTTTATGTCTTGAAATGGAATAAACTCACACTTATGAACACAAAGTAAGATCATTTGAAGTCTATGATGGATGTCTCACAAGTAGAGACCCTAGACTGAATATCTTTCGTCCTTACTTATCATCACTTTACTTTCCTGTCATTTACTTTCAAGCAATTTACTTTTCACTCACTTTACTTTCAGCACTTTACTTTCAGCACTTTACTTTCAGCACTTTACTTTTCACGCACTTTACTTTCAGTACTTTACTTTTCACGCACTTTACTTTTAGCACTTTTATTTCTGTCATTTATGACCAACCTGTTTTTCTCAGCCGCTCAAGGATACTTATGCGACTGATCCTTATGTAACTGACACTAACAGTGTTACATAATCGGCCCTGAGTATTAAATGTTCGTTGCACAGAAACTTCCTTTTTCCTTGCTGCAAAAACTTCTGACTCTGAAGCTTGTAGTGAATATTCTGTTTTAGGGGACAGCACAGGTTGTTTGCTCATGGTGTTCTGATGCTGTCAGGAGATACCAAAATATCCAGCTTAAAGGTAAACGTGATAATATTAATTGTGGGTACAAATATCTACACAGCTTCTTCCCCTATAGCTGTTGTTGGCTCTGGTACTGCTTCTGGAATTCCAAGATGGTTTGAGTATGACACTTTGAGGTTTTTAGTTTTATGTTAGTTGTGTTTCATCCTTCTTCCTTTAGTTGTGTTCTTTGACGTGTTCACTGTTCAGTGGCATAAATATCCTGCCCATGCTTAATCAGATGATAGCATACCATGTGATACGAATTTCTCAATTTATTTCTCCTTTATGTAATACACATGACCTTCAGGTTTTTCTTCCCGTTTTTTTTTTGATGAAGACCTTTAGTCATAGTTACAGCATCTCCAACAAGCCCTCAAATTCTCAAATTTGTGGTCACTATTCAAAACCTCAAAACTTCTTTTTAATTTCTCTCTGGTCCCTATAATTATTTTTTTCACAAATAATTGTACTAAACTTAATTTAATATAACTTAAGTACACAAAATAAAATAAAATAAAATAAAATAAGAGAAATATTACATAACATTAAAAACAAAAGAAAATTACATTAAAAATACAATGTTCAAATAAAATAAAAATACATTAAACAAACTTAACATAAATTAAAGACAAATTACAATTATTATATATGTGTGTTTATGTGTGTTTTATTATTATATATGTAATTTATATTATCATGTAACTTTATTATGTAATATTGTGTGTTGTATAATATATTAAATGTATGTTTCATATTTATTTATGAAATTTTATCATTATTAGTAACTTTTATCAATATGAATGACTATATTACAAATTAGTAAAATTGTAAGGATTTTTTTGAGGATTCCTTGTTGGAGTAAGCCAACCTTAAATCCTCATTTTGAGGATTTGCTCCCTCAAAATGAGGAGAGCTATTGGAGATGCCCTAACTGGCTCTGGGTTAGGTTTCCCTAAAGTGATTTGGACACCAGCTTGCAATTATACCTATTTTGTTTAAATGTTAAATTATGTACATTCATGCTCGAATTTGGTTGGGTAAGGGCTGATGCTGGGCACTCTTTGCTCGACATTTTCTTTCTGGATGACTGTTCCACATGAAAACGCCAATCCTTAGTATATATGATATTATGATGTTACATGGCTACATATAATTCCCTTGTATGTATTCTTTTGGTGACCGATATGCTACATTGTTCTCGACTTCCCAATATGTTGTGTACTCTGACTCCTGCAGTATCTGCATAGCTGTGCAGTATGTTCTCGACTTTATCTGCTGCCGTGTTGACTTGTTCAGTTGGCAACATGGTTCAAGCAACTGAGAATGTCGACTAATCCATTATAGCCTGTGGACTGGAGTATTGCCTAAAACAACATATGAATGATCCTAAAATTTAGGGACATCGCTTTCTTCGTTTCTTATTCTCTGTTATCGGGCGGCCATGGCTGGTTTAGTAGTTTATTGAGGTATGGGGCATAACATTGATCGTATATGGGTACCCATAAACCCATTCCAAATCTTAACAAAGTATGCCAATTATGTAGAAGGAGAATACACTTTTGTAAGAAACCTATCGTCAACTTATCCATGCTTCTGTATCCGGAACCCAGTATAACCAGAAAGCGCATAACCAAACGAAGTATAAATATGAACATAATGCAACACAAACTGAATTCAAACATGACAAAGGCCAGTACCAAGGATAAACTAATCCGGGAAACATAAGATGTCACATATTGTTACCAACCAGCCATTACCAAAGAAATCGTGTACACAACTAGTGATTTCATAGTCCGTTGCAAGGATAACAGAGTGTGCTGCTGATTTACGCCTGTAGGGTTTCTAGTGGCAAAATTCTAACAATAAGGAAGTAGGACATACAATTCCTTTCTGATGAGTGCAGAGTTTATGTTCAACTTCAACAAACAGAATATATACTATTGAGAGGATAGGAAGATGCTGTACACGTTTTCCATACTTAAGATTGGAACACTCTGAACTAAAATTTATAGGGAGCACTAGAGGGCAGAAGGCGAGATTGAATCATTGAAATGGAAATCTTAAGATGTTTTTCTCTCTCACAGTTTACCAGCCCATCAATGCTCTACGGACTTTCTCTACAATCTGATTTCTTGACACCACATTTGTGAGCTCATATTCACAGTTTTCGTCTAAGAGAAACCGATAAACCTCCCATTCGCGATCTGAAGACCAATGTCTGTCAATATCTGCCTGCCAAAACATAAGATGATACCATACGAATCAGCAATGTGCATTCACAAGCTAAAACAATTTTTGATCCACCAAGGCTCCTTTTCTTACCGAGAAGATGCATATGCTGAGCAATTTTAGAACACTAGTTACATCATAAAACACTCGAGGCCTCCCTCGTCCTGAAAGCTCGACTGGATTAGCAACAAACAACACCGCGTCTGGACCACTATTTACAATAGCAACTCGGAGTGGATGAAGCATTTCAACATTCAATCTGGAACTCAATGCAGTTTGTTTCTCAGGATCCGCAATCTTTTTGCCGTCTTTTTGCTGGATGAAGAGGTCAATGTCACGAAAGCCTCCTGTGCTTTGTAAGACTCTACCATAGGCTATCTGAATTGGCACAAATGTTCTATCAGTATATATAAAAGTATGCATAAGCCCACTAGCTTCTAAAACTAGTTTTTCGAGTGATACAATAGGGTACCTGAATGCTGCAGTCTTTCAGAGGTCTCAAAAGGTCATACAGAATACCCTTCTGATCGACACAATGAATTTGAAGCAATGTATGAGATGGACTCAGGGTATTGTCCATAGTTACAGAAGCCTTCTTCAGTTTCGAGAGTTCTGGACTCGGTGCATGATTGTGAGTTTTGCTCTCTGAAAGCTTCCTTGAAAATAACTCTTCAGCTATTTCTTGAGAAAGGGAAGTGATAGTGATACTGTGATGGTTGTCGTATTCAGGACCTGCAGGCATGATCTCACAGTTGATACAAGATTCACCAAGAACTGCCCGCAATTGCTCATATGTTTCCACTTGTCTCCTTTTTGTATGCAAAAGTTCCCTGATAAGGGATTCAATGAGCTTAAACATACACTAAATCAAAAATTAACTGCTCACACATTGCCAGTAATGCATACCATCCATGCTCCTCAACAGCCAAAACCAAGATAACATGGCAATTTATTTGAAGAAAAATGCGTCAAACTGGGATAAAAAAAAATAAAGAAAAAGAAGAGGTACCAAAAAAATGAGTCATAAGGTAATTCACAAAGATCTTTTATATTTTTCCAGTAGGACTTTGATAACAACTTCTAGCAATTTGAGAGAAACAGCCCACATGTTATCATAACAAAACAATCCAGCAATGCCGATGAAAATTTTACATATTGGTTTTCAAGAGATTGAATATGGAGATATATATAAGCTAGCTAGCTTACCTAAACTGCGAGAATTTACATTAAGTCATGCCTCAACAACCTAGTGACTAAATGAGATAAAGTATATGATAGTGATACAGACAGGAGAGACGAGACATACATGTTATCAGTGATGAAGAAAAGATCCAAGACACGGCCATCTGGTGTTGTTGTCACTTTCACCCTTTGAATCGTCAGCTCAAGTTCAGATAGAACCTGAGTGACATCTGATCATATAATCATTGAACACAAAATCAGAATTCATGACAACACAAAAGCAAAGTGAACTCAAACATACCAACAGTCGATCACTAAATATACCATGTAACAAGCCCTTTCTATCAAGGCAGAAGAACTTCACCAGATACACAGAGGAAGATACGGAAGGCGTGGAAGGCTGGTAATACTGATTTAGCATTGAGCACGACGGACAGGCAGATAAGAGACGATCTCTCAAACTTGACCATCTGACTACTCGTGAGGTTTTCCCGCAAGGAATCACAAACATTACTACGTAGCACCAAACTCCATCTGTCGATAGATCTGCAACCAATGCAAATGCAGCAGAAATTAGAAAAGCAAAACTAAGGCAAATCTGGATCTAGATGTGTCCACCTGTCCTCACCTCCTTTGACGACGTAGAGTCCGAAATCGAATATGATCCGGACAATATCGCACCCGAGCCCGGTCTTGTCCGGACAATTCACCGTCACGACCGCCGGCTCACCAGGCGTCTTCGGTCTCTGAATAACAACCGCGTCGTCGGTCGGTACGCCCATTCCGCAGCCTGAACGCTCCTCCACAACCTAATCTCAAATGGCCAAACGAAAGGCCCGAAATCTTCTCCACCTAATGGTAGGCGCTATAGAGTTCTAAAGAGAAAGACATTCACTTGCAATCAGCCATGTCAGCCGTTAGGACACGTGGAACGCTATTATTGGTTCAACAATTTAGGCACAGATTTAGTCGAATAACACAATTCAGATGAATGAAAATACCACTAATGATCGAAAAACGACTTGTTCAATCCTTGAAAGGACTGCTTGTATCTTCAACCAAAATGCGACTGGATTCATTCAATCAAGATTTGGTTTACAATTCTTGCAACTGAAAACAGTTTTACATGTAACAAACTGAAAGCAGCAGATCTGAGTTGAAGAAAACATGAACAATTTAACCGCCGAAACCGTAGAGAGTGCGGCCCTGCCTCTTGAGAGCATAGACGACGTCCATGGCAGTGACAGTTTTCCTCCTGGCATGCTCTGTGTACGTAACAGCATCACGGATGACGTTCTCCAAAAAGATCTTTAGGACACCTCTTGTTTCTTCATAGATCAGACCACTGATGCGCTTGACTCCTCCTCTTCTGGCCAAACGACGGATGGCTGGCTTTGTGATCCCCTGAATGTTGTCGCGGAGGACCTTGCGATGACGCTTGGCGCCGCCCTTGCCGAGCCCCTTGCCTCCTTTTCCTCGGCCAGACATGGTTGTGATGAAATTAGGGTTTGGTTAGATCGTAGATGGTTAGTGATGTGAGATGAGTTACAATAATGGGAAATGGAGGTGATTTTATAGAGGGGATTTGGTGGTTTAAAATTTTGGGGGCTTTAGCCTTGGCGGGAAGAATGGCGCTCGCTCGTTGATTTTGGAAGGATTGACGGTGGAGATGGGCGATCCGTGTGATGCTATGTATTCAATATGTACCGTCCGATGAATAGCATCTACGTAGAAGAAGCCTTTACGTTAGCATTTAGGATTCGGCTTTGGTTTTCCTTACCACTTTTTCTAAATATTTTTTAATTAATCATTTTTATATAATTCTAAATTATAAAAAAGTATGTGAAAATTAACTTTTGATAAATGAATAATCAACTAGTTCAGAAAATGTACAAAAAATAAGGAAAGTGATGTATACACTGAAAGTCTGAAACCTGAGAAGTGGGAAGCCTAGCTGATTCTACAAACAAGCAACTATAATTATTAGCTGATGACATTATAATTTTAGGCAAGAATGGAACAGCAGCGGATCTGCTTTGGTACATTTAAAATTGGCCATATATATTTGACAGGATGCAGGCTTTGCGAGTAATGTGTGGCTCGCCTTAGTTCCAAATGAATAAGTATACAGTTGGTTTTAAACAGCCCGCTTCCTCTTTGACCTCTTGCTCCGTCTCGACTCTGTAGGAACCTGTTTGATATCAATGTTTGCGTATGCCTCTTCTAGCTCTCCATCCTGTGGAATATATATATGTACGGCGAGATTATAAGGTTCCGAATATCTCCATCTAACACCACTTACAGAACAAAAATGCTTACCTTATCATCAGGTTCGTCTTCAGTGTCATTGTCAGAATCAGATGTAGAGGCAATGACTGGAACTACATCTGAGGTTGATGCCCGATTGACTTTTTTTCTGCCATCTTCTTCTTTTAATTGTCTAAATCTACACCAATGAGAGTTAGAGTCAGTGAGACAGAAAGTAAATGAGGATTGTGCATTGAGGGTAACTTGTATGTATACTGACCTATCACCAGCACGCTCTTCTTTGGGAGTTAATCGTTTCGCACGACCTGCGCTGATGATTCCATTGCCACTCTCATTTACTGCAGGCTTTGCACCACCTAATCTCTTAAGCCATACTTGTTGAGCAGTGCTAAGGATGTTATTTGTGAACCTGATGGGTTCATAGTAACATTGACATGTAAATGATCAAGTACATACAATACAAGTATGGGGGAAATGACCATGTGTTGCTAGATTTTGTTGAACTGGGTGATCAGATTTCTAATAAAAGTTGATTATTAGAACAGAAAATTGGTTTTATTCACACATAAAACAACACCATGGTTGACTATTTCTATTATTCATATCTCACATAATGGATTAAAGGGTTAATAACTCACCAATAAATTGATAATCCAGATGGCACGGACAACGAAAAGTAACCTATCATAAGCGGCAGAAACTTGAAAACAAGAAGTGTATTCTTTTGAGCTGGATCATCACTCTACAAAACAAAGAAAAGATATTCAAGACTTTTATACTGCAAGATAAAAAACATGTGGCAACATATATAGTAGCATCAACTCACCTGCGGGGGCTTCATGATCTCCATCGACACATACTGGGAAACAACAAGAAGAACTGGCAAAACAAGGTATGCTGCTGTGTCAGACCATCCCAATGGTGGATGACCATCCTGCAGTGGAGTTGCAAAAGTGTCAGATAACAAACAAAACGAATACACACGTAAGAATAACTGAGTAAGTTCAACATAAGTATTTGAGTTAATGTATGAAATATGAAGAGGCTTGTGTATAATTTCAAAATCAACATGGAGATGTTAACCCACATAAAACCAGCATCTTTTTTTTTTTTTTTTTTAGCATCTCAATTACCACAAAACTGACATTTTACAGATGACAGTCCTAAGAAAGAGAACAATCAAGGAAGTTTTTTATTTTATTTGTTACAATCAAGCGCATCAAGGAAGTAACATCAAATCAAATCCAAGCACTAAATGCTTTACCACAAATGGGAAAAGCCATGAGATACCAGAGCCACTTTGTCGAGCAGCTATTGAAGTTGGACCTCCTAAAGAGGGAATCCAAAAGAACCCTTCTGTAAATAACCCCTGAGAGAAAAACGAACTAGAAGATAAAAGAGGCTGTATATACATCTACGAATAAACTGTTTGAGATAGCTACCTCATTCGCAACATTTGAAAGGGCCTGATACAATCCTATCCAGACTGGTATAGTAGCCAGGGTTGGCAAACATCCTGTCCAGTGGCAATGAAATGTTGACAAGGACCTTACTTGAGTGATAACAGTGAATGAATGACTAGATCAAATTGAAGAAAAAGTTGAGCATAAAACCAGGTACACCAGGCAGGACAATATTGGAATACACAGTCACAAATCACATTGTTGGCCAAGTGGTGCATACCACTCCAATTGATTATAAAATACCTAAAGAGTTACATAAAGGCATATAATATCAGCTGGACCATAAAGAAGCAGCCGGAGTGTTGACCAACCTGCCAAAGGATTAACTCCTGCTTGTTGGTATAGGCGTGAAGTTTCCAATTGTATTCTCTCCTGTCAACAAGAGAGATCAATTTTCAGAAACCATGATTGCCCCTGAACATACAGCCAGTCTATGAGATAATTAGTTTTGTATGAGCCTGAATAGCCTTCAAAATTCCAATCCTTCCTTAACCCTTAGCAACAGAGATAAACTGTTGATTATAAACTTCCTTAATCTGTTTGAATGCATGTACCTGATTGCCTTTGTATCTTTCTTGAATTGCTTTTATCTTCGGTTGGAGATTCTGCATTGCCATGGTTGACTCAACCTATGCAAAGAAAAAGAACTCTGATTTTATAACAATGATCCCAAAGGATCATGGATAAGCGTCATGTCACTATATGAAGACAAGACCCAAAATGATTTGCATCTGTTTTGAGAAAATTCTTCATGTGAAATCAGCAATTAGCGAATTTCATTTTAACACACCTGTTGCTTTGTGAGGGGGTATGTGGCTGCCTTAACCAGAACTGTCAGCAATATAATCGCAAAACCATATGCATATGGCACATGGACAGCTGTTAGTCCATCCTTCAGCACCTGAATTTATTGAAACATATGTCAAAATCTATCTATACACACAATACACAATTAAACTAAACAGGTCCAATATAGTTAAGTCTACAGAAACCGAATTGCTAACTTTCAGTGACTACAAATGGATGCTAAGCAACACTAAAAAAAAGGGCATTATACACTTCACATATAATTCTTGAACTACAATCAAACCTATAACTCAACCGTGAAATAACACAAACGAATGCGTTAATTACCTTCAGAACAACTTCCATGGCCTCTGCAATGAACCCGAACCACCCACCCGCCTTTTGCACAGCTCCACTCGACGCATCCGCCGCCGCAGGATCCGCAGCAACGGCCGCATCCGCTAACGTGTACAATAAGCTCTCTGTCTTAGCTACAATCGCGCTCAAATCGACAGAGAAATCGCCCGAGCTAATTGGCGGCAGCTCGTTAAAGCTGAATTTGATTCTAGTGCTTGTGTTGCGGCTGCGGTTGTGGAGTCCATGGCGGACGACGGACTGAAGCGACGTACCGGCGAACGACGGCGATGATAATAAGGTGTTCGCCATGTGGTGGTGGGAGATTGCAGAGGTCAAGTTTTCATGGACGACGATGATGGAAGGACGAAGCAAGAGGCGGAGATGTTGCGGGAAAATCTTCGGATATTATCCGTTTTTTGATATTTTTGTTTTTGGTAAAATATTGAAACACTGGGATGTCTAACCATTGAGGGATTGACACGTCATCCCTTTGGTTAGCGCGTAACGCAGCTCTGGACGCTGATTGAACTACCTTGAGTCTGTTTTATTTGGGCTAAGTTTAACGTCATGGGCTTTAAAGGGCCAATGTTCCACCTTTATGAAATAATTATTATATTAGGTAAACTTTTATTTAATTTTATTTGATTAAGAATGCGAATTTTGTTTTATTTTGAGAAGGTGAAAATTGTAGATGCATGTTTGAAAATATATCATTAAATAGTTGGGTTGTTGTTTTTATTTTGATGAAAGGGGTACAACGATTTATGGCATTATAATGTATATCACGATAACCTTTATCAATCTTGGGACCACAATTTTCTCACAATTTTGTGACATTTTATTCTTCATTTTCCTTTCCCTTTCTTTTTCGTCCCGCCTCGCGCGTTGTTTACACATATTAATTTCAAAGATGCAACTAGTGGAGATGCATCTCTTTTTTTTTAATTTTTTATTGTGGGGTTTACATCTCACGGATATCAAACATTATACAGATTGAATTACGTCCAGTAAAGCAAATGTCATAAGACACCTCTTAACTTGCCCACGAGCGTCAACTTAAAACTCATCACCTCTCTGTGTCCATGGAAGGAAGAGACGAAGTAGGACAAGCAACACATTCACAGCTTGAAACTCAACACCTCCATGCGTCCATATAAGGAAAAGACGAAGCAGCATCAGCAACACATTCGCAATTTGACTCAACGCCTACATGCGTCCATAGAAGGAAGATATGAAGCAGCACCAACAACACATTCGCAACTTGAAACTCAGCACCTACACGCGTCCATGGAAGAAAGAGACGAAGCAGCCCCATCAACACATTCGCAACACGTCCACAAGAGCCGAACAATACCTCCGTGAGGGAGGAACAATATGTCCACGTCGAGGCGGGATGAACAACACCTCCGCAAGGGAGGAACAACGCATACACGCCAATGCGAGACGAAAAGCACTCCACCACAAAAATGGAGAAAAATAGACAACTCAAAGGAGTCGAACACTACCTCATGAGGTAATTAATGTCAAGGGTGCAAGTCTTGAGGTAATTAATGTCAAGATTAAACCCTTTTTCGCGTGGAGATGCATCTTGATCGACATAAAATTTTAAACTATTCATAAAACATGTGTATACCTGAAACTGAAATAATGTAATTTTGTACCTAAATCAGGATTAATGTATATTTAATTAAATTAGTGCCCTATTAATTTTTAACTTCTGCCCCCATTAATCTTAAACTTCTACCCCATTCATTAAGTTATAAATATATTTTAAGTTATATTCTTACTAAAAACAAATATAACCTTATAACCAAACAAATTAAGTGTAATTTCTAATTTCAATTTTAAATAAGTCTAAACCAATAACCAAACAAGCATTAGAGTTAGGTTCTTTTTTCTTTTTTTTTTGTAAAAAGCATTAGAATTAGGTTTTAAACTTCTTCTTTTTTGATGTGAACGGAAGCTAGCTAGATTCTCATAAACAAGAAAACAATAGCTGGTGTCGATTAGTAGGATTCCAGAGTTCATAACACAAAGTTCAGCAATCCATCATGCTTATTTTCTTCGTATTCGTTGACTGAAAGACAGGGTGATAAAAGATTGTGAAGATTTCGTTTAATATACATCACCATCTTCATCTTCTCCTTCACCAGATCCAGATTCAGCTCCAACCTCTTCGTGATCCGTCTCAAGAGCACAGAGCAGCAAGATCCTCCCTAGCTTCAGAGCGAGTTTTAAACTTACGATTACTTCTCTCGGCACTCGACAGCGGCAGCCGATTAGAAAAATCAGAGAGATTGGAAGGAACATAAGGTAAATTGCTTCTTGAAGGTTTTAATTTACGATTGGAAGGAACAGAAGGTAAATTGCGTTCTGAAGGTGTTCAGTTTTTAGTCACAAGTATTAGAAAACATTTGTGAAAAGTTCCTACTTATAATGAAGACTCCCCAGAGCAGTGGTTAGGGGTTTTTCAGCAGATGAAGACTCCCCAGAGCAGTGGTTAGGGGATTCAGAAGTAGGGCTCATTTGATCCTAATATCAAAATGTCCATAGGGTAACTCTGATCTTATACTGACAATAATCCTAACCCTACTATGCTCGATCTTCTATCCTATATGTATCCTGTCCTGTAAGCTTTAGGCAGGGTAAGGGTTATAGAAAAAAAATTATACTCTGTCCTCTTACCCTATTATCCTACCCTGTTCATGTACCCTGTCCTACCCTATTTTACACTATCATTTTCATTCATATTACACATGTACCATGTCCTACCTTATCTTACCCTATCCAACCCTGCCCATGTACCATGTCCTACTCTATCTTACCCTATCATTTTCATTCATAATATAATTTTTTTCAAATTATACTTAAATTTATCCTACTTGACCCTACCCTAACGGACCCTACCCAACCCTACCCTAGTTTACCCTAATATTACCCTGCCCATGGGTACCCTACGGGCTTCAAAAAATTGTTCTACCCTACCCTTATCCTGTCCTATACTATTCATATGGTCAAAAAAAAAAAATGGTCTTACCCTACCCTAACCCTACCCATTAGGGTAAGGGTTACCCTTACCCTGCCCATTGCCGACCCCTATTCAGAAGTACGAGACAAGACAGAAGTCTTCTGGACCATAGGGATTTTGTTTGGAAGGATTTAACCTTGCCCCCAGTCAAAAAATTCCTGGGTCCGCCACTGACCTAAATTTATACGGTTTTTAATTAGCTAATAAATTTATACGGTTTCTAGTTACTACTAATAAAGTTTATTGTTGCTGCATGTTTATACACTCGAGAGCACAAACTCGTTAATAAAAAAATGCGAATTCTCATTCATTACATCTCTAATTTACATAGGTGACATGACAGCCGAAATAATTAAATGACAGCTCCATTTCCGATTTCTCATCATTATCATGGGATCCGGATCCTCTCATTGTGTACACTGTACAGTATCTCTTTATATTTCCTCACGCACCCTAGTAGACACATGGTAAGTTGTGATTGACTTATAAACAGTGATGACAAATGTCACTTTTTGATTGACTGAAGATTATTAATTAAAATCATATAACTTTTAACTACTAAAAATATGATAAATCTACTAAAAATATGATAAATCATACAATATAAAATGAAAAAATTTATAAAATATATCAATATTTTTAATTCTCCGAACTCTATTTATAGAGATCCATATTGCATAAATATAATATCATATAATATGTTGGTCAATTAAACCACAAGTAAAAAAGATTGAAAAAGATACTATTACAAATTTCGAGTGAAACTTGCGATAACCCATATTTAGTAAAAGTTATATGATTTCAATTAATAATCTCCAGCCAATCAAAAAAGGACACTTGTCATCACTGTTCATAAGCCAATCACAATGTGCCATGTGTCTGTTACTGTGCATGAGGAAATATGAGGAGATACTGTGCACAAGGAGATGATCCGGATCCATTATCATGTATCTCAAAAATCTCAAACGCCTACACTTTAACTAATCTCATTTTACTAGTCTTTTGTACCATCAAAATTTTGTAAGGATATCTTGTGTAAATATTTACTATTTTTAGAGTTCCATTTTTCTTTTCTAGTAAAAGGAATCTTTTAATTATATAAACCAAACTAATGAAAAATCAAATACATTAAAAATATAATAAATTAAAATTTTACAAACAAAGTAATTTAAATTGTCTTATAAATAACTAACCGCATTTTCTTTTTGATTTTTTAGACCTTCTTTTATGGGGAATATTTTAGACCGTTAGGGGATGTTCTTTTACACTTTTATTTTCAGTTTTTAAATTTAGTAAAGTTAAATAAAGTTTTTTTAATGGTGAAAGAGAGAATTAGGGTGTTTAAATTGATTTGACTATAATGAATTTGAAATGATTTTGTGACAGCATTTGAGCTTGGGTTCAACCGCATTGTCCGAAGACGGTTCTACTACCCAATATTCCGGCCAACATTGGACTAAAAAAAGATGTGACTTCATGCCCGCCTATCGATTTGTTTGGAGATGGAAGGTGGCAAGAGATCACAACACTGGACTTGTTCCCAGAGCACCCAACAGGGATTTTGCAGCAGAGAGACCACCAGTCTCGTAGCATCGAGTCATCGGAGAAGTCACTAGCAGAGAAGGGTGCGAGGATCAGACGCTGGGTTAGTTGAGGGCGAAACATCTTTATCAGCATCTTAGGTTGGATTTGATCATGTAGGTTTTTTTTGAGTGAGCTGGATTAGGGGTTAGTATCTGCTCAATTTTTGAGGGCATGAGGACTTGAACCGGTGAAGTCATAGTTCTGCCCGGTGAGCTTGCTCCACTGAACTAAGCTCGGTCCTCGATCATGTAGGTTTAGAATGATGTCAAAAAGAGCATTATTATGGCCAAGTATTGTTCTTATTATAGCAATAATATATTTCTTGAAATGGTTTGTGATTTTAGGGAGTTGTAGTGATTTGCTTGGGGCTGTGAAATTGGAATATTATAATGATATATTTTTAAATTGGGATTATCCAAAAAATAAATTGGGATTACAACCTTTTAAACTGGAAGATTGATTCTTCATTTTCTATCATTAATTATCACAATATCAAAAAAGTTGATGTTATAGTTATTGTATATTTGTATACTTTTACTTTCTATAATTTTGACAGAAACATTGCATTGCATGTGTGCGTCAAGATCAGGTACATAGTTAAATTTTGGTACAAAATACAAAATTCGTCAAAATCATTTTATAATTCGTCAGTTTATTTAATAGTTCGTCAAAATTATTTTATAATTCGTCACTTTTCGAACCGAAAAAATGAAAAAGACGTGCCAAAAAACGAAAAGACGACATAGTTTGTCAGTTTCATTTTATAATTCGTCACCAAGAAAAATACCAAAAAAATCAAGATTTAATCTCATCCATTCAAATCACAAGATCAAGGGCTATGATTAGTTTGTATTTTGTTCCAAAAAAATTAACTTTGCACCGGATCCTTACTCTTGCATGTATTATCATTTTATTTCAAATTAGGTATTAGACTTTTTCATTTTCAATTTATTATCTTTTTGAAACAATTTGCAGATATATCATCATGTCAGTTCTCAACCACAATAAAAAATAATTTCAACCAAATTAAGTTAACCTTGTAATTGAATTCATAAGTTTTCAACAACAAAATTCTTCAAAAACTTAAAGGTCACTTAAATTCAAAATTAAAAAGAAAAATCAGGATACTACACGTCATGTTTTTATAATTTTCCCCAACTTTATATTTCCGATTGAAGCATTAGTTTAGTTATTGGGCCAGGTAGGCCATAGAAACGAGCCCAGTTAGAACCGGTGAATGAAAAATTGCAGAGATCTGCGATTAAAACACTGCAATCAGATTCCTTCTACACATTTCGATTTTGGACTGCTTAACGCCTTCGGTTGATTCTCCGCTGCCTAGCCAGGTACTCTCCTTCATCCACTTCGCTATTTGTTTGAATGATGTAGGACGGATTATGGAGTAAAGTTTGCTGCTTTCAGGATAATAGTGTCTTTTGTTGCCTGCTGCTTTACCCTAAAGTTGCATTTTCTGGGTAGCTTTTGGTTCTTTGTTGCTGGCTGATATTAGAGTTGCAGGAATGCCATTTTGGCCTGTTGTTGATTTATGAAATTTTGAGGCTGGAGTGATGAAATGAAAGAATGGTTTATGTGGTAAAATGGGAAGAGTTATGTTGGAATTTGGGGCCATTCAAACTTATCGAGTTTTAAGTGTGTGTGGAAGTTAGGGAGAGTGGTTGGTTTTTTATTGGAAGAGGAGGATATTTTGATGTGCCGATTTCGATCAGTTGGGTGTGAATTTCGTTAAAGTTGGGGCTAAGGTTATAGCTTACTAGGAAATTGAGTGTTGTGTTTTACGAATATTGTCTTGAATGTTTTGTTCTGTTGGAAATTTCAATTACATGGGCTGAAGTGAGGTTATTAATTGATGCCAATGCTGAAAAGAAATACAATTTTTTTTTTTACTTTGTATATATCTAGTTTACATGTATTTTCTAGATTGGTGAATCGTGTATTTGAGAAATATCATTTGAGTCAGCACGACACATCCTTGATTGATATTCATTGTGGTTTTCCACCCAATGTTTTTCTTTTCACAAGGTGGTATACGACTCGAGAAAATTAGATATTAACTATTAGAACTTGGTCAGAAAATTGTTGCAATTTGAATAGTTGATGATTCGTTGCTTCTCGGTCGTGACTACTAATTAGTAGACAAAAAGTAGATGTACTTTAATGTGAATCCGGCTTGATTGATTTTATATCCTGCTTAGAAGAGCATATTCCAAAATTTTCTACATCATTTTCATGTTATGAAGCAGGTGATGTTATGGGGAAAAAGGCTGGATCCCTGCGTATCAACCCGAAGAAATTCGGGTCTCTGAATAAGCCGTGCTTGAAAGAAACAATCACATTTCTGAACTGCCTGGCTCTGAATAACAAAGATGATGAGAAGTGTGTAAGGCAGAAGGATTTGCTCAGTTCATGCATGAATGACCAGGTTAGCATGCAAGAGACCGGCCAATTGAATATCTATATAAGAATATCAACTCTTTTGTGGTTTACAGCACTGAAAAATCTTTTTGACTTGTCTTTGCAGGCTACGAAGAAAAAAAATCTGTGGGGAAGCGTCAATTACCATTTGCAGAAGTTAAGCCGAGGGAAGAAATAGCAACTTCTTCAAATTATTTCAATTCATATCTGGACCAATTTGTGTGTAAAATGCACCATGAGATTCGGCAATAAGTTATATGACTGCACCTTAAATTTCCCGTCGGACGGGATGTCCATCCCTAAGAGTTCGATTGTTTTTTTTTTTTTTGTAAAATTGGGACTAAAGAATGAGTATTAGTTCAGTTACAATCAAATAAAATAAATATTCAAATAAGTGAATGAGTTTTAGTTCAAATACAATCAAATTAAAAAATATTCAAACTATTTCTCCTATGTCACATAACTGAGAAATGGTGCCAGTATTCTAAAATTTCAATTCATCAGATACATATGATGATGACAATCATCTCTTCATAAAATAAGGAAGATGCTTTTAATTACCCGGCATTAGTAGTTGCACGCAGCATAGCTGGCTACATTGGCCACTGATAAAAGAATGTTAGTAAGGTCCACCGGTTGCTTTGTTCTTGGCTCCTAGTCCCACCATTAGGCTATGAATCAGCACAAGACATGTCTATAGAGAAGTTTATCTCTCTTCCTCACTTCGCAAAAAACAAATGAATAAATTATCACAAGGAAAGGTGATCCTCCACCTCACATTGACTCGACCACGGCCAGGTTATGACAAACGAAGTCCTTGCTAGTTATCGTCAATGGCAGTGCTAGATGGCTGTGCATGCTGTTTAGTATCACTGGTTTGATGATCTTCCAGGGCTAGTTGATTCTGTTGTTCTGCGTATCGGTTGATACGTTCGAGCAACTGGTTAGCCTTTCTTTTTCCTCTGTCCGTACCATTTTGTGCCAAGTCTAGAAGTGGACCCATAACTCCCAATTTCTGAGAGTCAGCCAGATGCTGTGGGTCTCCTGAGCTTAGATGCACTAGTATTGCAGTAGCATTCTCTTTGTTTCTCGGTGAGCCATTGCCAATTACCTCAACAAGCACCGGGACTGCATTAGCTGCTCCGATGGCTATTTTACCCTCTGAATGGCTAGCTAGTATTGCCAGTATTGCTAATGCTTCGTCCACCATACCACCTTCGGGCTCTGTTAAAAGACACATGAGTGGGGGAACAATTCCTGCCCTCACCGCCTTGCCTTTGTTTCCTTGGAATATGCATAAATTGAAGAGGGCTGTTGCTGCATCCTTTTTCCCTCTTTGGGTGCCTTCACTTAGCAACACGACCAGTGGTGTAATTGCCCCAGAGGTACCAATCATGATTTTGTTTTCATCTACAACAGAAAGGCTGAAAAGGGTTGCAGCTGCATTTTCTCTTGCTTCCATGCTGCCTTTCTTTAACACGTGGACAATACCGGGAATTGCTCCAGCTGATATAATACATCCCTTGTTAATTTCACATATTGACAAGTTGAGAAGAGCTGTGACGGCATGTTCCTGAATTCTAGAATCAGGCACTGCGAGGAGATCTACAAGAAGAGGAATGGCCCCTGCTTCAGCAATGGCAATGCGATTATCTGCATTGCGCTTGGCCAGAAGACGAATCTCGCCAGCTGCACATCGTTGATCTTCAGGGTTTGTTGACGTTAGTTTCAAAAGTAGACTTTCAATTTTTGTTCTCTCAGCAAGGGTGGATGCAGATGTCTTGCTTGGTGGAGGGATGCCAGGCCTTTTTGGTGGCTCAATACCATTAGCTTCACACCACTGAGCTATGAGACTACGCAAGACATAGTTTGGTGTAAGTGTTGTATTTGCAAGGGGCTGTTGAGTCTTTGGGCATGTGCTATGTCCAGCTTCCAACCATTTCTCTATGCAACTACGCTCATAAGTCTGCAATGGATAAACCAAAGTGAGAAAAGGGCTTCTAGAATAGGGATGAACTTTTAAGAACCCTGAAGATTAGTTAATGCAGGTATATACTTATAGTCGTTGAATGAGAATAGTAAATTCATACTCCTACCTGCCCCGTAGAAACTATAACAGGGTCCTTCATTAGTTCTAGGGAAATAGGGCAGCGGAAATCATCAGGTATTTCAGAGGATTTAATATTCACGTTAACCGCTCCTGGTCCACTACCATTGTCTTTTGAAAGGCCATCAACTTTGTGGTTTTCGGTTTGCACAAAATCCTTTATCTTCTTCAGCAGATTTGACATCTTCTCGATGTTTGCCCCAGAGTCCCCATCACTGTCAATAACCATTTCATGCAGAGCTAATGACTCCTTTGTTAGATCAGCAATTCCCAGAAGTTGCAACTTCTCAGCAACTCTCTTTATCACGGCTGCGTCTGTAGCAGCATCACTAATCGTGTTGTATACAGAAAAAATATCATCATACAGCTCATTATCGGGAGTATCCACCTTCCCTTTGGCTCTTTTAAACTGAGATAGAACAAGCTCCACCTGTAGATGACGAGCCAATAAAGTTGGATTAAAAATCCATAAAAGTGACAAAATACAGATCTTTGACCTTAAGAACTTTTAGAACCCTCCCCAATTTCTAGCATATCTGCCGAATAAAAGCTCGACATGGTACAACAGCACGAAACCAGTTCTAGTTTCTCCTGTCTCCAGAAGTTACAAGTATGTTTCTCCAAATATAAGTTTGTTGAAATTATAACTTTTAAAATTTAGAGACTTCTTAATATTTGATGTCAATAACCTTTTTTGAACAATTCAATTAACGTTTTTTTTTAATTATAACTTATAAAATTTAGAGACTTCTTAATAAAATTATAATTCATTGTCATTTGTGTATCTGTATGACCTTGGTAACAGAACAGATATACTCAGCCTCAGCTTATAATCATTAATAGTTCCCTGATTCGATTTTACAATAAAGTACGAGTATGCAGTTTAAAATTTACCTGCTCTTTAACCTCATCTGATATATCTAAATTCTCGTGTTTAATTTCACTCAAAATCTTTTCCAGTTTAGCTGTCAGTTCATGAAACTCGGTCATAATTTTCTCCCTCTCCAGTACCTACAAGGTAAAGAGCAGAGTAAGTTCAACAAATTCACAACTGAGGAACAACTGAAGTTACTGAACATAACTCAATCGTTTCATGTCTTTAAATGTTACCAAGCTTTTATAAGCAAAATCTTATTACAAGCATATGATACATTCAGTTTCTATTTTTGTTCAGATTCACACCACACTACGCTGTATGCAGTCATTCAAATGAGCTCCAATTGTACCAATCACAGTAATAGACACTAGGGGCCTATTTAGTGTCTGATGGTGTTGATACATGTCATTGTCATCTAAGCGGGGAGATATTCGGTATTCTCTATAATCCATCGTCCTCAAAAGGTAAAAGAGTAAACAATAGAAATTAGCCCAAAAGTTGAAAATGTGTTGCCATTATGGGCATCCTTAAGCTGTAAGCACATAAGGGGCACAAAAATAACACTTACTAGGCCCTACTAAATTTATGAATAGAGTTCAATACTAGAATGTTAAAATGAGAGAATGCACTTGTAGTATCTGAGAAAGGGGTTTTACGAAGTTAACACTTCGGAAGAAAAACTCTCACTAAATGTTTTTAATATCATTTTCTAACATCCTTTACAAGATTTAACCGATGAAAGGACTCAATCAGTATTTAGTTCAATAGGGTGTAGTTTACTAATAATTAATGAACTACTGTGGAGAAAGAGATCACAAAAAGGTGGTAACCTTTGAAGTTGAATTACGGAAGATGAGTAAATCGCCAATATCTCAAATAATTAACAAATGGAGTCTCATTTTCAAGGGACGGATAACTGTAGCAAGGTAAATTATCTAGACTTTCCATAGAGAAACAGTGTCTACTGATCATGAGCTTTCAAGGAGAAAGTTAAAAGTATTACACAGTTTCAAATCTAACACCTACTATAAAGGATGTACCAACAGGTTCACCAATCTAATGAGACACTTAATATTCTTTCGTTAAATCCCACCCTCACCATTCTGCACTGATGGTATTTCAAAAAAGAGACCGTGCTCTAGTTCCCGGCATCAATGGTCAGAACTCGCACACAAAATTGTTAGCACACAACACTACCAAAACCTTGTTGCATGCCCCTAGTATTCAAAATAGAATAACATTTCTGAACATAAAATATCAATCCCAAAAGGCTGATCAAAGCCCTACATGGGAGGCCTATGATTAATAGATACCATTGTAAGAATTAGAACTGCATTCTTCTACACAAATCAAGACTTTAGAAAAGTCAACCAAAAATCATACATGAACCGAAAGCGTACCCTGCTGGCTGCTGGCATGGCCAAAATGCAAATTTACAGATGAAATCAATGATTCAACTCCCCAAAAAACTTGGAAATCAGATCGCAATCAAACAAACTATATCCAGGAATCCAGTCACATCAAATCACATCAAAAAAAAGAGCGGAGAAAAAATACCAGATAAATCTTACTCCCTTTGCTTCCAAACTTGAGAATCTCCTTAGCATAATTCAAAGCATCTCTCAAAGCCATCAACGCGTTCATACTCTCCTCTGGTACCACATCCTTACTCTCCTTAATCTCCTCGAACATTGGCCTCAACAGCATCAACCTCCTCGCCAAATTGCAGTACTGCTTCTTGACCGTTGGTCTGAAATCCGAAATCGCCGCAATCTCATTCACCGTGTCGATCAGCGCCTGGGCCAGCCATCCTTTTTCATCCTCCATCATCGCAATCAAAGATCTTCACCTACTCCAAACCTCCAAAGCTCAAAATTTCACTCCCAAATCTCCAACTCAGCTCCAAAATGCAACTCAAAAAATCGGAAAAAAAATCACAAAAAATCTCACAGGTAAAACCGTAAAAGCTCGCTTCACCAGAAGTTTCACGGCCAGAAGAAGAGGCAGATGTCAGAAATTCGGTTACAGAAATCGGAGAGTTTCAATGGAGAGGATGCGAACAGGATGACGACGACGATGAGAAGTCACGCGTGTTAGTTCGAGTGGCGCGGCTGGACCTTGTTGAGATGAAATTAACCACGGTTAAGGTATTTAACTACGGTTTGTTAGTTTTTCGATTATCCTATTTATTACTACTTTAAAATTATCATATTCCAACGAAATTTTATATGTAAAGATTTTATTCCTTTTTGATAAGCATCGCTGTATATGAGCAGGCTTCAGTTATTTCGATCAATTTGGTTCAATCTATCTTTGTAACAAATAACATCGACGGATAAGAGGTTAGTGCGTTTTTTACTGTTCTCAACCGCAACTAATTATCTATTTTTATTTACTTTAATTTGATAATTCATATATTTTTAGTATTTGGATTACTAAATTAGTATTCGAAATTTGTAAATAAATAAAAGTTTTAAAAATAGAAAAAAATGATAAAAGGGGAATATGAACTAATCATCTATTGATAAATTATGGTTCGAACTTCGAACTATGAAAATTGACAATTAAGAATAATTATATTTTTTCAATTCATTTATTTAATTTACTTTGTTAATTGACGGAGTGATATTTCGTCAATTAAATGTTATATGTAAATTAATATATTTGAAAATATTTCTTAATTATAAATTTTCAAAAATTCAAATCGTAATTTGTCAGATATTTCATATTTCTCTTTCTCATTTTTCCTTGATAAGAGAAAAATGTATATTATTTAGAATTTATTAAAGGAAGCTAAAATACGGATTCGGCTTCAGGAATCAGCTTGTTTGACGCGGGCGTGGCTCGAAGCAATCCGAGCCGTCGATTTGAAGATGAAGTGATTGGGCTGAACAAATAGCAGAGATTACGAAAACCGCGGCACATGGTGGACGTGTCTATCATGGTGGCTTGTTGGTTTCTGAACCCTAGCTGCCTGTCCAATCAAACTCACACGCGCGCAAATCTCTCCTATCCATAATTAGCATCCGATCAAACAACATCGTTAGTTGTCCAATAGCGTAATACTATTGTACATGGGTGATAGCGACTAGCGACGATAAACTGCAAAAAGGGTAGCACGTGAACCCTCGCGGCCAACTGCACCAAGTATCACAACACAAAAGGCGAACGGCACCGTTTCGAGGGCGGGCTTAAACTGGGCTCTGCGATTTGTACGGCCCATGAATCTCCGTGCAACGCCTTCATATGTTGGGCCCTAAGTCTTTTGCAAGGACCGCGACCTCTGTTTGTGTAGTCTGTTTGAATGCAATAAAAAAAAAATTTAAAAACTGATTTGAATAGTTAAATAAACCACTAATTAGATAAATATCAATTTTCGTGAAATTTAAATTTTGGCGTCATAACTTTTCTAAAGAGATGCGCAGGGCAGTTTGTGGAATTCTCTCTCAGGCATATCATCGAACAACGTCCCTCGTCGCGACCGCGTCGGTTTTCAGCAGTAAAGAACGATACTTTCTTTGCACCCAGTCCGCGAATATCCCTCCAGAAGCGAATTCGGGATCGGAGCGGAACGATGAAGAGGCGAATTGCTTGTCGAGGAGGATCGAGAGGCTGCCTAGAGGACTTTCTGTTGGTTCTGTGTTTCAAGGGTGGATGGGCGAGGGGCTTCCTGTTCATAGAGGTGATGTGTTCCACGCCATTAATCGATTGAGGAAGCTCAAGTTGAATAAACGCGCGCTTGAGGTTCGTTTTGTTTTCCAATTCGACGACTGTTGAAGGTAAATGCGTTTTAGTTTTTCAGTGCTCGTTATATGTTCGACGAAATGCCTGACCGAGAACTATGGGTGATTATTTGATGAATTATAAGGTTATGGAGTGGGTGATCAGAGAGAGGCCTTACAGACCCAAAGAGCTGGACTACTCGTATTTACTGGAGTTCACTACAAAGCTCCATGGAATGGAGCAAGGGGAGAAGCTCTTTTCCCGCGTTCCCTCTGAATTTCAGAATGAGCTGCTCTTCAACAATCTCGTCATTGCTTGCTTGGATAAAGGTTTGATTAAGCTTTCATTGGAGTACATGAAGAAGATGCGCGAGTTTGGCCATCCCATCTCACATTTGGTGTTCAACCGCCTCATCATTCTTCATTCCTCTCCTGGCCGGAGAAAGAACGTGAAGAAGATTCTGATGCAGATGAAGGCTGATAAGGTGACTCCACATGTGTCGACTTACAACATTTTGATGAAAATAGAGGCAAATGAGCGTAATATTGATGGGCTGGTGAAGGTCGTCTGTGATATGAAGCGTGCTACAGTTGTGCCTAATGAGATATCTTACTGCATTTTAGCAACAGCTCATGCAGCGGCTAGGTTGTATACTGTGGCAGAGACTTATGTCGAGGCTGTGGAGAAGTCAATGACAGGAGATAACTGGTCTACCTTGGATGTTCTATTAATTCTTTACGGCTACTTGGGGAGAGCTAAAGGAGTGGAACAAACTTGGTCGGCTGTGTGCAAGCTTCAGAATGTCAGAGCCAAGAGTTACATGCTGATGATTGAAGCCTTGGGTCGAATAGGCGATATTAGCCGAGCTGAGGAGATTTGGGCAGAGATGAAAACCAGCAAAGGATTGAAGCTGACAGATCAGTTCAATTCAATAATATCAGTATACTGCAGGCATGGTATGATTGCAAAGGCTTCAAAGCTCTACAAGGAAATGAAAGCATCTGGGTTGAAGCCAAACTCAATTACCTTCCGAAATCTTGCATTGGGCTGCCTTAAAGCTGATTTAATCGATGAAGTGTTCAAGACTCTAGAGCTAGAAACTACTGTTGGAACAAGCAGAAGGGTCAAGATGTCAACCCCCTGGCTAGAGACAACCCTACAAATGGTTGATGTTTTTGCAGAGAAAGGCGATGTGAGGAATGTTGAGAAGCTCTTTGAGGATTTGAAGAGAGGCAGCTTTACCAGATATACCTTTGTGTATAATACCCTTATGAAAGCTTATGTCAAAGCTAAGATATATGAGCCAAATCTTCTAAGAAGGATGATTTTGGGAGGGGCTAGACCTGATTCAGAGTCTTATAGTTTGATGAAACTTGTAGAACAGTTCCGCAACTGAGCAATGATGAATGGCATAACTTATTTCACAAGAGCAGTCCATCATCCATCTGTTTCAGATAAAGGATAGCTGCTTAGATCCCCTGAATCCATGTCTACAGAATTCTCAGGTTATCCAACATTTGGAGAAGAAGCAGGTGTGTGCTTCATGAATGCCTCATTTACAATTGGTCTAGTAAATGCGGAAAAATCATGGAAGAGCATCTGTGCATCAACAACTATCAATACATGCAGATTATATGGCCTTCGTTATCCCGGTTGTCCAGTTTCTCCAATCGAGCTTTCGTGTGGATTTGTTCCTCAAGCTTGCCATTTCCCTGAAATTAAAAACCCTCTTCATATTTTTACTTGCATTTTTGGACTCTACATCTTCAATTATGTTATTCGCGGACTGGGGAGCATCTTCTTCACGAGGCTGTATCTCACTGATAATATCCCCCAGTGCCTCAACTACCTCGCTCATTTTAGGGCGTGATTTTGGGTTCTTCATCAGGCACTTGTTAGCTAATGATGACAACTTTTGAGCTGATTCGGTGTATTGCTCGAGTTGCTCCAAGCGAGGATCTATTATAAGGTGGAATTTCTTAGAATCTGATATATAAGGTCTCACCCACTCTAAAAGCTTTTGCTCGCCTCGTGGAAGGTTCCTCTCAACTGCACGCCTCCCTGTTATGAGTTCATAGAGAACTACTCCAAAGCTCCATACATCACTCTTGGTAGTAAGCCTGCCTGTCTGGACATATTCTGGTGCCGTGTAGCCTATTGTACCGACAACCTTCAGAGAAAAAAAAAAGGAAAACCAGCTCACACCAATAGCATATGAACTTAAGTGCTATAGCAAAATGCTTGGCCAAGTGTTACTCTTATCGAGCTACAACAAAAATTCTATTTTACTAACAGAAGTTGAGACGTGATTGTTTCCTTCAGCTGGTCCTTGTCTCGCCAGCCCAAAGTCTGAGAGCCTCGCATTGAAATGCTCATCTAGCAGGATGTTTGACGTCTTGAAGTCTCTGAAAATTAGCTGCAGCAAGGTTGTATAGATAGTTACCAACGCTGAATCTTGTAATGAAACACATCATAATAGCAGTATCAAAGAGTCGGTGGATTCACCTGAAACTCCATCTCCTCGTGCAAATAGGCCAATCCACGAGCTGCATCTCGAACTATTCTTAATCTTACGATCCAAGATAGAGGCGAAAGTCCCCGAGCCAGTAAATGATCTTCCAAGCTTTTGTTCTCCATTAGCTCGTAAACCAAAAGCCTCTGAATTCCTCGTTCGTCGTCTTCTGCACAATACCCGACTAGTTTCACCAAGTTTGGATGCTTCACTACTCCCAAAAGATTCACTTCATTGATCCACTCCTTATGCCCCTGAGCACTAAAAAGTAACACATCACTGTTAAAACACCTAACAAGCCCAAAACATTCCTGAAGGCAAACATGCAACACAAGCCCATGTTTCTGGGATGGAAAGAAAATTTGAGGTAAAATGTAGTATAAAAATTTCCATGCCATTTTTCACGGAAAAGTGACTTTCCTATTCAATTTCTTTCCACCTCATTTTCCATGGGAAAATAAGTTTCCCATTCATTTTCTTTCCACCACATTTTCTATGATCAAAGCAAGAGGATGAGAAAGAAAGCGAAAGCCCTAAAACAGACAAGCTTCCCAACACAGTTCAATCCAAATAAGTAAAAATCCAGGAAAAAAAGATTTCAAGAAATTGCACTAAAAATTTCAATAGCAAAGAAACGCATGCCTGTAAACCATTGCGATTCAGCTGCTTAACAGCAACATCCATGTTCAACCCCCTCCCATCCCCAACATCCGAAACCCTAACAGCTCCTCGATAAACGCAACCAAATCCACCCTCGCCGATCAACAAACTCCTAGTAAACCCTCTCGTCGCCGATTTCAGCTCCGAGAATCTAAACACTCTCAGATCATGCGCCCTCCGCCGCGACAAAAATTCATGAAACGCCACCGCCTCCGATAACTCCCTCGACTCCGATTCGATCTCCGCCCTCGCAGCGCTGCTGGACGCGGACGCGATGCTCAGCGACCTGGCCCATGAAACCTTCGAAACCGCCCTCGACACGACACCTTCGCCCGCATCCTCGTCGCCGATGGAGAAGTAGAAGCACTTCATTGTATGTGTCAAAATGTCGAACGCAAAGAAGAAGAAGAAGAAATCGACATGGGATGGAAGTTGGAGTATAACTAAGGTAGGTATGGATCGCAGTCAAAGTAGATGGCTGGTTGAAGCTAACTGCGTTGGACTAGTTACGACTTGGGATGGAGCAAATTAGTTTGAATGTTGGAAAATGGAGGTTGGAGACTGTTGATTTTGAGTTGGGGATCTTCATTGTCGTGTTGTTGCAGAGAGACAACTAAAATCAAAATCAAAATCTCTGCAGGTGACCACGAGGTGGATGGTGCAATATGCCACGGTGACCGTCAGCGAAATCGTTTATTAATTGAACCAGATTGCTTTTAATAAACCGCTATTGATCCTAAAAATAATCAATCCAACGTTGCGTCGTTTTGATGTGAAACTATGTAATTTTGTATTTTTTAATACATAAATAAAACTCTTAAACTGCGTCGTTTCGAACCTATAATTACTCTTAAACTGCGTCGTTTCGAACCTATAATTATTCTTAAACTGCGTCGTTTCGAACCTATAAATACCAAAACGATAACGTTTTCATTTTGACAGCAAATAGCTGCGATGCTTGAGATCCCATTCTGATTGTTATACAAATTATAGCTATGTAATGCTATCTAGTTGTGTATTGTTTTTTAAGTTGACATTATTGATTGTGATTATAGAAAAAATGCAGGTTGGAATTGGGAAGTATTGACGAATGGTTGGGCTATTAAGTGTACTTAGCAAAAGACAAAATAATGTATTATAAATTAGCGCAGTTTAATTTGAATAATGTATTTCATGTGAATGTGACACTTATAATAAAATATGATTTGATTACTAATCAAAGATGTTTTTGTTTTTATGGTATGAAAGACAGAAAGAGACAGACTTGGTCAATTTGCATTTTTGTCCGATCTGTCATTTTCAAGAAAGAAAAAAATCGATCACATTGACTTGGTCAAGAGATACTAAAATGAACGAACCGAACCGGTATCATATCATCACGCTTGTCAACCGAGCCGCATCGCCGTCATGGCCTTCTTCTTAGCAGAGCTTAATCGTCGAAAGGGCTTCTCATCGACACTAGTCTGCTCAAAGTGGGCCGGACTAAAAAGCCCAATAAAAATACCAATAATTATTCAAAAATAAAATTATTTGCAGCAAAATAATTATGCCAGTGTAACTGATTTGTCGGTCCTAAACATGTAACTCTTCTTTTCTTTTCTTTTTTTTTTCAAAACTATAATTAGGCAAATGATAGGTACTTTAATTTAATTTTAAATGTTACCGTCCAAACTTGTAGAATGTTTCGAGCTCGAGGTTAGACACTCGCAAGTTTTGTAGCATGTAGAAATCTCTGCATGACCAATTTGTAGCATCAGACAACCATAAACATTGGACATAGTTTCTAAAAGCTCAGTAAGAACTACAACAGGCTCTGCTCCTCTCTGGAACTGTCGATTTTAAACATGTTTGATGCAAAAACCTGGAAATTAAATGTTCCTATAACAATGTATGACACTACTGTAATTGTTGATTGATTGATTCAATGTACAAAGGTACAATATATAGAGATGCTTGTGGCTTTTGGTGATTCGTGAACTCTTGGCTTTTGGTGTTTCGTGAACTCTTGGCTTTTGGTGTTTCAGCTATTACCTCCCGGCAAGCTGATGGGCGAGGAAAGACCGAAAGCTTGGATCGAAGAGCACTAAATTGATGTCCCGTGATAGATTTAGTAAACACATCGACACGTTGTTCAGTAGCTGGAATGTGACGAACATGGAGCTCTCCAGCATCTACCTTCTCACGGACAAAGTAATAGTCAAGGCGAATATGCTTTGTGCGAGTATTGATGACATGATTCGTGGTCAAGAAGGTTGCTGAGAGGTTGTCACATAATACAACAGGACAATTGCGCAGCGAGATTCCAAGTTCTTTTAAAAGTTGTTGGATCCACACAATCTCTGTAGTTCCAAAGGCAATAGCTCGATACTCAGCTTTAGTACTTGAACGAGCAACCACTTTTTGTTTGCGAGAGGCCCAACTAACCAAATTACCACCATAGAAAATAGCAAAGCCATGTTGTGAACGAAGATCAGTAGGATCAGAAAGCCAGCCAGCATCAGTAAATGCAACGAGATCAGTTGAAGAGGATGGCTTGAATTGGATTCCATGATCGATTGACCCCTTTAAATAGCACAGAATGCGCTTAACATCCCTCCAATGATCTAGGCAAGGTTGTTGCATGTGTTGACATGCGCGATTGACAACATAACTTATTTCCGGACGTGTGATAGTAGCATACTGAAGGCTACCGACAACTTGTCTGTATATTGACGGATCAGGTAGAAGATCACATGTAGGATCACAACAAGAAATTGGGCCGGCAGGTGAAGAAATAGGCTTGGCTTCCAGCATCCCACAACGATCAAGCAAGTTTCTAATATACTTGTATTGAGATAGATGAATAGTATTTGTAGAGTAAGTAACCTCAACGCCCAAGAAATATGACAGTTGCCCAAGATCTTTGAGCTTGAAAACCGAGTGAAGTTGTTGAATAAATGTAGACACCATAGATGGCTTGGAACCTGTCACAATAATGTCATCCACATAGACAAGAACGTATATAACATTAGTTGATGTGGTTCTCACAAATAGGGAAGTGTCGGAATAACAAGCTCGAAAGTCACACTGAAGTAGATGACTCTTCAGTCTATTAAACCAAGCGCGAGGTGCCTGTTTGAGACCATAAATTGCTTTTTGCAAACGACAAATGTGATTAGGGTAGTTGGTATCAACAAATCCCTTGGGTTGATCCATATAAATAGTATCCGACAAGTCTCCATTCAAAAAGGCATTATCAATATCCAGCTGTCTAAGCTCCCAACCACGAGAAAAAGTAATAGATATTACCAGACGAATAGCTGTAGGTTTTACAACCGGGCTGAATGTATCAAAGTAGTCAACGCCCTCTTCTTGATGAAACCCCTCCGCAACTAGACGAGCCTTGTAACACGTGATTTGCCCATTTGAATTGCGCTTAATACGAAAAACCCATTTATTTCCAACAATGTTTGCTCCAGATGGGCGAGGAACAAGAACCCAAGTTTGGCTCTGTTTTAGAGCATCATACTCAGCTTGCATAGCATCACACCACTCTTGTTCTTGCTGGCCTGGGCATAGGTAGTGGGCTCAACCTCAAAGTCAACAGAGGATGGTGACGAGTGTTTTGAACTAAGCAACACACAGGGCCGAAGAGTACCAGTTCGTGCTCGGGTTGTCATATTGGGTGTGGAAGCATCCGAAGGACGAAAGTAAGTAGGCCCTGTTTGTGCTTTAGGCATGACAGAGGGCTGAGAACCATCATGTACTACTATAGACGGACTAGACAAGTTAGGGGGGCCAGAGGTGGTAACTGGCTGGTCAGAGGATGAGGAAGGGCTTGGTAACATTGTGGGATGAGATGAGTTGGACGTTGGTGATTCTAGAATCAAGTGAGTAGGTGATATTGTTTGAGATGAGGGTTGTGGTGTGCCGGCTACGTCAAGTAGATGCGTAGAAAGACTTGGGACAGGAGCATCATATGTATGTGGTGTGTTTTGGGATTGTGCAGTAGGAAAGACATCTTCATCAAAGATAACGTGGGTTGAGATATAGATTCGCCCGGAAGAAGAATGTAGGCATAAGTATCCTTTATGCTTAGAGCTGTAACCGATGAAGACACAAGGTAGTGAGTGATAGGCCATTTTTGTGGAATTGTAAGGACGAAGATACGGAAAACAAAGACAACCAAAAGTCTTGAGAAAAGCATAATTGGGAGTTTTGTGGTAAAGGATTTCGTAAGGAGACTTGAACTGAAGTGTTGGTGTGATGGTTCTATTGGAAAGATAGGCAACGGTATGGAAAGCATTCTCCCAGAATTCAAAGGAGAGTGAGGACTGAGCAAGCAAAGCAAGACCTTTGTCCTGAATAATACGATGGCGACGTTCAACAACCCCAGTTTGAGAAGGGGTGTGAGGACAAGAAACTTGATGAATAATACCTTTGGATTGGAGAAAAGGAATAAGGGACTGATATTCTCCTCCTCCATCAGTTTGAAGTTGTTTGATGTTTGTATGAAACTGAGTTTCTATCATTTTGTGGAATTGGATAAAAATGTCTTTGACTTGAGATTTTGTGGATAAGAAATATATCCAAATATATTTCGAATAATCATCCACAAATTGAACGAAAAACCGAGAGCCATATATAGACGGGACAGAAGCAGGACCCCAAACATCACTGTAAACCAAATCAAACTTGGACTGACTTGATTCATGTTTGAGAAACACAGGAAGACGATGACTTTTACCCAACTGACAAGGTTGACAAATGTTGGATAAGGGTTTATTGGAAATAGGTAAATGAAAAGATGAGACAAGACGCTTGAGTATAGATTCATGTGGATGCCCAAGACGTCGGTGACAACCGGTTAGAGAGGTTTTGACCGCGGTAAAAGCTGTAGGACGATGGTGATTGGAGTGGGTGGCAGGTTGGGGTAACTTGTATAGTCCGTCTTTAACAGCGCCTTTCAAGATTATCCGCCCCTGCATGTCCTTCACAAACCAACAAGAAGGGTGAAGTTCCACATAAACATTATTGTCACGAGTTAAGGAAGAGGCACTGAGTAAATTCTTTGAAATGTCAGGAGCAACCAACACATTATGCAACAGTAAACTTTTGGATCCAGATAAGATATAATCACCGAAATGAGTAATAGGAATGGTTTTACCGTCACCCAAAGCAAGTTGATCTAAGCCACCATACTCCGACTTCCGAGTAAGATTATGTATGTCTGTAGTGACATGATGAGAAGCACCTGAATCAATATACCAATTAGGATCAACAAGAGTAGATGAGGAAGCAAGGTTAGCTGTCTTTGGCGGCTGAGACGGGTAGGCGGAGTTGTCAAAGCGATCATAACAATTTCGAGCTAAATGCCCGATACGATTACAAATTTGACATACGGGACGTTGATGAGTCGAATTCTCGGCTCATTCATCTCTCCAATTACGAAGAGTTTTGGTCCATTCCCGGTGCTAATCTAGTGTTCATTGACCCTTATTTTTACGTTTCAGGTTAAAAGCAGCTATCCCTTGATGACGAGGCTTAAAGATCAAAACCGCAAGAAAGATCGAGCTTTTGGAGCAAAAAGTGACCAGGGAAGAGGTTCAACCGGCCGGCTGAAATGTCAGCTATGGGTTGAACCGGCCGGTTGAGTTTCAGGCCATAAGGGGTGAAGTCCCTGGGGTATTGAGCCGCCTGGCTCAAAATCCTTCACAAGTTGAACTGCCCGGTTCAAGGACTCAGAGTGTTCTTGCCCAAGCTCTCACGATCGAACCGCCCGGCTCAAAAGTCTTCACAAGTCGAACCGTTCGGTTCAACGTCACAGAAATTCTCGCCAAAGCCTCCCCTGCTCGAACCGGCTGGCTCAATTTCCTTTACACGGTTGAACCGGCCGGTTGAGTCGTCAAGACAGGATCTTTTTACTGCTTGCTATAAATAGAAATCTAGGGTTTTGAACCAAAAAAAGACTGGATTTGAGAGAAAAGACAAGGGATTTCGAAGTTCATCATTCAAGTGAAGCACTCCAAGGATATAGGGGGACTCTTAATCCTACTTCCTTATTTTCATCTTGTTGATTCTTCTTTTTCTTTTGGAAACCCATTACTAGTGTTTGTCCATGAACATGAATAGTGAGTAGTCCTTTAGTTTCTAGGGGTCTATGGACCTCTTTGGTGTATGAAACTCATTACCTATTGATTATATGCATGAATGAATACTTGTTATTGGTTTGTGAATTTACTTGGAATGAATGTCTATTCTATGCCCACCAAGTGTTTGATAAAATGCCTAAGTGGACTGGAAACATGAATTTGAAGTTGAGTGTTCTAGCGAACGATACTAATGATTCTAGAATGAAGTAAATTTACCCTTGTCAAGTGACGATCATTAGCGTGACTCATTTTGGCATTGAGATAGGCTTGATCTTAAACTGCTCATTGGTTAACAATTACTCAACTAGCGTTGATGATTGAAAGCCCTTGAGTAGGACGTGAGCTAACAATATCTAGCGATTGAAGCTCGCCAGCGAGGTGTCTTTTCCTTAAATCGAATGACAACATCTAGCGATTGAATTTGATTTAATAGGGACACGCCTAAATCTAACATTTACATTGTTCGTTCTTTCATGAAATTGAACCGTTAAGAGTCGAATGCACCAAGGAGGGAAGTAGTACCCTAGGAGCGTCTTTTAAAATCTTAAAAACAACTTTTTACATTGCATTAGTCATTGTTTGATAATTGATAATCACAATTCTCACAACCAATTTGAAATAGACTTATTGAGTAAAATTGAAGAGTGATCCTAAGTTTACAATTGCTCCTTGGACGACCCAGTACTTACCGGTCAAATATAAATTGTTTTTGACTTGTACTAAAAATACAACGTTCAAAATGGGTTTGTTGTTTGGTTTAGGCGCATAATTCACATGTTTATACCATGCATAATTCTTGAAAATGAACACTTGCATCATGCTTTATCCCAACTTTTCTTGAGTGTTATACTTCCAAAGGCTTGTGACTATCAAATCCCATCTTCTATAAGTCACATCTAGCTTGCAATTCCCTTTTACATGATTGAGAGTCCAAAACCAATCTAGCTCTATTGAATGCTCATTCTTGTGAATCAATTTCATTGCTATCTCGTGCCTATCTAGAAATCTAAGTATTTTTCACGCATGCTTTGAAAAGTTTTAGCAAGCACGTTTTGAAACCTTCATGAAAAACTTAAACCTCTCGATTGCTCTTATGTGACTTTAGTTCTCTTGCCTCGTGCCTTGTTTGTGGTTGATCCTCGCACATTCCATATTCACATTGGGCATATTGTCAAGTTTTAAGTGTGGAGTCAAAAGAGGGCAATAAAAAAAGGCCCCATTCAAGAAAATTTACATGGTCAAAGAGGGCAAGGCCCCGACCAAAGACTTTCTCAAGTGCACGAGAAGTTTTGTGCAAAAACATACAAATGTCGGGGGTTAGGAAGGTAAGTTCCCCCTCGATAGCATTTGTAGGCCAAAGGCCAAGTAAAAACACACTTAAACTTGACTTTATGCCCTTCCATCATCTCTTATATGTGTGAGTTCACCACGTGCATTGTGTGCTAGCAAGTTGAACTTCGGGACGATCCTTGTGATTTCACGTGAGCTATTGATTGGTTTATGCTTGTTATAAGAACTCTTTTTGTCAAACTCCTCTTTCCTTATGGATTACGACCTTAGCGTCTAAAACTTGGAAATGAGTTATTTCGTGAACCCGTGGACTAGCCCTAGCTAGCATAGGTGATCGAGCGATGTTTTTGTGCAAAAAGCTTTAACCATTTTCAAAAGCCTTGCTACATAAAATGAATAGACTTTTGGGTTAGGCACTTGATAGCGCTAGAACTGACCTCCTTGAATGTGCACCCTCATGTGAACTTAAACGGTTGAAAACTCTCTTGCAATGTATAGTGATTGTGATTCTAGCGTGGGATGTGAAGTAAGTTTTGAGAAATCCTCGCCTTAATTGTTAGACACTCTTGCTTTTCGCTCTTATGGGATAAACGCATGTGGGATTTGTGAGTATTCCCTTTTCTGAAAACTCTCACGAGACTATAACTCGTCCACTAGGGTAGCCTAGGGGTTTAAAGGCTTGGTGCATACGCTAAATGCACCCGTAACACCTACGAAAAGAAGTTTAATTGCTAATAATGAGAGTTGTAGTAGGACAACGCTATGTCTCACCCTTGTCTCTCTTGGCTTGTTTTTATTGTTTGCTCGGGACGATCAAACTCTAAGTGTGGAGTGTTTTGATGAGTCGAATTCTCGGCTCATTCATCTCTCCAATTACGAAGAGTTTTGGTCCATTCCCGGTGCTAATCTAGTGTTCATTGACCCTTATTCTTACGTTTCAGGTTAAAAGCAGCTATCCCTTGATGACGAGGCTTAAAGATCAAAACCGCAAGAAAGATCGAGCTTTTGGAGCAAAAAGTGACCAGGGAAGAGGTTCAACCGGCCGGCTGAAATGTCAGCTATGGGTTGAACCGGCCGGTTGAGTTTCAGGCCATAAGGGGTGAAGTCCCTGGGGTATTGAGCCGCCCGGCTCAAAATCCTTCACAAGTTGAACCGCCCGATTCAAGGACTCAGATGTTCTTGCCCAAGCTCTCACGATCGAACCACCCGGCTCAAAAGTCTTCACAAGTCGAACCGTCCGGTTCAACGTCTCAGAAACTCTCGCCCAAGCCTCCACTGCTCGAACCGGCCGGCTCAATTTCCTTCACACGGTTGAACCGGCCGGTTGAGTCGTCAAGACAGGATCTTTTTACTCCTTGCTATAAATAGAAATCTAGGGTTTTGAACCAAAAAAAGGCTGGATTTGAGAGAAAAGACGAGGGATTTTGAAGTTCATCATTCAAGTGAAGCACTCCAAGGATATAGGGGGACTCTTAATCCTACTTCCTTATTTTCATCTTGTTGATTCTTCTTTTTCTTTTGGAAACCCATTACTAGTGTTTGTCCATGAACATGAATAGTGAGTAGTCCTTTAGTTTTTAGGGGTCTATGGACCTCTTTGGTGTATGAAACTCATTACCTATTGATTATATGCATGAATGAATACTTGTTATTGGTTTGTGAATTTACTTGGAATGAATGTCTATTCTATGCCCACCAAGTGTTTGATAAAATGCCTAAGTGGACTAGAAACATGAATTTGAAGTTGAGTGTTCTAGCGAACGATACTAATGATTCTAGAATGAAGTAAATTCACCCTTGTCAAGTGACGATCATTAGCGTGACTCATTTTGGCATTGAGATAGGCTTGATCTTAAACCGCTCATTGGTTAACAATTACTCAACTAGCGTTGATGATTGAAAGCCCTTGAGTAGGACGTGAGCTAACAATATCTAGCGATTGAAGCTCGCGAGCGAGGTGTCTTTTCCTTAAATCGAATAACAACATCTAGCGATTGAATTTGATTTAATAGGGACACGCCTAAATCTAACATTTACATTGTTCGTTCTTGCATGAAATTGAACCGTTAAGAGTCGAATGCACCAAGGAGGGAAGTAGTACCCTAGGAGCGTCTTTTAAAATCTTGAAAACAACTTTTTACATTGCATTAGTCATTGTTTGATAATTGATAATTACAATTCTCACAACCAATTGGAAATAGACTTATTGAGTAAAATTGAATAGTGATCCTAAGTTTACAATTGCTCCTTGGACGACCCGGTACTTACCGGTCAAATATAAATTGTTTTTGACTTGTACTAAAAATACAACGTTCAGACGTCCACGTGATTGTGACGAGTCACGGCCAGAATAGTCAGAACTATGTTGATCATTGTTGTAGTAATTGGTAGATGAATAAGAGCGACCACGACCCCTACCACGATCACTGTGGCGACCACCACGTCCACGGCTGCGATGAGGAGAGCTTTGAAACGGATTATAGTGACCTTTCGTAGTATAATTGGCTGCTGGTGGAATCGAGACAGGCATGGGTGTCGTGGATTTGAATTCAGCTTCAATATTTGCTTCTTCACGAAGAAGAAGACCAGTGAGTTCATCAGGATTAATAGGCTCAATTCTCATGTTGACAGCAGTCTTAAAGGGACCATATGAGGAATCAAGGCCTTGGAGAATGCAAGCTAAAAAATCATCATTAGAAACCATGTACTCACACTCAGTAAGAGAGTCAACGATTGATCGTTTCTTCTCGATGTATTCCATCATGGAGAGGGAACCTTTGGAGAGACTTTGAAGACTGCTTTTGAGTTGTTGAAGACGAGCACGAGTCTGAGATTGAAATAACTGCTGAAGCATGGTCCAGATTTTGAATGTGGAAGAGGCACGAGCAACGTAACACAAAATACGTTCGGAAAGGGTGGACTGAAGCCAAACAAATAACAATGTATGACACTAAGAAAAACCACAAACATGTTTATTTCATTTTTGTTCATAATCTCGGATGACTTGTGGTTCTAGGTTTGAACCACCATTTTCGGATGGGGATGCGGAAGGATCTGCCCTCTGCTCATGTTGTTCGAATGCAGATTTAAATACGACATGGTCGCTTGATTCAGAGGATTTGAATGGTCGCTCACCAAGGACTTGGATCAAGTCCTCGTGATGCAGCACTTCTTTCTCGAGTAGCATTTCAGCAATTGTAGCCACGTGCTCGTGTTCTTCAATGAGCTGAACAGTTTTTTGATATGCCTTGCCAACCCATTCTTGCACTTCAATGTCGATCATTGCACCCATCAAGTTGCTGTAGGGTTTAATCATATCGAAGGAGTCTTCTCTTTGGGGGAAGGACAGAAGACCCACCTTCTCACTGAACCCGTAGACTGCTACTTGGGCATATGTCATCTTGGTCACCTTCTCCAAGTCATTTTGCGCGCCATTGGATATTTTACCCAACAAAACCTGCTTACCACATGTAGAAAAAGTCCAGGTAAATACCCTAACAACTTCAGCAAGTTATATGGTTTAGCTGAATCTGTTATTTAGTTGGTTGCGATGTTCTTGTACAATACTTTAAGTAGCGTGTCAAAGTACTGGACCTATAGCTTATAGGACTAGAATAAAAAAGAGTGATTATTTGCTAGTTCTGCAAAAGATAAAACAGATGGAAGTTAACTGCACTGTAGCTACCTGTTCAGCAGCTCGACCTGCGAGGGTCAGGCAGGTCACATCAAATAACTGCTCCTTCGTCATCAGGAGATTTTCATTTGGCACATACTGAGCAAAACCCAATGTTGCAATACCGCGAGGAATAATCGACACTTTTAGCAGAGGCTCTGCGTGCTCTAGAAACCAGCCTGCAACAGCATGGCCTGATTCGTGGTAGGCTACAGTTCGCCTCTCTGACTTGCTGATAACCTGAGGAACCGAATTATATAGACCTATTGGTTAATATATCAAGTTTAGCAGAGGCTCTGTGTGCTATAGACCTGTTTAGCTACGGAGTCCTCCAAATGCTTATTAAAATAAATATACATTTCTAATGAATTTTTAAATGATATTGGTGGTGCAACAAGCTGTTGATAGAAAATACCTTGTTCTTCTTTTCAAGCCCACCAGTGACCCTATCAATAGCTGCCTCAAAATGGGACATCTTAATTTGTGTCTCATTGGTCCTTGCAGCCATCAAAGCGGCTTCATTACAGACATTGGCAATATCAGCTCCAGAAAATCCGGGAGTCAGGGCGGCAAGCCTCTGAGAGTAAAACGACGGTTCATGATCAAGTTTTAGCTTCTTCAAGTAAATCTGGGAAATCTGCTCACGCCCTTTGATATCAGGTTTATCAATGCTAATCTGGCGATCAAAACGTCCAGGCCTTAGCAGAGCTTTATCTAGAATATCAGGTCTGTTTGTTCCAGCTAGCACAACAACTCCAGATGTGGTTCCAAACCCATCCATCTCTACAAGCAATTGATTCAGTGTCATTTCTCGTTCATCACAAGACCATAATAAACCTCCTTGTCCTCTTGCCCGACCAATCGCATCAATCTCATCAATAAAAATTATACTAGGGGCACATTGTCTTGCCTCCTTAAACAAATCTCTCACCCTAGATGGACCAACACCAACAATCATTTCTACGAAATCTGAACCACATATTGAGAGGAAAGGCACACTGGATTCACCCGCCATGGCTTTCGCCAGAAGGGTTTTTCCTGTCCCAGGAGGGCCTACAAGAAGGGCACCTTTGGGAATTTTAGCACCCAACTCCTCATATTTCTTAGGGTCTTTTAGGAAGTGTATAAATTCCACGATTTCTTGCTTTGCTTCATCACATCCGGCCACATCTTCAAAAGAAACCTGCATCAATTCAAGCAAAAGCCAGAAGTGAAGTTCTTGAAATTTCTGCATCTATCATAAAAGACATAGAAATCTGATGTTCAAGAGAAAGATATTACAAATAGCTTGCACAAGACAATAAGAGGAGGTCAAAGCGGATATAACCTTATTCTTGATGTTCTTGTCAGCCTTAGTAACATGAACTTTTCCAGCACTGAATATTTCACTTGCACTCTTTGAAAATCCTCTGCTAATACTTATAGAACCTAGCATGTTCCGCCACATAAAGTAAAGGGTTGCCAGGAGAAAGATTGTGGGTGCAAACTTGAATATCTCCTCATACCAAACAATCTCATCGACATAAGAGACATGAATGTAATTACGCAGATCAATCCCCAATGCTTCTTGAGCTTCCTTTAGTTTCTCTTCAAAGGAGTCAACACTTCCGATATTTATGTCATATACATGCACTTCCTTCCCTCGTAACAGGGTATCCTCAGTGGTTCCTTGGACAGTAATGTCGCCAGTTTGGATGTTTGGAGAAAACTTCATATACACTTTAGCAATGGATTTATTGACAACTACTATATGATCCACCAATCCATGTTCGAGTAGATTTCGGAAAGTTTGAAAGGTGATCTGCAGCGGTGAAAGAGTGCCAGAGGTAGTTATTCAGCTCCATAAACAGCAATATAAGAAATCAATGTTTACTCCACAGTAAAATAAAAAAAATTTGGGGGAAAAGAACAGAGTTCAGAATATAAATGTCACCTTCACTCCACCAGCACCATATGAATTAGCATTGAACTTCATAAACATATACATATAATATATGTAGAGTACCAAAAACGCCAGAGCAGATCCGTTTGATATTCTGATGCCCCCAAAATCTACAATGAATACATCAGAATAAATAAACTTCATCCACAATGAATAATAATGCGAAAAAAAAAACTCATGACTTCAATGACAGCGAACTAGATAATTAACTCTCGATAAAAAATAATAAAAAAAGGTTGCGAACAAAATAAAAAGCTCACCTGCTGATTCAGTTTTCTTTTCATTATTGGGCGTTTCCTTCTCACCGTTTGGTTCAGTTTTGTCTTCATTTTCCGGCACTTCCTTCTTGTCCTTCAGATAATGATTCCAATAATCTACCGGGAAAAAGAAAGACACATGAGCTGATAAACCAATACAAGAAAATTAAACAGAAACAAAATCGTTCTTGAAAATATTGCTTACTTCTGTTCTTAGGGCCTTCACTGGAGAAGAAACGACAAAATCTCGTACTCCCAGCAACACAGTTCCACCCTGGTAAATACTCCTTGGAAACAACTTCATTTTTACTAGCTCCAACTGAAGTCAAATACCCTCTAGAAAACCCTAATGTCATTTCAGTACCAGCCCGGCACCCACTTTCTTGCACAGGCGCCAATCTCCTACCACTATCAGCTCCCGACTTAACCATACTTCCACCCCTCAACACATCCTATCATTTTAAATCACACATTATCAGCAAAATCACAAACAATAGAAATTTATTAAAACAAGCAGAAAAATACCTACAGAACACATTTCTATGAACACCAGCAGATATGAAGCGGAAATGGAAAGAAAAAAAAAGAGAGTAACTAAACATGAAATGAAAAATCGAAAGGAACACTGACTTTAGCGACAGACGATTGAGCGATCGAGCGTCCGAGCCTCCAGAGAGTCATGGTGAATCAAGCCGGTAGATGTGGCTGGGGTTTAGGGCTGAGTGAAGAGATTAGGGTTTTGAGAGTGAGAAGAATGAGAGAGGAGAAGAGTTTGTTCTTATTATTATTCTCATACGATCGATACATTCTAATAGCAATAGCAATCCTACGCTCCTCCATTAAGCTGTCGAGCTCGTCAGAATACGCCTGTAAGAGGATGTGCAGCAATATGCTCTAAGAGAGGTAGAAAGGCTTGATTTGCAGTTGCAAAAAAAAAAAAAAAAACAGAGGCAGAGCAGCTGCGTATGCTCTAAAAGGAGCAGTACGACTCGTGTGGTCCCCGTCCCTACTCTGCTGCTTTAGGCTACTTCTCTCGTTGGACTGGCAATAATTGCGTTACAGTAGCACAACACTTTGAATCGAAATTGAGTGGGAAATCAATTTAATACTCCGTAGTTGCAAAAATGTAGAGACTGTTTTTTTTTAAAAAAAAATGCTACCCAGTGTTGGAAAATTGAGTAAAAGGAAGAAATGATCTTTTTGGATCGTTTTTGTAGGTTAAAGATTATTCTACGAAATATGATCATAAGAAAGAAGGAAGTTAAAAGGAAACAAGTGAAATATATAAAAGAAATGTCTCTGCCCCTAATTTGTACAAGTGACACCCAACTAGGTTGTCTCATTTTTATTCATACTCACGTCATGTAGGGATGACTTGTGGTTCCAAGTTGGAACCACCCTTTTAGGACGTGGCTGTTGAAGGATCTGCGCTCTGCTCACTTGGTTCATGTTCTTGGAACCCGGATTTAAATCTGTCGTAGTTAGAGGTTTCAGATGATTTAAATGGTCGTTCACCGAGGACTTGGATCAAGTCTTCTTGACGCAGCACTTCTTTTTCCAGTAACATTTCAGCAATTTTAGCCACGTGCTCCTTGTGTTCTTCAATGAGTTGAACAGTTTTTTGATATGCCTTGCCAACCCATTCTCGCACTTCAGTGTCGATAATTGCACCCGTCTTGTTGCTGTAGGGTTTCATCATCTCGAAGGAGTCTTCTCTTTGGGGGAAGGACAGAAGACCCACCTTCTCACTGAAGCCGTATACTGCTACCTGGGCATATGTCATCTTCGTCACTTTCTCCAAGTCATTTTGTGCGCCAGTGGATATTTTACCCAACAGAACCTGCGTGACACAGTTAGGAAGTCCAAGTAAAGTAAATACCATAACAGTTTCAGAAACTTATATTGTTTCCCTGAATTCGTTATATAGCTGGTCGTGATGTTCTTGTACAACACTCAAAATAGTGTGTCAACAGTTTTGGGCCAATCGGATTAGAATAAAAAAATATGACTATTTGCGAGATCTAGAAAAGATAAAACGATGGAAGATTACAGCAATGCAGGTACCTGTTCAGCAGCTCGACCTCCGAGGGTCATGCAGGTCATATCAAAGAGCTGCTCCTTTGTCGTCAGAAGGTTTTCATTTGGGACATACTGAGCAAATCCCAAAGCAGCAGTACCACGAGGAACAATTGTCACTTTCAACAAAGGCTCTGCGTGCTCTAGAAACCAGCCAGCAACAGCATGGCCTGACTCATGGTAGGCTACAGTTCGCCTCTCCGACTTGCTGATAACCTGCATAAAGCCAAATCATATTGGTTTAAATTAGTTTTTTTTGACATGGAGTCTCTTCCAAATATTTGGGAACATAAATGGAGAAATCTGCTCGTAGTAAAAAAGAAGAAGATATTACACACCTTGTTCTTCTTTTCAAGCCCACCAATGACCCTATCAATAGCTGCTTCGAAATGAGACATCTTAATTTGTGTTTCATCAGTCCTTGCAGCAATCAAAGCGGCTTCATTGCAGACATTGGCAATATCAGCTCCAGCAAATCCAGGGGTCAGGGCGGCAAGCCTTTGAGAGTAAAATGACGGTTCATGATCAAGTTTTAGCTTCTTCAAGTAAATCTGGAAAATTTGCTCACGCCCTTTGATGTCAGGTTTATCAATGCTAATCTGCCGATCAAAACGGCCAGGCCTTAGCAGAGCTTTATCTAGAATATCAGGTCTATTCGTTCCAGCTAGCACAACAACTCCAGATGTGGTTCCAAACCCATCCATCTCTACAAGCAATTGATTTAGTGTGCTTTCTCGTTCATCATTGGACCCCGAGAAACCCCCTCGTCCCCTCGCCCGACCAATTGCATCAATCTCATCAATAAAAATTATACTTGGGGCGCATTGTCTTGCCTCCTGAAACAAATTTCTCACCCTAGATGGACCAACACCAACAAACATTTCCATGAAATCTGAACCAGATATCGACAGGAAAGGCACACCGGATTCACCTGCCGTTGCTTTTGCCAGAAGGGTTTTCCCTGTTCCAGGGGGACCCACAAGAAGTGCACCTCTGGGGATTTTAGCACCCAATTCCTCATATTTCTTGGGGTTTTTTAGGAAGTGGACAAATTCCATGATTTCCTGCTTTGCTTCGTCACAGCCAGCTACATCTTTAAAATAAACCTGCATCAAGCAGATCCCAGAAGTGAACTTCTTAGAATTTCTGCATCTATCATAAATTAATAGAAACCGGAAGTTTCAAGAGAAAGATATTACAAACAGCTCACAGTAGACAATAAGAGGAAGTCTGAGCGGATATAACCTTATTCTTGGCGTTCTTGTCAACCTTTGTAACATGAGCCTTTCCAATACTGAATATACCACGTGCACCCTTTCCACCTCCTCCGCCAATACTTATACCACCTTGCATTTTGCGTCCCATAAAGTAGAGGGCTCCCAGGAGAAACATCGTGGGTGCAAACTTCAGAAGTTCCTGACCCCAAACAATCTCATTTACGTAAGTGACAGGAATATAACTATGTGGATCTATTCCCAAAGATTTTTGAGCTTCCTCTAGTTTCTCCTCAAAGGACTCAACACTACCAATGTTGATGTAATACTTATATTGCCCCTTTTTCCCTTGTGATAGGGTATCCTGAGTGGTTCCTTGGACAGTATCGTCGCTAGTTTGGATGTCGCCAGTCTGGATGTTTGAAGAAGGTTTCACATACACTTTAGCAACAGACTTGTTGGAAACCACTATATGATCTACTAATCCAGGTTCAAGGAGTTTAGTTCGAAACTCTTGAAAGCTGATCTGCAGAGATTAAAGAGTAACTGAGGTAGTGAGTTCAGCAATACTCAGAGAAGAAAACTAGTAATATATAGAAACAGATCAATCAGCTGTGGGTGCCGGAAGTAGTCAATCAGCATCTAACTACACACCATAAGAAAGTAAATTTTACTCAATTTACAAAAAGAATTGGAAAAGGATAGACATCAGACAAATATAAAAAGTTACCTGCTGTTGTTCACGATTACCAAATGACGAAGAAGTCACAAAAAACGTCACAAGTACTAGCATGGTAAGTATGTTCTGTAGGAGGTCCTTATTGAATTCTTGGGTATTATCAGTGTCATCTGTTTTCGACTCCTCTAACATCATAATCAAACAAATACAAATTAGAATATTCCAAAATGGATGACGTATAACCAAATTAATAATATGAAAATAAGGAAGTCCAAGCCAACTAGAATTGGCGGGAACTCCGTAATAATCAAAGAGTTAAAAAAAACAACATAGAAAAAGTTTGATTCATTCTAATCCCGATTGGCAATCTCACAAAAAAAAACAATGAATCACCCAAAATGAACAATGATGGGAAATGAAAATTAGAACTTCCATAACAACATGGTTAATATTACACTCGTGATAAGAAAAGGTTTGGTGCATTGCTACATTCATAATATATTAACAAAGTGCAGTGAACAAAATAAAAAAGCTCACCTTTTGATTCAGTTTTCTCTTCATCTTTTGGTATTTCCTTCTTGTCCTTAGGATAATAGTTCTCATAATCTACCAGAATCAAACAAGACACATGAGCTGATAAACTTGTACAATAAAACAGATGGAAATGGAATCTTTCTTGAAAATGTTGCTTACTCCTCTTCTTAGGGCCTTCACTGGAGAAGAACCGACAAAATCTCGTACTTCCAGCAACATAGTTCCACCCTGGTAAATACGCTTTGGAAACGATTCCACTCTTACTAGCTCCAATTGAAGTGAAATATCCTCTAGAAACCCTCAATTCAACACCACCCAAACACCCACTCCCTTGCCCTGGCGCCAATCTCCTACCACCATCAGCTCCCGACCTCACTATACTTCCACCCCTCAACGCATCCTATCAATTCAAACCACACATTATCACCAAAGTACAGAAACATAATAAATTTAAATAAACAAATACCTACATAACACATTTGTATGAACGGCATCAGATAAGAAGCAGAAATTATAGTAACTAAACAGTAAATACAAAATTCCAAAAAATAAAAATTCAAAACGAACACTCACGTTGGCGCGAGACGTTTGAGCAATTGAGCGCCCGAGCCTCCAGAGAGTCATCGTGAATTAAACTGCAAAAAACACCTTAGCAAAAATCGAGCTTCGTTATAAAAATATTGGAATCGGAACTGAGCCGGAAATCGGAAAAACTCAGACGAAACTGTTTAATCCGATAACGATCGCCGTCGGAAACATTCTCGATTCGTAGCGTAGCTTCTCCTTCTTCTACTTGCGTTCGTTCTTCGGCTTCTTCTCAAGTTTAAGGCCGCGTTTGGCTTCGTGCAAATCTGCGGTCTCGTATAGCGATATCTGGGCTCCGGCCCATATTTTATAACTGGGCCGTCAGGCCCATTCAAAAATTGCGTTACTTAGTGACTGGGATTGACTTGAGTCAAAGCCCAATTTGACCAGTTTGTTTGACTACGTGCCGGGTTTCCATTCACGTCGACTGGAGTCTGGAGAACTGTTGGTTAAACGACACGTGGATAAGCACGTGTCCATCTTTCTCGCCGCGCACTCGAGGTTGTGTTGTCAAGGCTTCGAGAAGAAGCTATAGAGCAAGGAAGCTCGTTGAATCGTCTAGAGCTCGATAAAGTCAAACTTTTCGTTGACTGAAGCTACTCGTTAACACTCTGCATGCAGAAGCTGACAGTGAAGGCGTGAAGCTTACAAAGCTCCGATTCGACGCCATGAATGCCGAAACCAGACACAAAAGCTGCGATCTTGACGACAAGATAGATCAAGATTTCACGCTGCAGGTTGTGGTTGAAGATGGATGCTCGACGCCGACGCGGGAGGAGTGTCGGATTCCAGCAATCCCTCAGGTGTGTCCGCCGCCGCCGGCGAGGAAGAAGCCGTCCGCGTTCATGAGGAAGTGTCAGAAAGACAAGTTTGCTGGTAAAGGCGGATACTTTCATCCTCCAGACCTCGAAGTTGAAGCGTTTTTCAATATGATGTCTCCCAGACGTAGCTTCTATGCTTAAGTTCATCTCTGCTTTGCTGTTTTCTGCTTTCCGGAGGCTCTTGTTTTGCTGTTAAAATGTTAAGCCTCTGTGTTTTTTGTTTGTTTATGATGATCATTAGGGTTTGTGAAAAAGCTATGTAGAAGATGTTAATCAAATTGAAGCCTTTTTTGGGTTGTAAAGTTTCAATCTTTATGAGTTAATTGTAGTATTTGGAAGTAGCTTTCCATCCCTGAGAATCCATCCACAGTTATTCTGAAATTCAGGCCTAATTTCCTCGTCGACTGGCTCACTCAACCATTCTTCTCACATTTTTGTGAGAATTTTACAAACTTGAGGGGCAATATCGTAAATTTATATTTCCTCGAATTTTGTGTAATTTCAAACTTTGGGGATCCAATTGTATTTCTCAGTTCTTTACAACGTTCTTGTAATGGGCTCGAAGAACATAAAACTCGCAAGAAGACGAAGACGAGAAGAATGATGCAATGTGGATGAGTGTGTCAGCTCATCGTTGTCTTAATCTTCACCTTTGGATCGTCGGGGATGGATTTGGATATGGGAAACTGAAGCGCGGAGTAGTTAGTCGGATTTGTGAGCTGCGCGTTTCTCGCATTTTGTCGTTTCGTGGATTTCGAGGTGGGTTAGGGGATATTGAAGTGGAGAGTGGTGATGGATTCGATGTGGAGAAGAAGATTGGGTTGAGTTTTAATGATTTGGGGTTGTTAGTAGGGTTGTTGAGAAAAGGGACGAAGCCGACTGGGTATGTGCTTAACAAGACACTGTCTTGCTGCGCCAAGTCTTTGTATTTGGGGCTAGGTGAACAGGTTCACGGGATGTCTATGAAGATGGGTTTTGGGTTGGATATTTATGTGTGTAGCCCGTTGATTGATTTGTATGGGAAGTGTGGTGTGGTTTGGGATGCACAGAAGTTGTTTGATGAAATGCCTCAGAAAAATGTTGTCACTTGGAACAGTTTGATTTTTGGGTATCTCAGAGCTGGCGCGCTGGACGTGGCGGTTTGGGTGTTTTTGGGTATGAGGAAGTGTGGGATTTGTCCAACGGCTTTTAGTATCTCGGCTGTTCTTGTGGCATGCTTGCAGTTGGAGGATGTTGAACTTGGGAGTCAAATACAGTGTTTGTGTGTTAAAAGTGGGTTATGTTATAATGTTGTGGTTGGGACTGGGTTGATTGATGTGTATTCGAAATGGGGTGATATGGATCAGTGTCTGCGAATTTTTGATGAGATCCCTACTCGAAATGTTATTACTTGGACCACCATGATTAATGCATTTGTACAAAATAAACAGCCAGATGAGGCAATTCTTTGCGTCAGAGAGATGCGTAGTTTAGGTCTTCAACCAAATGAGGTCACTTACAATTCTTTATTGAGCTCATTTTCTGATCCGAATTGTATGAACTTATGTAGGAAAGTTCACTGCTGTGTGATACGTGAAGGTTTTGAGTCCTATTTGTATGTGGCTGTTACACTTGTAGTGGCCTATTCAGAATGTGGTTGTTCCTTGAGTGACTATCACAAGATATGTTCTTATATTCGATGGTGGGACCAAATTGCTTGGAATGCAGTAATTGCTGGTTTCTCTCGTTTGGAAAGTGGGAAAGAAGCTCTTGAATGTTTCTGTAAAATGAAGCAGGCTGGGTTTTGCGTGGACTTCTTCACAATTTTAAGCACTCTGAAGGCAGTAGGAAGTATGTCTGCACTTGAAGAGGGAAGACAGATACATGCATCAGTGCTCAAAACTGGGAATGATTCTGAAGTAAATGTTCAGAATAGTCTTGTTTCCATGTATGCTAAATGTGGACAAATTAGTGATTCAAAGAGGATATTTGATTTAATGGAAGAGCGTGACTTGATTACTTGGAATTCATTGATATGTGGATGCGCAAATCATGGGCATGGAAGGGAGGCTGTTGAATTGTTAGAAAATATGAGGAGGACTGGGGTGCAGCCAGATAGAAGTACTTATTTATCTGTTCTATCTGCTTGCAGTCACGCTGGATTGTTGGAGGAAGGGCTTTATTGTTTCAGTTTGATGAAAAATGATGATGTTCTTGCACTTCCAGCCTCGGAACACTATGCTGTTGTTGTTGATCTATTTGGCCGCGCTGGATATCTTTCTGAAGCAGAATCATTCATTGATAGCATGCCTATCAAACCTGGAATCTCTATTTTCAAAGCTCTTTTAAGTGCTTGTCTTGTTCATGGCAATGTAGACATAGCTACGAGGTGTACACGAAAGCTTCTTGAACTATATCCTGATGATCCTGCAACTTATGTTCTTTTATCAAACATGTTGGCAACTTGTGGTAACTGGGATGATGCTGCTGAACTAAGGAAGTTAATGTCTGAAAAGAGTGTACAGAAAAAACCCGGGTACAGTTGGGTATGACTTTTTGGTAGAGTTCTTCTTTATGCCGTGTATAATCAGCTGCTCTAACATAAGAAAACAGGTGTGACATCAGTATCTGAGTTATCAAGGGGCTACAATTGAAGGTAAGATGGCTTTGCAGAATAAGTTAATTGAATGAGATTAGGAAGTTCCAGTAAATTCTGCATCTTTGAGCTGTTTCCATACCACTAGCCGTTGCTACTTATAGGAGTAAAGGCTTGTAAAGATTACGTACTGCAATATTTGATTATTTGTGCTTTGTTCTAGGTCACTGACTATTAGTTTCACTTCAAATCTGTGCGTGGTTTAATTTGTTTTATGGGGAAGCTGTAGATATTTGCACATTGCATCCAGAATCCGCTCCAAGGCTTGAGGCTTGTGTAAAGGGAGAGTGTTGCTTTGCCACAGACCGTGTCAACTGTTATTTATAGTTGTTCGACGGTGATACAAATCTATCTACATATTGTGGGAAAATTGTGTTTTATTTTCGAGTAATGGTAACATGATATTTGATATTTAAGTAAAAACATTAGTTGTTCATGTTTGATCGCCCCTTTTGTTATGACATCCTACTCCGGTAACATTGAATGCAGAAAATTGTTGGTGAAGAAGAGACATTTGGAAGCATAATCTCCGGTCAGGAGCCTGAATCAACAGCATCTCCCTTGGATGGCCCAAGAAGATACAGGGTCCAGAGGCCACAAACGCCATCATCATCGAGCAATTACTCCACAGTAAGATTCTTTTTATACTGCTTAGTTTTTATTTGTTTCTGTTCAATCAAAGGCTTTGCGCTCTAGCTATTGATTTCTTGTCATAACATAACAGATTCAAAACTAGTCCAGTAGTACGTTTTGCAGCAAAGATTAAATCTTGAACTGCCTACATTTCAAAATGCATATATTTGAAAAACGGATTTTAACTGAAAAGAGGAGATTTAGGTAACTGGCTGCTAACCGGTTTAGAAAGCTGTGATACAGTCTTAAATTTGGTATTGAAGGGGTTAGGAAAAGCCGAGGATGTTTGTAAATTTGGGCAATGCAGAGAACTGGGAATCAAGGTGGCAGCTATCCAGCTCCGGCTCAGGCGTATGTTTGCAATTTCGGGCAATGCAGAGAAGTGGGAATGAAGGTGGCGGTGCTGCTGTGCGTGCAGCCCAGGTGCAGCCTACGATTCTGCGCAGCAAGCCTTGGCTTTTCCCACAGACTGATGAAACTTAATCCATCCAATGCTTATGAATACAAACGAGCACACTGATGTTGAGGTGTCATCATGTTGTAGGGACAAAGCATATTCGTTTCGAACCTGTTGCACTTTCATTTCGAGTATTGCACATTCGTTTTGGATCCATTAAGGTTATGTGTTTCATTGTGGCTGAATGACATATGATGTATATGGATTTGATTATTACTTGTCCCTGTTGCAATTCCTTACAAAAGGAAACTATGGATTATGGAAAGTAGATTTATATGACTGAAACTGATCATGGATGCGAATAAATTCATCTAGCCAATCAAATCGCTGGATGCAGTGCCAACAAGTGTGTGGTTTAGTGACTGAGTCTCTACCTTGCATTCACAAGGTGGAGAGTTCCAGTCCCACCCATGACCACCTATCTATGGTGCGGACCTCTTCATTCATCCCTCGCGGATGTTTTCTTCTTTTCTTTCTCCTTCCTCGTCCCGTGTGAACATTTGCAAGTGTTATTCAATATAAACCCACAATCAAAAAAATAAATATTTGTTGGATGTCACTTCTCCACGAGAAGGAATGAGGAAAACCATTCCATGTCGATGTATGTACAAAAGACCCATCTATAGGAGCACTTGGTATCTCAATCCCTCATCTTTCACTTAACTATGGTTCAAACAAGAATTTGTTACATCTACCAATACCTTGGCTATTTCCCTCCGGTGACACACACTGAATTAAAACTCGAACTCCCCCATTGCCTGTATGATAGAGTGCAAACGAAAAATATTAATAGAACGCTGACATCATTACACACATGACACAAGACTTATCGAGTAAATACTGCCACAAATGCAAACCCACCTTATTGAAGAGAATGTCCTTATTATTGATGTGCATGATGCCATCCTTTAATGTGCACTTCCACCTGCTCTTTGTGCGACTAACCTGCAGCATATGGATGTCAGCAAGAGCGCTGTTAATAAGTAGGTCAAGTACATTGCTTTCTCCAAATAAGGGATGTTTCTCTTGCTTATTACCTTATCAAACTGTGCCAAAACTAGGTGCTGGGTGTTCAGCTCTTCTCCATCATCAACATCATCCAAATCATCATCGTCATCTTCATTTAAAGGCTCATCCTCATCATCATCTCCAAGATCATTTGGAATGGGAGGCATAGGAGTACTAGCTGGTAGATTAACACAAACAAGATTCCAAACTTTCATGCAGTTTTGAAAATTTTAGAGAAATAAACCAATTGATCAACAATGTTTTACCAGGAGCAGGAGTGTTCGCAATGTTGTAATCTTCACTGACAACTCCTTGGTAATTGTATATCTAGAGAAATGAGACAGACAAAAGTAATGTAATTCTAGAAAAAAAACCAGAAGTATTTAAAGCAATCAGGTGAAAATATTACTTTCCTTGTAAAAACTAATGATGACAATTAAATACCTCATTCAAAAAGTACACTTACATTTGGTGTAGAAAGGGCATCGTCATAAGGATCAGGCATTGGCCCATCAAGTTGAGGTATTTTGTTTGAAGTATTTGCAAGTTTCAGATGAACCACTGAATCGTTCGCCTGATACACCAAGAGAAACATAAACATCTTTCCTTATCGAAAAACACTTCCAACAATTTCAATACGCGCGTCAAAGGTACAAAATTTTCAGCTGTGACAGAGAAATTATGAAAAAAAACAATCTCGTAATCAATGACCCCTGTGTGAGCTAAAGAAAATTCACATGCTCAACCTAATCCTTTATTAGGACCACATATACATAATTGATCAAACTAAGAGAACCACCAGTTCCAAGTAAGCAAGATATGCTAATGTAAACGGATATAACCGGCCAATGAATCCTGTGCTGACTAGGGAAAGAACGAGTGCATATAGATGTATGATTGTAGTAAAAGTAACCAAAGAAACAGTCAAAAAAAAATTGACGCCACTTATTGTAGATAAAGCCTGACATTACAACATTAATGTTTAAGCCAAGCCAAAAATTAGACCATAAGACTCCACTGGTTTCTTAGAGAAGTGGAAGCAATAACCAACAAAATTGATGCATTAAAGACAGGTGCAAGTGCAACTACAAAAGGTTAAACTATTTAGTCAAGGTTAGTCGCTTTTGTTAATGACAAAGCATGTCAATCACACACCATGGCTTGAAAATCCTCAAAATCACCCGCCCCATCTTGTTGAGGGATGTATCCACCATTTTGATAATTTGGGTTAAAATCATCACGCCTTCTCTTTGCAGCTGGCATTGTGAAGAAGTCCTACAAAATATCCATAATTTATCGACTATATAAAGATCATCAATTAACATGTAAGCGACACGAGCACACATGTTATGATACACATGAATTTTTTGAATAAGAGTCCTCTACTGGGCGGAACACAGGAAAAAAAACCCAGACTACCTGTGTATGGGGTTGGTTTGCGATTCTCTTGTCCCCCTCCTCCCTCGCTTCTTCATAAGCTATATCACAGGTTCACTAAATTACCCAAATTCCAAAATAACAATGTCGTTTTAACCCACAAGCCAGTGACCTTACCAACATTGACATCAAGAGGAGGCCTTTGGTTCATCCAAGGAGAATGGGACTGCTGCAACGACATACACAACAAAAAAGGAAAGTCAATAACAACAAAAAATCCATCTTGTAGAAAATGACAGAAAGGCAAATAAAAAGACAACAAGTTTACGCCAAAAGGAAATCAAGGAACAAGTACTCTCTATACCATGTATGGGCTAGGCCTTCCACCCCTCAACTCAGTCGAACCGCCAGCATCTTGAGGAGTAGGATAGTCACTACTTCCAGTTCCAGTAGGGATATTATACATTGAGCTGTCCGCAGTTCCAGGAACAGGAGTCTGTACCATTCCGGGCAAAGGTGTCTGCATTGGAGTCTGCAATGGTGTCTACATTCAAGATGAGAGTTTATCACAGTCATTTCACATAGGCGCAAACTTGTGTGACTCAAATTGACTAACTTTAGTATTAAAAAAACTCACAGGAGGAAATAATAACTCAGCTGTTGGAGTCTCATACTCCTCAGTCCCCTCATAAGGCACATTAAGATCATGAACAGGAGCTATAGATCCTCCAGGAGCCACTCTTGGCGCAGTTGTCCTCTCAATCGGACCCAATATCACCCCAGCTTGCATCATCTTGGTTTCCCACAGCTACAAAATCCAAGAACACCAAATCAGCTCAAACAAGGCCCCAAATTCCACAAACACCCAAAACCCTAAGACATCACAATCCTATTCAGATCCAAAAACACCATGCCGAATTTACACAAAAACACATACCAGAACTACGACACTGAAATCAGACATATCAAAGAAGCGGATAACTTCTTACCGCTTGAAGTTCGTTGAGCACGACTTCACCAGGGCCCTCGCTGCTGACGAACTCCTCACGGACCTTGTTGACCACGTCCTCGATGACGTGGATGTAAACACTGCTAGTCGTCGAAGTCGCCATTTCTCAGAATCACTCAAATCAACTCCCCGATACAAGATTTTCCCCAATATTAAAAACGAAACAAACCCTAGAAATCGAGGAAGTCGGATTGCAACAAATCGGTCACGAAATTGACGACTGTAATTTGCGATTGACGTCTGAAGATGAAATCTAGGGTTTGAGGAAGGAGAGAGATGAGAGAGATCGACGAAGAAAGAAAGAAGATGAGGACGAGGAAGAAGAGGGAATGAGATTGGGCGTAAGAGAAAAAAATGGAATTAAAGATTGAAATATAAATAGGTTTGCATCCGATTTATTCGACTCTTGACACGTGTCATCATCCTGTGTGTTCCTTCAATCATAAGAATATAAAACATTGATGATTGTTTGTCGTCTTGACACGTGTCATAATATCATTGGTTAAAGCGAGGACGCCACGCCTTCCGCCGTATGGTAGCGGAGATAAATACCGGAGCAAGCAATGGAGTTAGACAAAAGATAGAAAAACTGAGATTCAATAAAATCAAAATGATTAAAAATTATTTAAATTTGAGAAAAATGATGTGAATAAATGTTAAATAAATATTAACAGAGAAAAATATAAATTTGTTGTAGTAAGCAAAATCTCTGTTGCTGTCCCTGTACAAGATTCAACACAACCTGTTTAGAAGATGATGAAATAGTTGATGCAAGTTGTGTCTACCAATAATCTTGGCAAGAACAGGCACCATCTCTGAAATGGTGGATTCGATTGACATCCCGAACAAAAATATCCCGGTTGGCGAACTTGGATATAAACTTGATGACAGAGTGACAATCTTCGCATACTCTCAAGTTCTTCGTTATTCGAATGGTTTCGCCATGGCTGCTGTTGATGAGTCCAAATGCAACAGCAAGTTTTTCGCTATGTCCCAGTAAAATCTTCTCCTTCTCATCCAAGTCAAGATCGTATAACACATTTTTAGTTTCGGGCAAGTAGCCTTGCTCCTTCATTTCCAATGACAGTTTTAATAACAAGGCGTGGAGCTGCTCCATCTGCGGGTTTAATTCATCAGTGGAATTAAACGAGTAGATTTTTTTCTTGACCTCAATCCAACTGCAACCTGAAACCTTTTGCAGCCCTCGAGCGGCTAGAAGCCTTTTTACTCTTTTCACCTGGTCCCACATTTGTGCAGAAGCGTAAATATCAGCTAAAACGACATAGTTCCCGGCATTATATGGCTCGAGTTCAAACAGTCTTCTACTTGCCCTCTCTGCAAGCTCTACGTTGGAGTGGATCCTGCAGGAACCGAGGAGAGAACCCCAGACCCAAGGCCCTGGCTCAATGCGCATATCTTCTATAACCTTAATCGCTTCATTTAACAGATTGGCACGGCCGAGAAGATCCACCATACAAGCATAATGTTCAACAGTTGGAATGATTCCGTGATCTTTCACCATTGACTTAAAAAGCTGTTTACCTTCTTTGACTAAGCCCGAATGGCTACAAGCTCCCAAAACAGTAACGAAAGATATTGGACTAGGTTTGATCCCATTGCTGATCATTTCGTTGAATACTTGCATAGCTTCTCTTGCCAATCCATATATTCCATAACTTGATATTAAAGAGTTCCACGACACAACATCCCTCCTCTCCGCTTGATCGAATGCCAACTGAGCTAATCTAAGATTTCCGCATTTAGCATACATAGTGACAAGCCCACTACTAACGGGCAGGATCGAGTCAAGACCTTTTCTAAGAATATACCCATGAATCGACTTTCCTTTCTCTAACGCAGCTAGTGCTCCGCAGGCCTGAAGCACACTAACCATTGTCACCGAATTCGGATCCTCATCAAGTGTCTCCACAATCATTCTGGAAAAAAACTTCAACGCCTCAAAATACCTCTCGTTCTTCTCATAGCATGCGATCATTGCACTCCACGAAACCACATTCCTCAACGGCATAGCATCAAACACCCGCTCAGCATACGAAACAAGGCCGAATCTCGCATACATATCAACCAAAGTGGTCATAACATGAACATGTGACTCATACCCATGTCGCAAAATGTGAGCATGAATCTCCTTCCCTTTCTCCAACAGATACGCCGCAAATTGCGAAGCAACGCAAGCCTTCAATGCATAAGTATAAGTAAACCTATCAGAAGGAACTCCACTTCTATTCATCTGCAGGTACAAATTCAAAGTCTCTTCGCCCAGACTGGCCAATGTAAGCGCCCTAAATATCGCGTTCCAAACAAATATAGTCCTGTTAGACGTTTTATCAAACACTTGGCGTGCACACTCAACTGAGTCTAGCTCCGAATACATATTAATCAATTTAGTCGCCAAGAAGGGATCTTGATCAACCCCAACATCCAAAATATGCTTATGAACCCTAAACCCATAAATCAAATCACTCTGCCGACTACAAGACAGTATCAAAACCTCGTACGTCCGCTGCGTCAGGTTTGGCTCTCTGGCCAGCAACTTCAACGCCGATTTCAGCTCCCCCTTTTTGCACAGAGATTGTATCAACTTGTTATAGTCTTCCTTAATCGGATGGGGCCGTAAAGTGATCGGCCCGCAGAGGAATTTTCCTCCGCGCGGTGAGTGATTGCGAGTTGATGGGAAGTTAAGCTGTTGATGCTGCTGGTGGAGTGATCGAGGGATGTGTAACGCCCACATCACACTCGTATCGAATTCGAGTAGATCGATTTCCAATTCGACGAATCTTCACAGTTGTTGTTAATGCTGCCGCTGCTGTTGTTGTTCTACTTCTTTTCGTTGGATAAAGAGATTCTCGTGTTACCAGAAACAGTAAATCGAGTTTCTACAATATGTTCATTCTTATTGGGCCGGCCCATTAAATTCAGGCCAGAGAAGGCTCTACACTGACAATTGACAACCAAACGAGGAAATATCAGAAAATGTATAATTTTTGTTTGTTTATTATTCTATTTTTATTCAGCCAATTGAAAAACCGTCTTTTTTTTGTTGTTGATAAAAGGTAAGGATACAAACAACAAATAATTGGGGACAACACAGCTAACCTAAACTGAACAACAACCGGACCAACACAACAACACGATTTGACAAGAGCTAACTAAAGCTAAGGAACACAAACGATATATCAAACACACTAAAGCGAACACTGATACAACAAACAAAAAGATTCATAGTTGATCAAAAACTAAATATATACATACAAGACTCAATAAAATTGCCCCAACTGCTTCCTGTAATAACTCCACACCTACTAGGCCCCAACAAAGAAAGAAACTCTTCTGCAGTCTTCACTTAAGCTCAGGTCTTCATAGCTTGATGTGTTACGCGTGTATTCTTCAGTGCATCAGCTTTTATCCAAGGGAAGCACACCAACTCAACTCAATAAAAGGCATAACAGAGGACTTGAAAGCTAGGAAAGTCTATTTAGTTGGGAGCAGTCAGCTACTCCACTTTGCCCCACGCCCGGAGAAGTAAGCATACTACCTTAATTGAAAGCAACGCGCACAAACAAGTGCAACTATATGAGAACAAATCCAAAAAGATCCCAAAAAACTACACATACCTACTAGACAGTCGTCGATTCCGCGACGAAGCAGAAGAAAAAACAACAAACCTACAAATCTAACCTAACCTAACCTAACCCACCCCACCACTTGACCCCCCAATCCCCTCTAATCCGCCAATAACCGCCACCCCACGGACAACACCGACAAGCTGTCAAGCCTCCAAAATCTCCACACCCCACAGATCCAGATTTTCAACAGAATCCGCAGGCGAAAGTGGAAGAAGAGGAGGAGGCGGTGGGGTGAGACGGTGGGAATAGGTGGTAGAGAGAGTAGAGGCAGAAGAGAGGAAGCGGTGGGGAGTAGCTGCGGTGAGGAGAGGCGGTGGTTGTTGCTAGAGGCGGTCGATGTGATTAGGATTTGTAGAGATAGCTTCCTCAAGAGAGAACTCAGTTCACCCTTTAAATATGTTGGGAGTTGTTTTTTTATTTTAGTTTTGTTTGTAATTGAAAACCAATTGATGTAAAATAAAGATTAAACTAAAAAATATACTCTATTCTCACAAAAATCGCATCCAAAGCGACTTTATGTTCATATTTCTATGTATTTGTTGAGGATGAGATTTTAGTCTGGTAACATTAAAGAAAAAACATAAGTTCTGGCCTTAGGATTTGCTGATGAAATAAATGTGTTCAAAATATGATATGTGAAAAGCAATAAAGATTGCCTTTATTGACCATTGAGAATATTTCTGTGTGCAATACCTTCTGTGTATGATAGAGTTGGAGATGGAGATTCAGAAAATAACGCATATTATGTCTTAGGAGATAAACTTGCTGGAAAACACTGTTTATTACAAGTCAAGAAGTATGTGAATTTGGAAAAAGAGAGGAGCAAAAAAGAACAAATGCCACCAACCAATCTCCTCCACTCCACCCATATCTACACTCTTTTGTGCCACTTTAGCCCTAGTAAAAATCTGCAAAAGAAGTTTCCGAGAGACTTCAATATCTGATGGTTTGAATAAGAACAAGCTTTGGGGTCTTTCCGATGGAGATTCTGTTGCGAGTTGGTCGGTAGAGGTTTTTTTTTTAAGTGGAGCAGCAGCTCGTCTTGCTTTGGCTGCCAGAGGGATCAGCAACATTGATTGTGGTTCCCTGGCCAGGTAGCGAGGCAGCAGCCTCCTGAGCTGCTAGAGCCTTCTTGCTTACAACGTGGTAGATTTCGGTCAGGATGGTTTGGAAAGCTTTTTCAACATTGGTTGCTTCGAGGGCAGATGTCTCGAGGAAAGAGAGGCCTTCAGCCTCAGCCATTGACTGCCCATCGTGCTCTGTTACAGTTCTGAGATGGTTTAGATCGGATTTGTTTCCAGCCATCATGATGACAATGTTGGAGTCGGCGTGGTCTCGTAACTCGCGGAGCCAACGTTGTAGATTGTCAAAAGTTTGTCTCTTTGTTATGTCGTAGACGAGAAAAGCACCAACAGCTCCTCTGTAGTAAGCACTTGTGATGGCTCTGTACCGCTCCTGACCTGCAGTGTCCCATATTTGAGCTTTCACAGTCTTTCCATCAACCTGCAGTAAATGTTGCGGATCAGTTGTCCAGATTTATATTTACAAGTCCACTAGTAGACCGGAAAATATTAATATTCAGGCCTCTAACAATTAACTTATGTATCAGCAATCACTCTGAAAATAGACCCTTCAAATTCAATTGTGCTTTACAGTAGCAAGGTGTTCCGGCAAATGAAGAGCAAAAACACCTTATATTCCGAAACGAGCTCGGAAGGATGCAAGCACTAGTATATGAGGTAGTCTTGTGCAAAAACTAGAATGTCAATAAAGCGTTGTAACTGGGAATGGGATACACATTGTTCCACAATCCAACTAACACATCTCTACCTAAAATGATGTTAAAGCCATCAGCCGAAGATTCGAAAACATCAATGGTATGTAAAACCATTAACTCCTTCGAATCAAACATTTGTAAGGATTTATTAAACTTTGACCGATGAGCCATATCTCAATTCCTCATGACTACTCATCCAACAACTAAATGAGACCCAATTGGTTTGACTTGAAAAACTAAATAATTTCGGATGGTGAAAAAGATCCGCTACGCATGCACAGACACATGATCAAACATAAATGAAAACAGTACACAACAGATGAACAGAACAGAAACTAAAGAGGCGCACCTGAAGAGTTCTAGTAGCAAACTCCACTCCAATGGTGGACTTGGATTCCAAGCAAAACTCATTCCTCGTAAACCGAGACAAAATGTTCGATTTACCAACTCCAGAGTCTCCAATCAACACGATCTTAAACAAGTAATCATACTCGTGGTCAACTCTATGAGCCATAGATCTAAACCCTAATTTGAAGAAAAAGAAACATAAGTGACAGATCGAAACCGAATACAACCAGAGCAAGACCCCAATCCCAGACAACAATACCAGTTCGCAAATCATCACAAAGATCTTAATTTTACCTTAAACAGATGGATTACGTGTTGAAGCAGATCGGCGGAATTGAATTGCGCGTTGAACGAGATCCGGTGCGAACCGCCGCCTACGGCGAGAATCGCAGGAACACTTTTGGGAAATGAGACAATCGACGACGAAACGATTTGATTGTTTCGCCAATTCTGAGAATCCTCGAATGGGGCATTGAAGGGATTTTGTAGGTGGTTTTATTTATTGCTAGTTGAAAATTTGTAAAACAGTGTAATTGGAGGTGAAACGTTATCGTTTTGTTGGCTTTGAAGGATGTCAGTGCTTGTTTGAGCTGTATCTGACAAAAGATAGGCTGGCACCTGGCAGAGTATGTCGTTGGCTGCATAATTTACAGTATTTTTTTACATATTCTTTGATCATTTTCTAATCATGCATTTTATATTTAAAAATAATAAATACTTGAAAGCTGGCTGCTATCTGTCGCACAACATATACAACAAAATAGTAGAATATAAGGATCAACCTGCTGGCTGCTGGCTGCTGCCTGTTCCTTCTCATTCTCTGTTCTGTGAACAATAATTTGTCAGTAACTACTTATAGGAAATTTATGAGGGCTCCAAGCATTTTGTGTTCAGAGTACTCTTTTTGGTTGATGGTGCTGCGCAGTAAGCCCTTTGAAAAGCCTTGACGAGGTACTGGACGTGATAATCGTCCTTTGGCATTTGATGGAGTATGTTCTTGGCACGCTTGCGTTCCCCACAAGCCAGAAAAACTTTATACATTCTGCTCAAAACATGTCAGAAGCTTAAGTTTAGTAAAAGAGTGCAGCAAATCATGAAAAACAATCAGCAAGACAGTAGCAGCATCGTATGTAAACTATTCACTATGTGACGATAAAATGAAAGTGGCCTGGAAAATACACAGGCACAATATGTGACAATAGAGACGATACACCTCCCAAGTAGTTCACAAAGAGTGACAGTAAGGAAGACATACCCCAAGTAATTCAACACGTTGAATGGATAGTCATTTGCCATGTATTCATTCCAAACAACAAGACCTCTTTCCAAATCCTTGGTAGAAGCACATGCGGCAAGAAGGAAATCAAGGCCTTTCCTAGAAGGTTGAAGGCCTAACTCCTCTTTGATGGCTCTGAGGAATTTTATTCCCATCTCGAGCTCAACAGGCTCTTTTTCAGCAATTTGACAAAATACCTGCTTGATGCATATTAAGCGTACACATAAGCTGGCTATATTCTTTATGCAAAACAAACTAGATTAACCAACAACTTACATGAATGCAAAATGTGAAACACTTTGACGGGATTATTGCTACCCGTCGTGCACAAATAAAAAGAAAGTTTTGATAAATAGTGCATCTAACGTGAGTGTTGACATGATCAGAGATATATATGATACAAGGGTGATGTTGTACCGTACTAAAATTTGGTTACGTATATGAACTTGCGTATGAGTACTTGAAGTCATGAATTTATTATGAAAATAGAAAACCAACCCGATCACACAGCGCAATAGTGGCCAGTTCATCATAAACTTCATCTTTGAGCTCCTTGATCAGTTTTATAGCAGGGCTGCGCAATGCAGAGGGAACAAGTGAATTAGGAAATGAACAATACCAATCACCAATCTTTACAACACAATGCAATATTTCAGTTTCATCTGAATGCTAACAATCAACCATCTTCAAATAGGAAATCCAGGAAACTGTATCTCACTGTGAGATAGAAGATTGTAGATATGTAAAATGATCAGCAAATTTCCTGTAAGTCACACTCAAACAAAAAGGAGGAGAATAGCGTAGCTTGCCTTATATCCTTATGTTTAATACAGTATAAGATGATTCTAATACATCCATCGCACCAATATTCTGAACCCTTCAGGTCTTCCAATAACTCAATTAGTCTGATGAGTTCGCCTTCAGTCTCAAAATGCTCCTAATGCGTAAAAAGCAAACAGTTACACAAACTGAAACTAGAAAATGTTTCAGATTTAAGTTATAGGACTTACAATGATACTCAAACCGGCTTTGGGATCCAGGGAACATCTTGCTTTTTTAGTTTCATCATATATTTCAAGTGCATCAGATATTCTTCCATGTGTCGCAAGCGCAGAGACCAGTGCAGTTTTTACTTCGTACAGTTGCTTCTCTGGTATTCCTTTATCCATTACAACCTGAAAAGGACACAACCTAACAAAATTAAGTGGAATACTGGAATTAATTGAATGTCACACATGCATAGACTGTCATAACTCATAATCACGCTACAAGCCACCGAGGATAACAAAGCCAAGCTTCTGTCACGTCTTGTGACGTCAAATGGTCTTCTAAAAGTTTGCAGGAGTAACAGAGTTCTATAAGAGAGCAGTCCTCCGATGCGAGTGTGTATGGAACTTATGTGAGAGCGACATCATGACAAAAGGAATTTGTTGTTTTGCAAAACCATGGTATAGAGTATAGACTATTCTTGATGGAATCATTGTTAAGCGCGTCAATATAACCACTAAATTCAATTATAGCCAAAGTATTATGGAAAAAAAATCAACTTATAACTGCATAGAGAATGTAACTATTAGGATATCGTTTTCACTTCCGGATTACCCAGAACATATACTAAGCTGCAACAAAATGGCAGACTAAATGTGTCTATGATTTGTCCCTAAGACAAATGGTTATTGACAGTTCGGTTTCAACAAAACTAGAACAAATTCTTTAATAGGAGTAATACCTACCTTCAACATTTATCTTGACCAAGAACACATCATAAAGTTTGCTTCAGACATTGACGAGGGATGCATTTGAATTAAAATTTAAAACATACCAATATCAGTTTAGAAGATATGAGGGCAACAATATGCTACCTGTTTTGCCTCCTCAAATTGCCCACGGGAAGCATATGAGTTTATAACTGACATATAAACATTCTTTGTCATTTGTATCTGGTCTTCCTTCATCTCATTATAATACTGAAATTGAAACAGCACATTAGTAGTTTCAGAGCAACAGGTTCAAGACCAGTTTGAAGACTTTGGCTTCTTCAATAGATGTCATTAATCGCACTGCAAATGGTAGCTACTCCCAAGTGATCCCGATGTAAAGTTATGCAGACATATTTTGACAATATGCATTCAACATACAAGTATTAGCATACTACAATGACAAATAATAATAATATGTATAAGTAAAACATCTTTCAGTACTACCTTCAACATATTTTCCTCGGAAGCCGAGTTTCCTATCAGCATACTGTAAGTCGCAGAATCTGGTTTCACATCTTCATTTTTCATCTGTCTCAGTACCATCAAGGCACCACTCATGTTTTTCTGCAAAAAAAAAAGATCCTTAAGATTCCGATGGACTTACTTTCTCTGATCAAAAATATGATGTGATGGACTCAGTCTCATCCAACTGAATGAATATAAATTGTCAAGAAAAAGATAGAAGGCCCTACATTTGAACCATCTAAATATTATCAGTCTGAATAATTTTATTGAGTGGCAGAACTCTTTAACAAATTAACATGCATATATTACTGCTTGCGCAAAATGGACAGACAAATCAGAGGAACACGGACGTACTTCTGCTGTGTACCCTTGTAAAACCAGTCATTTCAAAACGGTATCACGTATACTATAGCTTTAGTATCACGCTCATCTACACGTACACATACATAAACTCTTAAGCTATGGGACAAACTTCTGCAGCTTTTGACAACGGAGAAAATTGCGGAACATGGTAAATGTGGTCAGCCAATGGAATTATTTTGCACCAAAAAACAAACAAAATGTTTTGAAGTATCCAACAACATAGATGAACAACCCATCCTACAACAAATTTTGAAACAACACAATATTAGTCACCTCACGTAAAAACCCAGCCATTATAGCATTGTACATGCTAGAAGTAACTAATGCATCCGTCTTCTCCAGACCGCGTAGCATTGCATATGCACCCTCAAACTGAATGAGCAAACAGGTGGACATCTTAAAGTCATATAATTTATATGTGGGATATATATCAACAAAAACCCACAAAGTAGCCATTTTGCTTCTATCAATAGACATGCGCATTGATGAACTCACGTCTTTCATCTTAACTCTCAAATTTATCATCCTCCTGAACGTTTCACTTGTCGGCTTCAGATCGTGCTGACTAATCAGGGCATATATATGGTCAACCTTGCAGAAGAAAAGAGAAAAGCAAACTACATTAAATCTACCAACAACTGCAAGAAAATAATCACATTTTAACAAAAACGGAGACGCAAGACTTGGAGTATGAAGTTTGCCATATCCATTTCTCAAATCAAAACCTCAGTCATGTAGAGCGTGGTTGTATATATACTTCTAATGGGCTCATATACATAGAATTTCAAAATAACCAACACACTCTCTCGCTTGAACCAAAATGATAGAAATGTTACTTCAAGTGTGCTAACAAAGATCCAACTGATGATGGTATTTTCAGCTGGTATAGTATAGTCCTGTTTTGTTAAACATGCATAACTTGAACCTTGGACTATGCTTATGCCAATTCAGACACTAATATCACTGATGTCAAGCATCTGAGAACAAATAAACACCATGAACCTAGCTGGCAGGAAAGAATTCAGAAGCAAAAGAATGTTTAAATTTAAACTATAAACCACCGTAAATAGCCCCAACCCTCCCATTGAAACCCAATTGCCACCTAGTTAGTCTCTTTTTTTTACCCTGGTCTCAGTAGACTCGGTCCTTTTAGTAGTATTCTTACATATCTCAATCAAAATTATAGAGGATTTCAATGTGTCCTTATTTATTACATCTTACAACTATATTTTGTGAAAATACAACGCACTTTGCACGTCGCAAAATCCAAGCAAATGTGCAACTGTAACAGAAAGATAGATAACACACCAAATGGTACTCACAACTCTCATCACATGCGTATAATATAGAATGTATTATCTCTAATGACAAAGTTATGCCCTTTTCAAGAATTTCTTTAACAACATCTAGCGCAGTGTACACCTGCATTGGAGCAAAGCAAAAGATGGTCAAATAAATGCATTATGGAGATACAAAATAAGAGGTACCAGTTCTTCTACTCTATGCTATGCATCGCCGAACATTTTATAAAACATTACTCAACTTTGTTTCTTCTCTGAAGGTAAGCAATATTTACTTCATTCATTCCAGTGAATAAGGTAAACTTTACCTTGAAACTTTCACAAAAATAGGAGACAAGTTTCTCATACGAGCTGGAAGATGGTAACACCTCGTGCTTTTGGTGAATGTATCTGAATTTGGACACAACTTCCTTGCTCTGCGAATGCAAAGAGTAAGAGTATGGGGATAAATAAAAGAACAAAGCCTCAGTATAGCGAACAAGCACTAACAACCTTCATTCAAATATCCAAAATGTACTGAATGCCAACAAAGAAATTCTTTTCTCATAGTCACATCTCAATCAATAAAATATACAATCTCTATTCAATCTTGTAAGAGGACGCAGGCAACTCTGTAGAGAGTAGTTATTAAGAGGTTTCTAATGATAGGTGTGCTACATTTACTGTAGTCTCAAAAGAAGCTACAGAACAGATCAAACAATGTGTGACTCTAAAGACATAAATTTTCAAAAAGGACGCCAGACACAATAATGTTTCTGAAATAAAATGACACATTTGTGAACAATATAGCTTCCCAAGGTGCCATAGTTTGTGAGGCGCAATACACTACACTGGAAAAGAAAACAACAGATGCATGCGTATATATCACACATTTCGTAAAAGTTAATCAGATTCAATCATGAAACATATAGGCCCCGCGGACATTACCACAAGTCCACAACATTCATGAGAGGTTCCTTACCGCTAAATTTGGCAAGCTGATAGCATAACAACATATGAATTGCGAAAGATCATCCACTTCATAATCTGCAAATATCAGGATTGCCACAATTAGATCTACCATTGTGCAAGCATAAAGTAGAGATGAGTTAATAAGAAATCCTCTATATAATGTTTTTTAAGAAGATCGCCAAAAGTTAGATAAAAAATACTTCAGTCAATGCTGGTGAAACGTTGTCTTGTTCAAACTAAAATACTGACATTAGACATTGCTGCGGGAGATTATTTGTACCTTTGTAAGAATCTCAATCACTCGTTTTAGATAAATAGACTTACTTTGTCTCCCTAATTTCAAGAATTCAATATAGCTGAAAGAAAGCATGTGTTCATGATTAAAAGTACGATTTTCCTTATAAGTAGTAACAATACTCAGTCACTGTTGAATTCTCCACCTAGCGGTCTTGGTATAGAGTCAGTCATGTATCCTTTTTAGTGTTGGTTGTCACATTCCCTAGAACCACTTATCTCTACGATGAGTTCAATTTTACCAAGATCAAATGTACCGAGTCATGTACATTACTTCAAATATAGCATACCAGAAGTCTTGCATGCCACAACTAACTTCTCTGCAAGAGACTCCAATGAGAGCCTTCCCAACGACTTAAATATCTTCGTTAAGTTCACCGATTGAACTTTTGTTATGTCTTTGACCTCTAACAAAGCGATAAGCGCTTCCTTTCGATCGCGATCGACCAATGCAGCCAAGTAGTATTCTGAAGTCAGCCAACAAGAGAATAAAATATATGTTATGATATACTTGAAGCAAAAATGAATTTACCTTTTCAACAAGTTTAATGCTTTGAATTTTCTACCGGTTACACACCTTCGATACTTGACAAACCTTCAGCCTTGTTAGTTATGATGCTACTCACGAGTAGCTGAATCTTTTCTTCATCGTTGACTTGAATCCAAAGTAGCATCTCGTAGTAACCCAAGCATGCCAAACAAGTTTCATTCCTTTCCTGGATAAGCTCACAGAAAAAATGGAATTCTTCTACCATGTGTTTTTCAATCAAATACTTAAGAAGTGGACCATATGCTGCTTCATCTAAAGCAAATCCCTTCTCTCTCATATATTTGAACAGTTCAAAAATCTGGTAAATTTTCTCCACTAAAGCTTCTTCATCTTCGATTTGTCTAGCCTCTTCGATAAGATACCCTATTAACTCATGGAACTCACTCAACGTAGCTTGTCTTCCAAGCCTACCAAAGACCTTCAATGTATTATCAGACCCAAATCTCTCACCACAATTTCTAGCTAACAATTTAAAACGACGGCTTTTGGTATTTTTATAAACCCACTTATGTTTCCTTTCACGTGATATCTCCTTCCGGCTTTCTGCAACAAGGCTGTTTGAAGTACCAGCCCAAGGGATGATAATTCGTTCAGGTTCCACCTCATTACCCACCACTGTCTTCAAACCATCATTACCTGCAATACAAACATAAGGTCCAAATACCAAATCAAATACCACAAAAATCTAGAAATCAACCAAATTCTACCATCTATCATTTCCAACACAACAATAAAAAACCACTTACCAAATAAAATTAAACCTTCCTCCTTCCCCTCCTCGCACAAGATTTTCGCAATATCTAATCACCAGGAAAAAAAACACCTCAGTAAAATGAGCTGAAAACATAATCAACACATGGATGACCTAAAACGGTAAAAACTACCTGTCTTCACTCCCAGACCTAAAGCAACGCCGCCGCGCAATGATCTAACAGCGTCCTTTCTTAAAAACGCCGAGACATTTCGCAGGCTTGCCAACGTAAGCTTCTCTGGCACGGAACCGTACACATCCGGCCCTGACACATGGCCAATGAGATCCTTCAAACTTGCCGCGTCTGCTGGTGTCGCTGAAGCCTGTACGACGGCGGCAGAGGTGGAGGAGGAAGGAGTTGAAGGTTTTGATTTGAAGACGGCGTTCTCCGAGAAGAGACTGCTGAGGCACTTGACGCTCGGTTTGGGCATCTGTGATGACGCTTCTCCTTCTCCAACGTCACTTTTTCTATCTCTCTTCCGCTGCGGCGTTTTCAGGTTTCAGACTGCGCCGTCTTCGCCGCCGTCAACCGTTGCGGCAGAAATGAAACGCCTATTAGTGGGCCTGAAACGCAGCCCATTCACTTTCAAGCAGGCCCACCTCGTCTTCTACCCATTCTATCATTTTTCTTCTACATTTACTGACGGCATTTCACAAATAACGACCAAGTAATTCGTCGGTAAATGAGATCGTCTTCTTCTCTCTCCGATCAGAACGCTAAGCAGAGAGAGAGAGAGATATTATGCAACAATATAAAGTGTGGCTCTTGCAGTTGAATTTAGTTCACTCGTCCTCGGTCTCACTTTCGTCGCTATTTTTTCTATGTGGTGGTGCTAGTTTTGTTGGGCTTTTTTAGGGGTGTCACTTTCCATGCACGTTGTATGTTCGACGAAATGTCTCACTGAGATTTTGTGACAACTCTTGAATTTCTTTGCATTTACCCTTTTCTTGCAGGGTTACTCTATTAGAAGTGGAAGATTGGTGGTTAATTGAGGTAATTTTCATTTCGTTCCGAGGTTGATTTATTTTTTTTCAATTGCATGTGTAGTGTGTTTCGCAGTTAGAGTTTCCTTGGCTTGATGGGTTTGTATTTTTTGAGAGACAGTGGCTTGTGTTCGTGTTGGTTATGCTTTGGTTGATAAGAATTATGACCTTAGTGAGTTAAATATGAAGAGTCAATGGATTGCTTTTAGTGGTTTTAACAGCTGAATTAAAATGGATTTGAAATGAAGCTTTGGTGGCGTCTGGATATTGAGTGTGCCATTTTTTCGCAGGGTATGATGGCAGCTCGTGCCGCATTGAAGGCAAGAATGCCTATTTGGGCAGCAATATTTGTTAAGGATCTGGTTAAAGTACCAAATATTGGAGTCATTCAATCAATATGTTCGAAAAACTCTTGTATGGAAGCCCGTGTCTTTGAAATTCCTAATATGTTGAGGCACTATCATGACGGGAGACCGAGAGGACCGCTGTGGCGAGGGAAGAAGCTTATTGGTAAAGAAGCTTTGTTCGTAGTACAGGGTTTGAAAAGATTTAAGACTGATGAGGACCAGCTTGAAAAGTTTATAAAGAGCCATGTGATGAGACTTTTGAAGATGGATTTGATTGCCGTTCTCACTGAACTTGAGCGCCAGGAGGAGGTTACTTTGTCTGTCAAGGTTCTTTCATCTTTCCTTGTTACCATCACATTGTGATTGTGGCTTTTCTTACTCTGCGTGATCCTGTGACTTCAATTGTATTAAAAGTCACGTTTAGTTCTTCGTATTTTTGACAAATCACAATCCAACATTCTTTCCTTCTCATTAAAGCTGTATGTTTTACTCTCTTGCATTTAGTAGTCGTGTTACTGATTATTGTCCAGACTCCTGATCTGACATACTCTATGTAGTCCTCGGTGATGTGAGCTTGGATCTGCATTGCAGTTATGCACCTTGATTATTCACTCAATTACTTATCAATCTGCGTGCTCTGCCTGCTATAAGTTGTCCGTGTATAGATAATTACTCAATTACATATGTTACCATGTTATAACTGACCTAGGGCTTCCATACCATTTGATGCAGATATTTAAGGTGATTCAAAAGCAAGATTGGTACAGGCCTGATGTCTACTTGTACAAAGATTTGATTATTGCTTTAGCTAGAAGTAAGCAAATGGAAGATGCCATGGAATTGTGGGAAAGCATGAGGAAGGAGGATTTGTACCCTGATTCTCAGACATATACAGAAGTGATCAGGGGCTTTCTGAAATTTGGTTCACCAGCAGATGCGATGAATGTTTATGAAGACATGAAGAATTCACCTGATCCACCTGAAGAGTTGCCATTCAGAATTTTGTTGAAAGGCCTACTTCCCCATCCCCTCTTGAGGAACAGAGTCAAGCAAGACTTTGAGGAGATATTTCCTGATCGACATGTTTATGATCCTCCAGAGGAGATATTTGGTGCCCGCTGAGGTTTGTTTTAAGTGTTAACTAATCTTTACCAATTTCTTTCTATTGCATCATTATTACAAATATAGAGAATAGTCTTTCCTACTTGTCTACAGAGGTGGCTTGGTAGAAGTTACAGTAATACATGCATTGTTTTTCAGTCAAATTAAGTAAAAATCAAATATGCTCCGTTTATACCATTTTTTCATTTTTCTGTCAGAAAATCCAAATGGTTCAATCTATTAAACAAGCTGATATATTATATACTCATGTTTGTTTGAAGATGCTTTCCAATGATCCATAGATTGTCATTCTCATCTCTGCATATTCTCATAATGCTACAGTAGTAGCTAAAATGAACAACCCTATTATGTTCGATGTCTTTCGGTATTTTTCATATTTTCCAGCTGACTGCGGATAGTCTGACGATGGTATGAACTTCCTTCTATGCAGGCTAGCCTCCATCTAGAAGGTGTGATTTTCAAGGACTGACCCGCCGCGCATAAGTCGCATAAAAGAACACTACGAAAACGCAACGGAAGCTCCAGCCACAACACTAGGAGGACACGCAGCTTTGCAAAAGAGATAACTGTTATCTTCAACTGTTCAAAACATTATCAACTAGCTCTACCATGCCCTGTTTTGTACTGATTTCTTCTGTTGGGCATCTTCTTTGGTTGAAACCAAACACTTTTTATTATTATCTAATACTACAACATTAAAAACAAATTTCTTGATTTTTAAAATGTATACAAATATTCTTGTCCCAGCTTTGACTGGTCAAATAACCCAACACTAGAGCCATGTTGGCTGCCTTGCTGGCTCATCATTCCATCCACCACCTGAAAACCCAATCTTTAAATAAGCCACTACAGTCTACAAGTACAACACTCCATCAAACAAAAAAAGAAGTACAACACCATTAAAAGTATTATATGCATTAACTACAAGCTAAACATTAGAATTAATGTGTCCATAAAAAAACATTAGGATTAATGTGTACTTAAATTTAATTGTACATTGATTTTTACATATTCAGTCGTTTACCCTTAGAGATTGTTTTTTTTATTACACCCTTATATCATCCCCACCATGATCGTTTGGGTCATAAAAAAGAGTCATAAGAGATGATTAAAAAAAAGCATGCATTCCCATCATGATTTTTCTAGTCATAGAAAATGTCATCCATCACCTGATCAAACCAAAATTTAGTCATCTCATGATCTTTTTTTTACCAATCATCACCAATCCGCTTGCTCTGCATCTTCCATCTGCATACAACGACAGCACTCCCTGCAAGGCCCCAACAGAAAAAAGAACTCATCTACATACTTCAATTAAGCTCAGGCTTTCAAAATTACATACTTAAAGAGCATTTTCATCTTTAATAAAATTTGTAAGTACTTCTCATTATTTAATGCATTTAGTATTTCCTCTAGTTTAATAAAGCTATTTAATCAAGGCGAAGTATACTTCCTCGGTGGTGAGGGCTACCTCCGGTGTGTCACGCCACCCGGGTTCGAAGTCCCTATCGTGCCAAATTTGACCAGATACTAATTTGAGCAAATAAATAAAGCTATTTTTTATGGAAATAAATAAAGCTATTTAATCATATAAAAAACACTAAAACGACAGCGACAGCCCGACACGACACACTCGCCAGCAAGACAACGCCATTAACTAATAACACACAGGCACGTGTCCGAGCCCCCGGACAACAGCCACTAGATCCTCCCGACGCGCTTGCTAATGAAAAAAAAAGGGGTAAAAAATCCAAAGAAGACAGAGTGTGTGTGTGTGAGTGTGACAGAGGAAGCTGATGGTGTTGGGTTGGTGATGATGCAGATGAGTGTACAGCGGAATGATGACGTGGCAGCTGGACGATGGTGGAGGGAGCTGAGAGAAGAATAAAAGAAGAGGAGGAAGGCTTCTCTGTCAGATAATATTTTGTTTAACAAATATTTATTTATTTATTTCTGGTGTGGGTGTAGAAAGAAGAAGAAAATCCGCTCCTCTCATTTCCATTTTCCGATTCAAATCTGGGAAAAAAGGTGCGAATCGGAGAAGGAACATGTGAGGAGCGATTCGTAGAATATCAAAGAAAGGAAGCAACGCTGAAAACCTCGTCAACGATCCCCAGTCAGTGGTTGTCTCACCTGTCTCTCCCCCATCTATCGATTCATCGGTTTCCGCCGATTTAAAGATCCTTGCTTTGACGCGATCCGGATCGATTTCCGCCGATTTAAATTTCTAGGGTTTCCTTATTTATTGAGGTGGTATTGAATGGGGGCTGGGTGTTCGAGATTCGGGTTTTCTTTCTGGCCTAGCGGGTTCAAATCAGAGCTGCACGATTCTGCCGTTACAGGTATTTAATTTCATTTATTTCTAGAGAAAAAGAAAAAAAGAAAAGAAGAAGATAATTTCGATATTGAACTTTTAATTATCTTCAGATTTGAATTTGGATCTGAATTTGGTGTTAATGTGTATTTTGGAATTGAATGATCTGTTGTGTAGAGAAGGGGGGAAAAGGAGAGGCGAGCAACTTGCCGAGTTTCCGAGAGTACGGTTTAGAGAAGCTTAGGGCAGCCACATCTGGATTTAGCAGGGACAACATTGTTTCGGAGCACGGTGAGAAAGCTCCTAATGTTGTTTACAAAGGGACGCTGGACGATGGTGTTTGGATTGCTGTCAAGCGGTTCAATAAGTCTGCTTGGCCTGATGCACGCCAGTTCCTGGTTTGTGTTAATAAATTTTTGACTTACGTACTTGTGTGTGTTTATACTGTGGTGATGAGGTGAGTGGGTATTATTTAGGATGAAGCTAGGGCTGTTGGGCAGCTGAGGAGTGAGAGGATGGCGAATTTGATTGGGTGCTGTTATGAAGGAGATGAGCGGTTGTTGGTGGCGGAGTTCATGCCTTATGAGACATTGTCTAAGCATCTGTTTCATTGTAAGATTTGAGCTCTTTTTTGTGAACGAAAAAGATATTTAGTACAGATATATGGAAACAGAATTCGATGTTGTTTGAATGGATTTGGGGATAACTGCAGGGGAGACACAGCCAATGAAATGGGCTATGAGGATGCGAGTTGCGTATTTTCTGGCACAAGCTCTTGATTACTGCGGCAGCAAAGGAAGGGCGCTGTATCACGATCTCAATGCCTATCGAGTTTTGTTTGATAAGGTACTTGTGGATTTCCATGGCTTTGTTGTATCTTTTTCCTCCAATGTATCTTTTTTTCTCTGGCATTTTTGTATGCGCTGATGTCATATAATGTCTGGCAGGATGGCAATCCGAGACTGTCATGCTTCGGGTTGATGAAAAACAGCAGAGATGGCAAGAGTTACAGTACAAATTTAGCGTTCACTCCACCCGAATATTTGAAGACTGGTGAGCTTATTTGTTTCAATGATCTTTGCGTCACATCTTCTATGATTTATGATTAAATCAAGCTATGTAAGAATGCGAATTCCAATCCAATCTTTTATATGTCAGGAAGAGTGACCCCTGAAAGTGTTGTCTATAGCTTTGGAACTTTGCTGCTTGATCTTCTAAGCGGAAAACACATACCGCCAACACATGTGAGTTAATGCCTCATTGCTGTCTATACCATGTTTGAGCCGACTTGCCGTCTGATCTCAGATGCACAGATCGGTCTCCAGTTCTCTAAGACATTATCTGGACTTATTGGCTCGCAATATTTGACAGGCACTTGATCTGATACGTGGCAAGAACTACGCAATGCTGATGGATTCTTGTTTGGATGCTCATCTCTTGAATGACGACAGAACTGATTTAATACGCTTGGCATCTCGTTGTCTGGAGTACGAACCTCGTGACAGGCCTAATACAAAGACACTTATTAGCTCTCTTGTTCCACTTCAGAAAGAAACTGAGGTAGGTTATTCATTCCTTAGCAAAGATACACATACATTTTGTTAATCTATTTTCTATTGATCTTTTTGAATATATCTGTTGTGATTCCTGGCAGACTCCATCACATATTTTGTTGGGCATCGCTCATGGGTCTGCTTCCCCAACCAAAGCCTTGTCACCTCTCGGAGACGCTTGTTCAAGAGTGGATCTCACTGCCATTCATGAAATATTGGAAAAAGTTGGCTACAAGGATGATGAAGGAATCGCAAACGAGGTTAGTGCTTTGTTTGACCATTGATCGTCTTATGTACTCGTTTACTTTTCCTAGCACGCAAACGTAATATATGTAGAATCTCAAGCATGTCTAAACTGCGTTCATCTTTACTAATTACTAGTATTCAGTATTCTCATGCTCTCTTAATTATACTGTCTTTTGTAATTGCAGCTCTCGTTCCAAATGTGGACCAATCAGATACAAGATACATTGAACTCCAAGAAGCGAGCTGACGCTGCATTCCGAGCCAAAGATTTCAACACTGCCGTCAATAATTATACCATTGTAAGTTATGTGTTACTGAAATGTCGTACTGTCATGAGGTTTACTATTTATACATAAAGGCACTCCCTTTGTCCATATCTGAAGTCCTATTTGGCTATTTCTGCCTGCATATGTTGCAAAATGTCTATTCGGTCGATTTAGTGTTGACTCACTTAACTTGGATCTTTTTTATTCAGTTCATCGATGGTGGAACGATGATATCACCAACTGCATACGCAAGGCGATGCTTGTGCTACTTAATGAACGAGAAACCACAGGAAGCTCTGGGAGACGCTATGCAGGCCCAAGTAGTATCGCCCGAATGGCCTACTGCCTTCTACCTACAAGCCGCTGCTCTCTTCAGTCTCGGAATGGATAATGATGCTAGGGAAACACTCAAAGATGGTCAATCCTTGGAGGCCAAAAGATCCCCTAGACAATGAAAATGTCATGTATAGGTTGTTCAGTTTTACAGCCCCTCCCTTCCCACCCCTCAGCCTTGGTTTAAAACATCATGCGTCATGTAATGTCTGATTCGTGTGTTCAGGTGTTAATTTATACATGTCAGCTTCCTTTCTATTAACAGCAACTGCCTGTCTATTTTGCTTCTTTTTTAAAACCTCAGCCATTGTAAATCATTGACATTTTCTTTTCTACTGACTTTTTTTCACAATTCGAATATGGAATTAAAAGAGCTCATGGATCACATATGACACACACAAAAATCAGTAATTCAGCATACATTATTCTTTAAGCAGCAAACAAAGTGGCTGATGAGGCATTGTTGCAAAGAACTGGTACATTGATATCACATAGGCCGCTGGGAGCCAATAAGTTGCCCGACCAGGTTTGTCACCTGTTTTAAACCATCAGAGTAGCACAGTGAACTCCATGAAAGGGCTTAAACCAATATTAATGAATGGATGTACATATAAAAAACTTGCCTGCCAGTATTTTGCAACACAGCGATCAATGCATGTGTTCTCGCCCATATTAAGTTCATTTTCCTTGTACCTGAGTCAACAATCGTGATACATTAGTTCATTGCGTTGGTTATTTATTTATTTATTCATATCATCTAGGTTTCGACACATGTACGATAGGGGATGATAAGACCCTTACTTCTTGTCGACACATTTGTTGAAGCAAGTCTGAGTGAGCCTGAAAGGAGAATAGACAACACGTTATATTAGGAAGTAACAAAGTTACAAGAACGGTTTCGTATTTACCAAGCGCAGCTGCCGAATTATTTGCTTATAGGAACAAATTAAGCAATGAACATTTCAAGATGACATGTGAGTGGATATCAATTGCTATGAATTTGAAACTATATAAAACAGGACTACCACAAGTCATTTGAGCTCATTTTGAATTTAACAAAGGGCAGGAAGGACAATAGGAAAGAATAACATAAAATTTTGCTATATAAATCACTCGCTGTATAAAAAGCAGTAGAATACACTGTTGCTGCATTCAAAAATAAATCATACATATTTTGCGCTAAACACACGAGATTCAATCAGTCTTTATTTCAGTAAACCGTGAGTGTAAAACAACCTAAAGGCTATAAATATAGTCACACCATCGAGAGGCTTACTTGTTGAATAGTTCAACTCGGTACTCCATCTCCTTCTCCGCCATACAAAAAATCTGCACACGGATTCGGATTAAGCTCCATGACATTTCTTCACCAACCTTCCGGAAAATAGACTTTGAAACACCATATTAATACAGACAGTATTATACAGTTTAAAGTACCTGTTCCTTATCCATGCTACCTGGTGCAGCCATTTGACCTGAAACACGAAACATTCAACCGGTCTCGTCAATGGGTTGATCACCTTATTACTAAATCCACCCCAATTCAATAAAAAAATGCTTGATGGTACAGATCAAACTCCAAGCTTGCGAATATTAATTACAGCCAACAGAATCAACTAAAAAATCAGTCTATATTCCAACGTGCAATCAAGCTCTACATGTGGTCAAAAATCCGAATCTGAAACAACATCAACAACAACAACAACAAATCCCCAAACCACTCGGTCTCTCTTCCTAACCCAATCTCACCGACCACACAGCCACAAATCCAAATCGCAGATAAATGAAAACGAACACACATTCCATAGTAATCGAAGCACATACCTTTCACCAGCTTCCAACCTCCAACAACGTCGGAGGAGTTCGATCAAGAAACCCTAAATATCTCTAGACGAAATTTAGGAGAGTTCAAACTCTACAATTTTGACATTCAGCTGTTTGCGACGGCCCGAATGTAAATATCGAACTTTTGACATGATCCAATTACTAACTGGCCCGTGTTAAGAGACTAATGTATTACGGAGTACATTTTAGTTGCTCTTGTAGAAACCAGCAGCACTCGTCAGAAGTCCGATCGAGAAGGAAACGAACACAATCGGAGAAGAGAATCAACGAGCTAGGGTTTCGAATTTGGAATTTGGGGAAGAATAAAGCGGCAAAATTGAACTTGTGTTTTCATTAATTAATTGGCAAAATACAAAACAGTATTTATACAGAAAAGAAAATACAATTGACATCCTAAAGTATCATATATTGACAATACCCCCTCAAATTGGGGAGTGTAAGAAGTTGCTTACCCCCAACTTAGAAGAGAGGTAGGTCAACTGCTCGGCAGAGAGTGGCTTTGTGAATAGATCGGCGGACTGGTCGACGGTGGAGATTGACGCCGGGAAAAATTGTTGACATGATGACGGACAAAGTGACAGTCGATTTCGACATGCTTTGTCCGCTCATGGAACACGAGATTCCGCGCGATGTTTAAAGCCACCTGATTATCACAATAAGCTAATACGTGGTTCAAGATTAAGACGCCCAAATCGGTCAGAAGACGAGCTAGCCATATAGTGCCTCTCCACAAGCATCTGCTAGTGCACGATATTCGGATTCAGCCAAAGATCTGGCAACGATCACCTGTTTCTTGGTCTTCCACGAGATAAGAGATTTGCCCAACATCATACAGTAACCGGTCACGGAGCGGCGAGTGACTGGACAACTGGCCCAGTCAGCATCACAGTAGGCGATGAGGCAAAGATCATTGGTGGAAGAGAACGTGAGACCCTGCAACGCAAGTTTTATGTACCATAAGACCCTGTGAGCTGCCTTCAAATGGTCTGGGCATATGACAGTGAGATATATCAAGCGACCCACGAGACAGCGATAAACAGCAGCGTCAGGGATCAAGGGAGCAGAGGAAAGTCTCAAATTATGTTTGGATTCCATCGGCGTCTTCATGGGTTTACATTCCAAGAAATTGTAATCAGCAAGCATGTCCAAGGCATACTTGCACTGATTTAGAAAAATCCCATCTTTGGAGCGAACAACCTCGAGCCATAAAAGTACTTGAGGAGTCCCAAGTCTTTGATTTGGAACTTGTCGTGAATGAAAAACTTAACCTTGTCTATCAGTTGGGAAGTTCCAGTGATCACAACATCATCGGCGTAAACAAGGAGGATTAGAAATTCATCCTGCATTTTCAGCGTGAAGAGGGAATAATCGTTCAAGCTTTGAACAAAGCCAAACTCAATTAAGGCATCACTTAAGCGGGCAAACCACTGTCGAGAAGCCCGTTTGAGGCCGTAAATACTGCACTGGAGTTTACACACTTGACAATTTTGTCGAGCCTGTGAGTAAAAACCTGGAGGTAGTTGCATATAGACGTCTTCGTCGAGAACCCCATGCAAGAACGCATTGTTCACGCCTAACTGAAACAAGGGCCAACCACGAGCTGCAGCTACTGCCAGAACACATCAAATAGAAGTCATTTTCACTACAGGGGCGAAGGTATCATGGTAGTCGATCCCTTCGACCTGAGTGAACCCTTTTGCAACGAGACGTGCCTTATAACGTTCCACCGTGCCATCAGAGTGATGTTTAACTTTGAACACCCATTTGCAATCAACAACCTTTTTTTCAGGTGGTAATGATGTAATAGTCCAAGTGTGATGGTGTTCCAATGCGCTGATTTCCTTGTTCATGGCTTTGACCCACAACTTATCTTTAGAAGCCTTGTTGTATGTCTTAGGTTCAGTGTGAGTAGAAATGATACCTAGAAAGTGTTTATGTGCCACTGAGCATCTGTCATATGTAACCTGTTTGTCCATGGAATGAAAAGAGCTATTTTGTAGAGCAACATTGCAATGATAATCTCTCATCCATTCTGGTTTGCCTAAATTCCTGCGAGGCCTCTGGCTATGATCAGAAAGAACAGGGAAATCGCTTGGAATACTAGCAGCATGTTGAATATTGTTGGTGCTCTGTTCTGAACTCATTCCCTAATTTACAGTTGCCGAAGGCACACTATGCCCATAACTGACAGTCCCTTCCGCATCAAAGAACTCCATGTCATCAATATCAACTGCAGTGTAAGATTCAATTCCAGAATCAAATGTAGGAAAGTCAGCAGTAACTGACTGGTTAGACACCAAAGGAACAATTGTGGAATTCCCATGCCTAACTGGAATGAATTGGGAATGCTGGAAAGGAAATATGTCCTCACAAAAATAGACATTCCTGCTAACCAGAAATCTATGGGAACTTAAACTGTAAACCTTAAATACCTTTTTCCCATATGGATATCCCAGAAAAACACAAGGTGAAGCTCTAGCATCAAACTTATCCCTGAATTTAGGTAGAGAATTCACATAGCACAAACAGCCAAAAACTCTCATATGAACAAGAGAAGGGGATGTCCCAAAAATAATCTCATATGGCCAACATAGTTGGTGGCCGAGTGGGTGGGTGGTCAATCAACTTAGGCAAGGTCCCATGTTCGATTCCCACTAAACACTTACAAGGAACATAAAAACCTTGGTCACTCGGTGGAGCCTTTTGGCTTGTCATGGGCCAGTCTCACCTGGTTGGGCCTGTTTGCAGGTTATGGGCCTAAACCATTAGGGGGCAACCCCTTTTAAAAAAATCTCATATGAGGTTTTACCATCCAGCAGAGGTGTGGGAGTTCTGTTGATAATATATGCAGTTGTCATCACACAGTCACCCCAAAATGATTTAGATACATGACCCTGTAATCTCAATGCTCTGGCCACATTCAATATATGCCTGTGATTTTTCTCCACATCACCATATTGTTGTGGAGTGTAAGAGCAACTGCTTTGATGAACACATCCCTTAGAAGAAAGAAACTTAACCAACCTATGGCTAAAGAACTTACCACCATTATCTGATCGCAACACTTTAATCTTTCTCTCAAATTGTGTATCAACTAATGCAAAAAACTGAATCAACAAATCAGTAACATCAGATTTTTTTCTTCATCAGATAGGTCCATACTCTTCTTGACTTATCATCCACAATAGTAAGAAAATAAACAGCACCATTGACAAGCGTATTTTTAACCCTTTATAGTCGTCAATTTATGAGTTTTAGGGGCCGAATTGCAGTCAAACAAAAATTATAACCTTGGTAAGCCAAGGGTCGATCCAAGGAACAGACGTGTGTGAATACTAGTTAACGAGTGATCTATTTAGCTATTCCGATTTAACAAAGGTTTTGGTGTGATGAAATAGCATAAATTTAAAACGAGAAATAAAATGGTTGTGACTTTATCAGAGAAAGAATTTCAGGACCGTACTTCACCAGTGCCAACCCCACTAATCTTGCAATCATACAACGTAATTCATCATGCTATCGAATATGGAAATAAACCAAAATAACACTAGAAAAGCCGCCCATCCACGGATCATTGTCTAGATTAATCTCAATCGTTGAACGTCGCCCATCCATAGATTATCAACGATCTCGATTATTTAAGCAAAAGGGTTTTTCAGATAAAAGTCAACTTTCCTATTAATTTATGTACTACCATTGTAGACCATGTCTTAATATCAATTTCATGTAATCCGATTAATACCTAAGACCCATCCATCTTTCGGTAAATAATCTAAATACGTTCTAGCGTGCAAAATCTCATTCAATGTAAAACTTGCAGGAACGATAAAATTAAGCACGATGAAATTGAATATTCGAATTGCATAAATCAAAACGTTAATTGATCACATGAAGAGTTGGGTACATAGCACGGGATCCGTAGGATCCCAGAATAAAGAGACTACTCACTACTCATGATAAATTAACCTAAAGTAGTATTAATGAAAAGACTAAGGCCGGGAAATCGTAATGACGCGGGGGCTCGTTGAATCCTCGATCTCTCGTGAATTCTCTCTTCTCCAAAGTTAGGGTTTTTCTCCTCCAAATAAGCACTAAACTCTTCTCAATTCGTCCACACTGCCCTCTTTATTGCTTTCCAAAAGGCCAAAAAGCCTAAAAATGAAATTAGGAAATAAGTCCAAAAATCTATCCAAAAAGCCCAAAAATCGATTTTGGAAGTTGTCGTTGACGGGGTCGTGACTACCGTGACATTCGGAAATGTCACGGCTGTCACGGCAGGGGCAAAAGTGCACTGGGAGAAAAGGGGGCCGTGACTACCGTGCTGTTGTGTTTTGTCACGGCAGTCACGGCCATGCAAAATGGCAGAGACTTCGGGCGATTTTTCATGGTATTAACCTCCAAATTTGATCTTGGCGTAAATTACAAAGTTGTAGCCCTTTGAATTAGCTTTCCAACAAGCTTGGAATAAATCAATTTGGACACTATATGCGATCTTTGCGTGCAAAATAAGACGAAAAGGTCAATCTGCCCTGTTTTGTCCTGTTTTTCCCAAAACTTCACCAATTGCTTTACTTTGCTTCGGATCAATCCAAAAGTATTAGATATGTGATATATGACCTAAAACACTGGAAAATATTTTAAATGATAAGAAAATATCCAGAAAACAAACCTAATCTATCATCGAATGAAGTGAATAATAGGTCAAGAATTCGACCGATCAACCATCCAAGTTCTCAACAGGATAAGACCCCCAAACATCACAATGTATCAATTCAAAGATATCATTAGACACATGTGAGCTCAAAGGGAATTTCAGATTACTCTGTTTAGCTAAAGGGCATACTGAACAATGAAAGCCTTTAGTTGTTGTAGCCAAGTTTGGAACATATTTTTGTAACAAAGTATTCATTCTATCAAAAGACATGTGACCCATTCTGTGGTGCCAAGTCTGAGATGAAACCTTACTAATAGCAGCTGCATTCACCTGTTTATTGGAAGTTATGTCTGGAACTTGATATAAGCCTCCAACTGATTCACCAATCTCTAGCAATGTCTTCTTTGCTAAGTCCTGAACCAGACACTTTTCTTTAGTAAAAATAAATGTGAGAGATGAATCCTTGACAAGTTTACTAACTGATACCAGATTGTACTTAAATTCGGGAGCTATCATGACATTAAAAAGGTCCAGTCCATGCCTCAAATGATATGTGCCAGCAGAATGTACCACAATAGTGTTTCCATTTGGGATGCTAATTTGGCATTTCTTAGGCAGTTTATAGACATTACTCAGTAGACTTTGATCACAAATGAAATGATCAGTGGCTCCACTATCAATAATTTAACAATGCTTCGCAAAAGAATTCAGAACTAAATTGCAAATACCTGCCATATGACATTGTCCCTCCCCTGTCTCTACAGTTCCAAGATTCTGCTGTTTAATCATGTTTCAGATTTGAGTGACCTGCTCAGCAGTGAAAGGATTAGAGGAACCAGTAGAGGAAACAGGTGAAGTCTGGGAATGGTTACTAGCAGACTTATCATTGGTCACATTGTTGACAGACTGGTTTCTTTGTGAGCCATTGTTCTTTCCTTTGTGAAGCCTGTGTTCTGGTGGATATCCATGGAGTTTATAACACTTCTCCTTAACATGCCCATTGAACTGACAATGTGTGCAGTATGGTCTCTGTGAGCCATTAGTGTGTCCTCTGCTAACACCCGTGCTACCGAAACTAGTACCACCAGATTTGTTAAAACCATGTTGTCGTCTATATGTGGTTTCCTGCTGGGCATTCATGGCTGAGGACTCCACAACAATCTGCTTGGCAATATGCCTTTCAGCCTCATTAGACACCACCATGTCATAGGCAACATCTAGTATTGGCAACTCTCGCAAGGCAAGGATATGTGTCCTGATATGTGTAAATGCCTCATTAAGCCCCGTGAGGAACTTGATAACTTCCTTCCTCCTTTCTTGATCATAAAAGGACCTAGTCTCCAGGCATTTAGAACAGCCATCAGCAATATCACAAACGTTATACTTCCTCATGGAATCCAATTCAGGACAAAGGTTGACCAATTCTTCATGATAACTTGACACATCCATGTCTCCTTGCATGAGGTTATTAATTTCCTGCTGAAGAGAGAACTTCCTAGAGACATTCGAGCCACCATACTTCATATGCAAGCGCCTCCATGCCACAGCAACAGTTTCAGAGTGAAGGATTTGTCCTACGACATTCTTTGACACATAATTTAAAATCCATGTCATGATGACATTGTTGCAGCGCTTCCATCGTGCTTTCTGCTTGAGGTCAACGGGCACTGGAACTTGACCTTCAACAAATTCCAGCTTATCACGCGCAGATAATGCAATTCCATGGCCTTGCGCCATTGTACAAAGTTTTGGCATCCGATTAACACTTCACTAACCAAAGGATTTCCATGGATGTCGTTTTTATTCACATAAAACGCATCGTCGGAGCAATCCTGATTAGTGCCGCTACTACCAGAGCCAATCGGAGTACCAATCATTGAGTTCTCAACACCAGATATTGTTCAAATGAAAAGTGATGAAAACGAGTAAATCAACTTACAATATGCCGTCAAATTTGCTCTGATACCATGTAAAAACCAGCAGCACTTGTCAGAAGTCCGATCGAGAAGGAAACGAACACGATCGGAGAAGAGAATCAACGAGCTAGGGTTTCGAATTTGAAATTTGGGGAAGAACAAAGAGGCAAAATTAAACTTGTGTTTTTATTAATTAATTGGCAAAATACAAAACAGTATTTATACAGAAAAGAAAATACAATTGACACCCTGAAGTATCATATATTGACAATAGCTCTGTTCATATTCCTAATGAAACAGGAAATTAAAATGTAAAATGCGTTGCACGAGCACGAGGTTGAAAGCTTTAGTCCAGCATACACGTTTTGAACAGCACATAAGGTTATACAACTACAAAAGCGCTGGATGTGCCATCAAAGTGGCGAATTGAGCCTGCCAAATTTTTAGATGCACCAAAGTGCTTTATCCGGTAAACGCCAGGAGCTGCAGACTGAGGAATTCGCCACTCTATAGTCGCCTTGCTTTGGGGGCTTAGCATGGAAGGCCTAGACCAAATGAAGCGAAGGCAGAAATCATCGTCGTCATATGCTGGAGACCATGCGTCGCCTCCTAGTAGAAACTCAACCAAAGCGAATGTGCCTTCGGTCATGAGATCATTGCGTGGACAGGCTGACCAGAATGTTACTGTGACATTTTGGCCTCGCTTGAATGTGGAGTTTGCAGGGACATCTGAGCTGACGTCGCCAAAATTTACACCAAGTGGGGTTGCGTCTAGGACAACAGGAGGTAGTAAGCTGATCTGTTTGTTTAGAAGATCAGGGGGCTGCGGTCCTGGCTGGGTGGGCTGTCCTTTGACGAGAGCAGTGGCAAGCTTAGTGAACTCCTGGATATATGCCGCCAGAGTGTGGACCGTAAAGAGTGGATGCACCCTATATAAAAGAGGACAAACTGAGTGTCAACAATTACAATATCCTGATACAAGAACAACTTGTAAACCGAAAGAGCAAAAATAATACATGATTATCATGCAAACACACTCAGCTTGTTAACTCTTCCGTGTTATATGAGGTTTCGCCCCAGATTAGTTATACATCGTATTTTTCAAATCCGTCAAATCAAATTGAAACTATTATGTTTTATATCTACATGACTGATCAGCTATTTACCTCGTAACGTTGAACTTCGTACTCCTCGAAGGTTGTGACATATTGTGAATAGGTGTTTGTTAACCCAGCAATAACAACATGTACATTGCCATTAAACTGTTTTTTGCCTTCGCTCAAAAGCACTGCCCTTACAGCATCTCGTAGTCGCCTTCCAGCCATTGTTGTGAACTCTGAAAAAGAGAAAATCTAGATTTAAAACCACTAGACCGTATTAAATGCATGACACAAGGGGTATCAGCTATACGGCAAATAAAATAATATTCTACGAGTTTTGAAGTGACTTAGAGAAACAAATCTCTTCAAATTGAGGAGCTGAAGAAAACATCAAATAACGACTACCTCCAGGTACACTGAGAATGGCTAGCTGCCCTACTTGGATTATCTGGATTGGAAGAATAGATGGCTGCAAGCATAAAAATTACAATAACTCATCAAATCCCTGACGAAAATGTAAAGTGATCTACTGAGGAAGAACACAAGTTAAGGCATAACTTACAGCCCAGTCATAAGGTAGCTTCATTTCACCAGTATCAAGTAAGATAGGCTTCGGATACTGGCAATCAATCTGCTCCTTGCCCGGTGTTTTAATGAGATTCCTGATCAACTTCCAGAAAAGATTTCCCTGATATGTAAAAATATGAACGCCAACTTATACTAAAATGAGCGACATGAGACACTAAAATCATGCAGTCAATGCTATGCACACAGTTACTAAACTACCTTGTCATCGCCCTGCTTAAAATTAAATGCACCGGGTCCATCAGTGGTACCAGCACCAAATGAAAATCCCATCGCAGCCGGGCATGTTTTGACAACCTCAGAAACATTTCCTCGTTTACGAATTGTAACCTTGAGATTGGAAAAGTCCAAATATGCATGTCTAGAGTCTACTTTCCCTGTCAACTTCTCAGTTGCTTTCTCAAAGAGATCAACAGCTTTTCTGAATTGACGATCTCCTATTATCCGCGTACTTTCAAATACATCGGGATAGCTGAAAAGGCGATTGAAATGACAATAACATATAATCACAGAAAAAATTAAGAAAAAAGAAGATTCAACAAGTCACTTAAATACCCTGGGCCTCGACCATGACAGAGTTCATTCTTCCCACCACAGGTACTGTGATTAAAGTCACATGGAATCCCTGTGTCTATGCAAAAAGCACCTAAGACATTAGGGCTAACATCTCCACAATTCGATTGACAAAAGGCTGAAACAAAACGCAGCTTATCAGCCTGCCTGAAAGAACTCCTGACACGCCTTGAAACACTGGAGAACTTTGTAGCTGGTTCCCACGAGAAGAGTTGAAGGTAGCCGCAATCTCCAGCAATTGATGGTCTACATTAAATAAAGAGCCGTCATGCTTAATCTAAAAACATCTACGGTTACTTTCATTTGCCAACTGACTTTAACATTCATATATAGCAATGTTGATAAGCGTCAAAGTTTTATGTAATTCTAGATAATGGAAGGTAACTAAATGATCTTGGAAGCATACGATTCTCAGGCAGGTTTGGAATTATATTCGAAATTCGTCTGGGAATTTCATTTCCATCCAGGCCACCACGATATCTGACCTGATGACTATTTTGTTCAAACCAATCCTCCATAAACCGTTCAGCCGCTCCTTTATTGTCTCCACTAATCAAAGAATTTGTACGACTCATAGACGTTCCATGAGTTGCAAACCAGTTAAAGCTGCCAACAGGACTCCCCCACTCGTTGTCAACAAATTTGAGGAGAGTCATTTCCTTGTCCACATCATACTTGTACTTGCTACGCTCTGCTGCAGGGTTGTTAAGATAGGCACTGGGACTACGGTTTACACTTGCATCTAAGAGCTCTCCTGCATGACCAAAAAAGAACCCGCCAATGAATATATGGCAACGACAGTGGTAAGGCCCAGAAAAGGATATTCACTAAAAATGAAAATAAAAAATGGTTGAAATTGCTAAGATCTGAAAGGTACCTTTATTCACATATATAGATCCTGGGCGAAGATTCTCATGAGCTTGGATAATACTTTTCTCGATACCATCAACTAAAGCATCAAATGACTGACGCACAAATCCAAAAGATGTTACAGAATATGTAATATACTGGAGATAGCCCCCGGGTCCTGCATGTGTGTGTATTACACTGATGGCCACATTCTTTTCGGTGTAAAGGTCACCATACCTGAGTCATTAACCAAACAAATCGGAATACTTTACTCCTTTAACAAAATTCTGACTTCCGATGCTTTATTTGCATATAAGATTCTACTTTCGGGTTCGAGTTTCAGTGAATGATGCAGACGAAAATTTCTAGTGATAACAATAACTAGTTAATTAACCGAATGTCAATAAAGCAAAAAAAGAAGGCAAAATTACCTCGCCTTCAACTTCTCAATCACTTTGATCATAACCAGCTGTGACTCCATACAAGCATCCAGATTCACAAACGCAACCCGGTTCCCATGCGGCTCAGCCACAATAAACGAACGAGCTCTCAACCTGAAGTGCACACCAGAAGCGACCTGTTCAAAGTTAGCATACCCCATCATATTCACATCTGCAGCTGGCCCCGTAATATCATAACTCCCCAGCCCAATCGTGTAATCAGAACCCAAAACCACTCTTCCACTACTCAACACCCCCAATAGCACAAAAACCCAAATCCACATCATAACCCTCCAGCTTAAAACCTCTCTAGCCACAGCCACAAACTCCATCCCAACTTTCTCACTGATCAGACTTATTCCAGTTAAGAACCACTCGCCATTTTCCCATCATAAATCTCAACCTAAAATAAGCAAAGAAATCATATCCTGAGCTGACATATATCCAATATAAGACAGACAGACAGACAGAAGGCTGGCCAAAAGAGTCTTCACCAACCAGCCAAACATGTCAATACTCAACAAGGAACCGAAACAACACAGCAACAACATCATCATCTACATCAACTAGGGTACAAGAAACAAGCAATGTAATAACCTAACAACGTAGGCGTTAACACCACGCCAATTCAACCAATCACGGAAAACCTAGAGAACCAATCAATCCAAAAATCAGCATGAAACTCTCATTTCAAACCTTCAATCACAAAAACCACTCCATCGTGCTCATCGCATCAGTCACAACAAACACAAACAAACTCTGTCTGATGATCAAAATCGAACAAATGGAAACTTAAAGTTGAAATCTTGAAATCGAACACCAGGCGACCAGTAAGTAGTGGCGTAGTGTGCATCATCCTTCAGTGGCGTATGATTCCTTTGTCAATATCTGAAGTCCTATTTGGCCATTTCTGCCTGTGTAGAACTTGGCTGGAACGTCACAGAATTCGATCGCCGATGATCGGAGTCAATCAGAGATGGATTGCTCTGGTTAGGGTTTAGGATTGGGGAACAAGCAAGAAGCGGGAAGCTTTTCTGATTTCATTAATTAAGAAATGAAATACAAAATACCTGTATTTGTACAGACTCGAAAAAACGAAATACTCCCCACACTATTACAAAATACACAACCTACCCCTGACTAAATACAAAACCATCTACAAGAAATAATAACTGACAATAGCCTGCATATGTTGCAAAATGTCTATTTTTAGTCGATTTAGTGTTGACTCACTTGACTTGGATCTCTTTTGTCTCTTTCTTTTATCCAGCTCATCGATGGTGGAACGATGATATCACCAACTGCATACGCAAGGCGATGCTTGTGCTACTTAATGAACGAGAAACCACAGGAAGCTCTGGGAGACGCTATGCAGGCCCAAGTAGTATCGCCCGAATGGCCTACTGCCTTCTACCTACAAGCCGCTGCTCTCTTCAGTCTCGGAATGGATAATGATGCTAGGGAAACACTCAAAGATGGTCAATCCTTGGAGGCCAAAAGATCCCCTAGACAATGAAAATGTCATGTATAGGTTGTTCAGTTTTACAGCCCCTCCCTTCCCACCCCTCAGCCTTGGTTTAAAACATCATGCGTCATGTAATGTCTGATTCGTGTGTTCAGGTGTTAATTTATACATGTCAGCTTCCTTTCTATTAACAGCAACTGCCTGTCTGTTGATGAGTCGAGTTTTCGACTCATTAATGCCCATTTTCACTATAGTTTTAGTTCGTTTTCGACGATTATTTGATATCATTTGATCCCCTTCTAATGCGTTTCAGGTGCGAATCAAAACGTCTCGGTGTCAAAAGCCCATAGAAGGAAACTTGGAGAAAATCGGAGTTTAGAGCAAGAGTTGGCAGAATTTGGTCTCCAGTCGATCGACTGGGAAGCTCCCCTGATCCAGTCGATCGACTTAATGAAGTCTCAGGAGGTGCTGCAAATCGACCAACGCCAGTCGATCGATTGACCCATTCAGTCGATCGACTGAAGAGTTCCCTGCCCAGAGCATGCAGATCACGTGACCCCCAGTCGATCGATTGAGACTCCAGTCGATCGACTTAATGGACTTTCAGGAGGAGCTGCAAATTGAGTTTCCTCAGTCGATCGACTGGGAGCCCACCCTGTGCCAGTCGATCGACTAAGAACCTGCTTCCCAAGCGCCTTATCTCGCTCCAGTCGATCGACTGGGCCACAAGCCCAACGCCAGTCGATCGACTGGACCTGCTACAGTACCGAAATTCTGCCGAGGCTATAAATAGAAAGAGGGTTTCTTGACCTAGCATCTTGGAATTTTCTGGAGAGAAGACAAGGAAAAGTGATCCAAATCAAGGGTTTCATCATCATCAAATCAAGGAGGAGTCAAGATCAAGGGAGTTCATTAGGACTAATCATCCTACTCTATTCCCTCTTATTTCTCTTAGATTTGTTTGTAAAAACCCACACATCATGTTGTCTTACATGATGTGTGAGTAGTCCCCTTGTGTTTTGAGGGTTCTATGAACCTCCTTGGTATTCAATGATCATTGTAAACACATCTATTGTATTTATTAAAGTTGATTTCATTTTTACTATGATCTTCATGTTGGACATTGTAAACACATCTATTGTATTTATTAAAGTTGATTTCATTTTTACTATGATCTTCATGTTGGACATGCCTCTAAGTGTTTGATAAAATGCCTAAGTGACATGTTTATGTTAGAACTTTGATCTAAGTCTTGAGAGAGCTTAGGGATGGTTTTGATGTAGTAAAAATGGACTTAACCTACATTTATGAGAGTAAATGCATGTAGAGAGGTGAACTAGAACTTTGTGCATGTGCATTTATGAGGGTAAATGCATATAGGGGGTCAATATCCTTTAAGTAGTGAGATCCTATCTAAGATGACTTTACTAGGATTAGACATGCATGGTTTGCCAAATTCATAGTCAAGGCTAGGTTCAAAACCTATCAACTCATAATTAATTGAACTCTAGTTTGCATGATCATTGGGGAATTGCCAAGGATGGGATTATTCCCTCGAAACTCGCTTTAAATTGAATTTAATCCTTTAAACAGCATTTCATTGTTGCTTTGAATCATTGATAACTCAATCACGCTTGAATTGAAAGAATAGCCGAGTTAACCATTGATAGACCCTACGTATAATAGCTTGCTCCCTTGGGCTCGACACCGGTCTTACCGGTTAAATTACAAATTGTTTTTGACACTATACAAAAATACCAACGTCATCTATTTTGCTTCTTTTTTAAAACCTCAGCCATTGTAAATCATTGACATTTTCTTTTCTACTGACTTTTTTTCACAATTCGAATATGGAATTAAAAGAGCTCATGGATCACATATGACACACACAAAAATCAGTAATTCAGCATACATTATTCTTTAAGCAGCAAACAAAGTGGCTGATGAGGCATTGTTGCAAAGAACTGGTACATTGATATCACATAGGCCGCTGGGAGCCAAGAAGTTGCCCGACCAGGTTTGTCACCTGTTTTAAAACCATCAGAGTAGCACAGTGAACTCCATGAAAGGGCTTAAACCAATATTAATGAATGGATGTACATATAAAAAACTTGCCTGCCAGTATTTTGCAACACAGCGATCAATGCATGTGTTCTCACCCATATTAAGTTCATTTTCCTTGTACCTGAGTCAACAATCGTGATACATAAGTTCATTGCGTTGGTTATTTATTTATTTATTCATATCATCTAGGTTTCGACACATGTACGATAGGGGATGATAAGACCCTTACTTCTTGTCGACGCATTTGTTGAAGCAAGTCTGAGTGAGCCTGAAAGGAGAATAGACAACACGTTATATTAGGAAGTAACAAAGTTACAAGAACGGTTTCATATTTACCAAGCGCAGCTGCTGAATTATTTGCTTATAGGAACAAATTAAGCAATGAACATTTCAAGATGACATGTGAGTGGATATCAATTGCTATGAATTTGAAACTATATAAAACAGGACTACCACAAGTCATTTGAGCTCATTTTGAATTTAACAAAGGGCAGGAAGGACAATAGGAAAGAATAGCATAAAATTTTGCTATCAAAATCACTCATTGTATAAAAAGCAGTAGAATACACTGCTGCAGCATTCAAAAATAAATCCTACATATTTTGCGCTAAACACACGAGCTTCAATGAGTCTTTATTTCAGTAAACCCTGAGTGTAAAACAACCTAAATGCTATAAATATAGTCACACCATCGAGAGGCATACTTGTTGAATAGTTCCACTCGGTACTCCATCTCCTTCTCCGCCATACCAAAAATCTGCACACGGATTCGGATTAAGATCCATGACATTTCTTCAACAACCTTCCGGCAAATAGACTTTGAAACACCATATTAATACAGACTGTATTATACAGTTTAAAGTACCTGTTCCTTATCCATGCTACCTGGCGCAGCCATTTGACCTGAAACACGTAACATTCAACCGGTCTCGTCAATGGGTTGAGCATCATATTACTAAAATCCACTCCAATTCAATAAAAAATGCTTGATGGCAAAGATCAAACTCCAAGCTTGCGAATATTAATTACAGCCAACATAATCAACTAAAAAATCAGTCTATATTCCAACGTGCAATCAAGCTCTACATGTGATCAAAAATCCGAATCTGAAACAACATCAACAACAACAACAAATCCCCAAACCACTCGGTCCCTCTTCCTAAATCCTAACCCAATCTCACCGACCACACAGCCACAAACCCAAATCGCAGATAAATGAAAACGAACACACATTCCATAGTAATCGAAGCACATACCTTTCACCAGCTTCCAACCTCCAACAACGTCGGAGGAGTTCGATCAAGAAACCCTAAATATCTCTAGACGAAATTTAGGAGAGTTCAAACTCTAGGATTTTGACATTCTGCTGTTTGCGAGGGCCCGAATGTAAATATCGTTGACATGATCCAATTACAAACTGACACGTGTTAAGAGACTGCTGTATACTTCATTTTTTTTTGATTGGGCTGTATACTTCATTGTAGTTGCTCTGTTCCTATTTTTTTTGATAGCTTGCTCTGTTCCTATTTTTTTTGATAGCTTGCTCTGTTCCTATTGAAACAGGAATTTAAAATGTAAAATGAGTTTCACGTCCAGCACACACGTTTTGAACAGCAAAGAAGGTTATACGACTACAAAAGCGCTAGATGTGCCAGCAAAGTGGCGAATTGAGCCTGCCAAATTTTTGGATGCACCAAAGTGCTTTATCCGGTAAACGCCAGGAGCTGCAGACTGAGGAATTAGCCACTCTATAGTCGCCTTGCTTCGGGGGCTTAGCTGGGAAGGCCTAGACCAAATGAAGCGAAGGCAGAAATCATCATCGTCATATGCTGGAGACCATGCGTCGCCTCCTAGTAGAAACTCAACCAAAGCAAATGTGCCTTCGGTCATGAGATCATTGCGTGGACAGGCTGACCAGAATGTTACTGTGACATTTTGGCCTCGCTTGAATGTGGAGTTTGCAGGTACATCTGAGTTGACATCGCCAAAATTTACACCAAGTGGGGTTGCGTCTAGGACAACCGGAGTTAGTAAGCTGATCTGTTTGTTTAGAAGATCAGGGGGCTGCGGTCCTGGCTGGGTGGGCTGTCCTTTGACAAGAGCATTGGCAAGCTTCGTGAACTCCTGGATATATGCCGCCAGAGTGTGTGGACCAAAAAGAGTGGATGCACCCTATATAAAAGAGTACAAACTGAGTGTCAACAATTACAATATCATGATACAAAAACAACTTGTAAACCAAAAGGGCGAATATAATACATGATTATCATGCAAACACACTCAGCTTATTAACTCTTCCGTGTTATATGAGGTTTCGCCCCAGATTAGTTATACATCGTATTTTCAAATCTGTCAAATCAAAGTGAAACTTTTATGTTTTATATCTACATGGCTGATCAAATATTTACCTCGTAACGTTGAACTTCGTACTCCTCGACGGTTGTGACATATTGTGAATAAGTGTTTGTTAACCCAGCAATAACAACATGTACATTGCCATTAAACTGTTTTTTGCCTTCGCTCAAAAGCACTGCCCTTACAGCATCTCGTAGTCGCCTTCCAGCCATTGTTGTGAACTCTGAAAAAGAGAAAATCTAGTTCTAAAACCACTAGACCGTATTAAATGCATAATACATCAGATATCAGAACACATTAGGCAGTGGCTTAGACAAATAAAATAATATTCAGCGGGTTTTCAAGTGGCTTTGATAAATAAAGTTCTTCGCATTAGGGAGCTAAAGAAAACATCAAATAACGACTACCTCCAGGTACACTGAGAATGGCTAGCTGTCCTACTTGGATTATCTGGATTGGAAGAATAGATGGCTGCAAGCATAAAAATTACAATAACTCATCAAATCCCTGACGAAAATGTAAAGTGATCTACTGAGGAAGAACACAAGTTAAGGCATAACTTACAGCCCAGTCATAAGGTTGCTTCATTTCACCAGTATCAAGTAAGATAGGCTTCGGATACTGGCAATCAATCTGCTCCTTGCCCGGTGTTTTAAGCAGATTCCTGATCAACTTCCAGAAAGGATTTCCCTGATATGTAAAAATATGAATGCCAACTTAGACTAAAATGAGCGACATGAGACACTAAAATCATGCAGTCAATGCTATGCACACAGTTACTAAACTACCTTGTCATCGCCCTGCTTAAAATCAAATGCACCGGGTCCATCAGTGGTACCAGCAGCAAATCCAAATCCCATTGCAGCCGGGCATGTTTTGACAACCTCAGAAACATTCCCTCGTTTACGAATTGTAACCTTGAGATTGGAAAAGTCCAAATATGCATGTCTAGAGTCTACTTTCCCTGTCAACTTCTCAGTTGCTTTCTCAAAGAGATCAACAGCTTTTCTGAATTGACGATCTCCTATTATCCGCGTACTTTCAAATTCATCGGGATAGCTGAAAAGGCGATTGAAATGACAATTACATATAATCACAGAAAAAATTAACAAAAAAGAAGATTCAACACGTCACTTAAATACCCTGGGCCTCGACCATAACAGAGTTCATTCTTCCCACCACAGGTACTGTGATTAAAGTCACATGGAAGCCCCGTGTCTATGCAAAAAGCACCTAAGACATTAGGGCTAACATCTCCACAATTCGATTGACAAAAGGCTGAAACAAAACGCGGCTTATCAGCCTGCCTGAAAGAACTCCTGACACGCCTTGAAACACTGGAGAACTTTGTAGCTGTTGTCCCACGGGTAGAGTTGAAGGTAGCCGCAATCTCCAGCAATTGATGGTCTACATTAAATATAGAGCCGGCATGCTTAATTTAAAAACGTCAACAGACTTCCATTTGCCAACTGACTTTAGCATTCATATATAGCAATGTTGATAAGCGTCAAAGTTTTATGTAATTCTGTATAATGGAAGGTAACTTAAAGATCTTAGAAGCATACGATTCTCAGGCAGGTTTGGAATTATATTCGAAATTCGTCTGGGAATCTCATTTCCATCCATGCCACCACGATATCTGACCTGATGACTATTTGGTTCAAACCAATCCTCCATAAACCGTGCAGCCGCTCCTTTATTGTCTCCACTGATCAAAGAATTTGTACGACTCATAGAGGTTCCATGAGTTGCAAACCAGTTAAAGCTACCCACAGGACCCCACTCCTTGTCAACAAATTTGAGGAGAGTCATTTCTTTGTCGACGTCATACTTGTACTTGCTACGCTCTGCTGCAGGGTTGTTAAGATAGGCACTAGGACTACGGTTTACACCGGCATCTAAGAGCTCTCCTGCATGACCATAAAAGAACCCGTTACCAACCACGTTCAGTGAATATACGGCAAAGACAGTGTTAAGGCTCACCAAAGGATTTCAGTAAGAATAAAAAAACGGTTGAAATTGCTGAGACCCGTAAGGTACCTTTATTCACATATATAGATCCTGGGCGAAGATTCTCATGAGCTTGAACAATACTTTTCTCGATACCATCAACTAAAGCATCAAATGACTGACGCACAAATCCGAGAGATGTTACAATATATACAACATACTGAAGATAGCCCCCGGGTCCTGCATGTGTGTGTATTCCACTGATGCCCACATTCTTTTCGGTGTAAAGGTCACCATACCTGAGTCATTAACCAAACGAAACGGAATACATCACTCCAACGATAAAATTCCGACTTTTGATGCTTTATTTACTTATTAGATTCTACTTTCGGGTTCGAGTTTCAGTAAATGACGCAGACTAAAATTTCTAGTGATAACAATAACCAACCGACTATCTGAATCAATAAAGCAAAAAAAGAAGGCAAAATTACCTCGCCTTCAACTTCTCAATCACTTTGATCATAACCAGCTGTGACCCCATACAAGCATCCAGATTCACAAATGCAACCCGATTCCCCTGCGGCTCAGCAACAATAAATGAACGAGCCCTCAACCTGAAGTGCACACCAGAAGCTACCTGTTCCGTGTTAGCATACCCCATCATATTCACATCCGCCGCTGGCCCCGTAATATCATAACTTCCCAGCCCAATCATGTAATCAGAACCCAAAACCCCTCTTCCACTACTCAACACGCCCAATAGCACAGAAACCCAAATCCACATCATAACCCTCCAGCTTAAAACCTCTCTAGCCACAGCCACAAACTCCATCCAAGCTTCCTCACTGATCAGACTTATTCCAGTTAAGAACCACTCGCCATTTTCCCATTCAACTTCAAGGGTGGGAATATCATAAATCTCAACCTAAAATAAGCAAAGAAATCAGATCCTGAGCCTGATAAATTTCCAACATAAGACAGACAGACTGGCCAAAAGAGGCTTCACAAACCAGCCAAACATGTCAACACTCAACAAGGAACCGAAACAACACAGCAACAACATCATCGTCTACATCAACTAGCGTACAAGCAACAAGCAATATAATAACTTCACAACGTAGGCGTTAACGCCACGCCAATTCAACCAATCACGGAAACCCTAGAGAACAAATCAATCCAAAAATCAGCATGAAACTCGCATTTCAAACCTTTAATCATAAAAACCACCGCATCGTGTTCATTGCATCAATCACAACAAACACAAAGAAGCTCTGTCTGATGATCAAAATCGAACAAATGGAAACCTAAAGTTGGTTGAAATCTTTGAGATCGAACACCAGGCGACCAGTAGGTAGTGAGTGACGTAGTGTGCATCATCCTCCAGTCGTTCAATACAATACGCCGTCGTTCCAAAAACCTAACTCTTTTGCGTTATTACACAAAAGCCCCTCAAGAAGAAACATTGACTCTCGCCACTCCCCTGCGCTGTCTGCTTCTCTCTGACTCTCTGTCGTCGAATTTCGATACAACGAAACAATTCGATTACCGGAGTCGCACGATCAGAGCAGCGACTGCGGAGCCGTCGGAACCAAATACTGTGATCAGCGTCTTCGTTCAATATGTCGGTTCAGGAGTATCTGGACAAGCACATGCTGTCTCGGAAAATCGAAGATGCAGTAAATGCAGCAGTTAGGGCTAAGACTTCCGATCCTGTGCTCTTCATCGTATGTGTTTCTTTTTAAAGATTTTTGGAGGATTTTGATAAACCTTTTCATTTTTATTTTTATTGTTGTTGTTGTGAGTTACTGATTTGTTGTTTGATGGAAAATGCAGTCTAACCATATGAGGAAAGCTGTTCCATCAGTAATAACTAAGGTTAAAGCCAGGCAGATTTTGGACAGTAGAGGGATTCCTACTATTGAGGTTGATTTGCATACTAATAAAGGAATGTTCCGTGCCTCTGCGCCTGGTGGAGACTCCACTGGAATGTGAGTTTGAGATGCGATGGCAGCTCATTTTGTTCTGTTGAATAATTTCAGTGTATTTGATTGACTTAAGCATCTTGAAGTTAGGATGGTTTGTTTTTAATTTTCTTTTAATTTGTGCATGATTTACAACTCGGTGTGTTTTTGCATGGAATATTGTTAATGGGACTGGATGATTTTGATGGTATGGATTTGGAGGTGTTTATAGGTATGAGGCTGTTGATTTACGAGATGGGGACAAAGCATCATACCTTGGAAATGGTGTAACCAAGGCTGTGATGAATGTTAATGAGCGAATATCGGAAGCTCTTGTTGGTATGGACCCAACTCTCCAGTCGCAGATCGATCAGGCAATGACTGACTTGGATAAAACTGAAAAGAAGGTGCTTTCACTTGGTCGTTTCACGTGGTCTAAATCAAGCAATTTGAAGCATATTTACACTAATACACTTATGATTACTAAGTAGCTCATATATGGTTATCAGGGAGAGCTTGGAGCAAATGCCATCTTAGCCGTATCGATAGCTGCTTGCAAAGCCGGTGCTGCTGAAAAAGAGGCATGACATCCTTGTGTTATAACAAAATAAATGTGTACAGTTTTTTTGACATTCAAATTCTTTCAAATTGCCTTTGATCTCACTTGGAGTCCAGGTGCCCCTTTACAAGCACATAGCTGATCTCGCTGAAAGAGCTAACTTTAGTCTTCCCGTTCCTTCATTCACTCTTATTAGTGGGGGAAAACGTGCTGGGAATAACTTGGCTGTTCAGGTAAGCATCGGCTCAGTCAAAGAAGATATCTATCCCGTTCACTTAAAGAGTAATAAATGAGTCTATCGTATTTAGGAAATTATGATTCTCCCTATTGGAGCAAACAAGTACGAAGAGGCAGTTCAAATGGGGTCCGAAACATATCATCACTTAAAGGTACAGTCGTACAGTTACTGATGTTAGTTCAGTACATGTCGACAGAGTATTCACTCACCCATCAGCTTTCACTTTAGTTATGCGACTACTTTTCAAGAATCATAGTTGTTTGCTTTTTATTTTGTACTTTTTTTTGCTTTTCTAGATGTTCAATATTATGATGTCTTTGCCATTACGATGCTCAATTTGACCTCAGTACTTCCATATCCTAACAAAGCCATACTATGGACAGGCAGTTATCATCGAAAGATATGGTCCACAAGGATGTAATGTTGGAGAAGATGGTGGCTTTGCTCCAAATATCTCTAGGTAAACATGCTTCTTATGTCTAGCTCTAGTACTCTTGCTCAACAAGTTATCTTCACTATAATATGGTTGAAGGCCGCAGATGAATTTGTTGCCTAAATCTAGAAATGTATTTAAACTAGCTATTTGAATTGGAGTCAAATATATTTGCCGGTTCAGTTCAGTCTGCCTTCTCTTTGAAGTGGTTCAGTCTGCTTTCTCTTAGCATTTTTTATCAAACACTTTCAACTTTCTCAGCCTGAAAGAAGGCTTGGATCTTGTGAAAGAAGCTATTGGCAGAACTGGGTATAGCAAAAAGATAAAGATATCAGTCAAAGTTGGTGCTACAGACTTTTGCATAGGTAATTATCTGTCTTTGAAGAATAATTCTTATTTTTAATAATCTGAACTGAGGAACATTGAGGGTGGAACTCTGGCTGCATTGCAATGGCGTGGCTGAGCATCTCTTTATATAAAAGCTTTTTTTCATCGGCTGATGTAGGTACAAAGTATGATTTGGACATCAAGTCTCCCAATGAATCTGGGCAAGACTTTAAGACAGGGGAAGACATGATTGAGCTGTATAAAGAGTTATGCTCCGGTAAAAGAATATATCTTATGCACTCTTTGTTAATAATTTCTATTTCATTGTATACTTGGTCGTTCTAAGGCTGTCCAAATGTTTATGAATAACTCATTCATTGGATCTGTGTCTTTCAGAATACCCAATCGTATCAATTGAAGATCCTTTTGATAAGGAGGACTGGGAACATGCAAAGCATTTTTCTGGTCTTGAAATTTGCCAGGTTTGCTTCTCTCATTTCCAGTCTCACACTCATGGTTTTAACGTGGCAAGGAATTAAATTTGAAAGAGTTGCAGGTTGTAGGAGGTGACATGTTGATGTCAAATCCAAAACGGATCGATAGAGCAGTTCGAGAATCCAGTTGCAATGCACTACTTCTTAAGGTATCCTTTTTACAGGTTGTAAGATAAAGTTGTTGATTTGTGCATTGCAATTTTTAACTCAGCGAATATTGACTCGTTAATTCCGATATGCAATGTTGCGCAAGCAGTGAGATCCCAAATTGTGGCCAACTTGATTTCAAATTGCAATTGGCCAACAACTGATGACATTGATTAGCTACTATATGACTATTAGAATGGGTAAATGATCATAGTGTTGATATTTAGGCCTAAATTCTCAGGTTAATCAAGTTGGCACCATCACAGAGATCATTGATGTAGTGAAACAAGCGAAAGATGCCCAGTGGGGTGTAGTGACCTCTAATAGATGCGGAGAAACTGAAGATTCCTTTATTGCTGATTTGTCTGTTGGCCTTGCAATAAGTCAGATAAAGGCTGGTGCCCCTTGTCGGGGAGAGCGAGTTGCTAAGTACAACCAGGTATTCCCAAAATCAATTCAATGTTTTTGGAAACCTTTAGTTTGAATTTTTCTTTCTCAATTTCCCATTAGAGTTTTAGGCATGTAATCAGTATAAAGAATGTGCTTTAGGTTCTGATAGCATTAGGGCCATGTACACATCAGTGATTTCTCAACCACGCCTGTATGATTCTTCCTGGGTTGTTCTTGTTCTGATGACCCTTACTTCATGAAGCCAAATTGCATTTCTAGTTCATGTCATCAGTGTATTTCTTCAAACATAGACCCCGTCTTTCATACCCGGGATGATGAGATGTGCCTTAGCTAAGATGAAATTCCAAGAAATTCCCGAGCTAACCATTTCAACATTTACTGCAGCTGCTTAGGATTGAGGAAGAGCTTGGCGACCAAGCCATTTATGCCGGTGAGGACTGGAGACCATCCAAATGATGAGTCGCAACCAAAAAGTGAAGAAGCATTTTTCTCTCCAAGTATATGGCACTTATGACCGAAAACTAAGATTTTTGCTCTCGATTTTGACCATCTTTTCAGCAAGTTACAAGCTACCCAAATGTGTACATTTTGATATGTAGATACTATTTTTTTTCATTCTTTTTAAAATGATATGTAGATACTATTGATCATTCTTTTTTGTAGTTTTGTTTTTTTAAACTTGCGCATGCCTGGCCAGACACCTTTAAACCGGCAGAACTATTAAAATTGCACCAATGAAAATTCACCAGCTTGCTTATTTGACTTCCATCACTCTATCAAAACATGATATGTATCGCTCAAAAACAAACAATGGTCAGCATAATTCACTTCATTCAGGGACCAGCTGGCCAAAATGACCTAACTGAAGATAAATGTATCATCCACAAACAACATTAAAGAAAACAGACTATTCATGCGCAGAACATTTCATTGGAATTCTAAAACAAGGGGAGAAGGTAAGGCCTAAGGGTTCTAAGCCTGAGGAATTGCTTCATCCTCGTCTTCTTCAATCTTGGGAGCCAAGTAGAATCTGATGTAGCCCATCTCTGCTATCTTGTACTCCACAACAACAGGGAGCTCGGAGGACAAGCTGATTGTGACCGTGTTGGACAGTGGTGTTGCTTTTGTGAAGGAGTTCATGTACCTCAAAGCAAATGTTAGAGACACTGGCTCATTCATCTCGATTATTGTAGCTTCTTCTGGCTGCATGCATCACAAGGAAAATAATTAAATCAAATTATATATGACACCATACAAACACAAACTCGCTAATAAGTAATCAGTGTGATACTAGCTGAATGATAAACATGGTGAAGAATAAAAATAATTACCTTATCAACCGTGGTGTTTTGACGCAGAACAATATTAGCAGTACCGATATCTCCTCTGGTCGAAAACTTCACTCCTTCCTTCGTCACTGAAATAACAACTACAAGAAGAGGCACACGTTTCAACAAATGGCACTATACTAAAAAAGGATCCAGCTTCATGGGAAAAAAACATATAAAGCAACAATGTAAAGCTATCCAACGTGGTACCAGTGTCACCAATGCTCGACAGATCCTTGCAAATTCTAGCGAACTCAGCAGCCGGCATCCTTACAATGGCATGATATTCAGCCTCCGGAATCCCGAGGTGCTCGCTATCAATGTCCATCAGCTTCATTTCAAAATCAGATATCTTATCCTGGGCTGCAACAACAACCAACATCAGCACCTTTACAATCTTAACTACCAGAAAACCATAGCAAAAACTCTAACCATACTCTCCTCAATCACAAACAAGATTCAAAAAGTACAAACTTATATAATTTCTACAGAACTTCAAATCATCTTATCAGCCTAATTTGACACTATGTTGGTAAACATCTAGCTGATAAATATCTCAAAGCATTTACAGGAACAAAACTCAGGAAACATACTTGGACTTTCAAACATGAAGGTAACCGTGTCACTTCCATCATCAGCCTTGATGGTGATGATATCATCATTCCCAGCACACTTCAACATCTTTGACATATTCCCTAAATTCATCCCAATCGATAAATTCCTATCACATCTATAATGCTCAAAACCTTCAGATCTGAGCAGCAGCGCCACCAGCGCGACGTGGCTTGAGTCCATCGCCTGCAGCGAGAACCCCGACGACGAGCAGTCGAAGTTGGCGTCAACAACTAGGTCCTTAATCGCCTCCATCACCTTCTTTAGAAGGCTCCCTTGCACTAGCCTCAGCTCCAACATCTTCGATCGAAGCTCGAATTGACGTCAAGTGAGAGATTTGGACCAAATTGAGCGGAGCAAGGATTCTAGGGGTTGAGAAGTGGAGAAGCGTCGGGGAGAAGATGGAGGTTTTTCTAGGGTTTGTATTGGCGGGAGTGATCCGATTGCCGCCAATGGAAACTATATGACATGGATTTGTAAATAAATTTATAAAGTTCATGAAAACGTAATATAAGTTTCGTCCAGGTCACTAAAATAGTGAATGTTTCTTCAAAGTAGCATGAAACAGTAAATACGCTTTTTTCAACAGAGAGCAGTGTAGCAGAGTGAGCTTTGTACGGAGGCTCTGAGCTTCTTCATATACACGATCGTAATTGCAAATCTAACATCCGAATCTCTCTCTCACTCTAGATATCTACTCCCATGTGCAAATTTGGTCGACAGAGATCGAGAAGCTTCCGACTCGGATCGAGATTGAGCTGCTCCGACAATGTCGGATCTCGGACCGCTCACGGAGATCTCCTTTGCCGGTACGTTCGGCAGCAGCGCAATCGCAGCCTGCTTCGCGGAGGTATGGTTTGCTAAATTGATCGTGAATGTGTCGCGATTGAGCTGCTCTGTTAAAATCTGATTGAAATTGAACTTGATTGATTGATTTAACTTGTGATTTGAGATGTGTGGCTAAGTTGAGTTGGATATGGTGTTGGCGTTGTTGTAGCTTTGTACAATTCCATTGGACACGGCTAAGGTAAGGCTGCAGCTGCAGAGGAAAGTGAATGTAGGAGACGAGGAGGATTCACCTAAGTATAGAGGGATGTTAGGGACTATGGTGACTATTGCTAGGGAGGAGGGACTTGCTGCTTTGTGGAAAGGAGTTGTGCCGGGGTTGCAGCGGCAGTTTTTGTATGGAGGGTTGAGGATTGGATTGTATGAACCTGTGAGTTTTTCAGAGATTGTTTTACTTTCAAATGATGGAGGTTTGTAGGATTGATTCGAAGTTTTTGTTGATTTGTAGGTGAAAGGATTTTTAGTTGGTGGTGATTTTCTTGAAGCTTCTTTGTTTAATAAAGTGCTTGCTGCTTTGATTACAGGTGAGTATTGTGGTCTGATTTGAGTTGTGATACAGTGGATGTTTCATTGTTTGAAATGTAATAATCTGAAAATGTTTGATTTGCTTTTGTTACAGGGGCTATTGCAATAACTATAGCTAATCCGACTGACCTTGTGAAAGTTCGGCTACAGTGTGAAGGAAAATTGCCGCCAGGTGTGCCTAAGAGATACTATGGATCTATGGATGCATATGTAACAATAGTTAAACAGGTAAAGGAATTTTATTGATTTGATTTGTTAATGTATTACCCTGACACTGTATGTTGAAATTTTATTGATTTGCTAAATTAGGAGGGGCTAGGGGCGCTTTGGACTGGGCTTGGTCCCAACATTTTGAGAAATGCAGTGATCAATGCTGCTGAGTTGGCCAGTTATGATCATATAAAGCAGGTAAAGACATTAAGATGGGGAGTGTGAAATGTATGCAGTTTCGTTTCTGATTATATGAGTAGGCATCTTGCTACATCTTAAATTACTTCTGTGGCCTTGTATATTTTCTTCTTGTGATATTTTATACCTATGCAGATGATTTTAAACATTCCCGGGTTCACTGACAATATTTTGACTCATCTGCTGGCCGGTCTAGGTGCTGGTTTATTTGCAGTCTGCATTGGCTCGCCCCTTGATGTAGTAAGCAATTCTAGTCTTTCCTACTTACATGTAGCCTTCATTTCTAAATCTCTTAGCCTTAGGAACAAACAATGTGTAAATATGGCAGATATATTCGACTTATAAAGTCCTACGCACCATAACCAACTGTTTTTTGAAGGCTTTACTTCGATGGAACAGCAACATTATGTGGGCCAAGGATAACACAACTGAAGGATTACTGTACTGTTTCCAGAAGAAAACACAGATATTGCTCTTATGTGTTATGATCTCTATTGTGACAGGTTAAATCTAGGATGATGGGAGACTCAACCTACAGAAACACTCTTGACTGTTTCATCAAAACTTTGAAGACTGAGGTACTTTTCCTGCAACTTTGGGCTTTCGAGTTCCATCATACCCAGTTAGTTTATTGCACTGAAGTCACTTAGTTGGCATTTACCATGGTCTTTAATTGTCAGCCAGAAAGTGAATCCTATGCCAAATGCTTACCCCACATAAATTCAATTCTTCAAACATTATGCAGGGCCCTTTTGCTTTTTACAAAGGGTTTCTTCCCAATTTTGGCCGACTTGGATCATGGAATGTAATAATGTTTCTTACCTTCGAGCAGGTAAATATTTTGTATTGCACTGTTACTAGCCTTGCTTCTATTGGGCATTGGCAATAACCAAACTCATCAATTAAGTCTTGTATGACACCATACACAATTATTTATACTGTGAAATATTATAATGATAACGGCTATATCCTTGCAGACCAAAAAGCTCTTCAGAAGGCCATTGTAGAAACAAAGAACCTCACATTATATGAATCCCAAGGGAAGAAACCAGATGATGTTACCGAAGGAATATATAGCAGTAGTTAAGTTATTCCCTACTGGACAACCATTGGTTTCTGATTCCTTCAGTTATCACTCATCACATTGAAATAGTCTTATATCTATACTGTAGCAATTGTATTATATGGTTGCAAACATGTTTCGACTCTCATTTGGAGGTGGATTGAATATTGATGATGACTTTTACACTGTCACCGTCTCCCCGTAATTTAATAAGAATGAACCTGAATTTGAGCTAATAATGCCAACTTACGGTCTTCTTACACAGCTTCCATGAGCTTTGACCCATCTCGAGTTCCTCGTAAGTGATGGTGCCACTGATTCATGTTCGCAAATGTCAACAATCAACACTGACTTAAGGCCTTGGATTTCATCTGTAGAGACTAGAGATAGAGGGTCTCAGCAATGGTCACTTTAATCGGATCGTTCGGATGTCTGTCGGTGCTGGAAAAAAAAGGCAAAATATGTGGCTTCGCCCGGGTTCGAACCGGAGACCTTCAGTGTGTTAGACTGACGTGATAACCAACTACACCACGAAACCTTGTTGAGAAGCAGAGTTCTTAATGTAATTAATATAAATAATGATACGAGCGAAAACAGCGGAACTACGGAGGTTAGGGATTCGGAGCGGTTTCCAATTTGAGAAGAGATTGATGAGAGTGAGGACCATTCAGGCGGAGCCAGCCAGCGAGCGAGCTTCAGTGGATTGTCTTAAAGGACGGATATTTTGATTGGTAGATGAGTAGATCGTCTAAGATCACTATGTGGAGACTGTTCAACGGAATTGTGTCACTGAGCTCCTCGCTCAAGTGTCGAACATAACGAATGATGTGAAATTGGGAAAATTAACCAATCTAACCGAGTTTGAAATTCGAATCATTAATATACATCAACTGAAACTCAAATCATTAATCTACCTCATTTTTTTACATTTTCGATTTAAGGGAAACTGGCATTAGGAAAGGGATGATGTGGCACGATATTGGGTCTATGATGCGATACAGGATATCGCAATGGGGATTGTGACGAGAAACTGAAGGATTGGGGAAGAAGTTAGGGTTGAGAAGATGAAGATGAAAAGAACTAGAGAGGAATTAGATAGAAACTGATTATTTTCATTGATTGCCTCTAATGACTCACTTACAGCTCTTTTATACTAGACACAAAATACAACTTGGCCCCTTAGCTTCCCTAATATCTCAATACGTAACATTCCTTCCCCCTTAAATTTGACCTTGTCCTCAAGGTCGATGATTTCAGGCGGTCTTGGCATTGAGAACATGAAAATTTTGTTATAGAAACGCATCAGAAAAGCAAGGTTAGCCACTACTTCGTTCCACCTCCCATCCATCTCCGGTGGTCTTGGCAACGAGAATAGGAAAATTTTGCTGATGAAGCACATCAAAGAAACAAGTTCATCCAAGCTGAAATATAACTGTAGCAGCACTGTCTCAGACAACTTTATCTCCTTAGCTGTAACATATTCTGCAATTAAACATCTGCTCACTCGTAGCATCATCTTCAGAAAGTGGGACATGTTAATGGAGATCCGAAGTGATCTTTCTGCACCAGACCTCATTTGGACCCCATCAGAAATTGACAATATCATCCAAACTTCCCAAGTGACCCTATCTCTCAGATGAAGCTCATTTACTGAATTCAAATTCCACCAAAATATACTACACCTTCTGGCTTTATGACTGTCAATGAACTCCATATAAACATCTTGTGTAGACCCCATGACAATAATATCTAACTTTAGCTGACTAAAGTAGTAAGTGTAGTGACATTTATGCCCAACTTTAAATGATTCAAACTCGAGCTCATCAGGGACCAGAATACCCAAACGCCATGATGCAGTTCTGTCAATGCATATGACACTACCACCATTAGAATCATCTTTTAGTTGGACGTCATATATGGCGTAAATCATCTTGTCAACGTATTCAGGGGATGAGCACCTCACAATATTACTCTCTATTTGATCACTTGTCCATATTTCATGATCACTCTCCTTATCAAGCACAGCTTTGCAAATTTGGGAGACAAAAGCTAGAGCTCCGGACCATGAATATAACTTCAGAACGTTCTTAGTACTTGCGCATGTTCCTGTTGTAATTCTCCCTATGATTCCTTTGGCTGAAGACCTCACATAACCTTGCATAGATTTATAATCATATTTCAAGTCATTAGTGACAATTGCATGGGGAGGTCGGTACGCCGCACACATTACACTATGATCACCATCCCGTCCATCAATATTGAGAACAACAAAATGAGTCGGTGACATGGTAGTCAATCCAGCAGCTAGAAAATTATCACTCAATAGCTCTCTATCGGGGAAGAAGCCATCTGGAGGCTTTGCAGGTGGTAATAAGGTATGAATCAATATTTCAGGTGCATATTGTTGAACACCATTTATGCAGAAATCTGGTGTTTCCATTGCAACTGATTTAGAATCTGGACTGAAGATTGATGAACACAACTTTAATTGATGACTCACATCCACTATAGAGCCATTAATAAAAAAGTGCTCACTAATAGCTTTAGAAATCCCATTCCCTGTATCAGCATCAACCAATTCTGAGATAGGCATCACCATATCACACCTAATCAAAACTTCATTAGTTAAAGATCTTTCTGTCGCACATAGACTGATCAAGGCAACTAGAAGATGTAGTTTTGGCTTCGAGTTCCTTATATCTTCAGGGTGGAGTTCATCCTTCAAGCCAGAAACTATATCTGACATTTTTCTTTCTTTTATATATCCTTCAATCTTGAAGACATTTTCAGAAGGTAACGAAGAAGGCCTTCGGTTTGGTAATGAGTAATTCAACAACTCATACTTACTCAATGCCGCCAATAGCGTATTATATGTCACTGCACCCCTTTCCACCTTCATGTTCTCTGTAACAGCAGCTCCATACCATTCATTGCCATACATATCACTCCTTCCTTTGTCATACACATAATTTTCATCAACTACCTTGACTTGTAAGAACTTGTGAACACCCCTCATGTGTTTCCAAAGATCTGAGAAACTAAGTAAAGATGACTCTTCTTCATAGTAATCATTCATATTCACAACCAATGCTCTCAAATCATCAACATGAAGGCTACGGATAATTTCAGGAGGTTTAGCAGGGGGTTCCACTGATCTTACCTTTAGTATTGGTGCCGGACTGTAGTTGATCGAACCCGTGCGCAGAGTAAAATAAGAAGAACAGTCCATTGAGACATTTTGACAAACACTTGGAATGCAGCAGTATAAATCCATATATATAACACCAGATGAAGCTACAAATACTAGATTTGCACACCCTTGAAGAATGACAACCTCAGTTGAGATAACTATTGAAGGGACAGTAGGAATAGCTTCTATAGTTACCTCTATTTCAGATTCAGATTCATCCTTAGTTAAGACCACATCAGCATCATTTTGTTTATCAACTGTTACTGCAGCAGTTTCCATATCTTCAATAGCCGATTCAACTAACAGTATTTGAGCATCATCGTCTGAATCTTCAGGAACAACTACCTCTATCGCATCCTCAACTACACCGGTTGCAATAGCCGAATCAGATTTATCTGTAACATCGATCGAAGCCAAATCATTCTCCGCCAAAGCCGATCCAACTGATTCAACCATTGCGTCGAAGCCGACTGCAAGTGATTCCGATTCTAGTCCGACGACACTGCTTTGGACTTGAGGAAACTTCGATGATGGAGTTGAGTCGATGACCTCTTTCAATGGATGCGAATTTGCTGTTTGTAGACCAGGTAGCTTACCCTCGAGTATGCTCATCCTCCGGTCAAATTCCTTGTCGAATTCCTCAGCCTTCTTCTTATACGCAGCTAGAATTTCCGACTCAAACGGGTTGTAATAGGTTGCCATGGATGAGATCTCTCAGGGAAAGCACCAATGATGCGATACAGGATATCGCAATGGGGATTGTGACGAGAAACTGAAGGATTGGGGAAGAAGTTAGGGTTGAGAAGAAGAAGATGAAAAGAACTAGAGAGGAATTAGATAGAAACTGATTATTTTCATTGATTGCCTCTAATGACTCACTTACAGCTCTTTTATACTAGACACAAAATACAACTTGGCCCCTTAGCTTCCCTAATATCTCAATATGTAACAGTCTACGTGGACCAAGTGGTGTTTAGTTTTGAAACACGTCAATGTCGGTGCAACGCGAATCGGAATCATTATGATACCGGTTTGAGGGAAATCGGTATTATCTGAATCAAAACTCGAGGGTTTCTTCTTCGGATTCATTTCGCCGAAGCTCCTCATCCGCTCCTCCCAGCCGCCTCCGTCGACCTCAGCCAAAATTCGACGATCTCCGACCAATTTCACCGATCTCAGTTCGCCCTAAACTGGTAATGAGTTCAAATGATTTGTTAGTTGTTAATTCGAAGGTTAATTGTTAGTTGTTTAGATTGTGTAATTTAAATTGTGGATGATAATTGTTAATTTAGATTGTGTAATTGTTGGATTTGGTTAATTGTTGAATTTGAAGAATAGGGTATTGTTAATGTTGATTTTGTTAGTAATTGTTGATCTCAATTGTTTTTTATTCATAAGTGGTATTTAGCCACCCAAAAACGAAACTCGTGAGGAATCGATACACTGGGGATCATAGGACCGACACACTGAGAACCACTCTGCGATCCCTATGACCAAAACTCTAAAGACACTACAAGATCTCTTACGCTAAAGACGCTAGTACATCCCTCTGAAAAGCTCAAGAGCGCTCTGTCGACCCTTAGGGACCTTTGAACTCTTAATACTTTGTTTCAATTTCCTTAAATCTTCACCTAACGCCTTATCTTCCAACTTCGAGCTACTGCTCACTCTGGTCCTTTCAGCCGCTTCGATATTTCTTTTCAAAGCCTCTAACTTGTCCTTTCTCAATCTCTTTTGACTCTTGATAGCTTCCTTCTTCTTAGGCTCTCCTCTTCCTATCATTTGACATGCTTTAAGGGTTTTTCCGCAATGGATAGAGGCCCTTTCTTCTTCCTCGCTTTCGTCTGAAACGGACCATTCATCTGCGTCACTACTATCCCTCTGGGTCTGCTCCTTCCCAGGCCCAATCGAGCAGCTCCTCGCACAGCTGAAATCCTCTTTTGAAATCATCCTCTCTGCCCACACTTTCAAGCCTTCGACCGATTCCAAAACTGTTTTGTCAGGTTGTCCACCTATGGTCCCTCGATCAACCCTAGGGTGAGTAGCTTGCTTGATCTTGGGAGTGCTGCTAGCATGGATATGTATACCTTTTGCCATCTGTTGATTCTTCTTTCGAGATTTTCTCTGATTTTCTTTCCTCTTTGAGACAACCGTTCACTCTTTGGTATTTCCAGGGTCTGTCGCCATGGGGTTTTGATATAAGGCCAAGGATACATCCTGATCAGCCCTCACGGGGGGACCCATAACAGGGGTGAGGCCTGTGCCAGTCTGTACGCCTAAACCGTTGGAAGCTATGACCGTTGGGGCGCCTGTGGGTAGACCAAAATCGTCACGCGCCGCCCAAATGCTCTGTTCTCGCTCATTATGTCTTTTGGCTTTCCGGCAAGTGGCTAGGGAGTGCCCGTGCAGCTTGCACTTAGAGCAGTAGAGTAGGCCATGTTCGTACTCTATTCCTTGCCAGAAGCCTTCATCCTTTCCTGTGATTATTGACACGCGTATTTTTAACCCTTTATAGTTGTCAATTAATACGTTTTAGGGGTCAAGTTGCAGTCAAACAAAATTTATAACCTTGGTAAGCCAAGGGTCGATCCAAAGAGCAGTGCGTGTGAATACTAGTTAACTAGCGACCTATTTAGTTATTCCAATTGAATTTTGTAAAAACAGTTTTTTATGTCACGAGAATAACAGAAATTAAATGGCAGAAAATAAATGTTGTGTTTTTTGTTCAGAGAGAGAATCCCAGAATCCGTACTTCACCCGTGCTAACCCCACTAATCATGCGATCGTTCTACATTAATTATTCATGCTATCAAATATGGAATATAACCCCACGGATCATTGTCTAGATTAATCTCAATCGTTGAACGCCTCCCATCCACGGATTATCAACGATCTCGATTTATTAAACTAAAGGTTCTCCTATTAATTCATGTAAACATGACCTAATATCAATTTCATGCATTCCGGTTAATCCCTAGGGCCCATCCACCTTTCGGCATATAACCTAAATACGTTCTATCAATGCAAACATACCCTTTCATGTAAATACATGCATAGAACGATAATATTAAGCACACAATGAAATTGAATAATCGAATCGCATAAATAATAACTTCAATTGATCACATGAGAGTTAGGGTTACATAGCACGGGATCCGTAGGATCCCGGAATAAAGAAGACTACTCGCTATTCATGGCGATTAACCAAAAACAGTGTAAATTAAAGGAAGAAACGAATAAACCGTAGACGATTGGCTCGTTGATCCTCACGATGAAAACTTGTCTTCTCTCCCAAGTTAGGGTTTTTGCTCCAAAATCACAACACTCTGTCTATTCTGGTCGTGTTTCCTTATATAGCTCTCCCAAAAAGGGCCAAAAGCCCAAAAACTGCTCTATTGCCAAAAAGAATCAGAACTTGCCAAAAACGGACTTGGAAGAAAAGCAGCAACTTTGGATGGATTTATCGTGGTCTTAACGTCCGAATTGGATCTTGGCGTAAACTGCAAAGTTGTAGCCCTTTGAATTATCTTTCCAACAAGCTTTGAATCAACCGATTCGGACACCGTATGAGATCTCTGCGTGCAAAATACTTCGACGGGGCCGTTACACCCGTTACAGCTGAGTGTAACGGCTGTAACGGCCTGAGCCCAAATCTCTGTCAAAATTCATACCCGTTACAGCCGTTACAGTCCAGTGTGTAACGGCTGCTGAACTTGTAACGGGCTGACTTCTTTTGCCTTTTTGGAGGTCTAAACCTTTGAATCCGCTCTTTGTGTCAGCTACAAAGTTGTAGGGAATTGAATTAGCTTTCCAACAAGCTAAATTTCGACTCATTTGGACACCAAATGAGCCCTGGACATGCAAAATACGTTGCAAAGGTCTGTTTGCCCTGTTTTGTCCTGTTTTTGCCCAAATCTGCACCGATTGCTTTGCTTTACTTCGGGTCAATCCAAAAGTATTAGATATGTGATATATGACATGAAACACGAGAAAACATATCAAATGACAATAAAATATCGAGAAAACAAACATAATCCATCATCGAATGAAGTGAATAATTGGTCAAGAATTCGACCGATAAATTATCCACACCCTCTCCAGAAGAGCCTGCGCAGTGTCGACCTCTATGCAGACTCTGGCAAAGCTGGGGTTACTGAATTCGGAGGTGCGGCTGTCGACTGCAATGAAACGCCCGAAGGAGGATACAATGGAAGCGATGTAACCCTGGTTGTACATTTCCGGAGGAAGGCTGGGTAGACGAACCCATGTGGAAGTAGTAGTGGGTTCCCTCTTTGAGCTGAAGTCCTTTGCCCAGCGAAAGACCCTGAACATGCTGTGACCGACTTTCCTCAGGGGGTGAGCCAAGATTTTGCGAGCCTCGAGCTCAGAGTCCAGGATTATCAAGACGTGCCTCGAGTCCCAAGCACCGATAGAGCATTTGGAGCCGAGATTCCAGGCGGCTTGGAGGGTTTTCCGAATATCTTCTATGTGGGGGCGACCAGGGGCAAACTTAGCGACCAGGCTATGCTTCAGGTTGTCAACTCCTGCTTGCAGCTTAGTTGGGGTGAAAGTGATTGGCGGATTTCCATCTTTTATGCCATATTGCCTGGCGGCTAGCCGGACTGCAGGAAAACGCCCTGTGGATGGGGTTTTGGTAACAGACGCAAAGGAGAAAACTGCGGTAACGGAAGGGGAGGTGACCGAGGATCGTGGATCCTTCCTTTGTTGGCCTTCCGGGTCAGGGGGCTGGGAGGAGCAAGGATCGGCCATCACTCAGATCTGGATTTGGATTAGAGAAGAAAAAAGGAAAAGAGGGGCGCATGAGGCGCGTGTCCTTCTCTCATCCTTTTCGTTAAGGAAATGTATTGTTGTCAATTGTTAATTGTTGTTTTGAATTGAAGCATTTGAATGAATTTATAATTTGTAAAGTTGATTTTGATTGTTAATCGTTGAATTTGGTTTTTTATGAAATTGGTCATGCAGATATGGACTCACATAGACCGTCGCAAGCTATTTTGCATCCGAATATGGATGCGGATGACATAATTCATCCTGGTCCGATTGACAACTCGGTCCTCCGTCAGCAGAGTACTCATCGTACCGAGGCAATTTGGAACCCAAAGGTTAGTATGTTAATTTAAGTTAATTATCATTCATAATTTAATATGTTACTAATATTGAATGACATTTTTGCTTGACAGTTGGATACAAACGGGAAGGCCAACATACCCCTTAAGATTTACAAAGGGGGTGCATTGCCCCTTGATCATCGATTTAGGCATTATGTGGTTGCTGCTAGATTTTATCCATGGACTCAAGTCTGCGATGTGAAGGCTGACCCATTACTATTGACAAGCGTGATAGAGAGGTGGAGGCCAGAGACTCACACCTTTCATTTCAATGAGGGTGATGCGACAATCACGTTGCAGGACGTGTCATTACTTACTGGGCTCCCTGTAGAAGGAGAGCCTGTGACGGGAAAGTCGCACCTGAATTTCAACGAGGTTTGTGTAAGATTGCTGGGAGTATACCCAGAGTATTATGACAAAGCACATAGTATGGCGACGATAAGTTGCTTTACGAATCATTTGACCCAGATTCCTGTTGATGCAGATGAAGAGACATTGAAGAAATATGCAAGGGCTTTTCTACTCAATCTTATTGGATCGACATTATTCAGTGAGAAGAGCGGTAAAACGATTCCTCTTTACTTTCTACCCTTGTTAGAGGACCTGGATAGGATTAGAAACTATAGTTAGGGAAGTGTTGTGTTAGCGTATCTGTATAGTAACATGTGTGGCGCATGTACAATCGGACACAGCCAGCTTGCCGGTGCGCCTTTGATTATCCAGTTTTGGTCCTGGGACAGACTATATATCCCGTATAGGTGTGCCAAGGATAACAGTTCCTGTCGTGATGCCGCCGGCAGATGCAGAGTTTGAACCAGCTTTGCGTGGATCGTGGTCCTACTTGTAAGTATTTTTTTTATTGACTACTTGTAAGTATTTATGTTTAGAAATTTTGTATTTAGAGCATTTTACATCTACTTATATTTAACTGATATTTAACTATTATGTACATGAAATGGGTTGGGCCAAAACGTTGGGTAGGAGTACCTCACGGGAGTTTATTGCAGTATCACGATGCTATACAGAAGATGCATACGGGCGATTTCTTATGGAGACCGTATGAAAACACCTTGTTTGAGTTATTGAACCCAATTTGTCTAGAGGGTCAACAAAACACTTGGAGAGCTGATGTGCCCCTTATCTGTTACAACATAATTGAGTGGCATCATCCAGCGCGTGTTGCAAGACAGTTTGGTTTTTGACAAGGTGTTTCGCTAAACCCAATTGGAAGTTCAGACCAATTCCACGGAATTGATAGGAAGAAGAATAGGGATTGAGATGTCTTCCATGCTTGTGGTTTAGTCGCCATGAGATATTGATAGACGGAGATATAGGGGACCCATATGCGAATATCGACGATCCGACTACACAGTATTTCACTTGGTATGCGAGACACGCTCGTTGTTTATATCAGCCGAGTATAAACGAGGATGTGGAGGATGTTGGAGACGAGTTTGGTGTATATCGGTAATTCGAGTTTGAAAATGGGGTACTTTGGTGAATTTTCCGTGAAATTGCTCAAACTGAGTCCTGATGGCCGTAAGGACCATATAGAGTATAGACTACGCACCTTGTTGATGAAGAACTTGACTTATGTGACCTTTTGGAGTTGACGGGAGACGGCGCAGAAAGGCTCGTGGATGCTGGTGGTCATGGTTGGTCTGGTAACGGCTATTGAAATCGTTCTCAGAAATTGGGTGTTTCGACTTTCGACCAAAGGGAACAGAAGAAGATTGAGAATTAAAATTTCCAATTGCAAAACCCTATTTGGTTCAACCAAAAAAAATATAACTGATTGAACAAAATGGATAGATTTTGTAAAAAAGAAATCTGAATTTGATGTTTATTCTAACAAATTTAATTTCAATTTAGTCCAAAACTTAAATTTGACTGACATTTGAAAATTTAAATAATCCCGACAAAAATTTGTAAAAGTGTAATAATTCAAAACATCATTTTGAACTTTTTCCCAAATTTTAAACCTAAATTGTCATTCCCATAACAAAGCTTCTTCCGGCCCAATAAGCCCAAATGTCCACTCCTCTCCATCTCGGGAGCTCTTTCATGGCGTAGGCGTTGTCTGCGTATACCACTGACCACGCGCCAATGGCTCATTTAATCAGCGCATTTCCATTTCGATACTAAGCTTCAACTTTCACTTATGGGAAACACCATCGTCTCTTTCCCCAAAGCCATTTGTTAGCCGGTACAGTCTCTCTCTCTCTCTCTACATCTCTCAAAATTTTCTTCTATTTTGTGTTTAGGTTGCTGCTCAGAGAGGTTGCACATTTATTATAAGTTTGTTTGAAAATAAAGTGTTGTACATTTTTTTTGTTGATGAAATAAAGTGTTGTGAGATTTGATGTGTTGTTGTTGTTGTCCATCAGTCCATGTTCAATTTAGCTAGCTCTTATATGATTATGGCACTTTTCCGACGTGAGACATATCTCTAATTGTACATAATTTTAGTAAATTTTTATGTGATTTGATTGAGTGTTTACTGGTTCTTAATATTAGTGGATGTTTCGGAATTTGATCGTATGTTTCCCCCGGTTATAGTTTCTAGCTTAGGAAGTAAAGAGTTCTTGTAATGGAGTTATCATGTACGCAAGAAAGATGAAATTAGGAGCATTGGGATGGTTATGATCCAATTTCTAGTAACAATAATGGAGAGCCACTGGAGTTGAGCTGTGGACTGAGCGGTATTTGATGTTCCTGGGGATCAGGTTGATGCTATTTAGGAAATCTTGACTAATGTGTTGTCTGGTTTATTTTGTGGAGTCTTCTACTGCTTGTGCTTCTGCTGGTTGGGGTTTTCGGTGGTTTTGTATTGTTCTCTGCCTCGTTAAGCTGTACTCCTAAAATTAAACTCCATGCTTGAAGCTCCTTCCTTGTCGAAACTCCGAGAGAAGCTTGATTGGCCACATGGCCAGACCTATTATAGTGGATTTCATCACTCACACCGGCTGCATCTGACCTCGAGTGCATTTAATTCAGCAGGTTTGGACTTTGGAGGGGGGAATTGTACTTCACCAGACTTTCGATTTTGCTGAAGCCTGATGCTCATAAACCTATGGAGGCATATGCATATGACAGATCATTGCAGCCTAGTTGGTCTTGAGATCGGTTTTTGATAGGGAATTGCATGGAAAATTTGCTGGTTTATAAAAAGCATGGTTTATCAGATTGTTTGTCCAACGTTGTAAAATGAAAATTATTGTTGTCCAAGTTCTTCCATGTTGTGTGAAGGCGTATTACCATACATTGCGAGTCTTTGTTGGACTCCACTGATCATCTGTGACAGATGTCATTGAAAATTGATAGGTCATTACTTAACTGCTTATTCAAGAGGTCTAACAGAATACTGTATCCTTTTGTAACATCTTTATTATATTGTTTGGTGTTTTCTCCTCCTCTTTTTTCTATACTCATCTAATTTTGCAATGTATTCTCATAGTCATCTACTATGATGTTGGTTGCAGCAAGTTGGATAGGTTAAACAAATTAAATTTCTTCTGACCGTACATCTCGAGAATATGAAATCTGACACTCAGGTTTTTCTTGGCTTTCAGATAAGCATTCAATTTGTGGTTAACAACACTTCCATTCGATCATCATCGTTGGACAAGTTTAAGGTATTCTGTTCTCCATGTAAGTTTGCTATCTATCAACTGTACTGTTTGGTACTCTCTTCAATGGGGTTCTGCTTATTGCTGTATTGTTTGCTTTTGTTGCGGGAGAATAGCCCGGTATTACCGTATAAAGAAACATTGCTCGTTCCACTTGCAGCTGAATGGGCTGGGTAGACGTGCTGGTGAAGAAGAAAGATTATTGACAAGCAAAGGTATTATTATTGGACTGCTATCTACTGCTTGAATATGATCACTGTTTAAAATCGTATATGAAAAACAAAAGTCATTTCAAATTTTCAATAGTCATAAAAAGTATGTCAGGCCAAAGTTATAACCTGCATTTTGGTAAACTCTAATTGGTTAGAGCTAGTATTAACTATTAGCAAGTGAGTGTTATTAGTTGTTACCGTACACGTAAAGTGAATACATCCACCTTGGTCAAAGACAAAAGAGAAAGCTGTTGCTTCCACATAGTTTTCAAGTTTTTCATCCTCGTCATGAAAATTGCTCGTGACCCATTTCCATACATATAAGAAGGCTATTGACAGTTTAGCACCCATGATGACATGATTATTGACTAAATTACAGGTAAAAATTAGGTTTTTTTTAGCTTGGTAATCTATGCTATAACAAAAAGAAAATGCAGAGCTAAGAAATGGCTACATGATACTCTTGTCTTTTTTGTTCGAGTGAATTAAAAACTGTTACATCAATTTTAACCAGGGCAATGTTTCATTGTTGAATCTAACAAGTGAAGGTCAAAACAGCCACTTCACATGTTTTATTTATCAGCACTTCATCTAGATGCATCATATCCCTGATGTTTGCATTTATTCTACTCCATTTGCAGCTGCTGCTGCCAGAACTGCCTTGATACCCAAGCTTCTTGCTACATTGTTTGTAAAGTTCACTGGACATTCCTTAGAGTAGTCTCAGCCCATTCCAACTGAAACACCCTCATCATCTTTCGTGGGCAATAAAAAAGCTGTTATTCAAAGTCGTATTAGTAGCTGGGGTAGCAGCTGTATGGCAGTATTACTTGAGATAGCCTGCAATCAAATGCCAATTCTATACAACTCTGATGGCTGTGGGTACATCATTTACTTAAGTAGATGGTTAGAGTATTGAGACTCCTTTTTGCGACAATGATTTGGAGTTCAGAAACTAACAATGCAAGTCTTCAAAATTGAGGAAAGGTAGTGATTCGATCAAGCCATCCTTAATTCATATTGATAATGAACAAATAGCTATCAGTAAATATTATAGAAGATCATATGCTGATAATTAAATCTTGGAATGCAGATTGCATCAAGTTGAATTAGCTAAAGAATCAAAGACTCAAGAATGAAGAAGTGCTGAAGAGAGAGAGAGAGAGAGAGAGAGTGTGTGTATAGCATGCTCCGGAAATCAGCAGGATGGAAGATCATGAGGAGGTGGTAGCAGACTCTGTGACGGCAAGGGACCATTCTGGACAATGAAAGCTGTGGCAAGTCCCCATGTAGTGTGCTCTTCAAGATGGCAGTGTATAAACCAAGCACCAGGGTTATCTGCTTTGAACCTGATTGCAGCCCATCCACCGCTGGGGACAGCCACCGTGTTTCTTTCAACAGGGTCCACTAGATTGTACTGTGCCGGGTGCTTGTTGACATCAAAGTTGCCAAAGCCGTGCCCCACCACAAAGAAGTTGTGGCCGTGGAGATGGATTGGGTGGTTCTCCATGTGGAGAAAATTGGTGTTCTGAAACACCATTTCTAGGTTGGTTCCGTGGGGAACTGAGAGGATCTTGGATCCGAATTCAGTGTTCATGTTCTGTGTGAAGGGGTCTACTCCTGAGAAGTTGAACTCTGATGGTGGCTTTTCAGCAAAATCAGTTGTGTAGCCTGGTTTGTTGAGGTCGTGGTAGTAGGCCTGCAGGATGGCCTTGGTGGGTCTGATGAAGGACTGGTTATTCATGGAGGCGAAGAATCTCTTCCCGTTGTATCCGGTGCATGTCTTGTTTGGTGGACAGTCTTGGAGCTGCAGACCTATTGTTGTAAACACTCTCTTGTCGAATGTCTGAGGAACATTACATGGGTACTTCGAGGAGGCAAGACTTCTTAAATTGGTGGAGAATTTCATTGCAAATTCGGTGTCCAGTATGTCTGGAAGGTTGTGGAGTTTTGGGTTGGTTGGGAGGGTGAATGAAGGCTGGTTGATCATTTCAGTCTTTCTAGTAGTGTATCGCAGGAAGCCAATAGCTGTGGAGTTGTCGAATGGGAAAATCGGGGCAGTGACATATGGGGTTAGAGACATGGCAAACATGTTGGTTGAGTCAGGGACTTGATCAGCAGTGAGGAGCACCGATGTTGTCTGGCCTGGAGCGATCATGATGGCACTCGTCTTGAACGGTTTTGTGTAGGCAGCATCAACTTCTACCACAGTCAGAGTGTGGTTTGCCACGGCGAAGAACATCTCATTGTTGAGTGCTGCGTTCATGATCCTGAGCAAATATGTTTTTCCACGGCTCACGGATGTAACAAAAGTATCTTTGGCAGAGCAGGCGTAAAGGGGGCCAGGCATGCCGTTGATAGTGTAAGCATCGGATACATTAGGACCTCCACCGTTTAACATCATCTGCTCCTCAACTGCATCCACGTCTCCATTCCACCACTCCCCGAAAATCATAGGGATGTCAGCATGGACGGTAGGCTTAAATGGGTAAGGCATGCGAGGATAGATGATGAGAGCACCATTGACTGATGCGCGTTGCCAGAAAATATGAGAGTGCCACCAAAGAGTACCTCTTTGATCAGTAACCTGGAATTTGTAGGTATAAGTCTGACCGCCTCGGATGGGGCACTGAGTAATGTAGGCTGGACCATCAGCCCACCCAGTCCGCAGCTGCTTGATTCCATGCCAGTGGAGAGTTGTGTTGCTGGAAATACTATTTGTGACCTTGATTTCCACATTGTCACCTTCATGAACTGCAATGGTTGGCCCTGGATACTGTCCATTTACCGTCAGCAGCTGCTTGGTGTGGCATAGACGTGTTACGCTCTTCCATTCAACCTGCAACAAAAAATCAAGCACATATTAACATCGTCTCAAGAGGCCTCTTAACTTGTGTCCTTGTACACATAATTTCACCAGAGTAGACGCTAATTAAAGGAGAGGAGGAAAATACTTGCATTGAACTTGAATTTCCTAGTAGCAGCAAATGAGGTTGATATCCATGATAGCACACACAATGCAGCCACAAGAACTCTCAGAAAACCACTAGCCATTCTCACCATTGTTACACTAGCTACTAAAGAAGCTCAAGATCACAAGTTTGGTTTACTTTGTTTGGATTGAAAAGAGCCTTGATCTGCAAGTCTCCAGGATGCAATAAGTTCTTGTTATGGCTTGTGGAGATGGGATGAGAAACCTCAGCTATGTGTTACCTTATTTATAGTAGTATAGTAAGAAGCAGCAGCAGACTTCAATCAAATGTGTGAGATAATACGGCGGCGTATTGGTAGGTGAAAGAAGAGGACGGACAACATTGTTGAAACCAGACAAGTGAAGATTGGATAATTTAGGTGGTCAGAGTGAGAGTGATATGATAATATGAAGGCTGCCACCACCACCACCAACCAAGCGAACTCATTTCTGACTGGAGATAATGAAAAGGTATAGTACTCTTTTTTTGGTTTTATGTCTGATTTTTTCATGTAACAACCACTTTGGACTTGATGTCATATTATATGCCAGCTTCTTTGAACGCTTGTGTGATGTGGGTCAGTGGGTTGACTCAGGGCTCAGGCAGCAGTCAAGCCTGGACTTATAGCACGTGTACTTTTGCAAGTTTTTTTAGGATTCATATTAAATTATTAATCATCTGGTTTAATTGAAAACAAAATGGTGATGATTATCTATAAGTTTACATGGATTTTTTTTGTTTCTAATTATGTATAGGACATTTAAAATATCATTAGTTTTAAATTTTCTTACTCTCGGCATACCACCGAATTTACTCTCTCATGGTATGAAATCAAAATGATGGGTTTATTATTAAACAATTTAAATAAATATGATCAGTGTGAACAATTAAAGAAATATCTCACATCGTCTAACTAATGGAGAAATGTTAACTTATAAATAATTGTAGAAGTAGAACAATGACTTGCACACTTAAGTTTTTGTTTGTGAGTCACAATGAGACCATATTTATTTATCTTCTTTTTTAAATCAATCAATCAATCACATTGATTCATTTTCATATAAAGTGAAATTTTTATCTTAACCGAACTTCAACAACAATAACAGAACTAAAAAAAAGCCATATCTCGGTACTGATCTTTTGCAAATTCTACTTAAATATTAAACAAAACTCTAATTTTTGGTGTGTGCAAATTCAAAGCTACCACTCACAGTCATTAGTCATATCGACAATATTTATATAACTAAAACTCATTACGGCTGCTGCTACCTGATGGCTACTGCCTACTGCTTGGTCCTCAACAACCATAAAACTAGTCGCACTCATTTTTCAGAAACCACACAGAAAAATACATTCACTTTTACTCTTCACTTCATAATTTGCGCGAGGAGCTCAGTTTGGAAAAATACATTCACTTTTGAAAGGAGCTCCTCGCTCAAGTGTTGAACACAAAGAATGATGTGAAATTGGGCCCAAACTGAGTCCTAACTGATCGCCTTCAGTGTGTGGAAAAAGTCAGCATTGGTTGTTGACCAAGGAAACAACAAATTTGCAAGTTTGAAAGCAAATATGCTTGTGAGAAGAATGAGGAGGAGCCTAATGTAAATTATAAGATTACCAGCAGTGGGGCTCATCCAGCTCAAGCTCCATATCCTGCTTCTTTATAGATTATCTTACCCCCAGACACAAAAAGGGTTGTGGAATCAGAGAAAGGAACAACAGCTTGGGCTGGAGCTGTTATCAACATGGGTTATAGTTACAACAGATCTAAATGGCTGAACATATCTCTATAATCATATTGATACAGAGGTATTTGTTACAGCTCATATTATGATGTTGGCCTGTAAAACCACTGACCTGTTTATATATTTTAAAGCAATTCTTCAGTTCCTGTTAACTTAGCAAACTCTGTTTCATCAATGGCACCTTTTTTCAGTTTCTTAAGAAGTCTATAGTCCCTTGTCAGTTCGTCATCATCATAGGTTGACTGAGCAGCCCTTCTTTGTTTTGCTGTTTTCTTCCTCATTGCAGCAACTGCAGAACTTGAGCTGTCCTTGCGCTTGTTGGGTTTAGGCTCTTGCTTATCAGCTGCAGCTTTTTTTGCTTCCACATTCTTTTTCCTTTGTTTCTCACGAGATTTGTCCCTTCAGTTGTTAACTTTATCAGTTATTACGCGTAAAATGAAATTACTCAAAGAACTTCTCCAAAATCTATGCCAATACAATAGAAAAGTAGAGAATGATGTTTTGTCCTGAAACTTGCTTCTGAATGCAGTAGCAATGATCTTCGTTTGCAATGGGTGTAATGTCATCCTTATGCAAATATAAGTTTCACTTGACGAAATTTTATTGAATTTAAGCTAATCGAATAGAGAAAGAAAAATGCTTACTTAAATTTTATTTCATTGAGCTTGAGACCTTCCACAGGGATAAAACCCTCCGTGGAGAGTGAATTATGCTTTACTTCGGGTATTGCAGGAATCTGCAACAAGCCATATCCCATGGCCAATTTCCCAACTTCAAGCTCTTTCCACCTGCAGGTAATAACAACTAGAGCACTCACCAAAATGCTCAAGTTCAGTGATTGCTCATAGCGAATAGCTTATGGTTTCATTATCTAACCTGAATATGTATGAGCAGTGGTGCTCTTTATACGCACGAAAATAGGAGACAAATGCCCTAAGTCCCTTTTCCATGACATCCCGATCTTTTTTAGCAGCTAACCGTATCTAAATAGCAACGATTTTCCATGTTAGTCATTTATTCATTATCTAATAAGAAGAATGTCCAATGTGGCAACAGTCTCCAACCCAAAGGGTGGCCTTCTCTTGGGCATTTTCTTAATATGTATTGAACTTATATGAATTACTAAATGGAATCATACAATCCACCCATCCTTCAATTTAGACAGAACAACCACAGCAACTGTACCGGAGATGGGAAAAGAGGGACGAAAAACTGACCTCAGGAGTAATATCATATGCATCATCAGAGCATTTCTTTTGTTGAAGTGGTATTCGTCTTATACGCAGAAATTCAACGTAGGCTTCCTCCTGTTTGCGGATAAATAAAGATCAATAACCGACCCTTAAAACAACAGAAACTGAAAGTGTATACCAAGAATTTTGCATTGATGTCCCAGTACCTTTGGGAGCAAATAGAAGATGGCACTTCCCTGTTTACCCATACGAGCGGTTCGGCCGACACGATGTATGAAGTCATTTGGATTTTGAGGTGGATCATACTGCACACAAAAAACCAGCCTAAAACTTCGCAGGTGTCTCATGAGATACGTCAAAAAAGTTGCTTACGATCCATTCATAATAAATAAGAAATCACTGACATATCTCAGCTGATTAAGATGTCTATATTAAAAAGATATCTTCATTGTAAAACATAGCAACTAAAAGAACCAATAGTTTTCATTCACTAAGCAACATATATGAGGTATAAACAGGGAAATAACAAGGTTACCTGCACTATGCAATCAACACCAGGAATATCAAGTCCTCTTGCTGCAACATCGGTGCAGAGCAGAACGCCACTCGATAAAGAAGTAAATGACTCTAGAGCCTTTGCTCTTTGCATCTGCAGTGAAAACAGTAAAGATGTTACAGGTTATGCATGCTCAGTTATGATGATCTATGAAGAACAACTAAAAACGACAATGCATGTATCCAATAAAATCAATTACACACCTGCTTCATCTTTCCATGAAGTGAAATCAGAGGGATCCCTTTGAGAACCGATATACTTGGAAGAACAAGTCCCCAATAGTCAACAGAGGCACACGTCATGAAGTAGCTGAAAAAATGACAAATCCATACAAAATATAAGCCAGTGGGTATTTTGTGGACTCAAAACAGTACACTTGCAGAAATTTGCTGATGGTTAACTTACACAATGAGTTTCTGAGATTTATTCTTAATAATGAGGTCAACTAGCTGTGAAGGCTTTTTACACGCTTCACACTCCACGTACTACAAAGACAGTCATCAGAAAGGTAAGCAAATATGTAAAGAACACAACACATTGAATCCGAAAACCCACAAGGATGGAATCAAGTATAAAGATCAGACCTCAATGTTGAGACTTGACGGTGTTTTTGAAGACAATGCTTGTTGCGACGATGGATCATTCGAAGGTTTTGCTTCAGCCTTGACTTCTACCCTGACAGGATTTCTCAAACCAGCTTTGGACAATTCCTCAACAGCTTCAGTTTGCGTAGCTGAAAAAAGTCCAGTTCTTCTGAGTTTAGGCAAGCGAGATATAATGGAAGTGATCTGCTTCTGAAACCCCATATCCAACAACCTATCAGCTTCGTCCAAGATCAAAACCTCAAAGTTTTTAAAATCAAAGTTATCAACTCTATCCATTATATCGAAAAGCCTCCCAGGTGTTCCAATCAAAATATTAGCACCTTCCTCCTCAACCTTCTGTATATCAGATTTAACTTCTCCTCCTCCCACAAGAAGCACTGACTTGGTGTTACCTAAAGTTGCTACGAATGGCTGTGCCACATTATAAATTTGCGTTGACAGCTCTCTAGTTGGCGATATAATAATTCCCATCACCTGATCATAACACAATCAATCAATATGAGTTCTCTAGTGGTCTAGCAGTCATGGTCAAATGATCATTTCAAACCCTAGATGCATTTTATGGAATTTAAAAAAGAAAAGAAAAAAGCACAGCCCTAAAACTTGCAGCCCTGAAACAGTTGAGCGTATTCAACGAACCTGCAGAGGCTTGGCAGGAGAAGAGTTCCTTCGTAGAATCTCGACCATGGGGATGACGAAAGCAAGGGTTTTACCAGAGCCGGTAGCGGCATCGACAGCGACATCCTTGTAGCCGCAAAGCAAGGGTATTGTGGCGGCCTGAACGGGCGTACAGAAGTCGAATCCGCCTTGGGTTAGAGCGGCGAGGACCGGCTCGGATAAGGGCGGGCTGAGTTCGGAGAAGCGCGTCCTGGTCAACGCCCTGTTAGGAAAGTCTGCTGCATCAGCCGCCATGTCCGTTAGGTTTGCAAGCTGATTCCAATGAAGATGCAAGTCCCTCTCTTGCTTCACGAAATAACCAACAATTTACATCCAGAAACAGATGAGTAATGTAATGACCAAAAATCAATTAAAATTGGACCTTAACAAAGTGTACTGCAACAACATCAAGTTAATTTAGATTCAAAATAACACATCTATAAAACTAGCCTTCACAAGATAACATAACTATCTGAAATTAAGCAATGAAATCAAACTACCAGAAACGAGAAGCTGGAGATTCATCGGCTTATCATTCTTATCCCTACTCCCCAGCTCTCCTCTAATTGAGGTCGCCAAAAAGAAGACCCACCAGACTCAATTCTAGCTTACAATCCCACTCCGCCAGGAACATCCAAACACCCACAACCTCATCCATGATCGAACTGTAGCTCAGTAGCAACAACCCACAAACTTCCAGCCCCAAGATACATTTCACACCTTTTCCATCAAACTTCTATACATTCAACTTCGAAACCAACTATATCAGAACCAATCTAACAAACGAAACACGGATCAAACATTCATTTTGGCAATAGGATGAATACATGCGTAAAGAAGATTTTCGCACTGTTTAAGCCAGGCTCCAGCTATAATCGAAACCGTCGTTGTTCCATCTCAATCCACGACATCCTGAGATTTCGAAAACCTGCACCGGCCATATTCACATCCTCGAAGACACTGACATCCCTCACTTCCTCCAGCAAAACAAATCGAACATCAAAGTTCTGAACTTTTAACACCAATACTTTTACAGATAAGGCAACTGACAGCACTTCAAGCAATCAATGCAGCTTTACACTGATCAAACAATTGAACGAATTCACAAACAGAAAATCACCTTTAGATCATCCTATTCAGCTAGGAAAGAAGGTGCTGATTTCAATCAACAATTCCATATGGGCAACACAAATCAAAAAGCCCCAAAATTACAAATGAATCAACAGTCATCGGGTTTACAAAAAGTTGGAAAAACGAGTAGAATATAATTCGACGTTCCTAACATCGATCAAAGTTGAGAACGAACCTGGAAGACGGCGGATGAGGGAGTGAGGTGGGAGAATGAGGACTGAACAGCATCCGAGTCTGAAGAAAGTGCAGACTGGACCAATTTTCTCTGAAGCTCGAAGGGAGTGGCGGCGGAGGCTTCCAGATCGCCGGAATATGCTTGGCGCTCCAAAAAAGACGGGAGGATTTATGTGATCCAGCAAACCCTAGTTGCTATGCAATTTTCTTTTCCCTTTTTTGATGGTGTTATTATCCATGCAATTGAACGCAGCGTTTTACATGGAAAATCAAAAAAATTGAAGGAAAAGGTAATAAAAAAAGCCGGCACTAATACTATTTGAAGTCAAAACTACCATAATGAGAAGATAATCAACAAATATATTAAAATTAACGGTTAAAGTATGGCGACTGATGCAGCAGACTTTCTGAACAGGGCGTTGACCAGGACGCTCTTCTCCGAACTCAGCCCGTCGTTATCCGAGCCGGTCCTCGCCGCTCGAACCCAAAGCGGATTCGACTTCTGTACGCTCGTTCAGGCCGCCACAATCCCCTTTAAAAGGGGTGTCTCGTTTGAGCGCTCCTCTATAGGGGAGCGCTCGGTTGAAAACTCTTACAAATTTAAGAACTTGAAAATCTAAATTTCATCATTAGATCATGATGCATCTTTGCATCTGCATATGACACATGTCCAAAAAAACAAAGTAAAAAATGTGGCTTTGACTTTGCATTAAATACATCTTGGAAAATACACATGGGACACCTATCACCACCTAAATGACTTGATGATGAATTTTGGAAGGTGAATATTGTGGTCTCAATTTCTCAAAAAAAATAAGAAATTCTCATTTGAGTGCTCTTTATATATATGTTGTTCATGTACAAACAGCTAGGGGAGCGCTCGGTTGAGGCAGGCAAATAAGAATGAGGCAGTGAGGCACGATCTGAGTCGTTGATCGGACGCACGTGGCGAAGCCACGCGGCACAACCGTCATTTGCGTTCACAGTACTTTATGTGTTTTTACTATTTGGACACGTGGCGCGCCTCAAATGCACATGGGGTTAGATGGACGATCGAGATCGTGTCTCACTGCATCATTCTTATTTTGCCCGCCTCATTTGAGCGTAACTCCAAACATCTAAGTATATACAAATTACAAACTAATTAGGGTGATTGACCTCTTTTAAAAAGAAAAAAAAATTAGGGTGATTGATTATCTTAAATTGATGGCTGAAATATTAACGGAAGTTAGACTCCCGTTTAAATTTAAACGGAAAGAAGGGCATAAATGGCATATATAAAAAACAAAATAGAAACCAAAGACAGTTTCACTCAGTCGTGTTTGTTGTAGGATTAATAACTAATCCTCCCAGGATCACAATATAGTGGCACACAATTCTCACTAATTTTGGTGGACTGTAAAGGAAGATAACAACTGATTAATTGTACTCAACGAAACACACTCGTACAAATAAGCTAGGAAATAACAAACTTAGCCAGTACTGGTTTCCTGACTAAATGTGAATTTAATCGCACAAAGATCAGGCTAGCAGTATAGACTAAATAAGCAAAGCTTTGTAGAGAGAAGATGGAGGATTGTGAGATGATTGTGGATTATGAAAATGAGAGGTGAAGCCCTCCTTTTATAGCCATGGAGGAGGAGGATGGAGGGTGGAGATGTATGGCATGTGGTTTGCCATGGAGGGTGTAGATGGGAGGAGATGGATGTGGAGGGGAGGAGCTCCACTTGTCACAACCTTGTGGCTCCTCTCATGGAGGTGGTAGCCGCCGGTTCTAGGTGGTGGAAGAGGAGGAGTTGTGGTTTTTGCAACCTCCCAAGCAAGTCACATGGATTATATATTCAACACTCCTCCTTAATCCATGATCTTGCTACTCCAAGCATATGTCGAAATAACTCAAACTTATCAATTGAGAGACCCTTGGTAAAGATGTCTGCAACTTGTTCATCAGTCTTGCAGAACTCTAACTCAATCTCACTATCTTTGACCAACTCTCGAATGTAGTGATACCTGATCCCAATATGCTTGCTCCTGCCATGAAATACTGGGTTCTTGGCTAATGCAATAGCCGACTTGTTGTCACACATAATCCTCGTGGGGCCCTCTTGCTTATGTTTCAGGTCTTCCAGTATCCGTCGAAGCCAGACTGCTTGATAAGCTGCGGTAGTTACTGCGATGTACTCCGCTTCAGCTGTAGAAAGAGCAACAACCTGTTGCTTCTTTGACGACCATGAAACCACTCCATCTCCTAGATAGAAAGCATAACCTGATGTACTCTTCCGGGTTTCCACATCACCGGCCCAATCACTGTCTGTATATCCTGTCAGACAAAATTCTTCTGTGTGAGAATACATAATCCCATAATCAATAGTACCACTGATATATCGGAGTATACGCTTCGCTGCTAGCAAGTGTGACTGCTGCGGTTTCTCCATGAACCGACTAATAAGTCCAACTCCGTACACTATATCTGGCCTAGTTGAAGTCAAGTATCGTAGACTTCCAACTATACTCTTGAAGTATGTGGGATTCACAAGCTCTCCAGTACCTTCTTTCATCATCTCCATCCTCTCTGCAACTGGTGTTTTGACCGCCTTCATTCCCTCGAACTTAAACCTCTTCAAAATATCCTTGGCGTACTTCTTCTGTGAAATAAAGATTCCACTGTCCGCCTGCTCAACCTCGATGCCTAAAAAGTAAGACATCAGTCCCATGTCAGTCATCTCAAACTGACGAGTCATCGCTTCTTTGAACTCGATGAACATCTCCTCCGAACTTCCTGTGAATATTAAGTCATCCACATACAAGCATACTATCAGCATCTGTCCTTTAGCACTCATCTTGATGTAGAGTGTGTGCTCGTAAGGACACTTCTGAAATTCGTTCTCTAGCATATACATATCAATCCTCGCGTACCATGCTCGTGGGGCCTGCTTCAGTCCGTATAATGCTTTCTTCAGCTTGTACACATTGTTCTCCTTCCTTCTCTGCACATAGCCTGGTGGCTGATCAACATACACCTCCTCTTCCAGAACTCCGTTCAAGAATGCTGACTTCACGTCCATCTGGTGTATCTTCCACCTGTTTTGTGCTGCAAGTGCTATAATCATTCGAATGGTATCCATTCTAGCAACTGGTGCAAATACCTCGAAGTAATCGATACCAGGCTTCTGCCTGTATCCCTTCACCACTAGCCTTGCCTTCAACCGGTCCACCTGACCGTCGGGTCTGCACTTTGTCTTGTACACCCATTTCACTCCAATCGACTTCTTACCAACTGGTAAAGTCGTCAGCTCCCAAGTATCATTCTTCTCAATGGAAGCTATCTCTGCATCCATAGCTTGAATCCACCCTTTGTCTTTTGCTGCTTCCTCGAACGTTACAGGATCACAATCTGCAAATAGACAAAAGTTCATCATGGTTTCATCAGGTGTGTCTGGCTCATCATCTCGGTAGACCACATAGTCATGATATCGAACTGGTGGTCTTCTCTGTCGTGGTGGTAAACTGCTAGACTTTGACTCAGTTGATTTCTCAGGTGAATTAACAACTGGCGCACGCCTATCTTCTGTAGGCTCCTCCTCAATATCGACACGAGGTTCTCTAGTATCCGTTTGAGACCAATCTCAGGTCTCATCTTCGGCAAACTGTACATCTCGGCTGATAATCAACTCTCCCGTGTCAGGATCATAACACTTATAACCCTTCGTATCAGCACTGTACCCGATGAAGATGCATCGCCTACTCTTGTCGTCCAGCTTCCTCCGTCGCTGATCTGGTATATGGGGATATGCAATACACCCAAATACTCGTAGACAAGATACATCTGGCTTCACACCACTCCAAGCTTCATCTGGAGTCTTTCCTTGAACCGCCTTCGTGGGACATCGGTTCAGTAAGAACACTGCACAAGATACCGCTTCTGCCCAATAAGGCTTCGGTAGCTCCTTGGCCTTTAACATGCTACTGGCCATCTCAAAGATTGTGCGATTCTTCCTCTCAGCAATGCCGTTCTGCTGAGGTGTGTAGCTTGCAGTCAACTGCCGTCTGATTCCTTCGGCTCTGCAATAGCTTGAGAATTCATTTGAAGTAAATTCTCCTCCTCTATCTGATCTCAGCGTCTTCAAGGTGTAACCACTTTGTTTTTCAACAAAGGTCTTGAATTCATTGAACGTCCGAAAAGCCTCCGACTTTTCTCTCAAGAAATAGACCCAAGTCTTTCTTGAAAAATCATCAACAAGTGCCATCATGTATCGCTTTCCGCCAAGAGATTCGACCTCCACTGGACCACATAGATCCGTGTGAACCAGCTCCAATGGTTGGTTCGCTCGTCTCGCCTTTCCTACTGGAAACGGCTCTCTGTGCTGCTTCCCTCGCAAGCACGCCTCACATGGTTGACTAGGAATCTGAATCGCCGGTAGTCCTGTCACCATTTTCTTTGTCGCCAATAATTTCAGTCCGTTGAAATTTAAATGGCCAAATCTGAGATGCCACAGCCAACTGCTGTCTCTCACCATCGTCTGGAAATTCACTTCAACTCCCTTCTTAAGGATCCACGGGAACATCCGATTTTTCGTCATCGGTACCTTTGCAACGATCCTCCGATCTTTGCCTTCAATTGTGCAAAGTCCATTTCGTATAGAAATGGAATAACCTCTCTCCGATAGTTGCCCCAAGCTCAGTAAATTCCAACATAGTCCGGGTACATAAAACACATTAGCAATAGTTACGTATGTACCGTCATTTGTCTGAATTTGGATGTCGCCTTTGACCATGACTTGGATTTGCGACTTGTTTCCAAAACTGACTTCAGCACGAGCGGATTCGTCTAAGCGAGAGAATAACTCCTTTCTCCCGCTCATATGGTTGCTGCATCCGGAGTCAAGATACCACACGTCTGTGTAGCCTTCACAGGTCTCCTTCGTCTTGCACGCTAGAACCATGTTTCCATGCGCCTCGGAAGCATAAGCTTGCTCCACTCGCTCATTTGCTCGGCATTCGGACTTGTACTGTCCGAACTTCTGACATTTGTAACACTGGACTCCGGACTTGTCACGTCCTCCAGTATGATTTCCTCGAGCTTGCTGAATATTGCTGCTACTGGCTTGGTCTCGTCCATCGTTATAATTTCGGCCTCCTCCTCGGCCTTGTCCACGTCCTCGACCTCCACGGTAACCTCCACGAGTTCGTACTTCGACTCGGCTTTGCAAAGCCTGCTCCTGACTAGAGCCGTTTGCCTTCTGGTTTATCCGTTGCTCGTGTGAACCCAGCGAACTCATGAGTCGATCAATCGACATCTTTGATGTGTCGTTTCCTTCTTCAATAGCTGCTACGACATGTTCAAATTTAACGGGTAACGAGCGTAATACCTTTTCGACGACTCGTTGTTCCTCCAGCGCTTCCCCGTTAACTCTCAAATTGTTAACGACCGCTTGAACCCGTTCACAGTATGTCGACACGCTTTCCGAGTTAGTCATTCGTAGTGACTCGAAATCTCCTCTCAGTGTCTGTAGACGCATCCGCATGACTCTTTCATCGCCTTTGTAAGCGTTCTCTAGAATGGTCCATGCCTTGTGGGATGTCTTCGCTTCTGATATTTTTTCAAATATCGGTTCCTCCATAGCTTGAAAGATCGCAAATAATGCTTTCTGATCTTTCTTACGAGTGTCCGCCAATAAATCTCTATCTTCTTTTTTAAGCTTGTCAAAAGCCTCTCCGACTACTTCGGTGTAGCCCGTCTCGACCAAACTCCATAAATCTTGGGACCGGAAAAATGCCTTCAATTGGATAGACCAATTTTTGAAATTCCGCCCGTTGAATTTCGGTATCTGAAGTGGAATTGTGTTCGACATATTGAACCACAATACTAAAATATCGCTCCTGATATTTTGTACGCAACACTCGCTCTGAGGCCAATTGTAGGATTAATAACTAATCCTCCCAGGATCACAATATAGTGGCACACAATTCTCACTAATTTTGGTGGACTGTAAAGGAAGATAACAACTGATTAATTGTACTCAACGAAACACACTCGTACAAATAAGCTAGGAAATAACAAACTTAGCCAGTACTAGTTTCCTGACTAAATGTGAATTTAATCGCACAAAGATCAGGCTAGCAGTATAGACTAAATAAGCAAAGCTTTGTAGAGAGAAGATGGAGGATTGTGAGATGATTGTGGATTATGAAAATGAGAGGTGAAGCCCTCCTTTTATAGCTATGGAGGAGGAGGATGGAGGGTGGAGATGTATGGCATGTGGTTTGCCATGGAGGGTGGAGATGGGAGGAGATGGATGTGGAGGGGAGGAGCTCCACTTGTCACAACCTTGTGGCTCCTCTCATGGAGGTGGTAGCCGCCGGTTCTAGGTGGTGGAAGAGGAGGAGTTGTGGTTTTTGCAACCTCCCAAGCAAGTCACATGGATTATATATTCAACATTTGTCGAAACCCTAGAAGAAGAGAGTCGAACGACGACGAAGCTCAGCAACGACGGTGGTAGAGGAGACCGAAGAAGCCGTGTCTGCCGCGTTGGACGCGTTAGGATATTTTGATGTTGATAGAGCGGAAGCGAGTGGCTGAGAATGAGGAGTGGAGGATACCGATGCGGGGCCAGCTTCAGTGGATGTTTTCAAAGGACGGATATTTAATTGTTCGATCGTCAGTGCCTAAGATCATTCATTTATGTCTAAGATAATATAATCATTGTAAAGGCAGACAATTGGAGCTCCGAGAGACTACTATGGAGACTGTTTGACGGAATTTTGTCACTGATCAGCTCAAGTGTCGAACACAAAGAATGGTGTGAAATCGCCCAACCTGAGTCCTGATCTCGCCTTTAGCGTGTGGAAACTGGAAAGTCAGCATTGGTTGTTGAGGAAAGAAATAACAAAATGCAAGTTGAAATCAAATTTAACTGGACGAGGAAGGAACTTATAAGATTACTCATGCCAGCTAATCTAGCTCAAGCTCCATATCCGGGTTGTTTATAGAGAATCTTACCCCAGACACAAAAAGGGTAATTCTCCGGAGCAGCAGCTTGAACACAGGAGTAACAAGTACTCTCCTATCCCAAACAACCATGTGTTAAGCTTCTATTTGGGGTAATGCACTAAAAATTTGAATAAGCTTCTCACAAGATTTATGTTCAAATGTCTTTAGGATAAAGTTTTATGCTTACCTGCATGTTTGGTTGTGCATCATTACTTATAAATGATGAAACCTGAAACAGTGTGCTCGAAAAATTTCTATTAGTAAAATTCAAAATCTCCAAAAATTTGGTATGAGAATCTCTAGGAGTAACAAAAAGCTTAGCTAATATTGAATATATGTATGTATTGCTTACTAGTCATGGATCAGAATAGGGCGCCAAAACTCGTCACTTGTCATGAACTAAAAATCACTTTGATGTAAACTTTTTCTGCAGGGTTCCTGAAGGCGCCCACTAAGCTGCTCGTGGCCTCAGCCTCAGGTATCTTGAAGCGCTGGATGCTTGTTGTGACCTTCTAGTTGTGCGTCGTTTATCTACATAACTATCATTATCACTGTCCACAGGATCACCTGCGCGACTCATTGTGCTAATGCGTTGAGGAACCAGTACATTGAAGTAATAGCTAATCATTTCCTTCCGGGTCTTGCGAACCTTTTGTGGATTTCCAGCCTTCAGAAAGTCCTTATCTGGGACAGAGCTCTTCTCAACAATGGTTTTGAAAACTTTCCTCGTCAACAAATTCCACGAATCGGCTACATCTTCGCCCATCTCATCAAACTTCCAAGCTTCAAAAGCAGCACCCAGTTCGAGCCTAAGCTGAGCCCTTCGCTCACTCACGTGAAGCTTCACACATGCATCCGATCCAGGATTATCCCTGCAGCTGCAGTTATCAGGTCTTCCTCGGCCGATAACAGGTTCTTTGTCTGCAATCTGCTCAATGCCATCCAAAGGCCAAACTTTCGTCCCCAGCCACTTTGACTCCTTTGTAACTTCCCTGTAAGACTGCAAATCTAATACCCCGGTATCATCGGGCACTTCAACCTGAAAAATACCGATCGAACAAGGAATCGGAAACCTATTGATCTTGCTCAAGTATTTCGGCAATGTCAGATCTTCATGCTCTGGCTGTTGTTCAGTAGACTTGCTTGAATCAGGTTCTTGCTGATGTTCAGTAGAATTGCTCAAATCAGGATCTTGATGTTTAAGAGATTTGGACTTGGTGGAAGCAGACGTATCAGGTGTGATTGACTTTCGTTTTTTTGGACCCATTGTGACCGATTGCCTCAACCTGAAAATTGAAATAGTCGGAATATGAAACGAAGATGATAAGCAAGATCAGAGTTCGAAAAAGGCAGTTGCGATCATATATACCGAAAATCAATATATGGTTAACCCTAATTCAGCATAATGCAAGAACACAATCGCGATGCTCGAGACAAGTAAAAACCCTAACAAGAATGTAAACCACGCATTCAACTTAAACCTCGTTACGATCGCAAGCATCAAAATCAAAAAAATAAACCAAAATTAATCAGCAACCAAGTTCAAGAGGAGTGAGGTTCAGACAAAAAGCCATACCTTAAAACACACGACGGTGACGAATTTGCTGTTGGTGGTTGCAGAGAGTTGTGCGTCGTCTTTGAAAATGGCGGTTCGAATTCGTATCTTCTATTAATATTTACTATTAAACAAAGAATTCGGGTATAAATACTGATTTTTCAACACGACCGTTAGATTGGTTATCATTAATTACTAATTTTAAACCAACTCTTGTTATTCACAATGATTGTGAGCACCGATGCAGAGCTAGAAACGGAAGTTAATAATGAAATGAAAGACGGGCATGATAATTACAGTTTGGGCAACTGAGATTGTTAAGTGAAATAACTTGGCATTAGTCATCATCTGCTGTCCAAAAAAGAACTTGGCATTCTCCATCTTAATCATCATCATCCTCCTTTTGTTTATCAGATTACGAATTACCAAGTTTGTATCAGATCGATAAAACGAAGGCATTCACATAGAGCAGAATACCAGTCTTTGTCGGTTGGTAGCACAAGTAGTTGCCTTCGATGTAGCATCTGCATGTATTCTGATTTTCTGAGCCAAGTGCTAACTTAGATCACATCCCATGGCTGCCCAAACGCTCCCAGTATTGAACTCTAAATTAAGGTAAAAAGAGTGTTTGGCATCTGACGCTGAGTATGTAGCTTGTAGCCTATCCTTATTGAGGCTTTATTTCATATGTAAGAATGTAACGAATAGGGAGATGGCCTAGTCATGATCACTGCAACTGTTTCCTCAAGTGCTGATGATTGTACCAGTTAGGGAGTTGATTTTGGGTTTTCAGGCATCACTGGTGATGGACTCGTCCGTAGCAGAGTCTAGGGGATAGCAGGTGTCTTCAGCACCTGTTTGCCACAGAAAATGGGCATAATCGGCTGCATAGTGAGCATTGCCTGGGTCAGCTGAGAGGGCTTCTAGGTAGGCCTCTTCTGCAGCCCACGTGTCTTTTTTCACCATCCAAAGGAATGCTGCATACTTGTTGTGAGCCTCAGCATCAGGAGGCTCCACAGACGTCGCCTTCTTGAAGTAATATTCAGCTCTGCATAATATATATTAAGCAGATAAGTAAGAAAATCCCACTCCACAACATTAGTTCAAAGGTTGGATATCATCATCTTGTTGGGAATGGAAACAGCACCACACATGCTCTTATCAAGATTTTTAAACAACAGTCCAACCAAAATGCATACTAAGTTGACATTGCTTCCCTGGAAAACCAACTAAACATATTCATTCATACCAGTACTCTCCATAAACAAAGGAAGTAGTCTACACGCTACAAGCATGAAGCACCCAGTGTAAAATTCTTATGAACATTCAAAACTTCCCACAAAAACACAACAAACAAGCTATAACAGTCAATAAGAATAAGAAATGAAGCATACCTCTCGAATTCACGAGTCACCAGGTAGAGAAACTGAGCATAATTAGCTAAAAGTAACGGATTGCTGGGATCACGGGCTATGCCTGTCTGGTAAAGAAGCTCAGTTCTAAGGTAGTCTGTGAAGTCATCCTCTACAACACTGGCTGTTACAGGAGAAACAAATCTTTTCGTAGTATTATGGTCAAGTGCAGCATCTCTGAACTCCTCTTGCATCTTTGCAGCCTCTTCCACAATTGAATTCCACAACCTCAGTTCTTCCTTACTTAATGTTACAGACGTCTCTTCAACAGAAGTAGATTCTGTCTTGCTAGCTGAATTTCCGACCTCCCGATAAATCCCATCTGGAATAAGTGATCTATGATGTTCTGAGTTCTTAAACTTATCGCCCCCTTCTGTTCCGCTAGCAATCTGGTTAAACTTTCCACCACCGCCACTGCCTCCACCGATTGAAGCAGTTTTCCCATTAGATGAAGAGACTGAAAAACTTTTCAGTACAGATGAATCAAATTTTGAGCCCTGTTTATTCTCGGTATCTATAATGGACACAGTCTCAGTTGTGGTTGACAAGTAAGAAGTTGGGGGAACAGTTGCAAGGGCTGCACTATTTCCCATAGAAAACACAGTGTAGTTTGCAAGCAACATCATGACATACACCATGAGCGTCGGAGTGGGAGAGAACACTTGTTGAAACAGCCACACAAAAGAAGCATTCATTTCTGTCTGTACTCGAGACAATATCTCTTGCAAATCTTCATACTGTATAAGCTCTCTCATCTGTAGAGAGTAGCTGTGAAGCTCGCGTATTATAAAAACCATTGAGGCAAAGGCCTTTTTTACTGAACAATAAGCAACCTCTCCAACCTCCTTAACCCCTTGTCCCCATTGTTTCTTCTTTTTAATAATTCGGAGAGACAGTGGAAGATCAACACAGTTCGCCTTCCATTCAATACTGGCTGGAATAATTTCCCCAGCCCTGGACCAATCTTGCTTACATTCCAACCATATTGGCTCCATTTGGTTCAGCTCAGAATCTTCAGGGAAGCTCTTACTAGCATGGATCATGTTGGCACTACCCATATCCACATCAAATGCCATCCCTGATTCAGCATCGGTCAAGGTACTCTCACTGTCACCATCATCATCTGAACGTTGGAATCTGAGAGCCAATTCCTGAATCTTTTGCAAAAATCCTTCATCTGAAAAAGCGTCTGAACTGGCACTGCACGCCCTCTTTAAAGTCTGCATCTTATGCTTCTGAATCTCAAAAGACCCAGACCTATACAGATCAGTCGAAGGAGCACCAAATAAGAACGATTTTCTAACACATCTGAGCGCACCATGACTCCGCCTGGTTGAATTTGAAGGAGACGAAACAGCTGAAGCTAAACCTTGGGAAGACCACGGAGAGTGATGAGCAATTGGTTGCATCCAGTTCAAAGATGTACCAGCAACCGTCACTCCCATTTCACCAATCAGAATCAGAATCTAATCAGGCTTAAAAAAGATGATGAAAGAACTCAACTTTATCCCTCTTCAAACAGAAAATTCTGGAATCTCTCCTATTCCTCTCCCTTTGAATATCTCCTTGAATAAAATGCGTCTTCACTTTTCTCCCCTCATCTCATCGAAAAACCTAAAACACCATTAAACAAATCAGCCATAAAAAAAAAAGTCAATACATCAGCCACCGGCCATCATCAAACAATGACACCAAAAGCATTCACAGGAAGTGTGCATCTGACGAAATCAGAAAACTCGAGATGGCCAATCACAATCCTATAACTTTACATTCCACACGTGATTATATATACAAGCGGCCTGTTATTACTTGCTACTCGCCGCTTTAATAGTCCTTGATCTAAAACCCTAGCCACATCTCCTCATAATCACTCCCTCAAAATTCGGATCAGAAGAAAAAAAATGGCAAACCACTCCACACCCCCTCAATTCGACACACAAAACGACGACACATATCCACATACACAACAAAAACACATTTGAAATCAAATTCAAAATCTCACCTGTTTTCCAGTCCTCCCAAAACCCTACCGCCCACCGAGTACTCAATTTCGCTCCGGCGAAGTAGCGTCTGTATGCTGCAAAAACAGCCGAATTACGAATCAAATGTCTCTATGCTCTCTCTCTATCTCTGTGTGTATATAAGCGTGGAGGACGACGAAGCTCGTTGGAGCTTTCTTCACAAAAATCTTCAGTGCCGCTCAGTGGTCGTACATTACACTAACACGTCTACCAAAGCACATTTTATAGTAAACACTTTGATCACATTCCTAATTAGTTCTAATTAAATTATTTATAAATAAAATTAAAAGTCAATTCTGGTCACGTGCTGCTGACCTCCGTCCACTCGGTTCAGCTCGTTGAACCGATCGGTTGATTTGTTCATTTTGCGAGTCATGAGTCGGGAGATGTTGTTAAGTTGGAAATTGTATTTTATGTCAAACGACAGAGCTCTGGACGTAAGAGGATTCATGATATTGCGCCACGTGGTGGCGTTGATATTTATGTGATTTTATTTTACAATACTTTGTATGATTTGTAGATTTTTTTTAATTACGCTAGTAAGGGAAAAAATTACTTCATTAAACAAATTTGACCGTTAAAAAATCTGGTTAATTTGATAGTATTAAATGTGAAAATGAGTTGTACATGGGAAGGTATCAAATTGAAGTGAATTGATTTCAGGACATCTAGGAACTATACGAGGAGATTAAAAATTGACTGTCAATAATAGAAAGGACTAAACTGTAAAATTTATTAATTCATAATGACACGTTATGTTACGATGAGATACCTGCGGGTACACCGTACACGCTTAATTAACAACGAGGTGGAGGTGAGTTTGGGATGAGATACCGGCGATGGATTGGGGGAGGTGGATGGGCGGGTTGGAGGGGCTGTGGATCTGTGTCTTTAGTTTTTTTGTTTAAATTATTGTAATTTCCTATTTTCTTTTTCGTTGTTGTGCCCTGTGTGGCCAAATAAATGGAGACTGGATCGCTGGCGGACGATGCAGTGATGATATTCAAGCGGTCCTGCATTTCCCAGCTGTGAATGACGGGACGATGTGCTCAAGCCAGAGGCGAAGTGGAGCGGCGGACTCCTGTTTAATCATGTTTATTTTGTCTTGTCTGTTCTGTTCCCAGCTGGTTAATTGTCCCAGCTTTAAGTCCTCGGTTCGCCGTTGTCTTTGTAATTCACAATTTTAATCAAAACAACGAGTTGTTTGCAAAGAAGTTTTATCTGATTTTATGAATTAGAAATTAAGTTGACGTGTACAAATGACAAATTTTTTATATTGTGGTTTATAATAGCTCATACAAACTAAGTAAGCACTTTTATTTTGAGAACATACGTTTTAATACGCATATTCATGCATCATACAAGCAACACATGCAGAATACAATATATTCACTAGGCGGAACGAAGAACACATCCACATAAGGAACAACGTGTCTACGCGTAAGCGGGATGAAAAACACCTGTCCACAAAATTGCGAAGAGAAATTTTTTACGATGCGTTTAAATTCTTAACTTTGCTATTATAAAGCAAATGTTCTACCAATTCAACCACCACATTGACGAATAAATGACATTAAATCGTTTTTGTTTTTTGGGTGGATAATTGAGAGAAATTAATGAGAAGGGCGGTGCGAAAACTGGGCTTAAAGGCTGGGCCCATTCAGAACACGTGGGATTACTGGGTCAGTGAGTGACAACAACGACATGCAAATATCAACGCCACGCCAATCTCGTTGCCTCAAATTCGTCCATTATTCTCGTTTCCTATTCAAAAATAGCAAATTTTCTTTAAGACTATCCACAATGATTGGCGGATTCAACGCCCTACTTTTTAACTTTTCAACACTCTACGTCATTTTCTCTCTCTTCCACCTTATAATTCAACAATGATTCAACATTTACACTCTATAATGGTTTTGTTTAATAAAATTCAACACCCTTCTAACAACCATTCAACTAATAAAAGACGTTTTCTTTTGTGTCCAAATCAAATGAAACAAGTCTCTATTTATAGAATACAAAAAATGATAAATTTTGGTATAAAAAAATTTTTACTTTGAAATAATTGACTCCAAATAATTAGGATGAGCTAAAATAAAAATAAAAGCACAATTACACTCATTCGACACTCAAATTCAACACCTTGTTAAACACATTCAACACCTTATCACACCCGTTCAGCATGTTTAATTAATTTTTTCAACACAATTTAATACACCTCACTTCAACACCCAAATTCAATTACCCATTAAACCTATTCAACTATTTAATTAATTTTTCAACACCTCCATTGTAATTAGTCTAACCCGACTCCAACCAAACCGGAAAAAACCTCGGTCCAACTCGAGACCAACAAACCGAACCGATCCCTTCGACAAAATACATCACAAGTTGCATAGCATCAAGTTTAATTGAAATGTCGAGTAGCATATAAATGTAAGGATAACGTTGCAAATTTGACGTGAAAAAAATCTAGGCGGGCATCGCTCTCTCTCTCGATAGAGACGATTTTCATCGTCTTTCAGCCGGTTCAGGGCGAAGGACTCGACTTATGATTCGGATCAAGTAATTGAAATCAAGGAGCACCACTCATTGGAATTTTTAGCATCTTGGCAACCTAGTCATCCGGATAGCATTTGGTGTTTACTCAATATTTTCGTCAATGTCCATTTCTATACCTTTCATCACTTTCTACTAATTTCCAGCGAAATTTGTACCAATGTATAGGTAGTGTGACACGAATCAATTTTCGTATAATAATCGATTATACCGTCCATGTAATATATCCAACTAACGTTTACAAAAAATAGACTACCGAAAATCATTGATTCAGAATTTTGGAACGTGTCGATAATTTATTTTACATTTATGGAGTACTCCTCTTAGAATTGTTAAATTGAAAGGTCTGATAAATTCAAACCAAACTATTTTTTTTGATAGTTGGTGGATACAACACCTAGGAACATTACAATGCACATGAACTTTTTTTATCATCTAGTGTATATATATTGATTTCCTGAGCTCTCAGTAATGCATCTTTTATCGGATCCGCAAGCATCGGTACATCTCTCCACTTATGAAGTGGAGGCCACGTTTGGCACATTTACCATGAATCCGCACACATCCACTCAAATCATCGGTGTGAAGAGAAAGGCATCCACGAGGGATGTAGAAAGCATTCACGCGTGAGGCGGGACGATGAAAAGGAAAAAGAATGAAGAAAATTGATGGCCTGGGATCCAGAGCGTAAGGATACAACTATTTTAAAGCAGTCTTCTTAACCAATAGTCCACCACCATGTTGGCTCAAACCAAACTAATTGACTAGAAATGAACTGAAATTGACGCGGAATTTTGCATGAAATTAACTCACATAAAAGCACTATTAGAAATTCATATATAATTTTAACTAATTAAAATTTAACTTTAACACTGAAGTTGTGAAAGAGACTTTGGTCGAGTGGTTAGATCTCTAAACAAATTGTCAAGGGTTTGATTCCCCGAGTAGCATACTTCTTCTCACTTTTGTGTATGGGTGTTTTCGGCCCTTGTGGATGTTGGATCGTTAGGTTAGCCGTCTATGTGAGGGATCCCAGAGTGGTATCCCTCAGACAGATGGCAGCGGAAATTTACTCTCGTGCAGAAAATATGAAACAGAAAGTGCAGACTCACGATTTAGAGTGGAAACCTTACTGCAACCTTTGCAGCAGGCTGAAACCCACTTTGCCTTCTAGACAGTTCCAGAAGGACTTCAAGATCCGTGTTATTGATAAAGGAATATGCTTGCAGTTTGTTACAATTGTCTCTCGCAGTGACAACTAGCAAAACTACTCAATTCGAAGGATCAACTAACAGGGCCGTCTCGTCCGCACACAGCAGTACTTTGTCGGCTCCGGGATTGATCACTCTTCAATCTCCGATTGCTATCTCCAAAGAGCCGAACTCTCATCTAAAGACTCTTCCTCCTTTTATAGCGTCTTTAAGTCGGCTGAGCAGATCTTCATCAGAGATCCGATTGCAATCTCGCAGATGTGATATGATTAAGATATGGAAATATCTTAATCACATCGCATATTTCCCTTCCAATTTTGGCGTGTATCTTCTCTTCGTATAAACTCGACATATATCCGTGTATATACTTGTATCAATATTCCTCATCAGATATTACACGCAGTATTCTTGTATATCTTCAATATTGTCTTTGAGTATATATTCCCAGATTCGATCTCATTATATGTCGGTTCGTCCCTCACATAGAATGCATCTCTCTCGCAGCGCTGCTCTCTCTCGGAGATGTCCAGTAACATTACCTGTCAGACAGTGATTTCTGCAAGCTCAAGTGAATTATTAGTTAAGTATTTGTTATCATCAAAACACAATGGTCCAACAGTGGACATGTTGTTCCTCTCCCCTGGAGGTATTATTCGTCTTTAATATGGTTGAGATGTATTTGATTGATATGTATGAGTTATATGAGATGTAAAAAATCCATCATAAAAAAACACTTTAAGACTAACGTTAAGTGCAAAACTTTTATCAAAGCGAAAAAAAAGAAGTTAAGTGCAAAAGAATAGAATTTTGTCATTCAGTTACGAGTCTCAATTCATTTTAATTTAATATATATATATTTCTTTCTTTTTTTGTTTGATGGAAAATTTATATTTCTTTCTTGAGAACTACTCGTATTTTATTTCCTAAATGGGCCGCAGCTGATTTTCGAAGCCCGAAGCTATTTGATCCGTTTTGCTCTTCTTCTGGGAGTGTCTAATTTTCTTTTTCAATCTTCAGCTTCGGTCAATTCGCTCCTCGCTCGCTTTGCAGTTTGCCCCAACCCTAATTCCCAAATCCGTTAACACCACTCCTGCCTCCTGCTGCTTTTGCATCTGCTTCTGCTGCAAATTCGATGTTGTTATCATCATCCACTCTAATTTCTGCTCTTTTTTAGGGCTTCAGATTGATCCTTATCTCTCTCCTCCCTTTCAATTTCCTTTTTTTTTTCTTTTTCTGTCTGTTTAATTTCTGCTCCTTTTTAGGGCTTCAGATTCGATCATTATCTCCCACTTCCCTTGAAATTTCCCTGATTAGCAGTAAAAGTACCAAATTCGAGTTTGTGTTTGTGGCAGGTTTTAAAGAACTGCCTCGCATCTGATCTCGTAATTTTTTTGTTGACTCAAGTGGAAAAAATATGTCTACCCTAGCAGACTCTTTTTTAGCAGACCTTGATGAGCTGTCAGATAATGAAATTGACTTCCCTAATGAAGTTGTGGATGCTGATGAAATGGATGAAGACGTGGATGGAGAGTTCTTCTATACAGAAGCTGTCAATTACGATGATCTATACAGTGTTTCTAAGTTGCAGAAAACTCCACGCTACACAACTATCATGCAGAAAGTGGAAGAAGCTCTTCAGAAAGGGCCTGACATAACAAATAAAGATACAAACTTAGAAGATGATCCCGAGTATCAATTGATTGTGGAATGTAATGCTCTGTCCGTGGACATTGAAAATGAGATAGTAATCATTCATGACTTCATACGCGACAACTACAGGCTCAAATTTCCTGAGCTTGAATCACTTGTTTATCACCCTATTGATTATGCTAGAGTGGTCACGAAGATAGGGAATGAGACAGATCTAACTATTGTGGATCTTGAAGGCATTCTGCCTTCAGCCATGATAATGGTTGTCTCAGTCACAGCATCAACGACAAGTGGAAAGCCTCTACCAGAAGTAAATCTTCAGAAGACTATTGATGCATGTGATCGGGCTCTTGCTCTTGATGAAGCCAAGAAAAAAGTGGTTGATTTTGTTGAGAGCAGAATGGGTTATATTGCTCCAAATCTATCGGCCATTGTTGGGAGTGCTGTTGCTGCGAAACTTATGGGAACTGCTGGCGGTTTGTCTTCGTTAGCTAAGATGCCAGCTTGTAATGTGCAGCTTCTTGGGGCCAAGAAAAAGAATCTAGCTGGTTTTTCAACGGCGACGTCTCAGCTGCGCATAGGATATATTGAGCAAACAGAAATATTTCAAATGACACCTCCTCCATTGGCAATGCGCGCCTGTCGGCTTGTGGCTGCAAAATCCACACTTGCAGGAAGAGTAGATTCTACTCGTGGTGATCCAACAGGGAAAACTGGAAGAAATTTGAAGGAAGAGATTCAGAAAAAAATAGCCAAGTGGCAAGAGCCGCCACCAGCAAAGCAGCCTAAACCTCTTCATGTGCCTGATTTAGAGCCAAAAAAGAAAAGAGGTGGTCGTCGCCTAAGAAAAATGAAAGAAAGGTATGCTATCACGGATATGAGGAAATTGGAAAACAGAATGCAATTTGGTATACCAGAAGAAGTTCCTTTCGCTTTTTGTTGAAGTTACATAGCAAGATAAAAATTGTTTTTGCTGCTTACTGAGTTGACAGTGCTTTTTTCTTGTCTGGTATTCTCCTCAATTGATATGATATGGAATGTATTTTCAGATGTTATAAATGTTAGTTTAGTGCCTTAAAACTGTTTCCTTAGCTTATTGGCCAAGAGAAAGATTTAAACTGGTTCTGGCATTAGTACATAATTGTTGTATCAATTCACCCGTACAACAAAAGTATCAGCTCAGCTCCTACTAGTAGCTTGAGTGTCAGCATGTAAACAGAGTATGATATTTGATTTAAGTTTGTTGTGTTTACTGAAGGATTATTTTTGTCCAGTGATCCACAAACCTGCTGGACCAACTCCGAGCTCACAGTTCAAGCATTCTTCCATACCAGCGACAGTAAAAAGACTTTTTAATCTAACGTCCAACTTTTTAACCAAGAGGGATGCATGGGCTGGTACCTTCGAGAGTTACTTTCACCTTCGTGACTCCCCTCGCACTGACTACCCAGGTTTGCTTCTGTTTTATCTCGCCCGATTAAACTTAAACTTTGCTAATTTTCTAACAAAGGTGAACCATACAAAATGACTATTTGAAAATCGAGTTCAATGCCTCCTGCCTAGTGCCTATTTTCATGTAGATAATTACCAAACCATAGGTTGATGCAGCCAATTAATCTATAGCTGGATTTTCGTGTAAGCTTGTACATATGATATATCATTTGCATACCGCATTTTAGATGTTGCTTGTAGTGATTTTCTCTTTCTCATCAATTTCTGAATAATTTAACAGTAACCCTGCCTGAGGTGAAGACAAGTCTGAGGCCAAGAGGACTGAAGGAAGATGAAAACCTTTCAGAATTTCAAGTAGAGATGATCCAACTTGCTTCCCAACTCAACGGCGATCCCCAACTTGGTCATACCATGACTGTGGGCGAGGCCAATGCATACGCAGAGCCGCAGAGGATGCAGTTAAAAGATTCTTAGAAGCTGGAACAGCTGCACTTAAAGCCAGGGCAAACGAGTTTGTTATTGTCACAATGCATCCTTCCATCACCAGCCGATCTATGTAGTGGTAGCAAAATTATCCATCCATTAACCATTTGCTAAAATTCATCCATTATCCATCCATTTAGTTAATGCATTGAACTAGTCCAAATCCATTAAGAATCTATTAGTAAACGGAAGACATGGTTTGATCCATTAATCCATTAATGATCCATTAAACCAATTAATCATAAAAATTAAAAACATTCAAAACTCTACGCATCTCCTCCTCGGCTCTAAGCATCGACTCATCTCCTCACCTCTAGCTACATCAACGCATTTCCTCAGGTCCAGCTACATCGAATTGGTCGGATTAGGGCTTCGTCGGAGTCGGAATTGGTCTGTTTGTTTGTTTGTAATTTATGAAGCCAAAGCTTATCAATTCACTTAAATTCTGAATTGATTTGGGCCCATAAGAGAATAAATTAAGGTGAACTGGTATATACCACATGACAAAAATCTAATAAACAAAGTGAATGTTCATGAACTCAACAGATCCCTCTTTTCTTCACATATTAATCAACACTAGTAATTGATTGCTTTTCTTTATTAGGATAATGGTAACTAGCCAGATCCAGATCGTGATTCATTTCCCTTTTGAAAAACAACAGATCTTTTCTGCAGCTGCATCCTTCCCGCATTCACCTTACATAGCTTGTTGTTTGTTTTATATGTAAGTGGTTTGTTTAATGGAATTTTATTGTAAATTTCAGAATATGGACAATTTTATTTGGGAATCAAGTGGTTCATTTTACATGTCTTATAATTACTTTTTGTGCGTGATTTGTATCGAAGAATTATTTACTTCACAGTTTTAAATAGTTTTGATGCTACTATTCATTACAATGTGATCTTGCATGTTTTGAAATAACTCAATTTAAAAAAAGAAAAGAAATAACTCAATTTAAATTTCTTAATATCAAATAAGGAATAAACGAGTGAAATGAGAAAATGAATTAAATGGGTTAAATGAATTAAATGGGTTAAATGTATCAAAATGGATCAAATGGATTTATCCGTTAATCCGTCAACCGTTAGTGATCCGTCCATTTAATCCATTAACACTAATGAATTTTAATGGATTTGATCCGTTTAATCCACTAAACCGTTTCATCCATCTATTAACACATCCGTTCATCCATTTTGCCACCCCTAGATCTATGGGTAGATACATCAACAGATACGTCAAAGACACCTAAACTCCTTACCAAATGCCTACAAAACAAAACAGGGAAGGCGAGTATATAATACATATAGATGGCTTGTAAAAGCCAGTTCAACTTGATCACCATCTAAGGCCATCAGGCATCAGTATCGATGATCTTTTTTTATCTTTTGTATCATCGAACAATCTTTTCCGAAAGGCTTTTCTTAACAATGAACCCAATAAAAGATCGTCAGATATTGTTTGTTGATTTTTAACTCCACTTTCTCATATGTCAACTCTTATCATCTAAACATTCTCAAAAAAATTTATCGCCACACTATCAGGATATGGGTCTTTACTTGTAGAGCGGAAAAAATGAAATTTATTGATTGTTTTTTAAAAATATTTTGCTTATTATTAATGTGTTTTATTTCATTTATAAGTTTTATATCTTGAACAATTAACTCAAACAATTGGAACGTGGGATACTAAATTGTCTAAGGCTGCCACGTGTCTATGATAAACTCGACCACAATCGTGATTTCAATCGTGCCATAGAAAATTTTCACGACCGATCTATTAAGAACAAAAAATGAAAAGATTGGAGCAATAATCTTTTTTTTCATACTATTAAGGATGCCCTGAATGTACAATTGTGTGAAACAATAAATATCGTATGTATTTCATGTTCTTTAGGGCCTGTTCTTTAGGGGTTGGATTTGGGGTGTTGTGAGATTAGATTAGTTTAGATTGTGTTGGATGAGATTGATGTGTGTTAGGTGAGATTTGATTGTGTTAGATGATGTTAGATTAGATTGTATTAGATTAGGTGAGTGGAGAGTAGTTTATGTAAGTGGACCCTAGTTTATAAATAATATTATAAAAATATTAGATATTTATAAAAAGTTTGAATAACAATTAATTATATTATTATAACAATCTTTTTTACACTGTATGCTATATATAGAAGGTTAAATAAAATTTGATTCGAAAAAACAATATATTTTATAATCATCATAAAAAACTTAGAATTATATTTTAAATATTTTATAATAAAAAATAATGTAAAAATTGATTAAAAAGTAGTATTTTTATAAAATAGGTATAAATAAATATATGTTTCTTATAAATATAGTTATTAAAAAATTACTATTTTTATAAAATTGGTATACATTTTAAAATTTTATAAATATATTCATTTTGTTCATTAACTTTTTTAAAAGTTTGAATAACACTTAACTCTAAAAAGATAATATATTTTTTTATAATAAATATAATGTAAATAATATGTGAGTGAAGAATAGTTTATGTGTGAGTGGAAATTAGATTAGATTATAGTTGTGTTGGGTGAGATTGAGTGAGATTGATTTTTAGTACAAGTTATGGGTCTATTGATTTTTTTGGGCTGATTTTAGTTCAAATTATGGGTTTATTTGAAATTTTTTGGGCTAAACTTTTTGGATACGGTAAATAGTCTGTACACTTTTATACAATTAGTTATGTTAATATTCATAGAGAAGGGATCAGGTGCAAAACCATAATTATTGTAAAAATACAAAATCATCTCAATCCTTCATTTAATATTTTGGATGGTACTGATTAATTGAAAATAAATATGTTTAGTTTCAAATTTTGTGGTTCGTTCTCTTTTGTTTTGCTTGGGGCCTGTACAACAGTTTGTATATTAGTATATTTGACAATTAAATGATGTAATGTAATACGCCTAGAGTTGATGCTTACTGTTTCTTCTACCGGTTTATTATAGAATGTCAATAAACACGTTGGTTCGTTTCGTGGCAATATTGTTCCATGTCGGAAACCTCATTGTTTCTACTCTGATTGTATCCTTTTAGCCACTATTTCATCTGTTAAAGTCTTTATAACCGGTATTTGTCTCCCAATAATAAAGAGTTGATTTTTGACTCTATCCATGTACAGTGCCCGTGAATTATGAATGCTTGTTAGGCAGCGTTGGTGTGAATTAAATGAACAGAAGAAATCAAAATAACATAACACAATATAACTTTTACCATAAAAAATGTTATGGGCCCGGTGAACTGTCTGTTTCCGTCTTTGTCCCATATCTGTTTGTTAGTACGCAGGCTATGGAGAATATAATCACACCAATTTAATTCCCGAACATCATCCGGTTTTTCAATCGCATTCAGAATGCGCTGATCACAGTTTTGGTTCTTCGTACTTTGTACCATGGTCGAGAAAAACAACACGATAAAATTCAGCTTGAACATGTCCTCACTGGTTTGCATTTTTCTCAACTTCGCAACTATATCAGTGCATTTGATTTCCGGGGATGTAGATCCGAAAGTCATTCTCCAATTGATTGCTATTTTTTTTGAAACACACCGCTTCCTCACAATTATTTTACGCCCGGTTGATGGGAGCCCTAGTACATGTTGTACGTCTCTTGGTAAAATGTCGAAACTCCCTATTGAGATTTTCACAGTGTATGTGATGACATCAACTGAATATAGCAGCCAATATGCTAGATTCTCTGGTACTTCGGTCAGTTTCAGTCCCAATATGTCTCCTAACCCCATTGACCTTACAGCTTTTTTCGATCCTCGTTCAGAAATTTAATTGCAGTTGACAACGGCTTCGGCGTTGATCTTGTTTTGAACACATTTCTTTTTTCTTAACTGCCACATCACCCCCTTTTTTTTCTCACACCTTTTCCTTTTGATGCAAGGCTTGGTTTTCAATTTCCTCTGGCATCAAGTTTTCTAGCTGATGCACTAGCACTGGCTATTGTTGTGCTCTTTGATGAAGAAGACTGTTTTTGAACCGCTACGACCACACGAAAATAGTATTCAGGTGATAAGACTCATACAAAAATATGAATAAACACCAAAAAATTCAGTATCTTGTATCTTAGAATAACGTTCAACTGGTTGACGAATATTACAGTCTTCAAAATCTTTAAAGCTTCAAACAAATTTCAAACGTCAAACAAACTCAATTGAACCCCTCAAAACTCGAAAACCATTCAAGGGCTATATTGAACTCTCGACTTGTGCAGAATTAGTTAACAGAGGCAAATTCAAGTGGAGAGAGTCCGCATCTCGGTAAATGATGCACATATGATATGTTGCTCCGAGAAAGAGCAAAATTCATCTTTGATACCAGCGAGTTTGGATTCGAAAGGAAGAAGAGAAGAGTAGAAGAGTAGCCCTGAATATGGATTTTTGGTGGTAAAAACTCCAAAACACAGTTATCCTATTATAGTAGTTTTTTTTGTTAAAGAATGTTATGAGATGAGCAGACATCCGAAATGTGCCTAGTGGTAAGGGTCTGTTCTTTAGGGATTGGATTTGAGGTGTTGGAAGATTAGATTAGATTTTGTTGGGTGAGATTGGGGTGTGTTGGGTGAGATTGGGGTGTGTTGGGTGAGATTGGATTGTGTTGGGTGAGATTGGGTCGGATTGAACCAATGCCTAAAGAACAGGCCTTTACCCATATCAGAGGAGAAAGCAGTAGCCAGTAAGTACTTCCTACCATTGATAAAAGAGAGATTTAATTTCTGTTTTTCCAATTTTCATTTCCATTGTGTTCATTGTTAAATTAAATTAAATTAAATTTTTCAGATTTTAATTGTGTAGTTTAACATGATTAAAAACTTAAATTAAACACCTTTATTCAAAAAAATGTAAGTTGAGTAAAGTTAAATAAATTTAAGTAAAGTTAAATAAAGTTCAGTAAAGTTAAATAATTTTTTTCCAGCTCTATCAAACAGCACCAAGAAAAGGTTGTGACTTGTGATGCGGCTGAAGTTTAAGGTGTTCGATTCTTTTTGAACCCTGCATATCTCCTAATCAGGTTTTAGGTGACACTTCACCAAAGCACTCATTGTATGCAATTAGTCGCTATTGCGACCAAGTTTATAACCATCCACGATCCACCATTTCAATCTGTGCTCATCCTAGATCACGGAGACCTCCATCCGACATGTCTTTGAATTGGTGTTATAAGCAGTGTCATATACCTATCACTAACAGGTGGTCGCTTTGTGGATTGTGAGATAAATATGAGCCCCGAGTAGTTGAGTTGAGTGTGCAGCTGCTTTGTGATTTGTAAGGTCTGATGAATTTGGAGAGTTGAGCCAGAAGCACAGGTAGCTCCCATTAACACTGCTCTGGCTTTTCAAACTTCAAGAAACTATACAAATATGGAGGGAATAGCATAGTACATAGTAGTAACATACGTTTCTAGAGCATCATATTCTGTAATAAGCCAATGTAAATCTCTGTAGCCACATATTTAGCAAGTAAGCTGGAAATTCAAAACTATTTTTCTAGAATGTAAATATAAGGAAACACATACCAAATGGGATTTAATTCGTGTTAAAAATGACGTCGCATTTCCACAGGTAACGTCTATACACTCTTGACAAAAAACTGTCATAAGCGTGTCGTATCCAGATAGAAGATCACATGAAATCTCTAGTCAATGGGAGAAAGAAAACTGAGACGGGATTATATCTGCCTCCCCATTCGAGTTTGAAGCAGAAATGGAGAAGAAGAATCTTCTTGAAATTGAGAGAGGGTTGAGAGTGTGAGATTGATATTGAAATTGAGAATTGAGAATGGTGAAAGAGGTATATAAGTGCCGGCCACTGAATGCCTACCATTAGCTTTTTTGTTTTTGAATCTGCTGTGTGATTTTCTGTGTGTGTTTGATAAAGCTGCTGAGCTTTGTTTTTTGTTTGTTTTATAAATCTGCTGGTGGAAGCTTGGCCTGTTGGAATACAATATAAAAACTGGTGCTTTTTGATGGCTAAGTATCTAATTCAGTTTGTGATGAGGCATGTTCAATACATGAGCATATGATTTGGATTTGTGATAGTAGTAATATTATCAAATAATGATTTTGATTATGTTTATATTTATTTAACAAAACGGCAAATAGAACTAAAAAAACATCGACTTTTAAATAGTATGTACACTTTTATACAATTAGTTATGTTAATATTCATATTATAAACTAAAAAATATTTTAAAGCAAACTAATAAAAACTACAAACTTTAAAATATCTTTAAAAATAAGCTCAAAAGATATACTTTTAAATTCTATATAGATAATAAATTCTAACTACACTGACCACAACTTGCTTATTGTTGATCGATACTCTTTTCGACAAAGCATTCGTCGAAAGTTATATAAGCTGTAAAATATATGGAATTCTCAAAATATATGGAATGTTGCAATGCAATCAAAGTTGATCTAACCTTCCACCCTCTGTTCCTAAAATTGCTTTAAAAAAATTTCTCCCAATACTTGCCCCTCTCCTGTAAATGGTAACCACATCGTCTAATTTAAGTCGCACAATTTTGCAATGATCAGTATCACAATTGTGCACTAGAGTGTGCGTCAAATATATGTATTATGCAATGTAAAATTATCCAAATGTAGTTTTATTTCTTCCCATCGTCACCTGAAGAAACATGTCCTACTTGGGGTCCAGTCTTTCATAACTTCTTTGATCTCCTATAAAAGAGTTCCAATTTAGAAGAGAAGTACACATAACTATGCTAATAAAAAAAATACCAAGGATTTCAGTAAAATAGATGAAGAAGAAAGAAACGTGTTTGACATTTTGATAAATATCATCGGTCAACTGTCAACTTTAATTTGATTAATTTGCTGCTTTGGGTTTCTTTCCTCACTGAACATCACAAGCTTAAGACTGAAGTGTAACAATGCTACAATTGTACTTCTGATTCAAAAGCAACACAACCAGAACAAAGGTACCAACCTCAAGTATTGCAATAATAGCATCAACTTTTCCTGCATGTAAAAAACTGGCTTACATTATATTCTATAATTCCCAATCCCACATAAGCATTACTTCAAGATAAAGTTCGGTTGTGAGTATCCCAGCATCTCAGCATTCAATTATATTTTTAGAGTGGGCATCTCTGCAATCGCCTTTTCCAAACTGACTTTCGCCAATTCTTTCATTAAAACTGCTTGCGTTATATAAGCAACCTCGTATACTAGGTTATTAACGTCATATGCTACCCGCTTTGGATCCTTGGTCTGCATTTCGAACACTTAAACAAGTGTTCTAATCATCAACCATGACAAAACTTAGAATTATCATCTTCAGGGTCAATATTGACTTGACCATTACTCTAACATGGTTTTGCAATGGCAGGTCTGGTAGGTGCATAACATAACTACATGCTCCAGTGAAACTGCATGCTGAATCCTATCCACCACTGGAATAAGAAAGTGTATTCCAGCCCCCAATGTGTTATGGTATCTTCCGAACCTTTCCACTATGATTGCATTATTCTCCTTCACGATACATATTCCCTGATTTTTTTGACCAAGCTTGTTTTCAAAAGATTCAAGAATCATATAGCATTTGGCAAGCACATGCTCAGTTAAACTAAGGGCCTGTTTTTTTGGCTTTAAATTTGTATTATATAAACCATTTTAACACCACATAACATAAATTAACATAAATTAAGATAAATTAACATAAATTAACATAAATTAACATAACATAACATAAATTAACATAACATAAACTACCACCATCATCATATTACCACCACCATCATCATCATCATCATCATGTCATCATCATCATCTCATCATCATCACCATCATGTCATCATCATCATCATCATGATGAATAGTAATAGTAATATGATGATGATGATATGATCACTACTACAGAAGAGAGATTAGGCAACGGTTCAAATATTCGATTACGCAACGGTTGTTGTTTACGCAACGGTTCTATAAACAACCGTTGCATACGGTATAACTTAGGCAACAGTTCTAACGAAACCGTTGCATAAGTTATACCTTATGCAACGGTTGTTTAAAACCGTTGCCTAAGTAATACCTTATGCAACGGTTGTTTAAAACCGTCGCATAAGTTAGAACCGTATGCAACGGTTATATTAGAACCGTTGCATAAGGTTATAACTTATGCAACGGTTGTTTAAAACCGTCGCATAAGTTATAACCGTATGCAACGGTTCTAATATAACCGTTGCGAACCGTCGCATAAACGCAAACCTAAAATTAAAAAACACAAGTCTTCTGTGTTCTTTCCAATCCCGCTCGAAGAATTTGTCCATATCCTTCGCTCGCCAGTCGAACTCCGTCGCTCTCACCGTCTCCGCGCCAGTCGGTCCGTCGCTCTCAGCCCATTTCGTCGCCCCTCGTACCTCGTGTCACTGCCTCCGCTCCGCGACGTCGAACTCCCTCGCCCAGTCACTGCCTCCGCGCCGTTGAACTCCCTCGCCCAGTTCACTGCCTCCGCTCCCTCGCTCAATTGAATCTGAACGAATTCCGGTTAGTTCCCAATATGCCAAATGGTTCATATTTGTCAGTCACTATACTAGTTTTATTGATTGCTTGTTTGTTGATTTGGCATTGTGAATAGCAAGATGAATTTGCATACTAGTTGTATTACTTGTTAGCCGAATAGCAAGAGAAATTTGCGTACTAGTTGTATTACTTGTTTGGATATATGAAGGTGTATTATAGCAACATGTTATTGCATTGATTTGTCTTCAATTTCTTACCGATATTCGTTCACTACTTGTAGTACTTGTTAGCCGAATAGCAAGAGGAATCTTCACTGTTCTACGCAAGCTTCTATTTTAAGGTAAATTGCCCGATTAAACTAATTTCCTACTTATGTTTCCATTCAAATTGGATACTTGATATTTCTTCGTTTACTAACTTGTTGTTGTTATAACTTTACAGAGTCGACGCTGCATCCAACCTTTGGCTATTATCTCCGAGAGATTCTACTCTAAGGTAAAATACACTATGTAACTCATTTACAACTTTTTTAATTGTTAGAGTGTGCATTATGGAGTGGATTTATATGGTCTATTTCTACTAATAATTATATCAACCATAACAATATATCTTTCTAACTATGAGTATATAATGCTTTATGTAGTTATGATGAATCGAGATTGGGTATCCGGTAGTAGGTTAAGTGTACAGTACGACCAAGGGATTACAGATTTTTGTGCGTTTGCATCTTCGTATGCGTCCAGACACAACATTGAACGTGTTTATTGTCCATGTATGGGTTGCTGGAATAACAAAAAGGTCAAACCCAAGAAATTACAGAAACACCTTTTGTTAAAGGGAATTGACCCACAGTACAAGTTTTGGTATATGCATGGCGAGGTTGAACCACAAAATGTTCAACCTCATCCCGTTGAAAGTTTACCGGTGGATGATGATGATGATTGGGAGGAGGACAATATAATTGACATGGTCAACAATGTTGCCGATGATTTTGTTGCTAGACCTCAAGTTTTGGAGTCATTGAGGAACGATTCAGAATTACCATTGTACGAAGGGTGCTCCAAATACACAAGGCTATCGGCAACTTTGAAAATATTCAACTTGAAAGCAAAAAATGGATGGAGTGATGTAAGTTTCACTGAATTGTTAACTCTGGTGAAAGATATGCTTCCAGAGGATAACACCCTACCTAACCGTTGTTACGAGGCTAAAAAAGTTATGTGTCCGATGGGTATCGATTACGAGAAGATACATGCTTGTCCTAATGATTGTATATTATAAAGATATGGTTGAATGTCCGGTGTGCAAGTCTCCTCGTTATAAGTTAAACAAAGAACCAAAAAATGGTTCCAAAGGCACTCCTTCTAAAGTACTATGGTATCTTCCACCAATCCCCAGGTTTCAGAGATTGTTTGCTAGCTCGGAGGATTCTGATAATATGCGTTGGCATGCTGAGAAACGTGTTATTGATACGAAAATGCGTCATCCTGCTGATTCACTACAATGGGCAAAAATAGATAACACATTCCCGACATTTGGAGCAGAGTGTAGAAATTTACGCATTGGCCTTTCTACTGATGGGGTGAATCCACATGGAAACCTCAGTACTCAGCACAGTACATGGCCTGTGATATTGGTTATCTACAATCTTCCTCCCAGGTTAACCATGAAGCGTAAGTATATGATGCTTTCTCTATTTTATATCGGGTCCGCGACAACCCGGAAATGATATTGATGTATACTTAGCTCCATTGATAGAAGATTTGAAGCTTTTATGGAACGAAGGAGTACGGACGTTTGACGCGTCAAGGCAGGAATATTTTAATATGCGTGCCATGCTAATGTGTACCATCAATGACTTCCCATCTTATGGTAACTTATCGGGGTACAGTATTAAAGGGTACAAAGCTTGTCCAATTTGCGGGGAAGAGACACATGCACGCCATCTAAAGAATTGTCGAAAAATGGTTTACATGGGACATCGACGGTTTTTATCGAGGCATCATCCTTACAGGCGGAAAAAAGCTGCATTTAATGGTGAGACCGAACATGGAATAGAACCTCGACCGGCTTCTGGAGATGAAATACTTCAAAAAATTCAGAATATTACAAATCGATTTGGGAAGCCCAATGCACGCACTGAAGGTACTCCATGGAAGAAGCGATCAATATTTTTTGATCTCCCTTATTGGCATACACTTGACGTCAGACACTGCATTGATGTGATGCATGTTGAAAAGAATATATGTGACAATCTTATTGGTACTTTATTAAACATTCCCGGAAAAATAAAGGATGGACTGAAAGCTAGACTGGATATGTTGGATATGAACATTCGTACAAAATTAGCACCTCAAACTGAAGGAAAGCGTACATATTTGCCTCCATCATGCACAACTCTTTCTAAGAATGAAAAAACAATTTTGTGTGGATGTCTGAAAGGAGTTAAAGTTCTGTATGGGTATTCTTCGAATATTGCCAGCTTGGTTTCAATGAAGGATCTGCGGTTGAATGGATTAAAATCTCATGACTATCATGTATTGATTCAACAGTTGTTGCCTATTGCAATTAGAGGTGTATTGTCTCCTAAAGTGAGATCCGCTGTACAAAGACTCTGTGCCATTTTTAGCTCTTTGTCTGCTAAGGTTGTTGATTCATCAGAGCTTGATAAACTACAAGACCAGATTGTTGTTACACTATGCCAATTAGAGATGTTTTTTCCACCTAGCTTTTTTGATGTAATGGTGCATCTTACTGTTCATTTGGTGCGCGAGATTCGCATTCTTGGACCGGTTCATATGAGATGGATGTACCCTTTTGAGAGGTACATGAAGATTCTAAAGAGCTACGTGAGAAATAGACATCGTCCAGAAGGGTGTATAGTGGAAGGATACATAACTGAAGAGGCTGTCGAGTTTTGCACTAACTTTTTAGGAAATACAGCCGCAGTTGGGATTCCCAGGCCACGTCATATTGATCGATTTAATGGAAAGGGCATAAGTGGTCAGAAATACATCAACCCATCATTTGATGAGTTGATGGTTGCTCATTTCTATGTATTGCAACATATGCCTGATATCACGCCTTTCATAGAGCAGCACCTAAACATATTAAGGAGTGCTTTCCCAAGAAAATCCGAGCAGTGGTTACAAAAAGAACATAGTCGGTCATTTTGTAACTGGCTGAGATGTAATGAGATTTTAAATAATCAGGCCAACTCTGAAGAAGAGTCTGATGACTTAGTAAAGTGGCTCCTGCCGGGTCCTACGCCAACTGTATACTCGTGGAATGCTTACGACATTAACGGATTTTGTTTCCACACAAAAGCTCAAGATGACCAAACCGTTGTGCAAAATAGTGGTGTCACACTTATTGCTGAAACCACTCTTGTTTCTAGTGCTAGAGATCAGAATCCAATATATGCTCCTATTAATTATTTTGGCCTCATCGAAGAAATATGGGAGTTGGATTACGTAAAGTTTCGAGTGCCTGTGTTTAAATGTAAATGGGTTAATAATTCGGCGGTTCGTACTGATGAATATGGAATGACGTTTGTGGATTTTCGAAGAGAAGGGTCCAAGGATGAGCCATTCATTATGGCCGAACAAGCGAGACAAGTATTTTACGTCCGTGACCCGGCTGATAACAACCATTTTGTTGTCCTCCACGGAAAACAACAACTAACCAGTGATGCATCTGAAGATCTAGCTGAGGAATGCATGCCCGTTTATACGATAGTTCCCGTGGAGAACGATGATAGTGAAGCTGATAATGAAATTCAACTACGAGAAGATCATGGAGAAGGAATATGGATTGATAAAGAAATTTAACTTGTGTATGTTATTTATTTATGACTTGTGTAGTTATTTATGACTTGTGTAGTTATTTATGACTTGTGTAGTTATTTATGACTTGTGTAGTTATTTATTTATGACTTGTGTAGTTATTTATTTATTTCTGAGAATTGGTTTATTGATGAATTAATTTCATGTTTACAGGATCATGGCCATTTCACACAGCAGTAGTAGCAGCAGTGAGGATGACCATAATGACACTTCTGGTAAAGTTCCAAAGAAGAGAGGTCTTGTATATATGAGCAGATTCGTTAAGAGACACAAGGACGCTGGTACCAAGGCCACGGTTGAATGGGATAGAAGAGGGAATCCAATAGGGAAGGTTGGAGACAATTGGAGGAGCTACTTGGGAACGTTGGTTCGATGTCGTGTTCCTATCGTACACTCTGATTGGAGGAAGGTCCCTAAACATTTTAAAGACTATGTGTGGAGAGAGGCAACTGTAAGAGCTTGTTTAATTCTAACATTGTATTTGTTTTAAACATGGTAACTAACTTTTGTATTAATTAAAACTTGTTTTATATATTTCCAGGCAGTTTTTGATGGAGTCGAGGATCATAAAAATCAGGAGCTTAGCGCTGCGTGCAAGATGTGGAAACAATTTAAGTCACGTCTCGCACAAGATTACATCTACGGTGACGGAACAGATGAAGATGCTTTGAAAAAGTATTCGTACATTGACTCCGATCATTGGAAGACATTTAAGGAGCAGAGGCTCTCCGAAGCTGCAAAGAAGTTAAGGGACACAAACAAGGATCTGGTCAAGAAAAATGTATATCAGCACGTCTTGGGTCGAGGAGGATATAGAAAATTAGAAGAAGCAATGGCAAAAGAAAAAAGAGATGAGTTAATTTCTCAGGGGGCAATTCAAGAGGAACAAGCTTCTAATGTCTCTATAGAGAGGCATGATTTGTGGAAGAGGGGACGAATGAGAAAAACGGATGAGTTCGTCTCTGAGGCAACTCGAGGAGTAGCTACAAAGATTGTAAGTTCGTTATGTGTGGTTTAATAGCTAAGATTTTTTAAATTATACACTAACTATTGGTAATTTTTTGAAATAATAGGATGATTTAGTGGATAAGGCCGCTCGAGGAGAATTTTCATCACAAGGCCGACGTGACATATTGACGGAGGCTATTGGCACGGATGAGCACCCTGGACGCACTCGTGGACTCGGGTCACACATTCCATGGAGGATTGGATTACCTAGCTCTAGCTCTTCGAGGGTGACACCCAGTGCTAGTGCTATTCGCAATATTCAGCCGTCTGACCGACAGAGTCAGTACTGCTTCCACGGTGCTCCCACAGATACGGACCCTTGGAAGAGTATACCAAAGGTACTTGGAGATTTTTAAAGTCATTATTTCCTTACTGTTTGGTTTATATTTTTCTTACAAATGTAAACATCCGTTTAAATTATTTACGTTGACAGATTGGGCTAAGAAGCCTATTATATATCGAAGAGGGACTTAATAATGAGAGACGAGTAGTGGCTGTCGGTCGAGTCATGAACGGTCGTTTGCTACGTGCTATACCACTGCCCGATGAAATGGTGAAGGTGAAGGTCGATAGTTCTCTTGGTCAGATTAATGGACTACCCATTCCCCATGGAGAGAAATTAAAGACAACACGAGATGCAGAGGAGAAAGCAGACTTGGTTGCATGGCCGAAGCACTTGGTTGAAATCAACCCAAGGGTAATAATATCAATTATTTGAACCATCTTTCCATTATTTAATTTATCAAATTTTATATGAATTATTTACTAACATTCGAAATTCAGGAATATACCATGCGACTATACTACCACTTGCCACCGGCCTCAAATGATGAAGTAGAGAATTATTCCATCGACTGTCGATTTCTACACGACATGTACTCTAACTTGGGCAGAGACGTTGTTAGAGTACGCATTGCTGACGAATTGTTTGGTGACGACTACACTTCCATAGTGGGTCCAGATGATGTCCGTGATATATTCGCATTGAAACCGTTGTCGAACTCACATTGTGATTTGTATATAAGGTAATACTCTTGTCATTAATTGTTCATCATTTCTTGCAGAAGGTCTAACTTTACATCTTTTTCATGTTGTAGTTCTTTATACGATCAAATGCTTGAATCAGAGGTTCGATTCGGGTTCTTCAATCACACGGCCGTGAGCCCTTCCAATGACGTAGATGAGAGGATTGAGTCGTTTGTATCAAGACTCAATATGCCAGACAAGGATCGCAATTATTGCTATTTTATGCCTTATATAAATGCTACGGAGTAAGTTCATAAATTACTTGTACCATATAACCTATTTTTTGAAATATGGGTTTATGAATTTAGTGTGTTGATGTAGGTTTCATTGGATGTTGTGCGTTATCTTCCCCAACCAAGGTGTAGTCCATTGGTTCAACTCCTCAAAAGGCGCCACCGTTATACACCGCGATGCAAAAGCTTTAGTGGACTCGTAAGTTTCGAACTTACTATTAATTTGTAACTTGCATTGACATTCACTAATTACGTATTGTTATTTATTTTAGGGGGTTGCAACGATACTATCAAGGATGTAATCCGAGGATTGATCGTCAAGTCGAATGGAAGATAGTGAAGGTACTATTTATAGAAAAACATTCCTTTACTATACTTGTAATTTTCATTAATAAAGTGTTAACTGAGTTTACTTATAATGCAGAGTCCGAAACAACCCACAAACTCTAATTTATGCGGTTATTATGTTCTGAGAAATATTCGGGACATAATGGAATTTGTTCGTGCTAATAACGGTGCATATGTGGAGAACTTTGACCAAGTAAGAATGCTAGTCTCGTCTTACTCTATTAGAATGTTGACAAATGTAGCTAGGTTGTGTTCTAAATCCATGTTCTAAATCCATGTTTTACTTATGTTTGTTCTAAATCCATGTTCTAGCTAAGTGTGTTCTAAATCTATGTTCTAGCTACGTTTGTTTCTAAATCCATGTTCTAGTTAGGCAAATTTGTTCTAACTCTATTTTTTTATATATTCATATTAATCGTATTCTTATTTGTTATAGGTTTTTCCTAATGGGACACAATCATATGAGTTGGGGAAGGTACAAGACGTGCGAGATGAGATCGCCGCCTACTTGTACAACTACTTATTCGAACATAGTGTTTACATGTGAATATTATTTATATATGTGACGTTTGTATAAATCAATGTATATATGGATGGACTTGTATGAATGGTTGTATTTTGAGTAAAATGGAAGTGTTTCCATGTTTGGAAATGTGTAAAAGCAGGGTACTAAATTTGGTTTAGAATGTGTATTCAATTTTCAGGGGGATTTTGAGCTAAAACAGCTGAAACCTGCCAAATTTTTTCATATTTAGTGCAACGGTTCCATAAAAACCGTCGCATAAGAGCTACACTTATGCAACGGTTTGAGCACCAAAACGGTTGTATAATGGTTCATCTTATGCGACGGTTCTAACAACAAACCGTTGCATAAGTGTTCTCTTATGCGACGGTTCTAACAATAAACCGTTGCATAAGTGTTGCTCTTATGCGACGGTTCTAACAACAAACCGTTGCATAGGTGTTACGCTTATGCAACGGTTTCAGGAAACCGTCGCATAAGGTATGGACCTTATGCGACGGTAGCTTATGCAACGGATGAGAAACCGTTGCATAAGCTACGTCAGAACCATTGCCTAATCTCTCTTCTGTAGTAGTGGATGATGATGGTGAATAGTAATATGATGGTGAATAGTAATATGATGGTGAATAGTAATATGCTGATGATGATGACATGATGATATGATGATGGTGAATAGTAATATGATGATGATGACATGCTGGTGATGATGAATAGTAATATGATGACATGATGATGATGAATAGTAATATGCTGAATAGTAATATGATGAACAGTACTATGATGAACAGTGATATAATGATGATATTGAGATGATGATGATGATGAATAGTAATATGATGAATAGCCTTATGATGAATAGTCATGATGATGATAGTGAGATGATGATGATGAATAGTAATATGATGAACAATACTATGATTAATAGTAATATGATGATGATAGTGAGATGATGATGATGAATAGTAATATGACATGATGATGATGTTGTTGATGACATGATGATGATGGTGAGATGATGATGATGCCATTATGATGATGGTGATGACATGATGATGATGATGATGATCATGATGACATGAGGATCATGATGATGATGTCATGATGATCATGATGACATGATGATGATCATGATGACATGATGATCATGATGATGGTGATGACATGATGATGGTATGATGATGATGTAATGTTAGGTTGGTATAAACTAAAATAAATTAACATAACATAAATTAACATAACATACCATAAATTAACATAAATTAACATAAATTAAATTAACATAACATAAATTTAAGCTCAATCAAACAGCCCCTAAATGTACTTGCCATCATAGACTCATACTGATATTCAAAATACATGTCTTTATCATTGCAGAAACAAAAAAACTATTTGGGAACCCCAACCCATCGTAGTTTTTGCCAGGTTAGATTGACAGAGGTTATTGGCAGCTCATCTCCCTCAACTGATGTAAAACCCGATGACGCGCAACAATTGAGATTTCCTTTCTGGTCGGCGATTACTTTCTCCGACATAATCTTTTACGACGCTGCATCCGCCACTAAACTCAATGTTTCTGGCTAACAATGCAGAAGTATCTCAAACAGTTCTTCGAGTTTCATTGAAGGTGTGGTAACTGGTAACCTCAAATGTAATATTTGAAAGCCGATGAATCTTCAAACCTATCCATTTTTGATAAACTACAATTTTCTTTTTGTGACGCACAACCAATTTTAATCTACTGGATTGATCAAAGCTAGAAAAAAACTTATGCAGCTTCCCAAGGAACATAACTCCATTGACATTGATTCAAACTGAAGCTTTGCTTTATGCAAGCTTGAAGGATTCAAGGACGAGAAGAGCAATTTACAGGCGCCATTGTACTTAAAGGATACTAGTGGAGGGACATCAAACTCGACATTAGTTAAATTCTCACATCCCCTCAATACTATACTCTTTAACTGGGCGTAGGAGATCTTGATATTTTTTTTCCATGGCGATGCATTTACTTAGAAGTTAGAACCAAATGTTCCAGATCTGGGAAATTTGATATCAAACTTTCCAGTGAGATATCATTCAGGAAAGGATCCTCTAGTGTCAACTTCACCTTGCGATCTCACCAATGAAAGAGAATTCGAGATTGTTATAAAATGTTTATCATGTTCTAGGAATGAAGAAGAATTTCGTTTCGGTTCCAAGCCGGTGGCAGGGCATTCATTATGTTCTCTTCGTGCTCAACCCAAACAAAGTGTTATCAAGGCAGATGTTGATGGTACCTCTTAGAAGGAATCAGAGTAAAAATTGAGTACGTGTGTGTTGTCCGCTGATACAACATATGTCGACAAGACCCATCGCCATGAGACAACAAACCTCTGGCATGCTCGATTGGCTCAAGTGATGGACAGCCTAACAAATTAATTACACAGCTAGGGTTCCTCTTGTTTCCTTCATACCAAAAAGACTCAAGTTTATGAGGGACGACGTCAATCTCATAATTTCTCCTATCTAAATTGTTGGTTATCCATTATCAAAAAAAAATAAAAATAAATTGTTGTTTATTTGTTATTAAAGTCTTTTTATTAACTTAATGTTGTTGTTCTTATCCGGTTTCTCATTATTAAGGAGAAGGACATAATCGTGAGTATCTTAAATCAATGTTCGATTTCGTCAGTAGTAAAATATTATTATTCTGAGCATTTATTCCACCTTTTGTTACCACGAATATAATTCGCTTTTTCTTTTTGCGTTTTCAATAATTATATATAAATTGCTTCCTTTCTTGCAATATTCAAACCTCAGCCTCTGCGCTTTCTGCAAACCATTTCATCTCTGCTACGTCACTACGTGCGTGTTTAGTGTGTCACCAACACGAGACTGTTTCTCATTGGCCTCAATTTGCCACAACTGATTTTCTCCTTCAATTCCCCAATTTGATATCTATCGCATCATTTGGTTTCTAAACCCTAGCTGATCACCTGCTTCAATCCTATCATCAATAATCTATTTTATCGATTACTGATGGGGAGGAGCGGTAAAGGTGTTGGAGGCATCACGCCGCTCCGAGGATTGGTGGTCGGAAATTACTGCCACGACGTGTTGATCCGCGACGGCGAAGTGGTGGCGGAGACGCTCGGCGGCGCCGTGTCGTTTATCTCCTTAGTGCACTCGGTATTTTCGATTAAGTGCGAGTACGTGTCGAAAGTAGGGTCTGATTTTGCTTACTTGAATTCTCTCGAACACTCCCCAATTGTGTCTCCCTCCAGTTACACAACTTTGTTTCAAGCTCAATTTGTGAAAAATTCCAACAATGATGATGACGAAAATGGACATTGTGATAGAATTCTGAAAAGAATTCATGCATGCGAACCGATTAGAGGTTCGGATCTTCCAGAGGAGAGGTTTGATTTTGGGCTAGCTGTTGGTGTTGGTGGTGAGATTTTACCCGAAACATTGGATAGAATGCTTGACATTTGTGATGTGGTATTTGCCGATATTCAGGCTTTGATTAGAAGCTTTGATCCAGTTGATGGAACTGTTCGATTGATACGATTGAAGGAGAGTGGTTTCTATCATTTGTTGCCGAGATTGGGGTTTCTGAAAGCCTCTTCTGAAGAAGCGTTGATGATGAATGTTGGCGAAGTTAGGAAGTTATGTTGTGTTGTGGTTACAAGTGGAAAGGAGGGGTGCAGTGTTTATAATGGTGATTTGGAGATGAAAATTGCGCCTTTTCCTGCTATTCAGGTTGATCCGACTGGTGCCGGTGACAGTTATCTCGGTGGTTTTGCAGCGGGGCTTGTTCAGGGACTTTCTGTACCCGATGCCGCATTGTTGGGAAACTTGTTTGGTTCCTTGGCAGTGCAATACATTGGACTTCCTAATATAGATTCAAGGCTTCTGCAGGTTTGTATTCTTTCAATATATCTCTAAACTCTTCGGCATAATTAATTTTTGTTTGGCATATGAAAATTTGATCTCCTGACTGAAAGGGGATAGCTTGGATTCAGTTACCTGATTTTTAACTTGCTATCTACATATGGCTGATTACTACTTCTGCTTATTTTTTTATTTCCTACAAGAGTTAGCTAGTGACTATCTGATGTGTAGTCTAAGGTCTGCTATTTCATTTCCTTCTATTCATGATCGTTGATTTATGGCAGGGTTCAAGTCCATCGCAATTCTGATTTTCAAATTTTGAGTAGATCATCTCATCATGTGTTACTCTTTAGCTCTTGCCATTCTGCTCGTCTTAGTTAAACTACTGGAATGGAATTGAGTATCAGTTTTACCCTTGTATTTGCGAATATGTGAAAGTACATTGTCATAGTTCATTTGAGCGAATTTATTGTTCAGGGTCTGTGCTTGTGCTATCCGCCATGCTGACATCGGCTATCTAACACTATACACTTGCACCATATTGAAATGTTATCTTAATGCCTTTTCCATCGACAGAGTATCAACGACGAGGTGCAGAGAAGGAAAACAGAATGCATCCGCTACTCCAAAGCAAACCAATCAAAGTTTGAGAAGCCAGCAGGGCATGACCAGTTCCACTTGTCTCTTTGTGCAGCCAAGCAAACCTTAAATGCTCCTAGCCACTGCACAAACCATCTGCAGCCCATTCCTACAGACACAATCTCTCAGTATCAGCAACTCCAAGCTCCATTGCTGCGCGCTCACATCTACCATGACCCGATTTCAGCTATTGTTGATCACAGCACTGACTAATGTCTTCTTAGTCTACTTATTAAAGTTTAGCTCAAGTGTTAACCCAAGAACTCTTTAACTTTTATGCAAAAATATATATTTATTATGACAACTTGAGTCTCTGAAATACAGTTTATTCAATAGATAGTTTTTAGTTTTCCACTCTAGTTTTTGTTTTTATTTCTGTGCCCTATGCAGCATTGTTTTGAAACTTGTTTGGTTCTTTGCCAGTGTGGTAACTGGTACATTGGGCTTCATAAGATAGATTCAAGGCAGGTTTTCATTCTTTTAATATCTCTAAATCAATTGGCATATGATATGATGAGCACTTTAACTTCCTTCCAAATAACTGAAAGGTGATTGCTTGGATTCCTGTTAATACTTAATATCAGTTTCCTAAGTTTTTTTAAAACCTGCTTTCTATGCATATACTTAATTTAATTTCTTGCCCAAGATTGGATCACTGCTTCTCTGTTTCGGATCCAGTCCATCGAAAGTAACAAGTTAAATTTTTATTTGTTCAATCCAGTCAGTCACTCGAGTTTTCAAGTTTCTTTCAAATACACAATCAGTTGAAAGTTACTTTATTTTGTGAAACTCCTTAGAAACGAAGCTATCCCGATGGCCAAAATAATCAGAACCAAATGAACTTGTTCATTCCATTACGTATAAGCTCAATGCTATAAAAGATCTCATTCTAAGACCAACATTTCATCTGCTAGATTCATTAGCAGTGTAGTTTTAAATGTCATTATGAAAATGCACAGGGTGAAAAACTCATCATGAAGTATCGAAAGAAAAGGATGTCATTTGATATATGAAAAAGTAGTTGTTTTAACATTATTGCATATAGTAACCGAAATACAAGATAACCTGCTTATGAGGAGGTTTTGAAACCTGTTTTGAACCAAATCAGAATAACGGAAAGAAAGTGTACTTTAAGAGAAAATCATCTCATCAGTTTTGGATCTCGATAAATCAGCTGGAACTTATACTTCTGCTTGATCCGTACGAGTAACTGCCAAAGGAATAAACCATATAGATCAATCATCTTTTTACCAAAGGTAAAACTACAATAAATATTAGACCAAAACAATATTGGCATAAATTATTCACAATGCACCTAAATATCAGCCATATGAAAAAGGACACTGATGAACTTAAAAATACTTAGTCATAGTATGCAAGAGAAGTGCACAGAAGGCGAACAATGATAACATGAATACATCCGTATGATTCCTTTGTCTTCTCAGTTTCTTACTCACGCATAGTACGTCACTGATCAAAAACGGAGTAACCTTAATAAGTATTAAAACTGATTTTCTTAAACTAAGCATCGATTCACACACACCAAAGAAAAATGCCGAACTTCTAATTTAAGCATAACATGTGTATACATCAACTCTCATATGATCATATCATTATCACAACTTCAAAACATTGATATTTCGAGTCAAAAACCTTCTCCCTATTCTGATCCTAATATTCAACATACAGTATCCAATTCACTTTCATTCCAGATTAGGGTTTTCAGTCAAAGCAGCACAATATACAAAATGCATCCCAAACTTGCATAATAACTGGTAAACCATTTGAATCGCATAGTAGAACAAAGATTAGCTCACATCTGTCAGATACGACATTCAGAACTATTAACCCTGGCTACATATTCAATCGGAGAAAGAATAAGGTGAAACCTGGCTTCTCAGGTTTGCCATCGGCCCACTTGGAGATGACAAAATGGACCTTCTCCCGTTCAAGGGCGGCAGCTCTGTGAGGCTCCTTGAGACAGTTCCTCAAAAGATTCGCACAGAAATTAGAGTAGGTGATGTACGTCATCCCAGCCGATCTCCAGTGCGGCACCGCTCCAGTAATCTTCGTCGCCATCTCAATTTCAATCTCTCTTTCTCGCCTTCGTCTCCCAACCCTGTCAAGTGTCAACGCACACCCGGTTTCAATGGGCCGTTAACGGGTCAACCCATTTAAATCCAGATCGGGTCAGCCCGTAACGAACAGTCGAACATTAAATTTCAAAGTTATCAAAAAGCAAAGCGACGCTATATAAACTGAAAATTTTAATACCAAAGTCGTCCTTGCCATTAAAAGCTACTTATAAAGGAGCCGCATAAGCACGTTTAAATTAAGCAATTGTATTTAATCACTTATTTCTCAGCCACCAGTTTTTTTTCCTAATTTCTCCAGAAAAAGATTTCATCAATTTTTTGATTCTCAGATTCCATTCGCCAACCCTGAATTCTCTCTTCCATAAATTTAGAGAATCGTCATCATCACAATCATCAACATCGCCAGTCAATCGATCGTCTCTGTTTTGTCCGGATCCGGTTCGATCTACGGATTTGGATATTAGGGTTTTTTGATCTTGCTGATTTGACGTGGGTTGGGGTTGGGGTTTGAGGATGGGAAGAGGGAGAGGGAAGAAGAAAAGATCGAGGCCGGCTGGTTCGGTGAAGAACGAATCAGAGAGGAAGTTAGTAGACGCGTTGGTGGAGGCCTTCTCGCTATCGTCGATCGAGGAAGCCACTGCAGCGGTTAGGGAAGCGGACGGGAACGCTAACAAGGCGGCGGAGATTTTGGCGGCTGGGTTGGAGATTGGTTCGTCTTCTTGGAGCTCGAATGTGGATGATTCGTCTTCTATGTCATCCGGAAGTTATTGGATGGATTCGAGCTCTACCTCGTCCGAGGGGTTAAAAGAGTTGATGGCGGAGCAGGCGAAGGAGTTTAGAGGGAAGGGGAAGAAGATGGTGGCAGCGACCGGGACAGTGTCGACGGTTTTGGGAAAGGATTACGTCACCGGGAGCTGGAAGAAGAGTGGCGGTAAGGGGCAGCGATTGAATGAGAATATGGTTGTGGATAGAGAGGAAGCGGAACAGTTTTTGTGCTCTATGCTTGGAGATGAGCCTGAGTTGAGCTTGGCTGTTGTTAGAGATGTGCTGTGTAAGTTGTTCACTCATTGTTGTGTTGTGATAGATGGGGATATCCAACCCGACAATTCCACTTCCACCATGTTAAGAAATTATTCTGATAATATTGTAAGGGATAGAGATATGTTTTGAAGGCTATTGTTTAATACAAGTGTATGCCTTTTCAGGTTCCTGTGCATATGACGTTGAAAAGGTACATTACGCTAGGGAAAGTGGGTATGCTATGCGAAGCTGGAGCAATAATTAGCCTTTGTCAATTACTTGCTGCTAAGCTAAATAGTCTTCAGTTGTATCGAACTGAGACCACATGCATCTCTTACCTGAAGTTTTATGATTTTCAGGCACTGGATGCATTGCTTCGTATGTGTGGTTCGGCAGGCGAACAACCTAATGCTAGTATTTCGAGTCGTTCAGTGATTAACAATGATTTTGTAAGCTTTATCCGAATTTGTTGCATCATGTTATCTCGTTTGTTCCGAATAATATAGTATATACCCATCCTCTCGTCTACAGGCGGAGTGTTATCTTTTCCATCTGTTATTTTAAAACATGAAACCTAAATCTGAAATACGTTTTGAATTACAAGCAGCACTGATTCTAGTTGCATCTCGCAGTTTACTGGTATGTCATCTGACTCCACTTCCCATTCGTCAGATAAGGAATATAATTACACCAATAGGTATACCACTTTGGTTGTCATTGCTCTATTTTCCATGAAGCTATAAATTACGGCTGTTTGTTGCACAAATTGCATTGTGGTTATAGCTAAGAAGAATACCCTTTAACAATGTGTTTGTACCTTGCAAATAACTTCTGAGTATCATAATGCATTGATACTTTAGTTGCTTGACATTTCATCTGCAGATAACTGTTGCTCGTTTTATGGTCATTTGTAGGAGTTATTTTGGTGTTCTTGCTTCATCCGGTTCCAATTTCTCGCCTGGAGAAAGAAGCACCGAGCTGGAGCTGCCACAAGTAGTGTTGGAGTCCTTATTTAAAGTGCCCAAGAGCCCTGACCGTGACCCAAATACCATGAATTGGCGTAATGTCGTGAAAAAACTAGAGTCTATTGGGAAACTATCTGAGCCTTCTGAAGTTGATTCAAAAGAACCTGGTATGATCCACTGAATTGTAGTTTGTATTTCTTAATTTTTTCATAGCATTGTTTTCAACTTATCTGCCCTTTCAGCCAAGGGAGACGAATATCAGTTTTTCCGAAAATCTGCCACACAACATTGGGAATCAACCAGATCCTACTACCAAAAGGTATTGATTTGGAGTATCATGTTATGTTTGATCACAATAAAAACCCGTAAACCTATTGCTGTATTGTTTTTAACCGTAGTCATCATCATCTTAGCCTTAGAGCCTTATTCAAACATCTGTATGTGAGTCTCTTTTGGTTTTAATTTGCCTTTCTAAGCTACTTACCTTTGTACTCCAGGCTGCTTCTGCATACTCAACAGGAGAGAGATCTTATGCAGCATACCTCTCTGATCAGGTCTGATTCCCTTCAGAATAATTCTTTACATTATTGATCTACTACACAGTGGAACTCTATCTCAATTGGAAATCAGCTGGCAACAGTTTACTTAATGCTTTTCTAGGATGTGATCTCATGAAAGTTTGTTGGGGTTTTCTTTTTCTTTGGTAGGGGAAGTTGCAGACAAGAATAGCTCGAGGACAAGATGAAAAAGCAAGCCAACAAATATTCAAAGCTAGGTTTGTACACAACCTAATATTTGAAATTCTTTGTAATTCAGTCTTTCCATGCATTAGTTAGATGTTGGTTCATAACATTTACCCTTCCTTCCATCACACAGGAATAAAAATATTGGGAATGTCATAACAATTGATTTGCACGGGCAACATGTCAAACAGGCAATGAAGCTTTTGAAACTTCACCTCCTTTTCGGGTCATATGCATGCTGTAAGCATCTGATGCTTTTATGTATTTGAATGGCAGCTATTTACTCATCAGAACCATCATATTATATTCTGAGTTTTGACCTGTTGTGCCGCTTTTTGTACTTATAGCTATTCAGACTATCAGAGTAATTACAGGAAGTGGGTCACATGGTTTAGGAAAGTCTAAAATTAAACAGTCGGTATGTTTAACCCCGTTAGATTCATTACTATTGTGTCGATTTCTGCTGCGTACTAGTAAATATACTCTGGGCCACGCAGGTCATCGGACTTTTGGAGAGGGAAAACATTCACTGGACTGAGGAGAATTCTGGAACTGTTCTGATCAGACTTAATGGGCAGAGGAACTTCAGCTTCGTTGATTCTGATAGTGAATCGGAGTAACGACACAAGTGTCAAGACACCCAGGATCTAAAATGGGTCTAATTTATCAATAAGCATCGTCTGTACTCTGCAAGTCTAGTAGATTATTGTTGTATTCTGTCTGTAATTTGTACAATTCTTCCTAGGTTGGAGTTGTCAAATTAGATCCACTAGGGCATCCGCGACTTTCTCACCTAATATTTCCTCCAAACAAAGCATAAATTTAAATAAAAAGTTCTCTCACAAATGCTCCTTGAGGATGTGTTAGGAGCATTTGTGAGAGAATTTCTTATATTTTTTTGTTTATTTGGATGAAATGCTAGATGAGGAAGTTATCTCTTAGTATTTCTTAGTTATGGATGCATATGCCTTTAGATCTTAGACTATAGGGCAGTCCATCATCACCCAGTGTAAAGATTAACTTGGAAAACAGCTGTGCAGTTTGTAAGGCAACTTTATATACTATCAACGTACCAGGCAATCAAATGTTTTTAATTAAAAGACTTTACCAGTAAACTACAATTGTTTCGAAGCTATTAGAACAAGTTAAACCCTTAGATAGTTTATTGCTTCAACACCCAACTTGGTTGCATTTGCTGGCAGTTGAGTTGTGGGAAGAACTAGTTCCTGAGCATTATGATCTAAAAGTGAAGATGTGATAAGACCTCATGCACCCAAAAAAAAAACTAGCTCTTTCTTAATATTGAGGGAAGTACTAGTTTCTTCGGAATGTTGAGAACAGTCAAGGGAAGTACCCTAGCTCTTTCTGAACCTTGAAAACAGTCGAGTACATGATAGTTATATTATAGCTCTAAAATACATAAATGGAAGCAAAATCACAGAGGAATTTCCCCGCTGTCTGCAATCACAACCTTGCTCTTGGGGGTGCCGTTCTGCTTACCTTCAGCCTCAACCTTGTAAACAACATCCATTCCTGAAAGCACCTTTCCAAACACAACATGCTTCCCATCCAACCTGTAACAATTTCAGTCAGGCAATGCAATGTGATTCCCACAATTTCAGATGGAAACAATCGTGTATATATACACGTAAACTGAAAAGCCCAGCAGAAGTAGCGGGAAGAAAACTTGGCATTGGATAGATGCATTCTTAACTTAAAAAAAATGGAAACCTTTTATATGGCCAATTAGTAGCTAAACCCTTGTAGACTATTCTTTCTAAAGCATTACACATGAGCTCCTCCATTAAGTTATACACAGTGAAGACTTACCAGCTAGTTGTCACAGTCGTGATGAAGAATTGCGACCCGTTGGTGTCAGTGCCAGCATTTGCCATTGAGAGGAGTCCTGTTAAACAAAAGCCCAAAGAAAATTCCTTACATGATAAAATATGACCTGAAACCAGTGATAAAAAAAATAAATAAGAAAAGAAATGAGCTCACCTGGTCCGGTATGCTTGATCTTAAAATTTTCATCTTCAAACTTGAGTCCGTAAATTGATTCTCCACCTCTTCCATCACCAAGGGTGAAGTCTCCACCTTGGAGCATGAAGCTAGGAATAATCCTGTGGAAACTACTGCCCTTGTAATGGAGAGGCTTGCCGCTTTTGCCTGTGCCTTTTTCTCCTGGAAAATCCATCCAAGCTCACTCCATTACCATAAGGTTTCACCGAGACTATAGATGATGTGAAATCAACTAAAAAAGTAGGCTGGTTTTACCAGTGCAGAGAGCTCGGAAATTCTCTGCTGTTTTGGGCACCGTCTTTCCAAAAAGACCCATCACAATGCGGCCTGTAAAACATAATAGACATAAAAGATAAATTCATCAAAACCATCGTCCAATTGAATCTATACCTATAGTAACATTACCATATCCAAAAGACCGAAAGTAACTAACTGATGCATAATAATCCCTAAAGTGAGTCAAAGTAATCAAATTGCTTGAACTAGTTTTATATGAAACCCAAAAATACCAGCTGGCTTTCCATCAATCTCAACATCAAAGAAAACCTTGTGAGTCACCTCCTTCAAATCCTTCGAATTCTTTGCCTGAAATTCGATTCACCAAATCTCAGTTGTCATCACATCAGTCTCTACACAATTAAATTACTTACATTTCCAAATCCCACCCCACTAATCAAAACTCAACTCATGAAATATCCAAACAATATAATTTCATAGGAATATCAAAATCCACATAGCAAATACAATCGGATAGCCAATTCGATCTACAAATTCGACAGCTGGAAGAATATTACTCAATCAGAGACACAACAGAGGACCAAAAAGTTCAAGATGCAGACTTCACAAAAATACCTCGGAGTGAGTCAAAGATCCGATCACAACAAGGATCGCAAGTGACGCCAAAATCGATCTCATCATTCTCGTCGTTGCTGTCTTACTTCGCTTCCCGATCAAGAATGAAGATCTCTAGAGTTCAATTAAACAAACAAAAATCATTCACACATCCTCGTCATCTGAGCCAATCATGACACGCCACATCGACATCTGCTCATTGGGTTTCATATTGGGCTATCGTTAATGGACCTTTTTCTTGATAGGCTTTTATATTATTATTTTGGCCCATTTACCTTAAAAGGTCAGTGCGAGTCTTCGCCGACCGCCAATGATGACGTCATCTGAATTCTCAGCTACCGGTCATGGCTGAATTGGAGTTGAAGCCGAGGACTGCTTGTTGGCTCTTGGCTGCTGCTGCTTCCACTACCACAGCCTTCTCATTGTTCCAACAATGTCAACTTCAATTTGCATTCGTTTCCAAGGTATTCTATTTCATTAGCAGGTTTTGAATTACGGTTACCACTTGGTCCGATCGAGTCAGTTTTGCGCTAGCTTACCAGAATCTGATTTCAATTTGGCAGAATGAATGAGCAATCGGCTCCGGAAAGTGTCGAGAATGCTTTGAATTCGATCGATGTGACGACGGTTACTACAGCTGCTGCTTCGTCGTCGACTTCTGTTGAAGTTAATGTTGAGGAAGAGCGAGGTCGGAGTGGAGTGGAGGATCAGGAGCCTCGCCGCATGTGGATGAACCGGTCTCTGTTGTCGTATCGTCTGAATTTGCTTCTTACCGGAGATGTCGCTTCGCCTTCTGTTGCTCGCGAGGATTTGTGGTCGTGTCTGGTCGTTGTGCTCACCTTCTGGTTTTTCGGTTCGTCCGTAATGCATTTTCCTTTTTTTTTTTTTTTGAAGAAAAATGTAATTGCTAGTGTTGTTTGTTTTACTAGGTTTGCTATTTGAGAGTAGAAAAACTTGAGGAATCAATTGAAGTTGCTTAGTGTTTTACTGAGTCTCCATTTTGTCCATATATTTGAAACTCTATCTTCAGCTTCATAAATGCTGCATTGGTTCTATACATGTTTGATTTTCAGGGTTGAGGTTTTATTTGATTCAGCTTTGTTGTATAATTTTAATGCCAGCATCTATGACGCTGATACTGGGTTTCTACGGATCGACAACAATAACTCTGGGTCCCAACGGCTCACGCATCATACAAGTTAGCTCTTTCTTCGTGCAATCAATCAAGGTAAGTGATATATTTCAAGAGATTTGGGTTTTCATCCTAGTTAAGTCTATATTGTCTGTTTTATCGTGCATATTAGTAAAGTTAGGTTATTATTATTATCAGGTTCAGGAATTAGATTCTTCGGCATCAGGACCAATGCTGTACAGTTTTGACAGTCCACCTGCCTTGGATGTTGAAAAGAACTGGTCGGAAGAGCATAATGTCAGCATAGTTTCTGATTATCACAAGGTGAAGGATATATTCTTGTCATTTGCATCGTCACAGTCTAGCTTGATGTAGCAGTGGTTATAACTTATAAAGTGATAGCTTGTTCAGCTTGCGATCAGAGAATGAACTGCATTGTTTGATGCAGGAGTGGTTATACTTCCTGAACAAAGGTTCTAAAGTTGAAATCTACTACAGAGTGAAAAATCCAACTTCCTCTCCTTTGTCACTTGTAATTGCTCAAGGTAATTATGACTTAACAGCAAATAGTCTCAGTCTTAGCAGTATTGGCATTACTTGTTTCCACCTTACATGATTGTATGACTTTGCAGGTGTTGAAAGCCTTGTTGAGTGGATAGAGGACCCATCATATCCTAATACAACCTTGTCTTGGAATATTATTCATGGTAGCTGCTAATGAAACTGCATTTAAATCATAAATCTCCTGATCCTATTTATTTTTTACGGATAACCCCATCTTATTCCTTACAGGAAGTGGAAAGATCACACATGACATTCCTCAGTCCTCAAACTATTACATCGCTGTTGGAAATCTTAATTCTGATGATGTGGAGGTATTTTTTTGTTACTGGCCGCGTGAAGTGAAAACAGTTGTGTAGTTAGAACTTAGAAGTACTGGGCACAAACAAACAACACTTGCAAATTTCTATTTTCTACGCTACAGAGTTTTAAGTTTTTTCTAAAGTTGTAGTTTGATAGGGCTTTCTAATTTCTACAAATAGATCATTTGCTTGTGAATTGTGATCTCTGGATCATTACAGTGAACTTAAATGCCAGCCTCTGTCTTCTGGAATGCTCCTTGAAGTCATTTTTGCATGCAAGGTACTAATGTCCAAATGTATGCTTTGTTATCCAGGTTCACCTGAAATTTGAATTGAAAACCCTCGTCTATAATACATCCATGGCTTACCACAAATGTTACCTGAGTAATAGTGCTTGTAGCGTCACGCTTTCTCTTTTTGGAAAAAATGCAGCTGTTCTAACTTCTCCAGGTCCGGAAGAGGTACAGATAGCAGTACTAGCTTGCTAATTTGACAGTTGCAATGTATCCTTCCCAAGCCATACCATTTCATATATCTATCTTCGTTATTGTTTAAAATCAGATTGAAACGATGCCAATGTTTTACCTTGATATATCATATGAATGATTATGGGGACCCATTTAGTTCTTATGGCCAGCGGCTTTTGCCTATGTTGATATCTCTTCCCACTCATATCTTACCAATTTTCTGCCACCTGATATATTGTAGCCTTTGATTTCCATACATGAAGATTGCTATTGCATGTGTGAATAATTGGAATCTTCATTTGATTTTTCAGGGTATACCTGATGGAAACTGGTACTTCAAACAGTCAGATGGACCCAGATGGCTTGTTTATTTAGCCGGATCTGGTTACAACCTTTTTCTTTTCATTTCTATTCAACAGTCCAGCTATAGCATTAAAAGTTCAAACTTAACATTTCATATTCCGCTGTTGTAGGCGTGATGACAGTTCTCCTTCTATTCACCTTCAGAATTTGTAACATGTTTCAAGGAAACAACAACAATGTGGCTGGAGGCCAGCCAACAGCTCAGGGTTCAGAGCGTGATCCTCTTTTGAACAAAGATGATGACCTCTCAAGTTGGGGTTCCTCTTATGATTCTGTGTCGCAAGGTGAAGATGACCTAGACGAGTGGCTTGTAGTGGGTAATTCACTAGGGGCGAACCAAGGTAATGATGTAGAAAGCCATCCTCCTCGCCGTCAGTGTGTCATTTGTTGTGATGCACCAAGAGACTGCTTTTTCCTTCCATGCGGTCACTGTGCAGCCTGTTTTGCTTGCGGATCAAGGTAAATAATTCCCTGATTCAGTAACTTTGGAGCTGAGAGTGCCTGTACTGACCTTTCTTCATAAAAACTAAACCGTGGAGCCTAATACTATTCTGCAGGATCGCGGAAGAAGATGGTCATTGCCCCATATGCCGCAGAAGGATGAAGAAAGTAAGGATGATATTCACAGTTTGAGCAATATCCCTTCTCTGTTGGTTTTAATTTCATTTCGTCATTACATTCCATACTATAATTTCTCCCTAGCTGTGTGCCCAGGTAAATAGTTGGAATCACTTTTTACTGATTCCTATTTCACTTTGCAGTGTTTTAAACAACCTGTACCTCATTCCACTCTGTAATAGACTTGTATCCATCTATCACTATTACGTATGATTTTTTTTTAACCATTCTATAATAAATTTGTTGCAAAGCTACAAGCCTGTAACAAAATGAACTGAAGAATCTTGGGTCATAGAGCAACTAGTCCTCTTCTTATATCATCATTTGTAAGGTCCTACAACTTTTGTTGCGAAATTGAATTGTGCTGCTCAAGATGGCCAACGTTGGACTTGTTTTCTCCACAAAAACCCTATTTGTCCACCTCTGGACTCTGGTCGTCAAGTATCCAAGATTTTCTCTATGCAATGCAATTTGGAGAAGACAATGATAGCTCTACTTCCATCCCCATCCATGTCTTGTTGCTCCCATCATTAAAACTAATCACCTACCCACTAACCTAAATTATATGTTACTAGGTTTCACCACCATATTATATTATTATCTAGTTTCTACTTGTTAGTATGTTCCATGTTACCAATAATTAATAAATACTTAACATTAAATAAATAATTTTTTGAAAATCAAAATATAGTTTACAATACCCCGAATATGAGTTCTTTATTTTTCTGATGGATCATTTTCCACTGAACCAAATTAAATAGGAGAAATTAGATACCAAATGAAAGAAAAATAAATAGAAAAAAAAAAATCAAAGAACATAGAGATCTGGAAAATGTGCACTATTTCAAGCCACTGATTCCCACTATAAAATCCCCTCACCATCCGCCTACCCTTTCCCATTCTCATCCCTTCAATCCTCATCTCTTCTCTCTTCCACCAATCCAATCCATTAGGGTTTCTTTCTTTCTTTCACAACCATGTCAGGCAGCGGCGTTGTAACCGTATACGGCAACGGTGCCCTCACCGAAACCACCACCGCCACAAAACAATCACCTTTCTCCGTCAAAGTCGGTCTCGCTCAGATGCTCCGCGGTGGTGTCATCATGGACGTCGTCAATGCCGAACAAGCTCGCATCGCCGAGGAGGCTGGCGCATGCGCCGTCATGGCTCTCGAACGCGTTCCCGCTGACATCCGCGCCCAAGGCGGCGTTGCGAGGATGAGCGATCCTCAGCTGATTAAGGAGATTAAGCAAGCTGTGACCATCCCGGTGATGGCGAAAGCCAGAATTGGGCATTTCGTGGAAGCGCAGATTCTCGAAGCGATTGGGATTGATTATGTTGATGAGAGCGAGGTTTTGACTTTGGCTGATGATCAGAACCACATCAACAAGCACAATTTCCGTATCCCGTTTGTCTGCGGATGTCGCAATTTGGGCGAGGCGTTGAGGAGGATTCGCGAAGGCGCCGCGATGATAAGGACTAAAGGAGAGGCTGGGACTGGTAATATCATTGAAGCTGTTAGGCATGTGAGGTCTGTGATGGGTGACATTAGGGTTTTGAGGAACTTGGATGATGATGAGGTCTTCACTTTTGCTAAGAACATAGCTGCGCCTTATGACCTTGTGATGCAGACCAAGCAGCTTGGAAGGCTTCCTGTTGTCCAATTTGCAGCTGGTGGTGTCGCCACGCCTGCTGATGCTGCACTCATGATGCAGCTCGGATGTGATGGTGTTTTTGTTGGCAGTGGTGTTTTTAAAAGTGGTGACCCGGCCAGGAGGGCTAGGGCTATTGTGCAGGCTGTGACTCATTACAGTGATCCTAATGTGCTGGCTGATATTAGCTGTGGACTTGGCGAGGCTATGGTTGGGATTAATCTCAATGATGCCAAGGTTGAGAGGTATGCCAACAGGTCTGAGTAATGGTAAGTGTACGTGTCTGGATTAATGGAGCTAATGAAAGTGGACTGTCGTCCTCTTTTGGCTCTCTGGTTACTTGTTAGTGCCTTTGCTGCGTCCTATCTTTGGTGACTGGTTTTAGAACATTGTTATAAGTTTGGTTTCATGTCCTTTTTCTTTCTCTTGAATTCTACATTTTGCTGGTCATGTGGTGTCTGTGAACCTCTGGTTATCGTCTTTACTAATAATACATATTGTTGGAAATCTTGGTGTCTGGTTCTGCCTGATACATATATTTATGGTATCAAATCAAGCTCTTATCCTGTCTAACTTATTGCCATGCAGCTGCTATTAGTTATTGTTTTCCTTGTTCATTTCAATCGGGTTTGGTTAAAAACTTTCATATTGCATTTGGGATTTTTTTGGTTGTTATTGATGGTATTGTTAGAGGTAAAATGTTCAAAGTTGACATCTTGTTCTTTACATTCCCAGGTTCGTAATTATCTTTCTCGGTTGAATTGTATTGTGGCTTGTTATTTGTTACTAAATGCGGACAAGGGTTTTATTCGTCAGAAGTACAACGGTCCTGATGATTTGTTGTCGTAGTTGAATGTGTACAAATGTGAAATGTCCCTACTTTGATTTACTCTGGCATTGCATTTGTATTGACTGTCATATCTGTGGACTGAATTGGATTCCTCCATTCGAATGGGGTCTCTTCAGGATCTGACGACATTGTTCCTTGGCATCATATATTGGCTGCTTATATTATATCCATCCTAAACTTGAAGCCCCACGAGGCGGCTGTGATACATGGTTTTTTCTTTCTTTCTTTTGTACCCTTTGGAATCTTCATATTTTTGAATTCAGAATCTGGACGAAGGATTGGTTTTTACATGATTTGAGTAAGCTTTTCTTGTGTTGGAGAATCAAAAGCAAAAAGATATCTGTCAATTGTATGCCCTGCCTTTCATTTTGAAGTGTTTTGATTGATAACCAAGTGACCAACGTGCCATTAGTAGCATCCATTTGAGCCTGAGGCCAAGTGGATGTACCCCTGCGTCTTCAGTGATCAAGGCTCAAGCCCACATGTAAGATTTTTAACTCCTAACAGATACTAAGGCCCTGTTCTGTAGAGCTTAAATTTCATGTTTTTAAGTTAAATAAAGTTAAATAAAGTTAAGTTAAGTTAAATAAAGTTAAATAAAGTTAAGTTAAGTTAAATAAAATTAAATAAAATTTTTCAAATTTTAATTTTGTAGTTCAATATGATTACAAACTTAAATTAAACACCTTTATTCAAAAAAAATTATTTTTTTTTAAGTTCAGTAAAGTTAAATAAAGTTAAGTAAAGTTAAATAAAGTTAAATAAAGTTAAATAAAGTTCAGTAAAGTTAAATTAAATAAAATAAAGTTAAATAAAGTTTTTTTCAGCTCTATCAAACAGAGCCTAACATAACTCAAACGAATTTCATCAAAAAAAATAAAAAAAAATAGTAGCATCCATTCAAAGTGTGAAAAAGTGGGATGGCTGGATCCATGAGTTTGAGTAGATAACTGTTTTCTGATCGGTCGTGGCTCTCTTTCCACCAAATGCTAATGTTCTTCATCGTTTGCTCAACCTGACTGATGACGTGGCTCTATTTGAGCCCATTTACGTCTTGGGAAAGAAGGTTGGGCTTGACCGGCCTCTGATTCAGCAACAATTAAGGCCCATTATCTTTAAATGGCCCAAATAGGAGTCTCATTTCGATTGGGGCCAAACGACTTTTAGAAGGTTGTCCTGACTGTTTGTTTTGTCCGGTTTTGGTTTTGTTTCGTTTTTGTTGTTTTTATTTATTTGGTTTAAGTCTTCCGTTGCTTGCTTTTTTGCAAGTGGAGGTTCAAGAAGATTGTTTTTGAGACAGATATCAAAGACCTGGTGATGGGCATCAACAACTTGTTGGATAAGGTGTCGTGCAACTGGCTCTGATGCGGATTATTTACCATAATCTTGATGCCTGCAAGATTGGAAGGTACATCTTCTCATGCGAGAAGCCTTCTTTGTTGTAGTCTTTCTTTCCAAGTAGATAGATTGGAGTGGACCGTGGAGCGAGAGCAGATTGGATGTTTTACATGTTTTTATCAATATTGTTCAATTATGTATGCTTCTCTAAGCCTGAATGACTTGTTAACTTTATAAAAAATTAAAAAAAAAAAGGCGCATTATTGAACATTGGAGCCTCCGATTGTCCGGACGGCATCTTACGTCTTCTTACAATTTCTTCAACAAATAAATTACTTTGTCATTCACAATTATTTATTACTATAATAAAAGTAATTAAGAATGATTAAATTCATTCATCTAGTGCGCATTCCGCTAGCTAACAACTACAACGTCCACGTCATCGTAATTAATAATCCCACTTGTATTTTTTTTCTTTTTATCTCAACAGAACTGGTGCTGGTCCGTTTGAGTAGTTAATTACACTTGTTTACATTTCAATCACAATCGAATGAATGCCTTTCATACTAAATTTCACAAAATCAATCAAATCCCAATTACTTTTCTCCCAACATCATTAAAATATTAAATCATTAAACACTCCCTTTTCCCGGTTCAATCAAACCAAAGTTCGGTTTGAGTGGACACGTGGCGGGATAGGAGAGGAGGCGGCCAGTGGAGGTCTGCAGAATTTTGAATTTAAAGCCGAGCGAGTGTGAACGGAAGGAAGATGAGGAGCGGTGGAGATTTGTAGGTCGTAGCGTAGGCGTAGGGCACAAACTTGCCTTTTTGTTGACTCTTCATCGTTTTATGTTCGGGTAAAGTCTTGGATTCCATCCCGTATTCTCTGTCTTTCGTTTACTGGTGTTGACTTGATGGAGCGATTTTGAAAACGTAGCGGCCTTTGTTTTTATTGACCTAATTGTGACTTGGTGTTCTGCTTCTGCCCGTGAAGCGTTTGTAAGGTAATTATTCAGCCCTGAGCTTCCTGTTCGAGCTAGGTCGAGCTTTGAGCTTGATTTTTGTTGTTGACTGGATATTTCTGGTTGTATAAGAATAGGATTTGCTTAAGGTTCGTGGAAGTAATTTTAGAGTTAGGTTAGGTTTAACTGGAATTTCAGTTCTTGTGTGAATTGGTTCTCACAAGGAATTTGATCCTATTTTGTTCAGGTTTTTATTGTGACAGAAGGGGGATGAGTAGTAACATGTCGTCGCAGTTGCTTGAATTGGCAGCCTGTGATGATCTTGTGGGATTCACAAGGGTCGTCGTGGAGGAGGAGGAGGAGGGTTGTGATATTGATGGGGTTGGTCTCTGGTATGGCATGCGGATAGGGACGAAGAAGATGGGACTTGAGGAGAGGACACCTCTAATGATAGCTGCCATGTTTGGGAGTCTACATGTTTTGAGTTACATACTTGAGAAAGACTGCGTGGATGTGAATAGGATCTGTGGTTCCGATGGAGCCACTGCTCTCCATTGTGCTATTGCTGGTGGAGCTGCTACCGCTTCGCAAGTTGTTAAACTGTTGATTGATGCTTCGGCTGATTGTAATTTGGTTGGTGCTTATACCAGCAATCTAGACGCGTTGATAGCTCGTGTGGCGCGGGTAGCAAACATCCTGAAACCGTTTTATGGTGCTGAACTTGCATCTGATCCATTTGATCAAGAATTGTGTGGTGAGGAGGACAGGCTGATGGATATGGGTATTTCAGCAACAGAACCGTCGAGAGATGCTTTGGAGAAGAAAGATTATCCGATTGATCTTTCCCTCCCTGATATTAAGAATGGGATTTTTAGCACAGATGAATTCAGGATGTACTCATTTAAGATCAGGCCATGCTCTAGAGCATACTCTCATGACTGGACAGAATGCCCCTTCGTCCACCCTGGCGAGAATGCCAGGCGCCGTGATCCAAGAAAGCATCACTATAGCTGCGTTCCTTGCCCAGAATTCCGAAAGGGCGCATGCCATCAAGGAGATGCCTGTGAGTACGCTCATGGTATCTTTGAGTGTTGGCTTCATCCAGCTCAGTATCGCACCAGGCTGTGCAAGGATGAGACTGGATGTAATAGAAGGGTCTGTTTCTTTGCTCACAAACCTGAAGAGCTTCGCCCTTTGTATGCATCTACAGGTTCTGCAATCCCGTCTCCAAGATCATATACAGCTTCTGGTCAACTGGATATTAGTTCACTAAGCCCACTACATCTGGGATCTCCATCTACGTCAACTCCTCCCATGACTCCGACTGGATTATCATCTCCAAGGAGTGGACCCATGTGGCAAAACCAGTCAAATACTTTTGCTTCCAACCCATTGGCATACAACAGTCGGTTGAAGTCTACATTAAGCGCTAGAGATATGGACTTTGATACTGCCGATCAACACGGTCCTGCAGAATTTCAGCATCGCCAACAACAGCATTTAATGGATGAGATGTATGGCTTCTACTCTCCTTCTAGCCGGAACCAGCCTTTTGAAAGTAACTCACCTGCTGCCAGAGTCGGTGAGTTCAACCACCTAATGGGAAGAAAATCTAGTAATCTCGATGATATGTTCGCATCAGTTGACCATTCAGTGATGTCTCAGTTAAAATGCTTGTCAGTGGATGTGAACCATCAGCTTCGCGCGAGCTACCCAACAAACCTGTCATCATCTCCGGCAAGATTATCATCATTTGGCATTGATCCTTCACGATCATCCTCAGCAACTGCATATCTAAATTTAAGATCTACAGCCTTTGCAAAGCGCAGTCAGAGTTTCATCGAAAGAAGTCCCACCAATCAAAACTCTGGCTTTTCATCGCCTGTCCCTTCATCCCTCCATGGCTGGGGTTCCCCTACTGGAAAATTAGATTGGGGAGTCCAAGGAAAAGAATTAAATAAGCTCAGGAAATCAGCTTCTTTTGGCATCCGCAGCAATGGCAGAGGCTCAACCTCCTCAATATCCGGTGAGCCTGAAATGTGTTGGGCATCTCCCCGCATGAAAGACACCCTCCCGCTGGACAGGCTGGATGAGGAGGGCCGCGCACAGTATCATCTCAACAGCGGAGGTTCTGGAAACATTCCGACTTGGGTAGAACAGATGTACCTGGATCAAGAACAGACAGTAGCTCACTGATCTCTAATTAATAAGCAAATAAATTTTTCTCATGGAAGAAATGAATCATCATGAGAAGAAGGAAGCACTCTGCTAAATTGCATGGTATTTTTTTTATTTTCAGGCAATTGTATCTTGTTTTCACACTAGTCTCCATTCTACTTCAAGCGTTCTTGATTCAGAGAACCGCTTGAGAATCTCCCTCTTCATGGGATTACATCCTATTCTATCATGTAAAATGCTAATGCATCTCATTTTAATGTATTGAGAATTCATTTCATCAAATTGGTAATTTACCTCTAGAATATTATTGAAAAAACAACATTAGAACAAGGCCATTTGCCCAAGGAGTAGTTGCTCACTAGAGTCCACTCTGTTTTGGGAGGTCTCTATGATGTTCCATAGACTGAAGTTTAGAGCGACTTCTTGGAGTAGAGGGATAGGTTTGGTAAAACACAAACTCTCAGTTGTCATTTACATAGTACTCACTAACAAGAAATATGTACACCAATCGATCATATGCAACCAGTAAGCACTTATCATGCTAGAAAGTTGAACAGTATCTATTCCTTGCCGACAGATGTGCATGCCTTTAACATGATTGTGCCTAGGACTAAGAGTTTATGTGGTCTCCTAAATAGATGTTCTGAAAAATTAAATTAGTAACGATCTCTGAGACAACTGGTTAAAAGAAATCAACTGGTTCATTATCCGTCCTGCGTATTCAAAAGGCTGAGAATCGAAGCTTGAATCTAATCGGAGCCTACATCTACTCCTTTTTTCTTCAGGAAGGTCTTCGCCTCGATGATGTCCTGCAGACAATATTACAGTCAATTCGAGACGGGTCGAGGTAGAGCAGCATGAGCACAAAGATGTGGTATAGGAGGACGTGCTAGTATATGAGAAGCACAAAAATGAAAATGCATACCACATAACCCAATAAACTACATAAAATCAAACACCGTGCATTGGGGTTCAAATTGGTTATGCAACGTGTAAGTTGCAATGCACCATGGAAATTCTCAAGTTACCTAGCATCTCTTACGCGACTTCACACTGCAATCAGGTTATAACTTATAATATAGCTAGCTTGGGCTACTTATCCGCCACAGGATAAGGGAACAGAAACAAAAAGACAGGCAAAACAAGCCACGGAGAATAGAGATGCCCAACACATTTCAAGCTTATATTTCATTCACAACACATGTATTCATTTCCTATTAAAGGATTGGAAGCTTAGACCTGAACAAACGACAGGGGAAATCTAATAATAAGTAATAACCACATACACGAATTTAAGAGGTACCTTATGTTCCCCGGTACGATGTAGATTATAGTTGTCCAAAATGGAAAACACGATGACTAAACAGGGCCAAGAATGCGGTCAATATGCCATGTAACCTTAACAGTTTGGACTTCAGATTCAGTCTCGACTTTGATTCTAGATATTTATCACTAAAAAGCCAGCCTTAACCTCATTTTTGTTATTAAAACATTCAAGAGTTACGTTTCCCACCCAGAAAATTAACAAATAACAATGACTAACAGGTCAATCTGAACCAAAATTGTGAAGCACGAACCAGTTTCAGTTGCGGCAATATGCTTCGCACAACAATCAAGAAGTCAAAAAACCACAAAAGATTACAGATTAAATTCCTACCCTCGGGGTTCATCTGCAAGACTACATGTCGTATAGTTAACCATTGGAGGAAACGATAAAATAACAACAGATAACAAAATAATTACACATATCCCCTAATCTTCAACATCCAGAGCCACAACTGGTATTACAATAGTTCAAAAAAAAAAAACAGATATACAATCTTTTTTGTTCTCTATTATGAAACATAAAATGATATGCTGTCAAGGTCGAATCATCCATACTTGTTACATACAAATGGCACTTCATACAACAGCCAATGTAAAAGAGATATACCTGCTGCAACAGCAGACTCTCTTGTGGACAAGTTGGGAACTGCATCAGGCCTACTCCAACCATCAACAACCCATAACATCCGAGGGACACGATTAAATAAACAGGCAGCTGCAAAAATGAGTTAACAGAAAAAAGGTTTATTGACAAAGAAAGACATAAAAGATAACGAAAATCAAATAAGCCACCACAAGAAGAGGAGGAGAGAGATCAAACCATTAACGTGCAATCTGGAGAAATCACTGATGTCTGCAACAAGCCAATCCACAAAGCACCAGTCGCCACTAACAACGTCATAATCTTCACAATATGCTTCATCGGATCAAGTTTCAGAATTCACTCCTGTTCCACAAAATTACCAATAACATTAAGATTTCTGGAATGAATCGATAAACTAATTCTTCACTACTTTGAAAGAGGGCAAAAAGCAATCCAAACCCTAGATTGCGACGAGCTTCCTGCAGATTCACACGAATGGAAAAAATGGAATCTTTCCCTGAAAGTCTGACGCAGAAATAAGAAGCGAATTCGGAAGGAGTAGATGCCAGAATCCGACGATGATTTCAGAGAGCGAAGCAGCGATCGGAGGACGATGATGATTTTCAGAAATTGCGAAGTCCTCTCCTGCGTGCGTCACTTCGCTTTACAATTTACGTAATAGTGTACCATATAGCGACGGAAAATGTCGTTGCTAAAACTATTTTCCGTAGTTATAAAAGTTACGATTGTTTTGGTAAGAGAACGCATTACATTTGAATCCCCCAAGTGATGTGTGGGATGAATATATTTCAGTTCACATCTCTGTCCTGTGGAATAAATAAACTGAAACTCATGTGGGTCTGTATACAAAAACAGTGGGAAGAGGCAGACATTAGCGGACTTATATGCGACTGATATCACGGCCGAAAACAAAGGTTGTTGCCCAGTTGATTGCAACATAGAATCTGTTCCTCCAGCTGACTACGCGAGTGAGGTAAGCTGAGCGCCAAATGAACCAGCTGACGAATCCTGCCATTGATACTCCTTTCGCTGCCTGTTAACATTTCAGATAAAATTAGTAAATGGCTGAAATGTTGAGTGGACTAGTTACGAGGGTTCGTTTCTTTGTTTACCTTGCTTTGCCTGAGATCGACAAGAGCCTTGTAACGCCCGACTGTTGCCATGCTTCCAAGATGCCGGTACACGAATGGGTTGCCTATATCTATGTCTTTAGCGCAGTTGGCACGTGCTCCACCAGCTTTTCCGACTTTGTTCAATTGTTCAGCAAGGTATTTTCCCTGCCTCTCCGCGACCTGTTTCAATTATTTTGTTCAGCAGAAGTTTACGGCAAATAGGCCATTATAGAAGACCAATACATGGATCTGAATTCAAGTTGGGCCAAAGTAAATCGAGATGATTGAACGAATAGAAAAAAATATGTTCGTTATGAAGATGATGATTTTAACTCTCAGTCTCACGCTCACCTGAGCCAAAGCTGGAAGAACTGGCCTTCCGGTGCTCTCGAGGAACCCACTGCAGTCGCCAATTGCATAAATGTCTTGGACAGATGGAACACGCAACCACTCATCGATACCAATTCTGTAACGTGTAGTAGAATGATCATACATTTATTTTGAACTTCTTGATGACCAAAAGATAATAGAAAGTATTTATTATAAGCCGTGAGGCTACAAAAAGGTCGTCTTTATCTTTACCTTCCACCTGCAGATTTTGGAAAATCCAAGGATGTTACGAATGGCGAAGGACCTACTCCAGTAGACCATACTAATAACCCGTATGGAACTTCTGTTCCATCATTGAGAATTATCTTCTGAGATTTAACGTCCTTCACAATTCCACGGACAAGACGAACCCCAGACTGAGATGAAATAAATGATCCATAAGACGTAGAAGCTAAATAAACATGGAAAATAGTCCCCCATAACTTAATTCAACATCAGAGTTGGAATGCAGTGCAGATCAAAAAGCGCAAAAGGCAGACTTGGTGTCTGCTTTGGTCAGTTCGGGTTCTAATAATTCAAGAACAATGTGATACAAAGAACATAACGGCTCACCTTAATCAACTGTTTACTAGCATACATCCTAAGGCGGTCATCAAACGATGACAAAATTTCATTGGCCTGCAGATATAGACTTAACTGTTAACAATGCATAGAAGCATTCCTGAAAGACATTGTTGAGTAAATAGCCCAAAATGTTCCGAACAGTTAATAAATATTTTGGGGGATGTGCCTTGGTGAAAAATTAGTGCATTTGGAGAAAACACAAACCTCAATCAGTGTAACACGGATATGATCCTTTACATGAGCGTATCTGTCGTGAACATCACTTTTAATGAAATCACTAAGCTCCCCGCTAAACTCAACGCCAGTCGGTCCACCACCTACGACAACACAGTGCAAGAGCCTATTCTTCTCATCCAGTGAGATACCTATGAGCGACACACCAAAAAATCACCAATCGCGTTCCGTAACTACAGCGTACAGCGTCAAACAAAAGTAATTCAATCACAGTTATACAGGCATACCAGGCACATCAGACAGCATGAGATTTAAAAGCAACTTTCTACGAATCTCCTGAGCATGATAAACTTCTCGAAGAAAAATTGCATTCTCTTTCACACCCTGGATGCCAAATGTGGAAGCTTCCGCTCCCAACGCAATCACCAACTTGTCATACGCCACATCAAAGCTCCACGGCTCCAGTGTCTTCACTTCGTCCACCACTGTCTTGCATCTCACCTTCAGAATCCACATCCACAATTAGCCTTATAATTTTCTGTTCTAAAAAACAGCCTAAAATCTTAGAATGTTTTACAAACAACGAAATCCAGCAATGCCAATTACCACATGCTTATCAACATCAAGTGAAGTGCAGTTAGCAAGGAAGAAATACGAGCCAGGCTCTCTGGAAATAGCTGGCTGGATCCGACCAATTGGCTCGGCGACAGATCTGAACTCAAGCGTGCCGACACAAGTTGAAGCCAGCAGCGGAGTGAAGACCATGTGGTTCCTTGGCGACACGCAAACGACGTCGTATATGCTGGTGTCTATCCCCTTCATGAACCTGCAACCTGCCCATCCGGAGCCCAGCACCACCACTCTCGGCTTCTCGTCCGCCCTCGTCGGCGGAAGGCCCGACTGTTTACCATTACCTTCATCGTCAATCGCTGTCGGTTCGGTGCTGAAATGGGTCAAAGAGGCGTACGTGTACAGTGCATTTAAGGTTAGGCGCGGTTCGTGGAGTCCGAGGTTCCTGTGTTTGATGGAATGGTGTAGGGTTGATGATCGGATGAGGTTTCTGAACCAGACCATGTTGGTGTCTTTGGTGTGTGGAGTCGGAAAGTCTCGATCTTTTTGGACTGGAAGAAGATCAATAGATCAGATCATCATCGATCTGGGTAATAAGGTGACTGAGCAGGAAGATGAATTGTAGGAGGAGATTTGGATGCCACGTGGCATTTGTGAGATCATTCTCCAACGACTGCGGACCACTCAGAATTCAATTTGGAGTATATATATTTCCCATAAAAGCTGGCTGCTTTGTGTGTCTTTGTCAAGCAATAATTGTAGCTATAAATATAAGCTGCATAGGACTGCCAGCCATGTTTGATTTTTCAAAAGAAGCATCAATAACATAACAGTAACAGGCATTTCAGGTAATTTCATTTCATGCATAGCGTTTTTCCAACAAAATAAATTGATGACCAATTCGGTTGAGAATTCAGATACCTGTTCTCCTCAGACCTCAACTCTCATCAATAGAATCTCAACATGTTTCTTGAGCTCAAATCAAAATAATTGGAATCTGGAAAACAAGATGCAGCGAAAATCACAGTTAAACTGAGCCAACAGCAACTAAAAGTCTAAAACTGTACCAGAATGTTAACAGAAAACCAAAATATGAATTTTCATTACACATCATATTCAGGATGGAACACTAGAATATTCTACTGCTCATGGAGAGTGAATTTTGATTAGCAAAAGATGGCACAGGTAGTAAAAGCATCTGAATGGAAATCATCGCTTCTTGAACCCGTATTTTTTCCGCTCATAAAAGAGATCTGTTTTGGCACTGCCTAAATTGACAATCTTAGGACAACCATCTCTGTCTTTTTCCTGCTGAGTGCATTCTTTGCAGTAGTAGGCATCAGATATTCCAACTCCTCCACAAATGACACATCGACCTTGGAAGGATCCATAGTTACATTCATCGCAGACACGAACAAGAGTGCATGGGCGTACATAGGAGTCACAGATGACGCATTTCCCATCACATTTCTCGCACAGGCGTCCAATGGCAATACCTGGCTGCTTGCGGCACATTATCAAATCAGGATGATGTTTAGCCATGATTACTTGAACTAAGCTTTTAAGTCCTGGCTAGAAGTCCTTTGCCTGCAAATATTCATTTGGTCAAAAGCAAATGACTAAGCAATTAATTAATGCACTTGAATCTTAGATGTATAACCAAAAAAAAACCCAAACATGTATGTCCAATATGGATATCTGAAATTTTGGCAGAAAAAAAGTAAATGGAAAATAAATTAGGAAAGACAAAATTTGTACTCTGTACTTCCATTACAAAATTTGATTTTATCCAAACATTCTCGATCCCTCAAACTTTCCAAGAACCAAGCGCGGTGGTAGGACTCAATGAAACCAAGAAAAGTCACACCACTTACTAAATGCAGTTCACTTTACTGCACACTGACTGATACTAAGGGGGTTGAGGTTAATCGGCTTACTATTCATTTTGAATAAGCTTTAGGTTAAAGAGTTCAGCTTTCACTCAAAAAGCAAAAGAAAAACACTTTTCCGATGACTCCATATGCACCATATCAGATGGGTTACACATATCAACATCACAATTCATATAATCCACAAACTCTGAAAGGCATTAGAGTGACAGCAGTTCATGATGCATCGTCAACAATTTTTATCAAAAAAAATCAACCATCACCAAAGTAAAAAAGGATGACATCTTCAAGTGAAATGGCTTTTCATATGAACTAAGGTCCACGCTCTTTCACAAATTTACATTTCTTGCTGATACATAGCTAGGATACTTTTACCTCTAAAATACTCAGCACACAACATGGTGTATTATCAGAAAAATAAAAATAAAGTGAATGCTGAGACAAGAAACCTTCACAGGCGCATTTAATCAAACACTTAACCAGCAACATGTTTAGCATGGAATCCAAAAAAAAGAAAAAACACCAGTACACCACCTCCAGTACACCACCTCAGCAGAGATAACATTCAAACATAACAGAAAATTGTTCTACTGTGCAAGAAAAACTCGATCTTGATGAAAAGATATCATCCATCCATAAACCCTAAATTTCTCAACCCTAAATCACTCAACAACCCAAATCGACAGATACCACTGAATAACAGGATCCTTAATGACAAATTGACAATGAACTGAAAAACTAACACGACGTACCGAAGCTGTATCCAGATAGGAGAAAATCGAACCCAGTTGCCAAAGAATTGAAGAAGAACAGGAAGAGCGGGCGCCAGGTTGTTCTCGCTTCTTTCACGTATTATTGATCAGTTTTCAGAGTTTTTTTCTCTTTTCAAAATGAGCCGTTCGAGTTTTCAATATATCCAAAATGACTCAAATGAGTAGGGCTGGGTTCGGTTACAAAATCGAACCGAATCGAACTGACATTCTTCGGTTCAGTGAAAATGCTACCGACATCCGAATCGATTTTTTTGGTAAATCGACATTCGGTAAATTGATATAATCGGTTCGGTTCGGTTTTGTCGGATTCGGTTTTGTCGGTAAACCTGACTTCCGTTGCCTTTTTGGAGGTCTAAACCTTCGAATCTGCTCTTAGTGTCAACTATAAAGTTGTAGCCCTTTGAATTAGCTTTCCAACAAGCTAAATTTCGACTCATTTGGACACCGCATGCGCTATGGGCATGCAAAATACGTCGCAAAGGTCCATGGAAAGCAATATTTGGTTCGGTTCAGTTTTACCAAAATTCTCAAAATGCAAACCGGTACCGAACCGATATAAATCGGTTCAGTTTAAGTTTCGGTTCGGTTTGGTTTTTCGGTAAAAAAAACCCAGCCCTACAAATACGCTTGACATTTCAGTTTTGACCTATTTTTAAAAAATCGGATACTATCTGATTTTATGGAGAGAAAAAAAACGCACAAAACTAATCATAGGAATCCGATTTTTTTTAAAAATAGGTCAATAATGAAATGTCAAACTCTGATCATTCTAGATATGTTAAAACTGAAATGAATCATTTTGAAAAAAACTCCACTTTTCACGGGCGTTAAGAACATTTTCTTACTTAAGGACCCAATTATTATTACGGAAAATAACAAAGAGGGGATATCAACTACTACTCATTGACATATTACGATCCGAACTATAAAAATTGACAATTAAAGACAATTTCAAAATATTTTGATCTCATGTAACACTTAATTGATGGAATATCACTTCGTCAATTAACAATGTTAACTAAACGAATGAATTGAAAAATCTTACCATTAATTGTAAAATTGAGGATTAAAATATTTTGAAATTATTTTTAATTATCAATTTTATAGTGCAGGCTAATAATTCATGCTGCTCTTTATCATTTTTCCCTTATTATTATTTAGGGTTAATTACAAAAAGGTTACCTAGACTACCATATCGTTTCAAATCGCGGCCTGGGCTATTCCAATTTTTCATTTTAGTGTTTTTGGACTAAATTGCAAAAAAATAAAGTAACATTGTTAATTAATCCATTTACATTTATTATTATTTTATTTAAAAACAAATGTCACATCTAATTTAATATTGTCTAATAAGCCAAACCACCTGTTTACAAAATAATTTGACAAAACCCGTTACTTTATTTTTTTGCAATTTAGTCCAAAAACACTAAAATGAAAATCGGAATAGTCCAGGCCGCGATTTGAAACGACATGGTAGTCCAGGTAACCTTTTTATAATTAACCCTATTATTTATAAGCATGGGCCACTATTTAAATATGATAGAATACTGTTGACAAGTGTACGCAGGTCAACGTTCAATTCTGACCCAAGTATAGAAAGTTAGAAACTTTTTTATTTATTTATTATAGAAAGTTAGAAACTTGGCAGAGGCAGACTAGTCACTAGTTTATACTGTACAAGTTTCTATAAGTGGAAAATAATCCATGATTATGAATTTGTAAATATCAACATTAAATATGTTTAGCAACTTTAATACTTTTTTAATTTAAATTTAAATATTTTAATAAATAAGAGAGTGCTTGCTGGCTTGCTGCTACGCTACTCGATCTTAATAGAAATTTGAAAACAAGGGCAATTCAGACTTCAGAGCAAGAGAGAGACGATCGAGCCGCAGCAGGCAGCAAGCAGCTTCTCGCCAGCCGACTCCTTCAGCAGCCGCCACTGACGCCGCAGTCTCTTCGCATTGCTTGAATTATTCGTTGTCGTGTGCTTCTGACGCCGTCGATAGCTTCGCTGGCCGTGTTTCATTGTGATGATGGAAGTTGACTGCGAAGGCAGCAACTTTCTGAACACCAAGATTAGTACGAAAAGGAAGAGAAAGAAATTGGTACTCGGTGAACAAGTAGAGGTGCGTTTGTGTTAATTTTGTGTGGCATTGTGTGTGGTTTTTGGTTTCTAGGGTTTTGTTTCAATGCTGAGTGTGTGAATTTATGAAAATTGATGTCTTGTGTGGTCAATTTTGGTGCTTGATTATCACTTTGCTGATGTTTAAATTGGGTGCATTTGTAGGTAAAAAGTGATGAAGATGGATTTCAGGGTTCTTGGCATGCCGGGACAGTAATTGCATGTGAGGATGGATTTCGCAAGGTTAGATACCATCATCTCATGGAAGACGATAAAAGAAGTTATTTAGTAGATACGATAAATGTGTCAAAGAATTTAGATGGCGAGATTGAGGTTAAAGAAGGTAATAATATGACGTGGGTCAACAACATCAGGCCACTGCGTCAAGATGCAGATTTCGATAAATCCGATCTTTATTATGGATTGTGCGTTGATGCTTTTCACAATGATGCGTGGTGGGAAGGGGTGGTGTATGACCATATCGATGGGTCAGATGCAAGGAGTGTATTCTTTCCTGATTTGGGCGATGAGATGACATTTGAAATTGGTAAATTACGGCAGGCGTGGGACTGGGATGAATGCACAGCAGAATGGAGTTGTCGTGGGAATTGGGTTTTTCTTAAACTGGTTGCGAAGTTGGTGAATGGCTGTCCTCTGACAGTATCCGTCAAACAATTGTGGTATGATTTGCAGGAAAAGGAATTATTTAGTAAGGCTGGGAAGTGGAAGTGTCGTGATGAAGCTTTCTGGAGGGAGCCGATGTTGGAGATCATTAATGGTTATTTTACAATGACTGTGGATTATATATATGATAACCTTAGTTGCATAACCGATTTGGATTCGGAGTGTGGACCGTTAAACGTTACGGTGGATAAAACAGACAACTGCTCACGTGATATTGTTACTGCTAGGTGTGTGACAGATAATGGCAATATGCTTAAAGGATTACAGTTAAGGGATAGTATATCCGGTGCCACCTCCAGTGCCAGCAGTGAAGGGGAAGATGGTTTTGATTCGAATGACGGCGAAAATAAAGATGAGTCATTTACGTATGCAGTAACTGGAGTGTGGCTGCCTGCTGAAAATGTCATTGTTTCAAATCCCAAGTTCTTCCCTGAAATCATTACCAAGTACCTGCAACGTTCTTCAACAAAGCATCAGAATGCTATGAAATCCCTAACAAACAAGTTAAGGAGGCATCTTTTGTATTTAGGATGGAAAATCGAGTACAAAAGGGAGGAGAATAATATGACTCGCATGCGGTATACATCACCTAGTGGGACAGTTTACATGTCTCTTGTTAAGGTTTGTGAGGCTATGAGCAGAGATTCTGAAGCTCCAAGTAAATTATCTGAAGACAAGGGAAGTCCACCTCTGCCTAAGGACCAGTCAAAAAAGATGCTGCTTGAATGGCCTGAAGACAGACAGAGACCAAATGCAACTTGTCCTACTTCAACTGCTGTTCCAGTCTTCAAACCTGAATTTTGTCCCGAGGCTGTTGAAAATTGGTATAAGTATAAAAACAGTAAAGGTTTAGCTCAAAGTCAGAATGTGGAGCTGAACTCGTTAAAGGTAAAGAAACATCTCTCTTTTATGGGATGGAGCTTTTATTTTTTCTATAGGGATGAACGGCGTGAGTTGCGCTACCTGTCACCCCAAGGGAGGAGTTACAATTCTCTTCGTATGGCCTGCGAAGCTTGCATCAAATTTAGTGAAACTCGCACAACTGAAACATCTGTAGCCTCTAAGCCAACAGAAAACATGGCTGTTAATAGGAGTACCACTGACCATTTATCTAGCCTCCTTGTTTCATCTGGCATAACCAATACAGAGGTTAAGGACGGTGTAACTTTTCAAACTGCACAGCAGCTGGATGTGGGCTCGCAGAATCAGCCAAATGCCTTGGTTATGCACAATCAAAAGGGGGTAAAAGAAAGTCAGGTAACAAAAAAGAACAAAAAAGTAAACAGATTTCAGACTGAATCATTGTGGTGGAGTAAGCGGAGGCACACACAGATGAAACATGCTTCCAAGCCTCCTGCCCGAGCAAGCAAAAGAGCACGTGAAACAGATATTCCAAGTGCCTCTCATTGTAACCCACGGACAGTTTTATCGTGGCTGATTGATCACAAAGCAGTTCTGCCCGACGCCAGAGTGAAATATCTTAGTAAGGACGACCGACCACTGAAAGAGGGGTGGGTATCTCGTGAAGGAATCACATGTAATTGCTGTCATAAAATTTATTCTCTTTGTGCATTCGAGGCTCATGCTGGTAGTTCAGTTCGTCGGCCTTCAGCTAACATATATCTGGAAGATGGACGATCCCTATTGGAATGCCAACGGAATACATTAAATAAAGTCAATGGACCTAACCGAGAACTCAAATCTAAACAAAAAAGTGAACCGGAGTATCCCGAAAACGATGTAATATGCGCTATATGCCATTATGGAGGGGAGCTAATGCTATGTGATAAGTGTCCATCCTCATTCCACATGACCTGCCTCGGTTTGGAGGTATCTTATTGTTTTGAGTATATTTACTATATACATTCTCATAATTTATGCTTGTTTTACAAGCTTGAACCTCGAGCACGGACTCCTAACATTACACTGAAATATTTTTGTGACGTAGGAAATTCCTGATGGTGATTGGTTCTGTCCATCATGCTGTTGTGTACTTTGCGGCAGAGGCGCATTAAAAGAAACTGCTAGCGAAGATGATGTCCTCAAATGTTACCAGTGTGAGCATCAATGTAAGTTGCCTATATTCCCTTCCTGTGCGACTGTATCCACATATAACACAGTTACATGTTTATGAGCTAACTGTTACTCAACTAAAATTTTCGTATTGGGTGTAGATCACTTGAGTTGTCTCGTAGAAAGAAAAGGAGCCAATATAGAGAAGGATGCCAAAGGGAATCAATTTTGCAGTGCCAAGTGTAAAAAGGTGAGGGTCTACTTTGCATCCATGTTAATTTATAAATGCAGAAGCAGATGCTCTATTTGCAGTTCATTAGTTTTGGTGTACTAACCAGAGTGTACTTTGTTTTTGCCATTTTCTTATCCTCCGCAGATAAGTTCTGGTCTGAACAACCTCTTAGGAAGGCCATTTGCACTTGAATCAGACAACTTAACTTGGACTTTAGTTGCAGCCGGTAGAAGTGGTGGCGGTCAACCTGATTTGGATATGTTGACTGAAAATTCTAGCAAACTAAATGTCGCCCTTAGCGTCATGCATGAGTGTTTTGATCCCCTCATTGATCCTCGCACGAAAAGAGATATTGTGGAAGACATTATCTTCAGTACAAGGTAAAGTATCTATTGTGTTTTTGCATCATTTATGGTAATTATTAGCCTCTTATGCCTGACATAATGCGTGCATTTATCAGCTCTGAAGACAGCCGTCTTAATTATCGGGGATTTTACACTGTGATTTTGGAGCAAAATGAAGAGTTGATCACTGCTGCCACTGTGAGGTCAGCAGCTTGCATAACATTATATGGTTTGAAGTTCATTCTAGAGTTTTGTGCTTTGTGACCTTTGCATTATATTCTAATGTGATAATGTGTATTGTTTAGAATATTTGGAGATAAGGTGGCTGAAGTACCACTTGTTGGAACGAGATTACAGTATCGTCGACTTGGCATGTGTCGATATCTTATGGATGAGCTTGAAAAGGTGAGATCATATCCTTGTCCGTGGATTCTTCTAACTAAATGCTACTTACTGGTTATCTACTTCCCCGTGTCCATTTTTACTATATGTTGTTGCTCTTTTGAATGATTATTAGCTGAACATTTTTTGCTTACAGTAGTTTTGTATTTTATGAACTGACAGAAGCTTATGGAACTTGGAGTCGAAAGGTTGGTCTTGCCTGCCTGCTCTAGTGTGCTGAAAACATGGACAAGCTCATTCGGGTTCTCTGAGATGACAGAATCAGAGAGAATACAATTTTTGAGTTACACTTTCTTAGATTTCCAGGGCACAATATTGTGCCAGAAACTTCTCCAACACAAACCTGCCTGCAAAAGCAACCCTTTCACAAGGTACAATTCTCATCCATCTCCTTTCTGCTATGACTTTTGTGCTCAGTTATGATTTTACTTTACACTGCCTATATTTTATTTTATTCATCATTTTGGTGCAGGACCTCAGCATGATACTGCAAATGGTGATGAGATGAGGAAATGTGATGATGATAATGAAGTACTCGACAGTCAGATTAGAACTGATGATCCTTGTGTAAGAGATGAGCTGCGGCAAACCTCTGAAATGATCCATGTAAATGATGGTGATCAGAGAAGCGTCCATCAGAGCATCATATAGAAACTGACCAACAGCTTCGTATTGGGCCTGTAACGGGCCAATGGCCTGCTGTATTTTCGGCTCTTAGGGCTTGAAAGTTTTCAGATGAAATCTGACCGTTTATTTAACGAAATCATATCTTGATCGTACGATGAAGAAAGTTCGCATCTATATGAAGCCCCGGTTAGTTTCAGTAACACGTATGCTCATCATCTAAACTAGGGTTTCTATTATGTAAGTTCGATCCGCCGCGAAGGATTTGCTCATATATCATCCATCCATCCATCGTTTCTGAATTTATCTATTTGTTTCGATTTGTTGATTTTATAGATAAATTAGCTTCTTTATCTGGTCGGCAGAACCCGCCGTTTCTACCCGACTCGTTCCCTTGAAGCTAGATGTATCTGATAGTTATCGTGTTTATCAATTCAGCTGTTCAAATTCGGTCGCTTCTGAAATGCACGATGCTATTAAATCCCTGTTTTTCTGTTTTATCATTTTTTAGAGAAGTGAACAGTGATGAGCTATTTACAGACCTGTAATGACATGCGAACATGATCGCAACATTATGAACATCTAAGGGGCTGAGTTCACTTCCAATCTCTCACTTTTGGTGTTTTATGAGCTTCATTCTTATTTTGACTGGAAATCAATGCGATGAATTGTTCTCTAATTCATTATTTTAGTACAGTGAAGCTATATCTATTTAGGTCCCCTCGCTATCCGGTGTTGCAATCAGTGCTTCAATCGGACGTCGGGGATGTACATTTTAGATTTTAAATCATGTCGATTTCAATCTGTAGTTCCTGTAGCCCTGGATTCGGTATATGCGGTGATGAGGATGTTAACATGTAAGGGGAAGCCTAAATGATCAAAAAGGCTTCTTCAATGCAATACCTTTGTTACGCTTGGCTTCTGAGCATTGCCATCCGTTTTTTTGACTCTACTTATTTCTCTTTTGTTTGAATTGACATTTTTGCAGTTTTTCAGGATTTGTACCTTGTGTGGAGTGTTAAGTTTGCTGGTGTAGGACTGCGTATCAATGAAAGTCAACACGCCAGAGAGCTCTTTTTTTTTCTTTCTTTCTTTTTTTAATTATTGATTGATGGGGATCATTACAATTTGGTACGAAATGAGTGCAAATAAATATTTTCTAGTACATTTTCTTTCAATTTTATGTTTTCAAAGTTTAAATTTAAACGATGTATCAACCTTCGGCGTATATCCTGAATTCCACTATCAAAATTAATGTCGGGAGAGCATACATTCCATTACCCTGTCGTATTTTTGTAATATTTCGTTTTTGTTAACTCCCAGTCTTGCTACTCTAAGCCTTGTAACCAATATAAATATAACAAAATGTTCAGTCAAATAATTCCTACTGTTGGTATCATTTTATACAGTCTTTACCAGCAATTTTGAATGAATTTTAATTTGTGGTTACATAAAATGTTGGATACTTTTGATTTACTCCGGGAAGATTCTGTTTCCTCCGCAACAGCAATAATGCAACCACTCTAAAATGAACAAACAGTGTATAATGTTGGAAAATGTGTTTAAAGATTTGAAGAAAAATAGTGGTGCTCCATATTTGAGATCTAAAATTGAGCGTGGAGGACACCTCGAATTGTGTTGATAAAATTAGATTAAAATACCTTGAGTTGAGGTATGAAATCGAATGTTGAATTGCCAAAAACGAAGCTATATCGAATGAGAAATCGTTGGCCAAAGATGGACCAAAAATCATCAAACATGACTTTGGTATGGATTGATATGAAGTTCAATTTCACTTGGTTGAAAGCTTATATCCCACATTGGAAACCAAAGGGGAACAAAGTGTGTTCTTATATAATGTTCAATTCATAGCTATCGATTTCTCAGCGGGTTGCGCGGTTCGTTTTTGCTTAACTCGATTTTCAATTTGGTTTGAATCAAAAACCGTCAACACATAAGACTGAGTCAGTCTTCGGCAGTTGGACAGTTGCTGACATCATGGCTGTGACGGTTCATTGGGCAGTTGCTGACGGTTTCTTCTCAGCACTATAAAAGCACAGTCATTGTTCTGTCGCAAAACACACATAAACGAAATCACACACATATCTCGACTTTCTTTGGTTTGATAGTGAAAGGTTGAATAAGTTCGAATAGCAAGGGTTCGGTGCTCAATCGCTTGCTGTGAATCTTTCATCCTGGGAAGCTCGTTGCCATCAGACCCAGCACCTAAAGGAGGCAATACAGCTTTAAGGATAGCATCAACTTCTCGACGTGACTGAATCGACTTCTCGGTTGCTGTCCTATTTTCGTCTCTGTTTTATAACATCTCGCAGACTGCTAAAATTACTTTCTCTGCTGCTTTCACACTCATATTCAGTGTTTATTTTCAGCATGGAATTCATATATGCTTACTGCTGTTTATGCATGTTCAGTCTTCCGTTCAGTTAACCTGCTGCAGTTTACTTGCTGGTTTATTTACAGAATAGTTTCATTCAAATATACATTGCATGTTGCTGTTAGTTGCTGTTTCATTTATTAAAAACTGCATGTCCTGTTTTAGTTTATCAGATTGATGCTCTCTGGTTTCTTATCGGTAGAGCTACATAAATTGCTCAGTTTGCTACTGCAGATAAGTTGTGCTGTTTTGTTGCTCAGATTAGTCATCAAAGCATGCTCTCTGTTTCATTACTTATTTGAGTTACAGTTATATTCAGTTATACAAAATTCCAACATATAATTGTGCTAAGTGCATATCTTCTAGTGTGCAAGTTATCACCCTCTTTTTGTACCTCCACAAATAAATGTTGTAAACTTGTAATCATTCTTCCGTGTCTTTCTGTCGCAATTTAAACTATTTAATCGAATCTTTATTTGATGATTTTTAATTCGAGCAATGGGAAATTCAAATTTGGCACAGTAAATTGAGTAGTGTATAGCCAATATAAATGATGCTATACGATGAAATTTCTATCTTAAAATATTCGGTCAATTTTTTTTAGATAGTGTGTTTTTAAATCTCATACATATCAGCAAGGTTGTAAAAAATTCTAGGCGCAAGTCAAGCGGAAAGAGATCTTGAAGATTAATCGGGGCCTAGACGGGGATTAATCGACTTTACAATTTTTTATTTTGCATATAAATGTATTAATATATTTGACTAATTGGACTTTAATTTGAATTCACTATTTTCGACAAACTGTTTAATATATTCTTCTAAATTATAGGGTCCAATTGTAATATTCGAAACTTGAAAAATTTAAATAAAATAAAAAAAATATTACTATTCACAATCTCTCCCAAATAAAAATAACCCTAACACATTCGACCCCATTGAAGGCATTTGTCAATTGTCATGCCCAGCAAGCTTTTTTCTTTAAACATTCATTTCGAGCGAAAATTTGGCTAAAACGCTTGTAAATCCGTCATAATTTCGTTCAATCGACCAATCAACGATTAATTAGACCGTTTTGGAAAAATCGGGGCGGGAGCACGAAAATGGTCGCCTAATCGGCCGATTTCTTGAACACTGCATACCAGTAATCGTCGAATTTATATTATACATATTGTATGAGACTTTTTTTATCGGGTATATGTCGATATTAGATTCTTGGAGCACATGTCACGCACGACACCATCCAAATTTGATATTTGAATTGTGTCCATTGAAGTGAAGCATATGTCATAAGACACATTTGACTTTGAAATCCACGAGTATGAACTTGAACTTATCACGTCCACGATGAATGAATAATACCACTTCGAATGAGGAACAACAGTCACGGGCCGACATACGTTTGTAACAATGGGAGCCGCTGCCCCCAATAAATTCTCTTAAATTTTCTTTAAAGATTAATTAGATTATAATTTCATTAATTGTATTATTTGCCCCTATTAATTTTATGCTTTGCCCCCATTAACTTTGATCCTTTCAGCTTTCATTAATTTTATGATTTATAGGTATAATCAAGATATTATTATTTTTCAATCAGTTTGGGATTTGAATCCGTTGCAGTGCAGTAAAATATTACGAGTGTCAGAGTAACTTCGTTTCAATCATAACGTCGTCATTTTGTTATGTTTTTAAAAAATATGATTAGAAATGACGACGTTTTTATCGAAACGATGCCGTTTGATTTATTATTTATTAGATAGATTTTTGAGTGAGTTTATATTTTCAATTAAATATGTTAGAACGAAAATTTGACTATTTTTGAAGCAAAAAACTTCACTTTTGACTAAGGATCACGATATTGAACTACAAATGTACGTCAAACCGTGTTCCTCATGAGGTATTTTTTTTATAAGAAAAAGGTATTGTTTTTTTCTTTATTTACCGCCCCCAGTGGAAATAAATCATGGATCCGCCACTGACAACAGTCCACGCCGAGACTGGACGAATGTATATTCACAAGGGATGAGATGAACAAACACATCTCAAAAAAATTGAGAAGATAATATACCACTCAAAAGAACCGAACCAAAACGAGAAATATTCGCTGAAATTTTAGTCGGTTCATTTTATCATCAACTAATTTATTGATTTTTTTTCTAATATAATATTTTCAATTAATTAATAAATGTTGGGTTAAAATAGTTCAGATCGGCTCAATAGATATTGGGTTAAGATAGTTGAGCTCGGCCCATAAAAGGCCACGTCAGCACTCGACTTATTTTATACGCTATATTTTTATTTTCCTTACTTTTATAGTTTTATTTCCTCTGAAATTATATTATATACTCAGAACAAAAAATTTGAGCAGATCGAAAAACCCTGATTTCTTCATTTTTTTTCTCACTGTCGTCTTCTGCCGGCTCTGCCTCTCGAAATCCTCAATCATCGGTTAACAGTCATGTCGAACGTAGAAGAGGAGGTCGTTGCTCACAACGAGGAAGAGGACACCGGAGCCCAGGTTGCTCCGATCGTCAGACTGGAAGAGGTTTCAGTGACCACTGGCGAGGAAGACGAGGAAGCGCTCCTCGATCTGTAGGACGCTTTGTTATTTTTTTATTATTATTTTGAGTTCGATCGATTAGGGTTTGGGAATAATTTGTTGAATGTCTGCTGGATTGATTTTGTTCAAATTTGACTTTGATTGTTGAAATGTGTGGGTTTTGTAGGACGACTAAGTTGTATCGTGTTTAGGGTTTTGGATTAATTTATTGATCGTGTTCAATCTGTGGGGCTTGTAGGAAGGCGAAGTTGTATCGTTATGACAAGGATGGAAACCAGTGGAAGGAGAGAGGTGGTGGTACTGTTAAACTGCTGAGGCATAAGACTACCGGGAAGGTGAGGCTTGTCATGAGACAAGCCAAAACCTTGAAGATCTGCGCGAACCACTTGGGTATATTGTGCACTTTGCTGACTGTTTTTTTGTTTGGCATGAAGAAATGTTGATTTTGTTTTTTTTCTTGTTATATGTTTGGTAATTTATATATGTGCAGTACTGCCGTCTATGACGGTGCAAGAACATGCTGGTAATGACAAGTCTTGTGTGTGGCATGCTCCGGATTTTGCCGATGGTGAAGTGAAGGAAGAATTATTCTGCATACGATTTCCATCTGTTGAAAGTGAGTTCTGATTCTTTTGTTGTACTCACCTTTTTCAGTATGTAATTGGTTTGCGTTTTTTGGGGGGTTTATATTATTTTGTTTGACATGCCATTGTAAAGCTTAGGTAAGGCTTATGTGTTTTATAGATGGATACAAGTGCTTGATTGCTCTTTGATATATACCCATCTCATATCAAATAAATAACTTATTCAACTATTAATATTTGTTACCTATCTATCTATCACTTTTGAAAACTGTTATCAACTAACTTCTTCATTTTGTAGTTACTTACCATCTGAACTACTAGAGACCCTTTCGGCATGAAACCAATCGATTCATAACTTTTTAATGCTACTGATAAGTGATAATGACCATTGTTTGCTGCTAGTTTCAGAGCATCAGTTTTAAGAGCATCTATTGTCTATCGAAATATATGGTTTGCTTTTTCTTATTCGATAATTCTGACCAAGTTGGATGTTATTATCTTGCATTCAGTGTAGATATGTGAAGTTTTTTGCTTTTAAATATTCTTTTTTTCTGTTTCCTACAGTTGTTTTCTTATAATGCTTTTTTTTCTTTTGGGATGATCATTCATACATAAAATATTGTACTCATATGTCTTTACATGACATTCACAGTATTTTGAAGGACTGTATGCGTTCAGTGTTAATCAAATTTTTTATCCTAGATTGCAGGACCTTTATGGAAAGATTCAACGAAGTTGCTGAAGCCCAGCAAGCACAAGAAGTTGCTGAAGCCCAGCCAACACAAGAAGAGACTGAAGATGAAGATGCATCTTCTGCAGCTGAGGTTCTTGCGAAGCTAACTGTCGAGGAGACAACTGAAGAAGTCCCAAAAGAGAAGCAAACTGAACAAGCTGAGACATCTGCCACAGAGGAACAGAAGATTGAGACAAAGCCCACAAAATCTGAGGATAAATAGAACTGGGAAGTATTTTTGCAATGCCATGTAGCAAAGCTAAGGCACACAGCCAGCACTGTGGGTATTGCCTTTTTAAAACTTTTTGCGTCAATAGTATACTGTCGTTCTGGTCGTTCTCAGCATCATATGGCTCATTTGCCATAGTTATTTGCTTGAGCTATGTGATGTCTGTCATTGTGTGTTGAAACCATAATTTTTTTGAATTCGGGTCTTTGGATTCCTTGTAGGACTGAAGTGTGTCAGTTATATCAGTTTCATTTTTTTAAGGGATTCGGATTATTATTGAGTATGCTTTGTATTCTTATAATTTTTACTTATTCGATTTATGTTGATGTTTTCTGCGTTCTTTTTAAGTGATCAGTTTCCTACATTAACCACATCAGCTGATCCGATTGTTCTGCAATTTCCTGCATTGTATAAGGTGTTGTCTACGGCCACTGATCCGCATGAGCTTATACTATTGTTCTGCATCGTGAGGTTCTGAATAATTCGCGTGGTTGTCTCAATGGATGTTTGTCCTAGCCTCAAACATTCATGGCGTCAGTTGATAAGATAATAATTCTTGAACTTAAACTTTGTGTTTGTGGTATAAAATTGCAAATTTTTCTGCAGGGGGACAAGTACTACTGATCTTGATGCGACGGGGGAAGGTGTCTCAATTTAACAACAGTTTGCAACATAGTGAAGAGCCTGCTGATCGTTTTGAATCACCTGTGAAGATACGTTGTCTTTGTGAAAAAAGTTGATGCCATGTCCATGTAGAACGCACATTGATTTTAGTGGAGGCCGATACTGGGTTGTAAAGTTGATGCCATGTACGTAGAACATATATAACGCAAAAAACAGTGGCTGGTGGAGGATGATTTTGTTCGGGTGCAGACTCCAAAAAACACTAGGAGGAGAACAGGATAACCTTGAAAATCATATTCCAAGTGAAGAACCTGTTCCTTGTAAACATTAATTCTAATGTTGTTGTGTGTTTTGTGTCTAATGTTCAATATTTGATTTTGAAATCTTATATTTTTGCAATGCTTAATCTTTGAACAAATATTACTATACTTTTTTCTTTTATGGCCATAGTTGTAAAAAGTAACATTTTTATCATGCTTTTGAGTATTATTATTGGCTTATTTTTTGGTATAATTTTGAATAAGAAAATAGATACTATATTCATGGATATATATGATCTCGTCATCATATAATATGTGTTGTATTTTCAAATGCTTATGAAAAAGCTATCAACAAAAAAAATGCTTATGAAAAAAAATAAGAAGCATAATTTAATCATTTAGCTATGTAATGCTTCCGGATACAATTTAGCTATATGTTTATTAACAATGTAAACAAAACAAAAAATCCAATCCTGTCCTGCTGGATTTCAATTCCTAGTTTCGCCCCCGAGCTTAAAGCTTAAGTGAATACGGTGGGTATATCTGCCTCCGTGATTTGTGCAATCTGCAAGAATACAATCCAGACTTCAGTAGATGAAAATAAAGTTTCAGAATGAATGGTAAAAATATAACTTGATAATCAGGCATTTGCTTCTAGCCTCAGAAGTTGTCAACAATTTTGTATAGTGATTTGCGAGAAGAAAAAGATACATCACTTCCATATAGAAAGTATGCACTGTGCGAATTTCCCAACTTTAAGTGTTTGATGAATTTTACCTGAATCGATCACGATGGATCAGAACTCGCATGCACTCCTCGAGTAACTTAACAGCCTCCTCAAAGCTCAAATCCTTGTGCCATTTTGCACGTAGAATTGGTCGTGCAAGGTGATTTCCAAAACCGGTTGCAACATGACAAGCGAGCTACACAGCGGATCAAACTTGTTGCATCTGCTGTACATGACTCTAGTCAAGTAGCTGTGCAACTCTTTGGGACCCATACAGTTGTTGTCATCCCACATGTTGTCATTAAGGATGCAAGAAAGATGACACAACACGATTATTTGAAGAAGAAAAAAATTTCATGACATGCTTGAAAATATGTTTCAGGGTACTGACATAAGGTCGTCAAGATAGCGCAAGGTGGAGCCGTATGATCCTGCATCCATTTAATTGCACGTCAAGGGACTTTGACAAAGATCAATATATCAAATGGAGACAGCTGAGAGAACGTGAACCCCTACCTCCCATATCAGATGCAACTAGAATACCTTCCTTGTACTTAATACCGATTACAGACGTGCCAGTGACATGAGGAGACCTAGCTACACCAATCCCAAAAAATCATGAAACCCAAAATACAAACACTAAGAAAACCCTAACTCCACAGACACCAAAAGTTGCATCAAACAATTAAATCAAGAAGAAAATAAAATTAAACACATACTGAGGTGTGCTCCGACGCAATTTCACGGCTGACCAAGCAGTTTGACATCTTCAAATTAAGACTCCAACAGCAGCTGCACACATACACATCAAACACGACAACAAACACTTCAGTACATTAGGAAAATCCATATCATCGAAATCATATATTATGAGATACGAGCGAGGGCTTACATCGATTCCCAGATTTCGAACTTTGGTTTCGCTCGGGAGAGAGAGATTGTCAACAATAGACTTTGAGAAGCTTGATTTGATTTTCAATAAGCATCCGTATTTAATATTTATAAGAAACATATAGAAATTGCTAAAATTTGCTGAAGCTAAAATAATAATTAGAATATAAATTCGGATTTATAAGAAAAAAATATAGAAACTGGGCGCTGATTGGTTTTCGGCCCAATTAATAACTTATCAATTTGCTCCATACCTTGAAAATATGCCAAAATTTATTAGTAATTAACGTATTTCACCTTCAAAGTTGAAATTTGAAACTAAATTAACGTATACCAATTTGCTATCATGTCGCGTATTTGATTCATCTCCTCTTTTTCGCTGTTTATCAAATAAGTTTGAATCTACTCTTCTCTGCTCGGTCACATTAGCTAAAATGAGTTTTGAAAATTTATTCATGCAAATAAAGTTGTGTAAAGTAAATGTAGTTGTAATTATATCACTTTGGCACACATCTGACACTAGAGGCATGACTTGACGCTAGATTGGATTTACTATAGTGGGTAAGATTAGAGGGGTAATACATATCTGCACCAAATCGGACGAACTTTTCTTGCGGTCAATATCTTCGTCAATGCGTGCAGTCAGCCTATATTGATTGACGAAGAAGTTAAAGTTGATAGGATTAAATTATGCGTTAATACTGAAAACGGCACCGTTTTATTATTATTTTGGTCAACCTATAGTTAGAATCTTGAATTCTAATTTTGTTTTTTTAACCGTTGAAGTTTTAAATAATAAATAATTTAATATCGAAACGTGGTGGTATAAATAAGGAAATCTAATTAATTGAAATCCCGTTATTTGTGCGTTAAAAGTAAGGCGTCACTTTTTTTAGGATATTTGGTCAAACTCATTACCTTAAATATTGGTTTTGATTTTCAAACCGTTTCAATTTAAATAATATAAAAAGATACTTCCGGTTAGAAATCTTATTCAAATTCAGGTTCAAATATTTAAAACCTTAATTAACAACCGCCTTCTTCTCCAAACACAATTTCGATTTCGGTAAGGATGTGTGAAGAATTCAAATTCTCTGTTCTTCCCAGCAATCAGCATGTGACAACGAATTTCATCTCGTCACCGGGAATTCAGCATCGGCATACACGCCGACATCACTCTAGTAACCGTCTCGGATGAATACGATGAAGATCTTGAGTACACAAGCAACATCGATATCTACTGAAACGGCGTCGCATCGGCTGAACCTATCGTCCTTCACAAAGCAAAAAATTTCATCTATAATCTCATTCTGATACCTCACCGACACTTTCATTTGGGTCAACGCGGTTCTTGAAACCTTCTCGTTCTGTAACTACTCTTTGCTACCCAATTTCAAATCTTTACTGTTACACAGAGAAGGTTTCAAGACCCGCGTTGGTCAACGTGTTGACCCGAATGGAAGTGTCGGTGAGGTATCAGAATGAGATTATAGATGATGTTTTGTGCTTTGTGAAGGACGAGAGGTTTAACCGATGCGACGTCGTTTCAGTAAATATCGAGGTTGTGAGATACGCATACGACAAAGGAGAAGAAGGTGATGATGAGATGGATGACATAATCGAGTCGAGTTTCAGGTTGGTGGCAGTCAGGGCCGTCACAAGGATTTCGGAGGCCTGAGGCGAAACATAAAAAATGGGTCTTTTCATCATATAACGTATTCAATAACACTATTTAACCTGCTAAACTTTTTTTTCCAATAAAAAAACGTGTTAAAATTAATCACTCGTCTCAAATATTTGACAAACTAATACAAACTGAATTTCAAAATTTTCCTTCTTAGTCTAGGAGAGATAACTCCAATCTAACCACATCAACATCAATTTTATGAACATATGATAAACAAATGGGATACGAATTTGTTCATTTTACTTAATCTTCTCATCTTTTTTGAGCAAATTTTATTTATTAAAAAGTATGTCAATATCAAATGAGAACAATAATAATAAAGAAATATTATCATGTATTAAGTGTTGTAGTTATATGCATAAGATATTATATTTTGAAAATAACGTATAAAGACACGTAAGTTAGCATAGCTTAGAAATAAATAACAGACCACGGCCAGGCACGACGCCAGACCCCGCCACCCCTTCGGCCACCATATCGGGCACCCAACAGACCAGGCACACGAAGACAGCCGGCCAGAGCAAACCGATCGGACGCCGGCACCGACTCGGAAATAAACATTCTACTGTGTATTGTTTTTTAGTACACCATGACAGCAGCAGCAGAGCCTAAATCAGATTCGGTGTTCAGGAAGCTCGTCTCATAGTCTTTCGAAGAGGCAAAGGAAAGGGCGGTCGTGTTCGCGCTTCCTTGCAGGGACGAAGTCAGGTAAGAAGTTGATCGGGCTGCAGTTCCTTGTCCGTCAAGCCTGTGAGTGTTGCCAGCCAAGTGAGCCTACGTTCTATTTTCAGCTACTTTGATGTTAACGGAGATGGAAAGATCACACCAGAGGAGCTGCGGACGACGGTGGGAGAGGAGCTGATGATGACGGAGGAGGATGCGGTGAACGATGAAGTCATTGGATTTGGATGGAGATGGGAGTGTTGGGACTTGGGGTATGGGACTCTGCTCTAATCTACTGATTTCAGAAGGAGTTTGTCCAAGCACTGAGAATGAAGTTCACAAGAAAGAGACTGCCAACCAAATCAACAAGAGTACATTTTGAAACTAAACTTGTAGGGTCATCGAACTAAATGATACTCTTGAGATTCAAAAGGGTTCTAACACAACAACAGATAGAAGTTGCAGTCGGTTTGCACAACTACAGCTCTCATGCTAGGCTTAACAAGGAAAAATACTAGCCTCAATGAATCATCTAAAGAGTTGCCAACAACAGAGATTAGGGTTTAGGGTTTGATAAGCGTCTGTTGAAACATATTCTTGATAATATTAGCATATGACTGGCAAACGAAAGGGATTAACGTAAACAATGACATCACATTCTCAGTTTGCATTTTGCATCAGATGAAAATGATTGTAACTATGCTGTAATGCTCAGTAATATTTAGCAATACACATCACTAAAGGTGCAACCAAATTGTACTCAACGAAAGGTTGAAACTTCGGAAGTGGTAAATTTTAAAGTGATAACGTCATATTAATTCTATGGAGTAGTAGTAGATATAGGGTAAGAAAACTGCTGCTTTCTTCTTTGTGTTGCAGTTGCTACCTTCAGTCCTTAGCATCTGCCACTCCCCCTGGTGTAATCTGAAAAATGTACAGTATTTGGTCAAGGATATCAACTACACGTTGGATATTAGTGCACTAGAAACTTCTGATCTGTTGATCCTAACGAATTTCGATTAGGTTTGAATACAGAATCAGTGGCCTTAGATGTTATCTTTCTTTTTCCAAACTAAACAAGGTGGGCATCAGGACAAACTAGGAAGAATGTTTAGGAAATTGAGGTAACAAAAGGATATTGCTTCGGCCTCAGGTAGATTTGGGGCGTCAAAAACCTTGCAAACCCGCTGTTCTCCTTTACCTTATTGTGGCTGCGTGAGCAAGCACATGCCCTCCAGCTGGCTTCTTTGGATCTGATATGAACATTCCACCTCCTGGGTCCGCTATAACTGCATTTGTCATACCACATGATTGATGGTGTTAGCACTAAGAAGAGAAAAATGGGAAGCATCACACAGAAATTGAAACATATGAGGTATATCCTAAAGAGGAATGGTGAAACTGTGATTTGCAGGTCGGGACCAGGCACAAATAGAAATAAATAAAACTACTCTATTCAGTGGAAAACAAAATCCAGAAGTATGCAGGGTATCAAAATTGGAAACAAAATTTATGTTTCAACTGGGTGTGGATGATGCGTACTCAGAGTGAAGAACATGATAATGCATCTTTCCAGGTTACCCTAAAGCTGATATTGCCTAAACATATAAGATGGATAAGTTATCAGCATATTAATACCTTGGTTTGTCATATAAACAGCAACATTGAATTCCTCAGATATTTTAGTGAGGCGGGACAGCATCTGTGCCAGTTTTTGCTGGAATTGGAAACAGCAGAAACAGATTCATAGTGTCATTGAAGGTAGATTAATTTAAAAAATTGAAAAAAAATATATATAACTATAGCGAATATTAACTGGCTAAGGTGCTAACCTGGCGCTCAGCCAGTTCCCCTCTACCAGTGAAGTCCACACGAAATAGGGCAATGACAGAATCCACAATCTAAATAATTGAAACAATTATTTTAGGCCTCGAGTCAGTGAGATGTTATATGACCGGCTGATCATAGTAGGCACTCTCAAATATTACCAGCAGCCGGAAAGGCTCTTCAGACATTTTTGCTGCTAGTCCGAGTAAAAGATTGTACTGGTGTTCGTATGTATATGCCCGTGCATAGATGATCTAATGATTCATAAAATTATGATTAAGGCATTGCTTTTTTATTACACAAATGGGTATTTAAGTATACTTGCAACATTACTATAAAAAAAGTATACTTGCAACATTTATACATTTACTTACATTATCAAGGACAGCTCCCGGGTCCATGCCAAATCTCTCAGCAATAGGAATTATTCGATCTGGCCGACTAGAAACCAATTTTATTGAATCCATTAAATGATGAGCACTGGTATTACCTATTATCCACCACACAAGGTGAAGTAGATGACATACAATGTTCCTTCTGTATCAATATATGCGACTTTCCCATTCCCTCCATGCATGCTAGTGGGGAGCTGCAAAAATATCAGACCAATCAATCTTACAATCTATTGGGATTGCCGACAATGTTGTTGAATGAGAGTTGCCATTAATAACCAAAAGAACTTGAATCCTAAATAATAATCTGAGATGCTATTTCCTAATGATAAATACTTCCATAAGCATGAGTGAATGCAATTTAAAACCTGTGTCGATACACAAAGGGTGTGGGCAAGCTGGGTTTTCCCCGACCTGTATAATGATTGTCGACACAAAATAAAAGAACGGAAAAGTCATAGAACCAGTGTGATATAAATGTCAATAAGGTAAGATAAATGTCACCTGAATTCTCCAAAAGCTTCTGTGATAGCCCCAGTTTCAATCCCACCTGCAAGGTACACAAGTCAGTGCATTCATTTGTATAAATTCATCTACACAAAGTTGACATCTGGACATTATAGACAAAGTCCTGCAGATGTTGTGGTTCTTTGATTTGTATGTATGGAGAATGTTTAATTACCCCCCAAGAGCTCATCCAGAGCTTGGCTTCCTGTTGTAATGCGCACGACAGCTTTCCTCTGCAATTGAAAGCACATAAGTCATAAGTGGTAAGCTAATTGTGCTAACCAGGTTGAGCTCTTTTTGCCACTTCTACTACTAGGTTTAGCAAAATCAAAATTCAGATATCTTACTTTGAGAAGTGCATCACTTCCAGTGATGTAACCATAATTCTGAGTAAGAATCACAAATAAAAAACACAGTTCAGCACTCAAGTAATTGATAGGCCAAAAAATAGCAAAGCAAGTTACTAACCACTAATTTTTCAGCAGCTTCACAAATCTTATCAACTTTTGCCTCAGACAATCCCTTGATTCCAGTTAAACTCTACAAAACAACACTCCATAATCAAAACTGCAGCAATGTGTCAACAGATAATTAATTATAAAACTCAGTACGGTCGTTACCTTCTTAGTGTGCATCATTAAACCATTACAAGTATATATCCCAGCATCCTGAAGCTTCTTAACATCTCCAGCATTAATTCCTTGAGAAATAACTGTACAGAAGCTGACTTCAGTTACCAACCAAACAAGTTACACAGACAAATTCAAGCTGCGATAATCACTGAAACGAAACCGATCCCCTGCAGAAATGACCTATTCAAATTCGCACGCTCACAAATCGACCATATCAATACATCAATCTACTCCGATCATTCAAAAAAACGAGTTCAAAACTTTCAACAAACGCACTTCAAACCTACTCGTAGCTACAGTACGGAGAGATGTTACTAGCCGAAGTTTAAAACCGGACTTACGCTTGTCGATCGCTTCAAACAACTCTTCCTCATCATCGACGTCTTCTCGATCAACCAGAAGCAACTGAGCCGCCTGTTCCTCGCCTCTGGCGCCGTGGATGCAGCAAAAAAGTTCAACTCAAATCCGTAGTCAGTTTCACGATTGTGGAGATGATCGGTAACGAATGGATCAAATGTCGGTTAATGTTCGAAATCTGAACTCACCTGACCATCTTCGCTGCGTGGGAGGTCGGAGCGACGGCGTCTTCGGAGCTTGAGAAAAATGTGATCAGGAGGAGGAATGACGAGAGAAGTAGCAGAAGATACGGAATTTGAAATGTGTCGAGTTGTGAGAACTGAGAAGTTAGGGACTGAAAAAAGAAGAAGATTAATAGGATGCACCTAATCACTTGCGAAGCACATATTACATGAAAATTGAAGAATTTGGTCCAAATTAATTTGATGTAATTTCAAAATATCTTGATTAATTACGAATAAAGGGCATAATTGTCAAATTAAAAATCCATTTAACCATCCACGACCTAAAATTTAGGAATTCGACACGATGCAAAATTCGTTGTTGTTATGAATTTTGGTCATCAGTGACTGTTATTACTTATTAATAAAGTTCGTAACTGTTACAAATTTTGATCATCAGTGACTGTTATTAGCAAAGTTTATAACTGATGCGAGATGTGGTCATCAGTGACTATTATTAATAAAGTCTGTAACTGCTACATTTTGATCATTAATGACAGTTTTAGCAAAATTCGTATGAATTTTGGCAATCAATGACTATTGTTAGTAAAGTTCATAATTATTATGAATTTGAAAGTGAGCTTTATCTTCGTCATCTGAAATCTTAACTAAGCTTTGACCTGAAATGAGGATTCCTTTATCATTGTTGTCGTCAATGGTGCCTGATCATGAGCTTCGATGATTGTCCCTTGATTTTTCTGGCTTTATCGATTTTTAAAGTTTCGGAAAACAGTTACCTTGTAAGCATTAAATGACCATGACAACATTACTACCTTGTAAAACATATTATTATATTTAAATAAACATGAATTATTGTGACCGCTAATATTGAGATTGCACGTTTAAAATTAATTCTCATTTTGCAAAAATCTACCATTTTTCATTTGATTCTAAAGTCTCCTCGTTAATAGCATGTTTGTGTGAAGAAAGATTATGAAAAACTTGTATGGAACGAATCAATTGACAACCGTTTGAGGCACTAGTTGGTGACATGTGACACATTATAATTGGCTCAAACTCTTGCCGCGTGGCCACTTTTGATAGGCAAATAAAAATTATGTATTTTTAAACTTATAAAGCCATAAATGAAAAAATAATAATAAATCATTTATAAAAAAGTATTAATACGATCGTATTTTTGTGATCTATAATAATACAAATCCATTTTGATTTTGCTATAGTTTGGACTTTGGACACAATATATTTTGGTTCTTAAAATTTCTTCTCATTGAATAATATTATTTGTTTTATTAAAAAATCTCAAGATTTTGTTGGGTTAGTGTTAGCTGCAAAGTTTGAGAATAGATTGTATCCAGTAAGAGATATATAGCACAATATACCGTGCGGTAGCCATTTGCATTCATGCGTTTCATTTTGTGTTTACAGTTGCATTATGACATCTGTCTAAGGAACTGCATCTTGCTCCTCGACTATGAATGACTTCCAGAAGATGTCTGCTGAACATCCAGTAGCCATATAGAGTATATAGACTATTTCCTTTTATAAGATGACTCCGTTTTGTTCTTCCAATTCAAATGTTGCTCTCACTTTCCTCTTTGGTTGCTCAACAACAACACCACCAACAAGAAGCAGAGCCCTACAATTCCCAAAGTGCAGCATGCGGTAAAAGTAGTAGTCACTATCGTACAAGTCGTGGGTTGGCGCCAGGGACGAATCCAAGATTTGAAAGTTACCAGGACAGGACGAATTTTTTTTTTTGTAAGATGGCCACTAGAAGCTAACCCTCATGTCTTTTATCATACAAAAATCATAACTTATTAATAGAACTTCTAATCTAATCCGATAAAAACTAGCTAAATTTTATACTTAGCTCATCTTAGCTAAACTAGCCACTCCATTGCCCAATTGCACAGTGATAGCAATAATGTGTAGTCAAACGTAATTTATAATTACCGGTAAATATCGGGTCATCCAATGAGCAATTGTAAACCTAAGATCACTATTCGATTTCACTAAATAAGTCTATTTCCTAAACGATGGTTTAACACTTTGTGAATCAATTACTAAGTGGGAACAAAGAAATTAAGAATGGTGTTTTCAAGGTTTTAAAAGGCATTCCTAGGGCGCTACGTCCCTCATTGGTGTAATATACTCTCTATAGGAACAAATTCATGCAAGAACGAACAATATAATGGTTAGATCAAGGCGTGCGACTATTAAATCAAATTCCATCCCTAGATTATTTCTTTGATTTAAAGGAGAGGCACCTCGCACGTGTGAATGATCAATATCCAATGAGCGGTTTAAGACCAAGCCTATCTCAATGCTAAGATGAGTCACGTTAGTAATCATTGCTTAGCAAAGGTGAATCTACTTTCACTCTAGAACTCTCTATCTCATTCGCTAGAATACTCAACTTCAAGTTCATATTTCTAAACCACTTAGGCATTTTATCAAACACTTGGTGGGCATAGAGTTAACATGTTATCCAAGTAGATTCACAACCATTACGAAACTTCATTCATGCATGTTATCGATAGATGATAGAGTATTACACACCAAGGAGGTTTATAGAACCCTAGAAACAAATGGACTACTCACAAGTCATATTCATTAATGATCAAAAGTAGTTCTTACAAAGATGATGAAATAGAACAAACAAGATGAAGAAAGTAAGATGAAAGTCTCCATTCTATCCTAGATTAGCTCCAAACTTAGTTGATGATCTTCCAAAACCCTTGTGCTTTTCAAAACCCTCTCCAAACCTTCGATGCATGCACAAAAACTCAAGCTTTCTATTTATAGAAGAAGTTAAAAATCTGGGCTTTTAGCCTGTGCTCGGGCGAGCTTGTGTGCGCCCGGTCGAGCTCGGTCGAGCTTTGTGCAGCAGGGGAACAGGTATGGGTCGAGGCTCGGTCGGGTCTTATAGCGCTCGGTCGAGCAAATTCCGACAGTGCAAGCACTCGGAGGCAAGCTCGGTTGGGCTCTTTTTGGCGCGGGAACAACTGTGCTTGGATAAATGAGATGAAGGCTGGGAAGCCCAGGCGAGCTTGGGAAAGCTCGATCGAGCATATTTGTTCAGTATGTCTTGGGTTTTTTCTCGCTCGGTCGAGCTCTTTTTGGCCCGGGCGAGCTCCAACTGTTTTGCATGAGAAATCTTCATTTTGGTCTAGAAACTTCGATTTTCTTCGATGATTGGTACTCTTAAGTCCATGGACCATAAAATCGGTTTCTCACCTGAAATAGCAAGTGCGAGTGTTAAATGACATTGAAAGAAGCTTGGAACGAGGCAAAATACCTAGTAAAAGTAGGAGAAAGATAGTCAAGAAATTGACTTATCACACAGGTGCGACACATTGAAATTAACTACAACTAATGAATGAGATCACACACATTCATGAGATGACGATAAATGCAGAGACGCAACATCAACAACATCATCAAATATGACACCATTCAAATCTAGACAATGATACAAATCAATATAGTTGGTCGAAAACTCATTGCACAAACAACTTCTTATGCATTGGATTACAGTATTCTGCCCTCTTTGGAAGGTTAAAGTCCAAAGAAAACAAAGAATAATAGAGAGAAAAATAAAACTGCAACATCACTAACTGGATATTCTGTATGTTTTCAAGAAGCAAGTGTTGCAGACTTTTATTGAGAAATTACTGAACTACAAAATAACTCAAAGCTTCAAAATCGGCATCAAGCAGTGGATTAAACTCCAAAGTGACACAATTATCATAAATCAATATACAAAAACTATCTGCACATCTATAAAAACTATCTGCACATCTACAAAGACTGGAACGCAGTTAGGCAAACGACACACGGAAGGTTGGGACTGCGGCGGACCGGATCTGGAAGATTGGGAACGACACTCGCACTCGCACGGTCTCGAAAGTCAGACGTCGGACTCGGACGTCGCTTGCTACTTGCTCGTGGCTCCCCAAATCGCAATTGCATTACTCCACAGACTGCAAACTGAAAAGTTACAAAAAAAATTCAAAAAAAATTATCGGGCCAAATTCTACGCGGGCTGCAGCCCGATTAGTCCACCTGCTGCATTCGCCCCTACTTGGCGCTAGATTGGATTTACTATAGAGGGTAAGATTAGAGGGGTAATACATATCTGCACCAAATCGGACGAACCTTTCTTGCGGTCAATATCTTTGTCAATGCGTGCAGTCAGCATATATTAATTGACGAAGAAGTTAAATTCGATAGGATTAAATTATGCGTTAATACTGAAGGCACCGTTTTATTATTATTTTGGTCAACATGTAGTTAGAACCTTGAATTCTAATTTTGTTTTCCTAAGCGTTGAAGTTTCAAATAATAAATAATTTAATATTGAAACGTGGTGGTATAAATAAGGAAATATAATTAATTAAAATCCCGTTATTTATGCTTTAAAACTAAGGCGTCACTTTTTAAGGATATTTGGTCAAACTCATTACCTTAAATATCGGTTTTGATTTTTAAACCGTTTCAATTTAAATAATATAAAAAGATACTTCCGGCTAGCAATCTTATTCAATTTCGGTAAGGATGTGTGAAGAATTCAAATTCACTGTTCTTCCCAGCAATCAGTGTGTGACAACGAATTTCATCTCGTCACCGGGAATTCATCATGGACATCCACGCCGACATCACTCGGGTAACCGTTTCGGATGAATACGATGAAGATCTACTGAAACGACGTCGCATCGGCTGAACCTCTCGTCCTTCACAAAGCAAAAAATTTCATCTATAATCTCATTCTGATACATCACTGGCACTTCCATTCGGGTCAACGCGTTGACCAACGTGTTGACCCGAATGGAAGTTTCCGTGAGGTATCCGAATGAGATTATAGATGATGCTTTGTGCTTTGTGATGGACGAGATGTTTAGCCGATGCGACGTCGTTTCAGTAAATATCGAGGTTGTGAGATACGCAGACGACAAAGGAGAAGAAGGTGATGATGAGATGGATGACATAATCGAGTCGAGTTTCAGGTTGGTGGCAGTCAGGGCCGTCTCAAGGATTTCGAAGGCCTGAGGCGAAACATAAAAAATGGGTCTATTCATCTTTTCGACATATAACGTATTCAATAACACTATTTAACGTGCTAAACTTTTTTTTTTCCAATTAAAAAACGTGTTAAAATTAATCACTCGTTTCAAATATTTGACAAACTAATACAAACTGAATTTCAAAATTTTCCTTCTTAGTCTAGGAGAGATAACTCCAATCTAACCACATCAACATCAATTTTATGAACATATGATAAACAAATGGGATACGAATTTGTTCATTTTACTTAATCTTCTCATCTTTTTTGAGCAAATTTTATTTATTAAAAAGTATGTCAATATCAAATGAGAACAATAATAATAAAGAAATATTATCATGTATTAAGTGTTGTAGTTATATGCATCAGATATTATATTTTGAAAATAACGTATAAAGACACGTAAGTTAGCATAGCTTAGAAATAAATAACAGACCACGGCCAGGCACGACGCCAGACCCCGCCACCCCTTCGGCCACCATATCGGGCACCCAACAGACCAGGCACACGAAGACAGCCGGCCAGAGCAAACCGATCGGACGCCGGCACCGACTCGAAAATAAACATTCTACTGTGTATTGTTTTTTAGTACACCATGACAGCAGCAGCAGAGCCTAAATCAGATTCGGTGTTCAGGAAGCTCGTCTCATAGTCTTTCGAAGAGGCAAAGGAAAGGGCGGTCGTGTTCGCGCTTCCTTGCAGGGACGAAGCCAGGTAAGAAGTTGATCGGGCTGCAGTTCCTTGTCCGTCAAGCCTGTGAGTGTTGCCAGCCAAGTGAGCCTACGTTCTATTTTCAGCTACTTTGATGTTAACGGAGATGGAAAGATCACACCAGAGGAGCTGCGGACGACGGTGGGAGAGGAGCTGATGATGACGGAGGAGGATGCGGTGAACGGTGAAGTCATTGGATTTGGATGGAGATGGGAGTGTTGGGACTTGGGGTATGGGACTCTGCTCTAATCTACTGATTTCAGAAGGAGTTTGTCCAAGCACTGAGAATGAAGTTCACAAGAAAGAGACTGCCAACCAAATCAACAAGAGTACATTTTGAAACTAAACTTGTAGGGTCATCGAACTAAATGATACTCTTGAGATTCAAAAGGGTTCTAACACAACAACAGATAGAAGTTGCAGTCGGTTTGCACAACTACAGCTCTCATGCTAGGCTTAACAAGGAAAAATACTAGCCTCAATGAATCATCTAAAGAGTTGCCAACAACAGAGATTAGGGTTTAGGGTTTGATAAGCGTCTGTTGAAACATATTCTTGATAATATTAGCGCATATGACTGGCAAACGAAAGGGATTAACGTAAACAATGACATCACATTCTCAGTTTGCATTTTGCATCAGATGAAAATGATTGTAACTATGCTGTAATGCTCAGTAATATTTAGCAATACACATCACTAAAGGTGCAACCAAATTGTACTCAACGAAAGGTTGAAACTTCGGAAGTGGTAAATTTTAAAGTGATAACGTCATATTAATTCTATGGAGTAGTAGTAGATATAGGGTAAGAAAACTGCTGCTTTCTTCTTTGTGTTGCAGTTGCTACCTTCAGTCCTTAGCATCTGCCACTCCCCCTGGTGTAATCTGAAAAATGTACAGTATTTGGTCAAGGATATCAACTACACGTTGGATATTAGTGCACTAGAAACTTCTGATCTGTTGATCCTAACGAATTTCGATTAGGTTTGAATACAGAATCAGTGGCCTTAGATGTTATCTTTCTTTTTCCAAACTAAACAAGGTGGGCATCAGGACAAACTAGGAAGAATGTTTAGGAAATTGAGGTAACAAAAGGATATTGCTTCGGCCTCAGGTAGATTTGGGGCGTCAAAAACCTTGCAAACCCGCTGTTCTCCTTTACCTTATTGTGGCTGCGTGAGCAAGCACATGCCCTCCAGCTGGCTTCTTTGGATCTGATATGAACATTCCACCTCCTGGGTCCGCTATAACTGCATTTGTCATACCACATGATTGATGGTGTTAGCACTAAGAAGAGAAAAATGGGAAGCATCACACAGAAATTGAAACATATGAGGTATATCCTAAAGAGGAATGGTGAAACTGTGATTTGCAGGTCGGGACCAGGCACAAATAGAAATAAATAAAACTACTCTATTCAGTGGAAAACAAAATCCAGAAGTATGCAGGGTATCAAAATTGGAAACAAAATTTATGTTTCAACTGGGTGTGGATGATGCGTACTCAGAGTGAAGAACATGATAATGCATCTTTCCAGGTTACCCTAAAGCTGATATTGCCTAAACATATAAGATGGATAAGTTATCAGCATATTAATACCTTGGTTTGTCATATAAACAGCAACATTGAATTCCTCAGATATTTTAGTGAGGCGGGACAGCATCTGTGCCAGTTTTTGCTGGAATTGGAAACAGCAGAAACAGATTCATAGTGTCATTGAAGGTAGATTAATTTAAAAAATTGAAAAAAAATATATATAACTATAGCGAATATTAACTGGCTAAGGTGCTAACCTGGCGCTCAGCCAGTTCCCCTCTACCAGTGAAGTCCACACGAAATAGGGCAATGACAGAATCCACAATCTAAATAATTGAAACAATTATTTTAGGCCTCGAGTCAGTGAGATGTTATATGACCGGCTGATCATAGTAGGCACTCTCAAATATTACCAGCAGCCGGAAAGGCTCTTCAGACATTTTTGCTGCTAGTCCGAGTAAAAGATTGTACTGGTGTTCGTATGTATATGCCCGTGCATAGATGATCTAATGATTCATAAAATTATGATTAAGGCATTGCTTTTTTATTACACAAATGGGTATTTAAGTATACTTGCAACATTACTATAAAAAAAGTATACTTGCAACATTTATACATTTACTTACATTATCAAGGACAGCTCCCGGGTCCATGCCAAATCTCTCAGCAATAGGAATTATTCGATCTGGCCGACTAGAAACCAATTTTATTGAATCCATTAAATGATGAGCACTGGTATTACCTATTATCCACCACACAAGGTGAAGTAGATGACATACAATGTTCCTTCTGTATCAATATATGCGACTTTCCCATTCCCTCCATGCATGCTAGTGGGGAGCTGCAAAAATATCAGACCAATCAATCTTACAATCTATTGGGATTGCCGACAATGTTGTTGAATGAGAGTTGCCATTAATAACCAAAAGAACTTGAATCCTAAATAATAATCTGAGATGCTATTTCCTAATGATAAATACTTCCATAAGCATGAGTGAATGCAATTTAAAACCTGTGTCGATACACAAAGGGTGTGGGCAAGCTGGGTTTTCCCCGACCTGTATAATGATTGTCGACACAAAATAAAAGAACGGAAAAGTCATAGAACCAGTGTGATATAAATGTCAATAAGGTAAGATAAATGTCACCTGAATTCTCCAAAAGCTTCTGTGATAGCCCCAGTTTCAATCCCACCTGCAAGGTACACAAGTCAGTGCATTCATTTGTATAAATTCATCTACACAAAGTTGACATCTGGACATTATAGACAAAGTCCTGCAGATGTTGTGGTTCTTTGATTTGTATGTATGGAGAATGTTTAATTACCCCCCAAGAGCTCATCCAGAGCTTGGCTTCCTGTTGTAATGCGCACGACAGCTTTCCTCTGCAATTGAAAGCACATAAGTCATAAGTGGTAAGCTAATTGTGCTAACCAGGTTGAGCTCTTTTTGCCACTTCTACTACTAGGTTTAGCAAAATCAAAATTCAGATATCTTACTTTGAGAAGTGCATCACTTCCAGTGATGTAACCATAATTCTGAGTAAGAATCACAAATAAAAAACACAGTTCAGCACTCAAGTAATTGATAGGCCAAAAAATAGCAAAGCAAGTTACTAACCACTAATTTTTCAGCAGCTTCACAAATCTTATCAACTTTTGCCTCAGACAATCCCTTGATTCCAGTTAAACTCTACAAAACAACACTCCATAATCAAAACTGCAGCAATGTGTCAACAGATAATTAATTATAAAACTCAGTACGGTCGTTACCTTCTTAGTGTGCATCATTAAACCATTACAAGTATATATCCCAGCATCCTGAAGCTTCTTAACATCTCCAGCATTAATTCCTTGAGAAATAACTGTACAGAAGCTGACTTCAGTTACCAACCAAACAAGTTACACAGACAAATTCAAGCTGCGATAATCACTGAAACGAAACCGATCCCCTGCAGAAATGACCTATTCAAATTCGCACGCTCACAAATCGACCATATCAATACATCAATCTACTCCGATCATTCAAAAAAACGAGTTCAAAACTTTCAACAAACGCACTTCAAACCTACTCGTAGCTACAGTACGGAGAGATGTTACTAGCCGAAGTTTAAAACCGGACTTACGCTTGTCGATCGCTTCAAACAACTCTTCCTCATCATCGACGTCTTCTCGATCAACCAGAAGCAACTGAGCCGCCTGTTCCTCGCCTCTGGCGCCGTGGATGCAGCAAAAAAGTTCAACTCAAATCCGTAGTCAGTTTCACGATTGTGGAGATGATCGGTAACGAATGGATCAAATGTCGGTTAATGTTCGAAATCTGAACTCACCTGACCATCTTCGCTGCGTGGGAGGTCGGAGCGACGGCGTCTTCGGAGCTTGAGAAAAATGTGATCAGGAGGAGGAATGACGAGAGAAGTAGCAGAAGATACGGAATTTGAAATGTGTCGAGTTGTGAGAACTGAGAAGTTAGGGACTGAAAAAAGAAGAAGATTAATAGGATGCACCTAATCACTTGCGAAGCACATATTACATGAAAATTGAAGAATTTGGTCCAAATTAATTTGATGTAATTTCAAAATATCTTGATTAATTACGAATAAAGGGCATAATTGTCAAATTAAAAATCCATTTAACCATCCACGACCTAAAATTTAGGAATTCGACACGATGCAAAATTCGTTGTTGTTATGAATTTTGGTCATCAGTGACTGTTATTACTTATTAATAAAGTTCGTAACTGTTACAAATTTTGATCATCAGTGACTGTTATTAGCAAAGTTTATAACTGATGCGAGATGTGGTCATCAGTGACTATTATTAATAAAGTCTGTAACTGCTACATTTTGATCATTAATGACAGTTTTAGCAAAATTCGTATGAATTTTGGCAATCAATGACTATTGTTAGTAAAGTTCATAATTATTATGAATTTGAAAGTGAGCTTTATCTTCGTCATCTGAAATCTTAACTAAGCTTTGACCTGAAATGAGGATTCCTTTATCATTGTTGTCGTCAATGGTGCCTGATCATGAGCTTCGATGATTGTCCCTTGATTTTTCTGGCTTTATCGATTTTTAAAGTTTCGGAAAACAGTTACCTTGTAAGCATTAAATGACCATGACAACATTACTACCTTGTAAAACATATTATTATATTTAAATAAACATGAATTATTGTGACCGCTAATATTGAGATTGCACGTTTAAAATTAATTCTCATTTTGCAAAAATCTACCATTTTTCATTTGATTCTAAAGTCTCCTCGTTAATAGCATGTTTGTGTGAAGAAAGATTATGAAAAACTTGTATGGAACGAATCAATTGACAACCGTTTGAGGCACTAGTTGGTGACATGTGACACATTATAATTGGCTCAAACTCTTGCCGCGTGGCCACTTTTGATAGGCAAATAAAAATTATGTATTTTTAAACTTATAAAGCCATAAATGAAAAAATAATAATAAATCATTTATAAAAAAGTATTAATACGATCGTATTTTTGTGATCTATAATAATACAAATCCATTTTGATTTTGCTATAGTTTGGACTTTGGACACAATATATTTTGGTTCTTAAAATTTCTTCTCATTGAATAATATTATTTGTTTTATTAAAAAATCTCAAGATTTTGTTGGGTTAGTGTTAGCTGCAAAGTTTGAGAATAGATTGTATCCAGTAAGAGATATATAGCACAATATACCGTGCGGTAGCCATTTGCATTCATGCGTTTCATTTTGTGTTTACAGTTGCATTATGACATCTGTCTAAGGAACTGCATCTTGCTCCTCGACTATGAATGACTTCCAGAAGATGTCTGCTGAACATCCAGTAGCCATATAGAGTATATAGACTATTTCCTTTTATAAGATGACTCCGTTTTGTTCTTCCAATTCAAATGTTGCTCTCACTTTCCTCTTTGGTTGCTCAACAACAACACCACCAACAAGAAGCAGAGCCCTACAATTCCCAAAGTGCAGCATGCGGTAAAAGTAGTAGTCACTATCGTACAAGTCGTGGGTTGGCGCCAGGGACGAATCCAAGATTTGAAAGTTACCAGGACAGGACGAATTTTTTTTTTTGTAAGATGGCCACTAGAAGCTAACCCTCATGTCTTTTATCATACAAAAATCATAACTTATTAATAGAACTTCTAATCTAATCCGATAAAAACTAGCTAAATTTTATACTTAGCTCATCTTAGCTAAACTAGCCACTCCATTGCCCAATTGCACAGTGATAGCAATAATGTGTAGTCAAACGTAATTTATAATTACCGGTAAATATCGGGTCATCCAATGAGCAATTGTAAACCTAAGATCACTATTCGATTTCACTAAATAAGTCTATTTCCTAAACGATGGTTTAACACTTTGTGAATCAATTACTAAGTGGGAACAAAGAAATTAAGAATGGTGTTTTCAAGGTTTTAAAAGGCATTCCTAGGGCGCTACGTCCCTCATTGGTGTAATATACTCTCTATAGGAACAAATTCATGCAAGAACGAACAATATAATGGTTAGATCAAGGCGTGCGACTATTAAATCAAATTCCATCCCTAGATTATTTCTTTGATTTAAAGGAGAGGCACCTCGCACGTGTGAATGATCAATATCCAATGAGCGGTTTAAGACCAAGCCTATCTCAATGCTAAGATGAGTCACGTTAGTAATCATTGCTTAGCAAAGGTGAATCTACTTTCACTCTAGAACTCTCTATCTCATTCGCTAGAATACTCAACTTCAAGTTCATATTTCTAAACCACTTAGGCATTTTATCAAACACTTGGTGGGCATAGAGTTAACATGTTATCCAAGTAGATTCACAACCATTACGAAACTTCATTCATGCATGTTATCGATAGATGATAGAGTATTACACACCAAGGAGGTTTATAGAACCCTAGAAACAAATGGACTACTCACAAGTCATATTCATTAATGATCAAAAGTAGTTCTTACAAAGATGATGAAATAGAACAAACAAGATGAAGAAAGTAAGATGAAAGTCTCCATTCTATCCTAGATTAGCTCCAAACTTAGTTGATGATCTTCCAAAACCCTTGTGCTTTTCAAAACCCTCTCCAAACCTTCGATGCATGCACAAAAACTCAAGCTTTCTATTTATAGAAGAAGTTAAAAATCTGGGCTTTTAGCCTGTGCTCGGGCGAGCTTGTGTGCGCCCGGTCGAGCTCGGTCGAGCTTTGTGCAGCAGGGGAACAGGTATGGGTCGAGGCTCGGTCGGGTCTTATAGCGCTCGGTCGAGCAAATTCCGACAGTGCAAGCACTCGGAGGCAAGCTCGGTTGGGCTCTTTTTGGCGCGGGAACAACTGTGCTTGGATAAATGAGATGAAGGCTGGGAAGCCCAGGCGAGCTTGGGAAAGCTCGATCGAGCATATTTGTTCAGTATGTCTTGGGTTTTTTCTCGCTCGGTCGAGCTCTTTTTGGCCCGGGCGAGCTCCAACTGTTTTGCATGAGAAATCTTCATTTTGGTCTAGAAACTTCGATTTTCTTCGATGATTGGTACTCTTAAGTCCATGGACCATAAAATCGGTTTCTCACCTGAAATAGCAAGTGCGAGTGTTAAATGACATTGAAAGAAGCTTGGAACGAGGCAAAATACCTAGTAAAAGTAGGAGAAAGATAGTCAAGAAATTGACTTATCACACAGGTGCGACACATTGAAATTAACTACAACTAATGAATGAGATCACACACATTCATGAGATGACGATAAATGCAGAGACGCAACATCAACAACATCATCAAATATGACACCATTCAAATCTAGACAATGATACAAATCAATATAGTTGGTCGAAAACTCATTGCACAAACAACTTCTTATGCATTGGATTACAGTATTCTGCCCTCTTTGGAAGGTTAAAGTCCAAAGAAAACAAAGAATAATAGAGAGAAAAATAAAACTGCAACATCACTAACTGGATATTCTGTATGTTTTCAAGAAGCAAGTGTTGCAGACTTTTATTGAGAAATTACTGAACTACAAAATAACTCAAAGCTTCAAAATCGGCATCAAGCAGTGGATTAAACTCCAAAGTGACACAATTATCATAAATCAATATACAAAAACTATCTGCACATCTATAAAAACTATCTGCACATCTACAAAGACTGGAACGCAGTTAGGCAAACGACACACGGAAGGTTGGGACTGCGGCGGACCGGATCTGGAAGATTGGGAACGACACTCGCACTCGCACGGTCTCGAAAGTCAGACGTCGGACTCGGACGTCGCTTGCTACTTGCTCGTGGCTCCCCAAATCGCAATTGCATTACTCCACAGACTGCAAACTGAAAAGTTACAAAAAAAATTCAAAAAAAATTATCGGGCCAAATTCTACGCGGGCTGCAGCCCGATTAGTCCACCTGCTGCATTCGCCCCTACTTGGCGCTAGATTGGATTTACTATAGAGGGTAAGATTAGAGGGGTAATACATATCTGCACCAAATCGGACGAACCTTTCTTGCGGTCAATATCTTTGTCAATGCGTGCAGTCAGCATATATTAATTGACGAAGAAGTTAAATTCGATAGGATTAAATTATGCGTTAATACTGAAGGCACCGTTTTATTATTATTTTGGTCAACATGTAGTTAGAACCTTGAATTCTAATTTTGTTTTCCTAAGCGTTGAAGTTTCAAATAATAAATAATTTAATATTGAAACGTGGTGGTATAAATAAGGAAATATAATTAATTAAAATCCCGTTATTTATGCTTTAAAACTAAGGCGTCACTTTTTAAGGATATTTGGTCAAACTCATTACCTTAAATATCGGTTTTGATTTTTAAACCGTTTCAATTTAAATAATATAAAAAGATACTTCCGGCTAGCAATCTTATTCAATTTCGGTAAGGATGTGTGAAGAATTCAAATTCACTGTTCTTCCCAGCAATCAGTGTGTGACAACGAATTTCATCTCGTCACCGGGAATTCATCATGGACATCCACGCCGACATCACTCGGGTAACCGTTTCGGATGAATACGATGAAGATCTACTGAAACGACGTCGCATCGGCTGAACCTCTCGTCCTTCACAAAGCAAAAAATTTCATCTATAATCTCATTCTGATACATCACTGGCACTTCCATTCGGGTCAACGCGTTGACCAACGTGTTGACCCGAATGGAAGTTTCCGTGAGGTATCCGAATGAGATTATAGATGATGCTTTGTGCTTTGTGATGGACGAGATGTTTAGCCGATGCGACGTCGTTTCAGTAAATATCGAGGTTGTGAGATACGCAGACGACAAAGGAGAAGAAGGTGATGATGAGATGGATGACATAATCGAGTCGAGTTTCAGGTTGGTGGCAGTCAGGGCCGTCTCAAGGATTTCGAAGGCCTGGTGCCAGTAAGAGATATATAGCACACACACCAGGAGGTTTCTTGCCAGTTTGTTTATCTTTGAAAGCCTGATAAAGCACACCACTTTAATTTTCTCTCTCCTTTAGCTGATATTGCGAGAGAGTGTTTTCTTCTAAGATAAGCTTAGAAGTGTATTCGCTGTGTTCTTCACCAAGTATTTCGGAATTCATTCTGCTCTAGTTTTTGAAGCTCTTTGTGAACCGGTATGGACAAAGAGTGTTTGGAGGAGGAGGTCGACTCTATAACGGATGAACTCGAAGGTAAGTTAGTGGTGTCCCTTGAAGACGATGACTGGAGAAGGATGTCTGAGGAAGGAAAATGGGCTATTGTGGTTAAGCTGGCGAATGGGATGCCGTTCAACATCAAAGGTCTAGCTAATGTCCTGACGAAGATTTGGAACATGGAAAACAGGGTCAGTTTTGCGGAGCTTGCCAACAACATGGCATTGGCGAGATTTAAAACGGAGGGCGACATGAAGAAGATTCGCGACGGAGGACCATGGCTATGTATGGATTCTTTTATCATAATGCATGACTGGTGCTCAGATCTGGCCCCGGAAGAGTTTGTAATGAATAGGCTAGGTGTTTGGGCACAGCTGCATAACTTACCGGTGGGTGCAGTGTTGAACGATAAGGAGTGTGGAGAGAAGCTAGCCGGATACATAGGGAAGTTCATCAAAGTGGGCCAATCGGAATCGGATGGAGCGAGGAAGAGATTCATAAGGGTTAGGGTGGAGATTGAGGTTGACAAACCCATAATCACAGGTTTCTTCCTCAGGCGTTTAGAAAGAGGTCCACTTTGGGTGTCCGTGAAGTACGAGAGATTGCCGGAGGGCTGTGCAAAGTGCGGAAGGCTCTGCCATGCAACAGAGAAGTGTCACTCCTTGGAGGAGCCTATGAAAGCTCGGTCGCAAGAGGCAACTGATGGATCAGGCGTAAAGCAAGCAGGCGGTAGTATGGAAGGTAGGGAAAGTGAGGTGTATATGGAGATTGGGGAGAGGAGGAACACTGATGGTGACCGGAAGCGGGTAGAAGAACCGGCAACCATAGTCTCCGGCAAGGGTGGCGACAAGGTTTCTGCAAGGACAGTGTCTGCAAAAGCTGGAGGTACGAATCCTGTAAAGGTCGTAGATATGGCGTCTGTAAACACTGCAGGCGTGCTGTTAGCATGCGCGGGGCTAGAGGTTGACGTGCAAAATAAGGAGGCTGCAGGGCTGAAGTTGTCAGATTGTGCAGGCATGGAGAAGGGAGGAAAAGAGATTGAAATGGGCATGAAGGCACACACAAATAAGATGGTGACGCGTGGCAATGTAATGGAGGTGGATGAGCTGGATGGATGGGTAGACAAGTCAAACGTTGTTTACGCTCCGAAGGGTGTGCAGAGGGTGTACGATGGCACAGAGGTTTTGTCTGGGAGTGGCAGCATAAAGGAGGGAGTTTGGCATGATGTCAGAGTGGAAGGGTGCGGAAGGAGGTATGAAGCAGACGTTTTGGGATTACAGAAGAGGGTTGGGCCCTGTGTCTTTGGGCCAGGTTATAGCCCATCAATTCAAGTGGAGTATGGCATTCAGGGGATAGATTATCCGAGGAAGGAGAAAGGGAAGGCGAAATCGATTAGAGGGAGGGGTTGTCTGCAATCAACACGGTGGGGCGGCGCAAATCGTTTCCATCCATACTATGTCAAGGGTTTTCAAGTACAGAATGGTGAGGAGAAAAGAGGTGTTAAGGCACAACAGAATGAACTGGAAATGGCGGGGCTTGCGGCAGGGCAGCCTCGCCTGGAAGGATGAAAGCTTTGGCGTGGAACTGCCGGGGTTTGGGCCAACCTCGGTCAGTTCGTGAGCTCACCGAGTCGGTGAGGTTAAACAGGCCTGACTTAGTAGGATTGCAAGAGACAAAGATAGAGGAGAGGAGTCTAGTTCTGATTCAAAAAAGATTAGGGTTTAGGAATGGCTTTGTAGTTCCCAGGCAAGGCTTATCGGGTGGGCTTGCTCTTTGGTGGAAGGAGGAGGTAACCCTTACAATTCTTTCTTTTTCTAAGTATCACATAGATGCCTGTGTTGAAGGGGAGGAAGTTGTGCGTGTGACGGTGTTTTATGGAGAGCCGGTGACTGGTAGGAGGGGAATCACGTGGGATCTGCTTAGGAGGTTACATAGTCAGTTCAGCTATCCATGGATTGTCCTTGGTGATTTTAACGAGGTGTGCTTTGGTTGGGAGGTGAAAGGGGGTAGGATCCGAGGTGAGTGGCAAATGAGAGCTTTCAGGGAAACGCTAATGGATTGCGGTTTGTCTGATCTTGGATATAAAGGGAATCCGTTTACCTTTTCAAACAGGAGGTCAGGTGCTCGGGAGATGAAGGCCAGACTGGACAGAATGCTAGCCAATAATGCATGGAGAAGAGTGTTCCCGGATGCCCAAGTCACTCATATTACAGCAACCTCTTCTGACCACTCGATGATTTTACTTCACAGTAGGGGGAGAGTAAGGAAGTCGGTGTATAATCGATTCAGGTTTGAACCTATGTGGATTAGAAACGAGGAGGTTGGGAATGTTGTGGCAGCTGCTTGGAGTAATGGGGAAGAGATGGACATGACGTTGGCAAACAAACTCCACAGGTGTAGCAAGTCCTTATCCAGATGGAATTCCGAGAATTTTGGAAAGGTTGGGAAGCGTATCAGGGAGCTCAAAGAGGAGCTAGAATCAATTAGATTATTAGAGAGAGACAGGGAGACGATAGCCAAAGAGGCGGATATTGTGGAGAAGATTGATGAATGGAGGTTACGGGAAGAAATTCTATGGAGGCAAAGGTCTAGAGTAGAATGGCTCAAAGAAGGAGACAGGAATACCTGTTATTTTCATGCCAAAGCCACACAGAGGAAGAAATCAAACACAATTTTGAGATTGCAGAATGAGGATGGTGAATGGATGACTGATGAGAGACAGATTGGCGATGTTATCAAGAGTTATTTCACCAACATTTTCTCCTCCAGTAGAGGGCTAGCCAGAGAGGATCATCACCTTTCTTTCAAAGACATCCAGAGGTCGGTCACTGTAGAAATGGCAGGAAGATTGTGTGAGCCGGTGTCAGCTACCGAAATTCAAGCAGCCATCTTCCAAATGTCACCTTTGAAAGCACCTGGTCCGGATGGCTTTCATGCCTTATTTTACCAGAAGTTCTGGCATATCATAAAAGACACAGTGATTAACAAAGTATCCAAAGTGTTTGAAGAAGGGAAGATGGAGGAGGGAATGAATGACACGCTGATAGTTCTGATTCCGAAGTGCAATAGGCCCAAGAGAGTCGAAGAGTTTAGACCAATATCGTTATGCAACGTCTCAGCAAAGATTGTTATGAAGATATTGGCAAATAGGCTGAAGGATATCCTTCCGGACATTATTTCTGAGATGCAAAGTGCTTTTGTCCCAGGCAGGTTGATTTCGGACAATATCCTTTTGGCTCATGAAGTTATGCGGTATATTAGAAGTATGAAAAGACAGAAAACTGGCTATTTTTCCATCAAGACGGATATGAGCAAGGCCTATGATCGGATGGAGTGGAGTTTCCTCAAGCAAATGATGGTTAAGCTGGGTTTCCCAGAGCGCTGGACAAGGTTAGTCATGGAGTGTATCTCTTCTGTCAGGTATAAAGTCAAACTGAATGACCTGTTTCTCGATATCCCTCCTCCGGAGCGTGGACTGAGACAAGGGGATCCCCTCTCTCCATATTTATTCCTCATCTGTTCAGAATGGTTGTCTATAAAGCTGGCGGCAGAGGTTTGTTCGAAAAGGCTGAAAGGTGTTAGAATTTGTCACGGAGCACCGATGGTCTCACACTTATTTTTCGCGGATGACAGTATTTTCTTTATGAAGGCAACGGAACAGAATGCTAGAAGACTCAGAGCAATTCTAAATGAATATGAAGATCTTTCAGGCCAAAGGATCAGTGCTGCAAAATCGGAGATTGTGTATAGCAGAAACGTTGCAGCCCCAGTGAGACAGGTGATTAATGGAGTCTTCGCATTCAAAGAAGTGGAGGTGCACTCGAGATACTTGGGCCTTCCGTTGGCTTTCAGTCACAATAAGGTGAAGCTCTTTAAATATATAATCCAGAATACTTGGAAACGGGTTATGGGTTGGAAGGAGCTTCAGCTGTCAGCTGCAGGTAAGGAGGTCATGTTGAAGTCAGTACTCCAAGCGTTGCCTATATATGCCATGATGTGTTACAAGCTCCTCGCTGCTGTTTGTAAGAGACTTGCCGGAATAATGAGGAAGTTTTGGTGGTCTAATGATATAGATAGCAGGGCAATTCATTGGACTAATCAAAGTCAGCTGAGTATGCCGAAGGATCAGGGAGGTCTGAACTTCAGGGATCTGGTTTTGTTCAACGATGCGCTTTTAGCAAAGCAATATTGGAGGTTGATGGAAAATCCGGACTCGATCATTAGCAAGACTTTTAAAGCTAAATATTACAAAAATTCAGTTCTTCTTTGTTCTCAACTGAAACAGAATTGTTCAATGGCTTGGAGAGGAATCTGGATGGCCGGATCTAAGGTTCGAAGGTGGATCCACTGGGATCAGAACACTGGTAAACCGGTGTGGGAGTTAGAGAAACATGGCACCTTCACGACTAAGTCGGCATATTTGGGGCTTAGAGATGACCAATTACGGAGCTTGAGGAGGGAAAGGGGTGAATCATCTGATAACAGCAGAACCGTAGCTTTTTGGAATAAGATTTGGAGACTTAAAGTTCAGGGGAAGGTGAAGATTTTTATATGGAGACTCTTTCATGATTTTCTTCCAACAGCTGCAAATCTCCTGAAGAAGGGCTGTGAGGTGGATCCTCATTGTAAGGTTTGTGGTTTTGGCTTGGAAACATCAATGCATTTATTCACTGAGTGTTGGTGGGCTTGTGCTTTTTGGAAGAAGCTGAACATCAAGAAAGAGTTTCTTGGTTCGAATCTGCTGAGTACCAGTGACTGGATCTGGTGGTGTGTGAATATCATGGAAGTTAAAGAGTTGATAATCTTTTGCTATGGAGTTAGATCTATTTGGTATAACCGGAACCTATTATGTCATGAAGAGCGAGGCCTCAATGTGGATGAAGCTTGTCTATCTGTGAGAGCTTTGGCGGAGTCGTTTTCGAGTCCTACACATAGATTCACAATCTCTGATCTGGAGGGCAGTGTCGTATGGACAGCGCCAAAGAAGCCATATGTCAAATTTAATTGTGATGGGGCGTGGGACGAGAGGACGAAGCTTGCAGGAATCATTGGAGTTTGTAGAGATGATGAGGGAATTATTGTTGGTCTCGTGGCAGAGTTTGTGGTAGGGATCGGAACTGTCCTGGAAGCTGAAGGCTTGGCTGTTCTAAAATCTATGCAATGGGCTCTCAGACAGGACATTTCTCATTGCATCTTCGAAACAGACTGCACTGATCTTTTCTTGCTGGTCACATTGAGAAGTCACAGGCTGAGGAGCATTCCGGTTTGGGCGCGAGAAATTTCAGATATCTTGCTTTCTAGGGATTTCTGGAGGATTATCCTGATCAGAAGGGAAGCTAATTGCCTTGCGGACAAGTTGGCGAAGTGGGCTAGAGACAATAGGTGGAGCTGGTCTTCTGTTGTTTCCTTGCCAAGACTGACAGCTTTTCCTTCGTAATGTTTTCCGAGGTCTTCCTCGTGTGTTTTTGTTTGTCAAAGTTTGTAATCAAAAAAAAAAAAAAAAGTAAGAGATATATAGCACAATATACCGTGCGGTAGCCATTTGCATTCATGCGTTTCATTTTGTGTTTACAGTTGCATTATGACATCTGTCTAAGGAACTGCATCTTGCTCCTCGACTATGAATGACTTCCAGAAGATGTCTGCTGAACATCCAGTAGCCATATAGAGTATATAGACTATTTCCTTTTATAAGATGACTCCGTTTTGTTCTTCCAATTCAAATGTTGCTCTCACTTTCCTCTTTGGTTGCTCAACAACAACACCACCAACAAGAAGCAGAGCCCTACAATTCCCAAAGTGCAGCATGCGGTAAAAGTAGTAGTCACTATCGTACAAGTCGTGGGTTGGCGCCAGGGACGAATCCAAGATTTGAAAGTTACCAGGACAGGACGAATTTTTTTTTTTGTAAGATGGCCACTAGAAGCTAACCCTCATGTCTTTTATCATACAAAAATCATAACTTATTAATAGAACTTCTAATCTAATCCGATAAAAACTAGCTAAATTTTATACTTAGCTCATCTTAGCTAAACTAGCCACTCCATTGCCCAATTGCACAGTGATAGCAATAATGTGTAGTCAAACGTAATTTATAATTACCGGTAAATATCGGGTCATCCAATGAGCAATTGTAAACCTAAGATCACTATTCGATTTCACTAAATAAGTCTATTTCCTAAACGATGGTTTAACACTTTGTGAATCAATTACTAAGTGGGAACAAAGAAATTAAGAATGGTGTTTTCAAGGTTTTAAAAGGCATTCCTAGGGCGCTACGTCCCTCATTGGTGTAATATACTCTCTATAGGAACAAATTCATGCAAGAACGAACAATATAATGGTTAGATCAAGGCGTGCGACTATTAAATCAAATTCCATCCCTAGATTATTTCTTTGATTTAAAGGAGAGGCACCTCGCACGTGTGAATGATCAATATCCAATGAGCGGTTTAAGACCAAGCCTATCTCAATGCTAAGATGAGTCACGTTAGTAATCATTGCTTAGCAAAGGTGAATCTACTTTCACTCTAGAACTCTCTATCTCATTCGCTAGAATACTCAACTTCAAGTTCATATTTCTAAACCACTTAGGCATTTTATCAAACACTTGGTGGGCATAGAGTTAACATGTTATCCAAGTAGATTCACAACCATTACGAAACTTCATTCATGCATGTTATCGATAGATGATAGAGTATTACACACCAAGGAGGTTTATAGAACCCTAGAAACAAATGGACTACTCACAAGTCATATTCATTAATGATCAAAAGTAGTTCTTACAAAGATGATGAAATAGAACAAACAAGATGAAGAAAGTAAGATGAAAGTCTCCATTCTATCCTAGATTAGCTCCAAACTTAGTTGATGATCTTCCAAAACCCTTGTGCTTTTCAAAACCCTCTCCAAACCTTTGATGCATGCACAAAAACTCAAGCTTTCTATTTATAGAAGAAGTTAAAAATCTGGGCTTTTAGCCTGTGCTCGGGCGAGCTTGTTTGCGCCCGGTCGAGCTCGGTCGAGCTTTGTGCAGCAGGGGAGCAGGTATGGGTCGAGGCTCGGTCGGGTCTTATAGCGCTCGGTCGAGCAAATTCTGACAGTGCAAGCACTCGGAGGCAAGCTCGGTTGGGCTCTTTTTTGCGCGGGAACAACTGTGCTTGGATAAATGAGATGAAGGCTGGGAAGCCCAGGCGAGCTTGGGAAAGCTCGATCGAGCATATTTGTTCAGTATGTCTTGGGTTTTTTCTCGCTCGGTCGAGCTCTTTTTGGCCCGGGCGAGCTCCAACTGTTTTGCATGAGAAATCTTCATTTTGGTCTAGAAACTTCGATTTTCTTCGATGATTGGTACTCTTAAGTCCATGGACCATAAAATCGGTTTCTCACCTGAAATAGCAAGTGCGAGTGTTAAATGACATTGAAAGAAGCTTGGAACGAGGCAAAATACCTAGTAAAAGTAGGAGAAAGATAGTCAAGAAATTGACTTATCACACAGGTGCGACACATTGAAATTAACTACAACTAATGAATGAGATCACACACATTCACAAGATGACGATAAATGCAGAGACGCAACATCAACAACATCATCAAATATGACACCATTCAAATCTAGACAATGATACAAATCAATATAGTTGTTCGAAAACTCATTGCACAAACAACTTCTTATGCATTGGATTACAGTATTCTACCCTCTTTGGAAGGTTAAAGTCCAAAGAAAACAAAGAATAATAGAGAGAAAAATAAAACTGCAACATCACTAACTGGATATTCTGTATGTTTTCAAGAAGCAAGTGTTGCAGACTTTTATTGAGAAATTACTGAACTACAAAATAACTCAAAGCTTCAAAATCGGCATCAAGCAGTGGATTAAACTCCAAAGTGACACAATTATCATAAATCAATATACAAAAACTATTCGCACATTTATAAAAACTATCTGCACATCTACAAAGACTGGAACGCAGTTAGGCAAACAACACACGGAAGGTTGGGACTGCGGCGGACCGGATCTGGAAGATTGGGAACGACACTCGCACTCGCACGGTCTCGAAAGTCAGACGTCGGACTCGGACGTCGCTTGCTACTTGCTCGTGGCTCCCCAAATCGCAATTGCATTACTCCACAGACTGCAAACTGAAAAGTTACAAAAAAATTCAAAAAAAATTATCGGGCCAAATTCTACGCGGGCTGCAGCCCGATTAGTCCACCTGCTGCATTCGCCCCTACTTGGCGCTAGATTGGATTTACTATAGAGGGTAAGATTAGAGGGGTAATACATATCTGCACCAAATCGGACGAACCTTTCTTGTGGTCAATATCTTTGTCAATGCGTGCAGTCAGCATATATTAATTGACGAAGAAGTTAAATTCGATAGGATTAAATTATGTGTTAATACTGAAGGCACCATTTTATTATTATTTTGGTCAACAGGTAGTTAGAACCTTGAATTCTAATTTTGTTTTTCTAAGCGTTGAAGTTTCAAATAATAAATAATTTAATATTGAAACGTGGTGGTATAAATAAGGAAATATAATTAATTAAAATCCCGTTATTTATGCTTTAAAACTAAGGCGTCACTTTTTTAGGATATTTGGTCAAACTCATTACCTTAAATATCGGTTTTGATTTTTAAACCGTTTCAATTTAAATAATATAAAAAGATACTTCCGGCTAGCAATCTTATTCAATTTCGGTAAGGATGTGTGAAGAATTCAAATTCTCTGTTCTTCCCAGCAATCAGCGTGTGACAACGAATTTCATCTCGTCACCGGGAATTCATCATCGACATCCACGCCGACATCACTCGGGTAACCGTTTCGGATGAAGATCTACTGAAACGACGTCGCATCGGCTGAACCTCTGGTCCTTCACAAAGCAAAAAATTTCATCTATAATCTCATTCTGATACATCACTGGCACTTCCATTCGGGTCAACGCGTTGACCAACGTGTTGACCCGAATGGAAGTTTCCGTGAGGTATCAGAATGAGATTATAGATGATGTTTTGTGCTTTGTGATGGACGAGATGTTTAGCCGATGCGACGTCGTTTCAGTAAATATCGAGGTTGTGAGATACGCAGACGACAAAGGAGAAGAAGGTGATGATGAGATGGATTACATAATCGAGTCGAGTTTCAGGTTGGTGGCAGTCAGGGCCGTCTCAAGGATATCGGAGGCCTCAGGCGAAACATAAAAAATGGGTCTATTCATCTTTTCGACATATAACGTATTCAATAACACTATTTAACGTGCTAAACTTTTTTTTCCAATAAAAAAACGTGTTAAAATTAATCACTCGTTTCAAATATTTGACAAACTAATACAAACTGAATTTCAAATTTTTCCTTCTTAGTCTAGCAGAGATAACTCCAACCTAACCACATCAACATCAATTTTATGAACATATGATAAACAAATGGGATACGAATTTGTTCATTTTACTTTATCTTCTCATCTTTTTTGAGCAAATTTTATTTATTAAAAAGTATGTCAATATCAAATGAGAACAATAATAAAAAAGAAATATTATCATGTATTAAGTGTTGTAGTTCTATGCAACAGACCACGGCCAGACAGGACGCCAGACCCCGCCACCGGGCACCCAACAGACCAGGCACCCGTAGACAGCTGGCCAGAGCAAATCGATCGGACACCGGCACCGACTCAAAAATCCAGTCGGAAGACCCTGGGGGAGAGAGAACGAGCCGCGAACGACCATACCCACACCGAGAGAGCAGCAAGGGGGAAGATGACCCAAAACGGGCGCTTTTCATATATAAACATTCTACTGTGTATTGTTTTTTTAGTACACCATGACAGCAGCAGAGCCTAAATCAGATTCGGTGTTCAGGAAGTTCGTCGCATAGTCTTTCGAAGAGGCAAAGGAAAGGGCGGTCGTGTTCGCGCTTCCTTGTCCGTCAAGCCTGTGATTGTTGCCAGCCAAGTGAGCCTACGTTCTATTTTCAGCTACTTTGACGTGAACGGAGATGGAAAGATCACACCAGAGGAGCTGCGGACGACGGTGGGAGAGGAGCTGATGATGACGGAGGAGGATGCGGCAGCGGTGAACGGTGAAGTCATTGGATTTGGATGGAGATGGGAGTGTTGGGACTTGGGGTATGGGACTCTGCTCTAATCTACTGATTTCAGAAGGAGTTTGTCCAAGCACTGAGAATGAAGTTCACAAGAAAGAGACTGCCAACCAAATCAACAAGAGTACATTTTGAAACTAAACTTGTAGGGTCATCGAACTAAATGATACTCTTGAGATTCAAAAGGGTTCTAGTTCTAACACAACAACAGAAGTTGCAGTCTGTTTGCACAACTACAGCTCTCATGCTAGGCTTAACATAACATAATCTGAATTCTGCTTTTGTTATAAGAGAACACACCTCTGCAGAACCAACGTGTTCTTCAAAATTGGGTTTTTAAGTAGCTGATTATATCGACGACTAAATTTGCAGATTTTCCTCGACCTATTAATTTATGATAATAGTTATAAACTTAATCAAGTAACAGACGCAAAAATCTGCAGAAAGGGGTTCATTATTTAAACATAATAAATACCAAGAAACTGGGGAAATGAAGTCAGCCAACTGTATTGAATAAACTAAAAACGGATTCGCTTAATAAAAGACTCCAGAATGATCTTTTACATAGCTACTTCATAAAACTACATCCGGAAAATTTCCCAGTACGAAATTCCGACGACGACGACGCAAGGATAAGCCGAACACTCTACTTGGATCTCTGCCTCATCTTTCGGCGCTTCCTCTTCAACCTCCTCATACGCTTCTTCTTCCACTGAAACCACAATCATAAGAACACATCAAATTTAGTCATAACAAAAAATCGACGCTGCAATTACAAACGTGACGAAGAACGTGCTAGAGATCTCACCTTGGCTCTCATCGTGACTTAGAGATTTGCCTTCAGATCTTCGAATCTCTCGTTAATGGCGGACGAGCGGCTGCTGAAGAAGACAGTAATTAGGGTTCCAAGGCGAGCCGCGTGTTGTTTATAGGCATAGCGCAGCGCAGAATTCGAATTGGGCCGGACCGAAGCCTCATGGCCCATTAAATATGTAATAGTGGCCTATCTTGGGCCGGACAGAAACATCACGGCCCATTGGAGTTTTAGCAAAGTCCACTTTTGTTCGCGCGCGTCCACACCTGGACCCGCAAGAGTGAAGTGCGTTGCGTCCCCACCTGGACCCTCACTCACAACTTCGTTCGAATGCATATCGACAATCCGTTAACCTCAGCGACGACAGTTATCAGCTCCTTCTTCTACATCTCTCATTCGCAATCCGAATTCCGACCTCTCTTATCTCCGCATTCAATCGGCTCAGAATGGTTTCCGGAAGATTTCGCAGTTCGTAATGCGTGTTTTGAACTGAGTTGAGTTGTTAATTGGCGAAGCGAGCAAACGGGTTTTCGAATGGGAACCAGTGCGTCGAAAAATGCGGATATTGGCTCGCATGGAGGCGAGGAGGGACTAGGACAGGATGGAGGACAGCTCTATGTGTCTCTGAAGATGGAGAATTACAAGCTGAAACGGGAGCTTATTCCTCAAGTTTACGGCTCCGTGCCCCTCGTTGGATCCTGGGATGCTTCTAAAGCTGTAAGCTGTGTTAATTACCATTTGATGTTTTCTTACGCGGAGAATCTTTTGAAGAAACGAAGAATTGGTTCACGTGGTTACTGTTTATTTCTTTTCGTTTTTTGTAGCTGCCAATGGAGAGAGAATCCGCCTCAGTTTGGGAGCTGAGCTTTGTTGTTCCTCCTAATCATGGTTGGCTCTTTACTCTTTGTTTGATATTTTGTGGATCAGGCTTGTGCTTAAAGTGTTGAATTCGTTATTTTGTTTTAAATTAGAAACATTGGAGTTTAAGTTCTTGCTGAAGCCAAAGAATGGTAATGGTAATGCGCTGTGCGTGATTGAAGAGGGGCCAAATAGGCTGTTAATGAGGGGGGCTTTACAAGAGGATGCTAGGATGGCGATATTTAAGCTTAACAGTAATGATGAGGGTGGTGCTGAGGAAGTTCTTGAGTATAAAGTGGTCATGAAAGCAGATAAGGTTTCCCCTTTCGACCTTGCAGCTAGCTGGAGAGCTTATCAGGAAAATCTTCAGCCTTCCACTGTCCGTGGAATTCCTGATGTTAGTATAAATGCAGTTCCAGACCCGAATGTTAAGGTAAGAATTAAAACCTGCAAAATTAATTAACTTAGATGCATATTTTTTGTTGTACCTTCCTTCATCAATTTAATGCCTGAATATGTGTTGATATCTTATCTATTTGACACAGAATGGGTCTTCAGCAAGTTTAGAGCTTGATATTGAACACTATGTTGTCCCAGCTCCAGCAAACTCTGGGTTGGTTTATGCTGCTAATTTAACTGAAAACCCAAGGATGTTAAATCATGGAGTGTTCTCCAATATGGATGGCCCTGGTGGCGCTCTGTATGCATACACAGATAGTGGAACTGGTACAGCCTCAAGACTGAAGGTATGTTCCTTTTGATTGCCTGCAATCAAGTTGATTCTTTCCTAAGCTGCCGTGTTTCTGTCTACTGCATTGTATCTTTTAAACAGTCATTGAGCAAATGGCCAGGTTTCTTGCTTTGGCTCTCACCTTTATCCTGTATATGTGCTGAGAAGCAAAATCTTTGCAGTACTTTCATATATTATATTATCGGAGATAGAAACTCTCTCAACTTGAAGCGGTAAACCTTCATATCAGTACAACAGTAATTGATTTTGATTCAGAGTTGTGTTTCATTTACTAGATGCTAAGGCTGTGGGCTTGGACCTTAGTCGAATAAGTATCATCACATGTTTCTGTATGACAGCATTGAGTACTCCTCATCACTGAAATTATTCAGATCCGATAATTTAATGCGAGTTGTGGTCAACTGTTTGCATTTCCTAGCTAAATTCGTTATTTCAAATCTTGCCCAGGAGATGGAGATCGTAGTACCAGAACTGCCGAAGGTATATTCTGGATCTGGCATGGTTGAATCAAAGTCAGCTGGAACTCTTTATCCTATGCATAAACAGGGTTTCCAAAGAGGTCTCTCTGTGGACAGGGGAGTGGGGTCACTTAGACTGGTCAAGTCTGCCAGTACAAGTTCATTTACCAATAGTCTCAATGTAGACTCCAAATCAAAGGTTTTGCACTCAAAATATTTACCATTCTCATTTGCAAAAAAACAGATTATATTCCAACACGCAAACCTCAACTTTTGGTTGTGTGCTTGTGCTGCTGTTCTTTCTTTGCTAGGGTCCTATGCCAGCAGCTGCTGGAGCTGTTACAGCTGCAGCCGTGGCTGATCAGATGCTTGGACCCAAGGAGGATGGACATTTGGCTATTGTGCTGGTAATTCTTGTACATTTAACTTTGAGACTCAAGGAGAGACTAAAGTAGAGATTCAATCAAAAGCTTGCAATATTATCCTGCGTGCATCCTTAGAAAATTAAACTCTATTATTCAAGAATCTGATGTAGAAAAAAGACTTCTTTTCTAGGTTGGTTTGCCAGCTAGAGGAAAGACTTTTACTGCGGCTAAGCTTACAAGATATCTTCGGTGGTTGGGTCATGATACTAAACACTTCAATGTGGGAAAGGTGACGGTTGTCTATGATACTCCCATTTCATTCTTGAATAAATTATTTTACTGTGTGATGAAGTTCAGACACTAAGTCCCTTTTTTTGTTTCTGGTTTTATTTAGTATCGGCGTCTCAAACTCGGAGCTAATCTGGTAAGAAGCATTAGAATTGTTGAATCTGCTTAATGTAGAGCTTACAAAGATGCACCTTGTTGACGTTAAAGGCAGCTATTTTTTCTCCTTAAGTCAAAAAAATCAAATATGTTTGCTGAATTGTTTTGTTATCCTTTTTTTTGCATTAAATCTGTCTTAATTTATTACATTATGGCAGTCTGCAGATTTCTTTCGAGCTGATAATCCTGAGGGCATGGAAGCACGTGATGAGGTGCGTACCACCCATCGTTCTCTCTTGGGAATTTCATTTATTTGCCTGACATATTAGATTTTAGTATGTGGATGTTGAACCTAAGGGCTAAGATTGGCTTAGCTCCTTTTCAAAGTGTAAATCTATCCCTGAAGTTCTAATTTTGATAACTTGTTGAGTATCAACATTAATCTGTCAAGACCGTTTAAACATCTATCCCATGCTACTAGGTAGCAGCATTGGCGATGGAGGACATGATCTCGTGGATGCAAGAGGGCGGCCAAGTAACCTATCTTTGTGATGGTCGATAAAGTGTCAAGAGATAGTTGACTATATTCCTCATGCATTATGATTAACGTGTTTCTGGTTGTAGGTTGGAATATTTGATGCTACGAATAGTTCAAGAAAGAGGAGAAATATGCTTATGAAACTAGCTGAAGGCAGATGCAAGGTATGTAAAACTCAGCATTGGACTTGGCCTCCCTGAATAAGTTTTCCAACAGATATCCATTTGTTCGACGAACTGTCCAAGTTGGTTCCGGCTCCGTTGTTAGTGTTTATTCGGCTTCGGCATGTATGCTTTTAAGACTGCCCAAGCTGTCTACTCTTACTTTGGCTATTGCTTCTGCAGATTATTTTTCTAGAGACAATTTGTAACGATCGTCGCATTATTGAGAGGAATATACGCCTTAAAATTCAACAAAGTCCAGATTATGCTGACCAGTAAGTATTTATATTTTATAGACAGAAATATTTTATTTTCACTATGAAATATTGTTTCTAAGTTGGAATCTGTTAAAGGACAAACTTCGAAGCTGGATTGGAGGATTTTAAAACCAGACTGGTCAACTATGAAAAGGTCGTCTCTTTTAAGGTTCTATACATGCGAAAAATCTCATGACACTTACTCATATCTGATGACCATGCAAAACACACTTTCTATCTAAAAGGTTTATGAACCAGTGGAGGAAGGATCATATATCAAAATGATTGATATGGTTGCTGGTCAAGATGGACAAATACAAGTAAGTATCTATTCTATTCTGGTGCCCATTGTCTTTGGATCATGACGATTTGGCTCCGACAGTGTGGTCATATAGTATTTACTGATTCAGAAAAGAAAATTATTTCAGGTTAACCACATCAGCGGATATATTCCTGGACGAATTGTCTTCTTTCTGGTATATTGCTTGTTCTTTGATGAAGATCTGGCAAACATTGTTATATAATTTGGCATTTCTCTTAGATATTTTAGTGTGTGATGAGGATGGTTCCGACAACTTTGTTTCGGGCTCTATTTTCTTATTATACATATTAGTACATGGACCTATCTTGCACAAAACTAATGGTGTGTGAGATAAACACTGGTAAATTAGTTGAATGTCACTCTGAAAGTGCAATATCTCTTGTAGGTGAATACACATTTGACTCCACGACCAATATTACTTACAAGGCACGGAGAAAGTCGTGATAATGTCAGAGGCAGAATTGGTGGTGATCCGGCTTTGAGGTAGACTCTGCTCCCTCGCTTTTCTTAATGTGGCTTTATTTTCTTTAATTTATTTTACTAGTTATAATCCGTACGCCTACATTGTGTTTCTTTTAGCTTCACAGGAGAGATATGTTCAAAGAAACTGGTGAATCTGTATATATTCTGAAAAAATTGAGTCCTAAGATTTGTATGTATTGCTAATCTGTTTCAACAGCGATAAAGGAGAGATATATTCAAAGAAACTGGCCAACTTTGTTGAAAAGAGATTACAATCTGAAAGGGCTGCCTCTGTAAGCATCAGTTCTTAGTTTCTTTTAGTCGGCTGCTCAAATTCCTACTATACGGTCACATAATAATCGTAATCGTAGTGTTAGCACCCCTAAGAACGTTTTCATTTATTTATTATACTAGATAAATTGCTTTTCCTTTGCCCTAGATATGGACTAGCACATTACAAAGGACAATTATCACAGCTAGCCCAATTGTTGGATTTCCTAAGGTGCTTCAGAAAAGCTTGTTTGGTTTGACACACTTTTATGTTGTTAACTCAGCATAAAATTTATGAGCTCCTGGCGAATTGTGCTTATAGATTCAATGGCGTGCACTGGATGAGATTAATGCTGGAGTTTATGATGGAAAGACTTACGAAGAGATAAAAAAGACCATGCCAGAGGAGTATGAGTATGTAACAGCCTTGCCATTTGCCAAGATAACTAGAATATGTCATGAGTTAGGTTAGACATAATAATTGCTTGATTAAGTGGCGATGTGAGCGAGCTTGTGTCACTTATGCAGGGCACGGAAGAAAGATAAACTAAGATATCGCTATCCCCGTGGAGAATCATATCTGGATGTCATTCAAAGGTTTGAACTTTGAAGCTTTCCATTACTTCTTTTAATTCCAATATGGTTACATTCTTCTCTATCCAATCGTCCTCCCTTGAATGCAACCTTGATATCTTTTTCCATCACAGATTAGAACCAGTAATAATCGAACTTGAAAGGCAGCGAGCTCCTGTTGTGGTGATATCACATCAGGTAATGCATGCTATCAGCACCAGCTATTTATACAGATGGTCACAAACTTGTTTTTTATTTTCAATTGTCCTTTATGCGTGATGAAGGCTGTGTTGAGGGCACTGTATGCTTACTTTGCGGATAGACCATTGAAAGAAATCCCACACATTGAGGTAAACCATTCAGGTCACTGAGGACTTTGGTTCCTCTCGTCATATTCTTTTTGGAAATGGTATTGTCTATATGAACCTCCTGATTGATTTGCTACATTTTCTACAGGTACCACTTCATACCATAATCGAGATCCAAATGGGAGTCACCGGCGTCCAAGAAAAGCGCTACAAACTCATGGACTAACTGCGAACCCATCTAGCATTAATTGATATTTGTAAGTAAGCCAACTTATAAGTTATAACCATACAATACATTGATTGATCCAATAAAAGACCGCATTGGAGTATATTGTTGGCACTAAAATTCTCTGCTTGCCTGTTTCAAATGATTTTTTTGTTGTTGATAACATTTAAAATGAATTGTTGAATTCATGTTTTTGGGATGTCTGAAAGGTCAGAGCAGTTAGCAGCAGCTCAAACATTGCTAAAAAGATTAGAAGCTGATGGAGTTTTGCTCTTTAAGCAAACTCTACAAAGAGGACAGCTGGATTGCGTCCCAAGCCACGAATCAAGACAATCCGAATGATAAGTATGTTGGCAGTCAGGCAGCACTTTGATTCTCTCCATATCTTCAAACTCGCTGAGACATATGCAGCACTCTTTGGCCAAGTCAAATGACTGGTGGACAGACACAGGCAACCTCTCAATGCCCTCTTCGCCTAGACCAAGAGACTGTTGTGGCATCAAGGTTGTAGCTGGTGGAATTGAGCTGGTGTTGGAGGGTGAATGATGAGTCTGACGCCATCTACGAACCAACTTGGTCAAGAAGAAGAACAAGGCCAGAATAAGTATGATGGCTGTGCAGATGGCTAAGAGAAAGAACTCCTTGGTTGTCCCTAATGGCATGGCTTTGTGGGGTGGCTGGTTTGTGGAGTTTAAGTGCCATTGAGATTGAGACATGCTCTCTCTGCAAGCACTTTTGGATCAGAATTAGCCTATCCACGATATTTAAAGACCACATTGGGTTGCTGATTTTGAAAAAAATTCAGGTGGAGTTAGAAGTCATTTTTTGTTTTCATCACTGTAGAAGGAATCAATTTGTTGGGTCAGCATTCTCTTCCAAATGGGTTGGCCAGTTTCCATGCATAGAGCTAAGTTTTAGGTAAATTCACTTTATTTTTCTTGTATAGTACCAAGGTTGAACACTTTAACTGAACCCAAACAAATTGATTAGGATTATAACTTTGTTTTTATTTGGATCTTAAATCTTTGGTAGAAATAAAATAAAACGGAAAATTTAACGTAATATAGTTTTCTCATGGAAAAGTTTGTATTAATGACCAAAGCATTTCTGCTGAGAAATTTAACCGTAGAGTCATTAAGCATATGTACTAATATGTGCATGTTATGTTGCTCTTGATACTGATGAATGGTGTTTGATGCTATTAACTTGGTTCCATCTCTATTCTTCTGTAGATATGATTTCAAGCTCTGCCCACCATAGCGGCGACACTTTTGGTATGGCTTCTTCAGGCGTTATTTTTGTGATATCTCTCAACCACCTTGCTACATCTGACATGGAAGGTCTTCTTTTCGGGTCAGTCTGCAAACATTCTCTGATCACATCGAGCATTTTCTTTAGCTCTTCGGTACTGAAAGAATTTAGCGTAGGATCCACCAATGCCTCCAGAGGTTCATCAGCTTGTAGAAATTTGGTCACCCAGTCTTTCACAGGCTTCTCTTCTAGCAACAGATGCCTTCCAGAAATTAATTCTAACAGCAGTCCTCCAAAACTGTACACATTCTTCTGCAGTGATGCTGATAGAGTTTTTTGTGGCTCATTGGACTTTTGCGTCATTTTTGAATCCATGATCTCGTTTAGCAAGCTTAGTACTGATACTTTAGCAGCATAGTCTTCAGTGAGAAAAATACACGAAGATTGTAGGTTTTCATGAATTGCAGATTGAGACAATTGATGCATGTGCTCCAAACAGTATGCGACTCCCATGGCTACCTTTAGTCGCATTCTCCAGTCTAAGTGCTCAGCCTCCTTAACTGCAAGATGTTCAAAAGTAATCCTTAATTCACACAAACATGCAATAAAATGAGTAACAGCACCGTATGGTAAATTCGAGCTCTTACTGTGTAGGTGCTCAAAGAGCGATCCATTTGGTGCATACTCAAACACCATCATCCTCGTAAATGGCTCCTCCTCTTCGCAAAAGCCAAGAAGGTTCACAAAGTTCTTGTGGTTGACTTTTGATAAAGTGCCTACCTGTGATTATTGGAGAGACTTAATTAAGAAAAAGGCAAATGTTGAGCATCTAGTTTTCCATGTATTTCTCGTGAATGTACCTTTTTTCTGAATTGAGCTTCTGATTGTTTTGTCCAGTCCTTATTGAAGGTCACTGCAGCGGATGTTACTGCTATTTCCACTCCACTAGAGAGAGTCCCTTTAAACATAATGGAGCCATCGGATAAGGTACCAATTATGTTGCTGAAATCTTCACACGCTGCCTCAAGTTCTGATCGCTTGAGCTTTGGTACACCTGGAACGCAAATTATACATTAGGCATAGAAGCTAGATGATGATATCATATCTCCTGGCTTTAGTTGTTCACGATAATTATCAAGTAAGACAAGTTAAGATGTTCAGCTCCTGTCATTCTAGTGCATATATTAACATTTGGCCTAGAAAGGCAAAACCAACCTGTCACAAATGCTTTCTGAAGCTGCCCACTTAACCCAGTTTTCCAAGGTTGAACAGTCACCAGTTTCTGGTTCTGGCAGATTTTAACTCCAATGAAAGAAACAACTACAAGCAAAAAACTCGCAGCAATTCCAACTATGGCCACATGCAGATAATGATGATTTGGCGTGGATGGCCGGTTAAGTTTAGGGGTCAAGGGAATAAATGCAGAGCCGTGAGGTGGTGGTACACGAAGAATTTCGGGGATCAGTGGATCTGGATTGGATGCAGGTGTAGGTGGAAATAGGACTCCAAAAGGAGTGGCTGCTGGAGAAAATGCAGGGGATGCGGAGGGGGAACCCTGTGATGGTGCTGGTGAGAAAGATGGAGATGAACGTCGAAATGGAGAAGGAAGTAATGGTGGCAACTTTAGATTCCAGATGACAAGTGCATTTGCCTTGGCTTTGGATAGGTCTGTGTCGTCAACGGCTTGCAGCTGTCTCCTTCCAGCTAGAGAACTATCCCTACAAGGGTAGTACTTCCATTAGTAAATACCGTAAAAGTTAAATACAGAGTGGATCGTTGGTGTTCGCACTTACATGGAAACAGATCTTCCAAAACAAGTGATGTCAGAACCATGATTTATTACTTCCTTCTGATCTATATGAGGTTTGGAATACATCTGAAGCCCTTCGAATTCAGGAGAAATGGTACCCAATAACTCATTGTTGTCAAACAATCTGAAATTACACAAAATATTGACATCCATGTCACATAAAGCTCTCAGTAGAGACAACCAAAGAATGTTAGTCAGCAAGGAGTGAAGTCCAAGAAACTCACAGTTTCATCACCGATGGACCAAAATGCAGTGGAATCAACCCACTTAAGTTATTATAACCCAAATCCAAGACTTCTAAATCATGTAGATCTCCCATCTCTGCAGGTATCTCTCCAAAAAACAGATTGTTCCGTAGAACACTGAAAAAGACAGAAGCATACCACAATCCTAAACAGTAAGAATAATGTTACGACTTCTTAAAATTTTACCAAGGATAGCTAGGCTTATCTGCTTACATAGACCGAATGGATATCAGCTCGCCGAGTTCAGGACCTAGCGTTCCTTTGAGGCGCAGATCCTTCAAATTTCTATGAAAAGAAAAAACATTAAGTAGCACACTGCACATCAGCCAAAATTTCGAACAAGAAATTTCTTCTCTTATAGCTTTAACTCACTGCAGCATTTCATCAAACAGTTTATGATCAAATAAAACTTCACAAACCACTTACAAGAAAATGACTTTTCCATCCACGCATCCCACTCCAAACCAGGAACATGGATCATTCTCTCCTATCCTCTCCTCCCAGTTGATCAGTCCACCCGACGGATCACTCACCACTCTCTCCCTAAACCTCATCAACGCCAGCCCTAAATCCATCCCCACAAATATTCAGCTATAGAATTCCAAATACCAAATTTCAACCACAAAAGCTTCTCAAATCAATCTGATCTATTACCTTCCTCATTCAACGACCAGCACAATTCAACATTTATGTGAATCAGGAGTAGAATCCACGCCCAGATCACCAGACCGGTCGGCCGAACCATCACAGATTCTCACATCAAAATCATTCAGTACCCAGATCACGCTATCCCCCAATCCTGAAATAGCTCATATAACAGTTGGTAAAATGCCATTGATACAAATCAAGTCCACGCCTTTATAGTATCGATTGCAGTGATGAATCTGAAACCGAAACTGAAATTGAAGGTTACCAATTTCCTTAATTCCGCCGTAGACCCGCTCAGCTGCTTCGGGAACTGGTTGCGACAAATGCCTCAGCAGCTCGGTATCTCCGGAATTTTCCGAAACCAGCGACAGTTGTGTCTCCCGCCACTTCGCCGTCTCTCCACAATATATCAATGCCACAGAGACTCCGGATGAGATGAAGATCAGATCACGTGATAGCCACGTGACTTTTGATCTCTTGGTAATTAATGAGATACGATTTTGATTAAAAATTTCATTTCAGGTTTACTTTTCTAATTTTTTGGGAAAGAATTATTGTTGCATCTTGCATGTGTTGTCACAACCTCTATGCTTGTTGACCCTACAAATTAGGTCCCCTAATCATTGATTCAAAGATATCATTATGATTGAGCTATTTTTTATAATTACATGCATTTTTATTTTCTTCAAATCCCATTTGAGATTAAAGTCTCAACTACTATTTATTTTCCAATTATGGATCTCACAAAACGTAATATTTACAAGGACATTTTTTTCAAAGATATCTCATGTTGCGTAACAATGGAAGATAACTGAAACAGTTACAAATGCAATGCAGTGGACTTAGATCTATAGAAATTCTAGATGAGACCAGTTCCGACAACATAAACTTGTATAATTAGATAAGTAGACAACTGTTCCATTTGACCTCATGCCTAATAAGATGGATCCGCCACCTACAGACACTCAACAACAAAAGCACAAGACATTTGAAAGTCACATAATAACATCCTTCAAAGGACAAACAAGACGATTCCTTAAACGAACGAAACATCAATTTCGGCACCATCATCTGAACTATAAAATTGAACAAAAGCAACAAACTGAAGAAAATTCACAAAGCCAGTCTGAATGTTGTTACCTAATAAAAAAATGTTGAAGAGTCGGTTAATTAAATAGTGACAAATGGATGGATCATGGATTGAAAGGGTTCAAATTTTCAACCTTATTTCAATAAACGCGTAAGACAACTTGATGCTATACGTTATCTAGCTGTTAACTTTTGTTGCAATTCACATGACTCGGTGTTGTTTTATGAACAAGTTGGATTTTTCAACATCTTTCCGTTTTGAGGAATGTTCATGACTTAGAACATACTCAACAATCGTTGTTTCTAGCAAAACATATCTTATACAGCAAGTGGAAATTCTTTTAAGGTTTTATTTTTTAGTTCCTAAACCATATCGAAATAATGTCACTTTATTTTTACTTTTTTAATGTATCATATGTTTCATGAGAATATAAAGTTCGTATTTTTTAATTTTTAGCATTTTTAAGAATTGTATAGCGTTCACTGTTAAAAGACCGAATATTGAAAAACTTTTCTCGGATTGAGATCGGCCACACCAACGTCTTTTTAACTTGATCAATCATATGAAAAGAAAATTATATAGATTGGACCTTACATTGTCATTAAAATAAAATTAAACAAAAACCTAAAATTTCCGGAAAAAAAGAAAGAAGGAGAAACCTAAATCTAAATGTGAGTTCAAGTGCGTAGGCATCGAAACATGATCAAAAATGAAAGATAGCTCGTCCGCTTGTTTTTAAAGGGGCCTTTTCAGGATCAATGAAGCTCGGTAAATAAATGGGCCCAAAAAGACAGCCCATTTGGATTCAAGATCGGGAACTCAAGGCCTGCGTAAATGGGCTTTTGGCCCATACGTCGGTTCTTCCGGTCAACGGCGAATGCAGAAGAGCTGAGATCGATGCGAAGCGAGAGGAGAAGATGGAGAAGCGAGAAGACGGCGGCGCGTCGGGAAATGAGGCGGCGATGGCGAGTTCAGCCGGCGGAGGCGGAAACGAGGAGATAACTGTGAACGTCAAGTTCGGTGGGAGGACGATACCGTTGACTGTATCGCGGGATTTTAAGGTCAAAGAAGTGAAGTCGCTGCTTCAGCCTCTGACGAATGTTCTTGTTCGAGGTCAGAAGTTGATATCGAAGGGAAAGATTCTGACGGATAATGCGTCGTTGATGGAACTGGATGTCCAGAATGGTGCTAAGATGATGCTTATGGCTTCTCAGGGTTTGCATCAAGGGGTGAGTTGTTCGATCGGTCGATTGATTTTCGGCTCTTACTTTTTTTGAATCAGAATTGGATTTGTTTTATAAATGTGCTTTTTTTAATTGATCGGAATTTTTTTTTGTGATTTTTAATTTTCAGGATGGACCAATCCTCAAGAATGCTCCAACAAGAACTATTTCCAGGAGTTCTGGGAATGCTAGACCTGTTGAGGTGTCAGTTGGTAAGAACAGAGTGGATCATTGGAAACGTATGGGAGTGATTTCGTTATCTTTGAGCCACTTGAAGGTAAGGACAATTTGTTTTTCTGTGGCACCTATGGTGTTTGTTTGCGAATGGGTTTTGCATCAGTATATCTTTATTCTAATAGGTTTCGATATTTTATCAGTTCTTTGGGAATTTAGTTATCTCATATGTCTGATTTTTGTTTTTCAAAATGCCTTAAAAGGCCATTCCTGAGGAAGTGTGGGCTTGTGGAAGCTCCATAAGACTGCTGGATATTAGCGACAACTCTATTCGAGATGTGCCTTCGCAGATTGGTAGTTTGACTTCTTTAGATGTGAGGCATCTTTTCTCTGACTGATATGTGTTAACTTCTACTTGACGCGGAATTTACTACCTACACACTCATATAACTCTAACAGTTCTGTATCATTTTATAGAGACTGGATCTCTCAAAAAATGATATTGTGGATGATTCCATACGATGGGATGATCTCGTGAAGCTGAAACTGTCTAGCCTCTTTTTGAGACAAAATCAGTAAGTTACTGTTAAAGTTACCTTTAGCAGTGAGCACTTTGTTTGTCCCTCTTAAACCTTATGCTTTATATTGTCTGTTATTATTATGACTCGTCCTTTTAATAGCACACTGCCCTTTTACAGAACAATTATTAAGACTGCCGGAGATCTATGTTTGTTAATTGTATTGAAGACAATTATCTAATTAGAACTAGTGATCCAAATCCAGGCACTGCAATGCCACACATTTTACATCCTCGGTTTTTTCTTAAGGAGACCCTGTAGATTTTCTGCTTTATTAAGCATTTAGTTTTCATAGATAATGAACTTTCTTCATGTAATCCGCGTCATGTTCTAGCACTTATGTGCTGACTTTATCTCTATTGCATATTTCCATATGGCACGATGTGGCGGTTCTTGATCTTTGCATTTGAACTATTCATACAGCTTGACAACGTTGCCCCCTGCATTGGGTTCTTTAACTTCCTTGGTGCACCTCATTGTGGCAGACAATATGCTTACAAGTCTCCCAGCTGAGATAGGACTTTTGACCGAGCTTAAAATTTTGAATGCAAGCAACAACAGGCGAGTTCATAGAGTGTTCGTTTGTTTGCCAAAAACAATGGGCTGTATAAGGGAAAATCCTTTGGATTGACAACACTGATTTCTTGATACAGGATAACTTCGATTGATCCAAGTATAGGGAACTGTAAGTATCTATTGGAGGTATAAAAATAATTCTATTGTTTTGTAATAATACAACTCTTTGATGATTCTATTTATTGAGGATAGTACTATTTTAAGCGGTTATACACACAGGTATTCAGATGTTGAAACCTTTTATAATTGTTCATACATTGATTATAACTTGTATTTGTGTTCAGCTTCATTTGTCCTCAAATCTTCTTTCTGAGATACCAGAAACAGTTGGCAACTTGCAGAACTTGAAGGTTGGTACCCCTGACCCTGGTTTTCCCTGTAGAATCCACTTCTGTGGAGTCTATCTACTCCATGGAATCTGCATGCACTTGCATGAGTAGGGCAAATGTAAATAGATATGTGTCTCAAGAGCCATTTTTCTTACTGTTGCAGGAACTATACCTCAGTAACAACGGGCTCAAAGCTGTGCCCAATACGTTATTCAAAAATTGCACAGCCCTAAGAAAGCTTGATCTTCATCACACGGAAATCACAATGAATATGCTTCGGGAGGTATTTAATTAATGTTATTCTCTGACCTGTTGATTCACATATTTTCATTAACTATTGGTTGTCATCTCTTAACCATACAAACAGATGGAAGGATGGTCTCAATTCGACGAGCGGCGCAAAACAAAGACTCAAAACCTACTGGATTATCGATCTCTTAACTCAACAGACTTTGACGAAGGTGCTGATATATGTTGATTGTCATAAGAGTGATTGGCTGTGTAATACAGTGATGAGCACTGAGTGAAGATGATTCTGGTGTACACTTATAAACTTAGTGAAGTGTTTATATTTTAGTTAATAATATGTATTCAGTTTTTTAGTCACCATGCCTAGTTGGCTAGTTTTTTTGGACTTTCGTTCAAACTTTGACCCTATTCAAAATATCAATCTCATGCCTATACAAACAAAAAATACGCATTGTATAGGGACTTGACTTCGAATGGGATTATAAACCTTATAAATCATGGTTGTCATCTGATGTCCTGGTCCATGTGGGAGAGCATCTGGCTGACTTGGTCTGAAGCTAGCCTGAACCTAACACGTTGTACTGAAGAAAATCATACATTAATAACGACCCATACAAATGGATGAGGCACATGAGGGTGGTCCGGCAAAGGGGAAGCCAGAGTGGGTCTGTTGTCTAGAGGGACATGTTGACACGAAACGGCCCCAGTCTGAGCCATTCACGGAAGAAAGCAATAGTTGATGTTTAGTTACAGAATCATGAGTGACCTTAGTACATTCCTCTCGTAAGTCAAAATTGTGTAAAATGAGGGACTTTGGTTTCACAATGGTGGTGATTTTAACGCTGCATATTATCTACATTGATCTTGACCCTCATATATGGTTTTACAAATGAGGAGCCCTTTTCTAGAATATTTCTTTACCTAATGTTGCTGGTAGGCCCAAGCAGGACTGATATGATCTCTGCGAATGGGGGACGCTTGGCTGGGGAGCTATTCCAGCACTTTATCATTAGGGATTTGAGGATTGGAGGGCAGTCTTTTGGTATTTCAGGTCTGAGGCCACAAGCGGCGATTCCAACTGCAGCTTGCACAGGTGAATAAGAATTGTATGCTGCCTCACCCGTAACCATCTCCCACATAACCATTCCGAAACTGTAGGCATTGCTCATCCATGTCTCTGTGACAGACTCTGGGTCTCCAGCAATGATCTAATTTGATAATTTTCACAAAAGGAAAACAAAATAAGTACTGGTTGGCTGTGCAAACAGAATGTATTGACATGTTCACAATGATGCTGCCTAATGCTTTGCTTCATCACATTGTTAAGTTACCAACCAAAATACTTCAAATGTTTTCTGTTGCCACTAATGAATGACCTCAAAACATTTTGTAATACCTGTTTTTTTTTTCTCAGAAAAAATGTAACTTTAAGGCTGCTAAGAGTTCCAAGTATGCTCTAATCATGAAAAATGCATTATTGTAATAATGAAAAGTAGAACTACTCAAATTTTGCAAGGGACTAATATATGCAAAGTGAATCATTAAAATTTCCATAAATTAAGGCAAACATATTCGGTGGAAAGGCAAGCTATCATGAAAACATGTTGAGCATGCTTGTTGCTTGACAGATGATGCCATGATGGGTGACAAATTCCTGGCGAGATAAAATCACCACTCAAACTACATTGGACCCAATCATAACTTAAGACGCATAAATTATGGAAAAAGTTATTTGTCTACCACATTTGATCAGCAGATCCATCACTGCTCATGCTAAAGTTATTATCTCATGATGCAAGCAGCAAAGTTTATAAGCATGATGACCACTTTACAGCTATAATTGCCTAAACGTACTGAAAATGGTTGTGTATTGAATTCCCTAGGGTGTTGCAGGATCTTAAGGGCATTAGTTTTAAACCATTATTTGTCGGTGGAACAATTTAAGGCTGCATGCCAGCCTCAAAGCAGGCTCCATGACTTGCAAATTTTATTATGCAAAAAAAAGTGAAAGCTAACTGACCTCAGGAGCCAGCCACCGATAGCCATCAGTTTCGTAATCCAAAGCATCAACACCCTTGCAAGAAGAAACAATACCTATATCACCTAAGCAAGGGTTACCATGCTTATCCAGCATTATTCTCGATGCGTTGAGATCTCTGTACGCAATGCCATGATGATTCATAAACCTGAGACCCTCGGCCACATCAGTCATTATCCTAAGCACTTCCTTGGTCTGAAGCTTTTTCTTGCTAAAAATATGATCCATAAGCGAACCACCTTCCATTAACCTGGTCAAAACACACAACCCATGGTACTCATCAATGCAGACACCATTAAACTGTAAAATATTCTTATGCCCACATGTCATCAACTCCAAAAGATCTCTTCGAAGTTCAAACTCATAAGAATTGCCCTTGTCGCAACCTTTGAGCTTCTCAATCCCTACACGCTTACCCCTAAAAACACCTCTAAAAGAACTAGGGCCAGTCTGATCACCAAATTCCAGACCATCAGGGCTTAACAGCCATTTACCAATGTCCTCTCGTCCAAAACACACTGTCTGCCACTCATCAACCCGAACTCTATAAGTTGAATTTGGCAAAGGCATCTGCAGCGGAAGTGGAACCTTTTCAGGTCCGTTCTTATTCATTTGCTCAGTCAGATCTTCTTCAACATCACCTTGTTCTATACCAGTAGCGTCCTCTTGTTGACACCCACATAAACCAAAAGGCATCTTAACCGATGTAGATTTAGGTTTTTTTAGAGAAGTCTTCAAAGCACTTTCAACTCGAGCCTTAAACATGTTCTCATGCCCTGCTTGGACGACAATATGCACAACTCCTAAAGTGCATCCTTTCTTCTCATACATCTGTGCCTTCTTACAGCATATGAAAGAACTATCCAAAGCACCAGACACAGCAGACCACAAAATGGACGAGTTAGAAGCAAAAGTGAGTTTAAAAACCGAACCATTAACTTCATCGGCTGAAACATCCTGTATGTGAACAGATGGATGAGCATTCTCAGATGCCTGCTCTATCAATTCCATATGCAGAAGCACATCATTCGTTTCGAATCTCGCCTGCGAGTAACTATAGCAAAACCAAAGTTCAGACATTTCAACAAACATATACGATGCACCAACAATGACCTAAACTACACAATTCCATTTTGTCTCCAATGTCATCAATTTTGAAAACTCTTAAACAAATTTTACCTGATCGGAAATGAGTCACAGTGCTTTCGGATGCTCGAGGCGAGCTTCTCGGGCAAATGGCGATTTCCAGGAAACGGCTGGGACAAATTCCGTACCACATTATCCCATACTACCTTCCGGCAGCTCTCGATCTTGCCCTGAAATTGCGGCACATCGCGAGCAGAATCAAGGCTCAACGAGTTCTTTAACGAAGCAATCGCCTCCGACATATTCCTCCCCAGCCTCTGCAACTTCTTCTGCATAACCGACGACGACGAATCCCTCACTCCGCTAGACGAAATCGTAGAGTCCGACACTCCCTCCGATCTGCCACTTCCTCCCATCAGCACCTGCTCCACCATATCCTCATCCGTGCTAGACTTTCTTGACCAACATTCAAGCGCCGTTGCCATGGCTACCTCTGAACTGAAGCTGAACCAAAGCAGCTGAAATGCAGACGCGAAACGAAGCCGGAAATTGACCGTGGATATTATGATAAAGTGAAAGTAAAGATGAGAGCTTTGTCGGTCAAACTTTCTACTGATCGGTTATTAACAAGTTTTCCATAATTCAGAGCTCTCGTCAAAGTTGTGATTTCTCGATTTTCTCACTGACCAGAAAAAGTTGCAGAAGAGAGAGAGAGAAGGACACAACGTGATGTGGATGATGCATCTCCAGACTGAAAGGAAGCAGAACTTGACAAAACGACGTCGTTGTTCAGCTTGTTTAGGCTTTCGTGATTTCTCCAGGCCCAGAACAAAATGGGCCAAACGACTAAAACGAAACCTGAGTCCATAGCTTCTTTTTGAATTCTATCTTTCTTTCTTTTTTGGATCTAGGAAATTCATCTTTTGATTGGTGATTGGTGATTGGTGCTGTATTCTGATTCTGATTGATTTTTTGTGTTGTAAGAAAATCGATGCAGTATCATGGAAGAGGATCTGCAGCCAGCAAGAAGAGTACAACACAGCTACTTTGCAGACAGTAGTGTTTGAGCTCAATTTTGAAGTCCATCTTCTTAGCCATTAGGACCTATTGACCACATTTGCTTCATAAATGAGAAGAAGCAAAAATGAGCCGCCATAAAAGGAGGATGAGAATGAATATCCGAGAGCCCTGCCATTGTTTGCATACAGTATCATGCTATACAAATGGACCATATGAGCTATTATTATTACATAAGTTGTTGTATGCACAAGGCGAACATACTAATGTGCGATATATAACAAACAACCAACACAATGAAGACCCTGACCAACAACATACTACGAATACATATCTGCTTCAAAGGTGCAAGCGGTAGCATTTGTGAGGTGAACAAGTGCCATAGAGTGTGGACGAAACTGCTTCACATTGACGCTATCGGCATTTCTATGATTTCGGCCTCTTGGGTACAAGCTTTAAGCTCAGAGTTCCCTCCAGTCCTGGGTGCATTTTTGAGGGATAGACTGGAGCAAGTGTTGGGTGCAGTAGAACCCTTGTAAGCTTTGCAGATATATGCTACGAAGTTCTCATAGTCCTGTAGCACAACAGAAGATTTCATTACCATCTGGCCTCATTCATTCTACGTCTACATTCTTGAGATGCAAACCACCCGCATAGAATGCATGATATGATCAGCAGCTTCATGTTAATAAAGAATGAAGACACAGATGTGGATGTGAGACAAACGTGCACATAAAACTTACATCATATAGAGGCTCCCCATTGACAGTCACCCAAGGCACATACTTGTGAGGAGGTTGAAGTGAGCCAGTTTCTGCAGCGTATTGCAATTCAAGCTGCACAAAAACTTCACAGTTCATCACCAGCCTAATTTTTGTATATACTAAACTAAGCTAGCTGACTCTTAAGAGCATATACACCCATTCATTTTGAAGAGGAGCATTTGTGAGAGGAGGTGCAAGGCAAAACCAAGCTTAAATGTAGCACCTCCTCTTCAAAATGTAGCACTTCCTCCATAGCACCTCCTCTTCAAAATGAATGGGTGTATATGCTCTAACATGTCACTCAAAATTCAGTCAGTTCAAAGTGACTTAATTAATGCATTTTACCAAGTAATCAAAGTCATCAAGTCAATTAATTAAAGTGATGCCGACCAATGCCCATCAGTTCAGGGTTCACACATTCATAAACGAGGACTCGTATATATTTCCCTTTGACTGATAAATGGAAGATTTTAATACTTTATTACTGAATAGAGATCCCGATAATTTTACCTCAGTCCCACGTCCATTGTTGTAGCACTCCATGATGGGCTTAGGATCCACCCCAAGTTTATCGAAACATTGTGTCCACTCAGTGTATTGGTGCTGATACACTAAAGTCTCCACGCAGTAAATGAAAGGAAAGTGCTCCTTCTGCATCAAAGATATAACCATTTCACAAAGCAATTTGAAAGATTTAACATAGGAGCCATTTAAACCACAAAAGGAGAACAAACAACAAGTCTGTATAAACAAATAACAAACAGAATCAAATCTTACCAAGCTTGGCAACACATCTATCGCACAAGTTTCAATAGTGTTTAGCACACACTCCCAATTACCATGCTGCAACCATAAAACACAATTCATCAGCACAAAAGACAACTGCATACATGCAGTCAGAAGCCACTAAGCAACTGCATAAAGCTGCATATCAACTTTCAGTTTATACAATCGAATCAAAATTGCGTATGTATGAAATTTAAAAAAATAAAAAATTTAAAATCTTAAAATTCTGCAAATATCAGCCACAAGTTGAGAAAAGGAAAGACCTGGCAAATGATGGTGCCATTCGAGCTAATCTTAGCATTTCCGTAAGGAACGAGCCTCAGGTCGACGATTTCGATTAATTCATCGTCAGCGAAGAGCTTATCTAAGTAATTGACGATGAAATTGGAGCAGTATGGACAGAGAGTCTCGTAGTAGAGCACAAGCGACACCTTACCGCTGCTCGATTCCGGCAGCATCAATCTGATGGAAGAAGCAGTAGTGAACGCGGTCAAAAGGAGCAAGCAGAGCAGCGAAGCTCGTCGATCGGAGTCCATCGCCATGATGCAGAAGCCTCGAAACTCGTCCAGGTTCAACTTTCAACGACTCATTAAAAGACGTGAATGAGAATCAGTGAACGGGGAAAACGACAGGATAATTACAAAATCGCCCCTCAAGATTATAGTTATCCAATTTGATAACCTAAGTTATTAGAGATTTGGTTTTATCACTTTAGTATAGATAAAATCGAAATGTGTCCTTATGTTTTAAAAACATTTACTATGTGGGCGGTTAAAGATGAAGAAGCCCCAATCAAGTAAAGAGGAGCGAGTCGATTAGAAACCCTAACTTCTCCATCTCTTCGAAGAAGCCCTAATCAGTGTCGGGTATGTACGGCAATGGATCTGGTCCGCCGCAGAGCGGCGGCGGAGGATATGGCGGTGGTGGAGGTTACGGAAGAGGAGGTGGCGGCGGTGGAGGGTACGGGTCTGGTCGTGACGGGGGTCGCGGTGGTGGGAGTAGAGGAGATGGTGGAAATTATCAAAGTCGAGGTATTGTCATCCATTTTCCCATTTTCTATGTTTTTCTTGATTTTTTATTTGATCAAATTTGAAGCTTGTTAGGAATTGTTGTTCACTGAATTGAGTTGTAATAGCAGCTGGTGGTGGGGATTATCAAGGTGGAGGACGTGGTGGCGGTGGGGGAGGTAATCTTGGTGGAGGCCGTGGAGGTAGTGGCAGGGATGGTGATTGGCCTTGCCCTAATCCAAGGTTTGGTTTCCTTTGGTTTATGTGAAATTTTGTTTTTTCTTGTATGAATTTTTAAATTTGTTCTCTCTTTTTGTGGTCTTAGTATTAATGTTTGCATTTAGTTTAAGTCTAAATAGTCTGCTTTATTGAATTAGTCATTGCTCAATTTTTTTATCTATAGCTGTGGGAATGTAAACTTTGCACGAAGGACAGAGTGCAACAAATGTGGTGCACCCTCTCCAGGAGGTGGTGCTGGTGCTATTGGGGGTGGAAACAGAGGAGAAAGTGGTGCAAGTTACGGAGGCAGTCGTGACGGAAGAAGTGGAAATTATGATGGAGGAAGAAGTGGTGGTAGCAGCCGAGGTGGAGGCTCATATGGAGGTAATCAAGGGCTGGATGAAAAATATGGACAGGTTCCTCCTCCTGCCCCTATGGCTTATGGTCAATCTGGGAACTATCCCCCTCCAGCAGGTGGCGATAGAAATTATGCTTCAGGAAATGCCCCTCCTCCGAGTAGTTACACAGGTGGTCCTACGGGATACCCTCCATCTTATGGTGCTCCTACTGTCGGTTCTGGTGGTGATGGCAATGATGATAACTGTAGAGGCGAATATGGAAGTGCTCCTAGGGGACGTGATTCTGGATACAGCGGTGGTCGTGGTGGACCATCCTCAGGACGGGATTCTGGGTACCATGGTGGTCGTGGTGGTGGGCCTGCCGGACGTGATTCAGGTTACGGTGGTGGGGGTCCTCGGGATGGTGGATCAGCAGCTGAAGGCACTGAAGAGGTGAAGCAATGTGATGAGAATTGTGGAGACCTATGTGACAACTCTCGAATCTACATTTCAAACTTACCACCTGATGTCACCGTTGATGAACTGAAAGAACTATTTGGAGGCATTGGACAGGTATTCGTCCTTTTTCCTTGATGATCTGTTTTCTGGTCCTTAAATTTTATACATCATTCTTGTTCTTGGCCAGTTTATTAATTAATTTAGTCAATGCTAAGCCACATGGTTATTTTGAGGCTAAAGGCTACTCTTTTTTGGCATCTTTAATTGAATCCGAAGATTTTTTTTACTTAGTTTTTTGAGTGGTTGTATGTAGATTGCTAGAATCAAGCAGAAGCGAGGATACAAGGATCAGTGGCCTTACAATATTAAGCTGTACACTGATGACAAAGGAAACAATAAAGGGGATGGGGTTTTATCTTATGAAGATCCATCTGCTGCGCATTCTGCTGGAGGGTTTTATAACAGTAATTTCTGTTTCACTCTTTCCTAATCTTTGTTTGACTCATTGTCAAAGAGCATGCCAAGGTGTTTATTGTGTCTTTCTGGTGTCTCAGATTATGAATTGAGGGGACACAAGATTAGTGTAACCATGGCTGCAAAGTCTGCTCCAAAGGCACCTGCTGAACATGGCCGCGGGTATTTTTTTTACTTAGCCTTGCCCTCTGTTTGATTGTAGATATGGTGTATTTTCAGAGGAAACTCATAAAGTTGCCGAAACATTTTTGTACAAGCTTGTGCCAGTCGTATAAGTTAACTAGTGATTTTAAGTCTGTTTTTTTTTCATTCAGTACTGGCATCTATTTCAAATAGGTAGTTAATTATGGCAATGGTGGGGTGGCTAACCAAGTTTTATTTTCTTTCTTTAACAGTGGTGGTGGAAGAGGTGGTTATGGTGGAGGAGATAGACGAAGAGACAGTGGAGGTCCAGATAGAGGCTATCGCGGTGGCAACAGATCGAATCCATACTGATAATCATCATTCATCTTAATTTTTCATGTACTAAAAGATACAATTAGAGGAACGTATTTTAAATACCTTCAGACATACGTATTATTCTTTTTCAGGATTTCCTGGAAGCTCACTCTCTGTTTGATAATTTTAGACAGCTTCGTTGAGGCAAGTAATATAGTATGTGTGTAGTCTTAAAGCGGTCTCCAAGCTGCCGTTGAGGTAGTCTGTTTTTGTATGCAATTTTTATATATTCTGATTTTAACAAAAATTTAGAGTTACTTATCAGTTCCTAAATATTCAAGGTTTTTTTTATAGTTTTATATATCATTCTGATCACAAAAATCGTTTCAGTTTATTCTTACTATTCTAGTCCTTGTTGTCCGTCAGTATCATTGATGCTTGATAGTCTCTTTTATAATGCATCTGTATCATACAGTTTCATGATTGTGTCTTGAATAAAAACTTCAATCGAGTTATCAATGATTTATTTCCCTTAAAAGTGTTTAGCAGACTTTGTCCATTTCAGATCGGCTACAATAAGCAACTGTTGCTCATGTTATTTTTGCTTATAGGAAATTGGTATGTTTGCATCAAATAGTTACGGAAGCCTGCTGCAGGGTCCGCAAGTAAATGCTTAGCTAATTAGAGCGAAATGCTGAATCAGGTTCTCATCTTCAGACAGGCTTGGTTTAACCGACAGAAGACAAGTGAATGAGTGATTGTACAGAAAGAGGACTTTCTTGTTAACATGGCAGCCTCTTCCTTTTGCTTATGTTTGATCATACATAGCAATCACCATGTCTCACTTCCACAGAGCGAATGTTCTTAAGTTCAGTTGGGAGTATATTCTTGCTATAGTTGAAAGACAGATTGCAAAGTCCAAGGTAGTTCGCAGGATTAGTTGGATAAGGGTTAGGACGTTAGGTGGTGTTTTTGGTTGTTAAAGACTTTGTTTTCTTGATAAAAGGGTTGTTAAAGACTTTAAAAAAAATGTTAATTTTGCCATTCCTGCTAGTATCATTATTAGTTTGTCCCCTTGATGTGGGATACAGAGGAGCATGATATGAGCCACACATCTAAATTCTCCGTGCTTTGTGGATGCGTCACGTGTCCCACTACTAAAATTTTGCACTATTTAAAAAAACAAAAAGCAAAACACTATTTCGGTACTATTCCCTGTCACATCATTTAAATGAGTGGTCCAGATCGTGCCTCACGTGCCTCATTCTACCAACCTTACTTCAATCGAGTGCTCCCCGTGGGACACATTCAGTAAGTTGACCAAGTGCCGTGACGATGATGACCTTTTAGATGGTCTTACGTCAATCTTATTAAGTAGACCCAAACCCAAAAATTCATCCATGGCTTCTTCCTCTTTAGCTTGTGATTCTTACCATTTGGTAGCTTTGCCTTACCCTGGTAGAGGCCACATCAACCCTATGCTAACCCTCTGCAAGAACCTCACCCAAAGAATGGAAGACACTAACAACCTCCTCAACATCACTTTCATTGTGACAGAGGAGTGGCTCGGCTTCCTCAGCTCCGACCCTCCTCTGCCTCCTAACATCCGCTACGTCACAATACCAAATGTCATCCCATCGGAGCTGGTCCGAGCGGAAGATGTACGCTCTTTCATATCGGCTGTCATGACTGTAATGGCTGCTCCTTGTGAGGATGTTATAAAGCAAATGAGGCTGCCTCCGGACATGATTCTGTCTGACTTTTTTATGCCTTGGGCTGTGGAGGTTGGGAAGCGGAGAAGCGTCCCGGTCGCGTTGTTCTGGCCTATGTCGGCCACCATGTTTTCCATGTTCAGCCACTTTGAGCTTCTCAAGCAAAACGGACACTTTCCTGTAGATTTACAAGGTGAAGTTCACTAGCAGCACTTTATCTAAATTTTTAACTAGTTACTTATACTTTTAAGTGTTTTGCTTAAAAGTAGGTATCACAGTTAAGTGATTAGATTACGTCAGAGTGGACTTAACTCTGTTTTTTGTGTGTGTGTGAATCTATGATTATTGCAGCTATGGCGGATGTGCGAGTGGACTACATTCCTGGCCTCTCTCCGACTCCCCTTTCGGCTTTTCCAAATGCGACGCACGGCGAGGGTGTTAAACTACTGGAGCACTCCCTTGCATCTTTTTCAGGCGTATCGAAATCGCAGTGTCTCCTACTTTGTTCTGTATACGATCTCGAGCCACAAGTGGTGGAGGCTCTCAAGTCAGAGTTGCAGATCCCCATGTACTCCATCGGTCCATCTTTCCCTCATTTCAGGCTCAAGGAAATCGCTCAATCTGATCAACTGAATGATGATTATGATTACATAAAGTGGCTGAACAAGCAGGAATCGAAGTCTGTCCTTTACGTCTCATTCGGCAGCTTCTGCTGGGTTTCGGTGGAGCAGATGGACGAGATAGCAGCAGGGCTGGTGCAGAGCGGGGTAAAGTTCATGTGGGTAGCTCGAGGCAATGCGCCGCGTCTGCGTGAGATATGTTGCAAGGAGGGTGATGGGCTAGTGGTGTCCTGGTGCGACCAGCTGCACGTGTTGTCGCATTCTGCGGTTGGTGGGTTTTGGACGCATTGCGGATGGAGCTCGACGCAAGAAGGGCTGTTCACGGGCATGACGTTCTTGACATTTCCCTTATTGATGGCCTCGGACCAAGAGGCTAATAGTAAGATGATCATCGAGGATTTTAAGGTTGGGTGGCGACTGAAGGGTCCGGCCGGGGTTGATGAGGTTGTGAAGAGGGATGAGATTTGTGGGATGATCAAGAAGTTTATGGATAGAGAGTCGGAAGAGGTGAGAGAGATGAGGTTGAGAGCTGAGGAGCTGAGGAAGAGGTGCGTCCGAGCTGTGGATGATGCTGGTGGGTCGTATGAGGCTAATTTCAGTGGTTTTGTGGACTTCATTATGTCCTGCAAAAACAAGAAACAGTTAAATGGCGAGTTCAATTATCACACGTAAAAAATTCGTATGATTAAGATGCAAGCTTTGTTGGTTCCCTGAGCTTTATTTAGCCCAGCTAGATTTCATTCTACAAGTACTACGTTGGAAAATCTGTTGCTCTTTTCTATCAGTAAAAAACACTCGCTATTATTATCAAAAACAAAACAAAAAACAAAAAACACAGGCTATCAAAATTTGATAGAATACAAACTCTTCTTATGATCGCAAAGAAAATGGTAGATCACCCATCTCTCTTGATATGGATGTTTGCCATTTATTACTGGAGCATCCTTGGAAGTATGATAATGACGTCACTTATAGAGGACGGGACATTGTGATGATGTTTACGTGGGAAAAGCATAAGATCGCGATGACTCATTTTTCGAGTTTGACAGGCAACCAAGTAAACATTCCAATTTTCTAGTGATGAAGCACAGTGAGCAGGAGTTTAGTGCTGGTGTGGAGGAGGCTCAGTATTTCTATCCAGTGGTGATTAAACTGCCTAGGGGTGTTGTGAATAGCGTGCCTGCCAAGACTATGGCCGAGGAGATTGTTGATGTTAAGGAGGCAGTTCGATCAAAGTGGGAGGCTTTATGTTTAGAAGAAAACTCGGGATCGAGTTCTTCAGAGGTGGAGGAGACTGATGCAGGGCAGATTGAGGATCAGATGGCGCGCAAAAAGGGCACTGTCGAGAAAATACAGATTTGGCGTTCGGCGTCTAGAAATCTGCCGTGAGACCTTATTTCGAGTGGAAACGGGCCAACGAACGCAACACACAACTATTTCTGTGACATATGAGCTTTTTAGGCCATCCGGGCTCGTTTAGCAGGCCGAATCAGTATATCATTATCTTTTAGCAGCGTATCATTATCTTTTAGATTTTATTTCCTAATTTTGTTTTATATTTTCCTATTTAAACTCACCTTTGGGTTTTGATTATTCATCTTTTATCATATCAATAAACCTTAGGTTTTGGTTCTTTGGTGGATTCCAAACTTTCTTGGTGGATTCGAAGCTTATCACAAATTCATTGCTGATGAATACATTTATCCTATTTGCCACGTAGCTTTTGCATGCCGATGTCATGAACATGTTTTCTGAGTACCGAAGTTGGGAGAGCCTTTGTAAGAAGATCCACAGAGTTGTCACAGGAACGAGCATACTGAAGGCTGATAACATTGCTCTTTTCCAGCTCTTGGGTAAATGAAAAGAACTTCGAAGGGTTATGCTTCGTTCTGTCACTTTTAATAAATCCTTCCTTCATTTGAGCAACACATGCAGCATTATCCTCATAAAATGTGATTGGATCATTTGCTGGTAGAAAACCGCTTGTAGTTCTGATATGTTGTGTCATGGATCTCAGCCACACACATTTACGACTTGCTTCGTGTAATGCGATGATCTCACCGTAGTTTGATGATGTTGCAACGAGTGTTTGTTTCTGAGAACGCCAAGAGATTGCAGTTCCTCCACATGTAAATACATAGCCAGTCTGGGACTTCGCTTTATGTGGATCTGACAAGTAACATGCATCTGCATAACCAATCAAAACTAGTTTTGTATTGTTAGGATAAAATAATCCTAAGTCAATTGTTCCTTGAAGATAACGAAACACATGCTTGATTCCATTCTAGTGTCTTTTGGCAGGAGCTGAGCTAAACATGGCTAATAAATTAACAGCAAAAGCTATGTTAGGTCGAGTAAAATTAGCAAGGTACATAAGAGCTCCAATCGCACTGAAATATGTTACTTCTTAACCAAGAATCTCTTCAGATTCTTCACATGGACGAAATGGATCTTTGTCTACATCAAGAGATCTAACGATCATTGGGGTGCATAATGGGTTTGATTTATCCATATTGAATCTCTTTATTATCTTTCTCGTATAATTTGATTGATGCCCAAGTATTCCACTTTGCATATGCTCAATCTGTAATCCGAGACAATATCCCGTTCTCCCAAGGTCTTTCATTTCAAATTCCCTTTTCAAGTAAGAGATTACTTCATAAATCTCTTCATTCGTTCCAATGATATTTAAATCATCGACATAGACAGCGATAATCACACACCCGAATGTTGTTTTCTTAATGAAGACGCAAGGGCAAAGAGGGTCATTGACATATCCCTTTTGCAACAGGTATTCACTTAACTGGTTGTACCACATGCGTCCGGATTGCTTTAACCCATATAAAGATCTTTCTAGTTTGATCGAATATCTTTCTCTGGGCATTAAACTTGATGCTGTAGGCATCTTGAATCCTTCGGGGATTTTCATGTAAATATTAATATCAAGCGATCCGTATAAATAGGCTGTAACAACATCCTTAAGGTGAATTTTTAATTTTTCATAGACTGCTAGACTGATAAGGTATCGGAACGTAATTCCATCCATCACAGGAGAATACATTTCTTCAAATTCGATACCAGGTCTTTGAGAAAAATCTTGTGCGACAAGGCGAGCCTTGTATCTCACAATCTCTTTTTTTCATTTCTCTTTCGGACAAATACTCATTTATATTCAACGGGTCTCACACCTTCAGGAGTGAGAACTATTGGTCCAAAGACCTTGCGCATGTCAAGCGAGTCTAGTTCAACATCGATTGCCTTTTTCCAATCAGCCCAATCGTGTCTGTTTTTACATTCAGTCACTAACTGAGGTTCAGGATCCCCATTATTTTCGTCCATGACTTCACATTCCAGACTATAAGAGAATGCATCATTGATGGCCACATTTCGGTTCCATCTTATACCAGTATTGGCATAATTAATTGAAATTTCTTGATTCTCCTCGTTGTGTATTTCTACAGGAGTATGTTCTTCTATTTTGGAGTCATCTTGTATCTCTACTCCTTTTCTTTTCAGAGAATTTTTATTTTTAGAACCAGGTGGCCTTCCACACTTTAGGCGTGTTGTGATTTCATGAGTGACTTTATTTTCAAGCTTCCCTTTCGGGACTTCAATTTGAACTGGAGCATTCTCAGCTGGTATGTGAGATTTTGTCACTCTCTTTGTGTCTGTAAATGCATCAGGAAGTTGATTTGCTATTTTTTGCAAATGCAAAATACTTTGTACTTTCCCTTCACAATCCTGTGTAGGGATCAAGATGCAATAATGACGGTACAGACCAAGTAATTTCTTTTTCCAACTATTTTCTTTCTCCCCCTAATATTAGAAACTTTTCCTCATCAAAATGGCAATCAGCAAAATGAGCTGTGCAAACATTACTAGTTTGAGGTTCTAGATATTTAACAATAGATGGACTTTCGAAGCCTACATAAATGCCAAGACTTCTCTGTGGTCCCATCTTTGTTCTTTGGGGTGGTGCAATAGGCACATAAATAACACAACAAAAAATCCTTAGATGGGATATATTCATTTCCTGACCGAATACAAGTTGTAGTGGGGAGCACTTATGATATGCACTCGGTCTGATGCAAATTAATGCCACGGCATGTAATATTGCATGACCCCATACCAAAGTAGGGAGCATTGTTCTCATTACCAAAGACCTAGCAATAAGCTGAAGGCGTTTGATCAGTGATTTGGCCAGACCATTTTGTGTATGGACATGAGCAACATGATGCTCAACCATAATCCCAACTGACATATAATAATCATCGAATGTCTGAGATGTGAATTCATCGGCATTATCAATTTTGATCTTCTTGATTGTATGATCAGGAAATTGAGCTCATAATTTGATTATTTGAGCAAGCAATTTTGCAAATGTCATATTGCGGGTTGATAACAGACATACGGGTGACCATTTGCTAGAGGCATCTATCAATACTAAGAAGTATCAAAATGGTTCACATGGTGGGTGAATAGGCCCACATATATCACCTTGAATTCGTTCAAGAAATATAGGTGATTCCGCTTCAACCTTTCCCGGTGAAGGCCTTATGATCAGCTTTCCTAGAGAACAAGCTTTACATGGGAAAACATTTCCTTGAGGGATCTTTTGATCCTTCAGTGGATGCCCTTGTGAATTTTCAAGTATTCTTCGCATCATAGTTGAACCAGGATGACCCAATCGGTCATGCCATGTGGTTTGTGCTGAAGGTTTGATAACTAGCATATTTGACTCAATTGCATTCAAATATGTATAATGCAATCCGGTAGGGAGCATTAGTAGTTTTCTAAAACACATTTAGTTCAAGATTTATATGTTGTGAGCAACATATATTTCATGCTATTTTCAGTTATAGACTGAGTATCAAATCCATGAGAATATATATCATTGAAACTTAACAAGTTTCGTTGGGACCCTGGTGAAAATAAGGCATCATTTATCATAAACTTTGTGCCATTCAGCAATATAAAGTTTGCCTCGCCAATTCCCTCAACCAGGTCTGCAGGACTTGATATTGTATTCACAATTGTTTGTGTTGGTTTTATCTTTGAAAAATATCGTTTATCCTTCAGGATAATGTGCGTTGTCCCACAATCAAGTATGCAAATTTCTTCAGTGTTAATCCCTTTGTTGGCTTGATGATTATCTTTGTCCATATTAAACCTTTGAATAAAAACAAAGAATATGTTAAGAAAGGTAATGGAATAAAACATTATACTAGTTTATTTCAGATCTTAAAAGAAAAACATGCAGATAAACATCGGACAACTTGACTTCATTCCCAAAAAGGGGATTACATAGTCCCATCATCCGTGTGCTCATTGAGGTTGTCACCCAAACTCACAAAATCGGATGCATCAAAGTGGGTGGAGTCATTTATCGAGTTCTCAATGAAGTTGACTTCCTTCCCCTTCCCCTTTTCAAATTTCTGATAGAGCTCGCATAAGTGCTTTGGAGCTCGACAGACTTTAGCCCAATGGCCTTTGGTCCCGCATCTGAAACAAGTAGTTTCTTAACCTTTCAAGGGACTGGGGTCATTTTCCCTTTTGTAGGGATTCTCATGATTCCTCCCATCTTGATGGTTCTTGTGGCCATATTTGGTGGTCTTATAAGGTAAATGATGAAAATAACCACCTTGACCACGGCCTTGACCTCGTCCACGACCTCGACCTCGCCCACGACCTCGACTATGCTCTTGACCCTGAAGATGATCTCTATGTTCAGTTCTATCGAAACGAACAACATTCGCTTCAGGAAATGCCTTTGAGCCAGTCGGGCGAGATTGATGGTTCTATATGAGCAGCTCATTATTTTTCTCCACGATGAGGAGACAAGCAATCAGTTTTGAATACCTTTGGAAACCTCGCACACGATATTGTTGTTGCAGGGTCACATTTAATGCAAGAAATGTGGAAAAAGTCTTTTCCAGCATTTCATCATCTGTTTTTACATCTCCGTAGAACCTCAAATGGGTTACAATTCTAAACATTGCAGAGTTGTATTCACTGACTTTTTTAAAGTCTTGGAACCGTAAAGCGGTCCATTCATCGCGGTAAATTGGGAGTATCACAGCCTTTTGATGGTCATATCTCTCTTTGAGATTTTTCCACAGTTCACATGGTTTTTTCACAGTGAGGTACTCATTGTTTAGATCCTCATGTAGATGACGGCGAATGAAAATCAAAGATTTTGCCATGTCTATTTCTGAGGGTTTATTTCCCTCCTTGATTGTCTCAATGAGACTCATTGATTGCAAATGTATTTCTATGTCCATTGTCCAGGGCATGTAATTGGTTCCAACAATGTTAAGGGGAATGAAGTCTAATTTCACCAAGTTTGTCATGATGTTAACTAAAACAAAACAAGTAATTTTTATTAATTCAAGATATACAAGTCTACAAATAGTATAAAGAAGAAAAAGGTATACATTATTACAAGCATTTTTAACAATGATAAAATTCATCTGTCAGAACATCTCCGGTGAGGACACAAACAGTAATTACAAAAATAATTATGAAAACAAAAACTAGCATTAGACGAGACATTTTATGGCAAGGTTTTCTTGTGAAGATTATGTAGTAGAAGAGAGAATGAATGTGATTTTGTATGGTGAATGAAATCAAATTTATAGAGGAAAAACTAGCCGTTATGTTACCGTTGAGCACTAAGAGTAAATTAACAATGTAATATCATCAAATAAATTATATAGTTCTAAGAAAATGAAGTATTTAAAGTAAAAATAGTTATTTTGCAGATCATAACACTTTACTATGGGGCGGTAATCCGCACATCATAATAATATGTTGTTATACATTAATAAAGTAAAACAAGTTTTAGGAAGTATTTAAAGTAAAGATAGTTACTTTACAGATCACAACACTTTACTATGGGGCGGTAATCCGCACATCATAATAATATGTTGTTATATATTAAGAAAATAAAACAAGTTGTAAGAAGTATTTAAAGTAAAACATACATAACCGTTGTCGTAATAGGATCGAATTCCAATAAAAACAAAGCAAAAAACAAGGGAATCCTCAGTTTTTTTCATCCAGAAAAACCCAGATATCAAGTCACAATCTGGAATTGTGAAAGAGGGAGATTAGAACTCCCCTTGAGGTAGTGAACCCCTTATGATATCCAAGTAGAACAGATGAAGAACTAAGCGGAAGTTGAGAGACAAGTGAGGAAAATACTTAACCTTTTATCGAATCTTTGTTCAAAACTTACGGTATGGAAGTGGAGAGCGTTCGTGCTGATAACGTGTTATAAAATAACTTCGAAACCTTAAGAAAACACTTGATACAAGATTATTTGTGAGAGGGATAAGGGAGAGCTTTTAGGATGAGTAAGAAAATGGAAGATTAAGTTGTGTTTTTCTCATTGCATTTGCACCCCTTTTATAGCAAAAGAGGAGGAGGCAAGGTCTATAAAATATGGATGTAGCTCCTCTAATGTCAATACATTAACTTCATATATTGACTAATTTACTCTAATGTAAAACAACGGCCTAACTTATATAGACCCTAATCAGTATACCACATTATTCTTAACAATGATGTCTTTTTTTAAAAGATAAGTTTATTCGATAAAAAATAAAAACATAACAAAGTACAGGGGATCAAGTCTAAAAGAAGATGTTATCTTTCTTTTTAGGACATGATCGAGCTGAGAAACACATCACCCTTTGAGGTTCATTGAAAGAGTTTTTGCGGTGACGGATTCTTTGGAGAATAGCTATAGTTGGGCATTGGGAGAAATCGTACGCAAGATCAATATGATCACCTAAGGAGTGATTTCCTTAAGCCATAGAGAAAGGATGCTATCCTCGAGAGAGCAGGCATAAGAAGTAGGTGTCTCTGTCTGCAAGTTTGAGACCCCTGAGGTGGCCTCTAGCTCAATAATGGTAGTACTCCGAAAGGGCACCGAGGTGTCATATCCATAGGATAACTACCCAACACTCTCAAAAATGACGTGAACTCCTGAACCTCCGCCAACGCGTTCTGCGCCTTCATCTCCGCCATCGATGCCTCAAAATCCACATAAAACATATACTCAAAATGCTTAGCAGTCCCAACGTTCTCATCATCCACCACCCTTATCGGCCTGTTCCTATGCGGCCGGTTCTCGATCTTCGTCAAGCTGATGTTCCTAAATGCGAAAGCCGACAGCACTTTGAACAACACGGACGTGCCTTTGTCGTGCGCAAAGACGATGCTCGTTTTGAAAGGTCGGTCAGATCGAGGAATGATAGGCTCCCGAGCCAGCATCACGAACCGAGTCACGTTGCTCGAGTCGTCTTGAATTCCGTCCGCTAGGATATTTAAACCGTAGAGCTCGTCTGCTCTGGCGCTCGCAATGGCGGCTGTGTCGCGGAGATTATTGGTCGCGATGTACTTGGCGGCGCTGGCTGTGTTGTCGACGGCCTCGCGCGCGACGCTTAGGTTGAGTTTTATGAGCGTGTGTTCGCATTGGGCTAGGGCTTGGGGATGTGAGATGATGCGAGAGAGGTACTCTTTTCTGACGCCGGGGAGGGCGAGGAGGCAGTGATGGACGGGAAGCTGAACCTCACCGACGATGTGGAGTCGGTGACGGAGGAGTAAGTCGTAGTTTATGTGAATGGAACCGCCGAGGGAGTTTTCGACAGGGAGGACGGCTTGGTCGGCGATCCAAAGCTCCACGGCTTGGAATGCGACCTCGAACTGGTCACATGGAATAGCCTCGCAGTTGGGATAAGCCTTGCCGGCTGCTGCCTCAGAATAGGCGCCGGGGACTCCTTGATAAGCAACTCGGAGAGTAGCGCCGTGCATGGGAGCGGAAGAGAGGTCGGTGATGGTTAAGGGTTTGGGGTTGTTGACCAGTGGTGGGTTGTTGTTGGTAATGGTGTTGATGACTGGGACAGGGACGAGGTGAATTGTCTTGTGGCCGTTGATGTTGGGATCGCGTTGGTTAGCGACATTGCTGGCGAGAATGGCGCAGGAGGTCTGCCAGTCAGATCTGGTGGCGGAGGATTTGTAGACGCAGTGGATTTTGGAAGAGGCGTGTCTGGAGAGGTTGGGCGTTTGAGGACTGAAAATGAGTTTCAGTTGATGAGGTGGAGCGAGCAGAGACGACATGACAGTCTGACTTGCAAGAGAGGTTGAGAGTTGAGACTGAATTGGTTTGGTTGAGTGAAGCTCAGAAAATGGAGGAGGTGAAACACAAATTTTTTTTTTGTCTGTGTAATTTTCAATTTCTCTCAGTGATTGTAACCTGCTGTGTGTGTAATCGCTTCAGCTTTCTCAGAGACAACAGCTGAGAAAAAACGCTTGGTGAAAGCTGCTTTTGTTGAAACACAAGTGAATTCCTATGTTTCTCAAGTGAGTGATTTGGAGCAGTAGCTGTGTAAAATGGCCTTCGACCCACTAGACTGGTATTATAGACAGGTGACGGATTCAGCATTTGATCGGTACCGTCGACCAACCAACGTCCTTATATAACAACACTGATTAACAGAATAATGAATCTGGATATAATGAATGTTGGATCCTTTGTGTTTTGATGATAACAAACACTTAGCTAATATTTGACTTGAGTGTGCAGAAATCACAAATCTGTCTGAGAAGTCACAGGGTCCAGACTGTCTGAGAGAAACGTGACTGGACATCTCCGAGAGAGCTCAGCGCTACGAAAGAGATGAGATCTGCGTGACAGACGAGATCAAGCTCAGCAGCAAACATATATCAAGATCCGAGCTGGAGATATTCGAGATATATCAAGACCCGAGTTTGAAATATACTCAGGATATGATATGAAAATATCCGTACAAGATATACTCAAGATACATATATGAGCTGTGAATATACTCAAGATGTACGTGCTGAATATATACAAGCCGGATATGGAAGGGAATGCTTTATTGGGTTAAGATATGGAAATATCTTAACCAATCAAATCTGCAAGATGGAGATCAAATATCTGATGGAATCTCTGATGTAGATCAGATCTGCTGGACATCTCTGCGAGAGAGCAGCGCTGCGAGAGAGATTCGTTCTGTGTGAGGGACACACCGACATTATGACAAGATCGGATCAGCGAGAATATATTCGATACGAATCAGAGATATTCAAGTATATCTGCGGGATAATTGACGAGCAGTATTGATGTCAGTATATACACGGATATACATCTAGTATATATGAAGAGAAGATACACGCCAGATTTGGAAAGGAAATATGTGACAAGGTTAAGATATGGAAATATCTTAACCATATCACATCTGCTGGATAGCAATCGGATCTGGGACAGAGATCAGATCAGCCGACTTGAAGACGCTATAAAAAGAGGAAGTGTCTTCAGTTCGAAGTGCAGCTTTTGGAGAGAACGAATCGGAGATTGAAGAGCGATCAATTCCGAAGTTGACAAAGTGCTGCTGTGTGCGGACGAGATAGATTGTGTTAGTTGATACTTTGAGTTGAGTAGAATTGTTAGCTGTCACTGAGTGAGACAAAGTGTAACAATCTACAAGCATACTCTTTCATCAATAACATTGATCTTGAAGCCCTTCTGGAACTGTCCAGAAGGCAAGTGGTTTTCAGCCTGCTACAAAGGTTGCAGTAAGGTTTCCACTATAAATCTGTGAGTCTTTACTTTCCGTACATATTCCTGTGTTACAGATAATTTCCGCTGCCATCTGTCTGAGGGATACCACTCTGGGATCTCCCTCACATAGTTGGCTAACCTAACGATCCAACAATTGGTATCAGAGCCGAGAAGCTCTAGATTTTGTGTTAGCCTTTGCAGGAAATCATGTCTAACGGAAGCGACTCGTTTTGGAAGCCGTCGGTGCTCAGTCCGGGAGAGTATGACTGGTGGAAGGATCAGTTCGAAGCTCACGTCTGTTCCCTAGATGGGAAGCTGTGGCAAGTATTCGAAAAGGGTAACTTCCCTATTCTGGATGTGACAGATCCTGCCAAACCGGAAGAGAAGGAGAAAGACGACTACACAGATGCTGACTACAAAGCTCTCCAGCAGAATGCCAGGGCTAAGAAGGTTCTATACATGGCCCTCTCACAAGGAGATCAGGTGAAGATGGCTGTGTACAAAACTGCGAAGGAGCAGTGGGATGGCCTTGCTAGACTGTACGAGGGAAACGAGGATATAAAAAGGAACAGAATCATAGCTGCCACAAAGGATTACGAATCTGTCGAACAGCGAAAGGACGAATCTTTGGAGGACTTCTACACTAGATTTCAAGTAATCGTCGCACAGCTGAACTCTCTGGATGAGAAGCTTCCACAGTGGAAAGTAACCCATCAGTTCATGCAAGCTCTTAGCTCCAGATGGGATACAGTGACTACAGCTCTTCAGGCTCAGAAGGGGATCAAAGATGTCTCCTTGTAAGAACTTGTAGCGAATCTGCAAAGTCAAGCTGGGATAGCAGAGAGAAAAATGGCTAGGAGGCAAGCAGGCGAATCTCAAGCTATAGCATTGAAAGTTGAGAAGGCTTTGGATATAGCACATGTGAGTATGCCATCTATAAGTGAGGATGAGGAGATTGATCTCCTTTTGAGAGCCTTCAAGATGGCAAACACAGAGAAAGTGCAGAACTTCAACAGAGGTCTCTCTGATGGAAGAAGCTCTGGCAGAGAAGAAAGAAGGACAAAGGCAGGAGCAAAGGAAGGAAGAACCTGCCATCACTGCCAGAAAAAGGGGCATATTGCTAGAGATTGCTACAGCAAAATGAAGGGTGAACCACCTGCCCCAAAGGAAGCTCATGCCATGTTCGCTGCCTGGGGTGACTCAGATGAAGAACGCAGCAATGGGAAGCGAGCTAAGGAGCCATGTCTAATGGCGCGTGGCACCACTAGTGAGGTAAATGATACCGATTCCTTTACTAATAAAGTCTTCCGTGAATCTGATTTTGCAGAGACTATTGCTGAACTGCTGAAGAAGATTACGAGTCTCAAAGAACAGCTTGAGGTAATGCAAGATGAACATGAGGATGATACAGAGAACAATCGTCTATGGTCAACCAAAGCCATGAGACTTGAGAAAGAAATGAGGGAGCATGTCTGCAAATGTTCCACGTGTGACGGAAGGAACACACAAGTCCATGCCTTGAGTGAAGAACTGAGGTGCTTCAGGATTGACGACACCAAGTCAACAGACATCAGAACGGAGGAGTCTAACGCAGAGCTGGCCAGGCTCCAGTTAGATAACGATGAGCTACGTCAGACTGTGGCAGATCTCAGACAAGGAGAGGCTGAGAGAAAGAAAATTTGGCTTCGAGAACTAGGAGCCAAAAAGGTCGAGGAGGTAAAACAAGACTACAAAAGAAAGTTTGCCAGACCTGGACTTGAGTACATGGAAGAAACTGACAAAGAGGTAGCAAACAGAAGGATTGCAAAGGAAAGGGATTGATGACTGAAGTCGGAGAGAGCTCCCACCAGGTGAAAAAGCCGGAAGCTACTAGTCAGTTGGGAAGAGCAGCCACATTTCCCAAGGAGAGCCATCTCTGTGACAGAGACTCTGTACCCTTCAAGGCCGGGAAAGCCTTTGAAATTTGGAAGAAGATGAGTTCCAACCGTCAACCCTTCTCGATTGACTTTCAGGCACGGAGAAACAGGAGACCTATGCCCTTAGAGAGACACAAGAAAACTGGTAGTCTCTATTACCGTGTCTGATGGCACTGTGGTCACCCAGGCCATTACAGATCAGACTGTGAGAAATGGAAAGAAGCCAACAAGAAGAGTCACAGCTATCAGGGAAAGGCCAGTACTGCTTATGTCCCTAGGAGAAAGGTCTCTCCTCATAGAAGGGAAGACAGAGCTGAATGGGTTCGGTCTCACCATGACACAACTATCGACGGACGACCCAGGAGAACTCCCAGGAGGAGAATCAATCTCGCTGATGATAATGATTCCCGTCCTTTAAAGTTTCCTTCTGCTGTTAAAACTGTCCCAAAACCCAGTAAGCCCAAGCTTGTCTGGGTTCGTAAAAACTAATCTCTCTCGCAGAAGCGAGGCCCTGACCCTGATATCTGGACAGGGGATGTTCCGGGCACTGAGGGGGGATCCAGGACTACAAGCGATGGGAGAGTTATACAGCCACCGGCAAGGCTGAGGGACCACCAATGTTACATATCGCATGATCAGGTAAATCTAGATAATTTGTATCATTTTTGTGGATTTGCGTCCTTTGTCTCTCTTGCAGAACCAAATACAGTAGCAGAAGAGCTCAAGGATCCAGAATGGGTCAATGCCATGCAAGAAGAGCTACATCAGTTCGAGAGGAACAAGGTATGAGAGACTGTCACAGATTCTACTGTCTCACGGATATGTCAGAGGAGAGGTGGACAAGACACTCTTCCTTTTGAAGGAAGGGAAGGACACTCTAGTGGTTCAGGTTTCAGGCAGATCCTAGAGAAACCCACGTGAAAGCTGTGAAGAGGATACTGAGATATTTGAAGGGAGCAGATGATTTGTGCTTGTTCTTTCCGAGGGGAAGAGACTTACGCCTGGTAGCCTACACTGATGCAGATTGCGGGCTGCAAGATAGACAGGAAGTCCATGTCAGGGATAGCTCAGTATCTTGGACCGTGTCTCATCTCTTGGGCTTCAAAGAAGCAGTCCTCAATTGCACTGTCCACAGCTGAGGTGGAATACACTGCTGCTACTTGCTATGCGCAGCTGCTATGGCTCAGGCAACAGCTAAGTGACTATGGTGTTCTTACTGATTGTGCTAAAATTCTGTGTGATAACACTAGTGCTATTAATATCTCTAAAAATCGTGTACAGTTTCCACACACTGAGCATATAGAGATTCGATATCACTCTCTACGAGACTGTGTAGAAAAGGGAATAATAGAGATGGAATATTGCAGAACTGAGGAACAGATAGCGGACATATTCACAAAGGCATTGCACAGAGAACCCTACGAGAAGCTGAGGCTTGAACTAGGTATGGTTTCTCTTCCTTAGAGCTATGCTCATATGTTGCTCCCTCAGTGATTGGCTAGACTAGATGCATATGAGTCACGTCTGATGGATAGATTAACATGGATATTCTGTGCTAGTGAAAAAGTAAGTTGTGTTCATAATGTAGCCATACATGCTTGCTATGTGACTGATGACTGCATTAGGGATCGAAAGACATGAAATTCTGAATCTTCTTTCTGCCCAAAAGAGACCTCCATAGTTGATCCCACATTATAAGCCCACGAGGTACTCTAGACCAACCCTAGCCTATCTTCATGTGGGATATTCCTATGAGCCCGTTGATGTGTTGTTTTTCTGGAGTTATTCCATATGAGGTATGAAGATGATAAAAATGTGTTTGGATGATCTTATTTGTTTTTTTCCTGATTGTGTGTGGTGTTATTTGTACCATTTGGGTAAAGTTAGCACACCATACCAAAAACCTTGCGTACCCATGAGACAGGTCAGATTGAGTTATCACTTTGGAAGGTTCAACTTTGGCTGGGAAACAATCTTTGTGACAGTTATGGAAATGGAGATTGCTGCCATCTTTAAGGCTGCTGAAATGGAGCAGCAATTACTGAGATGAAAAAGTTATGGTGAGGAAAAGGTGAGGGCAGCTCTCCTACTTTTGAATTCAGTGTTGAGATTTTGAGCCCATGATGAATGGTCGTGTGAGGGTGATTTCCACGCTTTAGAGAGTAAGTCTTGTGTGCTTGAAATGTTGTGCCTTGTGGTAGAGAAGACAATACTACAGTTCTGTAAGTACGTGAAAAAGACAAATGATGATGAAATCTCGTCGAGGAGACTTCCTTTGATAGAGGAATGAAGAAGCAGAGAAGACCATGTTAGATGGGTGGCTAGTTATGTGCAGGTCACTCTCATGCAGTTGATGATGTGAAGAATGATGATGACCTGAGTCTTTCCCTCAGAATGAATGGGGAAGGCTATCCTTGAGCTGATGAACTGTTCAGAAGTTGAAGGAAAGTGATGCCAAGCCAAGTTGCTGTGTTGATGACTTGTATGGAAAATTCAACAGAGTAAGGTGTGCACGTTGAGATGGTCAACAAATAACATGATGCTGTATAATATGCATTCATAACTCAAGAAGTTGTGAAGGATGCCGGATGACAGTTTTGAGATGTTCAAAAATGACAAGAATAGTAACTTTGGGAGTAAACCCAAGAGAGGGTATGATGAAGGCCCTACCGCTGCGTGATAGAAACGTGATGTTTGGACAATGGTCCACGAGTGCTGCAAGATCAGTCTTGGTGATGGTTAGTGTATTCAGTTGAGTCACACACATTATGAGAAGAAGATCATGAGCCCTGTAGCGCAGTTGGTGTTCTTCTTGCTCCTACTTATGAGCGTGATTACTGAAGTCTGGTGATGAGCAGATCCTCAAGCTGAGTTTGAAGTACTCTGCAGGAGATGGATGGATTGTTCCGCGCTCCCCGACCCTGTCCCCTATAGAAGAAGATGTTGTTGAAGTGACCCCCGTTTCTATTCCTGTGCGTAAAGAAGCTGTTCTCCCCTCTGATAGTATGGGCGAGATGATGTCTTCGTTGAAGGAGCTTCGGACTGAGGTTCAGGAAGCTCTGACTGAGATGCAGAGAGTTCGGTCTGCATTGGAGGAAGTGAGGTTTGAGCTGCAGGATGTGAAGGAGAGGTTAGCAGCCTTGGAGGTGGCAGTAGAGGTAGACTCGGGTGGTGTGACAGCTGTGCTTGAAGGGCTCCCATCACAGATCAAGAGCCTTGCTACAGAGATTGTGGAATAGTTGAAGGTTTCGTCCCAGAATGATGCTTAGTCTGGACTGTGTCATGGACCCCCCTCTTTGCCAACCCTACCACATCTCTCCCTGCTTCCTTGATATATTCTTTTTGAATTTCATGTTAGATGTCTCTGTGCATTTTGATTTCCCTGCTTGGATGTGTGGTGTCCGTGTGACACACTTATGACTTGCTGGCATGACTGAAGTGTTTTCTTTCCATTACTCTGTGTTCCTATTTGCATATCTTTTTGATGATGCCAAAAGGGGGAAGAACTATGTGCATACACTAAGGGGGAAAAACAGTACCACAGATTAAGCGGATGTCTATCTGAGGGGGAACTGCGCTCTGCTAGAGATAAATGAAAATCGAACTGAATAAACTCTGAAATAACTAGCACCTGTAGGAAATTGCTGATGTGCTGTGTGTGTGATGTCTTATTTGTGAAGAAGTGTTTGTCATCATAAAAAAGGGGGAATTTGTTGGACCCTTTCTGTTTTGATGATAACAAACACTTAGCTAATATTTGACTTGAGTGTGCAGAAATCACAAATCTGTCTGAGAAGTCACAGGGTCCAGACTGTCAGAGAGAAACGTGACTGGACATCTCCGAGAGAGCTCATCGCTACGAAAGAGATGAGATCTGCGTGACAGACGAGATCAGGCTCAGCAGCAAACATAAATCAAGATCCGAGCTGGAGATATTCGAGATATATCAAGACCCGAGTTTGAAATATACTCAGGATATGATATGGAAATATCCGTACAAGATATACTCAAGATACATATATGAGCTGGGAATATACTCAAGATGTACGTGTTGAATATATACAAGCCGGATATGGAAGGGAATGATTTATTGGGTTAAGATATGGAAATATCTTAACCAATCAAATCTGTAAGATGGAGATCAAATATCTGATGGAATCTCTGATGTAGATCAGATCTGCTGGACATCTCTGCGAGAGAGCAGTGCTGCGAGAGAGATTCGTTCTGTGTGAGGGACACACCGACATTATGACAAGATCGGATCAACGAGAATATATTCGATACGAATCAGAGATATTCGAGTATATCTGCGGGATAATTGACGAGCAGTATTGATGTCAGTATATACACGGATATACATCTAGTATATATGAAGAGAAGATACACGCCAGATTTGGAAAGGAACTATGTGACAAGGTTAAGATATGGAAATATCTTAACCATATCACATCTGCTGGATAGCAATCGGATATGGGACAGAGATCAGATCAGCCGACTTGAAGACGCTATAAAAAGAGGAAGAGTCTTCAGTTCGAAGTGCAACTTTTGGAGAGAACGAATCAGAGATTGAAGAGCGATCAATTCCGAAGTTGACAAAGTGCTGTTGTGTGCGGACGAGATAGATTGTGTTAGTTGATACTTTGAGTTGAGTAGAATTGTTAGCTGTCACTGAGTGAGACAAAGTGTAACAATCTACAAGCATACTCTTTCATCAATAACATTGATCTTGAAGCCCTTCTGGAACTGTCCAGAAGGCAAGTGGTTTTCAGCCTGCTGTAAAGGTTGCAGTAAGGTTTCCACTATAAATCTGTGAGTCTTTACTTTCTGTACAATTTCCTGTGTTACAGATACCACTCTGGGATCTCCCTCACATAGTTGGCTAACCTAACGATCCAACAATGAATGATGGAGGCCGGAGCGGAGAGGGACGGAGGTCAATTTCCTGGGTCCATCCGTTTCGTTCCTGAATGTGAAGGTGCCACTACGTCTGTGCCAGCGCATCTGGGTCCATCATAATTCCTCCACCGCCTGTTGATGCTGACTGATGTTGCTTCCAGGGACCCCTGGTCACAGTCTACTATGCTGCCGCTGCTCCCCAGCACTAAGTGAGGGCGGGGACGTCAGCCATGATCTTCCAGCTGAAGATGCAGCTCCGCCTCTGTAAATAAGCAAATTTTAATGTTTGTTCTGAATCTTTAAAGTGTCAAAGAGATAATGGTGAGCAGGAATATTCAGCATGATCTTTGTTGTCATATTCAACAGACTTTGGGTGTCAAGATAGTCGCAAATCACTCTAAATATTTGGGATTACCAACTGTTATTTCTCGTTCCCAATCACAATTTTTTCAGGGTCTTCTAGATAAGCTTTGGAGTAAAACCAGTACGTAGCTGGAAGGCTATTACATTGTCTCAAGGTGGCAGACAAGTCTTGATCCAAGCGGTGTTAAATTATATAGCTCAATATTGGCTCTCGTGCTTCCTTCTCCCGGCTAAAGTTATTAAAAAAGGTACATTCGTATTGATATGTGATGAATACGTCAATATATATACAGTACATGATAGATAATATATACAGTACATGATAGATGTGTATGGTAAACACAATAATGAAAGAATCTACAAGATATATGTAATGAATATCTGCACTACACCAGATAACAGCTTATAGCATAGTTTTCTTGCGTCGCATTAAGTGCTTTTTCGTTTATGGGACAAACTGTGCGTCGCATAAATTCTGCCCGGTAAGCTTTGTAGCGTTAAGTTTGGGCGACGCATGAATTAGGCAAGTGGCATAAAGTTTCCTCTTATGCGACATGTGTTTCATTCAGTCCCATTCGCATTAGACCTGGGTTCTACAATTTAAGGACATATGCCACATTTTTACAGTTAACATATTTGCCAATTAACGTCGCATTAGATACCTTAGAAGACATTATACGTTTATGTGACATTCCCCAGTAATCGCGTATAACCTTATACGCTTCAAACCTGAAGGAGTTAGTGTCGCAAAAAGGGATACCATGTTAGGACAGCTACTCTGATCTGCGACAGGCAAAACCGTAATGGATAGATCGGCGGTGGCGGTCTAATTGACAGCGGCAGCGGACTGATATTTTGAGAGAGGAAAAAAAATAGAAAATCAAAATAGGTTTCAAACCAAAGCGTCTGATACCATGTTATGAATATGAATTGTGTATTGATATGTGACGAATACGTCAATATATACAGTACATGATAGATGTGTATGGTAAACACAATAATGAAAAAATATACAAGATATATGTAATGAATATCTGATGAGAATAATATATTTTCTAACAAAATATACATATAAACAACACACATGTTTAACACGACGACATGCTTCCAATATTAATTATGGAAAACGAAAAGATCACATGCATGTGGTTTTTGTATTTTTGTCTGACGGATGAACTGGAGCTTGAGAAATAACGTAAACCATATGGCAGACAAGAAATCTAGCTTGAGAAACAACAGCTGAACATCACTGGTAACCGGCCAGTTTCGACATAAATACACATGTGCCATTGGCATTTTTGGAAGGGTAAGTAATCAAACATGTCTTGCTTCCTAATTGTTGAAAATAGAGCAGATTACTAACACTACAAGAGAATTGATAAGTTTTACTTTTACGTACCTTCCCTCACAAATGCTACTATAGTTCTTACAAATTAACCAAAAGTTCAGCCCCAGCTACCCTATCGGAGTTTGTGGCAACCTCTACATGCTGGCAGTGGCGGATCTAGGCTATAGCTAGACCAGCTATAGCCCGGTAAGAATTTGAAAGCTCATTAGGAAAAAAGAAAATAGCCCGGTCAAAAAAGGGGAGAAGGGAATTTCAGGAAGGTGAAGTACGCCTTCGACGAAATAAAAATCAAGAAGAGGTCGCGACAGTTAAGAAGATGTGCATCCATATCGTCTTCGAAAACCCTCATCACATATCACCCTTCAGCCGAAATTCCTAAGAGTAAATTTTCACCTCGTCCAGATCCGATTGATTTAGAGGTAGCTGAAGCCGCAGATCTTGGTCTAGGAAGCCAGCGAGCGAGCCAAACCGTCAAGACAGAAGGAAGCAGCAGGTTGAACTGTCGCCAGCAAGCACAGTGGCGGATCTAGGGTTTAAAAACTAGGTAAGCGAAAAAAAAACATATCGTCTCCATGATAATGCATGTAGTGTATGCTGAGATGTATGTATGTATAACGTATGTCTCCACCTCAACTTATACTATACTTATGTCATGTTTTTGTATCACATACAACATATAATGTATTTGTAAAGACTAAGGGAATTCGTTTTCAATCCCACATCATTACCCACATAATAATATCATGATATACGTAAATACTATTACATATAACATTAATGGTATAAATAAATAAGTACATTATTTACTCACCTCAAAGCTTGATGTCTCCCACCCATCAAAAAAAAAAGCTTGATGTCCCACAAATAACTTTCAGTTCAAAAATCGAATTGAAATCACTGCCAATAATCAGATTCTACTACCCAAATAAAAAAAGGTTTTAGCCCTTCACCAATTCAACCAATATCAATACAAGTCAAAATAAGGACCCACGGTCCACAAACATGCCCACTGACTACATCATACACATGTAGTAGTCAGTGGGCATGTTTGTGGACCGTGGGTCCTTATTTTGACTTGTATTGATATTGGTTGAATTGGTGAAGGGCTAAAACCTTTTTTTATTTGGGTAGTAGAATCTGATTATTGGCCGTGATTTCAATTCGATTTTTGAACTGAAAGTTATTTGTGGGACATCAAGCTTTTTTTTTGATGGGTGGGAGACATCAAGCTTTGAGGTGAGTAAATAATGTACTTATTTATTTATACCATTAATGTTATATGTAATAGTATTTACGTATATCATGATATTATTATGTGGGTAATGATGTGGGATTGAAAACGAATTCCCTTAGACTTTACAAATACATTATATGTTGTATGTGATACAAAAACATGACATAAGTATAGTATAAGTTGAGGTGGAGACATACATTATACATATATACATCTCAGCATACACTACATGCATTATCATGGAGACGATATGTTTTTTTTTCGCTTACCTAGTTTTTAAACCCTAGATCCGTCACTGCATGCTGGTACCATTATTAGTTAGTCCCCTTCATGTGGGACACATTCAGTAAGTGCCAGTGTGAGATGGTCTTACGTAAGGAGTGACGTCAGCATCAGTCTTTAAGTAGACCCAAATTAAACCCAAACCCAATAATTCATCCATGGATTCATCCTCTTTAGCTTGTGATTCTTACCATTTGGTAGCTTTGCCTTACCCTGGCAGAGGCCATATCAACCCTATGCTGACCCTCTGCAAGAGCCTCACCCAAAGAATGGAAAACAATAACAACTTCCTCAACATCACATTCGTCGTAACGGAGGAGTGGCTCGGCTTCCTCAGATCCGACCCTCCCCTGCCTCCTAACATCCACTACGTAACAATACCAAATGTCATCCCATCGGAGCTGGTTCGAGCGGAGGACATGGCCTCTTTCGTATCGGCTGTCATGACTGTAATGGCAGTTCCCTGTGAGGATGTTATAAAGCAAATGAGGCAGCCTCCGGACATGATTCTGGCTGACGTTTTTCTGCGTTGGGCTGTGGAGGTTGGGAAGCGGAGGAGCGTCCCGGTCGCGTTGTTTTGGCCCATGTCGGCTACCATATTTTCTATGTTCAGCCACTTTGAGCTTCTCAAGCAAAACGGACACTTTCCTATAGATTTGCATGGTAAAGTTCACCAGCAGCACATCATCTAAATTTAAGCTAATTACTTAAGTTAAATGTTTATATTTCTTTTTGCTTAAAAGTAAATATTACAGTTTAAGTGTTTAGATTAAGTCAAAGTACCATTCTCATATTTAAGTTAAGAAATTTTGAAGTAATAAACAAGTTTGAAGTATCCCTCCGTGCATCAACATAGTAAGTATTTTTTTTTATTTTCTGTACTTAGTTTTATTTTTTATTTTCGTTTCTGATGGGTAGCCTAATAGGCTAAACTCTTGATATGTGATAAATCGATGTCAAACCATGTAACTCCCTTGGCGAGCATGAGAATTAAGATCCTTGACAAAGATCAGGTACCATAACATATACCAACTAATACTGTAAGGTTTGGGTCCTTTCTCGACGGGCCTACTTCTGTAGAGACCGTCTGAGAACTGCCTGTAATCGGAGCCTCTGTGCTCCAGTCCTTGCAAATACGGTTGATCTATGTTGTGAGGTACTGATAATATGTTTGTGAATCCAGTTCTAGCTAAGACTTGTTTGATAACTAGAACATCCAACCTTGGTTGGTAGGTTGATTTCTTTATGGGCCTATTGGCACAACTAGTTCTCTTTTTTTTCTCTTTCATCACGTACCCATATGTCACATATCCATAAATGTTTTGGAGTGTAAGTCCCGCTTAAGCCTGAGTTGGCATCAGGGCAATTCTGTTTTTTGCGTTATGTGGGTTGAGAGTGGATTGTTGACTGACAGGAACTTGCAGTTGTGTAGCAAGTGACGATTGTTGGAAAATACCGTATTTTTGAGGGTTGTCTTAGAGGGTCCCTGCCTCGTCTTGAACTAGAACAAAAGTAAATATTACAGTTTAAGTGTTTAGATTAAGTCAAAGTACCATTCTCATATTTAAGTTAAGAAATTTAGTCGTTCATTTTCATTCACTTACAAGATGACGCCTTAACTCTGTTTTTTTGTGACTCTATGATTAATGCAGCTATGGCGGATGTGCGAGTGGACTACATTCATGGCCTCTCTCCGACTCCCCTTTCGGCTTTTCCAACTGTGACGCACGGCGAAGGTGTTAAACTACTGGAGCACGTCCTTGCAGCTTTTTCAGTCGTATCGAAATCGCAGTGTCTCCTACTTTGTTCTGTATACGATCTCGAGCCACAAGTGGTAGAGGCTCTCAAGTCAGAGTTGCAGATCCCCATCTACTCCATCGGTCCACCTTTCCCTCATTTCAGGCTCAAGGAATTCGCTCAATCTGATCAAGTGAATGATGATTATGATTACATAAAGTGGCTAAACAAGCAGGAATCGAAGTCTATCCTTTACGTCTCATTCGGCAGCTTCTGCTGGGTTTCGGTTGAGCAGATGGACGAGATAGCAGCAGGGCTGGTGCAGAGCGGGGTAAAGTTCATGTGGGTAGCTCGAGGCAATGCGCCGCGTCTGCGTGAGATATGTTGCAAGGACGGTGATGGGCTAGTGGTGTCCTGGTGCGACCAGCTGCAAGTGTTGTCGCATTCTGCGGTTGGTGGGTTTTGGACGCATTGCGGATGGAGCTCGACGCAAGAAGGGCTGTTCACGGGCGTGACGTTCTTGACATTTCCCTTATTGATGGCCTCGGACCAAGAGGCTAATAGTAAGATGATCATCGAGGATTTTAAGGTTGGGTGGCGACTGAAGGGTCCGGCCGGGGTTGATGAGGTTGTGAAGAGGGATGTTGGACCCTTGTGTTTTGATGATAACAAACACTTAACTAATAATCCACTTGAGTATGCAGAAATCACTGTCTGACAGGTAAGCTCACTGGACATCTTTGAGAGAGAGCAAAGCTGCGAGAGAGGTGTGTTCCATGTGAGAGACAAACCGACTTATGACCAGATCGGATCTGGGAAAAGATACACGAAGATATGCATCGAAGATACAAGAATATATGCGTGTAATATTTGATTAAGATCATTAATTCAAATATATACATGAGGAGATTTAAGTATATACGACGGGAATATCGAAGCCACATTTGGAAGGCGAATATGTGATGTAGTTAAGATATGGAAACATCTTAACCATATCACATCTGCGAGATCACAATCAGATCTGTGATGAAGATCTGTGAAGCCGACTTGAAGACACATATAAAAGAAGGAAGAGTATTCAAGTGAAGGCTCGGCTTTTGGCAATAGCGATCGGAGATTGAAGAGTGTTCAAATCCGGAGCTGACAAGGTGCTGCTGTGAGTAAGCAAGGCGATCGTATTAGTTGACTCTTCGAATTGAGTAGTCTTGTTAGCTGTCACTGTGTGAGACAAGTGTAACAAACTGCAAGCATATTCCTTTGTCAATAATACGGATCTTGAAGCCCTTCTGGAACTGTCCAGAAGGCAAGTGGTTTTTATCCTGCTGCAAAGGTTGCAGTAAGGTTTCCACTCTAAATCGTGAGCACTTACATTCTGTCTTGTATTTCCTGTACGAGAGTTATTTTCCGCTGCCATCTGTCTGAGGGATACCTCTCTGGGATCTCCCTCATATAGTTGGCTAACCTAACGATCCTTCAATTGGTATCAGAGCCGGGAAGCTCTAGATTGTGTGTTAGCCTTTGCAGGAAATCATGTCTAACGGAAGCGACTCGTTCTGGAAGCCACCGATGCTCAGTCCGGGAGAGTATGACTGGTGGAAGGATCAGTTCGAAGCACATGTTTGTTCCCTGGATGGGAAGCTGTGACGGGTGTTTGAAAAGGGCAACTTCCCTATTCTGGATGTGACAGATCCCGCCAATCCAAAAGAGAAGGAGAAAGACAAGTACACCGAAGCTGACTACAAGTCTCTCCAACAGAATGCCAGGGCCAAGAAGGTCCTATATATGGCCCTCTCACCAGGAGATCAAGTGAAGATGGCTGTGTATAAGACTGCAAAGGAGCAGTGGGATGGACTTGCTCGACTGTACGAGGGAAACGAGGACATCAAAAGGAACAGAATCCTAGCTGCCACAAAGGATTACGAATCTGTCGAACAGCGCAAGGACGAATCTCTGGATGACTTCTACACCAGATTTCACGTCATCGTCGCGCAGCTGAACTCCCTGGATGAGGTACTCCCTCAGTGGAAAGTAACTCATCAGTTTATGCAAGCTCTCTGCTCCAGATGGGACACAGTAACAACTGCTCTCCAAGCTCAGAAGGGGATCAAAGATATCACTCTGGAAGAGCTCGTGGCGAATTTGCAAAGCCAAGATGGAATAGCCGAGAGGAAAATGGCCCGGAGACAAGCTGGAAAATCTCAGGCTATAGCGCTTAAAGTTGAGAAGGCCTTAGACATAGCTCAAGTAAGCCTACTGATCGTGTTGTGATATAGGGTAAAATATTCGAATGAGATTCAAATACTTATTGCTAGTCACGTGATCAAAACATTTATAAAAGCTCGGGAATCCGAGGTCGAACCCAGAGGATAGGTGTTAAATTAGTAGTGCTAAAGATCAAGCTAGAATGTCTAAGGTGGGGGGGTTTGTTCCTCTAAGGAGGTCGATAGCAAGAGTTCTACTATCCAAAAAGAAGCTTGATCAATGAAAAGAGATTAACAATCAATAAAAGATGACTAGGGATCCAATCCTCCACTAAACAATCATTGTGACGGTAAATTAGGACATTATTGATGAACTTCTCATGCACACACTTAGAATATAGGCATGCAACATTAATACCAAGTTTAACTCTCGCTCTAACTTAATATTAAGAGGTCACATCTCGCTCAATACCTCAAACTCTCGCTCTATTGGCATTGTAAAGTAAGATTACCTACCCTCAAACCCTAGCTCTATTGGCTAGATAATCATACACGTGTAAAAACCATGCCATTCTCATTAGAATTAGAGTGTCGCCATGTAACACAAAAACCCTAATGCTTCCTCATTTAGTTCATTTGAAATCATGCTTTTCAACGCTAGTTACATCAAGCATGAAATCAACTAGGGTTCCTATTGAGGACTTCTCACAAACACCTTATAGGCACCCCTTAACATTAAGTTCCAATGAAGAAGAATCATGTGCAAAATCATTCATCAATAACATCTATAGCATTTACAAGGTCACAAACATGTTTAGGGGATTCATGGATCCCCAACCAAGGTCACTACTCACTCATAGTGAGGTTACAATAAAAAACAATGACAAAAGTAAAAAAACCCATATGAGATGTAGAGTTTAGAGCTTCTAAACCAATGGAGAATCAAGAGTAATGGAGAATCCTTGTGGTTGGTATCCTTCTTCACTTAATCAGCTCGAAATCCGTGCCAAAACCCATGGAATTTTCTGTGTCGGTGCCTTGGAATCCATGCCAAAATCTCTCTCCGAAGCCCCCCGTGAAACCCTAAAAATTCTGGGTTTTATAGCATCTGCCGATTTATGCGATCGCATATTTGAGTTTATGCGATCGCATAACTTATGCGCTCGCATACTTGAGCTTGTGCGATCGCATATATTTTTGTGCGACTGGATATCTTATGCGATCGCATATTTGAGCTTGTGCGATCGCACATCTTTCCTTAGCTGCTTTTGCGATTTCGGCTTCCGGTTGTGCGATCGCATAAAAGTTTATGCGACTGGATTTCTTATGCGATCGCATAAACCAACTTATGCGAGCGCACAACTGCCCATGTTCTGACCGTAGCTCTAGGATGCGCGAACGCATAAATTTGTTGTGCGATCGCACAAGGCTTTGTTGGCAACTGTAACCTCCGAATTTGGTCTCGGCGTCAACTAGAGAGTTGTAGCTCTTTGAGTTAGCTTTCCAACAAGTTTTGAATCAACAGAATCGGACACCAAATGAGCTCTCTAGGTCCAAAATACTCCGGAGAGGTCTATGTGTCCCGTAATGCCCGAAAATCCATGTTTTTGCTCCGGAATGCTCGGTTTTGCTCCAAAGTCAATGCCCGCTTGTGTTCTCAGCTTAAACTCTGTAATTTGCCTGAAATGAACCACAAGGCATCAAATAGCAAGTGAAATCGTGATAAAACGAACGAAACAATAAGCATAGAGGTCGCCTAAAATGCGTATATTTTAGAGCTATCAAATCACCCCACACTTAACGTTTGATCGTCCCGAGCAAACTAGTCATATAGGTCAACAATCAACAAGGCATTTTGCTCAATCATGATCGGCTCAAAGAAACTCCATATGGTTACGAAAACTAACTCAAAAAATTAAGAGACAAAACATACTACTAACTAACCACTTTCGTAGGTAACACGAGTGCATTTAGCAAATGCACCAAGCCTTTAAACCCCTAGGCTACCCTAGTGGAGGAGTTGTAGTCTCCTGAGAGTTTTCAGAAACGGGAATACTCACAAATCCCACAAAGAGAACAATCATCCAAAAAGACATTTTAAGTTCACAATTTTCAAAGTACTAGGCAAGGTATTTTTCATGAAGTTCATGATGTATTCAACTAGATATGTGCATTTCAATCACTACATGAAACCTCTTCGAATCCTTATGGAAATTCATGAATTAGGACATTCAAGCAAATCAAAGCAAAGACTAACAACTCTTTAATCAAGGATTCTAATCATTTTCTATATTAGTGACTTCAAGAAAATGATCTAATATTTGCAAAGAAATCTTGTTGGATCACTCACAAATGCTAGCAAGAAGGCTAGTCCATTGGCTTGTGAGCTTTGAACTCATTCTCAAGCCTAGGACGCATATGTCACTTAGTCGTAAGAGAAGAGGAGTTCCAACAATAAGGTTTTTGTAAATACTTGCAAACCATATCATGCCTAAGTACAAAAGAGTACGAGGCTCGTCCCTTAGTGAATTCTTGCTAGAAAGTATCAATTGTCTCGTTGGTTTTCATGCTAGAGAATGGCGGAATAGCCGTTTGCCAAGTCTAATTGAAACATTAAAGGGGGTAGAAGCCGCACTAAGCACTTTCGAGGGGGAACTTACCTTCCTAACCCTCGGCACTTAGCACATACTTCTTTAAAGTTCTTCCTAATGGTGATCAATCATAAGGAAGGGTTTGGGGCTTATTTCACATATTTTTTTTCTTTTTTTTTTCTCTTTTTTTCTTCTCTTTTTTTTTTCTTCTCGCCCTCTTTTGACCCCACACTTAGAACTTTGACAAAGGGCTAAGTGTGAAAAATGGAGCATGACAAAACAACAAGACAAATCCACAAGACAAGCAAGGTCACTAAGGTCACCTAAAGGTAATCATGGCATGCAAGAGTTTTGGAGTTATAAATTTTTTCGATTTTATGCTTTCAAAGATCAACTCTTTAGTCTCAACGAGAAAAAGCTTAGAATAAAAGATAAAGAAATGCTAGTAATTGCTTTGATCCTCAAGAATGAAAGTCAACAATCCAATCCATTAGTCATCTAAAGGATCAATCAAGTGAAATCATGCACGACTAGTTGAATTTGGAATGAAATTTTTCGAAAAGGTAGCCTTGCCTAGACTTTTTGTTTTCATTCATAATTTGAAATTTTTGGATGAATTGTGCAATGGTGCAAGCGTTTTTCATTAAGCATACGTTGGTTGGAACTCACACATGAAAGCATGACAAGCAAACAAAAACATCGCAAGTAGTCACAACATGTCAAACATAGGCCACCCCACACTTAGCAATTGCTTAGTCCCTAAGCAATGGATAGAATAAAAAGCGAAGGGAGGGTTAAGAAAAACTTCTCTCGTTTGGAGGTAGCCCTTTAAAGAGTATAGAGTTGCTTGCTTGTTGAGTTGATCTTGCGCAAAAGATTCGATTGATGAGCTCCTTTTTCTTTCTAGTTGTGCGATCGCACAAATGCTTTCAAATGGGGAAACAAGGATATGCGATCGCATAAATGGGACTGTGCGATCGCACAAATAATCTGCAACTGCAAAAGTTTGGACATAAATTTGGCCCAAGAAATTTATGTTGCCTTGTGATGATCATATAATTTTCAAAAAGCAAGAAGTGATCAATAACAACCAGAAAGCATCATCAAAAGTACACAAATGTAGCAACGTCATTCAAAACGATACATAAATGCAAAACAAGGGGAAATGTAGAACAAAAGTCATTGTCTTCTAAATCACTTCCTATCCTCTGGGTAGGGTGGAGGGTGCTGAGCGAAAGGGGACTTCGGAGGAGGAGTAATGGTAGAAGAGAGGCCCAAGTGGTCCGCGATGGTGAACAGAGTCCTCTCCATCCATTGATTGTGCTGCGAGATGTAGGAAACAAGTCTTGGGTCAGCAAAGGGTGAGAGAGGAGGCTGGTTGCGTGAGGAGGACGGCGACCCGGTAAACTCATTCTTAATGCGCGGCTCTTCCTTAGCCACTGCCTCAGCCTCCACTCCATTATTTGTCCACTTCAATTCTTTGCTCAAGAGGCGCATGTTTTGTAATTTCCTCACATCCAATTTCATCTTGGTGCTCTCCTTGCTTCCAAACGTGAAATTGAGCCTCCTTGCAATCCAAGTCACAAACGAACCACCACCCAACCCTTGGTTTTGCGAAGTGAGGGATTGATATCCCTCAATCCCGTTAGTGATACACCAAAGCCAATCGATCTTTTCCCCTCTCTCCATCATTAACATAATGGCCAATTCCATCCTGCTCACCAGCCTGCCACGATCAGAGCGCATAAACACTGTACCCGCCAGTAATTTGTGGATGAACCGCCATTTTGGCACTCGGATACTAGTGGAAAAGTGTTGCTTAGTGTTATTGCTATTGTACTCACGTCCCAAGATTTTTTTCCAGAACTGCACGATGTCGTCATCTGCTATCTCGGGGATCTTGCCATCTTTAGGTAAGCCTAGCCAGTCATACAAAACTGACCCTTTAACCTCCCACCTGTAATTACCCATTTCGAACCTCCAACAAAATAGTTTCCCATCAGTATCATCTGAACATGGTCCATGGATCGGGACGAATGAGCTAAGGAATTTCATGGTCATATCCTCATACGTCCCAGGATCCTCTTTAAGCACAAAATCCATACCACTGATCAAAATAGATTACCTAATCTCTTCCCAACCATCCAATTGTTCTAAATCATTTGCTACGGGAAAGAGGAGCGGAATAGGTCGTTTACCTCTGGCCACTAGCTCGGCATACAGGGTCGAAGCTTCTTCGAAATTGAACTTAGTGGGACTCTCAAAATCGTAAGGCTTGAGCATGGTGAATTTGTTGAGCTTGCTTCTTTGAAATGACATTGGAGGTGGATAGGGCATCTTGTAGCGAATTTTGGGTTCTAAGGAGGACATGCCGTACTGCACGCCCAAGCGGCTCTTCACATAGAGGGTTTCCACTCCGGTCATGGTTGGGTTGGGGGAGAAATGAAGAGCTTGGGGGTTGAGGGGTGAGGAGATGGCTAAAAGACGGCGAAGATCGGACGTGAGGGGTGGAGATGGGGAATCGGCGGAGAGGAGAGGGAAAATTGGGTTAGAGTGAGAAAGAGTGGCGGCGAGGATAGGTGGAAATGAAGAATAAGAGGAAACCCTAATTAACCTTAAGAAACCCTAACCTTTATGCGATCGCATAAAGCCAGATGCGCGAGCGCACAAGGGTGCGAGCAGCGAATAAAAGTGAAGTTCAAGGGAATATGCGATCGCATAAGGACAAATGTGCGAGCGCATAACCGAAGACAGACGCATAAAGTTTTATGCACACAAAGACGATCACTAGATTTTCAATTAAAAACAGGACTGTAACATAATTCATAAGAATTTTCAACACCATTACATCCCAAAAGATCATCAAAAGAAAAGTCTAAGCATGGTTCACAAATCATCAAGGTATCAAGAAGGAAAACAATGAACAAATGCTAAACTTATTTCTTCCTCTTCAGAAATAGCTTCTTGCGAGTGTGCGCTGCATCAGAACTGGCTCTTGCTCTCCTAGCCTCGTCGATCTCCTCGATGGTGAGCTCATCCTCCGGATTACCATGCGGTGCAACTATGAACTGATCGGCATCGGGGCTATCATCGCTCAAGTCCAAGTTATCCTCCTCTCCGCTATTCTCAAAAGTCCCACCCGCGGGAATTTTGCTCACCGCATCCAAGATTTCTTCCAGACTAGCTTCTACATTCTCCTCATTCAGCATAGAAGGTTCACCGACCTTCTCCTTTCCTCGAGCACTAGGAAATAACGGTGGAGACGTAGGCAAAGGGGATCTAGGGGCAACCGGGGCTCGAGGAGGCGAACCAACAGTGGAGGAGATTCCCAAGTGTGAAGCAATGGCAAGAATGGCCTTCTCCCCCCACTGGATGTGTTGCGAAACGTAAGCAGCGTGGGTGCCCTGTTCTCTAGCCATGCTGTCCAAGCGTGAAATAATAAGGTCCAACTTCGCATCGCTAGGGGAAAGAGGCGCGGTACGCGAGGAGGAAGGAAAATCATGGGCCGCAACCCGATCACCATCCTCATCATCCAAATTCTGCTCCTCCTCAGCCTCAATAATCTCCTCGGGGTCCTTCCATTTCAGCCCTTTCCCGATAATAAGTCTCGATCTCATCTGCGAAAGGGTGAGTGCTAGAGTTTCACTCTTTATGCCACCAAATGTGAAATTCAGCTTTCTAGCTATCCATGTAACAAAAGAGCCACCTCCCAATCCCTTGTTCAGCGAGGACAAATTCCGATTATCCAAAAGTCCCCGTGTTATGCACCATAACCAGTCCACCTTTTGCCCTCTCTTGATCATGAGCATGATCATCATCTCTAGCTTCGTCACAAGTCGACCATAGTAAGTCCGAACGAACACAATCCCCGCTAGATACTTGTGAATAACTTTCCATATAGGTATGCGGATACTAGTGGAATTGTGGTATTTTTCCTTAAGATAATCATTCCCAGAAATCTTTTCCCAGAAATCATAAACAGCATCATCGTCAATAGTAGGGAATGCACCATCCCTCGGCAACCTAAACCAATCATATAATACTTCGGCATCTACCTCCCACTGATGCCCTCCCATACAAAACCTCCAACATTTTACCTTTTCCTCCTCCCTTCCAACAACCTTATGCACGGGACTAAATGAGCATAGAAACTCCATAGTGATCTTATCATAAGTACCGGGATCATCTCTAAGTATGAATATAAACCCACTTTCTCTAAGCATTTCCTCAATTTCATCAAAACAGTCCATGTCTTTCAAAGCTTGAATATGGGGGAAAAGGAGAGGAATAGGTTTTCTACCTTTGTTCTTGCACTTTGTGTACACCACTGCATCCTCCCTATTGCTGAATTTGATTGGACCTTCAAGGTTATACGGCTTCGGCGTTGTAAAGATATTTGGCTCACCGATAATGGGCGAAGATGGAGGTGTGTCCCTTTCCAAATCTCCGTCATCTCTACTCACCGAACTGGGGGCCAAGATATGCCTAGAGGGATCCTCGGCGGTACGCCCATAGTGCTGCCCATCGGAATCGGCCTTGACGTACAAAACACCTGACTTTTTGGATTTCTTCTCTTTTTTCTAGGACGGCTTGGAAATCGGGGGTTTGTAGACGGTTAGGCGCTTTGAGGTTTCTTTTGGAGGAGGGTTTCTCGGTGTCTTACCCATAGCAGTCAACGGGGGAGCTGTGGCGGTGGATTCGCGAGTAGTGAGGCGACGAGCGGAACGATAAAGGAACGGCAGCCTGGGGTGGCGGGCGGATGGACCGGAGTGACGGAGGAGAGGAACGGCGGAGAAGATTTGTGTGCGGCGGAGGGTTTTCGCGAGCTAGGGCTTTTCTGATTTGGAAAGTGAAATGAAAGGGTGAAATGGTTAATAAGTCGAAAATGATTTCTGCTAACCCTAAACGACTATGCCCGGAATATGCGATCGCATAAAGAAAGGTGCGCGATCGCATAAGAAAAGACAGTCGCATAAATTTATATGCGATCGCACAAGGGAATGTGCAATCTTGAAGAAAAGAAGCCAAGGGTTGATATGCGGTCGCATAAAGTGATACGTGCGATCGCACAAAGAAGACAGTGGAGTAAAATCATGTGCGAGCGCATAAGATTTGTGCGACCTTAACCGAATTGAAGAAGGGCTATTGTGCGAGCGCACAATGATTCATGCGAGCGCACAAATTTACTTGGAGAAAACTCTAAAATGAATTCAAAACGATTATCAAAGCTCCTGCACAAAATTTTTTGAGACCCCACACTTAGACCCAATTAAATCGTCCAATCTATCAAGCATACTATCATAAGGACGCCGTAAAGTTCATCAATCATCGCATAGAGATTCACGCACATACACACTTCAAACCTTTAATTTTTCACATGGGAGTCCAATCAACATAGATAATTTCAAGATTATAGGAAAAGACACTTACGAGCCTAGTTTAACGTCTTGGCTAAGACGGAGCCAAATCTTTTCATGGAGAACAAGAAGCACACTTGGGGAGTCCTTTGCTAGGATCCCTCCTCAAGCGGGTACGTCATTCAAATAGATTGTTGAGCTTGAGGTGTCGTGAGGTGGGCCATGGTAGAGTTTGAGTCGTTGGCCATTCGCCATAAAGATTTCTCCTTTCTTATTGAATAGGTTCACGAGTCCATCATCAAAGACCCTTTGTACCTTGAAAGGTCCGGTCCACCTAGACTTCAATTTACCCGGAAATAGCTTCAATCTTGAGTTGTATAGTAATACTTGATCTCCTTCTCTAAAGTCTTTCTTAGAAATCCTCTTGTCATGCCAAAGTTTGGTCTTGTCTTTGTAAATTCGGGCATTCTCATATGAGTCCAAACGAATTTCCTCTAGCTCTTGAAGTTGGAAAAGTCTTTTCTCGCCCGCGGTTTTCAAATCAAAATTCAAGGCCTTTACCGCCCACATAGCTTTATATTCGAGTTCCACCGGGAGGTGGCAAGACTTGCCATAGATGAGCCGATAAGGGGACATGCCGATGGGCGTCTTGAACGCGGTTCGGTAAGCCCATAACGCATCGTCGAGCTTTGAGGACCAATCTTTTCTAGAGTTCCCCACCGTTCTTTCCAAAATGGCTTTTATCTCCCGATTAGACACTTCTACTTGACCGCTTGTTTGAGGGTGGTAGGGGGTAGCTATCTTGTGCTTGACTCCATAATTCCGAAGGAGGGTTTCTAGGTTCCTTTCTTTGAAGTGCGATCCTCCATCGCTTATAACCGTTCTAGGCACCCCGAACCTTGGAAAAATGATTTTCTTGAACATCTTAGCCACCGTTTTGGCATCACAAGTAGGGGAAGCAATCGCTTCAACCCATTTTGACACATAATCGACCGCTACCAAGATGAATTGATTTCCAAAAGAGGATGGGAAGGGCCCCACGTAATCAATTCCCCAAACATCGAATATTTCCACTTCAAGAATCCCTTGTTGAGGCATTTCGTCTCTCTTAGATATATTTCCCGTTCTTTGGCATCTATCGCACATGAGGACAAACTCGTATGCATCTTTGTAGAGACTTGGCCAAAAGAAACCACATTGAAGGACCTTGGTGGCGGTTTTGTTTCCACTTCCGTGCCCACCATATTGTGAAGCATGGCATTGGTGCAAGATGTGCTCTTGGTCTTTTTCCACCACGCAAGTTCTATAGATCCCGTCGGAACACAATTTGTATAAGTATGGCTCATCCCAAAAATAAGATTTCACATCGTGGAGGAATCTCTTTCTTTGATTATAGGTGAGGTCGGGAGGAATAATCTCACATGCTAAATAATTGACGAAATCCGCATACCATGGCATGGATTCCTCCCTTATTGCGAGTAGCTCTTCCCCAATGAATGTGTCCCTTATAGGTATTTTCCTTTCCGAATCTTCTTCTTGTGGCTCAAGCCGAGACAAATGATCGGCTACCAAGTTCTCTACTCCTTTCTTATCTTTAATCTCTATGTCGAAATCTTGTAGCAAGAGAACCCATCGGATGAGTCGGGGCTTGGCTTCTTTCTTAGAGACCAAATACTTGATGGCGGAATGGTCCGTGTACACTATGGTTTTCGACCCAATCAAATATTGTCTAAACTTTTCAAAGGCGTAGACTATAGCAAGCATCTCTTTCTCCGTTGTTGTGTAATTTACTTGAGCATTGTCGAGGACTTTGCTTGTATAATAGATGGCATGCAATTTCTTGTCTATCCTTTGCCCCAACACCGCTCCGATAGCGTAGTCGCTAGCATCACACATCAATTCGAAAGGAAGCTCCCAATTTGGTGGTTGTATGATGGGTGCCAAGATTAGAGCATCCTTTAGCTTTTCAAATGCCTTAAGGCATGGTTCGTCAAACTTGAAATCCACATCTTGACAAAGGAGGTTTGTAAGTGGCCTAGCAATTTTCGAGAAATCCTTAATAAAGCGCCGGTAAAAGCCGGCGTGTCCAAGAAAACTCCTTATGCCTTTCACGTCTTTAGGGGGAGGCAATTTCTCTATAACCTCAACCTTGGCTTTATCAACTTCAATTCCTCGGTTGGATATCAAATGTCCCAATACAATTCCTTCCTTCACCATGAAGTGACACTTTTCCCAATTTAGCACAAGATCGGTCTCCATGCATCTTTCCAAAACCCGAGTGAGATTTCCTAGACAAGAATCAAAACATGAGCCATAAACGGAAAAATCATCCATGAAAACCTCCATAATTTTCTCAATAAAGTCAGAAAAGATAGCCATCATGCAACGTTGAAAAGTCCCGGGCGCATTACAAAGTCCAAAGGGCATTCGCCGGTAGGCAAATGTTCCATATGGGCAAGTAAACGTGGTTTTCTCTTGATCTAGCGGGTGAATAGGGATTTGGAAAAATCCACTATACCCATCAAGGTAGCAAAAGTAATCGTGCTTGGCTAATCTTTCTAGCATTTGATCCATGAAGGGTAAGGGAAAGTGGTCTTTTTTAGTTGCCTTGTTAAGCTTTCTATAGTCCACACACATGCGCCAACCGGTGACGGTTCTTTGAGGGATCAATTCATTTTTATCATTCTTAACAACGGTCAAACCCCCTTTTTTAGGTACGACATGAATGGGGCTCACCCATTCCGAATCGGGGATAGCATATATGATACCCGCATCTCTCAATTTAGTAACTTCTTTGAAAACTACGTCACCAAGCTTTGGGTGCAATCTCCTTAGGGCTTCCCTAGATGGTTTAGACTCATCCTCTAACGTGATTCTATGCATGCAAATAGAAGGGTTTATTCCTTTCAAATCATCAATAGTATAACCGATAGCTCCCCTATATTTTCTTAGCACATGCAATAGTCTAGACGTCTCATCAACATTCAAGGAAGCATTGATAATAACCGGAAGGGTGGAGTTGGGTCCCAAAAATTCATACCTTAGACTTGACGGTAGAGGTTTTAGCTCTACCGAACAAGATTCCTTACCTTTGGTGGTTTCGCTCTCTTCTCCTTCAATGCCACAAATATTTTCAAGAAGCGTGGGGCAAGGCTCACAATTATCATCATCAAAGATATCAAGTGTATCATGGATAAGCTCATCATAATCAAAAGTGTCATAAACATCAAGGAAATTGCAATCCATGGAGAAATTAGGACTACGACATGCTTTAGCCAAATTGAATTCAATCTTTTCATTACTAATGTTTAGCACCAATGATCCTTGTCTAACATCAATTACAGCTCCCGCCGTGGCTAGGAAAGGTCTACCCAAGATAATAGGGGTTTCCTTCTCCTCCTCCATTTCCAAGACGAAGAAATCAACGGGAATATAAAAGTTTCCCACCTTTATGGGAACGTCTTCTAAAATTCCCTTAGGAATCCTAAAAGAACGGTCCGCGAGGCGTAGGGAAATGGAGGTGGGAGTTAGAGTCCCCATATCAAGTTTACTACACAAAGAGTATGGCATCAAAGATATGCTAGCACCAAGATCACACAAGGCATCATTTATGCAAATATCACCAATCTTAATAGGTATCGAGAAACTACCCGGATCTTTTAGCTTTCTAGGCAATGGATTTTGAATTATGGCACTACATCCCAAGTTTAATGCTACCGTGTCGTGTTCACTAATATCCCTCCTATGTGAAACAATGTCTTTTAAAAATTTAGCATAAGAAGGGATTTGAGTGAGTACCTCGGTGAAGGGCAAAGTAATATTAACCTTACGTAGCATTTCCACGAATCGGTTGAAGTGTTGATCATTCTTCTTTTTAAGCAATCTTTGAGGAAATGGCACGGGAGGCTTGTAAGGAGGAAGTTCCTTTGTAGTTTGTTTAGGAGTTTCAACCACGGGCTCGGTTGCTTTCTCCGCCTCTTTCTCATTCTCCTCTTTTTCCTCCTCCACTTCCACCTCAAGTGGTGGTAGTTTGGGTGTCTCGGGTTTGGATTGAGGGGGCTCATAATCTTTTCCACTTCTTAATGTTATGGCATTGACGTGCTCGTCTTGGTGGAAATCCGGTTTAGAGGGCAATTTCCCGGGATATCTCGCGGAGGAACTAGCTTGTTGGGCAATTTGGTTCTCTAACATCTTGTTGTGAGTAGACATCTCATCCATTTTTTTGAGCATTTGTTCCATTCTTTGGTCAGACTTTGCTTGATTTGCCACAAGACTAGCTAAGATATCGGTCATGGATTGGTCTTGTGTATTTCGATGAGTCGGTGCTTGTGTTTGCTGAGGGTTCATCTCTTGGTGGTTCCCTTGTTGTTGATATTGATAGTTTGTTCTTGGTTGGTAGGGAGGTTTTTGTTGTGCTTGGCTAGATTGCCCTTGTTGGTTTTGCCTTTGATAATTTCCTTGATTTGAATAAGAATTTTGCCCTTGAGGCCTTGGAGGAAAATTCGAATCATTGGACATTCTTCTTTGAGGCGGCTCATAATTTCTAGTGATAGGATTAGCATTTTGAGCATAGTTCCTTTGTTGATTTACAAAGTGTGCCTCTTCATACCCATCATCATCATCTTCATAGCGACCGTCGGGGCAATTTTTGGTAGAATGTCTAGTGCTTGCACATAGAAAACAAGGTTGTTGAGCCGAAGTTCTCTCTTTATCGGCCTTAAGCTTAGTTGCCTCCACGGAATTCACCATACTTATCATAGACTCCATCCTCTTTGACAACTCATTAATTTGCTCTTTCGTTGCATAATTCGAGGAATCATCTCTTGACTTGCCCATTTTCTTGTGATCAACTCCTTGATATCTATCGGAGTTTATAGCAATTTTGTCCACAATTTTGAACCCTTGAGTCGCCGGTAATTCCATGATAGCACCTCCACTAGCGGTATCCATCTGATTTTTAGCTTCCTTGCTCATACCCAAATAGAGATATCGCATAAGATCGGCTTTTCTGAAGTTGTGGTGAGGGCATTCCCTCAAATAATGTTTAAAACGGTCATATGCTTGATGAAATAACTCATTGTCTCTTTGGGAGAAAGTCAATATGAAATCCGTGAATTTCTTGGTTCTTGATGGAGGGAAGAACTTGTTAAGAAAAGAAGTTGCTAGATGATCCCAAGTTCTAAAGGTTCCCGGCTCATGGTTTTGCAACCATTCCTTGGCGTCTCCATATAACGAAGAGGGAAATAACTTCAAGTAAACATATTCAATGGGCACATTCCTCGGCTTGTAAGTTCGGCAATACTCTTGGAAATTGGCCAAATGAGTGGAGGGGTTCCCAACTCCTTGATATTGATCATGAGTTACCATATGCACCAAGGAGGACTTCACATCAAAATCAAAGGCGTCCTCATCCGGAGGCATAATAACCGAACCGTTTCCCTCGAGGGTGGGAGTCATGTAATCTCCCACGGGCCTTTCGTCCTCTTCCTCTTCATCATATCTATAATGTCTCTCCTCTCTACGAGGGACATGAGGATTTCGGATAGGACGTCTCTCATTCTCATTATAATTGTCATCTCTAGCTTGAGGATCCTCTACTTCTTCCCCATCAATTCTACGATTTTGGACATTTCTTTGAAGAACCGGACGGTTCTCATTCTCCTCTTCCATAATAACTTATTGTCTTTCTTGGATAATAGGGGGAATAGCACGAATAACCGGAGGTAAAGGTGCAATAGGGGCAATCGGGTTCTTTCGGGGTCTACCTCGTTGTTTCTTTGTGGTTGGTTGAGAAGGGTTAGAAGAACTTGATGTTGAACCTAGAGCCACGTGTTTCTTTCCTTGAAACCTTGTGTTCATTCAAATGCCTACAAGAACAAAAGAAATTCTTAGCAATGAAGGGCAAGGGAAACAAACACAATCAAGCACAAAGCAAGCGATAGCTACCAAGTAAGGAAAAGCAAACAAACTAAATAATCAAATAGCACCTAGTTGATTAACTTATCCCCGGCAACGGTGCCATTTGATCGTGTTGTGATATAGAGTAAAATATTCGAATGAGATTCAAATACTTATTGTTAGTCACGTGATCAAAACATTTATAAAAGCTCGGGAATCCGAGGTCGAACCCAGAGGATAGGTGTTAAACTAGTAGTGCTAAAGATCAAGCTAGAATGTCTAAGGTGGGGGGGGTTTGTTCCTCTAAGGAGGTCGATAGCAAGAGTTCTACTATCCAAAAAGAAGCTTGATCAATGAAAAGAGATTAACAATCAATAAAAGATGACTAGGGATCCAATCCTCCACTAAACAATCATTGTGACGGTAAATTAGGACATTATTGATGAACTTCTCATGCACACACTTAGAATATAGGCATGCAACATTAATACCAAGTTTAACTCTCGCTCTAACTTAATATTAAGAGGTCACATCTCGCTCAATACCTCAAACTCTCGCTCTATTGGCATTGTAAAGTAAGATTACCTACCCTCAAACCCTAGCTCTATTGGCTAGATAATCATACACGTGTAAAAACCATGCCATTCTCATTAGAATTAGAGTGTCGCCATGTAACACAAAAACCCTAATGCTTCCTCATTTAGTTCATTTGAAATCATGCTTTTCAACGCTAGTTACATCAAGCATGAAATCAACTAGGGTTCCTATTGAGGACTTCTCACAAACACCTTATAGGCACCCCTTAACAATAAGTTCCAATGAAGAAGAATCATGTGCAAAATCATTCATCAATAACATCTATAGCATTTACAAGGTCACAAACATGTTTAGGGGATTCATGGATCCCCAACCAAGGTCACTACTCACTCATAGTGAGGTTACAATCAAAAACAATGACAAAAGTAGAAAAACCCATATGAGATGTAGAGTTTAGAGCTTCTAAACCAATGGAGAATCAAGAGTAATGGAGAATCCTTGTGGTTGGTATCCTTCTTCACTTAATCAGCTCGAAATCCGTGCCAAAACCCTTGGAATTTTCTGTGTCGGTGCCTTGGAATCCGTGCCAAAATCTCTCTCCGAAGCCCCCCGTGAAACCCTAAAAATTCTGGGTTTTATAGCATCTGCCGATTTATGCGATCGCATATTTGAGTTTATGCGATCGCATAACTTATGCGCTCGCATACTTGAGCTTGTGCGATCGCATATATTTTTGTGCGACTGGATATCTTATGCGATCGCATATTTGAGCTTGTGCGATCGCACATCTTTCCTTAGCTGCTTTTGCGATTTCGGCTTCCGGTTGTGCGATCGCATAAAAGTTTATGCGACTGGATTTCTTATGCGATCGCATAAACCAACTTATGCGAGCGCACAACTGCCCATGTTCTGACCGTAGCTCTAGGATGCGCGATCGCATAAATTTGTTGTGCGATCGCACAAGGCTTTGTTGGCAACTGTAACCTCCGAATTTGGTCTCGGCGTCAACTAGAGAGTTGTAGCTCTTTGAGTTAGCTTTCCAACAAGTTTTGAATCAACAGAATCGGACACCAAATGAGCTCTCTAGGTCCAAAATACTCCGGAGAGGTCTATGTGTCCCGTAATGCCCGAAAATCCATGTTTTTGCTCCGGAATGCTCGGTTTTGCTCCAAAGTCAATGCCCGCTTGTGTTCTCAGCTTAAACTCAGTAATTTGCCTGAAATGAACCACAAGGCATCAAATAGCAAGTGAAATCGTGATAAAACGAACGAAACAATAAGCATAGAGGTCGCCTAAAATGCGTATATTTTAGAGCTATCACCTACCATCTAAAGGAGAGGACGAGGAGATAGCACTTCTCTCAAGGGCCTTCAAGATGGCAAACACAGGCAGAACACAGAACAGAGGCAACTCTGGCGGAGGACGAAACAGTCAAAGGTGGAGCAAGGGATCCTCCTCAGAGGAAGGCAAGACAAGGGCTGGAGCAAAGGAAGAAAGGACCTGCTATCACTGCCAGAAAAAGGGACATCTCGCTAAAGACTGCTACAGCAAGAAGAAGGGGGAACCACCTGCCCCAAAGGAAGTCCATGCCATGATTGCAGCATGGAGTGACTCTGATGAGGAACAAAGCGATAGAAAGCAAGTCAAGGAGCCATGTCTGATGGCGAATTCCGCAAACGATGAGGTAAATGAATCTGACTCTTTCGTAGATCAAGTATCCAGTGAATCTGACTTTGCAGAAACTATCGCCGAATTGTTAAAGAAGATCACTAGCCTCAAGGAACAGATTGAGGTCATGAAAGATGAACATGAAGATGACATGGAGAACAATCGTCTCTGGTCAACCAAAGCTATGAAACTCGAGAGAGAAATGGAGGAGCACATTTGCAAATGCCCCACCTGTGACAAAAGGGACACACAGATCAGTGATCTAAGTGATAGACTGAGGCGCTTGAGAGTTGACGATACCAGGAAGGTACGATCAATTGCAGAATCTGACAGATTCCAGCTGGACAATGAGGAGCTCTGTCAGACTGTTGCAGATCTCAGACAAAAGGAATCGGAGAGAAAGAAGGTCTGGCTTAGAGAACTAGAAGCCATAAAGGTCGAGGAGGTAAAACAAGACTACAAAAAAAGGTTTGCCAGACCCGGACTTGGGTATATGGAAGAAACCGATAAAGAGGGAGCAAACAGAAGGATTGCCAAAGGAAAGGGACCAATGACTGAAGTTGGAGAGGGCTCCCATCAGCAAAGAAAGATGGAACCCACAAGACAATCGGGAAGAGCAGCCTCATCTCCTCAGAACAGTTATCTCCACGACAGAGACTCTGGACCTTTCAAAGCTGGGAAGGCTTTTGAAATATGGAAAAGGATGAGTTCCAATCGCCAATCCTTCTCCATTGACCCTCAGGCACAGAGAAGGATACCAGCACACGTAAAGAAACGCAAGAAAACTGGTACACTCTACTACCGTGTCTGCTGGCACTGCGGTCACTCCGGTCATTACAGAGCCGACTGTGAGAAATGGAAAGAAGTCAACGAAAAGAATCACAGCCGTCAGAGAAAGGCCGGCACCGCCCCTATTCCTAGGAGAAAGGCCTCTCCTCAAAGAGGGGATAACAGACCGGAATGGGTTCGTTCTCACCATGACACAGCCATCTACGGACGACCCAGAAGAACCCCCAGGATGAAAATCAATCTCACTGATGACAATGATTCTCGCCTCTCGAAGTTCCCTTCTGCTGCTAAAACTGTCCCAAAGCCCAGTAAGCCCAAGCTTGTCTGGGTTCGTAAAAACTGACCTCTCCTTTTGCAGGATGGAGTGAGGAGCAAGCCATGGTATCTGGACAGTGGATGCTCCAAACACATGACGGGAGATCCAGGATGGTTCATCTCACTCCAAGCCTACTCCGGAGACAACATTATCTTCGGAAACAAGAGCTCAGGTAAGGTAGTAGCTACTGGAGAGGTAAGAATTTCAGAAACCATTAAAATTTGATAAGTAAGTCTGGTTGAAAATTTGAGATACAACTTATTGAGCATATCACAATTGTGTCAACATGGAAGAAACCAAGTGATATTTAACTCTAACGACTGTGTTGTGAAGTGCATTGAGACAGGGAAAATAATTCTTCGAGGCGTCCGAGAGAATCAGATATATACAGTGGACCCAGAATTCGTCCCAGACGGGGAGCTGTGTCTGTCAAGCATCACTGACGACACATTGCTGTGGCACAAGAGATTTGGACATGCAAGCACGAGGCTGATTCATAAACTCCATCAAAATGAATTGGTGGTTGGTTTACCAAAAGTGGAAAGCTCGTTTGATCAGATATGCAGCGCCTGTGCCACAGGCAAGCAGGTACGCACTTCGTTTAAGTCAAAACAATCAGTGAGTACTTCAGCTCCTCTGGACATGATTCACATGGATCTATGCGGTCCAGTCAACGTCGTCAACCGTGGAGGCAACATGTATATATTAGTCATCGTGGATGACTATTCCAGATATACATGGACCATCTTTCTGAGCTCTAAAGATGAAACGTTCTCTGAATTTGTGTCATGGCTGAAGCTAATTGAAAACAAATTGAGTAAGAAATTAGTATCTATTCGAACTGACAACGGAACCGAGTTCCGAAACTCCCAGTTTATCTCCCTGTGTAGGACAGCTGGGATAGATCACAATTTCTCAGCACCACGGACTCCTCAGCAGAATGGTGTGGTAGAGAGAAAGAACAGGACATTGGAAGACATGTCAAGGACAATGTTGATTGCCAGTGGTGTTCCCAAGGGATTCTGGGCCGAGGCAGTTCATGCCGCCAGCTACATACTGAACAGAGCATCCCTACGCTTTCTGATAGGAAAAACACCTTACGAGCTGCTGCGAGGAAGAAAGCCTAACATTGCTCATTTGAAAGTGTTTGGTTGCAGGTGTTACGTACACAACAACGGAAAAGAAAATCTGGGAAAGTTCGATCCGAGGAGCGATGAAGGCGTGTTCGTAGGATACCCAAGCCACAGCAGAGCATACAAGGTCTACAACCTGAGATTGGAACGGGTGGAGGAAAGCATTCACGTAACCTTTGATGAGCGTGCTATGACTGGACACCTTGTGAAAGATCCCTCCTCACAGGATGATGGAGAACTCCAGCTTACTGACAGATCTGATCCCGACTGGGTACCTGCCCAAGACGAGACTGCAGAGCCAGCTCCAGAGGTCGTTCAGACTGTTGCTCAAGGACCTGTTGAACTAGCCGAAGCCCCACCAACAGAAATATTAGCTGAGGAGCAGGGTCCAGAAGCACAAGTGATAGAGGTTAACGCAGAACCCCCCAATGAGGAAGTGATTGCGAATAACCCTCCTCAGGCAGGGACTGCAGAAGAACCCAGAACCACAAGGAGTGGGAGAGTTACTCAGCCCCCAACCTGGACAAGGGACTACCAATGTTACGCATCGCAGAACCAGGTAAGCTTGGACGAACTATGTCATTTCTGTGGATTCGCCTCTTTTGTCTCTCATGCAGAACCAAAGACGGTTGCTGATGCGCTGAAGGATCCAGAATGGGTCAATGCCATGCAAGAGGAACTGCATCAGTTCGAAAGAAACAAAGTGTGGCGACTGGTTCCCAGGCCTGAAGACAAGAATGTGATAGGAACAAAGTGGGTCTTCAGAAACAAGATGGATGACAAGGGAGTGGTTGTAAGAAACAAAGCCCGCCTTGTTGTCAAAGGATACAACCAACAAGAGGGGATAGACTACGACGAGACATTCGCCCCAGTCGCAAGGTTAGAAGCAATCAGACTACTAATTGCTTATTCGACTTACCATGGTTTTACTCTGCAGCAGATGGACGTAAAAACAGCCTTCCTGAATGGAGTTCTGAAGGAAGAAGTGTATGTGAGCCAGACACCAGGGTTTGAGGATCCCACTCACCATGATCATGTCCACATCCTTGACAAGGCACTATATGGGCTGAAGCAGGCACCTCGCGCCTGGTATGAGAGACTGTCACAGTTTCTGCTATCCCACAGTTACGTCAGAGGAGAGGTGGACAAAACCCTTTTCCTTCTGAAGGAAGGGAAAGACACTCTGGTTGTTCAGGTATATGTAGATGATATCATATTTGGTTCGACTAACCCTAAACTTGTCAAGAAGTTTACAGATCTGATGTCGAGTGAGTTCGAAATGAGCATGGTAGGGGAACTCAAGTACTTTCTAGGACTTCAAGTCGCTCATCAGCAAAGTATGTCAAGGAGATTCTGAAGAAGTTTGGGATGGAATCTGCCAAGACGTGTGCCACACCAATGTCACCGAACGACACCCTGGCAAAGGATGAGTCCTCACCTCGAGTGGATCCAACTCTGTACAGGGGAATGATCGGTTCACTGTTATATCTCACTGCTAGCAGACCCGATATCTTATTTAGTGTCTGTCTGTGTGCTAGGTTTCAGGCTGATCCTAGAGAAACCCACGTGAAAGCAGTGAAGAGGATATTAAGATATCTGAAGGGAACAGATGATCTATGCCTGCTCTATCCGAGGGGAGGAGATCTTCGCCTGGAGGCATACACCGATGCTGACTATGCTGGGTGCAAGATAGACAGGAAGTCCACATCAGGAATGGCTCAATATCTAGGACCATGCCTCATCTCTTGGGCTTCAAAGAAGCAGTCCTCGATTGCGCTGTCCACTGCTGAGGCGGAATACATCGCCGCCGCCGCTTGCTGTGCGCAGCTGCTGTGGATCAGGCAACAGCTAAGTGATTATGGTGTTGTTACAAATCGTGCTAAGATATTGTGTGATAACACTAGTGCTATTAACATCTCTAAAAATCCAGTACAGTTCTCTCGTACCAAACATATAGAAATTCGGTATCACTTTCTGCGTGACTGTGTAGAAAAGGGAACAATTGAGATGGAATATTGCAGAACTGAGGAACAGATTGCAGACATATTCACAAAAGCTTTGCACAGAGAACCCTACGAGAAGCTGAGGCTGGAACTAGGTATGGTTTCTCTCCCTAAAAGCTATGACAAATTGTTACTCCCTCAGTGATTGGCTAGACTAGATGCATATAAGTCACGTCTGATGGAGAGTCTAACATGGATGTTCTGTGCTAGTGAAAAAGTAAGCTGTGTTCATAATGTACTCATGCATGCTTACTATGAGATTGATGACTGCATTAGGGACCAAAAAGCATGAAATTATGATTCCTTTCTGCCCAAAAGAGACCTCCATATTTGATCCCACAATATAAACCAAGGAGGTACTCTAGACCAACCTTAGCCTATCCTCGTGTGGAACGCTCCTATGAGCCCGTTGATGCACTACCTTTTCTGGAGTCACTCCACATGAGGTATGAAACCAATATGATTTGTTTGGATGATATTATTTTCTTCTTGATTGGATGTGATGTTATTTGTACCATTTGGGTAAATTAGCACATCATACCAAAACCTTGTGTACCCATGAGACAGTAAGACTGAGCTATCACCGTGGATAGATCACCTTCGACTGGGAAACAATCTCTGTGACAGGTGTGAAGATGGGCAGTTATTCATCCTTCGGTAAAGATGTCTTGGCGTTGGGAAGACGTAAAGTTGAATTGAAAGGTGAACAGTTTTCTGCAGCAGTGTATTGTCGCGTCGGTTGCCTTTATGAGGAGACACGTTTATGTTCAGATGACACGTGTCGTTCCCCTGTCTGTTGGAGCATGCCTGTTCAGTCGGATTTGTTTTTGGCAAGGAGTTATTGCTGAACCGTTTTTGGAAGGGAAGAAAAGGTGGAAATTGCAAAATTGAAGGCGGTTTATTTATTGAGAGGAGGCGACGTTTCGAACAAAGGACAGTGCTATTTGGACGCTAGGGTTTGTTGCGGTATAAGAAGAGAAAGGAGAGCGTACTATTCCCACACCACTCTCAGGCTTTGTCTTCTCTCTCACGAAAGTTCTGAAGTTTCGAAACCCTAAATCCATGGCGTCTTCAAACCCTAAGTCGAATCTCTCTTCCGCTGAAGCTGCCGCCATGGCTGCTAAGCTGATTGCAAGTGGAGTTAACCCTCAAAACCTGGAAACCATTCTCCAGTCGGTCACGCCAACCGACTCTGGTCCGACTGACTCTACTGTGGCCAATGAAGTGGTCCGATTCGAGGAACGCCTGGAAACTCTGCGAGCGGACTCTTCCTCTCAGCGCCAGGTCAAAAAGGAAACCTCGGTGACTACTAGATCAGCGGGTAAACGTCCGAGAACGCTCGCCACTCCATCCGCTCGAAAAAGCCAGAGAACTGCCTCGTCCTCCGTCCTACCAGTTGAAGGTGAGGCTGAGTCGGATGGAAGCGCAGAACAGTCGGAGGAAGCCGGGAAGGGGTTCGTTCACGAGTTGGTGTTGAACAAAGAATGGCTGCTGGAGAAAAGGTTGGGAGTGGTTGTTGATCTACTAGAGGCTCAAGGATGGGGCGTGCTGTTTAGAACACCTGTTATTGTGGATGAAAAAATGTTGAGGGAGTTCTATTCCAAACTGAAGGTTGTGGAGAAAGGAAAAGGCAACTGGGAGTTGTTGGCTGTCATCGGTGGTGAGTCGTACTCAGTCAGCATGAGGGAGCTGGCCACTGTCCTAGGGGTACCGAAAGGCGGGTATGCCACCTACTCCAAAGGGACGTGGCCAGGAACTGTGGCCAAGGCAGAGGTGTTTGAACGACTGGGGCTAGATGTCACGGCAAAGGGCCAGAGGGAAAACACTCACATGGACGTACTCCCTCGGATTCTTCACAGGATCCTTGTATCAAATATCTCCCCGAGACGGGCCAAACATAATCTGGTCACCTTCCAGGATCTGCTGCTGGTCGACAAAATTTTGCAGAAGCAGCCAGTGAATTTGGCCTTTCAGGTGATGAAGCATATGGAAAATAACAGCAACAATCCGTCTAATGGATTACCCTATCCAGGGTTTGTGAAGGAGATACTGGTGTACTGGGATGTCTATCAACCGGAGTCGGAGAGAGTGCTTTCGTATGCACTGTGTGATGATCACATTACCAAGCTGGGGTTGGAATACTCTGAGAGAGTTGGGTGGACAGTTCCTGCTGTGGCGGAGGAAGCTGTGGCAGAGGAAGATGAGGATCAGGAGGTCAAGGATGTGACTCCTATAAACGTTGCTGCTCCTGCCAGTGGTGCTGAGGCAACCCCCTCTGAGGGTTTAAGTGAGGTGCTGGCTCTGCTGACGGTGCTTCGTGCAGAGCTAAAGGAGGTCAAATCTGAGCTGGTTGAGGTGAAGTCTGAATTGCAGCTCGTAAAGCAGAGGGTGATTGAACTGGAGCTAGCAATAACTGTTGACTCGGGGGCAATGTCCGTGGCCGTCCAGGATTTCTCAGGGCAGATGAAGGACCTCGCCACAGAGATTGTGAACCAGATGAAGGACTCGTTCACGATTGTGCCTTAGTCTGCACTGTCTCATGGATCCCCCCTCCTTGATATCCCCACCCACATTAGCCCCCCCCCCCCCCATCTTTTTGAATTTTTTATATTTCATGCTTAAATTCTATATGTTTTTTGAACTCTCTGCCTCATGTGTGGTGTCTGCATGACACGCTTCTATCTTGCGGGCATGAATGAAATGTTTTTCTTTCCATCACTCTGTGTTTTTATTTGCATATCTTTTTGATGATGCCAAAAGGGGGAAGAACTATATGTGCATACACTAAGGGGGAAAATCAGTACCAAAATTTCAGTGGATGTCTATCTGAGGGGGAACTGTGCTAGCTAGACTTTAAATAAATATCTAGTGAATATAAACTCTGAGCTTGCTAGCTGTCCAAAGGAAATGTAGATGTAGTTCCGGTATCATTGCTGTGTGTGATTTCTTATCTGTGAAGAAGTGTTTGTCATCATCAAAAAGGGGGAATTTGTTGGACCCTTGTGTTTTGATGATAACAAACACTTAACTAATAATCCACTTGAGTATGCAGAAATCACTGTCTGACAGGTAAGCTCACTGGACATCTCTGAGAGAGAGCAAAGCTGCGAGAGAGGTATGTTCCATGTGAGAGACAAACCGACTTATGACCAGATCGGATCTGGGAAAAGATACACGAAGATATGCATCGAAGATACAAGAATATATGCGTGTAATATTTGATTAAGATCATTAATTCAAATATATACATGAGGAGATTTGAGTATATACGACGGGAATATCGAAGCCACATTTGGAAGGCGAATATGTGATGTAGTTAAGATATGGAAACATCTTAACCATATCACATCTGTGAGATCACAATCAGATCTGTGATGAAGATCTGTGAAGCCGACTTGAAGACACATATAAAAGAAGGAAGAGTATTCAAGTGAAGGCTCGGCTTTTGGCAATAGCGATCGGAGATTGAAGAGTGTTCAAATCCGGAGCTGACAAGGTGCTGCTGTGAGCAAGCAAGGCGATCGTATTAGTTGACTCTTCGAATTGAGTAGTCTTGTTAGCTGTCACTGTGTGAGACAAGTGTAACAAACTGCAAGCATATTCCTTTGTCAATAATACGGATCTTGAAGCCCTTCTGGAACTGTCCAGAAGGCAAGTGGTTTTTATCCTGCTGCAAAGGTTGCAGTAAGGTTTCCACTCTAAATCGTGAGCACTTACATTCTGTCTTGTATTTCCTGTACGAGAGTTATTTTCCGCTGCCGTCTGTCTGAGGGATACCTCTCTGGGATCTCCCTCATATAGTTGGCTAAACTAACGATCCTTCAAGGGATGAGATTTGTGGGATGATCAGGAAGTTTATGGATAGAAAGTCGGAAGAGGTGAGAGAGATGAGGTTGAGAGCTGAGGAGTTGAGGCAGAGGTGCGTCCGAGCTGTGGATGATACTGGTGGGTCGTATAGGCTAATTTCAGTGGTTTTGTGGACTTCATTATGTCCTGCAAAAACAAGAAACAGTTAAATGGCGAGTTCATTTATCACACGTAAAAAATTCGTATGGTTAAGATGCAAGCTTTGTTGGTTCCCTCAGCCTTATTTAGCCCAGCTAGATTTCATTCTACAAGTACTACGATGGAAAATCTGTTGCTCTTTTCTATCCGTCAAAAACACTCGCTATTAGGGCGCAAGCAAGTGACTCAGTGGAAGAGGGCTGCTATAAAAATGAACAACATTCGGATTCTTGAAGAAGAAAATATCAGTAAATCACTGATGTTTTCTGATACTTATTTTCTTCTGAATCCCCCCTAACCACTGCTCTGGGAAGTCTTCATTATAAGTAGGAACTTTCCACAAATGTTTTCTGATACTTATGACTAAAAATTGAACACCTTCAGAACCCAATTTACCTTCTGTTCCTTCCAATCTCTCTTATTTTTCTAATCGGCTGCTGCCGAGTGCCGAGAGAAGTAACCGTAAGTTTAAAACTCGCTCTGAAGCTAGGGAGGATCTTGCTGCTCTGTGCTCTTGCGACGGATTACGAAGAGGTTGGAGCTGGATCTGGTGAAGGAGAAGATGAAGATGGTGATGAATATTAAACGAGATCCTCACAATCTTTCATCACCCTATCTATCAGTCAACGAATAAGAAGAAAATAAGCATGATGGATTGTTGAACTTTGTGTTATGAAATCTGAGATATTTTGTGGTATGAAATCTGGAATCCTACTAATCGACACCAGCGGTTGTTTTCTTGTTTATGAGAATCTAGCTTCCGTTTACATGAAGAAAAAAAGAGAGAGTTTAAAACCTAATTCTAATGCTTGTTCGGTTACTGGTTTAGACTTATTTGAAATTGAAATTAGAAATTACACTTATTTTGTTTGGTTATAAGGTTAGATTTGTTTTTAGTAAGAATAGAACTTAAAATATATTTCTAACTTAATGAATGGGGCAGAACCGCAGAAGTTCAAAATTAATGGGGGCAGAAGTTCAAAATTCATCATTTTACGCACGGGGAATGGTCGTTTGTGAGCAAGGGTTTGCGCGACGCTCTCAATCGATCAAATTTCGTTTCGTTTTCAAGCTCGCATTTGCCCTAACCAGTCTGTCAACGAAGATGATGATGAACAGTCATTCCACGCGTTCTTCAACATTATAATCGCGTCATATGTTGACATTAGGCAATAATGTCTGAACCGAGTGCGATTCAGCTTTAAAGTGTACATGGGATGCGGAGGGGATGTGACGCGCATCCTATCACTATGTTAGCGTCGCGTTCTCTTCAGACATTACTTCCTAATGTCTGAAGAGAATGTGGTGCTTAATGTTACAATGAGACGCGGCATGCTCTGATCAGAAGCAACTTGGAAAAGCTTGAAGGAAGAAGTGTTTTGATACATGGGTTTTGAACGAGAACGAATATAATGATGCCCCTGCCTTGTTTGAACGAAAATAAAGTAATTTAAGAAGATATTGAAATTCAAACTCACAACAGAAATTAAACCACACTTACAGAAATTAAACCACACAAACAGAAATTAAACAACACACCCGAAATTAAACAAGCACAACAATCTTCTGAAATTATAGCCTTTCACCGGTTTCAATAAACCAATTATGCTTCACTAAATCACTCTGAAGTTGTGTATGAAGATAAGCAGAATGAAGGCTTGTAAGACGCTCGTCAAATGCTTCTGAACGTTGTGCTCTTTCGACAGGGTCATGACGAATGCGGTTACCATTATGATCGGTTGGTCCAACATATACCGTGAATGCACTTGTCGGGTTATGCGGATCTTGTTCAACGACTTCCACGAATTCTTCCTCCACAATCATGTTATGCAATATAATGCAAGCTTACATAATTGTTTTTAAAACACTTTTTCGATGAAACATACTTGAATGGTGAAGTATTGCCCATCGAGATTGTAGAATTCCAAAGCACCTCTCAACATCTTTGTGATAAGACTCCTGCTTAGTTGTGTATAATTTCTCCGCTTCAGTTTGTGGATATGGAATTGATTTCACAAAAGAGGAGTACCTTGGGTAAATTCCATCAGCTAAATAGTAAGAATTGATGTATGTGCTCCCATTCACTTTATATGTCACTTGTGGACAAATTCCAGCAAATAGAGGGTCAAAGATGTCTGATTGGTACAAAACATTAAGATCATTTTGGGCTCCTGGTACACCGATGAAGATGTGCCATATCCAAGTGTCATACGAGGCAACTGCCTCCAAAATGATTGTTGGATGACTTTTACGCCCTGAGTTTGACCCTTGCCAAGCTGTCGGACAATTCTTCCACTCCCAATGTATGCAATCGATGCTTCCAATCATTCATGGAAACCCTCGTTGCTTTGCTCTTTGAAGACATCGAGATAAGTCAGCTGCGAGTGTTGTCGCATCATTCTGCGGTTGGTGGTGAAGGAATTGTGTCCTTTAATTTAATGTGCAATGACTAAACTTGGAATAGGACAATTAACGAAGATAATTCAATCCAATTATTTTAGGAGTCGTAGTGCTTTGCTAGAAGCCAACGACGATTAATGAGGTTAAACAGGTTAAACTCATAGCTATTATAATCGGGTCCTATGAGGTCACACACTTAGAGTTGACGGACTAGATCAACGGGAAAGATGATTAATTATTAATATATATTGGATATTATTAATAATAATGCTTATTATTTATTTAGGAAATAAATAATAAGTTATTACCATTAATATTGCTAATTAAATGCCCATAATTAATATATGAATTAATTATGGAAATCAAAGGTCATATCTTTTGGTTTTGAAATTGGCGAGTTTTTTGGTTGAAAAAAAGGTGAAGTGAAAAGCTTTTTGGGCTCTCGGCCGAAAAACACAAGAGACAGAAAAAGAAGTAAAAACAGTTTTTTCTTCTCTTTTTTTGAAAGCTTCACACGCCATTCACCACTATTCCCAAAAAGCAATTTGATTGCTTCCCTCCGTCCTTTCGTCCTAACAGTCGAAGGCAAGGAGATCTAGACGGGCTCGTGTGGACCAATTAGAGGAGCAACACGTGGAGCTCTCATCACTTGCAATCCTACCCCGATCAGATCCGGTTCACGCATCAAAGGTATTCTCAAGATCTATCAATTATGCGTAGATCCGATTATTAGATGTTAGATACGATCTGAAATTCCGCTTAACGCATCTAATAATAACAAACAATGGTATCAAGAGCCAGATTGCATAGATTGATATGATCAATTCTTTGATGCGGATCTTGATTGAAATTAGTGGTGAATTTTATGTGGATAAAAATGTAAAATTGAAATAGAGATTTTGATGAATTGTGATATGGAATTGTATGAATTGATATGGAAATTGAACATCAACCGAGTCGGATTTGATTCGATTCGGTGATGGAAAGGTCAAAATTAAGATGGATAATATTATGATATTATTTATTTTAATTGTTTTCTAAAAAGTTAGAAAATCCCACTTAAGATTAAATATTTGATATTATATCTTTTTCATACAATTTAATCCAATTATTACATTTTAATGGTTAATATTGATTAATACCATATACGGATTTAATTTTAAATTGAGATATATTTTTATGCTTGTTTTATATTATGATATAAACTTGCATAAAGAGACTAGTATGGCCCATAAATACGATCTGTGTATCGTTATGTTTTCTTGTACACGATCTGCGCATCGTTTATTTTATTGTAATTTAATTTCTGCAATTAGAGTAATTCAAAATTGTAATACAAGAAGAAGTGCAAGACATAAGAAGGTCAAGGATGGAGATCCATGAAGGATACAAGATGAAGATATCATGAAGATTAGATCTTTATTTTATGCATCGTAGGGGCCATACTAGGATCATAATTATTGCATTTTGAATGCTTTACTTTAAGTCTTTATATTGTTTTTATTTATGACATTTTTTCACTTATAAATAAAAGACAAATAAAAGACTTATGTCCCAACGGTAAATTGGGGCAATGCCTTTCCATATCATAACCCATTAAGTTTTGGATTGTGGTTGGATGGGCTTCACAAAAGTGAGGGTGTTCTTCCATAATCTTGGACTGAGTGAGGGTGAATCTATACGGGGGTTCATAAACCTTGATATGGTAGTACCCAACGAGAGACCAAAAGGCAAAGTTTTGGATCTTGAGGCATGGGATGATTTTACATTGGATGTGGATCATCAACCAAGAATTATAAGGAGTTATAATTAGTAATTGTTAATTACCCTGAACACATATAACTTAAGGCAGTGCAAAAGTACGTTGAGTCTTGTCTGTGATGGGATCCTGGAATATTTTATTCAAAGGGACGACAACAACTGAATAAAATGTGCTTTTACTTATTTTAAATTGTTTAAATATAAGTATTTGCAATTTCAAACATATACTGATTTGTATGTCATTGATATTTTGTAGATAATGTCGAATGATAATTTGAAATTCTCTCTGCGCTCAATTGTTGAGAAAAACAAGCTCAATGGAACAAACTTCCTTGATTGGGAAAGGAATCTGAGAATCATTCTCAGGTCTGAGGGACGTGAGGACGTCCTAACTACCCCTATCCCTTCTTTGACCGACATCTCATCAGATGAGGAGAAGGCAACAGAAACTAGGGTGAGGTCTGATTCATTACCTGTAACTTGCCTCATGCTTGCTGCAATGGAGCCTGATTTGCAAAAGAGGTTTGAGCATTCTGATGCTTATACTATCATTACTGAACTGAAAACATTGTTTCAGGATCAGGCAAGGATAGAGCGATATGAGACTCACAAGGCTATACTTGATAGCAAGCTTGTGAAGGGAAAACCAGTGAGTCCTCATGTGATTAGCCTGACTGGGCTTTTTAAGAGGATGGAAAATCTGGGGACCCCATATGACCAAGAGTTGGCCACTGATATTGTTCTTAGATCATTGCATGATGGTTTTGCACCATTCAGAATGCAATACCATATGAATGGTTTGAAGCATGATATGAATGAGCTCCATGGCTTGCTTAAAAATGCTGAGGCAAATATTATTGATGACAAGAAGAAGGAAGTTCTGAATGTCAACAATTGCAAGAGTTTTAAGAAGGTGGCTAAGAGTAAGAGCAATTACCAAGGGAAAGGCAAGCAAGTTGCCAAACCCAAGGGTGGTGAGAAGCCAAAGGTGGCTGCTGATCATGATTGTTTTTACTGCCAGGCCAAGGGACACTGGAAGAGGAACTGTCCCAAGTACCTGGAAGACAAGAAGAATGGAACTGTGAGTTCCGGCTCTTCAGGTATTTATGTTATTGATATAATGACAACAAATGTTCTCACATTAGAATATGATCCCACTTGGGTATTAGATACCGCTTGTGGTGCTCACATTATTTCTTATGTGCAGGAACTAAGAAATAGAAGGCAAGTGAAGAAGGGGGAGATAGACCTGCGCGTTGGAAATGGAACAAGTGTTGCTGCACTTACCATGGGAGATTTTAGTCTGTCTTTACCTTCTGGTTTCGTATTAGAACTGAATAATTGTTATTTTGTTCCATGCATTACCAAGAACCTTATTTCGGTTGCATTATTACATTCTGAGGGATACGATTTTAGCATTAAAGATGGATTTATGTCTGTTTTTAGAAACAATATTTTCTATGCTAATGCACCAATGAGTAATGGACTTTTTGTGTTGGATCTCAAATCAGATGTATATAACATAAATAACAAAAGGCAAAAACCAAATAGTTTGAGTGAGGCCTACCTATGGCATAGTCGATTGGGCCATATTAGTGTGAATCGCATGAAGAAGCTCCATAAAGATGGACTTTTAAAAGACATGGATTATGAATCCATTAACACATGTGAATCATGTCTAATGGGCAAAATGACAAGGTCACCTTTCAAAGGAACAAATGAAAGGGCTACTGAATTGTTGGGCATAATACATACTGATGTATGTGGGCCAATGACCACAGAAGTTAGAGGTGGCTACAGATACTTCATTACGTTTACTGATGACATGAGTAGATATGGATATATTTACTTAATGTCACATAAATCAGAATCCTTTGAAAAGTTCAAGGAATTCCAGAATGAAGTAGAGACTCAAAGTGGCAAGAAAATAAAAGCACTTCGATCTGATCGTGGTGGTGAGTACTTGAGCCACGAATTTGAACATCATTTGAAAAACTGTGGGATAGTAACACAGTTGTCTACCCCAGGAACACCACAGCTCAACGGTGTGTCTGAAGGAGAAACAGGACCTTGTTAGACATGGTTCGATCAATGATGAATTTTGCCGATCTTCCGGTATTCTTCTGGGGATATGCCCTCACTACTGCTGTACTTACATTAAACAGGACTCCGTCAAGAACTGTAGACAAAACTCCATATGAGATATGGACTGGAAAGGTTCCAAAGTTATCTTTTCTGAAAATATGGGGATGTGAAGCTTATGTAAAGCGTTTACAAACAGAGAAGCTTGCCCCAAAATCAGATAAATGCTTTTTTATAGGGTATCCAAAAGGAAGTTTTGGATATTACTTCTACAATCCAACTCAGCAAAAGGTGTTTGTTGCGAGGGATAGTGTCTTTTTGGAAAGAGAGTTCCTTTCCAACAAGTCAAGTGGGAGAAATATTCATCTTGAAACAGTTCAAGATGATGAAGAGCAACAAACTCAACAACAAGATGACATGGATGATGTCGATGATGAGATGATTAATTTTGAAGGCTTAGGGCCTCAGATCATCCAAGAGCCGGAACAAGAGAATCTACAAACAGTTGTGGATCATGTTCTGGATTCAGTTGTTGAACAAGTTGAACCCACTCGTAGATCGGAAAGGCCAAGGGTACAACCAAGACGTTATGATGATTTCATCTTGAATGTAAGCCTTGATGTTCTTATGTTAGAACATAGTGAGCCTTCTACATATAAGCAAGCAATGACGGGTCCAGACTCCAAGAAATGGCTTGAGGCCATGAGGTCCGAAATGGATTCGATGTTTGAAAATCAAGTGTGGGACTTGATAAATTTGCCAAATGGGGTAAAACCTATAGGAAGCAAATGGATTTTCAAACTCAAAACCGACAAGGATGGAAATGTATCTGTTTACAAGGCAAGACTAGTTGCCAAAGGTTTTAGACAGATTCATGGTATAGACTATGACGAGACATTTTCACCAGTTGTCATGATTAGATCCATTAGGATAATCCTAGCTATTGCCGCATATTATGACTATGAGATATGGCAAATGGATGTCAAAACCGCCTTTCTAAATGGTTTTTTGGAAGAGGATGTGTACATGACACAACCTGAAGGTTTTGAAGATCCAAATGATGCTGGGAAGGTATGCAAGCTTAAGAAGTCCATTTATGGACTTAAGCAAGCATCCAGGAGTTGGAACTTTCGATTTGATGAAAAGATCAAAGAGTTTGATTTCATTAGATGTGAAGAGGATCCTTGTGTTTACAAGAAGTTTAGTGGGAGTAAGGTAACCTTCTTAGTCTTGTATGTGGATGACATAATACTTATTGGGAATGACATTCCGATGCTAGAGTCCGTAAAGGAATGGCTGAAGAAATGTTTCTCAATGAAAGACTTAGGAAAGGCCGAGTACATACTTGGAATTAAGATCTACAGAGATAGATCAAAGAGGCTTCTTGGATTGAGTCAAGGAACTTATATTGATAAGATTCTTGATAGATTCAAAATGCAGGATTCCAAGAAGGGGTTTTTACCCATGCAACATGGTGTATATCTCAGCAAGACGCAGTGTCCTAAAACACCTGCTGAGCTTGAGAAGATGAACAAGATCCCATATGCTTCTGCTATAGGATCTATCATGTATGCCATGGTATGTACACGTCCTGATGTTGCATATGCTTTGAGCATGTGCAGCAGATACCAATCAAGTCCTGGAGAAGCACACTGGAGTGCAGCTAAGAATATCCTGAAGTACTTGAGAAGGACCAAGGATGATTTCTTAGTATATGGGGGAGATGAAAAATTGATCGTACAAGGCTATACTGATGCAAGCTTTCAGACTGACCGAGATGGCTTTGAGTCTCAATCGGGTTATGTCTTCATCCTTAACGGAGGAGCTGTGAGCTGGAAGAGCTCCAAGCAGGATACAGTAGCAGATTCTACAACAGAGGCTGAGTACATTGCTGCTTGTGAAGCAGCAAAGGAGGCCGTTTGGATAAGGAAGTTCCTGGATGAACTCGGTATAGTTCCTAGCATTTCAGTGCCTATCGACATCTATTGTGACAACAATGGTGCCATAGCCCAGGCAAAGGAACCGAGTTTGAGCTCCAAATCCAGACATGTTATGAGGAAGTATCACCTTATTCGACGCATCATCACTGAGGGTGACATTAGGATGTGTAAGGTGCATACTGATGACAACATCGTAGATCCATTGACCAAGCCTATGCCTAGGCCCAAGCATGAGAGTCACACTAGGGCTAAGGGTCTCAAGCACATTGGAGAATGGCTTTGAGTTTGGTTTTATATTACGTTGTATAATTATGAGTGTTGGACACTAGTGTTATGTTTGACTTGATGATCTTATGATATATGATATTTCATCCTTATTTAAATATTGTTTTGATCAATATTGAATAATGTGTCCAAATAATTCATTATTAACAAATGGGATCACTTTAAGTGTTATGTTGAATGAAACCCCATTAAGTGAAATGAAGTTTTGAATTATTGAAAGTCTATAGTTTGAAATCATCAAATGGACATGGATGATTTCGTTAGTGACTATATTGTAAATTGACTGATAGCGCCAGGTTTCATGGGCTATAGGGACATGGAGATGTCTGGTCATTTACATATATGTGTATGGATGATACATGTAAGACTGACCCACCTTAAGACTCTACAAAAGAGATTGTAAAGTTTTAAGTTAAACTAGGATTAGTAGATTCCTCAGACATGAGTATGTTGTGGTCTCACTTGATGATTGGTATTTCTTTGACACTGTTAAACGCTTTCCGTAAAAGGGAGTTATAAAGGCAGTTGTTAGGATTGCAAAAAGTTGAGTGGGAGCCATAGTCATACAAGATTGGAGAAGTCCTCCTGGTTCGTGTATACTGTGATACATTGAACAGGATTGGTGTCTCGGCCACTTGAAGAGTGAGAACTGAAAATGCATGGCCATGCTCGGATGATTATTTGAAATCATTCGTTTAATTGACAGTTCAAACTCGGAGTTCAAGAAACACATTTGACATTAGATATGAATGTCACCATATCGTCAAATAAGACATTAAGAGACAAAGGTATCTTATATTGCACACTTGTATAAGGACAAGTGGGAGATTGAAATAATTGTGTCCTTTAATTTAATGTGCAATGACTAAACTTGGAATATGACAATTAACGAAGATAATTCAATCCAATTATTTTAGGAGTCGTAGTGCTTTGCTAGAAGCCAACTACGATTAATGAGGTTAAACAGGTTAAACTCATAGCTATTATAATCGGGTCCTATGAGGTCACACACTTAGAGTTGACGGACTAGATCAACGGGAAAGATGGTTAATTATTAATATATATTGGATATTATTAATAATAAGGCTTATTATTTATTTAGGAAATAAATAATAAGTTATTGCCATTAATATTGCTAATTAAATGCCCATAATTAATATATGAATTAATTATGGAAATCAAAGGTCATATCTTTTGGTTTTGAAATTGGCGAGTTTTTTGGTTGAAAAAAAAGGTGAAGTGAAAAGCTTTTTGGGCTTTCGGCCGAAAAACACAAGAGACAGAAAAAGAAGTAAAAACAGTTTTTTTCTTCTTTTCTTGTGAAAGCTTCACACGCCATTCACCACTATTCCCAAAAAGTAATTTGATTGCTTCCCTCCGTCCTTTCGTCCTAACAGTCGAAGGCAATGAGATCTAGACGGGCTCGTGTGGACCAATTAAAGGAGCAACACGTGGAGCTCTCATCACTTGCAATCCTACCCGATCAGATCCGGTTCACGCATCAAAGGTATTCTTAAGATCTATCAATTATGCGTAGATCCGATTATTAGATGTTAGATACGATCTGAAATTCCGCTTAACGCATCTAATAATAACCAACAGGTGGGTTTTGGACGCATTGCGGATGGAGCTCGACGCAAGAAGGGCTGTTCACGGGCGTGACGTTCTTGACATTTCCCTTATTGATGGACCAAGAGGCCGACAGTAAGATGATCGTCGAGGATTTTAAGGTAGTCTGTTTTTGTATGCAGTTTTTATATATAATGATTCTAACAAAAATTTAGAGACGTTACTTGCTTGTTAACCTCGCGCTCATGGCTGCCTCATCCTTTTGCTTATGTTTGCTCATACATAGCAATGACCATGTCCCACCGCCACAAAGCAGAATGTTCTTAAGTTGGGGGGAGTATTGCTACTTCAATTATTCTTGCTATAGTTGCAAGTTAACAGGAACGTTTTGATAATGGGTCAGGTGTCTTGAATAGTCCCCCATATGTGAGAGACCAAGGTTACAGAAAACACTAGGCGGGCATCGGACGGAGAGGATCTCCAAGGATTAAATCGGGGCCTAGGCGGGAATTAATCGGTTTTGAATTTTTAATATTTTTAAATATATAATTATATATACATTATTTAATATACAAATTTCTTCCTTCATATTCTCCAGAATGTCGACTTTTAATCAATTCATGGGTTCAAGCACATTGACATTGCAAATAAATATGAACATTGTAAATGGCTTCATCCACATTAACATTGTTAATCAAATCCAAATTATGAAAAATAAGAATCAAGCAGCATAAACAATACAAATTAAACAATACAATCCAAATCCCTAGTTGCAATAATAAGTTAAATTTTTATAATTTACAAATAAGCCCTTCAAGTTTGAATATTGACATGTAGTTGACCATTCCGCCTAGAAACCGATTTAGACCGCCCAGAAACTGCCCAGGCCGCCCAGAAAACGCCTAATATCAACATCCGCCTAATTGATCAAAACAAAAACAGATTCAAGAAAATGATCGATCTAGGCGGCGTCTAGACGGTCGTTTTCTAGAACACTGTCTGAGACACATTCAGTAGATGCCGTGATGATGATAATAACCTTTAGTTGGTCTTACGCAAGGAGTGACGTCAGCCTCGCCCTTAGGTATACCCTTTAAAGTTTAAACCCCTGCCTCAAGTAGACCCAAAAATTCATCCATGGCTTCTTCCTCTTTAGCTTGTGGTTCTTACCATTTGGTAGCTTTGCCTTACCCTGGCAGAGGCCATATCAACCCTATGCTGACCCTCTGCAAGAGCCTCACCCAAAGAATGGAAAACAATAACAACTTCCTCAACATCACATTCGTCGTAACGGAGGAGTGGCTCGGCTTCCTCAGCTCCGACCCTCCCCTGCCTCCTAACATCCGCTACGTCACAATACCAAATGTCATCCCATCTGAGCTGGTCCGAGTGGAAGATATACGCTCTTTCTTATCGGCTGTCATGACTGTAATGGCTGCTCCTTGTGAGGATGTTATACAGCAAATGAGGCAGCCTCCGGACATGATTTTGGCTGACTTTTTCCTGCCTTGGGCTGTGGAGGTTGGGAAGCGGAGGAGCATCCCGGTCGCGTTGTATTGGCCCATGTCGGCCACCATGTTTTCCATGTTCAGCCACTTTGAGCTTCTCAAGCAAAACGGACACTTTCCTGTAGATTTACAAGGTAAAGTTCACCAGCAGCACATCATCTAAATTTAAGCTAATTACGTAAGTATTGATATTTCTTTTTGCTTAAAAGTAAGTATCACAGTTAAGTGATTAGATTATGTCAGAGTGGACTTAACTCTGTTTTTTTGTGTGTGTGAATCTATGATTATTGCAGCTATGGCGGATGTGCGAGTGGACTACATTCCTGGCCTCTCTCCGACTCCCCTTTCGGCTTTTCCAACTGTGATGCACGGCGAAGGTGTTAAACTACTGGAGCACTCCCTTGCACCTTTTTCAGTAGTATCGAAATCGCAGTGTCTCCTACTTTGTTCTGTATTCGATCTCGAGCCACAAGTGGTAGAGGCTCTCAAGTCAGAGTTGCAGATCCCCATCTACTCCATCGGTCCATCTTTCCCTCATTTCAGGCTCAAGCAAATCGCTCAATCTCATCAAGTGAATGATGATTATGATTACATAAAGTGGCTGAACAAGCAGGAACCGAAGTCTGTCCTTTACGTCTCATTCGGCAGCTTCTGCTCGGTTTCGGTCGAGCAGATGGACGAGATAGCAGCAGGGCTGATGCAGAGCGGGGTGAAGTTCATGTGGGTGGCTCGAGGCGATGCGCCGCGTCTGCGTGAGATATGTTGCAAGGAGGGTGATGGGCTAGTGGTGTCCTGGTGCGACCAGCTGCGAGTGTTGTCGCATTCTGCGGTTGGTGGGTTTTGGACGCATTGCGGATGGAGCTCGACGCAAGAAGGGCTGTTCACGGGCATGACGTTCTTGACATTTCCTTTATTGATGGACCAAGAGGCCGACAGTAAGATGATCGTCGATGATTTTAAGGTTGGGTGGCGAGTGAAGGGTCCTGCCGGGGTTGATGAGGTTGTGAAGAGGGATGAGATTTGTGGGATGATCAGGAAGTTAATGGATAGTGATTCGGAAGAGGTTAGGGAGATGAGGTTGAGAGCTGAGGAGTTGAGGCAGAGGTGCGTCCGAGCTGTGGATGATGCTGGTGGGTTGTATGAGGCTAATTTCAGTGGTTTTGTGGACTTCATTCTGTCCTCTGCTAAAACAAGAAGCTGTTAAATGGCGAGTTTAAATTCATTTGCTGATGGTTAAGATGTAAAACACTATAATGGAAGCTCCGTTGATAATATAAAAATCTGTTATAGCTCAGCTAGATATCAATCTTACACTATGATGGAAAATCTGTTGCTCTTTTCTATCTGCCAAAAAAACACACTATCAAAATTTGACTAGAATACAAACTCTTCTTCTGATCCGAAAGGCAACGGTAGATCACCCATCTCTCTTATGGCATCAGCTGCTGTATCACTTATGCCTAACAGATATTGCAAGCGAGTCGCTTTTTCCGGGGCTGGATTGTTCTTGATATACACTGCAAAAAGATCAGCCACCTCCTCCGGCACTTCCCATGTCAGCTGCTCTGATGGTACTGCTTTGTCACATGCCAGCAGATCGTTGAGAGCTGACACCTAAGACGGAGCAGTAACGTAGATATGATTACTTTTAAATATAAATTCAGGCATACAATGATGAACAAAATGTTAAGAGTAATTTATCATACCACTGCGGGATGGTTTCTCTGCCTTAAACTTGACACGGCTTGAATGAGAGAATTTGCTAATCTGGTCTTTGCAAGCTCCTGAACAACAACTTTTGCCTTCTCAGCATTGATGGTAAGGTCTGCTGGAATCTTCTGAAAGACTTCCTCCTCATCGAATTCTCCTGTCCCTGATGAGAAAATTTCATCAACTGTCTTCTTGAAAAGGTTTTCTCTCATGCTTTCGGAAATCATGTTGTCCACATTCACACTTGCTTTCTTAAGTTCTCTAATCTCCTTTATGTTCAACTTCCCTTGGCCAATTGCAGTCTCAATCGCAGCAGCCATTTTCGTCGTGGTGATGCTCTTTATAATTTTTTGAGCATATTCTGCTGGTAAGCCAACTTGCTTTTGTGCTTCATCGAGTTGTTCTATCCTGGCCTTTGTCAGTTGTCCGTCAGCTAAAATCACTTCTGCCTGTTTCCTGAAAGCTTGCTCTGCTAAGCTTCGATGAACCTCTACAATCTCTTTAGGTGTCAAGCCTAGAATTTCGCCGAGTTGATTTAGCAGCACATATTCTGAGTCATCCTTCTTTGTGGTAATTTGTGTCCCAAATGGAATCTTCGTGACTTCCCCAGTTAAGCAGAAAAGCAAGTATGTTTTGTAAAGATCTATTCTATCTCTTTCAGGGAGATCATCTTTCAGAGTTATTTCTGTCTGGCAGGGTCTTTTCAGCTTTGCAAGAAGCTCGCTGTCCGGTCTCACTTTGCGAAGACTTTGTAGCGACTCCCATTCTTCATCCATACCCTCTGTTTGCTTCACTTCTTCCTTTACAGGTTCCTCTGGTAAAGTATCAGTCGATTCTCCTTTTATGTCAGCAACTAATTCAGTCACAACAAGTGTGTTGAACGCTATCATTTTCTTCAGCTCTTTGGCTGCCTCTGTACGGTTTCCAAGGGACCTCGCACGTTTTATATAGTTCACGAAGATCCTCCTCACCTGCAGTTTGTAATTATTGCAAGTGTGTGAACAGAAGGAGTCATGCAGATAAGGAAAAATAATTTCATGGAATTCACTTGCCCTATATAGCACACAAGTGAATAATACTAACCGCTTTGCTGGCAATAGACATGGCAGCCTCTCTTGTCAAGCGCAAACCATGTGCGGCTTTCCGAACAGATTTCTTGACATCCACGTCATATCCATCAACACCTGAAGCAATTGCATCCCTTACGACCTGGTAAAATAGTTACAATTAGGAACCACTTAAGCTGGTGAAACGAAAATATGCAATGAAGAAACAATTTCATATTCCATACCTTTTCAAACAAGCTACCACATATATCTGCATGAGCTGCTTCAACAACACTTTGAGGAATACAAAGCATTACTCTTAGCCGCAGCAGAGCCTTCACATCTTCCTCGCTTAGTTCTCCATCAGCAACGAGTTGCTGGAGTTTTGTGCGATAAATTTCTAAACGCACGAGCATTAATTTTGTAAGTAAGGGTGCATGTGCAGCCAAAAAAAGTAGGCGGATCTATTCAACATAGAAGGGACTGTCAAATTCATGATGGCGAGATCATCACAGAAATAAACATACAGATAAATGCAACATCACAATCAGGAAAGTAGTAAACTAATACACTATATAGTAAGTAGGAGTTCAAACATCCATACCTCCATGAATCTCACTGGCTTTTTGAGGGTCAAAGTTTAACTCTTTACACATATTTTGAAGATAAGCGGCTTTGCTGTCAGCTGCCTCTAACTGACCTCCAGATACAGCTTGTCCAAGCCGCTTACGATAAACCTTTGAAGTAACATCCATTGTGATGGCTTCTGCTTCTCTTTTACCCAGTCCAAATATATTCCTTAATTGGTTTAATGCTGTCAGCTACAAAATAATGGATGCTTTAGACAACACGAGAAAAAAGAAAATAGAGAACTTGCAGTTCTATAATTGCAGATCATAATTCATAAGTGAAGTCAAGAATTCATAACAATCCTAGCTTTAGTATACCTTGTCCTCTTTCATGATGCCCCCAGATAAAGAATCCGTAACATATGCTCTGAATAGAGTTTTCAGCTCGTCAATCTTTCGATCACTATCGTACTCTCCACCTAGTTACATTGTATAAGTGTTGCCAAGATAAGAATCTACCAAATGAAATATGATATGGAAAAGGGAAATAAAAACAATACCAATTAGAGATACAGGTCCAATGCCACGAGGAAGATTTTCTGATTCCGGGTGGTTTCTAAGGGAGACAAGGGTATTGTTAAAACTTAGGATCTTGTTGAGCTCTTCAATGGCTTTAGTGGGTCCCCTGTTGTACACCCAAATTAGTCAGAGGCATAGAGTTTTACATGCGACAAACACTGTATAACAGTTCCGCATAAGTTGATATACATATAATCTAAGAAGGCCAACAACATGTGAAAGTAGTCATAATCATACAAGAAAATTCAGTTTTTGAGTATCTGAATGAGTGAGGATCATACGCTGCTCTGGCTCGAGATTTCAATATAGCAAGGGCCGATGTAATGTTCTCTTCGACTAGTTTCCTTGCATGTGCCTTAAACATCTCCTCAGCAAGCTGCATTAAACTTACCAATTAATATTAAGTGCATGAGTTACTTAACAATAATAGCTGCTTCTGAAACTACATACCTCATCTGAAAGAGAATACATAAGTTGCTTTTTTCTCAAGTCAATCAGTTGATCAAGATCCAAGTCTGCACCCAATTGTCATCAGAAATTAGGAACATTCATAATACCACCATAATGTTATTCATCAACAGATAAGAAGAAGAAGAAGAAAAAACCAATCATTAAGCACGACCATGCAATTAACGAATGTACAATATTGTGTCAATAAAAATAACGTCAAATCATGGTTCTTAAACAGAAACCTTTTAATATAATCACAGACATTTAACTCAAGTCACAGACAGTTAATGGTTATGTATGTACCTCTTCCAACTGTTTTCAGCTTTCGAGCATACAACCTTTGCGCATTATCACGAATTGCAACCTCCACCTGAAAGACAATTGAATTTCATTTAGAAATATATTAAATAATGAAGCAACGCAGTAAATGATAAGAAAATAATGGTGAAGAAAAATAAAGAAACTTACTTGAGAGTCTGTAATTTTAAAGACACGTTTCCAGGGAAGAAGAAAAGTCGATGCTTCGCCAAAAACGAGACTTGATACATAGATCAATTTTTGAAATGCCTGCAAGGGGAATGCTAATGATAATCTAACACTATATCCGACTATATTTTCAATATTATTTGCTTGAAATTTCTATAAACTCACCCGCCGCTGTTGTACATCAGCATCACGATCGCCCGCTTCAAGCCTCTGCCTGAAAATTCGCCTACCAATCTAGGGACCAGAAAATGGAAACATAATATGAAGTGTGTCACCTTACATAGAGTATTGTTTTTATTTTAAAAAAACTATCTGAAAGTACCTCCATATGCATCGCAGCAGCATCTGGATCATCAATACCCAAAGCATTCTTGAATTTTATTATAGTTTCAACTTCGTCTCCGTTAAGATCATCATTTTCAGAAGGAAGGACAGATGATACAAATCTGAGCAGAGTGCATTGAATCAGGCACTAAATTATGGATAATTGCCAAAGATAAATGAAAAATAATGGATAAAAAACAAATACACTCCGACTTTTGAAAGAACACCGACTACACTACAATGACTTAGAAAATGGAAGCAAACAAACATAAGATAACATATGCATATTACAAAATAGATACTAGCAAGGTGTGATTCAATAACAATATGTGAGAGCACATTTCATCATTAAATCATGGGGAAACATCTCAAGCACATTTCATACAAGTATGCTATTCTTTCTTCAGTCCTAAAATTATAATGTTCAAAATTGTCGTCAACTTACCGACAATACAAGTCACAAAGCTCAGAATTGAATGCCTCATTTTGCTTGCTCACTCCATACCTAATAAAATGTTCAGGGGAGAAACAAAACACACATGAAATTGTTATGTGGGCAATACATAAACATAAAATCATTACGAACCTGTTAGCGATCCCTTCAATGTCTTCTTTGCTGATTGCCAACGGATCATCAGACCCAGCCACATAGTTATGCAAATTAACAGCAGCCACTTCTGGAACACAAGAATTCAGCGCGTAGGCCACCGCACCACCCGCCAAGCCAACAGCAACCGCCCCACCCAATGCCGTATTCCTTGTGCCTCCTATTTTCAACCCCAATCCATATCCAGCAGCAAGAGCTCCAGCAACAACAATAACAGACGTCGCCAATCTAACAGGCGGAGACAAAGTGTCAACAAATGACTGAACGCCTGACAGCTCCTTCACGCCTCCGAATACATCACCTGAGCCGCCCGATGACTTCACAGTAGGCTGCGGCTCTGATTCTGCCGACGAACTCCGCACAACAAAGACACTCGATTTCGAAACCTTATTGCATCCTCTGCTGCAACTTCGTAAAGCGTTAGGGTTTATGAATTTGCAGAAGCCGCCATTAAGCCGGATTGGGTTAGGGTTCACGAACTGAGAAGCGAGATTGAGACGACGAGCAGCCAGAAGTGGATTAACGGACAACAACGACGAACTCATAGCCCTAACACTAACCTAAGCTGACGAATTCGAATTGGGAAGACGAATAAGAACAACGAACTCAGTTGGAGCTCATTCGAATAAAGCTTCACCTACCTTCCCATCGGGTTCAACGAAAATGGAAGATAGAGAGGATAAGGGTTCGCTACCGGTTCGATACGGTTCAATTTCGAACCATTAATTTGTTACGATTGAACCTAGTGATTCATCTGGGTCCAAGCTCAGTATATTTGGGCTTTACAATTGGGCTGGAAGCATTTGACGACAGTTGGAATCTTTTAAACATTTTTGTTTTCATGTCAATTAATGGCGTCATTAATCTTCTGGTGACGTGTTCTGTCGTCAGGGAGAGGTTGTCAACAAACGGCGTCGTTTCTTTCATCTGCTTCAAAAGACTGTAAATTTCCTTTGCGGCTGAGCGGATCGAAGTTGGGGGGTTAATGGCGGAATTAGGTCAGAGTTCGATTACGCAGGCGAACGCGACCGACCAGAAGCCGGTAATAGTTAGGGTCAAGCGGAAGGCAACTCACTCCAAACTCGAAGCTTTCTGTAAGCATCTCCTACTCTTTATCCAGTGTGTGTTTGTGTATTCACATGGCTTTGTTTTATGGATGCGGTGTGGATTTTGGGGTTTCTTTTGCATGTTTTAGGGCTGGAGATTAACGATAGGCCGGTGAAGAGACCTTTGGTGGATTTTGAGAAGCTTTCTGTTTCTGAGCCGCCGGCTGAGGGTAATTCTCGCAGTCTTGTAGTGCGGATTTTTTCATGTTTTCTATTGTTTGTTTTAGTGTCGGTTTTTGTTGCTAGGATTTGAGTTTAGACACGCAGGTAGGTTTTGTGGTGTATTGGCATTTTTATTTTTCTCATGACTGTACTGGAATCTTGGATGCATTTGTTATTTCAGGTGTAAAGATAGATGAGAAGCTGCCACCTCTTGATTTCGGGAAGCTGTCTTTTTCTGATTCGTCTGCATATGGTAATCATTTTAGTTTAAGTTTATAAGTCTTTACCTGATTTTCTTTCTAATTCGGCTTGTTCCCCTGATGTAAGTATTTTTAGGCTACATATGCACTGATGTATTGTGACGGAATTTTGAAACATTACATGCAATGGAAGAGCTGGGTGTTCTTATTTCATTACTGGCACTATCTGTAGCTGCATTTTAGTTTAACTGGTTACTTTTAAATGAAGCATATTGTATTAAAGTCTCTGTACACGTATCTAGGCCGACATTTCGGGTAAAAAAATACAACATATCTGAAAATGCTGATGTACTGTCCTCAATATCCTAACGGTGTGTTTGTTGAATTGATTTGCTTCAGGGAAACCAGAGAAGAGAACTGTTTTTGTTCAGCATGTCAAGACTGTTACTAGTTCAGAAGCCACATGTGATATTTTGAAGTCATTAGTGGTTAGTGAGGGATTCTATAAATTTTAATATTTGTACTTGTAGCAGCAAATGATTGCAACACAGTTTACTTGGTTGTGTTTGCCTCATGTTTCCGGTTTAAATGTGTTTTGTTATGACTTTTTATACAGCAATTATATCCTGGCGGCACCTCTGGGCAGAAAATAAAGATTGGAAGTGATAGAAACATATTCAAGGGAGAATCAGTGAGTGGTTTTTTCTCTCATTTCTTACTATGTTAAAGTTCGAATGAAAATTATAATTTGGAGCATTTTGCCTCCTCAAGCTGGAGTTGAATTGATACAGTCATATACAGTACCACAAGACAGAGATACCCATTGGGATGATTTTTGCGTCATTTATGGGGTTGTCCCCATGTTGTAACCAATACTTTTGTTTCTATGTTATCCAACATGATATGTGAATTTATTTGCCACTAATAAGAAAACATTCTGGTGTTTTAGAAACAAGACCGGCGGCTGTCGAAGGCCAAACATGAGCAAGAGGTCTGCACTCTGCAGTGTTTCTTCCAGCACTGACATAAATGTTTTTGTTTGGAGTTATACAATGCTGATTTTGTGTTAGTTTATGTAGCTGGTTGCAAAAAGTGCTCGCTTTGAACAAATATGGAGGAGCAGAAAGAGTAAGAAAGAGCTCATGCAAGAGGAGCCTCTACGTGAAACTTGCCATCTATATGATATTGAGCGTGTTGATGTTCAGGGGACCTCAAAGGATGTCCGTGAATCACCGTAAGTTCTGTTCGTACATTATACATTTGTCTTCATTGTTGAATGATACTCTAGTATCTGATTCAGTAGATGTTAATTCAGAGATGCATCAATGGAGGATTTCATGATAATGCGGAACTACTTGTCTCTTATGGATGAATTTCTTCCAAGTGCTGCAGACGAGCTTCGATCTGATATGCAATCTTATGCTTCAAGTAAAGGTGAACTCAAGGGTATTTCTTTTAAAATAGTTTTTGTTCAAGTAATTTGGTTGCACATTTTTAGTTCTGAGAGATTCTCCACCTCAAGCACACGTGTTGGTGGTATATTAGGTCCTAGGATCTTAGCCGTCTCCAAAGTATTTCTACTATACATGACAGCATGTGCTTCTTGTTTTGACTGACTATTTAATATGTTATCCATATGCATGTAGGATCAAAAGATGAGTATGTGTATGATTTCTACACCGTCAATGCTGATGTTGACATGAATGATAAAGAAGTTATACATCCATTTCCACTGTGAGTTTTTGTGCACATAATGTACTCTACTTCAGCTAGTTTTCATTTCTTGATAAACTAAGCCGTCTACTCTTACTATTTCAGGGTACAAGTTGATGAGGATGATGCATTTTATGATGGTCCAGATGAATCCGATTATGATTCTGAAGACTCTAATGGTTAGCGTTATTCATCAGTGTCTCCTTATCATTTGTGCTTATTTCTTCTAATGGTCTAGATTAACTTTTGTTTCCTCGTTGTTTTTATTGTTCAGCTGAAGATAATCCACTGAATGACTACCCTGATGAGGAGCCATTTGAAGAAGAAACAGAAGTAGATGGTCTGTCTGAGAGTGTGAAGTCTGATAATGAATCTGATGAAGATGATAGTGACAAGTCAAGCACAGGGTCTCTAAAACCTGAAGATCTTCTTTTCTTTGGCCATGGACGAGCAGTGGACATGGATGATGATGACTACATGCTGGATTATGATGATCCGATTGAGGATGAGGATGGATCTGAGTCGGATGAAGATGATATGGATGACAACTGAAGATTTCTTCATTAACGAGTAGTAGGACCTAAGATGCTGTGTATATGTCTCATTCTTAATGCCTTTGACATGACATGGGGCGTTTTGCTAGTGTTCATCCATCTGCGTCCCATTGGCATTGTTCCTTACATTTTTTGCAGAAGAACCAGTGTGTTGCCATTGTGGTATTACCGTTATGTTTCGTAGGAAAACGTACTCTCAAGATTGAGAAAATAGCTTACATTGCACTTCTAAATAGTTTTGATGTCCAGAGATTAACATCAGACAACTCTCTAGCGGGTTGTTAATAGGCTTATCTGATGAAAAATCAAAATAAATTCTTTCTTCATGACAAAATTATACAAAACCAACGTCACCACTTTACTGAGTAATGGGAACTGTGCATCAACTTATTTGTGTGGCACCAGCTTGCTTCGTAGGGATTATACGGCATGGTTGCTGCCCCAGATCCAAGACCAAGGTCTAATGTGGTTTCTAGGTGTTTGCTAAATCGTTCACTGCTACAACTGCATCAACGGGAATAACCACCTCATCTCACTTCCGTTTCCGTTTGCTAAATAAAATACCTTCTTCCATCCATCTTCCGAAAATGCTTCTCGGCGGACCATTCGCTGCCTGCAGATGAGAATATATGCAGGATGATCAGATACTGATGAAACCTTCTAACATTCGACAGACGTAACCCCTATATGGAGCCTGAGGATGTTTGCCTAATGATATCAAGTTGGTTGAACGATTTACGCAAAGGTGATCAACGATGGAGATTTATGTGTTCACACAAATAAAGTTACTATGTTACTGTACCTGAGATAGTAGTGAGACACAGCGGCAGCTTCATCTAAACTATATCGAGATAAATTAATGCGAGCATCTTTCGGTACATCTGGTAAATCTTGCCGCAGCTTCCCGACGGCTGTTGAATGAGAAAATGCACCAACCATCATATCATTGTGCATCATGGACCTGAAAGCGTTCACCTACATGAATGACACTTCGGGTTACATTGCAATGCCTCAACATAGAAACAAATGAACGCTGTTGAGCATAGCCACTAACAAGTGGAAGCTAAAAACCTGAAAAATAATTTTGAAATCTAACACAAAAGTTTCAGCACATAAGCAAAGTAAATTACAGAATCCTCAACAGTTGTACCACTAACCGTTGCGAGTTCTTTAGCGTGGATTGATCTCCAAGATCGATCAGTCACAACTTCCCCGTACTCGCTGAAGGTGAACCAATGATTATACTGTAAAAGAGTTTAAGTTTCTGGTTATAAAGTCGGACAACCAAAACATGGCACTAGGAGCAGTGATGGGAATCAAGTCTCACTTGGTCAACAGCAATGAGGACAGGAATGTCCTTCACTAGGGACAACTCTTTTCTCAAACGAACCAATGCCCCAACAGCAGCATGAGAGTAACTGAGGCCAATTTGAATCAAGTCATATAAAGTAGAACCTTCCGGCACTACCATGGAATCAACTCCTTTCATCCATCCAACACCAGCACCCTCTCCCAACGGAACAGGATCATATATTTGGCATGGCAGCTTTTGTAAGTGTGTTTCGTTGTACTTCAAAAAATCCTGTAGATGAGTAAACAAGAAATAATGCACATTTGATATCAGAATCTTCAGCCAGAAGTAACCGAGAAAAACCGCCAGCTAAATATGTGAAACAATTATAACTTGCCTAATAAATACATATAATGTACTGGTAGCTCACCAGATAAGAATAGACTAGCAAGCATATTGCTCTATACACCATACATACATACACTTCAGTAGCTAAGAAAATGTCAATACAAGACTAACATGAATCTATAGAAGTAAGGAAGTATTGCCTGAAGGATTCTTGTGGCCTGGACAGGAGTATCCCACAGACCAGTGTTCGGGTTCTTGTAGAAAAACCCTCCATGACTCCATAACTTTCCTTCAGGGACATACAAAACTAACCACCCCTCTTCACGAGCCCATTGAACTAGCATTGCAAGGGCAATACTCTTCCCGCAGCTTCTTTGTCCATCCAATACAATCTGCTTCTGAACTTTCTGAGCTGCGATAGCCAACTACAATGTCAGCACTGGCTTTAAAAGATTTTCAAAGATACCAAATTTTTATCCAATTGAGAATAAAAATACATTTTCCATAAAACTGGGAAATAGCTGGATCAACAATGCGCCTGAAATGGTCGCGGAGATCCAAGAAACTCTGCCGAACGAGCAATGCAGTCCTCATAGAATCCTCAAACTCCTTCACCATCCCTTCAGGCAATCCTTCAGGCAACACAACTTCCAATTTCTCCTGGCTAAACTCCAAACACACGAAAATCTATCAACCATCAAATCACCCTAACAAACTCATCCAACGGAACATACATCACCTGCACTTGTAGTACTTGTTGACATCGCGACGAGTGAGCTCCGCGAGCGTGGAACATGAAGTGAACAAAGGGCGACCATTCGGTCCATAATCAAGAGCCTTGTTGTTCTCGTCCCATTCCAAATTGAAAGCTCGTGGATTCTCTTCGATCTCGTCTTCTTCGGCGGCAGCAGCTGAAGCGCTTAAAGGAGTTTTCAGATCGGCTTTCGCTTGAGCTTTGGTATGCCTCTTTTCCTTGTTCAACGCGGTCTTCATAGAGGTCGATTTCCCGTAGCTCCTCGACCATGACGTATTTGTAGTTGTCGCCGGTGTCGTTAGCCGCCATAGATCCGACGCCGACCTTCTGACCAACGCTCGCAACATTTCCGATGTTGAATCAGAGCCAGAAGCGAAAGAGAAGGTCGCACTGAGCTTGACGTAGGAGATGGCTGGGCCTAGGGATTCCTCTCGGCCCAATTTAAATATGGGCCGTCACCGTTTGGCCCAATTGAGCGGAGCTGGAAGGAACCAATTTATTTTGTGTGTTTAGGTTGTAGTTTAGGTCGGGTAATATCGGGTGGCCGGGTAAAATTGGGTTGGATGGATGCTGGGTAAAATTGGATTTGTTTAGAGGTCGGTTCAAATCAGGTTTGTATAGAGGTCGGGTCAAATCGGAATATGTATCGTTGAAGGGTATGACGATCTTTTATTTAGTTTTATAGTATCAACTGCTTCGGTCGGTTGGCCAACTTTTATCGTGCCCTTCTTGGGCAGTTGATCCTAGTTGTAGCCTTTGTGGCGTTTCTCATCAAAAAAAAAAATTAGCCTTTGGGATGAAATGAGTTCTGAAGGGTCGGAATAAGTTGGGTATTTGTGGACGGGGTGACCTCTGATATTGTTGTGCCCACCCCAGCAGCAGAATAAGTTATTAAGGGCCAGTCACAACACACTGCCACCCAGTGGCTTAATGGGGTTTAGTTAATGTCTTAATCGAGCTTTTGCCTCCCTCCACGACCACAACTTTACAAATAAGGACAACCTCCATTCGACATATTATAAGTTCACAAAGTTTAGTATCATGTATTAGAGTGAAAACCATAAAATTCATCGTTCTGGCCGGTTAACGACATTGGTCTCATCGTAAATGTTTGTCAATTTTTATAAATATGAATCACATGTTGTTCATTCTTTTTTCGAATATGCACCGAATATGTATTACACTGCAAAGTCAAACTTGGTGACTTTGACTTAAAGACTTTTCAGATATTTAAAAACACGTATCAATAGCACATACAACTTTAAAAAAACATTTTATATGATGCATATTGGAACTCTAGTTCTAAAAGTACAAACAAATACTCACTTGAACGCTTCATCGACAAAACTCTATATATACTTAGATAACAAATCTCGCTTGATCTACTAGTTTCTCATCAATAACACTCTTTGAACCCTCACTTGTAAATAATGAAGTTGGTTAAGAACGATGAGTCAGCATTAGAATCAAGCAGTGCACAAGTAGTTAAAGCCTTATACGATGCCTTGTCGAGCAAAGACATCGTCCAAGTGCACAAACTCCTCGCACCTGATATCGACTGGTGGTACCATGGTCCGCCTAACCACCAGCATCTGATGAGGCTACTGACAGGCTCATCGCACCGCGGCGACCCTTATAACTTCGTGCCGCTATCCGTCACCGCCTTTGGCTCGATGGTCGTGGTGGAAGGGCATGACGAAGATCGCTCGATCACTTGGGTGCATGCTTGGACTGTGGATGATTATGGCATCATTAGAAATGTGAGAGAGTATCTCAACACTTGGGTGACCGTCACTCGACTCGATGCCGCTTCCGATAGCTCCGCGCAAAGCTCACCAACGTCGTCATCATCGTCAACATCTTCTACTACTTCTTCTTCTTGCCAGAGCGTTTGGGAAAGCCAGCACTCCAAAACCGACGTTCCTTGTCTCCTTCTAGCCATTTAGCCACCCAGCTTAAAGTTGATGGGCTTACAATCCATGTAACTGATTGAGCCCAAGTCTATAAAGTTATTGGGCCTCGAGATCAGTGGGCTTTTCTGAAGTTAACACTAGGCCATTCAAAATAAAAAAAACAAAATGACGTCATTATGTGCGTCACTTGAACTGATTGGTTTATAATAATCGATTAATGGGCAGTAAAAGGTTAATGGGCCCGCAAAGAAGGGCTTATAGTGAAATTCAAGGCCCAATTTGCTGGTATTGTATTTCTCTACTAGATTGAGAACAAGGAAAAGGAGTTTGAGTTTGATTAATAAAAAATGTCATCTCAATCAAGCCTCCCGATCTCAAATTCCGCCGCCGCGAACACCGCCGGATCTCAGCCGGTTTCAACGGCGACGCCTGCTCTCCGCGCGTTCATCAGCCGTCTATCGGACTCAATCCGCCACGCCTTCTCGCAGCGCCGCCCTTGGCTGGAGCTAGTCGACCGTAACTCCTTCTCCAGGCCAGACTCCCTCTCGGAAGCCACCTCCCGCGTCCGCAAGAACTACTCGTATTTCCGCATCAACTACCTGACATTGCTGGCCGCTGTCCTCGCCTTATCTCTCATCTCCCACCCGTTCTCACTCCTCACGCTCCTCGGCCTTCTTGCCTCCTGGCTCTTCCTCTACCTCTTCCGCCCTGCGGATCAGCCGCTGGTGATCTTCGGCCGCACGTTTTCCAGCCGCGAGACGCTCGGGATCTTGGTGGTCCTTACGATCGTGGTTATCTTTCTTACAAGCGTCGGATCTCTACTTATTTCGGCGATATTGATTGGGATGTCGATCGTGTGTGTTCATGGCGCTTTTAGGGTTCCTGAAGATCTGTTTCTTGACGATAAGGAGTACTCAGGTCCTGGCCTTCTCAATTTCCTTGGCGGTGCCGCCACGTCCGCTGCCGCCGCTGGCGTCGTTTGATTCATCATAGATTCAGAAGATCAACTGATTGTGGGGTATGGATTAGGGTTGATTGTATCTTGAAACTGCAGATGCTTCGAGGCTGGTTTTTTTTTTGGTTTCACTCATTTTTCATAGTGTATTTTTCTTTCAAGATCCAATTGTAGATCTGAACTCAGACTTATGGTCACCAACAATGGTGCTTCAATATACATATAGTGTCAAACTGTCAATTTATTTCCAGAAATCTAAGTCCTGTTTCTCTATGCCAAGATTTGGAAAAACCCTTTCTTTATTGTTCTTGTTTATAATTAGTTTGGTATCATCAGTCACTGAAGGAAGGCTACTGTTGATATCGAACCAGTTGAGGTGCCAAAAAGGTACTCATATTTTCTTATTTTTGAGATTTTGGTTTTCTCTCAGTTGACATTCTAATTTATAATCATAATATGTTTTCAGTAGTTTAAAACACGAGCTTGATAAATTGTTGGGAGATCTTCCATGAGGCTGGAGTTTCATTTTACACCTTCATTGGAGATTTGCAGCTGACCTTGATGTTACCTTCTTTTTTTTTTCCTGATTATTATTGCAGGCCATGTAATTACACAAAAACCTACTATCATGATTTTAAGAAAATTCACTTTTAAGGAAAATTCTGTCATTGTTCATGGCACTTTTAACCAGTTCCATGTCATTGTTCTTTGCAGACATATTAGCGGTTCAGTGCATTTCATAACAGTTTAAGGAAAATTCTGAAGATAGTTGTCTGATCCTTTGCCTAATCAGGGGATTCTTTGGAGCTTAGATAGTTGTCTGATCACTATGCAACCACGCTAGGACACACACCTTTAGTAAAGCAGTCTATTTGTGTTGAATGGAATTATCCTATGGTATGCATCTCATTTGTGGCCGTGCAGCTTCATTTTTGTCACTTAGGGGTGACTGAACTATCACTGGTTAGAACGAGATTACCACCTATATTGTTGAATTCATTTTGAGGCTGTGGCTTAGAACACGGTCAACTGGTTGCATTTCTCAATATTTTTGAATGCCTGGGACTCCAACTGTCATGAGGTAAAACTGCTCTTTGTAGATGATCCAGTACTGTCTAATTTGAAATGTATTGGTCTTGTACAATTTAAAAAAAAATTGGATATTGCCAATTCAGTGCTTACATTGTACATCCTTGAACAGGTGAAGTTCATGGCTTGGCTATCAATCTCTCCTGAAGATGATTTTGCCTATCTGGTTTAGCTAGTTACTTACAGAGCCATTGTCATGGCTTTCTCTAGTCATCCAGTCATGTGTTGGATCAGACCTTCCATGCAATAAAAAAGAGAGTGGTTCAGCGGACCAGCCAAATACTCTATCGATTCAAGGACTTAGAAAATATTCCCAAAATGGATGTGAGAGCATATGAACAAGCCCGAGGATAAAAGGGTTGAACTTGTATTGCTTGGACAACCACATAAAGGACCTGGGGAGATTTTTGAGTTTCTTTAAGGCCTTCCGTATTTCATCTGCGGAACTGGAGTACTCATAAGAAAAATGGAAATGGGAGAGCAAGTTGGTGTCAAATTTTCTCAGCATATCCAAGTCAAAAGTCCATGGCACTTAACTCCTTGGAAGAAATACCCATTATCTTGCAATTTTCAAGACACTTCACTTCTCAGCACAAACCTACACTGTTCAAGTGAAATTGGAAGAAAAAGCTATTTTCACCAAGCTTGATAAGCTTAAGCTGCGAGCCCATAAACATTTCTTGTTCAGATTTATTCTTGCACCTGCATTCAGAGTTTGTTTTTACTTATCTTATCGTTTCAGGGGAGCACTCGGTTGAGGCATGGTTGTAAGAATGAGGCAGTGAGGCACGATTCGAGTCGTTGATCGACTTGATCAGACGCACGTGGCTTCGCCACGTGTCACAGTCGTCATTTGCGTTCACACTACTTTTGTCAAAAGTAGTGTGAACGCAACACTTGGACACGTGGCGAGCCTCAGATGCACGGGGTTAGATGGACAGCCGAGATCGTGTCTCACTGTCTCATTCTACCAAGGCCTGCCTCATTTGATTGCTCTTCATTATTCCAGTGTATAAACGTTTGGTTTGGTTTGGTTTCGACAGACATAAGAGCTCATATTCTACTGTTCAGAGTTCTTGCAGCTGACAGTTGACAATGACATTAGAGAGGTACCCATCATCTTGGAATTTTAAAGGACTTGCTATACACGTATGCCCAGCAAATCAAGTAACACTGTCTGTATTAGTTGAGCCAAGGTACTTATCAATTATTATAATTAAACTTGGTAAACAGCAAGTGGTTCAAATGCTCCCTCCAACAATGTGTTCATATTGGCGTCTTTATGTAGTTTAAGTAGGCCACCCACTTAAGTTCCAGGATTCAACTTTCCTCTCCACTGAATTCTGTGATGCTGATTATCTTAATCAATGCGTATCAAAATTCGTTAAGAAATAGGCAGATGCTACTGCAAAGTGAAAGTGATGATGTATACAATGAACTAATTCGTATCCAAGTCAATGAAAATCCATCTGCTCCTGTAACGAATTCTGACCAATTATACGTACCTTTTCAACCCTCCATTTATCCAATAAAGTTTGTCTGAATTCTAAGACTGTCAACAGCATTTAACACGGATGACAAGTTTTATTTCTGTTTAAGCTACTCTACAGCTAAGCTACGCCAGCCGGTTGGTGATGGTGTTGATCTACTTATCAGTAGTAGGTTTGGAAGCCAGTTCTGCTGGTGGCTGGTGCTACTAACATCATCAAACAAGTCAACTCCAAGGAGTTCAAATTGTCAGCATACTGTTGGTATTTCACGACTTCATAGTTTCAGTGTTCAGTGTTAAGTATAAGCACTTGACAAGTTATCCCACATCGCCCGTTTCAAAGAAGAATGACTACCATATATTGGGTTACACCACCACAACTCACAAGCCAAGGCTTTTGAGTTGAATGAGGGTGTAAGTCGGCATATGCTAGCATTTCCACATGGTATCAGAGCTGAAGGCACACGACCTAGGCCTTGTATGTGACGCGAGGGATGCGCCTATGTGCGCCAAGTGCATGACGAGACGCCCGTTTGTCAGCCATGTTGGTCAAGGGGAGTTGCAAGTTGCACACCCGCCACACGAGCTTATGCGTAGGTTAACAAGTCGCATATGCGCGCCTACTGCTTTCCGCTACAATAGTTAGCGAGATTTCACGGAGCACGTCCAACTTCCCAAGTGAGGGGGAGTGTTAAGTATAAGCACTTGACAAGTTATCCCACATCGCCCGTTTCAAAGAAGAATGACTACCATATATTGGGTTACACCACCACAACTCACAAGCCAAGGCTTTTGAGTTGAATGAGGGTGTAAGTCGGCATATGCTAGCATTTCCACATTCAGCACACACTGTGATCTACGCGAGTCCACGATGCATAGTTGGTAATTGTGAAGCAGCCACTGCATACTGAGAACCCAGCTTATCGACAAGTTCCTGCATTGCAGATAAAATTGTCATTAAACAATTATCAAGGCTATAAAATACTGAACAAATTACAGGGCATCTGTTCCATTGTAAAGATCCAAATTATAATACTCAGAAGATGATGATACAATAAGAATATGCATTATGCTTGGTTTGTTGAACTGAAGCACCTTAATGCGAACATAAGTTAAATGCTCTAAAAATACTGTCAACCGACTGAAGGATAGTTTCAAATGATATCTCCTTATTCTACAACGTGAAGATTAAGGAGTCAAGTGGGTGCACCAAATCCCTTCTGTGGTTGGACTAAGTTTTTCTGCCTTGCAACATTAATCTATTGACTCTTGCTCAACCTAATCCTACTATTTCACTTAGTATTTTTCAAAGGGTTTGGGGAAGGACTAACGAATTTTGTCACCTTGCCCTCCATGCATTAGTATAAATACTTCTTCCAGCATTCGAGCTAAACACAATCAGCCTCAAGCTTCTATTTCTCCCTTCTAAAAAAACACAACAATCAGGGATTCGGGTATCAGATGAGGATGGAAATCGCTGCGGCCAAGCATTGGCATTTCTTGTGCTTACTTGGCTCTCTTCTCTTCACTGCCTTTGCAGCATCCTTTGCCAATGCTGAAGTCCACTACCACAATTTCAATGTATGTATCATTATGTCTCTTTGTGCTACTCTCTCTGTCTACCGAGGTTAACTTTTGTGTATTATAACATGGTTGAATTTTGTGATACAGATTCAACAAACTCCAGTGAAGAGGCTGTGCAGAACACACGATACTATCACAGTCAACGGACAGTTTCCAGGACCAACAATTGCAGTGCGAAATGGTGACACACTGGTGGTCAGGGTTGTAAACAATGCTCGTTACAATGCCACCATCCACTGGCATGGAATCAGACAGATGCGCACTCCATGGGCAGATGGACCAGCATTCATCACCCAGTGCCCTATCCGACCAGGAGGTGCATATACTTACAGGTTCACAATAGAAAACCAGGAAGGAACTCTGTGGTGGCATGCTCACAGCAGATGGCTCAGAGCAACTGTCTACGGAGCTCTCATCATCTATCCTAGACTCGGAACTACATACCCTTTTCCTGCACCAAAGGCAGAATTCCCCGTTCTTCTTGGTAACACTCGGCCTTACATTTTTCTTTCAACATCAGTCTCGGATGACTTCTAGAGATTCATATGCTAACAAAAAGAATTCCCACTTTACAGGTGAATGGTTTGACAGAGACCCCAACAATGTATTGAGGCTGGCACAGTGGACAGGAGGAGGTCCAAATGTATCCGATGCTTACACTATCAATGGCCAACCAGGAGATCTCTACAGATGTTCCCGCAGAGGTTGTTTAACCTTAAACAATCTGAATCACTAGTATTAACAGTAATATTTAACTTGGGATAAGCAACCGAATAACATTTCTATTTCCACTGCAGATACTATAAGAATTCCAGTGCAAACAGGGCAGACGGTTCTCTTACGAATTGTGAATGCTGCACTCAATCAAGAACTCTTCTTTTCCGTTGCAAACCACAGACTAACAGTTGTAGGTGCTGATGCTGAGTACACCAAACCTTTCACTACCAATGTCATAGAGGTCGGTCCAGGACAGACCACTGATGTCCTGATGACACCTGACCAACGCCCTGGTCGCTATTACATGGCTGCACGAGCATATGCAACTGGGCAGAATGTCCCTTTTGACAACACTACAACCACAGCCATTCTTGAATACAGAAACATACCCCGCCAAAGAAGAGCCAGAATGAGACCAGTCCTCCCTAGATTACCTGCATTTAATGATTCAAACACTGTCTTTGCATTAAATGGTCGCCACAGAAGTCTAACCAGAGGCAATGTACCCTTGACAATTGACCACAACCTGTTTTTCACAGTGGGATTAGGGTTATTTAACTGCACAGGCAATCCTCAGAGGTGTCAAGGCCCCAATGGAACTCGATTTGCTGCTAGTATGAACAATGTTTCAGGTGTGCTCCCATCAAGAAACTCCATCCTACAAGCATGGGTTCAAGGCAACCTCGGAATCTTCACAACCAACTTTCCTCCAGTTCCACCAGTGCAGTTCAATTATACTGGTAATGTACCGAGACAACTGTGGCAGCCCATGCAAGGGACAGAGGTGTACCCATTGAAGTACGGCTCAAATGTACAAATAGTGTTACAGGACACAGCTATTGTCACCACTGAAGACCATCCTATGCATCTCCACGGTTACCACTTTTACGTGCTTGCTCAAGGAATAGGTAACTTTAATGCAGCACAGGATACTGCCAAATTCAACCTTATAGACCCTCCGTACAGGAACACTGTGGGGGTACCTCCCGGTGGTTGGGTGGTTATACGGTTCAAGGCGGATAACCCAGGTAAAATATACAAATGATTTATAAATAACCTTTCCTGACTTGCCTAACTGCTAACAAATATGCTTACCCGATCTTTATATGATCACAACAGGAGCTTGGCTGATGCACTGTCACCTGGACATTCACTTAACTTGGGGTTTAGCAATGACATTCCTAGTGGGAAATGGTGTCGGAGAATTGGAGTCCATGCTGCCCCCGCCACCAGATCTGCCTCAGTGCTAGAGAAGACCATAAGCCGGACAAGGATCACATCATATCACAAATTGTGATCAGTGCTATTGAAAAAATACATCTTCCATTACACAGTTGCTTGTTTTACTCATGGTTCACTTTTTCTCTTTTGGTTTGAATTTGCTATATCCTAGTTTTGTTTGATTTATTAGCAGGAGTCTGCATCTTTAAATAGCTATACAAGGCGAGATCAAGCATATCCTATATTGGACTGGTTTGTAATTTAAGGGCTCCAAGCCTATTTGAATTTTCAATTCTTCAAATAATATAATATGATTGCTTTGCTCTTACTCTTACTCTTCATAAATATACGAGAATGAAGGTACTGAAAGGATCCTTTGGCAATCAAAGAGCAAGCAGGTCACACTTCTAGTTCTAAGTCTAACATGCTCAGCCTCAACCTACCATTGATCAACAAGGAGCTAATTTTTTAAAGGGCACACCGAACAACATTTTAGAGAAAATATGAACATAACGCTACCCTTAAACCTAAACGAAGCAAAGTTACGCACACAACTCAAGTATGACTTATATTCAGTTTGAAAACATGGTAACGGTCTCTGAGCTAAAATACCAGGGAATCAGAGTTAGAAAACAAAACCATTATTACACCATTCTTCCACTAGAAAAGTGAATACGGTAATACACTTCCATAAAGCAGTGTATCTTGTACCTCACTTATCAGGCGACGAACTTCTGACAACGAGTATCTTTGTGAATGTTTTGGCAACGACATGAACAGAAGCGCATCCCACACCTCACACAAGTGTAGCTGGCTGTAAATCCACACACCGTACAGAAATGGCGACGGGAGGTAGAGCTAGGTGGTCCAACTGCAGCCCTCAGATAAGAGGGAACATGAGGAGGTAATGATTCGAGGTTTGCCTATTGTGCGAAGAAACTTATTAGAATTGCAGTACTAGTTTGATTCAGAACTAATAAACCAAAAGATAAAACAACAAATTCACCTCATGTAGAAGCTCTAGGAAAGTTCGTGGAGCCTTTCTAGCATTTTCAAGTGCTTTTGCCTGCCGAGTTTTGCGTTTAGTACCCTTCAATTGCTTCTTCTGCCCATAACCTGCAATTAGAATTCAAAACCACCGCAAAATTTTCTCTCTCAGATTCAAGGAATTAAATCACACACAAAAAATAAAAATAAGATGATGAAGCAGACGGGACCTAAATCGTCATCATCGTCAAGAGAAGCTTCTTCATCTTCATTAACCTCAACTGTCTCCAACCCAGCATTGTCGTTCTCTAGAGCATCAAGTCGAGCAAGTGCCGCCTGTAAGAAGCACATCAGATTATCTTCCAAAACAAAAATGAAACCTTCACCTTATCATTTAAATCGACAGCACTATAAAATTCTTTGTTACAAGAATAAAGAATGCAATGAATTTATAAGAATCACCTGAGCTCTATTATCACTGCTTTGAAGAGCAGCAGTCATCTTGGAAGCAACCTTCCGCGTCCTACTAGACATTCTTCTAGAACCATCTTCCTCCATTGCTGCACAAACACCAATCAACAATACCATTAAGCATACATATAAAACCTTAAATTCCAGCCAACAATCAACTCCTCAAATCAAAGCCACACTGAAATTAATTTACAAATGTGTCATAATTGTTTGAACTTTGCGGTTGCCGTAAAGCCCTAAAAGTAAAGAATCAACTCAATCTCAGGGGCGCTGAGAAAACGAGACTTACTGATATGTTTGCAGAGTGAGTACCGACACTCGGATGGGCTGGACAGCCGGCAGTCGAGTAAAAAAGGAAGGAGGCTCACCGAGCAGCCGGTTCAGAAGAACAAATGACTTGTTATCATCAGAAGAACAAATGACTTTAAAAAAATATCTTTCGGAAAACACATGTATATGATAAAGAAAGTAATAAGAGACATGATTTTGAAATTAAAGAAAGATTGCCACGTCAAGAACGCTTGAGTCCACGTGACTTAGCTTTCCAGCCTGAGCATTTAATTTGGGAAACAGCGCAAGTAAAAAGGTAACTTATTTAGGAAATATACCGATACCAAAGCTGACACGCTGAGCCACGTAGCTTAAGTTTGCCAGCGAGATAAAATGCATTGACAGAGAGCGTTTAAAGGAATAGCCAGCGTCGAGGACCGAGCTTTAACTCAGTGGAGCGAGCTCACCGGGCTGAAATGCGACTTCGTAGGTGCAAGTCCTTATAAAATTTTAAATGTTGAATAGATACTATCTCCTCTAATCCAGCCATTTCAAAAACAAAAAAAAAGCCAGCGTGACAAAACGCAGTCAATGAAAGCGTTTAGAAGAATAGCGTAAAATCCACGTGGATTTTTGAAACTGCGTAGTTTAAAAGTCAACCGGTCAATATAAATACCGCCAGGATCTCTCTTCATCTCTTATTTATATGATCGCTCTCAGTTCCTCTTTCAGCTTATTTCTCTCTCGCGAATCGCCTTGCGGGAAGAATCAGGAATTCGCTCCTTCTGCGAAGCCAAAATCGCGGTACAAGCAGCTTCGGTCCGCAATCTCGTCTAAGGACGAGAAGCCTTCGCCAAAGACATCCTGTGAGTTTGCCGTCGCATCTGTTCTATTTTCTTTTCAACATTCTTATTCTTTTTCTTCTTCTCTGTCGTTTAGATTCGATTCTTTTCCTTTTCCAATTTGAATGTGTATTCATTTTTTTATGCTTTTTATGAATTGGATTTATATATCTTGTATCTGCGGGTCTAGTTGATTGTTAGTTTCTTTCTTCTTTGCTTGCTTTTAGGGTTTAGATCCACTCTTTTCCTTTACATTTGGATTTCTTGTATGCCTTTTATGTTTTTGTTTCTATTAAGTATTATTTAGTTGTTGTATTTGGTTTCTTTGTTTACGTAGTTTGATTTTTGATCAGCTTAGTAGGATTTTGGATTTTAATTTCTTGTATCTCTACAGTCAAATCTACCTGTTCGACTGTTTTCCTTTGCCAATTTGAATGTGGATTCAATTTTGATGCTTCTTATGAATTGGGATTCTTGTTGTGTTTGCGGGGTTAGTCAATAGTTCGTTTCTTTCCAAGCTTTAGATCAACTTGTTTTCTTTACCTTTGGCATCGCTGTTGAGGAAAGTTTTAACTATGGGTGATTAACTGATGTTGATTCATTTATCAGGATATCACTGCACTTCTTTATTGTTAGGCTCTGTGAGGAGGTCCTAGTCAGATAAAGAGACAGACATGAGCTTTCTGCTGATTAACTTCAGAAACTTGGAGGTTGTGTACAGGCTATGCAAAGGTAAGACTGTTTGTGTTGAGTGTATTATGTATACCTGAACTTCTTAGTCCAAATGATTTCAGTCAGGTCTGTGCGATTTTTCATTCCTAGGAGGGATTGTAGAGATTGTTTTTTCTGCTACTATCATCAGCTTGGCATTTAGGGTTTTTTCACTTACTATAACTAATTTATTTAGAATGATTTACCTCTGATGGGTGATGAATAGTAGCTGTATTGTTCTGTGTACTTAGATTCAATTTATGCATCATGTGTCTGTTGTATTAGTTACCTCTAATGGCTTATGATAGAGGCATTGATATGCAACTTTTTTCAATGATGTTTGGGGTTGGAAATCACAGTTAGCACACCCAGCAAGTCGGCTTCCACAAAGCCAACATTGCTGTTATTTTATCTGGTGATACCATATTTGGAATGGTGGTGACCCATGCCCTTATACTTTTAAGCACTTTTTTTTTAGTTTCGACCTTTTGGCATGTCATTTTGTTATTGGTATTGTGCCCATATAATTGATCTATGATGTACTAGTTAGAAGCTAAGATATGAACCTTAACGGGTTTTGTGAATCAAAAAAAAAGTTAGAAGCTTAACGGGTTTTGTTTTTGAACCTTAACGGGTTTTATGAATCAAAAAAAAAGTTAGAAGCTAAGATATGAAATTGTTTCATTTGAAGAGGATTGGGATACTTTTGTCAATTTGAACCTTTCCAATCTATGCATTAGTTTATGTAATTCCTATGGATCAATTGAGTCACTTTCATTTTAATTGCATGTCTATTCTTTTCTCTCCATTTTCCGGCATTCCATCTTTTTGCTGGTTTTATGTTGATACATTTGATCTACGATTTACTAGCTAACTGCTAAGATCTGAAATTGTTTCATAAGACACGGCATTTGGGTGCTTTTGTCAATTTGAACCTTTCCAGTCTATGCATTAGTATATGTAATTCCTATCGATCAATTGAGTCACTTTCTTTTAAATTTCATGTTTTTTCTTCTTTTTTTCTCCCAGTTTTCAAAAAAAGTTTTTTTTTTTAAATTTTGATAAGATTGCTGCAGCTTTCATGTTTTCCAACAATTCCTTTTTTATATGTTTCTTATTTTCGGCAAGATACTGTTACCTTTTTGTTTTGTTTTAAGCTTTTGGTATGTCATTTTGTTCTTGGTATTGTGCTGATATAATTGATCCATGATGTACAATTACAAGTTAGGTGCTAAGATTTGAAATTGTTTTATATGGCAGAGTATTTGGGTGCTCTTGTCAAATTGAACCTTTCCGATCTATGCACATAGTCTTTGTAACATTCAATGGATCAGTTTAGTCACTTTCATTGAAATTTTTCGGCAATCCATCTTTTTACTGGTTTTATGTTGATACATTTTATCTATGATTTACAAGCTAACTGCCAAGATCTGAAATTGTTTCACTAGACAGAGCATTTGGGTGCTTTTGTCATTTGAACCTTTCCACTCTATGCATTAGTATATGTACTTCCTATGGGTCAGTTGAATGGCTTGAATCACTTTCATTTTAATTTCCTCTTCATTCATTTCTCTCCCAGTTTTGTCAATAATTTTTTTTCAATATTTTGTTTGGATAAGATTGCTGCAGCTTTCATGTCTTCCAGTAATTCCTTTCTTATATGTTTCCTATTTTCGGCAAGATACTGTTAATTTTTTTTTTAGTTTTAAGCTTTTGGCATGTCATTTTGTTATTGTCATTGTGCTTATATAATTGATCTCTAATGTACAAGTTAGGTGCTAAGATTTGAAATTGTTTCATTTGGCAGAGTATTTGGGTGCTCTTGTCAAATTGAACATTTCCAATCTATGCACCTTGTCTTTGTAACATTCAATGGATCAGTTTTGTTACTTTCATTGAAAGTTTTCGGTATTCCATCTTTTACTGGTTTTGTGTTGATAAATTTGATCTATGATTTACAAGCTAACTGCTAAGATCTGAAATTGTTTCATTAGACAGAGCATTTGGGTGCTTTTGTCAATTTGAACCTTTTCAGTCTATGCATTAGTCTATGTAATTCCTATAGATCAATTGAGTCACTTATATTTTCATTTCATTTCTTTTCTTTTCTCTTCTAGTTTTGTCACACAAAAAAATCATTTTGATTTGATAAGATTGCTGCAGCTTTCATGTTTTCCAGCAATTCCTTTTAGTATATGTTTCTTATTTTCAGCAAGATAATGTTACCTTTTTATTTATTTAATCTTTAAGCTTTTGGCATGTATTTGTGCTGATGTAATTGATCTATGATGTACAATAGTACAAGTAAGGTGCTAAGATTGGAAATTGTTTCATTTGGCAGAGTATTTGGGTGCTCTTGTCAAATTGAACCTTTCCAATCTATGCACCTAGTTTTTGTAACATTCAATGGATCAGTTTTGTCACTATCATTGAAATTTTCTGGCATTCCATCTTTTTGCTTGTTTTTTATGTTGATACATTTGATCTGCGATTTACAATCTAACTGCTAAGATCTGAAATTGTTTCATTAGACGGGCATTTGGGTGCTTTTGTCAATTTGAACCTTTCCAGTCTTTGCATTAGTCTATGTAATTCCTATGGATCAATTGAGTCACTTTCTTTTTAATTTCATGTTTTTACTTCCTTTTTTTCCCGAGTTTTGTCAAAAAAAGATTTTTTTTTTAAATTTTGATTTGATAAGATTGCTGCAGCTTTCATGTTTTCCATCAATGCCTTTTTTTATATGTTTCTTATTTTCGGCAAGATATTGTTTTCTTTTTGTTTTGTTTTAAGCTTTTGGCATGTCATTTTGTTATTAGTATTGTGCTGATATAATTGATCCATGATGTACAAGTTAGGTGCTAAGATTTGAAATTGTTTTATTTGGCAGAGTATTTGGGTGCTCTTTTCAAAATGAACCTTTCCAATCTATGCACCTAGTCTTTGTAACATTCAATGGATCAGTTTTGTCAATTTTATTGAAATCTTTTGGCAATCCATCCTTTTACTGATTTTATGTTGATACATTTGATCTATGATTTACAAGCTTAACTGCCAAGATCTGAAATTGTTTCATTAGACAGAGCATTTGGGTGCTTTTGTCAATTTGAACCTTTCCAGACTATGCATTAGTCTATGTAATTCCTATGGATCAATTGAGTCACTTTCATTTTAATTTCCTCTTCATTCATGTTTCTCCCAGTTTTGTCAATAAATAAAAATTTTAAAATTTTGATTTGATAAGATTGCTGAAGCTTTCATGTCTTCCAGCAATTCCTTTTTTATATGTTTCCTATTTTCGGCAAGATACTGTTACCTTCTTTTTTTTTGTTTTAAAAGCTTTTGGCATGTCATTTATTCGTTTTGTTGTTGGCTTTGTGCTGATATAATTGATCTATGATGTACAAGTTAGGTGCTAAGATTTGAAATTGTTTCATTTGGCAGAGTATTTGGGTGCTCTTGTCGAATTGAGCATTTCCAATCTTTGTACCTAGTCTTTTTAACATTCAATGGATCAGTTTTGTTACTTTCATTGAAAGTTTTCGGCATTCCATCTTTTTACTGGTTTTGTGTTGATACATTTGATCTGTGAATTACAAGCTAACTGCTAAGATCTGAAATTGTTTCATTAGACAGAGCATTTGGGTGCTTTTGTCAATTTGAACCTTTCCAGTCTATGCATTAGTCTATGTAATTCGTATAGATCAATTGAGTCACTTTCATTTTAATTTCTTGTTTTTTCTTCTCTCCTAGTTTTGTCAAAAATATATTCATTTTGATTTGATAAGATTGCTGCAGCTTTCATGTTTTCCAGCAATTCCTTTTAGTATATGTTTCTTATTTTCAGCAAGATACTGTTACCTTTTTTTATATTAAAGTTTTAAGCTTTTGGCACGTCATTTTGTTATTGGTGTTGTGCTGATATAATTGATCTACGATGTACAAGTTAGGTGCTAAGATTTGAAATTGTTTCATTTGGCAGAGTATTTGGGAGCTCTTGTCAAATTGAACCTTTCCACTCTATGCACCTAGTCTTTGTAACAATCAGTGGATCATTTTTGTCACTTTCATTGATATGTTTTGGCAAATCATCTTTCACTGATTTTATGTTGAAACATATGATCTATGATTTACAAGCTAATTGCTAAGATCTGAAATCGTTTCATTAAACAGAGCATTGGGGTGCCTTTGTCAGTTTGAACCTCTACAATCTATGCATCTAGTCTATGTAATTTCCATGGATCAACTGAATCACTTTCATTTTAATTTCCAGTCTTTTCTTTTCTCTCCCAGTTTTGACAAATATTTTTCTTTCCCAGTTTTCTTTCCTCATCATTAGAGCTGTGGTGCTTTGTTCGTATTCTGACTAGTAGTTATAACTAGAGTTTACTGAAGAAGTTATTTGATACTGAATTCGAATTGAAGCATCATTTGTGATTGAAAAAGAAAGAAAGAGCAGTCACTAGGAACAAGGGTCTAATCAGGTTCTGATTTCTTTGTAATTTGTATCTTTCTTGTTTTTTCTTTTCAAAATTAGGGCTTTGTAAATTTGGGAGCACTCTACACTGTTTTTTATATATGTATATCATCCATTTGTTTTTTGAAGTTCAGTCGTTCTTCTCAAATCAGACGGCTGGGTAAGTTAAAAGATCCTTCTATTCTTCAGCATGAATCAGATGAAAGGGCTTGTCATTAAGTAGTGTAGATGTAACTTGTAAGTATACAGTTGAATTTTTTCATTTTGGACTGACAGTTTGTTACTGATCCAGGAGTTTTTATTAGTTTTCAGCTTCTTGGTAAGTTTTGAATAAAAAACTATAGCATGTTTTTAAGCCTGCGGATAGCCAAGGTGAGAATCAGATATGCGATTGTCTGACTTGCTGCTTTTGTTGGACTTTTCGATACCAACTGCTAGTTTTTAACTATGCAGGTTAAAACAACTAAGGTCTTTAAGGATCACGTGGGATTGTCTCTTTGTGGATCAATACCATTAACTATTGCATTCACACACACGGTTGTTGAGTTTGATTTGCATTATTTTGCCTTTGTAAGTTGTGAATAGCAATAATGTCACACATAATTGTTTTTATTCTTAGGAAGCCCATCTTTAGACCTAGCACACACCAATCTCACAACTGCAATAAAGCAAGTTCAAAATTTATCCGGTGGAAGTGAAGTTGAATCCTGAGCATCTGGTTTTATGCAGCAACAGAGAAGAGCTGAACCCGAGCTTGGATGCTTCCAGATCAAATTGCAGCAGATTGTTCTCTATTGTGTGGCCACCGATCTCAATCGATGTCACCAGGCCGGAATTTTGAAAACCTTCGGTGAAGCCCAGACCTCCATTTATGATTCCCAGGCATAGCACTTCCTTGCTCACCTGAACCATTGAGTTCGTCCCATAAATTCTCCAGTATACTTTGCTGCTCTGCAGAAGCAGATCAATGTGTGGCACATCTGGACCCAGATGATTATACTTAATAAGAGTCGAGTTGTAACACTGCTTGAATGGGGTTACTGGAGCCACGGTCTGAAAATCAGCCATCTCTTTACTGAATGCGTTTGTGACATCTGCATAGATGGAAGAATGCATAACGGTGTAGGGACTGACTGAGCTAATTTTTGTCCCACCGTAGCCGTTGGAGTCTATTTCGAGAAGAGTGGAGTTTAATTTGACTGGTTTGCCGTTTATTTTGATGGATGTCACTCCAATGAAGTACTCAGTGGAGGGCTCTCCTGGATAACGAGCGAATAAACTTTTTTGGTTAACAAGGAGGGGAGTGTAAGTCAGGGATTTGGCATAATCAGTGGACTGTAAAGGAAGGAAATTGTAAGGCCCGTCACCAAAGATGACTACACCTTTGCTGCGACTCAAACAGATTGCAAACCTCCTTGGAAAACTGAAAGTGTCCCCTCTGCCAAGGCCTGCCATACCCTTCACTCCATCTGCAAGCAATTCTAAAAAGCCGGAATAGGTGCACCCTGACAGAAACCTGGGTACCTTAACAAGTCTACCAGGATTTGACCCGTCAGTAGATGGCATGACCACCACATCTTGAATAATGTTTCCATTGGTAATGGACTGGCTGACTGAGTTACATGGCCAAATTGTGCAAGATTTCTTCCCACAACCTGGTCCTACAGGATGCCAGCATGTTCCTAGTTCTTTATAGTGTAATCGAGAGCACGCTTTACTTTTGTATTGCAGGACTTTGTAAGAAGATGATACGAAGTCTGTTTCACAATCGTTCCAGACGAACTGCCCCCCTATATCGACCACAAGGTGGAGCGAAACGAGCGGAGTTCTCTGGCGGAGTGCAGTGAGGTATTGTAGAGTAGAAGAGTGTTTGGTGATGGGCAAGACGAAAGCTTTTGGACGGAAGGAAGCTTGAGTTGTAGGAAGGTAAAATGAGGCGGCAATGTGTAGAAGAAGAAGCACCATCAAGTAGTGGAATGAAAATGAAGAGGAAGCCATTTATTGGTGGAGTTATGAGACATGAGTGCAGCCTGTTGGAGTGTTGGTTACTTATATTATGAGTTTGGCCGTATTGTTTATGCAAAAAGACATTGCGCTCTCGTGCTAAAGGGATAGCCCCACCCTCGGCCCCAATTATGGAATCTAGGAACCGATGGTAAGTAGTGGTATATAATCAATCAATAGTTGGAATTGACATGACTCATTATGTCCGAGATCACACATAGTTTTAATATAATGCCAGATCTTTAGACACATAGCACAAACCAATATCACAAGTGCATTCAAATTTCAGTGAACTGAAGTTACGGTATTTAGCAATTTTAAAATATTATTACCAGACCACTAGTCTCGTTATCTTTTGGATCATACAAATACAATGTTTTTTTTTTAACTATACTGAAATAGAAATAACAACATTGAAATAATATCACCCCAAATTCAATAAACCGAAAACACCCTAATATACTTTATTGCAGGGGCTATCTTCTCTCAGACAGTTCCGATTTACAATGGAAAGGAACATCTGAAAATAGGGGAGTTAACTAACTACAACAGCTTGCCCAAAGAAAGATGTTGGCATATGAGGTGTATGTCAGTATGTTGGAGTTAACAACCAACAGCTTTCCCATATTCCATACTACAGGTATCATATTTTCTTCATGTAAGCTCCCCATAGTCTTTTCTAATCCTTCATTCGTCCCTCTCAGGAACTCTAAGCTTAACCATCTGCTGCAGAGCTCATCAGGTAAGCTACTAACTATATTTTTCATTTTTGAATACCCGTCAGCTGCCTTATCGCATACAACAGCACAGCGCCATCACAGAAATATTATTGTTATTCTTAGATCTTAATATGACCTCCCTATTATATGAGCAGCACGATGTCTGCTCAATACTTTATTACTGAAATTTTTAGCACAATTAACATAGCTTTGAATAAGGTGTATCCTTTCTAGGTTGAGTTCTGATAAACTCCATATACTTCTGAGGATTTTGCTTCGTAATCTATAGTTTGGATTGTGTATGTTAGTTCATCGTAGCCACGAATCCCATTTTCCAATCAGAGGCCATCTTTAATACGGCAATCCTTGGAAGTAAAGGTAAAAAGGATCCATGAAATGACTCGGTCAAATTTATCTCATAAAAAAAAGTGTTCCTACTGTTTGTTTTTTGACCTTCTTATATAGGTTTAAATTTGTAAGTCTTTACTTCACGTCAAGGTCTAAGGTGTCACCAAGGTAGAGTCGTTTAGAACTGAAATTTAATTTAATTGAATTTATATTAACTTTTAGATGAGCTTAATTTAACTTCATTGAAATCATCATCATCATAGTAGTATCATCATCATCATCGACATCATCATCATCGTAGTATATCATAATCATCATAGTATCACATCATCGTATCATCATCATCATCATCATATCATCATTGTTGGAGGAAAAGGAGGTTGATTGGTAGTCATTGTTTGATTTTTGATATTTTTAAAATCAAATAAATATTTGGGCCGGTTTTATACACGACCAGCCCAATACGGAGATAAACTCAAAGCCGAATTTTCAAATATTTGGTTTATGTGGCTGTGCGGAATCCTGCGATCGATCGAGAGAAACCCACTTGTACTGGTCAGTGGGAGCTCTCATCCTCAAGTTCATTGATCTATTTTGAAATGTATTTCAAGATTCAGCCCCGGCATGAAATGATCGTTGTTTGGTCCCTTAGAGAATGACAAGTGATATTCTGTTTAAAGTTGTTTTGGTCTATGTAAGCTTTATTCTCGATCGATCAGGCTTTTTAAGTAAAAGATGTTGCTATTAGATTGACATGAGAATCGTTTGGTATTGACTTAGTGAAGATTCAGCTGAAGAAGGTTATAATTCACTTGGCCATGCTGGCTGGACAGTGGACAAGTTGTACAATGTCGGTTTCATCTTCCTATACTTTGTAGATCCTTTGGTGATCTCATCTTGATGTTATCTTTTGGTTAAATAGTATTGTATTCCTCAGCGTCATTTAGAGATTGTGTATTCATCTAAAAATTATGGTTTCCAGTGATGATAAATTTGCTGTACATTGCATACCCTCTCAGATAGGGATGCACATCCGGACCGGACTGGATCGGATCGAAATTTACGGTTCCGTCCGGACCGGTGGACTGGAATTTTTGAAAATCTTAGACCGTGGACCGGACCGGACCGGATATATATGGACCGGGAACCGGATCGGGACCGGAATTTGTGTGAAAGCTTGGACCGAAACTCGGACCGGACTGGGACCAACCGTAATTTAGGGTTAGAAAATAAAAAATATAAAAAATATATAAAAATTCGGTCTATTCCGGTCCAGACCGGGACCGATCGCCGAAAATCTCAAAATATACGACCCGTGGACCGATCCGGATCCGGTCCGTCACCGACCCGTAAAATCCGGTCAGTTCCAGTTCGGTTTTCCGATCTGGGTCAATTTTGTGCATCCCTACTCTCAGAGATGAATTAACCAGGAGAGCGAAAACCGCAGATCAATGTAAATCAGGCAAAGAAGCGCTTGTATTCCATCAAATAAATGTTTGGAGCGGTTGCTATGGGCCGGCTATACTCACGACCAGCCCAATCCGGGGTTGACGGAAATAACGTTGATTCGAATATTTTGGTTTTTGTGTCAATAAAAAGAAAAGAATATTTGGTTTTTGTGGCTGTGCGGAATCCTGCGATCGATCCATACTTGTACTGGGACGCTCTACTCCTTCGCTGGAGCCGTGAAGCAAAAATGGCTTCGATTGGTTTCAACTCGCTTCCTCTGTCTCACCATGCTCGGACCTCCGCAGCCCTTGACACTACGCCGCCCGCTTCCTTGCCTTTGCGGATCAAGATTAAGCCGCTCAAGCCTATTCTCGTTTCCGGAGATCCGCCCACTTTCGTCTCTGCTCCTGGTCGCCGTATCGTCGCAGGTTCCTTTTTTCCCTCGCATTTTTAGATAAACAATCTATTTGACACTTTGATTAAGTTAGCAGTCTTGAAATCGTAGAGACCACTTGTGGTCGCCGGATAACTGTTTCTTTGTTGTGTCTTTCCTGTCAAGTAATTTGATTATACAGCGGTTCTTTATTAGCTTGTTGTATGACTTAAGTCGAGTCAATTTGGTGACCGATGCTCTCTAACTCTTAGAGTTGAGTGAGAGGGATCACTATGGAACATTACTTTCTAGATATTTTAAAATAGTCACTGTCGATATGGTGTAGTTGGGGATATTCATGGAGATCTCAACCAAGCAAGGTCTGCGCTTGAAATAGCTGGTGTCTTGAGCTCAGATGGCAGAGACTTGTGGACTGGTGGAGAAACTGTATGTTTCTTGGACCAAGATACTATCCTAGTTGTTGTTGAAAGTAGTAAGATGGTGTTAAACATAATCCTTTTCTTATCTTATCTAGGTGCTGATTCAACTTGGGGATATCCTAGATCGGGGAGAGGATGAGTTGGCTATTCTGTCCTTGTTGCACTCGTTGGAGCTGCAAGCCAAGGCTTCTGGTGGTGCAGTTTTTCAGGTATCTGCCTGCCTGCCTTTACCAATATCATATTTGTTTCTCTCAAAATTAGTGACACTTTTCTGATCAAAAAAAAAAATTAATGACACTTTTTACATATTTTGTGAAGACGTAAGGGTTAAACATGCTATATCCAATGCTACTGCAGAATTCTTTGTTATTTATCCTATGTGCACCTTGCTTATATGTTATATTTTTCTGTTGTAGGTTAACGGAAACCATGAGACCATGAACGTAGAAGGGGATTTCAGATATGTCGACTCTGGAGCTTTTGATGAGTGTGTAGCTTTTTTAGAACATTTAGTAGACTGTAAAAATAATTGGGATGAGGCTTTTCTTAGTTGGCATTCCGTACGGGATACGTACAGGGAAGAAAAGAACATTTCGCAAATTAACTGGGGTTCCTGGAACTTATTGAAGGTGCTTTATAGCACTATTCTAGATACCGTCATCAAAGTGGAATCTTTTCATTCTTTCTTGTAATTTCTTTCAGCTTATTCGCTTTTTTGTTACTCATGAGAGATTTTAATGTACATTAGGACAGAGGCAAAAGGGGGCCATAGCCAGGTCAATTCTTCTTAGACCAGGGGGTCCATTGGCTTGCGAGTTAGCACAGAATCCTGTGGTTCTTAAAGTCAATGACTGGATTTTTTGTCATGGTGGTCTTCTTCCCCATCATGGTATAATTTGTTACGGTGGAACGGCTCACTTTTTGATCCTTCTTTGTTTCAAATGCATAATACGAGTGTTCTGATGCAGTTGCATATGGCATCGAAAGGATGAATAATGAAGTATCTCAATGGATGAGAGGCATCACCGAGAGTGAAAGTAGTCCTTCCTTCCCGTTCATTGCTACTAGGGGCTATGACAGTGTTGTCTGGAGCCGTTTATATTCTAGAGATACATCTGAGTTAGAAGATCATCAGATTCAGCAGGCAAGACCCTTTAATTTGTTCCCTAGTTCACTTTATAATATCATTTTGGTCGTGCCATGCTGTGTTGGTATAGGTACAGGTTTATGCACCATTGATTGATTAACAGGTTTAGTGTTTATCAGGAGAGGATGTCTTTCCACGTGATATAAACCTGACACATTTTGTGTTTGTTATCAGATACATTCTATTCTGGAACAAACATTGCAAGGAGTAGGCGCTAAGGGAATGGTGGTGGGTCATACTCCCCAAATGTCTGGAGTGAATTGGTATTTCTAAGCTTCTTCATATATTGATTTTGAAAAGCCCATCGAAAGTTGATATCTCATTTAGAACCCTATCCTTGCAGCAAATACAACTGCAGCATATGGAGGATTGATGTAGGAATGTCAAGTGGAGTGCTCAACTCAAGACCCGAGGTAACTTCAAATTGGGGCATCTCATGTCTTACATATGCTTGATTCTCATAGTAAACGTGGGTTGTTTAGGTACTTGAAATCCAAGACGACAAAGCAAGAATACTAAGAAGCGAGCAGCCTAAGGTGCATGCGGAGCTTCAAGCTGTAGAGTATATATGAACTTATCAAAGGTATAGAAGATAATTTGTACTTGTACAACATGGAGAATCCAGCAGCTGTATATATAATTATATATATACACAGTCATCATAACTGCTTTATGCACTCAAAGCTGGAGAAGTGGCCTTGTAATTGTTTCCAGCCAGCAATTCACTTGATGACATAAAAGCACTTCTTCATATATAATTTTTTTCATACTGAAACAGTGATTTAAAATCCATGAGGCTAGGACAAATTATCATCAAAGAAGCAGGCAACATCAATATTCAGTTACATTGTAATTTAAGCAGAGGAAGAGTCTCCTCTGATCCTCCTAAGCTGATGAATCCATTGATCCTCAGGAACCTGTCCAGCCCAATCAGGAGCAACTCCAGCGAAGGACACACCGCGCATAGCCTCCATCACTCTCATCGCTGTCTCAGCCGGCAGTGGGGCGCTTCTCCTACTCTCATCTTCGCCGAACGCTCTCAGTATTTCCGAATCAGAAACAACCACCGCAGCTTCCTCCTCATCCGAGCCAAAGTCGCTATTGATATCGATAGACGAGATTCCGTTCTCCGCCTGTTCAACGTATCCACCGTTCGGCAGAAAATATGACGCCTCTGCGCTCACTTGCATGAAACCTATTTGGGACTCGCTGTGCTGTCCGTTTTCATCAGAGGCAGAGATCGGCTGGTAGTATTCTTGTAGCAATTCATCATCCGGATTCGAATCGGTATCGCTGTTGTTCTCTGCAATCAGATCCAAACATCGAATCGATGACTAAAAAAACACACCCGAGTTCAGTTACATGATGCGGAATTAATTAATTACCTTCGCGAGGAATCGCAACAGAAGCTGGCCTGGCGTTCATTTTGTCGAAACGAAATCTAGACGCTCCGGATCCGCAAGATGATGATAATATCAAATTCTTTATCACGACCCCAAGATCTTCATATAATTACACTATAACCCCAAGAGCCACTGGAAGACTATTACACTATTTTTTTGATGAGGTTAATGGGTTAAAGTTAGTATATGCTCATTTTGAGCTGTTGAGGACTTGAACCCTGTCCACTTTGGGCGTAGGAGGACGCCCTTCCACTGGACTAATCTCTTTGCCTCACTTTTACACTATTTCTATCTCTTCAGAGCATATCAAAATTGTTTTCTCCCAATCCCAGCACAAATGTATACACGTACATGTTGCATGAATCTCTTTCTGCTTTATTTTTCACGTGAAATGTAGGAAACAATTCTCAAGAGCTACATGAAAAAAAAACCCCACCCCCAGGAGCCAAATACAAAAATGGGGACAGCCAGACAGCAATCAAGCACACCCCCTTTTCAACAGAAATGAGCCTACAACCTGTCGGAATATCATTGTATTTGAATGGTACAATAATTTACCTATCAATCAACTTAAACTCACTACTCTTGGTTAACCACAGACAGCTCAGCTAACGCAACCGCCCTATGAGGAAAGTTCATCAGGACTATATATCTCTTGAGAAAAGATTTGAGAAGTCCTGATATCTTAATGAGCAGTATTTTCGTCACTGGTGCTATTGAGGTCTTGGAAAAATCCCTTTGCAGCTTCATATGTGGACCAACAAATAGCAGCAGCAGGAGCATGGAAGAGCATCCTGGGAAGCCATCCTCTAAGGAGCCCTCTATAGCCATCCTTTGTTATTATAGTTTTAACAACGTCTCCAATCGATCCACTTTTAAATCTGTCACACCCACAAACCCCCTGTGAAGGTAGATAGGTTGAGAACTCTAAAAGAGAAGGGAAAATGTAAATATAAAACATCTACATAATTTCAGACAACCCGTGATAGCGTTCTTCAAACAGTTTTACAAGTATCAATCTGACAACTTATATGATATACTACTTATTTAGATGCCTTCCAATGTCTAATTCTCAATTGCAGCATATAAGACCAGTTATAGTTAGCTTGGAGTTCATCTCAAACTACCAAGATATAAGAGATCGAGTCGTTGCCATATTTTGCAGCAAGATCACCAGCAATAGAGACAACGATGAGTCGACGACAATTTTTTCACTTGAATTATGAGTGAGCGCTGCTAGCACTAGCTTCACTACCACTAAGAAAAACATAACGCTCCAACTTCAATTCCCTAGTATTGCTATACTGTCATTCTGCCGTGATTGAGATTTTATCCACTACAATTCTAGTAAGGAGGGCGACAAACAATGCTAAAGAGGAACGAAGTGCAGTCAAACACAAACTTGGAAATAGAGAAAAACCTACTTGACACTGCAATTGAGTCTTGACGACATCCAATGGAGTGGTAAGGGCAGCTGCCAAAGCTCCCGCACCAGCTCCAGCAGTAGCATGAACAACCCAACTCTCGTCACTAGCATTCTCCGGCGAAACCTCCATCAACCCCTTCTTTGCCGCCTCATAAGTAGCAAAATGCACAGCAGTAAATGGAGCATTCATCAAAACGGTAGTCCTATACGAAGCATAAAAAGCCCTAAATCCCTCCTCTTTGAAAACTCTCCTAACACAATCTCTAACCCCCTTATACGGACTACTACTCAACTGCAATCTCTGCTTCACCATATCCATCGGCGTAAACACCGCATCGCTAGCCACAGTCGCCAACACCCCCGACGCAGCGTGCGCCACCGAATTATTCGGATTCTCACGCGATAGAAACTTCTTCGACGTCTCGTACACAGAGAAATACACCGCGTGCGCTGGTCCAGCGCCCAGCCCCATCGCTCCAATCCCTCGATACAGTCCCTTGGCGCCTTCCGTTTTCATGATGGATCTGAGCGCTTCTCGAACACTAGCGGATTTAATCGGACACGATCCCAAAGCCTGCATCTGCGTCTTCACTGTATCGACTGGGAACATGGCCATGTGCTCGATGGAGCCAGCGATTGAGCCGGCGACCATGAACTGCCAGAAGTGAAGACCGTCGTGCACCGGCGATACCAGGATCTGCGGATGGAAGTCCGGCGGCTGCGTGATCGGCAGGAAATCAGGATTCTGGAACTTGGAGGTGGCGTCGGCGGCCATGGAGGATTCAAGGTGCGTAATTGACCCGTTTCGATTTTGATTGTTGTCGGGGAAATTGGGGATTAGGGCAGAGACCAAATTGGGAATTTTGTTTCACCTTATCTAGGGTTACAAAGAATACTAGTACGCTATTTAATTTTGTTTGCTATAAAAATAAATGAGTTACATGATTTCTCAGATCAGATGATAAATATAGTCTTTCATAAAAGTGAAAATTTTATATAATTTTATTTCTATAATTTTAATATATAAAAAAGATATTTATTTTCAATAATATTTAATTTTGGAAGATGCAAACAAATAGTACTAAAGGGCGTTCTTTTGAGCTTTATTGTACTTGAATTTTACTGTACTGAACTTAATTAAACTGTATCGAGTTTAATTTAACTGTATTGAACTTAATTAAACTGTATCGAGTTTAATTTAACTGTACTGAACTTAATTAAAATGTATTGTTAGGATTCGACAGGTTCCGTAGTCGCCGGGTTTAAGCTTCGGAGGATTCGACAGGGAGTCACCTGACATACCTGCAAACTAATCAAGATCTAGAACCTTTCGGCTCTGATACCAAATGTTAGGATCGCTGATTAGTTTTAGAACTAAACTAGAAACTGTAAGGAACCTAGTTTGAGCCTGCAGGTTCTGGAACGTAATACAGTGCAGCGGAAAAACTTCAAGTTTGCCTAAATATCTTTTTATTGATAAGTAGACTGTACAAAATACAACTATTCTGTACACATGCAATAGCTACAGCTACTACGATAACAATTTGGAAACTACTTACTGTAATACCAACCCTAGATCGATATTGTAGTTCCCGAACAAGCGTGCCGAAGGTACCAGTACCTGAGCTTGTCCAATCCAGACTTGTCGTCACCGCTATAACAGCCGAGCTCTCAAACTCACTAACTCTTTAGAGCATATGCACCCGAGCACCTTCTGAATCGAGGGAGGAGGAGGTGCTGGAGCACCTTCTAGATAATCAGCACTTCCTTAAAATGTAGTTTATGCACCAGTCATGCAATTTAGCACCTCCTCTTACTATTCACTGAATAAAAATATTACTTTATAATTTTAGTTTATATTATAGAAATTAATAAATGCATGAAGAAGTGAATGTTACCGTTGGAATTTTTTTTTAAATCAAAATGCAGGCCCAATTGCAATTTTTGGCCCAACAAGCAAACACAGCAGCTGCTTCAGCAGCTGCAAATCCAGCAGCTGCTTCAGCAATTTCGCCAGCACCTTCTCCAACTTCTTGCTGCTGCACACAAATTTACTCAAAATCTGAGCTGGCAAGCTGCAGCACTTGCTGAAATTGAGCCCGGTGCAGATGCTCTTAGTATTTGCAGAACTTCAAGTGATGACAATGTCGTAATTCGCGCGCACCGATTTCTTAATGTTTGGACGCACATATCTCTTTGGTTTGATATGTGTTTATAAGTGCTTCTGTCTTCAACGGTTATCTCCCATGATGTTCTCACATTCTGGTGTGACTCCACTCTTTGTGTTCTCCACGTGGTTTCAGTTGCCGAGATTTTCTCCCTGGGTTCCAGTCCGCAAATCTCGCAACTACCGAAGACTCGGTCCATTCAGCTCCACGAGCTGCAGTACTTCGCGATATGCTCTCAACCGCTTTGTGTGTACTTGTTCCACGATCTTCTCGAACTGATTGCAACGTCTACTTCTTTGACTTAGCTTGTTGACCACGCTCCGCGGGTTCCAGTACCTGACATGATGTCGTACGTTCTTGAACCTGCACACTTCACATAGAAGTTAAATAACTTGGTGTTGTCATCATCAACCCACTGAGGTACTAACATGTATCGAGTTTAATTTAACTGTACTGAACTTAATTTAATTGTACTAAACTTAACTTAACTGTATCGAATTTAATTTAACTTAATTATGTTAATATTATATTTTTAAAATTTTGGTATATTTTAAAATATATTTTTATGATTATATTTTTTGATGCATTTTATGATTATATTTAGAAACTATAAAGTATAAAGTATATCTCTCAACAAAAAAACGAAATTATAAAGTATAATATTGTGTAATGCATTGCATCGTGAGCCCTATACATCTTTCAAAATTCAAACCCAATTTCACAGGGTTACAACTTCCGCGACAAGCGACAAGGCAAGGAGAACCGAAGAAATCGCCGCTCCACGCACGCGTGCATAGTTTTCAATACCCATTTTAGCTAATGAGACCGTGCTGGGAAGAGCTGATTCAAATTTATTTGATAACCAGCGAAAAGAGCAGATGAATCAAGAACGCAACATGATAGTGTTTCAAATTATTTAGGATTTTTCAGATGATGTAGTGGAAATGGATGAAGATGATGATATGTAAATGTTTCCATTTGTACTGTACTTGAATGTCATTGTACGTTTCTATGTAAAATATATATTGTATTCATATGTTTATTTCCCCATATTCTTTAAATTCATATGAAGTGCAACAAAGTTTACTTCCATTTTAAAACGTATGTAATAGTTCCTGAAGAAGTGTGGATACAAAATTAAAAAAATTAAAAGTTTTGAATAATAGGGTTGAAAACTATAAAATTTGAATTGTCTTGAAAAAATTATATTAAATTTATAAATTAAATTAATTTAAAGTATATTTAACTGTACAAAATTTATTAAAAAATTGTACTAAACTTAATTTAACTGTACTGAACTTAATTAAACTGTATCGAGTTTAATTTAACTGTACTGAACTTAATTAAACTGTGTCGAGTTTAATTTAACTGTACTGAACTTAATTAAACTATATCGAGTTTAATTTATCTGTACTGAACTTAATTAAACTGTATTGAACTTTATTTAACTGTACTGAACTTAATAAAACTGTATCTAACCTCAAAGAACGGCCCCTAAGTATGTTAATGTAGTAAGGAAATGGCTGGTGCTGGTGGATTGGTATGATATGATGATCAGGGAAAGTATAGCCTGTTTCGGCATTTGCATCGCCATGCTTCTGGGTAATACTCAGCCGTCACCGGCGTCCCTGGTTGCACAGCCACACGCACTGGCGTACAAGGATAGCGTCTACCGCATTTTGACAAGCAGCGCGGAGGATATGACCCTCGTCCGCTCATTAACTGCCTCCTCAGCCTTATAATTCCGCCGCCTGCAGCCATCTCAATCCTAGTTTCAGCAGCTCCATAGTCAACAGCACTACTCAGATAAACGAGGAAGAAGAAACCACTGAAGCTGCATCTGCATCTGCATCTGCATCTCTTACTGTTGTTCATCATTTATCTAACAAGCAAGCATCAGCAAAATGGTAGGCCTAAATAAGAGTACTAGTTAGTGCAGAGATTGACCTGTTTTTTAATTTGTACTAGGTAGTGGTACATTTGGTCTATGTATTAACATCACTAGACCGTGACTTTGGCTAAGTAATAATTATTTGTAATATGAGTATAAAGTAAGAAGAGTGTGATCTGATAGGGGAGATTATTGCTGTTGTGTAGTGCACAAGGAATATGCATCACAATTTACAAATACACAACAAGTTAAGCAATCAGCAGCAACAACAACAACAACATTTGAGAGTAGTCAGAGGTATCTGCCCCTATCGAGCTTTTGAGAGTAGTCAGCGGTGGCATGTTTAGTAGTCAGTGGAGGCCTGTTCTGGGGTGCCTTTAGCTAGAGTGGTTTTTTGCAGGTTATGGTTAGTAGAGTTCTTTTTTGCAGGGGATCTTTAGTGTTTCGTAGTGTTTTTTGCAGTGTTCCTTTATCTCTCAGAGTGTGTTTTGATAGCAGTAGTTGAGTTGAGTTGCTCTGTCTCAGTGTTGGTGACAGCCTGCTTCAAGGCTTTGATAGTGTTTATTTTGGTGGTGAAAATTCACTTATGAATCAAAAAAAAACAACAACAACAACAACAACAGGTTTGTTTCAATGCATTTGTTTGCTGCCTTGCCCAATGGATCCTCAGAATCTGATTCCAACTCGAACCGACTGAAACTTTCGTTTGGCCACAGCCCACAACATTAGCTTAGACCAAAAAGAAAATAAAATCGAAGATATGCGAAGAACGTGGTAAGGAACCATTGGGAACGTGTGTGATTTCAAATTGAATATATTTTTCCAATTCAGATTCCTTCTGTTTCCTAGGCCATTGTTTAACACTTCCAAAAAAAATACTTGTCTACTACTGCTTAATAAACAACTATTTACCTCATCTGGATTCTGAGTTTCCCATCCACAGTTCATCATCTTTTTCTTTTTCCCTCCAACCTACATTTTGAAATTTGAAGCACACAGAGACAAACAATTCAAATAAATAAAATTATATAAAGTTCACTAGTTCCAATCTTGTGTGATCATATACTTACTATTCTGTTTTATATTTCATTCTTCCATTTTGAATTCCACAAAGCATACCTTGTTCCAGCCTCAATCCTTGCATTAATAAATTAGCCTGTTCCCTGCCACCACCAAAAACTAGCATTTTTTTATAGCCTTTTCACACTTTCATTTACTTAAATCTCAACACAACTACTTGTGCTTCCATTCCGTTCCCTGCACACATGTGTACTATGGAAACCTCTAAACCCACTTCCACCATTTCAGATTTGGTTTCAAAATTTGCACAAGTCTGCAGGTTCACATCCACTGAGGTCCATATTCCTCAACACCAGCATGAACTTGATGAAATCAATGATGCAGCAGCAGCAGCTCCTCCTGTCAATTTATTTTTGCCTGAAGGAACCAAAGTATATGATGATATGCTGAAACTCTTTGAGCTCGTCTCCGATTTCAAAGCCGCTTATGTCCTACTTCAACAAGCACATATTCCTTATAACCCCCTCAAGATTCAGGCTGCTGATCACCTTGCTGTTCAAGCTCTTTCCAAGATTAAGCGCCGCCGCGCAAAAGTAGTCCCCGAGATTCAAATCAAGGAAAAAAGGGTGTTGGAAAGTTTGAAGCTTGAAGCTAAAACAAAAAGGCATCGAATTCAATCTCTGCGCAGAGAGCTTCTACAACTGGATTTGGAAAATGCTGACCTGATCGAGAGGTTGAATAAGAAAACAACGAGCCAAATTCAAATTCCTCGGTGCATCTTAGACTTCGATGCATTCAAGGATATAGTGACTTGTGCTTCGACATCCGTCCATGACTTTGCCAAACCACTCATTAGCTTGATGAAAGCCTCCGGATGGGATCTTGACCTTGCAGCAAATTCAGTACAACATTCTGTAATCTACCACAAAAGATGCCACAAGAAATACGCATTCGAAGCGTATATTTTTCGCAGAATGTTTAGTCAACAATTTACAGCAATCCATCAAGACCAAGACCAAGAAAGTATAATAACAGCAGCTCTCAGGTCTGATGATCCAATGGAATATTTAATCAACCAGCCTCATTCCGCATTTTCCAATTTTTGTCGTAGCAAGTACAGATTAGTCATTCATCGGGATTTAGAGCTTTCGTTCTTCGGGAATTTGGATCATAGAACTCTCGTGTCGAATCAGAAGCACCCGCGAACATCATTTTATCAGGCATTTGCGAAGATGGCAAGATGGTTCTGGATTCTTCGAGGCGTTTCGAGCACAATCAGTCCTAAAGCAGTAGTGTATGAAGTTAAAAGAGGAACAGCATTTTCAGACAAGTTCATGGAACTAGTAGAGCAAGACATAAAAGGTGTAGCAAAGTCCTCGAGTCGAAGGCACTCTGATTATAAGGTAGCTTTCATGATCATGCCTGGATTCAGAGTTGGCCAAAATCTGATCAAGTCGCGAATATATTGTTGTAAGGAGAGATCTTATTGAAAGAAATAACAAAATATAAATTTCATTTCTTGTGTAGTCCTTAGCTCTAAATCACAATTTAAAACAAATAAATTTCAAACAAGTGTTTTGTTTGATGTCATAATGGCCAAGTGCATGATATCCTTAACAAATAAGTAACTCTCAAAGCTTCTGCAATCACATTTTCAAAGCTCTTTGCAGAAGTTTATGTAGAGGACATTTCATAGCCAAACTTCCACAGAAAGTGATTGTAAGCGGTCGACCAATGTTTTTAAAGTCGTTTTAAAGTGTTTAAGGTTTTTGAGCACGTGAGCTGTTTGTGGAGAGATACAAAGCATCATGCCCAGACTGTTTTTGGAGATCCTTCATTCCTGAAGACCATGTTCCATCCTGGAGAATCTGCAGCGTAATTGCATGTAAAGAAGCAGCGAACAAATACTTTTCAAGTTCCAAAGGAACCAAGATGGCTCTTGATAAAATATTTATAACTAAAACATTAGTTGTCAACTGAAAAGGAGTTGTTTCCCGGAACAAAATATGACCGATTTAGTGACATTCAATACAGAGATTTAAGTCTGAACGCTCAAAACGGCTAAACCGTAGCTAGGAGATCAAGTGATGTCTAGGTGCGTGGGGCACCTGGGGCTCCACCAGCTGGGCGTGCGCCGGGAGCCTGGCCAGGTTTCTGGTTGTCCTCCTGAAAAGAAGATCAAACAAAATATGATATGAATATCTTACATCTGCCTTAGAACATAAAACACATGATAATAATGATTGAAAATCCTTCAGGATTCATGCAGGATTTAAAGTTTGATATGACCCAATAAAAATATAAAAAATAGTCAACTAATAGATAAAAAAATGTCATGTTTGAGGCATAGTCAAACTAGATGTTTCTTAAAGGCATGGAGAACCACGTCATTTGTCATATTAACTATTAGTGTCATCAAATTATACAAACTTGCACTGCAAATTGGCATTCGTGTTGACACCAAGCATGCTCCGCATACAGACCTTACTTGCCATTGAATTAACCGTAAAGCAAGTACCAAAAACTAATGTATGGCACAGAGTCCACTTGAAGATACATTTATGAATTTTGAAAACATTTACAAGTAAAATAAAAACAGTACTGACCCTGCGTCTGAAACGCTGAGGAGGCTCCCTGTTTCTCCTGTCAGTGCGAGATCGCACTCTGACAACATGAGCATGGATAGCGCATGACACACAGTAATGCATCTTGATGTACAGCTTGGGCAGAGCATATGCTGCGAAAGTCATTAATCAATACAATCAGAAATATATCAAAGACGACAGCGCTGATATATAAACAAACATTTTAACCAAAGAGAGTGACATACTATCATATACGCATGCTTCTTGGACATCTCTGATTGCAGCCTGCTCAACCATGTTCCTCACAAGGAACCTTTTAATGGCCTTATCCTATGTATATAAAACATAAAACGGTCGTAAATACTAAAACGCACACTTTCCAACTTTATAAAGCAACAAATCAAATCCTCAAGTCAATGTACAAAACACAACAGCAGCAAATAAAATTCAATGCATTAATTTTACTAAAATAAACTTGCATAATATGAATAATTACAAAAACCTCGGAGTTAAAATGCTCTATGCCGCACAACAGCATAAGATAACTAGAAATTAGCCAATGATCCATTCAGATCACAATTCACAGGCGACTAACACAAGAATCGGACCTTTGGGCAGCATTTGGCGCAATTAGAGCACCTAACGAACTTGACGTGGCCACGGCCGTGCTTGTTGCGTCCTCCATTCCTTCGCTTGAACGTCTGTGGCGGCACAGTACAACACATAAAACAAATTTCGAATAAGAATTGAATCAAAACAAAACAAAACAACAATTGCAGTGTGGAGATCCGGAAGACTCACCATGACGGGCAGGAACAGTTCGCCGACGACTGCACTGGGATCTGATGCACGCTGCTTTGCTAGGGCTTCGCGAAATTGAAGAAGCATAGGTTATTATAGTAATCTCTGTTGGGCCGAGTTGAATGAGCCACAGAGCCCGTTTGTTCTTTCGCCGAGTGTTTGGGCCGGGCCTCATTTGATTTTCTTTTTCTTTTTTATTATGATTTTGTAAGAAATGTTTAAAAAGAGTAATGTTTTTTATTAAAAAAAAGAGTAATGTTGATTGTGGAGTTGTAGCTGAGTTGGCTCACCACTTGGCTTCATAATCAAGTGGTCATGAGTAAAGACGTCGCAAGACTTGCGCTTCAATGGAGATTAATGTACTAGATTAGCTTGATAATTTCAGTAGTCTTGTACAATACATGTATACATCCCATAAAAAAGGAGTAATGTTCAGAACGCCAATGTTTTGGGTTGAAATCCCATGAGAAGTAACAAATTTGGTGAGAAATGAGAAGTAATCACAACCATTCATTTTTTGATCCAACAACCCCTATTTTTTGAATTTTTTAAATCTTAATATCTATATTTTATGTTCGTAATGGTATTATTGTAAATTTGTATCCATGTAATTACCGGTGTTACGAATGTTAGTTTTACTATTTTTACATTACGAATTTTTATTCTTTAAGTCTACAAATTTTTATTCTGTAAGCTTTATTTACATTACAAATTTTGATTACACCTCATTTTTCACCAAATTTATTACTGGTAAAAATCAACATACATATCTGTACTGCCTTGCCTAAATAAATCGACAAAGGCTACAACTGCAACGCATTAAGGCAACGCTGGTACAAACGGATTAGTTATTTACGAGAGAAGGGGTGACTCGAGCTCATCCAACTTGTCATCTGACTGGAGCACAGCAGATTTTAGAGGTTTCAGAATACAAGCACAGCAAAAAGAAATCACCTGTTGACATAAGAGAATAACTTACATTATAAGTATATTTTTGTTAAGCTTTTGAAGTCGAAAGAGACGTTGGTGCACTAACCAGACTCAAAGACGCGCAAAGAATGCTAAAACCTTTACATCTGAAAGGGGCATCACCGGACAGGAACCACGCTAAATTATGAACAATGATCAAACAGGTGTCTCAGTAAATGATATTGAAAGAAAGTAATTTTCATTTTAAAAGGCAAGATATGAAAAGGAGATTGCTTTGCTACTCACAAGTCAGAGGACTCATCGCAAGTGGGGATAATAGACTAGCAACTGATTGCACGCCAGCGATGAATCCTTGTGCTTTCCCCTGTGTTGTAAACAGACAGCCACAATGCGTAGGTAAATAGTGAATTTATAAGGAGTGAGTGACTTCTCAGTCTTTCTCTGATTTAAGCTGGCTGTGCATAAATGTTAATTCAAGGAAATAATCGACACTGACCTGATCAGCTGAGCTTGAAGCTTTTGATATAATAGCGAAGGTCTGTGACATAAGTGTAAGTAAGATTGGATGTTATCCCTCTAGGAGGCAGATAACTGGTTGAATGCTTAAAAAAAAAGCTATCGATATTAGATGCTGCAGATTGGGAAAGAGTTCTTACTGAGGGCTTCACGAGCACGTAAATGACTCCAAATGAAGCACTCAAATAGGGTACCTGCAGAGAGTGAAAAAAAACATTTAAACAAACACTTCCATTTCTGTCTATTGATAACTAAACTAATTGCACATTGTCGAACATGGATGGTAGATTGGACTTTAGATAATATGATCTTCAATTTAGTTGTGGTGAAGGGAAAAACATCCCCACATAAAAATTGCAGACTTGTCGAGTGTTTGCTAAATTAGAGTGCATAGCTAATGATGAACTGAAAAGAGCAAGTTGGTCTATTTAAATTTTACTAGAATATACCCAAGAGGCCCAAGCCACACCGTATAACACTGCCTGCAATTACAAACGAAGAATTGTCATTATTTGTGAATTCTCTGCTGTTTATGAGACCTATTGATGCATCTCAAGTAAAGGATGGGAACTTACGTAGGCGACTGATCCGAGTAAAGCTGCACACAGAACCAGTTTCTCTCCCACCATTGGATTTACCAAAGGAAGCACCACCATCTGCAAGTAAAAAGAGTGGAAAAATTCGCGTAAGTGAAACAATATTTTTCACCCAAAATTCACTTGAAGTGGTAAGCAAGAACTACCTGAGAAATAATAGATCCAATCCCAACCATCATCAGAATTTCTGAAAACTGATTTTTATTGAAGCCAAAGACCGCCTTCAGATAGTACTGCGCAGGTTTTAAAAGATCACGTACCACGGAAAAGAAACATGAAAATGCATCAAGCACGTAACATCATTCATTAGTTCTTCAATAAGCCTTTTGCCAGTGCTCATTTTTTCTGAAAATATAATTGATGTTTATATATTCTGGATAAAGTAATATCCTCGTGATTCTTTTCTTTATGCGTAAATGAAAACTAATGTCAATTTACATCAGCAGATCATTTAGACGACGATACAAAGATACTGTTAGCAAGAAAGCAACAAACTAACCAGTAAAACGGAGGAAATGCCAGACATGCCCAACTCATAAAAGAAGGAAACCAGAGTTATGCCTCTCAATGTTTGACTGAAACAAGAGAAGTTCAAATATTTTGAAGGCGTGTTGCAGCAAACTTTACCATGCTATATCTGAAGAATCATAACAGAGACCTGCTGAATACCACGTTAGCAGCATATTTCATTGACTTGTATCGCCCCTGAAGAGTATTAACTATAGTATCCATACATGCAGAACACTCATTGCGGCTCGGAGATAGACTTACTGTCTCAGCCATGTAAAAATACATGTAAACAGGACAAAAGATCAACAATGCTATTGAGACCTGAAACAAATAGCATTAGCATTATCAGTGTACTTGTAATAAATATGATAATTAAGTAAATAGCAAAGTAATATTCCCCACACACCTCAAAAATGTATCTCTCCGGGAGAAAACGTGCGAGCAAATTTCCCATGACATGGGAAGCTGAAAATAGGCCCGTTATCCATCCAAAAACCGCAGCCCTCTTAGTTTCTTCAAGAACATCTGCCTATAAAATTTTGTGACTAACGTTACTTTCTGATTCCACATATTTAATTTCATCACTGATTGTACGGCAGATTACTCACTGCATAAGCAACTGCAATGCAGAAAATGCTTCCTTGACTTATAATGTATGATACTGTGCGGAGCGCATAGTAAGCGTACACAAATCCCTTTGACTGACTGATTACAAGTAAAGCTGTAACGGTCAAAAGGCAAGAAAAACGTCAAATTCCTTTGAAAACCGGTTGTTAAGCTAGTCTTGGAACTTTTAGTAACTATGGAAGGATAGGCTGATCATTTCAAGGATCGGTTTTCAAAGATTTACAGTTAAAATCAGCTAGTGGCTTCTTACTCTGGAATGCTTACCGAAAGGGATTATAGTCGTGGACAACGTGATGAGAAGCAGTGGTTTCCGCCCATGCTCATCAGCTAGCTGTCCTAAGATGGGAAGAACCAACATTTTAAATATTCCAACGACCTGCAAGACAAAATAATACCCAATATTATACTGCAACCATCCATTGACAGCAACGAAATAAATTACTCGGGATGCTGAATTTTATATCATAGAAGTTTGATGCAAGAGCAGCTACTTGACTATTTTGTATAGAGTCATCCACTTTCCGAATTTCTTATTGTAGCGTTGAAGTTGAATAATTAGCATAAAACAACACTAGTGATAAAGATGGCATTAAATCTTTAATTAAAACCTACTCGACAAAGGAAGATGTTGGAAGTGAGATCTCTGATGCAGAAAGTTTCTACTAGGAATAGTCAATGATGCAAAATCTTGGAAAAGTTTTCAGCAGTTGAAATGTTGAATCAGATATGTATGTATGCAATTGCAATTACCGTTTGCTGAATGCCGGTGATGTAAATAGCTTGGGAGCAAGTTGAGGAACCGGGACAAAGAGCTCCAGTGGTGACGTCAACAAGAACGGAGACGGTCATTTCTTCTGCAATCCAATGGATGCATAGTGGCAACAGCAGATGGATCAAAGGCCTCAATTCTCTGCAACTACTACTTCCTCCGGCCATAGTCTCCCTCGCCGATTGTTGAATATAAAAAAACAGGAAAATGATGAAGAGTTGTTGGATTGAGTTGAGAGTTGGGAGAGAGTGGTTGGAAGAGGGTATGAAGGAAGAAATGGCGGGTTGTGGTGGGACCAGGCGAGAGCGGAATGGAAGGAAACAGTGGGCGGGAAAGAGACCTTGTGGCATTCGTATGTCTGCCGCCATTGAGTTCGTGTTTAGCGAGTGCTGGAGTAGCTAGTACTTGCTTACATGGAAGGACCAAATCCATATCCAGCCACCATGGACACCTGCTAGCCAACATTGAGCAACTGATGTGACCCATTTAGACATATTTTCTCCAATAAACCTCGATGTTCCAATTCATAAAAATTTGAAGAAAAAAAAAGAAGGTATTTTCAATGATATACCATGCCAACCATGATGCGTTTGTGCTGTTCTTGAATAATAAGTACGACAAAATTACACAATTAGGGAGATCTTGGAGTCGAAACATCGACGACGAAGAGCAACATCACTCAGATTGCAGGAGAAAGTGACTTATTTTTGTAGCAATTCAGTTGCTTTCTCCACCCAAGCATTGTAGATTTCATCAGTGAATACAACAAAATGAACCTGCAAGTGCCAATATATTTCAACTCATGAGTGTGTTAACAGAATTTTTTGTGAGTTGGACTTGTCAAGGGTCGTAAACAATTTGTCTGTGACTTATATACAAACCTCTTTGAGGTCACCTTTGAAGTCTATAATGGATGAGATGGCCACTGACGCAGCTTCATCGTAGGGGTATCTGGAGCACAAATTATGACAAACCATTTAAGTGTATGCAAGTTCAGTCTCTTGTTACTAAACATTACTGAGATAAAATTTGTTTTGTGACCAAACCTATAAACACCACAAGAGATGGCAGGGAATGCGATGAAGTTGATATTGTTTTCCTTTGCAACACGTAAGCTATTTCTGAATAAATGAAGATCGAAACTCAAAAGATGAACAAACATTGACTTTCGCATAACAAAACAGGCATACGTTACATAATGACCTAACTATTAGATCCTATTAACTGGATAATCACTTGTGTGAGTGCGAACTGCAGCTATAAGCCCATTCAAAACTAACAACGAAACAGGCACTTATAAGCCGCTATAATTACTTACGTGTAAGCATTTCTAAGGGAAGCTTCTGGGTCTGGATCTTCATCGTAAATCGGACCAACAGTGTGAATAACATGAGATGCAGGCAACTTGAAACCTCTGCAAATCAGATTTCATCACCAAAAGAAAACATAGGGTCTTGGTGCTGAATACAGCATGAGAATAATAATTAACAAGTAACAAAACATACGGGGTTATGCGGGCTTCTCCAACAGGGCAACGAACTCCACGCTGCACTTCTGGAACTTTGTAGCATGCATCCCGCAGCTCTGGTCCAGCAGCTCTATGTATTGCTGATAGAATGCCATTAATTAATTTTATATCATAAACAGCCATTTTTTAGTGAATACAATAACGGATCAACAACAATTTGGCCATTGTTCAATTGAACCGAGATAATATTAAACAAGGAAACTATTCACAAAGCTGCATACAAATAGCATGTACTGAATACCTCCATCTGCACCACCTCCCCCAAGCATTCTCACATTTGCTGGGTTTACCTACATTTATCATCCCCCAGCAGATCAAATCGATGGATAAAGTAACTACTAGTACACTACCAAGCTAAGAAATCACAAATAACAGGCAACTTGAAAAATTGAACATTGATCCCTTGATCGACACGAAATAAAATTATTATTAGCCGAATAGATCTTTAACATTGATCGCAGCAAAACACCGCATCAAACAATGTCATCATAGGAAATAAACTAGCGCCCATGGGAAAAAAATGGCGATTCAGGCGCTCAACAGTATGTACCTAAAATGTTAAATGCCAAAGAAGGAAAGAAAGAAAAATTAGGCCACATAACATCTCACATACTCGCAAGCTCAAATCAAAGAATACCAATCACATACTCACAAGCTCAAATCAAAACATACGAAAAATGACAAGGGATCATATGTTGACAAAATTGCTAGAAATCAAAAACTGCATACACACCACCGCTGTCATATCACTAGGTAAATTTCAGTATTTCAACTTTTGGAAGGTTTACACTTTACAGCATCACCTTCAATTCACAAGTCCAACCCAAGAATTTTGACGTCAAACTTAAGCACAAAGAAAATTTCAAAGGTTCTATCAACACAGTAATAGGTAGATCTTAGAGCTCACAATGGCATCAGATGAACCGTCGACAAACCACTTAGTAATATCCCCTTTCTGAATTCTGAGCGTACCGGTCAGCGGTAGCGGAAACTCAACTAATTGACGGCCATCGCTCATGCTTGAAAATCTAAACGATTCCTGTCGAGAACGGCAACGTCTCAGAGCTGGTCCGCTTCGGAGAATTTTAGGTCTGAAGCTTCTTACGAACGCTGCTGATCCGCTCAGTCGCCTCAATACAGTCGTCATTGCGTTACGTTACGACACCGAAAGCTTAAAATTCAATTTGTAAATTGGGCCGTTCTTATTGGGCCTGACTGAATGTATAACGGTCCGGTCCATAGCATATTTCTTCTTAAAATTTAGGGAAAAGTACAAATTGGTACTCTGTAATATCGCACTTTTCCAATTGAAGGTTCAAACAATCAATTTTTCCAATCAAGGGCAAAATAAAAAATAAATTGATCAATTTTCGAATATCGAGCACCGTAGATTCACCGTGATTAAATTACAAACTCAATCATGTGAATCCCGTTAATAACGACTCAATAAGAAAATGTATTAGTGTTAACGAAAAAATATCAATTTAATATGTTAAGAGTTTATGATGAGATCATTAAGGTATTTTCAACATGGTTCACATGATTGAGTTTTCAATTCAATCACGGTGAAGTTACGGTGCTTGGTGTTCGAAAATTGGTCAATTTATTTTTTGTTATGCTCTTGATTGGAAAAATTGATAGTACGGACCTTCAATTGGAAAATGGCGATAGTTCAAGGCAAATGTGTTCTTTTCCCTAAAATTTAATATTCGTAATGAAGAAAGTAAGAATATTAATTATTTGATGAAATTCATATCACAATAATACAATCTACTTACGTATACATTTTTTTCGTACCAGTAAGCGGGCGCCAATCACATGCTGACACCTCAGCATCACACCCACCTTCTCCAACTGCTACATAATTTAACAACCTCTTCAATCTAACTTTTACTAATTTTTTTCCTGTGCGATTTAACTTAAAATTGGCCACCTTGGAAGGTTTGACCGAACTGCCAACCGGAAGGCGCCACGTTGTAGTTTGTGACGATTCTTCCGTCACTGGCGGTGACTTTAAACGAGAGGCTCTGTCCGTTGAGATAGGAGTTGCTCTGCCAGTTCTGGCCCCAGTTCCTGGACATGGTTTGCCACCCTGTCTTCGATCCCTTGATCGACACCGAGTGAACATCTCCAGCTCCGGCAACGTTGGTGATCAGAATAAGATTGAAGTACGAGTGTCCGTTGATCGTGAATCGAATCCCACCTTTCTTTACGCACGGCACTCTGTTTCAACAAAATCCGAAAACAGAGTACTTAAGCTTAAAACTTAAATTAAGCAAATCAATTTAAGTTGAGATTTTAAGAAGGTTTGTAGGCTACCTGCGGAATGCGATAGGGACGATGCCGGCGCGGTACTGAGCGATTTTAAGGAAAGCGGGCTCGGCGAGGTCGAAGTGCTGAAGGGGAGGGTTGCACCAGCCACCGTTGTCGTTAGCCTGAGCGAAGTTAGGAGGGCAGAAGTTGGTGGCAGTGACTGTTATGGTGCCGGGCAGGCACCATTTGGGGTCGTCATTGCATTTCATTTCGTAGCACGAGCCGCAGCTCAAGCCGTTGTTGAACAGAGCCGTGCTGAGAGCTGCCGTCTCAGTGCCGTATCCTTGACTGTACAGATTCCCATACCCACACGCCCCGCCTAATGACATAAAATCCAGTTCAAAATATGCAACATAGTTTCAAACGAAATGTTTAAAGATTAGTGTTGGTTGACATACCCATTGTGCCGGAGGCGTCGCCGCCACCGTAGAAGGTGGCATGGGCTCCCTGCCAGCCGCCGTAGTCTGCTAGTGATGTGTGGAGGAGGAGATTGAGAACGCTGGAGAAGAGGAGGAACAGAGCAAGAGCCATTTGGGTGTGCAGCTAGCTATGAAGAAACAGAGGAAAGCGGACACAGAGGAGAGTGCTTGACCGTGTTTGGATTGGAGGCTCTGAGGGGGTTTATATAGACTAGTAGACATGAGTTTTAAGTAGGAACAAACAAGGCACAAAACACGATTCTGCGGCCACCCAAATCCATTTCGGTCAAAATGTTATTTCGTTAACGAATTTTTATTTATTTAGTATTTTTTTATTGATGTGTGCCAAAAACTGGTCGTTGTTTGAAGATGCTGGAATAGTGTCACAGTGTGTTTTACCAACTGCTATAACGCCATGTGGGACCCATCTCGCACATGCTACATTTCTCTAACTAATTGGTAAATAAACTAATTTTGGAATTGCATGGCGTGTAAAAGAGGACGAATAACAATCAACCTTAAATCACGCACCATGTAATTGCATACATCGACAACGTGAGACCTGCTCATCAACTGTTTGCGCATTACAACGTAAAGTTTCCAATCAATTGTTGAATTCGAACCAACAAAACCAAACGACCAACTAGTCATCTGCTCCAAAATTGTAGTCAAATTAACACTCTGTAGATTATAAGACTAAACTCACAAAGTCAAAGTCTTCCTTAAATACGTGGCGACAAAATTTTTGACACGTGTCACGTCGATGGTGAGGTATTTCACCTGTCCAACCGTTTCGGTACCGACTCACTTGAATTTGACTCGTTTAATTAGGCCGGTCCGCTTCTTAGATTGAGCCAACCTTTGGTTTTTTTTTTGTTGGATTTAAATTAAACTATACTACATAATTTCTTAATCGTTCATTTAATTAGTCCTAATTTTGTTTGGATCGATATGTCTACTCGATGCACTTGTCTTCTAATTTGTGTCTATGTCGATAATTTCCAACATCATCTCCTCTATTTAAAACGCTGTGTATTCGTCATAATTGATCGATTGACAGTGATAACAAAATTAAACAAATAAATAAATGCAACGTTTAGTGTACAAGCTGCTGTCTCTACGTACTCCAAAAAAATGTTTACGTAATAACTTCATGAAAATTGATAAGAAAATCGGTAACTCGTACATAAATTTATAGAAATATAGGCAATGTATATTTTATCCCACATTATTAAAATGGAGTACCAAACTGTTTATTGTTTATTGCAAACAATTAAAAATCACCGCCAAGCAGGACACGTGTCTATTTTAAACAAATGTGATTTGAAGTGTTAAGTATTTGGTCTAACTAACTATTCCAGTGCTCACTAACTATGCACAACAATGTACGCATTTTATGTTATATGTTCAATGAAATTACATTAAATTAATAAAGCAAGAGAAAAAAATCAGTTTGATTTATGATGGATTTAGGGTTTAAGGAGGTGGGACCTACCACGTTGGGGGCACATGCACATGCAGATCTCCGGGGGTTGCGGTCCCTTCAAATTGATACTGCGGCCGTCGTATCTATCGTTCATTTATAATTTAATATGGTACATATTGGACAATTTTGATTTGTAATGTGATTAATATTTAGTTAAGAAGTCAAAATCAAATTAACGAAACTCAACAACACTCGAGTCCAAAATAAATACACTAGTTTCCACGTACTATTTTGGAGAGTAGTGTGTTTAAGATCGAGTTTTAGAATTCAGAGGTTGAGTGTTTTGTTAGGTTAACCTCCTTTGAAAAGTTGCCTCGTTTTGCAGCACATGGTAAAATCGCCGTTCATGTACATATCAGCTGCTTAATTAAGAGATATATATTGACATTGCTAGCTAACTTATTGACATTTTGAGTTATTTACAAATAAAGAAATGACATATGGCAGGGAGGAGCACTTAAATGATCAGAGTCCTCTTATTTTTTGAGAATTTAAAACTCCAATCTTCATATTCCGAAGCGTGTCATCAAGTTATTGTGATAGTGACACGTGTCTAATGTGTATTTTAAAAATTACATTTAATGCAACGTGAAGCCACCAAACTTGCCTTTACTTTTTGGACACGTGTCACATGCAAATTTAGAAATGCATCATCTTCTAATGGTGATATTTGGAATTTTCAATTTTCAATTTGTTTTAAGGTTTCAACCGAGCTCTCCTCTCACATATGGTAATGCATATATATGCATTTAAAGCATGTCACCTATCAAGTATGAGTAGTTTTTGACAGACGCTAGTTTTTAACATGATTGGATTTGATATGTTATTCTTCGTTTTCATCAATCTATGTACTAGTCAACAGTGAATTACTAACACTTAATTTTTCATTCGTGAATAAGATAAACAGTTATCATTCGTACATAAATTGTATTTGGTTACCGTTTTTTTTTCTTCCAGCCAAACAAAACTGCAACACAATCATCTACCCTACTTGCTTGCATGCATTAATTTGATAAGGAGAGATAATACGAATAAATCTTGGAGTATTGTTTAAGTTTTAGTAAGGATTATCAATTCATAAGAATAATTGTCAATTAAAGACAATTACTTTATGATAAATTGAATTATTTTAATGTCTATTAGAACCTAAAAATGTAACTGTTGATCTATTACTCATTCCGAGATCGAGACCATCGTTAAAGAACATCAACAATAAACATTAGCCAAGGATGAACAAAGTGAATTGACTAGTAGAGTCATGGTGTAGATAGCTACATCACTCTATCCATAAACACAATTCATAAATGTTGGAACAGATAGAGAGATACGATCGAAGACGATCTTGGTCAATTACTGATGACATTCAATACAACATGCCCAGCAAGGAACGCATATGGACCGAAATGAGAGAGACCACGACCACTACCACACAAAGATTATGTGAGATGTCTTACTTTTCATGTGTCCTACCTTTTTATGTAAGCATTTTGTTCGGTTTGAAAATGTGTGATTTCCATTTGCATATTTAAAAGTATATGATCGAGTTACTATGGTGATGATCGATATATCATTTATATATTCAAACTTGCTTAAAATCAAAAATTAATGAGGTACAGTTTGACTTTAATGATGACTTGCCTCACGGGCGGAACCAGCATAGGCCAGGAGTGACAAATGTCACCCCCAGGTTGATTGAATTTTTTTTACTAAAATTTAAACTTGGTACAAATCCTCTGCCACAATTCTTTGAAGCGATTGACGATGTTGGAGGAGTCGATATGCGATGTGAAAGATGTGTTTTTTTGAGTTTGTTTCGCCCAAATCATCGAACGAATTGCAAGTTTGAAGATGAAATATCGGCTGTTTCAATGGTGTTTGACGCAGTGAAACCCTAAACCCCCAAGAGATGACAAACACTAATGTTTGTTTGTTTATTTAAATAATTTTTTAATTATATAAAAATCAGTCTAGATCTATCTTATATTGGCCCAATTACAGCCCATTCAGTTTAAACTAACGAAATACTAGCATAAACAGTGTGAGAAGCGCTCAAATGAGGCAGGCTTCGGTAGAATGAGGCACGTGAGGCACGATCTCAGCCCACTACTACAGGAGGGGGAATATGCATCGGTTCCGTGTTTTGGTTTATGCATCGGTTTTGACATTATGCATCGGTTGGACTAAAACCGATGCATAAGCCTAACATTATGCATCGGTTTTATCTAGAACCGATGCATAAGCCTCACATTTTGCATCGGTTTTTATGAACCGATGCATAATCTTCACATTATGCATCGATTTGTATGAACCGATGCATAATCTTCACATTATGCATCGGTTCTAGATAAAACCGATGCATAATGTTAGACTTATGCATCGGTTCTAGTCCAACCGATGCATAATCTGGAATTACCCTAACTTCATTTTTACACTTCTGCGAATTCATCCTCCTCCGTTCGTAAAAATTTCTTACTGAAGCGATTCAAATCCGTTGCCCGCCTCCGACCGTCGCTGCTCCGTCTTGCCATCGTCGCTGCCGTCGCTCCATCTCGCCATTGTCGTGCCATCCTGCCATCGTCATTTTGTCTTCGTCCTGCCATCGACCCGCTGCTTCGTCCATCCATCGTCCTGCCATCTTCGTTGTCTTGCCAGTCCTCACTCACTTCACAGTCCACTCGACAGTCCAGCAACACTTCACATAAGGTAATCTAAATACAATTACTTGTTGTAATTAGGGTTTACTCATTGCCTAATCGAAATGTAATTACTTGTTGTAATTTTCCTTGTTGATTTAATAATTTTTTTGGATTTAGGTCTTGAATCGTACCCTTGACCCTCGCATATCAGTCAAATAGCTTCTTTGATTATACGAGCAACATCATATAAGGTATTTTTACGTTTTGTTCTTTTGTTCATTTCAGGGATAATGGCACAAAGTAGTAGCAGCGGCGAGGATGACTTTCGTGTGGAACAGTGCGCACCCACCAAGAAGACTAAGAGGGGCCCATCGTTGATGCTCGATTTGATTAGGAGACATAGGGAGGCTGGCACCAAGATTAGTGTCGAATTTAACGACACAGGATATCCCTTGGGAAAGATTGGTGACAGCTGGAGGAGTTACTTAGGCACTGTGGTCCGTACTCGAATTCCGATCGACTTCCTTGATTGGAGGAAGGTGCCTTCTGAACTTAAGGATCTTATGTGGAACGAATCAACGGTAATATACTACATAATTATATTATTTAAGTGTTAACAACATTAAATATTGGTCGTCCTAATTATAACTTGTTATTTTTTCAGGAAGTATTTGTTGGACCAGAAAGATACAAAGAGCAAGAGGTCAAATATGCATCTAGTGCGTGGAGGAACTTCAAATCGAGACTCGCTACAGATTATATATTCGGGAAAAAGAAGGACGAAGATCCCACGAAGGAGTATAAATACATTGATTCTGCTTCGTGGAAGAAATTTGTAGAGCATAGACTCAGTGAAGATGCGAGGAAGCTATCTGCTCAGAATAAGGCTCTAGTGGCTAAGAATGAATATGCACGCATCATGGGCCGAGGAGGGTATAGAAAAGTGAAGGAGGTGCTAATAAACGAGAAGTTGGCCGATTTAATTGCGGATGGCGTAGTTGAAGAGGGAGCGACACCTGCTATCACAGTAGAGATATATGAGGTGTGGAAGAGGGCACGCATCAGGAATAAAGAGTTCGTCACCCCTAGAGGTCGGCTAGTGGCTGAAAATATTGTGAGTAATTGACTTTTTTTTATTAGTTTAACTTTTTCCGTACACTAATCTTATTTGGTACTGATTTGTCGATAATAGGATCAATTGGTAGAAAAATCTAGTCAAGGATCTTTTTCACCACATGGTCGACATGATATACTGACTGAGGCGATTGGGACGCCTGAGTATCCTGGACGTACCAGAGGAGTAGGTACACACGTCCCGTGGAAGATTGGGTTCCCGAAATCCACATCTTCTAAGACGACACCGAGTTCCAGTACTTCTCAAGTAAATATGCCTGATCGCCTCGGCCATCACTGTCACGTCGATGTAGACCCGATGACGAACATACCTGTGGTACGTTTAGAATGTTTTATTTTCTTTTTTGTAACAATTTCATTTAATTGATCGGAACGTATGTAACATCAATTGTTTGTGATAACAGGGTGGCCTGAAATGCGTATTATTCATACATGGGACCGTCGAAGGTGACCGACAGCAAGTGGCCATTGGTCGAGTCATGAGAGGTCATTTCATTAATTATCAGCAAATACCAGAACATACATTGAAGGTGATGTCTTCTCTTAAACCTTATAGCCTATTTATAGTTGTCACATTCTTATTCATATGTTATTCTAACCCTAAACATTTGTTCTTTAAATATAGGTGACGCTTGAAAAGGCACTCGTTCGAACAGCAAAATTGCCAATACCTCATGCGAAGTTTTCTATTGTTAATGAGGCAGAGTCTCACCATGTAGCATGGCCTGAAGACTTGGTCGTTATCGGTTAGGGTGAGATAATCGAACAATACAAGTTCATTTGCATTTTCTATTATACTTTACATAAAAATTAATTTCATATCATTAATCAAATTCAACATGCAGGGATATGACAATATTAAATGTCTTTATTTGCCAATAAACGACGATGAATTCATAGAGTGCTTGCCCTTATATTGTCGACTTTTATCCGAGGTGTGGACACGGTTGAATAGAGGTATGCTTATAGTGGACGTCGACCAGAGTGTGTTCGGTGACGACTACGGTATCGCTGTGACCACAGAGGACCTTAAGGAACTATACAAGACGGGAGCATTGGGGAACTTTGCTAGTGAATTATGTATATGGTAATGTTCACGGTTATTTTTTGATTATCATTCGTTCTAATGCATTGGCTATATAACTCTAACACAAAAGTTTTAATTTGTAGTTCTTTGAACAATGAGATGATGGGATGGGATATTAAGTTTGGTTTCTTCAATCCTTCCATCATGACGCCAACAATCAACAGAGATGAGAGGTTGATGACGTTTGTGGCAAGGTTGAGTAAGTTCATGTAAAGTAAGTTCATTATTTAATGATTATGTTTTATATCTATTTTTTGAATTCATTTTTTTAAATGGAGTTTGTTTTTGTTAGGTGCCATTGGATGTTATGTGTCATCTTCCCTAAACAACATGTAGCGCATTGGCTGGATCCAGATCTAGGTGATAAAGGAATAAACGTCGATGCAAAGGATTTAGTGGACACGTAAGTCGTTTTAGCCTCACTTTTGTCTTGTAATTTTTATATTAACAATCACTAATTATGTAATGTTATTCATTTTAGGGGATTGTACCGATACTATCAAGGATGTGTACCGAGAAATACACAAAGTGTTCGTTGGAAGGTAGTTAAGGTACGAAGTCTCATATCTACTATCTTTTTAATAGCTATAGCATTAAGTATAGTGTGTTATAAGAAATTATTGATCGTGTGCAGTGTCCACAACAACCGCCGGGTCACTTATGCGGTTATTATGTTATGAATTTTATTCGAGACATAATCCAGTTTGTGCGTGCTAATAACGGAGCGGAGATTGATGATCTTAGCCAAGTAATATCTTATTAGCCTTGTATTATTCTCTAAGTTGTCAATGACTTTGGTTTGGTTTGAACTAATTGGAACTTTTATGTATTGACTTACTTTTATCTTGTTTTTCATTGCTTCTAGTGTTTTCCTAATGGAAGTGAATGCTACGAAGACTCGAAGATCGATGAAGTAAGGGAAATGACTGCCGCCTACTTGTATGACTATATAAGCAATCGTTACCCGGTTGCTTTAGGAAATGATGAATCTTAGGTTAGGTTTGTTGTTTGTATTAGAATATTAACTTTTGTGTTGGCATTGTTGTATGAATATTTGTAATTGTATATTCTATTAGATCTTTGAAATGAATGTATGTCGATGTTGTTGAGCAACAGTGCATTTGTAATTGAACAGCAAGGTATTTTTAATTGATTGATGTTCGTAAAAATTTCAGGGTGGATTTGAGCTAAAATAAGCCAAATCTGCCAAAATTTTTGAGACATTATGCATCGGTTAAGAGTAAAACCGATGCATAAGACAGACATTATGCATCGGTTTTTTGTCCTAACCGATGCGTAATGGACTACCTTTATGCATTGGTTTGGTGTCAAACCGATGCATAATGGTATACATTATGCATCGGTTTTACAAAACCGATGCATAAGGTCCCAGCCTTTCGCATCGCTGGCTTATGCATCGGATCGAAACCGATGCATAATGCCTTATAAAACCGATGCATAATCCCCTTCTGTAGTAGTGGCCATCCATCAACCCCCTGATGAATGACCGAGATCGTGCCTCACTGTCTCATTATTACAACACTGATATCGCCGAGCGCTCCCCGTTATTTATTTTATTTATATAAAATAAAAGTCCTTTAAGTTTTTAATGTTATATTTGCATCCTAGTTATTATAACATCTTTTCAAATTGCACCAAAATCATCTAAAAAATGAAAAAAAATATTTAAACAATGAAATAATGCATGTTTAAAAAATATATATTCTGCATTTTTTACTCTATAACAAAACAAACTTATTTTTGATTGTATATTTTCTGAATTTCGTATTATTTTTCTCATTTTATACATAGTCCCCTCTTTTATCATATATTAATTGTATATGTCGACTAGTGAGAACTCTATCGACTAGACTCGACTTGTCGCCGTGACAACCTGCTTGGTTGGGTCACACCGACGATGTTGTTCATTTATTTGAATTTCATGATTGCTACCATCTTCGTCACTTCTGGATTCGACTCGCACAAGCAGCAACAGCAGAAACCGCATCGACTTAATTTCTGAAATTATTGGGGCATTTTACAAAAATTGTATAAATTTCTTAAAAAATACCCTTGAAATTCTTAAAAAATAGTGCCAAAACATCTTGGGCTTTAGCCCAAAATGCTTTCTACATAGGTTTCTGCATATAACAGATGATTTTCATGATATAAAAATAAGACGGTCTTTATTTTAGTATAATAAGACTTTTGTAAAAATTGTAATTTTTTTTGATAGTACGATTATTTTATTTTGGTGTCACCCCAACCTCAAATTGCTGAGTCCACCCCCTGCCTTGCCTATAACTGCTTGTTATTAAATCTCTATAATAATAAAAACAGCTTGTAATTAAAACGATGAGCTAGAGAGGAACAAAAACACAAATAGGAGATACTTCCAACATGGCTGACCTCAAAATGTCACAACCAGCGGGAGGGAAGGGATAACAACTGAACTTGCGTTGGCCTACCATATGCATGATATATCTATGGATAGGGGAGATGACACTGGTTGCGTATAGTCGGCCGATACACGCCTACTTTGTTTTTTAGTACCTGACGGGAAAAGGCATATCAGCCGTTTCAAATAATTGTGTCTCTATTCGATTTGTGTGCCCATGCGACTTGTTCTAACGAGCATGAATTCGGAGAGCAGTCACGTGTTTACTCAACAAGCAACATGCACCATGTGATATTCATATTAATTAGGTTATTTCACCCTAATCCAAAGCATGTCATGTGATCAACAAGCTTGTATGTACATTATGAATAAGATCTGGTGCAGCCAAGCGAAAATAATGATTTGATAATACACTACTACAAACGATGCATTATGCATCGGTTTTTTTTGATATTATGCATCGGTTTTGGTTCCGATGCATAATGAAGCGTTGCATAATGTCAGACATTATGCATCGGTTTTCAAAAAAACTGATGCATAATGTCTGACATTATGCATCGGTTCTCAAAAAAACTGATGCATAAAGTTTTCTAAGAACTGATGCATAATGTAAGTTTTTTTTGCATTTTTGGCTTATAAATTGCTCAAATCTACCTTAAAATTCATAAATAAATTTTATAAATACACTTGCTTATATCCAAATCTTGAAATACTTTTTATTCAATCAAAATATAACATTTCATACATGATGTCACTTTTAATGTACAACAATTATTTATTCAACAAAAGTTTCATTTATTTTTCTAGTAATGGAGAGCCTTCTTCTTCTTCCTTGAAGCTTTATACATGTAGCTCTCAGCAAATTTGACAAGATGGGCAACATTGAAGAGAGTCCTCAAAGCCTGAAACAGTAAAAAAATAGATAAGGCTTCATTGTCCCTATGTGCTAACAGTAATCTACTTGTAGTAATCAAAGACAGGAAGTCAGAAAAAACTACTTATAGGACACTATAACATTTATCCACTAAATTCAACGAGATGGAGACAAAAATGTATGATTTTACTCTTAAAGAGAGCTCATAAGAGCCAACAATTGTTACATGTTCATCATGCTTATACTTTTGTTACCTGAGTAAACGCCTGATACCTCAATTTCGACTAAAGACTCCATTTGTTTGTCCTACAACATGTCTCATGGATAAAGTGAAACACGGAACCGATGCATAATAGATGTTCTGTAGTAGTGTTTGTGCAGGCAATTCTTATATTTTGTGTCAATATCATTTCTTATTTAGTCCTGCCTAAATATGGAAAAAATTTCCAATATATGCAAAATTCAAATTTCAATTCCAATTCTGGCCAAACTTCAAATTCAGTTTCCAAAATATATGGCAACTTATCTTGAGGCGCCGTTGACATTAAGCGCTGTTGTCAACAGCGCCTTTAGCCCAGTGTCCACATTTTGTAAGGTGATAATGCTGACTTGGCAAAAACAAACAAAGCGGTGTGTTGAACGGCGCCTTATATTAGGCGCTGTCTTGAACATCGCTTAAAACCCAAATACATTCAAGCCCTAATTACTTTCTATGGTTCTGTTACCTATCAAACCCGATTCTCACCTTCAATCACTACTCCGAAGTCGATTTCGACCGTCGAACCATCACTTCGCCTTCGCACGTCCGCTGTCTGCATTCGTCGTGCAGTTGTGTCGTCCTCCAATCGCCCCGTCGCCAAAACCAGTCATGCTCTGCCAACAAGTATGAATCGAGCTTTAGTTTGAGACTCAGTTCTTCCTCTATTTCATTATCCTAAATCAGACTGCTTGCCTCTCTTCCCTCTAAACATATAGTGTAGAAAAGCCCTAATTCAGACTGCTTGTGTGATTTTTAACTAGAAATATACATTGTTTTTGGTCTGAGTTAGGCATTGTGGTTGAGTTTATTTCTCGAGGTTGTCTAAGTGGTTTTGTTGAGCAGTGTACAATGTATTTTTATTTTTTATCGTTGAAATGTTATATAATATTTTTCCTCGAAATATTAGCTAGTGTTAAAGGTGTATGAAGTTGGGGATGGTCTTAGGTGCTAGTGCTAGTGGACTGTGGGCTTTTAATTGGTTTGTTTGTTTGTTGTTGATTTGTTTTTTTGGTTCTAATATACCATTTATGTTGATTTATATAATCTTTTAGCAATGGTTAGTGTTCGAAACGAAGAAATGTCAGAAGTAATTGGTGAAAGATTTGAAGTTCCCGTATTCGACGAGTATGATAGAGATTATATTGGAAATTTGAATAATGAAGTTGAGGAAGGCTACGTTGAAGTACCCATATGTGGTGAAGAAGTTAATAATTCACTATGGGATTTTTCTCCTTTCAATGATGTTTCTGGTTTGATGAGCCATAAGACTAATGATAACCAGGAATCTAATAACAGTCAGTTTAATACGAAAAAGCTAAAAAGGTGGTATGTTTATGCAGAAGGAGTTGCTCATATATGCTTGTCAAAAATACTCGATCAAACACCGTTGAGAATATGGAATTTCAAGGTCTACCCCAACACGAATGATTCCTAAATGTCGCCTAGGCAAGGACAAATGCAAATATGGAACATCACATCACGTATTTATCTTGTACCGTGATTTGTTGGATCGATATGACGCAGACGATGTTATATAAACTCCTTACACATATGAGGTTTTTGGCACACTTAATCCGTTGTGTATAGCCGAGAGAGATTGTTGGAGGGTGGAAGTGCCACTCATTTGTTTTAATATCGATGAGTGGAACTACCCATCATTTGTTCAGATGGAGACAACCGATACCCCCAATGCCACCACAAAGTCACAGAGATATGCACATGAGCAAGAGAATAACTACTGAGCCTACAGATGAAGAAATGGAAGTTCACATGGATCTTTGGGATAATCGTGAGGGGAGTGTTATTAATTACAGGTGAGCCTGACACGGATGGATCATACCTGGATGCGTACTACATATGGTACTACACTATCACTCGCAGGCGCATACATCCGCCATTGGAGACACCTGCGCCGTATCGGCCATCTGTATTTAAGTTGAATTCACTTGTAAGTGTTTATACATTTTAGCGTAAGTGTTGATATTTACAAAAATTCTAATTATGATAACTAACCTTTTCTACAGGTCACGTCGCTAATGCGCACATGCAAAGTCTCTTCGGAAGTTTTTCTTAAGACGACTGACATGGATTCGAAGAGGGCACTCCATGATCTGTTTCATTCCACTCGTGCGGACTTGTTGAGAGTGGGGGATGGTCTAGCATTGGATGTTGATCCCTCACAAATTCACCATCATGATGGTATATGAACTTACTCATAATTTTGAAATAGTTATTTTTACGTCTTTTATACCTAGTATTTTTTTGTAAATGTAGACTCCGATGAAGAGGTGGACTTACTGGAAGATATTTATGAAGTTGGCGGCCCCTCTCAAGTTACTCAGGCGGAGTCACAAATGACTCCAACTCGGAGGGTTAGTTCACGCGCTAGAAGGTCACCCAATCATTTTACGCCGGGATCTTGATAGCTAGCTATTTTCTCTAAACTATAACGTTTGTATTGTCATTTTGTAAGGATGATGACTTATGTTACATGTTGCCATGTAACTTATGTAACTTTTTACAAGTCATCACTTTATGCTTCACACTTTTGTGTTGTTAAGTTTTTGGTGGATGGGATTCTGGTGGATTGGATTTGGTGTATTGGACAGGGTTGTATACTTTAGATGTCGTTTTCAGGTTTGTTTTTCGGTTATAGGTTGAAACAAATACACAATACATCCATTTCAGGTTTAGGCGCCGTTGATGACATCCTTTAAACCTAAAACAGGTTAGGCGCTGTCCTCAACAACGCCTTAAATTTGTGCTTCATGTTTTTTAGCGCTGTCCCTAACAGCGCCTTTGCCCTGTGAATCAAACCAGCTTCTGCCTTATTGCCGACTATAAAAGCACCCTTACTAAAAGCACTTTACTTTATACCGATGTTTGTAACATTGCTTTTGCCCTGCGAGTCAGACCAGGTTCTACCTTATTGATGATTATTAAATCGCCGTTACTAGAAGTGCCTTAGTTTATAGCTAGGGGTGTAAATGAACCGATACACTCGCGAGCTGCTCGTGAACATGCTCGGTCAAAACTCGGCTCGAAGTTAAACGAGCCGAGCACGGGCATAACTTTTAGGCTCGTTTAATAAACGAGCCGAATGGTGCTCGGCTCGTGTATGTTCGTGAACAACTCGTTTAGATGCTCGATAATTACTCGGTTAAAACTCGTTTATGACTCGATTATTACTCGAGTTATTAGTCGAAACACCATCTCTCAAACACCAATCCTTCATTCCAAAAAATGCAAGAAAGCCATCTACTAAAAAAAGAGTTGGGGTGTCTTAAGTCCCAATTGCTCACACAATAGTGAAAGAATTGAATTTTTCGAATAAAAGAAAACTTACCAGGTGAGTCACGAGTTGGGTTTACTTGAAAGCCGAGCAATGAACGTTTATATTGAGTTTGAGCTCCTTAGACTTTCGAAATGTTTGAGTTGAGTTCGAATTCATTAAAATTTTAATTCGAGTATTCAACGGCTCGTTTAAAACTCCATTGAAGCTCGTTAAATACTCGTTTGAACTCATAAAAAGCTCGATTTAAGCTCGTTAACTGTAGATTATTATATTAAATTAATTAAATTAAAATGCTCGTTTAAAGCTCGAGCTCGGCTCGAACTCGTGAAACATTAAACGAGCCGAGCACGAGCACATATTTTTAATGCTCGAAAATACTCGGCTCGAACTCGAACTCGTCAATTTTAAACGAGCCGAACACGAACAACCTGATACTCGGCTCGGCTCGGCTCGTTTACACCCCTATTTATAGCGCTGTTCTAAAGAGCGCTTAAGTTAAAGTTGGCACATAAGCTAATGACTTGGCATTATCTCGATACAAAATGGACACTAGGCTTAAGGTGCTGTTGTCAACACGCCTGAAGGAAAGTGACCATTTTGGAAACTGAATTCGGAGTTTGGCCAAAATTGGAATTGAAATTTGAATTTTGCATATATTGGAAATCTTTTCCCCAATATGGGTATCTTATTCATGTTTAGTGGATCTCTTCATTTATCTACTCGTAAAACCTGTGCTGAACTTAGGCCCAACTTCTACCGGACAGCCCACCACCAATACCAAGTGCGGACAAAACTCCAATGAATATGATATTTATGGCAACATGGTGTTGTTAATTCGGTGCAGCAATCTATGCAAAAAAAAAAAAAATCGGTGCAGCAATGTATATCAATTGCAAAATGATATTTTTTTAATTAATTTTATTTATTTTATATTTGACATCGTATTAACTAAATCTTGATTTTTTTTTAAAATAAAAATGATATTTTTTAAGAACAGAAAATTCAAACCACGTGGACAATTGATACGATATTGCACCGGATCTCTTCTGATATCCGCAATACGTTTATCTCGAAAATGCTACAAAATGGTTATATCCACCACCAATTCCAAATTTGAATAATTGACAATCAAGAAATATTTGTAATAAAAAAAACGACAAAAGCGCACTGATTTTGAATTTGAAACCAAACGGGAAAAACCCGACCCGAACCCAACATGCAGCACGATCCCTGTTTATTATATTCGAAAAATAATATTTAAAAAAAATGGAGAAACGAATCCGTGCGCGCTCCTTTCAGAATTCAAACACACACACTACGCAAGCCAAAAGCGGAACTCAACTCACTCAAACCCCCCAGATTCGAAAAAAACCTAATCAATTCAAAACTCCACTCCCGGATCTCTACAAAAAAACCTACCTTCCTTCTTCTTCTTCTTCAACTCCGACACGACCCAGAATCGCAGTTATTCTGTATCCTTCTTTCTGCACGTAAAGTTACCTCCTTCGCGTTTACCTAACCAGATTTGGCTTAGGTGCACTACTTCACGTTCAAACCGCTCTTCGCTAGTAGCAGATCTGATACTAGGGATTGTGTTTTAAAGTGTTTTGGTTGATTTTGAAATTTAAAAAATAGATTACTAAAAAGAAATTGAATTTGTTTGTGAAGATTGGAGCGGGTCGGTTGCAGGTGATAGTCAGCTAGTGAAGAGGAAATTTGGAATGGCGGAACGGAAGATCATGACTGAAGGTACTGCCTTTATTTTATTATTTTGAGTTTTTATCTTGTTGGCTTACTTTTTTTTTTTTAATTATTCGAATTGAAGTAAATTGCCTGTTAGGTGTTTGTAAAAATGAACGCGTGTTTGATTTTTATGTGTGTGTATATTTTCTCCATTTTAGACTGCAGTGGACATTTTGTAATTAGTGATGATATTTGGTAGTCTGGGAAATGATGGCTGGACAAATGATGTGATAATTACAGGTCTCATCGATCAGTTATGCAAAGAAGAGAAGTCATATGTTACCGATGAGAATGATTCTGGTGCTTCGCGTATTGGTAACACAGTGAAGGAAACACTGCCATTGCGACATAACCAAGAGCTAAAGCAAGTGGAAGTCAGTTCAAACTTAGGTGTTAAATTCAACTCATTAAGTAAAAATGCTGAATTTGGAATGGATGTCAAAACTGCCTCAGACTCTGACCATATAAGTGGAAGTAGTCATGGTCGGTCGCGAGGCATTGAGCTGGATCTGAACGTTGCACAATCGAATAACTTGGATTATGAAGACCTGTTTCCTCCTATGAATAGCCATGATAACTCGAAGTCCATGGAAATGTCAGAGTGTGGGAGCACCACTGGTCCATTGGAGGAGAAAGATTCGAAGAGTATCTGGAAAGAGATGAAGCAAAATGGTTTTATCTCAAATACCTACAACGGAATACCCCCTCGTGTTCCAAAGCAGCGGGGTAGGAAATCAAAGAGTGATGTGATGCAGAAAAAGATAGAAGCGGCAAAAAGAGAGCGTGTTGACAGGTTTGCAAGGATCGCTGCTCCCACCGGACTGCTCAATAAATTAAACCCTGGGATTATAAATCATGTGAGAAATAGCAAACAAGTGCATTCTATTATAGAGGCTCTGGTGAAGTCCGAGAGTATTGAAAATGGTAATGTGAGCATCAAGCCTGCAATTAAATTGAGAAGTTTCAGCAATGAAAAAATGAAGGAGCCATCCTACAAGAATCAGGGTAACATCGTCTGTTTAGAGCGTGGCTTGACAAGAAATAGATATGTAAGTGGATGCTCGGTTGCAAACATACAAGTTCCACCAAATTTAAAAGTACAAAGTTTGGATTTTTGCTCAAATCAAATTGATAGAAGGATGCTGAATAAAGCTTTCATTTCAAGACACGGCAGAGAGGACGATGGCATCCTTTCTTTGAAATTATCCTCTTCATCAGCCACAAATGGTTCTGAAGGCATTAGTTCCCTATCTTCTGATGACAACCGAACCAGTGTATCAGTTCTGTCTATAAAAGGTTTGTCCTATAAACCCATCAGTGTGATTGCATTTGCCTTATCATTTTATGAGAGATTAAAACTGCAATGCTCATTGTTGTTAATTTGGTGTCAGCTGCTACTGTGGCTTCTCAATGGCTGGACCTTCTGAACCAGGATGCAAAAGGACGTTTGGCAGGTAATCTTGACTAGCTAAGTATGTCAACAATCAACTTTACAGCCCCATTATATACTTGCATAATGCCTTACACATGATTATTGCAGCCTTGCGTCGCAGTAAAAAGAGAGCTAGATCTGTGATCCAAACAGATCTGTGATCCAAACAGATCTGCCTTCCTTGATTGCTAAAGAATTTTCGTCCACTGATCTTCATGACACAAGTAAATTGGTCTCTAAGTTCCCCAAAACCGATATGGCTGAATTGCATCAAGCAAGATGGAGTTCATTATTTTCCCAGATGGAGACGGCGCTCTCTGAAGAAGAGAAACAGCTGGTGAGTCTCAAAATCCTTCAATGAGACGACGAGGTTCAACAAAAAAAAAATTCCTTCTCTTTTCTTGAGTTAGTGAAAATGCGTAGGAGGATCTATTCTAAAACCAGTTGCATTCAGAAAGTTATTGATTCAGTTTGATAGTGAAAAGAACATATGCCTGCTTCTCACTTTCAGCGGTACAGTTTTGAGACTTGTGTTTGTTAATATTTCCTCATTAAATATAACACGAGCTTTATGTTCTGGTAAATTTCAGGAAGATTGGTTAAGCCAGGTGAAAGAAATGCAATTACACTGTGAAAGAGGATTGCAACACGAGCAATTACATTCATCATCCTGGCTAAAAAAGCTAGGAGCCACCGGGAATTCGCTGAGGTAGAACCGTAGAAGTAGTACAACTTACTGATTGTTGAACATCAGTATTTAATGTAGTCACTTGTCCTTACTTTATAAAACTGTTTGACGGAATTGAGCTGAGTATTCCTCTACCTATATATTTTGCAGACAGGAGTCGATCAACAATGAGAATAGCTTGGCTGTCAGCGCAGCTGCAGCATCCATATATTCGACGTGTAGCTTTTTGTTGAACAAGGAGAAGGGAAATGCGTAGAGTTTTCGGTCTGATTAACTTATATCCTCACATTCTCTAGTGGTATTTGGGCCTTAGTTTCATATTGTTTTTGCTGACTACCACCTCCAGTCTCCATTCTCCAACATGGATGAGACAAGGAACTGCTGCTACTACTACTACTGATTCTAACTTAGGAATGCCAGCATGTTATAGTTATTTGTATTTCAGTATCTCTTGTTTCACTTTCATAGTATTGTGTTTGTATTTCAGTTTCTGAGAGACAACCTCGTTGTTTAATTGTACTGTATCAACAGTTAAAGATTACATGTATTTCTCAAAGCAGGAAAGTGATATCCAAGGATATTGAAAATTGGACTAAATTGCAAATTAGATATATCACACTTGAAGCCTCTCACACGAGGTTTCTAATTGAATCCGGCTAACAGGCTCAGTGGAGTCTTGTTGGGCCATCCTAATTGGTCTGGCCCATTATGCAATTGCGTTGAAAACGAATCTTGTTGATTGTAGTTGACGGAAGCAGCTAAAGGGAGCAGACATGGCGTGTGGAGGCGAAGCAGCAGCTCTCGGCAGGAAGCAACAGATCGTGTCGTGCCTCTGTAAATGGCTTGAAGTCGATCCTGTGAGCGATTCTTCATTTCATATTTTTAAATATTTTTTAGAATTTCAGTTAAAAAAATGCACTGGATTCTGAGTGAGGTCTTTTTATTTTGACCTCAGTCAGCTTTCTTTGGGTTCATGGCTGCTCTCTAGTTTCGAATTGTTGTTACTTTTGACTAATATACTGGCCGATATACATGATAATTGCATTCACCATCAGTTGGTGTTTGGCTGAAGATTGGATTTTAATCACACTTACATTCTAGTTAATTTTTGTTTGAAAAGGCAATCTGGTCTTATATTTTTAACTGTGTTATAACTAATATCAAGTATGATATGATATGCCCAATGCAGACTCAGTTCGTAGCCGACATAACAGGAGGTGATTTTAAGAGCATTTGCACCAGCATCTTAAAATCTTCTGAAAAAAATTACCTAAAAAACTATGACGAGGTATATAGTTTGTGTTAGCTGCTTTCGGATTATTTTGGCACGACGGAGAATCGGTAATTGAATTTTCTGGGCTGCTTTGGTTGGTGTCTAATTTTGAATGAAGGTGATAAAGTGGGTAGAATTCTCTGAAGGATTTCCATCAGATTCGAAGGCTGCATTTCAGGTTATAAATGGATTGAATGAGCAGTTGGGTACAAAATCCGTTCTTTTGGGAAGTGGACTGGCGGTATCTGAAGCTGATGTTGTTGTGTTCTCGACACTGCATTCCTTTGTGGTATGTTTTTAATTATTGTAGGTAGCACGTTCCAGAAGCTGTCCATATTGTATTAGTACTTTAGTAGTACGGTATGTCACTCTTTATTTTTCCTGCCATTTCGCCTCTTCTTGTGTGCTGTTACTCAACAATCGCATACAATATGTCTCCCTACGCGGTTAATAATTGGATGCCACTCGTGAATTTTGACTGATTCTCTTTACCGTTCCAATGAAAATGCAGAAAGATCTCTCGAAGGCAGATTTGCAAAAGGTTCCACATGTTGTGAGATGGTTAGACTGGGTTCAGGTAACACTGCCGTGCCGAGATACACTCAGTAAAAAATTATTTCAGCATTTACCTTTTAATTTTATTGCTTCAATTCTCCAATTCACATTTACACTCTCCTGCGTTCTCACGAGTTATAGTGGATTTGACTATGGTGAGCAGATTGGGTCTTACGTTATAATTTATACCTACTTTTGATCTTAGATCTAAGACATCAGCTTTCTATAAAGAAGTAAAACGTACACTATTGCCAGTTGCCACTAGATAATAATTAATCTTTTCTGCAAACATGTCTAATGTGCATCATGCTTGTGCAAAATGAATGCACTTTCCTCATTGCAGCCAATGCCCAATGTTTCATATTTTGATGCTCTTTTATACTTTTCATTTGACTTTGTAGAACCAGAAGAAGCTTGAGGGAACAATCGAGAAGATAGTGATAGAGAAATCCATTTTTGATCCTCAAGTGAGTTATCTTTGTGACACTGTCCAATTCTTCTTATTGAATTTGTGTTAAATGGACATACCGTGTAGCGACCATGTGGTTTCTTTGTTATCAAGGATGTGATGTTTGTCTTTTATTTAATCTTGGCCCTCTCCGTGTTACTTTGCAGAAATTCATGCCCGTAGTTAAGGTGGATAAAGAATCCAATGCAAAAAGCATTGCTCAGCCTGCTCAGCCAGTAGAGAAAACAGCCCCTCCGCCAACAGAAGTTGACTCAAAGAAACCTGATGCCGTGGTAAGTATTTCATTTGTGACCTTGTTTATAGTGCAAGTTAACATAGAATAGGGGTCAGTTTTATTCTGTGATAACTGATATGCATTGATAAATTTAAGATCATGGCTGTGTTGGCTTATTAGTATCCAGGCTGTGTTTTATGTAATCACAGTTTCTTTTGTGTTTTGAATTTTGATGGTACTCCAATCATTCGGGTTGTTTTCGTACGGGATGGATGTGTAATAACCCTCTGATCTTTGTAGAAAAAAGCAAAGGCCCCTGTTTTGAAGGAAGAGAAAAAAGCTGCACCTGAGAAGAAGAAAGCACCAGAGAAGGAAGCAGTTGACAATGACATCAGTGTCAGCCTGTTAAATATACAAGTTGGCCTAATTCGCAAAGCATGGAAGCACCCATCTGCAGACAGGTTTTCTGTTCATACTTCTTGATACCTTTCTGTTTCCTATGAAACAATATATTAGTCTTGGAATCTCAGATTAACATCTTATAATAACTACAATTTGACATGTCACTGCAGTTTGTTAGTTGAAGAGATAGACGTAGGAGATGCCAAAGTAAGGCAAGTAGTTAGTGGCCTGGCCAAGTTCTGCAGCCCAGATGATTTGACGGTAAACCACCTGATAGAAGTTTATTCATATGATACAGTTCCAACTTTTTTTCTGTGAGATATCATCACAAAAGGTTTCGGAAGCAATGCCACTTCAGGTTGTATTAGTTTTGTTTAAGTACTCATCATTTGCTTGCTTAATCTATTTGCATGAAGAATCGGCGTGTTGCACTGATCACCAACGTGAAACCTGGGAAACTGCGAGATGTGATGTCAGAAGGACTGGTAATTACTTGAATTCGCAACTATTTAGTTTGAGCATATTACTACTACTTTCATATTTTTTTAATACACTAGAAGTTTGTAAAACAATTTGGCAGCCATGCAAACAATCAGTAATGTGTATTTCAGGATGATTTTAATTGTTTCTGTTTCCTATGCGATTTAGGTACTCTGTGCCTCAAACGAGGACCACACTGTTGTCGAGCCCTTGCTCCCTCCAGAAGGGGCAAAAATCGGAGAGCGGATTTCTTTTACAGGGTAGGTTTACCAATAACTCTTCCAATTATAGTTTAATTAGTTGTGCCTTTAAATTCTACAAATTTCAAATCCATGGGCAAACTAGCATGCAAATTCTTCTCAACTCGGGAACTCTTATTTGCAACATTTTTTTATTCATGCAGACACGATGGAGAACCTGAAGCTGTCTTGAATCCAAAGAAGAAACAGCTAGACAAGATAACTCCGGTACGTAACCCCCACCCCAACATCATGCCATTCATATTTAATCCATTCCCCTACATTGTCGACACATGCCGTATTGCATCTTTCTTTTTAAAAGACAAACGTGCTAAATGCATGAACTAGCTCAAACTCGCTACTAGTCAGCAGTTCCCATATTGCATCTTTCTTTTTAAAAGACAAACGTGCTAAATGCATGAACTAGCTCAAACTCGCTACTAGTCAGCAGTTCATCTTATCATCATCTCAATCACATTGTTGCAGCATCTTTTCACGGATGATAAGGGCGTGGCAACGTTCAAAGGCATCCCATTTATGACTTCTGGTGGACCATGCACATCTTCCATCCCCAAAGGCACCATCAAGTGACACACCTAATTACTTACTATTACAATTCCCAGCAAGCTTAATTAGTGCCTCATTTTGGTTTGGCCAGACAGCTCAAATATCTCCCCCAAATCTCACCAACTTATGTTCCCATAACTATTCTCAAAAATATTCGACAAGTCTCCGTAATATTCTGTTAGCAGGAACTTGATTTTTGTTGTTGCCATTTTCATGAAATTCATTCCCTAGAAAATTTGGCCAACTGGAGATCATATCCACATTACATTGAATGGACTTACACAAACAGAATCCTTTTAGATTTGGATTTTGTCCACTCTTTATATTTTTAATAAGCAACACAATCCTATTAAGATCTCTGGCACGTGGAGCTCCAGAAGAATTTGAATTTCAGAACGTTGGTGTTTTACGTACAAATTCTATAATACGGCGCCGTTTCGCATGGTAACAAGACGAACGAGCATGCTGGTAAACAGAACTGACCGGGAGAGATTGAGAAAAATATATTTAGGGATATGGCGGATTCTGCAGAAAGGAGGAGCGATACGTCAATTTGGATGACGAATGGATGATGATGTGATCTGAATCGAATCGGGAAGAAGAAGGTAAATGAGCTCCCAAAACACGATCGCAAAATATCGACCCTCTGCATATCGGATTCGATTTCCTAATGTCCAGTCAGATTCCATATCTCGCTTTTATTCTCTCATGACTGTGTTTTTCTCGCAGTCACAATTCATCAACAGTATAACTGTATAAGTACATGCTTCTGTGCTAGTGCTATCGCCATTAATTACCAGAAGCAGAGCAGACGCATTACTGGTTTTTTTTAGGTCAGATTGTCAGAACATTTATTAAACTCTTCTTGCTTCTTCAATTCGTTTTGGCTGTTTATATGTATATATATATCTTGTTTCGTAACGGATTAATGTTGATTTGCGAGCAGAGAAGCGAGTGATATAAAATGGAGTCCGGTGGATGTGGATCTCAGTCGTCGATGGATAAGTATGGAGACGAGCAGCCTCATGTTCTAGCGGTTGATGATAGCCTCATTGACCGGATTCTCATCGAGAGGCTGCTAAAAAACTCTTCCTGCAAAGGTAACTAAATAACTAGATTACCTCTGTCTCATTTAATTTAAAAAGTTTGAATCTGTTTGTGTTCGTGAAAATCAAGTAGCGCATTTTCCCATTCTTCCAAGACGTGATAGATCATCTGATAAGATATCTTTGAGCCCTCTCGTCCCTATCTTAGCGACAGTGATTGATTTGGATGATACTCTGTGCAGTGCTGGAGATATTTGAATAATCACTCCATTCTGGTGATGGTGACACACCCTTATGCATTTACTCATTCCGTGGCTATATAGGATCTATAGTTGGTGCATTGAGTAGATAATTTAGCTATTTACCAGTGCAACTTTTTGTATAGCATGCATATAAAAACAATGTTCTGCTGACTGTTGTTATTTATAGCTGAAGCCTGAAGGTGTGTGTAACTTCTTACAAACATTTACGAGATTTGTTTTACCTGGCGGACTATGAATATATGGTCTCTTTGAAGAGGTATTGAGCAACTGTTTATGAATGATATTTCAGTAACCACGGCAGAGAATGGACTCAGGGCGCTGGAGTACTTAGGATTGGGAGAGAATCAACACGACAACTGCAATGTAATGATAACGGTAATTCATTCAAGCATATTCTGGTAAATGTTTCAACTGGCTAAATATTTTTTTTGGTTGAAAATATTTGAACAGGCATCCAAGGTGAACATGATCATCACAGATTACTGCATGCCGGGAATGACTGGATATGAACTACTAAAAAAGATTAAGGTACCACCTTTTCTCTATCCAGCGATGAACTGTCATTGCACTAAATTATTTTTATCTGAACTTGGCTCATCCATCTCTTTCTCTGCTATTGTATTGGGAACAGAAATCATCAGCCACCAGGGAGGTTCCAGTTGTAATAATGTCTTCTGAGAATGTTCCAACAAGAATTAACCAGTACTTGACTCCCACTCCCTCCTTGTTCCCATACCATCCGTTAAGCCGTTTTTTGTCTATTCATAAAAATGATAACATTTTTTATCCATTCCCTACACAGGTGTCTACAAGAGGGAGCTCAGCAGTTCATGCTGAAACCCATCAAGCAAGCCGATGTGAAGAAACTCAGAGGGCAACTGATGAACTTGAGAAAGTAACAACCCAAGAATGCTGAAGACCAAAAGAAGCTAGTCAGAATAAAGCTTGTTGCTTGCTGTATTTCATTGCTGACCTTTTCCTCCTTTAACAATTTTGTCACCAAAAAGGGCCTTCTGTCTTTGACCCAGCTATTAATGATTCGTCTTTTTCTATTATATCTCTGTATTTCATAATCATCATCTATCACTTTCAATGCCAATGTATGAGCCATTGCTTTTGTTTCGTGTTAAACTTTTGGGTGGCCAAGTAACACCACTAATTTAATACAGTAGGATTCAATTTCATATTGACTTGAACAAGAAACAGAAACATTTATCAGGCATAGCAAATCAGATTACGATTGATTGACACTAACAATATCTGCAGATTTGATACAGGGTAGCACCACGCAACGAATAAGCATCTTCCTATTCCTCTGAAACTCCAACAAATCAGCAGACAGGCCGTGCTGGTGCTGGCCATGATGATTGATGGTTGAACACTTGTTGGGCTCAGTATGGGCCTGGCCTGTTTCATTTCCCTATATTAAATAAACATCTACAACGTTGGAAGGAAAGGGAATCAAAATCGCAATTCATTTCTTGTTTTGTTATCGTCACGTATCAATTTTCAGACGCGAATCGAATTAGGGTTCGAATCAGATCGCCAAACGACGAGATGTCAGGTGGAATTGCAGCGAAGGGAGCTGGCCTGCTCAAGAAGCCGGCGTTCCGTCTTCAAGCGATAGCGACGGACGTTCAGACTGCGGCTATGTGGGGCGTTGCTGCTGGCGCCACCGCCATTTGGATCGTACAGGTTCGGTTTCTTAACCTTCTAATCATTTTCGCCTCTGTTCAAATTATTGAAGTTGGATTTGTAGTTTCGGCTGGTGTTCTTGATTCGTCAATCGTTTGACCTGGCACGGTTGGGATGTTTTTCAATGTTGTTTTATTGTGTCTGACTTGTTGTTTGATGATCCGCATCCGCCATACATGTTTATTGGATTCTGAACGTGTTGTCATTTATTCTACTTCTTATAAGATGTATGCCATCATCTTTAACTGTATGATTGCGCATAGGAGTGATTTAGTTGACTTTTAGAGTCTTAGACTTAGCATTGCAACCAGTTGGATGCACATCAATATATTTTAGTGATTTTGCATTGGTTTTAATGTGATGAAGAAGTCTTTTTTCTTTAACCTGACATAAACTTATTCGAGGTTACTATCTTCGTTGACTCACATTCACCGGTATTTGTTTATCTACAATGTGAATAAACATACAATGAGGAGATTATGATTTCGTAATTTGAGACGAAATTTACGTCGACATCATAGGTATTTTGAGATGATATGCTGCGAACATGGTTGGATAAAATAAAAAGATTGCTTGGATTAATTAGTAACAGAATTTGTTGATATTTAGACACGTTATTTATTGAACATTGCTGAAGGGATGTTTATGCAATTGTGTTGGTTTCTTGTTCTGACAGAGAATTGGGATTCACAATGTCAGTTTCAGTGTTCTGACTTTTTATCTGTATTCTGTATTACAGCCTTTTGACTGGATTAAGAAGACATTTCTAGAAAAGCCTTCTGAGGAGAAATGAGAAGTATTCCGCCCAGTGCTCATGGCATGGCAGGAATGATACGATGGCTGTGGCCTGTGGTGAAATTTCTTTTTGAATAAACATATGATCTCAAACCTCGATAGATATTGCCTTTGTGGCTGTGAGAACTAATAATACGACTCCTCATTCATCTTTTCTTGTAATTTTACACTGAGATGTCTTTTGTTCTGATTTGATCTGGCTGTAGAACTCCTGCATGATAATAAATTCTTTTTCCGCTATTGATTGTTTTACAGTTCACATAGATCTTTTTTACTAGTGAAGTAAACCTGATAACTAAAGCTTAAATGTCCTGGAAAAAAAAAGATAATTGTCCAACGGTCATAAATTTTGTCAAATGATCAGAAAGTGAACTGTTCAAATGACCCACAGATGCATCTAAATTCTAAAGGCATGACTGTGAAATTTTACGTTACTTGCCTGCCATAATAAGTACAGTATATAAAAATTAAAAAAACAGAAGCGGGAAAGAAACATGAATTCCCGATCAGGTATGAAGCTACTGGGCTCAGTTTCTAATTGTGGGGCCTATGTTTTGTCTGAGTAATGACTCGGCCCAATCAGAAAGTGATTTCAAATTTCTAATATTTCCCCAAAAACACCCACAAAATCTACTGACTCTGACCACCAAACACAAACAGTGATTCTTAATATTTCCAAAAAGAAGCACAAAATCTTTATATTCGTGTGACCACCAAAGCCCTCTTAATTTGGTCATTCATTCGGCTTCTGCTTAGCTTAGGCCTCATTCTTGCTTCGGCTCTCTAATCATCGCCGTTTCTAAGCCCCAAGGCTTTGTCATTTGTCTACTGGTAACTAATCTTTCTCAGTCTCGTCCTCTTCAATTTCATCTTATGCTCATTCACATCACACGTTCGCGTCCATCAATTTCATGTTTTTGTTTCGTTCAATTCTTTTTATCCTCGATTCAATTGGTTGTGTAGTTTTCTTGAGTGTATTTTTCTAGGATCCTAATTCTGATACGTCGCCGCTCATCAATCGTAGTACAATATCATTTTTATATTATCTACGAATTGGAGCGGCTCTAAAGATAATTCTTAACAGAACTTCCATCGGTTGTCGCAGTTGACACATGTGACAAATGTGGTCATGGGTTCATCTGCACTTCTTGTCTGCAGCTGGAAGTAAGTAGTTTTCCGTTGTCCACATTTTCCGCACTTGAATTGATCTGTGGTACTTTTTGGAGGACCCCCACGCTCACACTCAAACAAGGCTTTCTCTTTGAGTTTTTCGTTCTCTGACTTCCTTTTATCGCTTGCCATCTCAGCCGCCGTTAATAATGTAGGGATCCGTGAGGGTTCTATGAGCCCAAGAAGAACTTTCCTTCTGAAATCAGGGTTCTTGGAGTCCCTGATGTTGAACATTATTGACCTGTATTTCGATTTCTGCGCCCCATTTGTACGACCCCAAGTTTCAAACATAACTGACTCCACAGAGACAGCAACTTGAATGGGGTCACATGCTGCGACTGAAGGTTTCAAATCATCATCAACTTCTCCGAGAACTTTGGACAACCCCTCAAATAAGGATTCCCTCAGCTCATCATTACACCTGATCATGGTAGTCAGCTTAGGTGGAGCAGGATGACTGCTATTTGGTAATTTATTCACAACAGGTGCTCGCTTTACTTCTTTGGCTATCCTTTCAACTTGGACGCTCTCAGCTGTTTTTCTCTCGACCTTGACAACAGCATTGTCAACTTTCTTCTCAGCCATTATGATATCAGAGGTTTGCACGGTCCTTTTAGTAATGACATTGTCACTCCTCTCAACCTTAACTGTTTCGGTTGTATATATTTTCTCTCCTCTTGTTGGTACATGATTCTCTACAGTTTTTGACCCAGTGCCGTTTGAGCTTCCAACTTTTTTATTTTTCATAGTTTCTTCAGTAATCAGCTTTTTCCAAAAGTCAATCAGGTCAGATGCAGATGCCTGAATCTTCTTCCTAGGATGTTTCGTCAGACTACGGAGCCGTTTTCCAACCTTGAAACAGACAAACATTTAAAAAAAACAGAAATGAATGCCTTAAATTGGAAAATTTTCTTCTGTCAGAACTTCGCAGTTTAATAGGGTATATTAATATGAATGATACGATACCAAAAATGAACTAAGACATATATGAAGTATACCAATGAAATTACAATCAATCTTCTGCGTAAGAGCTAAGAGTCTAAGAGACGCATGAAATAAAATAACGCGACTCTACATGAATTGAAATGGGCAGAAACTAACTTTGTCAAACAGAGTAATAAGAGACACCATCATATAACAGGGAATAGTAATGATAGTAAAATCAAGAAAACAATGCTTGCTTCCATTTCAAAATTGGAATTTAGAAAGGGAATCGGGTTATCAGGGAAGTCATATATGCCGAAAAGCAAAATAAATATGCACGTATTCATATTATAGAGTAAATTATTTGATTTTTTCATATACCATATTTACCACCAACAAAGTTAACATGCTACAAGCTCCGGTCACAGTTGGATATTATGTGCCATGAACCCAAAGTATTTTCTTTGAATATACTCTAAAAGTACATCCTCTCACCAAAACCAACAAAAAAAAAAAACACTTCATCCATGCTCGAGTGAAATTAATAATCCAAGGGTGCGGATTTCTTCTGATTGTGAGGGATAACAAATTACCTGAGTTGATACAAGGACTTGATAAGTAACAGGGAATTCCTTCAGCTGTTTCAAAGCATCAATGCATCTGCTTTCCTCTGGTCCACCGGAGGTAGCCCCTTCCACACAAGAAGCAGCATCCGCCGCTTTCTTTGCAGCCTCGAATAGCTCCACCAGCTCCCTCTCCATCATCAAAATCACAGTATCCTTCAATAACAAGAATTAAAAATTAAAAACAAATTGAATTGGCTGAGACACCCCCTTACCATACCAGCTAGAAATAGTCAAGCTTACATGGCCGAGCACTGTGCAAGAAAAGGATACCGGTCTCTGATCCATGCAAGTTAGGAAAGTTCAGCTCTTTTAAACAGATTTCTTTAGACTTGGCATTTTGGACTTCCAGTCATCTCATTTTAAGATTATTTCTCTGGTATATTGGTATCCCTGTGAGCAAGCTTTAGGCTATTTTCTGCTCTCAAATACTATGGTGCCCTTGTTAGCATAATACTTTGTTTGTTCATTGTTGTAGGCCATTGTTGGTTCCTAGTGGAGGTTGTTGTTCAAATAAACTTGAGTTATTTTTATTTGAATGAATGGCTGGTTTAGCTTTTCCTAAGCTTCTGTCAGTGTTACTGTTTGCAGCCTCGTTGTGCAATACATATGGATTTGTATCCCGTACGGCCAAGTTAAAAACAACCAATGGCGTCGTTTTGATACAAAACTACATAGTTTTGTATTTGTTACACATAAATAAAACCTAACAATAGATGTCTGAACCTTTAAATTGCATTGTTTTGAACCTATAAACACTAAAACGACACCTTTTTCATTTTGGCAACAAATAGCGGCGCTGCTGGGAATCTCATTCCAATACATATTCAAGTGTCCTAATCATTGTCTCTGACTTTATTATATACTAGTTTTCTTCGTCCACAACTTAAACCACCACTTATCGTCTCTCCCTCGCTTTCTTCATCTTTGAGTTGTTTATGGGTGGGTTCCAATTTGGTGCATTTGTCAGTTGCTATAGATGAGATGTCGCATTTGCTTTGCCGTTTCTGAGTTCTAATATGTCCTCTAGTGAGTGAAACAACCATTCTATTTGTGTCCCTAGAGGCTAGACAGCTGAATACTTGTAGACTTCAAAATTGCAGCCATTTGGAAGAAGATGAAGCTCACATTACACAAGTTTTCACACCAACGAGTTCACAAAATGAGAAATTATTAGTAAAAAGAGATTGTTGGTGCAACTAAAGAGTTGTTACTGTTCATTTACCTAATATTATTCAAACCGAGTGCCACACAAATACCTCCCAAATTATTCCATTCATCAAACAGAGAGATAACTTATTCCCAACCTTCACTAGCTTAAAGCCCACACGTGTTTGCCAATAGGTATACCCTTGTCCCCAGCAAGAACCATATTTTCGTTCAAGCTATTGTCTCTGAAGCGGATCTACGTTTCGGACATTTACTCCGGTCATTCCATCTACGCGGTCTTTGGTAATTTCCACAAAATGACCAACCATTTCATGAAACTGCTTTAGCCCCGAAAGAGGTAGAATGATGGATGAACGGTCAGCCCCTGCTACCTGAAAATCAGCCGACACACTCAGAAGCCAAGAGAAAAAAAAACTAGCAAATTCTTTTGTTGGGCGATGAATAAGAATAAAGGTTAAACATTAAGTGTTACCTCAGAGATCTTAAGGAAATGCCCTCTATTGTTGCTGCCCAGGTCAAAGAAGAATCTCTTTTGATCAACCCTAATCACCTTAGAGGTACCCAAACTGCTGGTGTCATCTTGTGGAGGGACATCAATTGACCGGTCCACAATTAGCTCAGGTACATTTTGAGAACTATTTCCGCTGATGAAGCCAGCACCAACATCATCTGAAAGTCCAGCTAAACGTTCCGAAGGTTCAGTACCTTGCTGTTTTTGCACACGAATCAGTTAAAGACAATAATGAGTTCATGGTGCCTAGAAAACAACATTTACCTGGTGAATGACAATGTATACTATCTCATGAAAGAATGACAAGAGACCAAAACCAGAATATAAAAAAATATACACCTGATTGGACACGGGGTAAAGCCTTGATGCTTCATCAATCTCAGCCAAAATGTTCCTGAAAGCTGACCATCCCTCATCACTGGCATTGCCAGCAGGAACAATAATAGTGCTGCGGTTCCTGCTAACAGAGGCTTCTGACACCTGGAAACATTAGCATTTTTAGAGAAAACCCGGCAACTGTCATTGAACTTGAAACTGCAACTAAGCCTTGTTATCGAAATCTGAAGCAAGGAACACCAAAGGCACCAGCTTTCTGATAGAATAAGTGACTTCAATCGCAAACTAGAAAACAGCACACGCATTCTCAAACATGTAAAGCTAGACACACTAAACACTATGTAATAATTAAAAATTAGATCAATGGCAGCACTACACTGTTTCGGAATTTCCCTGCACATTGCTATCACAACCTGAAGTGTGACACACCAAAGGCATAAGCTTTCTAATAAGATAAGTGACTCCAATAGAAAACTACAAAAAAAAAGAAGAACAGTACGGAAATAAGACAGAACACATCCTCAATCATGTAAAGGTAAATAATACTGACTGCAGCATAATAATTTAAATTAGATCAATTGCAGCAGTATACTGTATCAGAATTGCCCCACAAGATAGAATAATGCAATTGATGTAGTAGTTACCTTCAGAAACCGACCCCTTCTATTTTCGCCAACATCAAAGTAAAAAACCTGCAAAAATCCCTTGCTAAAAACTTCAGAAACCAAGATATACAACCAAAAAAAAAGAGGAAAAGAAGTCAAATTCAGAATCAGCTCACTTTAGTATCAAGCTGCAATTCCTTGCTAAAAACTTCCTGCTCATCCGAATTAACATAGTAATTAAACAGATCCAGAAACCAAGAGATCCCATTCACCGGCACGATGATCGTCGACCTCGACGACGACGTCTTCTCCGAAATCTTCAAATATCGACCACGTGGATTCTCCTTGAAATCAAAGTAGAACAGCTTGTGCTCCACCTGCAGCGTCTTCGACAGCAACTCCACATCGTTCCCTCCACCTCCCTCCATCCAACAAACTCCTCCTCCTTCTCAATCAACCACGGGATAGATCTGAGGCTAAGTTGACGACGCCGGAGGCGAGTGAGGGTTTGGTATGTTGACTGTGAAATTTCTCACAACAAACTCTTCCGAATCAAACTCTATCGTCTCACAAATAATTATTAATTAATTAATTTTGATTTCCTCTTCAAAATATCATCACTTGAGGTTTACTAACTTGCGCATGATGCTTTAACGAATAATGCTTCCTTTATACGCTGTCGTTTTACTGACGAGGTAGTCGTTGTTCTTCTTCCTCTTCATGCGTTCTTCTTCGCATCTCGCCTCACTGCTAAAACGTTGCTCGGATTTCCAGAACGTACGAAAAATCCATGGCGTCATAGTATCAACCGGGTTTGAAAAAAACAGCATTTTGCTCGCCAAACTCATCGACGCGTGCTCGTCATTGGAGCTTTACGGGTATGTCTACTCACTCTTCTCGGCCAGAGCTGTACGCGAAATGTATCTGTTCAACAGTGTGATCAAAGCGCTTTCAAAATCAACGAATTTCGCCAAACGGGCGGTGATGATGTACGGTGAGATTAGAGGAGTTGGGCTCGAGCCGGACACGTACTCGGTACCGTTTGCGCTGAGGGCGGTGAGTTTGTTGCTGGATGTCCGAGCGGGGAGGCAGGTGCATTGTGGGAGTTTGGTTTCTGGGTGGAGTTTGGATGTTAATGTTGCGACCGGGTTAGTGAAGATGTATTGGGATTGTGGGTTTGGTGATGATGCCCGCAAGGTGTTTGATGAAATGAAAATGAAGGGTAAAGATGTGTTTTTGCTGGAATGCGATGGTGGCGGGTTATGTTAAAGTTGGGGACTTGGAGAGTGGTAGGGAGTTGTTTGAGGCGATGCCGGTGAGGAATGTGATTTCTTGGACTTGTAAGATATCTGGTTATGCGCAGATGAATAGACCGAGTGGGGCGATTGAAATGTTTAGGAGAATGCAGGTTGGAAATGTGAAGCCTGATGAGGTTGCAATGCTGGCTGTGTTGTCCGCTTGTGCCAATTTGGGAGAAGTAGGTTTAGGCGAATGAGTTATTTCTTACATTGGTAGACATGGACTGAGGAAAACTGTGCAGATCAGCAATGCGCTTATTGACATGTATGCGAAATCTGGTAACATACAGAAAGCGTCAGAGGTTTTTGAAGCCATGAAGGTTAAAAGTGTAGTGACTTGGACGACCATGATTGCTGGACTAGCTATGCACGGGTTGGGGAACAAGGCGTGTGAGATGTTTACACGCATGGAACAGGCTGATTTTAGGCCTAATGAAATCACCTTCTTGTCAATACTATCCGCTTGCAGTCATGGCGGATTGGTTGATTCAGGTTTGCAGTACCTTGACCTAATGTATCAGAGATATGGGATCAAACCGACAGTTGAGCACTTTGGATGCATGGTCGACTTACTTGGGCGTGCTGGCCACCTACAGGAAGCTGAGAGCCTTGTTATGGAGATGCCTTTTGAAGGAAACAAGGGAGTGTGGGGCTCAATTCTTGTGACTGCACGAGTTCATGGAGATGCTGAGCTCGCAAAACGTGCTTTGAAGAATCTGATGGTCCTGGAACCGGATAACAGTGGTAACTTTATGCTTTTGTCGAATACATTAGCGTCCCAGGGCAAGTGGGATGAAGCTAGGATGGTGAGAAAAGTTATGACTGGGAGAAGTGTGAAGAAGATGCCTGGTGGGAGCTTTATTCAAGTGGAGAACAAAGTTCATGAGTTCTTTGCTGGTTATGGATCTCATCCGCAATTTGGTGATATATGTGAAGTCGCAAACAACATTACTGATGAGTTAAAGATAATTGACACAGAAAGTGAAATGTACAATGAAATACAAAATTTGTGAAGATTGTGGCACAATGCCGTCTTCCATTTCTCATTTCATGGAAAGCAGATACAAACGAAGATTTACAGAAACTCATATTAGATTTATGCTGAAGGCTCAACAAAGATACACAGCAGCGTTCTGTATATGTATATGATAGGATATCTATTCACAAACTCCATTATTACCAAAGAATAGGTCAACCAATATTAAGGACAACAGGAGTGGCACTTTGATTCTCACCAACAAAGGACAGATCCGGCAACTTGGAGAGCAGGTAGATTCAGTAACAATTGAATTATGAATCTTGGGGAGTCTCGAACCTTGTGGGAGTATCGATGCCCATCATGCAGCAAAGTCCAGATATCAAAATAATGAGCAGAACAACAGCCTGGTCCATGCAATTCAACATGTCAAGCTTTATGCCATGGGCCAAAACATTATATGTTTGTAATTTGTATAACAAAAGAGCATTCATTATATGTTAATCAAATCAGGGAGGCATATTGAAATAGTTATGTACTGAGCATGGCAAGGGTCACTTAAGTTGGAATATGAAGGTCTCAACAGTATAAAATTATAGGAGATCTTCCGAAAAACAATACTTACCACAAGCAAGGCCTCCAATAGGGACGACTTGATCTGGCAAACTTCATCGCACGTAGTGGAACTCACTGAGCTGGTCCTGTTTGAACTTTCAGCAAGGAACCTCTCAACATCCCTTTCAGAAGGAAACTGGATTGACCTAAAAGGGTCTGAAACATATAAAGTTGCATATTTTGCTCCAGACTGGTCCAGTGACTTGATAAGCTCAGCAAGTGCCTCACCTGGATGCACATTTTTTCTTCACATTACTATCCAATATATAAGGTATCTACACAGACACTATGACAACTAAGAAGCATGCAGCTTTTTACTCTCAGTTAAGTCAGGCTTTTTTATGGTCTCACTATCTCCATGACAGAACACAAGCAAATCTGCTGCCAACTTTGACTTTCCAACACTTGAAGACACAAAATCCTGAAACAATGTTAAAAACATTTAGATGTCAGTCGAACTTCACCACGGAGATCGGAGACTGAGATAATTTCGAACTCAGCAACCCACATGAACTGATTGCAAGTCTGTAAGTTTTTGGTATCCTGTTCCCTCCAAGGAGCAAGAATCTGTGAAAGCAACGCTGTTTGCCTCATGACCAGAGCCACATGTTTTGGTAAATCCTGATATCAAAGAGCTTTCCATGGTTTGGTCGTCTGAAGTGGAGACATATGGGAACGACATGGAATAATTAGACCTAGTGAATGAAACCTGCTCATGAGAATCAAAACACGAACACGAACACGATCAGAAAGTTAATTGAATAGACATACATTCCACTCACAAGAAATAATAATTTCAGATGAGTAATGACAACTACCTTTAGTAAGTCAACGAGAGCTGAGACTTTATGGTCATCTCTTGAGAGATCCGAAGAACGCAACTACATAACAATAGTTCAATCAGTAAGCTATGAGAGCAGTGGCATTACAACTTGGTATATGATATTTCTTGCAACAAATTGCTCCATGAAAATATGAAGGTTGATTTCTTCATACATAAATGCAAGGATACAGAAACATAATGAGAAACCACTTGGATAAAAATTGAGAAAGACTGAAGAAAGATGTAATTTTAGGGAAGCACCAAATGCAATCAAAACTACCAAATTGATAATTATATTTTTCAAACAAGAAGGTTGGTTTCTTCATACATAAATGCAAGGATACAGAAACACAATGATAAACTAAACCACTTGGATATAATTTGAGAAAGACTGAAGAAAGATGTAATTTTAGGGAAGCACCAAATCCAAATGCAATCAAAAGTACCAAATTGATCATTATATTTTTCAAACAATGAGAGAAAAATATGTATTTGGATAAGAATACGAATACAAAGGTAGTTCCCACAATCATGTTAGAAAGGAACTTAAACAATTCACCTGTCTACCAACGAACACTACAGCTAGATCCAGAGGCTGCTGGTGTAGCTCATCTTCAGAGCACTGACATAAAAAAAAATAATAAATAAATAAAAGAGATAAGAAGATAAACGATAATTGGCGACAAAATTCTTCTCAACTAACAAGAAAAGGAAGACCATGAACCATGGTATTTAACATACCAGCAAGTTTGACCAACCCCCTTCAGAAAGTACAGATTTTGCCAAATTTTCTTGGGCAATTGTTTGATAGTTCACAACCTCCTTTAATTTGTTGCTGGAATAACTAAGTATTGTTAAAGACATCTCTATGAGATTATCAAGCAAAAACAGAGGTGAATATTAAAGTTTGAACAAAAACAACTGAGAGAAGATTTCACATACAATTCTTCATGTGGCGACCAAAGAAAAGCAGGGACAGTAGCTGAACCTGAAGACGCCATTCCTAGCATCAAAAAATTAGCAAGCACCATCGCTGCTGCAGCTGCGAACTTCATCATCGCCATTCTGCAAAACAATTATAAAACCACCAAGCTCATCATCACCATCTCCATCATATCATCAGCATAGTAAGTAATACATAACGAAAATTACAAGTCCAGTCACAAATCCGCAATTGCAACAACCGATCAAAACCTACCCGAAATCGAAGCACACAAAAAATTAAACTGACCTCGTTCCGAAACTCAACGATCTTTCTTCAGAATCACACAGCGATCTACGACGTCATCACTTCGTCAAGCACTTTGGGCTTCCAGCAGAGCAGGCCCAATAAGTAAACATACTACAGTAGTATTATCAACAGGCCCAATTTAAAACAGCCCGTTAACCTCACGTTGACTGGTAAGTTTGACTGCTGATCGACGGATTAGTTAGCTTAATTTTGAGTTAATTAAATATAAATATCGAAATTAGTGTGAAGAAAGTCAGAAACGCCAGTGATTGTTTTTTTCCTTCTACAGCTCTCTCAGCACAGCATTTGGGAGTTCCACTGATCATCAGCTTTGTCATCATCGCGCGAACTTAGTAAACCCTAATTCGACGTCGGACTTGTGCGTGAAATGATGGATTGAAGATTCTTGGAATCGACGAAGATTTTTGGCAGCATTCGGATTTTTTTGTCATCGTACATTTTCCCTCCCGATTCGAATATTTGAATTCAAGAATCAGGTTTGGGGGTTTTGGCTGGTTTAAAGGATGCGTTCTTTTGAACCGTTGTGGACGTGGTGGCAGCCGTGGATCCGCGATTACGAGAGGCTACAGTCGCTCGCTGTGATACTCATCTATATTCAGGTGCGTGTGGTCTGTGGAAATTCGGGGTTTTTCAAGTGTGAATTTGCTAGGGTTTTCTGTTGCCGGTTTGGTTTTCTTTTAGACATTGACGTTTTTTTTTTGTTTTTGTTTTGCTAGATTGGTTGCGCATTGGTTGGATCGGTTGGAGCATTATACAATGGTCTTCCATTGATCAATTTGGCTGTGGCATTGTTCGGACTTGTGGCCATTGAAAGCTTAAATCAGATACTCTGCCGGACATATGCTACTCTTCTCGCCTGCACTATTTTGTTGGACATTATTTGGCTTATTCTCTTCTCTGGCGATATTTGGTGAGTTCATTTGGTCACTCATTTTAAGTTGGTTAAAGTAAAATTCCCAATGTCAGAGTCTTTCATTTCATATGAATGTCTTTAGATCATCTGTAAATTTTCCAAGATTTATTGTAGTTTCATTTTGTTGATCTCCTTTCTTCGAAGAAATTTAGTATATAAAAAAAATTCTTCTAAAAGTCGCCATTTTTAGAGAAGCACAAGGCATTGAGGTATCCTTAAATCGACATTGATCTGTAATTGATTGGGAATAATGTAGTTGCTTGTGATGGCTTTCTTTGCTTTTCTGGCTTTTAACTAAACCGGATCATGTATATATTTTTCTCCCTTAATGGTTAAGCATGCACTTTCCACGTTGGTGATGCACTGCAATTTATTTACCATCACCTTTATCTAGATTAATATTTTGCTAGTGTTTCAGTCTCTTCATATATTTGTACTTATACACGTGCTGCTCTCTGTGAATGTGTGTTCCTCTTCTTGTGTCATTGTGAATGAGATATGTCCATATATCAGCATTTTCATCATAATCCGATTTCTCATCCAATATACAGGAACATTTCTTCTGAAACATATGGAACATATGTCATCTTCTCTGTGAGAGTCACTTTGGCTATGCAGTGTATTGCCTTTTCTGTGAGATTGGCATCTTCCTTGTTATGGATACAGATGTACAGACTGGGGGTATCAGATATTAACAGGGCACCTCGCTCCGAGTCAGTTGCAGACTTAAGAAATAGTTTTCTGAGCCCAAGTCCAGAGTTTCCTGTTGCCGGTAGACGAATTTCAGACACAGATGAACATGGACCCCTCGTACATGATCAGAACTACTTTTCATCTTTATTCGAAGATGGTCAAGACAATGGATGTATGGATTTGGTAACGCCGGTAAGTATGTTTCTGCAGCATTCCTCCACTGTTTATCACATGCTTGTGTATTACTATCATTTTTATCCCCATTTATTTGCTGAGATGAATGATCTGGTTATAATTTTTTTGGTTCAGGATGATATAATAAATGCATCAAGATTGCCTCCTAAAGAAGGAATTGACGGCTAATAAATCGACATTGCCTCATGTGAAGGAATGAAAGGAGTATCATATCACAGTACATGCAAGGGTTATCACAGATAGATGATGTAGTTGGAGCAATTTAGGTGATTTGGATTTCTAGTACAGTGTATTCATTATTTTTGACAATGATATAAAAATGGAATGATAGATACAACAATTTGTCTTTCACTGGATTCTGGAATTATTAGTTATGGGGATGATTTTTATGTTAATGCAAAAACAGGCTCATCACACACAAAAAACCCATAAAAGGAATTCATCAAAAGAAAAATCTTAATGCAAAAACAGAGAAAGAAGAAAACTACAAATGCCTAAATAAAAACCACAGTGGGTTTAGGGAAGTTGAAACCAGAATACAGACAGCTAAGCTAGTTAGGCATCAAAATATAGAGTAGTATGTATATAAAACAACTGGTTTTTAAGTTTTTTTCTTTTCTTTTTTTCTCTCTCTCTCTCCATATCCATTATTACATTTCATTATATTCTCTCTCTCAAAGAGATTTAAAAAAAAAGAAGAAGAAAAAAAAGAGAGAGAGGAGTTGGTCGTGGTCGTGGTCGTCCTACGTACAAAGAAAAGTATAACCCCTATCGACACCTCCGCCATTCGTCTTTTCTCTTCCTCCTCCTCCTCGTCGGCTTCCTCAGTTTTCAGGTATATCTAATCGTCTTCATCTTCGATTCTATTTGTATTTTTTGTTATAAAGCCGCACGATACGAATAAGTACGATGTTGAAATGATCCAGTTAGGACGAGTACGATATTCTTCTCCGATCAATCGGCAAAGCAAAACCATCCTTTTGCTTAAATTTCATTTGCTTGGATCTCGGAGGATCATCTTTTCCGGTCTCTTTTTATTCTACATGGATTACCATCCTTTCTATATATATCATAAATGGAATCCCAGGTTTTCTGAATTCCAAGATTATGTTTTTTGTTTCATTTTTAATGATGCCTGTTTGTTCTACCCAAAATCTGACAAACTAGGATCTTGCATTTCAATTAGTAAAAAAATAAAAAATAAAAACTTGTATGATTCAATCTGATCGTGTCTGTTGTTTGTTGGCAGAATCATCCAGATCCAAGGAAAGGTAGCTAGAGTGCTACATTAAAGATTGAAATAATGGAAGATGCAGTTGGCGGCGGATATTGGTGTCATTTGTGCGCCCAAATTGTAAGTCCTGTTATGGAGTTTGACCTAAAATGTCCCTACTGTCAAAGCGGTTTCGTAGAGGAAATGGGCTCTGACAGAAACACCCCAGGGGATGATGTCATCCAAAACCCTGAATCTGATCGAGCTCTTTCCCTATGGGCTCCTATTCTGTTGGGCATGATGGACAGTCCGCGCCGCCACAGGAGATTGAGGCCACATGACTCTGATGGTGATGATGAGGCCGATGTGGATCATGACCATTTGCGCCAAAGGATACATGGTCGCATAAGAGGAGAGACCGATCTGGATCGGGAGCTGGAGACCATCATCAGGAGGAGAAGAAGAAGGTCTGCTACTATTCTTCAATTGCTACAAGGTGTACGTCAGAATATTACTGAAAGGAATGGGGATGGTGAAACTGGCAGGGAAAGCGAGCGTGTCGTTTTGGTCAACCCTTTCAATCAAACCATTGTTCTTCAGGGTTTATACAATGGTCAAAACCAGAATCACAGCCCCATAGGCTCGCTTGCGGATTACATGATAGGTCCTAATTTGGATTTATTGCTGCAACACCTGGCTGAGAATGATCCCAACAGATACGGCACGCCACCAGCTAAGAAAGACGCTGTTGGAGCTATGCCCACTGTGAAAGTAAAGGACAGCCTGCAATGCTCCGTTTGTCTGGATGATTTTGAGATTGGTGCAGATGCCAAGGAGATGCCCTGCAAGCATAAATTCCACCACGGGTGTATCTTGCCATGGCTCGATCTCCACAGTTCATGCCCAGTCTGTCGATACCAATTGCCTGCCGATGAATCCAAGCTCAACCTGGATGGATCCACGACCAATATCAGGAGGGACATTGTCAATCCTAATAGCAGCGGCGATGAGGAAGACCTCGAAGCTAGGACTGGTAGTGGAAGAAGGTTCTCAATTCCTTGGCCATTCACTGGATTATTTTCATCCCAAACCAGTGGTAGAACCTCAACATCCACCTCATCGTCCTCCAACAATCCTCCTCGTGGAAACGGAGGTACTTATCATTCCGACGATAGTTGAGTACTTTCTGTCTAGCAATCTTCATTCATTAAGTCTTAACTTATATATTTCTGGTGTGTTATGTCATTGCTCTTATGTACATACAAGTCTCCATCCATCATGTATATATTGTAAAGTTGAGTTTGGGAAACACATTTGCTACTAATTGTGTCACCCTGGATCTCAAGATTACTCAAACTCAACTGTTTATTATTAGTAAATTTGTATGTTGCTCAATTATAGTGTATGACAATTGACACACGTCTTCTAAGTGGACCATGTTCATGTATCTTGCACTGAAAGGCGCTAGAGTGGTGCATTATTTGAATAACTTCAGGTATCCCTACACTACATCAGGACTTTTGTATTAAAAATAGTTGTTGTTAAGACAGCTAATCTTTGAGAGTGACCAATGGGAGTGGAGCCGGCTGAAAGAGACATCACATTACAGCTGTACCTGTATGTATTATTTTCTTGATTGATAAACTCCACCGGACGTATGTGATTTGGTGGTATCTGACTGTTTCCATTAGACTCCAGTGATTAATTAGTGAGTAGATAATGATATATTCCTATTAAATTTGTTTTCATTGATTTTGATGTGTTATAGTATCAAATGTGTATACAATGGTAGCTTCTAACAAGTTGGGTTGTTTGTAGTCATCAGCAGTATCTTACGCAAAAATTGAACATCAAAGCATTTACTATATATTCTTATAATAATAAAAATGCATTTACTATTTGATAGTAAACAAAATATTCGAAACAATTTACCAACCCTTCACTATCCCATTCCCGTTTATGCAGTTAGATGATTAGTGACGCAAGGAAGACTTCCCAACTCAACAAATGTCAACCAACTTATGAGTTCTGGCTTATAAATCTGAACAAGATCACGGAATATCAGTTATAAACACAATTGATCAACAACTTTGTTGATATTCCGTGATTAATGCAACAACTTGGCATGGCACAAAAGAGCCCGATTGAACTCACCACTTCATTCTCTTGTCTAAATAGAAGAAGCAATGCAAACGATAAAAACGGACTCATACCAAATAAGGAAATTGAATACAAACCATCAGCACCCAAGAAACAGTGGACACCTTGTTGTTTATTATTTTATACAAAGCCAGTAAATTCGTAACGGACCAACATGACGGACGAATGAAGAAAATAAACAGCAGCTCACAAAGCAAGAGACTTGGTATACAGTAAGCATCTCAGTAATTACCTTATGATCAAGATAAGTAAGGCGCAGATTCGTATCCATTGGGATTGGGTAGAAAAGGATATAAAAAAAACAAGCAGGGAACTACGGAAGTAGTAGACATTGCTCTTCATTTTATACTATAGTTGCAGTAATTTGTCTAACAGCCATAAGTATTCTCAAATAAGGATCTTATATCATGATCTCTGTTGATCACCCCTCTTATCTGATCATTTATTTAAAGTAGCCACTTATTCGTATTTATAGCTAACTAGTGTGATTAACATCACACTTTTTTATTTTATCTGTCTACTTCTTGATTCTACGAACTTTCTTCGGTCCCCAAACCTCCATTCTACCTGTCGGGCATCCACATGGTGCTCGAAAAATGAGTACTGTTCGACCATTGATAGGTGCCATCTTCTTCAACTCAGCTTCCAACTCCTTATGATCTTCTCCTAGTTCATTAGGGCATACTCCAAACACATCTTTTGAAATAGGAGGATAACACTTGACGCACTGCTCCGTTTCTAGTTGAATATCAAATGCGACAGACTTGCGCAGACCCTTGCAAAATGGATTTCCACATTTCCTGGATTTCAAAGTCAGGAAGCCCCACAAGGCAATAGATCCCGATAATCCAGCTGCAAAGCTCGCTAAGTAAGACAATGGCACATCATACACCAAATCCCCAATAAGAAAGCACGCTTCGATGAACACCCCCGAAGCCCCATGGACCAACAACATCAAGTAGGGGGCTACCAAAAAACCAACTGCCCCAATCACTAGAAGCAGCAACAAAATATCTATAATGCCTGATAGGGTAAACTGATCACAGAATGAATCAGGATCATATGAGCACCCATGCTTGCTGTTGTGACAATTGGAGCGGCTACTTCTACTCCTATGCTGATGAGTAGAAGTACCGGATGAGTTACTAAAGGCTGCGTTCTTCCTATGCTGCTCATATGCTCTGCAGAACTCAACCAAGCTCCGGCAATCCACCACCGGTAGACTCATGGAGTACACGTCAATCTCACACACTGAAAACAACAATTAAACTCCGAAATTCAGAAAACACTCAAAATTCACTACAAAAGCAAAACAAAAAAGACTCTACACGAAAAAGTGGTCCTATCGGATTACTCCAGAGCTCGATTCACCATAAGCAAAAAAAAATATTCAAATTTAAAATCAGCGAGTCCGAGTCGTATAATTCAATCCAATAATCGGATAATCGAACTTCAACATACTCAATCAAATCAATGAATCAGTAGCATAACAATCAAAATCAAAGCCAGAATCGGATCTCACGCGATTAAATCAAAATTGAGAAATACCGACGTCGCGATCTGGCGACGATCTCTGACGCTTCAAGCAGCCCGCATCAAGAGTTACAGAAGGTGATCGATCGGGACACGATACGATTCAGATCGGCGCGAATCGGAGTAATTTGTGGGGTTGAATTGGCTGGGGATGACAAAGAGGTGGAGAAGATGAAACTTCATTTCCCCTTCCGTTACGTAATCATGATATTATTACTCTACCTTGCAGGTCCACTGTAATACACTGGTCTCGCATTCACGTATCTTTATGGGCCGACTCTCTTCATTGGGCCTAAGGCCCAAAACCGATCTACTGCTCTACATAAACTGATCGAATCGTCACAGCTGTAACCATAATTAGGGTTTCGTCGCTTGTCGGAGCTCTGCCGCTCATCGTCCTAATTGCCGAATTCAATCTCTCGGACTCGGTTTTTTTCTCGCGCAGAGAATTTTTAAAATTAGTTTTGAATTTTGATTATGCTGCCTGATATTGCAATTGCTTGGTACTGCGTGTCGGAGATGTCTGATGCGGTTAACCAAGGGATCTATCGTCAGGCCAAAGTGACGCCAAGATTTCACCCGAATTGTGAAATCTCTGCCTTTAGCTCTGGCTATCCTGCAGAATTTAATTTTGAGAATAGGATACGTCGGTGACGAGGGAGATACATTTTAATATCATCTCATCACTATAAGCTTTTTGTGGTTTTGTTTTGTTTTTTTTTTTTGAGAATTTACGTGGATTGGGTTTATGCTTTTTGATATGATGAAAAAAACACATTCGGATTCCCTATGATATGTTTACATGTATGATTTCCGACAGATACTTCTGATCCATCCCATAAATCCAATCCATCTTGATATTCTCGATTTTTAGCTGTCGAAAGTCAATATAAGACGACTGTAATATGTTAATCTGGAAGTCCAACCTTAATACTTAAGGTAGGCACTATTTGACAGGTAATGTAAACAAATATCGAACTTGGTTACGTAATGTAAATGTAAAATCTAGGTCATGTCGGCCTCACGATTTCCCTCACGCAAAAACGATTTAAGTTTTTGGCTTTTAAGAGTGCCTTCGCTAAAAATAGACTTCGTAAAATACAAAATAAAGTTTAGTGCAAGATTAAATGAGTAAATATACAATATATTTTGTTTATGCAACAAAGGCGTACAAAGATCAGGATGTAACCACACATATGAAAATGACCAACAACAGTTAAAATGTAGCTAACAAACACAGAAAATATGGAAGTGGAATCCGTGTAAAACAAGGCCAATGTTCAGCTGCTGTGTAATCTTCACATACGAGATGCTTGAAAGTCCGAAATACACCAAAATGACCAAGCAGAAGAAGCCGCTCAACAGCCAACTTCGAAGCACACCAATGAGGCTCCTGTCACATTTCTACAAAGAGATCCAGCAAGATTGAAGCCTGCCACTTCAGCTGAAAAAATCCGTGCGACGTCACACCCAAGGCAGCAAGGGCACCAGCCAAAACACCGGTGAAAGGGATCCAAAGCTAAAAAACAAACAAACTACATATACACAAAGCGGCTATAAGGTCGCCTGTACAACGACAGAAAAAAGCTAAAAAAAAGTGACGATTGAGCCGCACAATCGCCGACTACCAAAATAATCCACCAGCAACCGCCACCATCATCCCGCCGGGAGCACATCAGCTGCCATCATCTCATTGGGCATAAGCAAACCATTCACCGACAGCCACTGCCTCCAAATCGCCATCACCGTCGACACTGAGACATCCATCGATAGTAAACACCATCACCGCCCACCCCTCTGACCACCATATCCGAGTCACTCCAAAACCGCCCAGCGACAGCCTAGACAACGTAGCTACATCAACCGAAAAAGATAACCGGTGCGACGCCACCGGCGAGGAGATCAGCACGAAGGGCAGGGAAAGCGAAAGGCAGGAACCGGAAGGAGGAATCAAACCGGCGAGAGGATGGCTGAGGAGAGACGACGAACCGACCGGCAGCGGCTAGCTAGCGGAGGAAGAATCGCGAAGCTTCTGGAGGTTAGGGTTTTACATGTGGGAGATGATGAATTAGTAAAGAGAGAGAGAAAGAGGGAGTTAATTCTTCAATTAATATACAACATATTTTTGGTGCAAAATGTAAAGTTTATTATAATTTAAAATCAAATTAATTTATAAATGGTTAATCATAAATGGATGGATTAACAGAATTTAATCTCCGTGATTGGATGGATTAATTTGTTACAAAGTTATCCTCTTTAGACCGGATTAATTTTCAGATGGTAATTTTGTTTTTTTTGTAATATATGTTTGAAAGAAGGTATGAAATGTGAAATAGATGATAAATTAATTTGTATCGAAAATTTAACGGAAATCTTGTGTTTGTTCGGTCACAAAACATACATGAACCGCATGATGCACACAAGTTTGTACAAAAATGATTTAAATTTCAACACAATTATATTTAAGTATTTTTTAAATTATATTTAAAAAATTTCTTTTTGATTATATTTAAATATTAAGAAGCAGTCCATTAAAATGTGTAAACGGTGTCTTCAGACTTAAATGAATCAAAGTAATTGTAATTAAATGTCCTTCGGTTCTGTTTAAATGGAATGTGCTGCGTTTTGCTGGAACATAGCCCATGCAACTATTGGGCCTGGTTTTGGTACAAAGAGCAAAACAATCCTCACCCGGAAAACCAGCAGCCCAAGAGGCTTTGTACGTGTTGAGCGCCCATTGGTGATCTCACAGCTGTCTTCTGAAATTACCAATCTGTCCCCCATAAAGACTGACGCAATAAGGGTAATACGGGAAGGGTATAAAAAGGGACATCGCTAAGAGTTGGACCGCAAGCCCTCGCCTCCATAATCTCATCCAGATCCTTCTCTCATCAAACTCGTCCTCTCTCTCGATCTCATATCCTCTCCTCTCCTTCATCCTCTTTCCCTTTTATAGCTCACAATTCAAAACCTCCTCTACGCAAAGCCTATATAACATACGTTGATTCAAATAATTACCGCTCCCCAACAACCTATTTCTTGTTCGATTGATTCCGTTCGCTGTCCTTCCTGCCTGAAAACCCTAATTCGTTGACATTAAGGTCCGATCCTGCTCAATTTTTTGATCTTTCCCGTTTTGGTTTCTTTGGTAGTAGTAGTCGGTGTTCGATCTTTGGTTTGGCCGAGTTAGGGTAAACTGTTGCGTTGAGTGGATTTGGGATCTTTTTTGTTGGTGGGGTAATTGGAATTGTTAGATCGAAGCTGATTTGTGTACATATGTCATTAAATCTTTAGTTTCCTGTCAATCAAGAAGTTTTTTTTTTCTTTTACCTTTTTGGGGTTGACGTGGAATTTGATTCTTTCCAGTCGAACCATTTGAGGTGGTGTGTTGGGTGTTTTGGACCGTTGATTATGTGATACTGATGATGAAAGTAGTCTGTGCTTAAACAGTGGTATAAGATTAAATGGCTGATCAAGGCTTAGAGGGGAGCCAGCCAGTAGATCTGTCCAAGCATCCATCTGGGATTGTACCTACTCTTCAGTAAGTGCAATATCTCATGAATCTTGCTGAAGTTTCTTGATAGCTAGGTGCGTGACTACCTGAGTTTTGGCTGTATCTCTGAAGTCTTGGATCTGAGCGGTATTGATTAGTTTGAGCCTTTATAACATTTAGCTTTTTATAGCATAGTCTGAAAAGAAAAATATTTTTTTTTCTTTCAATTAGTTATACAGTGGTCTTTCTACTTTGGAGTATACTCTTCAAAGAAATTGAATTATTGAGCAAAGCATACTGATGACATATAGAGCGAAAATTCATCCAAAAAGCATCGTAATAAAACACTGATGTATTGAAATGTTGCTTTTTAACCAATTCTCACTGATGTCTGTAGAAAAATGCCGATAGTCATAGGGTACAATTTCATTTTGCAGTCTTGCATTGATAGCGATTTGTGTCCTTAACACTAAACAGATGATTGTGGTTTCTTTTTCAAGGATGGCATTTTTTATGCCATTAATATTTTCTTTTCCTTGTTAGTGTAACCATATTACTGTACTCTGTGCTTATTGTGTTTTAAGCTGTCTTCCATGATTGTAGGAATATTGTTTCAACAGTTAATCTTGACTGCAAGCTAGACTTGAAAGCAATTGCGCTGCAGGCTCGTAATGCGGAGTACAATCCTAAGGTATCTAACATAGCTGTGGTGGCCGTGGGGTTGTTTTTCAGCATGTTTTGTTGAAATTTATTACATTATTATGAGATTGGTGACTAATATAATAATTTAAAAGCTGGGGTTTTTTTATGATACAACAAACCCCACCGATGAAACATCATGGTATTTTCAGTCAAGTCTTAAGATGGCATGCCATGTGCTGCTTGGATTACTTCTCACTACAGATTCATCACTGTCATATGGACTTGTATCTACAGAAATCAATGTATTTACCCTAATATAATACTGAACTTGGCCTTGGGCTCTTTCTTTTCAGCGTTTTGCTGCTGTCATCATGAGAATTAGGGAACCGAAAACTACTGCCTTAATATTTGCCTCTGGAAAAATGGTAAGTTTTGTTGTAGTTGTTTGACAGGCAAGCAGTGCTACCCCCATATATTATGGTCCGTATAATTTTACAAACCCTTGCATGAACGGTCTCTAGTTGATGTGGTTGACATAATCACTTACTCGACTCTTTGATGCGTTCTCTCTATGATATGAGGCACCCTAATTGGTGCAAACTAACCTGATAAAATCTACTATCAAAACCATACTAAACTTCATATTTTAAATCGTGTTGATATTTAATATTGTTTTTTATCGAAGCTAATACCAATTTTTTTCTTAATTTATGAAGGTTTGTACTGGCGCTAAGAGTGAGCAGCAATCGAAATTAGCCGCGAGGAAGGCATGTTTTTTGTGATTTTTGGTTTCTCGAAGAAACTAAATTATAATGAAAATAATTTATATGCACAAACAAGTCAGCAATGACTGAATATAAGCTTAAATGCGATTTGAAGAAGCACATTAGCAGTTTTAGAGACAAGTTTGGGCCATGTTAAAATTAGTAGAATGAGAAGTAGAATGTACCTTTTTTTCCTATTCAATTTTTACGTGAAATAACTGATTTAAAGTAACACCTTGCAAACTCCTGGTAGTTTGAACAATAAGTTTTTGTATTACTAGATTTATCTGATAATCTTTGTCAAAACTAGTTGTATCTCACAGTATGCCTGACTTGGCATATTTCCATGCTTCAGTATGCTCGAATTATTCAGAAACTTGGCTTTCAAGCAAAGTTCAAGGTAAGGCTCCCAGTTAGCCGATCACCTCTTTACATCTTAGATAATATGTATCTACTATCTAGTATCTACGACTGTAGCTTTAAAGTAGCATGAATAGAGTTTATTTGCTCTCACTGTTCTTATCGGCCAAGTCTATTATCCTCGTGTCTTCTTGTAGGATTTCAAGATTCAGAATATTGTCGGTTCCTGTGATGTGAAATTTCCTATCAGGCTTGAAGGGCTTGCATACTCCCATGGTGCCTTTTCTAGTGTGAGTAACATTTGTATTTTCCACAGATGCTGCTGTTTCTATCTTCTGTTTCCTTTTTATGTTTATAAAGAATACAAGAAAAACCTTCTCTTTTTTTTTGATGGAGTAAATGCAAGAAAAACTAGGATCTATTGTTTTGGGCCTATTAGTACGATGATCCTGCTGGTTTTCTGAAACAAATGTTGTTCATTCATGGCTTTCTTTGTGTTTAGTAATTTTGCCTGGAGCTAATGATCGTCTGTATCATCTCCTTTGCAGTATGAGCCAGAATTGTTTCCTGGGTTGATCTATAGAATGAAACAACCCAAAATAGTGCTGCTAATCTTCGTCTCGGGAAAAATTGTTCTTACAGGAGCAAAGGTAGATTAGTAAGCCATAGCCGTTTCCAATTGGATGAAAGATCGGTTTTCATGACCATGACTCAAAGTTTCTTACTACCCCCGTATCTTCAATTTCACAGGTCAGAGAAGAAACATATACAGCTTTCGAGAACATTTACCCTGTGCTTACAGAGTTTAGGAAAAATCAGCAATGGTAAGTGTCCGTAGGTGCTAGACAGTAACATGGTTGTCGTTGATTGTATTACTGAAATGCTATCATCAATCGCTATGCAGATTGGTTTAGGGTGGGATGGGCAGACAGGCTGCTTCATGGATGGAACTCGGACGGACAAGGAATCAATCAGTCTTTTAATTGTATCAAAAAATGTAATAGTGAAGAAGACTGAACATGAGCCTAACCTTAAAATCCCTGTCTTCAAATCTGTGGACAAGGGAAAGAGCAAGAAAAGGAAAAAGAACTGTGGATGGTTCCAACATCATCATATATGATATATGAATAAATTTTGTTGGTTAGCAAAATCTTTACTTTAAGAACATTTTTAAACGACATAACTACAAATCCTCTGGTCATAATTGTATCTTTTTCAAGTAAAGTGCAGTAAATTGTCTCAATAAGACTTGGATAGCAAGCAAACCACATCTTGTTCAGTAACATGAGACAACTCCTTGAAAATTAGAATGCAATTGTGTTCCAACTCTGGTGTCGAACTTTTTAAAAAATGAGTTTATAAGATGATGATGAACAAAGCCTGTGCCATTATGCTTTTCATTACGAAAATAAATAAGTAAAGAGCTCAAAGCTCACAAAGTTCATCCTACATCTCAAATGGAAATACAGCAAGCCTTTATAGAAAGAAAAAAAGTAAAACAAATGACACCCCCACGCCACCATTGAGGAGCTAGCTAACCCCTTTCTGAAAGAGCCTCCATGTTACGAAGCAAACATATCCTTGAGATCTTCCCATCCTTCCATCAGATTGTTCCGCCCAAACACATTTTCTCCATTCAGTTAACCGAACAGCTGCGTGTGTCCCAAAGTTCATGGCACCATGTGCAGCTCTGTGTAACCTTAAAACTCAATGTAGGATCTCAGGATATCATGTCGAAGGCCTTTCATTGCAGGGTATAAGCTAGCACCTCTTTGCTGCAGCCAACATCTAAGGCACTGTTACAGGCGCTTGGGGTTCTTTCACTGCCGTGTCAGAAGCAGCCTCTGGCACCTTGGGATCCTCATTTGTTCCATCTTTCTTCTCATCAGCTGCAAGCTTTCCTTCCCAGACCTGTGTGAAAAAAGCATGTTAGACCCGAATCATAACTATCAAACTTGTTTCTGAAAAACAAAAGATTAGTTATTTGTACCTGTTTCTGAAATTGCTGTTGCTTGGCCTTTTTCTCTTGAATGGCCTTCTGCCTGGCCTCATAAAATCCAAAATCATCAACTATGGATGTTCTGCTCACATGCTCTTTAAAAACCTTGAGCATTTGAAGCCCTTGCTCCAGTTTGACCTATGCAAAAATCAAACTATCAACACCGGCCCCAGCAAGCACAACTATCAACCAGATTTTCTATATGAATAATACCTCTTGAGTGTCCCTGCTATTGGTCACTGGTTTATTCTCATTGTACTCGAGGATAATATGTTTCAACAGCATGTTAGGAACGTCTTTTACTATCTGCCACTTCAGAGGAAAACAGCCACTCCACTTGTCCTGTTGCCAGTAGTCCAGAGTTTTATCAAAATCAACAGGCCCAGCCATTTCAGCAACGCCAACAAACTGGCCACTAGCATTGACCTGAATAGAGATAGAAGAGAACATTAAACATATTGAAGTGCTAAGAGGTTGAAGACAATACTAATAACGACTCAGTACTTACAGAAAAGAAAAGAAACACAGGACAGCCACCAGATACTTCTTGTGCCTCTCGGTATGCAGCATCAAGCTTTTTGTTACCATTTGGTGTACTAGCCCATGTGTTGTATTTAATACTTTTGTGTACGTCATCCTCACTGTACGATTTGATTATGAAGAACTTTGCATTTTTATACTCAACAGGAAAATCTGGCAGATTGTAGCTGTCTACATTAGTTGCCACAACTAATTCATCCTTCTCAACATCAGCAGTTTTGCTCGTTGGCAGAGGCTGTCCCTTGACAGCTAATGTCACGGGTGTTGACTCTTTCACAGTCTTAGTACCTTTGGCTCTCGGTCCCCTGTTAAGCTCGTTCAACCCATCAGAACCTTCATTCGAATACCCATAAAAGCCATAGCCCCGTCCTCTTGGCCTGTATTTCCCATCCGCAGCTGACCATCCATGACCGTGTGCACGGGAATCGTAAGCACTGTAGGAACCATATCCCATTCCAGGTCTGTACGTGTTTCCATAGTGGCCGTACAATTTATTCGGATACATACCATTCATGAACCCTTGAGCTGTTCCCATACCGGATATTGGTCTAGCCGGTTGCAAGCTCTGCTAATCGTAAAATAACGAACATTATATACGAATAATGGAGCTACTGCAAGAATAGTAATAAAGTTTAGAAGTATTGTAAATACCGTAAAGCTGGTGTTCGGACGTAGACTTTGATTCACTGATGAGCCATATTTGCTGTTGGTAACTGATGATGCCACTTTAGGCCTGACTGGCCCATCTGAAGCCGGACCGTCTTGCCACAGTGATCGAACACCATCGAAAACTGATTTGGACTCGTAATAACTTGAAGCAGGAAACATTGATGTAGACATACTTCCATTAGCTGAACCATTTGAAGCATGTGATGAATTTCCGAAGGCAGGTTTTGCACTACCCAGGCCATTATTTACTCTAGAGCCTCCACCATTTGCAGTAGGCAGAGAATTTCTAGTTGAGTTGTCTACAGAAGAGGCTTTCTGGTCGGCAGTCACTTGCTGTTTACCATCTGGTTGTGTGCCAGTTGCCTTGGGAGTGAATGAACCACTGTTTGCATTCATTGGCTGAAAATATGTAGTTGGATACTGATAATGTTGTGCTCCGTAGAGCTGACCTTCTATTCCAGGAACAGGGCTCGTTGCCGGCGAATAAGGGCCGTAAGGTGCATAACCATAACCATAAGAACCCTGTCATAATGGATACAACAACGAAGATGAGGCTGCAAACCCACAAATTTATTACACTTAAACCCATCTTATTGCATGAACCATGAACTCACCGTTTGCATCTCAACTCCTTCAGCACTTAGCATTTTTGTGTAATCATTCCAGTCATTTCCGTCATAGGCTGCATCGAAATGGTTAAGTTATAAAGAGTTACCAATTGACTTCCCTTATTTAAAACAAATACGGGTAGTATTCAATTTACCTCCATAGAAGTATGGGTAATAACACATATTCGGGTCCACGAATTCCGGTAATACCGGTGTCGTGGATAACTCATATGGTCGTGCTTGTCCATTGGTCGATTCACCACTACCAAGAGTACCCAACTGAGCTCCAGAAGGCTGCAACAAACAAACGACAAACGAATTGAGAGTCAGCTAGATACACATACCCTCAATATCTGAACAATTGTATACATAAAAGACCAAAACCGACTGCGCCAAGACTTGAATTTACTTTCTTATTGGCATCTATGTTGTCAGCTGCTTTGGGTTGAGAGTCCAAAGTCATCTTCTGTAGCAACTCTGAAGTTTCTGCACATGAAAAAATTGGCAAAAGAACAACAACCATTAATAAACTCAGTAATTGAAATGAAACATCACAGCTTCATATTTAAGCAATAGCCAATCGACAAAGAGCCAATTTGAAACCCTAAAAAACGAAAAGTCCACAGATTCAATAGAAACACATACGCTTAATAATAAAAAAAAGTTGAACTCTCCAACAAAACACAAAATTTGTTAAAACAACCCTATCGCAACTCATCAATTCCAGCCACCAAAGAACACTAAAACCAATAAAAATCCAATCTTGTCAGACACCCAAATCCCCAAACACAGCCAACAACCCTCCAAACACGAAAAGATTGGGAAAAAAGTAAGATAACGAACCAGGGATGCGATCCGCAGTGGGCTGGGAGGGAAGAGAAGCCATGTGTGGAGAAAAGAAAGGGCTTTTGGTAGATCTGGAGAAATATTAGATAAGTCTAAACCCCTGCGAGATTTTGGAGAGAAGAGTGGATAGAGGAACCCGCCGCCACAAAAAAAGGGTTTTCGAGTGAAGGAGGGTGCGGAAGGGTTTTTGATTGCGGTAGATGCGAGAAGAGAGAGAAAATCTGGAGAAGTGGTGATTCAAATAGCACCACGCCTTGATTTTATTTTTCAGATTTTCTACTCAAATTATACTTTAGGGGTAAAATTGTAACATTTTTCATACATTAGGGACTCAGTTAGAAATAAATTTGGACACATATTGAGGTGTTATTTCCAGAGTGTTCTGTGAATAAGCATACCGAAACCAACGGCTGAGATGGAGTGGAAGCTTCAGGAGCAAATTGGGCTCGTTGGCTACTTAGTCTTAATTGCTTTCATCGGATCGGCTTTAGGTTCGTTACACCATTTCATTGCTACTCTCTACCAGCGAGCAAGTTTGTGCCTTTTGATTATCCTCTTCATCGCGCTTCAAACCCTTTTCGCCAATTTCCAATTCTCGGTGCGTCCGTCGTCTAAATGTACCTTGTTTTTTATGTTGTTTTGAATTTTTTGTTTTGTCATGGATTGAGTGAGACTTATTGTTGGATTGTTGCATATAGGCATTTTCCTGAGTTTAATTTTGATGCATATGTCTGGAGGTAATGGAAAGATTGAGAATTTAGGCATGATGAGCTGAGCTGCTAGTAGTTGCATTTCAGTTTTTTGCATCCTTGAACATTAGATAGGTTGATGAAATTGTTAATGAGGATTTCTGTTTTCTTTCATTATTGTATTGTTTGTCTGATTATGTTTTGTATCTGGAAGTCGTAATGTACATAACTCGGCAATTTGAATACTTTTGATTAGGCTGAAAGTGTAAATGGCGTCAACTTTCACTGCCATGACTTCAATTAGCTCTCTAGCTGCTCCCAGTGTCATGGAAAATAGATCAAGGGCTTCATCGAACAAGCTATCATCTCTTGCTTCCATATCCTCAGCCTCACTGGGAGTCGGAGGGAGACAGTACGTTACGCCAAGGACGATGCTGTCAACTAAAGTTAACGCTATGGCTAAAGAATTGTATTTCAACACAGATGGGTCTGCCATTAAGAAATTGCAAGTGAGTCTTAGACGCAAGCCGCTTAGAATTGCTGAATAATGATCGGTCTTTAACTCGTATGTTTTCTTCTTGATTGCATATCAGAGTGGAGTAAACAAGCTTGCGGATCTAGTAGGGGTCACTCTTGGTCCAAAGGGAAGGAATGTGGTTCTAGAGAGCAAGTATGGCTCACCGAAAATTGTTAATGATGGTGTTACGGTCGCAAAAGAGGTACCACACCGAATCCTTGTTAACTAACAAATGACTTATTTACTTATGAATACAGGAAGTTAAGTATGATGTAGCGAAGTGACTGAGCTTTTTTTTAATCGCGAAAGTAATTATGCAGGTTGAGCTAGAAGACCCTGTTGAGAATATTGGTGCAAAGCTAGTGAGGCAGGCAGCCGCCAAGACTAATGACTTGGCTGGGGATGGGACGACTACTTCTGTAGTTCTTGCTCAGGGTCTTATAACTGAAGGTGTCAAGGTATATGCCTTTCCGATGATGCTTTAAGGGTCGATATGAACTTACCAATTACCATGTTGCGCTAATGAGTTGATTTGTTCAGGTGGTTGCTGCGGGTTCCAACCCAGTTCTGATTACCAGAGGAATTGAGAAGACCACGAAAGCATTAGTCCAGGAGCTGAAAGCAATCTCCAAGGAGGTAGTTTTCACGATATTTAACTTCACTTATTTTCTTTCATGCAATTCACTTTCTGGAGTTGGAATTGAGATCGATTTATAATGCAGGTTGAGGACAGTGAGCTAGCTGATGTTGCAGCAGTTAGTGCTGGGAACAATTATGAAATTGGAAACATGATAGCTGAAGCTATGAGCAAAGTCGGACGAAAAGGAGTGGTGACTCTTGAAGAGGGAAAGAGTGCTGAGAACAGTCTCTATGTAGTTGAAGGAATGCAATTTGACCGGGGATACATCTCACCCTACTTCGTTACTGACAGTGAAAAAATGACAGTCGAATACGAGAATTGCAAAGTGAGTCAGATCCTCAAATTGTATATATTTTCTTTTCACTGAAGTCGGCTTTCCTTATTAACGAAGTTGTGGTTGTTCAGCTACTTCTTGTTGACAAGAAGATCACCAACGCGAGAGATCTGATCAATGTTTTGGAAGAAGCAATCAAAGGTGGATACCCGATTGTGATTGTAGCCGAAGATATTGAACAAGAAGCATTGGCTACTCTTGTAGTGAACAAACTTAGAGGGGCGCTGAAAATTGCTGCATTCAAAGCCCCTGGCTTTGGAGAACGCAAGAGTCAATACCTTGACGATATTGCCATTCTAACCGGCGGTATAACTTTTCTACCATGACTACCTTTTTCTGCCTGTACTAATTATTTGCGCTACCTTATGTTCTGCAATATTTAAATGGCTTTATTCAAAATGCTGAGTTTCCTCAATTTCATTTCAGGAACTGTTATTAGGGAGGAAGTAGGACTCACGTTGGACAAAGCTGGCAAAGAGGTGCTTGGGCATGCATCCAAAGTTGTCCTCACTAAGGATTCTACAACTATAGTTGGCGATGGCAGCACGCAAGATGCTGTGGCTAAGCGGGTTGCTCAAATAAGAAACTTGATTGAGGTATATGATTTTACAACCATGCCAACAAGATACATGTGTTATCTTTTTCGAATAAGATATCAGACTATTAACAAGTTAAACATGCAGGCAGCAGAGCAAGATTATGAGAAGGAAAAATTGAACGAAAGGATTGCGAAGTTGTCTGGTGGCGTGGCTGTCATTCAGGTATATGCCAAGCCTATGAATAGAAATTTCCTGATTTGTTCACGTGTATTTACATGTTAACTATGTCTTACAGGTAGGCGCCCAAACTGAGACTGAACTGAAAGAGAAGAAGTTGAGAGTTGAAGATGCATTGAATGCTACAAAGGTAAAAAACAGAAGAACCTGATGTCAGTTTTCTCAGTGTGGACTGAATTCATTCATCTTACAAGCCATGACACCTTTCACTCTCTTTCAGGCTGCAGTTGAGGAGGGGATTGTTGTGGGTGGTGGCTGCACATTATTAAGACTTGCATCAAAGGTGGATGCAATCAAAGAAACACTTGACAATGACGAGGAGAAGGTAAGCTGCAACTGAGGTGCAATGCAGGGTGTGTGTGTTACTTTCTAACTTGTGCTAGTTGCTGATTTGAATTCGTATTGGATGCAGATTGGAGCTGACATTGTGAAAAGAGCTTTGAGCTACCCGCTGAAGTTGATTGCCAAAAATGCTGGTGTCAACGGAAGTGTAGTCAGCGAGAAGGTACCTCACTGACCATCTGAAGTATTATCAGTAAGTGGTTCAAAACAGTTTGTTGCATTAACAATGTCATTGTCCCTCAACAGGTACTGTCCAACGACAATCCAAAATATGGATACAATGCAGCAACTGGGAAATATGAAGATCTAATGGCTGCTGGAATAATCGACCCAACCAAGGTCGTACGTTGCTGCTTAGAGCATGCATCCTCCGTGGCAAAAACATTCCTGATGTCAGATTGTGTAGTTGTGGAGATCAAGGAGCCTGAACTTTTAACCGCCGGAAACCCCATGGACAACTCAGGTTCTTAGAGTTTCATTTTTCATACAATTATCTTTGATTTTTAACCGAACTGAACTCCCATGTTATACCATTTTATTTTTCAGGCTATGGCTATTAGAAAGGCTTGCCAATATTGAGGCCTGTCCTGTGATTGTGCGAGTCATTTTAATTCCCAGCTGGACAGGAGGGCAAGGCAATTCCAGTTTTGTAAATCGCATTATTGATTCACTTAGAGGATGTATTTCATGAAGTCTAATGTCAGTGACAGTGAGAGTTTGTACCAATTGAGTTCATATGTTTGAGTTTGAGCAGGTCGTCATGTAAACTCAACTTTTGAAAGTTAATAATTTAATAATGTTCCCATAGTCATTTGTTCCGATAGATTTGTTGGTTACCATACTTAGATTTGCTAGCTGGAGAGAGAGACTGCAAAAATGCTACAAGGGGTAATTATCTCTAAGTTGCCTATCAAGTGCAATAATGCGGCTATCGCTTTATCCTTCCGCAGAGATGCCAACACTTCTACCTCTGATAATATTTCGGTGCTTTCTGGTGCTGTGCGTAGGGCCGTGATAGGGGATTTTCTGAAGCTTCCAAACTGGAGTCGCTCTACACAAACGGACGACTCAAGGATTGAGAAGGTGTCTCAAAACCGCTACTAATAAGTCAAATTCTTGACTAATATTCCTCTACTTTTATTAGATGATTTGATTCGTTCTTCGACATTTTCATTGCCATTTAATCCTCGTATTGGTCTTGTAGGTGCAAAATTGCATTCCACCTCGGTGAGAGCCTCAAAGATTAAGTTTCGGCAAAAAGTTGAAGTTTCGGAGCAAAATATGGATTTTTTGGCAAAACATGACAGACCGACCGTTCCGGCTTATTTTGCATGCAAAGATCGCATATGGTGTCCGAATTGGTTGATTCAAAACTTGTTGGAAAGCTAACTCAAAGAGCTACAACTCTTCAGTTTACGCCAAGACCAAATTCGAACGTTAAGACCTCGAAAAAGCCACAGGAAGTCAGAAAGGTTAGCAGAACTCGGGTACAAGCTCACATTGCTCTCTGATGCTCTGAACCGCTCGGTTCGCGTGCCTTCACAAGAGCCAACCGGCCGGTTGGGCACCTCAGAGTCTCTTAACATGTCCCAATCGACCGGTTGAGTGTTGGGTTCATTTCCCAACCGGCTGGTTGGACTCGAAACCCATAAATTTCAGCCTTTGTGCTATAAATAAAAATAGATGGTTTAGAACTAAAAAAGGAGTGGTTTTGGAGAAAAGATAACAGGTTTCAAGAGAGACAAAGACCAATGCTTCAAATGGAGGATCATCCATTAAAGATTGAAGATACTAAGGGTGGAAGAAGATCATCTACACTAAATTGGTTCATTCTCTCCTTGTATTCTCATCTTTTGTGTACTCAATACAATTTGTGTTTGTTTATGAACATGGGTTGTGAGTAGTCATTTGTATTCTAGGGTCTTATTGACCTCATATGTGTAAAACTCCTTATCCATTATGAATAAATGCTAGAATAACATATTAACATGTTTTGGATGATTGTGGTTTACTTTGATTGCATACTCAAACTATGCACTCTAAGTGTTTGAGAAAATGTCTAAGTGTATATTTTTGGTATATGACTTAAGTTAAGCACTCTAGTTGTTTGAGAAAATACTTAGATGATTAATTTATATGGTTCTTTTGTCAAGTAGCCGAGAGGTGGAAGCTAAGGTATATAGATAGCGAGTCATTAAGGAATCCTAGGCTAAGTAGCCGAGAGGTGGACGACAAAGGTTCTCGAAAACAAGTAAATCACCCTTGTTAGGTGGTGTTCACTAGCATGACCCATCCTAGCATTGAGATAGGTTGGTTTTCACCGCTCTTGGATATTGATCATTCAACTAGCGTTGATGATTGAGAAACTTGAGTTGGACGTGAGCTAAAAATATCGAGAGATTGAAGCTCACGTGCGAGGTGCCTCTTTATTTGACTGACCATACTTTCAGTCTCGTCGGACTGCTTTATCTGTTAGCCTATGGCTGACCTTGTTGGCTGTCCTTTATGGACTGATTGTTGAAGTGTACGACCGAGCTTAATTAGGTTTTCTAGTGTCGGCCACTGCGTTCGGTCGGCCGAATTGTTACTCGTACCCTTTTTAGATGTTGTGCCCTTCATGTGCAGTTTGTGTAGCCGTTTCTGGCGTTTATATATATCAAAAAAAATAACATCGAGATATTTAATTTAATTTAATAGTCGTACGCCTTAATCTAATCATCTAACACAATTATCTTGCATGAAATTGAACTCCTGGAGTCTAATACACATATGAGCGAAGTAGTTTCCTAGAGTACACATTTTCCTTGGTAGTGACATTATCTCTTGATTCCTTAGTTTGTTTATATACATTTGCTTGGTAACCATATCAACACAACCTCTCGCAATTAGAATAGACAAATTGGAACAAAATTGAATAGTGCTCTAAGTTTAGACTTGCTTATTGGACAACCCGATACTTACCGATTTATAAATTGTTTTGACCAAATTTATTTTTTAATCACATCGATTGAAATGCAAGTATTACAACGTTCAGCTACCTAATCGATGGGGCTTGGCCGGTGCACATTCCATCCGCTGGGGTCATTTTCACTTAGTTTAGTGTCCCTGAGCTTTTTTGTTGTGTTCCTTTTAGAGCCTGCGTGCTCTCAGTTGTCTAGCAGCCCTGTTGTTGCAGTCCTGATCGACATGTAATTAGCCCCAGTGGGGGTGATCTTTTCGTCTCAATAAAAAGTGTGACAGTGCTAAAAAAAATTTACCATACTTAGGCTCACGTCTGGTCGGGCCAAACTCCAGCCACGAGTTGCTTTAGACTCCAGCCACGAATACGTGTATTTTAAATAAAATAACAAAAATGAATTAAATAACTGGAAGTATAACGTAACAAGTCTCACTACTAACATCATATCTAAAGTACAACGAAGCGACATGTTTAACAGAAAACGTAATAACTAGATGAAATAAAATAACTCCAACAGGATGACTGATTATGTGGCACCATACACGAAAAGAAAACCTTCCTAAAAAAGATGATAGATAGCTCCCCACTTTAGCGACTCACTTATCTGAAAAGATGGGGAAGAGGGGGTGAGTCTGGGGAGACTCAGTGAATAATTAATACACTTAATTACAACAACCATATTCATAAGCACATGTCCACAATCACATACTCCAAGTTTCACATCACAATAATAACATATACAATAATGTATGAATGCGTGAAATGCAACCATCAATGGCAGTCGTCACTGCCGGTCCGCCGGACCCTGTCACGAGCGAGCTGAGCCACAGCAGAAAAACCACAACTGCGCTGAGCCTCGCCAGAATAAACCACGAGCGTGCTGAGCCACGTCAGAATAACCACAAACGGGCTGAGCTACGCCAGGAGAACCACGAGCGGGCTGGACCACGCCAGAATAACCACAAACGGGCCGAGCCACGCCAGAATCTCGTCTCATGTCAATATGATATGATGCACATACACATATCAAAGTACTCCACATAAATCACGTAATCATATCAACCAATCACACGTCAATAGACACCACATAAAGTACACCACTAATCACGTAACAGAAACGAGTCAAGCTCGAATATAAATTTAAAGCTTGCTGAATAAACAAGCAAAGTACGAACAAGAGGGTGCTCGACTCGTTTATGTTTGTGAACAGCTCGTTTATGTGCTCGTTAACATACTGCTTGATTAAAACTCATTTATCTACTCGATTAAAGCTCTACTATATTGTTTGAAACTCGTTAATGAGCTCGATTAAAGTAAATTTACACACTTTAAAATATATTTTTAGTGAGAGCTTATTTCAACTCGTTAAAACTCGTGAAAAGCTCGAGTAAAACTTGTTCCAACTCGTAAAAAGTTCGACTAAAGTTAGTTAATAGTAAATAAGCACATATTCACGTTAATTTAATTTTATTTAATTATTCGTATAAAACTCGAGCTCGGCTCGAAACTCGTGAAAATTAAACGAGTCAAGCTCGAACACATGTTTTCAAAACTCGATACAAATTTTAAACGAACCAAGCTTGAACAACCTAATATTCGGTTGGGCTGATGGCTTTTTCTGTTTCCTTTTTTAGGGCATCCGTAGTAAGAGATCAATGAGCAAAAATAACTCTTTCTCATAAAAGTCATGTAGCAAGCAAAGCTAAAAGCAATGAGCAAAAATGACTATTTGCTCTATATGTTTCAATGCAGCAAGAGAGCAAAGAGCAAAATGCATCATCTTTTTACCTAGATAGTCAAAATACAACATTTTCTTCAATAAATATGTTTTATTTGTATGTAATTGCATTTCTTCTGAAATATTTTCTAGTTGTGTTTTCTTTGTTGTAATTTATTTTCTAGTATTCCTACATACTTATTTAATTTTTCTGAAGTATTTTCTAGTATTTCCCACCTACTTATTTAATTTTTCTGATTTTTTTGACATTTTCTGATTTTTTTAGATTATAGTATTTTTATTTTTATTTTTATTTTGAAGGTTTGAATTTGAATAATTGAACTTGTTCCAATGTTCACATTTTTTGTTTTTATTTCTTTCAAAACTAACAAAAAGTAGTTTCCTTTTGTCTTTTTTACATAAATATATATGGCGCCACTTATTTCTTTCTATCACACACCCTCTTCATTATTGTTCACCTATCAAATATTATTTTTTGTTCTTTTATTTGCTCACTTACTACATGAGAGTAATAAGTAATAAAATATTCCTATTATTATTTATTACTGTTCTTGGTGCGGATACCCTTACCTTAAATCTCTTTCAGCTTTTGTATCAAAAAAAATCTCTTTCAGCTTTGGTACTTCTCTTTTTTTTTTTTTTTTTTGATTTTGAGCTTAAGCTCTGAAAAATAGTATCTGCTCAAAGTGAGCTTGTAGGGACTTGAACCCTGGTGGCTAAGCACCAGGAGGGAGCCCTCAACCACTGAGGTACTCCTCTTCGCCCTGAGGGACTTGGTACTTCTCTGAGGGAGCCCTCAACCACTGAGGGACTTGGTACTTCTCTTAGTGCTCAAAGTAATTGGACCATTACGAGTCTCTGATAGGGTCACCACCATAGGAAACTTCGTCGCTTTTTCTCTTTTTTCAAATTGACTTGGAAAGATCACCATCTTGTTATTGACACAATAAATTCTATCAGGCTTTGTTTAGTTGCTTTAGAACGATTATCGGGTGTCGTGTAATTAGTTTGGGTTGAAGGGGCTTTTTAATCTTTTATGCTAACCTATTTCAGGTAGCTTAGCCGTACTGAAAAGCAAACTCAATAACAAATGTAGAATGGTGTTGAATTGTAATGGATTGTTCATTTCAAATCCTCACGCGGTTATGTGTTTGACAAAAAAAAATTTAATTGATTCTAACTGGCTTTGTGTAGTTGCTTTCAGATTCGGTAATTTACCGTTCACCGAATCGATTTTATCGACTCAAATTTTTATTCCGATTACCGAACCGAATTTACCGAAATTCGATAAATTCGACAATTTACCGAATTGTTTTTTTTGATAATTTTTCTTCCCAATTTTAAAATTATTAAAAAATAATTATTAATAATCTAATAACAAAAAACACAAAGATAATTTAAAATTTTGATAATCTCAAAAGTTTCTAGTTAAAATATGAAGTTTAAACAAATAATTCATTTTTTTTATAAATAAACAAATAATTCATTTAATTTTTTAATAAATATTATTTTTATGTAATAATACATTCTTTATTCTTTTTTTTTTTTGGTACAATACATTCTTTATTCGATAAATTACCGTTTTTATCGATCGGTAAATTCGATAAAATCAGAATGTAGTGCTGTGCCTTAAAATCGTGCGTTAGTTTGGGTTGAAGAGGGTTTTTTTGGTCTTTTATGCTAACCTTCTTTTATTTTATTTTTAAAAAAAAGTTTTATCGAACCTCTCCATCATCTATCTTTCATCCCTAAATCGCACCTCTCCATCATCTTTCATCCTCTGGATTTCTAGTTTCTACACTGGTTTCTGTTATCACTGATCACTTGCATTTGATTAGCTAGCTTACAAAGATGGGTATAGTTGATAGCAAGATTGATGTGATGAGAAAGCAGCGGAGGAAGGACAATTTGAGCATCACAAATCCCCAGCAGCAACCATCTGATCCGTCAAGCTCTGCTGCTGTTCATATTGTGATTCCAATTCGGGTTACAACGCATGATTTGTGCTGGCAAGCTACTAAAGCCGAGCCAGATGAGTTTATGACCATCGATCATCGAAAGGCTTGGCGGAAATGTGATGAATGCTGACTCCCCACTGCATAACAACTGTCTTCATATAGCCGCTGCTGCCGGTAACTTAAGCGCCGTGAGGCAACTAGCTAGAAGTTATCCTATACTTATGTACTGTAGAAACGATAGCGACGACACGCCTCTGCATCTTGCTGCAGATGCTGGGCATGGGTCTGTTGTCAGTGAGCTTTTATCAGTGGATTTCTCCGATGATGTTAACCGCAGCCGCAGCACAAGGGTTACGAATAAGCATGGAAACACTCCTCTGCACATGGCCTTGATTAATTAGTTCCAATGAAGCCGTTGCCACAATTTTGTTTCTAGTTGATCCAGAAGCTATGTTCAGTCTGAACAATGAGGATAAATCTGGTTTTTATCTCGCAGTAAATCAAATATATGAACTTGTTAAGGGAAAGCCACCGGTTCATGCAGCCATTTTTGGGAGGCATATAGGTACGTAATCTATTTCAATAATTATATATGCTACTGTATTTGTTGTCGCGTGTTTCTTTAGTTAGTTTTTGAGAGTTAAATAATTTCTTATTATTCAAGTTCATGAATACTGATCGACTTGTACTACGTACACTTTTGGATTTCGAAGGAGTTCTGAGCATCCTAGGCATAAAGGAGCCACGATTATTTCAATCAACAGATGAAGAAGGCAGGACTCCACTTCACCTTTCTGCTTTAACCGGCTACATGTGTGGAGTTGAACACTTGTTGGTCAACGTCAACTATAGCCTTGCATCTATTGTCAGGGATAAGTTCGGGTTCCTCCCTATTCATTGGGCAGCTATGCAAGGCCATGTCGATGTGATTGACAGTCTGCTATATCACTCCCCAGATCCAGCTGAGCTACTTGACAGCAAGCGGCGAAATGTTCTTCACACTGCAGCTGAGAATGGGAGAACCAATGTGGTCATTTACATTCTCAAGTGGCAGCCCAATTCTAGGAAGCTTATAAATGCGAGGGATCGGGAAGGAAACTCGCCCTTGCATTTGGCAACAATCAACTGGCATCCCAGAATCGTCAGCGAGTTGACATGGAATGAGAATCTGAACTCGAAGCTGACCAATAATGAGGGACTGACAGCTCTTGATGCAGCTGAGTTTTACATGGATAGCCCCGCAAATTTCCAGCAGGTATATATATGTGCACGACTGCTATGAATTTCAATTATAACATAATACTCCGTCCTTGTTCAAGCCACCAATATAATGAATGACATTATTCTAATTAACTGCTGCAGCGACTGACCTGGGCGGCACTTACTGCATCCGGGGCACCAAGAGCTCCACCAAGACTTCCATCAATGTACAGCCATCAATCAAGTGAAAGCAGGTCTAAGCAGCCTACTCATGCCACTATAAACAACTACAAGGGCAGGCTCCGCTGATAGCTACCGTAACCTTTGCAGCGGGTTTCACGATGCCAGGAGGGTACACGAGCTCTGATGAACCACACCACGGCCAAGCAACAATGCTCCGCAAGAAAATATTCAGTGTTTTCATCTTTTGCGACACAATGGCAATGTACAGTGCCATGATTGTGACTGTCTCGATGATATGGGCACAGCTGGGAGATTTGAAGTTGGTGTCAGTTGCCCTTCGACTTGGAGTGCCACTACTTGGAGTATCACTCATGATGATGTCAGTAGCTTTCATGGCCGGCATCTATGCCACAGTCAGCGACCTGCATTGGCTTGCTCATGGTGTCATCATTATGGGAACAATATTCTTCGTCGCTCTGGCAGCCGTTTCCTTTCCGTTGTGCTTCCCGGTTTCATCAAAGTCGAAGATTCTGCGCTACATCTTACACTATCCCTTCCTTCTGCTGATGTATGTTACTAAAACTGGAACTAGTAGCAACTGAAAAGAAAAGAAAAAACACTAGTTGGGAAAAGGGATGAATACGAATTTATGATTTTCATTACACATTTGATTTAGCTGATGATGATTATTATTCTGATGCTGCAAAGGTTGAATTGAAAAGAAAATAAAAATTTGCTGCTTCTCTGAATGCCGTAGTGCATGTTTTTCATTTAGATCAGAAGCATAAAATCTCATTCTTTGTTGTAAGGGTAGAATTGCAGTTTGCTGATCACTACTACTTTATTGACTGTTAACTGAATTTGAATTTAGGTAGTAGTGCTGCTGTTATCTAAAGATGATCACGACATATCTTAAACTAACTTTGGAATAATTTTCCTTCAGGGTAGCGTTTTAGAGTCAGGACTTTATTGAACACAAACAGAATGATACTTAAATTTATTTTTCCAGACATGGTTTCTCGAACTTGTAGATACCTCTCCTGTCTTTCTATTTAGACATGAGTTGTACTTGGGCGGAAAATAAATCAGCATAACATACAGATAAAAAACTTGCTTTATGATTGATAACACTTATGATGCTACTTGTTGCTGGTATCTTGTCCTTTTTTACGAGAAGCTAGCTACTATCACCAACTGAAATGCTTAATTATACATCCTTCGTGTTTGTTCTGATTAGTTGTAGCTGCTTCCATGTCTCCATTTGCCTGTATGAATCTCATCCTTTGATTTTGATTTTGATGCATTTAGCTGAAATATGCACTTATTTGAGTTACTGTAGCCTGCCCCTTTTTTTTTTCCTTCTTTCTTTCTGGTCCGTTGGATGTGTTTTGAATGGCTAACATGCAGGTTTTTTTTTTTTTTTGATTGGTCTAACATGCAGGTTTTGATGGAGGAGAAGAGCTGCGCAGATCTGTATCTTTTGACCTGTAGTAATTCTGTAACCTTATTATCAGGATCGAATCAGATTACTAGCATTAAACCCTAGTTCAATTCAATTGAATATCAATTAAGCCCTAAATCGAGAACTTAATGAACTTACAAAGAACAATCTGATTTATACTGGTTCGCCTCTAGGTGAGGGGTTAATCCAGTTTGGCTCACTGTCGGAGCCCCGTATGCACTATGAGTGGCCGGAATCGCACCAAACGGACACCACTTCACTCGATTGAACGCCAAACTAGTCGCCGACGAACGCTGAGTCGAAGCCATCTTCCAATTTCCCAAGATGATCACACTTGATGGTCGAACGAGAGAGAAACGTGTGTTGAGCAGAATGAATGACCTAGCTCTGTTCTTCCTCGCCTTTATATGCCCGCCTGATTTGCCCAGATTCAATCAAGTCCGTCGGATGAAGCCAGCTAACTTCTAATCAGAGCTGTCCATCCTCAACGAACATAACGACTTCTTAAACACGGATTCCCGCCTTGACGTGGCGTCTCCTGATTGGTCGATCTTTATTCCATCAGCTACGACTTGAGCTATCAGCAACGGACGAAGGCTTTAGCAACGACTTGAGCTCTTCTTCTGACTTAAACTGGTTCATGCTCGTGACACCCGTAACATGGTCTGGTGTCACGGCAGTACGACATGTCTTTTGCTCAGAAGCTTTCACCATTTGTTGTCACGGCAGTTTGTCATGGCGGTCACGGCCCGTGACATGAAGAAGTGTTACGGCTGTCACGGGACTTCAGAAAAAACCCCAGCAATGTCTGCTTTAATTTCCAACACGACCTGCTGATTTCTGGCGTAAAGCGATACGTAAGATCGGAGGAGTCTAGAGCCGCCTGAATAATGATTGTCGCCACTGGTCGTGGCTGCCGCTCGCAGTGTAAGTCTGTGTGTTCTGCGTTGCTTTTAGGGCTTGTTTGTTTGTGACATTGATTGGGGTCGGGTATGGATTTAAATTTCCTGTGTCACTTTTCATTCGATCTCAACTGGTCTGATTTAATTTTAATTGAGCTAAAGGTTGGGGAATTGGATTGATAGAAACTGATTGCATTGAAACTAACTAAAGTCTTACAAGAAGAGTCAACTTCTTGATGTATCATCAGCCTAAAGAAATTTCTTACTCTACGCCATCGATAACAGAGTTATACTAACCCTGTCCTTTTTTACGAGAAGCTGTTATAGTAAAATGTTTGAGAGTCAATACTTACCAACTGAAATGCTTCATTAGATATTCGTCGCTTTCTGCTACTTTTCGATAACAGTGGTTAGCATTTTGCTTTTTTTCTTTTTCTTTTTCTTTGATTTTTTGATACATGGGTTAGTTGTTACTTGTTAGTATGAGGAATTGAGCCCGGGCACCATTTGGCGCCGGGTGAGCATCAACCACGTGAGCTATGTCTCAATCCTCTACAATGCCTGCTTGTGTTAAGTATAAGCACTTGACAAGTTATCCCACATCGCCCGTTTCAAAGAAGAATGACTACCATATATTGGGTTACACCACCACAACTCATAAGCCAAGGCTTTTGAGTTGAATGAGGGTGTAAGTCGGCATATGCTAGCATTTCCACATGGTATCAGAGCTGAAGGCACACGACCTAGGCCTTGTACGTGACGCGAGGGATGCGCCTATGTGCGCCAAGTGCATGACGAGACGCCCGTTTGTCAGCCATGTTGGTCAAGGGGAGTTGCAAGTTGCACACCCGCCACACGAGCTTATGCGTAGGTTAACAAGTCGCATATGCGCGCCTACTGCTTTCCGCTACAATAGTTAGCGAGATTTCATGGAGCACGTCCAACTTCCCAAGTGAGGGGGAGTGTTAAGTATAAGCACTTGACAAGTTATCCCACATCGCCCGTTTCAAAGAAGAATGACTACCATATATTGGGTTACACCACCACAACTCATAAGCCAAGGCTTTTGAGTTGAATGAGGGTGTAAGTCGGCATATGCTAGCATTTCCACAGCTTGGACTTTCGAAAATGTTCGCTTAGTTCTAGATTTTCTATTTATCCCTATGAACTTCTATTGACGGAAAGTAAGAGACGGACAAGATCAGAAAATTTTGACAAAAAGCTTTAGATAGACTTATATTTAAATATACAAGCAAATATAACATTATGTACTAAGCTTTGAGCTGGTACTTGTACATAAAACATGTATTGGGGAGTAGACCCCCAAAAAAACAAATGACCAAGTGGTCGATTTCGGACCTTTCCCTTTTTCTTTTATTTTCAAGTTGGTACTTGGTAGTCGTATAAGTACCTTATGGAATGGCTCCGAAGTCTGAACACCACCATCGCTACTTCCACTTTTGCTTCCATTTCAAATGGTAAGTCTTTTTGTTCACTTCCGTCTCAAAATCGTTGCTTGATGATGAGTTGTATTTTGTTGTGCTCGAAGCAAGTATTAGTATCAGAAGCCTCTTATTAAGACTTGTGCCATTTGTCCATAGAAGACAGTGATCAATCAAAGTGAGGAGCATAAATTGCCAGAACTGCTCAAAACTGTAAACCAAGATATCAGGTAAAACATCATTTCCTTCATTAGTTTTCTGAGCTCAATACTATTCAGTTTCCATTCAAATCTGTTCTGGAATGCTGAATACTATCCAGTTTTCATTCAAATCTGTTATGGAATTTCATCATGCAATGATCTAATTGCTGTGGACGCACCCAAGGGCTTGCTCACAATAATTGGACCAGGTCAGTGTGTGATTAAAAAAGATAAGAAAATGTTGGGCCTCCAAAGACGCCAGAGAAAGAAAATAATAATAATAATAATCAGTTTGTTGCAGTGATTGTCAGCTGCTCCATCCTTTGAGCCACGGCAAAGTATGAGAAAAGGGAGCACCATTCCATATCAAGTAGTACCGTAAGTGTTAATAAAACATGCAGACTGAGTCGCTGAAGATCTACAATTAGTAAATTTGGGATGCCACGAGAGAGCAATCCACAGTTCTGCAAAATTGAAATCTGAGATGAGATTCTCATGATTGCTTAGCGAGTTACTGTATAACGGGCCATTTCATGTTCACAATTTTTGTAAGTTACATAGCCATAAACACAAGCATGCTGTCTTATATTATCCTTGCAAAATATCATGTCAACTACTCTGTACTCAAACTTTGAGACTTGAGAAAAGTCATGTTAAAGTCAACGAAAGAATAGATATATTTACACACCAGAATAAATTATAGGTTTAAGGGAATAGTTATTCTTGTAAATTTACCAGTCACTGATCCTGTGGAAACTGGCTTGAAGAAAGTTTCTAATCTGGTAACAATGGAAGGGTCATCAGTCACACTCACACCACAAAATGTAATATCCAGCTGGGGACAAGCAATTAAGCTTCACTTACCGGCCCTGTGATGTGATGCCTTGTTTTTTGCTGCTTTTATTTTCTCAATAGCCTGCAAATCATTAAAATTAACCATTGTGAATAGTATAGGAGTAAAATAAAAAATAAATAAACAAATGATGAAAACAAATTGTCTTACTTTAATTACTCTATCACCGTTGAATCCATTTTCGTTGACTGGAAACTGCACAAGTCCCTGCAGAAGTCCCAGCCGTGGAGTGGAGGTATCATTAGATGAGGCATATCATAACAATGCACTTGTTAACGTAAGACATAGAGAACAAAACAAAAACACTAACTTCCGTCATCTGGAGCACTCCACTTGAGGTCAATCTTATCTTCATCAGTAACGACTAATGGCTTTTTGAAAAGGGGCGAGCTTCCTCGTAGGGCCATTCCTCAGGTATTTGGTACCTATTTTAAATAATTAAAAAACATGCCAGATCAGTAAAAAGAAAAAAAAAAGAAAAATGTACGAGAATGTGAAAGCAGCCAGCCAGAGCCTCATTACGAGGCTCCAACAATTTAGCTCACCCAAGCAAACAACCCTCTAGTGCCGATGGCGAATACACGATCCTCCTATTTATAGACAAGTAACACAAGGGGATACAATAAAATGACTGAAGAAAATATTTGCTTAATTAGAACTAATTGTCCAACCGGAGCTTAAATATTCTCCTTAGGTATGTGAATCCTACATTACATAATAGCAGCCTCCTGCTTTAAAAGTCTTCTTGCAGCTGATTTAGTCTCAAACAAGCCAAATGAAAACGATAGATCCACTAGCGAACTATTCAAAACTTGACCATAGGCAAATGAGCACGACTGGCATCTTGCGCAATAGCATCAATAGCCCTCCAATCCAGTGCAGTCGCAGCCCCAGGTCTCAATGCCTCTGTCGCCTTTATAGCCTCATCCAACCCATCTTGCCCGTGAACAAACTGGGTCACTTCCTATGCCAGCTTCCGCTGAGCTGAGTTAGGCACATAACCAGGGCTCTTCATTTCACTTGCAATCTCCTCTTCCTACAAGTCCAAAAACGTAAGAATCGTCAAGAACCTCACCACGTCTGCAACCAGGACAGAAAAGAAATAATGATAGAATTTATAAGGGGACAACATGGATGGCGAAAGCCAAATAGCGCCATCCGCGAACTTCCCAAATTTTGTCCCATCAGTCTTCAACAATAACGGAAATGTCAAGCCATAAGCCCCTTCAGCCTGAGAAATCCTGCGAATAAGATCAGTTCCAGCCGTTGTATTTCCCCACTGATCACTCCCACCGATTTGAACTCATTCCTTGCTCGGATTCCAATCTCTTCTTCACACTCTCCTTCGCCATCATCGTCCCAACTCTAGCATACTGCCCAACCCTCTTCAAAAAATCCAGCAACCTCATATCTTTCCACCAATCATAATTATTCAACACAACAAATCCACCATCTTCTGCATTGTTGTTCTTCAGAATTTTGCTTATAGTTTCTCTAATCCCTACAGTGTTTCTTTCTAGAGTTTCAACATCAAGCTCAGGCCTTTCAAGACTCTTACCAGAAGGGTCTCCAATTCTCGCTGTCGCGCTGCCAATCAGCTCCACGGGAGTGTGTCCACATCTCTGGAACCATGAAAGCACAATGATGCCCAGCAAGTTACCCAAATGCAAACTTTCAGCTGTGGGATCAAATCCACAGTAGACTTTCAGATTGGACTTGACACAAGCTGATTTGAGTTCTTCACTGGTGAATGACTCAAGAAAGCTTCTTTCTTTAAGAATTTCAATTACATTGCCGCTCTGGGAATTGGGGCTTTTTCTGCAGAATTTAGGGTTTGCTGGATTGAGTGAATTGACCTGATTGATGAAATGGGTACCGCTGTTTTGCTGGGAAATTGCCTGTAGAGAAGTTTGTGATTGAAATGGATGAAGAAATTAGCAGGAGCAGCTGATCTGACTGCAAGCGTCGCCATAGATGATGGCCTCAGATAACACAAAACCTCGGCCACTGATAATCCCAGAGACGATGACTGATTAGACAAAACATTGACCTTGGTGGGCCTTCGGGTTTTGGATTCAAATGTAATCCAGCCCAAAAGAAGTTCACAAATACTATATAAATTATTAAATTTTTTTCTGTTCTGTCAAGATGGGTGGGGAGGAAAAATATTGAAATTTGTCCTAGTTTCGAATTTGATTTTCAATTTTTTATTTTTTTTACAAAATACTAATTTATTGGATGACAAGGCCAAAAAAAGTACAAAAAGTTTAAGGCCAAATAAAATTGGATCTTTCTTTTTAGTGAATGATCGAGCTGAAGCACGAAGTGTACTATTAGCTTTTTTTTTTTGCAGAATAAACTTGATTGGCATTCGCGAATGATCGTACACATAACTTTTTATCGCTAAACATTTAAGAGGTTATTCTCTCCACTAAATTATATGCCAGAGCAATATGTACAGTGATTTTACATTTGTGCAGCTTACTTCTATTGGCTACTTTGAAGTATTAGTCATCTAATTCTTGAGGAAGATGGTATTAAGAAGATAAAAACGATCAACATATCTTTATTAATTTAATATAATAACATGTTGATTTTTTTTGATAGAAAATTCTGAAACAACACAACAACAACCAACAGACACAAAACCAAAGCTATGAAAGATCAACAAGTGAAATGTCCGTCCAGACCACCTGCGTAATACACCTAGGGACAGCCTCCTATAGAAGCCAAGTCCAGCCTTCTTTGCAAGCTTTAGTTGCTAGTAAGTATGCCACCGAATTACCTTCTCTAAAGACATGCTCAATGCTCCAATCTTCAAATAAAGTTATCATCTTCTGGCACTCTGTTCTCCAGTCGTTCTCCTTATGGCATGTTCCTTCTTTATCCAGCACTGCAAAGCAGACCCTCATATTGTCTGTAGAAAAGGTGACCTTGCTCCAACCTCTCTTTTGTGCTTCCTTCATCCCCAAGAGGATAGCCTTTCCTTCTACTTCCGAGGGGCTAGAAGCCGCTTCTAAACTAATGGCCTTAACAAACAGAACTTGACCCTTGTGATCTCGCCCAACAATTCCCATGGCTGCACGTCTTCCTTCCTGACACCAAGCTCCATCACAATTTATCTTTGAAATAGCTACGTGTGAGTTCAACTCAACTGTACCAGCTATAGGAGTGATAGCACTAAAATATATGCATTTTAGGCAACCTCTATACTTACTATTTCGTTCGTTTTATCACGATTTCATTTGCTATTTGATGCCTTGTGGTTCATTTCAGGCGAATTACGGAGTTTAAGCCAAGAACACAAGTAGACATTGATCTTGGAGCAAAACCGAGCATTCTGGAGCAAAAATGAGCAGAAGTAAAGTCGGAGCACAAACCCTCAAATTATGTGCGGTCGCACACTTGCATCTGTGCGAACGCACAGATCAAGGCAGAAGCACAACAATGTTATGCGTTCGCACAACTCAAATCAAGAAAGCACAAGTCAGTATTTTTGCCTTCTGTGCGAACGCACACCTGCATCTGTGCGAACGCACAAGCTAGACCAGAAGCACAACAATGTTGTGCGTTCGCACAACTTGAGACCAAGAAAGCACAGAACAGAATTTCAGGCATCTGTGCGAACGCACAAACCATCTGTGCGAACGCACACAACGTAAAGACTGCGTTTTTCTGCTGAACTATAAATAGAAAGTTAGGGTTTTTCAGCAAGGGTTCGATTTTTCTGGGCGATTTTCAGCTGGCTTTTGGACGAAAAACTGCTGGGAGAAGATTACATACCATTTGATCATCATCAACTACTCAAATCGTGATCATCTTCCACCATTAGGGCTCCATATTGGTTCTAGATCTAAAAACTCTACACTCTCATGTTTTTCTATTTTTCTACCATTGTTATGGATTGTAATCTCACCATGAGTGAGTAGTGATTTTGGTTGGGGTTCTATGAACCCCTAGACATGTTTGTGACATTGTGAATACCATGAATACCATTGATGAATGATTTTACACATGACTCTTTTTCATTTGAACTTAATGTTTTTGAATTACCTATGACATGTTTTTGACAAGTCCGAACTAGGAATTCTAGTTGATTTCATGCTTGATGTAGCTAACCCCTGAATGTGTGAGGTGTAACCTCTTGATGCTAGGTTGTAGCGCGAGTGGAACCTAGTACCAACGTTACATAGCCAAATTCTGAATGTGTGTGTTTGAGTCCATCAATGGTGTTCTAATTTACCGTCGCAGTAATTGTCTAGGAGGGGATTAGAACCATAGTCATCTTTGATTGATTGTTTACCTTTTTCATCGACTAAATCTTTTTCTTGGATAGTAAATCTTTTGCTATCAACCTCTTTCGAGGACCAAACCCCCCCAAACCATTAGACACTCTAGGTTTAATCGTTAGCACTAATTAGTTTGATCACCTATCCTCTGGGTACGACCTCGGATTTCCCGAGTCAAAATATAAATTGTTTTGATTAACTGTGTTTGGCATAAGTATTTGATAATTCTTATTGAATATTTACACTGAATTACAACCGATCAAATGGAACACTCCGTGGTACAGTTAGTTGTACAGACTAAGTTGAGCAGAAAGTAGTGCAGAACAATAAAAGACACAAAGCAATTGGTGACCCAGTTCGGCTCAATGTAGCCTACATATGGGGGACTTCTCCCAAGTCCAAGGAACAATTCACTATAATGGTGTATAGTACAGATTTATGTTCGAACAACCTTCCAAACTACTGATGCACCTATACTACCCTCTGAGTAAATTGTTTGACCTAAGCTACCCTTAGATCTGGTGACTCCCGTCGTGAACTTCCAAACCTCCTCCTGAGGCTGATGTAGTCGAACCTACGGCTGTAGATTCCTCTGATTGATATGATCGTCTTGTTGTGTGAATCGCTCTACACGTAAGGATAGTGCAGTGGGGCGACAACACCTTTCGAACTCTTGATAAGTATTTGCACAGCAACAAAGTATGAGTTCAAGAATAAGAAGCAAGTTTGCTTACCAACTTGCAGCCACAATCCTTCTACCAAAGCTCGAAGACTTGTAGGTGAGAATGATATGATCCGCTCTTGATTGATGGCTCTCACTCACACGATGTTTGTTTTCAAAAGTTGCTTGCTTGCATAATGACGAGCCTTAGCTTTCATTATATAGTGCTGTGTGAATCTAAGGGATAATGTAACCCTAGATTTTATCTCCGAAACCCTAGATAAAATAGGAGATACTTCCATTGAGATCTGCGTGGTATTATCTCGATAATATCGAGTTTGATGATGTGGCGCGCGCATAGATAAGATAAAGATATGTCAGTTCGGAAAGATCCGGAGAGAGCTGATTTTTAGGAACTGTCTGTTTAATCTAGCACAGCTTCTTGCACAGTTCTGGTTTTGCCTAGATGGCACTTTTTACTCCAACAATCTCCCCCTTGACATTTGAGGCAAAACACTTCTTCTGCATGACAGATTAATTCTCGAGCTAGCACAGATATATATTAGACGCTAGCACAGACTTGCCCAAAACGCGATCTTCATTTCATAAGGGAAGGGAGTGGAGTTTCACTACTGGACTTCAACTTAAAACGAACACATCAGCAAACCAAAAAAAACAAACAAACCACCACAGGCGACGCCACACATGCAGATTTCTCCCCCTGTTTAACTCAAGTGGCAAGGGGTTGTTGCACCAACTAATCTTCCTCTGAATCAGAAATAGCCTCCTCTGGACCTTCAGCAGAAAGTGAACCCAAGTCAGCAGAAGGTCTAGAAGTTGAGAGCGCTGAGTCTGTATTTGCTTGATCTCACTTCCAAGAAAGGAGATTTGGCCCCTGACCTCCTTCGCAAACTTCTTGTGAATGGCGACTGGTAGCTGGATTGTTGCCGGGAGTTTCATTGATGCCTCGCTTGGCACATCTACAACTCTGGCACCCTTAAACATTTTGTGATCCATCGCCAGCACTTTGGAGTCAGCTGAAAGCTCATCCACTAAAGACAGGATGTCGGGGAACTGTTCAAGTATGAGCTGATGAAGAAGAGAAGGAAAGCCAATTGGAAGCCGGTCTCTTCCTGTCACTGAGTGACGTACTATGTGGGCAAACACCAATTCTCCCAGATTGCCTTGTTTCTTCATTCCGATGGCATACAACAGCTTGGCAAGATCTTTTGTGACAGCTCCACGATTCATTGATGGCATCTAGTTATAGTGGGCAATCTGGTACAGAAACGCATACTTGGTCGATAATTCAGAGGGTTTGAAATTTGCTCCTTTCCAGTGTACCTTAACTCCTTGGGTGTTTTCCAAGGCAATAGAGTTTAAGTCTTCTGTAATCGTCTCAGCACCCCACTAAGGAGTGTCCCAGTGGACATTGATCAGCTCTGGAGTTATGTACACGGCTTTCCCTCTAACTCGAAGTTGTCCATAATGATCACTCCCCCACACGCCAAATTCCACAGGCAGGTTTACCATGGCTTCTCGAATAAGTTTTTCGGAGAACTTTCCAGCCTTTCGCAGAGACCCAAGAACCTTGCATTCACTGAGCAGGTCGATTAGAATTCCAGGATATTTCTTTACATTGATTACTTTCTCAGAGACAATCGTCCTTTGCATGATAACTTCCCATTTTTCAGCATGGGCCTTGGAAGCGAACCAGGTACCCTTTATCAGACTCTCTTGTACAGACGTCGGCTTCACAACAAATTTGACCTTCTTAGAAACCCTGGGTGACTTATCAGCAGTGGGTCGCTTCACGCCTTGTTTCACATTCTTTTTCAGAGCGACAATGGGGGGGAGGGGGTTTCTCCTCTGAATCTTGACTGGCTTCTTCGGACTCAGATGCTGGCACAGAGTCTTGTATTTCCTCATCAGAGCCCTCTTCAGTCGAGATTTTTTTAGATCCAGAATCTGTATCTGAATCTTTGCTGGGCTTCTCAGGACTGTGTGTTGGCTCAACTGGGTCGCTGTCTCCATGCTCATCACCAAATGCTTGTTCAGTATTTTTTGACTCTACAAGCTTATCGGCCTCAACCTGGCTTTTTGTTGCATCACGTTTCCCAGATGGTTCAACGACAGATTGAATGGCTGGCTGAACTTCAGCAGGAGGAGGGACAGAGGACTGATTCTCAATCTGAACGGAAGGCTCCTTATCCTTCTTAGCATCCTACGTAGTCTGATCCATTGCCAGACTAGCCATGATTTGTGCTCTAATCTGTGACACTAAATCTGCTATAGAGATAGAGCCACTTCCAACCACTACTTGGTCCCCAACGATTCCATCCACCACACTCTTCTTCATCACATTTTCAATCACACCTTATTCACTAACCGACATAACAAGAATACTAGAAATTTCAGAACGGGCATAGTAGTCGTACCTTTAGGGTTTACCAAAGAATCCCCTCTTTTCGGAGGCTTGACATGACCAGATCTCTTCTTCTTGAGACAAGATGAGTCAATTGGTAGTGAAGTCTCCCCCTCAATCGCAGGAAGCTGAGACAGCAAGACTGAGTCTTGATTTCTCGTCGATGGCTTGGATGAGGACTCTATGGCCTTGGCAGCTCCCTTGGTAGGAGTCTCAGAAGCAATCGCAGAGGCAGGACGCTTCGGGGATGCCTTCCTGGACTTAAAGGTTTCACCTTTCACTGTAGAAGCTTTGGTGAGCGTCTTTGGACGAGACGAAGGTTTCTTGCTTCCTTCTGCGATGGCGGAGGATGTGTTCTTTCTTGTGTTAACCATCTTTGACAGAGTGGAGAGAGACAAATTTTTGTGAGAGGCAGTTTTTAGGGTATAATTTGAATGCGAATGGACTTCACACTTGCCTTCTTCTTAAATAGGCCTACAAGGAGACTTGAAACAGATTTGAAATTTAAAAGTTAATTTCGGAAGACGAACTGTCTTCTCGATCTTTGTGAGAAAGAGACGTTGTAGATATCTGAGATATCTCCAAAATATCTTCCTTTAATGGATTTCCTCGTCAGCACAGTAGATGTGAAATGCTGGACTGGAAATCATTCAAGGAGCTTGCACAGTATTTTGAATTAGGCACCTCTCCTTACAACCTGGCACGTCAGCAATACTGATAAGAATTGTGCCCAACTGACATCCTCTGACGTCAAAGGCAACTAGTTTTTGATGACACAAAGGCCAAGTGCAGACCTTAGTGTCTCAAACCTCTCACCATCCAATGGTTTGGTCAGAATATCAGCTAGTCGTTTCTCGGTTGGCATGTGGAACAGACTAATGATTTTGTCTTCAACTAGCTCTCTAATGAAGTGGTGTCTGATGTCAATGTGCTTTGTCCGTGAATGCTGTACTGGATCCTTAGATATACTGATGGCACTCATGTTGTCGCAGTATAACATCATAGTATTTTGATCCAGTCCTACTTCCCTGAGCATTTGCTTCATCGAAAGCATTTGAGCACAACAGCTCCCTACAACCATGTATTCTGCTTCAGTAGATGACAGTGAGATACTATTCTGCTTCTTACTAAACCAGGATACAAGGTTATTTCCCACGAAGAAACATCCACCAGACGTGCTCTTTCGATCCTCGATGTTGCCCGCCCAGTCTTCATCTGAGTATCCAACAATACAACCACTTGTATCTCTGGTGTACCACTGACCATAATTAGCTGTACCATTTACATATTTGATGATCCTCTTTACTTGCAAGAGATGACTCTCCTTTGGATCGGCCTGATATCTGGCACAGACTCCCACAGCTTGACAGATATCTGGTCGGGTGGCAGTCAAGTACAGCAAGCTCCCAATCATGCTTCTGTACAGGGGTCTGGTCCACTGAGTCTCCTGCATCATCCTTAGTGATCTTCACATGTGTAACAGCTGGAGTTCTCTTGTGGGTAGCCTTGTCTAGTCCAAACTTCTTCACTAGATTTTTAGCATACTTGGCCCGAGTCAAGAAAATTCCTTCCTTTGACTGTACAACCTGCAGCCCCAGGAAGTAATTCATTTCACCCACCATACTCATTTGAAACTCACTTTGCATCTGGGTCACGAACTCGTCCACCATCTTCTGAGAATTAGATCCAAACACAATGTCATCGACGTAGATCTGAGCAATGATAAAGTGTTTATTGTCCTTCCTTACAAACATTGTCTTGTCCGTTCCTCCTCGAGTGTATCCCATACTTATGAGGAATTGAGTCAACCTTTCATACCAGGCTCTAGGGGCTTGCTTTAATCCGTTTAACGCCTTCTTCAGTTTGTAGACATGATCTGGATAATGAGGATCCTCAAATCCTTTAGGCTGTGCCACATACACTTCCTCGCACAGAATGCCGTTCAAGAAGGTACTCTTCACGTCCATCTGGAACAGTTTGAACTTTAGATAGCATGCAATTGCAAGTAGAAGACGAATGGATTCCAAGCGTGCAACAGAGGCAAATGTCTCGTCAAAGTCAATTCCTTCTATCTGAGTGTACCCTTGAGCAACGAGCCTAGCTTTGTTCCTTGTAATATTGCCACTCTCATCAGTCTTATTTTTGAATATCCACTTGGTTCCAATGATATTGACTCCATTTGGACGAGGGACAAGATCCCATACATTGTTACGAGTGAATTCTCCCAACTCATCTTGCATGGCCGTGATCCAGTGGTCATCTTGGAAGGCTTCCTTCACATTTTTAGGTTCCACCTTTGACAAATAACAACTATGATTAATCATATCTCTGTAATTGACATGAGGTTTACCTCTAGTTGTGATCTTGTCATGAGGGTTGCCAATGATACTGGACATCAGATGATTCTTTTGGATTCTGCTAGAAGGCTGCAGGCTGTTTTCACCACCTTCTAATTGAGTTTGATCCACCTCACTTTCATCAGCATCTTGCATGTGAACGTCATTGTCTTCCCTAGCCGAGTCTGATACAGTCTCAGGTACAACCTCAGGAGTCGCATCTGGTGCATACGCTTTCACAGGCTGATGGCAGGAATATTGCATTTGAACTTGACCATCCTTTTCAGTCAACTCTAACACAGTTTCTGGAACAATTTTAGAATTGGCATCTGGTACCGATCCCTGTGTAGGCTTGTGATGAGAATCCAGAGTTTCAAAGTCATCATCAGACTGTCTTCTTGTAAGGGAGTCCTTGGCATCGTCGACCACCACGTTGATTGATTCAATCACAGTTCTTGTTCTTTTATTGTAGACACGATAAGCTCTACTGTTTGGAGAATAACCCAGGAATAGTCCTTCATCACTTCTCCTATCCAGCTTTTGTCTTTGCTCCCTATCGGTCAGAATATAGCAAGTACTCCCAAAGATGTGAAAGTGCTTAACCGTGGGCTTTCTTCCTTTCCACAGCTCATAGCTAGTCTTGTCCATCCCTAGTCATATCAGAACTCTGTTAAGAACGTAGGTCGCTGTCAGCATAGCTTCAGCCCATAGGTTCAAAGGGACGTTCTTCGCATGCAACATATCTCTCGTCATTTCTTGAACAGATCTATTTCTACGCTCTACTACTCCATTCTATTGTGGTGTGATAGGAGACGAGAATTGATGCACACTGCCTTGCTCATCACAGAATTGTGCAAACCTTTCATTCTCAAATTTCCGCCGATGGTCACTTCGTATGGACAGGAGATTTTCTCCTTGATCTCGTCTTTCGTTAATCAGGCATGTAGCAAGTTGTATAAAGGCTTGTACAGTTTCGAACTTCTCACGCAAGAACATGATCCAGGAGAATTTGGTAAAGTCATCTATACATACAAACGCATACCTTTTACGCCCGATACTTTCCACCTGCATTGGTCCCATCAGATCCATATGCAGTAGCTCTAGAGGACATTTGGTGTAGATTCTATCCACTTTCTTGTGTATCGCTCGGGTCTGCTTTCCTGCTTGCCAGTCACCACAAATAATTTGCATGTCACCTCTAATATTAGGAATACCTTCGAGTAGCTTTTCGTTGGCAAGAAACTTCAAAGATCTGAAATTTATGTGTCCCAAGCGTTGATGCCATAGATTCACTTCATCGATCTTGCTTAACATGCATGTGATTGCAGCTGGGGTAATAGCACGACTTAGGAGATAACAGTTATTGCTAGCACAATCTCCTTCCATCACGCATACACCATGTTTGTCGTAGACTTGGCAGGAGTTTCTTGTGAACTGGACTTGATTTCGGCCATCACACAACTGGCTAATGCTGAGCAGATTGGGCTTCAGCCCATCTACCCAAAAGACATCTTCTAGATGTGGCATCCCTGCCACATTTAGTGTTCCCTTAGTGAGAACTCTAGCTCTTTGCCCATCACCAAATGTCACATGGTGTCCGTCGATCGGTCTCAGATTAGTCAGGTTTTCCCGAATTCCAGTCATATGCCCGGAACACCCGTTGTCAAAGAACAAGCTCTCCTCATCTTCTTTGTCAGTTAAACTATATGAGACATAGCAGTGTTGATCATTCCTTGGTCTCCATACCATGTTGCTTCGTCTCCGTGTTGGTTCTTTGTACTAACTGTCTCGTCAATAGCGATAGCAATGACGCTTGATATGCCCAGGTTTGCTGCAGTAGCAACAGACCCTAGCACGTTGCCATCCAGCATCTCGAGGGACATAGAACTGACTGAAGTTGTCTCTGGCGCTGAAATCCACTGGCTTACGTTTGTTGTCCTTAGGGAGTTTGCCACTGGCTTTCACAAACTTCGTATTACCATTCTTCTTTTCTCCAGTGAATCCAAGATTGGTAGTGTCTTTTGGACTTCTCTGCATAGACAGGATCTGATCTAGATTCTTGGATCCTTTGTTCAGACCATCTAGAACCTTTTTGATTTTACCCATCTCCTCCACTAGTTTCATTGATTCTTGTTTTTCTCCTTCAGAAGTTTGTTTCAGCTCTTGAACCTCCTTTTCCAAGTGTTCTTTCTCCTGTGCAAGAGTGTTGGCTTTTGAATCCAGTTCTTGTTTTTCCAGTTTCAACATGAAGACCTCTGCATTTAGCCTCTTATTAATGTCAACCAGCTCAGTCCACTTTGAGAACAGTAGTGCATATTTCTCAGCAATGCACTCATCAGTGATTTCTTCCCCATCACTTTCTTCAGCATCATTCTCTTCCACATCGATTTCAGCTTTCTTGGCACATTCTTTGGAACTATTTCTGTCAGGGTGTGTGGTACAGTCTACCATACATGAGAGAGCGACGAAGTTGCTTGTTTCTTCCTCCTCCGAGCTCTCCTCAGTCTCATTATCACTCCAGCTGACATTCAACGACTTCCCATTCCTTTTCTTTAGGGTGTTGGCACATTCTGCTTGAATGTAGCCAAATCCGTCGCATTCCCTGCACTTGATTCCTCTGGGTCGTCCATTTTTTCCATTGTCCTTCTGATCAGACTGTCTTTCCCGTGGCTGGAAGTCAACTCTCTTGACTTTTGGAGCTTTGGGCTGGTTCAGACTATTCTGGCCAGCACCTCTGCGGTTGATCTTCTTCAACAGTTTGTTGAAGTTCTTAGTGAGTAACGCCAGTTCCCCACTCATTGCATCAATTGATTCATCGTCTGCTCCGGTCGCAACCTTCAACCCAACAGATTTGACCTTGGGTTCTGGTACAGTCAGATGTTGCAATTCATATGTGCACAGATTGCCAATCAGTTCTTTCCAGCTCATGGTCTTTGTGTTGTTTGCCTCTTCTATAGCAGTCACTTTCATAGCAAATTGTTTTGGCAACGACCTCAGAATCTTGTGAACAACCTTTTCTTCAGGCAGAGCTTCACCCAAGGTGGATGCTTCATTGACAAGGTCACAGACTCTGGCATTGAAGTCCTTGATGGATTCATCCTCCTGCATTTTTAACTCCTCAAATCTGGATAGCCGCATCTGGATCCTGGACTGTTTCACCTTGTCAGTTCCTTCAAAGTGAGTTGACAAGGTGTCCCATGCCTCTTTGGCGCTTTCACAGTTCAGGATGAGTTTGAAGATTGACTCATCAACAGCTGAGAAAATGGCTTTTAGAGCTTTGTCATTTCCCATGGCGAGACGCTCCTCCAACTCAGACCATTCTGTTTCTGGTTTGTGAACAACATTCCCATCATCACTTGCTAGAAGGGGAGGGGTCCATCCAGTCAGCACAGATCTCCAGGCTTTCTCATTCACATTCTTGATGAACGCTTTCATCATGGCTTTCTAGTAGCCATAATTAGACTCTTCTAACAGCACCGAGCGAGTAGTGCTTTGTCCTTCCTTGATACTCATATTAGAACGGTAGCTAGCTTCCCAAGATTCCACTCCATATGTTGAGAACCTGCTCTGATACCAATTGAAATAGCTACGTGTGAGTTCAACTCAACTGTACCAGCTATAGGAGGAACACTCCGTGGTACAGTTAGTTGTACAGACTAAGTTGAGCAGAAAGTAGTGTAGATCTGTAAAAGACACAAAGCAATTGGTGACCCAGTTCGGCTCAATGTAGCCTACGTCTGGGGGACTTCTCCCAAGTCCAAGGAACAATTCACTATAATGGTGTATAGTACAGATTTACATTCGAACAACCTTCCAAACTACTGATGCACCTATACTACCCTCTGAGTAAATTGTTAGACCTAAGCTACCCTTAGATCCGGCGACTCCCGTCGTGAACTTCCAAACCTCCTCCTGAGGCTGATGTAGTCAAACCTACGGCTGTAGATTCCTCTGATTGGGATGATCGTCTTGTTGTGTGAATCGCTCTACACGTAAGGAGAGTGCAGTGGGGCGACAACACCTCTCGAACTCTTGACAAGTATTTGCACAGCAACAAAGTAAGAGTTCAAGAATAAGAAGCAAGTTTGCTTACCAACTTGCAGCCACAATCCTTCTACCAAAGCTCGAAGACTCGTAGGTGAGAATGATATGATCCGCTCTCAACTGATGGCTCTCACTCACACGGTGTTTGTTTTCAAAAGTTGCTTGCTTGCATAATGACGAGCCCTAGCTTTCATTATATAGTGCCGTGTGAATCTAAGGGATAATGAAACCCTAGATTTTATCTCCGAACCCTAGATAAAATAGGAGATACTTCCGTTGAGATCTGCATGGTATTATCTCGATAATATCGAGTTTGATGATGTGGCGCGCGCATAGATAAGATAAAGATATGTCAGTTCGGAAAGATCCGGAGAGAGCTGATTTTTAGGAACTGTCTGTTTAATCTAGCACAGCTTCTTGCACAGTTCTGGTTTTGCCTAGATGACACTTTTTACTCCAACATATTGTCTGTTGAAAAGGTGACCTTGCTCCAACCTCTCTTTTGTGCTTCCTTCATCCCCAAGAGGAGAGCCTTTCCTTCTACTTCCCAGGGGCTAGAAGCCGCTTCTAAACTGATGGCCTTAACAAACAGAACTTGACCCTTGTGATCTCGCCCAACAATTCCGATGGCTGCACGTCTTCCTTCCTGACACCAAGCTCCATCACAATTTATCTTATATCTATCCTGCTTAGGTGCCAACCAAACTTTGGCCGCTTCCTCCATGCCAACAGTGAACTTGAATCTTGGCGATAAATATTCATTCACCAACACTCTCACTTTGGCAACCACCTCCTTAACCCCATAGAAAATATCTTTATGCACCATTGAGTTTCTCGCAAACCAAATCCACCTCACTCCGTATGATATGAGTGTCATAACTTCTTTGATGTAGACATCAATGTAATACCATACCCAATCCGCCATTGAATTAAAACACAACTCCATTGGTTTGTGCCCCTCCAGTAAAAGCTGCCAACATTTCTAAAAAAATATGCTCTGTAGTCTCATAATCAACACCACATCTTGGGCAACTAAAGTCCACCCTCTCTTACACAAATTGACTGTTGAAGGAATCGCATTGTTATACAATCTCGACATGAAGATTTTAACCTTACCTTGAGCTTTGATTTTCCATAATTTCTGCCAAAATATCTTCAACTTCTGAGGGTCTGATGGCTCCCCTCCAATCGCGCTCCTTATCAGTTCTTAATTGTTTGTCTAGCAGAGTAGTGTATATTTTCTCCTCACTGAGATTTCATTTCCTTCAATTTCCCTCTCCCCTTGACCTTCTAGTACAGAGTTTGATGTGATACATTCCCGTAGAGTATGTAAAACTCCATGGATGCTCCTCCAAGCCCAAGAAGGTCTGCTCCCTATCTTTGCATGAATAATGTTAGTGTAGGGGAAATAGCGAGCCTTGAAAACTTTACTAACCAGGAGCTCTGGATGTTTGAGTAATCTTCCCGCCTGTTTCGCCAGCAGAGCTTCATTGACAAGATCAAACTTTTTAAATCCCAAACCTCCTTCCTGTTTCGTTTGACACAAAGTCTGTTTCCTCACCCAAGCAACATATCTATTAGCACTGTTCCACCAGAAATTAGTAACAATGGAAAATAAAGAGTAACTGGAATCTTAAAGCAAGACATGGCATAAATTGGTATGACTTGGATCACTGCCTTAATAATGCAGAGCAAACGCAGAGAAAGCCGGGATTTGGAAAAAATCCTAATTCTGTTTTTTCATTATTCAAAAGCTGCCGAATGAAATTACATAAGTTTACTTAAATAGGAAAATAAAACGAAGCCCTAATACGAAAATTACTAAAAACCGAAAATTTCTAAAAACATTAAAAATTCGAAATAAAATAGGAAACGATTCCGGATGGCCCAAAAAGCCCATAACTCACAAGCAAAGCTTATGATTTTCGATCGTCACGCCGTTCTGCTCAAAATAAGGTATTATGGGTTGAAATCTGACACCGGCAACTCCAATCCAGCTATTTCGCCACAATCCTGATTTTTCGCTAATCTGTCTGCATCACTTAATCAACATCTCCCTCCCAGCTATGGACAGTAGCCTCTCTTTCCAACCATGTACTCTTCTCCAAATTCTTTCCTCGATAAACTTGTTGATTTTGTACAATGACATAATAGATTTTTTATGGAAATTTTCATGCGCCCATTAAACATCCTAATTTAATATTAACACAATTCAAAGAAAATGAAACGTATACTTTATATGTATGACATATGTCACCTTATTCTCATTTTATTGATCAATCACTCTTATCATTACACATACAAAGCTTTTGAATGATATCTAAATGAAGGTTTGTTTCACTATTAGCCTTCAACGGAATTTTACTAGAGCATAAAGTCACCGCTCTCTTGCTTGCCTTCATCTCTTCACATACATGTCTGATATCTTTCCCACCAACCTTCCAGTTCATATGGTCCATCCAGTGGTGATGTGTCGATACTATTTTTTCAAGTATAAATTCGTATTGAATCTTGCACGTTTTCAACCTATCTGCCAAATCGAATGATTCAGAATACTCATAAATTATATGTGTCAACTTATTGATGGTGTTACTCGCATATTTTTCTGTAAGATGAAGTGCAATTTCTCGGACCGCGTTTATAGTGTTTGCATATTTACTATCAGGATGGGAGCTAAAATAATCTGTACAAAGCGTTGGAAGGTGTGTCTTGCCGCAGAGATAATGAATCAATGGAGTCTGAGAATAGGTTGATTGAAAATTAATGCAAGCACAAAATACAAAAATGAGCAATTTGATTGAAGGTTGGGGAGATGTCAAGGCCATTGCTATATGCTTTTCTCTTCGCTTGCCCTTGTTTTATTTGTTGCGCGTGGATATACAAAAATCCTTAGTATTGTGTATTTATAATATTGAGAGCACGAAAAATATATCGAGTATTCATTATAATTTTTTGCAAAATTTGTGACATATGAAAAGATTAGTAAATGTATCATAAATGTGGAGCACGCACATTTATTCGATACAACTTTCGATACAAGATTTTGCACGGCAAAACATAGACGATAAAAGTGTTGTTTTGTGAACTACAATAAACATTTTTTTAATATGAAAATCGTCATTTATTGTATTTTATTATATAAGGAATTTGAAGAAAAATAATGCAATCTATGCGTGGGGAGTGGATCAAATTAGAATCACCCTTACAATGAGAACTTAGAACCATTTTTTTTAAGGAAGTACAATTTGGGGACTTGAACTATAACCATTTTCCAATTTGCGAGCTGAAATATAAAATTTTTTAGACAGGGGGCAAACTTTCAAATAATTTTCCAAATAACATGCACCATCCAACACCGTTAGGGTTTTCACTAATAACGTTGACGGCGTTAACTCCGTTAGTTAATAAATTGATATAAAAATTCAAAATTTTTAAAAACATTTTAAAATGCATTTTTTTAAAATGTTAAAAAAATTGTAAAATTAAAAAAATTTATAAAAAATATTTATTTTAATAAAAGGGAATATAAATTATTTGATAAATAAAAATCAGAAACTTTAGAAAAAATTAAACACTAAATGAAAAATATTTTAAATTTTTTTACATAGTTCCCCTACAAATAATTCAAGAAAATATTAATTATTGGTTCTATCTAGTTTGAACTATATAAGGAGTATTACGGATAAAAAAATTATATTCCTATTTTAATTAAAATTAAAGTTTTTAATTTATTTTTATAATTTTCATGTAATTATTTACAATTTTATAAAATTTTCTGAATCCAAAATAAAAAAATTTAAGTTTTATAATTTTTTTTGTAACTTTCATAACATTTTTAACCAGTTTTAAAAAAAATTCAATTTTTTTTGATATTATTGAATGTTTTGAATTTTTATATTAATTTATAAACTAACGGAGGTAATGTCGTCCAACGGTGTTAGTGAAAACCTAACGAAATTGGACGGTGCCCCTTGTTTGGAAATTGTTTGATAGTTCGCATTTTGTCTTTAAATTTTTGTAGTTCAACCCACAAGTTGGAAATGAAGATAGTTCAAGTTCTCAAACTGTACTTTTCACTAAATTTTAATTTTTTAGTTCAGTCAAGTTCATTAATGTGCCGGTGAGACACGCATATTTATCCAGTCCAATTTTGGATAAAAGATTGTGCAAAATCTTATATCGAAAATTGCATTGCATAAATGTGTGTGCGGCACATAAATGATAATTTACTAATCTTTTCGAGCGTTGCAAAATTTTCAAAATAAAATTGTAATGAATACACACATTTATTCAATGCAGTTTTCGATATAAGATTTTGCACAGCAGAATTCATCTACATCGTAAATGTCTATTTTTTTTTGATAACCAATAAAAGCGTTATTTTTGTGTAGTGCAATAAACATTGTTTTAATATGAGAACCATCATTGATTGTAGTATTCTATAATCGAGAGCGTTCAAATGAGGCAGGCAAAATAAGAATGAAATAGTGAGGCACGATCTCAGCCAAACACGTGTCCCACTTAAACCCCCGTGCATTTGTAGCGCGTCACATGGCGAGACGCGTTCACACTACAAGTAGTGTGAACGCAAATGGCGGCTCGTGTCAAGTGGCTTCACCACGTGCCTCCGATCAACTCCATCAACAACTCAGATCGTGTCTCACAGCCTCATTCTACCAACCATGCCTCAACCAAATGCTCCCCTTCTATAATCTATTGTATACAAAATTTTAAGAAATAAATGCAATCTATGTATTTGATAAACCATGCTTGTCTATACAATAAAAGACTTTAGTTTTGCAGCACTACTATAGCACGGATATTAGGCTTCTGTTCAAAAAAATACATTAGTCATCAGTTATGATATATGACATCGGTTTAGGTCCAATCGATATATAAGCTCCACCTTATGCATCGGTTTACTGAAGCCTGATCCATCACATTATGCATCGTTTTGTTCTTTAACCGATGCATAAGGTTTCAGTCAAATTTTACCCTAAATTTGTACCATTACACCTTTTTATTTGTAACACGATCGCTGCTCTATTTATATGTTAATTATGTATTTCAACTGTTTGCAGTTCGATCTGTTGTCTTTGTTTGTCTTCCGTAGGACCATTCACGGTACTTCCATCCAGAGGTCAGTTGGCTGTTGCTCTAGTTTTTACTTTGTTTTACTGATTATAAATTGGAAACTTATCAATTGGTTATTAATGCTTAGTTTCATTAGCATAGTCTTACCACCGTCTTTGTAATTTTTCTTTATTGATTTAATTATTATGTTGGTTTAGGTTTTGAATTTTATTCAAACCCGTCTCGCATATCAGTCATTGTTCTTTTAATTCTCCGATCACAATCACATAAGGTATGTATATATTAAGTTCTTTTGTTTATGTTTCATGTGTTATGCTTGTCAAATCTTTCTTAACTTGTGTTTTTTTTAAATCAAGGGTACTTCAGTCTTTGCTGATTGCCTTCCTCATGCTACTGCTATATTTCTCCTCTCTCAATTTTACACAAGGTTCATATCCTCCGAGATATATGAAATGATCATAATGTCCATCCGTGTTATATCCGAGATTTTGGCGAAAATACGTGTCAGCTTGAAATCCGGTTTTTAGTTTTCATATATAATAGTGGCTTTTACCTGAACCGCACTATATATATTGCAGTGGACTAAAAAATACAATTAAATTCTTCAATCAGAATCCTACTCAAGTATAACGGAGCAATACTAAGGCTAACTAGGAAATACAAGAAAAATAACCAAAAGACTTTCAAAGAAACTGAGCAGCTTGATGACACCGTACTTGACATGAAGAACCCGCTCGCAACAGTGCGTGACAACTTCAATAAAATTATGTGAGGTTAAATGAATAAATGGAGCCATAACTCAGCATGATATGCATAAACAGATATCATTATATTAGTAAATGGATATTGACGTAAAGATTGAACACGAATTCCCCTCGTATTTACTAAGACGTTATGCGTTATGATTTATTGATACATAAGCATGTCATAAGTACACTCATAGTTGATGAGGAGGCATACATTATACATATATGCATCTCGGCATACGCTACATGCATTACCATGGACACGAGATGTGAAAAGGGACTGGGGAGGTTCATCTCGCGGTTGATATGATGGCCGAACCCAGAACATAAATATTTAACCATTTTAGAGTGTATTCCTAAATCAATAGACCATCACCCTGTTGACAGATGGGCTACTTGTTAAAACTTGTAGTTTGCCTCCTTACTCTAAAATCTGAATGTTAGAGTTGATGTGATGTTGTTCTTTTTTTCTTTTTCGTTTTGATAAGGATTAGATGTTGTTCTAAACTATGATAAAAGTGTTGTTTTCATTCAATATGAGGCACCCAATGAAAATTGAATGCACAGATACAAATAGGCCTCAGCAGTGGGCTGGACTGGGCTGCTGGCTTTTCTGTTTCCTTTCTTACCTTAAATCTCTCTCAGCTTTGGTGTCACCAGCAATTGAACCACCTCTAAGGATTGCAAAACCCTAGCTATTCATTAGGTTTAATTTGGTCCAACCAAAAAATGTATTTGATTGAACTTGAACCAATTAAAATATTAAATGTTTTATATATAAAAATCTGAACTTGATGTTTATTGAGAAAAACATATTGCTTTAGAGCATCTGCAGCGGTGCATTCTCGGGGAGGATTTGGAGTCGTCCTTAAACGACATCCTCATGCAGCGATAAAAGCTCGAAGAGGTCGTATGCTTGGCGAGGATTTCTGGACGAGATCGTCCTCCGAGAAATGCTCGACGAGATCGACTGAGCGGACGTTCTCCGCGAGTGAAGCTCGCGCGTGAGTCGCGTGAATTGTAATCCAATTGAACAAAATCGATTAAATTAAACATTCAAAACTCACTTGCCATGCATTTCGACATCATTGGAAGAATAAAAACGATCGGAACAAACAATCGACAGATTTGAGAAGATGATGAACAATACTCGACCTTCCGCGCGTTCGACAGCTACATTAGGTCGCGTCCGACCTTGACATTAGACACTAATGTCTTAATCGGGCGCGGCGAAGGCATAATGTTCACACCGAACGCGTTGGAGAAGTTTCGCGCGATTGCAGTAAACGTTAGTACCACATTCGAAGCTGACATTAATAATAATGTCTGAAGCAAACGCGGCAGTTAATGTTATGGTTGGGTGCGGCGTGTAATGTTACAGAATTTGATGAATGCCTAGTGTTTTTTGGGTGGAAAAGGCGTTCTGAGCAAGACTCATAGCTTAGCCATGAGCTCGACGTTTTTAGGGCAAATTCCTTCATCTGGAGGGTCAAATTTGCGTTTCAGTATCTCTATAGATCAACGCTTATTGACCTCGAATTCTCGGTATTATGCGGTATCAACGAGGTTTTGGTTTACAGTTCCTTGCATTAACCACGCACGCTGCATCACAATTGAATGTACGCTTCCAAGACTTCGATTGATTTTTGAGGTTTAGATAAACTGTGAATATTTTCGAATTCCGATTACATTTGTCATTGTTATTTTAATGGAGTTAAGAATTTTGTACATCAATGCTCTTATTGATAAATAATTCATGTTTGATCAAATTGGTGGGAATTTGTTTTTCAAAAATAATAATTTTTTATTCAGGAATAGTAATAGGAAGTTCTCCGCAGGATTATGCAGAAATGTTGTTACTGTTCACTGAATAGTAATAGAAATTGCTCCGTGAGAAAGTTCTCAAAGAGATAATATGCTCCAACGGGTGTGAATGCCCTGAACATGCCCATTTCCAACTACTTTTGGCTTTTCAGAAATTGGTCAAGCTTAAATCATTGTAGTTGGTAGCTAAAGTTCAACACCAAGTGTACCACTTGTCTTTCAGTTATTCTCAAAAGGAAAGGATTGAAGAACTTTGATCTATTAATCATTCCTAATAGGGGAGTACTCGGTTGAGGCAGAGTTGGTAGAATGAGGCAGTGAGGTACAATCGTGTCCACTCATCTCAGCCGTCAAACGCACGTGGCATTGCCACGTGTCCCACTCACTTGAACACGTTCACACTACTGTTGTGAGTGGGACACGTGGCGCGCACGCAAAGCACAAGGTAGATGTGTGGCTCAGATCGTGTCTCACTACCTCATTCTTATTTGCCTTGTCTCATTTGAACGCTCCTCTTCCTGATAGATCATTAATATCCTTCTCAAATTTATGTAAATGTTAAGTTTTTTCTTCCCATATGAACAGTTCAAGTAAATACGAGGAGCGCTCAAATTCAATCTCTTTTGTCTTGAAATCTTTGTTCAAGATGCGTTCAATCTGTCGTGCAGTTTTGATGTTTTCACTAAACAACAAAAAAAGTGTTATGGTATACAGTTCCCTCGTAGAAATGTAAAACAGGTACATCCAACACAATTGGACTTTTTTTTTTGATTGGGGAGTTAGGGGTTGGAGGAGTTAGAGGATAGAGGAGTTAGATTGTGGTTAATGAGAGGCGAGTCGAACCTGGGTTCTTTGAGCTCTAAGGGGGCTTGCTACCAGTCAAGCCACATTGGCCTCTCAACACAATTGGACTTGTTGATCGCAAGAATTGCAAGTTAAGAGCAACTCCACCATGATCAAAAAAATCATATCATCCATCTCTCTCATTCTTTTTTTTTCTCTCATTTAATCATCTTCATGATCAAAATGAATCATATGCATCCCACTCATGATCAAATAAAAAGTTCATCATCATTCTCTCTCATCACTACATAAACTATAGTTCATAAATATTAAGATTAATAAAAATATATCATATTGTATCTCGTTGTATAGAGCTCAAAATTATGAATATTGGTATTTATTTTGATTTTGTTTACTTTGTAATTTAGAAGATATATTAGTTGCAAGATCAAAATAAAAATTGTACTGTTTCTTACACATGACACGTGTCGCGTTACGATTGGTTCACGGCTCAAGATCAAATTCATGATTTTTTATAAAAAAGTTCATGGGATGATCAAAACTATGATAAAAAAGATCATGGTGGGGGTGTATGGTTTTTTTGATCATCTCTTATGATTCAAAAAAGCATGGCGAAGGATGCTCTAAGGGGTATCCTTACTAGTGATCTTTAAAAAAAGATCATCACTTCATTTTTTTTCCTATATGATTGTCACACAATCTTTTATCAACTTTCCTCCTTAACAATGAACAAAACATAAAGATCTTCATGATGCCTTAATGACTTCAGAAAATCATGAAGCTAATTGTGCTGCGGATTTCCTTGCTGGAAAAGCATGAACAGAGAAAGTAACCTGGCACAAATTGGACGCTATTCCAAGACTATCAAACTTTGTCCATTTTCCTTAGCTTCTTTCTGCCTTCGCGCAACATCAAAAAAAAAACATAAAGATCTTCATATACTCTTTCTAGCATTTTAATCCTACTTATTCATATTGCTTGTTTAATGAGTCTCTCTTAATTATGTTAAAACAATAACAAAATGGGTCTTTACTTGTAGAGCATGGAAAAATAAATTTTGTTTGATATACTTATTGACAACCTTTTACTTATTATTTTTACATTTATGCCTTTTAAACTATCTCAATTTGTATTATACTCATTCACTTGGTCAACCAGAGTTATCTCTAATAAGAATTGTTGCTAGTTGTTCAGGAGTTTCCAATAGGGGTGGGCGTCGGATGGGTGCTACTCGTTCCTAACCCGACCCGAAAAGCAGTGATCGGATCATTTATTTGAACCTTAATCCGGTCCAAAAGACCGGATTAATCATGTGTACCTGAATTCGACCCTAAACTAAAATTTATAATAGACATAAAACATTTAATATCATATATCGCAATACAAATTCTCAGAAAATATAAGTTTAAATCACTGATTTGTGATTTAAAGTTTAATATTACGGTTTTATTTTTCATTGCAAATCAATTAAATATCCATATGTAGTGTGATATTTCACGAGAACACATATAAATTAATTGATATGTATAGTCATATTTATTGAGATGAGGTGTAAGGTTTGACATTTGAATCTTATTAAAAATTTAGTATTTTTTATATTAGTTATGAAATCGGATAATCCGATCGTCAACCCTAACCCGATCCGAAACTCTTACCGGATTGGGTTACATCCGACAGTAAATGGACCGGACGGACTGGATTGTCATGGCGGGCTGAATCGAATTGTAGTGTCGGACCGGATTTTGCCCACCCCTAATTTCCAGCGTCGGATTCCGTCAACTACTAATCACATTATACTCCATCCGTACACGTGTCCAATCTTCTTCACTCCCCAATCGTCTCAAAACTTTTTTTTTGATTTGGACTTGGAAGGGTTAGGTTAGTATCAATCGTCTCAAAACTTAACGCTGTTATATTCTCTAATCCCGCCGTTAGAGCATCCCACCATGATAAAAAAAATCATACCATCCATCTCTCTCATCTTTTTTCTCTCTCATCTAATCATCCCTCATGGTTTTTTCAATCACATGTACCCCACTAATGATCCAAAAAAAAGTTTATCATCAATATCTCTCATCACTACATAAATTATAGCTCATAAATGTTAAGATTAATAAAAATATATCAAAGTGTATCTCGTTTTATAGAGCTCAAAAATTATGAATATTGGTATATATTTTGATTTTTTTAATTTATAATTTAGAAGATATATTCTTTGCAAGATCAAAATAAAAACTGTACTGTTTCTTATACAGGACACGTGTCGCGTTGCGATTGGCTCATTCTCATGCTCAAAACACAAAAAAAGAGCATGAGATGCTCATTTTTTTTAAAAAACAATTTGATGATCTTTTTTATAATCAAAAAAATCATGCTGGAGTGCATGATTTTTTGATCATCTCCCATGCTCACTTTCTATGCTCCAAAAAGCATGGTGGGGATGCTCTTAGAGTTTCGGGGAAACAAAAAGTAATAACTAAAAACTATAAGGGCCATCTTTCAAAAAAAACTATAAGGGCCAAAATTGAAAACGGGTGACACGAGACGTGACCCGAATCCGAGGCAGAAACATGAACCATCCCGAAAAACCGACAAACCGAAGCTCTGCTTCTGGTGCTGTTTATAGATATTCACTTTTCTCGTCTTCTGTCATCCTCGTGCTACAAAAAACAAAGTCTCCTAGTCGTCTTCCTTTCTAAAAATTCAAGCGTACGGAAACTGCTTCTTGTTCTTGGGTCCAGTTGTTGAGAGTATTTGTGAGTGTTGAATTATGGTTAGGTACTTTGTGGTGTTAATGGTGGTGTGTTTAAGTTGGACTTGGGCGTGTTGTTGTTATGGAGAGAGATTTTCATCAGCGAAGCAGAAGCTGGAGGTTAAGAAGCATCTCAAGCGGCTTAACAAGCCCGCCAAGAAGACCATCCAGAGCCCATATGGGGACATGATTGACTGCATTCACATATCTCACCAGCCAGCATTTGATCATCCACTTCTCAAAAACCACACCATTCAGCTTCTCTCTCGAGTCATCAATCGGAGTATCCTTGGCCAGCGCAGTGCTCTTCACTGCTAGCCGCGACGGAGCTTCACCGGAGTCATTCATCGCCGCCGGTCACGCCTCAGCCTCGGGTCGGTCGGAATCGTTGATTCAGTTATCAAGGAAGATTTCGCGCCTTATTAATTGCACTTATTGTTGGTTGATTTAGTCATAGCATTGCTTGATTAGATAAGGGCACAATAAGTCATATTTAGGATTCTTGACAATTGCTTGTACCGTACCATTTCATTATAGTGGATTGATCCTCGCATCCTCCCCTGGAGGCACCCGTAGAATAGGGGCATCCCCGAACCACGTTATATCTTGTTTGTCATTTCTTTAAATTCCCAAAGCAATAAATTGGACTTAAAATCATAAGATCATTTGCAAATTGACTTAATCATCCATATTACATTTACACTCCAGCCACGAGTTGCTTTAGACTCCAGTCCAGAAATGTACCACTTGTGAATTTCCGACTCTAAAAAAATATTCATCGCGGCCGCGGATTATGCCATTGTGTGTAACCTGATTGGCTGCGCTAAAAAGCCACGAATAGCTAACCTGTCACTCATCTAACGATCCAGAATATTTTTATTTATCTTAATATTTATGAGTTATAATTTATGTAGTGATGAGAAAGAATGATGATGAACTTTTTATTTGATCATATATGGAATGCATATGATTCATTTGATTATAGTGAAAGAGGCCAGATCTGGTGCAAAGCCCAGATCTGGTGCAAAATACAAAGTCATCTTATCCTTTGATTTTGTTAATCCAACGGTGTCTATTTAATTAAATTAAATGAATTAAAACTAAATTTTAATAATGTTTCTCTCTCTCAAAAGGGCATAATTGACCCAAAATTTGCACCAGTTCATCACCCCCGTTTCTCTGCCTCAAATCTCACAAAATCCGACGAATTTAGAAACGAAAATCTGCACATCATCGAAGACTAGTTCGCCATCGCAATCGCAATTCATCCAGTTCGCCATCGCATCATCGAAGACCAGTTCGCCATTGCAGTTCCCCAATTTCTCCTTCCAACCGGCGGCGAGTCATGGTTGTTATCTCCTCCCCAACAAAAACTGACGACGAAGAGGGGTTGTCCTCTTCCGACGAAATCTGGGTCGCTGGGTCGCCGGGTCAAAGAGGGGTTGTCCTTCGACGACGAAATCAAAAACGCAGAAGAAACGCAACCGAATGATTGAAGAGAAACGCAGAAACGAACTATAAATTGGCATAACGAATTATAAGAAATCGGACTTAATTCGATCAAATTGAAGGAGTAAAACTTCGTCGAACTCAGTTTTTCACACTCTGGATCATCTTCGGCATCAATGGAACTCAACCCAAAATGCAATCGACAGTTTCGAAAAGAAAATTCGAAAAATGATCATGAAGAACTATATAATGGATATGACGAACTATAAAATGGCATGACGAATTATACATTGAAACTACCGAATTCTTGACGAATGTTAGTTTACATTTGACGAATTGTAGCATAATTCGTCGTAATTGCCTGACCCCTGACGAATTGTAGTTCAAATTCGACGAATTACGCTATAATTCGTCAACAGTGGTTTATAATTCGTCAACAGTGGTACATCCCAGGATTTGCTTTCTGGGCTTCCTGGTCTTCGCCTTGTGGTTCTTGATATCTATGAGCCTCTGCTAGATATGATCATGAAGCCAACAGATAATGGTATGTGCAAGTGCTACATTTTTTTTATCATCAGTTCAGATAATGTTAATGACAGTTGTCTATGTGATGGCTATCTAATATATATTTCATGTGAACTGAAACATTCACAGGCTTCTTTGAGTCGAGAAAAGCTTGTTGTGGAACAGGGACGCTAGAAACTTCCCTACTTTGTAATGCAAGATCAGTGGGAACATGCTATAATGCTACCGGGTATGTGTTTTGGGATAGTTTTCATCCCTCTGAAGCAGCAAACTATGTTTTGGCTGGTTCTCTACTTTCACAGGGGATCTCCCTAATCTCTTAAAACTGCATCGGATCATAATTCATCATGGGTTACTTATAATTCGTCATGCTGCAGAACGGTCACGGCCATGGTCATACTCACAGCCACGGTCACTTGCCGTCTTCGGCCGTCATAGTTCATTGACGAATTGTAGTCCAAAATTGACGAATTATGTCAAAAATAATGACGAATTGTCATATAAAATTTCGGTTTGGAATTTTGCGATTTTGATTGGGATGATGAACTATAAAATGGTCATGACGAACTATAAAAATGGCATGACGAATTATAAGAAATCGGACTTAATCGATCAAATTGAAGGAGTAAAACTTTGTTGAACTCATTTTTTCACACTCTGGTTCATCTTCGACTTCAATGGAACTCAACCCAAAATCAAATCAGCAGTTTTCATAAAGAAAAATTCAAAACTGAACATGACGAACTATAAAATGGACGTGGCGAATTATAAAAAAATCGGACTAAATTTGATCAAATTGAAGGAGTAAAACTTCGTTGAACTCAATTTTTCGCACTCTGGATCATCTTTGCATCGATGGAACTCATCCCAAAATCAAATCACCAGTTTTCATAAAGAAAAATTCGAAACTGAACATGACGAACTATAAATTGGCCATGACGAATTATAAAATGTCTTGACGTATTATACAATTATACTGCCAAAATCTGGACAAATTTTAGATACATTTGACAAATTATAGCATTGTACGTTGAAGTGTACTACAATATGTCGTAATTCATGACGAATTATAGTCAAATTTTGACGAACTATGATATAATTCGTCAAACTAAGATTATAATTCGTTAAGAATTCCGGAGAATATAACCGTTTATCAACGCCTGTTGTCTACCCACCACAACTGCACGACGCCTCCACGACACCACAACCGCACAACGCCTCCTCGACGCCTGTGTCTACCCACCGCAGCCGCACGACGCCTCCTCCAATTTGACTCTACCCACCACAACCGCACGACGCCTCCTCGACACCTCCTCGACATCTTCTATGACTCGCCTCATCAACACCATCCATTTGCAGAGCATGCAATTTCAAAACTGAATTTCAAACAAGCAGCAAGCGCCTTGGCCAAGATTGGGCGTCATCGGATGCCAGGCGTCTCCGATTAGGACGACTTTGTCTGTGGATGCGGGAGGGCTGATGATTGGCCATAGTAATCGGTCTACTAATGGTGTTTTTGAGATTGTTGTCGTCGGGAGTCTGAGAGTTGGGGAGAAGGGAGGAGATTCAGATCTGGGATTTTCATGGAGGAGAGGAGAGAGAATGAGAGTTTTTTAATGGAGAGGATGAGAGAGAACGTGAAAATCCATATTTGCCCTCCACACATTAAAAAATGAAATTAAATATATTTGTTTTCAATTAATCTAAGCCATTCAAAGATTTAAATGAATGGTTGAGATAACTTTGTACTTTGTACAATAATTATCACTTTGCACCTGAACCCTACTCATAGTGAAATGCTCTTACGTCTAGTCAGGCCAAACTCCAGCCACGAGTTGCTTTAGACTCCAGCCCAGCCCAGAAATGTACCACTTGTGAATTTCCCACTAAAAAAAAATATTCATCGCGGCCGCGGATTACGCCCAACAATGTGCGTAACCTTATTGGCTGCGCTAAAAAGCCACGAATAGCTGACCTGTCACTCATCTAACGACCCAGAATCAGAATGACTCTCACTATCAGATCGAACGGCCAAGAATTCATGAATTTTCGCTGGAAACCAAAAGTTGAACATATTTCACTTCCCGCCCCTCTCCACCTTCTCCCTATTAATCCCTAATTTGTCCAGCAGCCCATCCATCTACAATCTGCAAATCAAGACATCACGAAAGTTGAAACCTTTGTGTATCATCATGGCAAGAACAAAGCAAACCGCCCGCAAATCAACCGGAGGAAAGGCACCAAGGAAGCAGCTCGCAACCAAGGCGGCGAGAAAGTCCGCTCCAGCCACAGGAGGAGTGAAAAAGCCGCACAGATTCAGACCCGGAACCGTGGCCCTGAGAGAAATCAGAAAGTACCAGAAAAGCACCGAGCTGTTGATCCGCAAACTACCGTTCCAGAGACTAGTGAGGGAGATCGCTCAGGATTTCAAAACTGACTTGAGGTTTCAGAGCAGCGCTGTCGCTGCGCTTCAGGAGGCTGCCGAAGCGTACCTGGTTGGGCTGTTCGAGGATACTAATTTGTGCGCTATTCATGCTAAGCGTGTGACTATAATGCCGAAAGATATCCAGCTGGCTCGTCGCATCCGTGGCGAGAGGGCTTAGAGCTGCTGCTGCCTTGTGCTTAGATCTGCATTTCGAATTCTGTTTTTTATTTTTCAGTTAATGTTTCGGTCTCATATTCTGTGTTAATGTGAATTTGCGATATGAAGCTCTGTTTATCATGTTGAAGACTTTATTGAACTTTTCTATTTGGATGATTTAGGGTTCTTAATTGAATCTTTTTGATTTGCTGATGATAAAACATGGTCAAACTTGTGTGTGACACCACCAAGCAACAATTATTGGTATTATGTATACATGTTGCTAGTCTCTTCTCGGATGTAACATGTCTCTGCAATCATAAGAATTCGAACAACCCTTCCGGCACAATCATCATAAGCAGGTGTATATTAATCAGACTGATTTGTTACTGTTTCATCCTCATAAACAGGACATACAGCCAGCCTCCAATCAAGGCACAATCAAAGCAAGGTCGTGCTTTGTATTGAGCATGCCCATTTCCAACTACTTATATGGCTTTTCAGCAATTGGTCAAGCTTAAATCATTGCTATCGAACTAGTTGTTAGCTAAAGTTTCAACACCAAGTGTACCACTTTCTCTTTCAGCTAATTCTCTAAAGGAAAGGATTGAAGAACTTTGATCATTCCTGATAGATCATTAATATCCTTCTCAAATTTAATGTAAATATTAAGTTTTTTTTAATCTTTTCCATATGAACAGATTAGTAAGTAAATACGAAGAGCTCTCAAATTCAATAATCTCTTTTGACTTGAAATCATTGTTCAAGATGCGTTCAATCTATCGTGCGTGCAGTTTCGATGTTTTCACTAAACGACAAAAAAATGTATAGTGCTAATTTACAGTTCGCCTTCTAGAAATGTAAAACACGTTCATCCAACACAATTAAACGTGTCTACTCCCCCCACTGATGCGTCCCTCCGTGGCAGCCTTCTCCTTCGCACATTCTGAAGCGTTGGTACGGTTGCAGAGTGGCGATGGTGATGAGGTGGTTTAGAGGGGTTGTGATGTAGTTTGTATATTTGTTTGTGTTTATATTTACCTTGTTTTCAAGGTTCCTTTGTAAGCGGTTTCGCTTATGTGAGTTTTGTTCCTCAGCTGTTTTTTCGGTCTGAGCTTCCTTTGTTGTGTCGGCGTTTCAATCGGTCCTCTTTCTGACTTGGGTGTGCCGTAGGTCGGTGGTTTCCAACTGGAGTGGCAGGATCTCTTTGAAGAAACGTGGCCGGAGCTTCATTGGTGCTTTGAAGTTGGTTTTTCGTGCCGCTTCGTCTATTTGGACATTTTGACGTATCTTGGATCTTGAAGCCTCTCGTCTGTGAAGATATTATAGCAGCTGACGAAGGGACCTACTTTACACGGATTACGTTTCCATATTTTATGTGTTTGTTGACTACTTTTTCAGTATTTTTGTTTATTTACATTTGTGGGATTGATTCCTGATCTTTGTATGCCCTTGTACTATAAAAACACAATTAATCGTATTTTGTACTTATTGGATCGGAACACAACATTATTCTAGAGAAAAAAAAATCTATTATACAAGCGAGCGATGAAGATTGGTCAATTTCAAAGCTTACACAATCGTTCACTTGGTCAACAAGAGTCATCTCTAATAAGAATTGTTGCTAATCATTTTCCAGCATCGGATTCCGTCAACTTTTAATCCATCCGTACACGTGTCCAATCTTCTTCACCCCCAATCGTCCCAAAAACTTAACGCTGTTATATTCTCTAATCCCGCCGTTAGAGTTTCGGGGAAACAAAAAGTAATAACTAAAAACTATAAGGGCCAAAGTTGAAAACGGGTGACACGAGACGTGACCCGAATCCGAGGCAGAAACATGAACCATCCCCAAAAACCGACAAACCGAAGCTCTGCTTCTGGTGCTGTTTATAGATATTTCACTTTTCTCGTCTTCTGTCATCCTCGTGCTACAAAAACAAAGCCTCCTAGTCGTCTTCCTTTCTAAAAAATTTCAGCGTACGGAACCTGCTTCTTGTTCTTGGGTCCAGTTGTTGAGAGTTTTTTTAGTGTTGAATTATGGTTCAGATGATGAGGTACTTCGTGGTGGTGTTAATGGTGGTGTGTTTGAGTTGGACTTGGGCGTGTTGTTGTTACGGAGAGAGATTTTCATCAACGAACCAGAAGCTGGAGGTTAAGAAGCATCTCAAGCGGCTCAACAAGCCCGCCAAGAAGACCATCCAGAGCCCAGATGGGGACCTGATTGACTGCATTCACATATCTCACCAGCCAGCATTTGATCACCCACTTCTCAAAAACCATACCATTCAGCTTAGGCCAAACTACCATCCAGAAGGACTTTATACTGACAACAAAGTTTTCAAAAAGAGGTCAAATTCAGTAACTCAGTTGTGGCATTCTAATGGGAGGTGTCCTCAAGGAACCATACCAGTGAGAAGAACAACAAAAGATGATGTCTTGAGAGCAAGCTCAGTTAAAAGGTATGGGAAGAAGAAGCACAGAGCCATTCCCAAGCCCCCCAAGTCTGCTGAGCCTGACATAATCAACCAGAGTGGCCATCAGGTACAAATTACAAAAGTGTTTTCCAACAAAAAAAGAAGAAGAATCATAATAATTACATTTACTGTAAAAAGCATCTACTTTTCTTGTCCAAATGCTCTTTTTTAGCTTCATATTTCCACCTTTAATCAATTGATACCCTTTTCCTTTTGAATGTGGTTGAATTTCTTGAATTTGAATTTAATGGTTGTAATTGTAACAGCATGCAATAGCATATGTGGAAGGAGATCGATACTATGGCGCCAAGGCCACCGTGAATGTCTGGGAGCCTAAAATTCAGCAGCCTAATGAGTTCAGCTTGTCGCAAATCTGGCTATTAGGAGGTTCATTTGGCCAAGATCTCAACAGCATTGAAGCTGGCTGGCAGGTATAAAAAAAACCTGTAACCGATGATCAGGCCAATGTTGGCTTAGGGATCACGAAAAACCGATGTCATACATTTTGATGTGCAACAGGTGAGCCCGGATTTGTATGGAGATAACAACACCAGACTTTTCACCTACTGGACTGTATGATTCCTTTGTCTTTGGATTCTTCATAGCATTGAACAAGTCTTTTATTTGTCGTTGGGGTCTATGAAAATGTTTCCTCGTGATTTTCTGTTGTCGGCATTTTTTTGAGATGATAATGCGTTGCGAATTATCTTTACAGAGTGATGCATATCAAGCCACGGGTTGTTACAACTTGTTGTGCTCCGGCTTCATCCAAATCAACAGTGACATTGCGATGGGTGCGAGTATCTCTCCTGTCTCAGCTTATAGGAATTCTCAATATGATATCAGTATTCTTGTCTGGAAGGTAAAGCTCCAAAACTTCTTCACAAACTCTTTCGCCTGCTGGAGCCCATATGAATGCATTTATCTCAAGTTCAAGCTGAAATTTCATCCTAAAATCGCAACATTTTTCATATAAAGTATCCACTTTAGTGTGCAAATGTAGACGTGCTAATGGAAGATTTCGATTTTGTTCCCAACAAATCTTTTAAATGCAAATGCATTTGGTTTGGCCTTTTATCAAGTTTTGTATGCTTACAGGACCGGAATGAGGGGAACTGGTGGATGCAATTTGGGAGCGACTACGTGCTAGGATACTGGCCATCGTTTCTGTTTTCATATTTAACCGATAGTGCCTCTATGATCGAATGGGGCGGTGAGGTAGTAAACACGCAATCAGGCGGGCAGCACACGACGACTCAAATGGGCAGCGGCCATTTCCCTGAAGAAGGATTTGGGAAATCAAGTTATTTCAGGAACATCCAGATTGTTGACTCATCAAACAACCTGAAATCTCCCAAAGGACTTGGCACCTTCACTGAGAAATCCAATTGCTATGATATTCAATCAGGCAGCAATGGTGCTTGGGGCCACTACTTTTTCTATGGAGGCCCTGGTAGGAATGGTAACTGTGCTTGAAACACCTCTCTTTTTCATTGTGCATGAGCCACTGTAGGGTAGGTAATCCTTGTTATCTCTGTTGTCCATGTCCTACATATTTAAACTTTCTTGTGATGATTTAGGTCTCTTTTTGACTTTTTAGTGCCTGTGACTCTGTGAGATTTCTCTAATGGGAAGTGCTGACCCTCTTGTGAGTGATCTCTGAGCTCAAGTTCAATAAGAAACAGACTTTTCCTAATGCTTGTGACTACTTTTCAAAGTACAGTCTCTGAAGAAATGCAAGAGAACTTGATAAATGAAGACACTAAAAAAAAATTGAGATGTCAAATTACAGACACATGAGACACTTTGATACAACAGTACATTCAAAATTTTCTTTGCTCAACAAAATTTGAAGCACACTTCTTCAAGTTAAGGTCAGCCTCATTCTGAGTCACTTTCCATTGTTCCCATGGCCTTCAATCCTCTAGGTCTCTGCATTAGTACACATAAATATATGATGAAAAACATCTGCCCATTGACACGAGATTTGAATACTGACTTTCAAAGTAGCAAGCAATGCAAGCAGCTGTTGAAGCAAGAGCTCAGTTGCTTACCCTCTTAGATGCTTTTTTCTCCCTCACTTCATACCTCTCTTGGCACAAGTCAGACAACCAAGCACCTGGACTGACCAACTGCATCAAAGACACAATCGCAAACAAAATTTGATTCAAAATGCATCATGTAGTCAATTACATAAGGAAGAAAAAGATTAACGAATCTCACAAGCAAGCTTCTTTGCACCAACTTAGCTCTTTTCTTAGGCCTTTGTGGAAGCTTGCAACCTTTCATCGCCATGAAATCCTCTTCCTTTTCTTTACTTGACAAGGACACAAACAGCTTCGGCCAAACATGGCTTCCATTGCTTTTCTCTTCTCTGGCACCTCCTCCTCCAAGTCCTCCTTCCATTACTAAAAATTTACCATAATCATCCAAACCTCCAACAGACCCTCTAGTACTATAATATCTATCTTCCTTTTCTGGAGATGAAGATGCTGACTTTGTTACAGTTTGGTTCTTCATGGGAGAATCCCTGCAAAATTACCAGACACAAAACCTAATTTTCAACCACAAGCAGTCAGACGAATCTCAATCCACACACTCATCTAATCTTGAACACAAAGCTAAAAACTTTATGCAATTTGAGATTAGGGTTTTGAAAATCCAACTCTCACAACCACTTCAACCAAATCAAGACTTTGTTTCAATCATCACATGTCAAAACACAAACCCTAAAGTGTCATTTTCATTCTTTCCTAATCAAAAGTCCAATGACATCTAATCAGTACCGACTCTAAGTCAAGTAGGCAACTTTAAGGAATGAAAATCTGAATAACCACGAACCTATGGCTGCCGCCGCGGACGTCTGCGGAGGCGCCACCAGCGCGTGACGGTGTCGTTTTACCGTTGAAATAGTCTTGTGGGTTTTTGTCGACAATGGGGTTGCTCTTCTTGAGCTTGACACACCGAAGCCGTTTCCTGTTTCCCCATTGAAGCACGAAATCCCTGTCCGGAGTTCTGACACCCTTGCTCGATTCTACTTTCTGCTGACCCTCCTCCATTTCGCTCTCCATCAATCTGGATAAGATGTCAACTGTTCAGTCAAAGTGGAGTTTCATAGAAGTTCAAGCGTCAGTAAGCTGCCAGATCTGCTGGTTAACTCTCTCCCTCTCTCTCTCTCTCTACTTCGGCGTCGCTATACAGAGCAGCAGCAGCAGTTGATTGAAGAAGATACATGTAGAGAAGATTGACTGATTGAGAACCGTTTGAAAACCTGGTCAACCACATATCGACCAGGTTATAATCTCAATTGAACCGAATAAATCAATTGCTTGATCGAACCGACCTCGTTCAGACCAGTTCATCGCGTAGAAAACCGAAGTCGGTCGCGTCGGAGAGTTGTCCGTCAATTCACCGACCACGTCGAGAAACCACTGGGAAAAAGTCGGCCAAGATGAGAGCTTATTACCTCGGCAAGAGGTTAATCAAAGAGATCGCGAGACCCAATAGTAAATTCGAGCCTTTTACGACTTCATTGCTTCACAGAGCCCTAGCGACACTCAGTTGGCGTCCGCAGAACAACATTGCTGGAGACGTAGATGATTCGTTGCGGAGATGTTATCTGAATTCGCCTTGGGGTATGATGCAATATCGTGGATACAAAGTTTTTGGGTCTGATGTAAGTTATGCGCTTTCGACAGTTGCGTTTGCTGGCGTATTTGATTTTGTGTTGAGAACTGAGTTTGGGTTTGAAATGTTTGCAGCTTAGATCGGGAAGTGTCATCGAGAGAAAAGGTTAACTCATGTTTAATTCAGTTGAATTAATTTGATTTGAATAAATTGGTGCGCTTTAAAATTGATGTTAACGGGCTCCGGTTGAAATTTTGATGTGTTGGCCTTCTTTTCGCAACAGGACGTATATATCAGGTGAGATTTGCGCGCCCTTTAGGCTGTTGAAAGAGAAACAAATATTATTGGTTGATCACTGTCCTGTTTGATGTGAATTTGGGTATAGGTGATCAAAGCGCAACATACACAACACGGTAGAGGTGGAGCAACTATCCAGGTAGTTTAGTAAATCCTCATGGCCAGAGGAAGTATCTAAAAACCCTTGAATTTCATCACTTATGTGAAATGTGATTGTGTTTGTAGGTTGAACTTCGTGATATTGAGAGTGGAAGCAAAGTAAATCAGAAGCTTCGCACTGATGAGGCTCTCGAGGGTATCTTATCTTTCATCCTGAACTGATGATGTCATGTGTTTTTGGTTTAGTAAGACCATGATTGCTTTAATGTTTGCATATTGTAGGGATCTTTGTTGAGGAGAAGAGAATGACATGCTTGTACACGGAGAATGATATTGTATATTTAATGGAGTGAGTTGTTAGCCTTTTCAAAGTAGTGAACAGTCCCGTGCCACTTCGACTTGTTAACTTACTTATTTCTCATTTCTTGTAATAATAACAGTCCCAATGATTTCGAGCAAATTGAACTGAGCAAGGAATTGTTTGGCAAGAATGCTGCGTATTTAACAGGTTGCAATTTCCCAATGGTTTACTCAGCATCTCACCTCTTATTATGTAGTTTGCCTTCATCGGTAATTTTTAATACCTTGTTATATGAATGAAAGTGTGGCAGTGCATCACACAAGTAATAGTTGATTTACTTGTAGCTCTCGATAAAACCTTAAATATTTTGATACCGGCATTCGGATAGTTTCTTTAAGTCCATTCGACATCCATTCTGTGTATGGTTTAATTCTAATCTTAAATAGGATGGTTGATGATGTACAGATGAGATGACTGTTACCGTGCAATTTTATGATGGGAAACCCATGTCTGCATCGGTTCCTAAACAAGTAACATGCACAGTTGTTCAAGCACAAGATCCTGCGAAGGGACTTACAGCGACACCTCAGTATGTTTCTCACTCACAGATTCTAGATTCCAATAGGAATTGTTATGTTAAGATTGATTTGTTTTCTTTGTTTGTTTGTGCATTTTAACTTCATCTTCAATCTGATATCCCGGTCTATCTTTTTCTTCGTAAAGCCTTGGATATTGAACAAAATTTTGTGGATAAAACCAATGACAGCATAAAATACTTGTCCACAATGGAACTATCTTCATTTATTTACTTCAGTAATAGATGAATCAAAATTGCATGCTTGTATCTGTTTGAAATCTGTATGGTGTCATCGTTAATGGGACTTAAGGTTGATCCATATATTGAAATGTTAACTCCTATAGCCTTCAAACTACATAATTACTTCTTGAAATTTTGATTATTTCTTGTCTTCCATTTTTATCATTATAATTCCAGGTATAAGAAAGTGTTGCTGGACAATGGCCTCACCATGCAGGTATTTTTGTATATAAAAAAAACCATGCTGGTCTATTGTATATATAATACACTAAGATTAAGCTGTATATAGAACGACTACGAAATGTCCTCTCAAATTTGGTAACCGCTCCATCACTATCTATATACGGTATTAGGAAACTGGTGTGTGATTTCTTGCAGATAACTTAAATTTACTCCATGTTCTTCTTTTTCTTCGCTAGTTTTTCCCAATTGGCCTCGGTTAAATTAAGCTAAGGTGTAATAAGTGAAGTTATTAATGAACAAGCCATTTTGCAACAGTCTTTTATTGTACATTTATACTGTCTTCCTAATCTTTGAGAACTCCCAATGCTCTTTAGTATATTCCATCTAATTATGAATCTCAGTTGACTCTAAAGGTGGAGGTGGACTATGATATACACCTTCTGAATTCTTGAATCAGTATTGATGTTCGCTTTTTTGAACATTCTGCAGGTACCAGAGTTCGTTGTTACTGGCGCCAGGATAGTCGTTAGTACAACTCATGATGAATATCTCACTAGGTCGGTTCTTTTTCAGCACTTACTCAAGTTAATGACTTACCATCTGCTGTTCTGCACCATTAAAATTATCACTTAAATACCCTCATCCAGAGTCCTGATAAGTGATAACTGAAAGTGTTGCCTCAGCATGTGTGCAAAAAGTTCGTAAGAAATATGAGTTTTTGTGGTAAATTTCAGTTTTTTTTATGGAGATGAAAATAAGTCATGCGACAAGGCTTGTAAAACTGATCCAGCAACACCATACAAAACCTACTTTAGAGACCCTTAGCCCCTGCTAGCATTTATGAGTTTCAACTATGCTTCCTACCCCAATCTATTCCAACCTTCCACGAAGTCGATCAGTCAGCGCCGTCCCTTTAACTTGATTGTTGAATTTATGTGAATTCTACATGTACAAAGTTTGCCTATCTGAGCCTTGGTGTAGTCATGGCTCATGAGCAGATAGAAGAACACACTCTATTTCTATTTCAATATCTTGCTGCCTTCCAGTATCAGTTTGTCTAGTTGCGCCAGAGTAAACTACTCAGTTTGCTTTAGTTTGAATCTTTACTCACACCCCATCTTATTATGCAGGGCCAAGGAGTAAAAGCGGACATTTTGAAGTCTGTAGCACTTTTCTAGTTCTAGTGTCCAACGCGATGCAAACTTCAGAACTGATTCTTTGGAGGAACGCAGTGCCAAGTATTTGAGAGCCTAATAAATTTTTTGACCATATATAATTTGGTGATTTTAACAAAACCAAATGTTATCATTTGGAAATGGCTCATCTACCTTGTACAACATCAGTCACATACTTGTATAAGCTACGGGATAGAAAATGAGTGGCAACAAGACCTTATCTTTCTATTGGTTATATGTGTCACAAAAAAGTCTTAATTTTGAATTGAGAATGAAAATCTTCTCCATGAACAAACATGGCGGTCCTATACTAATTCCAAGTCCAAATTTATAGTTTGGCAGTCTCATTTTATCAGAAAAATGCAAGATGCCCCAAAAGCATCCATCAAGTGCAACAATAACCCAATAAAACAAAACTAAGTTATTCGATGGGATGGAATCTCTTGTAAAGTCGTAGTATAGCCTACAGCCCAAATGTCGTCTCCACCTTGTTGATCTGGTTCAGGAATATCCATGTCATCTGCACACCACACAAAACAAGTATAAATATCTACAGAATAAATTGAAATGCGGAGATGGATTGAAACTACATTCTGCAGTCATTTTCAGGTTATAAAATAGAAGATTGATCAGATGGGGGAAGAGATAGTACCATGACGTGGGGAGCGATTCTGACACAGTAGACGGGGAAGCCCGTATAGAACTTGAAAGGCCCTCCAGCTTTGAGAGTTTTCAAAGCACAGTCCATTGCGCCAGTGTAGGGGTACTTCCCTTGAGCATCAGGTTGCATTTTTTGTATTTGAGTCTTAACATAGTCAAATGGCAAACTGCATGCTGCGGCAAAGAAACCAGAAACACTGCTGGCTCCTGCAACGAAATAGGCAGCGTCACATTTTATAAACTTCAGAAAACAAAAACCATAAACGCAACTAGCCTGTGTTTAATATTTTATTAGGCTATTTTGTCACCAACATGGAAACTGGAAATAATACTATGACCTGAATATATTGGTAATAGTTAACTTACCCAAAATTGTAGCAGCTTCACCAAATCCAAGGTTGTCCTTGAAAAACTCAGCACTTTGATCATAAGATGCAAGCATTCCCATGTTAAGAGCCATAGCTCTTACAACAGTGGGACCGGCACCCTTCCACAATGAAGTAACTCCCTCGTCAGCAGCAATACGATAGAGGGCTTGGAATGCATTTGTGTAGTTACGACGTTGTGCAAGAGGCAAAGTTGCATCAGCTTGCATACGGATAAGGGCCAGATCTGCTGGGCTACCAACACTGGCTCCTATAGCTCCTGCAGTGAGACCACAAAGAGCTTTCTGGTACAACGGCAGTGGCTTCCCATCATTGGCAGCTATAGCCTTGTTTGTTAAGATCCTAAAAGAGCATTTAAAGACACAATATAAGGCTTCGATTAACAGGATTACGATAAATCAGTCCAGTGCTAATAATACATGTACAAGTATTTCGGTTGCACTAGGTGACTGTTGACTAGTTATACTAATACTACCTGAAAAGACACATTAATGTATTATTATTTGTATCACCAATCCTGCGGCACTGCCATGTCGTATTTCATTAACATACCAAACAACTTTACCTGACCATGCCTTCACGCTAACTACAAGATATGAAGGCAATGACAAGCATCAAATTTACTCTACTACTTGAAATCAAGATGAGCACTCACTTAAATGTACCAAGCCTTGCGGTGGTATATGTAGCCTGCCTGAGCAATCCAGCAGATAGTCCCTGAACAAAAGTTATCACCAAATCAGTAACAAACCACAGCCACTGTTCTCAACACTTTCATTGTAGAGAACAGAATGTGTACATAAGACATTAAGACTAAGAATAAAAAAGACAACACTTCAGGCATCCACTTCGTGTTAATCTAGTACACAAAGTATACAAAACAACAGACGCTTGGACCAGTAATCAATCAGCAGAACCAGCTTAAAGGAAACTGTTTCCTTTAAGGTTTATAAAGTCGCACGCTACATTCCCTCCAAAATGCTCTTGCACAAAGAATACATCATATTATTTTCCTCAGATCTATCCAACATCAATTGACCAGTATTCCCTAATTCATCTAAACCATCAATTGCAATGAACCCCATCCAATACAAGATGCACCAACAACATTCGTCGGCTGATCTAAACACTTCATTTTGGATCCAATTAAGCAACCCTTATGAAAAAAGAAAATCTTGAGACAGAAGTACTGACTGTTTAGGAACCAAAAGCTACTGGAAAGGAAATAAGAAAAAAAGTTTTTTTTCCTTTAGACAAACCTTGTAAAAAGCTCCAAGACCCTCATCGCGAAGCATGTTCTTGGTGACCGAAACAGCCGATCCCTGACCCAACTGGATCCTAACCTGCACACACAGCCAAACACCATACAAAAAAACCAATCAGGATCCAAACCCAACCGATCTGACACACCAGTACAAAAATCAACAAAAGGCGACTCATTTCGACTCAAAACATCAATTCCAACTTGTAAATCTGTGAATGAACAATAAACTAGTGTTCATACCTTGATCATATCGATAGGCTGTATGACGCAGGTGGCGAGCATACCGGAAGCTCCTCCATTGACGAAGGGCTTGACGGTGGGCCAGACTCCTCCGGATGCCTTCGCTTCTCCCATTTTCGACGGCGGAGTTCGCAGGCAAGATGAAAGGGAGAGAAGGAAGGAGGAGACTGGTGTGAGGGTTAGGTTTCACAGCAGAGGAGAGTGAATAGATATTAATGCTACCAGTTCGATTTATTAATGCAATTTATTTTATTTATCTTTTTTATGATTGGCTAATTATTAGCTGTAATTCTGCTTTTGTTGTTAAGGAAATCAGTTATATTTTTCTATCTTTATTATTTTGTTAATCAGAAAATAAAATTGATTTCGTAGATCGATGGTTCATTTTACCTTACCTAATACCACACGTGCTATCTACTTGTTTTTTTTTTGGGGGTATAAATTGTTCTTAAAAACATGTCATTAATTGATTTCTCGTGATCTATTATTATTATTATTATTATTATTATTATTATTATTATTATTAATTTTTTTAGTTCTGATTGTATGATTATTCAAATATCAAATAAACGAATATAGCGGTAAAACTTAAAAGTGCCGATTTATGAATTTTATTTTATTTTCAGATTGTACATGAAACTCCGAAAGTGGTGAGTGGTGACTTGCCTTTCAATTTAATGTTCCTTCGGCTGTCCCCCAGCTGGTCGTTAAATCCAACCTTATTGATAATCGTCAAAATTCAATTTTATAACCTTTTAATAAATAGTCAATGTTTTTATCATTATTTCCAATTATGTTATTTTAGAAATCGAAAAGAAACAATGCTAGCATCTGACTTTTACATAAATTAAAAGGAATATGACAAAGATGAATATGAACTATCACTTATTGATAAATTACGGTCTGAACTATAAAAATTTACAATTAAGGACAATTTTAAAATATTTTAATACTCAATTTACAAATAAGATCAATAAAACTTGTTCAATTCATCCGTTGAGTTAACTTTATTAATTGACGGAGTGATATTCTCAGTGACGGAGACAGCATCAAAGTCTATGTTGGGCAAAAAAAAATTCTGAAATTACTTGGGCAAATTCTGAAATTTGTATTAAAATTTGAAAAACTACCCATCAAACTATGAAATTTTTGTTTTTGCATCCAAAACATCTTGGGTTTAGCCCAACATGTCTTGCACATGCCTCCGTTACCGGATATTATGTCAGTTAAGTATTATATGAGGATTAAAATATTTTTTTTCATGATTCGGACCGTAATTTTCAATGAGTGATAGGTCATGCTTCATTTTTGTCATTTTCCATAAATTAAAACTACAAGATTCGTAAAATAAGTAATTGAAATGGGATTCGGAGTAAATAAAGCAAAAAAGCATGGAGGCATCCGCAACTTGCATGGCCACTATTCGTTCATTTTTATGTCGCACGCTTTTCGATGATAACCTCAGCCACGCACGCCTTTCCCCACCGAAACGGCTCAGTAATTTTGAGGCCCGCGGTTATGATAATGATAATGGGCCTCGGGCCATTGAAAATGTGGCCAACCAACGGGCCCTGGGCTTACGATCCTAGTATTCTGTTGCGTGATCGTCGTCATCATTCGAAGAAGAAAATGGCGGAACTGCAAAAAAACAAATTCGAACAAAGCTCGCGACGAAGATTTTGGAATTAGGGCGCCGGTGTTGATGTAGATTTCTATAACTTTTGGTAAAATTATACTACAATCGATGCTCTTGTGTTTGTCATCTGATTTTGAAAATCGCGCTATGGCGTTTCCTATGGTGTCGTTTACTATGCGATTCGTGCGATGCTTTCTCTGTGTGAAGTTCTTGTTAGGTTTACATTTTTAAATCTTTTTGAAACAACATTTTGAAATAAAAATTCTCGTGATTTTATTGTTCAAGAAAATGTAAGAAATTTTGATGTGTTGATCGGTATGATGATATGCGACTGTTGTTATGATCTCTTTTTCTTTTTTTTCTTGAGAATTCAGGAATGCTAAAAGCTAAATTTCAGAAACATACATTGAATGCCGATACAGTACAGATTACAGAATGTTTGTTTCGATCATTGGTCTTTCTATGACTATCTCTATGTAATGTCTTAATTTAATTTGGGCAGAAGAGTTTATAAAGGTTTTGGAGATCCCATATGTCATCACTTGAGTCGGTTTTATGTTCGAGGTAGTCATTCACACCGTTGATTGCGTATAGTGAAGCTGATATCTGTCTTTGCACCTTCATTAGATCAAATTCTGATGTGAGCTGCAGGTCAATGGATGTCTTTGGTAGCAAGTAGTCCTGATAATTGGGCATTTGAAAGTCATCCTGGCTTGAGAGGATCTGATCAAACCCGTTTGGAAATGCCCAGGAGTGATCCAATAGGTATGAGCCTTGTTCCAATTCTCCATAGCAGTTGCTCAGGTCTGGTCTGTATGCGTTTTCCTGTGGTTGCATTTTCTCATTCATCGTATCGTAGGATACCGGGCTGTTATTGGTACAATTGCTGCTGTGCGAACTAGTAGCTACTGGAGTGTCCACTCGTGGGATGCTAGTTGATAGTTTTGGTAGTGGTAGGTTGCGCTTTTGGTTCACATTGTTCTTCTTTTGAATGAGCTGGTTCCTGATTTTAAAAGGGAGGGCTGAGTTATTACCGGTGGTAGTGCTGCGGTGTCCAAAGTTTGTCCGTGTATTAGAACCCCGTAAAAGGCAAGCAGCTTCGTCGTAGGCACATGCTGCTTCTTCTGCTGTCCCAAATGTCCCTAGCCACATTCTGATCCTCTGTGTAGTATCCTTAATCTCAGCTACCCATTTTCCAGATGGCCTTTGCCTCACTCCGACATACTTGCCATTCTTGTTGTATCCTCCTTTCCTATCCTTTGTCCTCCTCCCCTTTTCGATAGAAGCATAGGTGCTGTTTTGCTCCTGGAACTGAATTTCCATCTTTTAGAGCTTCTTATTTTAGGAATGTTAATTATAGAGGAGTAGGGGTCTAGTTATATAAAGGCAATATGTGTTGAGAAATGATGTAGGAGTGGTATTAGAGTAATGGTAGTGGGGTGCTCGTCCTGTGTCTTTGTATGGTTGCATCCTTGTTCCAACGGATTTCTCAATGTTGGAAGCCACGACCAAATCAAACCCTCATAACTTCCAACTTCCAACCCTTATTCTATTATATTGGATTTGTGCCATTGGCTAGTGATGATGCAAAACAAGACTTGTAAGCAAGTATTTGGATTAGTTTTTGTAATGATTCTTACAGTCAACTGGTGCCCTTTTGTTTGTCGTGAGAGCACGCTAGCTTGCCACTTGGATGCTAATTACACACACATTAAGATGTTTAATACATAGTATTATATGACCCTATTGAAAAATGGTTGTTGTATAAAAACATACAGGACTGATTAAAAAAAAAAAAGGGATTAATGCTCAAGGTTCATAGCTTTCAGCTTTAGTTGGGAATCGTGTTGATGGGAATCTTATGAGGGCATCCATACCAACAACCATTATGCATACACACTAGGTTTCATTATCATGTGTCTTAGTTACATTATTATCAACATTGGATCTCTCTGCTACTTCTTGTAAATTGGTAACCAGTGCCGCAGTTCCAGACTGATCATCATATATAAGAAGTTAATTACTGTTGTAAATCACCCTTGAAGGATGGAAACTGGCAGGGGGACATGCTTCTCGTAGCAGTTAAATGACGCATTCATCATCTGTTTCCTAAAAGTCACACCTTGTCTTATGCACAAAAAAGGCCGACCACTCAAGTCAAGTCGTTATCCTCAAGCCGGCTAAAAGGTGATTTTTGGCGTGATTAGTAGACTTCCCAGAGGTTGATTAATTTAAGGTAGGTAGGTTAGGTATGTACATTTTCATTCTTTAATGTTTGATTATGTTTTACTTACTTTCCCCATGTACAGTACTAATTTGGCATATTCCTCTATATGGGCCTAACAATCCCGGTCCATAAAATTAGGCCGTGTTGTGTGATCTATATATATAATGTACATGGGCTGAAGTCCATAGCCCGACCGCACGTTTTACCCCAGGGCATGGAAAGAGGCCAATGATGCATTGCATTCATTATACCTGGATCAATGAATAGAATAGATAGAGCTTGGATTAGTAATTTTCTGAAATAATACAAATTTTTTTTATATGAAAAAATAAAATACTTTCGAGTGTGGATCAGATCTGCAGAATCCTGACAGCCAGACAGATCATCGAGCTCGAGACAACGCATCATCATCATCATCAACAGCAGCCTCGTCGACATCCTCTCAACGTTATTACACTCCACAAAGCCGCAGACGCCTTTCTCACTTCATCTCTTCTGCTAGCTGCTCCAAGTTCATTTCGAGAGAGAGAGAGAGAGAGAGAGAATTTACTACAGTTTTCCACGGAGATCGAGATGAGGAAGCCAACGTCAACGACATCAACCTCGACAACCCCATGTTGCGCCAAAGTAGGTTTGAAAAGAGGTCCATGGACGCCTGAGGAGGACGAGATTTTATCGAATTACATCAACACGGAAGGCGAAGGGCGGTGGCGTACACTGCCCAAGAGAGCTGGTCTTTTAAGGTGTGGGAAGAGCTGCCGTCTCAGGTGGATGAATTATCTCCGCCCATCTGTCAAGCGTGGCCAGATCGCGCCTGACGAGGAAGATCTCATCCTCCGCCTCCACCGCTTGCTCGGAAATCGGTAAACTCAACTTCCAATAGTTATGCATCATCGATCTAGCTCTTCTTTAATTAGTTGTTACTAGTATAGGGGGGGTTATTGCAGTTTAATTACATGGATATGATGAACTGGGTTTAGGAATTGGGGCTTGTCTAGCTAGGTTTAATTAGGGCTTGATTAAGTGAATTGTGCTATATTATTACTTATTAGGGTTATATCTTAACAATTAATTAGGGTTTGGTTTATAGATCAAAAGTATTGACTGGGACATGAAATATATGCCTTGGCAGGTGGTCGTTGATAGCTGGGAGGATTCCTGGGAGGACTGATAATGAGATTAAGAACTACTGGAACACGCATCTGAGTAAGAAGCTAATTAATCAAGGAATAGATCCTAGAACACACAAGCCTCTCCCCACCAACACTACTATGGATCAGCTCCTGGTGTCATCAGCTACTCCATCTGCTACTACACAAACTGCCAAGAATATTGATGTTAATACTTCCAACTTGCCATCAGCGAGCAGAAGGATTTCAGCTGCAAACCCTATTAACACTTCTTCAGCTACAGCTGGTTTAGAACATGTAGTCAGTGAAAGTCAGCAGCTTGTCCCAAGTTATGTTGATGATGATGTTGCTGTAGATGATCATTTTCAAGTGATGATGGGCAATAATGTTAGCCTGCAGCACCTCGTAGGACCAGCTGGTAACAACAATTTTATGAATCTCTGCAGCAGCAACAATAATATCAATAATAATGGTGATAATCAGGATCAACATGACGATGAGATGATCAACTACTCGTGTAGTGGCGGTGAAGATGTGTTCTCCTCATTTCTCAACTCACTGATAAATGAAGATGATGTCTTCATCAACAACGGCACTGGACATCTCTTGCAGCATCCGAACAACCATCTGCTGCCAGCAGCTCTGAGTGGGATGATTGCACCGCCATCGGTTGAATCTGTTGATGCATTTGGATTTGCGAGCGGCAATGTTAGTGGTTGGGAGCTAGAGACTGCAGCTGCACTCATGTCTTCTTCTGGCAATAAGGCTGTTTATGGGGAGAGATTTACCAGTAAGCATGATAATCAGAGGCAAAGTTGAGGAGCAGATATGTTACGAGAAGCTGCATCTACTACTTGTTTTCTTACGTTTAAGAAAGTGCAGAACATAAACAGACATTATAGTGAGAGTGTGTTTTTACATGTATTTTTCATGTATGTGTGTTGTGTAGTGTATTCTAATATATGTATATTGTGTTACAAATTAGGGTTTCACTGATTTATAAATAAATTATGTGGTACAAAACAACCCGATTTAGTTGATGAAGGCTTTGTTTAGTTCGTTGAAAGATCAGAGGAATTGAAAACCTTCTCTCTCAACTAGCCTAAACCATTTACCTACCATTCTGTTCCAGCTAGGGTTAAGTAATAGTTAATCCATATCTACAAGTCCACCCAAATTTGAAGCAAGCCGCTAGTCTTCGTTTGGTCTCTCTGATTGGTAGATGTATGCATGCATGCATGCAGGCAACTCTATTTGACTTTTATTCCGACTTTTCTTTCTATACGTCACCCTCACAAATTGAAAGAATTTACAAACATGCCCTCTCAGTACTCTTTATTTAATTTACAGTTTACCCCTTCTATTATTGTTATTTTCCTTTAAAAAAATTCATACCTCCTATCCAACTACTTGCTTCTTTATTTACTATCTCGGTAATTAAGCTTGTTTTCTTTCCCTCAATATGTGCCCCCACATTGGACCGAATTTTATATATATTCAATAGGGTGGGTAAAAACCGGTCCAAAATTAAAAATGGTTCGCACCGCATCGTAAAAGTATGTTCAGTTAACCGCATTTATATTGAAAATAACCATTTTGTTAAAAATCGCACCGCAACCAAATAAAGCGGTGCGGAAGCAGTTCTTTATCTCAAACCACCCGTTTTAAACCGCACCGCACCGCATATATAATTAAATAATTGAAAATTATTACATGTAAAACAAAAACAAATAATAATTTCAAGCCCTAGCCCAAAAAAACAAAAACAAAACGTGCCAATTTGATTTCTTCATTCAGTCATCGGCTGTTCGTTCTTCACTTCTTCCGCATAACATATCTTCTTTTTCTCCAAGTAACTAAGCCGAGTGATTGTCATCAGCTTGTTCGTGTCTTCGTTCTTGAATTATGGAGGTAAGTATTTTAGTTGAGAAATTAATTGGATTTTGGTTGGCTCTTATATGTTTAGGGTTTTGATAATCCTTTATTTTAGGTTACTTCTTGTCTTCCTTACATTTATTGTTTGTTCGAAATTCAATTATGGACTGAACTGATCAGTGTTTATAATTTATATCAATATTTAACCATTTGTGTGCAAGTCATGTAATCAAGATGTGTCGTTTCATTTAGATCAAGCACATTCCAGTGTCAAGGGTTCTTTTTTTTTATATGTCAACTTTGAAAATCGATTTTTAAACCAAACCGTACCAAATAAAATGACGCGGTGCATATTTGGTTTTACATTTTCTAATGCGGTTTGCGGTTTAAAATTTTTACAAACCAGTTAATGTGATGCGGTTACGAATTTACCCTTAAACCGCACCGTGCCCACCCTATAATATTCAACTCTCAACAACTTTTGCAACGCCACATTTCTCATCTTTCACGCTCAAAGACCACCAGGTTAAGCCGAGACTCGGTGATAGAAAGAAAGGCAAACATCCGAAGACATTTTTCATCAAAGCCACTTGACTAAGAAAATTTATATGAAAAAAAGGTGCAGCAGTTTGTAAACTGCAATACAATGCTAATCTTGTCGAAATGAATGCCTTGGAAGCCAACAAGACACTGTTTTTGTTGGCTCCTTAGGCAGTCGTTCGAAAACCAGAATACCTTACCGCAACAAAATGATTGATATTGGAGTATTTTATTTGTGGAGTGCTAGAATTACAGTTTGGTCAGGGTCTCAGGAATCAGTACTTGGACAGGGATGTGACAAAATGTGAACCAAAACAATTTTCAAGCGCCAAAGGACCAACAGAAGCATGCAGGTTATAATTAAAAACCAAGCTAGAGACTCTCACCAGTTTAGAAGAGTAACATTTAGAGGCATGTTGAGACGGACATTACTTGAGATACTTTGAAATAATTTTCATATTCTACAGCAACATAACTATAATGAACTTACGGGAAATATATATAGGTAGAAAATCACTGACCAGATGGGTAGCTAGGGGAGCTCCAGAAACTCCACAGCTTTCAGCAGGAATAATACAATCCCTCTGACCATTGTGAAACATATAGGAACTCCAAGCCAGGTTGACTGTGAAGGAGGATATAGAACATGGAGAGAAGTGTGGTGGCTCTCTAGATATGAAAAGGTCTCCATTAGAGTGATTTTGAAGCAGACACTCGTGCAGAAAAAATGTAGCTTCAGAAAACAGAGACCTGAAACAGAGAGACATTGTGCAGCTTCAATGTGCGTCTCCTCAAAAAATGATCGAGGAAGTTGAGCGTATGTATACTTAGTGACTTTAAGGAATGGTCATGCCAACTTATAAGTCACAACCAGTGTTCTAAAAATCCCCGCATAGAAGGTGAAATTTACGAATCCGTCCGATTAATCAATCCGCCTAGTCGTTGCCGTCTAGATCTCATAGTCGCCGCCTAGACCCGCCTAATCACTTTCTAAATTCGCCTAAGCATTAATCAGTTGACCAACTTTGATCAAAATGAATTTTTTTTATTTTTTTACATAGTTTACATGTCTGTTTATCATTTTTAGTATTTGATAAACTATTAAAATATTTTTATTATCAGATTTCTTTTTATATATATTAATATATAATAAAATATATACCATAATAATATTTATATAATTATTAATTATTAAAAAATATAAAATTGTAAAACCGATTAATCCCCACTTAAACTCCGATTAATCTTCAAGGACCCTTTCCATCCGACTAGCGCATAACAATTTTTACCACCTGGTCACAACTCACCTAGTAAGAAAAATGTAGCAAAAGCAGTTAATAAAAAACAAACTGGTAGATTGGTTCAATTGACCAGTAGATATTTTTATTATGAAGTAAACTGTGCAATTTTTTTTTAAATAAAAGAAACAAGTGGACACTTTAGTCAGGCAATATACAGAGACATCTGCTCAAACCAAACGTTCTGGGCCATGGCCAAGACTTGGTAGATAAACTAACATTCTTCATGCTTAAATATAGATGCAGCACCAGGTACGATTGGTTAATACTGTAATGTATTTGTCAATATGCAGCAAGGATCTAAAGCCTGGAGTTCAAAAGTACGAGAAGTAATTTCTGAAACATCAATTAGTTGAAAAGGCACAATCACTTGATTTGAATTGAAAGCAATAGAATGAAGTATCCACTTTATCAGCAAATTCAAACCAAACAGTCAAAGATGTATGCATATTTTCCAGTCAATACATGTTGAAGATCCTCCAGTAAACAAAATGGTTATCACCTATTAGTCCCTTCAACATGGTTAAGCAGGATAAACATGAGGAATTAAACTTTTAACTATAGGCTTGGTTGTAACAAAAAACAATTGTCTATAAAACAGGATAAACCTGACCTGATTAAAATATGGTGAGCCCTCAGTTAGCACCATCTAGTCTGAAAACTCGCGAATCCATCAGTCCTCTCAAACCCTTATATACGTCTGCAGAAATGAGTGAATGAGTACTAAACATGTGGTGTATAGTAAAAGTACTATAAGGAAGGTGCAAAGGAATTGGAAATTAAATTGTCCATAGGTAGAGAGATGAAAAAACTTTTCAGGCACTCATATCAGAAAGGAAAGACTTCTCACAACGAAATATCAACAACACTCTGCAGATTTGAAAAGTTCAAGTTGCTTCATAACTTATATGAGTCTTAGGCAAGTAAGGCTCAAAATGCCAAGTATCAGCTAAAGTCCAATGTTAGCCAAAAACAAGAATGTCCAAACAAAATTCATATTACATGAAGCTAGTTAATAAACTATAGCACAATCATAGTAAAGCAAATGTCAGCACATTTATCATCTAAATCAGCAATATTAAACGAATGGCACGAGGAAAATGTTGTATTATAAAAGGCGAAAATAGACATACTAGCCACACTCCAGGAACAAAATAAATGTCATAGACATGAAGAAATAACAAACAGAGAACTGTTACAACATATATTATACATACAGGTATCCAACTCATCAGCACTTATTGATGCCATCTTTGCAATCACTGGTTAAGTTGTAAAAAGTTTCCACTCGAGACTTTGCCCTGTAAAGGACTTCAGTGTCAACAGCAACTCTCATGTACCCATCAAACTCAACTGGATGACCACCATTTAAGGCAGTTGTTTCATTAAACCACTCGCTTGTATTAGACCATAAGGTGCTGTAATCATCTAGCAAATGAACCTTGTAATGGGACCTCAGTTTGTCAAAGTAATTATAAAATGGTTCGTTGGTTGCGATATACAGGTGCCTCCAAGGTTTGATGATGGCTTGCAACTTTTGAAGAATACTGTCAGGGGAAGTATCCTCATCCAAATGGGGCCAAAGTTCCTTATTCTGCGCTTTCTCCCCTCGCACAACATGAACTGCATCAAAATCCCAGTCCATCGTACCACTTATCTCTGAAACAATATTCATGAGCCTCTTTGATTTCCAAATGGCATGCCAAGGTCTCTGAATATACTTGGCAGCCCTGCCTTCACAAACCCTGTACCAATAATTATCGGGCTCAGGGGCATCAAACTGCCTCCACATAATCGTGCTTTTATCTTTCTTAAGCTGCATTGGTGTAACCTTATAACTCGCAACCTTTCTTACAGGAACCTTTTTCTTGTAACCGCGCTCCCATTTTTTCCAATCCCTCAAAAACTCTCCTTCCTCCACAATTGAAGCTGTCTCCTTAAGATGCTCAAAGTCATAGTAATACCGAAAATCCTTTCCCTCCTCATCCTTATTACTCGCACTGTAGCTTCCAGACAAGCAAATACTCAAATCCATCACAAATGTCCTATTCAAAAGTTGCGCCTCCCCAAGACCGCACAGAAGACTCCAAAGGTAATGATTCATTCCCTTGCAATAATCCCCTCCACGTGAATAATACAAATATCTTCCATTTCTGAATGCTTTGTCTGATCCAAGAACCGGAATAGTATCATTTATCTCATCATCACGAAATGGGGCTGAAGTAGTCGGGGCTCTTCCCCCGCCTCGACCAGGCCTACTTCTTGGCCTCCTGGCATTCACACCAGAATGCCATCCACCAGCTCCAACAATTTTATACTTACAATCATCACCAACAGCTATCTTAAACCTCCTGAAGTCCCTATACTTCCTCCAAGACTTCTCCTTCTTGTTCCTAAACCTCCACGACACATCACATTCCCCTCCTTTTGACCCACCAACTGGCGTCTGATACTCCAAAAACACAATGTTCTTAAACACCTTCAAATTAAACCTCTCAATGGCAATCAAAACCCTCGGATCCGAACAATTCACCTCCGAACTCAACTGACAACCATCCTCACCGACACTTCCATTCACAAGCCTCTCTTCATTCCTATCAATCACATCCTGGCTAATCACCGGAGCCACAGCACCACCCGTAGCAGCAGACACCACCTGCACCGACCCCGAGGCATTGAATCCATCATCCTCCCCAGTCCGCGAAACCGAATCATCCGACTTGTACGTCGCGTTCTGGAACTGCGTGAAGAGCTTGGTCAGCGCTGGCGACGACTCGAGCCAGGGATCTGGCGGCTGGTAAGTGATAGCTATCACAGTTACGACAAGCACGCAGAAGACGAAGACGGAGAAGCACACATTACTAATCAGCTTAATCACATTTTGACCTACCGGCTCGCTCAAACCGTTCTCTTTCATTGATTATCAATCAGACTTCGATTCGCCGATTGAAATTCTAGGTTTTCGGACCCCGACCGGATCCCGATAGATCCGAATCGGTGGGAGATTTCGGAACGCTGATCGATGTGAGCGCAATGAGATCTGGCTGAGAATTTCGCTTTCAGAGAGATTTGGGGGAATCTGGAGTGAAGCAGAAGCTACTCAATTTGACGATGGAGCTTCTCTATATTGCATACAAAACGGTACCGTTGCGGTTTATTAGATAGTGCATTTTAAAGAGTTCGGATCCTGTGAGAAGTGTACTTACGGTGAGAAATGAGAATAGATCTCAACCATACATTAAATCGAATGTGTGGCTAATATTAAACCAGATATTATTCGTAATTAGTAATTAAAATCAGATTTAATACTACATTAAGGGTAATCTCGGTACAAAATTGAAATTATTAAATCATAATCCCGATAATTTTGGGACACGACTGATGATTCTCTCGACAAAATTGACGAACTACGAATTCAGAAATCAAAAATTGAGATGTCGGCTTCTCTCGGCGACAAATTGACGAACGAAATCTGCGACAAATCGACAGACGGCGATGACGACGACAGACCTAATCGGCGACAAATCGACGAACTTCCATACCTAATTGACGAACGAAATCTGTGAGTCTGGGAAGCAATTCTTACACCCAAGGTTCTCTCGGCGAGTCTGGGAATTATTCGTGAAATCAATCGTCCCAATTTACTGCCAGATATGCATGACTGATATGAAACAAACACTACAAGGTTCTCTCGGCGAGTCTGGGAATGGTTCTCTCGGCGAGTCTCAGGTAGGAATTTTGATTGTATTTATCTATTATTTCAACTGATTTAATTACTTTTTATGTTGAATATTGAATTTGGTGGGCTGGGACTGGACATCCAGACACCACCCGGGCTACGCTGGGCAAAGCCCATGGCGCTCCCCAACATATTGGGCTGCCTGCAGGCATATGCACCCCAACCATGAACAAGGCCCAATGCACATGTGAGGGCAACCAAGGCCCAAACACATGGCATGACAAATTGGGAATTAATCCTTGCAGGTTGTTGGTGGTGGGGATTGAACCCTTGCCACCCTTTAACATGTGCATGTATGCAACATGTTAACCATCTGAGCTGCAGCTCACATGGTTAACATGTTGCTTACATGCACATGTTAAAGGGTGAGGGTTCAATCCCCACCAACAACCTGCAAGGATTTCCCACAATTAATGCCATGTTGGACTTTGGGCCTTAGTTGCCACCACATGTGCTTTGGGCCTTGTTCATGGTTGGGGTGCATATGCCTGCAGGCAGCCCAATATGTTGGGGCGCGTCTGGCTAACTTGGCGGGCTACGCTGGGCAAAGCCCATGACGCTCCCCAACATATTGGGCTGCCTGCAGGCATATGCACCCCAACCATGAACAAGGCCCAATGCACATGTGAGGGCAACCAAGGCCCAAACACATGGCATGACAAATTGGGAATTAATCCTTGCAGGTTGTTGGTGGTGGGGATTGAACCCTTCACACACCCTTTAACATGTGCATGTAAGCAACATGTTAACCATGTGAGCTGCAGCTCACATGGTTAACATGTCACCTTATGGTGCATGTTAAAGGGTGAGGTTGGGAGTTCAATTCCCCCCACCAACAACCTGCAAGGATTTCCCACAATTAATGACATGTTGGGCTTTGGGCCTTAGTTGCCTCCACATGTGCAGTTGGGCCTTGTTCATGGTTGGGGTGCATATGCCTGCAGGCAGCCCAATATGTTGGGGCGCGTCTGGCTAACTTGGCCCAGCGTTGTCCCGGGTGGTGAACTGGATGTCCAGTCCCAGCCCACCAAATTCAATATTCAACATAAAGTGCACTTTATGTTGAATATTGAATTTGGTGGGCTGGGACTGGACATCCAGACACCACCCGGGCTACGCTGGACCAAGTTAGCCAGACGCTCCCCAACATATTGGAGCTCACATGGTTACCATGTTACCACAAGTTGGTACATGTGTTAAAGGGTGAGGGTTCAATCCCCACCACCAACAACCTGCAAGGATTTCCCACAATTAATGCCATGTTGGGTTTGGGCCTTAGTTGCCCCCACATGTGCAGTTGGGCCCTTGTTCATGGTTGGGGTGCATATGCCTGCAGGCAGCCCAATATGTTGGGGAGCGTCTGGCTAACTTGGTCCAGCGTAGCCCGGGTGGTGTCTGGATGTCCAGTCCCAGCCCACCAAATTCAATATTCAACATAAAGTGTACTTTATGTTGAATATTGAATTTGGTGGGCTGGGACTGGACATCCAGACACCACCCGGGCTACGCTGGGCAAAGCCCATGGCGCTCCCCAACATGGCATGACAAATTGGGAATTAATCCTTGCAGGTTGTTGGTGGTGGGGATTGAACCCTTGCCACCCTTTAACATGTGCATGTATGCAACATGTTAACCATCTGAGCTGCAGCTCACATGGTTAACATGTTGCTTACATGCACATGTTAAAGGGTGAGGGTTCAATCCCCACCAACAACCTGCAAGGATTTCCCACAATTAATGCCATGTTGGACTTTGGGCCTTAGTTGCCACCACATGTGCTTTGGGCCTTGTTCATGGTTGGGGTGCATATGCCTGCAGGCAGCCCAATATGTTGGGGCGCGTCTGGCTAACTTGGCCCAGCGTTGTCCCGGGTGGTGTCTGGATGTCCAGCCCCAGCCCACCAAAGTTAACCTTCAACATTTTATTATTGTTCGTAGTAGTAAGATTCCTGCATTTATTCGTAGTTTATCACACTTAATTCGTAGTCTGAGTTTCTTATGAATTATTTCAACTGAGTTCGTAGTGTAGGATGCCTTATTTATTCGCAGTGTAGCACACTTAATTCGTAGTCTCTATTGACTGAACATGGCTTATCTTCGTATATGATACATCGATCGTATGTGATTCCAGTCCTTGTTTATTATTGTTCGTAGTGAAACGTAGTTCATTCCTTATTTGTTCGTAGTGAAGGACACATTATTCGTAGTGTAGGATGCCTTATTCGTAGTGAAACGTAGTTCATTCCTTATTTGTTCGTAGTGAAGGACACATTATTCGTAGTGAAACGTAGTTCATTCCTTATTTGTTCGTAGTGAATGACACATTATTCGTAGTGTAGGATGCCTTATTTATTCGTAGTGAATGACACATTATTCGTAGTGTAGGATGCCTTATTTATTCGCAATGTAGCACACTTAATTCGTAGTGTCTATCGACTGAACATGGCTTATCTTTGTATATGACACATCGATCGTATGTGATTCAAGTCCTTGTTATTATTGTTCGTAGTGAAACGTAGTTCATTCCTTATTTGTTCGTAGTGAAAGATACATTATTCGTAGTGTAGCGATCGTAATATATTTTGGGTATTTTTGTAACAATCATTACCAAAAACATTATAAATCAAATGTTTGTATTTGTATTGTAGCTGCAAGAAGTGGCTGTTGGCAGAGCTGTGGACCTCTTTACTTTAAATGGTTATGCTCAGCTTAGATATGAGTTGGAGAACATGTTCCATATTGAAGGAGAGTTAGGCACTGGTAGTAAATGGGCAAATGTATACACAGACAATGAAGGGGATCAATATACGGTCAATTGGGATCTGTTTCATTGATTCGTTCTCTTAGGTAAAAGAGAAATCTTTATCTTGCATTCTGCATCAAGATTGATTTGCCTTATGCTTTCTTTGGTGTGCTCTTTTCATGTTAAATTGAGATGATATGAACTATAATTACCTAGTCCACAACATGTTAAATAGTAAGATAGCTGCGGTGAACTTCAAATTTTTGCATGACAAAAATGTTGAACTGAAATGAAGGTTTAAAATTAATATGGATATAATTGCTGATAGAACACACACCTCCAACGTTTATAAAAAAACATTTATGGTCTTAGTATTATTCATTTTCTTTTGCTGTCTGCAGGAACTACTCTTCCTTTCTGCTGGGAACATATCAATGGATCTGGTCCAAAGTATAGATCAGCAAAATTTAGCCTTTCAGATCTCATCTTTGCAGATAGACTATTAATTGCAAACTGCTCCATATGCTGTTCTCCTCTCCTTCAATCAAGAGTACAAAAACTATGAATACATATTACTCTGGTTTTTAAAGAGTACAAAAATCAGGTGGGGTCTGGTGGAGATCCAATTTGATATTCGCATCTGAATCAATTTGTGACGCGAGCTGATTTTTAAAGGCTTTGATTCGTAGCAATATTCGTAGCATTCTGCAACATAATTCGTAGTATGTAATTGATGCAATTTGTTCAACTTATTATTCGTAGCATTATTCATAGCATTCTGTAACATAATTCGTAGTATGTAATTGATGCAATTTGTTCAACTTATTATTCGTAGCATTCTGTAACATAATTCGTAGTATGTAATTGATGCAATTTGTTCAACTTATTATTCGTTGCATTATTCGTAGCATTCTGTAACATAATTCGTAGTATGTGCCTATGCAGGCAAAAATATCCACCAATCAAGGCCTGCCTTTACCATTCACACAAAATGACTCTATCAATGAGATTCCACCACAGCGGCAAAGATGAAACAATATGCACTATATTTAACTATGCATTTTAGCAAAAGTAACCTGAAAGATGGTAATGAATGTCAATTTCACATAAATTGTTATTACGAAAGATAAAACAGATACTACAAATTATAAATCTGGTAATACAAATTATAAATCTATTATTACGAAAGATAAATCTGTTACTACAAATTATAAATCTGGTAATACAAATAATAGTACTAGATTGGGCCAATCTGTTATTAAGAAGTCTATGACATAATATCGTAGCTGCTGTATATAAGACACATGCGAAACTCCATATTGCGGTGCTGAGGGCGAATGGCTTGTCATAGGTTTCTGCAAGGTTCAAAATGTAGAAGGCGGTTACTTAAACAATCTATACCAGGTACTGCCAAAGTTATAATCTTTTCCGAGTAGTGCATGATCATGCGAACTTCTCCAGCATGCCTGACGATGAAAAGTAAAAGTGTTGTTAAGATTAAAGGACAAAGTGGTTCAGTTAATCTGTAACATCAACTTGAAAACACAGTAGTTATAAAAACTTACACGTTACAATCACATTTTATCTAATCTATCATAGAGTCTATGTTAAAGTCTTCAGTTGATTCAATCTGCCATTTACAAAGTAAACACGGAATGACTCAATCTGCCATTTACCGTCAATCACGTTTTATCTAATCTTGGTTGACAGATGTTAATGAATCCTAATGGCTTCTAAACACAGAGAAGATAAGAACAAAAAAACTTCCTACTACAAGCCAATACAGAAATTCTCATAGAACAAGCGATAAGCTATGCACTAACGTCTCTTGTCTTACCTGCCATTTTTTGTCTGTATTGGCCAAGAGCTGTCATCAAAGACCGTTAACAGAACATTTTGAAGCTGAATCCTACAAGATCACGACAATCATTCAATAAAGAACTCTGAAAAACTTCCACGATTATCCAAACTAACAAAAAGCAAGTACCACTTACTTTCCACTACCAATAAAATCATCATATGAATTGGTGTTGCTATTCCAAACTACAACATTAATCTCACTTAGACCTTCAATCAAGTTGAACACAAACTTCTCTTGAAAAGTCGGGTTCTTGCCTCCATCTACACAATCCACAACTTCAATCAACAACACACAAAAAGACCCCATCTTTTATCCATCACAATTACAAGTGGCCAAAAATGCTGTTTAGTTTCGCCAAATCTCAATCCAAAAGACAAGATTAAAGCCAAGAACAATCGATGAATGACTGACCAGTGCAAGTTCTGGTGCGAAACTTGGAGCTGGCATATTCGAGACAGACGTATGGATCCTGCCTGGATATCCACTCCGTATCCCTCATCTTGGAACAGCCCACAACTGCAATTCGGACGATATCTGCGTCGCCAGTCCGGTCTATAATTCAGATCTGCGTCGCCAATCCGGTCTATAACTCGGACTCAGATCTGTGTCGATTCCGAACTGAATCCGGTCCAAGATCGATCCTCTCCTCTCCTCTCGAACAAAAACTCGCAATCGCTTCATCGCGGCGGACGAAGGCACGGTGGTGGAAGATGTGGATCGGCGTCGGTGACAGAGAAATTCGATTCGTGATTTTGCGGAGGAGAGAGAATAGGAAGTGATTGAAAAAAAAGGAAATTCTGATTTATTCCGAAAATACCCTTTAAACTATAATTAGTAATTAATTAAATGTTAAATATATTGATTATTAACATCCATAGGATCTTAGATCTAATGGTCATGAAGACTTCTCATTTCTCACCGTAACATACAGTTCTCATGTGATCTTTTCTCCATTTTACAAGCAAAATGTGCGTTTAATTTTTTTTTTGATAAGTTAAAAGTCTTTCAAACAGCCGGGCTTTGAAATTGAGGTCCAAATTACACTTCAATAGAAGCTATACAAAAGTCCTATAAATTCTGAGCTACTCTACTGTAGCTTAGAGTATCTTCCACTATGATCAAAAAAATTATATTACTCATCTTTCTAATCCTTTTTCTATTTCATCTAATCATCCCTTATGATTTTTTTAATCACATGCACCTCACTCATGATCCAAAAAAAAGTTTATCATCAATCTCTTATCACTACATAAATTATAGCTCATAAATGTTAAGATTAATAAAAATATATCTCGTTTTATAGAGCTCAAAAAATTATTAATATTGGTATTTATTTTGATTTTTTAATTTGTAATTTAGAAGATATATTCGTTGCAAGATCAAAATAAAAACTGTACTGTTTCTTACACAGGACACGTGTCGCATTGCGATTGGCTCATTCTCATGATCAAAACACACAAAAAGATCATGAGATGATCTTTTTTAGAAAAAACCATGGGATGATCTTTTTGATGATCAAAAAAATCATGGTGGGGGTGCATGGTTTTTTTTATCATCTCCCATGATCACTTTCTATGGTTCAAAAAAGCATGGTGGAGATGCTCTTACTACTTTACTTTTTTGATGGGTACAATTTGTACAGAAGTTCAACACTGACTAATCAATGACTCAATTCAGTACATATACGTCAATTGAAGTTCAGGCCTACAGAGGCCACCCATCCTCGTCATGAAAAAAACTATCAAAGGTAGCGAGTCCATGCCCGAGAGCATGGACTAGCAACCTCTTCAGCAAGCACTAATCCCCTGGTCATAAATCGGGGACATAGGACAACAAAACAAAACAAAAGGAGGTCGTAACTCAGTCCGTAAGGCGGCTGAGAACTATCAAACTCAGTCCGCAAGCGGCTGAGAATAACCTATTATTGAACCTAATCTAACCTAGCTAAAACAACTACTGAAAAAACACAACTAAAACCTAAACCGGCACAGCCAATCACTCGGGCCCTGACAACAACTTGAAGCCACCAAAAAGAACAACAGCAACCGCCCAACCATCCGCGCCACAGCCAGCAACCACCACAGTCCAGCCAAGCCTGGAACGCCACCACCCAGCCCAGTCGTTAACGTCACCGGCCAGCCAAGCCGAGCTCACCGTTGCAAGACCCAAACATCGAACTGCCGAGTCAGCCAAACAGAACGAAAGCAAAAGGACTGTCCCCACCCCCAGCCAAAACCCAACGCCATAAGCCGCCCCCGCCGCCCACAACCCCCTGCGGTAACCCAGGAAACCCCCCAAACCGCCAATCAACATCATCGCAGACCGCCGACAGCCGGAGCAGAGGGAGAAGGAGGAGGAAACGACACGCAGGGGAGCCATGGCGGGAGGAGAAGGCTGAGAAACCGGCGGAGGGGCCGGTGAAAACAGAGAAGGTGGACTGCTGTGTTGTCTCGAGAGGAGAGAAGGGAGAGGTTTTCGAGAGGAGAGATTATAGCTTAGCTTACTACTTTACTTAGGTTAGATACTCTCTAACGATCCACTCAGATTCGGTAGATATTTTCATCGGACACTCCTAAATCAAATCCCTAGAACGACAAACTTTGAAACAGACACTTCGACTCCCTACGCTAGCCTGGTACTCTTGAATTTAGATTTAGGGCTCATTGATTTGCATGTACAAATAATCAATTATAGTTCCTATTAGGAACCACTACAAGAAAAAGCTTTATTATCAACGCCCGTTTCCGTTGAATTTAAGCTTTTTCTGTTGAATTTACATATAAAATCAACGGAAAATTCCGTTGGAATGCTGTTGGTTATATTGTCGTGGATTTTAACAATCTGTTGAAAAAAGTGTATTTCCAACGGATATTCCGTTGATTATAATGAGTAAAAAGAAGAGAGAAAAAAATACAAAAGCGACACATATTCTGTTGATATTAATGTTCGTCAATAATATAAATATTGAATGAATTTTCAAATATACCCCCAACTTTATTATTGACTGATTATCCGTTGATTTAATTGTCGTTGATAAAAATAATGTTAAATATAAATTTACTAACATACCCTCAAATTTATTAACAACAAATTTTCGCTTTATTTATGACAGACATTTCTGTCAATTATATGTTCTTATAAATAGATTGATTCTAAAATCAACAGATATATTGTGTAAGTTTTATTTGTTGATAATAGTAATTTCTTAATGTAAAATTACTTTCCAGTCCTTTTTGTATTATTTTGACGATAAATTGTGACAAATTAATCGTCACTTTTACCAATATACATTATGTTTTATTATTCTAGAAATGTCATAATATCCGTTGAATTTAATTTGTTGGTTTAAAATATCAATTAATTTATTTCAAATTGTTGTAAATTTGTATTTTATACCATTCTGAACAATAATATACTAATACTTTTGATAAATTAATAACAATAAGTTTCAATTACCATAAAACTACCTTACTTAACCAAATGTTTTCAACAATAAAAAAACTACATCCTGCATAAGATCTAAATGACTTGAAGAACTTTGATAGAAGAAAACTTCTCAATTCTTCCTCATCTTGATTGAGAGAACTGGATGCATTAACTTGATCACCACATTCTTTTTCTTTGTAATAAGCCTGTTTTGATGATCAAGAAGTTCAATTAAATAGCACTTCACAGAAAAATTTAAAGTAGATATAAACACTTACTCTATACTCCTTCAACACGATCTTTTCACATTCTCCTCCAGTTTTTGAAACAGCTTCCTCATATGTATAACATCCGACAGGCCAATGCTGATGGATTATACTTGTCGTCATTGTTCTTGTAGCTTTAGGCCATTACGCTTCGTATTCACACAAAATGAAAAAAAAAGGCAATGGCAAAATGAGCTTAAAAGAATAAATGAATCGAAATCAGATACAGAGATGGATAAAATGTAAAAGTGTGAAGTAGCAACATCACACTTTTTTATTACTATATCACACCACAACGTACAGCATCCATCCAGGAAAACAGAGTGAAATAAAGTTCAAATAATAAGTGATGCTTGAAAAAGTAATAGTTAGATCCATCATTTACCGTCCATCCATGGCTTACTGGAACAGCTCTCCTTTTATCAGGTGGCGGAGATTTTCCGTACTCGCCATTAGAATGGCTACGAGGTTTACGAGCAGCTTTACGAGTAGCACGTGAATCATGCATCCCATCTCCTTGAGTTCTGTTGTTCTCTTTGCTCAAATCATGCATCCCATCCCCTTGATTCACAGCTTTACGAGTAGCCATAGATGCACACTTGGATATGGAAAACACTGTGACGGAATTGGAAACTGGATGGACAAAAAGTAAATAAAAAACCGTGTGTTAGTGGGGTTCTAACTTCTAAAAAACCGTATACAGTTTTCTTTAATTTATGAATTTTTCTTTTTTTAACGTGGGATACAAACATAATCATCTGACCATGGTTCCTAATTACTCAGTGCCCAAATTTAATATTTCTAAAACAAAACAAACCTTGTATATTGGAAGGCGTCAAATAAGGCATAATTTTATAATAGTATGTTGTTTTTGGAATGTAACCACTTATTCATGTTGTATGGATTTTCTGTGTTATTTATAGCATAATAGTGGGCTACAGAATTTTAAGTAATATTCAACTACCCATTCAAATTTTATTATTTTGATCAATCTCTGGATTCAATTGTCTGTTTGGCAAGTAGTTGTAAATGTTAGGAACAAGCCACCATGAAGGAGAATTGTTTGCTGCTGCCATTCACTCAGTCACTAAATTGCAGGTTTGTTAGTAGGGGTTGTCATACTTGATTTTAATGCTAATAGTGGTAATTTGGGCAGGACTGCAATAAAACAACAACAGATCTGATAGTTTGTAATTTGTATGATGGTTCTAAACATTCAGTTGATTACTTATAGATATATGTATATGGTACCCAAAAATCTATATCAACCTCGCATCTTTTCCAAGTAATCGCGAAATGAGCGACAAACACAGCGAAATTTCACTAAAGTCCTCCCAATAAAATCAACGACAAATAAAAATTAAACTCACGACTCAGGTAAAGGACTGAACACATAACTTGAAGGGGTTATCACAGCATGGTGGAGGAAAAAGTTCAATAAGAAGTGAGTTAGTTCAAAAGATGAATGAGATTTTGAACTAACATTTGTCTTAAGAAGTGAGCGCATTACCCAAGATTAGAGAAATAGACAATCAGAAAATGCATTGTGCACACTACAACAACCAAAGATTTATTGACAGAATTATTGCACATAAATATTAAACATTCAATGCTTCTATTGGGTATTTTATCAAACATATGACATGCATGTTGAGATCAAGCAATGATACATAAGGAAACCAACAAACATCACAATATCAGATGATAGTAAACTGAGAACCAAATTCATTTCAATTCCATTATAGCAGCCAAGACTATTGAAGATCACTAAGCCAACCCAAAAATAAATGATAGATAAACTTAGAAAAAATAGTCAAGCCGCCGAAAGGAAAGATGAAACAATTCAAATAGCCTCAAACATAAAAGCAAAACTTTTAACAAGTTAATGTATGTTATAAAAACAAAGAAAGGATATTTTTAGTTTTTTTAATCAATTTGTTTTATCTTTTATGGTTTCTGTTAACTGTGAAATTGAAAATAAAATATTACTATAATTTTGATCGAAAAAAATAAAAGGAAAATCAACATGAAGACAAGAATTTATTTATTCACTTTAATGAAAATAATTAAAATTTAAAGCTACAAATCTGTATTACCCACGAAATAGATGTAGATTATAGAGGTCAGATCTGGTGCAAAGTTCAAATATGGTGCAAAATACAAACTTATCTCATCCATTCATTTTGTTAATCCAAAGGATGATAATAATTGGAGAAAAAAATTTATAACTACCATTTATACGTGTAACTCTCTACCAAAAGGGTATAATTGACTAACTCAATAAACAAAATATATTTTATATTTTAATCTTTAAAATTAAACATATTCTCTCTCCTCTCTCCTTCTTTTTTCTTCTTCTTCGAACTCAACCTCCATGCTTCTTCTTCGGACTCAAACCTCCACGCTTCTTCTTCGGACTCAACCTCCACGCTTTTTTACACTCTGGATCATCTTCGACATCAATGGAACTCAACCCAAAATCAAATCAACGGTTTACGTAAAGAAAAATCCGAAACTGAACATGACGAGAACTATAAAATGGTCGTGATGAATTATAAAAAGTCGAACTAAATCTGATCAAATTGAAGGAGTAAAACTTCGTCGAACTCAATTTTTTACACTCTGGATCATCTTCGACATCAATGGAACTAAACCCAAAATCAAATCAACAGTTTTGATAAAGAAAAATTCGAAACTGAACATGACGAACTATAAATTGGCCGTGACTAATTATAAAAACGCGGACTAAATTTGATCAAATTAAAGGAGTAAAACTTCGTTGAACTCAATTTTTCACACTCTGGATCATCTTCGACATCAATGGAACTCATCCCATAATCAAATCAACAGTTTTCATAAAGAAAAATTCGAAACTGAACATGAGGAACTATAAATTGGCCGTGACGAATTATAAAAACGCGGACTAAATTTGATCAAATTGAAAGAGTAAAACTTTGTTGAACTCAATTTTTCACACTCTGAATCATCTTCGACATCAATGGAACTCATCCCATGATCAAATCAACAGTTTTCATAAAGAAAAATTTGAAACTGAACATAACGAATTATAAATTAACCGTGACGAATTATAAAAACGCGGACTAAATTTGATCAAATTGAAAGAGTAAAATTTTGTTGAACTCAATTTTTCACACTCTGGATCATCTTCGGCATCAATGGAACTCATCCCATAATCAAATCAACAGTTTTCATAAAGAAAAATTTGAAACTGCACATAATGAATTATAAATTGACCGTGACGAATTATAAAATGAATGATGGGTATTCTGTCAAAAAGCTCTGTCATAGCATCAGCCGAGTGCGGAGAACTTGGCTCCTTGTCGGTTTAGAGATCCCGAATTCGAATCTGATGGACGGAGGAAGACAAAGAATTTTCTCGGTGGACATTGGATGACTCAGGAAGATCAAGCAAGTGGTTTGATGGGTTTGTTTTCTGGGTTTGTTTCATCCGAAATTTTCTGGGTTTGTTTCATTGAAGGGGAGGAGAGAGATTATATACCATAAATGCCCATAATCTAATATCAATTTGAATTTACACATATTTATTTTCACTTAATCTCATCCATCAATCTCATAAAATCAAGGGACGTGATTATTTTATCTTTTTTACAAGAATATGAACTTTGCACCTGATCCCTCCTCGTAGAGTATAACATAAATAATTATAACATAAATATAATCAACATTTTTTATAATAAAAAGTTGTCATAAAAACATGTAAATACCAACGGCTTTATTTCTAACCAAATGTTGTAAGTTTTATATATATAATTAACAAAAACTTATTTCGTTGAATTTAATTTGTAAGTTATAACTCATAAGTATCAATGAATTTATTTTCAACCAAATGTTGAAGGTTTTAAATACATATTATCAACAATACTTATTCCGTTAAATTTAATTTGTAGCTTATAATACATAAATTTCAACGGATTTATTTTCAACCAAAAATTGTAGGTTTTATATATATTATCAACAACATATTTTTCCGTTGAATTTCATTTGTAGGTTATAAACACAATAATTTCAACGAATTTATTTTCAACCAAAATTTGTAGGTTTTATATATATTATCAACAACATATTTTTCCGTTGAAATTAATTTGTAGGTTATAACACATTAATTTCAACGGATTTATTTTCAACCAAAATTTGTAGGTTTTATATATATTATCAACAACATATTTTTCCGTTGAATTTCATTTGTAGGTAATAACACATTAATTTCAACGGATTTAATTTCAACAAAATTTCGAAGGTTTTATATATATTATCAACAAAAGTATAGTCCGTTGGATTTAACTCGTAGATTATAACTCATTTTCTTGTAGTGAACGGAGCCAGGATTTAAATTCATGTAGGCTAATTTTTTTGTTTGAGGTTTGCGGACGGCTCATCCTTGTACTTTTTTTATCAAGGTCAAAAGATCGAAATGGGACATCAACCAAAACCCTACAGACAAATCAAATATTAATTTCGATGCAAGAGAAAATGCCACAGAATCTACTGGGATCGCAAGAAATATAAATTAGCTAGTTTAAGCTTGGCAAAAGTAGGTAACAATCAAGTGTTGCTACAAAATTTACCTCGTTTATGATATTTGTAACTACAAATTTCCAATAAGCAACAACCCATTAATGGGAAAATCAGCATATTCCAACCTCCACAAAACTAAGAACTCGACTTGACGAGTGACGATATAGTTTGCGACCTGGATTGATCGCGGTTTTGGCGTTGGCATTATTGTTCAGTTTAATTTACTGAATTTCAACAAAAGGAACGAGTGGAGGCTTAAAAAGATCTGATTGGGCCGGCTAAATCCAACATTACCTTTTATAAAAACGTTTGAAATTATTTGTTAGGTTCAAAGCAACTAGGGCTGCAGCCCATGTTGCGTCAGTCTCCGTCCGTCCCTGGTCCCTATCTAGTTTTAACTATATAAGGGGTATTAGGGATCAAAATTTACATCAAATGGTTAAACTATTTTTTATTCAACCTTAGAGTATTGTCAAAGTCTTACCTTTTGTTTGGTTTCATACTACACATAAAATGAAGTTTTTTCTTCAATCATTAGATAGAATTTACACGGAATTGAAGGTTTGTTGAAAATATTTAAATTTAATCATTTTTAAAGATTTCATTTGAAACGGAACTTTGTAAAAAAATTCAAAAATATTTTTAATTTTGTGTTGAATATTTTCTAAAATTTCTAATTTTAAAAAATTTATATTCCTATTTTTATAAAAAGTACAGTTTTTAATTTATTTTTTATAAATTCGTTTAATTTTTTACACTTTTTTTTTGACAGTTTTATAAAATTTTCTAATTTTTCTGAATCCTCACTATAATTTTTAAGTTTTATAAATTTAAATTTCTATAATTGTAACTTTTTAAACATTTTTTTTTTAAAGTTTAATTTTTTTTATATTAATTTATTAACCAATGGAATTAACGTCGTCCAACGGCGTTAGTGAAAACCTAACGGTATTGGATGGTGCCCCTTGTTTGGAAAATTATTTGATAGTTCGCCCCTTGTCTGCAAATTTGTATAGTTTATCCTATAAGTTAGAAAATGGTGATATTTCAGGTCCCCAAACTGTATTTTTCCCTTAAAATTATTATTCTTACCATAATTAATAAGTTTTTAAGAAGTCTAATATCCAATAAAATTTATTGTTATAATTAAATTCAGAAACATATATACTTTCAATAACAGATAAAGATCCAATGGTCAAGAAATTAACGCCAATGATTACTTTATTAGGAGAGAGTTTCTAAAGTCAAAAGTACTAATAAATGGATTATATAAGCTACTCGAATGTAAAATTGTAAATGCTCCACAACTCATATGGCCAGAAAAAAATTGAATAATTTTTTTGAAAGGCATAATATATTATTAAAAAAATCATTACAAAACTTAATTAATGTATAAAATGTTATTATTTTATAGGTAAATTATAAATGACTATCGCCTTATTTCAAATTACATACCATAATTTTAAAATTTAAATTTAGTACTTTTGTATTAATTTTCGCATGTTACATCATATTAATTATATCACTAACCACAATAAAATTAAATTCGATCAAATTAATTTAACCTTATAGAATTCATAAGTTTTTAACCATAAAATTCTTCAAAAACTTGAATTCGAAAAAAAAGTATGTAAATTGATGCAAAAATCAGTAAATTAAACATTGAAAAACCAGGTACCGAAATTAAGTGGTAGTCCAAATAATAGTTTTATAATTTATTCTTATTTTCTCGTACACATGTGATATACAGAGGGACGCTAAAAATGAGAACCCATTTTTTCGAGAACTTTGAGAACCCCTTCGTTATGCAGTTTCGTCTTCGTTATGCACTATTGAAAATGCATCAGTTTTTGTCTAAGTGCAGTTTCCGAAATGTTAAAATACATCAAGGCAAAATGCATGTTCGAAACTGCATAATGAATGAAAAAAAGTTAGTGGGAGACGTGTCACCTCTGCATTCAAAGATACAACTTGATCCAATAGTGAGATTTGGAGTCTCACATTCTCGAATTTTTAGAGTTCCTAACTGAGCGTTCCCTATATAAATACATTAAGATAAATAAAATGCTCAATTCATCAAACAACAAAAACAATGAAATCTCACTTCATGAATCTTCTGTTACTTCTTCTCACCATCAACCTCTCCTCAGCTTGGGGCCAGAACCATAATCCCCAAATCAACACAGTATGCCAGAAAACAAGGTACTACAGCATATGTGTAAATGCTCTTCAGTATGACCCAAGAAGCGGCAATGCAGACGTTAAGACACTGGGACTGATAATGCTTGATAGCGTGACAGTCAAGGCAAATGAGACTCTGCACCACATTGGTGTTGCTTATGCGAAAGCATTCAGTCCGGTCTTGCTCAGGAACTATGGAAATTGCATCTTGTCGTACGACCGCGCTGTCACTACAGACCTTAAGGCTGTTACCGGGGCGTTGAAATCGGGGGCTTATGCGACGGCCGTGAATGGTTTGAAGAATGTGATTGAGAGTGATTATAATAGCTGCGAGCAGCAGTTTGGTCCACCTCCGACTAAGTGGGAGTTTTCGAATGAGACTAGTTACATCCTTAAACTGACATTGATTGCGATTTCGATTATCCAGACTTTGGGTTGATCACACTTTGCACAACTCATTCTGGCCTGTACTGTATACCATTTTATTATTATAAATAAAGACATTGAATCCCAGCATTTGCTTTAGTGACGCCAGCCTGTGTAAATAAATACCTGGGTAAAGTATGATTGCCTTTTAAAGGTAGAAAGTAGTACTACTACTAATGTATGTTTACAGACATGCCATTTCTTGTCAACCTACTCTAGAAGTGAGATCGCCAGATGAGAATGAGAAATAAGGAGGAAAATGATAGAGATATCTATAACACTGCTCACATTCTTCTTTTTTTTACCCATATTATATACTGGGAAAATATACTTAGTTTTCTCAAAAATTGATAATCACAGTCGAAGGTTACTATCTGACAGTGTTCCAGAAAACGATCGCCTAGACCCGCCTAGGCGGCAATTTTCTTGATCCCGTTCCGTTTTGATCAATTAGACGGTTGTGGATATTAGGCGGTTTCTAGGCGGCCTAGGTGGCGCCTGGGCGACGCTTGGGCGGTCTAGGCGGCGCCTGGTGGTGTAATCGGTTTCTGGGCGGTCTAAATCGATTTCTAAGTGAAATGGTCAACTACATGTCAATATTTAAACTTGAAGGACTTATTTGTAAATTTTAAAAAATTAACTTATTATTGCAACTAGAAATTTGGATTGTATTGTTTATGCTCCTTGATTCTTATTTTTATAATTTGAATTTGATTAACAATGTTATTGTGGATGAAGCCATTTACAATGTTCATATTTATTTGGAATGTCAATGTGCTTGAACCCATGAATTGATTAAAAGTCTACATTCTGGAGAATATGGAGGAAAACGTTTGTATATTAAATAATGTATATATAATTATATATTTTAAAATATTAAAAATTCAAAACCGATTAATCCCCGCCTAGACTCCGATTAATCCTTGAAGACCTTTCCACCCGATTCCCGCCTAGCGTTTTCTGCAACCTTGATTATAGAGCAATAAACTCATTGTTTGCATTACAAGATCCTAAACCTTTGGATACCCTTTGAGATGTTTAACTAAGGCATAGCTGTTTGTGGTGGTTGACTAAACAAAGAAAAGAATGGTCAGGAATTTCTACTATCTATTTATTGGGCTGAACAGTGAGGTCCACAGTGAGGTCCGTCCTGAGATGTATGAACAAAAGTGATGAAATTCTAACCTCAGGAGAGGCTAATTACTTCAAGTGAATTAGCTTTCCACAGGGGTGATGGCACTGTAGGTGTAGAAGACTGAGGCAAGCTTCTTTGTACGAAAAACATATCAGGGGGAGTTGAAGTTGCATGGCTGAGTGGGGCAAAAGGTTTAGGTTTAGGGGTCGTTGTACTGAATATGTACCGAGGTATGAAGTTTGAATGTGATTTGCTGCTGGGAGCACTTCTTGGGGACAACCTCACCATCTCAAGTGCATGGTTCTGAAGTTCAGAGGGATAGTCCCTTACACAACCTATTCTCGGTCCAGCTCCACTAGTCCACGTGCAAGACAATTGTTTACCCAGCTGAAATGACTTTAACTCCATGCGTGAATTTACTCTTTGTATGATTTTTTCATGGATGATGGCTTCTAGAGAATCTTCCTCGTCACTTTTGACAAATGAATTTCCTTTTGAGGCTTCATGTTCCTTTTCCTCTTCTTCCTCCGGTGATTCATACCCATCTACTGTAGAAGGCAATGATAAGTTGTCTGTACTTGGTGCAGCAACTTGATCTTCACTCTGTAGTATTTGTATGAACTCATCCCTCACCGGAATCTGAAGATTTGTCAATTTTCCTCCTAGACTACTTTGTTTTCTTGACCTCTGATATTCCAAGGCAGTGTCATTTGCTTTTTCACGGATCAAATTGGCATTCACTTTAGTTAAGCCTTCATCATTTGTCGGATTCACATCTGAACAAGTTGCCTTTTGGGTCAAGTCCTCTTCGGATGAGTTGACTTTCATCTCCAAGATGCTGTTTTGTGTATGATAAGATCTCTGTTCTTCATTCACTGGAAAGATCTGACATTTCATGGTAAGTTCGGTTAGGTTCAACATTATCCCAGGTAATAAGTGAACACTAATGAATATAAACAATTATAGTCTTTCTATTTCTCACCTGAACATTTGTGAGATCCACATTATTGTCCATCAGAAATGAAATGAAGTCCTTAAAATTTTCTTCCGTTGGCCTATAGTGACCACTGTGAGGACACACTGCCTGTTGACAAGAAAATGATCTGTGACTACAAGTATAACAATTAACAACACACAACAACATAAATCTGATTCAGTTTGGAGGTTAAAATTTTGTTGCAGATGTAAACAGGATGGAACTGTACCTTTAGAATGCCCTTTTCAACTACCAATTGTCCAGCTGCCGATGTGGCCCCTCCTGCTAAGAAGCTCGAGTGTTGAAAAGTTCCTTTTTGTTTCTTGCCTACATACAGTGTTCTGGATGTACTGAGGACAAATATCCATTTGGCACCCTTAAGCCCCGAATTCGTGTCTAGTATTTCCCCAGTTTGCTTTTTGAAGAACTTCCCATTTTCCAATTCAATTTCATAAGCTATCCTTTCCATCTGTTTGAGAAAAAGTAACTAATATGAAGGGGGCGAGTCCAGATATAAGACAGTAGTCACTTTCTAAAGATCTATGTAAAGAACAAATAAAAAAGGATAACATACCGGACCAAGGTATTTGATGCATTGCTTCTGTAACTTTGATCGAGAGCACTTTTCTACAAGGTTCATCTCTTTTCCTTCACCTAAATCAAGCCTGCGTAATGATTGAATCTAAGTTGAGAACTGACAATTTTATCAAACTTAGATACTCTTGAAGAAGACAATAAATCTAGCATTTTTGTAATCATACCAGTAGAAAAAGGGTTCTCTGCTCTGACTTTGAAGCCATTTAGCATAATAGAAATGGAGATTATGTCCATAACGATGGCGTGGGTCAATCTGTTGTAAGAAAAAAAAAATTAAGGCTGAATGAACAACAATTCAATGAACCAAATGATCTGAACTTGCAAAATTTTTTCATTATAATCAACTTACTGCTTCAAGCCAGTGCTGTAATGCAAGCTTCTGAGCTTTATTGTTCTTCGATAGACCCTTTCCAACCTGATTAATCAAAACATCAAATTGTATTAAGACACAGTATTCTAGTAAGAACATGCTTGAAGACAGAAAAACTCAAAAGTAGTAACATGATCAGTGTGCAAATACCTTTGCTGCTCTGGTTCGTGCTCTCGACCACCTTGAAATTGCAGTCTCATGTTTCTCAACATCAAAGAAAGATATAGAGCTATGCTTGAGTTCAGCAAAATCTAAGAACTTCCACCTGCAGATTCAGAACCAATATTCATAAATACGTGGAGTGAAAGACTAGATGGACAACTAAACATAAGTTCTACAAGTAACATATATACCAGGTTTGTTCTACAAGAACAGCACAGTCAGCCAACTTTCTTCTTGTTCTGAAGCTCTTGTAGACCTTCTGTAGCTTCACTGCAGCCGCGTGCTCAGAACCACAAGAAATCTCAATCGACGCTTTTGGGGTCAGGTCACTAAAGCTTATTGATCTATGAATCAGCATACAGTCCTTGTTCAGAGTAGGTGGTGCGAGTGACTTTGATGTCTCCAACTTCTTCCTTTTGAGGTTCATTGATTGTTCTACCAGCGTTTTCTCAGATGCACCTGATTTTGTAATAACAGACTGGCCGCCATGACCCTTTAAGCCGACAGTAATTGTATTAGTCTCCGCTTCTTCTGCAGAAATATGAGATTGAGCAATGACAGAGACAAACCCAGTCTCTAAATCATCCCATTTCCCGAATGGACGCCAACAAGCAATCCCCATACAACAAGGCACAGCTCCGAGCCTCCGACTGAAAGAATCAAACAAAATGAATATATGACAAACTGGCAATGGAAGAAGATAACATGACAAAAACACCTACACATATAAACTAGTTTTGACACATTCCAGCATAAACATATATTCATAATCAATTTCATAAATGAGATACAGCTCATTCACTCAGGCAGCATAATCCATAAGCTCCAAATTATCATACACACCAGCAAATCTTAACGTAGATAAACCTATGGGAAACCAAACCATAGCAAAATATTTTACAAATCCAAACACCAACACCAACTACAAAACAGTTCACACAAAACATAACTTATGACCACTTCGCACATTACATTTCCCATTTCCCAAAACCTAAAACTCAAAGTATGCGTCGCTACCACAACCGGCTCTGTAAACCGCTCAAAATCATATACTCGGACGAATTTCAACCCTCAACGATCGTAAGCAAAATAGGTTTAAAAAAAGCATTGACTTACATACAAGACGAGGCTCGACGCTCTAGCAGAGTGAGATAATCGGGCGTTGGTGCTGCGACCTTGAAATCGAAATCGAATCGCGACGAGGGGATTCGTAATGCGGAGAGGTTCGTTCGAGAGATGGAGTCGAAGGAGGGATTTCGATTTTGAATAAATAAGGGGAGAACGATAGTGAAATAATGGACGGAGTGACACGTGGCTTTATTTGATTGTCTAGGAAGCGCGGAAGCTCTTCCTTCTTCACCACGCTCTATTTTGTTTTATAAATACTATTATATTTTCTTAGTTATTCTTATTCCTGCAACCAAAGGAAATATCATTTCTGTTATGATAATTATATTAATAATATTTGAAATATTAATCTGCGATCGAAATTCACGTTAGTCAAAAGCATGTGTTTATGGAGGCTTGGGTTACAAGGAAATCATAAACATACAAAACTGAACATTTTGCTAGGAAATTGTCGTCTGCCAATAAATTTATTTGGACTGATGGTCACATAAGCTAATGTCGCTTTCACTTGGTAACATAAACATTGAAAATATTGACTTTTTCAGTATTCTGACAAGTGACGCCATTGCTTATCTCACATATGGCCCGTTTTCCATTTAATTATTGCTATTAATTACTCAACAAATTTGCTCCAATAAAAGTCAGCGTAACAATATGAACTCAAATCTCCATACAAAAAATTTAGACAAAAGAGTCTGCAGTCAAAAACTTTTTGATGCATTCAAACGCGTAACAAAATGTCTTAGCCACTTAACCATTTGACTTGCAACAAACAAACACATATTAAAGAACAAATAATGACATCTACGAAACGCAGCGCTTTATTTAAGCTACTTAAGTACATCTAACAACTCTAAAAGCTAGCTAATCATATAATAAATGTTCAAGGATTCCAATTTTAAAGTATGTTAATCTAAATTATGAAATTTTTATAAATCAATTTATTTGATTATAATAAAATCAAAACTTGAGATTTGTTCCCCATAAAATATACAAACAAAATTAAGAAGACAACGTGACTATTTCATTAAGGTGTTCAAGCGATGAATAAAAAAAATTTTAAACATGCCAGATTGTCATCCACAGATTTTGTAATTTGAATAAATATTTGCAAAATTAATGATTGTTCACTAATTGATAGTAATTTATACAATACAATACAGGTAATGGAAAATGCGGCCTAATTAAGACAAAATCATGCTGTTAGTCCACGTGGCGTCGTGTTATGGATTAAAAAACAGATGGAATAATTATAGCAACAAAATCATCATCTTGTTGCGAACAAATCTCCCATCAATATCGTTAAATATATTATTAAATGCGTAATTGAACACTGTTATGGACCATGGTTATGAAAAGCTCCACGTCCCATTATAAGATCTTGCCTTTCTTTTTTAATTTCGTAAGCTGGGCATTTCTCAATCCGGGTTCAATTATTGAGTAATATTTTATCAAGAAACGATAAAAAAAATTAAAAAAAAGGGACATAAGTATTGGATTTGCAGAAATTAAAATAGAATGCACAAAATAAAAAGTACATCAACGGTTTATGTAAAACTATAACACCGTCCAAACACATAATTTAACGTCGTAATATCGAAATTAAATTCACGTATGTGCCTTTAAGATATTTCCGAAAGTAAGAACGCATATTGTAATTACCATAATTGTGTAACTAGTCCGAAGTACAAGAGGGTTTCTACTAATAGAAAGTCGGACACAGCTAGGAAAAGTGGACGATGATGTACCTTTTTACGTACTTAACCAAATATAACATGGTCGGTGGTAACTCTCTTAATCTGCACCATTAAATAACCGTAGGACGGTACAGTCCAATCAAATGTCGGTCGGTTACTCGGTTCACCATACGGTTTCACATTCATGTGTTGTACTGTTGTAATTAAATGTCGGTTCTTACTGTGGTTAGTTGGTCTGCATCTGCATGTGTTGAAATTTTAGGTGTCGGTTAAATTTATAATAAGTGTTTCACTATGTTTAGTAACGAATAATTGAGCGGCTAATTTACTGTTTTTTTAATATTATGACATTTACATAGGGCATTTATTGTGGGCCTTGGCCCATCAAACAAAGAGTAATTTTGGGAAGCACTTATCAAGGCCCAAAACTGAGTTGCAGTACGGTGATCTCGGATTTTTTTTAAATTCATATTACAATAAGGGTTTGGATCAAATACAAACCAATATTATAAATAAAAACTACAAACCCATAAAAAATTCGACACGTGTCAAAATGAACCAATTAAAATTCAGCCGAGATTTCATCCAGTCGGGGTTATTTTTGTAAATAAAAAAATTACATGTGGACTTATTTAAAAATATATAAACGATATGAGGGGTATAAACGTCCAAAATTTGCTACAGTAATGTTCAGACTTCAAAAACAATGTTCAGACTTAAACCAGTAATGACAAATACTTCAAAAAAACATTGTTCAGACTTAAAAAAACAGTGTTCAGACTTAAAAAAATAATAATGAGACTTAAACCATTAACAATCAGACTTAAATAACAATGTTCAGACTTAAAAAACAATGTTCAGACTTAAACCAGTAATGACAATACTTGAAAAAACATTGTTCAGACTTGAAAAAACATTGTTCAGACTTAAAAAATAATAATGAGACTTAAACCATTAACGATCAGACTTAAATAACAATGTTCAGACTTAAAAAAACAATGTTCAGACTTAAACCAGTAATGACAATACTTGAAAAAAACATTGTTCAGACTTAAAAAACATTGTTAACGATCAGACTTTTTAAGTCTGAACACTACCATTTAAGTCTGAACACTACCATTTAAGTCTGATTATTAAGTATTTTTAAGTCTTACCATCTTAAGTCTGAACACTACCATTTAAGTCTGAACACTACAATGTTCAGACTTAAATCAGTAATGACAAGACTTAAAATGGTTATAATCAGACTTAAAATTGATAATGATCAGACTTTAATATGGTAATGATCAGACTTACATGCAGAAATTGGAACATCTGAAGAATGCTATGCAAAATTTGATGTTTATGCGCCTGTGTCAGAATTTGATGAAAGCCTAGTATTTTTTGGGTGGAAACGGCATTCTGAGCAAGACTCACAACTACGTGGTGAGGTCGGTGTTTTTAGGGCAAATTCGATCATCTGAAGGGTCAAATTCATGTTTTAATCAAAAATAAAAATATAAAAAAAAATTTAGTCTGATCATAGAATTCTTAGGGCAAGACTCTTTAATTTTAAGTCTGATCATAGAATTCTTTTTAAGTATGATCATTACCATTTTAAGTCTGATCATTAAGAATTTTTAGTCTGATCATTGCTTTTTTTTAAGTCTGATCATTAAGCTTTTAAGTCTGAACACTACCATTTAAGTCTGAACACTACCATTTAATTAAGTCTGATTATTAAGTATTTTTAAGTATGAACACTACTTTTTTTTTAAGTCTGAACACTACCTTTTTAAGTCTGAACACTACCATTTAAGTCTGATTATTAAGTATTTTTAAGTCTGAACACTACCATTTAAGTCTGAACACTACCATTTAAGTCTGAACACTACCTTTTTTAAGTCTGAACACTACCATTTAAGTCTGATTATTAAGTATTTTTAAGTCTGAACACTACCATTTAAGTCTGAACACTACCATTTAAGTCTGATTATTAAGTATTTTTAAGTCTGAACACTACCATTTAAGTCTGAACACTACCATTTAAGTCTGAACACTATCTTTTTTAAGTCTGAACACTACCAGTTAAGTCTGAACACTACCATTTAAGTCTGAACACTACCTTTTTTAAGTCTGAACACTACCATTTAATTAAGTCTGATTATTAAGTATTTTTAAGTATGAACACTACTTTTTTTAAGTCTGAACACTACCTTTTTAAGTCTGAACACTACCATTTAAGTCTGATTATTAAGTATTTTTTAGTATGAACACTACTTTTTTTAAGTCTGAACACTACCTTTTTAAGTCTGAACACTACCATTTAAGTCTGATTATTAAGTATTTTTAAGTATGAACACTACTTTTTTTTAAGTCTAAACACTACCTTTTTAAGTCTGAACACTACCATTTAAGTCTGATTATTAAGTATTTTTAAGTCTGAACACTACCATTTAAGTCTGAACACTACCATTTAAGTCTGAACACTACCTTTTTTAAGTCTGAACACTACCATTTAAGTCTGATTATTAAGTATTTTTAAGTCTGAACACTACCATTTAAGTCTGAACACTACCATTTAAGTCTGATTATTAAGTATTTTTAAGTCTGAACACTACCATTTAAGTCTGAACACTACCATTTAAGTCTGAACACTACCTTTTTTAAGTCTGAACACTACCAGTTAAGTCTGAACACTACCATTTAAGTCTGAACACTACCTTTTTTAAGTCTGAACACTACCATTTAATTAAGTCTGATTATTAAGTATTTTTTAGTATGAACACTACTTTTTTTAAGTCTGAACACTACCTTTTTTAAGTCTGAACACTACCATTTAAGTCTGATTATTAAGTATTTTTTAGTATGAACACTACTTTTTTTAAGTCTGAACACTACCTTTTTAAGTCTGAACACTACCATTTAAGTCTGATTATTAAGTATTTTTAAGTATGAACACTACTTTTTTTAAGTCTGAACACTACCTTTTTAAGTCTGAACACTACCATTTAAGTCTGATTATTAAGTATTTTTAAGTCTGAACACTACCATTTAAGTCTGAACACTACCATTTAAGTCTGAACACTACCTTTTTTAAGTCTGAACACTACCATTTAAGTCTGATCATTAAGTATTTTTAAGTCTGAACACTACCATTTAAGTCTGAACACTACCATTTAAGTCTGATTATTAAGTATTTTTAAGTCTGAACACTACCATTTAAGTCTGAACACTACCATTTAAGTCTGAACACTACCTTTTTTAAGTCTGAACACTACCAGTTAAGTCTGAACACTACCATTTAAGTCTGAACACTACCTTTTTTAAGTCTGAACACTACCATTTAAGTCTGATTATTAAGTATTTTTAAGTATGAACACTACTTTTTTTAAGTCTGAACACTACCTTTTTAAGTCTGAACACTACCATTTAAGTCTGATTATTAAGTATTTTTAAGTCTGAACACTACCATTTAAGTCTGAACACTACCATTTAAGTCTGATTATTAAGTATTTTTAAGTCTGAACATCAGTATTTTAAGTTTGAACACTAACAATTTTTGGACTAAATTGAAAATAACATTATTAGGTTTTATACCCATTAATGTGGAATGACTATTATACCCCTCCGTGTTTTCTCCGGGATTTCGACTAAACTGGGACACGTGTCGGCTTTATAATCGGTTTATAGTTTTTATTTATAATTTGGTTTGTACCTGAACCGCACCCTTACAATAAAATTAAATCAATTCATATTTTGTGAAAGGTGAACGTTAATTAAAAATTAAAATAATTATCTAGTTAATGCGAGCGATGATTAAACTGAAACGTTTTGGAGTTTTTTTTTTGATTAATTGATATTAAAATTCGAAAAGACAAGGGCAAGGCAAAGATCTCGAAATGTCCGAATCTTTGCGCTTCCCGAGGTCGATGATTCGAGGTGTTAGTGTGGAATCCTAAGCACCCTATGTACCATGTCTTTCTTCTTCTTCTCTTCTCATCTCAATTATTTTATTGGGAAGGACAGCATGAAACTCTTGTATTTGTATCTTCCCAAAAGTACAAAATTCACACTTGACGTTTCAATTCCAATTCATTTCGTTATAGAGAAAACAGGGATCTGACGAAAGCAAAAGCTGATTTTTTTTGGAGGTAACCCATGTGTTATTTTCGCATGAAGTGAGCATTTATGCTTCTGGTGGGGCTCTGATTTTGGTTGGTGAAACGGTAGATTTGATTATTAACAGCTGAGTTTTGTTTTGATTTGTTTTGAGTATGAGCTGTAATAACTAATAAGTGTAGAAAGAAGTGGGAGTAGAGGGCTGATGGGCAGCGAGTCATTTTGGCTTTGTGGGGTTGCTCTACTTTGCCACTTGATGTGATGAATCTGCTCACTTTTTCTAATCTAGGGTTTTAATCATTTCTGCATTTTTGCTTGGTGGGATAGCTGCTGGATCAGGTAGGTTGGGGCTCTTCTTAGCTTTCTGCATCTGTGGACTTCAATTTGGTTGTCTTACTGGATTTTGCTTCTGAAATTTTGTCTGCATTGGAGATGTGAACTTGTGAAGTGGGTTGTTGCAAGCTTGGAAATTTTGACACTGTTCTAGGGCTCTATTTGTTATACTTGATCTGTTTCTTGCAACTTGTGATTTTATGGCTGGCATCTTGTAATGTGTGATGCTTTCTTCTTGGGAAGTTCGGGCTTTCGGAAGTATTCTTGATGTTGATTATACTCAAGTTTTTTTTCTCTCGTTAAGGTTGTGCTCTGCTGAATAGGCAACTGAGTTATTTCTGTGCTTTATGGGTTTACCTGCAAGGTGGTTTATTAGCCTAGCATTGTAATGCAGCACAAATGTAGACAAGGAACATTCTTTTTGGAGCAGGCTATGCTAACTGCTGACTATGTAGAATGTTCCTTGTGGCGATTACTAGTTTGCTTAGTCTCATGTTTTATGCATCTACTTAGTCTCACGTTCCTTGTGGCGATTACAGTTCCAAGCCATATTCAAAACCAGCATCTACTTTAGTCTCATGTTTTATGCATTAGTTTGCTTAGATTTTTTTGTCAAACAATATGCTATAAGGAAGTTGCTCTTAGACACTTTAAAGTACTTGCCAATGACTGATTATCTGCTGTTCTTAGTCGCAGGTTGAGCATTGGGGTTGAGAACAGAAGTACGGTTCAGCTTATATTTTGGTCAAATGAAGCTCAAAATATGGCTTGGAACTGTATACTTGCTTGCGGCTACACTTCTGGAGTCATCGGGTTAGTTTTTGCGAGAATACGGTTTAACTGATTTGTTGAAATGGTAGAGTACTAGAGTTAGTCTTACCTGATATTTCATATGCTAATGACGTTCTTGAAATTTAGGTGCCTTTGTGGGGGTAAACATTGGAACGGCTATCACCAATTTACCACCAGCTGCAGACATTGTTGCGCTGCTGAAAGTTAATCAAATGACACACATTCGCTTGTATGACGCTGACGCTCACATGCTTAGAGCCCTTGCAAATACCGGAATAGAAGTAATGGTTAGTGTAACCAACGAGGAGGTCCTTGGGATAGGGGAATCTCCGTCTACCGCTGCCGCTTGGATTAACAAAAATGTTGCAGCTTACTTACCTTCAACCAATATCACAAGTATTGCTGTTGGGAGCGAGGTTCTCACAACCATACCAAACGCAGCCCCTATTTTGGTTCCTGCCATGAACTACTTGCAGAAAGCTTTAGTTGCAGCGAACCTGAATTCCCTGGTAAAAATTTCATCCCCGCAATCAATGGACATTATTCCAAGACCATTCCCACCATCGGCGGCCACATTCAATTCAACGTGGAACTCGACGCTATCCCAAATGCTTCAGTTTATAAAAAACACAGGCTCCTATTTCATGCTGAATGCATATCCTTACTACGGATACACATCTGGCAATGGCCTTTTCCCAATCGATTATGCCCTTTTCAAGCCACTGCCTCCAGTAAAGCAGATTGTTGACCCCAACACTCTTTTGCACTACAACAGCATGTTTGACTCCATGGTTGATGCAACGTATTACGCCATCGAAGCATATAAATTTTCTGGAATTCCTGTGGTTGTGACGGAGACTGGATGGCCTTCAGCAGGTGGGGGTAATGAGCCTGATGCCACTCTTCAGAATGCGGAGACCTTCAACATCAACTTAATTAAGAGGGTTTCTAATAATTCCGGTCCTCCCAGTCACCCAGATATGCCCATCAATACGTACATCTATGAGTTGTTCAATGAAGACAAGCGACCTGGGCCAATCTCTGAAAGAAACTGGGGTGCATTTTATCCCAATGGAACAGCTGTTTATCCCCTGAGCCTTTCCAGTTCCGCACAAGATACATCAAATGCGTCATCAGTATTTTGCATAGCAAAAGATGGCGCAGATTCTGATAAGCTCCAGGATGGGATAAACTGGGCTTGTGGGCAAGGCCGTGCAAATTGTAGTGCTATCCAGTCTGGCCAGCCATGCTATCTCCCTAACACTCTTCAGAACCACGCTTCATATGCATATAATGATTATTACCAAAGAATGCGAGGTGCTGGAGGAACCTGTGACTTCGACGGTTCAGCTACTTTGTCTTCAACTGACCCCAGTAAGTTTTCTCCCATTTAACCCTCATAGCCTTCTAGCTGGTTGAGTTTGAATTTTGGCTGTCAACTCATACAAAATATTTCGCCCTGTTGAGAGTAGCTCGTGCATGCTTCGCGTAACTTTTTACAATTTATTTCTCCTATCCTATTTTATTTCACTGATCTCACTGATAAATGTTTGCAGGTTATGGGTCATGCAAATTTGCAGGAAGGTGAGATCTAGATTCAAAATATCCATTCTTCCTTTTCTTATCGTTGTTCGTTACGTGCAAGTAAGTAATTACCCATTATAGGACTTGTAAGTAACAATAACAAATCTTGCTTTTCTCGAAACAGCTCAAGCTCTGGTGGAATACCTGCCCCTGGTCCGAACAGCCCAACACCTGGAGACTCAGCTCCACTGGAATCTGCTATTTTTTCGATGACACTGACTCTAACTGCACTCGTGCTGGCCTCCTTTTAATAAAAAAACCACTCCAACCTAAGCAATTCGTATGCTTGTATCGCCACGGGAAGGAGCTCAAATTGTTGTAGATGAGATCCCTCACACTCCATTCATTCTCCATTTAGCTTCATAACCCTCTCGGTCACTCTTGTTTTGATCAGCTAGTTTTCATGGGTGTGCCCATTTTCATTTGGGTCATGTATAATTTAGTAGCTGTTAACTTTATTAGACCTCAACTTCTTTTTGTATGATGGATTGATTTTTCCGTTGAGCTAAATTGTTGATGAACATTGAAGCCAATTTTGGTTCTCAAAATCCATTAAAATTTCAGTAATAAAAGATTCAAGCTGAAGTCAATTAGGGTTTAGACAGCAGCTGGGGTGTCGTCGGTTGCTCGATTAACTGCCAAAGATTAAAGCTTTACGCTGATCCAATTGGATTGCGGTATACAGACAGTCACGCTGCTCAACTGAGATGATGAACAACGGAGGGATTTCGGGGATGGGAGGCGGTGGGAGACCGGTGTCATGGCCGACTCGAACGTCTGTTTCATCATCTGGGAAGAGGATTCAGACTGAGATTGCGGAGCTCAACATGAACCCTCCTGTGGATTCATCCGCTAGCCCTAAAGGGGATAATCTGTATCATTGGATTGCAACCATCTTTGGTCCTCCAGGTAAAATTGGTCCATCTGTCTAGTTCATTCTTTCAAATTTGAATTGCTCTGGTTTCATTTTTTATGTGTTTATGCTTTGGCTTGATTGAGAGGCATAATCCCAGTCTGTTAGCGATTTTAGTAATGTGCCGAGTGGTGCGGCTTGGTTGCACAAACCATCTGTTTGCAATTTGTTTGTTTCTCAGCATATCATTTGATGAGGGACACACACTCAATGAAAGATTGCATCGAGGAACATTCTATTCCAAAATGTTTTGTATGTTTGAGGTTGATTCATTCTGTTATATATTAATGGTGTTGTTCGTGTTTATCCTAGGGCACAATCAAACACTGTAGTTCGACCAACTATGCTAGGTTGTGAGTGAAGATTGTTTTGCTCAATTTGTTTGCTAAACATATGCTTGTGATAGGTGTAATGTAAGGAAGGATTGTTTGTTTAGAATTAGATCAGTCTGTATCACTGATAGCCGTTATCGTGTTAACTAATTATGTTTGCAATTTGATAATGATTGAACAGACAACCTGAATTACAGTTTCTCTTGCAGAAACACCGTATGAAGATGGCATCTTTTTTCTCGATATAACATTTCCCAATGACTATCCCTTTAAACCACCGAAGGTCAGCAACTCTGCTATTTTCACACAACTTCTGATCATGAAATGTTGAGTAAATCTAATAATTTTCATTCAAAGAATTGAGTCTAAACTAGAACATAGCCAGCTTAAGTCGAATAAAAAAAACTAGTACATAAGACTTTTATCTTTTCGCTGTGAAGATTTTTTCTTTTCTTTTCATTCAGTTAAGTCAAATTTGTATTTAAGTATCACTTTTAAGTTAATTCAAAAAAAAAGTATTACTGGTAAGCTTGCAGGTAGTTTTCAAAACCCGGATCTTCCATTGCAATGTTGATTCAACCGGCAATCTTGGTCTTAACATTTTGAAAGATGGCTGGAGTCCGGCTCTAACTATCTCCAAAGTTCTTCATGCTGTCAGATCCATATTCACAAGCCCTGATCCGTGTAAGTCTCAATGTGATTTTAAACTAACAAAAAACTGGAAAATAAATTTAGTTCCAACTCCCATTCACATTGTGTTTGCAGATAATCCCCTTGTCCCTGGGATCGCTCGTCTTTACTTGTCAGACAGAGCTAAACATGATGAACTTGCTGCAGAGTGGACACTTCGATTCGCCAAATAAACTACACCTGCAATTCAGGCATTGAGTTCGGATAAATCTGTTCCGCTTCTTTGTAAAAAAATGTGTACTCCTGGCTACACAATTTGCCGAAATCTTTTGCACACTTAGGCCCTGTCCACTTTGACTTGAATTTTTGACTTATAAGTCACTATAAGTTAATATCAGTTAAGATCATTTAAGTTAAGTTACTATCAGTTAAGATCAGTTAAGTTAAGTTTCAGTTAACTATTCATCATACCATCATCATCATACTATTCATCATACCATCATACTATTCATCATCATATTGTCATACTATTCATCATACCATCATCATCATCATACCATCACACTATTCATCATCATCATCATACTATTCATCATACCATCATACCATAACCATCATCATCATACTATTCATCATACCATCATCATCAAACTATTCATCATACCATCATCATCATCCTATCGTACTATTCATCATACCATCATCATCATATCATCATACTATTCATGATCATCATCATACTATTTATCATAACATCATCATAATATTACTATTCATCACCATCATCACAACCATCATCATCATAATAGTACTATTCATCATCATCATAAAATTACTATTCATCATCATCATAATAGTATTATTCATCATCATAATATTACTATTCATCATCATCATCATCATCACAACCATCACCATCATAAAATTACTATTCATCGTCATAATAATATTACTATTCATCATCATCATAACCATCATCATCATAATATTACTATTCATCGATCAACATAAGTTTCAGTTAAGTTAATATAAGTTAAGATCAGTTAAGATCAGTCACTATAAGTTAAGATCAGTTAAGATCAATTAAGATAAGTTAAGATCAGTTAATATCAACTAAGTTAAGTTAAATATAAGTCAAAGTGGACAGACCCACTCTACTACGGTCATACAGCCATATAAATTGTGCAAGATTATTGTGGCAATGTGGTTTATCTGGTATAATAGGAACCGTGTAAGCCATGGAGAAGAAAGGATGTCCCCCTTTTCAGCTTCTCTTACCCCCTGTTTGGTTGCAGGAAAAGTAATGGGAAAGCAAAGTTTTAAGGATGGAAAACTGAATAAGAAAGAAAAATAATTGCAAAATAAGTTGGATAATAGAAAAATAATTGCAAAATAAGTTGGAAAATAGAAAAATAATTGCAAAATAAGTTGGAAAATAACAGGAAAAGTAATGGGAAAGCAAAGTTTTAAGGATGGAAAACTGAATAAGAAAGAAAAATAATGGCAAAATAAGTTGGAAAATTTAGCTAATTTTCCACATAACTTTTCCGCCCAAAAATCATATGAAACTGAAAATCCACATATAGACGATCGATTACTCCTTTTCGACTCGATTTCTTTTCAAACGACATGCGCCGATGACGCAGAGCTACGTTGAGACTGCGAGGCGTCATTGAAGCCCCAATTTAAAACTGCTTCTCTCAATCAACGTCGCCAATGACACTTGGATCTGGGGCAAGTCCGGCAAACCTGGCCGCCAAATGGCTAAACCTAGAGTTCTTGCTGATTGGACTTTCGAGTAAGCATTTGACTTTCTAATTACATGATTCTTCTGGACTTTACTAATGCACTGATCTGATGAGGCTTGAGTTTTTGTATTCTATGTGGGATTGTTTAGATAATGTGGGGATGCAGTTAAGAAGTTGAAGTCTGCTGAGAGTGGTGAGCATTTTGAAAGGCACTGTCCTGAGAAGGAGAAAGGGTTGAATTGCTTGATTCCTCAACCCAAAAACTATAAGCATCACATACCATGGCCTAAAAGTCTTGATGAGGTATGCAACAGTTTTACAGCAACCATATGCATTCATTAGGACTGATGTGTATGATTTTTTTTTTTCAAATATAAGCTCAATTTTGAGTTTTGTAGTGTGTCATGGGTACTTTTTTTGTTTTTGTTTCAGGTTTTGTACCGAAATGTTCCCATACACAATTAACTGAAGATACAAAGGGATAAAACTAGATTTCAGTCGCTTAAGACATGTTTTGGTTTCCCGGAGGTGATACACAATTCAATCATGGAGCAAATGAATACATCGATCAGATTTCTAAGGGGTTTTTTTTTTCAAGCTTAAAATTACAGTGTAAATCTACTCCATGTTATGCTAATGTCTTGTATGTGCCTGTATATGGCGCCTGCCATTGCATTTGGTCAGCGGACATGCGTCGTTCTCGTTGTTGGAAGTGGTGTTGCAAGTTTCGGTGCATACTAATGTCACAGAATGTTCTGACATTATCTACTCCATTGTGCGATACAAATGATGACCAGGACAGCGTTTGGTGCATGAGCTAGATTTTACTATACTTTCTCTCTTTAATACACAAATTATAGTCTGGTGATTACTCATTGAATCTATTTTTCTTACTGTAGGTATGTTGATGTGAAGGCATGTATCAGTCAATTGCCTGACGATGGTTATGGAACAAATTTGAGTACATGGCCTATGCGTCTGAACTCTTAACGATCAGCCTAGCTCGAGAGCATAAACACAGGGATTTCTATATCCAGAATAGAGCTGTTTTTCGAGCAGAAAGCAGATATGGAGATAATGAGATTGCAAGTTTAAAATATTTTTTTATCATTATAAGCAAAATGAATTTCAAGTTAAAGTTTCTTTCCATGTTGTTTTCTTGTGAACCAAACATGCACACACTTTTCTTTAAATTTTCCATTGAATTATCCATGTATAACCAAACATAAAAAAGGAAAATTTCATTTTCCATGAACTGTTTTTTCTTAATATATTCCCTAATGTTTTCTTTCCTTTTTTTGCTTTCTTGCAACCAAACAGAGCGTTAGAATAGCAGCACTATACTCCTATAATGATTTTACAAAAGGAAACAAGACTCTGCTTCAGTGTATTAGTTGTGCCAGTTTATGTTGGCAAAAAACTATCAGGTGATGTCCTTCAAGTTAATTATGATGGCTCTTGGAATGCAGAGACAAAAAAAAAAGGTGGAAAATGGGTTGTCATGAGAGATTCTGACGGCTAGCACTTGTCTCCAAAGTGCTTCAGCATTGTGACAGTGTCCTCGAATGTGAAGGATTAGCACTGCGCCAGGGATTTCTTTTGGCAAGAAAGCTAAAAATGCGAAAATATGTGAAAATTTTCCAATGACTCAAATACAATTTTACACAATCTGCATATTGATTTCCCAATTTACACTAGTTTTATAAGACACCGTTGTCAACGACGTCTTAACATTAAGACGCTCTTGCCAACAGTGGCTTAAGTCTCTTGGCGTTTTGCACCTAAATATGTGAGTCAGCAGCTGATGTGGATCGTTTAAATCTATTTTTTTTATTAAAATGCCGTCATGCTCCTACCAACAACGTTTTAAGGTAAGACGATGTCCCCAACAGTGCCTTACGCTTGTTTGGTAATATTATGGCACATGACTGCATATTTTGGCGCAAAAACGCCACGAGGCTTAAGCCGCTGTTGGCAGGAGCGTCTTAATGTTAAGACGTCGTTGACAACGGTGTCTTAGAAAACTAGTGTAAATTGGGAAACCAATATGCAGATTGTGTAAAATTGGAATTCAAATTCCAAATTTGAGTAAATTGGAAAATTATCCGAAAATATGTTTAAAACGGACAGTAAAAAGCTTACCTTGAGTGTTAACTTCAAAGTGAAAGAAGAAGACTTACGATGTGCTGAATGTTTCAAGAATTATGCTTTTAAAAAAAATGTTTATTGGAAAGTATCGTTTATAAGAAGGGAAGCTAACACAATTGCAATCTCGGAACAAATTGGACGTTGAATTATAATTTCGTCTAAGCTTCTCAGTTAGTTTGTTTCTTGCCATAAAAAAAAAAAAGAAAACTCTTCAACTGCCACTTCCTGGTGCGGGATCTGATGATTAAACAACAGCCACAATGCCACATGCTGCACAGTTTATCTCTACCTACCTACCCACGTACCTACTACCAGGTCAGGTCAGCAGCCAACAGCTCCACCTCACTTCTCATCTTTCTCAAAGAAAAGATTCTATATTTGCCTCTTTGGACGACTGGGGAGACCGGGAGGATGGATAAGCGAAAGAGTATAGAAGAAATTGGATTTCAGGACCTTGTCGAAGCTGGGTTGAGTCAGAATGACGCTAGAGTTTTCGATTCGGTTCTCAAAGATGTAATCTTTCGGGTCGGATCTTCAGACCCGAGAGCTGTCTGGCGAGAGATAGTCGACCGGCGAGCGCTTAAACCGAATCATCCTCATCGCCTGCACCAGCTGGTTTACTATTCCGTTTATGCTAACTGGGATGTTGCCTCCATGGGACCTCGTAGCTACTGGTTCCCATCTCTGTATGTTCTTTCTTTTCACTCTAAACTGCAATTTCTGAGTCCCCTTTGCATTGTTTGTCTTCCTTTGTTGATCTTTCATTCTTGCTAATTTATGTTGTTTGATAACATGCCAGTTGAATCAATTCGAGAACTTGTTTAGTTCTTGTTTGCGTCCTTTATGCAATTATGATATACTATCAAGGGTCAGTTGGTGTTGATTGAGCTGAGAGGAAATAAATTGCAGGTATCAGTCCCAGCAGTCGAACTTGGGACGAATATTGGAAACTTACGGCCCAAGGCTTCTTGGAGGGTCATACAGAGACCCTTTATCGAGTTATAGGCTGTTCCACAAATACAGTGTTGAGAATCCTGATGTAATTTCTTAGTTTATTTATGTATGATATTTTTGAACTAGACCATAATGGGACGATTTTTGTAACTGTATTGGTTTGTATTCAATAGGTTTATTGGGGTATTGTTCTTAGAGAGCTTTCAATTGTATTTCAAAAGGCGCCGAGTTGCATACTGGACACATCTGACAAGTCAAAGCATGGGGGAACGTGGCTTCCTGACTCGGTTTATAATATCGCGGAATGCTGTATACTGCCATCTAGCTGCCCAATAAAGTACGATAACAGTGTGGCTGTTGTATGGAGGGAAGAAGGTGATGATAATTCTCCTGTAAGCCGAATGACATTGGCAGAACTACGAGCACAAGTAATGTAGGTTTGAAGTCTCTCTGGCATACTTCTGATTATTTATTATTTCTTTGTCGACCGTTTGATCTTACGCAGATTTCCATTACTGTTGCTCACTTGAGAGTATTATGTATTTACAGGCTCGTGGCTAATGCATTGGAGGGCTTTTTCTCAAAGGGCGATGCAATTGCTTTAGCCATGCCCATGACGGTCTATGCAGTTATTATATATTTGGGTATCGTTCTGGCAGGATATGTTGTTGTGTCAATCGCAGACAGCTTTGCTGCGAAGGAAATTAAAACTCGTTTGCAAATTTCTCACGCAAAGGCCATTTTTACCCAGGTCTGGTAGTCTATAATTTACCTTTGGGAGCCTTATCAGTCGCATAATTGTCCTAGTCCTTGAGCCATATTTTATTTTCAGGACTTCATTGTAAGAGGGGGTCGGAAATATCCATTATACAGGTTGGACTTGGTTTTATGGCTTTAATGTCTTCAAAAGAATAAAGCCAATTTCATTGCTGTTTTAGTCATTTTCTTCCTCTAATGACAAATATAGTTATGCCAACTTTTAAATTGACCTGTTGAATGGGAACAATAACCGCCTTTTGCTCTCATTGTGAATGGTGCTCTTAGTTGACATTATTCGTCTGTTTGTATCTTCTGCAGCCGTGTTGTTGATGCTGCACCTGATAAAGTTTTCGTACTTCCCGCAAATGGGAAAGATGTAGCAATTCAGTTGAGAGAACAAGATATGCTGTGGAATGATTTTCTTTCAACTGCCAGTCACTTAGCAAGGTATTCTGTTTATGATCTGAGTCATCTGACGATGTGATTTTGTGGACTACATCAGTTTTCGATACTTACCATTTTTTTCGCTGACTATATGTAGCTGTTTTATATGTTATTGCAGACCACATGAGTATACTCCTTGTTATCAGCCAGTAGATGCTGTTACGAATATCATGTTTTCATCTGGGACCTCAGGTATGAAAAATTATCTACAATGATAAACGCCAGTTCGCTAACTGTATTTTAATTTATTCGCTTCATAACAGGCGACCCAAAAGCCATCCCGTGGACACAAGTGAGCCCAATAAGGTCAGCTGCGGATGCATGGGCACAGATCAATGTACAGGCAGGAGATATCTGGTGTTGGCCAACAAATCTTGGATGGGTTATGGGGCCAACTGTATTATATGGTTGTTTCTTAAGCGGTGCAACTTTAGCTCTTTATCATGGATCTCCTTTAGATCGTGGATTCGGAAAATTTGTTCAGGTAGTAATCTTGTGCTAGATTATGAATTCTCCCTCTTCTGAAAGCATTTAGCTATTGGTCATTAGTTACTCCCCGCAGGATGCCGGAGTTACTAGTTTAGGCACAGTTCCGAGCTTGGTGAAAACTTGGAAGAATACAAAGTCCATGGATGGCCTAGACTGGTCGAAAATTAAGTAAAATTCTTTTCACCGTTTCTTTTGCCATTATTTAGTAGTCCTCAGAAATATTGTAAATTGCTTTTAAACTTTCCAACCCTTATTCTGGTCAGAGTCTTTGCTTCCACCGGAGAAGTGTCCAATGAAGATGACGACCTTTGGCTTTGTTCGAGGGCTTATTATCCACCAATTATAGAATGTTGCGGAGGCACCGAGCTTGCATCAAGTTATATACTAGGAAGTGTGCTCCAGCCACAAGCTTTTGGAGCAATGAGCACCCCTTCATTAACTACTGGGTTTGTCATCCTTGATGAGAGTGGCAAGCCTTATGTAAGAATTAAGAACTGTGTCTCGCCGATGCCTGACAGCCCGCATCTTCTGTTCAACAATTTTTCTCGTATATTCTTGAAAAAAGGAATTGCTTTCTTATGTATTTGCAGCCAGATGAGGAACCTTGTGTTGGTGAGGTGGCCTTATTCCCTCATATCATGGGAGCCACGGACCGATTGCTTAATGCTGATCATGAAGAGGTTTACTTCACAGGGATGCCAACGTATAATGGAAAGGTACTGTCTCCAGCGACACCTTTCAAATTCTTCACACTAAAATTTAAACGCAGTTGATATGATGTCATAGCCTATCCACTTAATGCAACAATCACCGAAATGACGGCTTTCTTGACGGATTAACAACCAATTGGTTGCGATCTTTTGGTTTCTATTTTTTCCTCAGCTTCTTAGGAGACATGGAGACATAATCACAAGGACGGTGGGAGGCTATTACATTGTACAAGGAAGAGCTGATGATACTATGAATCTTGGAGGCATAAAGGTAGTATGATGCGGGGCCCAAAACAAAAATATATCCCTGCATCACCCGAAAATAAGCTTTAACTTTGGTTTTTTATTTATTTTATATTTGTATGCAGACGAGTTCAGTGGAGATTGAGCGAGTCTGCGACAAGGCTGATGAAAGTATCCTCGAAACTGCTGCAGTGAGCACTCAACCAGCTGGTGGTGGTCCAGAGGTGTTAGTTATATTCGTGGTGTTAAAGACAGGGCACACCGTAGATCCAAATGAGCTGAAGTCAATACTGTCCCGAGCCATACAGAAAAACCTCAACCCACTGTTCAAGGTTCTTCCTTATTCCATGGTTATTATTTTGCTCGACTTGTTGGCATAAATCATAGCCTGCACGAATAAAGCCATAAATTCCAAAATTTCCCGAACTGGGTGGCTACTGATTATTACATAAGAGTTATATTTTATTTCATTTGATTAGGTAAGACAAGTCAAGATTGTGCCGGAATTTCCTCGCACAGCCACCAACAAGTTGCTGAGAAGAGTTCTTAGGGACCAAATAAAAGTGGAATCAGCTATCAAGAGTAAGCTTTGAAGCAAAGAAACCTAATTTTGACGCTCTCCATGAATCTTCTTATTTAAGGCTTTGGCAAAAGCTACCTGGGAGTAAAAAATTTAACGGCATATGGTATTTGTATCCCACTAAACCAAGGGAAAAACTATTTAAACACCATGAAGGTTTTCACTGTGTTCTGAATCAAAAGTTTGAACTTTTAGTGATTGTACTATAATTCAATAAAAGCTTAAAGTTGCCACTTTGAAGTAAATGTGGTCAACCGAGAGAGGATCTGATGTGGGTTTTAGGTGATTTGAAATGGGTGGTGATCAAATTGATCGGAGTGCTGATTGATTGGATGAGGAAAGATTGAATCTTGAATTCAAGCGACCTGAAGAGTAGCTAGCCGTTGTTGGCGGCGGCGGCGGCGGCGCGTGAGAGGAACAACCGGGTCAACCCTGACCAAGAAAACGGTTCAAATTTCAAATCAAATGGTGCCAACCAAAGATTCCGGTTCGCAAAAAATATCTAGTCGTCTCGGTCTAGAAAAAGCACCACGGTTCGACACGTGTTCGAACGACAGCGTTTGAAAGAAATGACGAAGACCCAATAAAGGTCGCAATAGCGAGTATCTCTCTCTATCTGACGATCTTTTGTGGAGTAATTTCAAACAGAGCCAACGAAGGTCCTCTAGAGAGAGAAATTTAGGGTTTGCTCACGGATCCTTCGCCATCGTATCATCTGAAGCCAACGACAATCGGTCTCGCTCCGTTCGACTCATTTCGAATCAGGTTTGTTTTCGTAGATTCCGATATTGTCGGTTGTCTGAAAGTGTTTTTGGTTGTGCTTTTTGTGTGTTTGGGTTTGGTAGATGTGTGCGATTTGGAGCTTTTGATCTGAGACGATTTATTTTGAATATTGACAATGGATTTTTATAGCTGTTTGCGTTTGATTAGTAGTTGATTTGTGTTTGACTCGGATGACTTTGGATTTCGTATTGTAATTTTGTTTTTCTTTGCAAAATTGTCGATGGTTGATTTTGTTGTTTGGAGGATAGTTGTTGGGCTGTTGTTCTGGTCTTCTGGATGTGTCTGGCGATTAGGCTGTCAGGTGGAAAGTTGTTGATTTCGAATGGGACTTCTAATTTTGTTGAATGGTTGGATTCCTAGGGTTTTGAAGAAGAGATATAGTGGGAGCTAGAAATATTTGGAAGATTGAAGAAGTCGATTGGTGAAAACTGGATTGTGAGAAGGCAAACATTGGTGTTTACTGATTCTGCATTGGAAGGAGACATTCAGTTTTTTTTCGCTTGTTTTAGTATGTCACATTCGTGGGCTGACTCAGTTGCTGCAGCTGACTATGCTGCTAGAACAAAGCCTTCTTATGTTCCTCCGCATCTGAGAAACCGTCAACTGTCAGCTGATTCTCCAGCTTACACAGGCCCAGCTGCTGTTGCTGCTGTAAGCAACAGAATTGAGCAAGGTGGGGGTGGGGGTGGAGGTGGAGGTGGAGGTGGATGGGGTGCCCCAAGGTTTGGTGGGGGTGGCGGCGGTCGTGGTTGGGGTAATCGAAATGATGGGTGGTCTGGTAGAGACAGGGAGGTGAACCCTTTCGGTAATGATGTGGATGATAAACTACCTGCTGAGCAGGAAAACACTGGAATAAATTTTGATGCTTATGAAGATATTCCAGTGGACGTGAGTGGGAAAGATGTTCCTCCTCCTGTCAACACATTTGCCGAAATTGATTTGGGCGATGCACTCAACCAGAATATTAGAAGATGCAAGTATGTGAGGCCAACGCCTGTTCAGCGGCACACCATTCCTATATCATTAGGTGGTCGTGATCTAATGGCATGTGCTCAGACAGGTTCTGGGAAAACAGCTGCTTTCTGCTTCCCGATTATAAGTGGTATAATGAGGAGTCAAGCTGTACAAAGGCCGCCCCGTGGTTCGTGGATGGTGTATCCACGGGCACTTATTCTTTCGCCAACCAGGGAGCTTTCTTGCCAGGTAAAATTAATGATCCTGTATGCTAAGAGCAGTTCTAATATGTGAACGAATTGTTGATTTACCATTCAGGATAAATTTAAATCTGTTTCTTCAATTGCAGATACATGAGGAAGCTAAGAAGTTCTCTTATCAAACTGGTGTGAAGGTGGTGGTTGTTTATGGAGGAGCACCTGTTAACCAGCAGGTTAATTTCTTTGCTTAGTGTTCACGACTTCACTTATAAGACTTAAGGCTGGTACTCGATAGCAGTTTTGTTAGATCAACTGTTTCCGACTTCCGTGTTGATTTAGTGGACATCAATTATCAACTAACTCATATTATTAATTTTCATTGAACCCTCAATGTTGAATGTCCTATACTTTACCTTTTTCAAGTCTGATCACATTGTTCTGATAATAAGAAAAATGATATACAAATAACATTCCTGGTATATCCTAAGAAGCGCAAATCACATTCACATTTGATAACGTGCGTGCGTGCTCATCTTAACATATTATGATGCAGATAATTTTTACTGTTCTCACTTGCAACTGTTAGATCTCTTTATAATCTAATTTCTTAATTTTTCATCAATTTTATAGCTACGCGAGCTGGAGAGAGGAGTTGATATACTTGTAGCAACTCCTGGACGGCTTGTGGACCTTTTGGAGAGAGGAAGAATCTCACTCCAGATGATCAAGTACTTAGCTCTGGATGAGGCGGATCGGATGCTGGATATGGGTTTTGAACCTCAAATTAGGAAAATAGTTCAACAGATGGATATGCCTCCCCCAGGTGTAAGGCAAACAATGCTTTTCAGTGCAACATTTCCAAAAGAGATTCAGGTTTGTGAACTACTATTCTACTAAATGAAGGATTTATTCTTTACTGTGCATTTCTGATGAAGTTCGTAGATCCCTTTAAACCACTTGATGCCACTGAATTTTTTTTCTGTTACAAAACATGTGACCCTGTCATAGTGCTTGATCATAGCTATCCACTCGATGCAAGTACTTAGTAGTGTCATTCTTGTTCCTGTGCTTTCTTTTATGTTTTTTAAACAACTCAAATCTCGTTACACCTTTATAGATATGAAAAAAAGGTCTTCAGTGTTTTTCGTTGATTTATGCCCCAACAAATTGTGCAATGAAAACACGGTGTTTATAACCAGTCAATTGATTGCACTTATTGCTACACATGCAGAGATTGGCATCTGATTTTCTTTCAAATTACATTTTCCTGACGGTTGGGAGAGTTGGTTCCAGTACTGATTTGATTTCACAAAGAGTTGAATATGTGCAAGAATCAGACAAGAGAAGTCATCTTATGGATCTGCTTCATGCCCAGAGAGCAAATGGTGAACAAGACAAGGTTCGATGATACCTGCACTTGTTTTATGTTTTTCCTGCAATCATGAATTTTTTTTTTTCCGATTATGTGTGACATGCACAAGGTGGTGTCTGATAACTAATTTATTTTATTGCCATTATTGGACAGAAAGCTCTGACTTTAGTTTTTGTGGAGACTAAGAAAGGAGCCGATGCTCTAGAAAACTGGTTGTACATGAATGGTTTTCCTGCTACTACCATACATGGTGATAGATCTCAGCAGGTTTGCTTTTATGTCTTCTTATCATGTTAATCAGTTGGAAGCTGAATTATCATTATTCCCTTCCTTTTCGTTACATCATACGAATTCGTGGTAAGGCTGCTTAAGCTTAACCATGTAAGACTTGCATATACAGATACCCTCTGTAATTTTCAAAACTATGTTAGAACTGCAACTGCATACACATATTCCCTTCAGTGCCCTTCATCCTATCTGATTTTGGGTACTTGCAATGTATTGTAAGCTGTGAGTACTTAATGTTGATATTTTTCTTATAGACATGTCATAGCCCTTTATTTTGATGCCATACAACTGGTTCCTAGTATCATGCCAATAATATGTCCCTCTTTGCGATCCTCATCTGTGTAATATTTATTTGATATGCCCACAGGAAAGAGAACAGGCACTGAGGTCATTTAAATCTGGACGAACCCCTATTTTGGTTGCAACAGATGTGGCAGCTCGTGGTCTTGACATCCCACATGTGGCACATGTGGTCAATTTTGACCTTCCCAATGATGTTGATGACTATGTCCATCGAATTGGGAGGACTGGGAGAGCTGGTAAATCGGGTTTGGCCACTGCATTTTTCAACGAGAACAATTTATCCATGGCAAAGCCCTTGGCTGATCTAATGCAAGAATCAAACCAAGAAGTACCTGCCTGGCTTGCACGATATGCATCTCGAGCTTCATATGGTGGAGGGAAGAACCGCCGAGGTGGTGGCGGCAGCGGCGGAAGATTTGGAGGCCGAGACTTTAGGAAAGACAATTCTTATAACAGAGGAGGTGCTGATTACTGCAATGGAGGAGGTAGTGGAGGCGGTTATTATGGAGCTCCAGCTGGCTATAGCTATGGCGGTGGAAGTGGTTATGGTGGTACGGCTGGTGTGACCAGCGCATGGGACTAGTTGGAGTTGCTGCTCCATGCAATGCCTTACTCAGCTGTCACACATACGCGCTGGAAGGTTATTGCTGCATTGGTTACTAGGTATATGTCTTTGTCTGAATCTGGGTGTTACAAAGCCTGCCTTCTCAAATGTTGAGGGGTGGGATACTCTTTTATTGCTAACAACAAGCTAGGGGATGCTCCTTTTTTTTATTTTACTCCGGTTCCTATCTGAACTTTGATCGGTTGTGCTTGGTCTGATCATTGTTGGTTTGTTATTAGTTCTGGGACTGAGGTAAGCGGGTTATTGGATGGCATCCTCAATCTCAGTAGGAACATGCTCATGAGGCACCCCACTTTAGTAGGAGCTTTGTAAAGGGTTCTCTCATTCATCTTCTCTTTTTAATAACTCTTTAGGGATTTTATTTGTCACTTGAATCAATCCTGGCTTTGTGGTGCTGTTGCTGGTGCTCTTGATGAATCACGATCTAGTGCTTGTGGGTTAGCCAAACTCTAATAGACCATTCTACAGCAGGTAGAAAAGTGGCCAAAATTAGCGTGGGGTACACTCGTATATGAACCTTTAACTACTGCAGTAGTTCTTTTTTTTTTGTATTTCAGTCTTAATGGAGCTAGCTAGCTTTTTCCTTGTTCATAAGACGATGTAGACTCATGTTCACAAACAGAGCTTGAAAACTACATGACTATAAAAAAGTGTGGTGGTCATTTAGTTAGAATTCCTCTTTTGATGTCACTCATCCATTACTGAAAAGTATATGAATAATGAACCCCACTTAAATAATAAGTATACATACATATTAGCTACTAGGGTCGGCTAAAAGTTGCATAGAAGCTGCCATAAGAGTGAGGTTTGGTGGTTTATCTGATCACCATCTTTTATTAGAAGGGAAAGGATCTGATCACCATCTTTTGAGCTGATAAAATCTGATTGCTACATTACCCAGGTGTAAAAAATATATATGGAGTGGTAATTAGTAGTTTAACCGTCACAATCCTAACCTACTAATCCTTCTTCAGATCATCTGTAATTCCATCACCTGCTCCAAGTCTTTACTTTGCTCAACCTACTTGTAACTAATCTACTACCCTTCACAGTGTGCCTGGATGGTTGTTACTGTCTGGAATTATCAAGGTAACACACAAGGTTATTAGAATCGAGTTTTTACATTGACACATTTAGTATTTAAGAGTAGGGGTGAGCAGGATCCGGCTCGTCCTAAATGACCCGTTCCAACCCGGTCAATTTGGGACAAACTTGAACCCGACCCGGTGTTTAGTACGACGGGATAGGTTAATCTTCAGATTACCCGATTCCATAAGTGTTTATGCAAAAGTATAATTTACTAATTAATTCTTATAAGGTTAGTCTTCATGGAGTTTCGAACTATATACTCAACTCTAACATATCAATTATTTTGTCACTAATATATGTTTAAAATAGAAGTTATATTAAAACTAGCTAGTGACTGCCTATATCAAATCTTCAGTATATTTTGCATGTGATTTGCATAAATACAATTTTCTAAAGTATATGGTTAAGTTTAAGTACATAAAAGTGACATAGTTATCGTTTAGGGCCAGGTTCGGATTATTCGATCACGATTTCGGGTCGGGTTAGAGTAAGTGACTCGGTCACTTTTCGGGTCGGATTATGGACCAACTAAACCTATCCTATCCCACGCCCACCAAAACTTTATTACAGAGAAATGTATTAGCTTATATGCTGATAGAGGAAGGGTGATGAATCATAGAGTCCTGCCATGTTGTCTTAATAAACTTCAATATGATCAGATCGTTAAACATATACATAACATCAAGGATTCATACAAACATAACTCTGAGTACTGACACAGATACTCTATTAGTCTTCACATCAGCAGAGCCAAGCAGATGAAGACCTGAAACGCAACACAGGACCAGAAGTTGAACGCAGGCGCATAGCTTATAACAAGGCAGAGAAGGACCAGCACAAGCCCAACACCCCAGCTTCCAGATTGAATCACAGCCCCCGGATCAGTCCGGGTTGACATCAGCCAGTGAACTGCTATCACCACAAGCAAGGGAGAGATCATGAGAAAACGTTGCACCAAGTTGGCTGCTGCAGCCATCACCGCATCGTACACCGAGTAGGCCAGGAAGCCACATAGAAAAACTGATAGCAGCATCAGCAGGACTTGCTCTGATGAGCTGAAACCCGATCTGTTTGATGATGAGGCCATTTTACTGAGACTTGTTTCCTCTTCAGTTTCCTTTTTTTCTCCTTCTTTGAGTATGTATGGAGATGATCAATTGGTGTTTTTGATCTGTGGAGAGTGTTTATATATATTGTTGAGTAGAAATAAGTTGGCAAAGTGTCGATAGTGAAAGAATTACTAGTATTCATCCCATCTTCAAAAAGTTATATCTTCAAGACGAAAAAAATTATAATTTGTCTTTCTAATGAAATTCTGACTCCCGAACTTATACATACTGATATCAGAATTCGATATGCATTCAGTATTCGGAATACTGTATTCCAAGTAAGTGAAGTAGTCTATCGGTCATAGTTTTAATCAAATGAACAGAAAATCGATTTTTAAGTCAAACTAATATTAGAAGTACAGTGGGCCTCGCAAAATTAACTATAGAAGTTCTCCTTTGGATCTTTAAGTACATTAAAAAAAATTAAAACTCAGAGAAGCTGAAGAGCTGTAGTGCGGCACCATGAGAAGGTGAAGAATATTTTTGTGACTGCCGTACAGCATGCTTGCAAAAAATAATACCATCTTCACAATCATTGTTATTCATATGCTGCTTCTTGAATTGAATCTTGATCCAACTCGCCCAGCATTGGGTGTGGTAGAATGATTACAACTAACTGGATAGTGTTTGCGTATACATGATCGTAGTGAGATGGGACTACTGGCTGTCAGGCAATCTGAGGAGAACAGTGTCCTCTGTTTTGTAATCACATTCGAGATCAAGATGAACAAATGCCCACGGGGAGAATGAAGATCTGACATATCCAACATCCACTGAAAATCCCATCCTACAAGGAATTTGTACTTCTTTTCAGCTGATTGTATCAATAAAGACCAATATGGCAAGCTTTTTTCCACAGAATTCCACTGAACAATACCCCAACCTCTGCGTCAGCACCCAGCAGCATCATTCAATGGCTGCTTGAGAAAAGATATGAAGCCCAACGGCACCGAGCAAAGTGCATATGCTACCATCAAAAAATAGTTTGACAAATCATAAAATGCTTTTAAAAAAAAACAGAAGTAAAACACAAATAAGGGCACATGAATACATATTGTTTATAAGTTAACAGACTTAAACAGAACATCTAGATAATCGAAGAGTCGAGGTTACTTAAACTAGCAAAGGTTGGTACACAAATTCAAAACAATTGATCACCCAACAGAAAAGCATACACATCATAATACACAAGTTCAGTAAAAAGCTGAGTAATTTCTTTCAACCAGAAAAAGACAGGGCAATTATGAGATATAACACAGCTTCCATAGGATGATAACTGCAACACACATATCATGCATAAGATTTCCCATCTTCTGAAATATAGCAGCAGGTAAGAGTAACTAAATGCTAGCAATTGAGAACCATCCTTTCTTACAGACAGCTTCCGATCCTTTCCTTTGTTTCATGTTACTTACCTCGACTCAAAGTACTAGCACCATTAAACATAGCAATCCAACCACTTATGAGTAAGAGATAAGCAACACATGGTTGGTCCAATTTAACCCTTATGTTCATTCAAACTTTCTCTGCGCCTACAACTTTAACTTCTTCAACATTTGAACCTCCCATCAATTTCTCCTGAATGGTCTCTTCAACATTAGCTTGTCCCATGATATTCTTGTCACACACTTTCTCATGATTAGCATCCTGCATCTCCCCTTCAGCTCTATTTTGCTCTTGCATGGATCCGGATTCTTCCATATCAACATCACCCTCTGACTCTTTTCCCATTTTCACATTATCCAAGTCAGTAGACACAATTCCGTATCGTCCATCGTGATTTTTCACCATAACCTCTGCAACTGCTTCAGTATTTTCTACAGGGAAACTGTCATCGTCTCCTTCACGGCGCTCATCAACATACTCCAATTCTTCATTATATCCAACACCGAGTTGTCTATCTTCACCCTTTCCACTGCTCTCAGCATCATTATCAGAGCCATTTTCTACAACTTCCTCAATGGCCTCTCCAGGTACACGAGCCAACCTCTCTAAGCTTTGCAATCTCCTCCTCAAGTCTCCCATCTCCCTCTCCATCAAAAACAGTCTTTCTTTTAATGTTAAGTTCTCCTCCTCCAGATGAGCTATATGGGTATCCTGATCATCGACTCTGTTTTCCAAAAGATTATTATAATCACTGCCAGCACCATTCGGATAGATCATCTCAAATCTACTCAAATCATGATCCAACCTCCTCTCCACCTCAACATGCTCTTCCACATCACTGTCACTAGACCCATCTACATCATCATCATCATCATCGTCAGGATCATTACCAGGAGACCTAAGTCTAATCAGCCCCTTCATTGACCCATATCCATCCACGCCCCACTCTTCCTTTGCAATGTCACCCAAAACCTCCCTTGAAGGCGAAAACACAGGTGTAGGAAGTACAGCTGGTGTCACAGGACACGGTGACACAAGCGAAGCAATTCCACCAGACTTCTTGGCTCGAATTATGAAAGAAGAAGTGTTCCTTGGTGCATAAGGCACAAACCTATTATTAAACTGCTTTTTAGGGTGATAATACTTCCGCGCCTTGGTCCTGTTCTGAGACTGCAATTCCATAAGAGTCGGAGGTTGATAGCCAGCACCTCCCATGTTAGTTAAATGTTGATTACCCAAGTTGTTAACTTTATGTGGAACTTGTTCATTTCTCCTAGCAATCAAATCCTGCTGCTTGTTCATACCTTTTTTCCCCTTCCAATTACTCCTCCCAGGACCAGGCAGCTTCCCCACATTGAAAGGATTCTGAAACATCATCTGATCCATAGCCGGATTAACTGGCGGTTGCTGCTGCCACAGACCATAGTTTCTGCTCATCAACGGTATGGGCTGATTCATCATCTGCTGAGGCGGATGGCTCATCATCTGCGGCGGAGGCGGCTGACTCATCATCTGGGACGGAGGCGGTTGACTCATCATCTGAGACGGAGGCGGCTGACTCATCATCTGAGGTATCTGCTGCTTCATTATCTTCGATTGATTCATCATCTGCGACTGCTCGTTCATCTTCAACTCCAATTAACAACTAAGTAAACACCTTTCACACTAGCAAGAAAATTACGGAAAAAGATTAAAAAATCAAATTCAAAACGCGAACCCCTAAATCAAGCTCACAAACCCTAACCCTAGAAAACTCAAGTAATCTAACCGAACGTAATCAAATCGGAGACATAGACAACAAGAATCAATCCCAAGAAACGTGTGTATCAACGACAACGACGATCGCGTTGGATTTCGATCGCCGTCTTCCCAATTTCGATTCGGTGTTTGCTTGTCTAATTAGATCTGGACAATTCTTTTTACGTTTTCTGTGGTCTCGAGACGAGAAGCCATCGGGATCTCGTTATATATAACCTCACGAGTCACGCCTTCGATCCCTTCTCCGAATGGACGGCAGATGTAGATGCCACGTAGAATCATCTTGGCCGTTTATTTGAATGGGCTATAGATTGGGCCGGTGGGCCGGCTTACTTCGATTCCACTTCGTGTCGGGTTGGCTAAAAGCCTAATTGGGCCTGAATGTATGGGCCCGCCCAATAACGCGATCCATACGTGTCCTGCTCGTTGGGACGTGAAAACCAAAGCCGGCCAACTACTCAAAAAACTCCACAGTACGAAGTGAGTTAAAATTGCAGCATCGATCTCATCGAAAGCCGACGCTTCATAAGATTTTTGTGTTGCTGATAAGTACGAGAAGTTAAGAGCTTCGTATTCGCTATTAGATCTCTCTACCCTGGGAAGCTGCCTCGCATTTGCCATCATTTGTAGGTTGATTTTTTGAAATTTAATTTTCGTTTCGTGTTTTGGCATTGTGGTGATCTTTGTGCTGTGGAATTTGTGCCTGATTCGTTAATTGTTAAATTTTTTTTTTTGGAGTTTTGGATTTTGTGCGATGAGGTCGAAATGTGGAACGGAAATGTTGGTGGTGTGGTTTGATTATGGTAATGCTTGATGAGAACTCACTGGAAATGGAAGTCGGGGTTGATGGTTTTTGCGGCGAGTTGGATTGTGTTTGGATGAATTTCGTATGAAAAAGGAATTTTGATATTAAAAGCTATCATTTTTAGTGAAAAATTGATGGGTTATTTATATTTTTGGTGAAATAGGAGAGTTGTTTCCTGAAAGTTTCAGGCTGAAACAGTTAAATGTATGGATTTGTCCAGATCAGGTGTGTTTGCTTGCTTGTTTTTAACAAACTGTCTTTCGAGGTTTGTGGGGTTGAGTTCTGGCGTTGCAGAGACAAGGTTATAATGTAATGTGCCAGAGAAGATATAATTTATGTGGAATTTTACAAATTAATGCTGTAATGTTGGTCATATTTACTGTAGGCAGGTTAGGATCAGACATGTGACATTTTTTCTCTATCTCCTTTCCTACTCAATTCCGATGTTTTAGTTTTTGTTCACTGTCTTGTAGATTTTGTTTATCATTAAAGTTAGCCGAATACCGAGGATGGCAGCTACAGCCGCTACTAGCATGCAGTTGGCAGGTTCAAGACCAAGTGTTCTGTCGTCCCGAAAGATAGTGAAGGCGTTTGCACCCGTCCAAGTTGCTGATGTCAAATTTGCAGCGGGTGCCAATCTTGCAAGCTTTTACCATACATCTTCAGCAAATGGGTTCAGGCGCAATACTCATACAACTGCCGTGAAATTTGAAAGAAGTGTTACTAAGGCTATGGCTGAATCGAATGAAGGAAATGGCAAGTCCAGTTTAGCAATTGATTTGAGAGGTTGGTCCTTCCAGATTCTACAATGTTTCATTAGGTTGACACTTTCCAATATGTAGCTCATTCAAATTGGGTGGCAGAGGGTCCTTTTGGTATCCTGTGCCTACCATTAGCTACTCCACATCCTTTAGTAATTTTAAATAAGATATTCAGTTACTAACTTTGTGGCTGTCTTATAGGTAAAAGGGCATTCATAGCTGGTATTGCTGATGATAACGGGTATGGGTGGGCAATAGCAAAGGCTCTTGCCGCTGCTGGTGCTGAAATTCTTGTTGGGACTTGGGTGCCTGTAAGTTGTACTCTATTCTCCCTTTGATTGCCTGGAGAGATCATGAGAATATGTCATTGACTTAACTATGGAGCTTCTCATTTAGGCATTAAACATCTTTGAGACAAGCCTCAGACGTGGAAAGTTTGATGAATCACGCGTGTATGATTCTGAAGCTTTCAGTATTAATAGTAATAAAGAAGTTTTGGAAGCTTATGCTAATGTAATTACCATTTTTCCAGGTTACCTGATGGCTCGTTGATGCAGATCACTAAAGTATATCCCTTGGATGCAGTATTCGACAACCCTGATGATGTGCCTGAAGATGTGCGTCACTCTCTCTTATATGGCTATTTTTTTCCTTCTAAAACTTGGATTCTGATTTTACTTGGAACAGTTTCTCTTACTGAACTTGTCTGTGCGGCTTGTTTGAACAGATCAAAACTAATAAGAGATATGCTGGATCTAGCAAGTGGACTGTTCAGGTAAGAGCCATTGTTTGATTTATTTCCAACATGTCACAGGCTCAGTAGGGGTTGGATGTGTATTGTTTACATATCTTATCGGGAATGTTGTCTCTTCTGGTTGAGTTTATTGAAGCTTAGTGCATAAAAATATCGACAGACTATATCTTTGCTTTATCATGCAGGAAGTTGCCGAAAGTGTTAAAGAAGACTTCGGCACTATTGATATCCTTGTCCACTCACTCGCCAATGGTCCCGAGGTAAATCTTTTGCTTGTAGGCGATAGGAATGTTTTTCGTTCTTTTATGTCACTGGCATGCTTATTTTCACCCTGTCAGGTGAGCAAACCCTTGCTGGAAACATCAAGGAAAGGGTATCTAGCAGCAATATCTGCTTCGAGTTACTCCTTTGTCTCTCTACTGAAGCATTTTGTACCCATAATGAACCCAGGCAAGTCACTTTTACTGTTTTACCTTGATTGATTGATGCTCTCATTTGATTTCTTGTATTTTTACTCAGCATGTCTAAAAACAAATTTAGATAATTGTGATTGATTTAAGATATTAACCATGCCTAACTTCAGAATACCCATTACTGCAATTTTAGGTGGTTCAACAATTTCTCTTACATACATTGCTTCTGAGAGGGTCATTCCAGGGTATGGTCACTGGCATTGTTTTTATTTTTTGTGGTGTAGTTTTTTTGTTTTTTTAGTCTTGAGATGATAGAGTTTTGATCTAAACAGATATGGAGGAGGTATGAGTTCAGCAAAGGCAGCCCTTGAGAGTGATACTCAAGTCAGTTACTTTTTTTCTCAATTGTACCTAATAGTTTGAATCTTTTTCGATTTTGCATGCATTATTATTGATTTGTAGATTTCATAGCTCTCTATTGTTGGTACAGGTGCTTGCTTTTGAAGCAGGAAGAAAGCACGGAATAAGAGTGAACACAATTTCTGCTGGTAATCTTCACGCTTCTCATAATTGTAGTTTTGTCAACTGTGTAGTCTCCAACAAAAGTCAAATAAAGTTATCTATGATTCTGTTTTATGCACCCCTATGTATCATCTTTGCGTGTGATACCATTTTAGATGCCAACAAATCTGGATGTTTGAGCCTTGAAGCGAAAACTTCCACTGTTCACATAGTGTACTTTGAAGTCTAATGTATGTTTTCTCATTTTTGCTAACAATAAAGTCATCGTGCTTTCAGGTCCACTGGGGAGCCGTGCTGCAAAGGCTATCGGTTTCATCGAAACAATAATTGAGTATTCACTCAACAACGCACCCATTCAAAAAGAACTAACTGCAGGCAAGTTCCATCAAAATTGTAACAAAGCTCCACGTCTCATTCCTAATCATCTATTATTAATATATTTCTATTTGCAACAAATAATAATTGTAACAGATGAGGTGGGGAATGCTGCGGCCTTCCTTGCATCCCCCTTGGCTTCCGCCATCACTGGTGCAACCATCTACGTTGACAATGGCCTGAACACAATGGGAGTAGGAGTCGACAGTCCAGTATTCAAAAACCTCAACATCCCAAAAGCCGATCAGTAGAAATCATCCCACCACTTTGGCCGGTTATTAGACTCATCAAACACTTCTCCATTACCAATTTAACCCCCCCAGATGTTCCCCAGATTTTACCTTCTTCTGTCAGTACCTGTAGCAAAACATTGTTGTGTTGATCTGGACTGCCAGGCAATCATTTTCAATTTCAATATCTTTATGTTTACTGTCAAAGTATTCAACACGCTGGAAATTGCTACATGTGTCTTTCCACTTATGTTACACCTAGTGACTTAAGCTTAATCTACAGTTGTAATTGACTAGCAATCTGATGAATTGAAATAGTCTTGGGCACTTTTCCATCATAAAAAAAAAAAAAAAAGAAGAAATAGTCTTAGGCACTTGTCATCAATATTCCATAATCTGGCTGTTGATCTACCTTCATCGTCAGTCTTGGTCCTCCTTTTCCTACATAATATCTGGACATGACATGACTACATATTCATGGAAGCAGGGTATTAGTAGCTATGCAAATGGGGAAAGCATTCCCTCCAATTATCAAACAGGTTTTTGTGCTCTGCACTTCTCAGTCGAAATTGCATAACATAATAATACCAACCAGGGATTTACAAAGCCAGAGCGCAATTATCAAAATGTATTTTGATTTCATTTAATACTTAATGATTTGGGATGTGGTTATATATGTGATTAGTTATTACCACTTACACCATCAGATGTGTCAAGCATTGCAATTGCATCAACTAAGGCTTGTCCATGCTCCTGCATTAAATTTAAAAAGTAGCGTCATGTTCTAAGAAAGAATTATTACCAAAGAAGGTTATAAATGCTTGGAACAACAAAAAATATGATGCTCTTACTTTCAGCACTATTTTTGCCTTCTGGAGTTCCGTAAGATCAGGTTGATTTGCATTAAATATTTTCTCTACCTGAAGCAACCAGCAAACTGTTTTTTTTTAATAAAAGTGATTTCATTCATAAGGGAGAAAAAAATACAAGCAGACCACACAACCTCCCACAACCGGCTAGAAAACTAACCCAGAATCAGAAACAAACACAACCAACACACACAACAGGACACCAACCAAAACAGGCCACCAACACCCTGCGGCACACAGCAGCCTACCACAAACCAAAAGCCAACAGACTCCACAAATGTAACCAGCAAACTGTTGCTCAAGTAGTGAACAAATGTAACACAAGTCATACAAAATGCAAGGAGTCCACTCACCTCTTTTATTAGAGTTTCTGTGTGCAGCAGCTCAATATCGGCCGGAGCTTTCTTCACAATGCCATTCTGTACTGGCGTCTGGCAGGAAATTTCTCTTAGGCGCCAGTTTGCTTTTCCTCTACCTCTTCCAGCACCGCTAACACCCCCACCGCGTGTCATAGGATTTTTAGCCCCACGACCAGATCCTGAGCGCCCACCTTTACGAGAAGCACCAGGTTCGTCACCTTCCCACTGAATGTCTTCTGGAGGTATCTGCAATTTTTCAAAGTCATGTTGAAGTTCAGTAATGGGGCGATCTACCTAAAGATGACAGAAATGAGACACAAGCATGTAGACAGCGAAAAACACTCGGTAAAGACATAGAAGGAACACTTCAAAAATCCGTAACACACAACTTTGTCAGCAACCATCAGATCTAACCACCCTAGGGAAAATCAACATTACATTACCTCCTTCAGATTCACCCACTCCCATGTTTCATCAGCCGAATGCATATCATACACGAAAAGATGTCTTCCCTGAAAAGTTTGTGTTTAACTAAGGGGTTCTTGTGAAACCGATATTCTAGAAAATCAACAATTAGAGATACCTGTAAAATGATACAGGGCCTACATGAGCAGGTCTTCCACTTGTAGAAGCATGTCCTCCATGCAAAAAGAGATTTTGATGCGAGGATACATCATCATCCGTACCTGCCATTATTCAGCGAACAGCTGCTTCTTAGAAAACATCAAACAATAGTTCTCAGACATCTCGTTACACACAAGTATAGCATGATATGCTGGATTGGAGAAGTGTGCGGGAAATGAGGACATATGTCAGTGCCAAGCAGAAAATTAATTTATCAAAATTCGCAGGCATAGTAAAGGTCTTCAGCTTATAATTTGGATACATTACTGCCATGACATGATTTCATTATTTAACATAGTCATTTGTTTTTCAGCTGCTTCAAATCCTCAACCAGTCGATCCAAGTCTGCTGCAGAACTACCGCCAGCGCCCGCTGCCTTGTGAGCCTTTTCACTCAAGTCTTTTGCCCTCGACAACAAAGACTGATCCCCACTTAATGCCTCAGCTATAGTCCGAGCCAAGGTATTTGGGTCAGGCACAGTGTCCGCACCCTCACAGACTCTGACAGCCACGCCCATTTCCTCAACCAGTATCTTGGCGTTAACAAACTGGTCTGCCTCCATTGGCCAAGCTACTAGTCCTACACCTCCAACAACAGCCTCCAGCACAGAGTTCCATCCACAATGACTCAGAAAATACGCCACAGCCCGATGGTTTAATACAGCTTCCTGTGACACCCAACCCCTCACTACCTTGCCTCTATTACCAACCCGCTCCTCAAACCCTTGTGGAACAGACCCAAATCCTTCCTCCATCTGTGCTTCTGTTGTAGCCTGCTTAACAGCCCATAGAAACCGTGAACCGCTAAGCTCAAGTCCCGTAGCCAACGCCTTCATCTGCTCCCTGCCCAATGTTTTCTGGCTGCCAAAGCAAACGTAAACTACGGATCTATCAGGACATTCATCCAGCCATTTGAGCACATCAGATCTCGGCCCTGCCAATGTTGTCGTCTTCCCAGGTTTGTTCATCAATTTAAGTGGACCTACCGCCCAGACCTTATGGTGCTCCATTTTCTCTCTACAGTGATCTAAGTAATGGCCTTCCAAATCATGAAAAGAGTTGAAAATCAAACCCCAGCTCGTCGAACCTTCAGTCATGGAATCCTTGACAAATTTCCAATCCGGATCAGACTTGTTGTACCTCCTAACCATTGATGGAAGATGCTCATTCTTAAACACAGGCCTCCCAGGAAGCTCCTCAAACTCCACTGTATCCAAGCTCAGCACATGATCAATCTCTTTCCAGCTGTAGTAACTCACTTCCATCAGCAGCACACTAAGGGAATAAAAGGCAATCCTTGGCACACCAACCTCCTTAGCCACCCTCTCAGTCCACCCCAGAAAGAAATCCGAGACAATAGCCACCGGCCTAATACTATCCTCCTGCCCCTTAAACCACTCCACAATTCCCACACGAAACTTGCCCATAGCATTCATCATCGGGACATTCCCATGGTTCCCAATATCCTTCAAATTCTCCACTCCTTGAGAAATCTTTGGATGTCCCGGAAATGGTAAGACCAGTGTCCTAATCCCAGGATGCACAGACAGCAAAGGATTCAAAATCTCCGCATTCTTAGGTGTCACCAGTATTGTCAAATCCAAACCCCTCCTCGCAAGCTGGTCAGCCAAGTCTATCATAGGCAACATATGACCCTGTGCTGGATATGGAAACAGCAGGACATGCTTCCGCCCACCTCCTCCAATCTCGCAGCTCATCTTCTGTCTCAGATCCGAGATTATTACAACTCAGGATAAATCCCAATCTAGAACTCACCAAGAGATAGTTTTTATTAGAAATGGGGTTATTAACCCAAATGACCCTCTTTCAAACTCAAAACATCTAAATGTCCCTTTTGAAACTCAAATAATCAAAATGTCTTTTTTTTTATGTTCTCGGTTTTCCCAAAACCGGAAATGTCAATTTTCTAATATTCCCGGTTTCCCTCATACCGGGAACATAAATAAGGATTACGTGACCGGGTTTAGGACATGCGTGAACGAAATGTGGACGAATAAAGGGGCATGTTTTGATATATTCCCGGTTTTAGGGAAATCGGGAATATTGAAAATTGACATTCCTGGGTTTGGGGAACCAAGAATATAAAAAAAAAAAGGACATTCTGGTTATTTGAGTTTCAAAAGGGACAAATGGGTGTTTTGACTTTTGAGTTTGAAAGAGGGGCATTTGGGTTAATAACCCTTAGAAATGACACAAAATGAATTTCATATATCAGAAATGATTCATACGAGTTTCACATTTCAAAAATGACCCATTTTTAATGAAATCGGATTCCCAAGATATGATGTTCTGTATTTTTTTAAACCGAATCTCTATAATCTGGTGTTATGTGCGCATTCAAATGAGAGAACTACACGTGTTGAGTTTATAGCAAGCTGATCGGAGAAATGGAGATCGGCTGTGTTTTTCATTTAGGGTTTTAATAGCATGAGTGAAATACATATAATAAAGGGGGAAATAAGCTGACGGTTCGAACCGATTCAAACCGAATTGGTTTAATGATTTCCTGTTACAACGACGAACGTGAGCAAGTTTAAGGATGGACGCGGATAAGCACGAAGCCCAGCGCAGGAAGCTGTAGAATGGACCACACTATAAAAGTATTTATAAAGCGTTGTTCTTTATCTGGTACAATGATTACAAAATTATACAGTAATATTTAAAGTTTCTTTCTTTGACCATTAACACGCATTCTTCCCAGCCCAGTTCCCTAATTCCTCAACAACAAGAAAACAATCAACAACAAAACACAGTCCGATTAATTACATATAACAGACTCACCAATAAATACTTCCTCAGTTCGAAAGCGCAATCTCACATACCGACCGCAACAGATATCGCCTGTAGGAGCTCCAAACGTCCCATGTATACTAAACTGTGATGGTGCTAAACGACTCCCCCGATCAGTAACTGAGCCTTCAGATAATTACGAGAAAATAAGGCGGCGCCGTAACTTTCTTAATTTTGTTTTGTCTTTCAATTCCGGTTTTACTATTTTTTTTTTTTTTTGATTACAGGGGTTAGTAATGTTAGAGTTAATGTGTTAGGTGAGGGTTTCGACCCCGGGTCTTCTTTGACACGCGGGAGGGTGCTCCCACCGGAGCCACCACTTGACCTCAATTCCGGTTTTACTATTTCTTTCTTTTTAATAGTCAACATTTGTTAGGTTAATATATTGACATTGTGGTATATTTATTTATGATCAACATTTGTTAGGTTAATCTATTGACATTAGAGGAGTTAGATTCATATTTTATGGACTTTGCCTCTTTCCCTTTTTGCTATAAAAGAGGTGCAAATACAATGAGAAAAAACACACCTTAAGCTTCATTCTTACTCATCCTAAAAGCTCTCACTTATTCCTCTCATAAACAATCTTGTATTAGTGTTTTGTTGAAGTTTCAAAGTTACTTTACATCACCTTTGTTGAGGCTTTTGAAGTCATTTTACAACAATATTCTATTTAGATTGTTAAAGAATGAACAATAACTTTATAGTTTCACCTATCAAATTTTAGGGAATAGTACATATTGATACTTCGAACTATTGCCATTTTTCAATTAATAATCCAAACTATATATTTTTACAATCAATGACAAAATAAAAAATAAATTGACATCACTAAATTCCACTCCATCGGCTGCGCAGGGTTCCCAATGGCGATTTCCGGCGCCGGGGGCAGAAGTCGACAGCGACTGGGGAAGGAGGAGGAAAGCAGCAACCTTTACCGGCTGATGATAGATCGAAGCAGATGGAAGCAACTCAAGAGCGAAATGGAGCGGTCCTGGCAGATCGAAACAAGCGTTTCTGGGAGGAGAAAAATCAAGCGAACCGGAATCGGGAGAGGGGGGCGCCGCTTCAGTTCGTGGCTCAAAATCAAGGGGCGGATAGAGTAGTCATACCGGCGGATGAGTGGGTAAGTGCGACGGGGAAATTTAAAAATGCCCTAGTAGGATTCGTAGTTGGATTGAAACCGTACCTTGGGAGAATGAGGATTTATCAGGGCTAAATGGGGGGATGAGTCAGTTGTTAAGGTCTCTATGTTGAACAATGGCCTCTTCCTGTTGAATTTTGTTGATGAAGAGAAGAAAGTGGAAGTCTTGTTAGGCGGTCCATGGACATTCGATAATCGTCCGTTGATTCTTAAGGAATGGTCGGAGCACGAGGACTACAAGAGTGGCAGTGTGGCGTCGCTTCCAGTATGGGTGAGGCTTCCAGCTATCAAAGCTCATCTGACGGACCTTAAGATTTTAAGCCGCATTTGTTCTAAGCTGGGCAGACTAATTTGTACGGATGGTATAACAGCCGACGGTACTAGTTTAAGTTTTGCAAGGGTTTGTGTGGAGGTCTATGGTGAACTGGGCAGACTAATTTGTACGGATGGTATAACAGCCGACGGTACTAGTTTAAGTTTTGCAAGGGTTTGTGTGGAGGTCTATGGTGAAGTGGAGCTAGAAGAATTCATTGAGTATGAAGGTCCTTACAGGAACAGATACGTCCAACCAGTTCAGTATGAATGGAGGCATCCGAGATGCCGCAACTGTTGCAAGTTCGGTCACCTGAAAGAACAATACCCATAACCAAACCTAAATCAAATGCTAGCAGTGCTGAAAGATCAAGAAAAGGCTGCGAGTAAGGAGAAAGATAAAAGGGAGGCAGTGGATGATCCGGAAGAACTGGAGGTAGTTGAGGAAACTCCGCTCGAAGTTGTTGGAGAAAGGAAAGAAGATGAGAAAGGTAATCACAGTTCTGAGAAAAGGGCAGAAAAGGGTGATAAAGGAGGAAAAGACTTGGCGGAAGATGGGGAATCTAGTAAGCATGGAGGGCCAGGAGCTTTTCGAATTGTTCTTTCAAAAAGTTCCAAAAAGAGGGCAAGACAAAAAGAAAAAAGATTAGCGGGGGATAAAGAAAGTGGGAATTCTAAGAGTGCCACAGTAACACAACAGTGAAGATGAATGATGAAGTAACGAGCAGGAGGAGACAGAAAGAACCAAAGGGGCAAAAAGGTGACAATGAAAGGAAGGAGGGAGGTAATACCCATACTTACTTCTGATGTTTATTTTATCTAGTTGGAACATAAGGGGTTTGAACAGCCCCATGAAAATGCTCGAAGTGAGGAATTGGATTAGTTGCAATAGAGTTGATTGTATAGCATTATTGGAAGTAAAGTTGAATGACGAGAAGTGTGGGGGAAGCTATTGAGAAGTGCAGTCCCAATGGGGATTGGAAGGGTTGTTCTAGGATAAACTATAATGGATGGGCCCGGATTCTTGTTCTATGGAATTCTGCTAGATGCAAAGTGATAGTAGAAAAGAATTTTTCCCATTTCATGTGTTGTAAGGTGAAGTCTAGGTTAATGTGCTTCGGAGTTACGTTTGTTTATGCCAGTAATAATAATGCTGAGAGAGCATCAATGTGGGAGCTAATGCACAGAGAAAGCAGTGGCCTGCAAGGTTGCCGACTTTATACAGGGGACTTTAATTGCGTCCTAAGCAGAAATGAGAAGAGGAATGGAGCTCTGGTGAGGGACAGGGACTTACAGGACTTGCTGCAATTTGTCAATCTGAATAGGCTTGTAGATCTGGAGCAGGGAGGGTGTTTCTATTCTTGGAACAACAATAATAAAACTCCTGCTAATAGAGTCTGGTGCAAGCTGGACAGGGCCATGGGCAATGAGAGCTGGTTCGAGGAGTTTCAAGATGCCAAAGCCATTTTTTCTCCCCCGGGCATCTCAGATCACAGTCCTATTTTGATTTCTTGGGGAGTCAGAGAGTCTTATAAGAAACATTTCAGATATTGCAGATTTTGGGAGGAGTTAGACAACTACAAAGAATGCGTGAGAGCTGCTGGAGGACTTCTGAGACTTGCAACAATTTATTTTTGTTGCAAGCAAAGCTGAAAAAGATGAAGGCAATGTTCAAAGAGAGATTCGTTAATGTGACAGTTGGTTTGGACAAAAGTGTGCCAGAAATAACCTCCTAAATATTCAGAAATTAGTGCATGACAATCCGGGAAATGAAATATCTCTCTCCCTTGAATCTGAGGCAGCTAAGGAGTTCAAGAAATTGAAAAGATATCAAATGATTTTCTATCAGCAAAGAACCAAGATGAAATGGTTAAAAGATGGTGACATCAACTCAAGGTTTTTCCATAGTGTTATCAAAGGCAGGAGCAGGAACAATATTAAGGCAGTTAGGCTTTCAGATGGCAGTATTTCCTCCGACAAGAATATTATTCATTCGGAGTTCTCTAACTATTTCCAGGCCTTGTTAGGCGTCTCAACTGATCCAGACCCGGTTTGTAAAATGAGTATTGCTTCAGGGAAGTTAGTGGAAGACAATTGGTGCAGGGGCCTTATTAGGGAAGCAACAGACGCAGAGATTTGGAAGGCTCTCAACGCAATCGGAGTGGATAAATCCCCAGGTCCTGATGGCTTCTCTGCCAGTTTTTTCAAAAGAAACTGGAATCTATTGGGCACTGAATTATGTAACAGCATTCGGCACTGCCTGAGACACAATGCCCTCCCTACAGGGACCAATTCGACTGCTCTCGCCCTTATCCCGAAACACAATTCAGCTCTGCATCCAGAAGAGTACAGACCGATTTCCTGCTGCACAGTGGTTTACAAAATCATCTCAGGAGTTTTAGCGGGGAGGCTCAAAGACCTTATGCCCGAAATCATTAACCAGGCCCAAGGGGCGTTCGTGAAGGGGAGATCAATTGTTGGAAATGTGAATGTTGCGCAGCAGTTGATGGTTGGGTATGGGAGAGGTAACATCAGCGAGAGATTGGCGTGGAAAATCGATTTAAGAAAGGCTTATGATACAGTGTGCTGGGACTTTTTGGACACCATGCTTCTGGAGCTCAAATTCCCTATTAAGTTCATCTCTTGGGTCAGAATGTGTGGTAGATCCCCTCATTTTCTATCCTCATCAACGGGGAGATGGTGAACTATTTTGAAGGTAAAAGGGGGCTTCGTCAAGGGGATCCGATCTCGCCTTTTTGTTTCTGATTGCAATGGAGTATCTTTCTCGCCTTTTAAACAAGCTGGACAGGAAAGCTGGTTTTTATTATCACCCCAAATGCCACAGAATGACAGAATCAACCTGAAGCATATATTGTTTGCTGACGGCCTGTTCCTTTTCTCAAGTGGCAGAAATTCTTCTATTATTGCAATGAAGGACTGTGTGGAGAAATTTCTAAGAGCGTCCGGTCTCTCTATCAATCTGGCCAAGAGTCAGATTTTTGTTGCTGGCATGCCAGAATCCAAGAAACAGTGGGTGGAACAAGTTCTTGGTATAGTAGTGGCCAAGCTCCCTGTGAGGTACCTTGGCATCCCCTTGAACTCGAAAGCTATTAACGCTCAAGATTGTAGTAGTATGATAGACAGAATAACAAGCAGAATTCATTCCTGGAGTAATCGCTACCTTTCAAGAGCTGGTAGAAGGCTCCTCATTCAATCAGTCCTTCAATCCGTGGTCTTCTTTTGGGCCAGAATGTGTATCCTCCCGAAGAAAGTCTTGCACACAGTTAACTCCATTTGTGCCAGATTTCTGTGGAAAGGAAATGCTATGGGTAATGGTGGCTATCTCGTGAGTTGGAAAGAGGTGTGTAAGGAGAATAGCGAGGGAGGGTTGGGAATCAAGGATCTCTCTATTATGAACGAAGCTATGAGGCTTAACCATCTGTGGAAATTGAGTAAGGATGCTGACAGTGTTTGGAAGGCTTGGACCAAAGCCTACTGGACCAAAGGAAAGGAGTGGTGGGAAGCTGAAAATGCCAGTTAGGGCTGCAAACGAGCCGAGTCGAGTCGAGTATTAAGCTGCTCGAACTCGACTCGACTGAATATGTATCGAACTCGAACTCGACTCGAAACTCGACGAGCTTCAAAAATTTTGTTCGAACTCGACTCGAAATGTTTTAATGATACTCGAGCTCGACTCGATACTCGAGTATTAAAACTCAAATTTCAATTCCCCAATGACAAGCCTCAATTTCAAAGCTTGTTTACATAGGAAAATATTAAACATTTTACACTAAAATCCAAAGGGCAACTCAAGGACCCCAAGGCCCAAGATTAGTCTAGCCCAAAAATTAGGATTTTGGTGTTGTAGATGGATTGGGTTTTACTCTCTTCTTTTATAATCACTTGTGCATCAAACTCTTTGACACCAAGCAATGTGGGATACAAGGACATTCACTTGCCTTTTGATTTCTTCCATGCTTCTTTATAATGTTTACTTTTGTCCCACATTGAATGTTTATTACAAAACAAATAAGATGAGAATATATATAGATGAACACTCTATCCAAAATTTAATATACTCATTCTACCTAATCTAGTTAAAATTACAATTGTAATTTTCAAGATATATGTGGAATATTCGAGTATTTATTCGAGTATTATTCGAGTACTTAATCGAGTTGTTCACGAGTTTAAACGAGTCGAGTATCACTTTGTTCGTGATCGACTCGTTTAATAATCGAGCTCAAATATCGTGATCGTGCTCGACTCATTTATAATCGAGTCGAGCTTTGACCGAGTTTTGACCGAGTAGTCTCACGAGTTGTTCACGAGTACATCGTCTCATTTGCAGCCCTAATGCCAGTAAAACCTCTTGGATTATCAAAGAACTGGAAGATTGTAAGCAGATGAGCTCTAAATGTATCTCTATCAATCAGAATAGACTTGTTTGGACGGGTGTTGGGAATGGTTTTACTGTTAGAGATACTTATGATACATTGCTAACGAACTCGGTAGAGGTCGATTGGCATAAGCTTGTGTGGAACAGGTTCAGCTCCCCTAGAAGCGCTTTCCATTTGTGGTTGGTTGCGAAGAACAAGCTTCTCACAAGGGACAGGTTACGGGGCATGGGCGTTAATGGGGACGGTACCTGTGTGCTTTGTAGGAATGCTCAAGAATCTAGAGACCACTTATTCTTTGATTGTCCATTCGCCAAGTATCTTCTTCAGCCTTCAGCGGGTTACTTAAAGATGCGAACGATCCCAACGATGTGGCATCTGTTGATTCCCTGGTTTAAAAACCTGAAGTCGAATGCTTTGAGAACAAGATTTCTGGCAGCAGCTATCTCCATGGCGGCCTACGAAGTTTGGAGAGCAAGGAATTTTTTTTATCTTTAGAGGGGAGGTTCCAAGCCATTCCAGTGCAATGAGGAGGATTATTGGCTATCTTAAAATGAAAATTGGCGCTATTGACATAACAAAAATTAGCATAGATGATAGAAATTGGATTGATTCAATTGGATATAATTGGTATAGCAATTAGAGATTGTTAGTGCAGGTGTTTTTGCAGCAGGGCATTGGTGTGCTTGGTTTTTAGACAAAGCCATGCTGTTTTTTTTTTTCCAGTTTTGTTCTGGGCTCATGTGAGCCGTCTGTTAGCGTAGCTAGCTTGAGGTCTTGGGTCGTTTTTTTTTGGAGTTCTGGAGTTTTGTAATTGTCTCCCCTTTTGAATAAATCACCATTATTCAAAAAAAAAATTGACAAATACCGCACTCAGCCATGTGGATCCCGTTAAAAATTATCCGACGATCTCATCATTAAATATTAACGTATTAAAATCGATTTTTCTACTTTAGCACCAATAGACCTTTTTATCGATCCGTTATTAGTGGGTTCACAAGATTGAGTTCACAATTTAATCGCTACGGTGCTCAGTGTTTGAAAATTTTGTCTTTTTATTTTTTATTTTGCTCTTGATTGAAAAAAATAATAATTTGGACCTTCAATTAAAAAAAGGCGATAGTTCGGGACACCATATGTATTTTTTCCTAAAATTTAAAAGGATTGAATTTTGGTTCAAGTGGTATGTAACTGTTCTTTAGATTCAGTCAGTTGATATGAAAAAGTTCATCTGCTCAGTGAAAGTATGATTTATGAATGCAAGTAATGATCCAACAATGACCAATTTTGAGGAAGCGGGCAACGTCAATTTCAAAGCTGGAGATGGAACTTTGCTTTCGGTCGTTCGACAGGATATATCAAGGTTCTTAGCTAAGGAAGATTTGTACCTTGAGCACCACTTGCAGCCTCTGAAATGTTGACTGGATTTTCAGACATGGTGATGGTTCTACCTGTTCTGCAACAGGCTGGGCACAAAGTTGTCGTTTAACCCTACGAGACAATTTGTGGACACTGTTAGTTATTTCACATTAGCTGTGTATAAATTCATAGAGACGGTATAAACAACCAGATATAAATAATTCAGAAAGGAAAAAGATCCTGCAGTCTTCAGAAACTAATTAGACGTCTCTAAACTGGAACGAAAACTGTGCAAAATTTCATACGGCGGTTCTTTATTATTTCAGATGCCATAATTTGGGTTTAGCAAATCAGACCATATGTGACTCATCACATTGTTTCTCAAATTGTACAAGACAAATCCACTGCAGTTTGTACCTTCTGTTATTTACTATGACAGCATTGTCAGTTTCCTTACAGCATTGCTTCTCTCAAACTTAAGGTAATTTATTTTATCAAAAAAAAAACTTAAGGTAATTTACCCATTAAAACCCCTCGTGACCTTCAACGCAATTTCTTACTACTATTTATACATGTAGATGCAAATGGGGATTATTTTGTATATTGATTTTTCAGCAATGGCAATCTTGTACGATTTGTCAACAGCCCCCCACCCAGTAATTAAAAAATACGTTTAAGTCCGATTAATAGTTTTTTTGTGACATACCCAATACAATATCCTGCCAAGTCCAACCAATGGGCATGGTAAAACTGTAACTGATGATGCACACTATGTGACAGGCTAACTCTACAACTCAGTAAAATTTATGTATTTAAATCAAATACTATATCACGTAAATTACCTGTATTTTCCAACTCTGAATTTGCTGTGGTTGTCTTTCTCTGCCAGACGCTCAGATTGGCATAGATGGTTGAAATTGAAAGTGGCGGGAAGCTGTTTCACCGGATAAAGTTGTGTTTGTATAATTTAGGTAAGATGTAGAGGTTGTGATCGCGCAATGATTAGGATAAATAAATAAAAAGAATGCACCAGCAATAGTATATATTAAACTCAATCAAACTAGTATTACTAAAATCTGCACTACAGTATGCAGCAATGCATCATGAAAAGGATTTGCAAATATTGTTAATAAAATGACGTCTGAGCATCTGTCGTCAGTTGTACTGATTCAAATGCAATGCTTATGAGTTTCAGTCGCATATCCACGATCATGAATGCATATGTATGAACTTTGGCCCCAGACTGGCTGGGCACGAAACAAGGCTCAAAATTCTTGTTTTACGATGACAGTGAAAAGTAGCTCAATCTATGAGCCAACATTTTAATGGGTATGGAAAAATACGAACATTCTCTGGCAGTTATTATTAGAATTCAGTATGTTGGCCAACACTGTTCTTTCCATTAGAAAAAATGGATGGACTAAACGGGACGTAAAATTTTATACAAAGGGTGCACGTGGAATCCAAACTCTACGGCTGCACGCATATTCGCATACAAGGAAAATATAATAACAGGATGGATAAAATTGTTTGTACCTGAAATATGTGACGGATTTCCCAAGCTAATGCTCCAACTGCCAAAGAAGAATCTCAAGGCATTTTAGTCGCATATGCTAATCAAAAAGCTCTGCTTTCTCATTGGATTCATCCAAAAGATAAGCGTAGTTTCAATAAAATAGCAAATCAACAGTGATTCTTTGTCTTTTGTAAGTTTGGACAGGACGGCATCTTAACATATTTAAATTCTAATGCATGCATGTGTCTCTCTAACTGCAATCAGCAGCAGCAGCAGGAAGCAGTTTCAGGTGTCATCCTAAATTTAGTTCAAAGACTTTTTAATGAGGCTTTTGGTAGGCCATTTGGCAATCCCTCCTATTACTTTTTCTTTTTTTTATCTCTGCTGACTGCTAGTTAAAGGGTTTGTTGTGTGTTTGTTTCTTTTCACTTCCTGCTTTCCATCTGATGTAATCAATCTTCCAGCCATACTAATCTTTCTTCAAATAGAAATTTTCTGATGGGATCAGTGTTTAAATTTCGAGAGAAATTTTGTATTCTTTTGCTAGACGGGGTTTCCTACAAGGGAAAAAAAGTCAGGAGTTTGATGTTGGTCTGTGATTTTAGGACTAAACATTCTGCCCGTTTCACAGGAAATCTATGGAGTCATTCACACTGCAGACTTGTGCTGCCACCTAAGCTGAGCAACTCTGACAATACTCATCACCTAAGGTACCTAAGATATTTAGCTTGTCAATTTTATTTTAGTTCCCTTCAAAGATTCTGGACCTTTTCGAGTTTCTAGATTCTGACAAGATTTTAAACAGGAATTTTTTGTTGTTGAGAAAATGGACTCGAGCATACCTGTTGAAGATCAGTTTGCAAGGCTGCACCCATGTTTGCCTGTGAATACCAGAATCGGTATAATAGGTGCAGGTCCCAGTGGTTTGTCTGCAGCATATGCGCTAGCTAAGCTCGGTTACAACAATGTGACCCTGCTCGAGAAATACCATACAGTTGGTGGCATGTGCGAATCAGTTGACATAGAAGGTACCAAAAAGAATTAATCAATTTACTCTTTAGCAGCAGACTTGGCTCTACTCAATTTCCTTAATTACATTTGCTTGACAGGAAGAGTCTATGATCTGGGCGGTCAGGTTCTCGCCGCTAACAGTGCCCCATTTATATTCCACCTGGCAAAAGAGACGGAATCAGAGTTAGAAGATATGTCATCGCATAAATTAGCACTCATTGATAGCTCTACAGGAAAGTACGAAGACATAAAGGTCGCTGACGACTATGTATCTGTAATATCACTCACATTGGAGCTTCAGGTAAGTTTACTCGATCATCCAGCACATATGTAGCAGCTAGATGTAGCTGTTCCCTAGTCTGTAACACGTCAAGTAAAAAGAACTTTTGTTTTTCTAACACAGGACAAAGCAAAGGATTCTGGCAGAGTTGGAGTGCATGCAGTCAGCCCGTATGCATCAGACGTAGCTCCTACATATCTCAAAGACCGTGGAATAGCCTCTATCCCTAAGTCTGTCGCATATGGATACACGGCTTCAGGATATGGATATGTCCAAGATATGCCCTATGCTTACATTCATGAGTTCACTCGCACTTCGATGGCTGGCAAGATAAGACGATTCAGGGAAGGATACACAAGCCTATGGCAAAAGTTGGTTCAAGCACTGCCAATGAAAACTCACTGCAATACAGAAGTAACCACAGTTAGACGCACCTCTTCGGGTGTCAATGTGCATACAATGAATCGCAAAGGCCAAGTTCAAAACTTTGAATTCGATAAAATAATCATCTCAGGTTCTTTTCCAATAAGTACCGGCAAGACATACAGATCACCAGGTCCAGACATACCAGGTGCTTTGACTGGGCTCATGGATATGAGTGAGCTTGAGGAGGAACTGTTTAGTAAAGTAGAAACAATCGACTACTACACTACAGTTTTTAAAATAAAAGGCCTAGAGGATATGCCAAAGGGGTTTTACTACTTTGGCGAGTTCATGGATGATCCAGCTACAATTGGTTATCCTGTTGCAATGCAGAAGTTCTACGAGGATACTGACATTTTCCTTTTCTGGTCATACGGAAATTCGAGGGATATCATGGGGCCAAGAGTAACTGACCTAATTCTAGACATAGTTAAGAATATAGGAGGCCAAGTTGAGACAGTGGTCTTGCAGAGAAGGTTTAAGTACTTTCCTCATGTCAGCAGCCAAGGTAATAAGCCCCATAGAAAATACAAGTTCCTAGAGTTAATCCCTATGACTGATTCTTTGCATTTCATTAGCTCATTATTACTTATTTTCGATGCGCAGATATGAAAAACGGCTTCTACGAGAAACTGGAATCTGAACTGCAGGGTTCGAGGAATACTTACTATGTTGGCGGTCTGATGGCATTTGAGCTGACAGAGAGGAACTCTTCCTATGCCATGTTGCTTATGTGTAAGTATTTTGCAAGTGACAGTTCCACACCGAGATTTCCATATGTCAAGGTATGTACCTGATCAAAAAACTCAAAAGAAATATTTAAATGAAGCTTAAAATGTTGCTAAGGAATCTAACAAAAATATTTCATCCCACAGAGATTGTTTCCAATGGTACCTTCAAGTTCAAACAGCCTTATCAAGATGCCTAGGGAGTTAGGCGAGCGTCCTGGGGTGAAATACCCTGACTTGAAGTCCTTGGATGGGTACTTGAAGTACTGGGGGGCTCATGAAGTGACTCGAGACGCTACTCTTTATAGCTGGCTAAACGAGGAAGGTGTGGTGATCAGTCAGAGGACTTACAGGGAACTTGATGCAAATGCTGAGTGCATTGCTCAGAAGTTACTGACAAGCCAGAAACCGGTGATAAAGCCTGGCGATAGAGTGCTTCTGGTCCATGTTCCAGGTTTGGATTTCGTTGATGCTTTCTTCGGGTGCTTGAGAGCAAAAGTGTTGCCGGTTCCAGTGCTTCCTCCAGACCCACTTCAGAGAGGAGGTCAAGCACTTCTCAAGATTGTGAATATAGCTGAGGCATGTAAAGCAGTTGCCATCTTATCGACCGTCGGGTATCAGTTAGCTGTTCGAGCAGGTTCTGTGAAGAATCTGATTAACCTGACTGGGAAAAATGAGAAGGCTAAGTGGCCCAGCCTTCCATGGCTGAACACAGATTCCTGGATCAAGAACTCCAAGAACTTGAAAATTGGAAGCAATTTTGATCAATCTGAATCTTGTCCTGAAGATTTATGCTTTCTGCAGTTCACTTCAGGATCAACCGGGGACGCAAAAGGAGTGATGATTACTCATGGTGGGCTGATTCATAATGTGAAATTGATGCGAGAAAGATACAGAAGCACTTCAAACACAGTACTTGTAAGCTGGCTTCCTCAATACCACGACATGGGGCTCATTGGAGGACTTTTCACAGCTCTAGTCAGTGGCGGAACTGCTGTCCTATTTTCTCCGCTGACATTCATCAAGAACCCTCTCTTATGGCTCGACGTGATGAGCAACCACAAGGCTACGCATAGTGCAGGTCCAAACTTTGCCTTTGAGCTGATTGTCAGGAGATTGGAGGCTGCTGACAAGGAGAAGATGAAAAACTATGACTTGTCATCGATGATCTTCCTCATGATTGCGGCTGAGCCTGTGAGGCAGAAGACTCTACGACGATTCATTGAGCTCACTCAGCCTTTTGGGCTGTCTCAGGAGGTGATGGCACCAGGGTATGGCTTGGCCGAGAACTGTGTTTTCGTCAGCTGTGCATTTGGAGAGGCTGAACCCATTACAGTGGACTGGCAAGGAAGAGTTTGCTGTGGCTACGTTGAGCATAACAATGCAGATGTTGACATCAGGATTGCTGACCCAGAGACAGGCACTGTGGTTGAAGAAGCTGGGAGAGAAGGAGAGATTTGGATCAGCAGTCCAAGTGCTGGAGTTGGCTACTGGGGCAGGGATGACTTGAGCAAGAAGACATTCCAAAATGAGCTCTTAGACATGCCTGGGAGAAGATACACAGCCACCGGGGACTTGGGGAGAATCGTAGATGGAAAGCTGTTCATCACTGGTAGAATCAAGGATCTGATCATAGTAGCTGGAAGAAATATTTACTCAGCAGACGTCGAAAAGACTGTAGAAAACTCATCTGAGCTCCTACGGCCGGGCTGCTGTGCAGTCATTGGAGTTCCAGAAGAAGTCCTGTCCTCAAAAGGGATCATGATTGCAGACAGTTCAGATCAGTTTGGGCTGGTGGTGATAGCTGAGATCAGAGATGGTAAACCAGCCGGTAAAGATGTTATAGAACAGATTCAGACCCGCGTCGCGGAGGAGCATGGCGTCAGTGTAGCTTCCGTGAAGCTGATAAAGCCTAGAACCATCAGCAAGACCACTTCAGGAAAGATCAAGAGATTTGAATGTCTTGAGCAGTTCACTGCAGGGAAGCTCCAGCTAGCAATGGAGCAAATTGTAACCAAGAAGAACTTAATGAGGTCTTACACCACCGGGACGTGCAGGGATGGAAGCACGCCAAGGTCTCGGCTGGTAAGAACTCTTCAACTAAGACCAACACCAGATGGCAGGCTGCAAAACAGTGAGATTGTTGAGTTCTTGAAAAACTTGGTTTCTGAGCAGACAAAGATACCCATTCAGAATGTTTCAGCAACTGAGAGCTTAGTGTCATATGGGATTGATTCGATAGGGGTGGTAAGAGCATCCCAAAAACTGTCTGATTTCCTGGGTGTGCCAGTTGGGGCAGTTGACATCTTCACCGCAACCTGCATTGCAGACTTAGCCAACTTCTCGGAGAATCTTGTCCTAAAATCCCTACCCCAGTCTCAAAATGACTCATGTGTCCCTCTACTAAAGCCAGACCCAGATGATGCGGCTGAGGTAGAGATGGAGGTATCCTCGCTCCGACAGCTGAGTATCTCCTTGCTCCAGCTTCCAGCTCTTTTATACATTGCAGCCATGCTTCTACTTCCAGCTTATCTATCCATAGCCGCATTCACAAATGTGGTCTCAACAAGCCGAAGATACACTGAAGGGGCTACTTCATGGATGGACTATTTGGTTCCACTGGCCTTAGCTCCTCTCTGTTGGATCCTCTGCATATTCTCAACCTGCATCTCCATCTCCTTCCTGGGAAACTCATTCTTAAAACCAAACTACGCGCTGAGTCCTGAAATCTCCATATGGTCGCTGGACTTCGTCAGGTGGTGGGCACTGTACAAGGCTCAAGACACTGCTTCGAAAATCCTCGCAGTGCACTTGAGAGGAACCGTGTTCCTCAAGTATTGGTATGAGATGCTTGGAGCTCGGATTGGGTCTTCAGTTTTACTCGACACAGTTGACATCACAGACCCGTCTCTCGTCTTGATTGGGGATGGAGCTGTGATCGCTGAAGGAGCGTTGATTCAGAGCCATGAAGTCAGGAATGGAGTATTGAGCTTTGAAGCAATCAAGATAGGCAGGAACTCCTGTGTTGGACCTTATGCTGTGATTCAGAAAGGAAGTGTCCTGGGTGAGGAGGCTGAAGTGGCTGCATTGCAGAAAGTTGATGCAGGCAAGAGCAAGACTGTACTTAAAAGCACCAGAGTTCATCACAAAGAAGCAGAATCTGACGCCATTTACCACCTCATGGGAGTCTACCTAGTCGGCTTCCTGAGCTCCTTCTCAGCAGCAGCTGTCTACCTTCTCTACACATCAATGTCCTCAGTGCCACCATCACTGCAGCATTTCACTTTTGCTTGCTTATCCGGTGCCTTCCACTGGCTCCCCTTCTCCGTCGTGGCGTTTTTGATGATCGTCTCGACTATCTCTTGCACCGCATCCCAGTTTGCCGCCCTGATGGCAGCTGCATACTTAGCGCACGGTCTGATACTGATCCTGATCACCTGCATTGTGACCCATTTGCTTGCTGACAAGCCAGACATCAAAAACTCCCACCTCAAAACCTGGCTGAGACACAGAATCACGGTCTCTTCCCACCTCCGATTTTCCAAGCTGTTATCTGGGACAGAAGCCTTCTGCTGGTATCTCCGCAGCCTGGGAGCCAAAGTTGGTAAACACTGCTCCATCAGAGCCATCAATCCCATCTCAGACCCGGAACTCGTCTTGATCGGTGCTGGTGTACACTTAGGTGACTTCAGCCGAATCATCACCGGGTTCTACTCCTCCAGAAGCTACACCAGAGCTAAAGTCGAGGTGCAGAACAACTCTGTTCTGGGCAGCCAGAGCCTAGTCCTCCCCGGCACAGTGGTCCAAGAAAATGTCATCCTTGGAGCTCTCTCCATTGCTCCGATGAACTCAGTCCTGCAAAGAGGAGGCATCTATATCGGGTCAGAAACTCCGATTATGATCAAAAACACAATGCACGCTCTGGACGAGAGGATTGAAGAGATGGATGTCAAGTACAAAAAGATCATAGGCAACCTTGCTGCCAATTTGGCCGTCACGACCCTCAAAGTCAAGTCCAGATACTTCCATCGAATCGGGGTAAGCGGAAAAGGAGTGCTGAAGATGTACGAAGCTATACAAGGCCTGCCAGAGCACGAGATCTTCAGCCCCGGGAAGAGTTACCAGATCATAGTCAGACACAGCAACAGCCTGAGCTCAGATGATGACGCAAGGATAGATGCACGAGGTGCAGCTCTGAGAATCCTGAACAACAACAGCTCGTCGTCGATCCTAGATTTGACCCTCAAGACAGGCAATGCGTTCTATGCTAGGACGGTGGCGGACTTCGCTACATGGCTAGTGTGCGGGCTCAAGGCGAGGGAGGAGCATGTCAAGAGAGCTCCACATGTGGGTGAGGCTGTATGGGCATCCCTCCGACAAGCTGACTCATTTGCTGAACTGCATTACTACTCTAACATCTGCAGGCTCCTGAGATTCACAGATGGGAGCGAGATGTATGTGAAATTCAAACTGAGGCCTTATGATCAGAGCATAACTGAAGATTCTGGAAAAGTCGAGCCAACGGGGATTCTGCCGCCTGAAACCGGTGCAATTCCTAGAGATAAAAGTGACACTCGGCCACTGCTTTTCCTTGCTGATGAGTTCCAGCGCCGTGTCGAGTCTGATGGGGTCCGGTACGTCTTGCAACTCCAGGTCAGACCAGTGCCGGATGATAAAAAAGTTCAGGACATAATGCTGGACTGCACAAAGCCATGGGATGAGAAGAAATTCCCGCATGTGGATGTTGGAGAGATACACATTGATCACAATCTCACCAGCAAAGAGTCCGAAGAGCTCGAGTTCAACCCGTTTATCCGTAGCCCGGAGATAGATGTCATCCGAGCCACATCCTGCACGGAGAGCGCTTCGATTGACCATGGCCGTTCCTTGATCTATGAAATCTGTCAACATGTTAGAAATGGTGAGCCTCTTCCGGAAGCATGGAGAGTCTTTTTAAACCAGACTGACGTTAAGCTAGACCTTTCCGGTTGCCCAATGGCTACTGCAGCGATGAAACCGAGCCATGTACAGGAAGTAACACTTGCAAGAACATGGTATCAGACCTTATGGGCAATGCTGGCTCAGCCGGTTTTACAGACATTTCTTCCTCACTTCCTCCTCGGGTTGATCCTATACGCGCCCTTAGTCTGGGCTCTGCGGCTGAAGGAAATGAGTGCAGTCCCTCTCTACGCGCTGCTGCCTCTGCTATGGGTCGGAACAGGAGTATTGGCTGGACTGGCTTGCTCTGCGGCAAAATGGGTGTTGGTGGGAAGGAAGAGGGAAGGTGAGGCTGTCCTCATGTGGAGCTCAGCTGTGTTCATGGACACAATCTGGCAAGCGATCAGAACACTGGTGGGCGACTACTTCATGGACATGACGACCGGATCAGTGTATTTTCTTTTCTGGATGAAGCTGATGGGATCCAACATTGACATAAGCCACGGGACTTATGTGGACAGTACAGGGGCTCTGCTGAACCCGGAGATGATGGAGGTCGAGGCGGGTGGCTGTGTGGGAAGAGAAGCTCTGCTGTTCGGGCATATTTATGAGGGCGATGGCGGGAAGGTGAAGTTTGGGAAGATCAGGGTTGGGGAAGGAGGGTTTGTGGGGAGTAGGGCTGTGGTCATGCCTGGGGTTAGAGTTGAGAATTGGGGAAGCCTGAGTGCCTTATCTCTGGCAATGAAGGAAGAAATCATCAAGTCCAGGTAGACCAGGACAATGGCTTAAGCCTTCCCATTATATGTAACACTATCTGTAGTAGCTCACATTTATGCGTTCCTGTTTCTGCACTTAGTTAAAAACACATCATCATTAAGGTTCACAAATATATCTATCTGCCTGGCCTGATTGTATAATATCAATTAAGATTATAATATTTGAGCTACCTCCAGCTTGGGTAGTCAGGATGCCTTTTAATGTTGCCTCCAAATGACAAGCTCCGGTTTTGCATACCCAGCCAAGCGTTCTGGAGAGAAAAACAGAGTTCCAAAGTGTACAATCAAGAGTCGCTGCACATTGAAACATTATTAACGAGGCATTTCAAGATGAGTAAATGGCAGTGAAAAATATAAAGAAACTGTAAAACACCAAACCCAACAGAATGCTGGAACAGTCTCCAAAACAGAAATAAAGAGGATTTAGAAAATCATTGTTCAGACATGCCCTATCTCCATGCAGAGCTTTCCTAGCATCATCGCTGAACATAATGTATGAAGAACCTGGCTTCTTGAGATTAGAATAAAAATATGTTTGCAACAAGAAAGAATCTTGATTATCACCTTCAAGAAAAAAGAAAATGAATCTTCAATATAAGTAATTAATTTTCACTTCACTTGAAATTATGTTCACAAAGATGTTTATCGGCATGAACTCATTTGTTCAAAAAGATGCTAATTGAACAAGTTGCAAGGCTGCTTCATCCTAAACAAGGCATGTTATACCACAGCCAACAACATGCTGCATGCTGCTTGAATTGTTTGTACAACAAACATACCTTTTCACCTTTCAGGAGTTCAAGCATTAAATTTCATCCTTCTGCGCTCACCTGTAAAGAACTAACAATTGATAGTTTTAGAAGGTGGATTTGAAATAAGAAGGTAAAAGATGTTAATAACTTTCTCGAAAACCTCGGACTCGGACAATCGGAGCCCTTTTATTGATGCAATTGAGTCCTCCAAGCAGTATAAGAACTTCACTACACTTTCCGACCTTGCTTCTCACTACAATTCCATAGCACTTATCTCTCAGCTAGAACCCTAAATCCCAAATTGTGTATCGCGCTGAAACTTAACTAAATTTCAGCCTTATATACTGCACACTTGTTTGCTATTATTTACCACTATGCCCCTACTTATCCGTTGCAAACTCAACAAAAGAGAGAATTAAACCAACACACAAAAACGGTATCGTTTACAAGCTGTCAACAACTATCTGTCTTTACTTTCAATCCAAAATTGAAAAACATATCAAAAGAGAAAATATAAATTATCAACAAGCTGATTGATGAACATGGCCAATAAAATGAACAGCTCTCAGTTCTGGTTCTCATACACAGCTTGCAACAAAATGCCACACATAGCTACACGGCAAGAGCCACCATGTAAGGATTATGGCTATGTGACAGACAAAATCTCAACAAAAGAGAGATGAACAAAATTACTATTACAAATTAAATTCACAGAAGCAGTCAGGTAATGCAGATCCTATGCCATGGGAGAAATCATGTTTGTGAGCTTCCCATAAGCCTTTCTTTAACTCATTCCCTGTAAGACCTTGTGAAGTAAGTTGTGCAAATGCCCTCCTGCTTAGGAATAGCGTTTTGTACAGCCCATTCACTGCTCGCATTGCTGCTACCATTTTATCCATGTTACCGAAATAGGTAGCTACGTATGAGTCACTGTTGATGGATACATAGTAGTCTAAAGCTGCTTTTGTGTTTCCATGCATGTTAGTGAAATCCTCTCCACTAAGGAGTGTGGACTTGGTATATACATTTGTGTAAACCGATGTTAAGCCCTCGATCTCCATCAACCCATCCCCAGCTGCCAGGTATATGTTTGTGTTTGTTGGAACTGAAAGCGCCTGAAGCACCAATGATGTCTCGTTAGGAGTGAGAGGACATTTGCCTCTATTTCTCCACACACGGGCGTTTTCACCGGTCCAGGGCTTTCTGTCGCCTCTGGCTGCATCAATTGCTTCTATAGACTGATGAGAGAGACCTGAGTACTGGCATTGACTGTATGCTACCATGTCTGGCTCAAAACGAAGATGAAGAGATAAAAATGGCTTTGGTATGGCTTCAAGTAACTCCAAACCCTTACTTTCCAACGCTTTAGTAAGGCGTAGTGCACTGTAGCATGCTTGACATAGAGCAGCTTTTGCATATAGTGGATATCTATATCAGAACCACAGGGAACAAACTCAGATTCAACCCAAAGACAGAAAGAACAATCAAACGTGTATGATACAAATGATTAAAACTTCCTTAATCTCAAACTGCAATTTCATGTATACACTTTATGTGCCACTTCTCAGGCCATGGTGAAAAAAAAATGTGAAAGAAGGGTAATCTTGATTTCTCCTGGGGCTTACTACAAAATAGAAAAGGAGAATAAACACCGAAGCATCTTTTTTTGTATGGCATCCCTTTACAATAACTTCAAGTTGAAAGACTTAACTATATCCATTGCCTTAATTGGTTGTTTTCTATCATGCTACTATAATTTAAATTAGAATGAGAAATAAGAAATTCTGTTTACCTATCCCTTCTTTGGCTCATCGCTGGTGTAATCGAAATGTAACGATGCTCCAGCAATGAAGGAAGAACACTCTCTATATAATCGAATTGACCTTTACGTTTGCTACAATCTACCTTGAATGGCTCTTCTGATGTGATGTCCGAAGGTAATTCTTTTACAACTTCTACAAATCCGTTCATCTTTTCTATGAAGTAATCCACATCAAAGACATCTGCAAAACCACTGCAGGGAAATAAAAAATTCCATATGACATCCCATAGTCATAGTTATTTCCAACATTATGTTCAAACAGGAAATATACCCAAACAAAAAAAAAACAAGAAAACATACTTAATATTCACCTTGACTCATTCCAATACGCAGCCACTTCAAACTTGGGCATAACCAAAGTTGCATTCAATAATCTTGCAATGCCAACACCATCACAGAACTGCATATAGTTGATGAGTAAATAAAACATCTTAATAACTGATCATTGGCAAAGTTCCAAGTTCCAACTTTAGCATAAGACTCACATCTCTCCTCATCTGATTGAGGCCACCATAACAGTCCACTCGAATATAGCCATTAGTCTCAGCAGGCAGAGCTGCACCATTTCAACAAAAAACCAATGCAATTGTCTGCAATGAAAACCAATTTCACTAGACTAAGGCTTTGTTGTGTTGAACTTAAATTTAAGCCATTCAGTCAAGCATTACATTTACCTACTTAAATTAAAAAACTTAATTTATGTTATGTGAACTATAAAAACTAATCCTCGAAAATCACTAGATGCTAAGTTTTCATATACAACCATTAAATCTGAATCAAACATGAAACAACTAGGGGTTTACTAACCTGTAAGATGTCCTTCCAACCACCATTTACAGGGTCTCCACTCTATCAACCTAGTAACACTCCATATATCCAATTTCCCACTGCGCACATCAAACATCACATATTCACACACATAATTCAATCATACATAAGCAGATACCACTCTTTCACTAATAAAAAAGTTGAGAAGACCAAAATTGCTCACACTGATGAGCTTGAAACCGATGTTGCGGAAAACGGTGAGGGCGGAGAGATCCAGATAACGATGACGAGCAAAGATGCTGTGGCGAAGACGATGAACAACGTCCGCACCGGAAACGCGACCATTTGGTTTCAAACTCGAGCGATATCTCAAGCTAAATTGACAAGGTACGAACTTTCCTGAATTTTTTTTTTGCAGATTTGGATCGGTTGAGATTTGAGATGAGGTCGGTGTGAAAGCAATTTAAAAGAGAACGAAATTACTAAACTGCAAAATAATAATAATAATAATAAATTTATTGATAAATCAGTCTCACATAATTAATTTTTTATTAATAAAAACATAGAGGGGAGGCCTAAGCGAGGCCTGCCTTGAGCTTCATGATGGTGACAACATCAGTCTTGAACGACTTGGCGAGGACGGCATTATCAATGGAGGTGTTGAAGAGAGTGGTAGGGACCGAGACAGTTCCGGCAGCTGCACTACCGAAGGCGGAAATCGCTACAGCCGGGACATTAGCATCAGCATTGAACTGAAAATGAACAAGGCCTTTGGGGAAAATAAAGGTGTCTCCGAGCTGGAGTGACTGAGTGTAAAGCTTGTTTGTGGTGTCCACAAAGCCAACCTCAAGGCTACCTTCGACGACGAAGAGGAGCTCGGCGGAGCGGGGATGGGTGTGGGGCGGGTTGACGGTTCCGACGGGGAATTGGAGGACAGCCATGCCGACGCTCTGCCCGTTGAGAGCTGGGAACTCTGTCATGAAAGCCTTGGTGACTTTGAAGGTTGATGGCTCGGGAGCGTAGAAGACAGAGCGCAAGCCGGAGTAGGAGAAGAAGGATCCGTTGACGCCGTTGGAGCCAAGTGGGAGGATGAAGTCTGTTAGGATGTCAGGGTCGCCGGCATGCACTACGGCATTGGTGGCGAAGAGAGCCATGGTTAAGAGGAGCGCTGATATCTTCAAGGTTGAGGCCATTTTCATTTGAAGTTGTGGAATTGGTGAGTGAGGCTGCCTCATTGATCACAGGAATTTATAGGGAGATGATAGCCGGCAGGTTGTGATGTTCACAATGTTGTCAGGTAAATCTGCAAATAAATGTGTCCGTAGAATTCGTGTGCGAAATCATTGTAGTATGGCATAGTGATTTCCATTACCGTCTTTGGCAGCAACTAAGACAACAAATGCTAGCTTCTCAACTTGGCTCAAGCTGTCAACATTGGACGGGGGTTGCTTCTAAAATCTCTCAAATATAAAACTGTTAAGAAAAGTAGACATGGCAGGAAGTAGAAAATTCAAAAATAAACTTGGGGTAATGTATTAAGGAAATTGTTGACAAAAAAACAGGAGTTCAAATCAAACAAAAATCGTCCATCGACACTAGATAAACGCTCTTGTCAATTAAGACTTTAATTTGAGAACAGAAAAGTAGCTCCATAACATCCAGATGAAGATATGAATATGGTGGAACAAGTGATGGATAGATTACAGACGTCTTCCTCTGCGTCCACCCTTTCTCCTAGTGCTGTCAGTTGGAATTGGCGTCACATCCTCTGAAAGTTGATTGAATGCAAAATTAGTTAGTCTGAATGTTTTCTGTTACTAACAGCATATAAAAAGAGGGTTGACATGAAAAATTATTCAAAATTTTAAGGCTGGGATTCTTCATTGGGATTAATCAAAAGTAGATCACAATACCGTATCTACTTAAAGCATGTAAATGCTCACTAAGAGGCTGTGAAATTCTCCAGCTAATTTGATGAATGAAATTCTGAAGTATAAACTATGAAAAGTACTTCAATTAGCAATCTTCTTACCAATGCGGCCAATTTTCATCCCAGAACGAGCAAGTGCTCTAAGTGCAGATTGAGCACCAGGACCGGGTGTCTTTGTCTTATTCCCACCCGTAGCACGAAGCTTGATGTGTAGAGCAGTAATGCCAAGCTCCTAAATCAATGTAACAGTTTAGCTCAAGTAAAGCATACATGATAAAGTACCAGAATAAAAAACAACCAAGTAACAAACATGCCAGCATAATAAATTAACAGCTACACAACACGATCATGATATTAATATCATTCTGATCTTATAAATGATTTGCACCTTGCATCTCTGAGAAACATCTTGAGCTGCAAGCATAGCAGCATATGGCGAAGATTCATCCCTATCTGCTTTGACCTTCATTCCACCTGAAAATGCGTAAATCCAAATATAAATCACAGTGAGTAATCGTAATGTTTACCACAATGAAGAAATAGCAAAAAGTTGAAAGATATCTTGAGCTTACCAGTGATGCGAACCAAGGTTTCTTTTCCAGAAAGATCAGTGACATGCTGCAATACACAGGCCAGCAATCAGTATTCATATATTCGAACAACAATGAAGATTCAACCAGTCAACAAACTCATAAATCAGATGAAGACCACTAGCACTTACAATAAAGGTGTCATTGAAAGAAGCGAAGATGTGTGCCACACCAAACACATGCTCTCCATCACGAACTGCCGGTCCAAGTGTCACAGTTTCTTCCTTTGGCTCCCTAACCTTCCTCCTCGACTATAACACACAGTCGCACAACACATACACAATGTTTAAAAAAAACCTTTTACCACAATCTCACTCATAATAATATACCATACACATTAACAAAGACTCATTCTTCCAGCACATTTGTCATTACTCATCCACAATATACTATGCAAATCTCATGTCACAAACCCTAATTCTAACGAAATGTAAAGCGTCGGCAAAAGATCACAAAATCTCAACTTTTGATTCAACTACCTGATAAATTCATATTAAAAACCACGAGCACTTGATCGAATAACAGCTGAGAAAAAAAAAATTAACATTGAAATCACGAGCCTTCTAACCATAGTTACGCGCTTTGGTTGCTGACTGACGCCTCCCTGCTTCGGATCTCAAACTCTTCGGTGACTGGCGGCAGCGAACTATCTATATCACATGTCTCAGAGGAAACTAGGGTTTTATTTTAGCCAGTCAAAAATCACAGAAACGCCCTTGAAGTTTTTAAAATTACATATAGTCCCCCTTTAGTTATTGGGTTGGGTCTATGTAATGTAACTGTAAATTTAGCAGCAGGATTTTAGCTATACACGATTACATTTACAAATCCTGGTTGGTGCGATTCAATCACTTGGTTTGCGAATTTTATTATAGCTTCTGAAGCTGAACAATTGAAGTACAACGTGTTATGAAGTTCGGTATTTAAATCAGAATGGTTTGGCTGTTGAACAAAATTTCCTAAATCACTGACAACTCAGGACGTTAAATAATGACTTATCGGTGAAAACCGTGTGATAGCTTCATCTTCCTTGATGAGGCTGCGAGGCACGTAAGCTACGAATGAGGTCTCCACCAGGAAGGTGAGTTTCACAGATGACTAATGGACACACGTCATTAATAAACTAAGCTGCTTTAGCTTTCCTTGAGGGGGGTCGTCGAAATATACTGATGAGCTCGTCAAGTCCCTGGAGAACAAATTGAGGTTCTCTTGTCAGCCTTCAATAGGATTGTTTTTTTGTTGAGATGTGAGAGATTAAAATTGGAGTGAGTTATGTACCTTGGTGATGATGACTAGGAAGCTGAACAGTACACTCAGATATGATCCCAGTACAAGAAGTAACAGCAAATCAAATGTGACACTAGCCACCTGTAGTGTGACATGAAAAATCATTAAGTTAGAGGTGAAGCAACGATATTAAATACTTAAGATTGTCCCGGCACTCTAAGTTAAGTTTAGTATTTATCAGACAATCAGAGAATCGCCTATAATCAGATGGTGTCTAGAAGATGGTACATTTGAACAGCTGCCACAATGAGACACCCTGGCGACATAAATATGAGATTTCTTATAATGTGGTACAGACTACAGATTTATTCAAGCCCAATGACATACCTGATATATGTTAAGCGTAGCTTTCGTAGAATCATAGAATGTGAATATGCCGTCAAGCACATCATGTTGTACATTCACATCAGTCGTATGCTCCACTAACTCCTGTGATCAAATTGAGAGGAGACCCCTGATGTCATAAAATTACATGGAGCCTTGAAGTATAAAATGAAGCATAAAGCTTGAATGGCAAACCTTCTGTAGAGCCAAGATGATAGGATCAGTTTTAGACAGAAATGGCGCCACTCGGGGTGTTCGAGACAATAGGTCCAACCAAGATCGAATGTAATGAGGGTTCACAGCCAATGAGCTGTTGTCCGAAAAGATATCCACCTTTTTCCCTTTGAGTCCATATATATGCATCTGCATAGCAGAAAAGGAACATGATCAACTCTCCAAGTATTGACCAAAACACAAAACAAGGTTCTCATATTTAACATTGTGATACTTTAGTCTAATAGCAGTGTGTTGATAATATTAATATCCTTCAATTTACCTTGCAGTGAAATCAGTGATTACGTAATGAAAAATAACTCAAATGGACCTTCTCGACATTCAATAAATATCTTTGCAGTGCTAATCAAAGCAAAAACAGCAAGCATAAATATTGTAGATGTAAATTAAAATAATCATGTGCCAAAGAGGATCAATCACAATGCCAACTCAATTTCAAAAACTGGAATCAGTGTAAAAATAAAGGGAGACATGATGTTGAGACTAGTGAGCTCACTGCCAGGCTCTCAGCGACTAGCTTGGCACTTTTAATAACTGAATTGTCACTGACAGCATGCCTGCAAAGAGAATAAACTTTTAAGAAAAATCTATCTAGCCTAGCATTTGGGTTCACAAATTAGTATCAGAAAAGACCTACACCTGCTATCAGATAAACCTCCAGTACTTTGTAGCATTTCAGGCGGATTGGACAGACCAGAAAGAGTTACAGCTGTGATTCTAAGCCTAGAGAACTGTTCATGCTCCCAAGCCACCTGCAAAGTGCAAACCATACCAAAGTCAAAAAGGTGTGTATGTTTTCTTGGCGACTTCATCGTTTACCCTAATAAACACGGTGAATGATAATTTAGCAGGGGTCAAAAAGCGTTATAGATTAAAGTTGGAAATAAGTCTTCATTCACAAGAGAAAATATAATGACTTTAGGTGGGGATGGTAGAAATCAAAACAGAAAAACAATGCCAAAATAAATAATTGCAAAAAAGAATAACGAGTAGTAACCCATTAAACTAATTCATAAAATCAAACCATAAAGATAGAGTGAGCATAAGGAAACTACGCTTCCCAACACAATTAGATCTCAACTACATTACAATTTGTGTTCTTGTTAAACTTACGCGAGGATTCGAAACATTAATTTTCTTGTGTCTGATACCGATGTTGATCCCCAATTTATCACCCGTGTTTGAAAAACTCTGCAAGAAGACTGTTATTACTAAATGATGTACTGAGCAGCAGAGCAAAAATGAAGTATCAAACAGCAGATGAGAGTGAGATTCACAAAACTAACATCCTTAATTTGCTTGATGTATGCGTTCTCTGGAGGCTTAGACACGTGCATCCATAGCTGATTGTCGAATGAGCCAATAGTATTTAAGCAAATAGCATAGTCAATACTCTCGCGCAAACGCTGGTCCAAACTTCGAAGCCACTACAAAGCAGAATTCAAATGTTATCAAGACTCGAGTGGATGGAATACAACAGAAAATGAAGAGAAAAAAACAATGCATCCAGAGATATCAATCACCTTGTGTGTCCCGTTGTAGTTATACGGTCCTCCAGTTGTTAGCCCGAAAAGTAAGTTATACCTCCCCCTGGTCTTTGGATTAGAATATAGAAGTGAAAATAACCTAGCAACTTCAAGCAGGGCTGCAATGCCACTTCCATTACTATCACTTCCTACAGACAGCGCCTGTTCAAGTGTAAATTAAGATAATTATATACAACACCAGAACAACACAGTCCAGAGGAAATATGTTAAAATTTAACACATACAGGAGCTGCTCCAAGTGTGTCGTATGGTGCCACAATAGCAATAGTTGGAAGCTGATTTGCATCTCCATCAGCTCTCAGTCCTGGCAGCCACCCCTGAAATTGAATGTAGGTTATGCAACTAACAAACATATCCATAACGGGTCGTTCAGACAGATAACAAAGTTGTGCATGACTTATGTACTAATGGCCATAACATGTAAGTGACATCATGAAAGAGTTGCTAATTGAGATCTTAAATGAACTAAAACCTGAATATTTGTGATGGCTGGTGACACAACTTTCTTAGGCTCGGGTGCCGAGACAACAAGTTTGAATCTGAAATGTCAGAGACTAGTAAAATTAGATTGACTTGAGCAAAAAAAAAAGCAGATTCATGATTACTGCACTTATGTAATATCAAATCAATAACTTACCCGCCTGTGGTGGCAGTAGCAGGTTGTCCGGTAGCATCATTCTTTTTTATCTCAGTCAAGATAGCATCAATTTCATCATTTTCAAATGCAAAGTATACAGGATACTGCAAAACACCATCACGACTTCAATGCATCTGATGAAGCACAAAAAAGTTGATGTATTCACATGAAATGAAAAAGATTGACAAGCTCTATTTAATTTCAGAAGAAGCGTAAGTAAAGTGGAAACTCAAAGTCAAAACCAACCCATCCAGCTCAACCACACACCCTGAAGTCCTGAACAATACAAGCATTCCTACATTAACTGCTGCTGGAAACTGGGACGAAGCAAAAGGACTTGGGATACTAAAGAGCACATTTTTTACATCAGTTGTGTCTCACAACAAGAAAATACATATAAATAGACATTTTCAAGCCCATCTAACACCTTACCTAACAAAATTTTCGTACTGGGACACTGGTGAACTGTGAACTTCTAAGATACATAAAATGTAATATTGGAGCAGCATAACCATAAAAAACAGCATGCTTAAGTTCACACTACTCACCGGAAAGCTGGCATGAATTAAAATCTGCTCCAGATCATTGACTAAACTCCTAACTTGCTCCCTTTCTAAGCTCTGATCAGCTCCCACAGTCAAATCTTTCTTCTCCGGACTAAACATATCCGGCAGCAAAAACAACAGTCCTCCCAATTGCCGTCTCTGCGTCAGATAATCTGTCACATAAGTCAACCCAAACAACACTCCTCAATCACGGCGGATGAAATAATAGGAGTGAAAAGAGGATTGAAGTAAAGGAAGTAGAGTGGGATCACCTGCGATGAAGGAGGAGTTGACTTCGCGTAACGGAAGCATAGCAACAGCCCTGGAGAGATCGGCGCCAGGCGGAAATGGAAAGGAAGTAGCGTGGTGGTTGAGAGCAGCGAATCGAGATCCAAAAGGGACGCCAGAGATGTCGTACTGGATAAGGCGGTAGACGTCGACGACTGTAGCGGCATCGCAGAGCTCGACGCAGGCGACAAGGATGACGACGAGAGCGAGTACGGAGTACACGGAATCGAGGATTTGGCAGTCGCGAGGTCTACGAGAAGGCGGCATTTTGGTTTTTGGAGGGATAAGGGTCCAAAATGGAGCTGCGACTGCGAGAGATGTATGAGTTCAAGTGTGGCATGTGAAAACAAAAGCTTAGACGTTTAGGTGGCATATCGGAAACTTTTTTTTTTATGATCGATCGACTGCATCTCCCTCATAATATTTTAATTTTTTTTATTGTTTTTATTATTTGTAGTGTTACAATGAGTTGTCTGGCCTTCCAACTGTAGGGCAAACCTTTGGGGAAGACTTTTTTTTTAATTGTCAGAATGATATTTTATTTCTCTTCAAACTTTATTTTATTAATTCAAATTTTTTAATAACGTAAATATTAAACAAAAATGAACTCCAGAATTTGTGTATTAGAAGGACTTGTGTATTTGGGTTAGGGTATCGGCCCAAACGTTGAGAAAGTTTCGTATTGGGCTTAGCGGATTCAGTGCGTTGATTTTCGGTCAGAGATACTTTTTGGTCAAGATTAGTTTTCATTTTTCCATTTTTAGTCAATTTTTAATGTAATGTGAACAACGTTGTATGGCTAGATGTGTTTGTAGTAGACCCCGCAATTAAACCGTAAACCCTCCAATTCGTTCATAAACCGTTTTATTAAATTCGTCTATTAGCCCGCCCTTTTAATAAAAGGATTTAGAAAACTCTTGTCCGTTAAGAACTCTTTTATAAGAGAGTTCAAGGGTTTTACCCGGATAATCCTCCAACCCTTTAACAACACTTTTAACTAATATTATAATAAAAAATATAAAAAATAAAACGAACTTCGTATCGGTCTCTCCCGTGTTGTTCGATTCGATTCATCTCGTCTTCGTTCGATTCAATTGTTCGGTTTAGGTGTTCAGCGGCGTCGTGATTCGTGTATATATATCTGCTGTCGAAATTTTAGGCGAGTCTGTTGAGTGTATGTATGTATAATTTATGTTATGTTTTATTTCTAAAGTTCTTATCGATCCACTTTGATTATTTGTCCATTGGTTGTGGCAGCTTGGTTCTGCCATCAACTTTCGATTGTTATTTTTTGGCTGGTGTTGGTGTTTTGTCCCTTTATTTTAGTTGCAAATAAACTGTCAGCTTTTATCAAAAAAACAACAAACAAACAAAAAATAATAAAAAAAACATCTCGGGCTCTAGCGGTCAAAAAAATAAAAATATTCACTTTGATCGTATGTATGCATCATGCATGTATGTAGACCCGGCAAATAAACCATAAGCCCTTTAATCCGTCTATTACCCGCCCTTGATTTTTTCTATTATTCTATATACGATAAGAATAAAATAGAACAGAAAATATTTGAAATTTAACTTTTAACTTTAAATTATGTATATACAAGTTTTTACAAACAAATAAAAGACATAGAACATATCGGATTTAAAATTTATTTAATTTTCCATTTAATTAGTTAAAAGGGTTATACATGGTTAAAAGGGTTAAAAGTTAAAAGTTAAAAGGGTTACATGAGTTAAAAGGGCTCTTAAAGGGTTGAAGGGTTTAACCCTTTTTAACCCTTGTCCATTAAGAATCCGTCCATTGAACCCTTTTTTCCATTAAGAACCCGTCCACTAACCCGCCCGCCCGCCCTATTTGCCACCTCTAGCTTGTAGTGCTTTGGCCTTTGGGAGACAACATTTGTTTGATACACACTTGGTGATTTCAAATTGAGTCAACCGATGTTTAATAAGTGAGTGAAGAAAATGCAAGTAGTTCTTGAATTGAATCAATCTCATCAAATCTTTTGATATGTTAGTAGAATAATCCTTCCTCTCCCTTTAGATCATTACTAGACAAGTCTTCAAAGTATAGTAAAATTACTAACCAATTCTTCAAAATAGTAAATTCATGATCGCACAAATTTATTATCTACGTGCCCAGTAATGACCTAGCTAGTAAGATCTTAATACTGACGCGTCATCGATTACTAAATGAAATTTATTTTAGAATCCTCTACTAAGACATGATTTGTATGTGACCTTCTAAAATTTTCGAAGGAGATTCTCTTTGGAAATAAAATAATGTATCCAATCTAAAAGTCCATATGACAACCTTACTCGAAAAATTCATGCACAAGTTATCAACTACTTATAAAATCATATCACCAATTCCCACAAAACTACCACAAATTCATATTCAATAGCATTTGTAGCTTGACATATAATTGAGATGAGGCTAGAGTCCAACACCACATCTAGCTAGGTCTACCATTAAACATGGGTCATATACTTTAAATCAAGAAGATGAAGCCAGTGAGGGGTAACAATTATCCATGCCCATGTGCTCTTGGCAACTAGCTTCTTGCTAGCAAAAGTCTCTTATTTGCTACATGTATAATGATCATATAAAATTTAACTAATGCTTATTGCCATCTATAAGGGCATATGCACTCATAAATAAAGAAATGTTAAGAAATGACTTCCTCATCTAACATTTCCTCCAAACAAAACACAAAATTAGATAGGAAGTTATCTCACACATCCTCAAGAAGCATGTATGAAAGAACTTCATTCTTGATTTTGTGCTTTGTTTTGATGAAATGCTAGGTGAAAAAGTTATATCCTAACATTTTATTAATCATGGATGCGAATGCGCCTTAAGGGCTATAACCTATGTGCAAGTGCCAAATTCCAATCCTAGCATTTTCTTAATCATGGATGCGTATGCCTTAAGGGCTATAACCCATGTGCAAGTGCCAAATTCCAAACCCTAAAGATGTGCGTTGGTATGGTGGTTGGAAGTTGGAACTTATTTCTCTTGATATTTTTGGATAGCTAGAAAGAAGAAGATACCTTAATTATTGGCAAGAGAACTATTAATTAATTTTATCTCACATTAATGAAAAACTCTCGTCTTGTGAAGTTTGATAAGATGTTTACCAACAATCTTATCACCAACATATATACCACCATATACGAGATCAAGCTTAGATTGTGATGCACCGGGTCAAGTTGAACTTTTATAACGACTGTGATCAAATACTCCCGTAGATCGTACAATTTTGTCACTAGGACCAAAAAGACATCGCCTCATAAACCGACTAGTGAACCCTAACAGGAAAAACATTTGAATGATGATTTCACGTCACCGGATCAGGGGCGGATCCAAGAATTTTTCGGACCGGGGGCGAGATAAATATTTTTGGACCGGGGGCGGATCTTGCAATTTATTCTCATACTAGAGGGGGCGTATAATCAAAATGACTGGGGGCGAGATGTAAAAATCATTCAAAAATACATCGAATTAGACTAGTATTGATGAAAAATCGGAAAATCGACCGAGGGCGGGTGCCCCCCTCCCCACACTCTAGATCCGCCCCTGCACCGGATCATACTAGCTGGCAACCGACGAGGGACATTTCTACGTGTTCATGTCCGTTAAAAGGACTACCTTTAAACGACAACTAATTAAACGAGGTGGGTATGTTTACACAATGCTTAAGGGGCCTGAATAGGATTGTCTAGATGCCTCCTACAATTCATTTGTTGTTTAGTACTCATCCGAACAAGCAATGTGCTGATAAAACAACAGGACATAGACATGCTGAGACATATGGACATAATGATACATTGGAGCTGAGCCACAAGCTAGCTAGCTAGTAGCTCTTTTTGGGTCCCAACCCAGAGATCTCTGGAAGCACTGCAGAGTTTTTAATGGTCCTTGTTAGAATTATTGATCAATATCAGACAATCAGACGACATTGACCGAGTAGGGTGAAAAAAAAAACGACTCCAGGATACAATTGTGATTTTTGTAAAACTTTAAGGGGTCATTTGTTACATCCGAACTTTGAGGGGCTATTTTGTTGTTTAAACAACTTAATTGGCTGTTTCTTTTTTTTTTTTTTGATGAGAAATGGCTGTTTCTAATTATCAGTAAAGAGTTTGTATCAAATACAAACCAACATTATAAATAAAAACTACAAATTCATAAAAAAATTGACACGTGTAAAATCGACCAATCAGAATTAATCTCGATCGGAGTTCTTCTTGTAAATAAAAAAAACCCACTCGGACTTATTTTAAAATACATAAAAGAAATTAGGGGTATAATCGTCCAAAATTTGCTACAGTAATGATCAGACTTAAAAAAACAATAATCAGACTTAAACCAGTAATGACAATACTTAAAAAATAATGATCAGACTTAAAAAACAATGATCAGACTTAATAATAATAATGATGAGACTTAAACCAGTAACGACCAGACTTAAAAAACAATGATCAGACTTAAACCATTAATGACCAGACTTAAAAAAACAATGATCAGACTTAAACCAGTAATGACAAGACTTAAAAAGAACAATGATCAGACTTAATAATAGACAATGATCAGACTTAAAATTGATAATGATCAGACTTAGAATTGATAATGATCAGACTTAATAATAGACAATGATCTGACTTATTATTGATAATGATCATACTTAAAATTGACAATGATCAGACTTAAAATTGATAATGATCAGACTTAGAATTGATAATGATCAGACTTAATAATAGACAATGATCAGACTTAATAATAGACAATGATCAGACTTAATATTGATAATGATCAAACTTAAAATTGACAATGATCATACTTAAAATTGATAATGATCGGACTTAAAGATGGTAATGATCAGACTTACATGTAGAAATTGGAACATCCGAAGAATTTTACGCAAAATTTGATGTTTATGCGCCTGTGTCAGAATTTAATGAAAGCCTAGTATTTTTTTTGGTGGAAACGATATTCTGAGCATAGCTATGCGGTGAGCTCGGTGTTTTTAGGGCAAATTCGATCATCTAGAGGGTCAAATTCGCGTTTTAATATTTTTTTAGTTTTAAGTCTGATCATTGGTTCTTAAGTCTGATCGTTGCTTATTTTAAGTCTGGTCATTACTGTTTTTAAGTCTAATCATTGCTGTTTTATGTCTGATCATTGCTGTTTTTAAGTATGCGCATTGCTGTTTTAAGTCTGATCATTCTCAATTTGTAGTCTTTTAGTTACCAATGTTAAGTCTGATCATTTTCTCTATAAGTCCAATCATTATCGATTTGTAGTCTTTTAGTTACTAATTTTTAAGTCTGATCATTAAGTCTTTTAAGTCTGATCATTAAGTCTTTTAAGTCTAATCATTAAGTGTTTTAAGTCCGGTCATTAAGTTTTTTAAGTCTGATAATTAAGTCTGATCATTAAGTCTTTTAAGTCTGATCATTATGTCTTTTAAGTCTAATTATTAAGTCTTTTAAGTCCGATCATTGTCTATTTTTAAGTCTTATCATTAAGTCTGATCATTGCTGCTTTGCAAGTCTGATCGTTGCTTGGTTTAAGTCTGATTATTAAGTCTTTTAAGTCTGATCATTAAGTCTTTTAAGTCTGGGCATTAAGTTTTTTAAGTCTGATAATTAAGTTTTTAAGTCTGATCATTACATCTTTTAAGTCTGATCATTAAGTCTTTTAAGTCTGATCATTGTCTATTTTTAAGTCTTATCATTAAGTCTTTTAAGTCTGATCATTGCTGCTTTGTAAGCCTGATCGTTGCTTATTTTAAGTTTGATCATTAAGTCTTTTAAGTCTGCTTATTGTCTATTTTTAAGTCTGATCATTAAGTCTTTTAAGTCTGATCATTGCTGCTTTGTAAGTCTGACCATTGCTGTTTTTAAGTCTGATCATTGTTGTTTTTAAGTCTGATCATTGTTGCTTTTAAGTCTGATCATTGTTGTTTTAAGTCTGATCATTAACAACTCTTGGACTAAATTGAAAATAATATTATAGGATACCCCTCGTGTAGAAAGATTATAATACCCCTCCGTGTGTTGTTCGGAATTTCGACTAAAATGAGACACATGTCAACTTAAAAATAAATTTATATTTTTTATTTATAAATATAGATTTGTACTTCAATCGCACCCATCAATAAAATAGCAAGAAGAGTTTCAATTTCAATAAATACAATAACGAATAAAATAGCCGAACATAGACTAGAAGACATTTTGATTGGTACAAGTTCGTGCAGCTAATTGGATGAAAGCAAGATGACGTGTCATCCACGTCATCCTTCTCCCTTGGACGTTATGGTCCACAACATGTCGCTGTCTTCTGTCCTTTCTTCGTATGCGGAGCCAAAAACGATGAAAGCTCTGCTATATGAATCCCGTTCACCATTTCGAAAGCTCTTCAATTTCATCTCCCGCTCCTCTCCAACATCTCACAGTCACTGAGTGCACAACGTACACACTGTGTTGGCCGGTCCTCAGTTTCAACGCCGAGAACTCTAAAGCGTGATTTAAGGACGGAACGATCTGAAAAGAACAAAATTTAGTAACGAATCGCGGTATTAAAGTATATAGAGTGGAGGAGAGACATCAATGGAGGAAAGCAGAGACGAGACTCAGGGGAAAATCCGGAAGCGAGTCTTTTCATCTTCATCGTCCTCGCTTGTCCGGAAGAACAGATTCAAGAGAGCAATTCTAATAGGGAAGCGGGTCGGGTCAGGGACGCCAGTTACGACGCCGACAATGACGATGTCGAGATCCCCTGTTTTCGGGAAAGCAACTGAGTTTGTGAACGAACGAGACGGTGTCGTTTCGGTCAGGAGGCTAGCAGCGTCACTTTGGGGGATGAATGAGGTTTCGTCTCCGAAGGCGAAGAAGGAATCGAGTCGCGTGGTGTGTTCTTCAAATCCCGAGGTAAATGAACAATTTTGAATTTTTTTAGAATTTTTTTAGGGTTTTTATGATGAAAATGTTTTGTTACGTTGTTGAGTTTGAATTGTATATATATATAGACGGAGACTAAAAATGCTAGACAGCAGTTTAAGGATGCTCGTAAAGCGCTGTCTACGGCTAAAGAGCTGGTGAAGGTTTTGACTCACATTTTGCGTCAAGAAGAGAAGCATTATTCCTCCTCGTCGGCAAAGTCGCTCGTTTCAGCGCTTCGGTTCGAGCTTGATCGAGCAAGTGCTCAGGTCGACCAGTTGGCTTATGCGCAGAGGTTGCATCGCAGGGAGATGAAGCATTTGGCGGCGGAGAAGAATAAGTCTAGTAGAGCAGTGGAGATGTTGGCGGCGGAGCTGGAGGCTGAGAGGAAGCTGAGGAAGCAAGCGGATAGAATGAATAGGAAGTTAGGGAGGGAGTTGGCGGATGGGAGGGCGAGGTTGGATAAGGTGGTGATAGAGTTGGAGAATGAGAGAAGGCCGGCGAAGGCGGTGTTGGAGCTGAAGAATGTTGAGAAAGAGAGAGATCATCATATGCTGCATCAGTTGGGCGATGTGGAGAGAGTTGATCAGATTAAAGTGCAGGCTGAAGCTAAGTATCATTCTGAGGAGAAGAATGCGGAACTGGAGGCTTATATGAGCAACGATGGAGTTGAGGCGGAGTCTCCAGGCTCGGCTAACACCGAGATTTTGAGGGACTTTTTGCGGAAAACACTTGGGAAAGTTTGTCAGAACCCGAACGTCATAGAAGCTGAGAATGAAGATTGTTGGGATGAGAGTGATATGCATTTGATGGAGTTGGAGAAGGATGAGAGCGAGAAGAGTTATAAGTGGGCTTACTCGTTGCATGATGATGATTCGAGGAGATCATCGGTTGAAGTGTTCAAGGGTAGGAAATCGTTGTCGGAGAAGATTCAATGGGCAACTATATCCTTGTTGAAGGGCAGCTGATCAACGAGATGACACTGCAAACAGTCCAATGAGCCAAGCAATGGGCCTGTCAGGCTACAGACAGGGTCCTGACTCCTGATCAAAGTTGTCATGGGCTCATATGGCCAGCGCCAGTTCCAGTTTTGAAATATTCATTATGGACTCGGTCATTTAAATTAAGGCAAATTACAAAAATATATCCTGAATTATCGCATCATTTCAAATTAGATATGAGACTTTTTAATTTTCAATTTAGTGACGTTTGCATCAATTTGCCCCAAACCCTGAAATTAATAATTTTAATCATTTAAAATGAATTAGATTCCGAATGGGGTCAAGATCAGGTACAAAATAGATTTTTGGTACAAAATACAAAGTTCGTCAAAATTAACATATAATTCGCTACTATTTGAGCCGAAAAATGAAAAAGACGACATAGTTCGTCAGTTTCATTTTATAATTCGTCACCAAGAAAATGTATCAAAATTCAGAATTTAATCTCATCCATTCAAATCACAAGATCAAACGGTATGATTAGTTTGTATTTTTGTACCAAAAAATTAATTTTGTACCTGATCATTTTCCTCCGAATGGAATAAAAAGTATTTAAAACCCTATCTAGCTAGAAAGTGTATCATATGAATAATTCTATTAATGTCACAATAGATGAAAAATACAATTTTTACTAATTTTTATGAACTGTATAGAAAGAAAACAGTTAAATTTATTATTCTCGAACCAAAACAACTGATACAAATATTTTAGAAATTTCAAGAGATAAACTCTTACAAAGTTGAACACTGTGTTGTGTCTTCGACACTGAGGGATATACTGAACACTACGTTTAATTTTAGGTTTGGACTTTGTGGGTATTATTGAAATGGAACGTTTTAGAAGAAATCGATGAACAACTTTGTGGGTATTATTGAAATGGAACGTTTCATCTAACTTTTGCTTCTTACGCGTCATAACTATGTCGGAAACGAGATGTGGACTTGACATGAATTTCCCAATCGTAAGGTCTCACACTCACTGCAGGACCCACCCACGTGGATCGAACACATAGAAAAAAAGATACAACACACTCATCAAGCTCAAAAAGCCACACACACAAAAAAAGGCCATCCGAGACGACGATTGGCTGAGATCTACTCTAATATAGTATAAAATATTAAAATGAGAGATGTATAACTTGCACAGCAGTTAAAGTGAGATTCACACAAGTGTAAAAATGGGCAGGCTAGAGGGCAAGGTAGCCTTGATAACCGGCGCGGCAAGCGGCATTGGAGCGTGCGCGGCTCGGCTCTTCGCCAAACATGGTGCAAAGGTTGTCGTAACCGACATCCAATCTGATCTCGGTAAAACCCTCAGCGCCGAACTCGGAGGCTCCAAACACGCCTCCTTCGTCCGCTGCGACGTGACCAAGGAATCCGACGTAGAGAACGCGGTTAACTCCGCCGTGTCCAGCTACGGAAAGCTCGACATCATGTACAACAACGCCGGCGTGATGGACACGTTTCAACCGAGCATCCTCAACATCACGCAATCCACATTTTCAAACATTCTTAATGTGAACCTCGTCGGACCGTTTTTAGGAACCAAGCACGCAGCTAGGGTTATGATTCCGAATAAATCAGGCAGCATTATAACAACGGCGAGTGTAAGCGGCGTGATGGGTGGAATAGCCACACACGCTTACACTTCATCGAAGCACGGCGTGGTGGGGCTGATGAGGAACGCGGCCGTGGAGCTCGGGAGACATGGGATTAGGGTGAACTGCGTGTCGCCTTACGCGGTGCCGACTCCGATGTCGATGAGCGTGCTCGGAGTGGACGAGGAGGGGTTTAGGAAGATGGTGTATTCGAGCTTGAAAGGGGCGGTGCTGACGCCGGAGGACGTGGCGGAGGCGGCGCTTTACTTGGCTAGTGATGAGTCCAAATATGTGAATGGGGCTAACTTGGTGGTGGATGGCGGGTTCTCGGTTCACAATATTGGCTTTCCTATGCCCGGGTTGGAGTGACAAAATGAGGACATAACAAGATGCTTTTGATCAAAATTTGTATCGTTTGTGAAGCTAGAGTGTATTTTTTTTGGATATTCTAATTTAAGTAACATGAGTTTTATGTATTTTAAATGTATCAAATAAATTTTGAATAATTCTATGAGAAAACAAGATTAAGTTATTCCTAACGACTTTTCACACATACTCTACAATTTATATAAAATAAATAGAATTTGCGTATGATCTGTTCTCAAAGTATTTAAATACTACATGTATATAATTTATTAGTTTTATAATGTTTTGCACTAGTGGAGTGAATTAATATTTCAAGTTTTGATTGTTAATTAAATAATTTCTAACTTAAAATATATTGACTAACCTGATCTTTTGCATATTTTTTCCAATTTAATGACATTCATTATCGTCTCGTGTCATATTAGTATAATTATATATGTGGTCTCAAAATTTCCAAAAAGGTAGACTCGTCGCGTCGGTAAGGCTTCATGTCCACTCATTTTTCGTTTTATAATAAGTACTCTTTTTGTATTAAAAAAAATGCCATAAATGCTGAATGTAGATTTATATTTAATTATAAAGTTTTTTTTTGATATGATTAAATTATAAGAGGTCAGATCTGGTGTAAAGCCCAAATATGGGTAAAATACAAACTCATCTCATTCATTCATTTTGTTAATCCAAAGGCTGATAATAATTGATGGAAATAAATTAATAACTACCCTTTATATGTGTAACTCTCTACCAAAAGGGTATAATTGACTAACTCAATAAATAAAATATATTTTACATTTTAATAACCCTGAATTTAAGCAATTCTCTCTCATCTCCCCTTCTTTTTCCTTCTTCTTCGGACTCAACCTCCATGCTTCTTCTTCAGACTCAACCTCCACGCTTCTTCTTAGGACTCAACCTCCACTCTTTTTCGCACTCTGGATCATCTTCGACATCAATGAAACTCAACTCAAAATCAAAGCAACAGTTTTCGTAAAGCAAATTCGAATCTGGACATGACGAACTATAAAATGGCCGTGACGAATTATAAAAAATCGGACTAAATTCGATCCAATTGAAGGAGTAAAACTTCGTTGAACTCAATTTTTCACACTCTGGATCATCTTCGACATCAATGGACTCAACCCAAAATCAGATCAACAGTTTTCATAAAAAAAATTGAAACTGAACATGACGAATTATAAAATGGTCGTGACGAATTAAAAAAAACGGACTAAATTCGATCAAATTGAAGGAGTAAAACTTCGTTGAACTCAATTTTTCACACTCTAGATCATCTTCGACATCAATGGAACTCATCCCAAAATTAAATCAACAGTTTTCATAAAGAAAAATTCGAAACTGAACATGACGAACTATAAATTGGCCGTGACGAATTATAAAATGTCTTGACATATTATACAATGATACTGCCAAAAGCTGGACGAATTTGAGTTACATTTGACGAATTATAGCATTGTCCGTTGAACTGTACTACAATATGTCGTATTTCATGACGAATTATAGTCCAATTTTGACGAACTATGATATAATTCGTCAAAATTGGATTATAATTCGTCAAAAGTAGACTATAATTCGTCAATGTTTTCCCCCACAGCTTGTATGAGTATTCGGCCGAAATGACATTGTGAGACAACCCAGCTTTTGGCGCCTTCATCTCGGACAACAAATCGAGGGAAACGCAGCAACCATATTTACCCCGAGAAGAATCCACCGATCAAAAGAATGATGGGTATTCTGTCAAAAAGCTCTGTCGTAGCATCAGCCGCCCTCGTCCATGGATGAGCAAACATATTCACACATTTCACTAAAACAGGTCAGCCTCTGCAGTCGGATTAAGTTTTGTTGAATCAATGGCTTCGTTGGCCGACACGAGCAAGAACAGCAAGCTGGAGAGGTACACAACAGCTACATAAGAATAGCTAACAACACCAAACTGCTCAATGCTTCTTCCAAGCTGCTCTTCAGGGCAATCCTCCTGATTGCTCTCGTTCTCATTCTCCTCTTCACACTCAACTATCCATCAGTCGCTGATCACCTACTACGATCCATTGATGAGCATCGTCGTCGTCCAATGATGATCGGCGACGTTGTCGTGGGTATCATCGTCGGCTTCGTCGTCGTGGAAATTTCAGATCTGAAATTTTAATCGAAAAGAGGAGAGAGAGTGTGTTGATGTTGTATTTCAAATATACCCCTAATCTAATATTAATTTGAATTTTTATTTATTTATTTTCACTTAATCTCATCCATAGAAATTATAAAATCAAAGAATGAGATTATTTTGTATTTTTTTACAATAATATGGGATTTGCACTTGATCCTAATCTTAAATTATAAAGTAATTTATAGTAAGATATCTATGTAAATTATTAAAATCAAGTAGTATAAACTGCAAGGTCAGATCTATCACGGAGTCGTAGAGTTTATCTCAATTCGTGTTTCAAGTCAACAATCATGAAATTGTGTAGCCTAGAGGGCAAGGTGGCGCTTATCACCGGCGCAGCTAGCGGCATAGGCGAGAGCGCCGCCCGCCTCTTCGCCAAGCACGGTGCAAAGGTCGTCGTAGCCGATATCCAGTCTGATCTCGGCTCAAGCCTCTGCGACGAGCTCGGAGGCCCCAAGCACGCCTTATTTGTTCATTGCGACGTGACCAAGGAGTCTGATGTAGAGATAGCCGTTAACTTGGCCGTTTCTAAATACGGAAAGCTCGACATAAGTTAACTTGGCCGTTAACTTGGCCGTTTCTGAAGCAGAGAAGCATTATTCCTCCTCGTCGGCAAAGTCGCTCGTTTCAGCGCTTCGGTTCGAGCTTGATCGAGCAAGTGCTCAGGTCGACCAGTTGGCTTATGCGCAGAGGTTGCATCGCAGGGAGATGAAGCATTTGGCGGCGGAGAAGAATAAGTCTAGTAGAGCAGTGGAGATGTTGGCGGCGGAGCTGGAGGCTGAGAGGAAGCTGAGGAAGCAAGCGGATAGAATGAATAGGAAGTTAGGGAGGGAGTTGGCGGATGGGAGGGCGAGGTTGGATAAGGTGGTGATAGAGTTGGAGAATGAGAGAAGGCCGGCGAAGGCGGTGTTGGAGATGAAGAATGTTGAGAAAGAGAGAGATCATCATATGCTGCATCAGTTGGGCGATGTGGAGAGAGTTGATCAGATTAAAGTGCAGGCTGAAGCTAAGTATCATTCTGAGGAGAAGAATGCGGAACTGGAGGCTTATATGAGCAACGATGGAGTTGAGGCGGAGTCTCCAGGCTCGGCTAACACCGAGATTTTGAGGGACTTTTTGCGGAAAACACTTGGGAAAGTTTGTCAGAACCCGAACGTCATAGAAGCTGAGAATGAAGATTGTTGGGATGAGAGTGATATGCATTTGATGGAGTTGGAGAAGTGTTGAGAAATATAATCCCAGTTGTGTTATGGATTAATATTGGGACCTTATGTTGTGTTATTTCCAGTCCAAATTGCATGCTTGAGTTTTTGCAGGAAAATTGGTTTTTTGTTCAGAGTTGAAGGCTCGTGTATGCGACCGGATGTCCACCCGTGTGTCCGGGCGTGCCTCCGAGCTCTTGAGCTCGGACCTCCGAGCCCTCCGAGCGTGTATGCGATCCGCTGTCCGTGTCTTCCGAAGCTGCGTCGTTTTTTGCAGAAGCGCGAATTCAAGTTTAATAGAACGTTGTCGTTCTGAGGACGCGCGTATGTCAGTTAATATCGTTACAAGTTCAAGCGGCGTCGTTTCAACGCGAGATTCAGCTGAGCATATCCAAAGTGGTATCTAGAGCATTGTTGATTGATCTTGAGTCATCTTGATCATCTCTTGTGCTTGCCTACCTTTTCTTTGTTAATTTCCTTTGGACTTGATTTTCTTTTGGGATGGCTGATGCCATGAAAATCAAGCCCTACGATGAGACCTCTGATTTCACAATGTGGAAGATGAGGATGAAGGCTATACTAGTTAAGGAAAAATGCTATAGAGCTGTGACAGAGGAATGGATTGCTCCTACCTCTGATCAGCAGAAATCTGACATGAAAGAACTTGCTTATTCTGAAATCATGATGAGATTAACAGATGATGTTGCTAGGAAGGTAATGCAATACACTGAACCTAAAACATTGTGGGATGAATTAGATAAAATGTATTTGGCTAAAACTCTCCCCAATAGAATTTCTTTGCAAACAAAATTGTTCACTTTCAAGATGGATGTGAATATGAGTCTGCAGGAAAATCTAGACATTTTCTTAAAAATAACTCAGGATTTGAAAAAGTGTAAAGATGAAGTTAAGGAAGAACACCTTTGTGTCATTCTCCTAAATTCAATCCCACCACAGTTTGACACCCTTAGGGATGTTATTCAGTATGGGAATGATGAAGTAACAGTCACCAAGATCATTGATGCTATTACTTCTAAGAATGACAGCCTAAAAGTTTTTAAGACTAAAAATGGTGTTAAAACTGAAGTAAAATCTGAGGTAATGATGTTTAAGGGGAAGAATAAATTTAAACCAAAGAGAAAGAACCACAATGGATCTCAGAATAACACTGATTCACATGAAAAGAAATCCTTTGATAAGTCTTCACAATCCTCTCAAAATAACAACAACTTTCAGAAAAATACCCCTGTCAAGTGCAATTATTGTGGCAAGTTGGGCCATTATGCTAGCTCTTGTTATAAAAGAATTGAAGATAAAAAGGGTAAAGGAAAAGATAACCAACAATCTGGACAGTCCAACATTTGTGAAAATGATCCCCAATATGGAAATGAATTGTTCCTCATGTCTAATGGGCATGAGGATGATTCATGGATCCTTGATTCTGGCTGCACCATGCATGCCACTCCACACAAACATATCTCTTCAGTTCACTGAAGCTTTGTGAAGGTGGAGAGGTCATGCTAGGTGATCACACATCATTAAGAATTAAGGGAATTGGTATAGTTCCCTTAAGGATGTTTGATGGTGTTGTGAGAACTCTCCAAAATGTGAGATGGGTTCCCCATCTTAGGAGGAGTTTACTGTCAGAATCTGCCTTGGATTAACTTGGATGCATGATAACAACCTTTAAGGGAGTTAGGGAAGTAATAAGGGATAATAGAGTTGTAATGAGAAGCATAGAAAAAGGAGGTTTATATCATCTGATTTCTTCTTCTGAAATTAATCTTTCTGATGAAAGTAAAACTCTATTAGACACTAAAATGTGGCATTCAAGGCTTGGTCATATAGGGAATAAAGGACTGCATTACCTGTCAAAATCTGGTTTGATTGATTGTAAACCTACTGATCTGAAATTCTGTGAAACTTGTGTTTTTGGTAAAAAATCTGCTCATCCTTTTGGCAAATCTTCTTTTGTTGTCAAAAAACCTTTGGAGTATGTCCACTCTGACTTGTGGGGACCTGCTCAGGTCTCTACAATTGGAGGAAGATCATATTTCCTTTCAATTATAGATCAATACTCTAGAAAAGTATGGATCTTTCTTTTAAAAACCAAGGATGAGGCTTTTGAAAAGTTTAAGAATTGGAAGATCATGGTTGAGAGTCAAACTGAACTTAAAGTTAAATGTTTAAGGACAGATAATGGGTTGGAATTTTGTAACAAGGCTTTTAATGAATTTTGCACTGAAAATGGGATAAAAAGACACTTGACTGTGACTGGTACTCCCCAGCAGAATGGAACTGCTGAGAGGATGAACAGGACCCTTTTAGAGAAAGCTAGATGCATGATGATTAGTGCTGGAGTTAAACCAACACTTTGGGGAGAGGCTGTGATTACATCTGCTTATCTGATAAACAGATGTCCTTCCTCAGCCATTCACTTCAAAACTCCCCAAGAGCTTTGGACTGGGAAACCTCCAAACCTTTCCCACCTCAGACCCTTTGGTTGTACAGCTTATGCCAAGGTTTCTGAGGGTAAACTCCAGCCTAGGGCTGTTAAATGTGTTATGCTTGGGTATCCTGAAGGTGTTAAGGGCTATAAATTGCTAATGATTCAACCAGGAGGGTACAAAGTCATAGTGTCACATTCTGTTACCTTTGATGAACTGAATTTCCACTTTAAGTCTAAACTAAACCATGCTATTGAGTCTCATGGCACACCTGAAGGTGTGACCAGTTTTATTCCATCAGGATTCAATTTGAACCAGGGTAATGATGATGGAAACAATGGAGACCAAGCAGCTGAGATGGGACAGTCACTGGACATTAGTGATGGATTGCAGGAGGTAACAGATGAGGGGTCAAATTCCCCTGCTGTTTCAGGTAATGAGCCACCTCACCAATTAGGTGGGGGAGCTAGCACTGTAAGTCCATCTAACTCAGCTCTAAATTCAAATACTATGGACACTAGTGATCAAAATGTTGCTATAGAATCATCTGATTTAGGCTTGAATACTTCTTCTGCTGCTACATCTGTTTTGCCAAATCTGCCTGATGATTTATATGTTGATCATAGTGTGAATGTGCCTGAAAATGTGCATGAAAATGTTGGTGCTATGCCTACTATTTCTGAGTCCCCTGTGCATGAAACTGAGCCTAGTCTAGCTAATTATCAATTGACTAGAGACAGGGAACCTAGAATTAGAAAGGTTAATCCTAGATATAAAGCCAACATAGCTGAGTATGATGAGAACAATGATGGAAAGTGCTGTAATATTGTTGAGTTTGCTCTAATGGCTGCTGAAAAAATTAAATATGTAATACCTGATACACATAGGCAAGCCTTGGCTAGTAATGAATCTGAAAAATGGAAAAAAGCCATGATAGAAGAGATTCAATCCATGCATGAAAACAATACTTGGAAACTTGTACCTAGGCCTCTAAATGTTAAACCTTTGGCATGTAAATGGATATTTAGAATTAAAGAAGGTAACTCACCTAATGATCCACCAAGGTTTAAGGCTAGGCTAGTGGCTAAGGGGTTTCACCAAAGAGAGGGCATTGATTTTAATGAGATATTTGCTCCTGTTGTCAAGTATAAAACTCTGAGATTACTTATTGCTATGACTGCTGTTTATGATTGGCATATTGAACAAATGGATGTGAAAACTGCATTTTTACATGGTGATTTGTTAGAAACAATTCATATGTGTCAACCTGAAGGTTTTGTTGATAAAATGAAACCAGATCATGTCTGTTTGCTTAGAAAATCCATCTATGGATTAAAACAATCACCTAGACAGTGGAATAAGAAATTTGACAGTTGCATGCTTGACTTAGGATTCTTGAGAAGCAAATATGATACATGCCTTTATCTGAAAAGAGTGAAGAATGCTCCATTGTTTGTGCTGCTATATGTGGATGATTTATTGCTGATTAGTCCCTCATTGCATGATATAAAATTGACTAAGTCTGGATTGCAAAAACATTTTGACATGAAAGACTTAGGAATTGCTCAAAAGATCTTAGGGGTAAAGATAACCAGAAATATGAAAAATGGAGAAATCTGTTTATCCCAATCTGAATACTTTGCTAAGGTGTTAGATAAATTTGCTATTGTGAAAGCTAAGTCTAATGCTATACCCTTAGGAGGGCATCTTATTTTCTCTAAGGAAGATTGTCCTAAAACTGAGCAAGAAAAGAAACAAATGCTGAATGTGCCATATGATGTTGCTGTTGGTTCTATTATGTATGGTATGTTATGTACAAGGCCTGATCTTGCTTTCTCTATTAGTGTTCTTAGTAGATATATGTCTAACCCAGGCATAAAGCATTGGGAAGCCATGAAATATTTGTTAAGATATCTGTTAGGGACTAAAGGGTTAGGATTAGTATATAGAGACCATGAACCAAAAGCAAGAATTGTAGGGTATGTAGATTCAGATTATGCCAGCAATAGGGACAATAGAAAATCCACCACAGCTTTCTATTTCACATGGAATGGGAATTGTGTGTCTTGGAAGAGTCAGTTGCAACCCATAGTTGCATTATCATCTACAGAAGCAGAGTATATTGCTGCCACAGAGGCAGCAAAAGAAGCCATTTGGTTAAGTGGGATAGTGAAGGAGATTAGTGGGATTAGTGAGCCTCCTAGGATTTACATGGATAGTCAAAGTGCCTTATGTTTGTGTAGGGATCCAGTATACCATGAGAGGTCAAAGCATATTGATGTGAGAATGCATTTCATTAGAGACCTAGTGGAAACCCAAACCATAAGTGTAGACAAGATCCTTGGAGAGAAAAATCCAGCTGACTTTGGAACTAAAATTGTACCTGCTAATAAGTTTGTTTTCTGCAGGGAAAGCTTGCATATTGATGAGGTTGGATGAAAGTCTGGCCTGAGCAAGTCTTGAGCCTTAACTGGCTGTGTTGAACCTTAATTGAGGTCAGATGTATCTATCTCAATTCTTTTCTTCATTCATTTGCACAACTAGTCTTAGGAGGGCATATGTTGAGAAATATAATCCCAGTTGTGTTATGGATTAATATTGGGACCTTATGTTGTGTTATTTCCAGTCCAAATTGCATGCTTGAGTTTTGCAGGAACATTGGTTTTTTGTTCAGAGTTGAAGGCTCGTGTATGCGACCGGATGTCCACCCGTGTGTCCGGGCGTGCCTCCGAGCGGACCTCCGAGCCCTCCGAGCGTGTATGCGATCCGCTGTCCGTGTCTTCCGAAGCTGCGTCGTTTTTTGCAGAAGCGCGAATTCAAGTTTAATAGAACGTTGTCGTTCTGAGGACGCGCGTATGTCAGTTAATATCGTTACAAGTTCAAGCGGCGTCGTTTCAACGCGAGATTCAGCTGAGCATATAAGCGAAATCAAATTGGGGCTTAGGGCACGAAACACATTCATTCTTCCGAGTGACAAATTCGAGAGCGTTTTCAAGCGATTCAACGAATTGAAGACCGTGCGAGGTTCTCAGGCGTCCGACGATCGTAGTGTAGCTGTGCGGTGAGTCGACTCCAAGTGCTGAGGGTCGAACACTCTGGTTGTGCTTTGGTGAACGAGAGAGGACGGCTGGAACAGTTTCTGGACGTGGATTCGAGTGATTCTTCGAACAGGGAAGTCCTCAAACTGGTTGCTTGGATTGTGATTGATTGCTGTTATTGTTTGGACTGGATTGATTTACATGTTGTATTTGTTTGGTTTTGGATTGAGTCAATCCATTGTTTGTAAACCTAACATTTGGTCCCGATTATTAATAAAGAATAAGGTTCGACTAGTACAAGTCTATAATCGATCTTTACAAGAAGGATGAGAGCGAGAAGAGTTATAAGTGGGCTTACTCGTTGCATGATGATGATTCGAGGAGATCATCGGTTGAAGTGTTCAAGGGTAGGAAATCGTTGTCGGAGAAGATTCAATGGGCAACTATATCCTTGTTGAAGGGCAGCTGATCAACGAGATGACACTGCAAACAGTCCAATGAGCCGAGCAATGGGCCGGTCAGGCTACAGACTTTGGGTCCTGATCAAAGTTGTCATGGGCTCATGGCCAGCGCCAGTTCCAGTTTTGAAATATTCATTATGGACTCGCTCATTTAAATTAGGGCAAATTACACAAACATATCTTGTTGCATTATTTCAAATTAAGTATGTGACTATTTTAATTCTCAATTTAGCGTCAATTTGCCTCAAACCTTGAAATTAATAGTTTTAATCATTTAAATTAGATTCCGAATTGGGTCAAGATCAGGTACAAAATAGATTTTTGGTACAAAATACAAATTAGTTTATCAAAATTAACCTATAATCCGTTACTATTTGAGCCGAAAAATGAAAAAGACGACATAGTTCGTCAGTTTCATTTTATATATCATCACCAATAAAATGTACCAAAATTCAGAATTTAATCTCATCCATTCAAATCAAAAGTTATGATTAGTTTGTATTTTGTACAAAAAAAAAAATTAACTTTGTACCTGATTATTTTCCTCCAAATGGAGTAAAAAAGTATTTAAAATCCTATGTAGCTGAAAAATGTACCATATGAACAATTCTATCAATGTCACAATACATGAGAAACACAATTTTTACTAATTTTTGTGGACTGTATAAAAAGAAAATAGTTAAATTTATTATTTTCGAACCAAAACAACGTACAAATATTTTAGGAAATTTTAAGAGATAAACTCTTACAAAGTTGAACACTATGTTGTGTCTTCGACACTGAGGGATTTACTGAACACTGCGTTTAATTTTAGGTTTCGATTTCACTTCCTTTTAGAAGAATTCGATGAACAACTTTGTGGATATTATTGAAATGGAACGTTTCATCTAACTTTTGCTTCTTACGCGTCAATGCGTCATAACTATGTCGGAAACGAGAATGTGGACTTTACATGAATTTCCCAATTGTAAGGGGATCGGGATTCTCTACTCATGCACAGTAGCTCCTCATCTTTCCTCATGCACAGTGAAAGACACGTGACAGCTTGTAATAGGCTAATGAAAAGTGACGACAAATGGCACAATCTAATTGGCTGATCGTATAATTTTTATAATTACTAAAAATATGATAAATCATACAATATGAAATGAAAAAAATTATAAAATATATCAATATTTTTAATTTTCCGAACTCTATTTATAGAGATCCATATTGCATAAATATAATATTATATAATATGTTCGTAAATTAAACCACAAGTAAAAAAGATTAAAAAAAGATATTACAAATTTCGGGTGAAACTTGCAATAACCCATATTTATTTTAGAGTTATCGTATTGTGGATGAATGCGATAACTTTGCGATAAAATGTATTGTTATCGTAAAATCGCGCGATTTTACGATAACAATACATTTTATCGCCAAATTATCGCATTCATCCGCAATGCGTTATCGCAGTGACAACTTTCAAAGTTTGGGATCCAAGTGCGTGTTCAATGCCGTGTTGCAGGTGTGATTCTCCTTTCCAAGCTTGAAAGCTTCGTTTTACTATCTGTATATTTTCTCTTTCTCCGGTAATTTCTAGGCAGCACTTGCCAAGGATCCAGGTGCATCTGTCAACCGAGTGATATATGGAGTCCAGATGGCTCATTGTTTGGTATTGTTTAACATACACAATTCTTTCAAATAAGATGAGCGTCTCTTATGTCAATTGCAGTGTTATACTTCAGCTAATTCTGCGCGCAATTGATGAACAGGTGTTGCATACTCGAGGCATATAGTACAAATTTATTCTTATCATGGGGCTCACGCTGGTGGGAGCGGTGATGCACTTGTACGTCTCTTGCCATCAATTAGAGTGAGTGACATTTGGTATATAATTATTTTAATATGAATGCATTTGAAGATTGAGGCTCACACGCTGGTGGGGTGAACGATCTTGCATTTTCTCACCCAAATAAACAACTTTGTGTGATAAGATGCATGCGGCGATGACAAGACAATTAAGGTTAGGCAAGCATATTGTCATGAATAATGATGGTCGCTTTCAGTACGTAGTATGTAGTAAAAGGCAGGGCCCTTTAATTTAACTCTCGGCTTATATATATATGTAGGTGTACGTGGGATGCTGCCACTGGTGCAAAACAATACACCTTTGAAGGTCATGAGAGGCTCCTGTATACTCTGTCTGTCCTCATTACAAGGAGAACATCCAGGTGACCCATCTACTAAAATAGCTATAATATTTTTCTTTTGTGCTTAAGTGATCGTGTCGTGATGGTTTGCTTGGTTTATCCTCAGTTCATATTTTCAAGAGCATGATTATGATGCACCAGGGTCGCTGGTGTGTACCACCATGGCATACATTGATACAGCGCTGATGGCACAAGGTTCAGTTAGTACCATATAGGATAATCAGATAGATTTTTGATTTTGTTGCATGGAGTGACATTTTGTCTCTCCAACGTTCTAATAATATTGCGTGCCTTGGTTTTAATGGCCAGATGATTGATTGCAGGCTATTCTCATGTGGGACCAGTAAAGAAGGAGAATCCTATACATATAGTTGAGTGGAATATAATGATAGTGAAGGAGCTGTGAGAAGGACTTATCAAGGTTTTCGCAAAAGATCTAAGGGAGTTGTGCAGTTTGATACAACTAGTAATAAGTATCTAGCTGCGCTGGTGCCGATTACTCGATTAAGTTTTGGGATATGGACAATATACACAATTGTTGACAAGTATATATAGATGCTGATGGAGGGCTTTCTGTGAGTTTCCTGCTTCACATTTTCTCTCTTAAAGGTTTTACTTTTGAGTATCAGTCTCACTAGGCTTTTACTTATTAACAGGCAAGTCCACGTACGTATCCGTTTCAACAAGGATGGAACATGCGTATGGAACCCTTTTGGCTGTCTCTGCCAATGAAAATGGAATCAAGATATTGGCTAATACGGATGGTCTCCGCTTATTGCGGTCATTTGAAAATCCTTCTTATGATGTTTCTCGAACATCTGAAACTATGTCAAAGGTAACTTAACTGTGATAAACGCATCAGACACTTTCTCAAGGGAGAAGTTTTCATCGCTAATACATGTTAAATTTATGCAGCTCATGATAAACACAACATCAGCTGCTTCAGTTGCTGCCAGTGCTGGTATTTCAGACAGAGGAGCCTCCATGGTTTCTATTGTTGGAATGGTTAATTAGTTGACACATATTTTTAGTAGTAGAGGTGTCAAAATAGGGCGGGCGGGATTCTTAATGGACAAGGGTTGAACCCTTTAAGAATCCTTTAATTTAAAGGGTTCAATGAACGGGTTCTTTAATGGGTAGAGGGTTCAAGAGTCAAACCCTTCGACCCTTTAAGAACTCTTTTAACTCTTTTAATCATTTTAAACCATTTTAACCATTTTAACCCATTTAAGCATTTTTAATCCATTAAATGAAAAAATAAATAAATTTTAAATCTGATATATGTTATATCTTTTATTTGTTTGTAAAAACTTTTATATACATATTTTAAAGTTAAAAATTAAAATTTCATTTATTTTTGTTCTATTTTATTCTCATCTTATATAGCATAATAGAAAAAATCAAAATGAAATATATCTAATGCACAATATATCATATTTTTGTTCTGTTTATTCGTGTATTGATGAGCGATGACTATTACTCTTTGTAACATTTAAAATAGAAGATAGAATTTGTTAGTTAAATTAAATTAATAATTTATATTAGTTTAAATTTGTGAGTTATGATTTCATACCGCAATATATACAATTAATCTCTAATGCACAATCTAAAAAATATTCCCTCGATTTTACCCAAATTAGGATGGTCCAAATTAAAGGATGACATTTTAATTACTTTGCCAAGGAATGACAAATCTCAGAACAATTCATTGTTTATTACAAATATATGAACCTTCTGCTACATAACACGATTGGTTCGTTTCAAAGTTTTGTACGCTGCCAAATATATGCCTGCACCTTTCTTGCCAAAAATCGACATCAAGGGACGGAGATGGTGACCTCAATCAGCCGAATTTCCACAGACGGAACCGATCGGCGCAGATAGTCGATCTCGATCGGTTGAATAATCGTAGATAGACGATCAAATGATGGAGAAGAGAGAAGGGTTTCGTCCGAACGCTTAAAACCCCTAAACCCGAGAGAGACGAATTCGCGTATTGTTTTTTTAGGTTTATTTTTTAATATTAGTTAAAAGGGTGTTGTTAAAGGGTTATCCGGGTAAAAACCCTTGAACCCTTTTATAAAAAGATTCTTAATGGATAAGGGTTTTCTAAACCCTTTTATTAAAAGGGCGGGGTAATGGACGGGTTGGAGGGTTAAGGGTTTACTTGCCGGGTCTAATTTTTAGTACATTGTTCTCTCAATTTGCTCGGTACATGTGTGTGTCAAATATTTCATCTACCCGTGCTTTGAGAAACATTGGCCAAACTTTTATTTATTTTTAAGGCGCACATGACCTATTTCTGCTACCATTTTTCCACAGAGTGGTGAAACCAGAAATATGGGGGACATAATACCAAGAATTACTGAAGAAGCCTATGACGACAAGTCAAAAGTTTGGAAACTTGCTGAAATTAGCGAACAATCTCAATGTCGTTCCGCGTGAGACTTCCTGCAAACATGCGAGTTCACAAGGGTACTAAATTCACAAATTTCAGATGAAATCATGAATTTTTTTTTATTTTGCACGTTAACCATGTATGCACATGCAGTGTCACCTATCTTGATTTTGTGCTATTGCAACTTGATGCTAACTATTTCCTTCCCGATTCTCCCAGATATCAAAGCTAATTAATATATACAAACTCGGGGAGCGCTATATTGGCTCTAGCTTCAAACGCCATCCATCTACTTTGGAAATGATTCTTTGACTTGTTATGGCAACAGCGAGCGTTTGTCTTTTAGTAACAGTCATTCGATTGTCTTGTAGGCAACAGCGAGCGTGTTTCACCTCAGTTATGGCAGCCATGATCTAGTGGGTATGTTAATGACCAATGATGTTGCGGATGCTAATCCTGAACAGGCAGTCCATTGTTTTGCATTGTCCAAAAATGATTCTTATGTGATGTCTGCATCTGGAGGAAAAATTTCGCTATTCTCAATATGATGACATTCAAGGTAAGGCTGCACGTAAAAATGATGATGTCTACTTTGTTTGTTTACAACAGATATCTGATTACTTTCTTATGGCACTGCAGACAATGACGACATTCATGCCTCCACCACCCGCAGCAACTTTCCTTGCATTCCATATATCCTCAAGACAATAACATTATTGCAATTGGAATGGATGATTCTTCAATTCAAATAAATAATGTCCGAGTAGATGAGGTGATTATATTTGGGCACCTATTGATTACGTGCTTCATATCTTAATGTGCGGCCCTTGCTAATCTATTTATACCGACTTCCACTTCAGGTCAAGAGTAAGCTGAAAGGACATTCAAAAAGAATAACAGGCCTTGCCTTCTCACACGTGTGTTGAATGTTCTAGTTTCGTCAGGGGCCGATGCTCAGGTAAGCGAGTCTCATCACATTTTAAGTGTGTTCCACATCATATTGGGGTAGCTGTATTATGCTGTGATATTCATGTTGGATCGTTAGTGTTAACAGTCTGTCAGATGGAAGTCACTAAGTGTGTTTCCGTCTGATGGTCAGACAGCAGCGGAAATATTTATGCAGGAAATTTTATTAACTTAAAATGATTACGCACGATGTAGAGTGGAAACCTTATCACAATGATGATAAGGTGAAAACCACTACCTTTCAGATTGCTCTGAAAGGATTTGTGAACCGATTACTCTTTATTCCGATGTACTTGTAGGGTTTACAAACTAGGTCTACTCGACTCTATTTGATGACCTCTACTCAATCCGATAGAGTGATCAGCTTCGTGAATCGAACCTTCGTGCGTTCTCTTTCTCAGCAAAACCTTTGCCTCAATGCCGTAGCTTTTTCTCTCTATATTCGCGCACCCTCATCTGAGCTTTCTTCTCTCTTATATAGAGTGTTGTCTTGCCTCATAATCCTGCTTCAGATTTGTGATTAACTTCTCATTCAATCGGCCTCATTACTGTTTCTAACGTATTCCACAATCAGTGCTACGTATTACTTCGGCCTCTTGAATTGCTTTCCATAAATACTTGTCTCTTGAATTGCTTTCCATAAATGCTTGTCCCTTGAATTTCTTTCTAAACGTTTAGCAATTCAAATGCTCAAAGGCTTTCCATTTATTCTTTGTCTTCAAAGGCATTTACTGTGTCTCTTCAATCAGCAATTACTTCATCAATCAATAATTACTTCTTGATTAATTCTCCCATTGAATCTGCCGATTTAATTGCTTGTAATTGCTTCATTCTGCAATTATTCGTTATTGGATTTCTGCACACTAAAATGTCATATTAGATAAGTGTTTGTCAACATCAAAATCTAAGGGTTCCAACAATTCCCCAGATATGCTCCAAGGATAGTGCATGTTTAAAACACGATGTTTTCTGTATCAGCTTCTCAGAGTTGGTATCTATGATTATATGAGTGTTAATCAGTCTTAGGCATTCGCGCGCTTACAATTTTGCATGTCTCATTTGTTCATCAGCTTTTTTGCGTGTGGGGTTCAGAAGGGTGGGAAAAGCAGAAATCCAAATTCTTGCAGGTTCCTCCTGGTAGGACACCGAACGCACTCTCGGACACGCGTGTGCAGTTTCACCCGGACCAGATGCATTTTTTGGTTGTGAATGAAACTCAACTTGCCATATACGAAACCATGAAACTAGAATGTGTAAAACGGGTAAGCATGGGTTTAATTAAATTTGATATCAGATTGCTTTTTTTCAACCTATGTGCCTCTGTAATAATCCGATATATAATTAAAAAGTAACATATGACTGATTCTTTTTTTTTTTGCTTCATAAGTGGACTTAAGCCACCGAAATACGACAATACAAAATGCTCCTGAAATCTGGCAAACAACTTCACTACAACTCAGTACGAAAATGTTAATGCTTTATAACTCTACAAGGAATTGAAATTCCTAAGCCCTTGAAGAATTCTGGTTGCCTTTCCGGTCTTGATAGTTCCTATCAGCTTGAATTCCCATATCTTGCCTTCACTCTTTGTCAGCACTCACTTCTCAATTTGGTCTCGCAACTGGACTGTTAACAACTTTCCCTGACATTTTCTATGTTGCTCTTGATTAGGGCTGGGTTTTTGTACCGAAAACCGAACCGACCTCAAACCGAATCGAATTTCAATTTATCATACCGACTTGATTTATATCGGTTCGGTTTTCATTTTGAGAACCGACAAAAACTAAACCGACAAAAACCGACAAACCGAATCGACAAAAACTGACAAAAACCGATAAACCGAACCAACAAAAACTGACAAAACCGACAAACCGAACCGACAAAAACCGACAAAACAGAACCGAAACGACAAAAACCGACAATGTCGGTAAAACTGAAACCGAACCGAACCGAAACCGAATGTCGGTTTACCAAAAAGTCGGTTTGGTTTTCGGTTTCATTTTTCATTAAACCGAAATGTCGGTTCGGTTTGGTAATTTTCGGTTCGGTTCTGTTTTTGAACCAAACCCAGCACTACTCTTGATAGTGGACAATGAATATGGGCATTTAGTTCTTCTGAATTTCGCCCACCATGCGACCCGAGCTTTCATAAGCTCCACTATCTCTTCAACTCTTCTCTTACAATTCTGGAAACATCTCTTGTTCCTCTCCTCCCAAATAGACCACAAAATGACATAACAAAGTATTCTCCTTAGTCTCTTAGATGATTTGGATGGCCCTTCAAGATCCCAACTTTCCAGCAAGCATCTTGCTTTTTGAGGTGTTACCCAGCAGCATTCCCACCAATTAAGGCATTCCGTCCACAGTCTCCAGCTCCACTCGCAGTGGATCAGAAGATGATCGGAGGTCTCTTTTTCCCACCCGCAAAGAACACAAAATAAGTCCTCATCTCTGGACAGAATCCTTCTTTTGCAAAGAAGGTCCTTGGATGGTAGACTTTCTAGGAAGATTCTCCATATTAGCATCTCCACCTTGGGAGGGGCTATTCCCATCCATAACTGAGTTGGCATAACTTCCCGGCCCTTCTTCTTACATTTGATGGCCGAGGCTGCTCTCATCAATGAATTGGTACTAAATCTTCCGTCCGTCGAAAATGACTACACTACTCTGTCATCCAGCTCTTCTTTCAACTGTAGCTGACCGAGTCCCTCCATGAGTTCAGCTCTGAGTACTTCTTCCCATTGGTATAAAACTCTTCTAAACCTTTTATTCCAATGCCAACACCCATCTACCCAGAAACCCATCTCCGCCACCTTCGCCTCGCCATCCACGGCTAGCCAATGCAATTTTGGGTATAGTTCTTTGAAGGACTTCTCCCCAGCCCATGCATCTTCCCAAAAAGATAATTCATTACCTTTGCCTAATTTCAATTTCACTCCTTCCCAAAAGGCCACTCCTACCTCATCATTCCCTTTTACTGCTGCCAGAATGTTTTTCCAACTGTTTGACAGTCTCCTTGGATTTAATAAAACTCTGCTCGGATCCAGCATCCCTTTAAAGCCGTATTTATCAATAATCATGCGACGCCACAATCCTCCTTTCCCGGATATCAACTGCCACCACCACTTGGTCAGCATTGCCAAATTCTTCTCTACCAGGGATTGAATTCCCAGCCCACCGTATTTTTTCGGTCTTTTGACAGTCTCCCATTTCACATAATGTAGTTTCCTACGCGCTTCCGAGCCGCCCCACAGAAACTGCCTCTGAATCTTCTCCATCTCTTGAGCCACCGATATAGGAATCTTGTAAAGGGAAGCATAATAAAGAGGAAGACTACACAATGCCGATTTGATAAGAACCAGTCTCTCTGCCATGGATAAATTTGCCCCTCTCCACGAAGCTAACTTGTCACTGAACTTCTGAATGATTGGCTCCCAAGTGCTTTGCTTTGCAGGGTTTACGCCAACCTGCATCCCCAAGTATTTCATAGGAAAGCCTCCCAATGGACAGCGGAAAACCTTTGCATACTCGCTGACTTCCTCCACCTTCAAACCAATCCCGAAGCACAGGCTCTTATCGAAATTGATCTTTAGACCCGAGCACCCTTCGAAAGCTATAAGGATCGCCCTCAGATTTTGGAATTCCATTGCGTCCGCCCTGTAGAATAAGACGGTATCATCTGCGAATTGCAAATGAGTCAACTTATCCCCATTGTTCATCCAATCTATACCATTGATCACTCCTTCCTCGACAGCCTTATCCAGAATCCTAGAAAGCCCCTCCGCCGCCACAAGGAAAAGGAAGGGAGATAGAGGATCCCCTTGCCGGAGCCCCCTCTTCATCGCGAATTCCTTTGAAGGGGATCCATTGATCAGAACCGCTAACCTTGCTGAAGAGTAGCACTCCGCCATCCAACCAATCCATTTACAGCCGAAGCCCATTCTCCTTTGTATCATTTCCAAATAATTCCATGACACATAATCATATGCTTTCCTGAAATCAAGCTTAATGACCAAAGCCTGCCTCTTCTCAGTCTTCATAGCGTGAATCAGTTCATTGGTCACCATAATACCATCAAGAATGTTCCTGTTAGCTATAAAAGCTGATTGATTGGGGCTGATCAGAAGAGGTAATACCGCACTCAGCCTTCTAGCAAGGCACTTAGACAGAATCTTGTTTATTGAGTTCACTAGACTGATTGGCCGGAAATCGTCAAACTGTTGCGGACTAGCTAATTTTGGAATGAGTGCTATAAATGTCTTGTTAATCCCCTTCGAGAGCCTCCCATTTTCCCATAATTCCTTGATAAAACCTCTAACCTCTTCTCCAACAATATGCCAATATTTCTTATAAAAGTTCATGTTGAACCCATCCGGGCCAGGCGCCTTATTCCCATCACATTCCATTAACGCCTGCTGAATTTCTTCCTCACCAAAACTTCTCTCCAAGTCCTCTTTCTGGTGCTCATTCAGAGATGCGAAATGCATATCCTCCAGACCCCAAATACATGTATCCGACTTCCTAAAGATTGCACTAAAGTGGTCATGAGCTGCTTGCTTAATGAGACCCGGATCGTTGAGCCATTTACCGTCTACAAGGATACTTGTTATCTTGTTCTTGCTAGATCTCCATGAAGCACTCCTATGGACAAATTTAGTATTTTGGTCTCCCTCTTTTAGCCATGCTATTCTCGACTTTTGGCTCCAAATCCTCTCTTCTTGAAGCTCCAAATGCCATATTCTCTTTTGTAACGCGCCTTCTTAAGAGAGTCCTCTTCCGATAAACCTATCAAGTCCTGCTTCTAGCTTAATCTCTCCCATTCCTTCCTTGACTCTTTCAATTTATAGTTGATATCATCAAAGCCTCTTCTGTTCCATAGAGCTAATTTTACTCTTACTCTTGATAGCTTTCTTTGCAAGGTATACCCTTTCCATCCCGGCTTCTCTAGAGCTTCCCAAGCTTCTCTTATTATCTCCTTAGCCTTGGGATGCTCCAACCACACATTCATGACACGAAACGGCTTAGCTCCCCATATTTTCTCCTCTTCCATTAATGCTACTGCTGAATGGTCTGAGGGATCTTTGTCAAGACCTTTCTGTTCCAGTTTCGGCCAAAGGGATAAAACTCCTGGTGATAGCAGGAATCTGTCCAACCTACTTGCTCCATTTTTATTACCCCATGTGAACTTCTTCCCCCTAAGCGATATATCTACTAAGCCCATTGCACGGGTGAAGTCTTGGAATAAGATGGCGTCCTTCTCACTGAAGAAAAATCCTCTTCTTTCTTCCTCTATCAAGACTGAATTAAAATCTCCCCCGGCTACCCATTCACCTTCATAGAGCGGCTTCAGAGACACCAGACACTCCCATAGCATAGCTTTCTCTTTATCTCCACATGGAGCATACACGTTCAGAAAATTGATAAGAGCCGGTTGGTGTTCACACATGACCTCTCCCTGAACCATAATGAACCCTTTCCCCATAACTTTGTTTCTGAGTTGCATAAAGTCCGGGTCCCAAATGGTGAGAAGTCCTCCACTGCTACCTTAGGCATCTACGCATCTCCAACATAATTTTTCCCCTCCCCACATAGCAGCTACCACCCTTTCATCATGTTTGCCTATTTTTGTTTCCTGGATGAACGCCATATCCATACTGCGAGTTCTCCTAAATGCATTGATAGCCTGATGCTTTTTTCTTTCATTGGCGCCTCTGATATTCCAGCTTAGCAAATGCATCTTTCCGAATGAACTTCTCTAGTTTCTCTCACTATGTAAGTTGACAAAAATTTGGATCATCTCATCGTCAGGTAAGTTACCTCTTATACCCAGTCTTGTAGCTATTCTGAAAGTATTTTTGGCCTCCTTTCTGACCTTCCGGCACCTCTCTCCCTTCTCAGCTTCTATTTCCTTGTTTGTAGACTTGAGACCTGGGTCTGATCTGGCTACTTTCGTCTGGTCTGTCCCTAGTGCTTGCAATAATTTCCTTCTTTGGTACCTTATGTCTTTTCTCTCCTTCGACTCCTTCTTGGCGACTTCAGAATGTTTAAGTATTTTTCAGAAAGTGCCAAGGAAACATCTTGCTCTGACACCTCTGAGTTGTCCTTGTCTATTTGCTTCTCGCCAATGCTTGTAACTCTGTCTGACATGAGGGATATGATACCGGCCTTCCCATTACACTTCTCCTGATTCTCTTCTCTGATCTCACTCTCCTCTAGCCCTCATGTCTTTGCTATTTCCATGCTATCCGGATTGAGCTTTGAAACCCAACTTGTTGCTTCCTCTTGCAGGTCAGACTCTGGGACCGCTTGAGTAGGGCTGACAGTGTTCCTGCTTTCTGCTACCTTGGAAGCTCTGACCGATTCGAAATTTGAAAATTTTGAAAAGTCTTCTTCCTTTCCCATCCAGTGCCCTTTCCCTCTTGAACCCCTCCGCCCTCCACTCCGGTCCCCTCCTCCGCCTTAGACAGTGGTTCACAGGCGCTTCTCCCTTCTTCTTCGCTACTGCTATCTTTCCCCCTTCTTTCCGACTCCAACGCCGCTTGAGTCTTATGACGACTTACCCTGCTCCCAGGGTTCCTGCTCAGCAACGACAACGAATCCCTACCCACCCGTCCCTCCGACTCTTCTTCCAGCGACTGAGACGTGTCAATTTCACAGCCGCCCAGGCAACACTCCTCGCAGATCCCGATTTCGTACCATCTGCCTTCGATCTCCGCTTCGATAGACTCGCTGATTCTCTCAACCCACCTAGTCTCGATCAACATTCTCGCCCTCCCCACCCCAACAAATCGAACATCCCGATCATCTAATTTCAGACAAACACCATACGGAGCAGCCAGTCGTTCACAGTTTCTCTCTGTCCATGCCTTGAATGGAAGCCCTATTATGCTTATCCACACAAATCTGGAAATCGGCATCAAATCATCTCGCCAGCGCTGCATCTTGGAGAAGTTACTAAGGATGGCCCTGTAGTCCTCGACCAGACATTTCTCCAGATCCTCCGTGCTATCAAACTGAATCAGCACATTCCTCCCCCCATTGGTATGATTTTGACAAACGCTATTCCTTCCGAACGCATCTCGTTTTCTATCGATTCACCCAGTTTGAAGGTCTTCATTTCCGCCCCCAGGGTGTTTTGGACCCACACCTCGAATTCCGGATAGGCCTCCAGCTTTACTCTTCGTTTGTTTTGGTTTTGCCCTTCAATAGCCTTCTTAGCATCTTTACATCCTCTTATGGCTTTGTCTGTTCGGTCAGCCTTCGGACACCATACTGCCTTAGCTCCACCCACCCTAAGGACTCCACCCGCCCCTTTCACTCCATTCCTTCCCGTTCTGGGTCCGCCTCTTGGTTTGCCTCCATCGTCTGCAAATGACACCAACAACTTTGCGCCACCCACGTTGGCTCCGTTCCATCTTTTAATCGTCGCTACCGCTTCGACTTTCATTTTATACCTTACAAATCCAAATCTGCTTCGCGTTGCTTTCTTTTCTCTGGCTGTGATGAGTACATCCATCATTTGTCCGTCCATGTTGAACAAGGCACGCACCCACTTCTCATCCCTGTCCGACGGTATATTGTCGACGAACAAACTAAAGAGGCTTTCTCTGAGACGAAAAATTTCGCTGCCCCTCCTCTCACTCGATCGTTTGGTTTCCCCTCCTAACCCTTCTGTCCTGCCTCTCTCAGTGACAAATCTCTCTTCTCTCTCCTCTCTGCATGCCTGCCAGCTCCTCCACTCAGAGTTTCTCTCTCCTCTCATTTTTTTTTGGAATTACACTGAAATTGACTTGAGGTACCTATGACTGATTCTTCTTAATGTTCTGAATTTGCAGTGGGTACCGCGTGGGAATGCTGCCCCGATTTCTCATGCGACCTTCTCGTGTGATAGTCAATTGGTGTATGCTAGCTTTTTAGATGCAACGGTATGCGTATTCGGTGCTTCGGACCTCAAGTTGCGATGCCGTATTAACCCTACAGCATATCTACCAGCCAATGTCAGGTGCGTGCTCGTTCCTTTGTTTTGATTTGTTGGTTGAGCTTCAGTTTCCATGTGCACCACATACATAATTGTTAGACACCCTCTCTTCCTGCATCCGTCTCTCTTTCTTGTTAGACACCCTCTCTTTCTTGTCAGCAATCAGATTTCGACAAGTCAGAACAGCATTGGATGATGATATGCCGCTAAGCTCATTTGTGTTCGATGTTACCGTGCAGTAGTAAAGTAACATCATATTATAATTTGTAATATTTTGTTCAGCAGCTCAAGTGGTGGTCATCCAGTGGTGATTGCGGCTCATCCTCAAGAACCAAACCAGTTTGCTCTTGGATTATCAGACGGCGGAGTGCATGTATTTGAACCACTAGAATCAGAGAACAAATGGGGTGTCCCTCCACCGGCTGAAAACGGATCTTCGAGCAGCATTCCAGTTACAGCAGGAACCCGGGAACAGATCAACAAAAGCGATAATAGCGGTGGTGCAAGTAGAGGTTGATGATTGTTAGGCTGTTGGTGTGTAGAAATTGAATGGAAGGAGGGAATGAATGTAGAAGAAACATTGTGTCTTTACTTTAGCATAAACTTAAAGCTGCACATATTCAAAATAACAGCTAGTCTGTGCTTGTACTGTACACATCTGTGAAAACCCAAAACCAACTGTAGCTGTGATGTAAGTGGTGTGGTGTGCTTGTACTGTACATATTATGGTTCTGGTGGTTACAGGGTCTTGAAAGCTTCCACTCTTATATAGAAATATACCCTTTGGAAGGAGGTAATCATGCACCTTGAGTTTTTTTTTGATTTATAAAAACGCCAACACGGGAAACAAGCTGCCCTTGAAGGGGCGCCACTCCTAAAAAGGGCGCGACCAAACAAATTGGTCGGTCGACCACAGTGGCCGACACTATACAACCGACTGATGCGTCGTCGTGCCCTTTGAGAATAACAGGAGTCAAACTCCTGAAGCTAAAAAAACTAAACTAAACTAAAACAGCCCAGACGGAAAACCGACTGAGAGATAACAAGTCAGAACGAAAACCGGCTAAGAGATAACAACTCAGACCGAAAACCGGCTGAGAGAACATAAAAGACACTAATCTAAATTACACTAAAATTAACCTAAACTACACTAAAACTACCACTGTACAACGACCAAAACAAACACCGGCACCACGTGGAGGACCTCCAGCCAAGGCATGATCGTCAAACCGCCAACAAAAAGCAACGCCAAACCACTAGGACCACAACACCACATACCACCACACCCCACCCATACAGACTGACAGCAGGAGCAGCGGCGAAGGAAGCGGCCGGCCAAATGACGGACGAGAAAAGCGCCACAGGGGAGGCGCGGAAACATGACGACAACCCAGGCCGGAAGCCCACGCCCACCGGCGGTGGATCTGAGAAAACTGCTAGAGCTTCGGGGTTGTTCTTGAAAGTTCCTGGAGATGTACTGTACACGGGAGAGAGAAGTAGATATACATGCACCTTGAGTTAGATGTTGCAAAGTTGCACACTATGAATGGGCTTGTGAGAACAGTACCGGATTCTGAAACTACCCGTTTACCTCGAGTAGATTTTAAACTTGCCTCACTTCTTCTTTCTTGGTGTTACTTGCGTGAAACCAAAGATACCTGAGATCTGGTAAAATTGCCTTCCACAGACGGATGAAATTCAGTTGCAGGGGTGCTAAGGCTGTGGAGGTGAAGAGCATCTTTGGCTCACTAATATCATGACCAAAATTGTAGTTTTGGTTTTCTTCCACCCTGCAACTTTCATTTGTTTTTGGATAAAATGTAGGAGACATTGCCTTCAAATTCTGCTGAAAACATGTTCAGTTTCTTTTTATCTTAAGAATTTTGGTCCTTTCGGTATTTAGGGTCTGTTCACGAAACTAAATTGAAATTAACTAAACTTGAATGAAATTAACTTAATTGAAACTTAACTAAACTTTGACATTAGTCAGAAAATATAGTTTGTTATTGTTAATATTTATACTTATTGTTGAATATATAAGTATATTATTTATTGAAGCTGATGGTGAAGGTGATGGTGATGATGATATTTATTATTTAAATTAGAATCTCTATGAAACTTGAATTATGTTATGTGTAACATTAAAGAATAAAGACATTTCTTTTGTCACTTTTATTAACGCTCGTCAATTGAAAAATACATATTATTATAAATCGAAAACATTTTGATGATTATGTTGATAGAGTTCGGTTCCGGTGAGAAGTGTCATGTTTGGTGAGAAATGAGAACTAATCTCATCCATTCATCTTTGTAATCAATGGCTAGGATTAAATAGAATTAATTTACATTATTCGTAGCTTTTCAAAGGATTATGCGTAACATTACATTATTCGTAACATTTCAAAGGATAATGCGTGACATTTACATACATAATGCTACGCATAATCCTTTGAAAAACTACGAATAATGTAATGCTACGCATAATCCTTTGAAAAGTTACGAATAATGTAAATTAATTCTATTTAATCCTAACCATTGATTACGAAGATGAATGGATGAGATTAGTTTTCATTTCTCATCAAACATGTCACTTCTCATGTGATCTTTATTCTATGTTGATAATGATGTTTATGGTGATGGATGATGGTGATGTTGATGAGGATGATGATGATGACGATAATGATGGTGGTGGTGGTGATTATATTGGTGATATAATGATGATGATGATGATGGTCATCATCATGATGTTGTTGATGGAATTGATGAAAAAATTAATTTAAACCGAGTTTGACTTAACTTAATTTAACTATTACATTAACTGAACTTACATGAACTGAAAGTAACTTAACTTAACCGTCAAAGATATACGTTCAAGTGTACAAGGCCTTAGTTTAATAGAAGTATACCATTAATCAAGGAGCACCAACAATAGTATCATGATGAATGCGTCATGTCTTTTTGCTTTCCATATGTAAATGTAGATGTGCAGGTAGCTCATATCTTGACAACCAGAAGCCTAATTTGCTAAGACTAGCCTTAGTTTAATTATCATTAAATTTAAGTAACCTATTATTGTTGCTGTGAATGACTTTCGTAAGAACACTCTTTGTATTCTGAAACTGTCCGGTTATATATCCAAGAACAGTAAAATTGCATTAGAGTTAAATACGGAACTAGTAGTGGCTGCTAAGGCAGTGGAAGTAGAGAGATCACTGGCGAGGAGCGCTCAAATGAGAATTACTTTAAATTTCGAGAATTTGAGACCTCAATTTTCACATTTCAAAATGCAAGATGCATTTTGGTTGTAACAAGTGTTCCATGTGCATTTTTCAAGATGCATTTAATGCAAAGTCAAAGTCACTTTTTTGGCTTTACTTTTTAGACATGTGTCGCATGCAGATTCAAAGATGCATCATGATCTAATGGTGAGATTTGAGTTCTCAAATTCTCAAATTTTTAAGGGTTCTCAACCGAGCGCTCCCTGATGACTGGATAGTTTAGTAGGCAAAACTTTTCGATGAGTACAGGCAACTCATGCATTGCTACTTGTAATGTTTTTTTTGAATGAATGATGATATATCATTGATCAAAAATAAGTACACCAAAAACCAACCTAGGCAACCAAAGCCACCACCTGGGCTAAACTAAAAACTAACAGCATCTCTACGTATTGAACCCCAACCTGCGCAACCAATCTCTATCTCCTAGACTTGTATATTTACTTTCTAAACCTGCTAATTTCACTTTCAAACTCCATACAATTGTTCTAATAACATTAACCCGTTCAATAGCTTCATGTTTAAAAATGAATGCATTTCTGCATTTCCAAATCTCCACCATTGTTGCCGTCAAGCTAGCCGCCACCATTCTTGTTTGCAGTCTTTGCTGGTAGAGATTCTTAAACCAAGGTATGAAAAGGTGCCATGTAAAAGGCACCCTAAAAACCTTCAAAAACAGCAACACTTCTCCCAGGATTGCTTGAGAAACCTTGCAGGCAAAGAAAAGATGATCTCTGGTTTCATCTTCCTCATTACACATCACACACCTTGCAGGAACACTGATCCCCAAAGTCCTCAATCTGCCTTTAGTGAGCAATTTGTCCTGCGCAACCAAAACATCATGAAATGTAGCTCGAGGCGTGTTGAATCTGTTCCACGCCAACTTATGCCAATCAACCACTTCAGTACGATTCTTGAGGGTGTTGTAAGTGTCCTTCACTGAAAATCCAGCCCCAGCCCCAATCCATTCCAATCTATCATTTCTCACTGTGACACAATTTCGACTAAGGTCTTTGCAAATCCCAAGGTGACGCAACACCCACGAGCTATTAATAAGGGACTCATTCTCCCACCAGTTCACCCCTTTCGTCAAATAGACATGAACCCATTTGGTCCACATGTTCTGTCCTTCTCTATTTAACTCCCACAATTGGTTAAGCACCAAATCATCATTCATTAGCTACAAGTTCTTGATACCCAACCCTCCTTCTTTCTTATCCATGCAAACCTTGCTCCAACTAAGAAGATGACAGCCCCCTCCCTGCCGCGCTACCATTCCAGAGAAATCTGGAGCAAATAGAGTTGATGTTCTTCAAAATTTTCCTTGGCAGAATACATATTCTAGCCCAATAAAACATAATGGATTGGAGGACTATTGGATCAACACCCTACGACCTGCTCTATAGAGGAACCGGTTGCTCCAGCTATCTATTTTTTCGTGAGCCTTTGAATGATGCTCGAACAATCATGGGCAGAAATGCTTTTAGCCGTGAGGGGGAACCCAGAACCTGACTGACAGTGCACTCAACTTGGTACAAAGGATGTTTTCTACCCAATTACGCTTAGCTTTTATCCATGCCTGCTGCAAAACCTGACTTTTCTCTATATTAACCTCTAGCCTCGAACATTGAAGGAACTGATCCATCACTCCCTTTAAAGCCAGAATGGCACAGCATCTGCCACTGCTAAATAAGAACAGGTCATCCGCAAAAATAATATGTTTAAGATCCACCTTATGACACTTCGGGTGATGGTAGTAGCCTTGGGTCTTAGTCAACCCCTTGAGATGCCGAGACAAATATTCCATGGCTATAGTAAACAATAAAGGAGATATCGGATCCTCTTGACGAAGACCACGATTGCCTTCAAAGAAGTCAACCATCTCTCCGTTGAGCTGAACAGAGAAAGAGAGTCTCTATGCACATACTAATCCAATAAATAAATTTCGAAGGGAATTTGAGATTATTGAGCATCGCTTTGATGAACCTCCAATCAATTGAGTCATTGAGTTATGGAGCATCTCTATGCTTACTTGTAATGTTGGTTTTCTAATTGTAATCATTTTGCATTAATAAGACAAGACAACATACCAAATTGCAAAAAGACTCTGGACTGAAAGACATACTTAGATTTTGCTGACAAAATATTATCTATTACATAATAAACTTGAAGCGTCAAGTAAAATTATGCAACTGTGTCTTTTCTAGTTTCAATAGATATTCAATATGTCTATGGCCCTCCGACTTAAGTTGTCCCTTCGAGTTGCGAATCACTCAACAACTGTCTCAGTCTACTGGAATCTCAACCTCCATTTTCAGGCCAGACGTACCAAGAACCTGCAAGATGAATACAGTAAGTATTTAAGGCAATAGTGTATCTACTTGGGCAATAATAAAGTATTACAAGTACCTAATGCGTCCTAATGGTATTTACATAAATTAAAACTACCAAGAGTGGCATTCAATGTTTGGTTTTCTCCCACTTCTTGAATCTCTTATGCTTTTCAGTTACTAAAATGGATCAGTCAGAGTTGACTGTTTCTCATGTATACTATAGGAGAAGTACCTTAACAAAGTCGTCAAGTACCAAATTTGAATCTCTAGAGTAACCAGCTTCCTTCAAAACTTGACTCAGAACTCGCTGCGACAAGAATATACTAAGTCAGCAAAAGTTGGTGTCGGAGATGCAAAGATAAGATTTCACAGGCTGATAATGTTCAAATATCTCTGCGCTATAGTAGTACATGGTAAGCCAGTTAATCAACAATGCAACTAAAAATTCACAAAACTAAATTCATATCCTCTCTGCAGATTTGTGTCGTACTTATACATTAAATGTATGCACATATGGGTACAAAATGTAAGGACTTGTACATCAGCACATAAAGGCATTCCGACGTATCCTATGAGTGAGACCCTCATAAAGCAACACTAAATTTTTCGTTCTATGCTTCAGTCGCCCTGAAAGATTTGTAAATCAATTTTGCTTTCACGATGCATTCATCTTCACAATGGTGAAGAATAGGATATACCATTAAAGTACAACATTTTGCGATTTTAATTGTTAATGCACCTTTTTTTTCTGTTAAATTTTGTAAATGCATACCTTTTTTGATGAAAAGGTGCCAACATTCAAAAAAAGAGGGTGACAGGGATTACAGAGTTCTAGACAAAACTACAAGACTCACCAACTCTAAAAGAAAAACCTCAAAAGACTGCACATAACAAAGTCAACATAACAAACTCTACTGAGCCACGACAAACTAAAACAAATAGAATCTTGCAAAGGCCAGAATAGCACCAGAAACTACCAACACTAACAGTAGACAGAAACACATATTCTCATCCTTAAAGATGCAACACTTCCAGAATGTCGAGAAAAAGCTCCTCCTCTCTAAGATTTTGAAAAATCGCCAATCTCAACCATGTCTGCCGAGCCCCACCCTCCAGATCCTGGGGGCTCAACTTCGGCAGAAGGAACAGCCAACGGAATAAATACCCCGCCACCTCTGGATGGTGCGTCTACCATCGCCAAAACCTTTGCGGCAGTCACACAAGGCCAAAAAGAATGCATTTTTCCGGCTGTTCAGCTCACCACGAGACAATACGGCCTGAAAGATAACAAACCATCTGTCTCGTTCACTCCATCGGAACTACAAGTCGGTCTCGACCATATGAAGCATGCCCTTGTGGCAAACTTTTCTGGCGGACGGCCTCCCATCCAAGAACTCTGACAGTGTTTTCTTAACTACATGGAAATCTGCCGGCCGCTGCTCCATTGGTGCTCTGGACGCCAAACACATTCTCATTGTCCTGTAATCCGAGTTAGACGCACGGAAGGTTTTATCTCATCCATTGAGAAAAATCGAACTGTCTCTTTTCAGGATTTTCCGATGGTCCCCAGATTTTAGCACCAAACAGTAGCGGACCACCACCACAGCCTGGGTCCGTTTGATGAATCTGCCCCCGGAACTCACAAACCCAGGTTTCATTGAAGTCGTTGTCTTGTCTATTGGCAGGTACTTGGCGGTTGACAACCGTACTCGCCAACTAACAAATCCTAACTATGCAAGGGTATGCATGGAGCTAGACATGGTGAAGGAGTTCCCGGAAGAAATCTGAATTTCAACCGGAGTACAATCTGGTTTTTGGCAGAAGATAGTCTATGAGAACAGACTAGATTACTGCGCTAAATGCAAAATCCATGGCCATTCCATTAAGAACTGCCAAAAGGTCCGGTGCCGGCAAGAAGAGGAACAACTCATATGGGAGGCGCGTGATGATTTTGGTCTTCCAATTACCAAAGCAACAACCCTTGGTCCTGACACCAAAAGCACGAATTTCATGTCTCAGTTGCAGGCTAAAGGGATACACATAGGTACTACCAACCGAAAAGGAACTACCTTGGCAGGTTGCCAAAAAAGAAAAAGGAAAACAGGCCGTTGGGTAAAACCCGCCACCCTACCTCTACCTGCACAGCCGCTAGCGCCCCTACATCCAACTGCTGTCGATACTATCGCCCCTTACATCTACCTGCTACAGCCGCTAGCGCCCCTACATCCAACTGCTGCCGATACTATCGCCCCCTACACGGCTCATATTCAGACCTGCAACACTGAAAATCCGAATACTGACAAGGCTACATCAATCGACGAGACTTACAATCAAAACCCAGAAAAGGACTCATGTCCTTCATTGGCTCTGACCCTTAATGATGTAGAAATTCAGAAAACCTTGGAAGTTGGTGCCGAAAAGGATCACTCTCTTAGTCCCCTGCCGGCCCCAGAGTGTACTCTCATTGTCACTAGAACCGAGACAGGCCAACCTTCGTCCTCCGTGGCGGAAGGCAATGACTCAGTTCTCGGTGTTAATGCCTCAACTCACATACTCGAAGTTCAGGCAGGCGCAAGTAATATTGGCCATACCGCCACTCACAATAGAAAATCACCTCGAGGGAAAGGCGCGCAGCCCCCCAATCGGCTATGGCCCCTGCTGTCCCAGACCCCTCTATGACGGCAACGACTACTAGTCAATCGCCAGCTCAAAAATCTGCTCGAGGAAAAGGATTGCTAGCTGCTCAAGCGACCATGCCTCCGAACCCACACTCTGAAGATGGTCAGCCTTTGCCTTTGAAAGAATCTGAAGTTGGTCAGCCCCTGGGGGCCAATTTGGATTAGATAGACACGGCCCCTGGAGATGGTGATCCTGATGAAAGCACCCAACAACTTATGTAAATCTCCCCAATTGCCAAACGCAACACTAAAAAAACCAAACGCAAGATCAAAGGTCCATCTTCTGGACCAACTACTTCTCAACTTCTCCAAGTTTCCCAATGATAGATACGCTCTGTTGGAACGTTCGTGGTCTGGTCAACAAAGGTTCTCTTGCTTATCTCAAATACTTGATTCAATCTCATCATCCTCAAATGCTTGCTATCTTGGAACCTAAATCTGATGGCCCTAACATCGAAAGACAAGCCCGTAGTCTTGGTTTTCGCACAGGGTAACCCTCTTAATACTCATATTTGGCTATTTTAGTCCTCTGAGATCACTGTCTCGAACATTCAGTGGCATGCTCGTTGCGTGTCTTGTAAGATGGTCTCCAATGAGGATGGGGTGGTCTCCTACTGGACCTATGTCTATGGCACTCATGATCCGCACACTTGGCTTGGCATCAGTTATGGGATGAAATTGTCACTGATGGGCAGAATTTAGAAGACCCGTAGTTTGTTTTGGGCAACTTCAACGCTATTTCTGACTGGTCCGAAAAGGAAGGGGGAGATCGTACCTTGGATCGTGCGGTCTCACGGACCTTGGATTCACTCGAAATCCTTTTACTTGGAGCAACAATCGTCATGCTCCGGATCAAGTTTGGCAACGTCTTGATCATATTCTTGCCAATGCTCAAGGCCTCACTCAATTTCCTTCCACCCCTGTGATCCGGCCCCTCGTCGCTCTAGGTTCCACTATCAGAAAATGTGGCACAATCATCATGGGTTCAAGGAGATTGTCAAAGCCCAATGGGATGGTCAGCTCCATATCAATCCCCTCCTTAACTTTGCTTTCAAGCTTAAAAGGCTGCGAGGTTTTCTTAAAAGCTGAAATTGGGAAGTTTTGGCAACATCCAAACAGATCAAACAGCTCAACGTCCAAGTCTCAGTCCTCGAACATGATATTCAGAATCAATGGAGCGCTGAAAAGGCTAGGACCTTGGACAACATCAAAGTCGAGCTCAATGACTTAGAGATGTCTCAACTTGATCTTCTCCAAGCAAAAGCGAAGTTAGCCTCGATTCAGCAAGGGGATAGAAACACGTCTCTTTTCCATATTGCCTTGAAAGTTAGAGGCAGAGGCCTGTCCGTAAATCTTGGCTTGGGCGAGGATTCATTCTCCAGTGACCCAGACATTATAGGCAATGCCGCAGCCTCACATTTTGCTGCCATCCTTTAAGGTCACACGCCGCCCCCCCGAACCACAGTACGAGTCTCTTGACCCCGATCATCTCTGATGCTGACATGTTATATGAGATCAATAATATGAACTGTGATAGCTCCCCGGGGTCGAGCGGGTTCACTGGGCATTTTTATGTGTTTCATTGGAGCACTATTAAGGAGGATTTCACTAAAACAGTCCAGGGTTTCTTTGAAGGCCTTCAATTGCCTAATGCATGGTCTACCACCCAAAGGTGCTCAATGTCACTGCCATTGCCCAGCTCCGGCCGATCAGCCTTTGCAACTTTGGTCACAAGGTTATTGCTCGAATTCTCAACTCCCGCCTCGCTAAAGTCCTTGACAAAATCATCAGCCCCGAGCAAGCTGGTTTTCTACATGGGCGTAACATCCACGAGAACATTGGCCTCGCTCATGACCTCATTCATGAATTACACGCCAAAATAAGAGAAAATGTTATTATAAAGCTTGATATGGCTAAAGCTTATGACCGTGTCTCCTGGAGCTTCATCACTTGTACCCTTCGGCATCTTGGCTTTGACAACCGTTGGTGCGATATGGTTTTCAGATGCATATCCAACTGCTGGTACCCAATCCTTTGGAAAGGCGCCAATTATGGCTTCTTTAAATCGACCCAAGGTGTTCAACAAGGGAACCCTTATCCCCTTCTCTTTTTGTCATTGCCATGGAATGGTTCTCTCGGCATCTCAATGCTAAAGTCTCAGCTGGGCGTATCCTGCCATATGATGCTAAGTGCCCCAACCTGATCGTTAATCATCTTCTCTACACGGATGATCTCTTGCTCTACACCAATGGCTCTAAACCTTCCCTCACTCAAATGAAGGCTCTCATTGCGGACTTCTGCACTATCTCAGGCCAAGCCTTAAACAATAAGAAGAGCTTAATCTTCCTCTCCAAAGACATTCGGCCTGTCCGGAAGAAAGACATCTTAGACTGGTTTCTCCGAAGGCACTCTTACGGTCCCTTACTTGAGTGCCCCTCTTTTCCGAGGTATAGCCAAAATCGAATATTTTGACTATCTCATTGACAGAGTCTGGGAAAGAATGTCTGGATGGATGCGTTATCATCTCTCTATGGCCGGTCATTCTATCTTGGTCAATGCAGTATTGCGCTCCATACCCTTACACGTCGTCGCCTGCCTACCTGTTCCCAAGACAAGACCATCCTTCGGCGCATAGAGAGCTTAATGGCTAGTTTCATATGAGATCATGGCGACCAAAAAAGGAGGCATTGGATCAGTTGGGCATTAAACCTCTCGCTGGTACTTGGGGCCGCTTTCCAGAATCAAGCCAAATGGATCATTGGGCATGGTAAGATCAGTGCTGGTACTTGGGGCCGCTTGTGTAGCCTTAGCGTCGCGAGTAATCTGCGTGACATCCCCATGGGCACCATCAATTCTTCCCCTCCGCTCAAGGAAGATCTTAGGCGAGCGTGCAACCCCATTTTCCAATCTTATCTTGATGGCATTGTGCTCTCCCATGCCAAGGATAGGCTTATCTGGACAGGGTCCTCTTCATACCGATTTTGTCAAAACATTCTTGGACACCTTTCGCTCGCATCTCCCTATGCTTAATTGGCCCAAAGCCGTCTGGATCTCTTGGCTTCCTCTTAAAGTGGCCATCATTGTTTGGCCCCTTATCTACCAGGCTATTCCCACTAATGACCGTGTTAGTCGGATGGGCATCTCGTTGGCTTCTAAGTGCTCGTGCTTTAACTCGACCTCTGAATGCAGCCGCTATCTTTTCTTTCAAGGGCAGTGGGGCAAAACCCTTAGGGAGTTGCACTATCTTATCGTTCATCTCAGGAGATCCTCTCCGAAGGATCCGAAAAACTAGCTCTCTTGGTGCTTATTGCTGTGGGTTATGGGACATTTGGCTTTACTGTAACTGCGTTAGGCATGAGGGCATCATCACTCCCTTGTACGTCAGCATGCAGAAATGGATCTCTCATCTTGTTCGTGTTACTAATCTTGGCCTTTGCCTTGTTTCGCCCCAGCCTCGTCGGTGGAAGCCGAGCTGGCAAGGCGTGACTATAAAGGTCACCATCGTAGTGTATGACTCTCATTGTCATGGTGGAGCTATTCTTAGACTAACCTCAGGGGCATTTCTCAAAGCCTTTGCCTCTACTTTCCCCCGATCATCTAATGTGCGTGAAATCATCTACTTCTGTTGCGAGGCCGCCCGTGCGCTAAGGTTCATTGCTGGTCCAAAGTTCCCATCCGAAGGCCCCCATCTTAGACCACGGGGAGAAAGACTCATGCCCTTAGGACATCTCCTACTTGTATCGTCAGTTACTTGCCAATATCAATGGAATGACTTGCCTCCGAGTGCTCCCAGTCTCAACAACCTAGCCATTACCTTAGCCTTCAGTGATCATCGGGGCTTGGTTTCTTGTAGGCTATGTAGCACGGACGCTGCATTTTTAGAATGGTCCCGTTCACAAACGTGGACACGACCGGACGCGGCAGGACATGGCCAGACTAGGTCAATCTGGTCAACGTGCGTGAAGAAGAAGGCTGAGGTTGCTGGTTCGTGGGTTTCCTTTGGAGGAGATGATGAACAGTAAAAATACAATATTTAAGTTATTATATCTAAACCCCTTAAGTTTAAAATTTTACAATAAGACTTGATTTTGAAGAAAAAAAGCTTTAAACTAGTTCTCTGAAATGTTATATTCAGATTAAAGTCAAATTACTACAATATAAAATAATTTATCAGTATATATATATTAATTCACTGAGCAAGAGAAAAAAATATAATAATATATTAAAAAAAATCGCCTGCTTAATTATTTTTGAAAATTTAAAATATTTTCATAAATTATAATTTATATTTTTAAATAATTTATATCGCCGTGTCCGTATCCGTGCTACATAGCTTGTAGGAGCGCCCTTCCCTTGAGTGTCCGCCATGGCCTCACTCCTCAGTGGGTATCTCTTTGCTTCCTTGAAACTTCGCCCCGCCATCCTTGCTCCGCACTCGTAATGACGCCCATGCCCCTTCCATTAGCTGTCAGGCTTTCCAATACTACTATTCCTTTAGTCGTTTGTAGTCGTTTTTTGATCCCCTTTGGTTGTATGTTTTATTGCTCTTTTCATAGTCTGTTCGGTGTTTTTAAGGAGCTAGGTATTATAACTAGTTCCTGGCACTTGATGACTCCCCTTTGTAGCCCCGGATCAGGCTTTTTGATCCTCTTTAATTAATAAAATCACTGGCACCGTCCAGTGAAAAAAAAAGATGCAACAGTTCCTTAAATGTGTATATCTTTATTCTTCAAACTAGAATGGTTTTTTTTACAGAAGATAATGCAGGTGGATAATTACTTGACAAAACAAACAACCCAACATTACCTCTCGTTGCTCATCAGACATAAACGGGCCACTCAAATCACACAGCACTTGTAGAATGTCATCAAAAGAAACCTTCCCATTATAGTCCGTGTCATATACTTTGAAGATAACTGCCGAGGATGCACAAATATAGTTTTAAAGCCATAAGGGAATTTCCAAGATTTTTATTCTACAAATGATAGTCATAATCACACCATAAAAAGAACATAGTAAAACCATGTTTCAACATTAGAGGAGATGGAATATAGCCACACCTGGCAGGACAATTCAGGAAAAACAAATTTTGATACACTACCTCTAAAAATAAAACACAACTTTATATTTTCTTTTAATATTGCTTCATTTCATTTCCATGACTTCCTTCCAAAACCAGTCACTATCTGATTTTACATAGACCCCTTCCAAAATCATTTTGCTTATTTTCTCATCATCATTTTGTTAGTAAGAGAGCCACGTCAAAAATTGTAGATTCTAATGCATTTAGTAATATGCAAACTTGACAATATTTTCATGCTAAAACTAAAGCCTAAAAGAGGAGCACATACATTCTATCTTCTTTTGTGTACTTGCATTGGCGCTGAATGCAGACAAGAAGGCCACAAAGTCCTTGAAATTCAACCCATCGACCATCTTAAGCAGTCTCTGCAGTAAGCACAAAGGGGATAGATATATTAGTACAACTAAAACGCAAAATAAATTAGCAACACTATAAAATTTGCTTGACGATATAAACAGACACGCAGGCCACCTGAGATAATGGATTCATAGCGAATTCTGGTACAGACAATAATTCATCTGCAGAGATGAACCCTTTGGCATTTCGATCAAGTTGGCAGAAGCGCTGATATAAAGATACAATTTCCTGCTGAGAAACTAAGTCCACATCCAAAAAAGATCAAACTTGAGCTATAATGAACAAAAAAGACTAATAAAACTAAACAGCACAGAATTACAACTCACATATGTTGTTGCAGTGTTCTTGTACTTCTTCAATGTCATATTGAGTAAGCATTGAGGATGTGTTCCCCATTCTCTTTCCCACTCTGCAACAAAATCTTAACTCAGAAGTTTCAACAAATGCTCATTCATGCACAACTCCAGACGCGCGACGACTTTTCTCTCTCTTATCTGTAGAAGACTTGAAGCTCGGCGAAGAAGCGTGAAGTAGCCCGTCTCTCCCCTACCGCCGGTGGGTCTTTCCCTCCTATTTTTCCTCCCCTCTCAGTGGCGGTTCGCTGGTCTTCCCAGGGGCGCTGCTCTCGGTCGGTGGTGTTGGGACAGGCTTGGATGGCTATCGGCGGTTTGGGTGTATATATATTTTGGGTTTAACTCCTTGCTCTACGGGATGCCGCTTTTTGTTGTTATGTTGCTGGCAGAGGTCGGTGGATGGTGGGCTCTGGCGCAAGCGGCTGATGGTGGTGGTTGGTGCCGCAAGTGGTGGTGGCTGGATTGTAGTTTAGTTTTAGTTAATCTCCGTTTAGTTTAGTTAAGTAGTTTTGTTTCTCTCGGCCGAGTTTTCGATCTGAGCTGTTTAATCACAATCGTTTTCGATCTGAGTTGTTTTAGATTTTTATTTTTTTTAATTCAGGAGTTTATCTCCTGTTTTTATCAAAGGGCACGACAGTGCGTCATCCGTTTATATAGTTTCGACCACCGAGGTCGATCGACCAGAACTGTTTATTTGGTCGTGCCCTTTTTAGGAGAGGTGCCCCTTCGGGACAGTTTTATCCTGTATTGGCACTTCTCATAATTAAAAAAAAAGTTTCAACAAATGCTCAACAACACATTATAAAACAATCTGAACACATGCCACAAGATCAGCTGTATCCCTAGTAACAAAGTCAACCACACAACCAAAATGAGACGAAAAATAAAATCTTCTTTTGGACGTAAAATCGATGCACCGTCGACCATATTTCCCGAAGTACACCATAAACCACCTAGCAGTAACGATGAGCAAAGAATTGTAATCTATGAATACAACTGGAAAAGGGAGGAGGGCGGAAAAAAGAGTTTCCATAAACAAGAAAAATTTTTTGATTTTTGAACATTAAAAATCAGTATGTTTCGCAATCTAAAGCTCCAAAAACAAGGTGTTGGAGTCGTCAAATGAAGTAAATGCAACCCACAATCAGAGGTGGACCCATGATTTTTTTTGACCGGGGGCGGACCATGAATCTTTTCGTATTTATTTCTACTAGAGAAACCTTTGTCACAAATGCATTTTTACCGATTTTTTTTATATAAGTAGCAACACAACCAAAATACTTCATCTCCCTTTATTTTATACGCTAACTAATTACCATACTGATTAAACCAATCAACATTAAATCTTTTGAACGAACTCCCTATCAATTTTGTGGAAAAGAATGACCACGCGACTGGCAAGGTTCTCTAAGCTAATATTTTCTTCTCTCTAAAATTTGTAAAAGAAACACTGTGTACAACAAAATTATTAAATTGTAATAATAACGTATCAAATTACAACCTGTTTGTCTTTCTATCCCTCTCCGACGATGCCGAAAGTTACACTGACTGGTTCTTTAAGAGTTTGAAACCTAATTCTAATTTCAATTGGGATAGTATTTGTTTGGTTACAAGAATTGTTAGGTTAGAATGTAAACTTTATTTTGTGCAAGATTATAACTTTAATATAATTTTAAAATTAATGAATTTTTAATATAAAAAACACAAATAATTGAGGGCAAAGAATAAAATTTAATAGGGGCATTAATTAAATTAAACCTATTTAACAAAAATAGATTGGGTGCGAGTGCCCCCATTGTGCTATGGGTGTGTCCGCCCCTGCCCACAATCATAACCTTTAACTCTTAAGACTACTTTACGCTAAAATCTAACTTCAAGTTTACATATTTTTTAGAAGAAGTATTTGATGAATCATATCGGCTGCTTTGCTAAAACAGATGAATTCAACAAACAAGTTTGCAAGCACAGATCACGCAATTAGGGTGGATAACTTTATCAAAATGTATGATTTAATAAGTATAAGATATAAGAAAATATATGTAACATCGATATGAAATTTTATTTATGAATAAAAAAGTTATGAATTGAAGTTCAACAATCAGTCGTCACTCGGCAGGAACGCAGAATTACAGTAGCCACCATCAACCCTAAGTCCCTAACCAAACTTCAACGATCTAACAATTCTCAGGAATAATAAATAAAACGAAATTAGAGATGATGAGAATAAGATGAAGCGGAGGCTGAATTTGTTCGCCTTTCCTTCAAAAAATCGTCGCTATTCGCATCAATTTTTACAGAGTTTAAATCGATGTTTTCAAAGAGATATGGTGGCAGTTCAGGTGAGTAATTTATATGGTTAAATACAAAGGAGATGAAGACGGATAGGTGGGTTGGGTGTGATGGAAAGCGGCTCAGCGACATTATCGAACTCAGCAAGATGCGTCTCGTGTCGTTTTTGCGAATTTTTTCATTATATTTTTATTTTTAATTCAATACTAGATTGCTCAAATTTTACATTTTAATTTATTTTAGATTATATCAACACTCAAATTTGGTAAAATATATGAGGGATTGATCTGACCGAGTTTCGAAAGAAGTATGATGTGAATCAGTCATCGGTGTGATACCTATCAAATTAATTTACATAAAAATTAATTAATATAAAAAAAATTATGTTTTAGATTATAGGCGGATGAAAAGGATTAGAAGAAAACAGTAAAAAGACAGAAATCAACCCTTCTATTTTTACCGTTTCTTTCTAATCCTTTCCATCCGCCCATAATCCAAAACACAATTTTTTTATATTAATTAATTTTTATGTAAATTAATTTGACAGGTATCACACTGATGACTGATTCACATCACACTCCTTTCGAAACTTGGTTAGATCAACCCCTCATTTATTTTACCAAATCCGAGTGTCGATTTAATCTAAAATAAAGCAAAATTAAAATGCAAATTTTTTTTTTGATTACAAGTTGTTAGTGTGTTAGTGTTAGGGGGAGGAATCGAGCCTGGGCACTTTGGCACCAGGAAAGCATCTTAACCACTGAGCTATTCTCGATCCTCTTAAAATGCAAAATTTGAGTAAGCTAGTATTGAATTGAAAACAAAAATAAAAATATAATGAAAAAATTCAAAAAAATAACACGAGACGCATCTTGCTGAGTTCGATAATGTCGATGAGCCGCTCTCCATCACACCAAGCCCACATATCGGTCTTAATCTCTTTTGTATTTAACCATATAAATTACTCACCTGAACTGCCACCACATCTCTCAGAAAACACCGATTTAAACTCTGTAAAAACTGCTGCGAATAGCGACGACTTTTGAAAAAAAAAGCGAACAAATTCAGTCTCCGCTTCATCTTATTCTCATCATCTCTAATTTCGTTACGTGAGTGAATAGACGAAGCCCTTTCTTAATTTTTTATTTATTTATTATTCCTAGAAATTGTTAGATTGTTGAATTTTGAAGCTTATTTAGGGACTTAGGATTGATTGTAGCTACTGTAATTCTGCGTTCCTACCGAGTGACGACTGATTGTTGAACTTCAATTCATAACTTTTTATTTCATAAATTAAATTTCATATCGATGTTACATATATTTCTTATAAATTATACTTTTTAAATCATACATTTTGAAAAGTTGCCCACCCTAATTGCGTGATCTGTGCTTGCATACTTGTTTGTTGAATTCATCTATTTTAGTAAAGCAGTCGAAATGATTTATCAAATACTTGTTCCCAAAAATATGTAAACATGGTGTATAATATTAAATACTTGAAGTTAAATTTTAGCCTAAAGTAGTCTTAAAGAGTTGATGGTTATTATTGTGGGCAGGGGCGGACACACCCATAGTACAATGGGAGCACTCACACCCAATCTATTTTCTAAAGTTTTCATTAAATAGGTTTAATTTAATTAATGCTCCCATTAAATTTTATTCTTTGCCCTTAATTATTTTTTTATATTAAAATTTCATTAATTTTAAAATTATATTAAAGTTATATTCTTGCACAAAATAAAATTTACATTCTAACCAATCAAAATAAACCTAACAACTTTTGTAACCAAACAAATACTATCCCAATTGAAATTAGAATTAGGTTTCAAACTCTTAAAGTATCAGTCAGTGTAACTTTCAATTCTTTCGGCGTCGTCGAAGAGGGATAGAGAGACAAACAGGCGGTGACAAGACGATTTAACAGATGAGTTAAAATCGTTCATGATTTTCTTAAGTAGAGTAATTTTACTTTACTTGTGTCAATATCAATATTCTAAAAATCCTACGTCTATCCTTCATAGGACCCGCCTAAAAGATAAAATTCATGAATATGTTTCGATAATTTGATATGTTATTATTACAATTTAATAATTTTGTTGTACACAGTGTTTCATTTACAAATTTTAGGGAGATGAAATAAGAAGCCAATATTAGCTTAGGGAACCTTTGTCAGTCGCGTGGTCATTCTTTTCCACAAAAATTGATAGTGAGTTCGTTCAAAAGATTTAATGTTGATTGGTTTAATCAGTATGGAAAGAAATGAAAAAAGCCTGTCGAAAAACAAATAGCACAAACAGGCAAACCTAAGGAGCCAGACAAACAGCTAGCTGCCAGTAATTTTTTTTTTGATGGGAAGCTAGCGGCTAGTAATTAATTACACAAGATCAGTGCAACAAAATTAGACAAGCAGACAAGAAGTAAATATATTCAGGACTAGCTCAACAAATCGGATGCTTTACGCTGTTCTAATTATTCTCAGCAATTAGATTCATAAGTGAGTGAAAGGTAAAGACACAAGCAAGAAAGAAACACACAAAAGGATCCACCTTTCCGACGTTGGTTGAACAAACACCTCCCCACCGATCTAAACAACTTCAATAGAGAACATGTTCTATATTTAGACACATTATTCTTCTAAAAATACTCGGCCTAACCCACAAAAACAACATGCAATTTCTGTTCAAAAGGAATGCACTGCACTCGATGATGATTGGGCTATTAGCTCTCCACCAATCTAAGCAACTTAATCAGCAAAACAAGTAATGCGATTAAAAACAGATTCCTCTATTAAAAAAAAGAAGCTCAGCTTAAAAAACCATGTCTTCAATTCTAAAAAGACCCCAAAATCAAATATCGCATCCCACCCTGGCCACCCTAGCAACAATTAATCAGAATCTGAAAGACCGCAATTAATTCTTGCTAACAGCTACAAGCATAATTTGAAACTAATAATCCTTCGAAAAAGATTAGTTATCAAGTACAAGAACAACACATCTACATACAAAAGCCTAAAATACAACAAGATCTACCTACGCGCACCAAATATCAAACCCAGTAATCAGCGAAGAGTACCTGAAGCGATGAAACCCTAGACGGCGGCAGATTCCCGGTTGAGATCTCTCCATGCTGTCAATTCTCTGTTTATATACCTTGGAATCCACAAACGCTGTCGTATTGGCAGCAAACAGCAGTCCTTATCTTTTGTTGGGCCGTTTTATGGGCCAAGATAGAGGCCCGGTCGAAGAGCGAACGGTGGCACTCAAAAACCAAGCCAGCTTTTTGAAAATTTGAATCTGGAAGGTTTGCTCTTGACCATGGCGATGGTTATCGACGACGACGATGATGTCATCTTAGGGTTTGCTTACTGGTCCGCGACGCGCCGGAAATTTGTTCCCGATTCGCCTTTCTTCTCTTCCGGCAACATCTAGCGAGAGCTTCTTGCTAAACAGGTCTGATCCTTTGCCAAAAATTTCGTCATGTTTAATTGGTGAAATTTATGTACGAAATTAAGCTCAAGTAGTTCTGAAATTTATGCTGTATTGAGTGTGGACTGACATTTTTGGTATATCTGTTGATTGCTACTACTTGATAGTGTTAAGTGAATGATGAAGAAAGTTGAATATGTAGGTTAGATTTTGGTGATATGTTGCTATTAAATTTTAGTTGATACGGCCCAGTGAAACTTGTTATTAGTCATTGTTGCTGAGCTGAACTGCTGAAGATCAAACAATCTTTGTTCAATGTAGTTACTCCTGATTTTGAGGTTTTTTGGGGTGTTATATTTACCTATTTCCATACACTTAGATTTGGCAATGGTATGCGTAGATATCATATTAGTTCTAAGGATAAGTGTAGCCATCCGGGTAACATAATTCCATTGTTAATGATAAGTCTTGGGTAGTCATTTCCACTCATGTGACTGTATATTTAAATTTTTAGCTTGTTAGAGTTTATATCTTTTACCTTGAATTCTGAATCAAGTTGGCTTACCAATCACAAGGTTATGTTTTGACCATATTATTTGACTGCAGATTGCATTGGACATAAGTGAAGAGGACAAGCACCAGCTTCAGGATATTGGGAATGAGGAAAGCAGGTATAGCTTTTTATTAACAATCTGAAATGTTATCCACCACTTTATGTATTCGCATTTGGCAGCCTTTTGATTCCTTAATAGATTTTGGTTTCTGTTAAAAAAGATAATATTCCTATGAAGTTAAATGGAGTTTTCATCACCCTAAAATTAAATGCATTGGGCAGCTGATGACTATTTAGCATATGGTCAAGAATGACCTTTTTTGTGTTAGTTATTACTGGTTTGAGGCTTCTGGCCGTATTATTGCTAATTTTTTTCTGTTGATATTAATTTAAATGATTAACCTTGTTGGTATTTCTGAGATTATTTGCTTTTGATTTTACTGATTATGCAGAAGAAAATCATATTTTTACTAGTAGTCCAGTCCAGCTGATTAAGCTTTTAATAGCTCTAGTTGCAAGGGAACTTGGCCCTTTGTGCAGAGGCTCTTTTGATCTGTCGAATATCTCCTAGAAATGCGCTATTTGACGCTTTTTTCTATCATTGATAAAAAATACTGGATTTTAGTGTCTGAAGCTACCCTACTGATTAGTTATATCCACTCTTGTCCATTTAAGCCGAGTTCCGGTATACTTTAATAGGAAAGAACTTTTTGAATCGTAGTGAATAGAGTAATTATTGCAATTTGCTGCTGCTAGCTTAATATTTAAATTTATTGTCATACAAAGATTATATTCAGTTTTAAGAATATTTAACACTGAGAGCTAAGCATTCCAACTTAGGTCATATTGGATCCACCCTGCTGATGCATAAACCATCCGCCATGTTCAATTTTCAGCAGGGAAATATTCTGCCCTTATAGTTGGATGCGGTGCACGCTTGAATTCTGTAGAATTCGAAGATCATTATAATGCACGGCATACTGCATCTTGTTCAGTGTGCTCTAGAGTTTACCCAACATCACACCTTCTCAGCATACACATTTCAGAGGCTCATGATTCCTTTTTCCAGGCAAAAGTTTCCCGAGGCTATGCCATGGTATCTATTTTTCATCTACCTTTAGCGCTTCAAATAACACTAAGATAATTTTACATGTACTTTATCATATATTAGGAGACCTTGAAACTCTGTTTATTGTTGATACTTTCTGATACATCATTTCTCTCCTTTGAACAGTATGAGTGCCTAGTCGAGTCATGTGGACTAAAGTTTAAAACCTACAAAGGTCGACAGCAACATTTAGTAGACAAACACTCATTCCCTGCTTCTTATGACTTCTTCAAGAAGGCCAGACCTTCAAAGAAACACCGGCACAAAACACATCGCAAACAGTTCACTCACAACAGTAAAGAAGAACCCTCAACTCAAATGGAAGTAGAAGACCCAAACATGGACAATCTTGTATCAGCAGTCTCAAAGCTTACAACTTGTGACTCCACACCATCATCCATAAGCTTTGGTCGAAGGAACACTCGCGGTTTCATCCCTCGAGCAGTTCAACAAGGCAAAAAACAACCAACTTCCACCACATCAAAGATGCAAACCTAGTAGTATCAAACTATGTCCTTTGTAATTGTAATGTAGCATATTTCAAACACAAGTGAAATGAAAACATTATTTCCTTGTTCTTCATTTATCAGGAATTTAATCCCAAAATACAAGTCTACACGACATTACATGAAACCATAACCTTAAAACACATAAATATGAATATGCATATCCATATCATGAGAAGTAATTCTTTCTCAGAAATCCTCATCTAACTTGAACACATGATTCCCACCATTACCATTCACACTGTTCATCACGGAAGCCTTCTGGTACTCCCCAACCCTCTTCTCAAAGAAATTGGTCTTCCCCTGCAACGAAATCAGCTCCATCCAATCAAATGGATTCTGAACATGGTACATCTTGCTATACCCCAAAGACAAAAGCAGCCTATCAGCCACAAACTCAATATAAGTACTCATCAAATCACCATTCATCCCCACCAATGCACAAGGCAGCGCATCACACACAAACTCCCTCTCAATATCCACCGCATCACGCACAATTGATTTCACCCGCTCCTCACTTAGCTTCTTCCTCAGCAGCTTGTACATCAAGCAAGCAAAGTCACAATGCAATCATTCATAACGTGAAATCAACTCATTTGAAAATGTCAGGCCTGGCATGAATCCACGTTTCTTCAGCCAGAAAATTGAACAAAAACTGCCGGAAAAGAAAAACCCTATTCTCCAGCTCAGTTAATAATTCTCGATCATCAGCTAGCATGCTCTAGTGGCATATCAAGAAGCTTTGCATTGTCTTTTCTCATAACATGTGATATATTTGGATGAGTAAACCAGTGTTATTTCATGGACATGGAATTTTCATGAGTCGCGTCTGTCTGTATTCCAAGATGATCAGTAAATGAGAATGTCAAATAGTCTAGAATGTGATAAAGGTATGGATAGCTCAGCGCGATATCTGTGTGGCTTGCAAACTGTCCCTCTGTGTGCTGAGTTCCAACAATATGTTGCAATGTTTTTGTCATGGTAAAATCCGCATGGTTTAGGACTACGGGACTAGTGGTAGGCTAGCCTGAAAAACTGTATGTCTGCTCAATAAATTTAGTCTGCCCGACGACAAACAACCCAAAGGAAGACCATACAAGCTGAGTGTGAGTGTTGAGAAGGACAGTCGACCAGTGTATATCAAGGTTTTGCGTAAGAGAAAGCCCATGAATCTGCATCCAAGAGCTATCTATTGCAATCACTCTATCCTTTGTAACCTGAAGCTCCAACTCATTCCAATAAGGAGTAGTGATCATAAATGTCTGCATACTCCAGCCTTGATATATCTTTTTAATCGACATCTTCTTGGCCAAAATCATACATGAGTTTGTCCCAGCAGCATACATCGTTTTTGTCCCAACCATGCTAAACCTTAATATATTTAAGAAGCTAGATGAAACTTTAACATCCATACACCACAAACCGTTGACCTCATTTTGTTTGTGACTTAGCAGCGGTAAACTAGATACAATAACTTCAGGAGGTAGTGGAGAAGGTTTGTTCAACGAAGCTGGCATGAGCACAACATAAGTTCATTCACATACGATGCCTAGGCCCTTACTTAAATGCTGAAACATAAGACATAAGACAAAAAAGATTGCAGCAGATTCCCACAAAAATCTACACACATCTGGTCCATGAATACTCTCAAATGAGGTGCTTCCAACCACAGAAGATCCAAAGGCATCAACGCAACACATAACACCCATAAGCTGACACCATAAAAAAGAAGAATCACTCGAAAAAATTATAATAGTTACCTTTTAGATACATTTTCTCACCCGAAAATTCAGTTGGCAACATTGATGAGTTTGGGCCACCCTTAATGTCTATTGGAAAATATCCTGATATGTGACAACTTTGATCTTGATCCGAGGAGGTCCATACCCCATTTGTAATGTAGTAAATCATGCCTTTAAATTCACGAAAATAAATTCCAATTAGAATGTGCCCTTTGGTAGGCATGGAGTTTTCCTAGCACCTCCCTTGTTTCATCAATAAGATAATTGATGAACAATGCTTGGATACACAGTCCATCGGTCCATCTCCGAATCCCAGAACCATGCAACAGAACTCCATCTATAAACCATATATAATCTTCTATAGCCAAGTTCTGTTTAAAGCAACCTTCCTTAAAATCTTTGACATCCAAACAGATCTCCATATCTTTCCACTCTTTCACCTTGCCATATCTACATAGTGAACGAGTTAACATGATATCAGGAGGTTTGGCTGGAGGCTTTATACACGACATGAAAACCTTTAATGGCCGGATAGAACTTCCATTAGTCATATTTGTAACACAATCTGAAAGTAAAGGCGTTGAGGAATTTTCACAAACAGCGGGAAGGCATGAACTCAAAGTGTTGCATGACACACCAAACAGATTCTCAAGCCCTGATGCTTCATTCCATCCAACAATTTCACGCTTGTTTAAGTCAGAAACAATTGAAAAATCATCTGTGTGAACTATATAATCTGTAGTAGGCTTAACGAATGCCAAATCAGATAATATATCTAAAGATTTGATTGTGTTTTCAGGAGCCGATTCAACTAGCAATATTTGACCATCACAAACTACTACTTCGATTGCATCTTCACTTACCAAATCTGACGGTGAAAATCTGTTCTTGATATCGATAACAAAATTTTCCAATGTTGTCAGTCGCCAGTTCAAATACATTTCATAGTGCCACTCCGTAGCTTCTCCAACCATGAAGTTGTGTATCACTGCGAGTCTTTGTAATGGATCCAACTTTATATTGATAAAAAAAATCTATCTGAGACAACCATCCCTCCACATCCTCGCCACTGAAATCAGAAATATCACCTAACAGTAGAAAGGTTGTATACTCATACGAATCGGTCGCCATGGCTTTTCACTCTCAATGAAGCACCAATGATGCAGACTTGATAGTCTGTAACAGATAATACGGATGTGAAGATGGGTTTGAAGATGAGAAGAGGGTTAGTGTTTGGAGAAGAAGGGAGATGAGAAGACAGAAAAACGAAGAAGAGGTATTTGATAAATTCATTTGTTGATGTTTCTTTTTACAAGCAGGGCTTTTATACAAAGCCAAATAGAATTACTTAATGATTATAATTCTCTTAATGACGTTACTTATTCTAGACACGTATCAGGAACCGTGTGGATTTCACCTAGCCTTGAATCGGCTTCCCGATAGATCTTTTACGTTACCAAAGCCAGCAATTTAGCTTCAATCTCTTTGTTCCTCGTTACCGGTGTCTTGGATGATCAAAGGATGGTGTTGATTTTCACTTGAGTAGTTAATTTGAAGGGGAGTCGCGACTTATTCACTACACCAGAATACATCTTACGACATAGTTTTGTTTTGTCGCATAAAGTGCTATATTTGTCGCATAAAGTGCTATTTCGTATATGGTACAAACTGTGTGTCGCATAAAATTTGTGAGGTAAGCTTTGTAGCGTAAAGTTTGGGCGACACAGAAATTAGGCAAGTGGCATAAAGTTTACCGCTTATGCGACATGTGTTTCATTTAGTCCATTCACAATAGACCTGGGTTATACAATTTAAGGACATATGCCATATTTTTACAGTTAACATATTTTCCAATTATTGTCGCATTAGATACCATACATGACATTATACGTTTATGTGACATTCCACAGTAATCGCATATAACGTTATACGCTTCTAACCTGAAGGCGTTAGTGTCGCAAAAAGGGACATATGCTTATCACTCACTTAACTTATTGTCGTATAAAATATATTACGATAACATTCTGAAACAGGTAAGTTTTGCATAAAACGTGATACGTGACAAAATAGTAAAGAACAACATGTCGCATTTGTAGAACATATTGTCGTATAAAACATCAATCGGCACAAATAGCAGAGAAGAAAATGTGACATATAATGGAAAGATTGTGGTATAAAACGACATACGTCACAAATAGTAAACAACATAATGTCACATATAAAGCATTTAGGCTACATACAAATTAAAACCAGAAATTGTTTGATACACAATCCGGTCACAAAAACAAACCGAGGACACACATGCTACATTTCATATGTGTGTACTCGGGACAAAAATAACAAGTTTGATACAGTCAAGGGAAAAGTAATCAAGAGTTAGGTCCATAAATTGTGGCACCTTCAGAAGCATTTAGATTTGCCGAACCACCCCGAACTGCCAACTCCTCAAGAATGCGTATCTTTTCTTCAAAAGCGGCCTTCATTTCCAACATGTCATCCCGTGTCTTCTGCAGCTTGTCTTTAAGCTCAGAGGTTCTAGCTTGAAATCTTCCCTTGGTGGTTGAGATGTTGTTCTGGTCGAGTTCAGAACAATATCTAAAACAACTTATGCGCTAATAAACGTAAAGCGGAAAAGTAATCGACACGCAAAGTTGTTACCCAGTTCGGTGTTAACGAGACTACGTATGGGGAGCTGTCTCTTAGCCCGGTGGATAGCAATTCACTAATAATGAATATTGCGAGTACAGGGGTTTATGTTTACAGAGTACCTCTTAAACAACTTGAGCCTCAAATACTCTAGCAATTGCAATCTAGGACTCCTTCTAGATTTGAGCTCCTTCGCCGTATCCACCAATATGATCATCCGTGAGAATCAGCGCCTTCTTCCGAATGCGCAGTTTAGAACACAGTGTGTAAACCTTGAACTTTGTTGTACTATCAATCTGCTGAGCACCAACACATATTGAATCCGAGCGCCGTGAGTAATCAGTGACGATTAGTTCATCGATCGTTTGGCTCCTCCTCCCTTTAGTGAGTATGAGCGTGAATTGTATCTCCGTAAGTGCTAACTAATACCTAAGTATTAGCCTTACTTATATAGTGCGGTAGAAACCCTAAAGCCAATAGGATTCCTAATCTAAACCGCCTATATCATTAGGAAATCTTTCCTAATATCTTGCGCATATCTATTGAAGATAATTCTCCATTTGAATCTTCATTCTTGATTAGGCAATCTTTGATTATCTTCTCGACTAAGATAACTTCAAGTGCAAGCAATCAACTTCAAGGATATCTTCGATTATCCATATGCACCGACTTGCCAAATCTGATCTTGGGAATATCTCCAAGCGAAGTTGTGCTACGTCGGCTGAGACAAGTTTCCAAATCTGAATTTGGAAACTTCCAGCTTCTGTCCATCTAGATGCGACCGCATTGATCTCTAATGGTCGGCTGTATTTCCTAATCTGAATTAGGAAACATTCTGTCTGTTCCAACTTGTTTCAGGACAGTTGTCTCTTCTAGTCTAGAACAACAGCTTGAACAACTATACTAAGTTTTGCCAAACTACATGCCATAAAACTAATAATCTCCCCCTTGGCATTTTTGGCAAAACTAACTACCTGTAATCTACCTGTACTACTATTACAATTGAATCTTTGAGGAGATTTCAAACTCCTAAGCTGTGCTACTAACTAAGCTACTAACTGAATCTTTGAGGAGATTTCAAACTCCGAAGAGAATCAGCACTCAACAAATATTTTAAAGAGATTTCAAACTCTCAACAAAAATTAGCACTCAATGAATCTTTTAAAGAGATTTCAAACTCTCAACAAGAATTATTAGAAAGCACACGCGAATCTTTTAAGGAGCTTTCAAACTCCGTAACTACTCCCCCTTTTTGCCACAAAACGACAAGGGAGAACACACAACGAGCAATACCTTCGGCCAACAGATCCTCTTCGAGTCCGTTATTTAAAACGCTCGCCCTTCCTTCTAGGTCAACCAATCACACAAACGACAAGCTCGCTCCGGTTGACCACCTTGTACTGGGACAACTTAGTTGTCGATAACACACAGACCCAGTGAGGATCTAAGTGTTTTAAATTGAAGGTTGTCCAAGGCTTTTGTGAAGATGTCTGCTAGCTGCTTCTTCGTAGATACATGAGTCAAGGTGATTATCTTCTTCTTCACTAGCTCTCGAATGAAATGATGCCTGATGTTGATATGCTTTGTTCTGGAGTGTTGCACTGGATTCTTGGATATGTTGATAGCACTCATGTTGTCACAGTAGAGAGTCATCACATCTTGCTTTACTCCGTATTCTTCTAGCATCTTTTTCATCCACAACATCTGGGTACAAGAACTTCCGGCAGCAATATATTCTGCTTTTGCAAGGATATACTGTTCTGCTTCTTGCTGAACTAAGAAACCAGATTATTTCCAGGAAAGAAACATCCTCCTGAGGTACTTTTGCGATCCTCTGCATTCCCAGCTCAATCTGCATTGCAATAACCTACTATTCATGAGTTGGAATCCTTTGTGTACCACAGCCCATAGTCGGCTGTTCCACAGACATATCTGATAATCCTTTTTACATTCATCAGGTGGCTTTCCTTGGGATTAGCTTGATATCTGGCGCATACACCAACTGCATGAGCAATATCTGGTGTGCTAGCTGTCAGGTAGAGTAGGCTCCTAATCATACTTCTGTACAGGGTTTGATCCACCCTTGTACCAGCTTCATTGACAGCACTGCCTTGTCAGGAGGCAATGTGTACAAAATAAATTTATAAGTTCGCTACTCGTGACTTTACTATTGGGTAGTAAAGCGGTAAGTAGGGGTCGAACCCAAGGGAATTAGTGGATAGTTGTTCTTTCGAAAACGGAAAGTAAGACAGTTGGGGTTGGTTGTGATTTTAGTACTGAAAGTAACGTAGGTTGGTTGTGATTTTAGTACTGAAAAGTAAATGACTGAAAGTAAATACTGAAAAGTAAAGTGCTGGAAAGCAAAGTGCTTGAAGGACAAGGCTTGCTGAAAGTAAGTGCGTCAAGTAAAGTGCTTGAAGGACAAGGCTTGCTGAAAGTAAGTGCGTAAAAGTAAAGTGCTTGAAGGACAAGGCTTGCTGAAAGTAAGTGCGTAAAAGTAAAGTGCTTGAAGGACAAGGCTTGCTGAAAGTAAGTGCGTAAAAGTAAAGTGCTTGAAGGACAAGGCTTACTGAAAGTAAGTGCGTAAAGTAAAGTGCTTGAAGGACAAGACTTGCGAAAAGTAAGCAGTTGATATGGGACTGAAGTAAAGTGACAGGTGATGTTTTAATTAAAGGAAAGGATTCGGTTTTAGGGGCCTTGTATCATAAATCTGTTTATCATCGGCCTCTAATGATCATACTAAGTGTTCAAAGATGTATCAAGGCTATTTCTAGCACATGACTTGCCACATCGTTTAGAACACTTGTTCTATTTGGGCTAATTCCTCCTTTCGAAGTATCTTAGCTTATGTGCATCCATTTGATCTTCAGTTACGATCAACCAAATGGTGTTTTAAAGAGGTTGAATTCCACAGATAAGATGTGCTCTTTCGAGCCTCCACTTAACCACGGAAGTTCATGAACCCATGGAAGAGCTTTGCTCTTTCGAGCCTCCAATCAACCTAGCGTTCTGACCTAATATATGGCACATAGAACAAGTTTTGAACACAAAGATGCACTAAGAGAAGGGTCTGAAACATTGTATGATACAAGCACACCCGTTTAACCGAATGAAGGGTTTAGCTACGAATATCCATAGAGGTGGATATCATAGCTAAGTGCTGAGTAAAGTAAAGGTTTTGAAAGACGGGAAAGTAAAGGTTTTTAGAAATCAAGACTAGGAAAGTAAGGTTTTGAAAGTAAAAACTCAAGAACACAAAGGAAAACTCAAGAACAACTTGGAGCTCTCAATATCAAAGTGAAGTGTTTACAAGGATTGGGTGATGGATTCTAGAGAGATTTTCTAGCAAAGCTACAAGTGATCAAAGGATTAGAACATGAAACTACAACTTGTGACTTTGGAACCAAAATGGGACTATGGACTAAGGACTAGAACTTGGGACACTTTACAAATGAAGGGATGATGAGGTATTTATAGACAAGGGGAAGAGGGGAGGATGCAACACATGGCAAGAGGGGAGAGGAGGATGCAACACATGACAAGAGGCGAGAGGAGGAGGGGAAAGCCGCCGGCCATGAGGTGGCTTTGCTCAAAGCCGCCAGCCATAGGTGGCAAAGCCACAAGAAAAGCCGCCGGCCTAGGTGGAGGGGAAGAGAGTGTGAGTGGATTGTGATCTTTTGCTCCAAAAGCCATCGGTTGCCTCCCAACTCCGGTTACACTTTGGTTGCCCTTTGGTTGCTTCTTAGTTGATATCAAAAGACAAGGCACTTAGACTTGACATTTCACTTGTGTTCTTGATCTTTGTTGGAATAAGTCATTGGGACTTAGTTGTGGCTTGATCGGAGTATTGTCGGAGTATGGCCCATTCTGACTTGTAATCCACTTTTAGCGTTAAGAACTCCTTTTTAGCTCGTTTCATCTCTACTCCTTGAAATAGCCTGTCGAACAAAAGTGAAACTAACAAGTAAAAGTTGTCAAGATAAAGCGTCTAATTTGGTGGGTTTAACTGTCTTAATGAATCATATAAATATGGTCCATCAGATCACCCCACACTTTTAGTTGTTCGTCCCGAAAAATGCTATTTAAAAGATGCGCACACAATCCAAGTAAAAACTTTAAATAAGAAAGTGAGAATGTGGGACTAGATTTATCCTATTCATGCATTACTTACTTATTACCAAACTAAACCGTGTAAATACTTAGAAGAAACTTAATACTTGTACCTTCGAGCTGAGATGCAATTTAATTCGGATGTTTCGGGAGATAGCCCTTTTCAGGCTCCTGGACTGCATTCTCTGGACCGACTCGCACTATATGGTTAACTTGTCGCTTTCTCTAGCACATGATTTGGTTCGGGTTTCACTGAGTTGAGCACTTTGATTTCCTTATGGTGAGGGACAGCTTTTGAAGTGATTTGGTCTTTGACCTTTGATGTAGAATTTGGAGTTTCTTCACTTTTGTTCGGTTAAAACCTTCACAACTTTTGCTTTTGGCCTTTGATTAGCTTCTTCGAGCTTTTGCTTCTTTGTGACTTGCTAGTCCATTTTCTCAACCTTTCTTTGGGAGGTCCAATCATCGCCCGAGAGCATATGGAAATACCTCCCCGCTCTTTCTCATCCTCGCCGTTTCGCGCGGTTCAAGATGAGGGTCGCTCATCTATTTTTCCGGCTACTCTGACTAGAGATAGGATGGTTTGATTCCCGTCCCGCCTCTTTGCATAAATGATGTACGGCGGAGATGACTCTGATCTTCTTTGAAACCCGAAGTGCAGCCTCCACAGACTTCGTAAACCATATAGTGAAATTCAGTCTTTCGAGTGCTTGCCAAGCCTCTCTAGGGCATTTTATGTCAACTCCACATCCCCTGTATATCTCAACACAAAGGGACAAATGGGAAGTTACATCCTAAGTCTCTACACAGTTGAATTTTCACAAAGTAAATGCATGAATTTAGATCTATCTTTTTCACATTCTCAAATTCATAATTTCAAAAAGATAATATTAAGGGAAAAGGAAAAGAAAAAGCATGTTAATTAACTATGTACAAAGGCGGTTCTCACCCCACACTTTTGAACGAAGGCGTGCCTCACAACACGACTTAGTTCAAAAGTCAATTGCAAGCAAATATATACAGGAAAGGTGAGAATGACTTAAGGCAAAAAACTAAATGACAGAAATTAAATGACTGAAAGTAAGATAGGTGTCGGGTTACCTCCCGACCAGTGCCTTTGTTTAACGTCGTTAGCTCGACGATAGCTCATTCATGGATCATAAGGTGGGATCTCATGGGTGGCTCAGGTCAAATTCTGTCGCGGCTCCTGCGTTGATTCTTGTATTGACTCTCCCTGAGTTCTTGTGGGATGATGTGCTCTGGTCCTGTTCCCATTGTTCTGGTGGTTTCTCTTTCCAACACCTCTGAGAAGGCGAGGGACCCTTCACTGCTGGTCTCTTGAGTCGGGCTCTCTTATGTTTAGGGCTGTCTTGTTTAGTTGTGGCGAAAAAATACTCCATTAAGGAGTCGTTCTGCTTAGGCCTTTCTTCCCTCCTTATTTCAGACTCATCATTGATCACATAGTTTTCTGCGATTTGCATATTGATCAAGGGGAAAAGTTGGGAAGCTCTCATTAGATGGACCGGATCTGCATCGGCCTGCCTGTCTGTGAAGACCTGGTCTTGGTTGATTTCTTTGCCCGCTTCGGTAGTGAGCGTAGGGTATGTCTCGGGCAGTTCGCCAGTGGTGTCCTGAGTTTCCTCCTCTGCCGGCCCGGTAGTGAATTCCCAAGAAGTCTTTTCCTCGTCCCACACGGTATCGATTTCCGGCTCTAAGTCTTCTGATGGCTCGGGAGTGTGATGAGCCGTATTTATACGACTCATCGAGTCATCAAATCCCACCAATTCCAGTACTTTTATATGCAAACAGTTACTTCTTAGTGTTGTTTCGCATTTCAGGTAATTTGGACGCTCTAAGAGGAATCGCATTCAAAAGACGGCTTTTGGAGCCAAAAACATCACAAGGAGTTTATGGCCGGTTTATATGCACTTAAAATGAAGAATGGCCAAGAAGAATGAAGAATGGCCCGAGGAAATCAAAAGATGGCCGAAGAGAAGCAGGCCACGTCCGAGAAAAGGCAGGCATCCGATCGGCTGTCTGAGCCATGCGCCCGGCCATGCGCCCGGCCATGCGCCCGGCCATGCGCCCGGCCATGCGCCCGGCCATGCGCCCGGCCATGCGCCCGGCCATGCGAGCAGGCATGCGCGTCCCAGCCTAAGACCCAGTCCGGACCTCCGAGCGCTCAGCGCTGTTTCATCCGGGCATCCGAGCGGGCATGCGCCCGACCATCCAAGCGGGCATGCGCCTGGCCATCCGAGCACTCCAGCGCTGATCCATCCGAGCTCCATCCGTCCGGCCAGCCGAGCCTCATCTCATCCATTCGCACGTCCAAAGTCCAGCAGCCGGCCCAATGTGCATGCGATGCTAGGGTTTCGTAGCTTATTCACCAAGTTAGGGTTTCTCAAACCCTATAAATACAGGAGATCCTGCAGTCCTCAAACCATCCGAAAATCACAGAGAAATCCATCGATCTCACAACACACACAGCCGTGCCCTAGCTGTCCCTCCTTCCTCCGCCAGCATCTCAGTCATACACAGCCAGACCTCATTCCTTGCTTCAGCCGTGCCTTGCTCCTCCTGTTCTTCATCTCGGTCAATTAGTGAAGTTTCTTCCTTTTATTATTTGCATTGTTTACTTATGTCGATGTGTAACTAATCCAATTATTCGGGTTAGGGTTAAATAATTGTGACGATTGTTTTGAGATTCTGTTCTTCAACATTATTCATGCTTTCTATTTAGTTCTTGTGCACATTATTAGTTTGAATTTATTAGGTTAAGGGGAGATCCGAAAGGATACAACTTAACATAGTAATCCTTACTATCTTTTCACTGCTTATTTGATACCGACCCAGTTAGAATAAGTAGTTGCACGAAACCTAATATAACCAGACCAGGAGTATTAGGTTTGCTAGAATTAAACGGTTATAACCAGACCAGGAGTAACCCTAAGAAAGCTAGAATAAATACTTAGAAATCAAGGATAAACGAAGTCACAATTGAATAATACCCTAACCTGAATATCTTCTCTGATTGATAAATCCCTTAGCAATTTTCTATCATTACATTAACCTTTACTTTCACACTAGTTTCTTGTTTTTTTTCTCTATTTCAGAACGAAGTAGTAACCATCTAGCTCCCTAGGGTTCGACCCTTGCTTGCCATTGTGCTAACCCACAGCCAAGAGCGAGGAAAAATATAAATTGTTTTTGCACAGGTACGACGACAGCCTGTTCAAAATGGCGCCGTTGCCGGGGAGCTACGCACGGTGAAATTTGTTCTTCTTTTCTTTTTCGTTTATTTTTCTTTCTTGCTTATTTCGAAATTTGCTATTCGGTGATTTCAATAATTCAAAAACCCCAACTGTTCGATTTTTGTTTTCAATTTCTTTCGATTTCATTTTCTAGCTCTTAGAGGGTCCTGTCACCAAGACTTACGAGTCTAAGGAAATTGGGTTTTAAGTGGGACCGCTGTGACCCCTCCAATTTCCTGGGGACCCTTTGTTGGTAGTATGTGCTTGATATTCGGTGCCATGCTAGGAATTATGGGGAGTACTATCCACCACCCTCCCGACAAGAAGTCCGAGAAAAGATCATGCACCTTGAGCAATCCCGGGATGAAACTTTGGATGAGTACTTACGGTACTTTGATTCCCTTGTGATAAGCTGCCCACACCATGGATTCACAGACTTGTATCTTCTTCAAGGGTTTCTCGCGGGGATGTTACCACATGAGTGGAGTTGGCTCACTGAGGAGGCAGGATGCTCGGTCTATGACATGACCATAAGTGCTATTTGGGACTTGATAGCTGATTTGGCCGAGAGGTCAAGACCAATACAAGAGCTGACCGAGGCACGAGAGGACAATGAGAAAGAGTTGGCAGCTAGCATCCAACAGTTGGCCGACATAGTGGAGAAATCTCGGGCCGAAACAAGAGAGACTTGGCCGAGCTATCAAGAACATTGTCCGACTTGAATCAGATCGTGTCAGAGTTGAGGAGAAATCGGGAAGAATATGTCAGCACAAAAACAGAGGAGGACATGGCAGAGGCTCTAATAAAGCCTATCTCGGAGCCCATAGAACCGGCAGAAGATGAGGACCCATGGTTGACGGAAGAAGAGCTCAAGTCTGACTACCCCAGATATTTGGAAGAAGACAACCCGCTAGCACCTAAAGAAGAGTCGACGAGCCACTCGAATCAGACCCCATTACCGAGCTGCCCGAGACGAGCTCAGACCTCATTACGGATCTTCCCGAGGCAGAACCGGTCCTCACTGTCGAAGCAACAGAGGAAATCAAGGTCACCGAAGATTCTACCTCAGTGCAGGGCGCGAGCGCCTCTACCATTACTGCGCGGACATCTGAAGAATTACTGATAAATGAAGAGACGTCCGCGGTTGATAAACAGGAGACGTCCGCGGGCAACACTGATTCAGGCAAGGATCCAGGTATTCTCACACTCACCCGTGATATTGACTCTTATATTTTGCAGACGGGAGATGCCTGCGCTCACAGTCCTATTGCACTCATTCTGGGAAAATCGGTCATCTTGGACACACGGACCAAGAATGACATGGGAACAAAAAGGTTGTCACCTGCGCTTGCTGGAAAGAAATCAAACTTCCATGATCGCAAGGATTCTGACCGTCCATACATGAGGAAGCGACCGAGACATGGCACGTTTGAGTGGAAACCCGGATGGAGAGACATGAGAGCACCATTCGATAAGGGCTATAAGCTTCACAAGGGAGTACAGAAGTTTGATTTGAAGCAGCCTTGGGATCATACCTTGTGATCCCTAAAGAGGTACTGTCGAGCCAACGACGTTAAACAAAGGCGCTCGCAGGGAGGCAGCCCTACACTTTCTACTTTTCACTTTATTTACTGTCCATGTTTATTTATGAGTCTTATTTGTCACATTGTACCTTGGAAAGGATTTGGTTTCATTTTGCAGGGATTGGACTTAGTCGGCCGGAAAATCCCCTTGGAGCTACGCATTTTAGCCCCCGGACTTGATCCGAGTTCAGCCGACCACCGTCTACATCCCAGGGGAGTCTCGTTCTACCCTTTTCCTTACCTTATCTATTTATTGCATGCTTTTGTGTGTCTAGATTTGAGTCGTGCCGTGAAGACACGGCTCATTTCAAAAGTGTGGGGTGGGAGAGTCAGTTATGAGTCAGTTATCGAGTCAGCATGCCCACCATACAGAGTCAGCACGTTTCGAGTCATTTTTAAATTTTTGTACATGATACTTCACTATTTCCTAGACTTGCAGTAGTGGATAATGATTAGGTGAAATAGATATAGCCGATTTTACATGCATGTCTTTGACGAACCTTGATTTGTGCGACTAACATGTGATCTTAAAATCTTTACGTGCCTTTGTTAGTTGAGATAAACAGGGATGTGGAGTTGATAGAAACGCTCTAGAGAGACTTGATAGATCATTCAAAGACCGAACTCAGGATGTATGGTTATGTAGAGCTCGTGGAGGCTAGCACTTCGAGACGACATAAGTACGAGTCTGCTCCGCCACTGCGGCACCCTTGCGGTTGGTCGGGACGGGAAAACTTCACACCGTCCAAGCTCTAGTCCAAGTGGCCGAGAAAATAGGCAAGCGACCCTTGACTTGACCCGTGTCAAAAGGACGATGATGAGTGAGAGCAGGAAGGTTTCTAATCTGAGTAACCGGGAAAATAGACGAGCGACCCTCGGCTTGACTCGCGTCAAAAGGAGAAGAAATCACGGTTCGAGCAAGTCACAACCCGCACTACAAAAGTTCAAATCCATCATCATTGTGAAGGTTTACACCGAAACAAGTAAAGAGTACCACTGATACATCAAAATCAGACACTATAGCTGACCGAAAAACACTCAACACTTTGAAGCTCGAATCAATCACGTGCAAGAAAAAGCGGCAAAGCATAACCATATAGCAGCGAGTTCGAGTCCGAGAATGAGGGTTCATGGGTCTGAAAAGGGCTATCTCCCGAGACATCCGAATTGGTTTGCATCTCGGCTTCAAAGGTAACACGTATCATTAACCCCATGTTTTTCGCACAATGACATTAGTAGCAAGCATGCATAACATGCGAGATCTAGAGTAATCGATTCATGTCCATGTAGCACGTCTAGAATGACCGAAGCTTTGTGATGTTCGTACTTCATTTATTTCCTCTTATGACCTAGCCCTTGTTCGGGACGAACAAGTTTAAGTGTGGGGTGGTTTGATGAGCCGTATTTATACGACTCATCGAGTCATCAAATCCCACCAATTCCAGTACTTTTATATGCAAACAGTTACTTCTTAGTGTTGTTTCGCATTTCAGGTAATTTGGACGCTCTAAGAGGAATCGCATTCAAAAGACGGCTTTTGGAGCCAAAAACATCACAAGGAGTTTATGGCCGGTTTATATGCACTTAAAATGGAGAATGGCTGAGAAGAATGAAGAATGGCCCGAGGAAATCAAAAGATGGCCGAAGAGAAGCAGGCCACGTCCGAGAAAAGGCAGGCATCCGATCGGCTGTCCGAGCCATGCGCCCGGCCATGCGCCCGGCCATGCGAGCAGGCATGTGCGTCCCAGCCGAAGACCCAGTCCGGACCTCAAAGCGCTCAGCGCTGTTTCATCCGGGCATCCGAGCGGGCATGCGCCCGACCATCCGAGCGGGCATGCGCCTGGCCATCCGAGCACTCCAGCGCTGATCCATCCGAGCTCCATCCGTCCGGCCAGCCGAGCCTCATCTCATCCATTCGCACGTCCAAAGTCCAGCAGCCGGCCCAATGTGCATGCGATGCTAGGGTTTCGTAGCTTATTCACCAAGTTAGGGTTTCTCAAACCCTATAAATACAGGAGATCCTGCAGTCCTCAAACCATCCGAAAATCACAGAGAAATCCATCGATCTCACAACACACACAGCCGTGCCCTAGCTGTCCCTCCTTCCTCCGCCAGCATCTCAGTCATACACAGCCAGACCTCATTCCTTGCTTCAGCCGTGCCTTGCTCCTCCTGTTCTTCATCTCGGTCAATTAGTGAAGTTTCTTCCTTTTATTATTTGCATTGTTTACTTATGTCGATGTGTAACTAATCCAATTATTCGGGTTAGGGTTAAATAATTGTGACGATTGTTTTGAGATTCTGTTCTTCAACATTATTCATGCTTTCTATTTAGTTCTTGTGCACATTATTAGTTTGAATTTATTAGGTTAAGGGGAGATCCGAAAGGATACAACTTAACATAGTAATCCTTACTATCTTTTCACTGCTTATTTGATACCGACCCAGTTAGAATAAGTAGTTGCACGAAACCTAATATAACCAGACCAGGAGTATTAGGTTTGCTAGAATTAAACGGTTATAACCAGACCAGGAGTAACCCTAAGAAAGCTAGAATAAATACTTAGAAATCAAGGATAAACGAAGTCACAATTGAATAATACCCTAACCTGAATATCTTCTCTGATTGATAAATCCCTTAGCAATTTTCTATCATTACATTAACCTTTACTTTCACACTAGTTTCTTGTTTTTTTTCTCTATTTCAGAACGAAGTAGTAACCATCTAGCTCCCTAGGGTTCGACCCTTGCTTGCCATTGTGCTAACCCACAGCCAAGAGCGAGGAAAAATATAAATTGTTTTTGCACAGGTACGACGACAGCCTGTTCAGAGTGATTTCCCATGTAGGCTCGTCTTCGTTGCTCCCGGTGCTTTCTGTATCTGATTCGACCATCATGGCCTCTGCATTGTCGTCTCCACTCCTGTCTATATTAGCGTCTACCATCTGCGTTCTTCCATCAGCTTGGAGCATTGGCCTTCGTTTTGTGGCTTCGGCCAAGTCATCAATAACATCCCACATTTGAGTCATGGTTAAGTGCATGGCCGATCCTCCCACTGCATCATTAATCCTTGATTGGTCAACCGGCCTCATCCCACAAGGGAATTTTTGAAGAAGAACCACATTTGTGAATCCATGGTGCGGGCAGCGTGAGACGATGGTGTCAAAGTACGTGTAGTATTCGTCCAAAGTCTCATCCCGGGATTGTTGAAGGCGGATGATCCTCTCTCGGGTGTCATGTCGTAAGGATGGGGGTGAGAATTCTTTTAGGAATTGAGCACGAAGGTCCTCATAATAACCTGCACAACTAGCATTTGATGAGTAATACCATACTGTCGCAAAGTCAGTTAGAGAAAGTTTAAAGCATTTCATTTTAAACTCTTCTAGCTCCTCATTTTCAAGTTTCATGTAGCGGCATATATGGTGAAAATGTTGGCAGTGTATTACAGGGTCCTCTCCAACTGTACATCCAAATTGAGGAAGATGTCGAGTCATCCATGCATACATAGTGGGCAGTGCAGGGAAAGAAAAGAACAACTAATCAGAAAGCTAATTCCCCGGCAACGGCGCCAATTTGACAGCACTACCTTATCGCGAGGCAATGTGTACAAAATAAATTTATAAGTCCGCTACTCGTGACTTTACTATTGGGTAGTAAAGCGGTAAGTAGGGGTCGAACCCAAGGGAATTAGTGGATAGTTGTTCTTTCGAAAATGGAAAGTAAGACAGTTGGGGGTTGGTTGTGATTTTAGTACTGAAAGTAACGTGGGTTGGTTGTGATTTTAGTACTGAAAAGTAAATGACTGAAAGTAAAGAAAGTAAATACAGGACTGAAAGTAAATACTGAAAAGTAAAGTGCTTGAAGGACAAGGCTTGCTGAAAGTAAGTGCGTAAAGTAAAGTGCTTGAAGGACAAGGCTTGCTGAAAGTAAGTGCGTAAAAGTAAAGTGCTTGAAGGATAAGGCTTGCTGAAAGTAAGTGCGTAAAAGTAAAGTGCTTGAAGGACAAGGCTTGCTGAAAGTAAGTCGTAAAAGTAAAGTGCTTGAAGGACAAGGCTTGCTGAAAGTAAGTGCGTAAAAGTAAAGTGCTTGAAGGACAAGGCTTGCTGAAAGTAAGTGCGTAAAGTAAAGTGCTTGAAGGACAAGACTTGCGGAAAGTAAGTAGTTGATATAGGACTGAAAGTAAAGTGACAGGTGATGTTTTAATTAAAGGAAAGGATTCGGTTTTAGGGGCCTTGTATCATAAATCTGTTTATCATTGACCTCTAATGATCATACTAAGTGTTCAAAGATGTATCAAGGCTATTTCTAGCACATGACTTGCCACATCGTTTAGAACACTTGTTCTATTTGGGCTAATTCCTCCTTTCGAAGTATCTTAGCTTATGTGCATCCATTTGATCTTCAGTTACGATCAACCAAATGGTGTTTTAAAGAGGTTGAATTCCACAGATAAGCTGTGCTCTTTCGAGCCTCCACTTATCCACGGAAGTTCACGAACCCATGGAAGAGTTTTGCTCTTTGGAGCCTCCACTCAACCAATAGCGTTCTGACCTAATATATGGCACATAGAACAAGTTTTGAACACAAAGAGGCACTAAGAGAAGGGTCTAAAACATTGTATGATACAAGCACACCCCTTCAACCGAATGAAGGGTTTAGCTACGAATATCCATAGAGGTGGATATCATAGCTAAGTGCTGAGTAAAGTAAAGGTTTTGAAAGACAGGAAAGTAAAGGTTTTTAGAAATCAAGACATGGAAAGTAAAGTTTTGAAAGTAAAAACTCAAGAACACAAAGGAAAACTCAAGAACAACTTGGAGCTCTCAATATCAAAGTGAAGTGTTTACAAGGATTGGGTGATGGATTCTAGAGAGATTTTCTAGCAAAGCTACAAGTGATCAAAGGATTAGAACATGAAACTACAACTTGTGACTTTGGAACCAAAATGGGACTATGGACTAAGGACTAGAACTTGGGACACTTTACAAATGAAGGGATGATGAGGTATTTATAGACAAGGGGAAGAGGGGAGGATGTAACACATGGCAAGAGGGGAGAGAAGGATGCAACACATGGCAAGAGGGGAGAGGAGGAGGGGAAAGCCGCCGGCCATAGGTGGCAAAGCCACAAGCAAAGCCGCCAGCCTAGGTGGAGGGGAAGAGAGTGTGAGTGGATTGTGATCTTTTGCTCCAAAAGCCATCGGTTGCCTCCCAACTCCGGTTACACTTTGGTTGCCCTTTGGTTGCTTCTTAGTTGATATCAAAAGACAAGGCGCTTAGACTTGGTATTTCACTTGTGTTCTTGATCTTTGTTGGAATAAGTCATTGGGACTTAGTTGTGGCTTGATCGGAGTATTGTCGGAGTATGGCCAGTTCTGACTTGTAATCCACTTTTAGCGTTAAGAACTTCTTTTTAGCTCGTTTCACCTCTACTCCTTGAAATAGCCTGTAGAACAAAAGTGAAACTAACAAGTAAAAGTTGTCAAGATAAAGCGTCTAATTTGGTGGGTTTAACTGTCTTAATGAATTATATAAATATGATCCATCAGATCACCCCACACTTTTAGTTGTTCATCCCGAACAATGCTATTTAAAAGATGCGCACACAATCCAAGTAAAAACTTTAAATAAGAAAGTGAGAATGTGGGACTAGATTTATCCTATTCATGCATTACTTACTTATTACCAAACTAAACCGTGTAAATACTTAGAAGAAACTTGATACTTGTACCTTCGAGCTGAGATGCAATTTAATTTGGATGTTTCGGGAGATAGCCCTTTTCAGGCTCCAGGACTGCATTCTCTGGACCGACTCGCACTAAATGGTTAACTTGTCGCTTTCTCTAGCACATGATTCGGTTCGGGTTTTACTGAGTTGAGCACTTTGATTTCCTTGTGGTGAGGGACAGCTTTTGAAGTGATTTGGTCTTTGACCTTTGATGTAGAATTTGGAGTTTCTTCACTTTTGTTCGGTTAAAACCTTCAGAACTTTGGCTTTTGGCCTTTAATTAGCTTCTTCGAGCTTTTGCTTCTTTGTGACTTGCTAGTCCATTTTCTCAACCTTTCTTTGGGAGGTCCAATCATCGCCCGAGAGCATATGGAAATACCTCCCCGCTCTTTCTCATACTCGCCGTTTCGCGCGGGTCAAGATGAGGGTCCCTCATCTATTTTCCCGGCTACTCTGACTAGAGATAGGACGGTTTGATTCTCGTGCCGCCTCTTTGCATAAACGCTGCATGGCGGAGATGACTCTGATCTTCTTTGAAACCCGAAGTGCAGCCTCCACAGACTTCGTAAACCATATAGTGAAATTCAGTCTTTCTAGTGCTTGCCAAGCCTCTCTAGGGCATTTTATGTCAACTCCACATCCCCTATATATCTCAGCACAAAGGGACAAATGGGAAGTTACATCCTAAGTCTCTACACAGTTGAATTTTTACAAAGTAAATGCATGAATTTAGATCTATCTTTTTCACATTCTCAAATTCATATTTTCAAAAAGATAATATTAAGGGAAAAGGAAAAGAAAAAGCATGTTAATTAACTATGTATAAAGGCGGTTCTCACCCCACACTTTTGAACGAAGGCGTGCCTCACAGCACGACTTAGTTCAAAAGTCAATTGCAAGCAAATATATACAGGAAAGGTGAGAATGACTTAAGGCAAAAAAACTAAATGACTGAAATTAAATGACTGAAAGTAAGATAGGTGTCGGGTTATGATCGGTTGTAATTTAGCGTAAATATTCGAATAGAATTCAAATACTATTGCTAGTCACGATTAATCAAAACAATTTATAATGACTCGGGAAATCCGAGATCGTACCCAAAGGATAGGTGATTAAACTAATGGTGCTAAGGATTTGATTTAGGATGTCTATGGTTTGGGGGGGTTTTGTTCCTCGTAAGAGGTTGATAGCAATATTTTACTATCCGAAAGAGAGATTTAATCTACGAAAAGGGGTAAACAATCAATTCAAAGATGACTAGGGATCTAATTCCCCGCCTAGACAATTATTGTGACGGTAAATTGGGACACCATTGATGAATTCACATGCACATGTTTAGAATTTAGCTATGTAACATTAATACTAAGTTCAACTCGCGCTACAACTTAGTATCAAGAGGTTACACCTCGCATAGCACCTCACACTCGCGCTTTATTGGTGCTATAGCACATCATTTATCTAGCCTCACACTCGCGCTTTATTGGCTAAATAAATCATGCGCTTGTTAAATTCATGCCATTCTCATTAGGATTAAAGCATCGCCATGTAACACTAAAACCCTAATGCTTCTTCATTTCATTCAATTGAAATCATACTTTTCAGGGGTTAGCTACGTCAAGCATGAAATCAAGTAGAATTCCTATTTCGGACTTGTTGGAAACATGTCATAGGTAATTCGAAAAACGTTAAGCTCAAATGAAGAAGAATCATGTGTAAAATCAATCATCAATAGCATTCATAATATCCACAATGTCACAAACATGCCTAGGGGGTTCATAGACCCCCAACCAATGTCACTACTCACTCATGGTGAGGTTGCAATCCATAATATCAATAGAAAAGCAGAAAAACATGTAAGTGTAGAGTTTAGGGATCTAGAACCAATATGGAGCACTAATGGTGAAGGATGAATCACGATTTGAGTTGTTGATGATGATAAAATAAGATGTCTTCCTCTCCAAGCAAATTTTCGTCCAAAATCCCAGCAGAAATCGTCCAGAAAACCAGGAGTGGGGGCTTGAAAACCCTAACTTTCTATTTATAGTTCAGCATAAAAATGCAGACTTTACGACGTTGTGCGGCCGCACGGGTGGGTTGTGCGACTGCACAGATGCCCAAAATCCTGTCTGGTGCGGTTTGTGCGACTGCACGAAGAGGTTGTGCGACCGCACAGAATTCCTGTGCTTCTGGTTTGAGTCGTGCGACCGCACAGAGAGGTTGTGCGACCGCACAGAATTCATGTGCCTCTGGTTTGAGTCGTGCGACCGCACAGAGAGGTTGTGCGACCGCACGCTCTTGGAGAGTTTGTGCTTCGACTTCCATTTTGCTTGTTTTCGCTCCAGAATGCTCGGTTTTGCTCCAAAATCAATGTCCACTTGTGTTCTCAGCTTACACTCTGTAATTCGCCTGAAATGAACCACAAGGCATTAAATAGCAAGTGAAATCGTGATAAAACGAATGAAACAATAAGCATAGAGGTTGCCTAAAATGCATATATTTTAGTGCTATCAAATCACCCCACACTTATCGTTTGATCGTCCCGAGCAAACTAATCGTATAGATCATCAACAATGTCGCATTATACATCACTCCTGATCAATTCAAAAGAAACTCCATATGGTCATGAAAACTAACTCAAAAAGACTAAGAAACAAATGCTACTTTTGATAAACCACTTTCGTAGGTGACACGAGTGCATTTAGCGAATGCACCAAGCCTTTAAACCCCTAGGCTACCCTAGTGGAGGAGTTGTAGTCTCCTGAGAGTTTTCAGACACGGGAATACTCACAAATCCCATAAAGAGAACAATCATCCAAATAGGCATTTTAAACTCACAATTTTCAAAGTACTAGGCAAGGTGTTTTTCATGAAGTTCATAATGTATTCAACTAGATATGTGCATTTCAATCACTACATGAAACCTCTTCGAATCCTTGTGGAAATTCATGAATTAGGACATTCAAGCAAATCAAAGCAAAGACTAATAAATCTTTAATCAAGGATTCTAGTCATTTTCTATATTAGTGACTTCAAGAAACCAATCTAATAGTCGCAAAGAAATCTTGTTGGCTCACTCACAAATGCTAGCAAGGAGGCTAGTCCATTGGCTTGTGAACTTTGAACGCATTCTCAAGCCTAAGACGCAAAGGTCACTTCGTCATAAGAAAAGAGGAGTTCCAACATCATAGCTTTGTATACCCTTTCAAATCATATCATGCCTAAGTATAAAAGAATACGAGGTTCGTCCCTTAGTGAATTCTTGCTAGGAAGTATCACTTGTCTCATTGATTTTCATGCTAGAGAATGGTGGAATAGCCGATTGTCAAGTCTAAGTGCTTCTTAATTTTTTTTATTTTCAAATGGCCTTTGGCCTATAAATGCTTTCGAGGGGGGACTTACCTCCCTAACCCCCGGCATTTGTATATTTTGATCAAAACTCCTCTTGTACTTTGAGAAAGTTTTTAGTCGAGGCTTTGCCCTCTTTTGACCATAAGAGTGAAGCATATATTTTTTTGTTGGGGCCCATTTTTCGCCCTCTTTTGACCCCACACTTAGAACTTTGACAAAGGGCTAAGTGTTAAAAATGGAGCATGACAAACCAACAAGACGAAATCCACTAGATAAACAAGGTCACTAAGGTCACCTAAAGGCAATCATGGCATGCAAGGGTTTTGGAGTTATAAATTTTTTCAATTTTATGCTTTCAAAGGTCAACTCTTTAGTCTCAACGAGAAAAAGCTTAGAATAAAAGATAAAGAAATGCTAGTAGATGCTTTGATCCTCAAGAATGAAAGTCAACAATCCAATCCATTAGTCATCTAAAGGATCAATCAAGTGAAATCATGCACGACTAGTTGAATTTAGATATGAAAATTTTCAAACATATAGCCTTGCCTAGACTTTTTGTTTTCATTAATAATTTGAAAATTTTGGATGAATTGTGCAATGGTGCAAGTGTTTTTCCTTAAGCATACGCTGATTGGGTTTTAAAAGTGAAGGCATATCAAGCAAGCACAAACATCTCATGTAGTATAGGCAATGTCAAATATAGGCTACCCACACTTAGCGATTGCTTAGTCCCTAAGCAATTAATAGAATGAAGAGCGAAAAGGAGGATAAGAGAAACTTCTCTCGTTTGGAGGTAGCCATTCCAGAGTAGAGACGATGCTTGCTTGTCGAGTTAATCTTGCTCAAAAGATTCGATTAATGATCTCCCTTTTAATTCTATGAGGCACAAAACTAAAGAATGAGAGTGTTAAGCACACAAGGTAGGGGAAATCATCATCTAAACATGTCGATGTTAAGCAAGTTAACTCAAAATTTCGTGAAAAAGGCTGAATAAGCCTGGCGTGCGAGCGCACAGAATGAAACAGTCGCACAACAATTTAGTGCGAGCGCACAGAATCTGTGCGAGCTTGACTCTGAGAGGGAATGACTGTTGTGCGAGCGCACGAACCGAGTTGTGCGAGCGCACAAGTAAGACCAGACGCACAACAATTCCGTGCGTGCGCACAAAAGTTGTGCGAGCTTAAATTGCGAGGAGAGGGGCATCGTGCGAGCGCACAAAGCATTCTGTGCGAGCGCACAATGATTTACAGACGCATGACTTTTTCATGCGAGCGCATGAAAGTTGTGCGATCTTGAAAGACGTTGATTTGACCTGTTGTGCGACCGCACAACACTTTTGTGCGAGCGCACGGAGTTATTGAAAGAAAATTCTAAGTCGATTTCACAACGTATATCAACACTCCTGCACAAAATTTCGAAACCCCACACTTATGTCCTATTAAAGCATCCAGTCCATCAAGCACACCGTCACAAGGACGACCCAAACCCCCATCAATCATCAAATATACGCACACGCACAATCATAGTTCAAAGTTTCACCGTTTCACATGAACAGCTCAATTAACGAGGCAAATGCAAATCCAATCAACATAAACATTTCGAGGAACATGGGAAAGACACTTACAAGCCTAGTTTAACGTCTTGGCTAAGACGGAGCCGAATCTCCTTGTAAGAGATAGGAAGCACGCTTGAGGAGTCTTTTGCTAAGAACCCTCCTCAAGCGGGGCCTTGGACTTGATCGTGTCAAACCACCTTCAAATCCCATTTGAATTTCCTCCCATCAAGCCTACAATGGACTTTCCTTTGGGAGCATGACCACTTCAAGTATGAAAATCCCTTAAAGATTAAGGGGCCATGGGAGCTTTTTCCAATTAGTCCTTGGAAATATGGCAAGAAGCTCTAAAACTTGTCTCGAGACGAAGTAGTGAAGAAAGGGTCTTCATAACTAGTCCCAAGAATGATGGGCATCCCTTCCTTAAGTTTTTCACATATTTCCTTGGGTGCCCATTTCTCAATATCCCTCTCTATAACTTTGTCTTCTTGCATGCGAGAATGCTCTTCAATTTGCTCCATGAAAACCTCAACAAAGTCTTCATACCCCGAGGTCCTTTTCTCTCAATAGGCTCTTCCTCTATCTTATCCTCATCAAGAAGTTTTGGGGATTCATATTTCAGCTCTTCTATAGCGGGAGGGGTGAGTTCTTCTTCATTGACCAAGGATGCTACCTGAAGGCAGAGACAAAAACAAATCATTAGCGGCGTCAATCAAAGAGAAGTAAAATGCCTTTAATTTGAAGTCTTCCAATTCGACTCCGTATGGTTTGAGGTTATGGCAGACGCCATGGAGACGCTGAAGATGTGTGGTGGCCGACTCTCCTTGGCGTCCCGAGAACTTGAGCAGGTTATGGATGACTGCCGAATTGATGTCTATTTCCTCAAGTTCTGGTCCCTCATAAATGCATCAAGGCTGATTCCAGAAGTTTGGAGCAGACAGTTCCCCCATGGTGGGCTCTTGGTAGTAGTATTCTTCGTCATATTCTTCCCTGATGCAAGGCTGCTGAGGTGGAGGTGGTTGTTGTTGTCTTGCTGGGGCTGGCGGCTGTAGTGGTAGTGGTGGAGGCGGCTGCCTCGCACCAGCGCCATTCTGTGCAACAGGTGCAGCAGGTGCTCTCTGATTCAGCTGTTGAGCCAGCCTAGCTGCTTCATTCGCCCTGTTGCAAGCACGCATCTCTCATTCTGGATCATCGTAGAATGGAGGGATTCGTTCTCATTCACTGGAGCGAGCTCATTATTGTTGTTGTTCTGGTCATCACCAAACCTGACTGCCTGCGCGAGACATAGCGAACGAGTAGCAAAGCACAAAAAACAACTAAATAAATAAAAAAAATAAAAATAAAACAAAAAGAAATAACTTCACCGAAGCGCAGCTCCCTGGCAACGGCGCCAAAATTTGACAGGCGTTGTTTGACCTGCAAATTTAAATTTATATTTTCCTTGCGAGAAACTAGTGTAGTGGCAAGCAAGGATCGAACCCAAGGGAGCTGGTGAGGTTACTTGTTGTTCTGTGGCTGAAAAGAAAGACAATTGGGGGTGAACAGATTGTTAAAGGTGCGAGTAAAGAGAAGGTTGTGATTCAATATGAGAAAACATTCGGTCTAGGGCTTTTCTACTGTGACTTAGTTTATCATCGACTTCAATTGATCTGATCTTTTGTTCTTAAGTGTGGTTACTCCGTTTCAGGTTATAACCTAAAGTAAGGCCATTTCAAGCACTTACACCACAATCTACTCCGTTTCAGGTTATAGACTTCTAGTTCTAGTAAACCTAACACTCCGTTTCAGGTTATGCTAGATTAAGTACAACTACTTGTCCTAACGTTTCAGTATCAAACAAGCAGCAAAATAAGGGGCTGAATTGCTCGGCTAAGCTTTACCATTGCAAGTCTTCGCTTAGCTTTACAATTCAGTCCGGGATAAATATGCACAAGAACTAGTAGAACATAAAATAGCATTAAGTGAAAAGAGTCTCAAAACATCGTCACAATATACTAAACCCTATACCGAATATAGAAATTTAGCTACACATGATTGAAACACAATGTATGATGAAAAGTAGAAAAATCGCTTCTCTCGTCAAAAGATTCGTCTTCTCCTCCAGAGCCGTCTCGAATGATGGATTATGAGATGATGAAAACCCTAACCCAAAATATCTTATTTATAGCAAGACATAGGGTTTCCAAGTCTGTTTTGGGCTGAAATTTCCAATTCTCGGACTCGCTGACGTCATCTCCGCGGACCATGCACATTTTAGCGCCATGGGTGCTGTTCATATTAGCGTACGCGGGTACTTTTCATAAAGTGAACAGTGTCTGCGGTCCCCTCTGAGACTGTTCATCCATTCTACGCATCTATTTTGACTTTGGCTCTGATTTTGACCCTCCAAATGACCTCGGATGCTCTCGATGTGAACTAGAGAGTTGTATGGAATTGAGTCAGCTACGCAACGCCATGTATCTCGTATTTTTCTGATCAACGTTCCATTCCCAGCGCTCCGTAGAACGTCCAAAGGTCTGATCTGCCATTGTGATGTTTTCGGCATAAAATGCCGTCTTTTATGCGTGTTTCCTCCTAAAGCTTCCGAAACACCTGAAATGCAAAACCATACTAAAAAGTAACTGTTCGCATATAAAAGTGTCGAAATAGATGGGATTAGTTGACTCAACGAGTCGTATAAATACGACTCATCAGTAGGAGTCTTTGGAAACCTCTTCTTCCTTATTCAAGTTCCCAATTTCTATTGCTTGCATTTGAGCTTTCCATTCCAAATGATCTCTCTCTTGCTTCTCTTGGTTTGCTAGAAGTCTAGCAAGCATGGATTCTATATGAGAGGGCTCACTTGAAGGTTGAGGAGGTTGATGGTATGGAGGGTAGGAGTCTTCAACTTCAAAACATTGACTATCATTCCAATTTTGAGTGTAGGTATGTGGTGGATGGCAAGAGTTTTTCCAATAGGCGTTTGGTTGCTCCTCTTCTTGATCATCCTCATTCAAATTATAATAACTAGTTTGATAGCCATGTTCTTGGTAATTCCAATATGGTTTCTCCTCCTCTTGATAGTATCCCTCATTAGAAAAGACTTGTTGGTTGTGGTTGTACATCCAATAGTCTTTACAATGGGCATTTGGTTGATCCTCTTCATAATAATCTCCATTGTGCATGACTTGTTGGTTGTAGTGATCCATCCTCGCAAAAAAAGATTAACAAAGTTAGTAGGGGATATGAGTAGAGAAAAAATAAGAATATACAAGTATAAGAAAAATGAAAAATATTCGCAAGAATAGTCGGAACTTCTACACAATCTAATCTAGGGATGTGCTAACTAGTTGCTCCCCGGCAACGGCGCCATTTGACGAACTATTCTTTTTCACCTCTAAATAGTATCAATGAAGAGAGGATCGAATGTAGTGTCAAAACATTTATAATACCGGTAAAGTACCGGGTCGAACCAAGAGGAGCAAGCTAAGCACATGCACTATGTAAGATTGTGTTTCCGTTCGACTATTCTAAACCAAAATGTATAAAGGTGTGAGTATATTCTAAATCCTATGTGGCGAGTAATTGAGGATAAAAGAAAAGTAAGAGGTGTTTCGAGGGGTTACTCCCTCCTTGGCAAGTTCTCAATGATCACATACACGATATTCAAACATTTCATGGTAGTCAAATAGTATTGAACCTAGTTTAGACTAGGATATACAAACTGTCACTTGAATCTATTCCTAGCCAAACTCTCTTATAGCTCGAACCTCTCGGTTCATTCCTTGGCAATAAATACCATGAACTCGACTCCTAGTTCACTTCAATTCCGTAGAAATGATCATATTCACTACATCCAAACTATCCCTAAGGTCTTTCGATTCTTAAGTCTAGTTTTAAGGTTCATCATGTTACTTAGGCATTTCCTCAAACACTTAGTAGCATGGCATGTTAAAGAGCATAGTGAACATGCATTTGACACCATTACATGGGATAAATTGATGATTCGCTTAATGACTAACTCCAATAAATCAAACATTCAATCCTTAGTCAAGCATCCATATCCTAAGGTTCATTTACATGATTCAAGATATAGATCATTTTCTCCATCCTAGAACTATTCCCAAGGGGTGTCAAGTCCTAGGTTCAAGTTTAGGTCCAAATTGTCACTTAGGCATTTTAACAAACACCTAGAGTGCATAACATTCATAACAAAAGAGAAAATGAAATCAACAATCATCCATAAGAATATCAATGTATATATGTGATCAAAGAGTACCAAGGAGAGTCATAAGACCCTCAAAATACAAGATCCACTACTCACACATCATGTAATGGCAACAACAAAGAGAATAGAAGAGGAATAGAGTAGGATGGTTAATCCTAATGTCTCCCTTTTGATCTTCTCCTTGGTTGGATGATGATTGATGACCTTGGTTGAGCCTCTTTTTCAATCTTCTTCTCCCGAAAAACCTCCACACTTGGTCTAAAACCCTTGCTTTCTATTTATAGATTCGACTGAAATCTGGGTGCAGAAATCTGAGTTTTTCATCCAGTCGGTCGACTGGGCTTTGCTTGACTCCCAGTCGGTCAACTGGGATGTGCAAGATCGGATGAGCTGCTGAAGTTCAATCAACTCGACCGACTGAAGTCTCAATCAACCGACTGGGGCCTTTTTGGTGGTCTTCCCGTCCGAATTTGGTCTTGGCTTCAACTAGAGAGTTGTAGCCCTTTGAAATACATTTCCAACAAGCTAAAGATCAGCCAAATCGGACACCACATGAGCCCTAGGCGTCCAAAACAAGGTGCAAAGGTCAATATTGCTCGGTTTGGCCCCGAAACTCCATATTTTGCACCGAAACTTCTGTTTTTCAACCAATCTTCATATATAGGCCTTGACCATGGGGGAAACTTGTTTTCTACCTGAAATGTAGAGATAGAGGTCAAATGACATCAAAATAATGTTGGAAACGACCCAAAACTATAGTGAAGAATGAGCATAAATGAGTCGAAAACTCGACTCATCATCATTGTTGCAGGAAAATCCTTCTCACCATCCAGCGCCTTAACGACTATCATCTAGACTAGGATTACCCGTATTCTTTGTTTCTATAAATTAAAATACTCCTTTCCATTAAATTGATCAATTTCAACTTTTGTTGACACCTTTGCGCAATAATCGGCTCTGATACCAATTATTGAGTTGAAGGATCGGATTGCAGCGATTAGAATCAACAAACAACAAAACAATGCATATGATTTACCCTAGTTCAGAATGACCGGGGTGACCAAACCTACTCCAGCAACCACGATCGATTTATTGATGAATTAGCACAACCTGAACCTTGCGTCGTCAGACCGAGATCCACGCCTCAAGCAATTATAGTTTTGGAGGAGGTCATCGGTGTTAAGTTCATTATTCTTGTGAACTCTAACACGCTCGGATTCAATCTGTTATAGTGCTCGGCATACTGATCGTAGAACAACTTGATGATACATGTACTGAAGCTGTTACCGCGCATTCGGGAGAAGGTGTTGATTCTCGTGGAGGATCATTCTGGTGGAATCGGTTGTGAGGCTCAGATTTAGGGGAGACCTAGTTGGCAATTACTAGAGTGTTAGTGGCTCTGGCAGTTTAAGAGGGATTCTGTAGTATAAAATATAGTATACTATAGTATAAAATAGGGGAGATCTACTCTAATATAGTATAAAATATTAAAATGAGAGATGTTTAACTTGCACAGCAGTAAAGTGAGATTCACACGAGCAAAAATGGGCAGGCTATAGGGCAAGGTAGCCTTGATAACCGGCGCGGCAAGCGGCATTGGCGCGTGCGTAGCTCGTCTCTTTGCCAAGCATGGCGCAAAGGTTGTCGTAACCGACATCCAATCTGATCTCGGTAAAACTCTCTGCGCCGAGCTCGGAGGCTCCAAACACGCCTCCTTCGTCCGCTGCGACGTGACCGACGAATCCGACGTAGAGAACGCGGTTAACTCCGCCTTGTCCAGCTACGGAAAGCTCGACATCATGTACAACAACGCCGGTGTGATGGACACGTCAACCGAGCATCCTCAACGTCACACAATCCACATTTTCAAACATTCTTAATGTGAACCTCGTCGGACCGTTTTTAGGAACCAAGCACGCTGCTAGGGTTATGATTCTGAATAAATCAGGCAGCATTATAACAACGGCGAGTGTAAGTGGCGTGATGGGTGGAACAGCCACCCACGCTTACACTTCATCGAAGCACGGCGTGGTGGGACTGGTGAGAAACGCGGCGGTGGAGCTCGGGAGACATGGGATTAGGGTGAACTGCGTGTCGCCTTACGCGGTGCCGACTCCGATGTCGATGAGCGTGCTCGGAGTGGACGAGGAGGGGTTTAGGAAGATGGTGTATTCGAGCTTTAAAGGGGCGGTGCTGATGCCGGAGGACGTGGCGGAGGCGGCGCTTTACTTGGCTAGTGATGAGTCCAAATATGTGAATGGGGCTAACTTGGTGGTGGATGGCGGGTTCTCGGTTCATAACTTCGGCTTCCTTATGCCCGGGTTGGAGTGACAAAATGAGGACATAACAAGTTGCTTTGATCAAAATTGTATCGTTTTGTTGGTCAAAAAAAATTTGTATCGTTTTTGAATCTAGAGTGTATTTTTTGGATATTCTAATTTAAGTAACTTGAGTTTTATGTATTTTAAATGTATCAAATAAATTTTGAATAATTCTATGAGAAAACAAGATTAAGTTATTCCTAACGACTTTTCACACATACTCTACAATTTATATAAAATAAATAGAATTTGCATATGATCTGTTCTCAAAGTATTTAAATACTACATGTATATAATTTATTAGTTTTATAATGTTTTGCACTAGTGGAGTGAATTAATATTTCAAGTTTTGATTGTTAATTAAATAATTTCTAACTTAAAATATATTGACTAACCTGATCTTTTGCATATTTATTTCAATTTAATGACATTCATTCTCGTGTCATATTAGTATAATTATATATGTGGTCTCAAAATTTCCCAACAAGGTAGACTCGTCGGTAAGGCTTCATGTCCACTCATTTTTCGTTTTATAATAAGAACTCTTTCTGTATTAAAAAAAGGGAAAATGACAAATATAGGGGTACGAACTATCATCCATTGACAAATCGCGATTCGAACTATGAAAATTGACAATTAAGAGCAATTTCAAAATATTTTGATCGTCATATAAGTATATAACACTTAATTGATGAAATATCTCTTTGTCAATTAACAAAGTTAACTAAACAAATGAATTGAAAAAACATTCTTGCCCTTAATTGTGAAATTGAAGCTTAAAATATTTTGAAATTGCCCTTAATTGTCAATTTTCATAGTTCGGACCGTAATTTGTCAATGGTTGGTAGTTCATACCCCATATTTGTCATTTTCCCTTAAAAAATGTCATAAATGCTGAATATAGATTTATATTTAATTATAAAGTTTTTTTTTTGATATGATTAAATTATAAAGTAATTTATAGTAAGATATCTATGTAAATTATTAAAATCAAGTAGTATAAACTGCAAGGTCAGATCTATCACGGAGTCGTAGAGTTTATCTCAATTCGTGTTTCAAGTCAACAATCATGAAATTGTGTAGCCTAGAGGGCAAGGTGGCGCTTATCACCGGCGCAGCTAGCGGCATAGGCGAGAGCGCCGCCCGCCTCTTCGCCAAGCACGGTGCAAAGGTCGTCGTAGCCGATATCCAGTCTGATCTCGGCTCAAGCCTCTGCGACGAGCTCGGAGGCCCCAAGCACTCTTTATTTGTCCATTGCGACGTGACCAAGGAGTCTGATGTAGAGACAGCCGTTAACTTGGCCGTCTCTAAATACGGAAAGCTCGACATAATGTTCAACAACGCCGGTATCATCGACGACATCAAACCCAGCATCTTAAACGCCACCGCGGATGACTTTCTTAGAATCCTTAAAGTCAACCTCCTCGGACCGTTTCTAGGAACCAAACACGCGGCTAGGGTGATGCAACCGTTAAAAACTGGGAGCATCATCACGACCGCGAGCATTAGCGGTGTGATGGGTGGAACAGCCACCCACGGTTACACTTCATCGAAGCATGGTGTGGTGGGGCTGGTGAGGAACGCAGCGGTGGAGCTAGGGAAACATGGGATTAGGGTGAACTGCGTGTCGCCTTACGTGGTTCTGACCCCGGCTTTGAAGAGACATTTAGGTGTGGACGAGGAGAGTATTGGGAAGGTGGTGTATTCGAGCTTGAATGGGAAGGTGCTGAAGCCGGAGGACGTGGGGGAGGCGGCGCTTTATTTGGCTAGTGATGAGTCCAAATATGTGAATGGGGCTAACTTGGTGGTGGATGGCGGGTTCTCGGTTCATAACTTTGGCTTCCGTATGCCCGGGTTGGACTGATCGGGAAGGCCCATCTTTATGTAAGCCCGACATATGAAAAATAAATATTATCGCTTCAATATTAAATTTATAAAAGAAATATAATTTAAAATGTTACTACTACTAGACTACGTGGAACTTCCACGTTTCTTTTGGATCGTTTCAAAAATTAACACAAAAGACAAAGTTAGCCCACTGAGACTGAGAGTGAGAGCCCATCACGAACAACTGACAACATTGATAGATAGATGCTCGTGTCACATTCTAAAGATTCCAAAATGCTGACACGTACACAAGTTTAGGTGAAACTCTTCAATCCGTAATTCTACAAACCCTACCCAACATTGCGAACATGGTAATGTTAAGTTTTGTTTGTTCATACAAGCCTTTTAAGATTTATATCAAATCAAAAGCTCAAATTTTAGAATCGTAATCCTTTATATTCTCCAAAAATTTCTAGTGATTCTTACGCAATTTAATGTAGTTTTTAATTTACATGTTACAAAATTTTTTTAAAAACAGCGACAAAAATATATACTCTCTCTGTCCCATTTTGTTTGTCCAAAAGGACAATCGGCATGTCTATTAAGAAAAATAAATAAAGGACGGTGAGAGAAGGAGAAAGATGATGGGAGTGTATGTGGAGGTGAGTCACATACACGAATTATTACCTTTTTATGATTGAAAGTACAAATTTTTAATAAAAATAAATATATTTGGTAGAAAAGAGATGATTGATATGATTATTGAGTTGTATATAAAAGGAAAGTGGACAAACAAAATGGGACAAAGAGAGTAATTTGCTAGGTTGCTACAACTTTGTTGTGTATTTAATCGCATGGAAAAAATTTGATAAATTGACGTTGGAAATTTATTTCATTCTCATATATTGATTTTGCGTTATCAAAATTCAAAAGACGCCCTTATAAAAAATAAAAAAATTTCAAAAGACGCCAATCTCAATTCAAAAAAAAATGAAAATGAATAAAACGCACAATTATGAAAAATTAATTAATTAATTACAGGCTTGCAGGAAAAGTAGCGCTAATAACTGGCGGCGCGAGCGGCATTGGAGAAGCGGCGGCTCGGCTCTTCGCCAAGCAGGGAGCTAAAGTCATCATAGCCGACATCCAACCAGACATCAGCTCAAAAATCAACGCTGAATTTGGCGGCTCAGCACACGTTACGTCCGTTAAGTGCGACGTGACCAATGAATCCGACGTGGCTAACGTCGTTGACGTCGCCGTGAGGACGTACGGCAAGCTTGACGTCATGTTCTGTTGGCAATATTACTGAATATACAGGCGGATATACGAAATTACTGAATATCAGATACAGAATAATGAGATGCGATTAAACAGAACAGTATGCAATATAAATTCACGCACAGATTCAATTCAATAGAATAACATAAACAGTATGAAAGTGAATTGAAACAATTGCAAACCGAATTGGATCGAGTCACGTTGGACGTTGTCCTTAAAGCAAGATTGCCGCCCTACTGTACTTGGGACTCGTGACAGTATGCTTCCCAGGATAAAACGATCCTCGACAACAACTTAGCACCAAGCTTTGTCGATCGAACCTTTCTGGCCTTCAACTATCACCGTACACACGCGAAGAAAAACCTTTTACAAACATGCCGGCCGGCTTAAACCTTCATGCCAGGAAAGCTGGAAAAGTATTTAGGGTTTTCTTTTTCTCTGTCTCAAATAATGCACTGTGTTTTCTTTATATAAGAAACCCCACGTTATTGAGTCCACCAATAATGAGCCCACTTATTAAAATCAGCCCATCGTGGGATGATAATAATATTAATTAAATAATTAAATCAGTATTTAACTATTTAATTACCTCTGCCCATCAGGTGTCACATTAGTCACACTAATGTACAATTAAGCCATTACTTAGCTTAATTTTCTTCACCCTTAATACACATTTTTCCAACAATCCCCCACATGAAGAAAATCAAGTAATAAAATTCAAAACTCAACTCAATGCGGTGATAGCTTCTACGGTTGATATCTGCATAGGATAGGTAGGTCATCGCCCTTGAACCTTCCCTTGGGAAAACATGTTCTCTTTACTGACTATTCAGTAGACGTGATTGTCTTTGAACTGTTCATCTTATAACGTAAACGAAAGCCATGTCCCCCACAGATATTTTCCTGACCATTATTCAGTTCTCACTGGTGGGCTCATTTTGGTCATGACACCCCTTTCCTGGTTCTGCAAGAGTTTCTAAAGAATTAAGCCCTTTGAATTCTCCTTTGAAGCGACCCCACTTCTCTCTCACATATGTGATTCTTTCAAATAATCCCGCATTACCCATTTGAATCTCACTATTCAAATTACTAGAATCATTAAAAGCTACGAGCTTAGCCTCGTGCGGGAGTCACTGTTTATCATGGAATAGGACTGGGGTGTTACCCCCCCACAGTGACCTCATAGTCTTAGCAGTTAGGTGGTCCCTTTGAACCAAGTTCTTGGGATCTCCAGTCATCATGGTAGGGTTTTCCGTTGCCTCGACTTTATTTCCAAAAGGGCTTAAGCCTATGTTTTGATATTAGCAATCAAAAGGCTTCATTCCCCTTAAACAACTTCTCTATTAGGTCCTTACTTAACCATCTGGTTAGCGGATCCGCATTATTCTCTTTGGACCTCATATAGTCAATATGACTCAGATGCAGAGAAGTTGTTTAATGGTATTATGTCACCGATGTATATATCGAGACTAACCATTATACATAACATAATGTGCCAAGAAATCAATGATTGATTCTCACAATGTAAACACATTGTTGGCACAAGTTGTGTCAATTTTAGAATATCCTCCTCTAAATTCCTTGACCACTTAGCATCTTCTCACATTTATCTAATGCGAAGAACTCAGCCTATAATCGACCTTGACTAAACAATCTGTTTAAAGGATTTCTAAGACACATTTGCCTCTCCCACAATGAACTCATAGCCACTCGTGGCCTAAAGTCATTGAAATCCTCAATGAACTCCAAATATCTGGTCTAGTGTAAACTATAATTACGAGTAAATCATAGGTACTTCAGTACTCTCACGACAGCCTTCCAGTGTGCACTTCCTGGATCACTCGTGGATCTCGCTAGTCTATTCATAGCGTAAGCATTGTCTGATATAGTATTCATCAAGTACATTAGACTACTTATCACTTTGACATATTCCACTTGGGAGATGCATTCACGTTTATTCTTAGACATGTGTTGATTCACGTCAACAGGTATTCTAGACAATCCTAGACTGTCTTCTTTAGATTTGTCTAAGAGTTTGTCAACGTAGAGCGTGACTGACTTAATGCGAGTCCCTTTAACCTTCGTGTAATTTTAATGCCTAAAATTACTTCGGTAAGTCTCAAAGTCTTCATATCAAACTTCCAGTTCAATAATGACTTGTTGGCCTTAGTGTATTCTCATTGCTTCACACAATGAAAATGTTATCAACATTAAGACACAAAGTCACGTCTCAGTGTTCAATGTTCTTAATGTATACACATTTGTCACACTTGTTGATCTTAAAGCTATTAGACATCATTATGTTGTCTAATTTCAAATGTCACTGCTTTGGAGCCTACTTCAGGCTATTGAGAGATTCACAGACTTTGTTCTCTTGCCCAGCAATAACAACTAAACCCTCAGGTTATTCAGTGTAAATCTCTTCCTCAACTTTCCATTGAGGAAGCATGTCTTTACCTCCATCTGGTAAATTTCCAGATTGCGCAAAGCAGCAATGACCACTATCATCTTTGATGTTGTTCTCATCACTAAAGAATAAGTATCTAAGTAGTATAGACCTTTCTTTTATCTATACTCTTTTATTACAAGTCTCGTCTTGTATATCGATGCCGATCCATCTGCATTCATCTTCTCTTGAAGATCCACTTTGAACCATGTGGTTAACATCCAGGAGGGAGGTCAACCAACTCTCAAGAGTGGTTCACAGAGATAGAGTCAATCACATCTTATGAGTTCTTTCATAAGAGACTCTTCACTAACTGACGACCTCTTTCTACGTTTGAGGTTCAACCTTAAGCATGTAGGTTAGAAAATCAAGTCCATATGATTTATCTATCCTTCCTTGCTTAATTTGTCTCAATTTCTCTGAATCGATCTCATGTTCTGGTTCTTCCTCATTCTCTCGTTCTTGAGGCATTTCTTTAATATCCTCATTAACTGAGAAGAATCCAACATAGCTTCCTTATTATCATAAGGAAATACATTCTCGAAGAACGACGTGTTCTTTGATTCCATTATAGTATTCTTGTGTATATTTGAATTTTTCGATTCATACACAAAGAATCTATACGTATTACTCGTATAACCAATGACATCATAGCCAATAATTTTTGGTCTTATCCTCATTCTCTCATGATCAGGGGCCAGTACCATAGCTAGGCACCCCATACTTGCAAGTATTTATAGGAAGACATCGTTTCCTTAAATGACTTATAAAGAGACTTATACTCTTTACGAGGTATCTTACTCAAAAGATACTTTGATGATAAGATGGCCTCCCCCACATTCCTTAGGGTAACACGGAGCTTACCATCATTACATTAATCATCTCTTTCAAAGTACAACTTTCCCATTTCGAAACACTGTTCGACGTAAGAGAGTATAATGGAGTGATCATGCTCACTTCCAATATCACTGTTATCAACTCATCAAGCTGCTACTCAACCCTCGAAGTTAATATTCAACTTCACATGACATGTTTTTCCTCAACTGTCACAGCTTTGCTATTAAGCAAATATTCATAACAATATTTTGTACTATCATCAACGAAAGTCACAAAATACTTATTATTACCCCATAAATCACATAGCTCGTTATGAATTGACTCAAGGGATTCCACATCACTTTCAATACTATGAAAGGATTTACTTTTACATTTCCTTTAATGCAAATTTTACGCTTGTGCTTTTGAATCAAAATGACATTTGGATACACATCCAAATTCATTAAGCACTACAGCGGGCACTCATGCTACGTAATCGTATGGAACTATACCCGCAGATATATTCCTGGAACCAGACTCGCAAGTTTGTTCCTGACCGTATCCATCATCCAAGCGTGACACCGCTCACCCCAGGAGTCACCATGAGGTTCACTCAAATCACCGTTCAATTCTCATAATTCAACCTCACTCGATTGAAAACCACCAAATTCAGTCTATCTCAATCAAATGGAGTCAATGTCAACTGTACCACAAATTTAATTGACCCATATGATGGAGAGTTGAACCGAACGTTGTCGAATCAAACCAAAGACTTTGGTTTATCGTTCATCTTTTTCAGTCTAAGATTTTGTAGCAAATCAAGCTAGCCCACTTGATGAAGAAACTCTTACTGAAATTGATTCACTCTTGAATCAGCTGAGTCAGCTGCTGCTTACAGTGAAGCTCCTATGGTCTAACCACATTCACTTATTTTAGTTGACAATTTCTTCAACCTAGATCCTTGTAAGGCCTTAAGACTCTGACAGCCAAAATTGGGCATAAGCTTTCACTTAAGGCTTGCTGGTTCTTCAAAAGAACTTCATCCAACAACTCTGTGGGCATAAGCTTTCACTTAAGGCTTGCTGGTTCACATTTTGCTTTAGAGCAAATTTCCAATTTGTGCTTTCAAAATGATATTTGGATATACAATCCAAATTCATCAAGCAATATGATAGGCACTCGTGCCACTCTAATAGTTAAAACTATACCCTCAGGTATATTTTCGAAACTAGACTCTCAGGTCTATCCCTGGAACCAGACTCGCAAGTCTGTTCCTGGCCGTAGCCAGCATCAAGGTGGTACAACACCTTATTACATTAGGTGCTGCCCCCACATTGAGAGCCACCGAAATATCACGTCGGGTTTCATATCCAGATTCTTTGGTCTGATTGAAAATGCAACAAGTTCCATATTGGACTTATGCATACACACTGAACCAATTAAATCAAACAAGTTAACTGGGAACATTAACTTATTGATCAATCACGTAATAATCTAATCAGACCATTTTAATCACAATAAAACCAAATACGATTAAGTGACATAATAATCTGAACAAGAAATAATTTGACCAAATAGTTTAATCAAACCTGCTCCTGAGTCAGAATCAACTCAAATTGGACCAATCACATTTGGGCTGACCTGCATTAATCATATTCATATCAAACAAATATGATTAATTCAAATTAGGTAGCATACTACCTGATTGAACCAAATTGGTTTAGACCAATTATTTAATTTGTGAACCAAAACCCAACTAGGGTTTCATCCTTTCCATGCCTCATGATGCGGCAGCAGCTTCAACCACTCAAAGTTTTCAAGTTTGAAAAACCCAGAATTTGTTGTAGCCCATCATCGGAGATCTTCTCACAAAGATTGAATAACAGAGCTTCAAGGTTTGAGCAATTCTTGAGCAATCCAACTCCATCAACTCATCATCAAAGCTATGAAGATATTCGCCGCCAACACCAAGTGTAGATCCGATGGTTGACAAAATTGATCAATAGTTTTTTTATAATCAACAAACCTTCTTATTTCAAACAAGCTAAATTTTAAACATATTAAAATCTTTTCATATTTCATGGCCCAGCTTTTAACCGGATCTGTGGACTGAAAGATTAACTGCATCACAAAGAAAATTCAGTGAGTTCAAAATTCGATCAACCAGAAACCATTAAATCTTGAAGTAATTCAGATGAACCCAAACTCATTCGTTTCAATTAGTGTAGATTTTTCATTGGACCAAACCGAACGAAATTAGATCGGTTCATTCGGAACCGGCCGAACCAATCAAGCTTCAACATCGAATCCAATTAGGGTTTCGCTTCACTATTGGTGCCGCCAGCCGAAACTTCACACGTCAATTCAGATCTTGTATTAGGCTTTTCATCCGCGATTATGAGCCATCGCTCTTTCTATTCTGAAGTGATTTTGTATCTCATCTTCACATCTCATCTGTCTACAATAATCTCACGTTTAAATCAGTAACTTCAACCGTTAACTAATAACGAATCTTGCTTTAAGATTGTTGGCAATATTGCTGAATATACAGGCGGATATACGAAATTACTGAATATCAGATACAGAATAATGAGATGCGATTAAACAGAACAGTATGCAATATAAATTCACGCACAGATTCAATTCAATATAATAACATAAACAGTATGAAAGTGAATTGAAACAATTGCAAACCGAAGTGGATCGAGTCACGTTGGACGTTGTCCTTAAAGCAAGATTGCCGCCCTACTGTGCTTGGGACTCGCTGACAGTATGCTTCCCAGGATAAAACGATCATCGACAACAACTTAGCACCAAGCTTTGTCGATCGAACCTTTCTGGCCTTCAACTATCACCGTACACACGCGAAGAAAAACCTTTTACAAACATGCCGGCCGGCTTAAACCTTCATGCCAGGAAAGCTGGAAAAGTATTTAGAGTTTTCTTTTTCTCTTCAAATAATGCACTGTGTTTTCTTTATATAAGAAACCCCACGTTATTGAGTCCACCAATAATGGGCCCACTTATTAAAATCAGCCCATCGTGGGATGATAATAATATTAATTAAATAATTAAATCAGTATTTAACTATTTAATTACCTCTGCCCATCAGGTGTCACATTAGTCACACTAATGTACAATTAAGCCATTACTTAGCTTAATTTTCTTCACCCTTAATACACATTTTTCCAACATGTTCAACAACGTCGGCATCGCTGACGACATCAAGCCGAGCATCCTCGAGTCAACTGTTGACGACTTTTTTAAAGTGGTCAAAGTCAACCTCGTCGGTCCATTTCTGGGCACGAAGCATGCGGCTAGGGTGATGATCCCGGCCAAGTCCGGATCGATTATCACGTAATAAAATTCATCAAATTAAAAATATTTATAAAATTAATTTTTTTATTGATAAATTGAATTTTATGGAACAGGACGGGGAGCGTGTGCAGCGTGATGGGCGGGTCGGAGACGCACGCGTACACGAGCTCTAAACACGATGTGGTTGGGCTAGTGAGGAACGCGGCGGTGGAGCTCGGGAGGCACGGGATAAGGGTGAACTGCGTGTCGCCGTCGCTGGTGCTGACGAAGCTGACGAGGAGGCAATTTGGGGTGGACGAGGAGAGTATTGGGAAGGTATACTCCGGTTTGAAAGGAGTGGTCCTCACGGCGGAGGATGTGGCTGAGGCGGCGCTGTTTTTGGCGAGTGATGCGTCGAGGTATGTGACGGGGGCCAATTTGATGGTGGATGGTGGGATGACGATGCATAATAATGCGTTTATGATGCCGGGATGGGAGTGACCGTAATTCGGTTTGGGTCACTTCTTTGTTTGGGCTACATATCGGTCCACTTGTTTGGGCTCCATGTTGGGCCACGTTATTGGGCGCTTATGTTGTATGGGCCTTCTATATATGGCGCAATAAATATTTTCTGTTGAAATAAAATATGAAAATGTAAACGCGGAACTGCAACCATTTGAAATTCGGAAGCTCGATGGATTTGGGAATTAGGGTTTCGGAGTAGAACTGAGTCTCTGTATGTCACGGTTCTAACTTTTATCTTATCCTGCCACTTTCTTCTATCTCTTAATTTAATCCTGATTGGTTAGTGGCTTGAATAGGTTTGAATTTGTGAAATGAATTGGATTGATAGTGGTTAAGTTTCGAGATGTTTGGTTTAACGATGCACGTAGTTTGAAGTTGTAGAATGATCGATTTGTAAGATGGTAATGTGGTATTGTAGAAGACCTACAAACCAGTCATAGTTTATTGCATTTTCTAAATATTGTTGTTTGTAAAAAGAGGGATAGTCACTTGAGAAGTGTTATGTTAATCTTTATTGTTTTGTGCTTCTTCCCCAGTTCAGGTATGTGAGTTGCAGTAGAAGTAGCTCTGTGATCGTTTAATAAGTGATCAACGTATATTAGATAAAAGTCTTTCATTGACTAAAATTGTTAGTTAATTTTTTCTTCTAGGTGTTGATATGAGTTATTGGGATCTTTGCCTGCTTCATTGGTATCAGTTTTGTGGTTATAACTTGGACTTTTACTTCCTAAACTGAATATATAGGGTTATCTTCGGATTTGACTTTCAGATATCTAGATGAAGTCAATAGTTGTTATGGAGTCGATTATTGCGTGAAAGTAAAGAATACTCTTTTAAGTGCATTATGAAATTTTAAAATTGTGAGAACCCTGAATGGAATTGGTGAATTTGTTTCTAATAACACTTATTAAGTATCTTTTCTTCATCTTGTACATGTCATTTTTGTAAGAGCTAGTGACCGTTGGTTTGGTTGGGTCAATAAGTGTTAGTCTTAACACACTAGTTAATGTTTTACTCTAGTAACGTTTTTCATTCATGTAGGGAAGTTAATGCTGCTGTTTCTTTTACCTTGTAATGCTTTATATGTCTTCATCTCAATAGAACAAACTATACAACCTTCGAATATATTTCTATTGTATCATTCAGATTCAACAAGTGGTATCAGGAGCATTTGAGGAGTCTGAGCTTAGAGTGAGTTGAGAATAACCTTGATCGCATATCGAAGGTTAAAAGAGATTGACATCAAGGATAATAGATTCTTGAAGTGTCAGAAGTGTTGTGTGATAGAAATTCACCAACATCAGGATAATGGCGTCCGAAGATAAGTTTGTGCAGCCAGGAATTCCTAGGTTTGACGGCCATTACAATCACTGGTCTATGTTGATGGAAAACTTCCTTAGAAGCAAGGAGATGTGGAGTATGATTGATGACGGAATTCCTCCTACATCTATCGGAACTTCACAGGGAAGTGATGCACAAAAGAAGGTGGTGGATGATGCACAAAAGAAGTCAGCAGATGATGCCAAGTTGAAGGATATGAAGGTAAAAAATTATCTATTCCAGTCTATTGATAGAGAAATTTTGGATACCATCTTAGATAAGAGCACATCAAAAACTATTTGGGAGTCCATGAAGCAAAAATACGAGGGATCGACTAAAGTTAAACGTGCTCAGTTACATGTCTTGAGAAGAGAGTATGAGCTTCTAAGCATGAAGGAAAGTGAGAAAATTGATGCCTATCTTGCCAGAACACTTGTTATCGTGAATAAAATGAAGGCCAATGGTGAAGAGATGACACAAGGAGCAGTGGTGTCAAAATTACTCCGTTCTCTTCCCCCGAAGTTCAATTATGTTGTTTGCTCTATCGAGCAATCAATAAACACTGATTTGATGACCATTGATGAGCTTCACAGTACGCTAGTAGTTCAAGAACAACGGCTATCGGGACAAGGAGAGGAGGAACAAGCACTAAAAGTAGCAGAAGAAACCAAAGGAAGACGATGGTCTGGTGGTGCTAGAGGAAGAGGGGAGTTCAGAGGAAGTAATAGAGGAAGAAGCAGGGGGCGTGGCTCCTCCAATAAGGCATTAGCGGAATGTTATAATTGTCATCGCCTAGGTCACTTCCATTATGAGTGCCCCTGACAATGAAAAAAATGCAAATTATGCAAATGCTGATGAAGAAAGTGGAGAAATGGTCCTCATGACCAAGTGTGATGATGGTGAAACATGGAAAAGGCAATCAGACATCAACAGAGGTGATGAGATAACTCATGTTACACTGGTAGGAAAGAAAAATTCATCGACCGAACAAATATGGTTCATTGATTCAGGATGCAGTAATCACATGAGTGGGGATAAAGCATGGTTTTGTGATCTAGATGAGAAGTTCAGGCATTCTGTAAAGCTTGGGAATCATGCAAGATTGAAGGTGATGGGAAAAGGCAATGTGAGGTTGCAAATCAAGGGTGTAACTCAGGTAATTACTAATGTGTATTACATTCCTGAGTTAATGAGTAACCTACTCAGTGTAGGTCAGCTACAAGAGCGAGGAGTTGCTATTGTAATCCAAGATGCGATTTGTAAAATAGTACATCCACATAGAGGCCTCATTATGGAGTCTAAGATGAGCGCAAATCGTATGTTTATGATTTCGGCATATACGGTACCTATTGACCCTATGTGTTTCAAGACAACTCATGAAGACTCGACACACCTATGGCATTGTAGATATGGACATCTGAATTATAAAGGGTTGAGAACTCTTCAATTTAGAGACATGGTAAAGGGACTGCCTATCATCAAAATTCCAAGTAAGTTATGCCAAGAGTGTTTGTCAGGAAAGCACCAAAGAAATTCATTTCCTAAACAAAGTCAGTGGAGAGCATCTCATCCACTTCAACTAGTTCACTCTGATATCTGTGGTCCTATATCACCCGAGTCTTGCACCAAAAGAAGGTATATATTAACATTCATAGATGATTATTCACGAAAATGTTGGATATACTTTCTTGTGGAAAAGTCACAGGTACTCAGTGTGTTTAAAAGCTTCAAAACATTGGTGGAGAAGGAAGCTGGTACTTTAATCATGTGTTTGCGAACTGATCGGGGAGGAGAATACAATTCTTCTGAGTTCAAGAAGTTTTGTAGCACACAAGGGATCAAAAGGCAGCTAACCGCTGCTTATTCTCCTCAGCAAAATGGCGTAGCAGAGCGAAAGAATAGAACTCTTCTTAACATGGTGCGTAGTATGTTAATTGCAAAGGATGTCCCTAAGAAGCATTGGCCTGAGGCTGCCACGTGGGCGACATATCTTCTTAATCGAAGTCCAACACTTTCTTTAAAAGATATTACACCTGAGGAGGCATGGAGTAATAAGAAGCCTGAAGTTCACCATCTCAGAGTTTTTGGGTGTCTAGCACATGCACATGTGCCCAAGCAGAAGAGGAAGAAATTGGATGAAAAGAGTGTGAAGTGTGTCATGTTTGGAGTTAGCGAAGAATCCAAGGCTTACCGATTATATGATCCAAAAGGCGAACGTATAATTATAAGTAGAGATGTGATCTTTGAAGAAGATGAAAAATGGGAATGGGAAGAGGATGAGATCAACCAAAAAGCTACGCTCAAATTGGATGAAGAGGAGTTGTGTGATACTGAGCATGTTGCAGATGAGATCATTGTCCATGAAGATAGTAAGTCACCAGATGCAAGTAGTGATCCAAGTGATGATGATGATGACAACCCAGAAGATGCTAATATACCAGCACAAAGAAGGGCTACAAGTGCACCAGTATGGATGAAAGATTATGTTAGTGGGGAAGGGATTTCTGATGATGATAATGTGTATCATATGGCACTATATACTCCGACTGTTGATCCTATCTCTTTTGAAGAAGCAAATAAAGAAAGCAAGTGGAGAATAGCAATGCGGCAGGAGATGGATGCCATTGAAAGAAATGGGACTTGGGAGTTAACAACACTACCTGGAGGTGTTAAACCAATAGGTGTCAAGTGGCTTTTCAAAACTAAACTCAATGAGACTGGAGAAGTGGATAAATGCAAGGCACGACTCGTAGCCAAAGGGTATGCTCAAGAATATGGAATTGATTACACAGAAATATTCGCCCCAGTAGCAAGGTGGGACACTATTAGATGCATACTTAGCTTGGCAGCTCAAAGAGGATACAAGGTGTTTCAACTGGATGTTAAGTCGGCTTTTCTTCATGGTGAAATTATGGAGACAGTTTATGTTAACCAGCCCCAAGGATTTATCAAGCCCGAAAAAGCAGATCATGTGTATAAGCTCAAAAAGGCATTATATGGACTCAAACAAGCACCTCGTGCTTGGTATAGTAAGATTGAGGCATATTTTAAGAAGGTTGGATTTGTCAAATGCCCTCACGAACACACTCTCTTCACAAAGTCAGACCAAGAAGGTAACACTATCATTGTATCATTATATGTTGATGACCTTATTCTGACGGGAAACAAATATGGAATGATAGAAGAGTTTAAGCAGTCTATGAAGGCTGAATTTGAGATGACTGACTTAGGAGTTATGAAGTATTTTCTTGGTGTGGAGATTATACAAGGAAATTCTGGAATTTTCATGTGTCAGAGGAGATATGCTCGGGAGATTTTGGAAAGATTTAAGCTTGAATCTTGCAATGCTGTGCGTAACCCCATAGTCCCTGGAGCGAAACTAATAAAGGATGACACATGTAAAAAAAAGTGATGCACATCTCTACAAGCAGATGGTGGGATGCTTGATGTATTTGGCCGCTACTCGTCCTGACATAATGTATGTGCTTAGCCTGGTGTGCAGGTTCAAGGAAAATCCATCAGATTCACATATGCAGGCCGTAAAAAGAATTTTTCGTTATGTAAAGGGGACCATGGAGTACGGCATATGGTATCGAAAGGATGGTAATCGGAAGATGATAGCTTTCTCCGACTCTGATTATGCAGGAGATGTAGAAAGTCGACGAAGCACTTCAGGGTATGTTATGCTTCTTTCAGATGCTGCAATTACGTGGTCTTCAAGAAAGCAACCTATAGTGACTCTTTCGACTACGGAAGCTGAGTTTGTAGCATCAGCCTCTAGTGCTTGTCAAGTGATATGGCTTAGAAGAATCTTAGAAAGCATAGGAGTGAATCAAGAAGGATCAACAACAATCTTCTGTGATAATATGTCTACCATTAAGCTGTCTAAGAATCCGGTGTTTCACAAAAGAAGTAAGCACATTGACGTCAAGTTCCACTTCCTACGCGATTTGGTCAGTGATGGAATTGTCGAGCTGGTTCATTGTCACTCAAGGGTTCAAATTGCTGACATTATGACTAAGCCCTTAAAGGTGGAGACTTATGAAAGGCTGCGGAAGATGCTTGGAGTGTGTGTGGTTTCTGAAGTAAACTGAAGTTGAGAAACTTCAGTTTAAGGGGTGATATGTAAGAGCTAGTGACCGTTGGTTTGGTTGGGTCAATAAGTGTTAGTCTTAACACACTAGTTAATGTTTTATTCTAGTAACGTTTTTTATTCATGTAGGGAAGTTAATGCTGCTGTTTCTTTTACCTTGTAATGCTTTATATGTCTTCATCTCAATAGAACAAACTATACAATCTTCGAATATATTTCTATTGTATCATTCAGATTCAACAATTTTGTCCCAGGAGAAGAAATAGCATCCAGGAATTTAAAAGCATGCTCCGGGAATGCTCTGCTGCGGAAGCAATGGACACCAATTTCATTGAAATAGAACCAACTAATGTCATAACCGCCTTGTCTTGTTTTGCTCCATTGTATTCTAAATCAATGTCACCGTTCTGAGGGCTGATCCTGCAGCTCTGGCTCAACAACTCAGTCATTTCCCATGTCTCCGTATACCAAGCATGTAAGCATTTTCAACCCCACGATCAGTGCATAGAGTTCCAATTTACTTCTTCATGCTAGCCATCTCTGCTTGTGTGAACGCCATAAATTTACATATCTGATTCTTCATTCAACGTTCCAATCCGTATTAAATTTGCATCCCTAATCACTTAAAAAATAGTGACAAGTTGCACTACAAATTTTGATCAAATATGCGACAAGATTATCCCACGGAAATTAAGTTGTCGCAAAAAGTTGCGACGGTTTTGCCACATATATGTGACAAATAACTGAGTATGCGACAATTTTGCGACGCAAATGCAACGGTTTTTTGTGACGCAAATAATCGTCGCAAAACAGTCGTAAAATGCGACGGTATTACTTCCGTTTTGCGACGAAATTAGTTTTTGCTTTATTAAATATTATTAATTTGCGACCACTTTGCTACGGTTTTGTGACAAGTCCAGCTTCACACTTTGAATCGCAGCACAGCTGTGGCAAAACAGTAGCATTATGCGACAACTTTACCACGTATATGCGACAAATGTTTTTTCCATTTTGTGACGCATATAAGTGCGAGAAAACCGTGGTATTATGCGACAACTTTTTAACGGATATGCGACGAATATTTTTTCCATTTTGCGACGCAAATAAGTGCGAGAAAACCGTGGCATTATGCGACAATTTTGTAACGGATATGCGACGAATATTTTTTCCATTTTGCGACGCAAATAAGTGCGATAAAACCGTGGCATTATGCGACAACTTTTTAACGGATATGCGACAAATATTTTTTCCATTTTGCGACGCAAATAAGTGCGAGAAAACCGTAACATTTTGCGACGATTTTACCACGAATTTGCGACAACATGTTTCACTTTGACAAATTTTCATTTTCCCGCTTACCTTTCCCTCCTAAGTATTTTCTTTTTCATTTCCCCCTGTACTATCAACTCCAATATTAACTCATCCTCACTATCACCGTCTCGTGGCCTCTTATGTCAACTGTCAGAAAGTTGGAGCTCCGCCGGAGGTGGTGCAGCAGCTGGAGCAAGCTGGTGCTGTTGGTGCGGGTTTGAACCGAAGTCATGGGTCTAGTTGCTTAGGTGAAGATCCAGCTCTGGACCAGTTCATGGAGGCTTACAGTGAGATGCAGCTCTAGACCAGCTCTGGACAAATCAACAACTGGTTCATCAATCAGAGGAAGCGCCACTGGAAGCCTTCGGAAGACATGCAGTTTAAATTAATAAATTTGAAATGTTTTTTTATTGTATTAATTTTGAAATTTAATTTCATATATTTAATTTCGAAATGTTTTATTGTATTAATTTTGAAATTTAATTTCTTATCAAAAAAAAAATTCATATATTCAATTTCAAAAATTTTAAATGTATTTATGTCACAAATTTTTTATCGTGATAAATTCGTTACATAGTAGTGGTAAAACTGTGGTAACATTTATACTACCGTTATACAACGGTTTTTTGACTATTTTTTTCACGTGGGTAATCGTCGCATAATTGTGGCATATATCGTCGCAACGTCGTCGCAAAACTGTAGTATAAATCATCGTCGCAAATTGTGTTTTGCGACGACTCTGTCACGCTTTTCTTACACAGTTTATCCGTGGCATAATTGGCGACCGTTATGCGACGACTTTTTGACGCATTTATTTCTTGTCGCATTGTCGTCGCATTACTGTGGCATATATTGTCGCAATGTCGTCGCATAACTACAGTAATATTTATGCGACGGTGGTTTTTGCGGCTAGTGGTAAATGGTCGCAAAAGTCGTCGCAAATTCTGTTATGCGACGACTATGCGACGGTTTTCTCACACAATTTATCCGTGGCATAATTGACCAAAATTTGTAGTGTTGTTCCAAATTTTAATACAAGGATCCCCAATGTACAGATGCAGTAGTAGTACATTAAGTGGTCAGAGTGTCTCTGGAGGCTGCGTGTGTTGATTTTGCTTTTCCTCCCCATTTATTATTCTTGTTGATTTTGGGTCAGTTTTTTCATTAAATGTTTTGAATAGTATGTTTGACATGAAAAGTTAGTATTTTGTCACATTCTTGAATATACAAACTGCCCCTTACACGATCAAATTTACTATATATATAGCCTCAATAACTAATAAGCTCATTGCAGGAACTAGGCTGATAGAAGTGCCAATCCTATTTGAAAATTCTTCAATAAGAAACATGGGTAGAAGAGGTAAGCGAAGCAGCCCGAATCTCGACCTGATGCTCAACTTATCACCACCATCATCACAAAGCTATTACGATGAACAAGGTCTTGCTGGTTCAATGCAATCTTCCGAAGTCACGGCAATGGCCGCAGTGGGTTCACTGTGTATATCCTCACCAGAGAGCCGCCACTCAAGTAGCAGCAGCACCAGTAACACGGCGCAGCTGATGGCAGAATCTGCTGCTGATAGTAACAAGGCGGGGATGGTGCTGGCAGGTTGCCAGAGATGTCTCATGTACTTCATGCTCTCCGAGTTGGATCTTAAGTGCCCCAAATGTCAAAGCAACTCACTCCTCTGCTTCAACAATCGGAACGGATGATATCCCCGACTCTTGCCCAGAATCCACATCCCTGGATCAATGGCCAAGTTTTTAAGTACACCTTGATGCGTGCAAGTTCTGAGATTGGAGTGACTGTTTCTTTTGTATACCCGAGTCTGTCCAATGCCTTCCATGTTCATTTTTTTTATCAATTTCATTTCGGGTTTTCAAATTTGCAATCAAATGCAGTCCAGTTTCGACAGGGACATACCAGCAGATGAAACTCAGAATAAACTGCGACAAGCCAGATTCAGCATGATGCTGATCTGCTGCTGATACTAGTACTGCTTTTTGATAAAATCATCCAAATTTGATTAGAGCCTAATTTTGAAATCACAACAACAACAACAACCACATTTGACTTGATAAAAAAAAATTCAAACTAAAATGGCAGTTGACATTTGTTGAACCACCACCACATGAATCTTAACACATAGGTAGCTTAGCTAGAAACCAGTAGCTAGTAGTTATATATGTCTCTCACATATGAACTATTTATTCATCAATGCACTGGACCTGGATATGTATTCTTCTGATAGTTTCATCTGATTGTTTTTATTGGCTGCCCAAGCTGGGTAGATTTGGTGTTAGGTGCCCCTAATTTTATTATCAATTTTTTTTTCTCGAAAATGAGGTCAAGTTAAAATTATATTATTTGTGATGATAAATGTATGAAATTTGTAATTATACTCAGTGCTCAGATAATACAGTCAGTTACTTAAATACTACTGTAGTAGTAATTTAAAAATGTTTAAGTTTACAAAATCAAAATATAAAACGGCGTAATTCAATCATTTAAATTGTGAGGTTTGGTAATTAGGCCTGGGCCAAGAGGTGACGGATATATAAATGAACACATTTGCGGATAAGTCCAAATTGGGCCGAAAGATCCAAGGAGCCCATTGATCCTGAAATTAATAATAAAAAAACCCTAAATCCTAATCCAAAGCTAATTCAATGCAGCAAATCCCTGTACACCGCTGAGTTTGAGTTTGAATTTGAATGAGGTAAGAATTTGAAGACTAGTCCTTCCTAACAACTTGATAGTTTGGTGAAGTAAATGAGATGAGACGTGCTTTTTCTTCTGAACTACACAATGCTGACTAATAATTGATATTCACAAGAAACAAGTGCCTTTGTGACCTTAGCATGTGTGGTGGTGCCCTATCCCAACGGACACCTAATGGACCCTTTAATGCCAGTTTCAGACCGTTTGAACCTCGGCAGACAAACTCATTTCCGTGTGAACGTTTGTTTGCACTGCACGTCATTGTTTAGTCTGTTCGGACGCGGCGGTGGAGTTGCTTAAGAGGTCTGTGAAGGCTTTAATGATGGTGTGGTGGTGGAAAGGGGAGTTCAGCTGCAGGAAAGAATTAAGAAGCTCTTGGAGATCAGATTTTGAGTAAATCCTTTTTTGAACTATCATCTGGAGAATGGACTGCTGGAAGTCATTGTAGGGGTCGAACGAGTGCTTCTCTACCGCAATACTGTCACCCAAAACAGCTTTTGCCGCCTTGCGTGGAGTGTTTGGATGGTGACTGCCTGAGTATTCCGACGATGATGCGACACTGGTGAGGGAGAATGTTGTCGAGGTGTGATCCAGTTCTGCATCATCATCATCTTGGTCGCGAGAAGTCGACGCAGTTCTCTCCCAAGAAACTGAGGACGAGGAGAGCGGGTTAAGATGCATCATTGGGTGGCTCTGAGCTGAGTCTTTCTGCTTTGGCTTTGGCCCTGGGTTGATGATGTCTGCCAGCATTGGATTGCTACACCCACACCTTCCTTTAGGTGTGAATAGGCTCCTGATGATCCCTTTTTTCTTGGACGACATGGGAGACAGAACAGAGTTAGTAGCGTAGAAATAAGGGCGGATTTCTCACTTTCTTTACAAATAGGTACTTAAAACAACTTGGTGTGGAGGCAACTTAACAAATAGTAAACCGCTGACCCATTAAAAGAGTTCTTTATGACCTGCCCAAGTAATTTGTGACAACTTGGATAACATATACCATAACATAGTATTTCATACACTGCACTAAACTGTGATCAAGGGCACACCATTCGCGGAAAGTTATGCCTTTGACATATAAAATACACCAACGATATGGTAAAGTATTGCCGGAAGGCTAAATAAATCTTTAAACAATAACCACTGCTGAGATCTTGACTACATACGAGATACATGTGCATGGGGTGTTATCTTTCAGCCGTTGAACCAGACTTACTTGAATAAATGAGCTAGATCAGGATCATCCATATTCAGATCCAACCAACCATGGAGGCGCATGAACTCAATGTAATGATCAGGTGGCTTCACTTGTTGTGGATGTTTTGGTCTGAATCTATGGATGCGCTCAAGATCACGAGTCAGCCAGTACACATATGCACGGTCTACTGGAGGAACAATTTTCAAAAGAATTTCGTCTTTCTTCTCCTTATATTGTGTAGGCTTTGCAGGCTTGTTACCCATGAGAACCTGCAAATTTCAGCACACATTTTAATATATAATTTTTCATACACGTTCGAGGATTAGTTCAATGTCATTTCAAGTAAATGCAAACATATAGATAATAAATTTGTTCCACCAAAAACAAAAATAGTTTTTTTGTTTTTTATATAGTTTTTTTATAGTCATGTTTGCTATTTGTTGTTTTGAAGCCGGCATCATTACATTCTGCAGCCAACAAACACCAGAATGCCCCAACAATATGACTAGCAAGCATATACCACATCAAATAATACGCATGCCCCAACAATATGACTAGCAAGCATATACCACATCAAATAATACGCAGCTCCAGCACAGACCGTTTCTGCAAAGACACCTAGAGTACCCTTCAAATATGATGTTAGGGTATAAGTCTGAAGAACCTGGGAATGTACTGAAGCAAGACAATGCCCGTTTGGTAGCTAACACAACTGTACCCTTGACCTACTGAGAAATCTACATACCACTATATGTGGTAAGGAAATCACACCACGAAAATCAATGACGAAGTATCGGTTTGCTATTTGTTCAGGATCAATCACAAGTTCTCCTCGTCCAAAACTCTACAAGATGGGTCAATATAAGCGATACAGAATTGAGGAGGCATGTGTGCCGAATAAAACACATCAATAAATGTATAAATCATAATGCTACAATAACTAGCTCCCGGTGTATGGTAACACATTCTGATGTGTCATTTCTAATAACACGAAGATAGAAGAACAAAAGGTCTATAGAGCAGTCCCCATAAATGGAGGAACTTATCTTAAGGGTCAGATGCTTATCTTCATGAAATACTGACCGTGAAACCCCAAACCCGAGTAACGACTAATGGAATTCAGTTCTTAGAAACCTTCATCATTCCCTTGCTTAAATGATTTAAATGTACTGTGAGCACGATCACAGTTTAACACCTCCATATTAAAGCAACCACATATGTTTACTAATGTACTCTACCATTCTCCATAAACTTTTGAGGATTAGTTCAATGTTATTTTTAGTAAATGCATACGTATAGATTTGTTCCCAAAACAAAAATTATTTTTTGTTTTAGTTTTTTTTTTTGTAATCAGGGTCTGTTTTTTGTTGTTTGACTTCAAAAGATAAAGGAGTCTATGAATAATCACGTCAGTTTAGCATTTTGTCACAAAATCATCGACCAGTTAGATGAATGCCCGAGGCTACTAGCCAACATATTTGACCCTGTATACCATCTGGCCTAGCAGTTTTACAATCTACTGCTTAAACCCCGTCAACATAAGTTAGTTGAACACTTGAACTCTATAGATTACCAAATTGACGCATCTCACACAACAATCAACAACAACATCACAGCTCATCTTTCATCCAATAACACATTGAAAAATCCTAAATTTCCTAATAACTAGCTCATCTTTCATCGAATCGCATCTCTACTCTAATTGCAGAACAAATTCAAGTTAACGTCAAAAAAATCCCTAAATTTTCAAGTTGAAATGAATCCATCAATTGATCAAACTACAGATCACTGGGCAATCTGCGCACGACGAATTTCAACCAAATGTCATTAATTTCTCAGTACTGTAAGTGAAATATAAACATCCGTGACATGTAAAGTGTCACTCACCGGCAATCCCTCGACAGTCCAGAAATTGACGTCAGCAGCAGCAATAAAGTATTCAGTTGCAGAGAACAGACGAACGGAAGATTAGTAGTACGGAATGATCGAGAGCGTCTCGGATCACGTGCAGGTCACGTGCAACCAGCATCTTGTTTTAGCCCAATTTTTTGCCCAAAATGAAGCCTAATTTTTTGGTCCAATTTCATAGCCCAATACGAAAACTGTGTGCGACATTCTTGGAAGATTCGGTCTTGTCGGCGGCACGACAACTTGACTACGCAAAGGTGCTGCCAGCGCGAGATCGAGTTTCGGATTCGACGCACGTTGATAAGTTTGGTGCGTTGGTTGCTTCAACTGCGAATCACGTCATGTGCGCCAATGGGCAGCGACTATGTACGCGCATTGTCACTTTGCGTTCAATAATGTTTCATCTGCCGACGAAACCGCTTAAACGAGCGTTGAAGTCAGAAACAACGTCAAATCCCACCATCAATTTCTCTCCTTTTTTTTCTCTCATCTTACGCTATATAATCGCGCCATTATCTCAGATCTCTACTCCCCACATTCAACGCCTCTTAAATATTCAACCTTTCATTCTTTACATTTCCATACCATAGTCCATTTTGATTTTTGAGGGCGTTTCTTCTGGTAATTCTCAGATCTGGTTAATGTTGAATGATGTCCTAATTGCTTGTGATGCTGGGTTTTGTATAGGTTTTTGTTTGGTTCTGAAAGTTAGAAGCTTTGTGTAATTCCTTCAGATTTCCTTTCTTGGATTTTTGAGGAATTTGATTAGTGCGCTATTTTTGAAAAATTGGGATGCAAGCAAGGTTTTGGTTTTGTTCACAGCATTGCTGGTTTCATATGATTAGTTTGAAGTTTTACATTTGAATCTTGGTTCTCCTTTGGGGATCGAAAGGGTGAGGAAATCAGTAATTGATCCTATCTTAGCGTTTAATGTCAGATTTGAGTTGAGTTTTATCTTTGTGGGGATTCGTTAATGCTTGTTGTTTGATTGAGGTTTTAACTCATTTGGATTATGTTTGTCGTATCATATGCATTACATTTTCTAATTTATACTCGCCCCCGTTGCTTAGGTCAAATAGCAGTTGTTGTTCTAACATGGGCACTGCTGTTGAGGCTGCAACTAAGGTAGACCTTATAAAGTTCTATTGTTACCTACTTGGCTAATGAGTTAATCGTGTATTTTTGCTAAGTCTTATAATTTAAATGACGATCTTTGCCATGGTAGGAAACCAATGGAAGCCTGTCTGATCTCAAGAAAGCAAAAGTTGTGTTTGTCTTAGGTAAGTTTATTACAACATATTGACATCTCAAGCTGCATTCGAACAGGCTGACGATGTTTGAATTTTTCCCACTATCGGTGCTCATATGAGTTATAATTTTGGTTGTTAACTGAGCAGGTGGCCCAGGAAGCGGAAAGGGTACACAATGTGCCAATATTGTTGAGCATTTTGGGTATACTCATCTCAGCGCTGGAGATCTCCTCCGAGCTGAAATTAAATCTGGCTCTGAAAACGGGTATGACACTACATATCTACTATTGCTTGATTTCTTGTGCAAACTTTGTTTATCAACGATTTCCAAAACTTGCAGATCGATGTTTAGCATTGTTTTCTTTCTTTCTAATATGCGCTTTTGAATGCTGCCATTCAGGACCATGATTCAAAATATGATCAAGGAAGGAAAAATTGTTCCGTCTGAGGTTACCATCAAACTTCTGCAGAATGCAATGATAGAAAGCGGTAACGATAAGTTTCTGATCGATGGCTTTCCTCGTAACGAGGAAAATCGTGCTGCTTTTGAGGAAGTTGTAAGATTTTGCTACCGTCCCTCTCCTTACACGCCCGATGCATTCTAATTTATCATAGATTTAATTTACCTTCTCAAAATATATGAACTTAGCCTTAATAATTTTAAAAAATCATGTGCAGACAAAAATTGTGCCAGAGTTTGTCCTCTTCTTTGAATGTTCGGAGGACGAGATGGAGAGGCGTCTTCTGGGTCGAAACCAGGTAAGTTTCATTTTCTCGATCGTTCTTTCTTTCCCGTATGAGATTTTGTTTCATTAACTTGTGCCATTCGAATTTGGTTAACTAAAGGGACGGGAGGATGATAACATTGAGACCATCAGAAAGCGGTTCAAGGTATTTCTGGAATCGAGTCTTCCAGTTGTGGAATACTACGACGCAAAGGGAAAGGTCAAGAAGGTATAACACATAAAACTCCGTACATATTTTCTGAAACTCTCTGACTCTCCGCTTCTTTAATTCTCATTGCGATTTGCTCCTTCATTGCCAGATCGACGCTGCAAAGCCAGTTGAGAATGTTTTCGAGGCAGTAAAACTCATCTTTTCAAAGAAAGACCGATAAATCCCCGATATTAAACTCTCTAATTTCCCACACGAAGCTCCCAAACTCAAATCTTTTTTCATCCTATCATTTGGTATCTTTGCCATTTGTTCTGTAGAAATGTATTATTACGATTCACGCAATTGTTTCGGTCTAAATAGGTTATCTGCATTTTGCAAGGTAGAGAAACCTATAGGCCTCTCCATTATTGCCAATGCATCCATCCCCATTGGGAATGGCATGCTTTTGTACCACGTCTGTTCTAAATCAATAAAGATCTTTATGGCTAGAGCTAGGTAATATTCTGGACTTTGTGTGGAATAAAGCCAACCATGCTTTTCTACTTGTCTGTTTTTCATTCATTGTAAATCAACTTTTTCTCAACATCAACTTTTGTGAACACCTTGCTCTATCACAAAAAAAAAACCTTTTGTGAACACCTACACCACTTGAATTAAAATTTGTTTGATAAATTAAATTAAGGGAAAAGTACCCAAAAAAAAGAAGTAGCGAACTACAACACATTTTCATTTTCTAGTCCGAACAAAATTAGTGCGAACTGTACATATTTTTTTCAGAATGGGGTAATAAAAGCTAAAGAATTTAACGGAAATATAAATACCGTCAACAAAGTTTCATAGTTCGGACAAAAAATTAAAAATTGGTGGTAGTTTGCTACCTTTTTTTTAATACTTTTCCTTTAAATTAATTTATTAACAATTTTTTGTTGTTGAAAACTCATAGATTGAAAAACCTACAATAGTGTATATACATGGAAACATGAACTCAATTTATACCTTAATTTGATGACGCACAAAGAGGACTAGAAATTAGAATAGCACCTAACCTAACTAGAGTTCCTTTTAGAGCTTACTAGAAATGACCCAAGTCATATTCAGATCAGGGCATCGCAATTATTGTCATGAAACCATGTTAGTAAGGAATCATTTGAAGCTGAACAAAAAAAATCCGATGCAGTGCTGTTATAGATTATTAGTGCTAAATAAGTGTCTTTTAATAAAAATGATATTGTTTCGATTGATAATTTTAGAAGTAAAATAAAAGGATGCTGTTTTCAAACTTTGAGACTATAAGATTCAATATTACAACTAAGAGTATTTTTTTTTTTTTGATTTTGAGCTTAAGCTCTGAAAAGTAGTATCTGCTCAAAGTGAGCTTGTAGGGACTTGAACCCTGGTGGCTAAGCACCAGGAGGGAGCCCTCAACCACTGAGGTAGCCCTACAACTAAGAGTATTGGAAAATAAGATTTGATTCATTTTTTGTAATATGAAGTGTGACACTAACATATACAATAAGAAGAAGGGAAACAAGTGGCGAGATTAAATTAAAGTTTAATCTCCACTTAATTATAAGCATTATTAATTACTACTATTTTATGACGATAAAGGAAAGTTAGGAATAACATGGTGATTATTTAAATGACCAAATTACCCTCCAATGCCGACATCGACACCACACCCAGAAGCCAGCTGGAACTTCATCCCCTCCCCAACCACAACCCCAGACTGACCCTGACCCTGACCCGACCCGAACCCGATGTAAGCCGGGCAGTTGGCGTACAAATGATACCGGCCGGACATCCAAGCTCCGACCTTCCACTTGATCCTTCCAGTCATCTTAATCTGCAGTCTCACCATCTTCATCTGCTGCTCCTGCTTCAGCTGCGCCGCCAAGTACGGCGCGATGGGGGAGTTGATGCTGAACAGAAACGGTGACCAAACGACGTCGTCGTTGGGGGATTGGTAGCCAGTGGGAAGCGCGGTTTGGAGAGTGATTTGTTGGTGGTTGTAGAGAGCGACGACGTCGAGGCGTTCGTAGAGGATACCTATGCGGTCGTTGGAGTTGCGGCAAGCGATTGTGGCTTGGATGGTGGCGTTGAGGTAGTTTGGGCCGGTGGGGGAGGAGGCGAGGTTGAAGGAAAAGATGGTGGCGTCTTGGAGGACGATACGGGGTTTAGAGGGACGGAGGATGACCCAGATGAGGAATATGGTGATGAGGAGGAGGATGAAGAGGACGAGGAGGAAGCCGCAGAGCTTCTTGCGGATGGATCCGGAGTCGCCGTCGTGTTCGTCGCAGTACTTCATGTCGCCCATTTTCGCCGCTGACAGAGCAGAACAGAGTGAGAAGATGAGAGAAGTGGAGAGTGGAACGGAGAAGATGAATGTCAAGTGCATTCAATTGCTAATGATGAACTGACACGTGTCCATCACCACCGACTAGATTCGAGCGTTGATTTTTCAAACCTCCCCATTTATTGCTCGTAGTCTCGCACATTGTGTTAAAGTGTAGAAACATGTTAAAAGCCAATCAATAATAGAGACGGCTCGTTTTACACAAATTGAATTCGGAGTGGAACGACGACGTTTGGCAAAGGACATAGAGATGTAGATTGGGAAATATCAGCTGACTCCAGAGTCTACACAACAACCAAACCTTTGATGACAAGGACGCTCCAAAGTGGTGGCCCTTAGGGCATTAGGTTTCCTTTTGGATTTGGCGATCGACCAAGGATATACATGAACCATATAACATCGAAAAATTACTAGTTGTACCACCCTCTCCGTCACATACTTATTATTTAGTACCAGGCGAGTCAATCTGGTTTTAGGATTTCAGGTGTACCATAAATAGAGCAGACATGCATAAGCGATAAGCGGCTATGACAAAGTATATTCTAGCAAGAAGGGAGAGTAATGGTGCTCACTTTTTGCCAATGCCTGTATCTACCTGATGATCATGTTAAGAAAAAGATGAATTCATTCGGGCACAATGTAAATCAAATTAAAAGTGCAAAGCAACAGTTGTTAGACGATGTTGTAAAGTAGCCGGGCAAGAATTTCATTAATGCTAGCTGGGTTGAGCAACCAAGGAAGATACACGAATATGCAGGCGCCTCCTCTTATATCCAGGGATAAGCTTTACATCCAGTAGAGTTGGCACTGATATGAACGAAAATGCAAAACTGTATCAGATTGCGGCAATAGTATACAAATAACATGTATACGTTGAAAACTCAAAGGTTGTCCAACCCACTAATAAAATGAGTGTATCTTCATATTTAAGGACTATTAGGTGATAAGTTTTGGTCAATAGATTTGTGATTAGACTTTGAAGATAAAGACTTCAGCAAGCTTGCACGGCAAATGAAACACAACATACAGGTTTCATAAAATTCAAACAAAGCTGGAAGCTGCAGGGCTGTCATTTATACCAGGCTGTCATAAAATTCATTTGGCACTCCAAACTCTTGTCAAAACCTTCCTCGTCCTGTAATTACAAGAATACACACATTCGATTCACAAAAGAATGAATTAAAGCTGTGAAAGACTGCACAACCACTGATTACCTAAGCAAGAGATGGGTTTCAGCTTTCTATTCAATTTTATTGTTGCTATGGTTTTGAGGAATACAATGGCATGTTTCCAGTAAATATTTCACAAAAACCAGTCCAGGACACAACAACAGTCCTACGAATTAAGATGTTTCATCTCGATAATTAGTAAGCATCACACCAGACAATTAATGACATAAATGATAAATGCAGATGGATAGCTCCTATACCCGTAATTCAGAATAATAGAGATCCCGGGCATGTCAATATTTGAAAACGAACACTCAATTTGTATGGTATCCATAATTTGCATACCTATATATACAAATACACCTTATAAGAGAAAAGACGGAAACGATAAGGCGGTGAATGGAAAACCTCAAGTTATATACTTTAGTCCAAAAGGGATAAACCCATTAATTCTATCTGCACATTGTTGTCTCTATGACGAGGAAATGAAAATTTTCAAATCTGATCAGAAGGTACCTGTGGCTGTGCTGGGACCATTAAAGTGAAGAATGAGCAGAAAATCAGATTTTACGGAAACAAAGAAAGTAGACACCTATCATGTCCAGTTGGTTCACGGTTCATGTTGTGCTATGCCACATTTGCACAACTACACATCCACAAACTCATGCCACATTTCTTAATGTCTTGAGTAATGGTAATGGTTTGAAGACAGGCAACACACACAGCCTCTGATTTGTTCAAGACCATTGTGTGAATTAGTTGTCAGATGATAAACATATTGCAAAGTGATTTCTAAAAGTCTAAAAGGAGGAGATGTAAGTATCAACGCGTATCTCCTTATCACAGAAGCAAAGATGACACACAAGGCCATCATATTAATCCAATCCTACGCTTATTCAGACTAACTGAAAAAGCTATGAATGGACCACCCACCTAGACCTAGTTAAAATTATTACATAACTAACTAAGCTTTAACAAGGTATTGACAAGAAAACACTTCAATAGGGTGCATTAAAATAGGAAATACTTCACATTGATTCAGTTACCACAACCAAGTGAACCCAAGATGAATTTCCGATAAGGAAATATGTGGATACAAAATGGAAAACCACATCAATTAGCAGATAGTGATACCAACATCATACGCGACATTTTTTTACACCTTCAACCCAATCTAAAATATTCAAAGGCTACTTTATCAAAAAAACTAATCAAGGTTACAACTTGATAATATTACGCAAACCACAACCACATTATCAAGAAACAGATGAAGCAACAGGTCATCATACACATTCCTAGATGAAAACCAAAATGTCATCAATTTTATGAAACAATGGGCATCTGTAGAGGCTAGAACCCATCAAAAGCTGTACATTCCATGAATCTAAATTGGACATTGCACAACTTAAGAAGGCAAACATGTCAAATCCGTAATATAGAAGCAATAGCTGAAGCCTAAAAAGCTTATGAGCAGAATACTCACCAAATCACCAGCCAACTCTGCACCCTTTGGCTCCAGCAGTCATATTCCCAGAGCCGCTACCCCCAACCGGAATGGCAATGTTCACATCCTGGCACAATACCCTAAGCAGCCGCCTCCTGACCCTCCAAATCCCAGCATCAAACAAAACCCTAGAATAAATCCTCACCTCAAATCCCACAATCCCATCACTCCTGTCCTTGGTCAAAGCCCCGACGGCCTTATCCTTCAAATACGCCCCACTGGCCGCGAACGAGACCCTAATCGTCGTCATGTTCCTCTTCCCCTGCGCAAAAGGCGCCATCGTGTTATCCGCTATGGAATTCGACTTATACGCCAGGTTGGACTCCACTTCCTCATACACGATGTTGACCTTCTTGTTCGGATTGAAGACCGTAACCCTAAAATCCCAAACTCCAGAGACCGTGTCCGAAAGGTTAAATCCCGTCACAGTAGCGGAATCGATTCTGAACTCTGGAAACTTGGGCCTTAACACGAGCCACGTGATGAAGAAGATACAACCGAGGATGATGAACACAGCCATCATCCCGGCGATCACGCGTCGTATAAACGCGCTGCGTTGCTGGTCAATATAGTAAGTCGGCGCCGGCTGCCCTTGATACGGATAATTGTTGTTGTTGTTGTTGTTGTTGTAGAAGTAGGGATTCGGCTGTTGCTGCGGCGGCGCTGGGTACGGGTAGGCGGAGGATGGTTGCTGTGGGTAGCCGTTGGAAGCGGTGGCTGATGCCTGCGGCGGCGGGTACGAGTGGACCGGGTAGCCGGTCGCCGGTGGTCTGGAATCATCGCCCATTCTTGGTTTATAGGTTCGATCTAGAAAGAGAGAGAAAGTTTGAGATTTTATTATTTAAATGTTTTTCTCTTTAAGAGTTCGAACTTCGAAGTGCTTTTCAACTTAATTAAATAAACCTTTCACTTACGGATAAAACTATGCCTGATATTTTTATCTTAGTTTATTATTTTTTTTGTTCAATTATTAATTTGAATTAAATCATCAAATTAATTCTTCTTATTTAAATCATTTTTTTAGTTTAGTTCAATTTAGGTAAAAAAAATCAAAGGAAAAATTACAAAAACTATCTGAACTATTCACTATTTCAAATCGCGGCTTGGACTATTTCAATTTTCAATTTAGTGTTTTTGGACACTAAATTATACACAATTTAATCAACTATTATTATTTAATCAAAATTATTTAATATAACTATGAACACATTGACCTAATATAATAAAAACTTTTATATTCACGATTCAATCACATTACAATACGAATTTCCTCCTTACACTCCTGTTCCACAAAATAATTTAACCGATATTTTTCAAACCGAGCGAATTGATCCGTGGGTACAGATTTTCATCATCACTCGTCGATCCCTGAAACAATTTCTTCATTTTCCCAGGAAGACAAGGAACATCAGAACCGGATGGAGAGACGCATCCAGGCGACAATGCGGGAGAGGAAAAGCCAGAAAGACCTAGATTGGATTCTAACAAATGGATTCTTTATTAGCGTTGCTTCGTGTAGAGCATTTATTCCTGCGGGATTTGTGAAGCTCGTACTTATAGTTGCGTTGGTACGATCTCTAGTCGATTACCTCGTCGCAGCCAGTGAGGCATCCGTCCATCAAATACCTGAAGAATTCTCCCAAAGCCGCCATCGCCAGAATCAAATCAATTTGAAATCGAAAGTGGAGTGATGGGGAAGATCTGATCGAGCGAGCATGCTTTCATGAAGATTCATGAGAAGAAGCGAGCTACAGTGTGATTGTAATTTGATTGAATCGTGAAGGAAAAGTTTATATTACATTAGGGCAGTGTGTTCAAGTGACATTAAATAATTAAATAATTTTAATTATTTTAATTTTAATTTTAATTTTAATTTTAATTTTAATTTTAAATAATTTTCAAAAAAAAAAGTGACATTAAATAATTTTAATTAAAGAATAATCATTGTAAACGATATTCATTAACGTCATTAGTTTATTGTGTGCAATTTAGTAAAAAAAAGATGATAGTTTATTGTGTTCGATTTAGTCCAAAAACACTAAATTGAAAATTGAAATAGTTCAGATCGCGATTTGAAATACTCTGATAGTCCATATAGTCTTTTTTGTAATTATCCCAAAAAATCAAAATAACGCACTTCGAAATACTAATTTTTTAATTTTAACATTAAAAAGAATTTGGGAGAAAATTGACAAGATTTTTCCGAGGATGGCGATTCGTCCCAACGTGTCGCACTACGTCGGAATCCTTGACGCACTATCGTCGTCGAGAAATGTAAGGAAGCTGGAGCAAGTACACGCAGAGATGATAAAGCTACGCGTTTCAACAGACGATTTTATCAGAGCGAAGCTGGTGTCATGCTACGCGTCATGCGGTAAAATGGATGCGGCGGAGTATATTTTTTTCGTGACGAACAAGAAATCAACGTTTTTGTACAATGTGATGATGAGGGGGTACGCTTCTATGGAACTTTTCAGCAAGTCGTTGATGGTTTTTAAGCGGATGTTGGACAATTTCAAGCCATTTGATTTGAATACTTTTCCGGTTGTGTTGAAGTCCGTTGCTGGGTTGTCGTCGCAGAGGCTTGGGAAACAGGTGCATAGTGTGTTGTTGGTCAACGGGGCTGGGTTGGATTTGGGGAGTTGTAATGGTTTGATCAGTATGTATAGTAAATGTGGGTACTTGGTTGGCGCGCGGAAGGTGTTTGATAAAATGTCTGCGAGAAATTTGGTGACTTGGACGTCGATTTTAGGTGGGTATAGGATGCATGGTGAGTTTAAGAGTGTCTTTGATTTGTTTTTGAGGATGTTGGATGAGGGTCAAGAGCCGGATGAGTTTGTCTTTACTGAGGTATTGGGTGCCTGTGCACATGGAGGTTTGGTTGAGCCGGGTTTGGAGGTGTTTAAAGTAATGGAGATGAGGTTTGGAGTGAAGCCTGGGCTGAGGCATTATACTTGTGTGGTTGATATGTTAGGGAGGGCAGGGAGAGTGGAAGAAGCGGAAAAGTTGGTTTTGAGTATGGATGTTGAGCCAGACTATGCTTTGTGGCGTGCATTGTTGGCAGCCTGCAAGGTATATGGAAAAGTTGAGATAGCAGAAAAGGTGGAAAAAAGGCTGATTGACCAGTCACACGCGCTTTGATAGCCTCTTGAATGAGTAGCAGGCATGCCACCAGGTGAGCTCACTAACGAGTTCCTTGAGAAAATAGATCGAATTAAAAAGGTATTCTGGCTGATACATTTTTTTATACTTGCTCATTATTTTTGCATTTAATCATTAGACTCGTGACAGTGAGGTGCTTTATATGTTAGTATGGCTACACTATTTTTTCAGTTACATACTAACATATTTGTAAAATGAAGAAAATATTGGAAGTGTTTCATATGAAATATGTTGCCCTTTGTGTCAGTCATATATTTACACAATAATGAAGGGAACCATGTTTATTGCAAGTTCTCTGCAGAAACAAATCCATCCATATAGAAATCAATTTCAAAGCCAGTTTATTTACAATTGTAAATCTTTTTTTTTGATAACACAATTGTAAATCTTCTTGTTTCAGGTATTCTGACATACTTTCAGGATTTTTGGAAGGTCTCATTTCCTGATTGTGGTGTCTCAGTTGCAGCTCGCAGAATCTGGATGGATATTAAAACATTTCCTGCATTGATGATATGGGAATTCTCCAGTACAGATCTGTTCTCACTCTGATTATTGGTTTGCACTGCAGGAGAGACTCCAGCTTCTCTATTCGCCACAGAGATCTCAACGGTACTATCCAGATCAGATGCATCTTGAGGGTGCACCGGAAGCGTAGTTGACGGTGCTGTCTCTTCCTTCTTCTTTTTAACACGGTACATAACTAGCAAGACAACTGCAGGAATTAATAGTAAAAGTGTTGCAGCCACAGCTGCGATGATGAATATCTTGACTCCTTTCAAGGGAATTGACCGGGTTCTAACTATTGTAGAAGGAGAAGAGCTTGGGCCATATCTTGGAACTGGTGGCAAATTCTGCGTTCCCGGTGTTTGTGCACTATGAGTGCCATGTTCTGACTCGTTTGTTGGCTGTGGTGAGCCCTGTGGTAGGGGGAACGGAGATGGATTCGCTTGATTGCCTAGAAAACTAGGGTTTCCATCAATGAGTACCCGCACAGTCTTACTGAATTCTGGTAGTGGTGGCTCAAGGTTGTTTCCAGTTAAATCTAATAGCCTAAGGTATTTCAGTTCAGTCAGCTTCTTAGGGATGGATCCAGATAAATGGTTGTGGCCAAGTCTGATTTCAACTAATGAGTCTAGCATGGCAAGTGAAGGACTAATATGTCCATGGAGACCGAGTCCAGGCAAATTCATTACAGATACCTTGGACTCTGAATTACAGCTCAACCCCAGCCATGGCTGTTTACATGGATCGTTCCCTGACCATCCAGAGGCGAGATTAGTGGGATACTTTACAGCCTCAATGAAGCTCAAAAGCGCCATAACATCAGACCCACATTGCTGCCCTGAATCCGTTTGACAGAACGAGTTAAAAGCAAAAGTAGCACTACGCGATTTGAGCTTTGGAACTGCGCCGCTCAACAGGTTATGATCCAAGTCCAGCTTGTCCAATTCCATGATTGCCAAGCTATCTGGAATGGTACCCACTAGCTGGTTCCTGTTTAGGTTCAAATCTTTCAGTGATACTAAAGCTCCTATGCCTTCAGGAATCACCCCAGTAAAGCGATTACCGTGTAACCAAAGTTGCCTCAATGATTTCATTCTCGTAACTACATCAATGGGACCACTCATGCCCTCTCCACCCTGGTCATTTAGCCACAAGACTTGTAAAGCAGACTGCCCAAAGCTTGGAGGAATGGCACCAGACAAACGATTATACGAAAGTTTCAACACAGACAGTGAAGGCAGTGCTCCAAGGAACTCAGAAACCTCTCCGACCAAATTGCAGTCCACCATTGACAAAGTGGACAACAAAGCCATTTTTCGCAGCTCATTTGGTACAGCCCATCCAGTACTCGCATTTAATGGATTGTGATCAAGGGCAATGACTCTGACACTACCAAGTCCATCAAATAAATCAAGTGGGATCATATCGAATTCATTGTCATTCAAGTAAACGAATTCCAGTTTACTCAAACCTTCGAAACTAGGAAGATTCGAATTGAGCCTGTTCCCTTGCAATCCTAAATTGGACAACATTGAGAGCTGTTTAAAGCTTTGTGGCAGGTACCCTTTTAACCCAAGATTCTGACCCTGAATTTGCGAGACTCTATTACCTGAACAAAACACATGAGGCCATGACGGAGGACCACAAGGATCACCGCCTGCGCTGCCATCAGCAGGCCAGTTTAGCAAGTATGCATTCTCTAATCCATTCCTGAACTCATTCAGAACTTTCAGGTCACCGGGGTCTGTCTCACTTACAGCTACTGAACATAGGATCAGCCACAACAAGATGAAGCAACAGACGATATGAGTCAGCTTGACACTGTCTTCCATTGACGATTGAATTTTAATCTTTGCTAGAAGTCAGGTCAGGCTTCCAATTGAAGACTTGAACTGCAGTGTCAGTCAGCTAAATGAATATAAGCCATCTCAGCTCCTTGTCAGCAATACGATTAAATCCAGCTTTGTAGTCTGTCCTTGTCCATGAAGACAGATGAGTATGTAGATGAATGTGGCTTACAGACTAAAAAGCACTCTGGGCATCAATCGATAATGGTGGTGAAGTTGGTGTAGTGCAAGAAAATGAGGTCTAATGGAAGCCAGTGAAACTGCAACTAGCCCTTTTCAAATGGAAAAAAACAGCTGTTTTTCGAACTTATACTACGCATATATTTTTTAGTTGCTAAATGTTGTGTGTCGTCTCAACATGTTGAAAGGACTGAATGCCCTTCTTCTATTGGGTCAATTTTTAAACCTGTCCCAAAATGGGCTTTCGCCATTTCCACAAAGCCTTGTTTTAAACCCTAATCGTCACAAAGGCGACAAAGCAACATGCATGAAAACCCTAATAAAGTCTCCACCAAAATCCAAATAAGAAAAACTTTTGCAATTAAGCCACTCGAAAGTTTCTAGTCCTTTGATTACTTAACCTAGTCCCAAACGGCAAACGTGCAGCATTTGCCCAAGTAAAAGCCTAATTATTGTAAGCCACTCAGCCAGCACAAACCCTAGCAGATTACTGGAGATGTTTCCTCAAACGTCTTTCTAACTGTCACAAACTGAATACGTGCACCAATCTAATTACAATAAGCCGACAATGTTTTAGTTACTTTATGCAAGTTGTTTATAATAATAATTTATCTAAGTGGAGTATGTATTATTATATATGAAAAATGATAAAGAGGGAGCGTATGAACTATCACTTATTGATAAATTACAGTCTAAACTATTGAAAATGATAATCAATGAACAATTTTAAAATCTTTTAATTGACATATAATAATTAAGTGGCAATTTCATCACATAGTTGACAATTAAAGGACGATTTCAACACATAATTGATGCCCTACTTTTTATATGCTAGTTAATTGTTATATGCCAAACAGATTTTTTAGAAATTGACCCTTAATTGTCATTTTCAATAGTTATGACCGTGATTTGTCAATAAGTGGTAGTTCGTGCTCTCTCTTTGTTATTTTCCCTATTATATATATCACTAATGCATGCGAGAATGTGAAAACTCAATTTTGGCGATTGGATCAAGATGCATATAAGTAAGTGAGACACGTATGAGCAACACAGTTAGTTGATGACTAGCTTGACTTTAGAGTTTTACTATTAAGATATACGCGCCTCGATGCATTGCCTATTTTCACCACTCCATGTGAATATATTCGTCCAATGCGATGCCTGAACCCCATGTCGAATGACAATTAGCGACTCTAATGTACTGTACTATAATGTACCAAAAATCGATTTCCGTGTTCAAAGACAAAAGCGTCCTTAAAAAGGGCAAACTTACTCTAATTAATAGAACCCAAATGTGATAAATGCATCACTTTTTCTTCTTATGCTTTCCTTTGGTGCCGTCCCAAATCTTTAAAGCCATTTATATCTCTTTAGATTTCTTGTGCATGAAAAACTTATCGACACATGGGGGGGTATGAATGATTGAAGGGATATGAGATACGAAGCCAAGATGAATCCAAGGTCCAAGCTGGCTAGCAATACACATAAGTGTGTGCACCATATTCAACGGAATGGGTTCGATCTAATCATATCTAACATCGATCATACATCTATCCTATGCATCACACACTCAAAGCCAAAAAAGAAGCCCTAGCACCATCACCATATCATGTTGCTTGTTTCACTGTCATAATATCTCTATTCCGTGGGACATATCCTTCATTATTTGATCCCCTCTCCTTTAATGCACACAATATATACTTATGTACCTCGCTAAAGGCTACCGCTCAAATGAATTTTCTACTATTTAAAATGCATATTTATATCTTCTGTCTCATGGATAAAAATGCAATTTCTTTATCTTTTATCTCAGAATCATAAAGTGTAAATTATTTTCAATTTTTCTAATTTCTGAACTTTTTTACAGTTTTGAATCAGTTGATCAAATGAAACAAAGCAGAGATCCATAAATCCATCAAATAATACAAAATTTAATTGAGAGCGTTCTAACATAATTTCACCCCAGACCCCAGTTGATGGTAGACAAATAGTTTTGCCTCATGGCATGTTCTTATTCGCATTGTCACTGTGTCGTCGTCCGCCCAATGAAATTACTCAAAGCGTGGAAAAAGAATATCTACACAACACAAAAATCCCTTTCACCCTACTTTTTTCAAAGTTTTATTCCCATCTTCATTTTCTTCTAGCACCATCCAATCACCATATAGTACTAGCTATAATCTCAACTTATAGTAACCCCTTCCAGATCCACACAGAATATCAATTCCCATGAAGAAAAAATTCTCATTTTTATTGAAAAATCGAAAACTTCCAAAAAAATGTGCTTCTAAAAACCTCCCTAAGGCTACACCCTTCAATACACTTGTAATCATTCGAATACGAATATCTCTCAATATTCTGTCGCACTGTTTTTCTTTTTGCCCGTCAATTCGTCCTTTATGATAAAAATAGTGTAAGCTATTTTATTATTTATGCGACAAAATTAGAAAGTTGAGAGAGAGATACTCATAGTGCTGTAACTTTGGCTGACGATCGATTTTTCCCTTTTCGATTCCAGAATTCATTGTACGTGGAACGATAGATAAGAATATAACTTTACGTTCCATTTGTGTTTTGGGGAATAATGTGTCGTTGCCTGTTTTTTTAGTGGCTCAGGCCGAAAGAGTGTGACGTTGTGATCCTCTCCAAGGCTGCTGCTTATATGTTCTTTGAAGCTCAAGCTGCATAATAACTGTTTATAAAGTGTCCCATAATTCTAAATCATAAACCTTAAATACTTTTCTTATTGATGTTTATTTCTAACATAGTATTTGGTAATCCACAATTATTATCTTTGTCAAATATGAATAATAAATAATTGACACAGTTCAAACCTCTCCGAGTGCATCTTGTAACATGAGTTCTTGATATATATCCTCTTCAACCACTAGGGCATAGAAGAAGCATTCATAAATGATCGAATAGAAATCATGCATATAACAATATAACTTGGGCATAAAATAAAGAGATGAATTTTTCATTTTTTTTTAATGAAATTGGACCACAAAATAAAGACAAAGAACAGTCTTGGAGGGTCTTAAAGTAGGTCAAAAAACAAATATGAGGATTGTGCTTTTTTTTACGTACCCTAGCTAGCTGGCTTTATTTTCCTTTACCATATATAAAGCTCAATAATAACACATAAAAATGTATCTTTAAAACTTGAGGACCGATTGTGCTTTTCTTTAGCATGCCCTGGAATATTGAACAACTTAGTGTCAAATGAATGAAATTAAGGTAAATTATAAAAATATTATCTGGACTATCCTACCGCCTAATTTCAAACGGTTAGATACCGAACTTTATTACTATACTGCTTAACTTATTTATTAATTTAACTAAAGATCTTGCAATTTGCATATGATCTCTAGACCAACTTTGATACTCCCCTCAACTAGCAACTTACATTGATGACTAAGACAACATAAAAGCAACTTGATTTGGCCAAATATATTCTCTACGAGCATCATTAGGTCAAACACCGTTCATCATTAACGCTTTATTGACAGTATTAATACGCAAAGCGCTAGTTAATAAATTGTAAATTAAAGCCTAAAACGAATATCGGCTTCCCGAATATCATCTACTACTAGGTATTATTCATTTTATATATATAATAGACAGCTAACAATCAAACGGTAATTAATTAACTTTTTTCCAAAATGACAATATGCATTTTGTTCCCAGCATCATCATGTTGCAACTTAATGATATTTAATTATTTTGCAGTAATAATAATATCATATGGGTTAAGATCATGTACAAAGTTGATTTTTCGGTACAAACGACACAGTTCGTCAAAATCGACCTATTGTTCGTCGCCGAAAAATGAAAAAGACGACATAGTTCGTCACTTTTACATATAATTCGTTATCGAAAAAATACACAACAAATCAGGATATCATCCATCCAAATCAAAGATCAAGAGCTATGATTTGTTTATATTTTTAACCAAATCAGGATGGAAAAAAATACACAACCATGACATCGATGGACAAATAGGTCGATTATCGAAAAAATATTTATATTCGTTATCGAAAAAATACACAACAAATCAGGATATCATCCATCCTAATATTTTTACTCGTATACATATTTAACATCCATGACATCGATGGACAAATAGAATCTTTATAACTTATCTAAATGCTTAATTAATTTAAGCCATTGTATTAATGTCAACCCCTGATTCTATTCCCACTATATGTGAAGTTAATAATTAATTAGTTTAAAATCTGATGTCTTTCAGAATAGATAAATACATATAAACATCAGCCACATGTTCAAAAATGTAACAGTAATAATTAACTAACAGTACTGAATTCTAATAATAGTATAATTTAAAAAGTGAAGAGATCGATTGTGGAAGAACTTAATTATTCCAATTTTGTTTAATCAGAAACGACAACCAACCAACCAAGCATCATCTACCTCCAATTTCTGGCTGGCTCAATGACAGATTGATGGAGCAATAATTCACGTAAAAAAAATAAAAAAAATTTCTCAAGAAAAATAAAAAACCTAATTACATTCTATTATTGGACCGTACTTTATAAACAATCAAGTACTACTCAAGAAAAATAAAAAACCTAATTACATTCTATGGTTTTGACTCTTGTTTGTAGGTTTCGGTCGGGCTTTTCTTGGGTAGCAGGATTATGTTTGGCTGGAGAATAAGCCGGTGTTCCGGGATGGTTTCATGGGTTGGCGAAGTTGAAATTTGAAGAAAAGGGGTCGGGACGTTAGAGTTAGTTTGAGGCTTGGTTTCTTCAGTTTGGCTCCCTTTGGCGTGATGCAGTGTTTGGGCCGTTGCGATATGAAGACGATTCAACAGTTTCTTGTCGGTTACCTGTCCCGGACTACGCTTTCACGTTGTCTGTGCTGTTATAGGTTATTACTGTCAGTCTGTTGTATTTTCTTTATGTTGTTGTTTGTGTCCTTCTTGTATCGGCCTTTGTAACAATCAAAAAAAAAAGTACTACTCAAGTTTCTATGCTCCATAACATGTCGTCCATTAGACAATCTGCAGAGCCGGCCAATCGAGTTTCCCTCTGCTAGCTCGTGTGTTTGTTGAAATTTTTTATCTTGTAGCGAAGTAGAGACATTAATGAACGGATCGATCCGTAAAGGCTGCGTTTCGCTCTACTTGTTCCAAATTTAAAAAATAAAAAATTTAGAAATATATCATTTAAAGTAGGGTGCGGTTCAAGTCAAGTACAAACCAAATTATAAATAAAAATTACAAACTAATTTATAAGCTGACACGTGTCCCATTTTAGCCGAAATCCCGAACAACACACGGAGGGGTATTATAGTCATTCCACACGGAGGGGTATAAACCTAATAATATTATTTTGAATTTAGTCCAAGAGTTGTTAATGATCAGACTTAAACTTGGAAATGATCAGACTTAAAAAGCAGCAACGATCAGACTTAAAAGACTTAAAAATAGACAATGATCAGACTTAAAAATAGACAATGATCAGACTTAAAAAACTTAATGATCAGACTTAAAAATAGACAATGATCAGACTTAAAATAGATAATGATCAGACTTAAAAGACTTAATGATCAGACTTAAAAATAGATAATGATCAGACTTAAAAGACTTAATTATCTGACTTAAAATAGATAATGATCAGACTTAAAAGACTTAATGATCAGACTTAAAATAGATAATGATCAGACTTAAAAACCAGAAATGATCAGGCTTAAAATAGATAATGATCAGACTTAAAAAACTTAATGATCAGACTTAAAAATAGACAATGATCAGACTTAAAATAGATAATGATCAGACTTAAAAGACTTAATGATCAGACTTAAAAATAGATAATGATCAAACTTAAAAGACTTAATGATCAGACCTAAAATAGACAATGATCAGACTTAAAAGACTTAATGATCAGACTTAAAATAGATAATGATCAGACTTAAAAACCAGAAATGATCAGACTTAAAAGACTTAATGATCAGACATAAAAGACTTAATGATCAGATTTAAAAGACTTAATTATCAGACTTAAAAAACTTAATGACCAGACTTAATGATCAGACTTAATGATCAGACTTAATGATCAAACTTAAAAGACTTAATGATCAGACTTAAAAAGCAGCAATGATCAGACTTAAAAGACTTAATGATCAGACTTAAACTTGGAAATGATCCGACTTAAAAAGCAACAATGATCAGACTTAAAAGACTTAATGATTAGACTTAAAAATAGACAATAATCAAACTTAAAAGACTTAATGATCAGACTTAAAAGACTTCATGATCAGACTTAAAAAGACTTAATGATCAGACTTAAAAGACTTAATGATAAGACTTAAAAATAGACAATGATCAGACTTAAAAGACTTAATGACCAGACTTAAAAAGCAGCAATGATCAGACTTAAAAGGCTTAATGATCAGACTTAAAAGAGTTAATTATCAGACTATTTTAAGTTTGATGATCATCTATTTTAAGTCTGATCATCATCTATTTTAAGTTTGATGATCATCTATTTTAAGTCTGATCATCATCTATTTTAAGTTTGATCATAATCTATTTTAAGTCTGATCGTCATCTATTTTAAGTCTGATTATTTATTTATTTTAAGTCTGATCATCATCTATTTTAAGTCTGATCATCATCTATTTTAAGTCTGATATTTATTTATTTTAAATCTGATAATCATCTATTTTAAGTAAATTTTACTATGGCAAAAGTCAAATTTTTATTCAAAATGATCAGACTTAACGCATGCTGATCAGACTTAACGGAAGAATGATCAGACTTAAAAACGTACTGTAGCGAAAGTCGAATTTTACTGTAGTGAATTTTAGGTATACCCCTCCTATCTTTTATGTTTTTTAAATAAGTCCGCGTGTATTTTTTATATTTACAAAAAGAACCCCGATCGAAATTAATTCTGATTGGTCGATTTTGACACGTGTCAATTTTTTTATGAATTTGTTGTTTTTATTTATAATGTTGGTTTGTATTTGATCCAAATCCTTTAAAGTATATGCATGAAAAAATCGGTAGGGATAATTTTCTAGTAAATGTAAATGATAGATATCGGATATATGTCTGGATAATTTTTTTTAGTGATAATCAATTAATAGGATGGTGATGCTTATAAAAAAAGAAAAAGAAATAGGATGGTGATGATAATTGGAATAAAAAAAGAGGAATAAATCAACGTCGCCAACTTTCAGGCCGTATATAGTTGATGTATAAGTAGATAAGCGGAGAGTTAAGTACACAAGCATCCATTACACACACAACTGTCCTCGCTGCCCGCTTTGCATGGACGCATTACCCCACCCTCAATCATGCATGCTTACGTCACCCCCAACCTTTTTAAATTTTTTTTTATTGAATTCGTTCGTGAATTTATTGATTTCATACTGGATGGACGCTCAATTACTGTAATAATATTAAAGCGCGTTTTATTGCTTTACACGTGATTGGCGAGGACTATAAATTATTCAAACAAATTCACGAATTCATCAATTTAACAAATTTATTTGAGTGTTCTTGGACAAAAATATTTGTGTGGTAAAAACTAAAAAGGAGATTATGTTGCATGATAAAAGAGGAGACGAATTAGGGCGGAGGCTTTAGAAGAAGACGTCATGCTCATCATCATCATCATCATCATTATCTTCATGTTGCATGGTCTTTTTTTATTTTATTTTTTGATCAATCATGTTGCATGGTCTTGATTGTCGAGAATCGCTTTTTCCCTAACTTATTGTTTGATTCTAGGGAAAATGATAAAAATGGGGCATGAGTTATCACTCGCTGTCAAATTACGGTCAGAACTATCATTTGATGTCAAATTATTATCAAAACGGTGTCGGTTGATGATAAAGTGATCAAATGAACATAAACACAATTTTGTAGTCTATAAATTAAAATATTTTCTTATAAGAATTTCTTGATATATTCTTAACTTATAACTAAAAAAAATTTGTTTTAATTTATTTGATCACTTTGCATCAATTAAAGTACGAGCACATTCAATAAAAGTTGTCGAGGAATTTAGACGCATCTTTTTTAACCCAAACTAAAATTGGAATCGTACTCTCGAACATATTTATTAATTGATGTAAAGTAATAAAACGAATCAAAACATAATTTTCTTAGTTTATAAATCAAAATATTATTTTATGAGAATTTATTGATTTTCTTAAAACATTTTGTTATGTAAATTTGTTGATATATTTTGTTACAAATTTAAAGAATATATAAACAAATATTTTAATTATAGACTAAAAGTTTATGTTTCTATTCATTTGATCATTTTAACAGTAATTGATAACGAAATTATATAGTGTCTATTGGTCAATTGTAACATATCTATTAAAAAAAATTGATAATGGCGTTGAGATGGTATATATACAGTACTTGTGGGGTCCACTTCTCGCCATTTCCCGCCCCTATAAATACCTTCCTCCCCCTCATCTTCCTCAATCATCACTCCATCATCATTACACATACCAATCCTCTCCAGCTCGATTCAATTCACTGCTTGTTACTTACCCCTTTTGAGCCAAAGGTACGGTTTTTGCTTTCTTTGATTGATCTTGTCAGTTTTGGATCAATTTCTTGATTGATTTTGAAAGAAACTTGGTATCTGGGGTTGTGTTTTGAGTTGTTTATCGCTTGAAATGGATGAACTGGGAATGGGGAGTGGCTTTGTTGGTTGGGCTTTTAGATGCGTACAAGGTGTTTGATGAAATGTCTGACTAAAGTTGGATTGGTTTTATGTTTCGCAGGAGTGAGTAGTTTTCAAGATGTCAACTATTGTGAGCAAGAGCTTAGGCTTGTGTGCATCTTTTGCTGTGGCTGCTTCTGCTGATGATGGAGAGAGGACCAAAACTGCATCTTTGCGGCGCACACTGTCAGCTGACATGTCATCCAAGACCTGGTCAGTGCAGACTGGGTTCTCCGCTATCACATCAGATGTTAAATCATCAGATCAAGTGATGGAAGTTGATGGCAGAGAAGGGGAGAAGGATGAACAGAATAGGCCTAGCCAGATTGATATCTGGACTTCAATTCTGTCTCAGAAGAATGACTCCCACTCCTCTGTTCCACCACCTTACGTTCACCCGCTGGTCAGGAGGTCTGCCAGCACTCTGAGCGAGAAGAGTTTGGAAATCTGCACTGAAAGCTTGGGGTCTGAAACCGGGTCTGATGTGTTTTCATCTTTCCCGACTTCAGAGACTGGGGATGAGGACAAGGAGGCTGAGATATCACAGCCGCTGCCAGTAGACGAGAAGCTACCACAAACTGTTGACCCTGAGGAAATTCATGTTGTGAAGTATAACTGTGCTTATCATAACAAGAAGTCATCTGGGTCGAGGTCATTCCCTCCTCCATTGCCTTCCTTGGCTCGCCGTGATGGAGCTTCCCTCCACATGCACTCCCGCCGTGAAAATGGAAGACTAGTCCTTGCGGCTGTGTCCATCCCAACTCAGAACAACTTCCATGCCCAGCGCCAAGATGGCCGCTTGCTTCTCACTTTTGTAAACGAGAACAAATCTGACTTGCAAGAAGTCACAGAGAAAAATGCTGTCATGGATAAGGCGGAGGGTGATCACGCAGAGGTCTTTAAGGAAATGGCCTTAGGTGAGTTCCACGACGAGGAGGAAATTAACAAGGATGGTGTCGTGTATGATGAGTCTGAAGGTCTCGAGGAAGTGAATACTAAGAAAACCATCAAGCTCGAAACACCAAATGTTGCTGCCAGTGGAGTGATCAATGTTCACAGGCCAACATTTGTGGTCAACAAGGTGATAAGGCTAACTAGCCGGAACACTTCCATCTGGACCAACAAGTTCAACGAGGTGGTGAAAGTTGAGTTACAGGCAGATGATGACGCAACTGACCAGATAAATCCAAACTCACTCAATAGGCCCCTCACAGGGCAGCCTCGCCTCACCAGCCTGATCAGTCCAACACAGCCCTCGATGACATCAGCCATTGCTGCTGCTGCATCCACCTTCAATGCCTACGAGTATTGCTGGCGAAGGAAGCCTTCATCAACCACCGCTGCAGTCTTCAAGACCAGCCACACGGACCCACCTCCCTCAGCACCCTTATCAAAAAACCACAACATGTTCATACTGACCAAGACTTGCAAGGACTCAAAACACAACAATGACGACAAAATGCCTACAAACTTCCTAGTCCTCAAAGGCAACCAAGGCGGAGAAGAATTAATTGTCCCTTATTTTAAAGGGTGCAAAGACACTAAAAGGTCTCTGTCATTCAGGGAGCAGTACTGCATAGCCACATCCTGAATCCTCCGCAACTCAGCCAGGTTGAAAACATCTACGTCCCTGACTTGATTGCAGAAAATCCAGCAACTCCTTGAAAAATTACTCTATTAAATTAATCAGCTACATAAGCACCTTATTTTCCTTATAGCTATCTAACCTCTCAGCCTCTCTCAGCGAAGCCCGAATGTTCCGGCGGTTGTGCAGTGATTCGTTATTTCAGGGTTTGGCTCAGAGAGACAAAGAGAGATAATTAACAGTGTGGAATTTTTGTTACAGTCAGTCTACTGAGCTGAGCTGAGCTGATCAGCTGAAGCATATTGTTACAAGTACTCCTAAATAAAATCCCAGAGGCCTTTTACCTATGCACCTTATCTGCTTCTGCCCTCTCTGTTTCGTTCCAATTTTATTGGATATCCATGAATGCTTTTTTCCTAGGCCGAGATGATTCGGGTTCTGGGGGGAACATGATAATCCAGAACCTGATGATTTTACTGGGTGGGTAAGACAATCAAAGTCTCTTTTAGTTGATGGAAAAATGCTTAGATGCTGTGGTACATGATATTTGGGGACAGTGGGAATCAATATGTGGGGAAGGGAATCCAGTCCATGGCTATGGAATCTGAAAAGAGAGTAAACTAACTGGTAGGAAAGTTGTGGGGTGGATTGATCCTGCACATCCTGTTGACAATGCCATTTTGATTTCAAGTTGGGACTTGATGATCAGGAGCATCATATGCCCATGTCCATCATAATCTGTTGTACATTTTACGCTGAACTGATCATATTCATATCCTGTTTTCAGCTCTCATATGATGTAGCAGATATTTCTTGTAAACAGATGGAACAAGAAAAGAGAGACATTCTTTCAAGATCAGATGTCTTTGGTCATTGAAGCTACACGCTGTATAGATAATCAACACAACCTTCGAGAATCTTAATGGTGCTAACTCTTTTAATTTTTTATTTTTTGATGGAAAAAGTTGTACACATATTGGACATTGACGACTCAATGACTCAAATCAGTAAATGAACTCAGATTGTCACACAGGCCTCGAAACGGCCAACCCATCTACATCAGAAACTCATCAAAGCCACTAACATCCCCAGGCCAGAGCCGGGGAAATAGAACAACTAAAACAACTTAATGGTGCTAACTCTGAAATTTACATACATGGGCAAGAACAGGATACACTATAATTGCTGACCCAGCAAATGATATACTCTCAACGATAACCTAAGGAAAACTTTCTACTTGATTTTAAGAAGTATCCAGAAACTGCTGCTAAATGAAAGGGAAAAGGAAAACTGCTGCCAAGTCTATGTAACTTATAACCTTGTTGAAAGCTGTGGCCACAAATGGCAACCAGGTTTCAGGGTTCATGACTGATTCTTTCTTGTGAAATTTTTCATCTCATGTCGAGCACAAGTGTGCATGTATTTTGTCAGTCTTCTGAATTGTTGTTCCTGTTAACCATCTGGATATGCAGTCTGTACATCATGGGTGGCTTTGGAGCTTGATCCTGAGATGGGTGGTCGGGCTTTGAAATGATGGAATCAAGCAATTTCTGACGGGTATCACATCCAAGCAAGTGCACCGTTTTCATTTGTAGTTTGAGGCCGACCTCTAGTTGGTGTTGCTGGTCTGTTAGCATTAAGCTCCTGGATTCACGACATAACCAAGAGAGCATGATGAAGGGGAAAACAAATTATGCACGTTAATTGATCTACAAAAACCGTATAGCCATTGCTTAAGATACTATGTATGGTGAATGCTGGGTTACCTGCATCCACGTATCTTCAACATGGTTCTCAGGAGATGCTTCTGCAGACGAAAGTGCAGGAGGTATAGGATGAATCAGTTTTGGAACAACCACAAGATCTCTCCCCAATACTAAAATAGCTCCCGCATTGTTTGCAGTCCCTGCAAATAATTCGACGACAATCTGTAAACACATGAAGTTGACATGCTACAGTATTCACATGGCGGTGGGAAACTAACCACAATAATTAGTGGCTGAAAAAAGTGTTATCAAATGCCCCTGAGCAAAACGCTCGAAACCGTCCATGACACATTCATGTGCGCGCACTATTAGTTGCAGGTCATTATTGTTGCAGAACTCCATGACGCGATCAGGCTGCAACATCAAACCACATCACTAATAATGAGCTAGTGAACAAACTTCTCATCATATACTATTAAGTATTAACTGTCTTCTTACACGACCTTTATACCACTTACGGGGACAGAGATCTAGCCAGTGAAAGGAAATGGGAGATCAAATGAAAGGATATTGTGAAAATAAAAACTTAGGGCGAACTATAAACATAAATTAGCCTATCTCATACAGCGTAATGTGATGATAGGAACACACACCCCAAAAGTAACAAGGCCAGGACCTCTGGCATTAGGTCGCAATCCTTCCACACCATCATTCTCTGTTGGGTCAGACCTATACATGGAAAAATGAAATGTTGATGATGTGTATTAAGTTTGTTATGCCAGTGATTCCAAAAAATTCAGGCTAGTACACACCACAACAAATCCATAAGTACAATGGAGCCCGACTCCATTGATATTGGTCGTTGAAGACTCTCAATCTGCTCCACATGATTTATAGACCGTCCAATACCACCATGCATGCAGATGATCTTCTTTTCAATCAACGCTGCTAATGGAAGCCAATTGAACAATCTGTTAAATCGATGCCATGCCCAGATTCCGTCTCTCTCGCCCTGTAAGACATTGAATTTTGAACCAAAAGCGGTCACTGAAGAAAGGCTTCTACTAGAACAAAAACATTTTTTTTTACCATGCGCTCAATACATTCAATTCGAAAGCCAAAAAGCGCATTGATGTCTGCAGCTTCATGGTTGCCACGAATCAGATGCACATTGTATGGGTGTTCGATCTAGGAAAGTAAAACAAAAGTAAAGTGAAGATTGATCCACTTGGAGTTCAGAGGTTCAAACTGCCAAAATCAGAGTTTGACAGGTAAACCAAAATTCAACATATACCTTTAGAGCAAGCAAGAGTGTGATAGTTTCCAAGCTATGCTGCCCTCGATCAACATAATCTCCCAAAAAGAGATAATCAATATATCTGATAGATAATAGAATTCGGGATAAGCACGCCATACTTTCCAAAAAAAGAAAAGTGACAACTTTTCCTCCTATTTCTGATAGAGCACTACAGTAAGTGCTCCCACTATTTGTAAAGCGTCATAAAATTAGGCTTCACAGTTAACAACCTACAAATCTGGATTTCTAAGTTTTTATCATTGAAGGCCATCTTGCACGATACGAATAATACCCTATCCAGTTTTGGGTGGTATAACTTATAAGTGAACATTGTGACCATGGCAGGCCCTCCACATGTACAAAAATTAAGAATAACTGAACTAAATTTAGGTGAAGTTTCTTACGCGATATCTCCAGCCGTCGAAGGGGACCCATATTCATCAAACAAGCGCATGAGATCACCAAACTGCCCATGTAAGTCACCAAAAATCTTAACAGGGGCATTAATTTGTAAAACACTTGGTTCGCTGGCAAAGATCTTTTCAGCACTATCACATAGATCAGCAATCTCATTGCAGTCCAAGAAGAATTGTCGACGCACTGGAGGCTTCCATCCACGGGGTCGTAATAAACTTGATAGTACCTTTATTGTAAGATTAGTATCAGAGGATCCATAATAGATACAAACTGCTGAAAATACCTCCTGAAACTTGCTTACGTTTCAGAGAATGTATTGAACTTTTGAATTAGGCCTCTTTCGAATTATCTGGCTCGAGGGCCAGAAAATTAATAAACTTTTACTCTATCGAAAACAAAACTTTCTGACGATTCAGAGAAGAAAAATGGACACAAGCATTCAAAAGTTATTCCTGGTTGATTAAATTCTCTTTGCCACCTAGCATTAAATACACATTTCTGGGCAATTGATTCTTTCAAAGGAATGTGATTTTACTAACACAAGTTTAATGTTAAATACCAATATCTATGTGTAGGCTTTGATCCACAAGTATAACAATATTTAGTACCTTCTTGGGAATGCTATTCACAGACGTTTGCTGATCTAATATTTTCCTAGCCGCACTTGCACCATCTTGCATCCCGTAGCTAACTCGCCTACCTTCAGTCTCAAATTGATCAATCGATAGCTGCCTGACCATACCACCAAGAGCCCCACCAGTCTCCGTAGTTACAGTAATCTGACATATATGAGATGCATCATCACACATTCAAGCAGATTAAACATCTAGTATCAATAAATAAGTAAATGTATACAGCATCATGATGCAATTGCACTAGTATAACCAGTAGAGGCAGAACTCACTGATGAAATGGGATCCGATGTTTTAACAGAAGCAGGCATCTGTTTTCCACTTGGGCTAGCCTCTGCACCACGATCCCTCTCAGGTGATTCAACATCACCGTTACCGTGCTGTGCTTTGACAGCAGCAAATGTGGCACTTATAGCGTCAGCCTCTGCTGCAGCAGCTTCTACCAGGTTATCAACATTACTTAGCCTTCTAAAGAACAAAAACCCCACACTGTTAGGCAATCGATAATTATCAAGAATATTCCAAGTGTGGTTAAAGTATTTTTACCGAGAACCCGGAAGAAAAGCATTTTCAACACTTATATCAGCAGACATATCACTGTTCATAGGAGGCGCAACAGGACTTCCAAATATAACAGCACCGTCTTCAGATTCTTCAGAGACCGACTGTCTTCCTCTTTCATCAAATCCGTACGTTGTTGTTATGCTCCCTGGCTGCACATGCGATACAGCCGCCGCTGCTGCTGCTGCATGAGAAGCTTCACTTGTTGTTTCAGCGGCAGCTAGATCTTCAGCAACAAGTAGATCATCCAGCAATATACCTAGATTCATTGTTTTGGATTGAAAAATAGATGGTAGAAGCAGATGACTACTTAGATTGCAGGATATTTGCGAGTGTGATTTCATCTTACCACCACGTAGACCTCCATAAACAAATATTAAGTCACCAATAGCAGCAGCAGCATGTCTACATCTCCTAGTCAATTCAACTGCAGCATCTCCGCCGGCAGCATCAGCACTGTATCTTCCTGTCCTAGGACTAGTAACTACAGACTTTGTATCACACCAAACACCGGCAGCAGTATCGAGCACTATTTACACAAAAAGATAAAGATGCTTTCAGTTTGTAAGACATATTGATGCATAGCTCTTAAATCTTAATACAGTATTCTCCAACTATCGAAATACAATTGGCAGTTACGCAAATTCATTCTTTAAAAAGAAACTCACAGCAGAACCTCAATCTTGCAATTTTTAGATAAATAGAAGATTTTAAGAATGATAAGGCATCAAGGCTTAACCATTCAATACACACCAATAAGATAAATAGTCCTCTAAAAATTACAATTTCCTTACAAAAGTTTTCATGCAAGAAATCCATTCATTACAAAACAAATAGTCATTGTTTCCAACTTTTCATACAAACTAAATCAGAACTCAAAAAGGAACCTAATATAACAGTGTGAGCAATTTAATAATAATGTCACAAAATATATTTTTTTTAACTTCTTAAGTTGAATGAAAAACAAACTGTCCATTTTACGATCAGTATAAGGTATTATTCTCACCCGCCCGTAAATTTTAAGAGGAAGTTGTTAAAAGACCATGTAGATAAAAATGTAATAGCTGGTACTAATGATGAGGAAGGGTCTGGTATATAATCTTGTTTTAAAGTCAAACTGATAGCGAATATATTGATGAAATACCTGCAATACTTGAAAAATCTTCTACCATGCGTCCACCACCGAGGGCCCCTCCAGATACATGAAGTCGTGCATTAACAAATACCTAAATTCAACACGTTCAAATTTAAGTTGTGCCCACAAATGAAATATTTACTTATTTAGCACAACAAATTATGAAAAGAGAGATAAACCCACTGCCGCATGCTGATATCTTGGAGACGGTGAGACACCAGGGGCTATAGCCCATTCCCAACGACCATCTCTATGTTTAGCAAGTCCATAAGCACTTGCCAGTGGCTGAAAAGATATCAAAACATAACCAACCTTAGCAATGGATGAAATCTGAATGAGTGAAAGGTATTATAGTAGGTTAACAGCAATGTAAATGATGATCATTGCACAAGGGAGAGCGCTGCAACTAATATTTAAAAAAAAGGACAAAGGGAATACAGATTTAATAACTATACTAACAATAGAACAACTGTCTTGCTATAGCAAAAGAATGGAGTATCACTCACCACACTGTTTGCATCTCTCCCTCCGCAAAGCAAAAGAAGACCATCAGACCGTGCACTTGCAGTTGCATACCTGATCATCGCAGAACAAACACATGACATCCAATATTAGATCAACAGAAAATTTTGGTTTGTCGGTAACTTAAAACAGCAACGTGGTATTTGTAGCCATTTTATCGTTATCTAGCTATCAAGCATTGACCGTTACAATGTTAGTAGTGGAAATGCATTGCGAACCGCTGATCATATCTGCAACTACTAACAATAGAAGCAAACTGAATTCATGCACCAACTGGAATAATTTTAAGAAGCTGGTGATCAATGCTGGATACAGGTAACCTCAATAAAACCTGTGTTTTTTATTGTATAATCTAATAACTACGATAGACCCAAAGTACTGTTCGATGCTTTCAGTTATGGAAAACCAACTACATGTTACTTGAGAATTGAGATAAAAATCTTGATGCACTTGAGGCGTATAAATACGTTACTTAAGTTAAAAAGCAGGACTACTTGATCCCATTGACAACTAAAAGAGCGCATGAAATTCTTGAGTGTATAACACAATGAGATTACATGCATGGAGGTGGGCCTTCCCCCTCTGGTTCCAATTTTCGCCATTCGTAAGGCTTAGCAGCTGTGTCTAAAGCCCAAACATCAGCTAATGGTCTCTTTCCTACAGATAACAAACGAATTACTCAGCATTAACCATGGACAAATATGTTACGTAACTGGGACACATCACAAATTATAAAGATCCAAGAAAGAAAGAAAGACAAATGACTGGTTAAAGTTAAACTAAATTGCTCACCATCATTTCCACCTATTGCCATAAGGTATCTTTGTCCCACCAAAGCCATGACATGCCCGTAACGAGGCCCTGGTCCGGGTCCTTGTACGACAACCCTAGGCCAAATTAACATCCACATACATATGTAAAAACACTAGTTCAATCCACGATGAGCGAACAATATTATGAGCACATTCCAAGCCCTTACGGCCTTACCTGTGCCATCTCGGTCGTTGTTGTGTCAAGTCTAGAACATGAAGATCTTCAGCAGACAATCCAGCAGGTCCAATTCCACCCTGAATTTAGCAAAAAATGCTTTCAAAATTCAACAATGACAGATAACAATAGCTGAACCGAACTTCCTCTAATAGGACGGAAAAAAAGAACAAACCTGGATGACCACCATTGTACCAACAGCAGTTGCAACATGAGCCGCCCTAGGTGTGGGAGGTTCTCCAAAAGGAGTAAATCTGCATATTAAAATTACTCAACTTAAGGATCATATTAAATTTGGCTGCAGAAAATCTCACCATATTCATCAGAAATCCTACAAGATAAGCTTACCTTGACCATTTGTTTGACAAAATATCATAACAGTGTACATCTGCAGTTGCTCCTGCTAACCCTGTAAGTCAAGCAACCATTCATAATCAAACAGGAGCCTGAAGGACACCAGCTATATAAGGAAAAAGAACATTAGACGATGGAGTCCCGGGACATACTGATGCCAGCACTCCCAGCTGACGATGGAGTCCCGGGAGCTGCTGAGTTTCCCTCCAACGCTGTCGCACCACCGAACAGAATTAGCCTGGGTCCAATGTACCCTGGCGTCCCCTCCTCGCCAACAGCAGCCACAGCCGTCAATGTGTGCCCGCATCTCGGCCCTGGCCCGTCCTCCTTGTTCTCCATAACCGCACTCAAAACCGAAAAATTCGGAGCCAGCCGAGGCCCCACCACTGAATTCTGCAGCTGCGGTTGCGGCATCGCAACCGGAGACGACGGCGTCCCAGGAGATCCCCCATTTCCCAAATACTCCTCCCTACCTGAAAAAGCATTGCTTTCCTCAACAGCTTCCGGCACTAACGCCGCCGATTCCGTCTCCATCCTCCCTCCTCCAAAACCTAACGACTAAATAAAACCTCAAGCAGCTCCTCTTCCGAAATCCGAATTAGCATTCACACAAACCCAATTCAAATCTTTCCCCCAACCGATCCCAAACCCTGAAATCTCCACTCCGATCCAAAATTCTACTAATTCCCAACAAAACGATTTGCATCTGATGCAGCGATTCAGCTCCAAAAAGATACTCCAAATGAAGAAAGAAAATTCACCGCGCTCGTCTCTTTCTCTCACTGAATTTGAATCAGAAAATCGACGACGCGGACGGAGGAAATCTCTTAAGGCTCTCCCTCCTTTCTCGCAAAAAGTGATCACACACACAGACACAGACACACTTTCTCTCTCTTGCTATAATCGGATGATGTCTGAATTTAATTTAATTTAATTTGAGATGCAACTATAAATCAAAATGTACTTAACGTCACCTTTTAAACTATCGGGGCTGAAACTGAAAACAATTTCATACAATCTGGTAAAAGGATAACTTTATGAACTTTAGGGGTGCGTGAGATTTTAAAGTTACTTGAAGGACCATAACCGAAACATAACAGTCGACATCATCGCTAAGGGCCTCAGGGCAAAGCGCAACGTCATCTCATTCTCGAAACAATCGAACCAACGATACGTTGCTTCGATTGACGCTACCTTGTTGTGCCTGGTGCGCTCTTCGAGTCTGGTGAATGGTGGATGCTGCTACTGGGTCAGTATGGGAGCTCAGAAGAGCATCCATGCCGGTAAAGGTCAGTTATTTTTTCATTTCGGGGTTCAGATTGTGAAAAGAGTGTGACTTTATGGTGTGAAAAGTGTGTGGTCGGTTATGGTGAAGATGGGTTTTTTTCTAGGGTTTATGTGGCTGTGTTAAATTTGCAGCTAAGATTGATTTGAATGTTGATTTCACTCACAAGCTGTGTGCTGTGTTGATGCTTCCTCAATTCAGGTAATTTATTATCTATTTTATTCATTGATTTATTTTTGTTGATTTTGTTAGTGTTGACTGTTGGAGGATTGTGTTTTGTTACAGGGATTTCGGTAGTCCAGTGTCGCTTATTATTGGAAGGTATCATGGTTTGCCGGCATGTCGATGGCGATAGGCAACATATGTTTATCAGGAGTGTGTTTGTATTCAATGTGATTGAGTTTGTAGGATTTTGCTTTGCGCAGTTTACATCTGAACCACCCTAACTTGTTTGGGAAAAGTGAGAAGCTAGATGTTTCATGGGACAAGGGATTGTATGATTCAAGTTTCACAATAGCTTTCAGGCGGCCAAGGCCTGAATGGCTGGCACAACAAGCATTTAGCGTTCAGGTCTGTACATGTGTCATATTTGATCAACCTTTTGCTGGGTGTGCTAAAATGATCTCAGCTGCAGCTGTAGTATCAAGATGTCGGGATAGAAATGGAATTATGTTTTTGACTTGTATCTCATAATACTAATTTGCAGTACTCCATGTCACCTGAAATCGGGGTTCATGGTGTGCCAGCTGAAAATTTTTCTCGCACAGCAAGTGGAGGAGTGAACTTGTGTAAGTTTTCCGTGGGCATGGATCTGAACGAGTCTGCAAGCTCTCATTGGAGCAGCAAAACTAGTGTGAAATTTGAGGTTTAGTAAAAAATGATTTATCATAGCTGGACTGAATACTGTTTTTTTTAATTCTCAGTCGCATTATTTTTTTATTGTTTCCTGGCTTCCATCTTGCAATTTTTTTTAGCATATTAGTCCAGTAGATGACGATGGGCGATCCATCAGTAGAGATCTTGAAGGGTTTCCCTTGACATGTAGGTAGGTAAGTTTATTTACTTCATGCATGTTTCTAGATATCGATGGAACAGTTATTCGTGTCTGACAAGACCATGTTTTTTTCTTAGTGGGAATGCTTACGACAACATGATAGTCTTGAAGCAAGAATCTCGTTTTACTAAGGCCAATGATCAAGATTTCACTCGAGTAACATTTCCGTTCACTGTTACGGACTTTATTTAATCATCAGTGTCTTAAGTAGAGCTTGTAACTGAAACAAGCAACTAATTCGTCGAACAGCTTACGTTTCTAATCGAACAAGGGATTCCGGTTCTCTCTAAATGGATAATCTTCAACCGTTTCAAATTTGTTGGATCTAAGGGAATGAAGCTTGGCCCAGCATTGCTATTGACAAGGTGAATATTGTTTTCTTCCACACAACGGAAGAAATGAATATTAGTCCTCACTTACGTCAAAATATTTGTGCGGAGCTTTTTAATCATCTATTCTCACAATTGCTTTCCAACAGCCTGACAGGTGGCTCCATCGTAGGCGACATGGCTCCTCATCAAGCATTTGCAATTGGAGGTCCTGGCAGTGTGCGCGGGTATGGAGAGGGTGCCGTTGGGTGTGGAAGATCGTGTCTGGTGGCAAATAGTGAGCTGACGTTCCCTTTGGTATGTCCCTGCTTTGTGACTTAAACTCAGAAGACTCGAAACATTTATGCTTTGTGCACCCATTCGGGCATCATGGATCATTATTATGTAACGATTTAGATCAAAAGCGTTGCACGACTTATAAATAGTTGTCCAAGTGTGATTCACTCCGTTCATACGAAAAAAAGTTGTGATTCACTTATTACAATTTGAGTTTGATAACAACATGCTATATTGCAGGGCAAGATGTTCGAAGGTGCACTGTTCTGCGACGTGGGTACTGACTTGGACTCTGGTTGTCACGTCCCTGGTAATCATTTTTTTTTCCATCTTAGCATTTGACTGTTTTCGATGACAAGCATTTACAGAAGTTACTGTCTGTTATCTATCATAGCTGCTTTTGTGAGGCTTGTATAAAATAAATCACGTAGGACTTGGGAGTCACACATGTTAATGTAATCCTACAACATATCGTGAAACTTTCTGGAAGCAGATACAAAGACAGTTGTAGATTATAATATATTTTTTTCACTTGATAACTAATAATTTTGCAGAACAAAGATTTCGTAAATGGCTGATTGATCCCCTACCAGATTATTAACTAGAATTTCAGATGCCAGGAATTCACTATTATGTGCTATGCATAACATGTGTCCATATTTTATTTCGTTAAACTCTAGGGGACCCTGCTATGAGGCTCGACAAACCAGGAAGAGGTGCCGGCCTGGGCTGCGGACTCCGGTTCAAGTCTTCATCAGGTCAGGTTCGGGTTGACTATGCTGTCAACGCCTTAGAACAAGGAACCTTATACTACACCATCAGCACAGTCCTGCCATGACTGACTCTGGACGCCCAAAAGCTAGATACGTTTCATTTCACAGTGACCTTCGTTGTTCAGAAAATGTAGAATTCTTAAATTATGTGTAGTTTCGTTTTTGTCCTGGGGTTCAGCAAGTACAGTAAATTTTGATAAGGGCATTTTGATAAATGAGTAGACAATAAACACAATTTTACTATGGGTTGGGCAACATCAAATCGTCATTTGGGTAGAATATTTTCATTACTTTCCACGTGTCAGAGTACGAATGGATGATAATGTAGTATATTTATTTTTGGGCGGACAATCGGCTTCACGGGCTTTCTGAAGATAGGCCCAATACGGTGCATCTACACGTGTCTTAATATGATTGGATAGATCACTATGGTACAGTAGAGCGGAGCAGGGAGGATCATCATCGTCGTGACGTCAGCCATCACTTTGATTTCATTCTTCTTCTTTTGAATCATAATCTAGAGAGAGAAAGAGAGAGGAGCTTGAAAATGGCCGAAGAATCGTCGCGATCGTTTTTAGGAAGTTTCTGCAAACGATTCAATGAGAAAGTCCCCTATTTGAAATACATCAATCGCGATAAGCCGCTTAAGCGCTGGACCGACGCCGATGTGGAGGCTTTCATCGCCTCCGATCCCGTTCACGGCCCAACGGTACCTGTTTCTTTAACTCATCTTTGGTTTTTTTGGCTATCTAGGTTCAGTCTTTGTATTTGACTTGTTGGAATTTTGGCCACTTCTTAAATTTCTCGTTCGTTTGATGGTCAGATTCGTAAATAAAATATATTCCTCTTGCAGTTCAGAATGATGAAGTTCTCATTTCACTGATATTTTTTACACTTCTATTTAGTCTTTGTGTTTCTGGTCACTTGGGAAATTAATTCATCCATGAGTTTTCATTTCACTGATTTAGGTAGAGTATTGTTCGCTTCTAGAATTTTGTTCAACACATCCTGATATTATAGCTCTTGACGGTTGGATTTGGCTGAGCGCTGAAAGTGTTTTTAGTGGACTGCTGTTATGGAAATATTGTGCTGAATTTAATATAAAGTACTTTTCGAAGAATTGCTAAGATGGCAAGCACATGCCTTGCGTTTGATTTTTATTGTTTGAGATGCCAAAAAGTTTAATGACAGTGAAGTCGCTTGGTTTCATAAATATTGGGTATGAAGCTGAAATTGTGGCGAATGAATTTTTCGTCTCAACTGCTTACTGGGCTTTTAACTTAGGCTATACTCTCAACCATGATCAATAAGCGTAGTAGCGCTTGACATATCTGCTGTCCTGAATGATACTGGCGCATAAAAGTGTACTAGTTTGTGTGTTACTGTTCAGATACTAGTAGCTGGTGATACCATGCTATGTTGAATTGGAGTGTCGTTTAGGTGTTTAGCGTCGCTTTTCTACTTCTTCTTCTTCTTTCGTTTCTTCAAATTTTTATTGTTGGTGTAATTTATTCAATCTCGTGTCCATCAGCTTCAAACTGCTCGGGAAGCCATAAAGTATGCAGTAGTGGGGAGCGCTATTGGAGCCGGTTCAACTGCTGGAGTTGCTTGGAGGTTCTCAAAGAGTCCTCATGGTAATTTGGCCTCCCATCTGCACTTGGCAGGTGGGAGGTGTTGCTACCACTTTACGAACTTCACTGTCCATATAGTTGTGGTGTCATATGTTCATCACATGTGTAAATGGAGATGTGTCAGTAATTAGTATAAACAATTAAAAAAGAACTGTTCAATGCTAACACTTAACTGCAAGCGGGCTATACTAAGTTGATTTTTCTACATTATGCTAGAGAGCATACAATTGCCTGCACTGATAATTGACTTCTTCAATATCATGCCAGGAACTGTTTTGGCCCTCGGAGCAGGCGCTGTGTTTGGCATGACATTTGGAAAAGAAGTAGCCAACCATGCCCTGCAACTCTACAAGTTGGACACAATGGCAGCACAGGTCAAGTTTCTCGACTGGTGGGCCAGCAAAACAGAGGGAAACATCTAAAAGTCTGCTGTGAAGTGATAGACATTATTCGACCACTTTAGTTTCATAATACCAGACTATCGTGGCAGACGAAGTGTCACATTGTAATTTCTACTTGGAGAATCAAGCTTTGGATTAATTGCCCACCTTCAGGTCGCTATTTGCAGGCGTCAAAACAAAATACATGAGCTGAAGCCACCTTATATAGTGAGAGGCCCCCATGGACTGGTCTGGTCATGTAACTGTGCGCATTAATAATTTCAATTTTACGAAGTATGAAATTCACATCCACACAAGGCGAACAACAGAAATAGCATAACTGATGATGTAACAATTACAATCAATTGGAAATGTAGTTAACAGAGGGTGGATCAATTAAACGACTATTTTTGAATTTCATTCCAGTTCCCAAATAAGTCATATAATAACGTAAAGCACCACCATCTATGTAACAAGCGAAAGCCTGCCGATTTTGTGCAGGAACCATGCACAGTACACAGTCATTAAGTCGTCTATACAGAGATTTCAGACTAGAGGGAAAGGCTCTCTAACTGACAGCTCCAAAATACCACCCATCATACTGAAAAAGCCGATAAATGACAAAATCTACTACTCTTTTGCCGGATCTGAATGTGTTCAAGGTAACAGCTAAGATTTACATGGCCAATTTACTCCCAGATGAAGTTGTCCCTAATTCTCAAATCCCAAGTCAAATGTAAAAAAGTCTGTTCTGTGATGAAAGATTGTGCTTTACTATCTTAGTTGTAAATTTTTACTGCCTTGTCATACGAATGACGAGCCTGCAAAAGGTAAAGTGAAAATTAGCTCATATATTTGCTGGTGTATGTCATGAATACAAACAGATGTTTCCACCTACCAGATGACCTGCAAATCTTTTAGGATATGTATCCATGTGTTCTATACCAAGATACTGCTCCCAAGCCCCATAAACCTCCCTCCGCTGTTGTAAATACAGTTTAAATAAAGAAGAAAAAACAGTATTATAATCAGACATGCCACTTAAATGGTCTCAGGGGGGAGCACTTATGTCAGGCACGCACCTGAAATTGATTTGATAGGATATCTGAGTCCTTGAGGTACTCTGGGCGACTGAGGGAAACGGAGGCGAATTTCCACTGCTCCACATCAAATAATTTAATTCAGAAGAAAATCAATATTAAAAGCCTTTTTCATCTTTCTTGACAGTAATTTAAACGCACAGGAGAAGCAACCTGTGGCGGCCACACAAAGAGCTGAGATATATAACATCCATAAAGACATGCATAATGCGGTCAAATCTCAATGACAGATTACACAATGAAGAGAATCCTTACCTTAACCAATTCCTCATCCGACACTCGAAGTTTCTTCTGTATTCTTTTCTTTATATCAGCCAACGTTTCATCTTCACGAATGACCAACAGAAAAGGGTCTCCAAAGTTCTGGATCTTCCATTCAAAATAGACTATGATTAGAATTTATTTTTCTGATGTCGTTAATTAAAACTAAAAAAAGGCTCCTCCACTAACTTTTTAAATTGGATATATCTCAGACCACTAAAGAAATCCACAAAAAGATCAAACAAAAATAGTGATATGTGGCCTACGACATTCAGTATGGAACATATGTTGCAAGTAGTTCTAAGAAGATAAGAACAACGAATGATATATAGTGACTGGTTACCGCCTGGTTAGGAGCTGTGTCGACTTTGAAATGGTACACATGAATCAAACGATCATGGGGACCAAGATCCTTTTCCTCTTCTGGGATCTTCAAACATAATGAAAATTGAAAAGGGATTAGAAGTACAGTCAACCCATTTTCTCAAAAGCAATGACTGATAAATTGTTGTGTGATACACAAAAGATTTGTGTTACGAGTGACTCAGAGTGAGGCAGCATTATGAAACCTCCTGTTTAATCCTTAACATTTCATATAATTATAAACATCATAACTAATAATCAGGTAGAACTAATGTTGTCTAATTGAACCTCCAAGGGACCAGAAAGTTGATTTTGTTTTTACACTGACATGCAAACGGAAACAGATAAGATACAAATGTTGTTGTCAGCTCAAACTATAAACCATCACAAATCACAGAATTCAACTACCCAAAAGATGAATATTTGATCATCTGCCATGTCACGTGACAAGCACATGTTTGTCATCCAGGAAGTTGATCCAATGTTCATCCTTTAGATGGATAAATTCCACAATTTGACGTGATTTGCAGCATAAAACAGATAAATACCTTATCTCACCACACATGTATACCTATCAATTGGAAATATCATATAAACTTTGTATCACTACATGTAGATTCTAATTATAATGTTCAGGCGAGAAGTTGCCTACTACCAGATCCTGGGCAACCAATAACTGTGGTATCTAGATGCATCAAAAAAAAACTGTGGTATCTAGATGCATCAAGGTAGACAGTAGACACATTGCGATGAGAAGCCAAACTTGAAGTGCAGGTAATTGACTTATGAACCACTGTCTACGAACTACTTAGGAGACAGCCACAGCTCGAGAGAGAAATAGAAACTAACCTCCTCAGCCCTAAGCGTCCAATACTGATCATTGATATTCTCTATTCTCTCATTGGATGTAAAGATCTGCAGGCCACGCAATCCCCAGATTTTAAGAAGGCCAACTCAATAAGTCATCGAATGAGAAGGAATTAACACAGTAAAGGCAAATCACGGCCCTCAAAACCGCCAAGGTATAGAATAGTCAAGATGAAGTAGGAAGGTGGGAAGATACCTTATATATCTTGTGGTAGAATACTTCAAGCAACCTTAGTTCGGCATCAGGATGAGACAACTCTACCTTTTCAATAAATGTCGTTAACAAACACAATGATTAGAAATTCAAAGGGGGAAATGGCAGTAGGATCTTTGATAAAGCATAAAGTTATGAAATTCAGTTGAACAAAGCAGAATCAAAACCTTGGATTTCAACTCACGAATCACATCCCCTACAGTACTCTGCTTTGGCAGCCTAATATTATGCATTGCTACCTGTAAAGACACATTTGATAGCAAATATCATTGAAAAGGGTCAAAAGATGAGGTGACTTGTAGTCAGTCCTGAACTCACTTCATCTTTTGTAGCATCATGAAACGCTACTTTCAAGGTCTTCAAGCATTGCAATTCTGGGAGAGGAATATCCAATACTTCATAGTACAAAATATCAGAAGTCTGAAAAACACGAGGCATTGTGAGACCCTGAAAATGGTGACATGCATGCATGCAGTTTTGCTACAATAAAACTATAGAACTGGAGAAGTGGAGAAAGCACTGAATTCACTAAATGATAATCAAGCAAAGAAACCACCTGATTGTAGTGCACCAACATTTCAGTTAAGTTAGCCACTCCACGATACTTTATAGGCTGAGGCTTAGGCTGCTGAGAGTAACAGTTGTGTGGTGTAAGCCTCAGCTTTGATGAATCATCAATACCTAGGTGCTGAGCAACTCTTTCCACTACATCGTCATATGTGTGCTGTTTTGACCTTCATGTTATAAATACAAAAAGTCAAATACATAATTCTATCAAGAACAAACAATTATCCATAGAATGATGAAGACTGGTAGCTCTACTTACAGCTCCAAGCAGAAATCATCATCCTTGGGTTTCTCCAGGGAACGGAAGTGCACTACCTGCAAAACAGCAAGGATGCCAGATCAGTACGACAGAAATTTCCGTGGCTGAGTTTTTTCGGGATCGCAATACTTTTCAAAACAACCTCGTTACGGACATAGGTGTGTACAAGAATAAGTCTGACTGTGCGTGTGGGTATCTGTCTGTCTAAATTCAGTCCATATACCCACACTACAGAGGTAAAGAATAGAGATGCACTAAATAAAAAGTACTAGTATTAGCCAATTAAATTGAGGAAGCTTTTCTTTAGCAGTTTCCAGTGGTACAAGGGTACCTGACGATTCAGCACATAATCCAAAAAGGACGGAACATCCGGATAAACAAATTGCTCTCTGGACTCTGATATTGTTTTTTGAAAGCAAATAATATCTCCATCATCAATCTGCATGAAAACACATCAGACATCATAGAGCTTGACAATGATAAGGTAAGAGAATTAATACAAATTTGAATAAACTATAGAGCAATACCTGGCTATTCTTAAATGTCACATTCATGTTAACAGCCTCACACATTACACCACCATGAAATTTAATCTCCTGAACAGCAGGGCAAAGTAAGATAGATGCCAAACCAAGGGTACTTATATCACAAACACATACCACCGCCATGAAAAGGTACGTAACGTACAGCATCTTTTTAATAACCAACATTTAATTGAAAAGGAAGACACGCACGAAAGGGCAGACAACATGCATGCAGTACGATAAACTACATGGTGCGGCAAGAGTCGCAAGTCACCAAGTGCTAAGAGAACTTGGTAAGGGCATAAGATAATTAAAAAATGTAGCAGCTGAATGGAATGTGAATCAACCTCATAAAGGCTAATTTCCTCATCAGGGGAGTAGCCGGCCATCTCTTTGAGTTTAGTCAAAAGTTCCACTGGCTTTGCTGTATTCTTCACAAAAGACCTTCCAACATATCTGCATAATGTTCCTAATGTTAAAAAGCTACCCATCCAAATCCGAAGAATATGAGTTCCAGTAAGACATGCCATGGTTATATTTGAACTACCGTATCTCTCCTTTATCAGGATCATATTGCTTGAAGAAAAGTAAAATATCATCCTTCTCCTTGCAAGGTAGAGGCATAGGACAAAACTCCTGATAAAATACACAGATTAGTGACTAATAATAAGACACCAGCACATAGAATGATTGCAGTGAAAGAAATTCTACCGGCCCAAGTTCTACTTCCAAGAACAGCTTAAGATCTGTGTTTAGAACCTTATTAGATGCGTCCCTCAGTTGGCCAACCTAGCAGAGAAAATGATAGATGCAAAATTGATCAGCACAGGTGTAAATATTACGGACAAAGTGACCAGCAATGGCATGTAAGAAAATACCATAATGTTGCCCCAAGGAAAAATTATTAAGAAAGGTCGGATGACAATAACCAAAGGTAGTTCAGTGACACGAAGAGTTTACTAGCAAACCGATAGGTTTTTACATTCAGTCCCCATGATACTCATTGGGCCCCAACCATCACTCAAGAAAAGAAAAATGGTGGACAAAGGTGCCCTAGGTGATTTGGATAAGATACTGAGACGAAACAAGAGCATGAATCCACCCTTAATCTAATCATTGGTAGCACTTGAAGAAATGTTGATCTTTGCTTTGTTAAAGAGTAAAGACGCAATTATGCAACTCTTACGACCTCAAAGTCAACCATAATGTAATTTGCGCATAAGACAACTCACAATTGCATATAGAGGTTAAGACAGACGGTATGAAGTCGGAACAGAGAAGCAGGTACAAGATATACGTTTTAAAGAAATTAGCAATCTGTCAACGTGACGTGCGTTATAAGGTTATCATGCTACTGGATTAAGAGGCATGTCAGTATAGGCTTCAGATATCAAAAAGAGATACAACGAACATGCAGTAAAACTTAACAACTGTAATTGATCAACGATCAGAGCTACAACTCAGCAACAGAAGACAGAACCCTAACTATGAATCAAACAAATGAACTAGTGTATCAAGCAAGAATCACGATAACCTTCTTCAAGAGCAATAATAAAAATATACTCAATTTGAAGGACAATAATAAATTGACAGGGATACATACAGTTTGTGTTTCCTCCAGCGGTGTCAGTGGCCGATTAGGACGGTACGTATGGTTTTGGCGCCTTGCCCAAATCCAAAAGCGTTGTAATTGCACTGGAATTCCAAATTCTTTAGCAATATTCTCCTGGATGAAACGACACACAGCTAAAGATGAGAACGTAGAACATTTCTTCTGATCACCATCATGAAACGCTCTAGTACCAATTGCTAGAACTCAAAACATTAAATAGATATCCCGAGGCAGAAATTCTACTTCAACAGAACTTGTTGTTAAAAGTACACAAACTGTGATGAACTGTAAAACAAAATATCACTAATGGGACAGAATGAGCCGTTCCCTTTTTTTTTAATTACAGCACAGAGCTTCTGGGTTGACAGACCCTGTAACGAAACAGTTTTAAACCATTCACCAACACACATAGTTTTATTTAGTGTTAAGTATCCTTCTAGAATGAGTTATCGTAAAAGAAACAAGCCTGCCGAGGCTCTGTTTAGGGGTGTCCGTGAAGAGCCATCATATGTGTACCATTTTTTTTACTTTTAGAGTCAATCACTGTGGATTGGCTTGCTTTGTTATTATATATATAAGTCAGATTCAATGAAACAACAATTCTTGATTTATATTATTGCTGTGGGCCAACTTGTCTACGATTTCAGATTTATAGAAGTAGCTTCATTTTGGCAGGTGCACCCCACCCCCCTAGTAATACATTCGGTCATTTACCGGAAGGCATGGCATTCACATCTAACTAGCCTGAGAATTCCAGGAAAAATATTGGATTTATTTCTATACAGAAAAAATAAAGAGGTTTTGGATGTTTTCTAATATTGTGCGTAATCAGAGCTAGAATGGAAAGCAATTTTCTGTTCACCCAACTGTTCAACTTTAACTGCATATAGTGCAGTGAATATGTGAGTTAATAAATCTATGTGATATGTTTCAGATAGGGATAAAACAAAACCAACTGTTGATAATATACACAAAATTAACAAGCCCAAAGGCACACCTTGAAAAGGTTGAAGGGCGTCTGTTTTTGAATGCGGAAACTTCTAACTTTATCATGGTCTACAAGGTCGAAGAATATTTCCCTCCCTATCTGCTCTGCAAGATCACTGTCCCTTGCAACCTAAAATAAGGTTTGTAAGAGGAGAAAATGATAAACTATAAACTCTGAATTCATTCATGATTCATGTGCAAGTCAAGCATGAAAAGAGTACCTTTATAATAGTGTATAGGTGAGCTTCTGCTTTTTCTTTCTTCTTGCATTCCTTATCTTCTTGTTCCTTCTTTAGGCGAACCTGAAAAAAAAGGCTACAAACTTCAAGAGATTGGGAGGCACGTCAAAACTTCATGAAAGTGTGAATTTACCCTAAGATGCTCAGCGATTTCCTTTTCGCCAACGTTGCACATAATTCTGTCCTTGTCGCTTTCACGGATGTAGACAAGCATGTATGCATTGGAGTATTTAGTGAATTTGAAGGGAGTGTTATTGAACCCTGGGTTTGTCTGAGGCAACTGGAAACAGTAAGAACTTCGATCAGAGTTGAAATGAATAGCAGAAAACAAGGCATTTCATATCAGAAACCATAAACATGAAGATGTCACCTCTTCTTCGCCGCCATACTGTTCATCAAGTGCTTTCTTAGTGTCTTCTTTTGTTACTTTCTCATCGTCAAATTTATACCTGCAAAATATAGTTATGATTTCTGGTTAAAAGATTCATTTTTTAATAATCACATCCAATAAAATGGAAAAAGACACGGCAATGAATAGAAATTATGAACATTCATTTTGATTTGGTAAGTCTGAACTTCAATGTAACTTCTACAAAAGCACCATCTACATTTCACAGGATTTATTTGACTGTATGAAACATCAAAGAAAAAGATTTTTTCGAACCATCAAAATCAAATTTAACTAGGAAACATGTTATGTACAATTCTAAAAATCATTATGCATATTTCTGAGGTGCCAATAATTTTAAAAATCATTAGAAGAATCTAAAAATGAGGTGCCAATATTTCTGAGGTGCCAATAATTTATACAATTCTAAAAATCATTAGAAGAATCAAAGTTATAATTAATGAGGTGCCAATAATTTTCTAAGAGCGTCCATGCATATTTCATCATGAAACTTTCAGAAAAATGACTCTTGTACTGCAATTTTAACTAAATGGAGCCAACAAGCAGATGGAGTCAAGAACATTGTATTGGTAAACAAGGACAACCCTGGAACTTCTTGACATACTTCAACATTACCCGCAGCTATCATAATTCATAAGCCATGAATTAGACACCAACAGATGAAACGAGTTTACAGAATAAACAAGTCATGTGCGTAGTAGCATTGAAGTTTACGACTTATACCACTGATCTGAAAGAGTCGGCCTAATATAGGCATAATAATGGCCACCGTGGATTCCACCGCTGTGAACCAGAACACTGCAAGATAGTTTATTTGAATCAGAACTGCAGAGTAGAGAAAAGCACTATCTCAAATCAATCTAACTCATATTATAATCCCACAAAACAGTCCTTATTTGTGGGACTATGACGTCTTTCTACTCCATGACACTGAATAATTGGTGATATTATCACAATAGTTGAAATTCTGATAGAGAATTACATGGATGGGGGAATGTTGCATTGCGAATTGGATATTACGTGATGTTATACCATCAAATCAACTTGCAGCTTTAAAGGGACCTTTCTTCACAAACAATTTAAGTAAACAGCCAGCTATGACATGTGTTTCTAACATTTAACAGGATCCAGTTAATACAAGTTACAAAAATCAAATTATCGCTAGATTAGGCCATCAGCGAAAAAGAGGGAAGATAAAATTCTACAATGGCAAGTGGCATGGGCGTGATCAATTTACAATACCTACATTCTCAATTACGTATCATTAGATGAGGATGTCAGCAAAATGGGGAAAGCTACCTAAATTATATAAACAGTAATAATAGAATCTATGCATTCCTCAAAAAACAAAGTCACATGTTTAGTTGTAAAAGAATAGTTCACATAAGAAATGTCAACATTCCAATACCTGTGAAGGGTATAGAGGTTGCGGACACTCTTATTGGCATCTTGAGACAGATACTTCCCATTCTCTCTGTCAAGGTCAAGTTGTAAAGGGAATTCATACCGGTCATTTATCTGCAAAGTAAAAGCAATGAGATGACAGTGGTTACAATACAGGTACATGCAGCTGTATCAAAATAAGCAATACAGGGAAAATGAACTGGGTAACATATGGGATAAACAGTAGCTAACAAATGAGAGAGATGGTAACAAAATGTACCAGAAGAATTGCCTATCAATTGGCCCAATATGATACAAGCAAGCTTCTTCGAAAATAGGTTTAACCAATATCCACCAAATAGAATGATTAATAAAGTGAAGAAACTTAGTCCAATATTCATGATAATGGTCCAGATACACTGGGAAATCGAAATCTCTCGGATTATGTAGGACGTCGCCTTGTAGTCGTATGCGAATTGCATTCAAACAATACCCAACAAGTTCATTTCACGACAAACAATGGCCAACAGATGGGTAAATATGGAGTAGGTTAACTGAGGAACTTACCTTTACCATGGTGTCCCGGTTGAAATCATATTCAAAACGTTTCAGTTGAAGTTGAAGAACAGGGGGGAAGTCAATAAATAAGACCCCTTTCTTTGCATCCTAAAATTTTTATAACCATTGTAAGCTACAGACCCTTCTAACAAAAACTTCTGAAAAAGACAATAGCAGAGCAAAAACCTTAAAAGCATACAATTCTAATAAGAATAAATGTGGAACCCGAAGACCAAGGTCGTGCAACTAATTAATTACCAAACTTTACCTTTATTTATTTCATTATAATATAATTCATGCACAAAGGGCAATTTTATGGGCTCAAATTGTACTCAGTCGTTAAATTTTTCCTTGTCAATTGGAATAGAACATACCATATAAGAGTTACAATAATGATGAATTATATTGTTGATTAGTATTTCCAGCATTGTATGCAGTATACTGATGATTATGATAATGGTTACCCTTTCTTTTATCCTTTTCATTTATTAGTGAATCTTTGATACGTACTAGAAATTGGTTACATGAAGTTAAAATCTATTAACAAATAGTAGAGGAGCCAACTATATGTCAAGCATATAACTATCAGCATAACTAAGCAGCTGTTTAGACTCGTCTATGTTCTATTTTATTCAGCTAAGACTTGATTTTTAAAACAATAACAGATTTTTATTGTTAATATAGAGCACAGCCAATAAGGGCAACTCATACCAAGAACTGAATCGACGGACTGACCTGCAACCCATATTGTTCAGACTGGTATTTATTATCGCCATCCATGCACTCCACTTCCACATATTTGTCAAACGATGCATATATATCACGGCAACCTTTAACATCAAGCTGAATATCTGCCACCAAACAAACCCAAATTAGTCTATTCAAAGTTGGTTAAAAAATTATCACAAGACAAAATATCTTTGATAGTAAGCTGATCTGTGTCCAACCATAAAATGACTCTTTTCTTGTGGATTTGCAGTCTACATTGATGCATTCGATGTAATTCATATGATGCCCTTCAAATAACTTTTGTATCGTGCCTTCAACCACAGTACCCTGGTGGATGTTGAAATGATACAAAAATAAGTTAAAGACTAACAAAAGACCACTAAAAGGACAATGCACTATTAAACGTGCCTTCATTTTATCTTCTAATTTCTCACAGAGAACCCTGTTGAGTTCTTGAACATCATGTTGCAAGAAAGAATCATATGTGTCCCATCCAAAAGACTTTGTCAGCTCCTTTGTCGCAACACTGCTGAGGCTATATTGCAACTTGTAAAATAAGCATTGCAATGCCAGTGGAATGCTGCCAGATGGCAAGTCGTTTTCAGTTGTGGGCATGTGATACACTGCCTAGAAACATAATGTAAGATACATGTCATGTATATAACTTCAAAAATTCAAGGAAAATAGCATTTGCTATGGTCTACAGGTCAACCTTTCTGAAGTATGGAATGTGATAAAGGGTTTGCAGAAGAGAGTTCATGTAACATGTAGCCCCTTGATTTTTAAGACCCACGTAACCAGTCTCCTTTTTGGAGTCGTATGCCGTGTAATCAATCATTTTCTGCACAGTAACCTCAGCTTCGATGATAACTGTATCATTTATAATAAAACCTTTGGCAGGATCGTATAGCTCGCTGAGATGCATAAAAGATGTGAAGCCCCAATCACTCTCCCTTGGATGGAACTGGTGTCTAGCATCTGCAAAGAGACATTTAGTAACAAGATGAAGGGTCATTGTGGCGATACAGTTGGAAGTTGTTGCATTGACTTCCCAAGTTTTAATTATACACATACAAATGGGCATAAAAAAGATTCCAATTGCATGATGCATTAGATGCAAGGAGAAGAGCTTATGTTAATATTTTTGAGTTTTGACAGATGGTGAGGCCGATCATGCAAACTATATATCATATCATAAGCTTAATAAACTGAAGCAATTTGTAAGCACGTGGCAGGGTACCTTTGACAACAGTGTACTTCCCATGCATCTGGTTCACAACAGCCAAACTAAACTGAGCATATATTCTCCAGCCATATGGCAAGCCATCTGATTCAGCAACATCGAGATACATTGATAAATAATCAACATTGTTTCCCTTGGGAAAAACAAGTATGCGCCTGAGAAAAAGAAATGTTTATAGGTAAATAGACACAAATACAAAAAATAATTATCAGTGCCGCATATTAGATGTAAAAAGAGCAGTACCATTGATGACCCCCAGCAGAAAAAGTATCAGAGTAGTGCTTTTTGACATTGAGCCTGGTAAAGTTTTCTATCCTCCAAGTAAACCTAGATGAAGATGGTTCCTCTGCTGTAGAATTCTCGACACTATCCGCAACCTCTGGCTTTTGCACAACTGTGATTATACCAAAATGTCCTTATACTAAAACAGTATCAAATGGGGAAAGAAAGTAAAAGCAACAGTTTTATCACACCGTGAAAAGTTGCAGACTATGTGAAGAATACTTCTCTAACAAATAAAACTAGCTTTGAAACTGGTGTGCTACTACGAAGTTAGTCACTTGCTTAAGCACAAAAATACCACCACGAGCAGACAAATTGAGTACAAAGCCATACTTTCCACAATCATTTGGATGTAGGAAAGGAATAGCCAATAGACTAATCCCCCTTGCACCTGATAAAAGTTAATTTGTGATGCAAACATAATGGTGTCATGTCACATGTCAGTAACTCAAATGTTTGAGTAGTGTTGCAAAAACAGTAAGTATCAACACAATCACGCAATTGATATGAATCCATGGCATGACTTGATTGATCAATTGAACAAATGCATGATGAAATCCAAAGAGTTACCTTCCATAGGCTGAGGATTATCATCCAAAAGGGGCACTAGCATCACTTCATCAGCTTGCTGCTGCTGCCAAAAATGTATCAATGAACAAAGTCATGTTATGCCTAACAATCAAACTCAATCAGTGAAACTAAGTAATACACTTATTCTTTATATATAAAAATCTCATATACAGAACATTAAAAAAAAAGGAAAAATCCCAATGAACTCAGCATCCAGACCAATATTTAGTCAACAGTCAATTGCAACACAAAACAGCCTCTCCTATGTTTACAGCTATAGTAATTCTCCAACTCAGATGACCCAATAACTCAAAATTCCGCGAACAGCCAAGTCAGACTACAAATATCAATCAAAACAAAACCACAAGAAGCGCATTCAATAAAACAGCCGATCCTTAAACTTTCTGAAGCGGGAACGAGGAAAAACCGCACTGAAAAACTAAACGAGCAACGACGACTCAAAAGAACAATCCACCAAATCACACTAGGTCAAACACGCATGCCATGAACTCGAATTCGATCTCGCGAGCCAGTAACGACATAGAAACGCGACCACGGAGGTGCGAAGTCGGACTTACATCAACCGGAGCAGGAGTGATGACAGTCATGACGAGCGGAGCGGTTCGAAATATGTCGGCCAACTAAAAACCGAACGGCAATGGCGAAGCGTCGACGAGTGAATCGCCGAGTAGTCGGCCAGGCGAGGGCGTCCGAAGCAGCGGAGCGCGAGGCGGAAGATCACCGGACGATTGTCGAGTTTAGCGAGAAAGAAAGCCAAAGGTCGTCTTTTTAGGGTCGCCTCGTATATATACACTGATACATACGAGAGGGTTTTTTAATAAAAATATTACACAAAATAATTTAAATGTCATGTTATATATCGATTAAAATGATAATGAGTAGTCATAATTTAAGGTAAGATAATTATGATTTTCGATCAAAATAATTACGAAAATATAAAAGGATCAAGTACAAAGTTGATTTTTTGGTACAAAATACAAACTAGTTATAGCCATTGATTTTGTGATTTGAATGGATAATATTAAATCTTGATTTTTATTGCATTTTCTTTGTGACGAATTATATGTTGATTTTGACGAACTTTATATTTTGTACCAAAAATCAACTTTGTACCTGATCTTAACCCAAAATGAAAAATGATCCGATACAAGGTTGATTTTTTAATACAACCTTACAAAATAATATATTAATGGAAGTTTGAAAACAAAAACAGTGAAGAATCTGTAAATTATTTTTTCCATACCCGGTTCCAGATAAATAAAGTATTTTAATAACAAATTTATTGAGGGTGTTTTGTGTTGTTTTGAATTTAAATTGTGTTGAACTAAACTAGGGGATTTTTGAAATGATTGAATTCAATTGAACTAATAGATTGTCTTAATAGGAAAATGATAAGGTACAAAGTTGATTTTTTAGTAAAAAATATAAACAAATCATAGTGATCTTGTAATTTGGATGGATGCGATATAAATTCTGATTTTCGGTATATTTTCTCATTTTCTCAGGGACGAATTATATGCAAACGTGACGAAATGTGCCATCTTTTTCGTTTTTTGTCGACGAACTATAAGTCGATTTAGACGAACTTTGTCGTTTGTCCCAAAAATCAATTTTATACCTTATCGTAACCCTGTCTTAATATATTATAAAATTTTATTGTAGATTATATGTATTTTTAAATACACAATCGACTAGGGGTTCGAGTTTAACCCAGTGGGCATGCTCACCCGGTGCCTCCGTGGCCTCCGGGTTCGAACCCTCATCTAACCTAACAGCTGCTAACAATCTAACACTAACCTACTAACCAATGTAATAAAAAAAACACAATCGACTATTAATTTTCATTGCTATTACTCTTGACTAAGTTTATCCACATTTTCTTTAAAATACCAGTAGTTAAGGATTTTTATGTTGGAATCAACCTTAACTTAATTCTAACTCCATGTGGAACAAACAAAATTTATAATTTCATGACCCATCTCTATTTTTTGAATGTATGAATTTTCTTATAAGGAAAAAATGAGCAGATTCAGCACTCGATCTTTAGATTTATTTTACTTCTCCTACCCTATCGATTATTTTACTTCCCTTACTGTAGCAATCAAAGGAAAATTAGTCTGACCCAATCAATAATATAATATGTGATTTGAGTAGTTTGTACTCTTGATCACTACTTTTACCACTATGTCACCTCTAATTCACAATTATAGGAGTGTTGACATATGTATTAATTGCACTTTGAAAAATGCAAAATTTAAAAGTCACCAAATTCATTTGTGTGAACTATTCACATACCAATGTCACAACAACTTAATAATGCATATTTAACAATACAGATGAAGTTTTGAAACACTCAAAATATAGAGAGTTCTTGACCGAAATCTACTATGTTTAATGATCAACATTAATATATAGAATAAAATGGATGCAAATGTAACTAAATTAATAATACAAAATAAAGGAAAATAGGATAAATGGGTGATTTTGAAATCACGTGATGAAAGAGTCATCGGAGATAAATAATTGAGTTTTTTTTTTCTTTTCTTTTTTTGATGAAGAGTTTTTTCTTTGTGATCGTTGGGACTATAATTGAGTTAAGTTTTTTTTTTTAATTCGAGTTTTTTTGATAGTGGAGTTTGAAGGTAAACATTCCAAACTGTACTGTCCATTTGAACTCTGTTTTTTGATAGTTAAGATAAGATAAGTTATTTTCAATCACCATAAGTTACTTTCAGTCACTATAAGTTAATATAAAATTCAATTAAGTTAAGTTAAGTTAGACCACCACCGCCGGCCGGCGGTGATGGGTGGCTCCCGGTGGTGGTGGTGGGACCCTTCTGTTAAGTTAAGTTACTATAAATTTCAGTTAAGTTAATATCAATCACTATAAGTTACTATCAATCACTATAAGTTACTATCAATTAAGATAAGATAAGACAATATAAATTTCAGTTCAAATTGACACACCCTTAACTTCATAAAAATAATGACAAAAAAAAAAGAAAAAATTTATGTTTGGATCAAATACAAACCAATATTATAAATAAAAACTACAAACCCATAAAAAATTCGACACGTGTCAAAATGAACCAATTAAAATTCAGCCGAGATTTCATCCAGTCGGGGTTATTTTTGTAAATAAAAAAATTACATGTGGACTTATTTAAAAATATATAAACGATATGAGGGGTATAAACGTCCAAAATTTGCTACAGTAATGTTCAGACTTCAAAAACAATGTTCAGACTTAAACCAGTAATGACAAATACTTCAAAAAAACATTGTTCAGACTTTAAAAAACAGTGTTCAGACTTAAAAAAATAATAATGAGACTTAAACCATTAACAATCAGACTTAAATAACAATGTTCAGACTTAAAAAACAATGTTCAGACTTAAACCAGTAATGACAATACTTGAAAAAACATTGTTCAGACTTGAAAAAACATTGTTCAGACTTAAAAAATAATAATGAGACTTAAACCATTAACGATCAGACTTAAATAACAATGTTCAGACTTAAAAAAACAATGTTCAGACTTAAACCAGTAATGACAATACTTGAAAAAATATTGTTCAGACTTAAAAAACATTGTTAACGATCAGACTTTTTAAGTCTGAACACTACCATTTAAGTCTGAACACTACCATTTAAGTCTGAACACTACAATGTTCAGACTTAAATCAGTAATGACAAGACTTAAAATGGTTATAATCAGACTTAAAATTGATAATGATCAGACTTTAATATGGTAATGATCAGACTTACATGCAGAAATTGGAACATCTGAAGAATGCTATGCAAAATTTGATGTTTATGCGCCTGTGTCAGAATTTGATGAAAGCCTAGTATTTTTTGGGTGGAAACGGCATTCTGAGCAAGACTCACAACTATGTGGTGAGGTCGGTGTTTTTAGGGCAAATTCGATCATCTGAAGGGTCAAATTCATGTTTTAATCAAAAATAAAAATATAAAAAAAAATTTAGTCTGATCATAGAATTCTTAGGGCAAGACTCTTTAATTTTAAGTCTGATCATAGAATTCTTTTTAAGTATGATCATTACCATTTTAAGTCTGATCATTAAGAATTTTTAGTCTGATCATTGCTTTTTTTTAAGTCTGATCATTAAGCTTTTAAGTCTAAACACTACCATTTAAGTCTGAACACTACCATTTAATTAAGTTTGATTATTAAGTATTTTTAAGTATGAACACTACTTTTTTTTAAGTCTGAACACTACCTTTTTAAGTCTGAACACTACCATTTAAGTCTGATTATTAAGTATTTTTAAGTCTGAACACTACCATTTAAGTCTGAACACTACCATTTAAGTCTGAACACTACCTTTTTTAAGTCTGAACACTACCATTTAAGTCTGATTATTAAGTATTTTTAAGTCTGAACACTACCATTTAAGTCTGAACACTACCATTTAAGTCTGATTATTAAGTATTTTTAAGTCTGAACACTACCATTTAAGTCTGAACACTACCATTTAAGTCTGAACACTACCTTTTTTAAGTCTGAACACTACCAGTTAAGTCTGAACACTACCATTTAAGTCTGAACACTACCTTTTTTAAGTCTGAACACTACCATTTAATTAAGTCTGATTATTAAGTATTTTTAAGTATGAACACTACTTTTTTTAAGTCTGAACACTACCTTTTTAAGTCTGAACACTACCTTTTTAAGTCTGAACACTACCATTTAAGTCTGATTATTAAGTATTTTTTAGTATGAACACTACTTTTTTTAAGTCTGAACACTACCATTTAAGTCTGAACAATACCATTTAAGTCTGATTATTAAGTACATTTAAGTCTGAACACAACCTTTTTTAAGTCTGAACACTACCATTTAAGTCTGTTTATTAAGTATTTTTAAGTCTGAACATTACCATTTAAGTCTGAACACTACCATTTAAGTCTGATTATTAAGTATTTTTAAGTCTGAACACTACCATTTAAGTCTGAACACTACCATTTAAGTCTGAACACTACCATTTAAGTCTGATTATTAAGTACATTTAAGTCTGAACACTACCATTTAAGTCTGATTATTAAATATTTTTAAGTCTGAACACTACCATTTAAGTCTGAACACTACCATTTAAGTTGAACACTACCATTTAAGTCTGATTATTAAGTATTTTTAAGTCTGAACATTACCATTTAAGTCTGATTATTAAGTACATTTAAGTCTGAACACAACCTTTTTTAAGTCTGAACACTACCATTTAAGTCTGATTATTAAGTATTTTTAAGTCTGAACATTACCATTTAAGTCTGAACACTATCATTTAAGTCTGATTATTAAATATTTTTAAGTCTGAACACTACCATTTAAGTCTGAACACTACCATTTAAGTCTGAACACTACCATTTAAGTCTGATTATTAAGTACATTTAAGTCTGAACACAACCTTTTTTAAGTCTGAACACTACCATTTAAGTCTGATTATTAAGTATTTTTAAGTCTGAACATTACCATTTAAGTCTGAACACTACCATTTAAGTCTGATTATTAAGTATTTTTAAGTCTGAACACTACCATTTAAGTCTGAACACTACCATTTAAGTCTGAACACTACCATTTAAGTCTGATTATTAAGTACATTTAAGTCTGAACACTACCATTTAAGTCTGATTATTAAATATTTTTAAGTCTGAACACTACCATTTAAGTTGAACACTACCATTTAAGTCTGATTATTAAGTATTTTTAAGTCTGAACATTACCATTTAAGTCTGATTATTAAGTACATTTAAGTCTGAACACAACCTTTTTTAAGTCTGAACACTACCATTTAAGTCTGATTATTAAGTATTTTTAAGTCTGAACATTACCATTTAAGTCTGAACACTACCATTTAAGTCTGATTATTAAATATTTTTAAGTCTGAACACTACCATTTAAGTCTGAACACTACCATTTAAGTCTGAACACTACCATTTAAGTCTGATTATTAAGTACATTTAAGTCTGAACACAACCTTTTTTAAGTCTGAACACTACCATTTAAGTCTGATTATTAAGTATTTTTAAGTCTGAACATTACCATTTAAGTCTGAACACTACCATTTAAGTCTGATTATTAAGTATTTTTAAGTCTGAACACTACCATTTAAGTCTGAACACTACCATTTAAGTCTGAACACTACCTTTTTTAAGTCTGAACAATACCATTTAAGTCTGAACACTAACAATTTTTGGACTAAATTGAAAATAACATAATTAGGTTTTATAACCATTAGTGTGGAATGACTATTATACCCCTCCGTGTTTTCTCCGGAATTTCGACTAAACTGGGACACGTGTCGGCTTTATAATCGGTTTGTAGTTTTTATTTATAATTTGGTTTGTACCTGAATCGCACCCAAAATTTATATTGAAGCCCAATGGACTATGTTAGGCCTATCGAAAAGCCTTCGCTAAAATTCACCAAACTACCAATAAAGTGCGCATTGCGCACCCAAGGCATCAACGTGCTCGAAACAATAAACGGGGATTCAAGTTTCAACCGCAGAACAAAATTACCAAACCACACTACCCTGCACACTTCGCACCCGGCGCATTTTAGAGTACATCCCTCGTACTCGTAGACTACAAAACCCGCTCGAAGCATATAGCGAATTTCAACAGCGGGAACAAATTTGGCTCAAATGAATAAATCGAATCGACTCTTCTTTCGTTGTAAATCTCTGCCGTTCTCACTTCGCTGCTGACGATCTCCGACGATTTCTTGAACCGGTAATTCTCGCACACTTCATTCCTCTTTACTAATTTTGTGTTGCGCCGTCGCGTTGTGCGTCGTTGAGTGTCAGTTCCGACGTTAAATGAACCGGCTGAAATGAGAAGCTAAGATGGGTAGTTTAGCGAAGTTATGGTGGGTGAATTTTGGAGTTGTGGTAGTTTAGCGGAGGTGTGGGAGCTTTCTAGGGCTTAGGCGAAGACGCTGCATCTGTTTTTTGTGTGTGTAGTCTGGTTTTCGTTGTTAGAGTGATAGATCTCTTTTGTCCTGATTCTGTCAGTTTGTTTATTTTCATTTTCATTTTCATTTTGTGTTTTCATTTTGAATTTAATTTGGGTTGTGAGCTTGATTTTGCAGGAGTCTAGCTATTTAATTGGTGTTTAGCAGGCTAGCTTGACGTCACAAGGATGCATATAAAGCAGGTGAGTGTTTGAAGCTGGATGTAATCTTGGGTAATAATCTTCATTTGTTTATCTTAATTTGGGTGGTTTCGATTTCAGGTTATTATTGAGGGGTTTAAAAGTTATAGAGAACAGATTGCGACCGAACCGTTCAGTCCAAAGATCAACTGTGTTGGTGAGATCTTTTTCTTTGAGAAATATGCACTTGGAGTCTGTTGGGCCAATTGTTGGGTTTAATTTCTAATTCCCATGCTTTTGGTGCAATATTTAACGATTGTTTTTTTCGTTATTCGTTTTGTTACTGCTTTTGTTACCCTTGTTGCATAGGTCACGTCATCTTTAACCCAACGCAAAATTGTATATAAATGCAACGCTTTTTAGCAAATCATGTGTTTCGAATTTTCTCCACACTTGACAAATCTAGTAATCCTTCATGTTCCTAATTACACTCAGTTGGAGCTAATGGATCTGGCAAGACAAATTTCTTTCATGGTAAGTATCAACATCATCCTGTGGGCTTGATATGTGCCCAAATTGTTGCATTTGTGCCTGCCGTCGTCCGATGACAAACTTAAAAAGTCAAGTCTTGTTGCAGCTATACGTTTCGTCTTGAGTGATTTATTTCAGAACTTGCGCAGTGAAGATAGACACTCGCTACTTCATGTAAGTTAGTAGTTAGAAATTCTTCTTTGAGCATGAGCATGACCAAGACCAAGACCTCTTATCATGTAATCCCAACTTTTCATGTTTGGCAGGAAGGAGCAGGACACCAAGTGCTTTCTGCCTTTGTCGAGATTGTTTTTGACAACTCGGACAACCGAATCCCGGTAACCTAGATTTGCTTCATATTAAAGCCCCTTATGTCCTTTAGATTATGCTTAACACATCTTGTTATCTCTGTTTTGCTTTACTATTCACTATATATATGAATTTGTTGATATGAACATACATATTTCCATTTCCAGTTAAGGGTATTCAGTGTTCTGTGCTGCCATGTAGTTAGCTCTGTGTTAAGAGTGGTTTTATACATGTAAACTTATTAGTCTTTACTGTTTCTGAAGAAGATTCATCCTATAATTACTGTCATGACCCTCACAAGCTACATGTCGCTCTTAATGAAGGTTGATAAGGATGAAGTACACTTGCGCAGAACAATTGGTCTGAAGAAGGACGAGTACTTTTTGGACGGAAAGCATATTACGTAATTGTGGCTGTTGCACTCTGTTTATAGTTAATTGTGAGGATGTATAGCAGACTTCATTTGTAACTCAAATGTTCAATTGGAATTGCAGGAAAACTGAAGTTATGAATTTATTAGAAAGTGCTGGTTTCTCGCGTTCTAACCCTTATTATGTTGTGCAGCAAGGGAAGGTGACAATTTGCTCTGTCTTATACTACCTATTTTTTTGACACTTACTTTTACAGAATTGGGTCTAGATCTGACTTATAATGTATGGGCAGATAGCATCACTGACATTAATGAAAGATTCAGAGAGATTAGATCTCTTAAAGGAAATAGGAGGCACTAGAGTATATGAGGAGAGACGGCGCGAAAGCCTCAAAATTATGCAAGAAACTGGCAAGTCATTGTTCATTGGTTAACCTTGCTTTTATTTGATAGAAGCTAAGTATACAAATTTTTTATAGGTAACAAGAGGAGACAGATTATTCAAGTTGTTCAATACTTGGATGAGAGATTAAAAGAGTTGGACGAAGAGAAAGAGGAGCTTCGAAAATATCAGCAACTGGACAAGCAGAGGAAATCGTTGGAATATGCTATCTACGATAAAGAACTCCATGATGCCAATCAGAAATTGACAGAGGTCAGATAGTCTTCCCATTGTTGATTAGTTAACTCAGGGTCTTTTGAGTGTCTATGAGAACATATTGGACTGTTCTGAGTCTTATATAGAGTGTTTCTTAAATTGCCTCATCGGAACATTTATTAGGTAGATAAAGATTTTGGCATGTAATATGTGCACAATTTATATCGTTGATGTTAGGTCTGGGTCTGGCTACCGTTGAATCAAGTCTACCTTTGATTTTAGTGCCATACTACTTTGCATTGTTGAACAGTAGTGCATGCTATATTATCTTTGTTTGGTAGGCATAGTTTTGTTTTATTGGTCCACCTAAATTTGTTACTATTTGAGCCTAGGTTACCGATCTTAAAATACTCAAATGATGAAAAAATGTGTGTTGTATGTATCATACGTTGACTAACGACCACATTAATTTTCTTTTATGCTTTTGATATTCTATTGATAAGTGGCAGCTGGTTGATGTGTTATAGGTTGAAGAGGCCCGTACTAAAGTTTCTGAGAAGTCAGCACAAATGTATAACAGTGTTCTCGATGCCCATGAGAAGTCAAAGGATTTAGAGAAGATATTTAAAGAGCTGACAAAAGAACTTCAAATACTAAACAAAGAGAAAGAGGCAGTAGAGAAGCGAAAGACAGAAGCAATGAAAAAATGCACTCAGCTGGAGCTTGACAATAAAGATATTGAAGAGAGGATATCCTTGAATAAGCGAGCGAAGGCATCTCACTGTCTTTTAATGATGGCTCATTTTTATATATACTTGCAGTACTCGACTCTATATATGCAAGCATTTACTCACTACAAATTTTGTCCCTTTAGGAAGATGCAATGCAGCAGCTTGAAACTCTTCAGAAAGAAATTCATGACTCGAATAAGGATCTGGCAAATATTACACCACTCTATGATCAGAAAGTCAAAGAAGAGCAGGACATAACAAGAGAGTAAGCGCCTTTAATATTTTGTAGTGCAATTAACTGGTGCAAATTCCTGTTGATGTCTTTTGTTTCTAATTCCTTCCTGTTTGCGTGCTTTGTAGTTTGAATGGAGGTCATTGTAATAATATATTCTCTTGTGATGTAGGATAGTGGAACGTGAAAAAAAACTTAGCATTCTTTACCAGAAGCAAGGTCGTGCAACACAGTTTTCTGACAAAACTGCGCGAGATAAATGGCTTCAAAAAGAAATTCTTGAGCTTAAAGGAGTACTTTCGTCAAATTTGGCTCAGGTAAAATGCATAACCAGGAACAGGATCAGTAAAATTAAAAACTATATGTTCTTTCCCCCCTTGTTTGTTTCTTCAACCAACTTTCATCATATTTATTGACCTGCTCTAATCTACTGATTAAACAGACGAGTTACAAATCGTTCATGTCTTTAAGCTGGTGCATATCACATTCCAACATAAATCTAAGCATTAAGAAAAAGAATTACAGTCCAAGGCCTAAATGTAAAAAATTCCAACTATGATGGGCACTTGAAATTTCTTATGGTGTGCATGCTCTTGATATTAATCCGGGCTCGGCTTTCTTCCTTAAGTCTGATGTGTATGATATCCACGCAAACATAAAAAAATTATGGATATTCTAGCCTTAGTGTACTTCTAACGTCATGCAGGAGCGATTTACTATTTTCTTCTTTGTATTTCAGGAGCAGAAGCTGAAGGATGAGATCCGTCAGCTCAATACTGAACTAGAAAGGCAAGATTTGTTCATTGAGGATCGCCAAAAAGATATTGCAGCTCTACAATCCCATATATCTGAATCTCGAGAAGGTTTTCGTGTTCAGAAAGCACGACGAGATGAGCTACAAGATGAGAGAAAGTAAGAAATTGAATATCATTGTTTGACATATAGTATATAAGCCAGCAGAGATTAATAATCCTTCACATTGCGTAGGTCCTTATGGGGCAAGGAGAGTGCACTTATTGCTGATCTTGATAAACTAAAGGCAGAAGTTGTGAAGGCTGAAAAGAGTCTTGACCATGCTACCCCTGGTGTGAGTGGCTGCTTCATAACTATTGTTATTGTTTTCATCATGTTTTATTATGTTTATGCGAACCACACTCCATTCCCAAATTTGCACCTGTGATCTCGTTCAATCATTGTCTATCATATAACTCACTTATTCAGTTTTGAGGATACTTGATTTGAAGGCAAAATAAAAATAAAATATCATGAGAGGTGGATTTCTATAATTTTGATTCTTAGTTCATGATTCCCTTTGCATTGCTTTTTGCTACTTGGAAGTAATACTTGAACTGGTTGCAATTATGCCCTTACCTGGGGGTACCCTTAATTGTCCAAGTAAATGCTACAATCAGGCATGTTTCTGTTTTGACTTGTGTTTTCTATATTTTCCAGATATGGCTAGTGGTCATTTGTCAGATATCTTTTGTACAATTTTGGTACTGATGGTTTTTTCAGGTGATTTGTTTCGCATCTTATGTTCTTTTCTGTAACAGGATATCAGGAGAGGATTAAATTCGGTGCGGAGGATAGTCGGGGAGTATCACATACCGGGCGTTTATGGTGCTGTATTTGAGTTGCTTGATTGTGATGACAAATTTTTCACTGCAGTTGAAGTAACTGCTGGAAACAGGTATATATGGAGTTTTCTTCATATACATAGGCGATGTGCGTCAAATTGGCCCAGTCTATGAGATACTTTAGTTAATTATACTGACTAGCTGACTTTCTTGGGATTTTTGCTTTGTCCTCTGAGTACAGCTTATTTCACGTGGTTGTTGAGACCGATGAAATTTCTACACAAATCATTCGACACCTCAATGCACAGAGAGGGGGAAGAGTTACTTTCATACCCTTGAATAGGGTGATGGCTCCGCGGGTGACATATCCCAATGGTAACGATGTAGTTCCGCTATTGAAGAAACTGAAGTTTGAACCCAAATTTGAACCAGCATTTGGTCAGGTTATTTTCTGTCTATGAAATGACTCCTACTTTCTGTTTTCAAAATCAAACTATACAGACACAGACTTCCCTATTATTACTTTGTCTGTGCATATTGTTCGTGCTGTCATGCATGAAACTTTTGTGGTTAACAAGAAGCTCTGTGATTTTACTTTCTACCATCCTTGCTCTACAGTTCCATCTGTCAGGCTGCCCGTGTCAATTATTCCACCAGTTTTCATGAGGACTTAACTTAGCATTATCAGCTATCTGTCTTCTTTTGCAGGTATTTGGCAGAACAGTAATATGTAAAGATTTAGATGTGGCTACTAAGGTAGCGCGTAATGACGGGTTGGACTGCATAACTTTAGAAGGTTTGTTTGATAATGTAGTTGCGTGAGTGAGCTGCTTGGTCACTTTGCTTCATAAGCTCCATGCGTTTTAAAGTTCTATTGTGTCAACAGGTGATCAAGTGAGCAAGAAGGGTGGGATGACTGGAGGGTTTTATGATTCCAGACGTTCAAAACTGAAGTACATGAACATAGTAAAGCAGAATACCAATTTGATCAACCTGAAGGAAGAAGAACTCCATGAAGTTAGATATCAGCTACATGATATCCTTTTATATTTGGATGATTAAGTGCAATTAATGTTTCCACTATGCTATCTAACTAGATCCTATTTAGCGTTGGTCTTTCCTTAAAGTACCCTTACAGATAGATAGGAAAATTACAGAACTCATTACCGAGCAGCAGAAAATTGATGCTGAGCAAGCTCATGATAGGTCTGTTTTGGAACAATATAAGCAAGACATTGTGAATGCTAATAAGCAAAAGCAATCTACTTCCAAAGCCCTTGCAAGGAAGGTAAGCCTCTTTAGCAATCTATCTGTGTCTCAAGATTTTATAAACATCAGTGCATAGTCGATTGTTTTTGTGAGCCATGCTCTGAAATCCCTGCAACTTGCAGGAAAAGATGCTTTCAGATGCTCGGTCCCAGATAGAACTGCTAAGAACAAGTATCGAAATGAAAGAAGATGAGATGGGCACGGATCTCATTGATCATTTAACCACTGAGGAAAAAGACCTTTTATCTCGATTAAACCCAGAAATAACGGATTTAAAAGAGAAGCTTGCTGCTTGCAGGATGGAGCGATTGGAGGTTTCTCGAGTGTATTTTTGAAACGATACATTATGTCATGCCCTACCTGCTATACTCAGATTTCTTCTTCTCTCTGTCGATAGATTGAAACAAGAAAAGCTGAGCTTGAAACAAATCTGACAACTAATCTTGTAAGACGGAAACTAGAGTTGGAGGCCATTATATCATCTGAGGATAATGATGCACTGCAATCAGACGCTGTAATAAAGAAACAAGAACTGAAGGATGCAAAGTTATTGGTCTCCGATCTCACTCAACAATTCCGAAGTTAGTAGTCTCACTTTGTGACTTAGTTGTGAGTTTATGATTATTATATGTCATTGCAATTCTGAATTTTTGTCATGTAGAACTATCTAATAGCATCGATGAGAGAACAAAAGAGCTCAAAGATATCAAAAAGAGAAAAAGCAATCTTAAGGTAATGTAGCTGTTTTACATTAACCGTACCATGGTGACATACAGTGTTTGATAAGAAGGCTAACTGTCCATGCAGAGTTTGGAAGAAAAGTATGAGAGGACTCTCCAGGAGGAAGCAAAAGAGCTTGAGCAATTGCTAAATAAAAGAAATCTTCTGCTTGCAAAACAAGAAGAGTATTCAAAGAAAATAAGAGAACTGGGACCACTGTCTGCAGATGCATTCGAGACGTATAATCCCTGATCTAATCTACTCTTTTTATGTTAAGAAATCATTAATTTTGATTTTTCATTCCTTAACATAAATACATGTAGGGACTTCATATCCATTAATCGTATTTGGTTTTAAAGAATCACTCATTGTATCTACTAGTGTTCCTAAGAAAAAAGGATAAGTTATTATATTCTAATGGAATGTTGAGTCGCCTGAAACTCTCTTGGATATAAACTACATTTGTAGTCGACTTTTCATTTGTGATTTTTTGGTTTTTGCGGTATGGCTTGTATGAGTAGGTACTAATAGTTTATAAGGAATACTTTACTGGACCTGAAATAGGTAGTTATGGAGACGAGTATAAGTATGAAGTTTACCATTTATATCTGCTAAAAGATGACCTCCCGACTGATAGAAAAAAAAAACGGAGTTGATGAATTGTCATATGTCATTTCTGTGTTCGTGGGAAATTAATCCTTATTAACATACTGTGATTTTTTATTCAGATAAAAACAAGCTGCATTTATTAAAGCATCACTTCTTAGAGTTCGTTATTTTCGATAGGTACAAACGAAAGAGCATTAAAGAGCTGTATAGAATGCTTCACAAGTGCAATGAGCAACTGCAACAGTTTAGCCATGTGAATAAGAAGGCTCTAGACCAGTATGTTAATTTTACAGAGCAACGAGAAGAACTGCAAAGAAGGCAAGCTGAACTTGATGCAGGTGATGAGGTAAGCATCTGTTTCCATATATCTTGCTTTCTTTAGATTTTGATTTTAGAAGACAGATGAGTAACGGATGATCCGAATTCGTTTGTATTTGGAACTCAGAAAATTAAGGAGCTCATAACAGTCCTTGATCAAAGGAAAGATGAATCAATAGAACGAACATTCAAGGGTGTCGTCAAGCACTTCAAAGACGTGTTTGCTGAGCTTGTTCCAGGTGGTCATGGTACTCTGACAATGTTAAAGAAAAAGGTTGGATTCCATTTTGTTCGATCTTTGAAGACTTTAGACAACTAATAGCAATTGCGTATGTTTATGATCCTGATATCATTTGATCCGGTATGATCTAATTTGGTGTGTTTAGTTACTGTCCAACATGGTAGATGCCATCCTTTCTTTCCATATGCGGCAAAAATTACCACAATATTCATTTGAAATAGTGTTTCTAGTAATTTGTTGTTATGTGCTCAAATAGATGGGTGTTTGTTTCCAAACAGTTGAGGTGTGGTCTCTGAAAGTATTTGATTTTGTAGTGTGATACATGATGAGTTTGATTTTTGCATACAGGATGGTCATCATGGCGATGATGAAGATGAAGATAGACCACGTGAAGTAGACACTGGGGGGAGGGTTGAGAAGTACATAGGTGTCAAAGTGAAGGTATTAGATCTCTGTATATACATTTTACTTGCTTCGGTGTGCATTTTAAGATTAGCAAGCAACAATTTGTCTACCCTTTTTGCTTGTATTTTTTTTTGTGTGTGTGGTAAATAAAGTAATGCATTTTCTTAATCTGAAATGAAGTAACCTTGCTTGCAATTAACGGGATTCTCTGGACTATGCTTTAGTTTCAGACCATCTTTATAACACTCGCTTTGCAGGTGTCTTTCACCGGGCAAGGAGAAACACAATCAATGAAGCAGTTATCTGGTGGTCAAAAGACAGTTGTAGCCTTGACACTCATATTTGCTATACAGAGATGTGATCCAGCACCTTTCTATCTTTTTGATGAGATTGATGCGGCATTGGATCCTCAGTACAGAACTGCTGTTGGAAGTATATTCCTTTTCTCCTTTCTTTAATTTTCCAGTTTTTATGTGGATCGTCTTCATCTCCTTTCATTGTCCTTGGCTAGTTTTCAGATTGCTCGCCAGTTATTTAGCATACAGTTAAATAATTTATTGTGCGGTATTAAGATTTACAGCATTTGTGAAGCAGTTTATGAAAAGGGTTTTAGTGTGAGAAACAAAAGGGGATTACGGTAGGTAACTGACACTACTCTGACCTAATGTGCAGATATGATTCGCCGTCAGGCTGATGTGGAAAATACCCAGTTCATAACAACTACATTTCGACCTGAGCTTGTCAAAGTTGCTGACAAGATATATGCAGTGTCACATAAAAACAGGGTCAGCCATGTGAGTGTGGTATCAGAAGACCGTGCATTGGAGTTCATTGAACAAGACCAATCGCATAACTGAAGCTTTGCTTGCTACTTCATCTATCCCTCTAGGATCTGTACATGTCATGTTCAAGAATTTTAGAACTCTCATGGGAGGATGCCAGCCCCATGCTACTTAGCGTCTAATTTAGATTTAAAGCCGAGTGCTATCAGTTGTGTCGTACTTGAAGCAGATCCTTACTTATCGTTAAATCTCTCATCTCATCTCATCATATATATCATGATATTCTGAACAAGATTTCGTCAGCTGAAGCCTAAGAATTAATCACATGTTGGCTCATATATACGGCATCTACTGAAGTGACTTTGTGGAAGACCAAAGACAGTGATGTAGCCATACAAAGACCCCAGCTACTATGGTTAGTGCATGAACCTGCCACTCATCAGTTTTAAGTCATGAGATCTGAGCTGCGGGAGTGTTGCTATTTAGATTGAAATTAATAATGATTGAATTGAATGGAACTCTAGACTAAACAAATTTAATTGAAACGAGTTCAAATAAGAATTTCTGGCAGAATGAGGTAATACAAAGTTTCAAATAAATGGGATAACATTACATATGATATGACAGAATTCTTTTAACAAGGCAGCAACCAACAACAATTAAATTACAAACCAAATCATGAAATGAAGTTAGAACTCTCTCAGAACATATTCCATGTAAATGCGGCAGCGGCAGCGGCAACCAGAGCTACTAGAAAGCTTGACGCAGAACTACCAACAATGGCTACAGCGCCGCCATTGTCGTTGTTGACGGATGTAGGTGGGAGAACAGCTCCTGTTGGGGGTGGAAGAACAGCTCCTGTTGGGGATAGCCCATCTGTATACATTGTCAAAAAAAAATGTCACTCATTCACATCACTTTCAAAATAGTCAAAGGAATAACACTATGTGTGAATACACAGCAATCAAGCATTTAACTTTTAAAAACATGCCAAATTTTCTGGACCAGGAGAACTACTGGAGTGTGAACTCTTTACCTGTAGGCGATGAGCTGGGAGCATCAGTTGGGCTGCCATTAACCACTGCCAACAAAAATAAAAGCATCACCGTTAAGATCTGGAAAGGTACATCAGCTAATCAAGGAAGTTCCCTCGAGTAACTGGCCATCTGTGACTCGCACTTAATTTTAAAACTTCTGACTTAATACATTTATGGACAAAGTAGGTCCAGACAGCTACGATCCACAGCATCTATGTAAACTGACGGACCAGCTTCAAAACTACATATACGGCCTTTCATTCATGACCACAGCAGCAACATAAATGCCACCCACCAAAGTTGAGAAAAGAAAATATAAAGTTCTGTAGTAACTTTGTCAGCTTGTCTTCAGATCAGACCCATCTCGGCTCATAAATCGCAGTGGCCACTTTATTGCTAGTTAACGTGTCCATATCAAGATTAAACCTAATAAAAGCTAAATGCCCAACTCTTGAACTGAAAGTTCCCCAAATCTATGATTAACAAGTTGTTTGAATCCCTAACATCAACAACTCTATATGCTACGCTATCAAGTATCACATCACAAATCGGCACAAATTGACAAATCTTTCTAGCAAAGTTATGCACTTTTCTTGAGTTCATTTCATCATGTGAATGCATTTCTAAGCTAGTAAAGTGCTTTTCTACTACACATTTTTTAAATATATTATGAAGAAAAGAAAAGATGCCTTTTAGTGAAGATCACGAGATCTGAAATCAGGTTATCATTGCAAAAAATAAAATTTTAATAAACCAGAGAAATTTCAAAAAAAAAAAGACTGAGAAAAGTGTCAAAATTAGGGCTTACATGCGCACAAGTTGGGATTAGGAACTTCAACTTTGCAAGCACCAGGAAGCGCCAGAGCTCTCGTCATATCAATCGCAATCCCTAAGCTGTTACCTTTCTTCGTCAGCAGCTGACACAAGCAAATCGGATTCGTGTTCACCAGCGTCGCCAGCTCCGGACAGCACGCCTTCTCCGGCTCAGTCAAGTTGCTCCCCTCCTCCACGTACGTCAAGCAATCCATCGCGCCGACCAGCAGCGTCATACAGTCCGTCTCTGTCGTCGACGGTCCCGGCGCCATGTAATCCGGAACATTCGGCGCTGGAGCCTCAACCGGCGTCTTCTTATTTGACGGAGTCGGAGACGCCGCGGGGACCAAAACCGGCGTCTTCTTCTTCGGCGGAGTTGGAGACGGCAAAGGCGAGAAGGTGGGCGACTGAGACACGGCGAGATCGGCGAGGAGTAAGATGGCCGAGAGGAGGACGAAGGTGAGCCGTGAAGACGACATTTTTGTTGTTGTTAAAGCTTCTGCGGTGTGAAGCTCTCTGTTAATGGCGGAAGGCTTTTTGCAGGTTTGCAGAGGATATTAATAAAACGTGTGCTTTTTAAAGACAGAAATTGCAGAACGGTGATGATTTTATATTTTGGTTACATTTAATGCCTTCTCAACAAACTAACAATACAGCGTTGAGTTTGAATGTGCTGCTGAACTGGTTATAGTTGGAAGTTATAAATGCTTTCAATTTAGTGGCATGACTTTGAAAATATGGCGAATTACTTGCCTCGTATCGTAAATACGTTTTAGGCTGGTATGGTTATTGTTATTGTTATTAGTTTCGGCATAGAATGGTTACGTAAATAGTTCATGCTTTATAGATACATCAAAGCCATGTGTTTTTTTATGGGAAAAGTTGTACAGAAGTCGGACATCGATGACTCAATGACTCGATTCAGTACATATAGTTAGGTTAACGCACATGCCTAAAATGACCAACTCATCCTCGTCAGAAACACCCTTAAAGCCACTAACATCCCTTGACCATAGCCGGGGAAAAGGGCAACTAGGACAACAAATGCGACTATAACTCAGTCCGCAAACGGCTGAGAACGAACAACTCACTCAGTCCAAAAACTGGCTGAGAATAGTCACTTATTCAACTCAGCTAATCGAGGTTAAACTATAACTAGACTACACTACATCTAAAACTATCAAAACAAACAACCGCAGCCAGCCGTCGCAACCCGCCATCGTCCCAAGAAGAGCCACCACTGAATCGCCTCCGCACACCACCTAGAAGCAGCGGACAACCGAGATCTCGAACCCACCAGCAACCCCAACCTAACCGAGAGCCCAGCCACCATGGATCCAGCCGCACGTAGAGACGCCACCGTCGAAGCCAACCACCAGCGACACCGTAGGACAGCAGCAAACCCGTATGTACATCCGGTCAAGCCGGTCAAAAAAAACCCCTCCTCTCTCGTGAGCTTCACCCACCGCCCTTGCCCCAAAACCCCACATCCGCCAATCGGGACCGCAGAATCAGCCACCAGATAGACGGGAAAGAGGGCGACAAGGCCGGCGAGCAAAGCAAATCAGAGCCGACCAGACAAGGGACGACGGCAGAGGAGAAGGAGCGCTGAGAGCTTGGACGCCTTGAGCCTTTCGAAAGAGTTTTTCGAGGAGTGAGAAAGTTTTCTCAGTACCCATTGGCCTCCAAAGCCATGTGTTTTAGATATGGCTATTGTAAGTGGCGGAGCCAGTGGCTTTCGCTAGGGGTCCTACAAAAAAAATTTGTAATAGTTGTAAAGAAAATTAAATATAAAATATATTTTAATTATTTATAACTATATTTAAATTAATTGGAGATAATTTTAATCAATAAATTTATATTGTATTGTATTTTTATAAGTTAGTGGTCTAGAAATAAGCTAATCAATGTGAAAAAAGTAAATAATACGAAGTTGAGGGTGGATTTTATAGTAAAACATACATAATTAAAATATAAAATTAAAAGATAAACTTCAGATATTAAAAAATTTCTCTTAGCTATAAGACATGAATATCATACATTTCATTTGGTATTCTTGGAACGCAAGGTGCAAGGAGGTTAGGGTTCAATTCCTAGTTGGGACTTTTTTTTTCCAGAAATCAAGAAGGGGGATTTGTTTATATTTTTTATAAAATTATAACTTTTTACAAAAATATTTTTTTAATAGAAAAAGTCTATATAACTACTTGATCAGATGATTATCGTTTTAGTTGTCTAAGACTCTAAACTGTCTCACATTACCGACACTAAAATCTCACCAATCACTACTACCACACCAATATGAGACAGATTTAGGACGTTACATACCCGCTCATGAATCACAATGTACACAATAACATTAAGAATATTAGATTAGGGGATTGTGCAATCGTTTACCATAGACAATCGACTGTGATAATCGTTATAACGATTCGATCCAACTATTCAATCCACCATTAGGACATGTGTATACGTAGCGTTAGAAAAATTCATCAACTGCTCCACCAGCTAATGAATTTTTCTAACGCTACAAATTTTAGGCGCCCAAATTTTATTAATCATTCAAAAGGAAAAATTATGCATAAAAAGCCCAATTTAAAAATAAATAAATAAACTATATAAGGCCCCAAAATTAAGGATTAGCCAGAATAAAAATAAATCCCAACATACAAGTAAATAAGACGCCCACCGCCCACTTATAAAAGGCTCTAAATTTATGAGACTCAAATTGAAAGAAAAAAACAATATAAAAAATACAAAAATATAAATAAAACATCCAAAATCTAAGGTGCCTTTAGGCCCCAAACATGTTGAGCCGGCCGTGCTTATAGGCCTACCACCTACCTTGATACGACCATATCTTTAACAACACCTTACTTTATACCACAGTATTATAGAATCCATCTCAAAATTACATGTCTCAAATTGGTTCTTATAATAAAATCAGCATATAAAGCCACAAAAGCGCATTTTAAAATAAATCGCTACCAAAGCTTCACGCCAAATTCACAACTCTTTGACACGATCTTTGCTCCAGCAACCAGCCTGTCCACCGACACGTCACACCTCAACTTAACAGTTATCGTCCACGTCATCACATCCCCGACCTTCAGCCTCACAGGCGATCTCAGATTCACTCTCAGCGGCACGTTCCTCGCGCTCACCTCCCTCGCCATATCAGCCCGCGTCTCGCTCCCTAGCACCAGCCCCGATCCTCCCAGTGCCGCCTCTATCACCGTCAAGTTCCGCCTCGGCTGACGGAAAACCGGTAACGCGCCGTCGCATAAATTCACGCCGTTGTGATACGCCACCGCGTATCCGCCCGCGCGGTAATCGATGCTGATCCGCTTGTTCGGATTATCGGCTCTGATGGCGACGTCGATTCGAGGAGAGATTGTGGTGGACGATGTGAGGTTGAATCCGGAGATTGTAAGACTGTCGATCGAGTAGTTCGGTGTCTGTGGACGGATGATTAGATAGAAAACTCCGACGGCGATGCCGGCGAGGACGGCGAGGGTGAGAATAATGGAGAAGAACCAGAAGCAGAAGCGGCAGCGGCGGCTTCTGCGCTTGCTCTGGCGAGTGTAGTTTCGGAATTTGTACTCGTTTTCTGGAGGCGGAACTCTGTAAATCTGATCCTTGGGAATCTGAATGACGTACGTGCCTGGCTGCGGTACTGGCTGGTCAGCTGCTGGTATAAATGCCTTCATAGCGAACTCCGCTGTGCCGCTCGAAGAGGCCGAGTCTCTCGGAGGCGAGTCTGCTCGAGGATGCACCCTCTGATCCGCCATGCCTACTAGAATTCGAACAAAATGGAGATTTTATTAAATGGATGAAATGAAGATTTTGTTGATGTATCGGATAGAGGTTTTATTGATGGATGATTTCATTGAGAGATCGTGATCGCCACAGTTGTTTATATAAATACAGAAAGCACGACAGGGAATCAAGAGGTCGGTCGCTAGGTTGTGTGTTCAAACGCGTGCTGATTTTGTAACGCGGTTGAAAATCGGCATAAAATAAATTCAGGTGATAAATAAATATTATCAAGGTATGTTACTTTTTTCATTCGCTAATAATTTATTTTAATTTCTAGTGTTTAATAATACTCGAACTACATAATTTGGAATAGTGTAACGGACGAAATCTTATTTTTTTGAATAATCTTTTAAATTATTATTTTAACATAAATGTCGATTTCTTGTTGTTTGGGTTTAATTGCTAAGTCAATAAGAATATATACTTACTGATCTGAGTAGTTAAATGTTGTTGTTTACAAGTTGGATCGGGGTGAAAATTTGTTTATTTATTTAATAAACTAATAAAGAGTTGAAATAGTAGCCGTTTGAATTTGAAGCTTCAAGCAGCCATGTTTTGAATTTGTGTACATAAATATACAGCTGGTGTACATAAATCCAGGCAAGGGGGGCATTATATTAAGCTTTTTAGTGATTGGGTCGTAGTATTCAGTTCACTGGGATTGAATTTCGAGTACGATGATGTGTTTGATAAGCAACATAAATTGATTTCAGATTTGGATGGATTATATTTGTGATGTTGAAATTTGGAAAAACGGTATGCTGAAATATTCTCCTAGTTTTGGTATGGTTTTATTTTATATTTTCATATGTTTACTAAAATTTGTTTTTATTAAATTACAGAAAGCAGGCAATTTTGCTGGTGGGAAAACTTCAATTAGGCATAGTAACATAGGAATAGGATGGTGGAGTTTGGATGGATAACAGCTCAGTGGCATTATGTAGCCTTACGCGGCTTGCATTGTTCATTTTGTGTCATATGTAATTTAGTTGTTAAATTTGTCTTCATTTCCCCGCAAATACTTGCACAAAATATGATTTAACAATAATTAGAGAAATGTATGTTTTTGTTTCGGGAATGGCTTACAAAAATAACACAATCATTTTTAATGAATTAGGTGCCAACAAAAATTTGATCAAGTGGTTGAGTTTCTGTCTTGCATTCAGGATTCCCAGTCTTGTTGGCTTTTACCTTCATTTACTTTTAAAACATAAATTAGAGAGACCTCTTCTTACTACTGTATTACTCATCCAATTCCATATAACATAATATGGATGATTAGATTAGATGAATGCTCAGCTACTTCATTAAAAAAAAAAATAACTGAGTAAAATGACCAATGTTCACAGCCTTGCATGTGGATGTTAAATAATGTAGTCATTTTACAGATCAACCACATACACACCATCACATCGATTTCTCCTTCGTTACAAATCCAAGCTTTGTTCTTAACAAACCCTGCCGTCTTCATTCGATCTTTTGAGTCTCAAAAGGCAACTAGTTAAAAAGAAGAAAAGCTTTTCTTGTTTTTTGTTTTGATGAAGAGTAGTTAAAAACAAAAGCTTTGATTTTACAGAATTAATAAGTTAATTTTGAAAGTTTTCCAAAGTTGATCTATGTTTATACATTAATGATAATGTTTTAAGCAATGATTGCCAGTGTTTATGAAATAATCAAATGACGAGATCAATGCTCTCAATTCCTTTTAGAACAAATTCAACTCTTAAGGGTTTACTTTTTTCTATAGTAATTTTAAGCATTCCACCGTCTGTCATCACTCATATATTAATCCAAAAAGTACCCAAAATTTTGTGTATTAACCTGACATCATTAAGTTAGTAAAATAGAAAAAAAATAAATAAAAGTACACAAAAATTGACCAAGTAGCATAGCATAGTTGTCCACCAAAATGATATATTCATAAATAATGCTTAAAACCGATTCCGTTTCTTGCGAGAAAAGGTTACTTCAAATGCAAGTAATGCAAAATGGCCTAACCATGATTCAAAAGGAGCACGAGCAGATACGTCCACAAATGAACAAAGCATCATGATCAACATCTGACAATAAATGAATCTCAAAAATCCTTCCAGTAATGTGGATCAATTAAATCAAACATCAAAATTCATAAAAGATAAACACAAAGTTACAACAAAACATGTGTGTCGCCAATGGAGCAACTGCCAAGAAGACAACAAAATAAAACCAGACAGCAAATTTAAAAAAAAAACAGAATACCTCAGCATGTGGTTTAAGGTAACCAGATTGATGGATCCTGGATGACATTTGGAGATGGGTCAAACTGAGATCCATACATCGGGTCGAGAGCCTCGTCAACCGGAAGAGAATCAACGAATTGAGAGTTCGGGTTGTTCGCTATAAGATCGCCATCGCCGCTGCTGCTGAGCGGATTGCTGCTTTGAAACAGCATTTGATTGTTGTTGTTGGAGTTTGAGGGATGGAGGAGACTGTGATCAAGCTCTGTCATCTGAGCCTGACCAGTGTTTTCAGAGAAAGACACCACCATACTGTCCAGCAATCCTTCCCTGTTCTCGAGAATTCTATTTTCAGTCATAGTGACTGAACCAGGTTGCGCAAAGGGAGGATTATTAAAGCCAAGCGGCATGAGCTGATGGTTGAGTGGGGTCGAGCTTGACGAGCCTTTTCTATAATGGCAAACGAACTGATGACAATCTCTGGATGCCCTGTCGTAAAAACACACTCTTGAGTCGCTATAAGGGCACTGGGGGTTGCCACATGTATAATTTCCACGAATCACGAACCGGTCAAGCTCACTTGTAGAATTTGTCTTGCTGGGTAAGTCTGTATAACTACCCGCTGCAACATGGGAAAGATAGTTGGCTGAGAAGGTATTGAAGTTGTCAGGTGTCAGATTCGGGAAATTTGAATGGCTGTGATTCTTTCCCTGAGCGTCAGATGATTCACCTTCCAGCTGAACGTCATACTCACCAATATCTTCAATCTCTATAAATCTGTCGTAGTTATTGTCAAATGACGCTAGAACGTGATGAGGGTAGAGCTCTCTAGCAACATTCTCCTCCTGATTAATGACGGCAAGCCATGTAGCAAACTCCTTGGCAGTCAACTTGTCCTGCAAGAACTTTGATTGCCTCACAAGCTTCCGAATCTTATTGAAATCAGGGGCAATGTGCTTAATCACAGAAGTCAAAACACCGACTTTCCACAACTTCTTTAAGTCGTGAGGCTTCTTGTAAGGCGGAGGGCCTTCGTTTTTAGGCAATTTGAGTTCAGCCCACCAATTCTCTTCTCCCGTTGGCCACCATGGAGGTGGAACACCTTTCTCCAAAGGATAACGTCTCTGTGGAGGGTCACAGTGCTGCATTAGCGCTGATAAAAGAGATCCCAGCGTCGGATCCTGGAGCTGTTGCAATGAGTTAGTAGTGGGACCGACCAACCTCAGAGTTTCATTGGGATTTGAAATAGAGTTTTCATTATTGTATTTCGCAATTGCAGCAGGGCCGTTGCGATCAAATCTGACTTTTTCTTTCCACCACTCTCGGAGACTGTCGGATGCCCCGGTCACTGGTGTCCCATTCTCCGAGATAATTCCATAAACAAAGCCCTGCGCGTTGCAGACCTCCATCATTTTCAACATATATTTCAGAATCCCGCTATGAGCCCTGGACATTTTCCTCTTCCGTGCAGTCTCCAGCGCCTCCTGACTCTTCTTAGTACGCTCATCTCCTGCCTTACCCTTCCCACGCTCTCTGAGATGCTTAATACGCATGTTGTCTCTCCATATCCTCTTTTCGAGCTCGTGAATATCAATTTCTTCATCACTGAAGTCTTCGAGCATCACAGCTTCAGTTACATTTTGAAGAGCTGGCACATTTTCCTCCGTGTTTGACCCAAAAAGAGCTTCAAGATCATCACACCCCATTGCACTGCAATAAACTCGAATGAGAAACAAATCAATTAAAATAGGAAACAATCCAATTCCTCAACGAAAATACAACGGTATTCTGTCGTTACACGTCCACGCCGCCATAACTGTTAGTAGATAACAAAATACACCGATAAACAAATCACCAAATCTACGCAAACTAATACAAAAATACGCAAGAATTAACACGTGCAGAACAATTTTAAAAATCTACGACAAACCAAAACTAAAGAGGTAATAACAGGGCAAATGAACCAAGCCGCAAAAATACACCCGACCAAAAAGGCAACAAGACTCGTTGCGTAACGAATATAAATCAATATAGCAACCAAATTGTGTAACTTCATAATCGTACCATACATAAGATTCGACTAAAAACAGCCAGATCGAGTCAAGCATGATATTAATTGGCAATCTGCGAACTAAAAACAGCAAATCGAAGAACACGACCCTACCATCTAATTCACAATAAATCAAACAAATAACCTAAAGCAACAGAAATCTCACCAGAACAATACAACAACATGTTATAAACAAGGAAGACCAACTCAGCAAGCATCAACTTAACAGAGATTCACTCAAACACTCCCCCCCCCCCCCCCCCCCCCCCCCCAAATAAATTATTAACAAACCCTTCACGACACGCTAGCAAACAGTTCAAAGCACACAAAATGCATCCAGCAACAATAAAGCCCTAAAATTTCTGAAGCCATTTGTACCTCATTCTGGCAGCGGAGAGAAATTTGAGGACAACCCTTGTTTTGAAAGGCGACGGTGGCAAGTGGGGTCTGATGAATCCTAGTCGAGGAGTGAAAAGTTGTCGCCTTTTGAGAGGTACTTGTCCGGCATGAGAGGGCGTGTCTATTTATATAAATGTACGAGGATGAAAATAGAGACATGTGGAGGCGTTTTGATAAAAATGAGCATTTAAGGCAATATGAGTCTGTCTGAGTGAGAAGCGCGTAAAAGTTTGATTGAATTAATTGATTAAAATTTTAGTGTGATATGATTAAATAAAATTTAAAACAACTCTATTTTTACATTGATGTGATGCAAAATTGAAGATTTTTTTTAAATGTCAATTTTTGTTTGAACATTATTATGATGAAAAGATTGAGAGATAAATTACTATTTTTATTAATGCAAAGTTATTTTTTATAATATTTTTCAATAGTTTGAAACCTTAATATAATCTATATTTTCACAAAGTTAAAGGGGTTTGTCAAACGCTGAAAATCAATAATGAGTCTTTCTTATATTAGGATATGAGTTGGTGAGGGTGGATAAAAATCATTAAAATCTGGATTTTAATTATATTTATCATTACTTTACATATTTAGCATAAAAAGATAAGACCGAAATATGATGCGGTTGGTGAAGTATACTTTTTTGTGTGTAAATAATTTGAAATTATTTTGGTCTTGATTTTGTTTTTTTAGATTGGAAGATTTGTTTCTAAGACTGGATAATTTATGAACACATAGGGCGATAAGTAGTATATTCAATTTCAAGTAAAAATAGTAAAGTGAACTACCACAAGAGAGCGTAAATTAATCATTTCAAATTTGAAAAACGTTCCCCAAAATGTTTTTTGTTGAAATAGAAAAATATATTTTTTTTCAGATTTTTCTTATTTATTGAGAATTTGCTTCTTAAAATGGGGATACTGAAATTAATTATGTTATCAAATTAACTTTCATATCATATCAAGAATAGTGTCAGGAATTCAAAATGAGCAGATACTAACTTTAACCCACTAACCCCATAAAAAAAGAATAGTGTCAGGAACTGTTGATTTTTTGTCATATAAATCTGAATGAATTACTTCTAATTAATATCAATCCCGCCTTTTTAAAATCTAGTGTGGGAAATGAAATAAAGATTGTGAAGTCCACAAATTTTGAAAAAAATTTAAATCTGTACAATTTCAGCAAAAAATTCATTTCTTTTAGGTTAAGAAATCACCAACACAAAAGTAAGAATAAGTTAGGGCGTTGGGAGTTGCCTCGATAGTGTGGCTCTCCCCTCCGGGCATATGGCGGTCCGATTTCAAGTTCCTAAGAAAAACAGGTGCTACAAAGGTTAAAACAAGTGCGCTATATAAAAAAAGTAAGAATAAATTGATTTTTATGAATTTCCATCTTACAGATATTTCATAAATATCTTAATACACCGCGCATACATATTACCTCGGAGTCTCGGACCTTTTCGATACATGTATTCATTTAAATTATTTAGAGCACAAACGAAGTCAACCAGAACGTGAGACTCAGATGGAATCGATGAATTTTACTCAAATTGATGAGAGCATCGAGACTTATAAAATGCATCACTGCGTTACATATTAAATAGTAACAATGTTATTGGCTATTGCTGACGATCTAGCCTCGATTGGTCATGTTGACATCATCGGACATGAACATATTTGCAGTCATCCCACAAGCCAGGGCTCTTTGTGGGATGTTACTGACACGATCAACTGCTTCGGAAAAAATCACACCCATGCCCATATGCAAATGCGGCTCTATATGGCAATGAAATGCCCAAACGCCGGGATTATCAGCCACGAATCGAAACGCGGTCCACCCATAAGGGAAGATCACGGCCGTGTTCCTCAACGGAGGATTCTTCAAATTGAAACTCTTCTCATCCTTGGCGCTAAATTTTCCCTCTCCGTACCCTAATACCCAAAAGTCGTGCCCGTGTAAATGCCACGGATGGATCTCACTCGTATTCGCGCTCAATGCATTCGCATTTTGCAAAATGACATCCACCGTCGTGTTAAATTGGATATTATATACTCCGCTTCCGGTGCTCGTGTTCGGGTTCACCGGGGGCTTCATCACATCATATTTCCTATCATAATCCTCCGGTGGATTCATCCCATCAAACGCATTTCGGATCTTATACTTAATGGACCCCAAATACGGGGTCGCTGGCAAGGTCAACGACACGTTATTAATGGCCCATTTCGTGAACCCCTTGACCTTGTTTTGCGTGTTTAATAATACGATCCGACGGTCAAAGGTCAAGGGAGGTGTATGTGATCCCATTCTAGCAAAAATGCTCTTAGTGAATGCTTTGCTATGAGCATAGTCGTTCCATGCTGGTGCAACTGGCGGAGCGAGTTTGGGTCGCGTTGTAGCCCGGACTGCCTTATAATTTATGATAGTCAGGGCCTGGGGAGTCTTGGGCTCCCGGCCTCGGACACTGGCTGAGATGTAATAGTTCATGGTTGGGTCTTGGTCGGTTTTGAACAGAACTGAGTAGCTGTCGCCTGAGTAGATGTCCATGTCTTGGACTGAAAATGGTTGCACATAGTTGCCATCAGCCTCCACCACAACCATCTTGTGATTCTGAAAATTTGACCCACAAATAAAATAGTTAGTAAATTATTAATTAAAATGTTGACATTTTGAACTGGTGGAATTTTTGGACACATTTTGACCTGAGTTGAGTTTTTCTTACCTAAGCCCGGGTTAGTTTACCTAATGATCGATCATATTAAGGCTCATTCAGATACACATGTCGGTCAAGTATGACGTAGCGGAAAAATCGGGATAAACGAATTCACCGGCAATGAATTCGTGGATAGCCTGGAATCCACCAGGAAAACTTGGAATCCACCAAGAAAGCTCGGAATCCAACGAGAATGTTTTGGAATCCACCAAAAACGAAAAAACCAAAGGTTTTATTGAAAGAAAATAAGATACATAACTGAAACCCTAAGGTGGGTTTAAATATGAAAACATAAAACCTAATTAGAAAAGAAAATCTAAAAAGATAATTATAGGCTGCCTAAAAAGATAATACTACCTAAAAAGATAATACAACCTAAAAAGATAATGCTGCCTAAAAGATAATGCTGCCTAAAAACTAAACAAATAATTAAAGCTAAAATACTAATTCGGAGCCCTAAACGCTCCTTATGTCTTAAGGAATAGAATAACGTGAAAATGACTCGTAACGGACTCGAAATGGCAATCAGACTAGTTAAAGATATGAATGACGAAATGAATAGGTTAATAGTCTTATATAATTAGATATATTATTCTATTCATTTCAATTTAATTCCACTAACAAAATATGTGTCCAAAAAAAGAGTAAAAAATTGATTCGCATCCGAAAAAAGAAAGAAGAAAAATGAGCAAAATAAAGTGACTAGTGAATGAAGGTCATGATGGGATGTGCATTATTGTAGTTTGTAGGGTCTAAGATGGTAACATGCAACATATTACATATATTATATGGTGCACACTTAGCTACCTATCATACCTTGATGGCCAAGTTGAGAGATGCCAACGACGTGGAGCTAGCAATTCTCAGCATGTACGTCTTATTCGGCTCTACTCGAAAGATCCTCGGCGCGCACTGCTCCCTCCCCGTGAACTTGCATTCACTGGCCGTGGTCGCGTTACTAAACGCAGCCGCTAGAGAACAATTAAATTGTCCTCTCCCATTCATCAACACAGTCTACAACATCAAGAAAATTCGTTACTAATTAGATCGATTAGTGTTGAAAATTACGATTTAAACTTATTTTTTTATAGGTGCAACCTGAGGCTCTCCGATCCAACGCATTGGACTGGACGAGAGTCCAACTTCTTGCTCGTGGACGCCCTGGTGCCACCAATCGCTGAGAAGTAAGTTGAACTCTCCATCGTATTGAAAAGGTTCCTTTTCGCCATCGGCAACGTCGACGATAAGGGATCCGTAAAGTCCTGCCGATCGCTGCATTCCAAGATGGCCATGGTAGAAATATGTTCCGGGCTGCTCACCCAAGATATAGGTTTGGTCAGTGTGGATGATACAAATTTTGGAGTGGAGGTGGTAAATTAAAATATTATTATTTTTATAAATTATTTAATTACCTTATCAACTTTGAACCTGTAGACGAAATGGTCTCCAGGGTTGATCGAACATTGAGAAATTGATGATGTCCCATCCGCCCATGGTGTCCCTAGCTGCATAGAGTCAATCGAATAAGTGTCTTTCATTTTTAAATCTAATTTTATTGATTTTTTTTTTTACAATTTCAAATATTAAACTCATAAAATAAAACTTATGTAATACCTGTCTAATGCCATGCCAGTGTATGACAACGCCTTCAGTATGGAGCTTGTTGTGAAGCTCAACATGAATAGTGTCACCGGCCTTGGCGCGGATGGTCGGGCCGGGGAACTGACCATTGATGGCCATGACGACGCCCTCGACGCAGTCAGGTGACCAGAACATGTACTCCACTTCCCATTTGAAATGCCTGACCTTGGCGGCTTGAACAAGAGTTGTTACTAGGAGGAGGAGGAGAAGGATCAGGAGGAGGTTTTTCATGCTTTGGAGATAGAGAAAAGAGAACTGAAGGAAGCAGGTCTCGTGTGGTGGGTTGATTTGGTGGGGAGTGTATAAATAGAAGTGTGGGCAATATTAGGTAAAAAGTTATTTACATGTATTTTTGTACATTTGTAGTAGGGGTGAGCAATACCCATCCCAATTCGGTTGAAATTTGGACGAATATGAATCCGGTTTGGTACTAAATAAGTCGGGTTTGGGTTAGTCATCGGGTTACCCGTCCTTATTGATATCCAATAAAATAAGATCTATACTAATAACTTTTATAGTTAAATTTTAAAATAAAAATGTTTTAGAAGGGATTTCAACGTGAGTCTAATCTTAGGATGAGTATTATCAACAGTGTTATAAGGCACATGTAAAAGTCATCGGGCTGCAGCCCGAGTAACTTTCGGCCCAATTGTTTTTTTTTTGCAATCCTAATTCCTAACTCATTCGTAAATCAAAACCTAATCACGATTCACGGCATCGTTCGATCTGCATCAGAACTTCTGATACGGAGCCGCGAGGTGCGACTGTCACTCTGGGAGGTGCTGCGCTAGTTTTGCGGAGCTGAACGCTTCTTCTTCAGGTGGAATGTACACAAGCCCTTTAACAAGAGACCTTCAGGTAAGCAACTGACAGATTGCAAATAGACCTTGAATTTTATTTTTCGATCAATACAAATTGCTTATTCAGCAAGTACAATTTTGGCTAATTTTATTTTTACATGTTTTCCAGGTTATCAGGAAACCTCAGGACGAGTGACAAAGGTGCGGACACTGTTATACGGCTAGCCCTACAGCCTAAAGAGAAGCTAAAATCAGGTTCCTTTTACTTCATTTGATTTGTTCCTAAAGGACATGATGGAGAAGAATGCTAAGATAAGGTGGTAATTCTTGGATAAGCCTAGTTTATGATTTGTTCTATACTGGTTTTGTGTTCAGAGTCGAGCCAAGTATATGGGTTGAAGAAGATAGATTGATTATTTGATTGACATGAATTTGAAGGTGCGTCTGAATATTCATGAGAATATGAATAATAGACGTGATTTGTTTGTATTATCCATGTATGTGTTATAGAAGCTTCCGGGAGTCCTATTGGGTTCCAAACGTCAAAAAAAATTTTTTACGAAGCTTCCAGCCTTTGTAACTTTTGATTCCTGGCTTCGCCCCTGGTTAGAATGGATTTCGAACTGAGACTTTTGAGGCTATTTTGTTTAACCTACTTGATATGTATATTATAAGTCTATTTTTTGTGACGGGTTTGGGTTATCGTATACAACCCGATCAATATTTAGTGTAGGATTCGGGTTGAACTAAGTGACCCGATCATTATTTCAGGTCGGATTAGAGACGAACCAAACCCGTCCGACGTCGATCACCCCTAATTTGTAGTTGTATCAGTTGAATTCAGTGTGAGAACAGAAAATGATGCATCATATGATATTAATTTCACTCATCGAGTCTGAAAAAAATATTTATGTTTATGTTGGTATGAAATTCTTAATAGAATGAATAGTGAGAATAATATTACAAGTGCATGGATGTCAAAGGAGGGAATAATTTTTAGGTTTTGTTCCACATCTCTGAAATATATTTGCAAAAAATTAGGTAACTGAGTTTCAATTTTTAAATAATTGTAGTTTAGGTTTTAGTGAGACCGATCGGTATTACATGTTCGCTCCTTAAAAATATAAAAGACGAAACACTACATTTCAAATCTCATTTAAAATACAATAAAATAAAGTAAACATATCGTATAATTGAAACTTGAAACTCAAGCACAAACTTGTTGCGCGGACGCGCCCTTTTACTTGGCCTGTTTTAATTATAGTACTATTTGCTAACGCTGATGCGTTTTTCTTTGTACTTTTTTGGGCTTAATTTTACTTAAAATAAAAAAAAGGGGTTTGAACTAGTGGGAGGGAAATGATTTAGATGCTAACACCAATTATCAATCTTTATAAGTACTTTTTAATTCTTGAAAGAGCTGGCCGGCTATACAATAACCATTTTTTGAAAGATAACTTTGAAAAATCCAGGAGGTAATGAAAGGACAACATAATCCAATAAATTTTCTTTGTGATCTGACAACCCAATAATATTAAAATGTATATAGTCAAGATGAGTAAAGATCAGGTAAAAAATATATTTTTATAGTAAAATATAAATTTTATTAAAATTGAATTATAATTCGTCTCGAGAAATCATAAATACGATATAGTTCGTCACGAATAATTTATATTTCATCGAAAAATTAATCATAACTGTTAAAAATATGATCATAATATGGATGTCTTTTCCTAAGTGACTAATGGTTCTTCAAAGGTGTCTAATGGATGCCAAATGTGTGCTATTTATTATTAGTCTATTTAGATATCCATGTATTTCTAGCCATATATAAAGGGGTCACTTGTAAGGCATTTGAGATAAACAAAAAAGTAATACATTTCTCTCTACATTTCTGTTATCTCTTATATGTTTCTGTTCTCCCTTTGAATTTCTCCTCCACCATCCATATTCTCACAACACATTAACATCACGACTTGCTCAAGGTAAGGATCCGAAATCCCTCTCTACTACTTCTTCTCGATTATGCGATGATGGCACCTTGAGTCCTCTTTGGAGAGAATATCAAAATAACCTAGCATTATTTGAAAACTCACTTTTCTTCTTTTTGTGATATGTGAATCGATATTATTGTTAGATCCTAATTTGAAGTGGAAACGTACATATATCACTTGAAGTGGATACATGTATATGTTTTTCTGATTTTCCGGAAGTAAAATCATATACATGTTAAGTGTGTTTGTTTTGATTTTCCGAAAGTAAAATCATATACATTGATAGTATATGTTTGTATTGATTTCCCCGAAGTGAAATCACATACATGTATCACCTGAAGTGGATACATGTATATATATTTTCTTTTGATTTTCCCGAAGTAAAATCATATACACATATAATATGTGCCTAATTTGATTCTCTCCTGAAGTGGAATCGCATACATGTATCACTTGAAGTGGATACATGTATAACACGTGTTTCTTTTATTTCCCCGAAGTGAAATTATGCATGTATCACCCGAAGTGGATACGTGTATATTCTTCTTCTTCTTTATCTTCATCCCCCGAAGGCGATGTTTCATTTCACTCCTTGAAGAGAGTAACATTCACTTATTGTTGTAAGTGATAAAATATCAACCAAATATTTTGTAGTGTGATTATATCATCTCCTGAAGTAGATGATTATACTCTAGATAAAATCACCTGTTGTTGTAAGTGAAGTTCTTTTTTATTTATTTATTATTATTGTTATTTATGCACATTCTTAAATTCATCTATTTATTTACTTTTATAATGGTACGTTTTTATTCATATTTTGTATTTCGTATATTTAATCCCCTAGAGCAGACTCATATAGATAATACACACTTAATCCCTTGAAGTGGATTATAGAACGTTGTATTTTTAGGTACAAGCCAAAAACAATTTATATTTGACCGGTAAGTACCGGGTCGTCCAAGGAGCAATGTTAAACTCAAGATCACTATTCGATTTTACTTAATAAGTCTATTTCCTAACGGTTGTGTGAAATGTTGTTATCAATTATCAAACTATGATTAATGCAATTAAAAGGTTGTTTTCAAGGTTTTCAAAGACGCTTCTAGGGTGCTACTTCTCTCCTTAGTGCATTCAACTCTCTTAACGGTTCAATTTCATGCAAAAACGAATAATGTAAATGTTAGATTAAGGCGTATCCCTATTAAATCAAATTCAATCGCTAGATGTTGTTGCTCGATTCAAGGAAGAGACACCCCGCGCGTGAGCTTCAATCGCTAGATGTTGTTAGCTCACGTCCTACTCAAGGTTCTCAATCATCAACGCAAGTTGAGTGATCGATAGCCAATGAGCGGTTTAAGAACAAGCCTATCTCAATGCCAAGATGAGTCACGCTAGTGATCCTCACTTAACAAGGGTGAATCTACTTCATTCTAGAATCATTAGTCTCGTTCGCTAGAACACTCAACTTCAAATTCATGTTTCTAGTCCACTTAGGCATTTTATCAGACACTTGGTGGGCATAGAATTGACATTTTATCCAAGTAAATTCACAAATCATAACAATTCTTCATTCATGCATATAATCAATATATAAATGAGTTTGATACACCAAGGAGGTCCATAGACCCCTAGAAACTAATGGGACTACTCACTACTCATGTTCATAGACAAACAAAAGTAGTGTTGTTACAAAGATGAAGAATAAAACACAAGGAAAGCAAGGAAGTAGGAGGATGAATCTCCCTATATCCTTAGATTGACTCCACTTGATGAGATGATCTTCAAAACCTTTGAGCTCTCCCAAAACCCTTCAAAACCCTCGATGGATGTGCAAAAATCAAAACTTTCTATTTATAGCCCGAGTATAAAAATCTGGGCTTCAGGCGAGACTTGCCCGGGCCTTGGTGATGCTCGGCCGAGCGTGAGAGTGGTTGAGCGCTGGGAACCCGATGGCATGGAACGCTCGGGCGGCCTAGAGGTATGCTCGGGCGAGCGTCGGCCTTGATGGATGGAAGGCCTGGTCCTTGTCGCCTGGCGCTCGGGTGAGCTTTCCCGCGCTCGGGCGGGCGTCGGTTCCTGCTGAGGATGCTGCATATTTTGCTCGGGCGGGTCTGGTGGAACTCGGGTGAGCGAGGCGCGGAATGATGGGCGAGAGACTCGGCCGAGTCTTGGAACGCTCGGACGGGCTTCCAGTTTGGCCGACCAATGTGCAGAATACGCTCGGGTCCTCCTTCGCTCGGCCGGGTCCTGGCCTTGATGGATGGACGGCCTGTGTAGGAAATGCTCGGGCGAGCATTAGTTTGGCCCGGGCGAGCGGTAAGTGCTTGCATGGGATTTCCTTCATTTTGGGCTCGAAACTTCGATTTTCTACGAGAATTGAGATATCCTTAAGTCCGGGAACTGTAGAATCGGTTTTTCACCTGAAATAGCAAGTAGAAGGGTCAAATGACATCGAAAGAGACTCGGAACGAAACAAAACATCTAGTAAAGGTCGGAGAAAGATAGTCGAGAAATTGACTTATCAATAAACACACATCATATATATATTTATCCTCATGAGATAGTTAAAATCGTCCCCCGAAGAGGATGAATAGGTGTAAAATATATTTTACTCCTAAAAGAGAGTAATGTATGTACCATATTCTTTTGATCTAAGTGAAAGAAAAATAATAGTCCAAGAAATTATGTTTACTTAGATCATATCATCTCCTGAAGTAGCTGATTATAAGATCACTTTCCGTTGTAAGTGATAAATTCATGAAATTTCTCATGAAATATGTTGGATGTGTATGATCAATACTTAGTGATTTAAATATTTTCATGCTTTCACTATTATATACATATCTACGTCGCAAGACTTTAGTTCACTACCCTGATGTTTCCCGAAGAAATTATCTTACATGGGTGAATTAATGCTTGAACCATATTTATCAAGCAATAACTTGAGAGATTCTGTAAATGAAAACTCCACCACATCCCAGCATAATTGTGCTTACTTCGTCATCATCGTCACAAGAACCCAAAGCTCAAAACTTTACAACCAATGACCCCTCATACTCTGGAAGAGCTTAAATGATTATTTCAATCATCAGAGGACGGTCATTGTACCTCATGCAATATATGAATGGATGCACTTGAGGATATAAGATTTTAATTAGGTCTCAGATTATAATTTTAAACTATATTGTATTGTTTCAATATTGAGACCATGTGAAGAGACTAGTAAAGATGAGATAAATTGGAGAAAATATTATTCGTCTCTCATGTTATCAACCTTGTACTCCAGCAGTACTACATGGAACATGATTGTTTTTCCCGTTCATAGTTAGTTTTTAAATTCAATTGTAATGCCTTAAATTTACTTTCCGTAACTGAAGTTACTTTTATTTATTATGAATTTGTTATGAGTTAAATTATATTTCATTTGATCATATTTTTTGTTTATATTCTTTATAGAATAATGAATTAATCTTGTACTCCATCAGTAGCACATGTTATTTTTCAACGGAAATATCAATGGTGGGGAGCTGTCTCGTTGAAAGTGCCACTATTCATACTATATTGAAAAACCCAGAGTTTTTCTTAAACTTGAACATGACAAAACCTAATGTTAATACTATCTCCGGAACGAGTAGTATTATATATACAAGACTCCGGAAGAGCTTCTATCTTGTTACCCGAAGGAACGAGAATAAACATCAATGATGCATTGTATTCCAGTGAACCACAAAGGAACTACTCAGTTTCAATGATATTTGTATAAATGATTTTCATGTAGAAACCATGTGTGAAGATGGTAATGAACACCTACTTCTTATATCTTTTATGACTGGCCGGAAGCAAGTCTTAGAGAAAATGAGAGCTCATGCATCTGGTTTATATGACACAAAATCTATCCCATTGAAGTGTATAAAGTCACTAACCTGATGAAGTTAGTTGACAAGGAATTATTTTCTTTATGGCATGATAGACTCGGTCACCCTGGTGAAACAATGATCCTGAGAATCATTAAAAGTTCACACGGACACCCACTTAAGGATCTGAAGATCCTCCTAAAGGGTGACTTGACATGCACAGCTTGTTCACTTGGCAAATTTATAACAAGGACGTTGATGAGCATAAATCGTATCTATATTTATGCTCCACATTTAGTTGATTTTCGATCAGTTGCCTTATTTATATGAGCTCTCACGTTATGTTTTGATGCTTTTAGGTGAATAAACGAATCTAGAGCGAAATAAAGCATTTTGTGGAATTTAAGCAAAAACAGTGCTAAAATGGTGGATTGGCCTCCCTAATTGTCGCGCACGCCCCGAGCTCATACCATGTCCGAATTCATTGATCTTTTGCTTGTTGGAAAGCTGAGAATAAGGGCTATAACTTTGTAGTTGACACCTAAAGCAGATTCAATCGTTAAGGGTGTCAAAACTTCAGCTCAAGAGGACATCTCACTATGCGCCAATGTCACCTATGTCAAGAATTGTTGACACAAGGAGAAAAATTCAAGCCACTAGTCCAAATAGTGTCACTTGTGTCACTTATCAGGTGACATTGGCTAAATGGGCCAAAAATGTAATTTTGGCTAGGGTTTTGGAAAAAATTGGAAAAAATGCAAAAATTGAAAAAGAAACAAAAGGAATGGCAGCCGCATCTTGGAAGGGGGTTTGTCGACCAAAAAATAGCGAGGAGCACGAAATTCTACTCAAGGGAATTGATTGAGATCAAGAAATTGCAAATCGAAGATCAACAACAACATCAACTACATCAAAGTTGTGATTGTTCTTCGTTAAAAACTTGTAATTTTTGTTTCGAACAAAAACATGAGTTGTATGTTCACTACCACGGATAGTGAGTAGTGACTCTATTTTGGGGTCCTACGAATCTTTCCTAACATGAATCGTTGAATAAAATAGAAAATTGCATGATTTGATTTGTCATATTGTGGATTTGTATTTTACTTAGTGCTTAAACCCAAGCGATTCATACTAGGTGTTTGCCGAAATATCTAAGTGCATTGCGTTGAGGTATTAGGTTAATAGCGCCAAAAGGGTGAGACTTAGTATCCGACAATTAAGTAAAATACACGTTATAAACTCGGTGACTACGAGCGTGGCTTGAATTTGTAACGGGAAAGGCTAGTTTTATGACAAGGACTCCCCATGTTTAAACAACGAGAGTTGGTAAAGATCAGCGAGTTACTTGATTCGAATCAATAGCGCCGAAAGGGTGAGGTTCGTAGTTTAAGGTACATCTCCAATATAAACCAATAGCGCCGAAAGGGTGAGGTTTATACTTGGAGTGTACGGCTATTTTCCAATCAATATAGGCAAATCATGCATGCTAGATAATAAAAACACGATTCAAATGTTAGGCAAGTGAAGTAGTTCCCCAAAATATCTCTTGAAATCGACAAAACTTTTCTTACTTTCATCTATTTTGAATTCTAGAAACAAACCAAAACTATGATTTGGATTAGGATAAGTAGAAATACAACCTTAAATAGTGCAATAGTTTAAACTTGCCCCCTTGGACGATCCGGTACTTACCGGCATTATAAAAAATTTTTTGACATACAAAATACTGCACGTCAGACGTTTGTAACAAAAGTAAATGCGGAATCTCATATGTTTCTTGAAATAATTCAAGGTGACATATGTGGACCAATAGCACCACCGTGTGGACCATTTAGATATTTCATGGTGTTGATAGATGCTTCTACACGATGGTCACATGTAAGCCTACTCGCAACGCGAAATGTTGTGTTTACAAGACTTTAGCCCAAATAATCAAGTTAAGGGCTCATTATCCTGATCAATTAATCAGAAGAATCAAGCTAGATAATGCAAGAAAATTTACATCAAAGTCATTTAATGACTATTGTACATCAATTGGTATAGTGATTAAACATCCAGTAGCTCATGTACATACACAAAACGGCCTAGCAGAGTCGTTGATAAAGCGGTTGCAATAAATAGAAAGACCATTGCTAATGAAGTCAAAATTACCCACCTCTACTTGGGGACATGCAATTTTGCATCCAGAAGCTTTGATAAGACTTCGACCGACCACTCATAATAAGTATTCTCCCTTGCCACTTATCTCTGGAAGAGAGCCTGATATCTCTTATTTAAAAAATTTTGGTTGTGCGGTGTACGTCCCGATTTCTCCCCCACAACGAACTAAAATGGGGCCACAAAGGAGGTTGGGAATATATGTGGGGTTTGAGTCCCCATCAATTATCAAATATCTAGAGCCATTAACTGATGATTTATTTAGAGCTCGATATCTTGATTGCCATTTTGATGAATCAAAATTTCCAACTTTAGGGAGAGAAGAAAAGGAGATTAATAAGGAGGTTGTGTGGAATAGACCTTCTTTATCGTTCTTGGATCAAAGAACAAATGAAAGTGAACTTGAAGTTCAATGAATTTTATACTTGCAAAATGAGGCTAATAGGCTACCCGATGCTTTTACTGATGCCAAGAAAGTGACAAAGTCACATATACCAGCTGAAAATGCACCAGCTCGTTTGGAGATTCCTGTAGTAACTCCAAACAAAAACATTGCAAGTGATTCTCAATTACATCGAAAGCGTGGGAGACCATTAGACTCTAAGGATACATTTTCCCGGAAGAGGAAGGAACACGAAAGATGTAAGAAGGATGTCGAGATATCAAATATGAACGTAAATGAAGGTGAGACTCCCAAAGAATCGTTACCTAAGGAAACTGAAAATGAGGATAAAGATATTGATGACAATTTTAAAATGTCAATTAATTAGCCAAACACTGGCGTGGGTTGGTATCGAGATGAGGTAAATCTCAATGATATCTTTGCTTATTCAGTTTCCATAGAGGTCACTAGAGAAGATGACAATGATCCCCAAACCATAGATGAGTGCCGACATCGTGATGATTGGGAGAGCTGGAAAGAAGCAATTCAAGCAGAGTTGAAATCATTGAATAAATGTGGTGTTTTTGGACCTGTAGCTCCAACACCCCAAGGTGTGAAACCAGTTGACTATAAGTGGGTGTTCGTACGAAAACATAATGAACGTAATGAAGTTACAAGATACAAAGCTAGACTGGTTGCACAATGTTTTACACGGAAACCTAGAGTAGACTATATAAAAAGGTATTCACCTGTAGTGGATGCAACAACTCTTAGGTTTCTAGTTGCTTTGGCCGTTATCGAACGACTTAAAATGCAACTCATGGATGTGGGAACGACATACCTTTATGGGTCGCTAGATAAAGATATATACATGAAAATCTTAGAAGGATTAAAAATGCCTGAAGCATTACAAACAAAGCCTCGTCATATGTACTCCATTAAATTAAAAAAGATCATTATATGGGCTAAAACAATCTGGTCAAATGTGGTATAATCGCCTCAGCAAATATTTACTAGCGCAAGGGTATACTGAACGTTGTATTTTTTAGTACAAGTCAAAAACAATTTATAAGACCGGTAAGTACCGGGTCGTCCAAGGAGCAACTTTAAACTTATGAGCACTATTCGATTTCGTTCCGATAAGTCTATCCTATATGCAAAAGGTTGGATTGGTGAAGTGACTAAAGAAGATGAATATGAACAATGAAAACAATCTAAGGGATCTAGAGATAATGTCACTACCAAGGCAAAAGGTGTACTCTAGGGAACTACTTCACTCATGTGTGTTTTTAGACTCCAAGAATTCAATTTCATGCAAAACAATCATTTTAGATGATTAGACTAAGGCGTGCCACTATTAAACCAAATTCAATCTCTAGATGTTGTTATTCGATTTAAGGAAGAAGCACCTCGCACGTGAGCTTCAATCGCTAGATGTTGTTAGCTCACGTCCTACTCAAGGTTCTCAATCATTAGCGCTAGCTCAATGATCAATAGCCAATGAGCGGTTTAAGATCAAGCATATCTCAATGCTAAAATGAGTCACGCGAGTGATTGTCATCAAGCAAGGGTGAATCTACTTGCATTCTAGAACTATTAGTCACGCTCGCTAGAACACGTAACCTCAAATTCATGTTTCTAAACCACCTAGGCATTTTATCAAACATTTGGTGGGCATAGAGTTGGCATTAGTTCAAAGTAGATTCACAATCATCCAAACATGTTATTCTAGCATTTGTTCATAATAGATAAGGAGTATTAACACACATGAGGTCCATAGAACCCTAGAATACAAAACACTACTCACAAATCATGTTCATAGACAAACACAAATTGTATTGAGTACATAGATGAAAATACAATGGAAGGAATAAACCAATCTAGTGTAGATGATATTCTTCCCCCTTTGGATCTTCAATCTTCAATGGATGATCCTCCCTTGGTAGCCTTGGTAGCTTGTTCTCTCTAGAAACCCCCAATTTTGTCCCCCAAAAACCCTAGATCGAAATCCCCCCAAAAATCTCCTTTGATTTAGATTTAAAGCTTCCATTTTATAGCCGAAAATTAGCTCGGGCGAGCTCCATTTAGCTCGGTCGAGCTTATTTTGGCAGAGACAATAGGTCCAGCTCGAGCTCGGGCGAGCTCCATTGTGCTCGGGCGAGCTTGCAGAGGCATCCGACTTCTTGCGGCTTTTTAGCAGTCTTAACGTCCGAATTAGGTCTTGACGTCAACTGAAGAGTTGTAGCCCTTTGAGTTACCATTCCAACAAGCCAAAGATCAACTCATTTGTACATCGGATGTGATCTGTGGGTCCAAAATACGCCGGCAAGGTCGGTTTGCCCTGTTTTGCCCGAAACTCCATAGTTTTGCTCCGAAACTTCGGTTTTCTTTGAGAATTGATCTTTTTGAGACCGGGGACCATCAAGTGTGTTTCTCACCTGAAATAGCAAGCAAGAGGGTCAAATGGCATCGAATGAGCATCGAGAATGGACCAAAACTCTTCGTAAATGGATGGATAAATGAGTCGAGAATTCGACTCATCATATACCAATAATCAAATATGTCCATGGATTTTTATAAAACGTGCAGACTCAGGTTACGTAATCATAAATGTGTATGTTGATGATTTAGATATAATTGGAACTCCAAAAGAGATCCAATTGACAGCAGATTATTTGAAAAGGGAATTCGAGATGAAAGATCTCAGAACTATCAAGTATTGTCTCGGCCTGCAGTTCGAGCATACAAAGAATGGAATCTTTATCCATCAATTAAATTACACTGAGAAAGTTCTCAAGCGTTTTAATATGGATAAATCACATCCATTAAGTACAGCAATGGTAGTAAGATCGCTCAACACCGAGAAGGACCCTTTTCGTCCCTGGTCAAACAATGAAGAAATTTTAGGTCTTGAAGTACCTTGTCTTAGTGCAATTCAGGCTTTAATGTACCTTACTAACAATACCCGACCAAACATATCGTTTGCGGTTAATTTACTTGCAAGATATAGTTCATCGCCCACTAAAAGACATTGGAGCGGTGTTAAGCACATTCTACGTTATTTACGTGGAACAAGTGATTTTGGTTTATTTTTCAAAAGGACAAGTGGAGTACAAAATAGTGAATTGGTTGGTTATGCCGATGCGGGTTACTTGTCTAACCCACACAAGACCATTTCACAAACGGGGTACTTATTCATGTATGGAGGAACGGCCATTTCAAGGCGTTCGACAAAACAGACCTTGGTAGCCACGTCATCAAACCATGCAAAATTGATTGCATTATACAAAGCTGGGCGAGAATGCGTTTGGCTTAGATCATTTATTCACCATGTCAAGACCTCTTGTGGATTACTATCAGGCAAACATAGTCCAACATTGATATATGAGGATAATGCTGCTTGTATCGCCCAAATCAAGGAAGGATATATCAAAGGTGATAGAACAAAGCACGTATCTCCAAAATTGTTCTCTATTCACGAGCTTCAAATTGAAGGGAAGATTAATGTTTGCCAAATACAATTCAGTAAAAATTTGGCAGACTTGTTCACCAAATCATTACAGACAAGAGTTTTTAAGAAATTTGTAAATGACATCGGGATGTGCAGTTTGAAAGACATACTTGCTTGAGAGGGAGCATTAAAACTGTACTCTTTTTCCTAACTTGGTTTTTTTTATCCCTTTTGGGTTTTTCAAGTCAAGGTTTTAACGAGGCAGTTCAAATGGTGAGTGCATCCAAAGGTCAATACAAGTCATCCAAGGGGGAGTGTGATAAATATGATCATAATATGAATGCCTTTTCCTAAGTGACTAATGGTTCTTCAAAGGTGTCTAATGGATGCCCAATGTGTGCTATTTATTATTAGTCTATTTAGATATCTTGTATTTCTAGCCTATATAAAATAATGGGGTCACTTGTAAGTTGTAAGGCATTTGAGATAAACAAAAAAACAATACATTTCTCTCTACATTTCTATTATCTCTTATATGTTTTTGTTCTCCCTTTGAATTTCTCCTTCACTATCCATATTCTCACAATAATAATGGCATTTAATACGAGATTTAATCTCATGCGTCTAAATGGTCAAATTAATTGTTGTTATTGGCTTTGTATGTTTTCCAAAAATATATCCTTTGTTCGGAATCTTTTTTCTGGACAATAAATAAATATTATAAATTCTCAAAATTAGCACATGCACTTATGCACCGGACCTTCACACTGATCATAACAAAAACATGTAATTTACTATATTTCCGAAACTCTTTTTTTTTATTTAAAAAAGATGACACTTCAGTGGAAGGACAGGCCGACAGGGAATGGCATTATCCGTCCCCTCCAAAATTGCGTAAAGATTATTTTGAATTTATTTATAAAAAGACAGTTAAGTGGAATGGTTGTATGGTTGTTTGTTTCGTTAATCTTAGTTGTCGTTTAGTCTAGTTGTAGTTTTATTTAGGTTAGATGAGGAATAAGTGGCTATTCTCAGTCGGTTTCGAACTGAGTGAGTTGATATTTCTCAGCCGCTTGCGGACTGAGTTATAGTCACATTAGTTGTCATAGTTGCCCTATTTCCTCGGCTCTGGCCTGAGGATGTTAGTGGCTTTGACGAGTTTATGACGAGGATGGGTTTGGCCGTTTCAAGGCCTGTGCGTAAATCTGAGTATATGTACTGATTTGAGTCATTGAGTCATTAATGTCCAACATCTGTACAACTTTCCCATAAAAAAAATTGGAAGGATATGCGAATAATTGAACATTATTGTAGAAAAGAAGCATAAATTAAGATAATAATAAATTCGGTATGGACACAGACTGTACATCTTCATCGCGTTACAATAATTTAGGGCTGGATTTTTGTACCGAAACCGAACCGACCGAAACCGAACCGATCTCAAACCGAACCGAATTTTCAATTTATCATACCAAACCGATTTATATCGGTTCGGTTTCGGTTTTCATTTTGAGAACCGACAAAAACCGAACCGACAAAACCGAACCGAAACCGATTGAAACCGACAAACCGAACCGACAAAACCGAAAAAACTGACAAAAACCGACAAAACCGACAAAAACCGACAAAACCGAACCGAAACCGACAAAAACCGACAAAACCGAACCGAAACCGACAAAAACCGACAATGTCGGTAAAACCGAACCGAAACCGAATGTCGGTTTACCGAAAATTCGGTTCGGTTTTCGGTTTCATTTTCCTTTAAACCGAAATGTCGGTTCGGTTTGATAATTTTCGGTTCGGTTCGGTTTTTGAACCGAACCCAGCACTACAATAATTACAAAAAAGTATTTATTAATAAAATGAACACGTGTTTCTAAACATAAAATAAAAATAAATTCGGTATGGAAATAGACTGTACATATTCATCGCGTTGCAATAATTACAAGAAAGTATTTATTAATAAAAAATAGATATAAATGATCATTGCTATAACAGAGGCAAAACAACATTCAACAATACAGCAGCTATACAAAGCATCTAACTCCAATCTAAAACAATTCAATACAAAGATGAGGCCTAAAGTTATATATGAATACAATCATCAAAGAAAGAAGAATAGCTTCAATAGAATTCCATCTCCAAAGTTCCATCATTGTTTTCTTAGCATTTTCATCTGCCATAGAATTCGCTATTCTCGTAACCAGTGTTCTAAAAATCTTCTTCTAGGCTTCGAAATTTACGAATCCGTTCGATTAATTGATCCGCCTAGTCATCGCTGCCTAGATTCAACTAGTCGCCGCCTAGACCCGCCTAGTCCCCCGCCTAGACTCCCTCTAAATCCGCATAAGCGTTAACTAAAGGACCAACTTCTATATCAAAATAAAAAATTTCTTTATTCTTACATAGTTTACACATGTATATATATCATTTTAATATTTGATTAAACTATTAAAATATCTTTATCACCAGATTACTTTTTATATATATTAAAATAAATAAAATATATACCATAATAATATTTATATGATTACTAATTATTAAAAATTACAAAATTGTAAAACCGATTAATCCCATCCTAGGCCCCGATTAATCCACCAGGACCCTTTCCGCCCGACTAGCGCCTAGCGATTTTTACAACCTTGGTTTGGGGTGCTCGGAGATTAATTTAGTTTAGACTGTGTTGGATGAGCTTAGATTGTGTTGAGTGAGTTTAGATTATATTGTATTAGATTAGGTGAGTGGAGACTAGTTTAGGTGAGTAAAGATATGGATGCACACTTTCAGACCGGACCGGATGTGCATCCCTAAGTGAAGATTACTGTAGCAATGATTAGACTATTAAAAACAATGAACAGACTTAAAACTACAATGATTAGACTTAAAACAATATTACTGTAGCAATGATCAGACTTAAACATAAATGATCAGACTTAAAACTACTACTGTAGCAATTTTTGATTATATTACTGTAGAATTATATTACTGTAGCAATGATCAAAATTAAACAGAAATGATCAGACTTAAAACTACAATGATCAAACATTTTTGGACTATTACTGTAGCTGTTTTTATAATTTGTTAATTAATTTTTTAAAAGTTTGAATATAAATAATTATAATAAAAACTTAAATTTACAAAACTGTAAATATTTTATAATAAATATAATGGAAATAATACGTGAGTGAAGACTAGTTTAGATGAGTGTAGACTAGTATAGGTTAGTGAGACTAGTTTAACTTAGGTGAGCTTAGGTTGTGTTGGATAAGCTTGGATGAACTTAGATTTGTTTGGACGAACTTGAGAGATAAAGTTGAATGATATTGGGTGAAATTGGGTGAGCTTGAATCAAGCTCTAAAGAACAAGGTAATGCGGGGAACAAAACATGGATCGAATTTCATACTCAAACCCCTCCCTTATTTTAAATATCCGTTTTTTTAAATGTCATGGGCAAAAAGATTGAAGATGGTCTATAGTAATGAGTACTGTAATTATGTCTTCTTCTCTTTTTTTTTGAAAAAAAGATTTGATTAAAGTAGAATCAAAGTGTTATTAATGATATGGTTTTTGGCTGCCGGTGGTCCTATGGCTATTAAGCTCTTTTTGTGGTGTATAGTGTCTCCTTAGTCGAGGAGTTTGTAACCGTTCATCAGCATGGTGAACTTGTTTGTATTTTTTCATTTTTTAGTTTTTTTCATTTTCAGGTGTAGTCTCCTGTTGTGACGTCTGGCCTGAGCTTAATAGTTTCATTGAAGTTGGCCAGGTTACCTCTTCGTTTGTGTGGCCAGTTTCGCTTGTTCCGGGTCTTGTTGCTCGATTTCTGGCTGTAGCCTTGTAATCGAAAAGATATTAAAGTGTGATTAATGATATGGTTTTTGGCTGTGAGTGGGTGTGGGTGTGGGTGTGGGTGTGGATTGGTGAAATGTGTTTTTTAATTTAGGATTACAAATATGAAATCTGAAATCAAACATGGATCATGGATCATGGATGGACTCAAAAATGCCAGCTTTGTACTTCTTCTTCTTTTTTTTTGACAAAAGAGTGTATACAAAAACTCGAAGAACAAGATAAAAAACAACAGTAAACTGGAATGACTAACAAATACACGGACTGAACATTTAGACACTAAACCACATCTCATGCCAAGATAGGGGAGGCAACCGCCAACTTTGTACTTTTGATGGTACATTTACATGATGGAACAAGGACCCGTGAACCACTCCACAGCTTTTTTCTTCATCTTCCCTTCTTGCTCCAAAAAAAAGGGGTTATTGGCTTATTTGCCCCTCTTTGAAACTCAAATAACCCGTTTGCCCCTCTTCAAACTCAAATAACCGGATTGCCCCTTTTTGTTAAATTCTCGGCTTAACATATACCGGTAATATTAATTTTGCACATTCTCGGTTTATGATTTACCGGTAATGTTAATTTTGCATATTCTCGGTTTATGATTTACCGGTAATAATATTTTCATTTTTTTGAAAAATTTGATTAAACACCCATCTTTGGTAACTATTTTTATCAGCTTAACCTTTGAATTTCATTTTCAAGTAAACATGAAAGTTATAGAACATTCAATTATCTTTCTAACCATATAAAGAACATCTTAAACGGATACCGGATGACGCCTCTATGAGCTTCCGAATGTTAGCTCGGACCCCCTCGGTTTTTTGAAAAATTTGATTAAACACCCATCTTTGGTCACTATTTTTATCAGCTTAACCTTTGAATTTCATTTTCAAGTAAACATGAAAGTTATAGAACATTCAATTATCTTTCTAACCATATAAAGAACATCTTAAACGGATATCGGATGACGCCTCTATGAGCTTCCGAATGTTAGCTCGGACCCCCTTGGTTTCGGCAAATTTCGATCGATCGGTTTTTCAAAAAACCGAGGAGGTCCAAGCTAACATTCGGAAGCTCATAGAGGCGTCATCCGGTATCCGTTTAAGATGTTCTTTATATGGTTAGAAAGATAATTGAATGTTCTATAACTTTCATGTTTACTCAAAAATGAAATTAAAAGGTTAAGCTGATAAAAATAGTGACCAAAGATGGGTGTTTAATCAAAATTTTCAAAAAACTGAAAATATTATTACCGGTAAATCATAAACCGAGAATTTAACAAAAAGGGGCAATCCGGTTATTTGAGTTTGAAGAGGGGCAAACGGGTTATTTGAGTTTCAAAGAGGGGCAAATAAGCCAATAACCCAAAAAAAAAGTGTATGTGAGATGTGACAAAACATCCAATACTGTCTTCTTCTCTCTTTTTTTTAAGTTGTAGAAGGACATACAGATAGGGGTGTAAACGAATCGAATCGAGCCGAGTATCAGATTGTTCGTGTTCGGTTCGTTTAAAATTTGGCGAGTCGAGCCGAGTATTTTCGAGCATTAAAAATATGTGTTTGAGCTTGGCTCGCTTAATTTTTCACGAGTTCGAGCCGAGCTCGAGCTTTATACGAGTATTTTAATTAAATTAAATTAATAAAATAATTTATTGTTAACGAACTTTAACCGAGCTTTTTACGAGCTTCAATCGAACTTTCACTGAAAAATATTTTAAAATATATAAAATTACCTTAAACGAGTTCATTAACGAGCTTCAAACCATATAAGTAAGTTTTAATCGAGTATTTAAACGAGCACAAGCTGTTTGCAATCATAAACGAGTCGAGCACTAGTTGGCTCGTACTCGGCTCGTTTAATAAACTAGCCTGAAAATTATGCTCGACTCGGCTCGTTTAAGATCGAGCCGAGCTTCGACCGAGCTTGTTCACGAGCAGCTCACGAGTGTATCGGCTCATTTACACCCGTACATACAGAGTTGTTGATAACTACATAGTATTAGGCCAACACTAAACTCAAAATGGGCATTGCTATTTCACCTTTTTTTCATTTCTGGTCCTAAAATCAAGCTAATATTCAACTGAATCTAAGACTATCCACAATGGTAAATCAATTCAACACCCTACTTTTAAACTTCTCAACACTGCACTTCATTTTCTCTCTCTTCCACATAATAATTCAACAATCATTCAAATTGTACACTCTACAATAATTTTATTTACTTAAATTCAACACCCTTCCAACTAATTACCCAATACCCCACCACTTTTATTTAATATTCTTATTTATTTTTATATTTTTATTTTTTTGATTAAATAATAATAACAATTATTGATTATAATTAAATTAAAAATAATTAACACTAAATAATTTATCTTTCGATATATTTTAAAAATGAAATTTATTTACCCCACCAAGTTTTTTTCTGTGTCTAAATCAGACCTGCACAAATGCGGGCTCGGGGCGAGGTCGGGCCAGGCTTTTTTATATTTGACACCCATATAGTCGGGCCGGGCTGAATCCGCTCGGTTAATTCGGGCTCTTAATCTTGTCCAACTTCGCCTAATGTATCGGGACGGGTTACCCATCAGGCCAACTCGCTACAAATATCAAATATGTATCACTACATTTTAATTTTCATGTATAACTTAAATCAAAATACAATAATTTGTTTGCACAACAACAATATATTACAATGATGTAACATAATAGATGGATGCAAAACAATCGACACATTGAAGTAACATATTTCCAAAGTATTATAAAATATTTCAGAAAAGTTTTTAACGTGGAATGTTGGGAGTAATTTTGATTGATAAAACTTTCAACTATATTATTTTTGGAGTCCATTTATTTTTGAATTCAAGAACTCAGATTAGACAGATTTTTTTTATTTCTTACTAATTTCAATTAAGTATCAGTTTCCTTTTTAAAAAATAAAATAAAAATTAAGATTTAATTTGTAGCGTGTTAATGGGCGGGCCAATTAGCCTGATTCGGGCCACAATGTGTGTCCGAGCCCGACCCTAAAGAAATATGGGCCGGACCTGGCCCGGTCCGTCGGGCTAATATGCTTGTCCAAGCCCGTTTTATTGACCGGGCAGGCGGATCGAGCGGGCGGGTCGGCCTGGATTTGTACCGGTCTAGTCCAAATCAAATGAAACAAGTCTCTATTTATAGAATACAAAAAATGATGAATTTTGGTATACAAAAAATTAAAATAAAATTAATTTACTATAAAATAATTGACCACAAAAAATTAGGATGAGATAAAAATAAAAAAATCACAGCAGCCAATCAAAATGAGCCACGCGTCAGATCTGATCCACTTCCCGAAATGCGGCGCTCCATACGCGCCTTGTCGATTGCGTATTCCACACTCGCCTTGTCGGTTGCGTATTCCACAATCGTCTGCTCGATCCTGTGATATGCCGCCACGTGTCAATCCTTCAACTCCATTAATTCAACCGTTGAATGTTTTCAACACCAATTAATCCATATGTATTTTTTTAAGAAAAAATCCACATGTATTAAACACATATTTTCAACACCTCATTCCAAGGAACCAACATCTTGAATTATTTTTTCATTAACCCCATTGTGGTCTTCTTTTCTTTTCTTTTTTACTTACTTGTAGGAGGACATATTGAGTGGTTGATAGCCCATGGCTGAAGCGAAAGGCGCCGGCTCGTCATCGAGATGGTCGCTGCAAGGGACGACCGCTATCGTCACCGGAGGAACACGTGGCATCGGGTTCGACTCATTACCTTTCTCTTTTCGTTTTCTTCAAAAATTAAAGAACTTTACTGAATTCTGTGATTGTTCTCCAGGCATGCGGTGGTGGCGGAATTGGCTGGACTGGGAGCCAATGTGCATACCTGTTCTCGCAACGAAGATGAACTTAACATCTGCTTAAAGGATTGGGAAGGCAAGGGATTTGTAGTGACTGGTTCGGTCTGCGACGTGTCTGTTCGAGCTCAGCGTGAAGCACTGCTCGCTGATGTCTCGTCTTTGTTCGGTGGGAAGCTCAATATTCTGGTGATATGACTTTCTTCTCATTCTAAAATTGTCATAATTCATTTTCAACCGATCATTTCATATCTAGGGTTTGAATCTCAAAATGAATTGGTTGATTGCATCTAGTGACTTGAATTTCTGTATGCATGCCGATAGTATATATATTGTAGTGTGTTCGTTGTTAAGGCTTGCCTTGTTCTTCTGTGATCTTTCTTTTATATAGGTGAACAATGTTGGAACCTACAAAAGGAAACCAACTGTTGAATATACAGCTGAAGAGTATGCTATGCTTATGTCCACCAACCTTGAATCGGCATACCATTTCTGTCAGCTTGCGAATCCTTTACTCAAGTCTTGTGGAGCAGGGAATATTGTGTTTATTTCATCTGTTGCAGGACTGGTCAGTGTAGATAGTGGATCTATCTACGCACAAACTAAAGGTAACACATTGATTTTTGCGTTTCTATTCTTATAATGAATTAATAGAAGTTGGACGATATCTCGTGTGCTTTTGATTTTCAACTACTAGGTGCGATGAATCAACTCGCGAGAGCTTTGGCTTGTGAGTGGGCAAAAGATAACATCAGAGTTAATAGTGTTGCTCCTTGGATCATCAAAACCTCATTGGTTGAGGGTGTAAGTCTCTTCCACCATTCTTAGTTCCTTTTCTAATACATCTCTCTATGAGTTCCTAGACGCTAGTATCTTGATGTCATACTTACGCCACTTGCATTTGAATAGTGTGTTCGTTTGCTGTTTGCTAATATGGGAATAATTCTTTGAGATATCGTATTTCAGTATTTTTAAGGTCTTGCACTTCAAAATCAAGTCAAATTAGTTGAAGGCTCAGGGATCTAGCTATGAGGGAGAGCCATTCATTTATCATGTGAATATGTTTTTGACCTTTGGTACTGCTTGAATTTGTTGACTCCTGTCAAATATTTGATTTTGGTTTAGACTTCTAGATTCTCATGATGAGTCAAATTCTCCGATGAAGATGGTAATGCTGCATTGTTTCTCTGGATTTATTTTTATCAAGGCTAGACGCTTTTCAAGTTTTCTGTGGTCTTTGGACTACATTTCGTTGTTATTATGGTCTGACAGTATGTAATTTGTAATCATGCTAGCTGTTATGTTTAATTTTGTTTTATACTGAATTATGCCAACAAATTAATTCCGTGGAATCTAATTTGCTTTGTTTCCTGCCAGCTGCTTTCCAAGCAAGAGTTTGTTGACAAATTTATGTCTCGGACTCCTTTGCTGCGTGTTGGTGAGCCAGAGGAAGTATCTTCTCTGGTAGCTTACCTTTGTCTACCAGCTGCCTCCTACATCACTGGCCAGACAATCTCGGTTGATGGAGGATTCACAGCCTTTGGTTTCGCCTGGCCCCTTGACTGAAGTTACTGGGCACAGGTAAACATTTATCTGCTCCTCCAATGTCTGCTTATAAAATTGATGTTCTACTTGGCTACGCAATGGGCCTGTGCAATGAATTTTTCTGGGGCTATATTAGTCATTAGTGAATACAAGCATTACCTATAAAAGCAGGCACTCCCTCATGGTGCGTTGGCCAAGTTCAATAGTGAACACAACCTGATCTTTAAATAATAATAAAAAAGAGTATGAAAAAGATGAGTGAGGACCCAAATCAATATTTTAAAATGTTTTTTCTGAAGTAATGTTTCAAATATTTTTTTTGTAGTTTGGGCACTGGACATTTAATACTTATACGATTTTATTAATCTATTATCTCAGAATGTGCTGCAAGTGCAAGTTGGGTAATGGGCATGGTCATTTTTATATCCAGAATACATCCGGGCGTATGTGTCAGTATTCCGACCATTTAGATGTATACTGTATGTGCATGCATTTATACATACAACCTAGTCACTCGCCTCATCATTCAATGTCAATCTCATCGAGTAGTAGTAAAGTGTTTAATTGGGTGTTCAAAAATGAATTAAATAGTTGAATGGATTTAATGAGGGTGTTGAATTTGGGTATTGAATTGAGATGTATTATATTATGTTGAAAAAAAAAATTAAACATGTTGAAACAATCTGCCAAGGGAACAAGACTGGCATGCGGCAGCATTTCACTGGAGCTGATATTGGTTGCTGCTATAGCTGCCCCTTGTCGCGATGTGATTGACTTATGTGCTTTTATTTTATCTTATCCTAATTATTTGGGTCAATTATTTCATAGTAAATTTTTATTTTATTTTTTTTATATCAAAATTCATCATTTTTTTGTTTGCCATAAATAGAGATTTCTTTCATTTGACTTGGACACGGAAAAAAAACGTCTTTTATCATATAATTATTCTATTATCATTCAATAAACTCTTTTTTTAATTTTTCAACATTTTCTTAGTGAAATGGATCCTAACCATAACCAATTCAACACCCAAAATTCTTATAATTATTTCAATTTAATTATAATCAATAATTGTTATTATTCCAGATTTGGCCAAGTTACTTAATCTCTTACTCCCTGTGTGTCCAAGCCTAACATGTCATTGTTTGATTTCATTTAGGTTCTTATCAGCATGGTGATCAACAGCATTCAGTTCATGTGAAGTTTCAACAAAATACAGTCCACCCTTTTTAATAGTCCTAATGATAGTTTTGTTATTTTTGATTACTTCTTTTATGTTGTACTAGTATTGATTTTTCAGGTGTTGATCATTAAATACAGATTCAGATAAGAGGTTTCTCTTAAGGTGGGGAAACCATCTAACATTTTGAATGATCCTAGTCACACCATCAAACATTACAAGAGGAACTTAACCAATGCCTTTAATTTTTAAGGTAGTATGATCACCGAAAATTACTTCACCACCATCTATTAATTTCAAAGAATCAAACTAGGATTTAGAAGGAGTAGCATGCATGGTACAACCAGAGTCTAAGATCCAAGAATCAGCATCACTAGTAGAAGAAACAACAAGCAATTCATTTCTGTAGAGATTCCCATGTTCACAAACATTTGTAAAGCCATTCTGTTTAGCAGTTTGATCTTTATTAGTACCATTTTATCTATCAGTTTGTTTCTTAGTACAAGTAGTAGCATAATAACCATTTTTACCACAATAATAGCATTTGACAGTTCCTAAAGATCTATTGGGCTGCCCTGAATTAGAAGTAGATTTTACAGTGGACTTTTCCTTATGTTTGTGTTTCTTTTTGCCTTTAAACACCATTACTTCATTCTTATTGTTAGATTTAGTTTCAAGCCTAGTTAAGCCCTTAAACTTAAACATCTTAAGTGTATCATTTTTCTGCACAATAGTTTCAGTAATTTAGCAAGAGAAATCTCATCCCTGCCATATTGAATTACATCTTTAACAATGTCAAACTGAGGAGGCAAAACATTCATCAAAATAACAACTTGGTGGGTTTTTTCTATCGTATCCTTACATCTAGCCAAGTCTTGTGTCATTCTAAGGAAAACATTAAGAGTTTCTTAAATGGATAAAGATGTATCCATTCTGAAGTTAAACAGTTTGCATAGCAAAGCAATTCTACTAAGCAATAACTTAGTAAGGTAGATAGTTTCTAAAGTATCCCAAAGCCCTTTAGCATCAGAAATACTTACCACTTGCCTCAAGACATCATCTGAGAGTCTTACCATTATCTGTGAATGTGCCAATTCCATCAGTTCTTGTTTCCTCTCCTCATATGTTGGATCCAGTCATTCACCAGTCACAGCTCTATAGCACTTTTCTCTTATGAAAATGACCTTCATCTTCACTCTCCACATGGAGAAATCAGTTGTTCCATCATAAGGCTTCAGTCACGCACTGTCAGCCATCAGAGAAAGCACACGATCAATTCTTAATCAGAAGAATACGGATTGGTAGTGAAATATGAAAGCACAATAGAGTTGAACTTCCTAATGGAACATTCTATCTCCAAGGATCTTTTCTAATCAAGATTGGTCAAAACCAGTTAAGATTAGCAAGCTACTGATACCAATTGTTATTGCGAATAAGATTAGGTTAATTATTAGCTTTATTGATTGAGCAAATAATACACGAGAGTTTAAGATGAGACTCATAGAACCCTAGTTCTTACCCAATCCGAATTATACAAACTGAGTAATAGAAATCAAATTAATCCGAACTGGAACTTCCCTGTGATGCGACAAACAAAAGCCCTATGTTAAATCATTGCAATCGGCCCCTGAATCTCTCCGATGACCTTTCCCTGCAGCACCCCTCCGGCGTGACAACTTCGACTCATTCTCGCACACACAGCACCAATCGCCTTTGCTCAACTTTGAATCACTCTCAATCGATCACTCGCAGACGCTTTAAGCTTTCAATCACCAAGAATCGCTCTCGAATTTGGAAACCCTAATTTCAAATCTCATAACCCTATTTTGATTTCAGTCTAGCTTAAGAGGGAAGTTCAGCTCGCGTCAAAACGCAGCGTCTCGTTGTAACGACTTTATAGAACTTCGGCGCGTCTTCCTTTTAATGGAACGACGTCACCGAGGCAAAACTCGAGCTCTCCTTTGTGTAACATTGTCGTTTGCTTCACATGCAAAAATCTCGCCTTGTTGAAACGACACCGTATGGTGTGAAACTCAACAACCTTCAAAGCATGTAGTTTTGCCTTAACCAAAACCTGTAATATTGAATCAGAACAACACCAAAGAAAAACCAGCTTTCCAAGCACAAGTCTCATCCATTTAAACTCAACTTAACAATACTCAATCAACATGTCTAGGATTATAAACTCAACAGGTTAGCTTTGCATTATGCCCTTCTCATGCGAAAAGTCCTTTGTTGTACCCTGTTTGGCGTGTTAGCTTTATCACACACAAAAAAAACTAAATTGTTTTCAAAATTACTCAGTTTTGACTTAAAAAACAGAATTAAGTTGTTTTGCTAAATATCTATTTATTAAAATGGATGGCATGTTAAATCGATGAAAGTGCTGATTTGGTCAAAGTAATGGGAACCCAGCAAGACAGCAACAACTAATTGGGCCATAAAAGGGCCTTATTGGGCTCCCTTCTATTCTTTCCAAAAATAGCCAACCCATACATTTTAAGAGACTGCGTTTCAGATTCCACAATGCTCACCAGTCCAGTCAACGGGATCATCATTTACATCATCGGACCGTTTCGATTTGGAAGTTACACTAATCAAGTCGGTTTAAGCGAAACTGAAATCCGGTTCAACTCGTCTCAGATCAGTCTCCTCTCCGAGTATAAATATCGCTTTTCTTCTGAAAAGGAAATGACGGTTCCGAAGCGTTGGTGTTCGTCGTTTTCTTCGTTGATTCCTTTCTCCAGTTTCCGATGGCGGATCAGCTCACAGATGACCAGATCTCCGAGTTCAAGGAGGCCTTCAGCCTGTTCGACAAGGACGGCGATGGTTTGATCTCCTTCTCACTCTCTCTCTCTATTCAAATATCATTCGATTTGGACCTGTTTTTTTTTGTCAGATCTAGATATTTTGATGACGATCGTGGTGTTTAGGGCTTGATGAAGTTCGCTGATGTTCATCTGTTTGTTTGTTTGTTTGAATCGTTTTGCCTGATCTGGTTGAATTCTTTTATTATGTATGCCTTTTCATGCTGCATTTTTTATTGGAGATAGCTTAACTTGAAGGATAGACGTTTGGCTGTGATTTGAATTTGATGTAGGAGCTGTAAATCTTATCCGCGTGTTGATTTTTTTGTGGTTGAAGATTGAGATTAAATTATCAATTTATTTTGTGAGATGAGAAATGGCTTGTTATGGTGCATGTAACAGCTAAACATTGGCTTTATTTGAAATGTGTAATTTCAGAACTACTTATTTATGATTTTTGGATTGCTTGTATCTGTATGTATTTGATGTTTTAATATTTCTCTGAGGAAGTGTTTGGAGTTGACTGATTCTTGCGTGTTGATAAGAACCTATTTATGACATAGGCAAGTTGAGTGTAATTGAATGGATTCATTTATCCAATTGATATTCTGTAGGAATGAGATGTGACATGGAAATGACAACCTGGATAGGATGATGGTGTATTGCCTCTTTATGTGTGTATTATTTTTTACTTGTTTTTGAATGTCGTTAGACTAGACCTTTGGTAAATCGAGTGTTATCGGGCAAGTTGGTTAAGATGGTTGGTACCTTGATGACGATTTCATGTCTTCAAATTTGCACATGGATGTGCTGTTCAATCTCCTTTGCTGCCGTTATTTTGTTATTTTTATGCTGAACGAAATGCTTATTTTAAGGCTGCATCACCACAAAGGAACTTGGGACTGTGATGCGATCACTGGGACAAAACCCAACTGAGGCAGAGCTCCAGGACATGATCAATGAGGTGGATGCTGATGGAAATGGAACCATTGACTTCCCTGAGTTCCTCAACTTGATGGCCAGGAAGATGAAAGACACCGACTCTGAGGAAGAGCTGAAGGAAGCTTTCCGTGTGTTTGACAAGGACCAAAATGGCTTCATATCTGCTGCTGAGCTCCGCCATGTGATGACAAATTTAGGAGAGAAGCTGACAGATGAGGAGGTGGACGAGATGATCCGCGAGGCTGATGTTGACGGTGATGGGCAAATTAACTACGAGGAATTTGTCAAAGTCATGATGGCTAAGTGAGACCCCTCGGGTGCTAAACAAATATATTCATGTGGGATCATAATTTGTGTGTTTTGGTAGGTGGCCTTGGTCTGTTTGCTTGTCTGTTTGGTACTGCTTTTTCATTAAGTCCTTGTTGGGTTATACAGTAATATTCTCTTTAGTTGATTAAAATGGTCTTGTGACTGTATTCAACATTTCACAGCCTATTGTATTATCGTGATAATCTTCATCCATCTTATTCTGGAAATGAACATGTTCATTAGTCAAGAGCCATACTCCTCAGCCATGACCTTCGTAGTGATCTTTTTGGACCGTGCCATGATCAATGACATGTTTATCTCAGAAATATGTGCAGTGCAGGAAACTTGTTGAGTTTAATATGAAATTCAGATCATGGCGTTAGCAGTATACAATTTAAGTCAGATCAAGCTTGTAGCCAACTCAATCCGGCAATTGGATTCATTACCCTGTATGAAACTAGAAAAAGAATGTGATTGTACAACAAAAAGACCGGAAAATGATTTAAAAGCAAGTATTCTATTGACAGAGACAGACTTTTCACAACATTACTCTGAATGACTTTAACGACCGTGGGTTGTGGCCAGGCCAAGAACATAAGAAGACCCGTAGTTTAGATCATGCCCTGGATCCTCTTCTTATAAGTGGGGTGATCAACTCACTTCTTAAGTGGCTTGTATAGCACAAAAGTGACATACTTGGACTGGAACCTGTGGGTCAATCCTAAGGCAACAACAGATTGAGGAGCCCATCCCTTCTCAATATAGAGGTGGTTAAGCATGATGTGCTGAGGTTTCTCTGACGAAGGCACAAGTTCCTCAAGGTGATTTGGCTCGCCCACAACAGTTAGATGGAGCTGCGGTGGTACTATGACTGGATCTTTTGCATAATCTTCATCTGGCGGGTAGGCCTGACTGTAACTCGAGTCCGGTGATGGTGGAAATTCAAACTCAGCTACGCTGTCTAGGTTCTCCGGCACATAATCCTGCAAATGAAATTGAGGATATCATGTTTTTGCAATTTTAAAATCATTTTACAAACAAAATCAACTAGTAAATGTGTTCGACAATAAGTAGCCTCCAACACGCACAAATAAATTATGCAAATATCTCACTAATACTTACATGGACATCGAGAAGATTAAAAACATGGCCCATCTCATCAGCTGTAGATGGGTGATCTGGGGAGTACCTTGATTCTCCGTCCACGATAAACTTATAATGATATATGCCTGATGGAAGGACCAGAAGGAGAGCGTGATCCTTCCCCGATCTTTGAAGTGTTCTTCTGCATGCGAGAATCAACAATTACTTACTCATAAGCAAAGCACGATCCAGATGGTAAAAAGTAGTGATATTTCATTTTACCTGGATGTCCAGTTATCCCAAGATCCTTCCACAGCCACATTATTGCCTCCATAAGTCCACGTGATCATGGTGGGGATTACTTGCTCGGATGATTCTCCATAGGCTTCACTCTCCCAGTTCTGATTCAAAATTGGAGGTTCGTCCTCTCTATGTAGAGGAGCAATTGGAAGCTACAAAAGCATGTTTGAAATAACATCAATAAAGCACTATAAAGATTCATTTTACTCGTCTAATTTCACGGACACCATTAGAAACACACGATTCACCAAAGCAGTAGTATAAGTAGTTAACAAAACAACGAAAATGAGTCATGTAGAAGTTCGATTCAGCTGACAAATATGTGATGCCTCCTATTTTATCATGAATTCATTGTCAGTCAGTCACTACCCGTTCCTGCATATAAGGAGTGGCCAAAAGCAAAGCTCCATGATCTAAAACCCAAATTTTTAACTTGCCTTACACATGAAGATGATTGAAGAAATTGAAAATCTAAGCAAGAAGTACAACACCTACAAACTTAGTCCCCTTATAGTAACACCACATCAATTGAACACACCGACAAAAGTCCAAAATCTCAAGCTTTCCTCATCAAGAATAAGTGTATAACAGTTTTGAACACATCCCATCTGAATAACCGAATTTCATATCTAAAACGATTCAATATCAGCAAAGTCTAACAAAAATCTTTGAGCCGGATCGACCATCAAGTTAAAGAACAACAACTTACTCTTCCTCTAACCGGCTAAAATCAAATTTAACCAGTCCTAAAAATCACAATTTCAACCTCTAAATCCAGCTGACCTAGCCCTAAGTCAACCAAGCCCTAATTCGTAACAGACTACATAATCAACATCAAGAATTCAACTAGAATCAATTACCTGAGGAGCGAACATGAGCGGCGACTGAGACAGTCCAGGACTAGCCGGAGGCGAGTTCCCAGTCATGGAGTCGGACGATCCGACCCGACCATGATAGTCCGTCGTAGCGCCATGATTGTCTAAATATCCAGATTCGCCATTGGATCCGTCATTGCCTCCTTCCTCTCTCCCGCTCGCATTCCCCATTTTCGCATCCACCAAGAACCCAACCGCCTCCGCCTCGGACTACCTCCTCCTCCCGGATCTGAAACTCGAGGATTCGACACACCAGCTCCGGCATCAACTGGACCAAACCGAGTTCTTCTTCTGCAGGTATGATTGTCGACCGATCGATGAAGAAGAAGAAGAAAATTTTGTAGCAGAGAAATGCAGGGATGATGATGGAGAAGAATTTATTTATTTATATAATTTCATTTTGTGTTTATTTATACTATGATTTAATTTATACACGTCTCAATCTCAACGCCACCATTTATCGTTTTACTAATAATAAACAATGCACTAACATGATAAATAAAAATAAGTAATTGTGTTTATGGAGTAAGGTTTTGGTATGAACTAACTTTATTTATATAAATTATAAATTAATTTTTTTTGATAGGATAAATTATAAATTATTTAAATCGATGAACATTCAACCCACTAGATTTCGTTACCTTTCATTACACTTCATCAAAAGTAAAATTATTCATTGAACATTTTACTTTATTATTGAAAATTTTGTGTTATCACTAAATATTTTAGTTAGAATTATTAATATTCACAAAATACGTACTGGACATAAAGATTTATTACTGAAAATTTTGTCTTATCACTACTCAACATTTTAGTTGGAACGTTTTTTGTTCAAGTAAAAGAAGCCTTGCATACACAACATCAGACAAATGTCATTTTGATTTTTTTCGTTCTGCGAATATATTCAGGTACAAACGAACTGCAAAAAAAAGAGGTACTAAATTAATTCGTAGCGTTTCAACACTGATATATCTGCAGATGACAATCTGAGTGGCGAAAACTCTGAAAAGACGTATGTTTTTAAAAATTGAGTCCTACGCAATGACAGATTATAAGATGCAATGAAAAGTGAACGAGTCTAAACTTGTGCAGCAGTTGGTTCAATGTCTTCATCATCATCGCCTTCGGTCTCTCGAGACATCTCTTCCAAGGACTTGCCATTAGATTCAGGCACCAAGAAGGTGCATAGAAATCCTAACATGTTGACCGCAGCAAGAACGTAGAGCGAGTTCTGAACTCCAATCTCGCAGCAACAACTAGACAATTACTACGAAAGATAACGACACAATAAACTGAACATAAACAATCTCATTTTGACATTCATAACTTCATTTAATTTTTTTAAATACGTAATTTATTATGATAACTGAACATATGCTTCCAGTTTTTACTTTCCAACATGACATTACATAGTTTAAAATAATTAACATGTCATGACATGTGGGTTGAATTTACCCAATTGCAACATGACATATATCTTTGAATTTACGTCTTTGGAAACTACTTGGGCCGGCCCAATTCTGAGCTATATGACTAGACATCATCCATTCAATGGCTATAACATGGCCGCAAACATGATTAGATTTGCCAGTTTAGTTAAATTTTGACTTACATTCTCATTCCAAATAAATTTAAGATCATGATTTCCCTCAAATTAGTGTATGTATGACGACACATTTCGTCCATTTTTTAAGTCAATATATATATGTATAAATTAATCGGAAAGATCAAAATATATACACATACTTTCAGTCTTCGTGATTTATGATTGTGCTGCATATAGAGAACGGAAATGAAATACTGCAATCAAAATTTATTATCACTTACGACTTACATGATCTCATTACCATCCAAATCAAAATCATCACCCAATCATCACCTCATTTAATTTAATGCTTCCACTTTTCATTTAAATGGAGTATACAAAATCCAAAACTTAAAAAAAAACTAAAAACTCAAATTTTTTCAATCCCATTTTTCAGGAATTAATTAAAGACCGCATTTACCTCTTCATTTTCTCCTGACTGGAGACACTCCAATCTTTTTCGAATCTGAAATTAATTCCTGTCTCCCAACACCCGCAAAAATGAGTTTAAAAAATATTTTTGACGAAAGTTCTTGGTAAAATGTTTATATAAATTATATTTTGAATCTCATAAGGACTTTTTTCTGTGGAAGATATTAAGATCGTACATATCTCAAACTCATAATTTATAAAATTATCGTTCAATGGCTATAACATGGTCGCAAACATGCTTAGATTTGCCAGTTGAGTTGTGCTAGTTAGATTTTGACTATTCCAAATAAATTTAAAATAATGATTTCCCCCGAATTAGTGAATGTATGACACATTTCGTCCATTTTTTTAAGTCTATATATATATATATATATATATATATATATGTGGACGTTCAAATGTTATAAGCTTCTTATTGTGTTATGTGTTATGTTGATTCTGATTGGTTAATGAAAAACAAGGAACCAATCAGAAGCGAGATATATATATATATATATATATAGAGGAGCGCTCAAATGTTATGGCCAAATTAATGTGTTATGTGTTACGGAGCTTCTGATTGGTTATTGAAAATCAAGGAACCAATCAGAAGCGATGAACACCGTAACTACGGTGCACCCTCACCCATAAACCCCCCCGTGCTTGTGAGGTGCACCATAAGAACCGTGTTCCTCGCCTCTGATTGGTTCCTTGTTTTTCATCAACCAATCAGAACACCGTAACACATAACACATTAGTAAGCCATAACATTTGAGCGCGCCCCTATATATATATATATATATATATATATATATATATATATAAATTAACCGGAAAGATCAAAATATATAAACGTATTTTCAGCAATCGTGATATATGTTTGTGATGCATATATTATTTTTTCGCAATTTAGATTTCATAGTTTTATTTTACGATGAACTTGAAAATGAAAATTTAAAATATCTATTAGGTTATACTTAATAAAAACAATTGAACTCGTTTTCAAAATAGAAAAAGAATAAAGTGTAAACGAAATTTATAGAGAACGGAAATGAAATACTGCAATCAAAATTTATTATCACTTACGACTTACATGATCTCATTACCATCCAAATCAAAATCATCACCCAATCAACCCCCAATCATCACCTCATTTAATTTAATGCTTCCACTTTTCATTTAAATGGAGTATTCTAAATCCAAAACTTAAAAAAAACTTAAAAGTCAAATTTTTTCAATCCCACTTTTCAGGAATTAAAGACCGCATTTACATATTCCTTTTCTCCTGACCGGAGACACTCCCATCTTTTTCGAATCTGAAATTTATTCCCGTCTCCCAACACCCGCAAAAATGAGTTTAAAAAAATATTTTTTGACGAAAGTTCTTGGTAAAATGTTTATATAAATTATATTTTTGAATCTCATAAGGACTTTTTTCTATGGAAGATATTGAGATCGGATAATTCTCAAACTCATAATTTAATAAATTGTCATTCAATGGCTATAACATGGTCGCAAACATGGTTAGATTTGCCAGTTGAGTTGTGCTAGTTAAATTTTGACTATTCCAAATAAATTTAAGATAATGATTTCCCCCAAATGAGTGAATGTATGACACATTTCGTCCATTTTTTTAAGTCAATATATCTATGTATAAATTAACCGCAAAGATCAAAATATATACACGTACGTTCAGCATTCGTGATATATGATTGTGTTGCATATATTTTTTTTTCGCAATTTAGATTTCATAGTTATTTTTTACGATGAACTTGAAAATGAAAATTTAAAATATTTATTAGTATATACATAATAAAAACAATTGAACTCGTTTTCATAATAGAAAAAGAATAAAGTGTAAACAAAATTTATAGAGAACAGAAAAAAAATACTGCAATCAAAATTTATTATCACTTACAACTTACATGATCTCATTCACATTCAAATCAAAATCATCACCCAATCGTCACCTCATTTAATTTAATGCTTCCACTATTCATTTAAATGCAGTATTCAAAATCCAAAACTAAAAAAAACTCAAAACTCAAAAAATTTCAATCCTACTTTTCAGAAATTAAATACCGCATTTACCTCATCCTGTTCTCCTGGCTGAAACACTCCCATCTTTTTCGAATCTGAAATTTATTCCCGTCTCCCAACACCCGCAAAAATGAGTTTTAAAAAATATTTTTTGACGAAAGTTCTTGGTAAAATGTTATATAAATTATATTTTGAATCTCATATAGGGACTTTTTTATGTGGAAGATATTAAGATCGGACAATTCTCAAACTCATAATTTAATAAATTGTCATTCAATGGATATAACATGGTCGCAAACATGATTAGATTTGCTAGTTGAGTTGTGCTAGTTTGACTATTCCTAATAAATTTAAGATAATGATTTCCCCCAAAATTTTGAATGTATGACACATTTGGTCCATTTTTTAAGTCAATACATATATGTATAAATTAACCGAAAAGAGCATTCGTGATATATGATTGTGCTGCATATAATTTTTTTTTCTCGCAATTTAGATTTCATAGTTTTATTTTACGATGAACTTGAAAGTGAAAATTTAAAATATTTATTAGTATTTTCTTAATAAAAAGAATTGAACTCATTTTCATAATAGAAAAAGAATAAAGTGTAAACGAAATTTATAGAGAACGGAAATGAAATAGTGCAATCAAAATTTATTATCACTTACGACTTACATGATCTCATTCCCATCGAAATCAAAATCATCACCCAATCATCACCTCATTTCATTTAATGCTTCCACTTTTCATTTAAGTGGAGTATTCAAAATCTAAAACTAAAAACTAAAAGTTCAAATTTTTTTCAATCCCACTTTTCAGGAATTAAAGACCGCATTTACCTCTTCCTTTCCTCCTGATCGGAGACACTTCCATCTTTTTCGAATCTGAAATTTATTCCCGTCTCCCAACACCCCAAAAAATGAGTTTTAAAAAATATTTTTTGACGAAAATTCTTGGTATTTATATAAAATATATTTTGAATCTGATAGGGACTTTTTCGGTGGAAGATATTAAGATCGGACAATTCTCAAACTCATAATTTAATAAATTGTGTTATTCCAAGGGTTAAGATCAGATACCAAGTTGATTTTTGATACAATCGAAGTTCGTCAAAATCTATTTAGTTCGTCGCCGAAAAACGAAAAAGACGATATAGTTCGTCACTTTTCCATATAATTCGTCATCGAGAAAATACATCAAAAATCAGGATTTACTTTTAATCATATAAATCACAAGATCAAGTGTTATGCTTTATTTATATTTTTTTTTAAAATCAACTTTATATATGATCTTTAATCAAAAAAACTTTGTATATGATCTTTTTCCGTTATTCTAATACACAGCCTAAGATACACTCGTCATTTTAATCTGAATTTAATGTTAGTTAATAGATTTCGTGCTCGCCGTATATGACTATCCCGCAACGAATCTTTTCATACAACAATGAAGCTATTAGATGGGGTATTTCGAAAATATTTCGAGAAAAAAACGAATCTTTCCAAATCGAAAAAAAAAAGATGGGGTATTTCGAAAATATTTTTAAAATATGGGGTGATTTTGGTAAAGAGAGATGATTTTTTTTATCTTTTTAATTAATTGGATCTGGCGTATCCAATAATCATTGATTAATCTCAGATTAACATAGATATTTAATTAATTACTCAAATTTAAATTCTTATCTAATCAATGTTGATCGAGTCTTCCACTTCCACTAGATATTTGCCTTTATATCAGCTCATTCTCTCTCTATCTCCGTTGCTGGATATTTTGAGTTTGGATTGTACTTCCAGAGAGAGAGACAGCCAATTGAGATGGAGCGAGGTGTTGAAAGCGAGAGTGTGTGTTTGGACTCTGGAGTTAAGTAATTACCATCGCAATCGTCTTCATTCGCAGTCGCAGCCGATTTCGGTCCATTTTTTTGAACTTTTTATTTTTAGGGTTTTTGGGTGAGTTTGGATGAAGTATTTTATTCCTTGTCATTGTTTGATGTTCGTAATTTCATCTGGTGTTCCTTTCCAATTATTGAACTACTGTCGCTTGGTTTTGGCATTCATTATTATTTTTAATTAGGTTTTTGTTTGAATTTTTTTGGCTGAGGGTGGTAGGGTTAGTAGGATTCAAGAAGTGAGGTTTTTTGTGAGTGTTGGGATACTTCAGACATCAGATTGGTTACTTGATTGATCTGTATCAGAGTAGAGATTGGGGGTTGGTTTTTGAGTGTTTCTTGAAGCTTCTTATTCCAGAAAGATAAAAGAAGATTGGTGGCAGTTTGCAGTCTTTCTGCTTGAAGCTCCAGTTCTGAGACGCTTTGGATGAATGAGAAGCTGTTCTGCTTTTGGTTTCACTGAATTCAAACTGGTAATTGTTACTTCTTGTTATTTAATGAAGTGTGATTCATGTGAAGATGTGTGCCTTGGATGAGCCTTATGTATTTGGTCCGAACCAATTGTTCTTAAAATCTGTGTTCCTTTTGTTGTACCGTACCTTGTAACTCATAAAGGCCTCTTAAAACTGAGCTCGCAGGAAAAACTTGTGATATGGGAAGGTATGTTGTCTGAAATGCAGGTGTGGGGTTTGTTATTTGTCATAGGCGGTAGAGATGTTGGTTGAATCAGCCGCACATTATTGATCTATATGATATTTTATAGAACAACGTCACATACATGTGTGCTTTGTCTTCCCAATACTCACTGTCATGAGTTGAAAAAAATTTGGAGTCCTTTCATTTTGTTTGTTTATTGTGCCATTTAGTAGTTTATTATTTATTTTGAGTTTTTAAAACTATAACATCTTACAAATGCTTCATATGTTTATCGTCTTTGATGTTTTGATTGTTATACAAATGTCATACTTAGTGCACGATGAGTCTGATTTATTTATATGGCTGTGCAGGAAATATGCAGTGGAATAAAGTTGATGACAAACGTGACTCCCCATCAGATGAAGAGCCCAATAATGATGGAGATTTATTGGGAATTGGTATTTTAAGGAAAGGCCAATGGACTCCGGAAGAAGATGCTATTTTAATTGACTATGTCACTAAGCATGGAGAAGGAAATTGGAATGCAGTACAAAAGTTCTCTGGCCTCTCACGGTGTGGAAAAAGTTGTCGTTTGCGGTGGGCAAATCATTTGAGACCAAATTTGAAGAAGGGTGCATTTACTCCGGAAGAGGAGCGCACTATCATTCAGCTCCATGCGAATCTGGGAAACAAATGGGCTCGAATGGCTGCTGAGGTATGTACCTCTGTTTCCCAATCCAAGTTGTCTAACTTATCATTTGCCTTTCTCTCATTATTACAGTTTTGTGCTCCATTAACCATCAAGCTATGAAGAACTATAATGAAATGCTTTTTACGATGTCGTCGCTTGTATTTTTGTAGCTTTTTTCGTATCTGTATAATGCAATCTTTGGACTCTGATGTCCTTGGCTCAGCAATGGTCATTCTACTATCGGAACATATGCATATTGCTCTGACTTTTGATTTTGAATCTAGTTCGACCTTCCTAGGCTTCCATTGTGTCGAATGGCTGTTGAACTATGGTTAAAGGGCACTCTGAAGTGGTCTCTCAACACTCATTTTGCATTTACAACTCTGATTAGAATTAGATAACGCTTTGGAATTTTTTTTGACAGCGAGGGAGTAGTTAGAACATGCAAGCGTTGTGAAAAGCATGCTTACATATTTTTTTCAATCTACTTCAGTCAGTTTTGCAGTCTTTCAGCAATGTCTCAGTCTGCCTCTCTGGACTAGAAAATGTATTGTTTATTTTTATGATTGCATTTTTTTATGCTTATTGAATGGTCCGGAGGAACTTCAAAGTATAGATAATTTGATAGTTTTCTGTTGTCTATTATATGACTCGGCATTGCTTACCTTTCGTCATGTGGTGTTTGATGCAACTTCTTGTGTTTGCTGATGTTTGTTTTGTCATCTTTAGTTACCAGGGCGCACTGATAATGAGATAAAGAACTTCTGGAATACTAGAATCAAGAGGCATAAGCGAGCCCAGCTCCCGATCTATCCTGATGATATCCTGTGCTTGAAGAAATCAAGTGAAATGGAGCAAAGTGAGGCCTCTGGTACATTTTCCAATGAGCGCTCGAGTGGTCACAGTTTTATGGGAGCTGGTAACTTTGACTTCCCTGAATTTCAGATTGAAGATCCTTTTAACTTGGATTTAAATTTCTATCAGTCAAAGTTCCTTGGTATTCCAACTAGTCACACGCTACCGCAAGGTCTTGTTTCATCGTATGGTTTCCACTATCCAGCCCCAACCATGCACACTCAGAAGGGACTTCGAGAATCAGATGCCTCCCATGGCCTTAGTGACACTGCTACAAGTTCTTTCTTCAGTCAAAGGAACAGCTATGCCCTCGGAAAGCATCAGCAGGCTAATGTGTTGCCTCCTTTTCCTGAAAGTTACTGCACTGACGACCCATCTTTAAGGGTCCTTCCTGGCAGCCATGCCCTTATAAATGGCAACACTTCAACTTCCCAGCCCAATTTTGGGCCTGTGAAGTTGGAGCTCCCTTCACTCCAAAGCTCAGAGACCGGTTTACATTTCACGGATGCTTTTTTGTCCCCTGTTCCGTCACTCAACTGTACAGACAACACTCTAGTGCAGGCCCCTCCAGCCGGACCAGATCAGTTACAGTATACCTCTGATACAGATGGCTTATTGCAGTCTCTAATATGCCCCCCAAACAAGGAAAACATATCCAAGTTTGAGAGAGAGGCTGATCCAAAAGAAAAAACCACAGGTGATTTTGATGACCTTTCTCTTGATCTCACCGACTCAATTTGGGAAGAAGTTGGCGACCTTATATCTCCCATGGAGCCCGCATCTGCATCTATCTTCAATGATTTTACTCCTCTATATGGGTACTCCACAGATGAGCCTCAACCAACTGATACCATGATCGGTAGGTACCTTTCCTGAAAATTCTATTTTAAAATTTATGCTCATAAAATTTTCAACCAATCGTGTCTTTGTCCCTGTGATTTCCCCCAGGACTTCAAGTCAAGACTTCAGATACTGAACCCAAGCAGCACCCGGCTGGTCTAACATCTTCCAAGCAATATCTAACTAAAGATTCATACCAGTTTGACCCCTCAAGGCCTGATACTTGGCTGAATGCAAATCTGTTAAACCCCAACTCTGAGCAGGGCAGGGAATATTTAATCCTACAAGAAGCTATGTCAGCACTTGAAGATGACAAAAACTATTTCTACAATTATGGTCAGGGATAGGGGCGTAAAAAACCCAAGTCCGATCAGGAGCGTGGTTTAGTTGGAAACCAACAATCTCCACCACCCACCACCTCTGATACTTTCAGCTGGACTGCACAAGTATCCTCGCCAACAGTGGAGTCTATTTGTTATTCACTCTGTGAATGAATATCAGAGTGGTGGAAGAAAATTTGTTCTCCCTTCATTTTAGTTGACATGGAAATTTTGTGGAACCAAACTGGTTTTGTTTTTGTAATGCTTTCTGGATACTACAGTTGATTTTTTTGATAATGTTAAAATAGGGGATACTACAGTTGTTGTTCTCCATCTCCGCTGATTACTGATTTTATATCTTCATGTAACATTGTAACTTCTGTTCAGTATTGTTTTTTTTACAAGGTTAAACTTCCGCATTCTTTCCGTTTTATTTGAAAGAGAAAACAGAAAAGTATAAAAAGAGTCTGTGTTCTTATTAATAATCAATATTAATATAGTACTTGAGGTCAAGTGGAGTGGTTCAGTGGAGCACTTTCCCTATACTTGCGAAGCAACTCGGGTTCAAATCCTTCTCCTACCATCTAACAGATACTAACAAGCTCCTATGAGCACCCATCAAAAAAAAATATTAATACAGTATCTGGTGCAAAACTCAAATACTGTACAAAATACAAAATAATTGAAACCCTTGATCAAGTAAATCCAATGGTCACTATTAATTAGGGATAAACATAATTAATTTATTTCAATCTCTATTAATAAGCTCATTAAGGGTAAAATAGACATATTTTTTCGTTTCTTTTCTCTCTCATTACTGTTCATCATCATTTACCCGTGAAACCTAACCTCCAGAAAAGCTCCGATTTTTTCAGCATTAATCAATCAAATTGAAGGAGTAAAACTTAGTCGAACTCATTTGTTCACACTCTGGATCAATGGAACTCAACCCAAAATGCAATCGACAATTTTTTAAAAGAATAATTCGAAAATGGTCATGCCAAACTATATAATGGTTGTGACGAATTATAAATGTCATGACTAATTATACAATGATACTGCCAAAATTCTAGACGAATTTTAATTTACAGTTGACGAATTATAGCATTATTCGTCGAAGAGTTCGTTATAATTCTTGTATAGTCCACTTTTGACGAACTATGACATAATTCGTTAAATTTGAACTATAATTCGTTAAGAATTCGTTCATGATTTTCTAGTCCATGAAATTTCGTCTAGCATTCAAACAATAAACTTTATCTAAAAATAAATCAGAAGATAATAAATGAGTTGTGAAAACGATAAGCGTAACGACGCCGTATCCCGGCAGGAGTCCATCCACTTTGACTTTTGATCCTGCATTTGATCTCTGCTCTTTCATTTTTGAAGCGAAAGAAAGTTTTCCGAAGAGAGAGAAACTCGCGAAACCGAATCAATGGCGATTCTCGTCCGATCAACGATCGTCGTCGCCGCGCTCCTCGTAGGGTTTCTCTCCGTCCCGACTACCGCGCGCCCCTGCAAGACTCTGTTCATCACCTTCACAATCGAGCCAGCCCGCGTCCATCACCCAAACCCTAATTTCATCTTCATCGACCGCCATAACCCCACCGACGACCGATCTGTCACAGTCTTCTCCGAAGATATCATCAGGCCTGTTAATCCGTCAAACGACGGGTTATTCCTCATCGATCGCCCCGATTTGCCGACGTTCGATTTCGAGCGTCTGCCTAGAAACGTTGACGAACAGCCGCCTTCGTTTCTTGGGCTGTTCCAGCTTCCGCGCGAAGGAATCGATTTCGATTCGCTGTTTGATCGTTCCAAGGATGTGCTTAGCGTGGTTGTGGCGCTTCTCTTTGGAGTCGGGTGCGGTGCGTTGACTGCAGCGACTATGTACTTTGCTTGGATGCTGGTTGTTGGCAGAAGTGAGGATGAGGAGGAGTTTTATGATGATATTCCCAGTCCCAAGAAGGGCGGGTATGTGAAGATTCCTGAAGTTGCTCCTGCTCAGGTGAAGGAGGTGGCTTGATTACAATGATGATGATTATGGTATATGATGGTATCTGTGGTTTCAGTTTGTGCTTTCAAGTTTTAAAATTCTGGGTCTTGTTGATTGTGTTCTTTCCTATACTTTACTCATTACAATAAGAATAATGCCTGGAATATTTAAGTATGTTTTTAATGCATATAGCTACTCTTATATCTGTCAACGCTAACACTGAGCTGTGATTAGCTCTTTGCGTGTTGCTGTGTTGATAGTTTCATGCTTGTTGAAATTGCAACTTCATGGTGAAATTATGTGCCAAGTTGCATTGATCTTATTCTTGAGTTATCGATTGGCTCATTTGCCGGATGGCGTAGGTAGTTATGAGAGGCTAGTTGCTAGCCATAATATCTTAGTTGGAGTTGAGGATTGATTTGTTGATATATAATGGTTTCTAGTCTTTTTCAGTTTTCATGCCACTGGCATTTGTGCAGATGCTGCTTTATGAGGTTAGTGTCTGTGATTTGTGTTGGACATGAACGCATACCCCCATTGAATCCCTTCTAAAAAAAATGTTCATTTTAGTCCATTATATAATCAAGATTATTGTTTTATTCCTAGTGGTTGGGTTGTTTGATCTGCTATTGATTTTCCTCCTAGTACTACACCAGTGTGGAATCTCAAGCGGTAGTTTTTTTTCTTCTGATTGATTGGTTTACAATTAGGTCACATGACATAAGCAGTGTGAACTATTCACTATTGTTAGATCAGGATCTCTGTATTGCTACTTGAAGATGCATGTTTGAATTAATTTTGAAATGTAGACAAACATCAAACAGTTTATGGTAGCTTTACATTAGGGTATTATATTTATCATGTGAGTTGTTACATGAACCTGTTTGCAGTGGTCTGACTACTATCCTGAAACGTAGCTTTAGATTTATGGCCAATTGAACAATGAATATGATCCCTGATCTTGCACCAGCTAGAGTAATCATTTGTTCTATAGAACTATAAATCAGATGGAATTATGTGAATTTCAAGTTAGAACCCTTAATATCAAAATAAACTAGTTTAGAATTTAAATGAAGCTCACCCGAATGCAATTATAATATCCCCTTGTTATTTGATGAAATTAAGGTCAAATGAATATATATTAATGAGACGAGGGAATTCAATAATAAATATTGTTTGAAGAGTAAAATAGGCAGGCAATTTAAATAATGAGACATCATTCTGGAGTAATTCTGTATCCCAACTTTTTCAAATTTTCAACATTCTCACAGCAGTTCCATAAGGCTCTTCAAATGCATCATCAACCCATGAATCTTGCTTCACAAGAAGAGATTGTTCGCTAGGCAGAGTAACAATCAATGTAGCTCCCTTGATCATAACACCATCAGGTAACTCCAAGTTATCAGCATAGGAAACCCGCATGTTCAGGGTCCCTTCAGAAGCAGGTGAAGGCTTCAATCTAAATTCTTCCAACTGACTTCTGTTCATACTTGCTGTTCCTTTCCCACTAGCATCTGTCAAAACCAAACTCTCCAGCTTGCTATGCTCAACTACTATTGGGTGAAGTAGATAATGCTTGGCATATGCCGCAGCCACTACACAGCTACCAATGTGGCATTCTGCAGTCCTACCATCTCCTCTTACCCTGCTTGTAACACCATCAGCAGATGTAGCGGGATAAACTACCGAATCAGCATAAAGTATAACATATTTGTCAAGCTTAGACCCGAAATCAGCCTTCCATTTCAACAGCAGATCATTATCGTCTCTGCTCGGAAACTCAATCTTCAAACACCTTATGTCAGTAAAGTTCTTCAAAATCCGAGTCAGCGTTTGCCGCTCAACCTCACCATCCACATTACTCCTAACAGCCTTAGACAACCGCATGAGCCATTGAAAAATGCTACAAAACATACCTTCTGGCTTACAAACAGCTGAGCAATTCACACCATCAAACTTAAAGACGAGGTTAGGGACCTCCCGAACCAGATCATGAAACCTCTTGGAAACCACTGAGCATCGTCCAAGGGTTTTCACGTCTCCTCCGATCCGGTTGAGAATCAGTAACACCACCTAATCCGGAATCCGATCGAAGTGGTCCGGCTGAGAAGCAGAATGGAACATGACCGAATCGGAAAGCCGGCTGAGAGTCCTGCACCACCAAATTATTTCGATTCATCTTATATCTCTCGTTAGTACAAACTTCAAACTTCAAACTTCAGGCTTCTTCTAATAATAAAACAAATGTAAAATTACAGTTTGAGATGCTGAATCAATATGCAGCCGAGCCGAAATCATTGACACTTTTTATAAAGCCTAAATATTGGATGGGTCAGGGTCTCAAATTGTACTTTTCACTGAAACATATGCATACAACAGATTTCCATAAAAGCTGATTAATATTTGCAATCAAACTTTATCACTTATTACCATAATTTTGATAATTCAAAATGCTAATCCTAAAATCAGATCAAACCAGCTACCCAATATCGGAATATAAACAGACCGAAGTCGTACCGACCTATTTCGCAGTGTTAAAAAAAACGCCCGGCGGTAATTTTCTTGAATCCGTGGAACAATTAAGCGGTGGGTTTGTTTTGTTTCGGCTAACAAATTGAAGATGAGTAGCTCGTCAATTTAGGCTGCCGCTGTATAATGAATAATCTGTAACGAGTTAGGGCTTTGTAAAAGATGATGATGAACGCTTAATATTAGGGAAAATTACAGTTTGGAATTTGAACTATGATCATTTTTCAATTTGTGTGTTTAACTATAAAAACTTTCAAATAAAGGGCGAACTATCAAACAGTTTTCCGTGGGCTGAACTATAAGAACTTCCAAACAAGAGACGAACTATTAAACAATTTTTCAAACAATGGGCACCGTCTATTAGGATTTTCACTAATGTTGTTGAATGTTGTTGGACGGTGTTAACTACATTCCATTAGTTGATAAAATAATACAAATTTTCAAAAAATTGCCAATTTTTTTTAAAAATGTTAAAAATTATAAAAAAATTAAACAAATTTATAAAAATCATAAACAATTGAAAACTTTAATTTTAATAAAAATGATAATTTTTTTATCCCTAATACCTATTATATGGTTCAAACTAGATAGGAAAAAAAATTAGGCTTTCTTGTAACAAAAATTTAAAAATATTTTCATTTGTGTTTAATTTTTCTAAAATTTTCTAATTTTTATTTTTCAAAAAATTTATATTATTATTTATTCAAAATTAAAACTTTTTTATATTTTAGATATTCGTTTGATTTTTTACAACATTGAACATTTTTAAAAAGTTCGGCAATTTGAAATTTTGTAAAATTTTAATATTATTTTATTAACTAACGGAACGAAATGGAGGTAGCGTCGTCCAACGACGATAGTAAAAATTCTAACGGCGTTAAACGGTGCCCCTTGTTTGGAAAATGATTTGATAGTTCACCCCTTGTTTGGAAGTTTTTATAGTTCAGCTCACAAGTTGAAAAATTGTTTGATAGTTCGCCCCTTGTTTGGAAGTTTTTATAGTTAAGTCTACAAGTTGGAAAATGGTGATATTCAGGTCCCCAAACTGTACTTTTCCCTTAATATTATACTGGCCCAAACCTCCAGGGCTGATTTGGTTCCATGTACAGTTTGTGTTTAGTTTAGTTTAGTTTAGTTGTGTAGTTTTGTTTAGTTTAGATCTTTCGTCCCTCTAAGTGATTTTTTCACTTATGAAGGTTGTACCCTCAGTCGATTTCGATTTGAGCTGTTTTAATTTAGTTTTTAACTCTCAAGAGTTAGACTCCTATTTTACTCGAAGGGCATGACGGGGCGTCATTTGGTTATGTAGTGTCGGTCACTGCGGTCGATCGGCCAACTTGTTTTGTCATGCCCTTCTTGGGCGTGGTGTCCCTCGTGGGCAGCTCATTTCCGTTGTTGCCGTGTTGGAACTTGTATTAATAAAAAAAAAGGTATATTGGCCCACTGTATCCGGCCCATTAATCTGAACTGAAAATAATCAGCCATAAAATACTTTAAATTTTAAATTCTACTACCAAAGTTAATATTTACGAATAATATATGAACTTTTTTATTGATATAAGAGAGGCGTACAAATATCAAGAAACAACTATGCAATTGCAAATAAACTATAACACTGAAAATGGGCTAACAGACACAGAAAACTTGGAAACGTAATCCGTGTAAAGCGGATCCATTCGTCAGCGGCTGTAATATCATCACAACAGAGAAGCTTCAAGATCCGACATACGCAAAGTGGCCAAACAGACGAAGCAGCTCGGAAGCCAACTTCAAATCTTCAATCAGGCACCGGCCACATTTCTACAAATAAATCCAGCAAGACAGGAGTCTGCCACTCCAGTTGGATATTGCCAACGAACAACACACTCGAAGCAGGAGTAGGTCTATCCCCAGGTACTTAAAGCCGTACCCAATACCCGGCACATGAAAGCTAACCTGCTAAAAGGTACAACAAAACAAGTCGGACCAAACCGACCAAGATATGAACCGGAGCAAACCCAAAAGTCTACACCGCTGCTAAACATATGAGTACATAGCAATATGTACAAATTTACATACGGTCCTGAAGAGGACATCCAAAAAGATCAGCATCCCAAGACCCAACCCCCAACCCCGACAACCACCCGGAGCACCACCCTATCCCAAAACCCCACCACCACTTCAACCACTAAGCATGAATGCTGAGTGGAAGAGTAGTCGGCGGAAAGGATGAGGAGCATGCTGGGGCTGGATGGTGCTAGAGAGGTAGGTGGGTGGGGCTAGGGATGCAGAAAAGCTACAATAAAAGTGGTCTTCCGTTCTTCATGAGAAGCGGAGTCTTATAGAGAGAACGAGAGACTCGAATAATATATCAACTTAATCCTTTCAAGTATGTATGAACTTCAAATTAAAGTCATAATAATAATTAATATACTACTATATAATATGTTAATATATATTTATATTAAAAATATATAAAATTCAAATCGATTAAATTATCGATTACTTTCCGATTAATCCCGACTAATCGTTTAAGGACAATATCCGCCCGATTCAATTAATTAGGTATGAAAATAAAGGGGAATATTCCGGCCGAAGATTCCTTCCACCTGTCTCGAAAATGGACGCAACTGCTCTTTGAAATTTTGATTGCTTTACCTTAAAATTTGCAGCATATTCAGCTGTCTCAAACTCTTCCCTATTTATACTCTCGTCACAATCTTTTTCATCTCCCCACCCACACAAGAATTATTTACCAGAATTTCTCATCTTCAATCCTCATTCTCTCCCCCTCTCCCTCCCTCCTTCCTGATCTTCTCGTATCAGGTTTGAGGTTGGCCTCCGTCACATCTCCTGTTTCCGTTTCGTTCCAAAATAATCTATCTCTTTCTCTCTATAATTAATTATTTTTGAATTTTGCAGAGATCGGAGCAGCGTAGAGAGATAATAATTAATTAATGGGGAAGGAGCAGCTGCAGGTGTTGAACGCGCTGGACACAGCCAAAACGCAATGGTATCACTTCACAGCAATCGTAATAGCCGGTATGGGATTCTTCACTGACGCATACGATCTCTTCTGCATCTCTCTCGTCACAAAACTCCTCGGCAGAATTTACTACCACGTCGATGGTGCTGCCAAGCCCGGCACACTCCCGCCCAACGTCTCATCAGCTGTAAACGGCGTCGCTTTATGCGGCACTTTAGCAGGACAACTCTTTTTCGGCTGGCTTGGTGATAAGTTAGGAAGGAAGAAAGTCTACGGAATGACATTGATGCTCATGGTCGTTTGTTCCATCGCCTCTGGTTTGTCATTCGGCCGAGATGCTAAAAGTGTCATGACCACTTTGTGCTTCTTTAGATTCTGGCTTGGTTTCGGCGTTGGCGGTGACTACCCGCTCTCCGCCACCATCATGTCTGAGTACGCTAATAAAAAGACCAGAGGCGCTTTCATCGCCGCCGTTTTTGCTATGCAGGGTTTTGGGATTTTAACCGGTGGCATTTTCGCTATTCTGGTTTCTTCCGTCTTCAACAATGTTTACAAAGCTCCGCCGTATATGGTGGATCCTGTTTTATCAACACCTCCCCAAGCCGACTATATTTGGAGAATTATTCTCATGTTCGGAGCTATTCCGGCTGCCATGACATTTTACTCCAGGGCCAAGATGCCAGAGACAGCCAGGTTTACTGCCTTGGTTGCTAAGAATGCTACTCAGGCTGCTTCCGACATGTCAAAAGTTTTACATGTGGAGATTGAGTCGGAGGAGAGGAAAGTTAAGCAGATTACCAAATCCTCTGCTAACACGTTTGGCTTGTTTTCGAAAGAGTTTCTTAGACGCCACGGACTGCATTTGCTCGGTACCACTAGTACCTGGTTCTTGCTCGATATCGCGTTCTACAGTCAGAACTTGTTTCAAAAGGATATATTCAGCTCCATTGGATGGATCCCTGCGGCTAAAAGTATGAATGCTGTTCAGGAAGTTTTCAAGATCGCCAGAGCGCAGACTCTCATTGCCTTGTGCAGCACGGTACCTGGCTACTGGTTCACTGTTTTCTTCATTGACCGAATCGGGAGGTTCACCATCCAGCTCATGGGTTTCTTCTTCATGACCGTCTTCATGATCGCCATCGCCATCCCTTACCACTACTGGATGAATCACTTGATTGGTTTCGTCATCCTCTACTCGCTCACATTCTTCTTCGCAAACTTTGGTCCCAACTCTACCACCTTCGTCGTCCCAGCTGAGATCTTCCCAGCACGGCTCAGATCAACCTGTCACGGGATATCAGCAGCAGCTGGTAAGCTCGGAGCGATGGTCGGGGCTTTTAGCTTTCTGTACCTTGCACAGAGTCAGGACAAGAGCAAAGCGGATGCGGGATATCCTGCAGGGATTGGAGTTCAGAACTCGCTCTACGTTCTTGCTGCGGTCAACATGTTAGGATTTCTATGCACCTTCTTGGTGCCTGAATCTAACGGCAAGTCCTTGGAAGAGATGTCTCGAGAGACCGAAGGCGATGATGATGAAGACGTTAAACCAACTGCCGCACAAGTTTAGACTCATTCGATCACTTTCCATTGCAACAACTCTTGCACCTTATGATCTGATATTGCGTAGGACACTCAGTTTTAAAAACATACGTCTTTCAGATTTTCGCCACTCCGATTGTCCTCTGCGTATATTTTCAACGTTGAAACGCTACGAATTAATTTAGTACCTCTTTTTTTTCTCTTTTTTAGCAGTTCGTTTGTACGTCGCAGAACAAACAAATTCAAATGACATTTGTCCGATGGTGGCGCATTTGTTATTATTGCGAACTTGATTTTCTAAATCAGAGAGTCTGACAAGGACGAACTAACGATGTTTAAGCCTTTAAGGTCAGCCAACTGTGATAAAGAGAAAGTACCGGGGCAGTTACGATATTATTTACTTTTCAATCGTCACTCTCTGCCTCTGCAACGGATCGGCTTCGGAACTTTCCGATGGCGCCGAAAGCGATACTACGCGCCGGTCGTCGCTGTTTACGTCTTCGCGTTGACTGTAGGCTCGTTCTACTACTCTTTTTCTCCCCGATGGATTCAACGCGCGGTTTGATATAGAGCTTGGTTAGCGCCGAAACCCTAATTTCACCTTCATCATCAAGCTGCAAGCGTACGATCGGTACGAGTCGATATCTCTCGGTGTTTGAGAACGCCCAGTATGGATCGGATGTTGTTCATCTGCATGTACTTGTTGATCACTTCCCGGTCCGGTTGGAGACGTGAATGAAAATGCTGAGAAATGCGAGGAGGATTTTTGAGCTTATGGATGGATTTGAGTGGAGGATGATTTGAAGGTATCGTCGATGTATTAGAACTTATGAGTTTTTGAAGATATAGTGATCGAGAATTATTATTATTCTTATTATTATTATTATAATGCGTCCGGTTGTAGTCCTTGCTCCTTGGGTTTTTGCAGAGACCAAGGGTTGTCCCAGGTAGCATTTGTGCTTCAATTTTATGAATTTGGGCATGTCACAGGCAGCATTTGTGCTTCAATTGGAGACCAAGGTTTGTCCCAGGTAGCATTTGTGCTTCAATTTTATGAATTTGGGCATGTCAAAAGGGTTGAATTCTAGAGCTGGGGTACAATAGAATTAGAGCACTTGAGATTTGATTATTCTTGAAGAATTTGGTTCGAAAGACTCTTCAAGGATTGGGATTGTGGATGGTGTTTATAACTTGGTTTGAAAGACTCTTGAGGAATTGGGATTGTGGATCATTAATGGTGATTCATTTTGTATGGCTATCTTTTGTCATCAGTCATAGCAATTAAAAACTCCCACATTCTTTGTTTAGTCGTATGTTGTTGGCAGTTTCTACTAATTGTGAACTCATCTTCTTGGATACCTGTCATTGTAATATTTTAGGTGTTATATCAGAGTCAGAGCGAACATGAAGGGCCTGTTTTACTTTAATCTTGTGAGGGTAATTTCTGACTTGGTATTTCCTTTCTTTGAAGCCCTTTGTATTTAAATATCATGGCTCATTTCTTATTGTTAAATTTCCCTTCTATGAAGCTAAGTGAGCCCAGCGCCCCAACATAGGAATCTGTGCCAGATGATATTCTGCTAGTAACTGTATCCGAAAAAGATGCAGGGAGGAATAATGTGGCCAAGAAATCGGCTGCTTCGAATAAAGACTTGCTGTATTTAAATCATTCCAATGGGATGATTCCTAGGAGGATTAAAAAATGATCATTATAGCAATAGTAATCTAATGTACCATAACATAAGACAGTTTCTTAGTATTTTTCGAATACTTTATGCATGTCCAAGAAATCAGGTCAGTGTTCTAGTTGTAGTTGTTAATCAGTGACAGTAACATCAGAAAGTTTCTTCACCTGTAATGTTGGTTTAATGAATTTAATTTTAGATAATGTTGGTTATTTGGATGCATTTGTCACTAAGGACAGGATGTTTGGCATAGTTTCAGGAGACTGCAGGTATGATGGTGCTTGAAAGAGAAAGATGGGCGCTTTTTAAACTCCAGTATGGACTATGGAGACACCACAGAGGATCTTTTTGTGGAGCAAACAGGACAAAGCTATTGTTTGAGACAAACAAATGTATTAAACATAGCATTTAGCCGAAGGGCGTATATATATGTGGGCTTACAGAGAAAATATTCAACCATCTCTCAGCTCACCAGTCTCGACTCTCGAGTAGTCTACTGTTTGATATCTTTGAAATGGTAAATGCACTTGCAGCATTAGTCTACTACAGGTTAACTTTTAAGTTTTCATTGTGCTAAATTCCAATCCTAGCTTTTGTTGTTTCAGGAGTCAAATAGTAGTTTCGGCAAGCGAGGGGGATTTCGAGCATGCATATCAGTTTATGGTATGGCTTGCTCATTCAATTCAAGTTATGGAATTCAGTTAAGGAGTTTAATTCGTTGATGCCGTTGTCTTGAAATTGTTATTCCTTCTTCGGATACGTACAATTCCTTCATGCGGAAATTGACAGGCTAAACGCAATAATAAACAATGTACGAAGGACCGAAGCAGAGGTAGAAAAGGAGGTAGAAGATCAGTTGGCAAGAGACCTGGAGGATCTTACGCTCACTGATAAAGGAAAGGATGTTGATGAAAGTGCAAACTGGCTGAGTGAAGGAGCTTCGTGGGCGGCACCTGTGACCCCAAAGGCTGTAAGTAGGCTGTTTCACATGCCGATCAAATTCACAATCTCAGGAGTAAAGCCCTTCACAATCGAGGCAATACTGGACACGGGAGCCACGTGCTGTTGCATTAACAGAACGGCAGTACCAAAGGAGGCCTTGGAGGACCTAAACTACACGGTCTTCTTCAACGGCATCAACTCAAGACAACCGGCGAAGCTAAAACTAAAGGATGGACAGATGACCATCGATGAACAAGCATTTCGTATACCGTTCACCTATGCATTTGACATGACCATGAAGGACGGGGTACAAATGCTCTTAGGGTGTAACTTCATCCGAGCGCGAAGCGGGGGGTTAAGAATAGAAGGAAACTCAATCACCTTCTATAAACAGCTGACCACTATCAGCAGTAGCCCACAACCGACTGAAAAGGCCAATGCACTAATCGAACTGAGCCCAATGGAAGAAATGGAAATGATAGAGCTAGTCTATTACAATATGGGCCAAGAAAGCAACCAGTGTTATGTGGGCCAAACAAATAACCAGCTCCAAAGGAAGTTGAGCCCAACACTCAACAGGCTAAGAAAACTAGGCTACATTGGAGACGATCCGTTACAACACTGGGCTAAAAACAAGATCACATGCAAAATCGAAGTAATAAACCCAGATGTAACAGTCCAGGACAGGCCTCTCAAACACATCACACCTGCAATGGAGCAAAGTTTCAGGAGACACGTGGACGCACTACTAAAACTAAAAGTCATCAGACCAAGCAAGAGTCGCCACAGAACAATGGCAATACTGGTTAATTCAGGAACGACAGTAGACCCAAAAACTGGCAAGGAGCAAAAGGGGAAGGAGAGGATGGTGTTCAACTATAAAGCGTTGAACGACAACACCCATAAGGACCAGTACACACTACCTGGCATCAACACCATCCTGAAGAAGGTCGGAAATGCAAACATATACAGCAAGTTCGACCTAAAAAGCGGATTCCACCAGATAGCAATGGACGAGGACAGCATACCCTGGACGGCATTCGTAGTTCCAGGAGGTCTATATGAATGGCTGGTAATGCCATTCGGTCTCAAAAACGCACCGGCGGTCTTTCAGAGAAAAATGGACCATTGTTTCAAAGGAACAGAAGAATTCGCCGCCGTCTACATTGACGACATCCTAGTCTTCTCACGAACGGAGGAGGAACATATTGCTCACCTTCAAAAGGTTCTAAGCATATGCGAGAAAGAAGGGCTTGTCCTATCACCAACCAAAATGAAGATCGCAACCCGAGAGGTGGAGTTCCTCGGAGCGATTATTGGGAATAAAAGGATAAAACTCCAGCCGCACATCATAAAGAAAATATCGGAGTTCAAGGAGGAGACCCTGCGCGATAAGAAAGGCCTCAGAACATGGCTGGGCATATTAAATTATGCAAGGGCGTACATACCAAAGCTAGGTATTAAACTCGGACCTTTATACTCAAAAACAAGCCCGCACGGAGACAAACGCATAAAGGAGTCCGACCTAAAAATCGTCCGCCAGCTGAAAGAGGAGATACAAAATCTCCCAGACCTAGAGATACCCCCCGAAGACGCCTACATCATACTAGAAACAGACGGATGCATGGAAGGATGGGGAGGGGTATGTAAATGGAAGAAATATAGAAGCGACCCGAGAACAACGGAGCGCGTATGCGCTTATGCGAGCGGCAAATTTCCTATAGTCAAAGCAACAATCGATGCGGAAATCCACGCTCCGATGGAAAGCCTCCAGGCAATGAAAATCCACTACCTGGATAAGGAAGAAATCACCCTGAGGACTGACTGTCAAGCTATCATTAGCTTCTACAACAAGACAGCAGCAAACAAACCCTCTCGAGTCCGATGGATCGGATTCACCAATTTCATCACCGGATGTTTAACGGACGAAGAAGCAGAGGTCGTGGCCGTGGCTTCGGAAGAGCTACAAGCTATGAAGGCATCGCACCATGGCGCATCTATCAGACACGCGGAGGAGCAAGTTCTCATGTACATGCATGGCCTGCTCCGACAGATAGAGCAGATGAGTACCACAATGTCCTCTTCTACATGCGTCAGCGAGACAGGATGTCAACCCAACTCAACCCGGAGCAAGCACAAATCGAAGGGGAAAGAATTACCCAAGAACGCCTCGAAGAAGCAGCAGATGAAGCACAGCAAACAATGGAACAGCTCTGTACCATGCTACGATACAAAATGGAGCACTATGAAACCCAGGAACAGAACCATCCGAACGAAGGATGGGCCGAACAGCAGCAAAGGGCCAATAACCAACTCACCACAGCTGAACGAGTATGCGGAGATCTGGCCCGACTCGTACGAAGAGTTCAAGAATGAGTCAGACCAAGCCCAAGCCCAAGCACAAATCAATGTTTTGGAAGCCGCCCCTGGTATTAAATCGCCCCCTGTTTTCAATAAACCAGGATACCATCAGCTGTTTTGATGGGTCCTATTTGTGTACAAAAGTCGCCTAGTGGCGCATTATCTTTTGTTGTATAAGTCGAAGATAACAAAAGCATCTTTGCATGTGTTGATGGGGCCCAATGAGCACCCAACATGCATTATTGCTTCTTGTTCCCTTCTCAGTTCTCTTGAAACGGCATCCACTGATACACCATCAGAAGCCAATTCTTGAGAGAAGGTCAGTAAATTTCTTAAAGCTTTCAATAAATCACAGTTTTTTTCCCTATTCTGTTTTCTATACTTGATCTATAAGGCTTAAGTTACATAGCTTATTTGGGAAATGTATTCACGTACGTGACTTTGTGCATTCGGGATGCGCTGCCCCAAATAGGATTAAGTAACCCAGCAATTCATAGATTTTGAATAGAACCTAGAATAATTATATAACTTTCTTAAGTAACCCAGCAATTCATTTCTTAAAATGATAAGGCTGCCCTTCCGAATGGTGGCACGAACTTGGACCCATGGAGAGTTTGCACTGTTACTCAAGTAGAAAAGGCCAAGATTATAATAAGGATGATGCCCATCGTAGGCAGCACAATCATAATGAACACTTGTTTAGCTCAACTGCAAACATTTTCAGTTCACCAGGGCTTTTTCATGGACCCTCATGTGGGCTCAAAGAAGATTCCCACAGCCTCAATCCCTGTCATACCAATGATCTTCATGGTATTCTTCATACCTCTCTACCAGTTTGTTTTCGTCCCCATGGCTAGAAACGTGACTGGCCACCCCAATGGTATCTCACAACTGCAACGCGTTGGAGTTGGACTTGTCCTGTCAATCATATCAATGGGAATTGCAGGACTAGTGGAAGTAAAGAGAAGAGATGAAAGCATCAAAAACCCGTTTAAGCCCATCAGTGTCTTCTGGCTGTCTTTCCAATACGGCGTATTTGGAATTGCAGACATGTTCACCATTGTAGGACTGATGGAGTTCTTCTACAAGGAGGCTCCTGCTGGCATGAGGTCAATAGCCACTTCGTTCACCTGGCTTTCGCTTTCCATTGGGTACTTCTTGAGCACTGTCTTTGTCGATATGGTCAATGCTATTACCAAAAGGGCGAGGTCGGATAAGCGTGGATGGTTAGAAGGGAATAATCTGAACACCCTCAACCTGGATTATTTTTACTGGTTTCTTGCAGTGCTGAGTACTCTGAACTTCATAAGCTACCTGTATTGGTCTTCATGGTACAAATGCAAGAAAGATGCGGCAACTCAAGAAAATGGTCTAAAGGGCAAGGATGCTAGCATTTAAGCAAGTATGAGGATTGAGGCCGAGTTGATATTGTAGAGAATAAATGTGTGCTGCAATTGTTTTTTCTTTTAATTGCTGCAATAAATGTATGCTGTCCTGTGAAATATGTAATTTTGCAACTCCAAGAAAGAAGCTGTCTTATTTTTTTTTTTTGATGGGAAAAGTTGTACAGATATTGGACATTGACGACTCAATGACTCAAATCAGTACATGAGCTCAGGTTGTCGCACAGGCCTCGAAACGGCCACCCCATCTTCGTCAGAAATTCATCAAGGCCACTAACATCCCCAGGCCAGAGTCGGGAAAAGAGGGCATCTGAAACAACTACTGCAACTATCACTCAGTCCGCAAACGGCTGAGGAAAATCAACTCACTCAGTCCGGAAACCGGCCGAGAATAGTCACTTATTCAAACGAAAACTACAAATTAATCTAACCTAACTAACCTACAACTAAAATTAACTAAACTAAACTAAACCCAACACCTCCACGAGGATAACGCCAGTCAAAAACCAGCCCAAAAAGCCACCACCAAAGCGCCATAGAAGCTGCCAGAAGACGCCTAAGCCACCGACCTCACCACCGGACATCAAACCCTCCAACGCCTACAACCACACCGCCGACCAGCCTCCAGCAAACCCCCAGAACCACCTCCGCCAAAACCCAAACACACCGAGGCTCGAACACCTCCATACCATACCACCGGGGCCGACAGTAGAGCTGCTGAAGACGAAGACGACACCCAAAGGCGCCGAAGGGAGATCGAGTGGAACGCAGCATGACAGCTGCAACGACGGACTTCAAAAAGAAGGCGACATCCGCACGCAGCCCCAGCCGGCTGGTGGATCTGACCGGAAAATTGTCGAAGAAACGCCTGGATCGAGAGCTTTCTTGGGAAGAGAGAGGGAGGAGACTTTTTGGGTTAAAGAACTGTCCTTTGGTAGATAAGCTGTCTTATTGAAACATTGTGAAAGAAACATTTTCTGACTTGGCTGCATCTGGACAAATAGATATCCAAGTTAATAAAAGCTAAAGCCAGTATGTTACGATCCAAGGTGGAGGCCCCAAATTGACCAAGTTCCAGCCGAGGTCATAGCCGAATCCTTACTCGAAGGACCTCGAGGGTGACTTGACCCAACTGCCAAGGATTACCGGTCAAGGTGACCTTGGGTTCCCAAACCCCGACAGCGCCCATGGCCCTAGCGGCACCAAAGGACCCAGCGACACCAAAGGCCATGAAGGATCCAACGAAGGCCCCGAGCCTAGCACTGGTGCATGAAGACCTCGCTAAGGCACCAAACCACTTGGGAAGGGTCCAGGAGTATCCCAGCAATATTTTGGGAAGTTTTGGCAAAGTGCCAAAATGGGCCCCGACGAGGCCCTACGCGCCCAGAATGGAAGTGAAAACGGAACCATCTAGCAGACCGACGAATCTGAGAAATCTGGCTCGACCAAAGTGTTCGAAATGGCCATTAATGTGGAAGACGACTCACACACGGAGGAAAGACCAAGCTGTGTGGCCAAGGGGATGAAACAATCCGTATGCGCCCTTTGGACACGGTTCATGTATCTCATTAATGAGGTACTTTAGAAGGGAAACCCCAGCATTAATGGAACACGCCTAGGGCTTCTTCCTCCCCTATATAACACATTTGTACATTTCTTTTAATTCATTCAAGAAGAATTAATCAAAGTACTTTTTCTTTTTATCTTAGTTTCATAGCTATTTGGGCATTGCGTCTTAGGGCTGACCTTGACGATTGATACGGGGTCTTGGAGGGCATTAATCCCTTGTATCACTATCCATCCAACCACCACACTTCCGCAATCACCCAAATACGACCTTTCTGGGAAATCATCTCAGACGGGTCGTATCACAATATGAATACATTGTTTGATTTCGAACTCAATTCCTCCATGTGCAACAGAGTGGGACTTTATGCCTTCTATATTGGTGCTAGTGATTCAGAGAACATTTCAGGATGTGATATCACTGTCAACAATGAGGTGGGATTATGCCGATTTTGCCCTATATTTAATAAAATTTGTTTGGGGAATCCGGGGCTCATTCTCGATTAAAATTGGTTTGGGAAAAATCGGTTTGCTGACTGTGCACCTGCGTGGCATTATTTGGTCCTACGTGGATCCAACTAAATGCAATTCTGGCCACATGGCAAACCGGGGCGGGGGAAACGGGTTTCCTGCGAAATGTATTGTTGGTGTTGAATTGTTGTATTGTGTGTTAATTAGTTGAATTGGGTGTTAATTAGGTGAATTGTTTGTGTTGAATTGGGTGGTAATTAGTTGAATTTTTCAAAACAATTGTTGTTGAGTTGAATAATTGTTGATTGTGTTTTTTTTATAGAAAATGTTAATTGTGTTGAATTGTTTGAATAATTGTGAATTGTGTTGAATTATTGTTGAATTGTGTTGAATTGTTTGAATAATTTTTTTTTGAGGATGTTAAGTAGTACAAGAGTTGGACAATGCCGAAACACTGACTCAATCTAGTACCTAAAACCAAACTAAAGTCCAGCCGATAACGGCAATCCATCCCAAACACAAAATCACCACCAGACAGGTGGGAGGACACCACCAACAAAGGTGGGAAGACACAACCACAAAGAGGGTGGGAAACACGACCAAAAACGCTGGAAAACACCACCAAACCAGGTGGAATACATAAACTAACACTAATACACTAGCAATACTAAAAGGAACACCAAAAAGAAAACAGCCAATCCCGGCGTCACCACCAAAACCGCACGGACGACATCCAACGGAGCCAACCACTCCAAGCCAAGGACGAGACCAACCCAAGAGCTGTCACACCCGCCGGAGCCCTCCACCCGACCAGAGCCGACCCGTAAATCCGAATCCCTGAACGGCAAAGCCCAAAAACTCCCAGAAGTTGCCGACCACCCACACCACAGCAACCGTCCGAGATCAGCCACCGCCGCTTAAAAACCGCCCGGATTAAATCCCGTCGGCACTACCATATATACAAATCGAAGCCCCGCCGCCCAGCCTCCTCCTCGCAACCAGCTGCCCCGACGACTCCATCCAGCACTGACCCAAGCAACCTTCGCCGCGAGCAAAGCCGAACCCCGCCGCACCATAAACAGAACCACCCGGGTGGACAGCATCGCCGCAACCGCCACCACAGGAGTCTCCATCAGCGCCGAGGAGAGCTTTAACCCATGAACGAACAGCCGGCTGGCGCCGGGGTGGAAGAAGCAGCGACCCAAAGGGAAGGAGAGGCGGCGGCGGAAGGAGAAACTTTTTTATGGTTTCAGTCGGTGAGGAGAGAAGGGAGAGAATTTTTTTTAAAATTGAATGATATTTTAAAGACGTGTATTGAATAATTGTTGATTCTCGATTGTTAAATTATGATTGAAGTGTTGATTATGTTTATATTGAATTGGTCTATTCTCAAACAATATCAATTCTAGAACTTTTTTATTTAAGGGGGTTTATTTATCGGTTATAAGTATGGCATCACAAAGATTATCATCTTCTAGGATGTCCCATCCAGTCCACTTTGAATCCCAATATCGATGTGAACGACATAATTAATCCCGGTTATATCGATGAGTATGTTCTTACTTGTCAGAATAGGCACCGAACTCAAGAAATTTGGAATAAGAAGGCAAGTTTATCTTTTAATTAAACTTAAGTTTCTATTGTGTCATTTTGTATGTAATTTGTTATTGCATGAAACCGGTTTTAACACCTAATTTTATTCCGCAAGAAACCGATATCGGAACGGTTTCAATTTAAGTGAAACCGGTTTCCCCCGCCCCGGTTTGTCACGTGGCCAGAATTGCATTTCTTTGGGTCAACGTATGACAAATAATATCACGCAGATGCACAGTCAGCAAACTAATTTCTTCCAAACCGGTTTCGTTGAAAATCAATCTAACCACTTTTATTGAAAATGAGCCAAATCGGTTTTATTAAAAACAGGACGAAATCGATATTTGAGTTTAAAACGGGACAAAATCGAGATTTGAATTTGAAAAGAGGGCAAAAAAAAACTCAAGAACCAACGACGTTTATGGGTAACCAAGTGTAATGAAGAGAAAGTACCGGGGCGGTTACGATATTATTGACTTTTCAATCGTCACTGTGTGCGGATCGGCTTCGGAACTTTCCGATTCCGATGGCGCCAAAAGCGATACTACGCGCCGGTCGTCGCTCTTTACGTCTTCGCGTTGACTGTAGGCTCGTTCTACTACTCTTTTTCTCCCCGATGGATTCAACGCGCGGTTTGATATAGAGCTCGGTTACCGCCGAAACCCTAATTTCACCTTCGTCATCAGGCTGCAAGCGTACGATCGGTACGAGTCGATATCTCGGTGTTTGAAGTCGCTTGAGAACGCTTAGTATGGATCGGATGTTTTTCATTTGCATTTACTTGTTGATCATTTCCCGACCGCGGATTCGCCGGCTTGTCCTTGCCCGAAAAGCTGAGGAATGCGAGGATGATTTTGGAGCTAGAGGATGGATTTGAGAGGAGGATGATTTTCAGGTGTCGCCGTTGTATTATAAGTTTTTGAAGAGAGTGATTGAGAATTATTATTATAATGCGTCCAATTGTAGTCCTTGGGTTTTTGCAGAGACCAAGGTTTGTCCCAGGTAGCATTTGTGCTTGAATTGTTTGAATTTGGGCATGTCAAAAGGGTTGAATGCTAGAGCTGGGATGCTAGGGTACAATAGGGTTAGAGAACTTGAGATTTGATTACTCTTGAAGAATTTGGTTTGAAAGACTCTTGAAGGATTGGGTACGTGTGTGTGGATGGTGATTATAATTTGGCTCGAAAGACTCCTAAAGAATTGAGATTGTGGATCATAGATGGTGGTAATTCATCTTGTATGTCTATCTTTTGTCATCAGTCATAGCAATTCAAAACTCCCACATTCTTTGTTTAGTCCTATGTTAGTTGGCAGTTTTTACTTTAATCTTGTAACTTGTAAGGGCAAATTTCTGACTTGGTATTTCCTTTCTTTGAAGCCCTTTGTATTTAAATCTTTTTGATCATTTCTTTTCTGATTGTTAAATTTCTGTTCTTTGAAGCTAAGTGAATCCATAAATGGTAGCTTTGGAGAAGCCTTCAACATAGAGTGCCTGATGATATTCTGCTATTAACTGTATCCAGAAACGACGCAGGAAGGAATAAATCGGCCAAGAATCTGCTACTTCGAATAAAGACTTGCTGTATCTAAATCATACCAGTGGGATGATTCCTAGGAGGATAAAAAATGATTATTATAGCAATAGTAATCTAATGTACCATAACATAAGACAGTTTCTTAATATTTTCGAATACTTTATGCATGTCCAAGAAATCAGGTCAGTGTTCTAGTTGTAGTTGTGGCTCAGTGACACGGACATCGGAAAGTTTCTTCACCTGGAACTCTTTCTGTCCTGGGTATAATGAATTTAATTTTAGATAATGTTGGTTTTTTGGATGCACTTGTCACTAAGGACAGGATATTTTGCATAGTTTCAGGAGACTGCAGGTTTGAGGGTGCTTGAAAGAGGAAGATGGACAATTTTTAAACTCCAGTATGGACTATGGAGACACCACATAGGATCTTTTTGTGGAGCAAACAGGACAAAGCTATTGTTTGAGACAAACAAATGTAATAAACGTAGCATTTAGCCGAAGGGTGTGTTTATATTATATATATGTGGGCTTACAGAGAAAATATTCAACCATCTCTCAGCTCAGCAGTCTCGAGTAGTTTACTGTTCGACATTAAAATGGTAAATACACTTGCAGCATTAATCTACTACAGGTTAACTTGTAAGTTTGCATTGTGCTAAATTATAATCCTAGCTGTTGTTGTTTCAGGACTCAAATAGTAGTTTTGGCAAGCGAGGGGGTTTTCGAGCATGCATATCAGTTTATGGTATTGATGCTCATTCAATCAAGTTATGGATTTCAGATAAGGAGTTTAACTCATTTAAAATTAGTAATCGGTGCCTTCATCGTTTTTCAGCTTTAGGGGCACTGGAGAACATGGGATTCGTGGCAAATATGACAAGCATGGTTCTATATTTTGCTGAAGTACTGTTTTTTGATATCTCTACATCTTCGAACACTCTCACAAACTTCATGGGTTCGACTTTCATGCTTGCGATGGTGGGAGGCTTTGTTGCTGATCATACAAACAAACTCTACGCATGCCTCATATTTGGATTCATTGAACTTTTGGTAAGGGATCAATCATGATTGCTTGAACAGTAATATTGGGGTGTTATCTCCCTCCAACTTGCATGAAAACTGATGGCGACAATTTGTAGGGACTAATGATGGTTACAGTTCAAGCTTATTCAGAGAAGTTGCATCCTGAATATTGTGGCACTGGCAAGTCTAGTTGTATAAAAAGTGGGCAAGCATTAATGTTTTATAGCTCCCTTTGCCTGCTAGCTCTTGGATCTGGTGGAGTAAAGGGCTCACTTCCTGTTCTTGGTGCTGATCAATTCAATCACAAAGAAGAAAATGGGAAAAAGGCACTTGCAAGTTATTTCAATTGGTATATACTATGTTCAACAGTTGGGGGTACTGTCGGAGTCACAGTTATTGTTTGGGTTAGTATGAATGAAGCCTGGTATTGGGGTTTCCTCATTGGCATGATCACCGCATTTTTTGGTTTCATCCTTCTTGCTGCGGGTCGCCCTTTCTACATTTTTCAAGCCCTTGGAGATAGCCCAATTATGAAGATTGTGCAGGTTTGCTGGTTTTCGTATCAAAATTGTTTAACACAATAGCCAACAGGTGTTTCCTTTTGCCTAGTTTCACTCCTAAATGTTCAGGTTATAGTTGCTGCGTTTAAGAATAGAAGCTTGTCCTTACCCGCAAATCATGAGGAACTTTACGAGGTAAATGATAAAGACAGGGATTCTGATGATGAGAAGATACTCCATACTGATCAGTTCAGGTATCATGTTCGTGAGATTTTGAGCTTGTTCGATTCTGCTCGTCTTTCCTACCTCTAGTCTCTATTCTTCCGATACAAATACAGCTTCAGCCTTTCAAATATTTAAAAAATGGTGTGATACTGACAAACTTTTTTGACAGTAATCCTTTATTGCCGGAAAATTTGTCTTGCTAGTTTCTTAAAATGATTTCAAACATAAAATGGTATGTGCAGGCTGCTAGATAAGGCTGCCCTTCCGAATGGTGGCACGAACTTGGATCCATGGAGAGTTTGTACTGTTACTCAAGTCGAAAAGGCCAAGATTATAATAAGGATGATGCCCATCGTAGGCAGCACAATCATAATGAACACTTGTTTAGCTCAACTGCAAACATTTTCAGTTCACCAGGGCTTTTTCATGGACCCTCATGTGGGCTCAAAGAAGATTCCCACAGCCTCAATCCCTGTCATACCAATGATCTTCATGGTATTCTTCATACCTCTCTACCAGTTTGTTTTCGTCCCCATGGCTAGAAAAGTGACTGGCCACCCCAATGGTATCTCACAACTGCAACGCGTTGGAGTTGGACTTGTCCTGTCAATCATATCAATGGGAATTGCAGGACTAGTGGAAGTAAAGAGAAGAGATGAAAGCATCAAAAACCCGTTTAAGCCCATCAGTGTCTTCTGGCTGTCTTTCCAATACGGCGTGTTTGGAATTGCAGACATGTTCACCATTGTAGGACTGATGGAGTTCTTCTACAAGGAGGCTCCTGCTGGCATGAGGTCAATAGCCACTTCGTTCACCTGGCTTTCGCTTTCCATTGGGTACTTCTTGAGCACTGTCTTTGTCGATATGGTCAATGCTATTACCAAAAAGGCGAGGTCGGATAAGCGTGGATGGTTAGAAGGGAATAATCTGAACACCCTCAACCTGGATTATTTTTACTGGTTTCTTGCAGTGCTGAGTACTCTGAACTTCATAAACTACCTGTATTGGTCTTCATGGTACAAATGCAAGAAAGATGCGGCAACTCAAGAAAATGGTCTAAAGGGCAAGGATGCTAGCATTTAAGCAGTACAAGGCCTAGTGGATATTGTAGGGTATAAATGTGTGCTGTAATTGTTTTTCCTTCTTTTGTAGTGTTTTTTATGTAACCTTGCCAGCTCTAAGAATAAAGCTGTGTTATCAAAACATTGTCAAAGAAAATAATTTTATTTAAAGTTGATCATTTTCGGACTTGGGCAGGCTGCATCTGGACAAATAGATATCCAAGTCAATAATATAAGTTTAAGCCAGTATGAATACATTGTTTAATTTCGAACTAAATTTCTCCGAGAGCAAACAGAGTGGGACTATCTGCCTTCCATATTGGTTCTAGTGATTGAGAGAACATTTCAGGATGAGAAATGACTGTCAACAATGAGGTGGGATGATGTCTTTTCAATCATGGAGAGTTCCTAGAATGTCGTCATCTCTGAAAAGATGATACCTGAAGAAAAAAAAATCTATCAGCTCAACCAAACTATAATACAGAAGCCACAACTTATAAGACATTATGTAACTGTTAGGAGTATATGCGTATAGTTTTGTCGCAAAAGATGCTAGATGTTCAAACTGCCGATTGACTAGAGTCTAAAGCCATTAAAAACAAGAAAATGCAATGAGCAGAGACATAGAGCAATAATTCAGACTCTGAAGTTTAAATTTACAACAGGAAACTATTTAGCATCATTTCCTTGAAACCTATCATTTACATATTAGTTCAGCAGTTGCTATTGACATGACTTAGACAGTTAGACTCACTACATTTTCAACCAGCTATGGTGCCACAACTATTGATTACACCCAATATTAAATTTTTTAAATATAATTTTCTAGATAACTCATTTTGATATATTAAGCTAACAGTTCATAATTCCAATACAAAGAAAAGATTGAGATTAGCACTAGATTGAATAAATTGTCTCTTTATCAGGAACTTATACACAATATGTTCCAATTAAAAATGACAGTAAATAATATACTAATCATGATTCTAATTTGAAGGGTAAATATTTCTGTTTACAAACTTATATATTCAAAAATTTGTTCGGCCCTGAGGTAAATTGGTTAGAGTCAAAGAAAAAAATGGTGTAAGCTTATTCCTTAAAGAAACTATTCTCACCCAAAAATGAATAAATCTTGACTCAAGCACTTTGTAAATGTCATGACAAAGCATCAAACTCTATGGGGGCTATCACACTATTCTTAATACAACTTATGATAAGTCATGCGAGCATCAACTGAACAATAAGTATCTACAGCAACAGAACATCGGCACAAAAAATTCATTTACATTTTTTCTCAAACCTTTCACATGAAAAATATTTAAAAGTCTTAACATAACTCTACCATATCAAACCAAAGAAAAACTGATTGCAAAGACATTAGGACATTTGATCAGCTCCTAAGACTTGAAATCTTCTAACAGGGCGACATTTTCTCAAAATCCGCCACATACCATATTACTACCAAACATCACAATTCACAAATACTACAAAAATTCAACAATTATTAAATAAGGAAACTAACAAAATTAATAAAACACACTTACTCTTTGTCCCCAAGCTTGATTTCTGATCCTCCATATTCAGGCAAGAGAACAGTGTCTCCTTCCTTCACACTCACCGGAATCACATTTCCCTCCCTGTCACGACTTCCTGGCCCCACCGCAATCACTTTCCCGGAATTCAACTACAATTTCACACCAAATCCGAACATCAGCAAAGCCGTAATCCACAAAACTAAAAAAATCATTCAAAATAAGAATCAACACAAACGATTTAAAATGAATTCACAACCAAAATCACTAAGTTCGATTTTCAGTTTGTTTTCACGGACCTGGTTGGTTTTCTCGGGAAGCAAGATTCCGGCAGATGTGCGCGACGGAGGTACGATTTTCTCGATCAAAATCCGATTGAGAGTTGGAATCAAACGCTTGGCCATTTGCAGAAGTTAGACTGAGAAAGTCGAGAAGGGCGTTTTGTTCTGTTTTGCTATCGGTGACGAACTCTTCGCGAGGTGTAGGGTTTTAGAGATTTTGAGCGTTGGGTTTTCAAAACGGCCCAATTGAATTGCCCAATAGCCCACATAATTAACAATCATTCAATTTCATATATGACATTAAAAGATATTTCTCGAATACATACATATTTTTGCATATTTAAAACACAATCACGTAAAGAGCATCATCCAAATTTGAACTTGAGTCACTCGTGAAGCGCAGATCATCTCGGCACCTCAAACGGTGAGGTTTGAAGACAACACATTACATATTATAAGGCAATATAAAACAACAATCATTCAATTTAAGTTTTTTTAATTGCCATGTTAGATGAGATATCCGGATAAGTCAAAAAGACTTTATTATGGATATATTCAATTTGTGTGAAAACTAATATGTAACCGAAAAATATAAGTGCTCATCTATGTGCTCCCCATCTATACACTTAACAAACACTTGTCATGTTTAGACTTTTTTTTTTCTTTTTTCATAAGATCATGTTTAGACTTAAGTAGCTTCCAAACGTAAGTATTTCAAGCACTAAAAACAACTTAAACTACAAACCAAAAAAAACACAGATACATGTCATGTTGCAATTAGGTATTTTATCAACCCACCAAACAAATGTAATCCACATCACAATCACACTACACACACAAATCAAAACACCCAGTTTGAAGTTTAATAATCCATAACATGACCAGTGACTGACCAGATTTGTGTCATGACCAGATGATCTTGACCTAATTTGGGGCTTAAATTAAGGCAATGTTTATCATCTCTGAAGCTTGTTTTGGCAGCTATCGAACACATGAATTGTATAAATAGTTAACGCAAGTTTCAATCTTTGTTATACCCAAGTCTTTATATAAGATTTCAGATACAAGCTTGAGTTCATAGCCTAAGAATTGAGCTTGGAAAAAAAAAAGAGTTGTGAGAGTGAAATGGTGTGTGAAAGTTCAGATGGGTATCTAAGCAGGTGTATCAGCTTGAGCGCCATGCAATTGTATAGCCCATGTAATACTAATAGCCCCAAGAGGAAGAGTCAGGCTTGGAGTCCTGAAGGGTCTTCTAATAATGGGTTTGATTTTGAGTTCATGAGCAGAAAAATAGCTGGGGAGTCGTCACAGGATCAGGAAAAGGGTATCATGTGTTTTGCTGATGACATTTTTAGTAATGGGCAGGTGATGCCACTCAAGCCACCACCGAGACTGGCAGCAAAATGCTCGGCAGAGGGCTTGCCGAGGTGTCCTAGCTCATCAGGTGGTTTAAAGCACACGATTCAGCGAATGTGGACTAATGACTCTGATCCATTTCAGAAGGCGGCTGAAAAAGTTAGGACTAGGCGATCGAGGTCAGTTTCGGTAAAGGTTCATCAATGGACTATTAATGACCTGAACGCGTCGGAGGACTTAAGTCAATACAAATATGATGATCAGAACAACCAAGAATCAGATTCGAGTGACCCGAGAATGATCAACAGGGTAGCTGAGCCGAGGGGATTGGTCATTGCTAGAAAACTTAGGCCGCTGAGCATGGACCAAGGGAAGGAGAGCATGAAGCAGAGTCCAATGCCATTGAGCCTTGTTAATGAGAAGAAACATAGAGTCAAGAGTCTTCTTAGCAGGAGTGTTCGAATCGGTAAAGAATTGGGCTGTCGCGACGGAGGGGATCAACGGCATATGCCATCGACGGGAAATGCGACGAAAAATGAATGGGGCGAAAGGGAGATCAAGACCGTGGTGAAGAAGCACAGGTTCAGGCCTAAAATGATGCTCTGTTTGGGGTTTCAGAAGGAATTTATATGTAAATAAAATCTTTTTTATATTTATATTAAATTTTCATTTAGCAATCATTCATTTTTTTTTGTTTTTTACTAATAAAATCACTTTAAATAACATTAATATAAAATATAAAAAAACGCACTAACCTTTATATCACCATATCCTTATCCACCCACAATCTCTACACTACTTTAAACTCCGCCATGAAAGCCACTCAACTCTCCTCCGCCACCGCCACCGCCACCGCCACCTTCCTTCTCCTCCTCCACCTCTCGGCCGCATCCACTCCGATCAAAACCATCGTCGTCGTCATCATGGAAAACCGCTCCTTCGATCACATGCTCGGCTGGATGAAATCCATCAACTCAGAAATCAACGGCGTCGACGGCTCTCAATTCCAGCACCTCAACTCCTCCGATCCCACCTCCCCAAAAATCCACTTCAACAACCAGTCAGTCTACATCGACCCAGACCCAGGCCACTCCTTCCAAGCCATCCGCGAACAGATCTTCGGCTCCGAATCCACCTCCGCAGACCCCGCTCCCATGAACGGCTTCGCGCAGCAGCCACTCGCCATGACCGGAAACGCCACCATGTCGCACGAGGTCATGAACGGCTTCAATCCCGACATGATCTCCGTTTACAAAACCCTCGTGTCAGAATTCGCCGTTTGCGATAGATGGTTTGCGTCCGTGCCGGCTTCGACGCAGCCCAACAGGCTGTTTGTGCACTCAGCGACGTCGTTTGGCGCCACGAGTAATGTCGCGAAGCTGCTAGCGAGAGGCTATCCGCAGAGGACGATTTTCGATAATGTTCATGATGAGGGCTTGTCGTGGGGAATCTTTTATCAGAATATTCCGGCGACTTTGTTTTACAAGAATTTACGTAAACTCAAATACGCTTTGAAATTCCATCCTTACGGTACAGAGTTCAAAAAGCACGCCAAGAGCGGCAAGCTCCCCAACTACACTGTCATTGAGCAACGGTGCTGATTGATTGTCATCAAAGTTTTCAACTTTTTGAGATTTTTGAGCAACTGAGATTTTAAAATTGAGTGCAGGTACTTTGATTCAAAACTGGAGCCAGCGAACGACGACCATCCATCACACGATGTTTACCAGGGGCAGAAGTTCGTGAAAGAAGTGTACGAGGCGATTCGAGCGAGTCCGCAGTGGAACCAGACGCTGATGGTCATAACGTACGACGAGCACGGAGGGTATTACGACCATGTACCAACGCCGGTGCGTGGAGTGCCGAGTCCGGATGGAGTTGTGGGACAGCCGCCGTTTAATTTCACTTTTGATAGATTAGGAGTTAGGGTTCCGGCGATACTGATTTCACCATGGATCGAGAAAGGAACAGGTAAAGATGGAATCCGTAAATTGATGATTAGTTGTCAAATGAGCAGTAAATGGTAATTAGCTTAGTGGGTGAATTTGACTTTATTTGAGTTAGGGGCTCACTAGCTGTCTTTTGTTTTTACTTTAAAAAAGTATGAGTGACCTGCTTTTAGATTTCCCTCGCAACAAAGCCACGCCTCACCAGTATAATTATGCCACGTAGTGTTTGGTTGGAATCTAGTTGGGCCGTTGCTGCACTGCATGTGTGTACTTTTTATTTTGCCTGTGTTTGAAAAATTGGTCGGCAATCGAAAAAAAAAAATTGGTAATTAATTTTTATATATTTATTTAATGTAAACCTAGTTTAATTAATCAATTATTTATTTTTGTAGTGCTTCACGGGCCGAACGGGAAGCCAACGCCAACTTCTGAGTACGAGCATTCTTCTATCCCAGCAACAGTGAAGAAGATTTTCAATCTGAAATCACCATTTTTGACGAAAAGAGATGAATGGGCAGGCACGTTTGAGACAGTCCTGACCAGGACCACTCCTCGAACAGATTGCCCCGGTAAGAAAACGCATCACGAACTTCATTCATTCATTAGTTTAATAGTCTTCACTTCAAGTATGATGATACTATGGATGATTTTGGTTCCTATTTTCTATAGAGAAACTTCCAACTCCGCCACCAATCAGGATGACTGCGGCCAACGAGGATGCGAAGGTCACTGAATTCCAGCAAGAAATGATCCAGCTAGCGTCAGTGATAACTGGAGATCACTTGTTGCCGAACTTCAGTAGCAAAATTAAAGACATGACGGTTGGAGAGGCCAAGGCGTATACTGATGGTGGTATGAGAACCTACATGGAGGCTGCAAGTAGAGCCATAGCTTTAGGATTGGATGGAGATGAGGTGCTCAGAGTTGAGAGCAATGAACCATAGATAAATCCATGAGGAGTTAAACTTGGCTGGATCACCAAGCCTTTTGGACGCATTGCTAGAAAACTAATTGATTTCCCATCAGAAACGAACCATGTGCCCATCTTTCTTGGCGCCAGTTTGCATATGTAAAATTTGATTATTTTAAGGTAGTCTAACATTGCTTTACCTTGATAGTGTAGAGATCGATTACAAAGATTTATGCTTAATTAGTTAAACCTTTTCTTTATTAATACCGGGACCAAATGTTTAGTTATACAAACAAGGCTTGACTCAAGCCAAAGAATCAAACAAACACAACAAGTAATCCAGTTCAATGCAATAAGAATATGACAAACACAATCCAAGCAACAAGTCTCGGGACTTCCCTGAAGAAGCTACACTTGAATCCACGCCTAGAACTTGTTCCAGCCGCCCTCTCTCGTTCACCAAAGACCACCCAGAGTGTTCGACCCTCAGCACTTGGAGTCGACGCACCATACAATAGCACTACGATTGACGGATGCCGGAGAAACTGATGGAGGAATGGGCTTTAGAGATTTAAAGTGTATAAACATAGCAATGTTATTCAAGCAGATTTGGAGAATGATCACCTGTCCAAATACTCTTGTAAGTAAAATCTACAAGGCTCGATATTTTCATAATACTGACATTACCACTACTGGCCTAGGATACAAGCCTTCAGCTTGTTGGAAAAGCTTGTGCAAAGCTATGGAGGTTGCCAAAGTTGGTTTAGTCACTGATAGCAATGGAGTAGTCTCGTGGAAGCCATCCAAATCTGGGAAGTTTCAAGCCAGCAGTGCGTATCAGCTTGCTTGACAACTAAAGAACAACCTGATCGGCGAGGAAGCAGAATCTTCCGACAAGCGTTTAGTGCAATCTTTTTGGAGGACTTTTTGGAAGTTACCAGTACCTCGGAAGATCAAAGTGTTTGGGTGGCGTGGTTATCAACATGGTCTTCCTACTGGTCAAAATTTGTATAAAAGGGGTCTGTCAGAGTCAGTGAACTGTTGCATCTGTGGTTTGAGTATCGAGTCCAATGTACATATCTTTGTTTCCTGCTGGTGGTCTCTTGCTGTTGAGGAGACCTTGAATATTCAAGGGTGGCAGGTCTTCCTTCAGTTTAATACTTTTGCTGACATTCTCTTTTATTGTTGGAAGGAGTTCACTGTGAAGGATTTTACTCTTGTTTTATTTTCCCTTTGGTATCTTTGGTACTCGAGAAATTCAGTAAAGCATGGGGGTAGACTTTTTTGGGCGACCGATATGGCTAACAGGATTAGAATATTGACAAATCAATATTACTTTTATAATAGTTCTCCTACTGCTGATATTGATAATCTGAGATGCTCAGAGTTTGAGTGGAATAAACCACCTATTGGCTTCATTAAGCTTAACTGTGACGCAACTTGGGATGAAGATGCAAAAGCTGGTGGTTTAGACACTATAGCCAGAGATAGTGATGGCCTTATTATGGGCATACGAGCTTTGACTATGTATCATTGTCACAGTAGTTGGGAGTGCAAAGGTCTTGCTTTGTTGGAGGCACTCCGAATGGGTGAGCAACTGAAAGCAAACAAAATCATAATTGAATCAGATTGCTACAAAGTAGTACACAGTCTTAATGTGAAGGCGGATGAAGAGGTTGGACTTTCTATGTGGTATAAGGATAGTTTTTTTTGAAAATGTGGATTCATTGATCAAAAGGTTAAAACAAACAAATAACAGAAGACACACAGCTCAGAAAAAACTAAGTACAAATCGATGCTGGAAAAACTAGAAAGATTGACGCGCATCGTCTGACGCATCAAATTTAATATTTATAATCTCCTGCTAAAAGCTAGTGTAGCGGCAAGAAGGGTCGAACCCAAGGGAGCTGGTGTTGCTGAAGCTGTATCTGAAAACAAGAAAAGAGGGGGTTTAAGCAGTTATGAGTGCAAAAGAGGTAAAAAAGCAAGGAATGATTCAATCAGAGAGAGTATTCAGCTTAGGGTTTCTATTGTGACATGTTTATCATTGACTGCTAAATATCTAATCTCATGTTTCTAAGTGTGGTTGTTCCGACAAAGGTAACAACCCAAGTATCCCGACAAAGGTGATACGCCACAATCTAACCCGACAAAGGTGTTAGACTTCTAGTTGTTTCCTAAATTAAATAATCCGACAAAGGTATTAATTAGTTTAGGTGTTATGATCTAACTTTACGACAAAGTTTCCAGTAGATGTTAACGGTAAGAATTAATTACTCAATTAAGCTTTGCGACAAAGCTTCCACTTAATCTAACAAGTTAATTCATGTGATGAAGCAAGAACTAGTAAAACATAAAATAGCATTAAGAACGAAGTCTCAAAACATGTGTCACAATGAACGAAACCCTAAACTGAACAAAGAGTTTAGCTACACATGATGGAAATTAAACACATAATGAAAGGTAGAAAAATTTCCAGAGCCGCCTTCTGAATGATGCAATATTAGATGTTTGAAATCCTAACTCAAACATCTTATTTATAGCAAAAAATAGGGTTTCCAAGTCTGTTTTTTGGCTCAATTTCCAAGTTTCAGACTTGGTGATGTCATCAAAATGTGTTGCTGACGTCATCATCATGAACACTATTCATCCGTGGACATTGTTCATCCACGTACCATGAGCACTTTAGCGGCAGGGACCATGAACACTTTAGCGGCGCGCTAAAATGCACATGGTCCGCCATCATTTTGGAGGCTGTTCACCCATTCCGTGCATCTGTTTTGACTTCAGCTCTCGTTTTAACCCTCCAAATGACCTCGGATGCTCTCAGTATGAACTAGAGAGTTGTAGGGAATTGAGTCAACTACGCAACGATATGTAGCTCGTATTTTTTTGATCAGTGGTCACTTCCCAGCATTCCGTCGAACGTCCAAAGGTCTGATCTACCATTGTGGGGTTCTTGGCATGAAATGCCGTCTTTTATGCGTGTTTTCCCCCTAGAGCTTCCAAAACACCTGAGATGCAAAACCATACTAAAAAGTAACTGTTCGCATATAAAGGTGTCAAAATAAATGGGATTAGTTGATTCGACGAGTCGTATAAATACGACTCATCAAAGACCGACTAAACTACTAAAAAGCCCAGCTATCTAGCCAATTTCTATCCACCTGTGGAAGTTTTGAGCTATCTAAAGCTCCTATTTTCAGTTTTAGGTACCATATAATGCCTTTGATCAACGTCTCTTGAGAAATAATTTCCTCTCTGAAGATTTTATAATTTCTGCTCTACCACAACTCGTACATAGTTCTAGTAGCTGCTGCCGCGATAAGCTTTGTCCTCAATCTGTTTTTATCGAGACCTTTAAACCATGGAATTAGGAGATCCCACATGACTGGGAGGTCATACACCCTTAGGAATTCCAAGTTCTTCCTCCACACTTCCATATCAAATCTACAATCATAAAAGACATGATCCTGGTTTCCAAGTCCGCCTGACAGAGGGCACAAGAAGTATTTAAATTCATGTTCCAATGAGCCATTCTAGCTTTGGTCAGCAGCCTGTCTTGCACTGCTAACCAAGTATTAATGGAGTCCCTTGGAGCATTGAAATCATTCCACACTAGAGAATACCAGTCTACCGATATTGGTGGGTCCACTAGGGAGTCATAAGTGTCTTTCATTGAGAAGCCATTACCACTACCGATCCAGGAAAGGACACCATTCTGGTTAATTACACAGTTACTGCTGATAGATTTGTAGAACATCATTCTTTTTGATACCCAAGAAGTATTGCTCTTGACCTCTTCTTCCCACCAATTGTTCCCCTTAGTCCAATAATATGACATACTATATATTATACTTGATCTGAAGATTCATTGAATTTTCAGTAAAAAGACTTGGCCATGGCCGTAAATAATCTCTTGATTTGATGCAATGACAGGTCAAAAACGCGGATGCTGAAGGCAGATTAACACTAGCTGATGCTTTGGTATATGCCTGCAACCAAGGCGTGGTTATAAGGTACTTGATTGATGTGCCATTTATATAATCTTGTTCCAACTGCTATTTTTGCCATGCCACTCGCGAGTCTCTTACGCTGATGTTTTGGGATTTTCTGAGATCATCATTGTTTTGTTGGCTCGTGACTCTTCTTAGTAGTTATTACAGATAGTTGATTTTGGCTAGGTTGACAAGGCACGTGTGTCGTTAAGTTGCTCTAGCTAGGACCTTCAATATCGCAGCGCAGGTACATGAAAAACATCCTGGAAGCTCGGTTTGCTGGTTTCTTGCTTCATAGGGATTTAGTGCTCTATATAACACACACTATATCATATATGATGGATGGATCACAGTAGCCAATTAATTTCTGCAGGCAGTGGCACTCTGATCTAGACTGAAGTGGGAAAAGGAAAAAAAAAAAAGAAAAGAAAGAAAAGCCTTTACAATACTTTCTCATTTTTAATAACATTTCGTCTCGATCAATATGCGCAGGTGTGCTGATCACTCCAAGCTAGTGACGAACTGTTTCTTTCAGCCTCAGAGCCGAGCGGTGAGAAATACTGGCGGCTTCCATCGATCACAGCTACTGGGAGTTGATGAAGTCCTGACATGGGTCAACACGGTTGGTAGTATAGGCGCGCGGTTCCATCACAGCAGCCTTATTCTTAAAACAAGTACTATGATTTTCCCTCGATGGTTGTTTTTGAACGTAGTTTGCGAGTATATAGACATGGTTGGCCTTGGCCCTGTGTTTGTAACTATTAAGAAGAAGGTGGCGACTGGCTTTGTCATCTCAACCCTCGTCGAATCATCTTCTTAATCCGTTTAATCATCTTCTTAATCTTAAAAGAACTTACTTATCATTGGACTTTTATGAGAACTAAGTGATGATGCTATCCAATTGAAAGCAGCTTGTCTATTTTAAGGACAGTTAAATGATAAGAGGCGCCTTGAATTTCCTCTCATTGCATGTCTGCACAAATCTCTGCCACAAAAGGATTTCTATAAATAAATAAAAAAACCAGGTTAATAAATATACAGATACATGTACTAATTAATAACAAAGTTCATCTTCAAAAAAAAAAAGAGAAAAAAAAGAGAGAGAAGAAGTTCATGTATTTGTTACAAGGAATATAATTGTGATGCTGGAACATGAAAACCTACTACTACTGCTACCACAGTAGGTGTAATCTATACCGGAAAAATGCCTGGAGCTAAGTATTTTATGAGGGAGACAAACGATAGCGCGTCTGGGTAAAAAATTGGTAGCAAATCAGAATTTCAGAATCAAACTGTGCAAAACAAAGTATGCAAGTGATCTTGACATCATTTAATTATCTACAATGGTGCCCAGACTCACGAATTGGATGGGCATTGTTGTTGCTTCCACCATTACATCAGTTGCATTTATGCCCGCTCCTACCATATATTTCCATTATTATATTATTTTTTGGAGAAGAATAATGGAGAAAGGATACACAAGGATTGGCAGGAGGGATATGAGATGTTGATTATTGATTACATGAGATTTGATTGATTGTGTTATTACTCTCATTTTATAATATTTTGCCAATTCAATGTTATTTATTATTATTTACCTAAATTGAATTCAAATAATAATATGAGATATGAAGTACGTGTACTCTAGAAGTATAGAATAAGATGGCTTGGTCACAACACAACCAAAAACCTTAAAATATGATATGATGCTGCATTATATTTGTATAGAGAGAACAGACGACAGATGGTGAGCTGAAGCTCAAAGTACACCTCAAGCATTTTATTTCATATTTTAATTTTTATTTCATATAATATGCATGCATGCACACATTTTTAGAAACGAGGGCATGGCACAGTTCGGCCTCTGGGAAGAATAATGGGCTGCACAGGCGGATCAGCCACCTGTGGCGCCGGCGCCCCTCCTGCAAGCCCCACCAGCTCAGCACAATCTGTATCCATAGGCGGCGGCGCTCTTGAAAGCTCAACATAACGATCTATATCCATCGGCTCCCCGACTGGAATGATCTGAGGCTTAGCCACCAGAGAGAACGTGAAGACCAGGGGGAGAACTATAAGCAGCGCCATCACGGAATGATTCTTCATATTTAGAGAGAGAGAGAGACAATGTGTTTGTGATTTGATTGCTATATGAGATATATGCAACTTATATTTATACTACTCTCGGAACACTAGCTACCAGCACACACAAACCCAATCTTTAGCATGTTATGTTTCCAAACAGCGTCAAAGACTGCAACAATTCTGGACGATGCCTAGCAATGCAAAGAGAGTTGAGAAATTTAACAATAAGAAATGAGCCATGAAAAGGATCATTACAAATCTTTTGCATGTTCCGTGAATAATGATTCCAAACGGCGTCAAAGATTGATGTTGCTCCAGCTTCTACTCAAACATATATTAGCTACCTTTAATTAGTGACGTTTGCAATGCAAAGAGAGTTGGAAAAAAAAATAATGTGTTCTTTATGAATGGTTCGTTCCATACATCATTTGTAATTTTAGATCAATCTTGGTGCATACACTTAATTTAATTTGTTTTATGAAATATATATGTCTAAATTTTCCATTTATTGACTTTTGCATCAAACTATATACCTTTTATTTCCGAATTCAAAATTTTTTTTAAAGAATTTGATGGTAGAAAAATTATAAACTTTAATTTAGTACATTTTACTTTTATGGAAAAGTACTAATTGGTGTTCCGAACTATCGCTATTTTCCAATTAATGATACATACTATCAATTTTTCCAGTCAAGGGCAAAATAAAATATAAATTGACCAATTTTCAAAGACACCGTCGATTCACCGTGATTAAATTACAAACTCAATCATATGAATCACGTTAATAACGACTCAATAAAAAAGTATATTGGTGTTAACGAAAAAGATCGATTTAATACGTTAAGAGTTTATGATGAAATCATCGGGTTATTTTCAACGTGGTTCATATGATTGATTTCGCAATTTAATCACGGTGAAGTTATGGTGCTTGGTTCGAAAATTGATCAATTTATTTTTTATTTTGCCATTGATTGAAAAATTTGATAGTTTAGACCTTCAATTGGATTATGGCGATAGTTCGGAGTATCATTGTGTAATTTTCCCTTATTATTTTTTTATGGTTAATAATATGATTAATTAGATGAAACTTTAGCAAAATGATATAAATGTAATTTATTAGAATTAGGATCATATGAGAAATAGTAATTCTGGTGAGAAATGAGAAATAATAACAGTCGTTGGATCTTTCATCGAACGATCCTTGATTTTTGTTATTATTCACCTATTTTATTCCATAAATTCGTATTTGAGGGTAAAGTCCTCATTTGTTCATTATTCTTCCAAGATCGAGAACAAAAAAAAACCTAGCTCTGCAGGCTGTTACCTCTCTCCGGATTAAACCTTAACTCTCGGAGCTTTCTCCGCGGTGGTGGCGATGGAAAACCTGAGCAAGAAAGCAGCATTTATACGATAGTCATTGCTGAAGCCAAAGCATCACAGACAGCATGGTTGCAATTCTAGGCTCCTTCGATCACCGTCTCTCCGCCTTGGAAACCGCCATGCGTCCCACTCAGGTACCTACCTACGCTCCATCCATTTCTGTCCTCGTTACGTCGAAATCAGCTAGTCCCAGATCTGTGATTTGGTCCTCAGATTTGGGATTGGGTGAAATAAGGGTTTTTGAATTGGGGATCTGGCATTGTGAATCTCTAATGAAATGCGTGTCATAAATTGGGGGTAATGGTTTTGAAGTGCTGTATTTGACATTTGGTAAATTTGTAGTTTTAATTTGTTAGGGATTGATTATTGATATGCTTGTGAGAATTGATGGAGATTGTCTCAGAGTTTGATGCTTTTTTGATGTGGTTTTTGACTGTCAATGTGTAACAGGAATGGACGACGATGACGGGTTTCGCAATTGGGGTTACTATGAGCCCTCGTTCAAAGGGCATTTGAACCCTAACATATGAAGTTATCATCTTCCTCAGCCCCAGCCTCACCATCATCAGCAGCAGCAACTTACTCGTCATGCTCAAGTGCACAACCATCCTCCCCACACTCGAGAGTTTATCGTTTCTGAATCGCCTTTGCACTTGCAGTACATGAGGGAGACTTGGGTAGTGCATCAAAGAGACAAGTTCATGAGCATTATGCCTGGAAATCCCAATTTTGGAGTTATGCCAAAAGCTCTAGGAGCTCAGCCGCTGCATATGCTGGAACAGTCTGTCGTACCAAACACTAAAGTGGCTTTTAGAGCACTAATTTTGTACTAGAAAAAAAAAGTAACATAGAAAAGCTGCACATTATGATTCATTTGCCATCGATATAATGCTATGCATTTTATCTTTATAACTATAAATAATTTCAAAAGTTCCTTTACATCTACTTGGTGTATTTCTTTACTTTGGCTTGGCGTTGGTGGCAACCATTAAAAGCTAGAACTGAATGTATTGATTTGGTTCAGGTTGAGTATGACTTCCAATTCTATATGATGTCCAGCCCCTTAATCTATCGGAAGGAAAATCAAACATTATCCCAGCGGATGTCGTTGTACCTTTCCGACCATCTGTTGTTAACCCCATAGTAAATGGCACAAGTGATGCATTAATGTTTTGAGCTGTGAGTCCCCCCACGTTGATGTATGTAGTGTGGTGGATGAAGAGTTTTGATCGAAGGGGTAATCCATTCAAGGGTGGAATGCTCTGACTGGGAGGACATGGTTAAAATTCGTAGCTTTTTGTTTAACATTCGTAGCTTTCCGTTTAAAATTCGTAGCAGTCATAGTGATTGTTACGAATTTTGTTTGTAATTGTTACGCATTTTAGTGGGAAAGCACCCAAATTACAAATTACAAATTACAAATTACAAATTCTGATTTATGAACTACGCATTTTAGTCACGAATTCTAATTTATGAACTACGCATTTTAGTCATAGTGACTGTTACAAATTTTGTTTGTAATTGCTATGTATTTTAATAGAAAAACACCCACAATTACAACTACGAATTACGATTTAGGAACTACGCATTTTAGGCATAATACTGTTACATATTTTAGTGTTGAACTGAGAGTTGAACACATTGGTCTGATCAAACTGAAATCCACTTGTTAAGAAGATTGAATTGTTGAATGACACATTCATTTCTTCTGGCAAGTTTCTGCCGAATAAAGGCCTCTGCCCATAAAGGTTGTCATCCACGTTGAACTGAAATGTCCGCTGTGGCTCATGTTGCTGCTGCTGTTGTTGGGTGTGAAGCTGGGGTTGTTCAAGGTGATGGAGCCTTCGATTGTCATCATGCTTAAAGTTAGCACCATCCATGCTGTTGTTCTGGTCAGCATCATAAACCGACATAAGCTCAGATATTCTCTTTTGTGCATCTTCAGGAAGTCCTGGCCCTGGATTCAGAGAAGGATTTTGATCCATAAAGCTAGTTGACGGCATGGGTTGAGAAGCATTCTTGCTTCTTGCTTGCTCCTGCGGTTGACGATGCTTTGTGCTACCAGTCGCTTCCTTACTTTTATTTTGCTCCTTCAGCTTCCTAAGAAGCATTCGATCCCTCCACATCCTCTTCTCTAACTCATCAACATCCAGTTCATCATCAGTATAATCCTCCTCAACTGTTGCCTCTGGCTCAGCCTCAAGACACTGGAATTTCTGCTGGCTGAGCAGAAAAGAAGTCTAGATTGCCACAAAAACTCATTTCCTCAAAGATATTCATTTTCCCTGCAAACAGACATTGATAAGTATCAGAATAATTTATCAATCAAATACAGTTTCTTCAAATCATTTATCCGAATATACAACTTACTTAGTAAAAGAAAGCTGCCAAATACAATATGTTTTGGCCGTGAACTCAATCAAATCTGATCAATTTCCTGCAAAGGGACAGAGACAATAACTCAATCAAATCCAAAACTCTTGCTTGGAGGTCCAATCTGAGAAGCGAAACATGACTAATTACCCTGCAGAAAATGCGTAAAGCTATAGGAATTCAGTTAAGGAGTTAGAGGTCGGAATCTGTCCAAATATCACTGATCATTAGGTCAAATTTAACACCAAAAATGGAGATAGTTATCTAGCAAATCCATCTGACAACACTAATTGATTTTGACTTATTGTTCAGAAATCGACATCAAACAGCTACACCACCAAAACAACAACTTCACTTAATACCAACAAACACACACTTCAGAATACTATAAAACACAAAACATTTCCAAAATACAGCAGCCTACGCATTAAGAATCAATAGCCCCGAAACTGAAATGAGATTTCTAAACAAGAAAAGTACATACAGGTCCCAACATTAACATTCAAAACGGAATAAAAGTATACGAATGTTAAGAATGTTGTAAATTCCCAGTGGTTACGCATATTGATATGAGATGCTACGCATTTTACAGTCACGTTCTACACTGGTAGACAGATCCATAAACCCTAAAATTGGTTGTGTAACGGCAACATTCGTAGACAACAATGTAATTGTAATTTATTTCAACTCTCAGGAAACCCTATCTTCGTAAACCCATCTAATACATTCGTTGACCCAACCGTAATCGAATCGTGTTTTCCGCCATTAAACGTTTACGACGTACCGTAAAACTGTTGGCTGTCGTTGTTTCCGCTATTCACCCTCTCGTCATCAGTTAGCTTGTGTCGCCGTCGGTCGTGTATTTTCACAGAGAAATCGCTTGCCCTTTAATTTGTTTTGTCGCCCGTCGGTCGTGGTTGTGAATTGTGATATTCGTTCTCGTTGAGTGAATATCGGGAATGGTGGTTTAGGATGATTTATTAATTCCTAATTTGCCCCCTAACCATATTTAATAATTAAATTAATTCAAATTTTAATGTAAATAAGTACTAATTTTAACCGTTAATTATTTTGATCGAATGGTTATTAAAATTTCTTATTTCTCACCTAACAACTTCTTCTCACCTGATCTCGACTCATAAAAATATGAGACATAAATTGAATTGATAATGATACAAATTCTTTGTATAACCCTCCAGCAATTCCAGGTACATTTTAATCAAATCAAAAAGAGAATCAAAATTTCTGATATAGTAGTTGAGAGTCAATCTAAACCAGATACATGATCCTGCAAATTTTAAAAACTTTATACGTATATATATCATAGGTGCGAGAGTTATATACCATGTAAAATACGACTGCTTCGAACCAGATACTCTCTCTCTAATTCGTTCATAAGGTATTTGCTTGCAGTGATGAATTATTTAGATTGGGTGCTGTCAACCTGTTTATGGGAAGAAATCAGCATATTTCTGCAACTCGGCTTCCTTGCAATACTAGCATCTCAACTTCTAGGAGGAGCAATAATGGCAGAAGACGAAAGTGTCAATGAGTACCAAAGTGAAGTAAAACTTGGAATTGCTTACATAGCCACCATAGTCAGCTCCATAGCAATGCTGGCTACTGCATTGACAATGTTACTGAAACAACTAGATGGAGGCTACGAAAATCGTGTTCCAGTGATTTCATCAGCCATCATTCAAGTGTTATGCTGGGTTATCACTCTGATCATTCTTCATAAATTCAGAAACAGAAAGGGCACGGAATTTCCTTGGACTCTTAGAGCCTGGTGGCTTTGCAGCTTTGTCTTGTTCTCTATCCATTACCTTATAACGTCGTACCATGAACACGTTAGAATGAGTGATATTGGGGACTTCATCAGACTTGCTGCATCGACATGCCTTGTGATTGTAGCAGTCATTGGAAAAACAGGCCTTCTCTTCACCATCATCACAGAACCGCTTCAACAGTGTACAAACAAAAGGGAGACGCTTTATGGAAAAGCAACAATTTTTCAACTTATCACCTTCTCCTGGGAGAACCCATTATTCACTGCTGGGATCAAGAAACCACTGGAACAAGATGAAGTTCCTGATGTTGATATCAAAGACTCTGCAGAGTTTCTCTCCTGCTCATTCCAAGAAATCTTAAAGCAAGTTATGGAAAAAGATGGAAAACCTTCAATCTATAGGGTTATTCTTCTGTTTGTCAGGAAAAAAGCAGCTATAAATGCATCGTTTGCGGTGCTCTCAGCATGTGCATCATATGTAGGTCCATACTTGATCAACGACTTAGTCAATTTTCTATCTGATAAGAGCCGTAGGAGGAGCATTGAGAGTGGATACCTGCTTGCACTAGCTTTCTTAGGTTTTCACTCAAAACTGTGGTAGCAGTAGTAGTAGGTTTTCATGTTCCAGCATCACAATTATATTCCTTGTAACAAATACATGAACTTCTTCTCTCTCTTTTTTTTCTCTTTTTTTTTTTGAAGATGAACTTTGTTATTAATTAGTACATGTATCTGTATATTTATTAACCTGGTTTTTTTATTTATTTATAGAAATCCTTTTGTGGCAGAGATTTGTGCAGACATGCAATGAGAGGAAATTCAAGGCGCCTCTTATCATTTAACTGTCCTTAAAATAGACAAGCTGCTTTCAATTGGATAGCATCATCACTTAGTTCTCATAAAAGTCCAATGATAAGTAAGTTCTTTTAAGATTAAGAAGATGATTAAACGGATTAAGAAGATGATTCGACGAGGGTTGAGATGACAAAGCCAGTCGCCACCTTCTTCTTAATAGTTACAAACACAGGGCCAAGGCCAACCATGTCTATATACTCGCAAACTATACGTTCAAAAACAACCATCGAGGGAAAATCATAGTACTTGTTTTAAGAATAAGGCTGCTGTGATGGAACCGCGCGCCTTTACTACCAACCGTGTTGACCCATGTCAGGACTTCATCAACTCCCAGTAGCTGTGATCGATGGAAGCCGCCAGTATTTCTCACCGCTCGGCTCTGAGGCTGAAAGAAACAGTTCGTCACTAGCTTGGAGTGATCAGCACACCTGCGCATATTGATCGAGACGAAATGTTATTAAAAATGAGAAAGTATTGTAAAGGCTTTTCTTTCTTTTCTTTTTTTTTTTCCTTTTCCCACTTCAGTCTAGATCAGAGTGCCACTGCCTGCAGAAATTAATTGGCTACTGTGATCCATCCATCATATATGATATAGTGTGTGTTATATAGAGCACTAAATCCCTATGAAGCAAGAAACCAGCAAACCGAGCTTCCAGGATGTTTTTCATGTACCTGCGCTGCGATATTGAAGGTCCTAGCTAGAGCAACTTAACGACACACGTGCCTTGTCAACCTAGCCAAAATCAACTATCTGTAATAACTACTAAGAAGAGTCACGAGCCAACAAAACAATGATGATCTCAGAAAATCCCAAAACATCAGCGTAAGAGACTCGCGAGTGGCATGGCAAAAATAGCAGTTGGAACAAGATTATATAAATGGCACATCAATCAAGTACCTTATAACCACGCCTTGGTTGCAGGCATATACCAAAGCATCAGCTAGTGTTAATCTGCCTTCAGCATCCACGTTTTTGACCTGTCATTGCATCAAATCAAGAGATTATTTACGGCCATGGCCAAGTCTTTTTACTGAAAATTCAATGAATCTTCAGATCAAGTATAATATATAGTATGTCATTCTAACAAGCGGATGATGACTTAACATATTCACCGACCAACAACAAAAAAAACAAACAAACAAAGCAGCTGCTATATATTACCTCAGTTCTCGTAAAAGTCCGATGATAAGTAAGTTCTCTTAAGAAGATGATTCGACAGGGGCTAAACGGATAAAACATGCTAAACAGGTTAAACGGATTCAGAAGATGATTCGACGAGGGTTGAGATGACAAAGCCAGTCGCCGCCTTCTTCTTAATAGTTACAAACACAGGGCCAAGGCCAACCATGTCTATATACTAGCAAACTACGTTCAAAAACAACCATTGAGGGAAAATCATAGTACTTGTTTTAAGAATAAGGCTGCTGTGATGGAACCGCGCGCCTTTACCACCAACCGTGTTGACCCATGTCCAGTAGCGGATCCAGGACTGGATCGATGAGGGGGCGAAAATTGTGAGGCCTGAAGCGAAATTTTTTTTGGGCCTCTTAAATCCGTGTTTCGAAAACACATCAATCTTTTTTCATGAAAATGGAGCCTTTTTTATAAAGTTGGGGCCTTTTTTCATAAAAATGAGATCTTTTTTATAAAATTGGGGTCCTTTTTTCATGAAAATGGAGTTTTTTTATATAAAATTGGAGCATTTTTACACTTATTTTGGCGTTTTTTATTATTAAAATAATATTTTTACACTTATTTAATCGTCGATGTGGGGGCGGCCGCCCCACCCGCCCCACCCCTGCATCCGCCAGTGCCCATGTCAGTTACGCCTGACTTCATCAACTCCCAGTAGCTAGCTGTGATCGATGGAAGCTGCCAGTATTTCTCACCGCTCAGCTCTGAGGCTGAAAGAGAACCAGTTCGTCACTAGCTTGGAGTGATCAACACACCTGCGCATATCATGAGACAAAATGTTACAAAGGAAAACATTACTAAGACTCTCTAACTTGTGGTGGAGATCACTGTTTGAACAAACCATTCCTTGTGCCATATTTTCTGCTGAATTTTAAACTGCACACACGTTGCATCAACTACCAATTATCTGTTTCAAAAATAACATGTATCCATCTGTTATCGTATGCCAAAGAAAAGGTCTCCTATAGCGCAGCGCCCTCACTATCAAGAATGCTATTAATGTTTGATCCGGAAGATCTTTTAACTGAACGCGCACAGGCTGTGCTTATCTTCAAGATCCCAAGAGGCGTCACTATTGTTTTATTTAGGTCTTGTGGGGACCAATTTTGAGCAACTACCATTCATGTACGGGTGAACTCAGCTTTTTTTTAAGGTTTAAACTTTAAAGTGGTGCATGGTTTTATGGAATGCAGGTAGCCTTGATAAGTGGAAAAAAAAAATGAAATAATGGCATACTTTTGCGGCATAGTGACTTATATACTCGAGACAAGAACATGCAAGTCACTTTGCCTTTAATCACTTTGGCGAGGGACTAGTCCAAAGAATGCCCAGGTAATTTCATTTGGCAAATTTGTAATGTTTGGTTCAAATAAAGAAATGTATGGTGTTTATAGATGTGAACACGGATATTTTTATATAGTGATAAATGACTATACACATTAGTTTCTTCTTTTTTAAAGAATTTTAGACGATTCTTTAATAAATAGACCACCACCATTTGTTGACATGTATTAAACTTCAATTTAATGACGTTTATATCAGGTTCCATCTTATTAATCATATTATGAATCATAATAAAAATGAAATCTACAAAATTAAATTAACCCGGAAACTAAGTTTATAATTTTTATACTATAAAATTCTTTTTTTTTATAAAAAAAAATATGAATTCGGAAATACTCCGTAAAAGGTATATATAGTTTGATGCAAAAGTCAATAAATAGAAAAATTAGAAAAATTTTGATACCTAATTTTAAATTATATAGATGATAATTCGAATAATATTTTTGTAAATGTTTTGTTTTATTTAGGTCTTGTGTGGGGACCAATTTTGAGCAACTACCATTCATTTACGGGTGAACTCCAGTTTTTGTTTTTATTTATATTTTTAGGGTTTAAAAGTGGTGCAATATATGGTTTTAAGGAATTGGTGGCCTTAATTGATTAGTGGGAAAAATGAAATGGGCATAATTTTGGGGGCATAGTGACTCTTATACACGTGCAGGTGCAAGTCACTATCGCCTTTAATCACTAATTTGGCGAGGGACTTGTCCAAAGAATGCCTAGGTAATTTTACGTAGGGATGCACATTTTCAGATCGAACCAAAAAATTGGATCGGAAACGACTGAATTTTATTGGTTGGTATGAGATCGGACCGTAAAATTTTGGTACGGTCCGGTCCTCGGTCCATACTTTTCAAAAATTTCGGTTCATCGGTCCGGATCGAACTATAAATTTCGGTCCGATCCGGTTCAGGTTCGATCCAGACCGTAAAATTAAAGGTATTCGGTCCAATTCGATTTGAGTTTTCACAAAAACTTCGGTCTCGGTCTGGTCCTCGGTCCATATATATTCGATCTGGTCCGGTCTTCGGTCCATACTTTTCAGAAATTTCAGTCCATTGGTCTGGACCGAACCGTAAATTTTGGTTTGGTCCGGACCGGATGTGCATCCCTAATTTTACGGATGCACAAATCAAACCCGTACCGGGAAACCGGACTGGACCGGTACCGGGTCGGTCCACGGTCTACATATTTCTGAAATTCTGAGTTCCGGGTCGGTCCGGTCTAGACCGTAAACTTTTTTTTTGAATTTTTAAATACTAAATAAAATACAAATAGAACCTTATTTTTAAAAAATTCACAAAATTGAAGATGGAAACATATTGAATCATTGATTTCCAGCACATCCGGATTGCACACAAAAAAATTCTTCATTTTTCAGTAGAAATATATGAATTTTTTTTAATTTTCCGGTCCACGGTCCACGGTCCACACCCGACCCGGACCGTCTGAATCCGGCCCGGTCTGGTCCACGGTCCTATTTTCAAAACAAAAAAAATCCGATCTACCGGTCCGACTCGGACCGGCAAAATCCGGACCGGATGTGCATCCCTAGGTAACTTCTAAACAAGCTTTCCGACTAGAAACACCAAGCTTGAACGATCATTGAGCTTTTTGTGCAGTCCCCATGGAACTTCTAAACCTCTAATTTGGGTTGCATGAAGTCTGTTGAAGAATACATTTTTTTGGTGTATGTCCATGCTAGTAACCTAAACAACGTACTTGAAGAGTTATAATAGCTGAAATTTTAGCAGGTTGTATATGGTAACATCCAAGTAACATTTGATTCAATCAACACTATTTTGTAGGTTAGATGTCTCCGAGTTGGAGGCTAAGCTTGGAGGCAAAGGAAGATACTTCAAGATATACAATAGAAGGTTGATGGTTTGGCTTCAAGCTAATGGGAAAATGATAGTGATGCTGAAAGCTTGGACAAACAAGAAAAGTATTGAGCATAAGGCTAATATAACAAAACAATATAGGATTTTGTTTTGTTATCAGTTATGTTTAAGTTTATGTTGTATGAACTAGTACAAAAAGTTTCAATTTTTATTTAATCTTAATAAAACTTTTACTTAAAGCGACTTTTTTTATATAATTGATAAATTATGGTATGATGAAGATGATTTTAGGATGTTGTTGAATTTCTAAATGCTTAAAAATTATATTGTGACCAATTTTAGTGGTTGCCGAAGTATCTTTTAGTGATAACTTTGATGGTCGTAAAAAAGCTCTATTGCGACGTCCTTGATAGTTACAGAAATAACAATTTGCAATGAATTAAGTAATCACTAAAAGTATTCGTGATATCTTAAGTGGTCGCAGAAGTTTCTTTTTGTGATGGCTTAAGTAGTCACATAATTATTATGTGATAATTTTATGGTCATCACAGTTAATACTAAATGAGATGACCTTGTAAAGTCATCGCTAAAACTTTTTGCGACGACATACGACAACTATAAAAGTTATCACATAAATTGATAAGCGATGACTTTTTGACTTTCTGCAATGACTTGAAGTCATCACGGATCACGAATTTTTTTGTAGTGTAAAGAAATGTATGGTGTTGTGTTTATATAGATGTGGACACGAATATTTTCATGTAGTGTGAATAATGACTATATATGCATATTAACTTCGCACAAATAGCACGTACACACTCTGAGAACGTACTCTAATTGCAACCTTCACGAAACATACTAGAGAGTGTGTATATTTGTGTGTGCCCAGTAGTGACTGATACCAAACTTAATGAATTCGAGTAGTATAAATAAGTTGCATATCATGTTTATTTTAAAATCATAATCTCTAGCAATCAAACTCTCTCTAAAAATGAAGATTATTCATCCCGTGATGGCGGTGCTCATAATTCTCTCCCTGGTGTTCACGGCCTCTCTGGTGGCTGAGCCTGCTCCGAAGCATTATGGAGTAGGGGAGCCAATGGACATTGATAGTTATGTTGAGCTTGCAGGAGGGCCGCCTGTTGACATAGATGGTGGTGAGCCGTGAGCTGGTGGGGCTTGGAGGAGGGGAGCCTATGGAGGACACAGATCATGTGGTGGAGGATGTGGCTGAGCCGCCTGTGCAGCCCATTATTCTTCCCCGGGGCCGAGCTGCTGCAGTGCCATGCCCCCGTTTCTGAAGATGTGTGAAGGCATGCATCATATTATATGATATAAAAATTAAAATATGAAATAAAATGCTTGAGGTTCTGTGTTGAGCTTCAGCTGATCACCATCTGTCGTGTGTTCTATATACAGATATATATATATATATATAATGCAAGCATCAATATATAATATTTTAAAGGTTTTATTGGTTGTGCTCTCTATTGTAGTGTGTGACCAAGCCATCTTCTTCTTTTTCTTCCACACGTACTTCATATCTCATATTATTTGAATTCAATTTAGGTAAATTAATAAATAAAACTGAGATTAGTAATAATCAATAATCACCCGCGCTTCATATCTCATTATCCTCCTGCCAAACGCCCCTCTGTATCCTTTCACCATTATTCTACTCCAAAAAAAAAATGGAGATATGGCAATGAGGTGCTGCTGTAATGGTGGAAGCAACAACAATGCTTATCCTCCATGTCCTTGGATCAGCTTCCTGTAGTTCAGTTCTGTGTCAGAACTCCTCCGGCCTCCTCCTCCTCCAATATGGTGTCAGGTATAACCTGCTGTAGTTCGTTCCACACATGCCCAACCATGTCTGTATATGCAGCCACTTCGTTCACCTGGCTTTTGCTTATTTCCATTGGGTACTTCTTTAGCACTGTCTTTGTTGATATGGTCAATGCTATTACCAAAATGGCGCGATCGGCTAAGCGCGTATGGTTAGAAGGGAATAGTAATCTGAACACCCTCAACCTGGATTATGGTTTCTTGCAGTAGACGAATATTTGCATTTATTGGTCTTCATGGTATACAAATGCAAGAAAGATGCTGCAACTCAAGAAAAAACGGTCTAAAGGGCAAAGGATGCTAGCATTTAAGCAGTACGAGGCGGCCTAGTTGATATTGTAGTGAATAAATGTCTCTGTAATTGTTTTATTTTACTGTAATGTTGCAATTGCTGCAATAAATATATGCAGTGCTGTGAAATATGCAATAATTGGTTTTTTTTTGTTTTTTTTTTGATCGATGAACATACTTTTATTTGAAGATGATCATTTTGTGACTCAGGCTGCATCTGGACAAATAGATATCCAAGTCAATAAAAGTTTAAGCCAGTATGAATACATTGTTTGATTTCGAACTCAACTCCTCACATGAGCAACAGAGTGGAACTATCTGCCTTCCATATTGGAGCTATATAGTGATTTAGAGAACATTTCAGGATGTGATATGATTGTCAACAATGAGTTGGGATGATGGCTTTTCAAGAGTTAGGATCATATGAGAAATGACAATTTATGTGAGAAATAAGAAATTTTAATAACCGTCCGATTTATCATCTAACGGACCTGATTTTACCAGTATATTTTCATTTATGTGCTGAATAAATATATTGATGAGGGTATATTTGTCTTTTCATTTATTCTAATTAAAATTAATCCTTATTTTTCGCACGTTCATTTCTCTTCTCTTTCTCTATCCTCGTTTCATTCTTTTTTTGGAAAGACGAAGTCCTCGCATTCGTTCTCACTCTTCATCTCGTTTCTAATCCTTCCGCAATTTCTTCCGTTTTCAATCGAACCCCATACCAGCTTCGATTCACAGTTTTTCAATTTCGTGAATTTTAAAACGAAGTGTTGTCGGGTGAAACCGTTGGGTTGTCGGAAACCCTAAATTGGGAGAGGCATGTTTCGGCGGTAATTGATTGGGACAAGGAGGTATCGGAAATTGGTGAGGGAAAAGAAGATACAATGATGAAAGATGGAGGTTGTTTCCTTTTTTTTCCAGCTCGCTTTTGGAAATTGGGGTTCTTCCCAATCTGCTGGTAATTTAATTTTCGATTTCGATTTTAATTTTGAGAGGATGTGCAGTTTTTTTATTTTGATTTTGAGAGGATGAGAAATTTTAATGTTTGATTTGATTCTTACCGATGATCATCGTTTGAAACCGATTATTCCTTTACGTAATTGGTTTGCGTTGTTTGCGGATAAAACTGTTTGTGAGGAAAGTTGAACATGTTTGTGATTGTGCCATAAAACTGGATTGTGACTGTCATCATTTTGATTCATTTTCTGTGATTTATCATTTTGATTTTTATCATATTTGTGAAAACATGTAGTTTTGTTGAATCAAATTGTTGAAGTATTTTGCTTTCCTTTCACAGGTTTTGACTAAATTACACTCTGCTGAATGGGAAGCCTATCAGGATCATGCATTCTAACTGTGTCAATTTTAAAAATGCAGAAGATGCCTCAAAAGCTGTTGGAGGTTTGAATGGAAAGATTCTTGATGACAAGGAGTGGTATGTTGGAAAAGCTCTGAAAAATGCTGAAAGAGAGATCAATTGAAAGGGCGTTTTGACCATAATAGGACAGAGCTAGTTGACAGGACTTATGGTTTAAATTTGTATATTAAGAATCTCGATGATGGCAATAATGTGTAGTAATTGTTTACGTAGATTTTGTAATAGACCAGGAATTTTACGCATTTTTCTTTAAATTTTATGCATTGTACCATAAATATTACGCATTTTACTATAAAAATTACGCATTTACATTAAATCTTACGCATTTACATTAAATCTTACGCATTTTAAACATGAACACATGGTCCGATAAAAACGCATTTTTCTGTAAATCTTACACATAATATTGTCAAATGTAACCAAAATACACAGAGGCTGAGAAACAGCCTTTACAAATTTGAGATTAAATCTCCATTTGCATTACAATCAGACACACACAATAGCCTTTACAAATTTGAATAAAATATTTACAAAGTATACATTCTGATACAATTAACAGACAGAAATCACACAGTGGAAGAAATCTCAAGGCAACAAGTTTCAGAAGCAGCCAATAAGTTCTTTTGGAATTTGTCTAGTAGCATGGAACTTTAATATCTATTTTTCGCGCAAGGCCACAACCAATGCGCTTTTTTCTTCAGCTTGCTTCTGAATCAAAGATGTCTGGTAATCCAAGAAGTTTTTTTATCTATAAAGTTCGAAAGGACAATGTTACTAATTTAAATAACATTCGAAACCTAAAGCTTTTTTAGAAGGAAATGATTTTGCAGAATTTGGCAGAATAGCAGCAGTAGCTAATGGATTGAATTGGAATAAGACTACACTCTTTCACAGGTGAACAAAACAACCACTTCAGCTTGCTGATTGTTGTAAAGTCATTCCAGAAAACACACATAGGCTGAGAAACAGAGAAACAAAATACATATAAGATAACAATAATAAGCTAGCAGGAACTCTTAAGTAGTGAAAATTGTCAAATGTAACCAAAATCAAGAGACCCATAAATCAGAACAATATTGGCTTGAGCAAGCACTAATAAATCTTACGTATTTCTTAGTTAGGTTACGCATTATTCAAATAATATTGGCTACGCAGTTACTAATAAATCTACGCATTTCACATGTACGCATATCTGTATGAGATGATAAACATTTTAGCGATTTTTGAAATGGATATATTCAAAACAATATTTGGCTACACAGGAAGTAATAAATCTTACGCATTCTTAGTTAGGTTACGCATTTTTCAAACAATATCGGCTACGCAGTTACTAATAAATCTTACTCATTTCACATGTACGGTTACGCATTTATTATAAAATGTCACGCATTTACAGTAGTATTTACTACTATTCTGATAATGTAACAATATGGCTACGCAGTTACGCAGTTATGTATGAAATGAAAATCTACGCAGCTACGTAGCTACGCAGTTACATATTTATGAATCTTACGTATTTACTTTAAGTCTTACACATTTAATTTAAATGTTACGCATTTTACATTTAATCTTACGCATTTATAACGACAAATACATGTTATGATGTTTCAATCACGAAAATGCGTAGTAATTGAAGCTAAATGCATAGTTATTGAAACAAAATGCGTACAATAAATCCGCTAGAATGCATAGTTATTATAGTTTGACAGTTCCAGTGAATGAATTAAAATGCTAGATAAACAAAACTCCACACCCTCACACCTCACTTGCAAAAAATCAGAAGACTCAATAAACACAACACAATTTTTCGGCTACACAAAGACAAACGCAACCTAAAACAACAGAAATCGAAGATTTTTAGTGTCGAATTTTACCTTCAATTTCTCCGTCGAATTTAGGGTTTTCATACTGGTCGCCGTCTCTTGAATCTAGGGTTTCCATACTGGTCGCCGTCTCTTGAGTCGCTTCAATCCGTGCCGCCGTTCCACCGTTCGTCTCCTTAAGTCGCTCGAGTCACTCGCGTTGCTTGTCGCTCCCACGGTTGATACCGCCTCAGTCGTCTTCCATCGTCGTCGGTCGGCTTCAATCGTCGTCGGTCGTCTCAATCACCAGCGTCGCGCAGGAATTTCACCGATTCGCATTCCAATTTTAGAACACGAAAGGGGGAGAGAATATCGTATGCGGTTTTGACCTAAATGTATTTCCCTAATTTGCCCCTTAACCGTATTTGACTATTTATTAAATACAGATTTTAATTAATTTAGTACTAATCTTAGCCATCCATTTTTTTGATCTAATGGTTATTAATTTTTCTCATTTCTCATCTAATATGCATTTCTCACAGGATCTCAACCCTCATGGAGAGTTCCTAGAATGTCGTCATCTCTGAACAGATAATACCTGAAAGAAAAAAAAAATTATCAGCTCAACCAAACTGTAATACAAAAGCCACAACTTATAAGTTATAAGACATTATAGCTTTTTCGCAAGAGATGTTAGATTTTCAAACTGCCGATTGACCAGAGTCACACACAAGAAAATGCAATGAGCAGAGACAAAGAGCTATAACTAATAAGACTCATGAAGTTTAAATTTACGACAATAAACTATTTTGAATCATTTCTTGAAACCTATAATTTACATATTAGTTCAGCAGTTGCTATTGACATGACTTGCTGCAGTTTGAATTGAACCAACAATATAGTGCCACAGCTGTTGATTACACCCAATATTATTATTATTATTTTCGATATAATTTTCTAGATAACTCATTTTTATATATTCAGCTAACAGTTCATTACTCCAATACAAACAAAAGATTGAAACTAGCAATAGATTGAATAAACTGTTTTTCTTTATAAGGAATTTATACACAAATACTGTTCCAGTTGAAAATCGGTAGTAAATAATATGCTAATCATGATTCTAATTTTAATAAGGTTAATTTCTGTTGACAAACTTATATATTGAAAAAATTGTTCAGCTTTGAGGCAGATTAATTAGAGTCGAGGAAAAAAAATGGTGTAAGCTTATTCCTTAAACGCACTCTTTTCACCCCAAAATGAATAAATGTTTGACGGATCACGGAAGCACTTGGTAAATGTCATGACAATGCATCAAACTATATGGAGACTATCACGTACACTATCTATGGGTTGTCTCTCAGATTAATACTGCTTATCATAATAAGTCGTGTGAGCATGAACTCAACAATGAGTATCTACAGAAACAGAACATTGACACAAACAATTCTTATTCATTTTCTGCTAGCCAAATCAACTATCTGTAATAAGTAAGAAGAGTCATGAGCCAACAAAACAATGAAGATCAGAAAATCCTAAAACATCAGCGTAAGAGACTCTAGTGGCACGACAAAAATAGTAGTTGGAAGAAGATTATAAAGGGCAAAAAAAAAAAATCAAGTACCTTATCCACGCCTTGGTTGCAGGCATATACCAAAGCATCAGCTAGTGTTAATCTGCCTTCAGCATCCGCGCTTTTGATCTATCATCGCACCTGAATACAGTCAAAGTAGACACGCTTAATAATTTGTAACTAGGTTATTAAACACGAGATAAATGCACTAACCACGGGTGAGCACGTTAGCGGGAGCATTGACAAGCTCTCTGCCAAAAATAACTTCAGCATACTCGATCGAGTTCTTTTGCAGTTCAGGTCCTGAACCAAAACCAAGCAACATCCACTGATTTTCAACACGGGCATCTTGGACTCGGATTTGAACCTGTTGTCTTAAAATATTCCGAGTACAGTTCTTATGACAATCAAATGAATCACTTGAATTGACATACATACTCTATCCCGTCAACATCTATGACACATCAAGTTTCAGACACATAAACAAACTCAGCAGATGCTATCGCATAAACGGTAGTAAGTTTCGACGCTGCAGTCAACTCATCAGAGGAAGCGAGCGCAACAGCAATACTACTAGCCTGAGAAGCTTTGGCAGCAGACGCAACTGCTTCACCAAAGCTCTTATAAGGCAATGTTGTCACATTAGTCTTCCCCCCACCCAAGTCCAATCAACCCAACCCTCTTTGAACCCAAACCAGACACCCTTAAAACAGTAGACTGCCCAGCTTTTCCAGTAAAATCCTCTTCAGACGATGCAGATGCAGACCACCCAGAAGAGAATCAAGTAACTGAATTCTCAAACTTTGAATCTGCATCCTTAGCTAAGTCCTTCTCTGTCACTCCCACTGCCAGTAATATCCCCCCTTACATTCAGCCAAGTCTACATCTTATCTTTTGCAGCAAAAGATATCTTCTCCACATATTCACAAAGAACCAATACCTCTCAGTACCAATCCATCTACACCCGCAGCTAAATCCACATTCTTCCAAATCAAAATCCTCGAAAATAAACATCTACAAAAACACAATCACTACAACAAAACTCAAATCCAAACACGCGCTAATTCAACTTAAACAGATGAACCTATCAAATAAGAACAACAAAACTACCTTGGGAGCTTCAGTCGGCGCAGCGAAGCAACCGAATACGCCATGAACGTCCTCTCAAAGCGGCGCAAGAAGTGTTAAGCTTAGCAAGCAAGCAGTAGCGACCGATACGACAATTGCAGTTGCAGCTGTTCGTTTCTATCAAAATTTCGAGGATTAAAATTGAAATCGAATAGAGTTGTATCCTTTTCTCTCTCATGCGAATAGAACTCTCCCGAACCCTCGAGCCGACTCCGTCTCTACAGTTTCAAATCCTCCACCGCCGCCTCGTTTTTCCTTCCTCCTCCCGTGACGGTTGCCCTCTCTTCTTCCATGTCCCCGCTGACGGTCTTCCTTTGGATGGTGGATCTGGGCGCGGGATGGTGGATCTTTGTTCTGTTCTGTCCGTGGTGGAGGCAGGTTGGGCAGTTTGGGGGCCGCTGGTTGCGGGGAGGAGGATGAGAAACGTGCTCGCCTGAACTACAATCGGACTTCTCCGGACGGAATCGCATCGACGCACGGATTTGGGGGAAAGCTTAGGTTTTTAAAAGTTGAATTGAATTTACAAAAGGCCGATGGAGGAAATGTAAGGCTAAAACGAAACGAAACGAGACGAGACGATGCCGTATTCATCCAAACGCCAATCTTTCACGCTTAGATGAAACCGACGTCGTAACGTCCAAACACAAAGTCACAAACTACATGAAACTGACTAACGACCTTGTACTAACCCCAAATAATCCTCCAATACCCCCTCAAGCTGTAGAGTACAAAAAATTTGACACTCCAAGCTTGGAATACAAGTGATTCAATTTGTCTCGAGGCAACGCCTTGGTGAATATGTCCGCCGTGATGAGAATATGGACTAGGAGGATAAACTTGGACAAAACATGGGATGGCAGTCTAATTCCACATGTTTTGTTCGCTCATGGAACACTAGATTATGGGCAATATGGATGGCAGCCTTATTGTCGCAATGCAACAGAATTTCCGGAGGCACTAAAACCCCCCATGTCATGAAGCAACCGAGCCAACCAAGTGAGCTCACAGCAAGCTGCTGTCATGGACCTGTACTCAGACTCAGCAGAAGACCTGGACACCACCAGCTGCTTCTTAGTTTTCCTAGAAATAACACTAGTTCCCAACATGACGCAGTGCCCTGTGATTGATCTCCGAGTGTACTAGACAAGCAGCCCAATCGGCGTCACAAAAGGCCTGCACTTTGAGATCAGATTGAGCTGGGAAAAGAATGCCCTGTGCAGGAGCAGCCTTAACATATATGAGAAGCTTCAAAGCTGCCCTGAAATGTGTGTATTTTGCAATAGTGTCAAAAACAATTTATAGTTTGACCGGTAAGACCGGTGTCGAACCCAAGGGAGCAATTGGATTATACGCTAGGTGAATCAAATTTTCAACTTGGCTATTCCTAAAATTCAATGATGAGGGTGTTATCAATCAAAATCAAGTAGTGAGATGGTATTAAGGGTTTAAAAATCAATCAAAAGAGAGTTTCAAGGGGTTGTGCCCCTCCTTGGCATTTCTCGTGATCATGCATACAAGAATTAAGCGCATTTCTAGGTGTTAGATAGTTTCGAACCTAGCTTAGACTAAGGTAGAATCAATCCTCATCGAATCTATTCTTAGTCAAGCTCTCCTAAAGCTCGAACCTCACTCTCTCGAGATGTTGATTCATTCCACGACATTTATTAGCATTGAAATATCTCCCAAGCAATAAATGACATGAACTCGACTCCTAGTTCACTTCAAATCCATAGATATGATCACATTTACTATATCTAAACCATCCCTAAGATCGCTAGATTATTAGGGCAAGTTTTGGGATAAACAAGTCACTTAGGTATTTCATCAAACACCTAGAGTGCATGCACAATGAAGATCATAGCAAATGTAAATCTAACACCATAGATTAATAATCAAACATGTGTATTCATGATCAAGAGTACCAAGGAGGGTACAAACACCCTCAAAACACAAGGGAACTACTCACACATCATGTAAGACAACATGATGTGGGTAGGGGTTTTTACACAACAAATAAGAAGAGAAGAAGGATAGAAGTAGGATGATTAGTCCTAGTGTCTCCCTTTGATCTTCACTCCTCCTTGTTGGATTTGGATGAATGCCCTTGATTTGATCTCCTTTGATGAGTGTTCTTCCCCAAAAGTCCCCCCCTTTTTAGGTCAAGAAACCCTCTTTCTATTTATAGCCTCGGATTATTTTCGGTACTGTAGCAGGTCCAGTCGATCGACTGGTGTTGGGCTGATGGCCCAGTCGATCGACTGGAGGAAGAAAAGTCGCTTGGCTAGCATGTTCTCAGTCGATCGACTGAAACAGGGTAGGATCCCAGTCGATCGACTGACAAGTCTCAATTTGCAGCACCTCCTGTTTGTCCATTTAGTCGATCGACTGAGATCCAGTCGATCGACTGGGCGTCACGTGATCTGCATGCTCTGGGCAGGGGACTCTTCAATCGATCGACTGAAGGAGTCAGTCGATCGACTGGCGATGGTCGATTTTCAGCTTCCCCTGTTAGTCTGTTTAGTCGATCGACTGGAGCAGGGAAGCTTCCCAGTCGATCGACTGAGGACCAAATACTGCCAACTTTTGCTCTAAACACCGATTTTTCCCGAGTTTCTTCCAATGGCTCTTGACACTGATATATCTTGCATTGTACCTGAAATGTACGAAACGGGATCAAATGACATCGAATAATATCGGAAACGACCCAAAACCATAGTGAAGAATGGCAACTAATCAGTCGAAAACTCGACTGATCAACACTCCACACTTAAGTTTTGTTCGTCCCGAACAAAGTATGAAAATATGTCATGGTCATGCAAATGTCGAAATGCTAGTGGTACTATGTTTTTCGTGCATTTGCCTCACTAGATTTCACAAGGTCTCGATCATTATTCCTAAACATGTTATTGAAAGGTAAATGACAAGTATGTACAACCTAACTAGCTCCTTTTCGTAGGCGTTACGAATGCATTTAGCGTATGCATTAAGCCTTTAAACCCCTAGGCTACCCTAGTGGACGAGTTATAGTCTCGTGAAAGTTTTCAGAAAAGGGAATACTCACAAATCCCAAATGCACCTATCCCATGAGAATGAAATGCAAGAGTGTTCAACCGAGGCTAGGATTTCTCAAAACAAAATCCTCATCCCACGCTAGGGCTACCATCACATTATCATCAAAAGAACTTTTGAACCATTTAAGTACCCATGAGGTTGTGCATTCAAGATCATCAATACTAGAGCAATCAAATGCCTCATCCAAATGTCTATTCATTTTCAAAGTAATACAATAGAAGTAAAGTTCATAGTTTGCACAAAAATTTGCCAATCACTCACCTATGCTAGCTAGGGCTAGTCCACGGGCTTGCGACATAGAACTCGTTCCCAAGTTTTAGGCGCTTAAGCCGTAATCCATAAGGGAAGAGGAGTTCGACACAAGAGTTCTTATAAAACAAGTCATAGACCAAATGAACACTCCCGTGCAAGCACATGGGTCGTCCAAGAGTCATTCCAACAAGCACACAATGCAAATGATTAATCCCGCACAAATGAAGAATGTAGGAAAACATAGAGTCAAGCTTTAAGTGCTTCTTATTTCTTTTTTGAAACGGCCTTTGGCCTACAAATGCTTTCGAGGGGGGACTTACCTCCCTAACCCCCGGCATTTGTATATTTTAGAACAAAACTTCTCGGGTACCTCAAGAAAGTTTTTAGTCGGGGCTTTGCCCTCTTTGACCGCAAAAATCTCTTTTTTTTTTGAATGGGGCTTCGCCCTCTTTTTTTTTTGACTCCACACTTAAAACTTGACAATATGTTCAAAAAGTGTATGGAATGTGCGGGAATCAAACATGAGCAAGGCACCGTGCTAGAAACTAAAGTCACCAAGGAGCAAACAAAAGTCTAAGTTTTTCATGAAAATTTTAAAAGTGCTTGCTAAAACTTGATCCAAGGTATTTCAACGAAAATACTTAGAGAATTAGATAGGCAAGAGATAGCAATGATATTGGCTCACAAGAATGCACATTCGTAGGACTAGGTCGGTTCTAAGTTCAAAATCCAATAAATGTGACAAGTAGGCTAGATGGGATTTATAGGAATTTTGAATCGATAATCACAAGCCTATGTGGTTAAAAAAAACACTCTCATGTTAGGGATAGAATACATGAATGCAAGTGCTCATCCAAACATGGTATGTACGACATGAAAAGAGTGAACTATGCAACTAAACCACTCCACACTTAAAGCATCGCTTAGTCCCTAAGCGCAAACAATGAATAAGCTAATGATAAAGGCGCATAGGAAACTCCCCTCGTTTGTAGATGTGCCCCTCCAATAGAAAATATGCCATTGTGCTAAACGTGATCGAACATGATGCAAATAACTTCCTTGATGACAAGAAGACATGAGAGGTTAAAAGTAACAAGTGACATACAAGGTTATGCAAAACTCAAGTATGAGCAAGATAGCATCACAAGTCACATAATAACATCATGGCGTAAGATCTATAGAATACAAGCAAGGAAAGTAATCTACATCCTCTAAAACATGCACAAGAGCACGAAGGGCAACATCAATATTCATATAAAGTTCAAGGGAAAGTTGGAGGTGTGAAGTAGAATTGGAGTGAGTAGACCTCACTCCACACTTAAAATTGGACAAACTAAAAGCACATGTCACACTCCACACTTTAGGAGCCTTAGCTCCTCAAAATCATGCCAAGCATTTAAAACATAATAAAGAACGAGAATGAAACACTTACAAACCGGGTTACCTCCCGTTAGGGCCTAGTTTAACGTCTTGGCAAAGACCGAGCCGAATCTCTTCTTGTTAAGAAACACACTTGAGGAGTCCTTTGCTAGGATCCCTCCTCAAGCGGACTAGTGGAATAATAGGAGACTCAATCCGGGTTCTTTGAAGAGTTGCAAGCAACTTGTTTAATAGCCCTTTTCCAAAGTGATGGTAGCTTTTCGCCCTTTGAAGATTTTGCTTTTCCATTCTTACTCATCTCATTGGTGCATGATGATGAGTCATATTGATCAAAGGAAGGGTCTTCATCGGGTTCAAGCATGTTGTGCAACTCCTTCTTATCAACTTTCTTGCCCTTGGAAACTTCGGTTCCCTCATTGTTTAGCCTTTTCTCCACACTAGCCACTTGCTCCTCATTTGGCTTTTCAATCTTCACCTTCTCTCCACCAATCTTTAGGGTCAATTTCCCTTTTCCCACATCAACTTTAAAACCGGCGGTGGCCAAGAAGGGACGCCCAAGGATCAATGACGAAGAGAAATTGCCCCCCATGTCTACCACCACAAAGTCGCATGGAATGTAGAATTTGTCTACTTTGATTGGGACATTCTCCACTAGGCCCCAAGGGCGCCTTGTAGTGCCATCCGCTAGTTGTAGTGTCATTTTAGAGGACTTCACCCCATTCAATTCAAGCTTTTGGTAGATGGCAAGAGGCATAACACTCACACTAGCCCCGAGATCGGCTAGTGGACTTGTGAAGTTCATATCCCCAATTGAGCACGGGATAGTGAATTTACCGGGATCTCCCATCTTTTGGGGAATTTGCTTCGAGAAGAGGGCACTACACTCATGGTTGAGGGGATGGGGTTCATCCTCTTCAATGGTCCTTTTTTTGGACAAAATCTCTTTTAGAAACTTGTTGTATAGAGGTGCCTTCTTGATGAGCTCATGGAATGGCATGTAAACATATAGCTTCTTTAGCATCTTGGTGAAGACCTCATACTCCTTTTCCAATTTGGAGGGCTTGATGAGCCTTTGAGGGAAGGGTACCGGCGGAGAGTAAGGCTTCAATTCCTCTTTCCTTTCTTTTGCCTTTTCGGTTTGAGGATTAGGGACCTCTTCATTGAGTTCTCTTTCTTCGGCTCTAGCTTGGCCAACGTGTTTCTTTGGTGCAACTCCATCCAATTTCTTCCCACTTCTAAGGGTCACCGCCTCACAATGTTCTTTCCTCTCTAGAAATTCATCCTCAAGTAACTCATCCTCGAATGATCCCTCAATAAAGATGGCGTTGCAAAACTCCTTCTTTTCATGCTCGGGTCGCGCCGGCAATTTTCCTTGTGGCCTCGTAGAAGACTCGGCATGTTGAGCAATTTGGTTTTCAAGCATCTTAACATGAGTTTGCAACCCTTGGTGTGCTTGCAACAATTGGATTTGAACATTTTGGTTGGCTAGCCTCATTTCCTCCAATTGAGCTTGGAAGTCACTACTTGTCTTTTCATTTTGTGCAAGGATTTTGCCCAACATTGCTTCAACGCCGGAGGGCTCATTCGAAATTTGTGGGGGATGGTAAACTTGTTGATAGGGCTTTTGAGCTTGAACTTGGTATTGTTGGCCTTGGTATTGATTCTTTGGTGGGAAAGCTTGATTATTTGGAGTAGGCCTAGGGCCAAATCCGGGAGGTGTAGGATTTGTGGTCTTGTATGAGAGGTTAGGTCGATCTCTCCAAGTGGATGGAAACTTTTGGGTAGTGTAGTTGGATTGGGCATTTTGGACTTGAGAGGCACCACCATTATACTCTCTCCCTTGATTTCCCCCAATGTAATTTGCTTCTCCATACCCGTACCTATGACCATCCCTTTGAACCAAAGGGCAAGAATTAGTATTATGCTCGTATACTTCGCATATGTCACACCCTTGGCTCGTTGAGTGACCTCTCTCCGGGTTCTTCAACTTGAAAACTTCATCCGAGAGTTTCTCAAAATCTTTCCTCAAGGCATCATAGTCCCTTGTGCTTACGGCCTTTGCCTCATGTCTTTCTCCTCGCTTCCTTGGATTTCCTCTATCACTCCCCCACATGAAGTAGTTCTTTGTTATCTTCTCAATTACCGCGTATCCTTCATGGGGCTCAAGATCCATGATAGCTCCTCTCGCGGCGGTATCAAGTGCAAGACGCGAGTGACCATCCACACCGTGGTAGAAGGTATGGAACAAGAGGAGGTCGTCAAGGTTGTGGTGAGGGCAAAGCCTTTGATACTCCTTGTACCTCTCCCATGCTTCATAAAGCGTCTCCCCATCCATTTGCTCAAAATTCATGATTTGACCCCGATAATACGCCGTCTTGGAAGGAGGAAAGTACTTGTTGAGAAATGCAACGGCGAGCTCCTCCCACGTGGTCAAACTATCCGGCGTTTGACTTCTTAACCAATCTCTTGCTCTTCCCGAGAGGGAGAAGGGGAACAACCTCAAGAGCTTAGCGTCCTCGGAGACCCCATTGGTCTTGAAAGTATCACAAACTTCGAGAAATGTAGTCAAATGAGAGTTTGGGTCTTCGTGGTCTTTCCCCGAGAATTGATTGGATTGAATCATTTGGATTGTAGAGGTTTTCAAATCGAAGTCCCGGTTGTCTACCGCGGGAGCAAGGATTGGGGAACGATATCCATAAGCATTAGGTGCGGCATAGTCTTTGAGAACCCTTCTAGCTTGGGGCAATTGTGGTGGAGGATCTTGAGGTAATTGGCCTTGTGGTAAATGAAGAGGGGGTGGTGGAGGAGGAAGTCCATCCCTATCTCCCATGGTTCGATGAATGATTTCTTGAGCGTTTGATGTGGTCCCTTTGGCTTTGGTTGCTTTTCCCCTTGTAGAATATGGGTCAAGCTCGTCAATAGTAGGGTTGATGTCCTTATTAACAATTTTGTTTGACTTCTTTGATTTTGGTGGCATCAAACAATGGTACCTACAAGAGAGACGAAAGCAACCGAGTGAGGGTAATGGAATGAGCTCAAGAATCAATATTATTAAAAGCAAGCAACAAAAGAAAAACATGGAATAGACGAAGTACTAAATGATTCCTCCTAGGGACAATCTAACCATTGCTCCCCGGCAACGGCGCCATTTTGACGTGTGTATTTTGCAATAGTGTCAAAAACAATTTATAGTTTGACCGGTAAGACCGGTGTCGAACCCAAGGGAGCAATTGGATTATACGCTAGGTGAATCAAATTTTCAACTTGGCTATTCCTAAAATTCAATGATGAGGGTGTTATCAATCAAAATCAAGTAGTGAGATGGTATTAAGGGTTTAAAAATCAATCAAAAGAGAGTTTCAAGGGGTTGTGCCCCTCCTTGGCATTTCTCGTGATCATGCATACAAGAATTAAGCGCATTTCTAGGTGTTAGATAGTTTCGAACCTAGCTTAGACTAAGGTAGAATCAATCCTCATCGAATCTATTCTTAGTCAAGCTCTCCTAAAGCTCGAACCTCACTCTCTCGAGATGTTGATTCATTCCACGACATTTATTAGCATTGAAATATCTCCCAAGCAATAAATGACATGAACTCGACTCCTAGTTCACTTCAAATCCATAGATATGATCACATTTACTATATCTAAACCATCCCTAAGATCGCTAGATTATTAGGGCAAGTTTTGGGATAAACAAGTCACTTAGGTATTTCATCAAACACCTAGAGTGCATGCACAATGAAGATCATAGCAAATGTAAATCTAACACCATAGATTAATAATCAAACATGTGTATTCATGATCAAGAGTACCAAGGAGGGTACAAACACCCTCAAAACACAAGGGAACTACTCACACATCATGTAAGACAACATGATGTGGGTAGGGGTTTTTACACAACAAATAAGAAGAGAAGAAGGATAGAAGTAGGATGATTAGTCCTAGTGTCTCCCTTTGATCTTCACTCCTCCTTGTTGGATTTGGATGAATGCCCTTGATTTGATCTCCTTTGATGAGTGTTCTTCCCCAAAAGTCCCCCCCTTTTTAGGTCAAGAAACCCTCTTTCTATTTATAGCCTCGGATTATTTTCGGTACTGTAGCAGGTCCAGTCGATCGACTGGTGTTGGGCTGATGGCCCAGTCGATCGACTGGAGGAAGAAAAGTCGCTTGGCTAGCATGTTCTCAGTCGATCGACTGAAACAGGGTAGGATCCCAGTCGATCGACTGACAAGTCTCAATTTGCAGCACCTCCTGTTTGTCCATTTAGTCGATCGACTGAGATCCAGTCGATCGACTGGGCGTCACGTGATCTGCATGCTCTGGGCAGGGGACTCTTCAATCGATCGACTGAAGGAGTCAGTCGATCGACTGGCGATGGTCGATTTTCAGCTTCCCCTGTTAGTCTGTTTAGTCGATCGACTGGAGCAGGGAAGCTTCCCAGTCGATCGACTGAGGACCAAATACTGCCAACTTTTGCTCTAAACACCGATTTTTCCCGAGTTTCTTCCAATGGCTCTTGACACTGATATATCTTGCATTGTACCTGAAATGTACGAAACGGGATCAAATGACATCGAATAATATCGGAAACGACCCAAAACCATAGTGAAGAATGGCAACTAATCAGTCGAAAACTCGACTGATCAACACTCCACACTTAAGTTTTGTTCGTCCCGAACAAAGTATGAAAATATGTCATGGTCATGCAAATGTCGAAATGCTAGTGGTACTATGTTTTTCGTGCATTTGCCTCACTAGATTTCACAAGGTCTCGATCATTATTCCTAAACATGTTATTGAAAGGTAAATGACAAGTATGTACAACCTAACTAGCTCCTTTTCGTAGGCGTTACGAATGCATTTAGCGTATGCATTAAGCCTTTAAACCCCTAGGCTACCCTAGTGGACGAGTTATAGTCTCGTGAAAGTTTTCAGAAAAGGGAATACTCACAAATCCCAAATGCACCTATCCCATGAGAATGAAATGCAAGAGTGTTCAACCGAGGCTAGGATTTCTCAAAACAAAATCCTCATCCCACGCTAGGGCTACCATCACATTATCATCAAAAGAACTTTTGAACCATTTAAGTACCCATGAGGTTGTGCATTCAAGATCATCAATACTAGAGCAATCAAATGCCTCATCCAAATGTCTATTCATTTTCAAAGTAATACAATAGAAGTAAAGTTCATAGTTTGCACAAAAATTTGCCAATCACTCACCTATGCTAGCTAGGGCTAGTCCACGGGCTTGCGACATAGAACTCGTTCCCAAGTTTTAGGCGCTTAAGCCGTAATCCATAAGGGAAGAGGAGTTCGACACAAGAGTTCTTATAAAACAAGTCATAGACCAAATGAACACTCCCGTGCAAGCACATGGGTCGTCCAAGAGTCATTCCAACAAGCACACAATGCAAATGATTAATCCCGCACAAATGAAGAATGTAGGAAAACATAGAGTCAAGCTTTAAGTGCTTCTTATTTCTTTTTTGAAACGGCCTTTGGCCTACAAATGCTTTCGAGGGGGGACTTACCTCCCTAACCCCCGGCATTTGTATATTTTAGAACAAAACTTCTCGGGTACCTCAAGAAAGTTTTTAGTCGGGGCTTTGCCCTCTTTGACCGCAAAAATCTCTTTTTTTTTTGAATGGGGCTTCGCCCTCTTTTTTTTTTGACTCCACACTTAAAACTTGACAATATGTTCAAAAAGTGTATGGAATGTGCGGGAATCAAACATGAGCAAGGCACCGTGCTAGAAACTAAAGTCACCAAGGAGCAAACAAAAGTCTAAGTTTTTCATGAAAATTTTAAAAGTGCTTGCTAAAACTTGATCCAAGGTATTTCAACGAAAATACTTAGAGAATTAGATAGGCAAGAGATAGCAATGATATTGGCTCACAAGAATGCACATTCGTAGGACTAGGTCGGTTCTAAGTTCAAAATCCAATAAATGTGACAAGTAGGCTAGATGGGATTTATAGGAATTTTGAATCGATAATCACAAGCCTATGTGGTTAAAAAAAAACACTCTCATGTTAGGGATAGAATACATGAATGCAAGTGCTCATCCAAACATGGTATGTACGACATGAAAAGAGTGAACTATGCAACTAAACCACTCCACACTTAAAGCATCGCTTAGTCCCTAAGCGCAAACAATGAATAAGCTAATGATAAAGGCGCATAGGAAACTCCCCTCGTTTGTAGATGTGCCCCTCCAATAGAAAATATGCCATTGTGCTAAACGTGATCGAACATGATGCAAATAACTTCCTTGATGACAAGAAGACATGAGAGGTTAAAAGTAACAAGTGACATACAAGGTTATGCAAAACTCAAGTATGAGCAAGATAGCATCACAAGTCACATAATAACATCATGGCGTAAGATCTATAGAATACAAGCAAGGAAAGTAATCTACATCCTCTAAAACATGCACAAGAGCACGAAGGGCAACATCAATATTCATATAAAGTTCAAGGGAAAGTTGGAGGTGTGAAGTAGAATTGGAGTGAGTAGACCTCACTCCACACTTAAAATTGGACAAACTAAAAGCACATGTCACACTCCACACTTTAGGAGCCTTAGCTCCTCAAAATCATGCCAAGCATTTAAAACATAATAAAGAACGAGAATGAAACACTTACAAACCGGGTTACCTCCCGTTAGGGCCTAGTTTAACGTCTTGGCAAAGACCGAGCCGAATCTCTTCTTGTTAAGAAACACACTTGAGGAGTCCTTTGCTAGGATCCCTCCTCAAGCGGACTAGTGGAATAATAGGAGACTCAATCCGGGTTCTTTGAAGAGTTGCAAGCAACTTGTTTAATAGCCCTTTTCCAAAGTGATGGTAGCTTTTCGCCCTTTGAAGATTTTGCTTTTCCATTCTTACTCATCTCATTGGTGCATGATGATGAGTCATATTGATCAAAGGAAGGGTCTTCATCGGGTTCAAGCATGTTGTGCAACTCCTTCTTATCAACTTTCTTGCCCTTGGAAACTTCGGTTCCCTCATTGTTTAGCCTTTTCTCCACACTAGCCACTTGCTCCTCATTTGGCTTTTCAATCTTCACCTTCTCTCCACCAATCTTTAGGGTCAATTTCCCTTTTCCCACATCAACTTTAAAACCGGCGGTGGCCAAGAAGGGACGCCCAAGGATCAATGACGAAGAGAAATTGCCCCCCATGTCTACCACCACAAAGTCGCATGGAATGTAGAATTTGTCTACTTTGATTGGGACATTCTCCACTAGGCCCCAAGGGCGCCTTGTAGTGCCATCCGCTAGTTGTAGTGTCATTTTAGAGGACTTCACCCCATTCAATTCAAGCTTTTGGTAGATGGCAAGAGGCATAACACTCACACTAGCCCCGAGATCGGCTAGTGGACTTGTGAAGTTCATATCCCCAATTGAGCACGGGATAGTGAATTTACCGGGATCTCCCATCTTTTGGGGAATTTGCTTCGAGAAGAGGGCACTACACTCATGGTTGAGGGGATGGGGTTCATCCTCTTCAATGGTCCTTTTTTTGGACAAAATCTCTTTTAGAAACTTGTTGTATAGAGGTGCCTTCTTGATGAGCTCATGGAATGGCATGTAAACATATAGCTTCTTTAGCATCTTGGTGAAGACCTCATACTCCTTTTCCAATTTGGAGGGCTTGATGAGCCTTTGAGGGAAGGGTACCGGCGGAGAGTAAGGCTTCAATTCCTCTTTCCTTTCTTTTGCCTTTTCGGTTTGAGGATTAGGGACCTCTTCATTGAGTTCTCTTTCTTCGGCTCTAGCTTGGCCAACGTGTTTCTTTGGTGCAACTCCATCCAATTTCTTCCCACTTCTAAGGGTCACCGCCTCACAATGTTCTTTCCTCTCTAGAAATTCATCCTCAAGTAACTCATCCTCGAATGATCCCTCAATAAAGATGGCGTTGCAAAACTCCTTCTTTTCATGCTCGGGTCGCGCCGGCAATTTTCCTTGTGGCCTCGTAGAAGACTCGGCATGTTGAGCAATTTGGTTTTCAAGCATCTTAACATGAGTTTGCAACCCTTGGTGTGCTTGCAACAATTGGATTTGAACATTTTGGTTGGCTAGCCTCATTTCCTCCAATTGAGCTTGGAAGTCACTACTTGTCTTTTCATTTTGTGCAAGGATTTTGCCCAACATTGCTTCAACGCCGGAGGGCTCATTCGAAATTTGTGGGGGATGGTAAACTTGTTGATAGGGCTTTTGAGCTTGAACTTGGTATTGTTGGCCTTGGTATTGATTCTTTGGTGGGAAAGCTTGATTATTTGGAGTAGGCCTAGGGCCAAATCCGGGAGGTGTAGGATTTGTGGTCTTGTATGAGAGGTTAGGTCGATCTCTCCAAGTGGATGGAAACTTTTGGGTAGTGTAGTTGGATTGGGCATTTTGGACTTGAGAGGCACCACCATTATACTCTCTCCCTTGATTTCCCCCAATGTAATTTGCTTCTCCATACCCGTACCTATGACCATCCCTTTGAACCAAAGGGCAAGAATTAGTATTATGCTCGTATACTTCGCATATGTCACACCCTTGGCTCGTTGAGTGACCTCTCTCCGGGTTCTTCAACTTGAAAACTTCATCCGAGAGTTTCTCAAAATCTTTCCTCAAGGCATCATAGTCCCTTGTGCTTACGGCCTTTGCCTCATGTCTTTCTCCTCGCTTCCTTGGATTTCCTCTATCACTCCCCCACATGAAGTAGTTCTTTGTTATCTTCTCAATTACCGCGTATCCTTCATGGGGCTCAAGATCCATGATAGCTCCTCTCGCGGCGGTATCAAGTGCAAGACGCGAGTGACCATCCACACCGTGGTAGAAGGTATGGAACAAGAGGAGGTCGTCAAGGTTGTGGTGAGGGCAAAGCCTTTGATACTCCTTGTACCTCTCCCATGCTTCATAAAGCGTCTCCCCATCCATTTGCTCAAAATTCATGATTTGACCCCGATAATACGCCGTCTTGGAAGGAGGAAAGTACTTGTTGAGAAATGCAACGGCGAGCTCCTCCCACGTGGTCAAACTATCCGGCGTTTGACTTCTTAACCAATCTCTTGCTCTTCCCGAGAGGGAGAAGGGGAACAACCTCAAGAGCTTAGCGTCCTCGGAGACCCCATTGGTCTTGAAAGTATCACAAACTTCGAGAAATGTAGTCAAATGAGAGTTTGGGTCTTCGTGGTCTTTCCCCGAGAATTGATTGGATTGAATCATTTGGATTGTAGAGGTTTTCAAATCGAAGTCCCGGTTGTCTACCGCGGGAGCAAGGATTGGGGAACGATATCCATAAGCATTAGGTGCGGCATAGTCTTTGAGAACCCTTCTAGCTTGGGGCAATTGTGGTGGAGGATCTTGAGGTAATTGGCCTTGTGGTAAATGAAGAGGGGGTGGTGGAGGAGGAAGTCCATCCCTATCTCCCATGGTTCGATGAATGATTTCTTGAGCGTTTGATGTGGTCCCTTTGGCTTTGGTTGCTTTTCCCCTTGTAGAATATGGGTCAAGCTCGTCAATAGTAGGGTTGATGTCCTTATTAACAATTTTGTTTGACTTCTTTGATTTTGGTGGCATCAAACAATGGTACCTACAAGAGAGACGAAAGCAACCGAGTGAGGGTAATGGAATGAGCTCAAGAATCAATATTATTAAAAGCAAGCAACAAAAGAAAAACATGGAATAGACGAAGTACTAAATGATTCCTCCTAGGGACAATCTAACCATTGCTCCCCGGCAACGGCGCCATTTTGACGTGTGTATTTTGCAATAGTGTCAAAAACAATTTATAGTTTGACCGGTAAGACCGGTGTCGAACCCAAGGGAGCAATTGGATTATACGCTAGGTGAATCAAATTTTCAACTTGGCTATTCCTAAAATTCAATGATGAGGGTGTTATCAATCAAAATCAAGTAGTGAGATGGTATTAAGGGTTTAAAAATCAATCAAAAGAGAGTTTCAAGGGGTTGTGCCCCTCCTTGGCATTTCTCGTGATCATGCATACAAGAATTAAGCGCATTTCTAGGTGTTAGATAGTTTCGAACCTAGCTTAGACTAAGGTAGAATCAATCCTCATCGAATCTATTCTTAGTCAAGCTCTCCTAAAGCTCGAACCTCACTCTCTCGAGATGTTGATTCATTCCACGACATTTATTAGCATTGAAATATCTCCCAAGCAATAAATGACATGAACTCGACTCCTAGTTCACTTCAAATCCATAGATATGATCACATTTACTATATCTAAACCATCCCTAAGATCGCTAGATTATTAGGGCAAGTTTTGGGATAAACAAGTCACTTAGGTATTTCATCAAACACCTAGAGTGCATGCACAATGAAGATCATAGCAAATGTAAATCTAACACCATAGATTAATAATCAAACATGTGTATTCATGATCAAGAGTACCAAGGAGGGTACAAACACCCTCAAAACACAAGGGAACTACTCACACATCATGTAAGACAACATGATGTGGGTAGGGGTTTTTACACAACAAATAAGAAGAGAAGAAGGATAGAAGTAGGATGATTAGTCCTAGTGTCTCCCTTTGATCTTCACTCCTCCTTGTTGGATTTGGATGAATGCCCTTGATTTGATCTCCTTTGATGAGTGTTCTTCCCCAAAAGTCCCCCCCTTTTTAGGTCAAGAAACCCTCTTTCTATTTATAGCCTCGGATTATTTTCGGTACTGTAGCAGGTCCAGTCGATCGACTGGTGTTGGGCTGATGGCCCAGTCGATCGACTGGAGGAAGAAAAGTCGCTTGGCTAGCATGTTCTCAGTCGATCGACTGAAACAGGGTAGGATCCCAGTCGATCGACTGACAAGTCTCAATTTGCAGCACCTCCTGTTTGTCCATTTAGTCGATCGACTGAGATCCAGTCGATCGACTGGGCGTCACGTGATCTGCATGCTCTGGGCAGGGGACTCTTCAATCGATCGACTGAAGGAGTCAGTCGATCGACTGGCGATGGTCGATTTTCAGCTTCCCCTGTTAGTCTGTTTAGTCGATCGACTGGAGCAGGGAAGCTTCCCAGTCGATCGACTGAGGACCAAATACTGCCAACTTTTGCTCTAAACACCGATTTTTCCCGAGTTTCTTCCAATGGCTCTTGACACTGATATATCTTGCATTGTACCTGAAATGTACGAAACGGGATCAAATGACATCGAATAATATCGGAAACGACCCAAAACCATAGTGAAGAATGGCAACTAATCAGTCGAAAACTCGACTGATCAATAATCCTCCAATACCCCCCCTCAAGCTGTAAAGTGCAAAAAGTTTGACACTCCAAGCTTGGAACACAAGTGATTCAATTTGTCTCGAGGCAACGCCTTGGTGAATATGTCCGCCGTGGTGAGAATATGGACTGGGAGGATAAATTTGGACAAAACATGGGAACGCACCAGGCGGCAGTCTAATTCCACATGGCCACATATTACACCTAAATGCTCTATATATATGACAAATTTTTTATATCATTCAAATTCCCAACATACATCCTCAAAATTGAACTTGTACAACATGTCTTCTTCATTTGATCGTGTTGGTTTCTCTGCCAATCCACGCGACTTCGATCGTAGAGTGCAAGTTACACCCGTCGGAAGAAACGCATAAGAACTCATTGTACCATTCATAATGATTGTGTTGATAAATCCAACCATTATGTGATCACACAATTTGTAACAATTTCTGGCCATTCGACGTTCATCAAAGGATTGCACGAGAATGCATATCGAAATGCTAAGAGCCAACATGGAAATCGTGGACCATGATCTCAGAAAGCGCTAAGGAGGTTTGGTACGAGGAGTTTCTGGTACAAAGCGTTAACTCAACATTTGTAAATATTATTATTCAATGACAAACGTTAATGGTTAACTGGGCAAAATTCTTTGCTTGTATAGTATAGCTACTTGGGATACACAGAATGAGAGTCTCATTCACGGTATTTTTATGAGGCGATGCAATATGATCGTGAAGGACGAAATGAGGATGCAAAGGAGGATTAACCGTCACACATATAGAACCAACCCGTAAAATGTCAGACTAGTGAACGTCGGATGGTGTTTTCAATAAATTAGTGACAATTTTATATCCCATTAAAAAAATTGTAATTTGATTTGCAAACGGCTTATTTGAGTATTCCCTAAACTCTATATTACATTTACATATATGTATTCCAAAAGAAATTTGTGCTGCAAATCGACATCGAAGCGCTTGAAAACTTTGTATGTTTCAAATCTGTAGTGGTTGAACATCATAATTGAGTTGAAATGCCATTCATAATTAACCGAAGTCGAATTTTGTATTGCATGTTCAAAGCGAACCGTCTGATAAATAATGTTTATATATATAAAAGTGCATGTGAAATCATTTGTAACGCAAATTTATATGTTAAAATAATTTTTATATCGTATGACATTTTAATAAAAAAGATCTTCGATCAATATGTTCGGGGAATAACGTTTCTCGGTGGCTTTATACAGCCCTTACATAGAAAAGCGATGTCGACCTTGTTACATAGGACATCACTTTATTATTTAGGCGATGTCTTATATTTGGTTCGAATAGCGCTTTAATCATTAAGCGTTGTGTTTATGTCGTTCAACAGCGCTTAACATGTTAAGCGCTGTCTAAAGTATTAGCTTATAAATTGATCAAATACGTGTAAATATTTATACAATTTCTGTGCTTCATATACATTCATAAATGTTGCAATATTTAGATGCATGACGAATGTCACAATATTTATACAATTCATGTGCTTCATATATTTGGATTCGTGACGAATTTAGTGTCGCAATATCCAAATAAAACATGATTTGGAAAAGTATTGTACAACACACTTTTCAATTCATATAAGTTGACTAACAAGTTTCAATTCATATAACAGAGTTTTTGTGTAACAGAGTTTTTGTGTAAGAGATCTTGCAGTATCTTTAGTGGCCTGGTCCTAAAGAGATCTTGCAGTATCTTTGTGTAACAGAGTTTTTGTGTAACAGAGTTTTCAGAGGAATGTAACAGAGTTTTTGTGTAAGAGATCTTGCAGTATCTTTAGTGGCCTGGTCCTAGGGACCGCAGAGTGATTCTTAGAGTGTCGGTCCTATGGACCTCAGTGTATCGTACCCTCACGGGCTTCGTTTTTTTGGTGGCTAATTACCACTTATGAATCAAAAAAAAGTTTCAATTCATATAAGTTGACTAACAACACCTTATATTCATTCAAGTTTATATACGATGATACACTTGTCGTATGTAATTAATGAGAGAAGTCGAAAAGTGCTCCCTCATATCATCAAGCATTGTGTCATCATATGACTCTCATCCTCCCGAACAACACTGAAAAAAACATCAGGAACGATTCAAAGTTTATGGACACCTCAAAACCATTGTTAATGACTAATTAAGCTGTCGATATACACTTACTTGTCCGATGTCGTGCTCTAACGTTCAACTAGTGTCTTGGACGAACTTGATTATGTCCACAATATATTGCATGACATAGTAGGCACACACTTGAGCGCCGATGGGCTGTCTCGGGCACTGAAACAAGAAAAGAGTTATAATCAACGAAAATTATTTATTAATGAAATATTCAATTGTATAACAATTGTTATAAGTTAATCGAATACCGTCATAGTCTTCCACTCTACTTCGTTCGGTGCCGGGATGTTGAAGTACAGAGCCATACTCCTAAAGCAATAAGGTAATTTTTACATAAGAAATTTGCAGTTCATGTTATAATGGTAAATAAAGTGCACTACCATACGTGTTAATAAAATTAACAAAATTCATTGCAGTTCATGTTTTCTGGGAACTACCCTACTGGATGGACGTGAAGCTTAGACACAAGCTAGACGTCATGCACATTGAAAAAAATGTATTTGAGAATTTATTCAACACCATGATGAGCATAAATCTTTACTATATTTATGCTCCACATTTAGTTGATTTCCAATCTTTTTCCTTATTCTTATGAGATCTAACTCTATGATTTGATGCTTTTAGGTGAAGATACGAATCCAAGGCGAAACAAACGTTCTGTGGATATTTGGGCAAAAACAAAGGCAAAAGGAGGTGGATTAACATCCCTACTTGCCACACACGCTTAGAGCTCATACGGTGCCCAAATACATTGTTCTTTGGCTTGTTGGAAAGCTGAGATGAAGAGCTACAACTTTGTAGTTTGGACCAAGAGCTGATTCAGTCGTTAAAGATGTCAAAACTTGATCTGAAGTCTGCTGTGTAGAACGCATCCGTGTCACCAGTGTCCCCATCTGCCAATATTAAGTGACACGGCATTCTCTCTGGATCCAACCGTGTCACCTATTAGCTGACACGAGCGACACATGCCTGACAGTGCCAAATGGGCTGAAAATGCAATTTGGGCTAGGGTTTTGAAACAAATGAAACAAAAAAGGAAAATAAAACGGGGGCAGCCGCAAAAAACACAGGAGGAGAGTTTTTGTCGACGAGAAATAGAGAGGAGCACGAAATTATACTCAAGGTAATTGATTGAGATCAAGGAATTACAAATCGAAGATCAACAACATCATCATCTACATCAAGGTTGTGATTGTTCTTCGTTAAAAACTTGTAATTTTCGTTTCGAACAAAAACATGAGTTGTATGTTCACTACCATGGATAGTGAGTAGGGACTCTATTTTGGGGTCCTACGAATCTTTCCTAACATGAATCGTTGAATAAAACAGAAAATTGCATGATTCGATTTGTCTTATTGGATTTGTATTTTACTTAGCGCTTAAACCCAAGCGATGCATACTAGGTGTTTGACGAAATGTCTAAGTGCATTGCGTTGAGATATTAGGTCAATAGCGCCGAAAGGGTGAGACTTAGTTTCCGGCAATTAAGTAAAATACACGTTATAACTCGGTGACTACGAGAGTGGCCTGAATTTGTAACGGGGAAGGCTAGTTTTTTGACAAGGACTCCCCATGTTTACGAAACGAGAGTTGGTAAAGATCAGCGAGTTACTTGATTCGAACCAATAGCGCCGAAAGGGTGAGGTTTGTAGTTTAAGGTACACTTCTAATATAAACCAATAGCGCCGAAAGGGTGATGTTTATACTTGAAGTGTACGGCTATTTTCCAATCAATATAGGCAAATCATGCATGCTAGATAATAAGAGCGACTCGATTCAAATGTTAGGCAAGTGAAGTAGTTCCCCAAAATATCTCTTGAAATTGACAAAACTTTTCTTACTTTCATTTATTTTTAATTTTAGAAACAAACCAAAACACGATTTGGATTAGGATAAGTAGAAATACAACCTTACATAGTGCAAAAGTTTAAACTTGCTCCCTTGGAAGATCCGGTTCTTACCGGCTTATAAATTGTTTTTGACATACAAAATACGACACGTCAAAATGTCGCCGTTGCCGGAGAGCAACGCATTAACTTGCCACTAGCTTAGGTTCTGTGTATACTTCGACTAGTCTACACAATTTTCTTATTTATTTTCGTTCTTGTTTCCTGTTTTGAATTTTGTTGGATACTTGCGTTTCACGAGTGTTCTTGTTTTTGTATCTGTGCAGGTTATCTAGTTGATGCAACTTCGGTCTAAGTGGACTTACAGTTTGACCTCCAACAACGAAACCCCTCCCCAAAATCAAGGATCAAAGACGGGGCCAAAAAGAAGGAAAGTTCTAGCTCGCCTTCTTCCTCGACAAATATAAAAGCCAAAACCCCAACAAAAACCCCGACAAAGACACCTATAAGAGTCATGGACAACCAAGAACCCAATGTACTATATGAAAGGGTATTAAGGGATTATGTGACCCCCAACCTCACGGGATTTCGATCACCGATAGCCCCTCCCGCAGTAGCCGCGCATCAGTTTGACCTGAAACCGGCTTTGATTAACATGGTCACCGCAAATGCATTTACTGGCCTTGGGAATCCCAACACTCACCTAGCATCGTTCCTAGAGCTTTGTGACACGTTCAAGATCAATAACGTGCCGAAGGAGGCGATATATCTTAGGCTTTTCCCGTTCTCACTTATGGGGAAAGCAAAAGATTGGTTATGGAGTCATGCGCCAGGGACGTTTACCACATGGGAAGACCTTGCACAAGCTTTTCTCCTTCAATACTTTCCACCCGGGAAAACTGCCAAGCTAAGGAGCCTAATCAACACTTTTGCACAGCGTGATGGTGAAACATTTTATGAAGCGTGGGAAAGGTACAAGGAGCTTCAAAGATCATGTCCCCATCATAACTTGGACAAGTGGACTCTCATCCACAATTTCTATGGAGGAATGGATTCCGAGGCTAGGAATCAAATGGATCAAGCCGCGGGAGGTGCTATCATGGACCTTCTACCAATCGACGGAGAAAAGATTATTGAGAAAATCATGAGAAATTCTCACTTATGGGGAAGTGAAAGAAGTTACCCCAAAAAACATGGAGGAACACAGAATGTTAACGCAGTGGAATCCAATGAGGAAGTTCGTGCCATCTCTAAAAAGCTTGATGCACTAGTTTCTTCCTTTAGCACACTACAAATGGGGCAAGCTCAACAACAACCTCAAGTGGTTTGCTCCACATGTTCGAGTTCTTCACATGTAGAAGATTCATGTCCTTATGGCCTCCCGAACAACGAACCTCAGAATGTCGAAGACGTTAATTATATGGGGAGAAATCAAGGTGGCGTTTATGGGTCCAATTTTAACAATGCACACCCTCAAAACAATCGGAATCACCCAAATTTCTCTTACAAGACTCAAGAGCCCATCCCATTCAACAAGACTCAAGAGCCCATCCCATTCAACAAGAACAATCCACCGCCCGGATTTGTGCCTAAGCCTCAATTCCAACAAGGTCAATCTAGCCAAGGACAACAAAAACTCAATATCAACCAAGGGCGAATTATCAGGGGTATCAACAACAAGGAAACTACCAAGGAATGAGCCCTCAACAACCACAAGTCCCACCTCAACAAGGTGCACAAGATCAGTCCATAGCCACTGTTTTGGCCAACATTATGGCAAACCAAGCAAAGGCCGCTCAAGATCAAGCAAAGGCCGCTCAAGAAAATTTAATGATGTACCAAGCACTAAACCAAAGGATGGATGACATGGCTACTCACAATAAGATGTTGGAGACCCAACTTGCTCAACATGCTAGCTCATCATCGAGACAACAAGGGAAACTTCCCTCCAAACCAGATTTGCATCCAACCGAGCACATCAATGCCATCACACTTAAAAGTGGTAAAGTGTTGGAGTCTCCTACGCCGAAAGCAAGATCCACCACTCCTCATGAGCCTACCAACAGTGAGGATGACAAGGAGGAGAATGAAGAGGAGATCCCTGCACCTAGCAATGAATTTCCAAAAGAGATGACTAAAGAGGCAACAAAAGAGCTACCCCCTTACAAGCCACCTATGCCTTTTCCACAAAGGCAAAAGAAGAGGAATGACGAGAAGCACTTCAACCAGTTTGTTGACATGATGCGTAAGTTGAATGTGACACTTCCATTCACCGAGGTAATCACCCAAATACCCTTGATGGACCATAATTATACGAATCATAAACACAGTAAAACCCACCAAATTAGACTATTTGTCTATTTAACTTTTGCTTGTTAGTTCCGATATTTATCTACAGGGTATTTTGGAGTCTAGAGAGAATACACGCTAAGGAGAGGATTTTACGCTGAAAAGATATTACGAGTCATTCCGAGGTCAAGATCAGACGCCGACTGAAGAAATCTCAAGATCCTGACATTGAATCACTCAAAACAAATCAAACGGAAGAGCAATCAAAGTCAGTCCGGGGCCGAAATACACCGATAGTTTTGTGAAAACATCACAAAACTTCACAAAACTCCTCTTCTCCCCTTGGTGACCGGCGGCTTTTGGGAGGAGGTGAGATTGGGAGGAAGCTCTCCTCCATTGATGGCCTCCAACCGGCGGCTCTTAGCTTCCATGGAGATGAAGCCATGTGCCTTCATCCTCACCACACATTCCCTTCCCTTTTGGCTATAAATACATGCCTCCCCTTCACTTGTAAATCATCCCAAAAATCAAAAACACTTCTCTCTCTAAGATTTGGTACTTTGTAAGTTTGGTTTTCAATATATAATACTCCTGTTGGTTCTTGAGTATTATAGTTCGGTCTTGAGTACTCTTGTCGGTTCTTGAGTACTCAAGCTTATCTTTACTATTCTTGAGTACTCTTGTCGGTTCTTGAAGTACTCACCCCTTTCCCTTACTTACTGTGTTTCAAAAACCGTAAGTACTTAGCTATGGTATCCACCTCTATGGATATTCGTATCTAAACTCTTCATTCGGTTGAAGGGGTGTACTTGTATCATAAAATGTTTTAGGCCATCTTTTTAGTGCCTCTTCTTTTTATTCAAAACTTGTTCTATGTGCCATATATTAGGCCAGAACTTCCAAGGTTGAGTGGATGCTTGAAATGGCAAAACTCTTCCGTGGGGGTTCGTGAACATACTCGGGTAAGTGGATGCTTGAAATGGCAAAGCTTATCTGAGGAGTTCGACCTCTTTTAAACACCATTGGTTTTGATCAGAAATGACGGATCAATGGATGCACATAGGCTAGTATACCTTAAAATGGGGTGCTAGTCTAAATAGAACAAGTGCTCTACGACCTTGAAATGGGCTAGACAGTGTGTGCAAATCGAGCGCTTGAAATGACCTTGATACACGTTTGAATACTTAGAAGGATCACTGAAGGTCAATGATAAACAGGCTATGATGCAAGGCCCCCGAAACCGAATGCTTTCCTTAGATTTAAAAAACCCCTCGCATTTACTTTCTTAGTATAAACTGCTCTGTCAACTACTCACCTTCCGGAGGACTTGCCAATCACGCATCACCCGCTGTAAGTCTTCTCTTTTTATTTTCAGTATTTACTTTTCTGTCATTTACTTTTCCGCACTAAAACCAAAACCAACCAACCAGTCACTTACTTTTCCGCTCTAAAATCTCAATCAACCTAAAACACGCTCCCTCACTGTACAATTCCTCAAAGAACGACTATCCCCCTAATTCCCTTGGGTTCGACCCCTACTTACCACTTGCTACCCAGTAGTGAAGTCGCGAGTAGCGGAATATAAATTTGCTTTTGCACAGAGAACACCGCACCTTAACGACAGTGCGGTGGGCTCCGTCAACCCTCTTATGTCAAGTTTCTTAAAGACATTGTTTCTCATAGGCGTGAGATTAGTGAAGTTAGTTCGGTTGATTTGAGTGCCGAATGCAGTGTCATTGTTCAAAATCACATGCCTAAGAAACTTGGGGATCCAGGGTCTTTTTCTATACCTATCACTATTGGGGAGATCATGATTAATAATGCTTTGTGTGATTTGAGTGCAAGTATTTCATTGATGCCATATTCTCTTTGCAAGAAACTTGATATGGGAACTCTTAATCCTATATCCATTCGTTTACGCCTAGCGGATCGTTCTTCTAGAGTTCCTAAGGGAGTTCTAGAAGACGTTCCCGTTAAGGTAGGGAAATTTTACATTCCCGTTGACTTTTTTTTATTAGAAATGGAAGAGGATCAAGAGATTCCTATCATATTGGGTAGACCATTCCTAAAGACTACTAGTGCCGTGATTAATTGTGGGAATGATTCTCTTAAATTTAACATAGGTGGAGAAAAAGTTGAATTTCATATAGGGAAGGCGTGTAAATATCCTAGCAACTCTATGCATTGCAACATGATTGATATTTGCTATGACTATTCTTGGAATGAACTAACCGAACTCGCTTGCGAGATTTTAAGTGATGAAAATCCAGGTGATTTAGTGGAGGACATGTTGGTGTTAGACGACAAGGAGCTTGTGGAAGACTCGATCGCTATTGAAGAAAAGCAAGATGAGGACAATGGTAAGGGATCTTGTGAGGTAGAGCTTAAAGCTCTACCGACAAGTCTAAGGTACGAATTTCTAGGTCCTAATTCTACTTTTCCGGTGATTGTGAACTCTTCGTTGAATGAGGATGAAACGTCTAAACTATTGCATGTGTTGAGAAAGTATAAGGGTGCTATTGGTTATTCTATTGATGATTTGAAGGGAATTAGCCCCGATATTTGCATGCATAGAATAAGGCTAGAGGATGATGTTGTACCATCTAGAGAGAGGCAAAGAAGATTGAATCCCAAACTTGGTGAAGTTGTTTTCAAAGAGATAACCAAGTTGAGGGATGCGGGCATTATTTATGCTATCCCCGACTCTGAATGGGTGAGTCCTATTCATGTTGTGCCCAAGAAAGGTGGCTTGACAGTTGTCAAGAATGATAAGAATGAGTTAATCCCCACACGAACTGTCACGGGGTGGCGAACACGAACTGTCACGGGGTGGCGAATGTGTATCGATTATCGAAAATTAAACAGAGCCACTAAGAAGGATCATTTCCCTCTTCCCTTTATCGATCAAATGTTGGAAAGGTTAGCCAACCACGAGTACTTTTGTTATCTCGATGGTTATAGCGGATTTTTTCAAATCCCTATCCACCCCCTCGATTAAGAGAAAACAACGTTTATTTGCCCATATGGAACATACGCCTATAGAAGAATGCCCTTTGGTTTATGTAATGCACCGGGTACATTCCAAAGATGTATGATGGCTATTTTCTCTGATTTTATTGAAAACACTATGGAGGTGTTTATGGATGACTTTTCTGTATATGGCTCATCCTTTGATTCTTTCCTAGAGAACTTGTCTAGGGTGCTTGAAAAATGTATCGAAACTAACCTTGTGCTTAATTGGGAGAAGTGCCATTTTATGGTACGAGAAGGTATTGTCCTTGGTCATCTAGTTTCAAATAGAGGAATCGAAGTGGATAGAGCCAAGATAGAGGTAATAGAAAAATTACCACCCCCTAGAGATATGAAAGGGATCCGTAGTTTCCTTGGTCACGCTGGTTTTTATCGGCGTTTCATTAAGGACTTCTCTAAAATTGCCAAACCTTGACTGATCTCTTGCACAATGATGTAACATTCGTCTTTGATGATTCTTGTTTTCAAGCTTTCGAGAAGCTTAAGTCCGCTCTCATTTCTGCCCCCATAATCCAACCTCCCGATTGGGATCTTCCTTTTGAGCTCATGTGTGATGCGAGCAACTTTGCCATAGGAGCCGTTCTAGGACAAAGGGTAGACAAAAATTTGCACGTTATCTACTACTCGAGCAAGGTTTTAGACCATGCTCAAGCAAATTACTCCACTACGGAGAAGGAGATGCTAGCTATAGTCTACGCCTTCGAGAAGTTTAGGCAATACTTAGTGGGTATGAAAACTATAGTGTATACCGATCATGCTGCCATCAAGTATTTGATTTCTAAGAAAGAAGCTAAGCCGATGCTCATTAGATGGGTTCTTTTGCTCCAAGAGTTTGACATAGAGATCAAAGACAAGAAAGGAGTGGAGAATTTAGTTGCCGATCATCTTTCTAGATTGATGCCATTGGGAGAAGGGGTCAAAAAGGAAGATTTACCTATAGAAGATTCATTCGTGGGGGAACATTTGATGAGTGTTGAGAGAGTGCACGCACCTTGGTATGCCGATATTGTAAACTTCAAGATTTGTGAGGTATTGCCTCATGACCTTAGCTTTAGTCAAAAGAAGAAATTCGTGCATGAGGCTAAGAGATATTATTGGGATGATCCTCATCTTTACAAGCTTTGTGCGGATGGCATTTATCGAACGTGTGTGGCTGAGGAAAACATGGAGAATATTCTACGTCATTGCCACTCTTCACAATATGAAGGACATGGAGGGAGTTCTAAGACCGCCGCTAAAATTCTCCAGTGTGGTTTTTATTGGCCTACGTTATTTCGGGATGCATACAAGTTTGTGCAATCATGTGACATGTGCCAAAGGACAGGCAACATTTCTAAGAGGGATGAAATGCCCCAACAAAGCATACTTGAGGTAGAGATATTTGATGTTTGGGGTATAGACTTCATGGGACCTTTCCCCCCTTCGTATGGAAATAACTACATTCTAGTAGCGGTGGATTATGTGTCCTAGTGGGTTGAGGCTATAGCATCTCCAACTTGTGATGCGAAAGTGGTGGCTAAGCTCTTCAAGAGAGTTATTTTTCCTAGATTCGGAGTGCCAAGAACGGTGATAAGTGATGGAGGATCGCATTTCAAGGCGAGACAATTCGAAGCACTTCTAAGGAAATATGAAGTTTACCATAAGATTGCCACACCCTACCATCCCCAAACTAGTGGACAAGTTGAGGTGTCAAATAGAGAAATAAAGGCTATACTCGAAAAGACGGTAGGGAGCTCTAGAAAGGACTGGGCATTGAAATTGGATGATGCCCTTTGGGCATATAGAACGGCTTACAAAACTCCCATAGGAATGTCGCCATTTAGACTCATTTATGGGAAATCGTGCCATCTTCCCGTAGAGTTTGAATACAAGGCTAAACGGGCAATTCAAACCCTTAATTTTGATATGAAAACGGCGGGGGAGAAGAGGATCTTGCAGCTCAACGAATTGGACGAAATAAGGTTAGACTCTTACGAAAATGCTAGGATTTACAAGGAGAGAACCAAAAGATGGCATGATAAGAGGATAGTAAGGAGAGAGTTTCACATAGGGGATGATGTATTGTTGTTTAACTCGAGATTGAGACTCTTTCCCGGGAAGTTGAGAACGAGATGGACTGGACCATACAAGGTGCATAGAGTATTTGATGATGGCCACGTCGAGTTACTAACGAAAGAAGGTGAAATCTTCAAGGCTAACGGACAAAGGCTAAAGCTTTATTATGGACCATCACCTGACTTAGTGAGTGGGGAAATAAGCCTTGTAGATGTTCACATTTGAGCTGCTACATTCTGGATTGTAACACTTTTGCTCAAAGCTTCGGCTCGGTCTTGCCAAGACGTTAAACTAGGCCTTCGTGGGGAAGTAAAGCCGCTCTCTAGTGCCTTGTGGATGATCATTTTGAGTGTCCTTCAACTTAAGTGTGGATTCCATTGTTGCTTAAGGAGGGTGGAGTCATTTTTAGAGAAAAAAATCGTAAAATTTTGGCTAAGTATGGATTTGGGGCTGATCCAACCGTGTCGCTTGTGTCACTTGTTTAGTGACACGGCAATCTCTCTGGAATCAACCGTGTTGCTTGTGTCACTTGTTTAGTGACACGGCAATCTCTCTGGAACCAACCGTGTCACTTGTGTCACTTATTTGGTGACACTAGGGTTGTGTTCGATTTTCAAAAAAAAAAACAAACAAAAAAATCAAATTCAAGAGGAAACGTATTTGTTTAGGCCCAGCATACTAAAGCCCAAAAAAAAACCCTAATATTAACACGGCTGCTCCTCCCTTCTCGATTTCAATTTCATCTTCCCAAACCAATCGACAATCCACAAGGAGAATCAATTCTCTTCGCTCCGCCACCTGCTCGTCTCAGTCGATCCGGCCACCGTTCAACACCACCATGGTTCGAAAAAAAGTAGCCGCGGCTGAGCCCTCTCCACCAGCACCAGCTGAAAACAACACAACCCCTGCCTCCCCCGAGCCGGCTGCACATGCCAACGATCCACCCAAGAAGCAGCGCTTCAAGCAGGTAGCCATACGCCGCAAAACCTACCCAGCCGGAGATCCTCCCCTCAAACCTCATCATGAAACTATTTATGACGGACCTTCGCGAGTCAAAGGTAATGCTCGAAACTATGCTGCCTCATGAGGAGTCGTTGAAGGACCTTGGTATACTAGATAAAGTTAAAGATTTGCTCACAAAAGCTGGTTTGGGTGTTATTTTCCACCGAAATGCTCCATCTTTTCCCGCTGTGTTATATGAATTTGTTGCGTCATTCGAGAGTGGAGGACTTGATGCGAAAAATAGAATATGGAATTGTAGCATAGGTGGAAAGTATTGCACTCTTGATAGGAAGGAAGTTTGTGGTAATCTCGGATTTCCTATGGAAGGGAAAGTACCTGACTGCAGTGAGTATGCACGTTATTTATTCTGGAAGGAGATTTCGGGATTGGATATGTTCTTTGTCCCAAACTTGTATTCTTCGCACATTAAGGAAGGTATATGGAAAGTCATACACAGGTTTGTGGCTCAAGTGATTAACCAACGAGGGGAAGGAGCAAGATTTATTTCCGGTGATGATATTGATATAATGATATACATCCAGCGAGGTATTCCCATTGATTTCATGGAGGTGCTGACAAAACGGTTCGAATCTTACAAAAGCGACAAATCTAGAAACAGTGGCCTTGGAGGTGGTTTTTTTTGTTACATTATTGGCACAACATCGTCTCTTTATAGTGAAGCATCTACCTGGCGCAATGGTTGCACAGCGCCTCACCATCAAATACATGGTGGATAAGGGCATGATGGCAACGGACACATACAAATGGCTGAGCAATCCAAAAGTTTATGAACTCTTACAGGTGCGTGCAAATAGAAGAAAGTGGCTCCATGAACACCCCAATGAGCGTCTTCCGAGGGCACGTAAGGGGAAGGGGAAGCGCAAGATGGGGGATGACCTGAACGGGGAATCTGAACCCCCTAGCACCAAACAGAGGACGAATGAAGACTATGAGTCGTGGCTGAACATTGAGGACCGTCTTGAACAACTTGAAGAATCCAACAAGAAGCATCACAAGGCCTTTGAGCAAGAACGAGCAACTGCTGCTGCTTTCCGCGAGTGGACCAGCAACGCTTTGGCCAGCTTCTTCACCCAGTTTGGATTTGATGACTTCCCGACTCCACCGCCTGCTACCTTTGTCCCTTCATCTCCACCTGTTGACCCAGGTCCCTCTCGCCGCAAGTCCTCTCCCAACATCTACGACTCCGACTCGAACACTGAAACCGAGTAGCCTGTTGCCCATGGTCATTCCACTGTCTTTTTTCCTTGCGCTGTTTTGATCTTTGCCATGTTTTACCACTGTTTTCAGTGTGTTGGTACATTTTGGACTTGTTTTATCTGCTCTTTAAACTTTTGTATGGAATGACTGTGTTTGATTTCATTTAGGACCATGATTTGTGGCACGTCCTGACCGTGTTGCTAGTTGCTACGTTCCATTGATATGTCGTGTATACTGAGAGACTCAATGCAATCCAACAGGGGCATGTTGAAAACACAATTTGCATAATAATAAAAACTTTTGATTTCATGCATGACTTAAGGCCATTCCTATTTGAATCTGGCTGTTTTCCGCACTTAAAATGAGTTCGTATACTCGGTGCATTGACTAATGATTATGATTATGATTATGATTGGAGTCACCCCTCGATATCTATCTATTTATCTCCCATTATGATCATACATAGTATTTGTGACATATTCGGCTAATATCTATCCAGTGGTCACTTGTCTGTCTTATAGATTTTATCGTCATATGCGGGAAAGGGGAGAGCAACCCATGAATCACGACATATGAGCTACAAATTACAGGGAAGTCTCTTTGCACTACACTTTTAATTCTATATATTTGTCGCTCAGGGACTAAGCTTTCTCCTAAGTGTGGAGTGGGTGTGTAGTGCACTCTAGTATGAATATCCATGTGTAGGCACATACACTTTTTTATGCGCTAGCTTAAATTTGAGTACTCGAATTTCGAAGGCATTCGCATATCCCCATTACTCGACTATCTAGTTTCATTGCTAATGACTTGATTTTGAATCTAGAATCACCATGACTTTTATGAGTGCATAATTCCTAGGCGTCAATGTTTTTGTTATCTCGTGTCTATCTAATGATTTAGGCAACCTTTTTGCATCACTTGAGCATAAAAATTAGCAAGCATGAAATACTTTTCGTCTCTTCGAAAACTTAGTCATTGCTCTTAGGTGATCTTTATTCTTTCACATTGTATGCACACCATTTTTATCCTTAGTACATTGCCAAATCTTAATTGTGAAGTCAATTCGGGTGAAAAAAAATTGACCCCAACAAAAAAATATTGTATATGCAAGCACAAGCCAAAATAAGGCAAGCTACAAAGAAAAAAAGAAGAGAAAAGCAAAAAGTTTTTGCAAGCACAAGCCAAAATAAGGCAAGCTATGAAAAGAAAAATTCGTGAAGCATATTGTGGGCAAAATGCCTTGAAAAAAAAATGAGACACACACATAAGTTTGGCAATGTCCTTTCCATCATTTCTTTTTGTGTGCATGCATTGTGATTTGAGTAGAGGGATGACCCTTGTACTAGTGTACGTGAGCATGACTTTGTTTGAGATAGTTTTGAAAATGAAGTGTCAAACTCCTCTTTCCTTACGGATTATGGACGTAGCTCCTAAAACTTGGAAATGAGTTTTGTATTGTTAGCCCATGGACTATCCTTCTTGATAGCATAGGCACGCGATTGGCACACTTTTTATGTTTCTAAGGATCATGCCTTGAGTATTTTGCAAAAAGGTTGAATGAATTGTTAGGTTAGCCATTTGATAACTCTAATATTGACTGTCTTTGAATGTGCATTTTTGTAAGGTCATTGGTGGTTCGAAATTCTTTTGAAAAGGAGTTAGTCTTTGATTACAAGTTTAGCTGCTGTGAATGAGGTATTCATTGCGTATTGCCTAGATAAATGGAGAACTATCATGTTTATGCATATTAGCTCGTTGCATATGGGATTAGTGAGTATTCCCTTTTCTGAAAACTCTCACGAGACTACAACTCGTCCTGTAGGGTAGCCTATAGGTTTAAAGGCTTGGTGCATACGCTAAATGCACTCGTGTTTCCTACGATAGTGGATTAGGATTTAGTTCATGTTTGTTCGGGACGAACAAACTCTAAGTGTGGAGTGTTTTGATGAGCATAAATCTTTACTATATTTATGCTCCACATTTAGTTGATTTCCAATCTTTTTCCTTATTCTTATGAGATCTAACTCTATGATTTGATGCTTTTAGGTGAAGATACGAATCCAAGGCGAAACAAACGTTATGTGGATATTTGGGCAAAAACAAAGGCAAAAGGAGGTGGATTAACATCCCTACTTGCCACGCACGCTTAGAGCTCATACGGTGCCCAAATACATTGTTCTTTGGCTTGTTGGAAAGCTGAGATGAAGAGCTACAACTTTGTAGTTTGGACTAAGAGCTGATTCAGTCATTAAAGATGTCAAAACTTGATCTGAAGTCTGCTGTGCAGAACGCATCCGTGTCACCAGTGTCACCATCTGCCAATATTAAGTGACACTGCATTCTCTCTGGATCCAACCGTGTCACCTATTAGCTGACACAAGCAACACATGCCTGACGGGGCCAAATGGGCTGAAAATGCAATTTGGGCTAGGGTTTTGAAACAAATGAAAAAAAGGAAAATAAAACGGGGGCAGCCGCAAAAAACACCTGAGGAGAGTTTTTGTCGACGAGAAATAGAGAGGAGCACGAAATTATACTCAAGGGAATTGATTGAGATCAAGGAATTACAAATCGAAGATCAACAACATCATCATCTACATCAAGGTTGTGATTGTTCTTCGTTAAAAACTTGTAATTTTCGTTTCGAACAAAAACATGAGTTGTATGTTCACTACCATGAATAGTGAGTAGTGACTCTATTTTGGGGTCCTACGAATCTTTCCTAACAAGAATCTTTGAATAAAACAGAAAATTGCATGATTTGATTTGTCTTATTGGATTTGTATTTTACTTAGCGCTTAAACCAAAGCGATGCATACTAGGTGTTTGACGAAATGTCTAAGTGCATTGCGTTGAGATATTAGGTCAATAGCACCGAAAGGGTGAGACTTAGTTTCCGACAATTAAGTAAAATACACGTTATAAACTCGGTGACTACGAGAGTGGCCTGAATTTGTAACGGGGAAGGCTAGTTTTTTTACAAGGACTCCCCATGTTTACGCAACGAGAGTTGGTAAAGATCAGCGAGTTACTTGATTCGAACCAATAGCGCCGAAAGGGTGAGGTTCGTAGTTTAAGGTACACTTCTAATATAAACCAATAACGCCGAAAGGGTGAGGTTTATACTTGAAGTGTACGGCTATTTTCCAATCAATATAGGCAAATCATGCATGCTAGATAATAAGAGCGACTCGATTCAAATGTTAGGCAAGTGAAGTAGTTCCCCAAAATATCTCTTGAAATTGACAAAACTTTTCTTACTTTCATTTATTTTTAATTTTAGAAACAAACCAAAACACGATTTGGATTAGGATAAGTAGAAATACAACCTTACATAGTGCAAAAGTTTAAACTTGCTCCCTTGGACGATCCGGTTCTTACCGGCTTATAAATTGTTTTTGACATACAAAATACGACACGTCAAAATGGCGCCGTTGCCGGGGAGCAACGCATTAACTTGCCACTAGCTTAGGTTGTGTGTATACTTCGACTAGTCTACACAATTTTCTTATTTATTTTCGTTCTTGTTTCCTGTTTTGAATTTTGTTGGATACTTGCGTTTCACGGGTGTTCTTGTTTTTGTGTCTGTGCAGGTTATCTAGTTGATGCAACTTCGGTCTAAGAGGACTTACAGTTTGACCTCCAACAACGAAATATTCGCTTATTAACAAATCTATACCCTAAAATACCCAACAGCCAAGCCAAGGCGTATACTGATGGTGCTATGAGATTCTCCATGGAGCCTGCGAGTAGAGCCAAAGCTGTAGGATTGGATGAAGATAAGGTGCTCCGAGTCAAGAACAAGGAACCTTACATAAATGCATGGGGAGTTAAACTTGGCTGGATCACCAAACCCTTTGGACGCATCGCTAGACATTTAGTTGATTTCCATCAGAAACGAACCATGTGCCCATCTTTCTTGGCGCCAGTTTGCATATGTAAAATTTGATTCTTTTAAGGTAGTCTAACCTTGCTTGCCTTGATAGTTATTGTTGCATAATATTACTTGGTTTCCTGAAGGAAGCCTTCTCTTAGATAACCAAACCTCACCCATCTTCACCAACATTTTGCTCAAATCTTATGGGATTCGCCCGTTACCTGTTAAGAAATCGCCCGTTAAACCCGCTAACTTTAAACGGGTTTGACCTACTTTAACCCACTAACCGTTAGAATCCGCTCAGTATCCGTCTGTTTTGGCGCCCCTACCTACATTGAGCAAGTGAGACCGCTAGACAGGTAGAAGTTTCGGCAAGTGTCTGGCTTAATTAGTTAGCATTACCAGAAGAGCGCTCAAATTAGTTTCCTCAGAATTCAAAGTTTAAGAATTCTAGACGAACTCTTTAACAAATAAGTCACTGCCCTTTGTTGGCAGGTATTGAACTGACGTTTACATTATTTTGCTCAAGTTTCATCTAATTAATTATATTATCAACCATAATAAAAATAAAATCTATTAAATTAAATTAACCCTGAAGAGGCTGGATCTGGTGCAAAGCCCAAATCTGGTGCAAAATACAAAGTCATCTGATACGTTCATTTAGTTAATCTAAAGGTTGATGTTAATTGAATTAAATAAATTAATCACTTAATTTTGAACGTGTACCTCTCTCTGTAAAGGATATAATTGACCAACAAAACAAACAAAATTAAAAAAAGCAACCCCATATCTCTCCTCACACAAACAAAAACCGACAATTTAGGAAACCAAAATCTCGAAGACCAAGTTGCGATTCATCCCAGAATCTCTCCGCACATCGACGAATTTAGGGTTAGGAGTTCACGCCAGTTTGCTTGAAGCTGAAGCGTTTACAGATCGAAAGGGGTGTAATGAAATTGATGGATGAATTTGGAGGGTTGTATGGTTTGGGGTGGAGCGAGCAGCGACAGCGAGCTCATGTGATTCAAAACAGAGCAACAATGGAGAGACGACACGACAAGTACATTGAAATATGGAGACATGGGTTTTCAGGAAGATTACAAAAGTGTGTGTTGGAGAGTGGGACTCAGTGACAGAGGATATGAAATTGATGATGTTTTTTGTTGGTGGGTTTTGGGAATCTGAGTTTTGCAGAATGATGTGGTTGAAATTGGAAACGGATGATGTCTTGGTGATGAAGTGAATGTGAGAATCTCTTTCACTTTCTGAAGCACATGTTCACATGGGATTATTGTTTTGTTCTTTGCTTCTTGCTGTGTTTATTGTATATTAAAATTGATCTAAGAAATCGGACTTAATCGATCAAATTGAAGGAGTTAAACTTTGTCGAACTCAGACCTTCACACTCTGGATCATCTTCAACATCAATGGAACTCAACCCAAAAGGCAATCGACAGTTTTTGAACAGAATAATTAGAAAATGCTCATGACAAACTATATAATGGTTATGACAAATTATAAAAATAGGACTTAATCGATCAAATTGAAGAAGTAAAACTTCGTCGAACTCAGTTGTTCACACTCTGGATCATCTTCGACATCAATGGCACTCAACCCAAAATGCAATCGATAGTTTTCAAACATAATAATTTGAAAATGGTCATGACAAACTATATAATGGTTATGACGAACTATAAAATGTCATGACTAATTATACAATGATACTGCCAAATTTTAGACAAATTTTAGTTTACATACACTCTGGATCATCTTCGACATCAATGGAACTCAACCCAAAATGCAATCGACAGTTTTCGAACAAAATAATTTGAAAATGGTCATGACGAACTATATATAATGGTTATGACGAACTATAAAATATTATGACTAGTTATACAATGATACTGCCGAATTCTGGATGAATTTTAGTTTACATTTGACGCATTATAGCATAGTTCATCGAAGTGCACTACAATTCGTCAGAATTCTTGACTAATTATAGTCCAATTTTGACGAACTATGACATAATTCGTCAAAATTGGACTATAATTCCTTAAGAATTCGTCGATGTTTTTCCACAATCCAAACCCCCTCCCTTTAAATTCACTCACAATCAGCCAAATCGATGAATTCTTATAGCATAAGAGATTATTGATACAGAGAGATTCCGAGAAGAATCCATCGATCAAATGGAATGATGGGTTTTCTGTCAAAAGCTCTCTCGTAGCAGCAGCCGTCTTCCTCTCTGTCGCCGCAGCTCTTTCCTTCTTCTCCGCCTCCTCGTCCCCTAAACTTCAAACCACTGTTGAGGCTAACATCTTTGGCGTGAAGATAATTAAGAACCCTCACCGATTCGAAGTCTCCTCTTGGCGCAAGTAATCTCCCCAATGTGAACTCACATTCTGCTTCTTCTTTTTTTATGGCCGAATGGAGTCTCCTTTGGTCGCCATTGATGGAGATGAAATCCATGGATCTCGGTTATGAAGATAGATCTGAATTTTTTAATCGAGAGGAGGAGAGAGAGGGAGAGTAAGAATGTTATATTCCATATTTACCCCTGATCTAAAATCAATTTGAATTTTTATTTATTTATTTTCACTAAATATCATCCATCGAAATTACAAAATCAATGGATGTGATTATTTTTTATTTTTTACAAGAATATGAGCTTTTCGTACCATCATTCCTTCAAACGTTACCTTGTGAATTAATCCATCAAAGGATGTGATTATTTTATTTTCCACATTGCTGCCTTCGACGGGCGGAGGCCTTGCGTACCATCATCGTCAAGGACTTGTCGAACGTTACCTTGTGAATTATCACCAAGGTTTCCATGGCCCTTCTCTTGGGCAGAACTAGCGGGTTCTATTGGTGTCACCTTCTGCAGGAGCGCTTGCAACGCTGCTTCTATGCCGCCGAACTTCGGGTCCATTCTCGCCTCCAATGCGGCTTGACGCTAGTCGTTCTTGGCTATGTGAGACTCCAACTCGGTCTTTTGGTTGTTGCTTTCTTCTTCACTCTGGAGCGAGTTTTCTAGACTTTTGGACGAATCGTCCGATGTAGACTTGCTCCTTGTCTACATGTTTCCTGGATTGTAACAACTCTGATACCAATGTGTTAGAGACCCAAAATACTAAAATTGCCCAAATACTCTACCCAATAAGATGGAATGACCAAATGTGGGAAAATAAGGCTATATTAATCGAAAAGACCCTCAAAAGCGAGGATTCATCGAAAGAATACAAGGCCCTTTGGCTAATTTCTCGTCACAATGACATTGAATCGAGTCCCTAAGCTATACAAGTGATGCGTAAGCGTAAATAAAAGAAATGATGACAAAAGGTTCGAAAGTAAAAGCTTGCATGGAAGAAAAATGAGGAAGGCCCGATATTTATAAGGCCTCGGCCGAGTGGGCGTGTGCCTGGAGTTGCACCTGCTCGGCCCTGGTGACCGTTGCGCATTTCTCGGACGCGTCCAGGTCCGTCTTCGGCATTAAATGTAGGGCGCCAGGTCCTTTATCCCTAAGTCAGTCCGTTCTTCCGTCACATGTGCAAAAGGCCACCGGTCCATGAACCTCATTAAATGGCCTCGTTTCACGAACATGTGCCTTGCTTAGGCCCTGGAGCGGCATAACTTCACTAAGGCCTCGGCGTCTTCATCTGGCCATCGTGCCTTGGTGTGCGGGTGCTTGGTCGAGCAGTCGAGGCCCTTCGTGGTGTTTGTTCGGCTGACTCGCACCTCTTCGACTGGTACATCGAACTTGGTCAACTGGGTCACTTGGTCGGATTCCTCAAAAATGCCTTGGGCGAGTCGTATCACATCGAGTCGAATGGGTGCCTCGCGTGAACCCTCATGCCCTTGCCTTTCTTTCTTAGGCGCTGGTGCCTGTTCCTCGCCCGGATCTTCATCTGGGCTCCTCAGTTGCCTCGAATGATCCCCTATCTGGGCGGATCCTTGATCATTGAGTGGCTCCTCTGGCCTCTATTGAAATAATCTTCTGGGATGCTAAGGTCATTGTACGAGAACTCATCAGGTCCGGCCTCCCAAAGAAAGATCTTGTCCTCAAGGTCGTAAGGTGGCTCCTCTTTTACACTTTGTCCCACGAATTTGATGATCATGTTCTTGTCTTTAAACTTCATTGTGAGCGTCTCAAAGTTGAATACAATGCTGCCTAGTGTACGCAGCCACTTTATTCCATATATGGCATCGGTATTGCTCAACATAATTGGCTTGAAATCCACCTTGACTAAGTAGCCTTGCTCGTTGCCCGTATCTGCTTTGAATTGATGGCTGGGCAATGCTAACTCCACGCCTTCGCATATATCAGGGCTGTCTTCGATGACTCTGTTGGCTAGTATCACTTTGGATGCTCCCTTAGAAGTAATACTAAGTCCCTCCTCCTAGACTATTTTATTTGAAATAAAATTATGCGTTGCACCAGAATCGACTAAAATGGATACCTCACGGTTGCCAATCTTCCCCTTGAGATGCATGCATTTGTTTGACGAGTTCTCAGTCAAAGTGTTGAGCGTCACGTCGGCCTCCGCGGCCTTACCGTGTGCCTCCTCAAATGCCTCGATATTCCTCAAGGTTTTCTCAGTGCATCTATGTGTTAGACCCCATAAATCCCCATATTTGTAGCACTTGCCGCTTGGTCGCCTATCCCTTTGCTCAATTTTGGGTGCACGCCTTTGCTGCTGCTTAGGTTGCCTATCCGGTGGACCTCGCTGTTGCTGGTCCCCATGGAATGGTCGCCTATCTGGTGCTCCACTCAGTTGGTTGAACGTGTTGCTTGGGTTGGTCGGCCTCGAACGGAACGATGTCCCTTGATTGTACTTGCCGCTTTCCTTTTCTTCAACCAACTGTGCCAAAGTCATCACCTGGTACAAGTTCACCGGCTATTGAATTCTCACTGATGCGCGAATATCCAAAGTTGGTCATGAGTGCCTTCTCGGTGATGCCTTCAATTGCACCAGCGAGTTCTTCAGAGCCAAAGACTCTTTAGTATGTTCCGTGATATGTTTCAAACTTTGCGTTGTCAGCGTGTACGTGCTTCGAAAGAAATGTATCATTTATGTTGCCCTTTGTAATTTGTATAAGGAGAATTGGAAAGAAATGACCAAGTTAAGGTGAAGAATTAAGTGCGGGAGTTATATATCATTGAGAAATTCAGGCAAATACGACCGCTTCAAACGAGAGACTCTTTCTCTTTGTTCTTAACCTTGTCTCTGGTGTTTGCTTGCAGTGATGAATTATTTAGATTGGGTGCCGCTGCCGTCACCCTATTTATGGGAAGAAATCATCATATTTTTGCAACTTGACTTCCTTGCAATACAAGCAATTCGCGATGAAATCCCATGAATTAAAAAAAGAATAGAATAAATAGGATAGAAGAGAGTGTATGCAATGAGTGACAATGATACAAAATCAATATTAAATTATTTACTTTTTAATATTATGAATAGTATTCTCATTTATATTTTTAAATATAAGTAAAAACTAACATTTAGTATATAACTATGGGTGCGGTTCAGGTACAAACCAAATTATAAATAAAAATTACAAACCAATTTATAAGCTGACACGTGTCCCATTTTAGCCGAAATCCCGAACAACACACGGAAGGGTATTATAGTCATTCCACATGAAAGGGTATAAACCTATAATGTTATTTTCAATTTAGTCTACGAATTGTTAATGATCACACTTAAAAATAGCAATGATCAGACTTAAAAACAGCAATGATCAGACTTAAAAAACAGCAATGATCAGACTTAAAAACAACAATAATCAGACTTAAAAACAGCAATGATCAGACTTAAAAACAACAATGATCAGACTTAAAAAACAGCAATTATCGTACTTAAAAATAGCAATGATCAGACTTAAAAACAGCAATGATCACTTAAAAACAGCAATGATCAGACTTAAAATAGCAATGATCACACTTAAAAATAGCAATGATCAGACTTAAAAACAGCAATGATCAGACTTATAAAACAACAATGATCAGACTTAAAAATAGCAATGACCAGACTTAAAAACAACAATGATCAGACTTAAAACAAGCAACGATCAGACTTACAAATCAATGATCGGACTTAAAAACAGCAATGATCAGACTTAAAACAAGCAACGATAAAACTTACAAAGCAATGATCAGACTTAAAAACAGCAATGATCAGACCTTAAAACAAGCAACGATCAGACTTAAAACAAACAACGATCAGACTTACAAAGCAATGATCAGACTTAAAAACAGCAATGATAAGACTTAAAATAGCAATGATCGGACTTAAAAACAGCAATGATCAGACTTAAAATAAGCAACGATCAGACTTACAAAGCAATGATCAGACTTCAAACTAAAGAGGATTAAAACGCGAATTTGATCCTCCACATGATCGAATTTACCCTAAAACGCCGAGCTCACCGCATAGCTGTGAGTCTTGCTCAGAACGTCGTTTCCACCCAAAAAACACTAGGCTTTCATCAAATTTCGACACATGCGCATAAACATCAAATTTTGCGTGAAATTCTTCGGATGTTCCAATTTCTGCATGTAAGTCTCATCATTACCATCTTGAAGTCTGATCATTATCAATTTTAAGTCTGATCATTACCATCTTTAAGTGTGATCATTATAAATTCTAAGTTTGTTCATTATCAATTTTAAGTATGATCATTGTCAATTTTAAGTCTAATCATTATCAATATTAAGTCTGATCATTGTCTATTATTAAGTCTGATCATTGTCTATTATTAAGTCTGATCATTGTCTATTATTATGTCTGATCATTATCAATTTTAAGTCTGATCGTTACTGGTTTAAGTCTCATCATTATTATTTTAAGTCTGATCATTGTTTTTTTAAGTCTGATCATTGTTCTTTTTAAGTCTTGTCATTACTGGTTTAAGTCTGATCATTGTTTTTTTAAGTCTGATCATTGTTTTTTAAGTCTTGTCATTACTGGTTTAAGTCTGATCATTATTTTTTTAAGTCTTGTCATGAATGGTTTAAGTCTGATCATTGTTTTTTTAGTCTGATCGTTACTGGTTTAAGTCTCATCATTATTATTTTTAAGTCTGATCATTGTTTTTTAAGTCTGATCATTTTTTTTAAGTCTGATCATTGTTTTTTTAAGTCTGATCATTACTGTAACAAATTTTGGACGATTATACCCCTCATTTCTTTTATATATTTTTAAATAAGTCTCCGTGAGTTTTTTTATTTACAAAAATAACCCCGAATGGGATGAATTCTGATTGATCGATTTTTACACGTGGCATTATTTTTGTGGGTTTGTAGTTTTTATTTATAATTATGGTTTGTATTTGATTCAAACCCTATAACTATTAAGTATTAACTATGTTACACATTTCAAAAAACTAAAAAATCAAACAAAAACTAAAAACAAACTTAAAAACTATAATAACAAAACTAAAAAAGTATCACTTGGCCATTTGTGGTACCATTCATTATTAATAAAAGTATAAAACACTAAGAGCTATATGTTTGGAACCGATGGATTTATTGTTTTTTTATTACAGGAGGTCTATTGTTTTCTTCGTTCTTCATTATTAATTGTTGGCAAAAATGTAACATAATATTAATAACACACAAATTCATAAACGTAAAACAAAAAACATCAAATAGAATAAATGATACATTGGATATTATAAATTTTGAAAGAAATAATTTATTTCAAGAATTTGATACTAGAGGGGACATTGGATTGCAGTGTGCCAAAAAGGAGATTTCAAAATGAGCGTGCAAAAATGTAACATAAAATGTAACATTATTAATTGTTGGAAAAAATGTAACATGATTTTTCATTCAATCAAAAAAGAATAAAAGAGAGGCTGCTCGCTGCTTTGACCAAGTCAAATCTTAACTCAGTCAAATGGCTGACAGGAGGAGGAGAGATGAGCACAGAAGGAGAGATGAGGTTAGACAAGTCGGTAAGAAATGGAGACTACAAGAATTCGGTGGCTGCGAGGAATTTGAGACAGAGGCTTAGTGAAAGGATGTTGATGTTGCGTTCCCTAGTCCCAATTCATTTTTAAAAAAAGAATTTGAAGGTAGAAAAATTATTATGTCAACATAGGACGCGCCCCATAATGTCTCGCCTAGGCGCAAAACATACCAGACAAAAACTCAAAATAAGCTTAAACAATTTCTGAAATGTTCGTTTATTAACAAATCCTTACAGAGTACAAACATGTTTTGTAACACTTATACCCTAAAATACCCAACAGCCAAGCCAAGGCGTATACTGATGGTGCTATGAGATTCTACATGGAGCCTGCTGAGTACAGCCAAAGATGTAGGATTGGATGAAGATAAGGTGCTCAGAGTCGAGAACAAGTAACCTTACATAAATGCATGGGGAGTTAAACTTGGCTGGATCACCAAACCCTTTGGACGCATCGCTAGACATTTAGTTGATTTCCATCAGAAACGAACCATGTGCCCATCTTTCTTGGCGCCAGTTTGCATATGTAAAATTTGATTATTTTAAGGTAGTCTAACCTTGCTTGCCTTGATATTTATTGTTGCATAATATTACTTGGTTTCCTGAAGGAAGCCTTCTCTTAGATAACCAAACCTCACCCATCTTCACCAACATTTTGCTCAAATCTTATGGGATTCACCTTCACAGTCATCAATGGTTGGTTATCTAAAAAATCCTCCATCTGTTTCCTCACACTCCAACTCCTTAATAGTCTCCATACAATCAAATCCCCATTTCATTTTCAGCCGACGAGGTAGCTTCATCATTTTTGTCTATGGCTGCTTGCTTCCACCCTTCGATTAAACCAGATGAGGACTCAGTTATTCTTTTCTCAACCTCAAACTCACCAGAAGGGTCTACTAGCCCTTCGTCAACAAACTACCACTCGTCTCCACCACAGAGACAGCTCAGTTCTGATACTCCGTTGTATAATTTGACTGTGAGGAAGTTGTCCTATGTCATTCAGCGGAAGAAGCTTCCACCGATGAAGATCCTTGATTCTGTATCTTTTGTGGCGAGGAGCACGGAGCTATTGGCAATTGTTGGAGCTAGTGGGACTGGGAAATCAACCCTGTTGAGGATCATGTCTGGAAGGGTGAAGGAGTTTGATCCCAATAGCATAATGCTGAATAATCATTCAATGAGCAGTCCGAATGAGATGAAGAAGATATGTGGCTTCGTGGCGCAGGAGGACAGTCTGCTGCCTTTGCTGACAGTCAAGGAGACTCTGATGTTTAGTGCCAAGTTTAGGCTGAGGGGGATGAGTTTGAGGGAGAAGGAGCTTCGAGTAGAGAGCATGATCCATGAACTGGGACTGGTTCATGTGGCAGATAGCTATGTGGGTGATGAGGAGAACAGAGGGGTTTCTGGTGGTGAGAGGAAGAGGCTTTCCATTGGAGTTGATATGGTTCATGACCCTGCTATTCTGTTGCTGGACGAGCCCACTTCCGGGCTTGATAGCACTTCAGCTTTGCAGGTTGTGGAGCTGCTCTCAACCATGGCAAAGATTAAGCAGAGAACGATTGTGTTCTCCATACATCAGCCAAGCTATAGGATTTTGCAGTACATTTCTAGCTTTCTGATTCTGTCTGGAGGATCAGTTGTTCATAATGGAAGCCTTGGGGTACTTGAAGAGAGGATTACCCAATTAGGATTCAAGATTCCAACCCAGCTGAATGTACTGGAATTCGCTATGGAGATCACGCCTGTGCTACAGAATTCAGATAACCAAGATTTGCTGTCTGATAGTGAGCAATCTCCTCCTCCATATGAACCACATCCTGAAGGAGAAGAAGAAATGCATGAAATTAGTAGAGTACAACAGCATGAACATGATTCTAGTGGATCGTATTGTTGGAGTTTATTTGAGATCATGTACCTGTGTTCGAGGTTCTGGAAAATCATGTACAGAACGAAGCAGCTTTTCTTGGCAAGGACTATGCAAGCTGTGGTTGGAGGATTTGGGCTAGCCAGTGTTTACTTGAAAGTTAGAAAAGATGAAGGTGGAGTAGCGGAGAGGTTGGGTCTGTTTGCTTTCAGTCTCAGCTTTTTGCTCTCATCCACTGTTGAAGCTCTGCCAATTTACTTACAAGAACGTCGAGTGATCATGAAAGAATCCTCACGAGGAGCTTATAGAGTGTCGTCCTACATGATCGCTAACACCATTGTTTTTGTGCCATTCTTGCTTGTAGTGGCCATTCTGTTTGCAGTTCCTCTTTATTGGCTTGTAGGCCTCAATCCTTCCATAGCAGCATTCACATTCTTCTCATTCGTGGTCTGGCTCATCGTACTCATGGCAAGCTCCCTAGTGCTCTTCCTTAGTGCTATCTCTCCGGATTTTATTTCAGGGAACTCCCTAATCTGCACTGTCCTTGGAGCCTTTTTCCTATTCTCTGGATACTTCATTCCGAAAGAGAGCATTCCCAAGTACTGGATTTTCATGTATTACATTTCACTCTATCGATATCCATTAGATACTCTGCTGACTAATGAGTACTGGAGTGCAAAGAACGAGTGTTTTTCATGGAAAACCGACAATCAAGGGCTTCTGACGTGTGCGCTAACTGGGCACGATGTCCTGAAGAGCAGGGGCCTAGACAAGGACACTAGGTGGATTAATGTAGGGATCATGTTTGGCTTCTTCATCTTCTACCGCGTACTTTGTTGGATTATTTTAGCTCGAAGAACTTCTAAAACGACAATATGACTGGTTCACTAGTAATGTGACGTCCATTAAACCTGCACATGCAGCAGAAAATGATCAGTATCATCAGAATTCTGAGGTGTTTAGTGTTCTCTGCATAATGATTTTCATACGGTGGCCACGCCTGATCAATTGTAAGCTACTCCTTCCTTGGTCATATAAGAATCTCTTGACTAATTGATTAAAAACTTTAAATCTTTTCCATTTGAAATTCATGAATGACCAAATAATCCAAGTAGTTGGTACTCAACACTTATACCAAAAAGAACCAAGGCATAGTTGTAACTGCTACATTGAATGACCATATTTAAACCAAAAGTAATCCTTCATGACATTTGAATAATCAATAATGATGTTATATCCATTATTGAATCTAAATAAATAAATAAATCAAACCACATTAAATGGAACTACTGTCACCTAATCTTGAATGACTTATGTCCCTTGCAAGCAAATCTTCTGCTTTATAAAGGTTACACTCCTGTAATTGCGTAAGAGTCGTATGTCACTCTGAGGGAAAAGGTTTCACCAATATATCAACCGTTATAGAATACTAAAATGTATCTAACCTAAAATTTCTCATTAACAGCCTTGGAGAAAGAAAGACAAAAACCTATTCAGATTAATTAAGTGACTTTGTCGTCTTACCTTAAATAAACTGAAGATCACTGTGTTCAGTTTCTTTGATTCCAAAACAGGTAAAGTGTTCTTGCAGTACAACCTACCCATAAATATCTAAATGGATAGATGACAGTAACTAAAGAGTACTTGGAAAGAACAAGCTGTTTAAAAGGCATGGCCATTTCTCTAAGCTTTCAGAATACTTACAGTTACAGAGATGAAGAGGAGCAAGTAGGCCCCGCTTTTAAGTGGAGGAGATGAGAATACTTTTGGAATAGAAGTGGAAGCTGCAATTTCAAGCAAAGCAAACATCCTCAAAAATCTCTATCCACTACCCACCTTCCATTTCACATAAAGGAATAGCATGATGAAAAAAGAAAACTCACCTTTCATAGCACATCATCACCAGCTTCCATTCTTCTCCTGCCTTCAATTTCTCCCTTTTACCTACCACCTAATCAAGCTATCCTCAACCTGCACCAAGATCCCTTACGAGTACGAATATGAGTGTATTATTTTTCCTCATTAGCAATTCACTAATTGGATGAGGCAGGAAGGGTATTTTAACTGGGATCCCAAGCACTCCAATAAATGCTTGCCATGATAAAACTGCTCACAGTTGTCAATCGATATTTACTAGCCTCTGGCCCCTCTTCCATTACATTGGTTAAGCCAATCTTTTTGACTTCATTCAGCTCTGTTCTTTGGAGAAAATTGCCTTGTTCTTCTTTGTTTATCTTTCGATCTTTAGTTTCCTACTCAACCTCTCATTACATGTTTGATTGGCTTTCTGAAATCTGAATGCAAACAGAGGTGCATTCTTCCCAGCTAAGAACTCTTCCATTGTTTATTTTCTCAAGAATGGATTCCTCCAACCAGAACCCCGAATTACCATACAGTTCAACCTCAGTCACAGCACATGATTCTGAAGGCAGCTTTGGGTTGTCAGGAATACTTGAAGTGTTTGTTCACCATGCAAGGAATATACACAATATCTGCATATACGAAAATCAAGATGTGTATGCCAAGTTTGTTCTTACCTACAACCCGGATGAGGCTGTTTCTACCAGAGTTATCATGAAAGGTGGTAAGAATCCAGACTTCAATGAAAGTATCAACATGAGGATTGGTCATCCAGAAGCAATCCTTAAATGTGAAATCTGGATGCTCAGCAGGGCAAGAAATTACATGGAAGATCAGCTCTTGGGGTTTGCCTTGGTACCAGTTTCTTCTGTGGTTGGGAAAGGGAAGGTAACTCAGGACTACAGCTTATCTTCAACTGATCTCTTTCACTCCCCTGCTGGAACTGTCAAACTCAGCCTATCTTTAAATACATCTCCCTTGTCAAACTATTCGAGTAGCGCATTCCCGTTATCGCCTCCGACTTCATCTATTAGCTCAGAGGTAGTGCTGGTGGATCGCAGTATATCAAGCACTATAGATGACCCAATTGAATACACAAGTATTGAGTTTCCTGACATTAACGTGGTCAAGGAGAATCAGAAAATGGTGTCCGAGTACTTTCACTTGGCTAGTCAGTCCTTAGATCCTAAGCATGATTTGGTTAGTACCGCTTCTTTTCTCTGTCTCGGAGCTTCTTCACAACCCATTGAGGACTGTGAAATGATTTTGAATCCCAATGTCAGCACATGGAAATCTGGGTCAATGGTTATGTATGGATCTTCAACTGAGGATAAAGTCACACCAAGTGAATCAGATTGCAAGGACTCATTGGGAGTTGAATTGATGAGTTCCATTGATGCTTCAACCACACATCATCCACATCGCCAACCCGCTTCATCAGACCTTCCATCTGCAAAGAAACAAAGTGAGCGTTACAGAGGAAAAGAGATAATTCATTACAGCAGTGACCGGGAGAAGGGAAATGAACATAATTATGCCAAAATTGATAAGCCATTTTCATTAACAAATATGAACAATGAGGTGGAGCAGTCAGCAATGCAACAGCAAATAGTGGACATGTATATGAGAAGCATGCAGCAATTCACGGAGTCCTTGGCTAAAATGAAGCTACCAATGAACCTCACAAAACCAGAACAAGAAGCACATGGAGAAGTGATTCAAAACCGAACAAGTAAAAATGATATGGACAACACCAAAAAGGATGGATCTAGGGTGTTCTATGGCAGCCGAGCATTTTTCTGATTATTTGTAATTAAGTTTCTTAAGAAGAGTTGTATCATTTTGCTAGAACATGGATGTGAATTCATCAAAATTTCCATGTCAATATCTTCTATTCAATTGTATCAACCTTGCAAACACTCCAACTCATTAATCATTATCGACGCCGCAATTCGCCCCAACCAAGAAAATTTTCAGTTCCCTATTACCTTAATACAAACACACAGATCAATTAATCCCTCGCATCATTCTAGGAGACCCAACAAACACTCACATCGAAACTCCAATCTCTTGCAAAGCTAGAACCAGACACCACCAACTACTATAAGGAAAATCACATTTAATCCCAGCTTCATTATGAAACAGATATTGGAGAATCCAGGAATCATCATGTCCAGTTTAAAGTGGAGCAAAACTCATCAAATTCAAAGTTGACAAAACAACGAAGCTTCCTAGCCACCTCCACTGTCTCGCTAATGCCTGGTGGGGCATTTAACCACCCACATCCCAACTTTAAGTATCAAATTCAACCTACATCCTATTCTAAATGCTCCATCTCAATTCTCAACTCAAGATAGACATCTCTTTTCCAGCATTTTCTCCATCAACATAATCTCATTTTCTTCATAGAGATTATCTCAAATTCTCAAGCAATGCATCACCATACAGTAAACAAAATTAAACGAAGATTACTGTAGAAACTTACGAATGCCGTACAACCACTCCCAATCAAAATTATCCAAAAAATTGTTGCATTATCATCATCGGCGGATACATTTCCGGCTCCTTCGTAAAACGAATCGACACCAAACTCATCATCACCTTCATCTTTCTGTCAACCAAACTCGTCTAAACCTCACTCAATTATGGAACTTAATAAAAGTACGAGGACTGAAAATATTCAGCCTTCTAGGTAACAAAGAAAGGTTTAAGTCACGTACCGCAACTTAATACAAGTATGAGGACTGAAAATAAATACAACTTTTAAACATTCAGCCTTCTATGGGTAATAAGGAAAAGTTTAAGCCACGTGCATGTCAGGTGCTCTCTTCCTCGATATTGTGTGTTTTCGGCGCTGGAGAGTTTCAAGTTCTCTCTTACTTCGCCGCCTGCGGTTTTTGTTTGAACTTCGGCCGATCTGCAAATGGGGTTAGAAATCTACCAGGCGCGGAATCCGTCAGTGGATACGCCGGAAAACGTCGAGTCTCTTCTTGAGGTACAGATTGAACGCGTTTGGTGGTTCCTAAGTAGCGTTGGTAGTTGAACTGAAGCTTATTAGGGTTAATTGGACCTCATTAGGGTTTTCTTTTGGTTGATTATAGCTCAGATGATCATTATAGACTTTGAATATATTGACAATATAAGGCATCCTTGTTTCTTTTTTGTCTGCATAAGTTTGCAATGTATATTGCAGCTCTGTTGATGCTACCTGAATTTTCTTTTTTGTAAATTTTTTTATCATTTTTTATGATTTCAAGATATCATTAATTTAGGCTGAATCTATAATGATGTCATGTCATGTCTATCTTGAATTCTTGATTGATTGTGCGGAAGTGTCTTGGTTCTGATATTTGAGTTCATCTTGTAAAGATGGTGATTGGTGTTGCAGGCGGCTAGATATGATGACATTGAGGATATAGTAAGCTTGTCGTCTTTGGGTGTTCCTCTTGACTCAAAAGATTTTCAGGGCCGAACAGGTTTCATACTTTTTTCGTTTTCTATTGAAAGTTAGTTGTTACTTGAAAATATTTTCCATGTGTGATTATGACGCCTTGATTAGCTATTTTGGTATGAGTTTATCTAAAACTGAATGGCAACGTTGAAATTTCAGCTCTTCACATGGCTGCAGCAAATGGACATCTTCAAATCGTTGAGTATCTTATTAGCAATGGAGTGGTAAGAATCAACCTTGACAACATGATTTATCCTGTATTGTAATGTCTCCACTGGCTGAGTATAGAAAATGTAATGTAGGTTGCATACTGATTGTTTGTATTTGTTCAATTAAATGCTTCGTCCGACTTAATCCATCTCTTGAATATCGTTGCTTTTATTCTGAAGTTGAACCTTGCACTCCTTATCATTTTCTCAATGAACAAGGTGGAAGTAGTCAACACATATTCTAATCCTTCTGAGTTTTGAATCAAATTTGGGACCTGAACTAAGTTGACAGTAGTCCCGTCATTGACCTTCTTGATATGTCCTTCATTTGGGGTTAACGTGTCAAACAGGATGTTAATGCTTCAAACATTGAGGATAACACGCCACTTCACTGGGCATGCCTCAACGGCCATATGGAGGTAACACTTGTTCGCACTGATCACTCTGATAATATTTTATGTCTTTGATCTCATCTGTTTAACTGACAACAATCATCCATCCAGGTTGTCAAAAAGTTGATCCTGTCAGGTGCCAGCGTGGCTGCTCTGAACAGGTTTCTTATCAGTTTCATCAATTGGTTTGAATCGTCTTTGTTTTGTGTTTCTGTCGTGCAACATCCGGACCCAAATTTTTTTCTCTGTTTATTGACATCACAGCCACGACCGCAGTCCAATGGATGAAGCAATTACCCTGGGGAAGCTAGACATTGTGGATGCCATAAACACTGCAGTCTTACAACTTGAACTTACCGGTGCAGTTGTCTCATAGGTTTGCATTATATAGTAAGTGGTCCGAATAGTTTGACACAATCACAGGAAATCTTGTTCATGTAATGAAATATTTTCAAATCAAAACATGACCAAACCGACATGTTATTGTTTTTATATCTAATACTCTCTACATCTGAAGTGTGGTAATTATTTTGCTCTGGATTTGCAGATTGTCTCAACCTTTGGCGATCCTTGTTGACCCCAAGGTCATCATATTTTTTTCTCAGCTCCAGCTTGCTAGACCTAGACAGCTTCCTCCGTAACTTGTCCTCAACAACGGGCACAACCAACCTTGACCAAGTCCTCCATTTTAGAGACCACCTTTTCATGTATTCCGCAGAACAAAATATTTCCCAAAATTAGATATTCAAGAAATTCACAAAAAAAAATTCAATGTTCAACAAGGTACAAGTTGCAGTTGGTGTATGACATTGCATAAACAGAAGTCAAATTTGGTCAACCTAAGTCCTAATTTGAGTCTATCAGTTGACCAAGAAGTTCAACCGGTAAACAAGGTATACAAAAATATCTGAATTGAAACTTGAAATTTCCCTGTTGTCGAATCGTATCTGACGGACTGAAGATCGACAAGTACCGAATAAGAATACCACCTGGCGCGACGGTATTGGATAAAACGGGAAAAACTTCGTGTCAAAGTCTTCAAAAAACAATAACTGAATTCATTATTCCACGTCAGCATCACCGTATCAACTTTATAAAACCCTATTTCTCTTTCCAGCGTTTCAATCGGTTTCTCTCTCGCTGATCTGCTACTCGACGTTGGTGTAAGAAATTCTACAGCGAAAAATCGGATCGGATCTATCCTTGGTATTTCATTCGTCCTCAATCTTGAGTCTGTATTTTTTTCTGTTTCATTTTTATTTGGAAATTTTGATTGCGGAGATAAAATCGCGAATACGTTTTTTTTATGAAATGTGATTACTGTTTTCGTGTTTAGAGGCGGTTTCAGCGAGGGTAGGTCTGTGCTTTGAGTTGAAAGGATGGTGTCAGGAAAAAGAATTGGCGAATTGGCGCTAGCGGGTTAGTGGCTTATGTTATGTGTGTGGCATGTGGCTTATGTTATTTTTTTTTTTTTGATGGGTAAAAGTTGTACAGACATTGGACACCGACGAAGCAATGACTCAAGTCAGTACATGATCTCAAATCGACGCACAGGCCTCAAAATGGTCAACCCATCCTCGTCATGGAAAAACAATCAAAGGTTGCGAATCCATGCTCGAAAAGCATGGACTAGCAACCTCTCAGTGGACACTAATCCCCTAGCCAGAGCCGGGGAGAACAGGGCAACTCACTCAATCCGCACGCGGCTGAGAATAATCAAACTCAGTCCGGAAACCGGCTGAGAAGTGCCACTTATTGAACTAATCTAAACCTAACTAGACTACCACTAATCTAAACAACTCAAACACTAACAACCAACAACAACAAAACAGCAAAGCGCACTCAAAAAGAAGCAAACGCCGGTGCTACCACACCCCACGGCAAGCCCCAGCAAACCAGTCGACCCCCGGCCCGCCCGGAATCAACGTCGTTCAACCATGCATACCCCATCCGAGACACGCACTCCCCACCACACCCTCCGCCGACCAGCCCGCCATAACACTGCCCGGGCAACTAGCAATCCTGACGCCCAAAACCGACAGCAGCCGCACTCACCAAGAAAAGAAGCGCCGCCACCAAAGCAGTCGGAGACCACCACGCCATCAGCGCCACCTGCACGCCACCGTCGCGGACACCAGCACCCCGCACCCACCCATGGGAGGGTAGCAAGCCACCGTCGCCTAAAAACCAGCCGGAATCAGCCAGCGTGCGCCGCTGGAAGGAAAACCAAACTGTATTACTTAATTTTTTTTCTTTTATATTATTTGGGGTAGTAGTGGTGGTTTTCTTGCAATATTGATTGGTGGCTGATGTGGAACTCTTCTTCTTGAAGGAAAGAATAAGTCTTTGGAGTTTTTGTTTCTTGGTTTTTATTTGCATGTGTGCAATAGCTGAGTGCCCTCTGTATATATGATTAATCTGTGGAAGTTCTGTTCTGATCATGATCATCAGCTTCCTAACTGGCGCAAATGTTTTAGCGACTTTGATATATGAACCAGAAGAATGTACTTTCATTTCACTGTTACTCATCCAACAATGGACTAAGAATGACATGCCTTTGTACCTCGTGGTTAGTTGATGTTAATAGAACAATGAAGTAGCCGTCTATTGGAAAACTATGTAGATGTAAGTCATTTGCATTTTGCATAATATGTGAAGTACCGTTTGTCTTCACTTGTCTTGATGGATCAATTTTTGTGAGGGTTGGGTCAGTTGCATCTTTAAGATATTATTGATGTGTAAATAAGTTGCTTTGTAACTTGCTTTTGGCTGCAGGTATAACATTAGCACCACTGGTTGTGCATATCGATCCAAATGTAAATGTCATTTTAACTGCATGTCTTACTGTATATGTGGGATGCCATCGGTCAGTTAAGCCAACACCGCCAACTGTAAGCATTGCAAAATAATTTATTCCCATATTAGTTGTCAGGATCTTAACTTTCTAGATGGAACTATTATTTTCTTTTTAAATGTGATAATAATGCAGGAAACCATGTCTAATGAGCATGCAATGCGCTTCCCCCTAATTGGAAGTGCGATGTTGCTATCCCTGTTCTTGCTATTCAAGTTTCTTTCCAAGGACTTAGTGAATTTTGTACTGACTGGTTACTTTTTCATGCTTGGAATCGTCGCTCTTTCGTACGTTGACCTCGTTAACTCAACTCGTCCATTTTCTGTTTTATAAATTTCTTTTCTGATGTCATCTTAATGAGCATTCTGCTATATACAGGGCAACTCTGTTACCCTATATTGAAGGGTTCCTTCCTAAACGCTGGAATGAGGAGGAAATTGTCTGGCGGTTCCCGTATTTTAAATGTATATATGGCCTATAGAATTACCACACTCTCCTTTGTATTCTGTTGAATCCTATGTGTGCTTAATTTGTCAATTTCCTTTTTCATAGTTATTTAGTTAGTGCTCATAAAGTAAAGCTGGTGCTTCCCACTTAGATTAGTGCCTCCAACTATCCGTCCCTATTTTGATATATGTTTTGGTTTCTTTTTGTATTGTCTTGTACACAGCATTGGAGATAGAGTTTACAAGATCACAAGTCTTTGCGGGAATACCCGGTGCTTTCTTTTGTGCATGGTATGCTTCAAAGAAGCACTTTTTGGCCAACAATATCTTGGGTCTTGCCTTTAGTATCCAGGTTTGTGAGGCCACTATCAGCTTTTCTCTGTGCAATTCAGATGAGAAGTGAGTGGTAATACTGCTACTGTTATAGATTTGACATGATAGTTTTTTATGTAGGGAATTGAAATGCTATCTCTTGGATCATTCAAAACTGGTGCTATTCTTTTGGTAATAACTTTATTTCCCACCAAATCTCGTCGATGTCAAACATTCATTTACTTGCTGCTATTCCACTTACGTATTGTTTACTGTTCACACCCTTGCGATTTCTTTCGCTGTTTGATTCCAGGTTGGACTTTTCTTTTATGACATCTTTTGGGTCTTCTTTACCCCTGTGATGGTCACTGTTGCAAAATCTTTTGACGCTCCTATCAAGGTTAGAATGTAGATTCACATGATATCTTTCCCCTCGACTTCTTTAATTATTTTCCCTTTGGAATGAGGACGTGACACAAATTAGAATAAATGGACATCAAATCAGTCGCATGATTTGGAATATGCTGCTTTATGTATTTATACTATGTCTACAGCTCTTGTTTCCAACTTCGAACGCTGCTAGACCTTATTCCATGCTTGGACTTGGAGACATTGTAATTCCTGGCAAGTCAAACTCTTCTTATAGTGTCATCTCTTATTACCCAGCTTGGCAGGCTATCTGTTTTTCTTTTATTCAGAAGTCTGATTGCTTGATTTTGTTAAATGTCTGGGTGACCGTGATTGGTATCACCATTTGATGTGAAGTATACTATGTTGTTTCAGGCATTTTCGTAGCCCTGGCATTGCGGTTTGATGTTTCTAGAGGGAAAGGCAGTAATTACTTCAAAAGTGCTTTCCTTGGATACATTGTTGGTGTTGTTCTCACCATAGTTGTCATGAACTGGTTTAATGCTGCGCAGGTGACCTGTCCATTTTGTTTTAATGAACACCAATATCATAGTCTATAGCAGACATGTACTTAACAACTTCCGTTGGCAGCCTGCACTACTGTACATTGTACCTTGTGTAATCGGATTCCTTGCCACTCATTGCATATGGAATGGTGAAGTGAAAGAGGTAAATATTCTGTCAGTCACAGCCATTACTTCTGGTATTCACAATCTATCCTGACTTGTCAAAACAAATTTTTGTAGCTTTTGGCATTCGACGAATCTAAGGTGGCTGCCTCGTCCAAGGAAGACAGTCAAGAAAATACTGAATCCGAAACAGACAAAAAAGAACAATAAGCCTGCCAGAGGGACAAACCTTTTAGAAAACTCCTCCATCAAGGCCATAAACAGTTTTCATATCCATAGAATGGCAAGAGTTGACTTATAGACACTTAAAACTCACTTCAGAACTAATTGAAAGAGTTTTCTCCTATCGGTTTCTCATGGCAGTAACTCTTTGTTTCACCTCCAAATTTATCTGACATCTAGACCTATCTAATACCTTGTAGTCCCATTGCCTAACTCTTCATCTACAGGTAACAATGAGCTTGGTCTCTTTTCTGATGGAATATTTTTTTTGAATTAAGATTAGGAAATCATAATTCGACGTCCAATGTTGCCAACAGTTGTATGTAATTCACTGTCCTGCTTAAAGCATTGTATCAAGAACTTTCACCATCTGCCCGAATGAAAAAGACTAAAGGGACCGATGGCAGTTGTTGTCAAATCTAGCTTTGCAAACTTGATCTTGATGCCAAGTACGCAACGCATGCATAGAGGAGTGAGACAGAGATAAGTCCATTTTTTTCTCGACCCACCTATTGGGGTCCATAAATGTAAATCTTCTTCGTTTTAACTAGTTAGGATCGCGCAAGGAGCGATGCGGAGAGAAAAACAAAAGGAACGATGCGAGGACATCAAACCTTGATATCTAGTTCGTCTTCGTTACTATACTATGACTACGTCTGGTGGCACTACCAAATCAAAGTTTTCTTCACTATGATGTTGGATACAATTACAATAATCAAGTTGGATATAAATAGGGTAACCAACTAAACCCTAATTATCTAATTAGGAAATAGAAATCCCGAGTCTTACTGTCAAAATTATGGACTTACTAAACTATACCAGCCCAATAATCTAATCGGACTCCACAATCCAACAAATTTACATCCAACACCTAGTTTCAATACGAGGAAGGCTTTGGTTGAATTTAACTTGTGTCCAGAATTGAGGCAAAGTGGTTGGGTTTAGTTGAGCTTTTCCCCCTGCGCCTAAAGTGGTAAGGGTTCGAATCCTCACTCTACCACTAATTACTACCTTCTAACTCCAAGCACAAAGAACAGATGCTAAACTTGTCAAATCAAGTTCAATCCCCCAAAAAAAAAAACTTGTGTCCAGAATTCGTCAGGTCCATACAGTTTTAAAAATTAGAAGAGACATTAACATAACTTTCATTAAAAACAATCAATCAAAAAAGTAGAAAAATACGGCGGTTCTTTATTATTTCAGATACAGCAACAAGTCTTGGCTGGTCCAGTTTTATTTTAAGTGATGCAGCAACAAGTCTTGGCTGGTCCAGTTTCCCCAGGGACGCATAGCCCAGTAGTAAACCCCTGCTTATCACAAAGGCTGATGCAATCGGATCTTTGCGTGCACGATCCGATGAAAGTGCAATCACTGGACTCATCACCTGCAGGCAACAACAACAACCATGGAGATGAGAAATCAAAAGTATATATAACAAAACTGAGAATAATATATATATGTCAGATGTTATGAGAATGCAAAAAGAGTTCAGACTGACCTGAAGTTGTTGAGACAAAAGTGGCGCTCAGAATAGCCATGCAGAAGAGAATAACTGCAAAGTGTTTCTTCAAGGATGAAGCCATTTGATTAAAGCTTAGGGTTTAAGGTTTAAGGTTGATGATGATGTGTATAAGGGAGGATGGTGTGTGACGAAAGCAGCAGGTATGAATTGCGAGTATTTATATTATAATTTGGAGGATTTTCGAGTGCTTTTAATATCAGGTAATAATTAAGACATGGAAGTGATTATAGAATATATGATTGATCAATGCCTCGATCGTGTACTAAAAAGAAAAATAACATCTTCTTTGGCCATTATCCCTTGTACTATCTAATGTTTACTTTCTTTATTGAATAAAATCTTTATTAAAAAAAATCAATGCGAAGAATATGAATTTATTTACGAATTTCTACATTTACACTCCTTAATTTTATAATACTTATCGTCAGTTTCATTTCAAGATTTGGCAAAAACAGACCCTTTGGTTTTTCTCATTCTTGGCCATTTTGCCTCATTTTCTATTATTTTTATGAATAATTATGAATTAATTAACTGATTAAAGGAAAATAAAAATTACAGATTTTTATGCAACGCACTGTTTCACATTTATTGCTCGCGAAAATTTGATCGCAGAGGCCAGTGCGAAGCACGGAGTGAAGCTCCATATGTTGATTTACCGGTAAGTAAACTGCGGTGATTTGGATTTAAGATCCGATCGGATCTACATCTCCGTTTTCTGTCGCCGGCGACGGCGTTCTTCAGACTCCCGATCTCATCCGATTTCTGATTATCAGCAGTTCGAATTTGGAGTAGGAAAATTCATCAGACGCCCGATCTCATCCGCTTAATGCCGAAGTATGTTATATTTGTTAACAGTGTTCTGCTCAGAATGTCTTTTTTATTAGTAGAACATTTGCCTATGTTAATTGATTTGGAATGGTGGAAATTTATTAGATGTTGAGTATGTTTTTGCATCTTAAATTAAGCTGGGCTGCACTGAATTGGAAACTGTAATTGAGTAGGTTGGATTTAAGTTTAATGGAATATAGTGATCTAATTGTTCAATGGATGGATTTTCTGCCTCTATGGATGTTGTAGTCTTTTCCGAGTCTTGTATTTGGTGTTGCTGGCTGCGTGTTGCATTATTGGCAAACTGTCGGGGTATCGGCATTGCATACTTGTTGAGAAGTGGAGTTATATAACTTTTGATATTTGATACGGAAGTAGGGAGGTTGAGTTTATATGTTTTGGATATTTGAGATTGTTTGAACTGAGGGAAGCTCGTATTGTGGGAATTTTATTTCTAGGTGACTCTGAGCTTGAAATTAAAAGTTGAATTTGGTTTGCAAAGGAGACGGTTTAATTTGTTTTTTTTTTTGAAAGAAAGATGATATTATCATTAAACAAAAACCAAACCAGCCTACAACTCAACTACAAAACTGACTAAACCAGCCTACAACGGTTTAATTTGTTTATATGCACTATGGGTGACATTGAGTTATTAGTGGATTAATGTTAAGACGTGGCACTCATATGAAGACATGGTCTAACTATTGTATGTTATTAGTGATATGCAGGTTAAAATGTATGTTGTTTCAGTTTTTGTAAGAAAGTCTTGACTTGTGTCTGGTAATTGTTTCAGAATCTGAGAAAAACTTAGGCCAATGCTACGATCTCGACGTAGGCCTCATTATGGGGCCTATGTGTGTTCACTAGCGGCAGCTGTCTTGCTCCTTCTCTCCGTGGCACTACTCTACAGTCGTCTCACCATTTCTAGGGACCACTTACAGTCTGGCATTGGGTCATCAAATGATATGTTCACGGACACCTTACTTGATGATCCTGATTTTGGTTCTGGTTCTGTAGATGAAGACCGCATTGATGAGCATGACATAATTGTTAACGAAGATCAGTCTCAGGTTTCTGATGAGGATGGAGATGATGATGACAGCGGTTATCAAGGCCAATCCAGTGGCGTTTCTGGGTATTATTTTGATCACGTGAATGGGGTCGTTAGACGTGCCATTGATAAGCGATCCATTGATGAGTGGCAAGATTATATTGGTTTTGAGGCTGTGGTAACATTAGGAGTAGAAGATAAAAGTAAAGGTGTTTTCGGATCTGATGATGTGCCTGTTGACGAGGAGGTGAGAAGAAAGATTGGGGAAGTATCTGGTGTAGAGGATGCATTATTACTGAAGACACCTGGTCGTAAAGTGTCTCCACTAAGGGAAGGTTGGGGTAAGTGGTTTGATGCAAAAAGTGATTTTTTGCGTAGGGATCGAATGTTCAAATCTAACTTAGAGTTGTTGAACCCATTAAACAATCCACTTCTGCAAGACCCCGACGGGGTTGGAGTCACGGGCCTCACACGGGGTGATAAGCTCGTTTTCAACGATATTTTAAATCAGTTCAAGAATGCACCTTTCAATCCTGCAAATACAAAACAGTTTTTAAGAAATACCCGGAGTACAATACCGGAATTAGATAAGCACATGAGCGCTGATGAAGATTCAACAGAAAAATTTAACAGAGGTAAGAGTGAGCTAGCTGCCGACATTGATATGAATGCCAGTAGTGGAATCAAGAGGACTGAGCGTAAAACACTAGACCATAGCTCCCACAGTAATGTGCCGTTCACAAAAAGTATTGACAATTTCGATCAAGGATTGGGCATAAGTTTTGATCAAAATTCAGTCACGAAAAATGGTGATACTTATGAAGGGAATGGGATGCATAAGGTGGGCAATATCGATTTAAGACAGGCGGGTACAAAAGGTTCTAAAGCCCAAATCAAATCAGTAACTGCCAGTCATGTATATGCCGATGGCAAGAGATGGGGTTACTTTCCAGGTTTACATCCTCATTTATCATTTTCGAAGTTCATGGATAACTTTTTCAGGAAAGAAAAGTGTTCTATAAAAGTATTCATGGTGTGGAATTCACCACCATGGATGTTCAGCCTTCGACTCAAGCGGAGCTTTGAAACACTTCTCTTGCAGCATCATGAAGCTTGTGTTGTGGTTTTCTCTGAAACAGTTGAGCTTGATTTCTTTGAAGCATTTGTCAAGGAAGGGTAGCAGTCCTACTCTTTTCTTTTCAATCGTCTTTGATTTTATTTTTTTCCATTATGCGTTAAATACACAGATAAAATCCCATATAAGACCCCTAGTATTTTAATCAACCTTTGCAGCCAAGAATTTGGTCTGGGACTTCTTCTTTAGGGAAACTGCTATAAGTCATGTGATACAAGATTCTGTTTTTAGGAAACTTGCTATAACAGAAAGAATTTATTGTGCCTTCAATCTATGAGTGGGCTCTGTCAAAATATCATCTGAGATTTTTTCTTTCTCAGTTTCAAGGTTGCTGTTGCCATGCCAAATCTCGACGAACTGTTAAAGGGCACCCCTACAGAGGTTTTTGCTTCTGTCTGGTTTGAATGGAGGAAGACGAAATTCTATTCAACCCACTACAGTGAACTAGTTCGTCTTGCAACTCTATACAAGTAGGTCACTCAATCTATTTACTTTGTCTATGAAATAGGAGGCTAGGGCACACTTGGCTCTAAATGTCGTTTCCCATAAAAGAAAAATTAAATAGTTTTTGTATATCGTATAAAATATGAAGTCATTTGATTGTCAGATGAGATGAGTTGTGTAACAACAAATATCTAACTGTATATATGTGCTATATTTCACAGATATGGTGGCATTTATCTCGATTCTGATGTGTTAGTCCTGAAGCCATTATCATCACTTACCAACTCTATTGGCCATGAGAATACTCATGCAAAAAGTCCTTTAAGTGGCGCCGTGATGGCATTTAGAAAGCACAGGTAAACCAGATGAATCAGAGACTTCTTTTTAGCCAAGGAAAATACCTGCACAAAGATCACGTAGTGTCTAGATTTGACGGGGAATAATTGTTTATAATTTAAATACAGTGCTTTGTCCTGTATCTATTTTGTTAACCATGTAGGCTTATGCATGATGCTTTTTTATGTGCAGCCCGTACATCATGGAGTGCTTGAAAGAGTTCCATTCAACTTATGACGAGACAAAGTTGAGATGGAACGGGGCGGAACTCTTATCCAGGGCAGCAAAAAGGTTTTTGAGCGCCGAGAACATTCTAAATAAACAAGAAGAGTTAAATGTGCTTCCATCTTCTGCCTTCTATCCTGTCAGTCGTGGAAGTATCATAAGGTTCTGCCAACTGTCTAATAAACAAGTCTAAATATTTAAATTTAATAAGTTTGTGATCAAGTTCCAAAGAGCTAACGGATGAATCCGTAAACAGGTACTTTAAAGCACCAACTACGGAGGAAGAGAAGCATCAGCAAGATCTTTTATTCACAAAAATCATGAATGAGTCGTTCACATTTCATTTGTGGAATAGTGATACATCCTCTCTTTTGCCTGAGCCGGAAAGCCTTGTAGCAAGGCTAATTGGACAGTCCTGCATACACTGTTCGGATGTGTTGTAAGCTGATGAAGATGCAGGTAAAGCTCATTCTTCATAGACGATCTCTGTACAGTTCAGTTGTAATGTAATGGTGCCAGTGCACTCTCTCCGGCAAAGTATATCGATTTATCACCGATACAATGAGAAATCAACGTTAATTGTTAATTTTCTTCTACCTGAAAGATAGTTGTTAATATCACCACATATTCCATATCTCCAAATTTTTGAGGCGAGATTTGATAAAATTAGAAAACAATACATTTAACTTCAGCAAAGAAACAGTTAAATACTCCTATAAAAGAGTGATGCTGGAAGCACGAAGATTTATGCTTGCTGAAATATAAGGCGCTTTTTCAATAACTAATGTTTTAGCTCGCATTCCTGCAAAAATTTGAAATATTTAATGAACTTAAGAAAAATATCATGCTACAAAATCTTTTCATCCGACAACCTTTTCTTTTTTTTTTTTGATAAAGCTTACAAGCTTCAAAAGAGAACAAGGGGGCTTAAAACAACCTAGACAGCGACAATAATAAAGGACAGCAATCTAGTGTTGTCCACTGCCAACTTTTATGATAAGAATATTTAGCCACAAAATCAGCAGTTTGATTTGCCTCTCATCTTACGGCGAACAGCCTCCATTCTTGATGTTGATCAATCAGTTGCACGCATTCCTTGTACCATGATTTTTGTCTAGTGATGTCATCTGCTTTGACATTCAACTGGTGCACAGCTGCGGAGCAATCTGTTTCAAAAATAATACGTTTATGATGAAGTTCCTCCCCCAGCTTGACAGCTTCCACAATAGCTAGACCTTCACAGTCCAAACTCGTATCAGCTGAGGATGCAAGCTTGTCTCTGATAGCCAAAACCCTTCCACAATGATCCCTTGCGATTGCACTTACTGCACCCTGCTTCGTTGTCTGATCCCAAGATGCATCACTGTTAATCTTAACTATGCCGCATGGTGGCTTCCTCCACTCAAATTCTGAAAAATGTACATCACCAACCTCTGCCTGGGGAATAGTATTGTAGAAATAATAATGGTTTGCGAGCTGAGTAATCCGTCTTGCTGCTAAATTGGATTCCATCAGTTCTCCACCATGCTTCACTCGATTTCTATTTAACCAGATGTACCAGAATGCCACAATGGTAAGACTAAACTGTCTAATTGAGCAGTGCTTCCAACTATAAAACAATATATCCGCTGGATGATGACAGTTCAAATAAACTTCAATGTGATGAATATTGGCTTGGTCTAGGACTGATCTAGCCCACCAGTAGTCAACCACGGCATGAACATATGATTCTAAGCCATAACCGCAAACTGGACAATGTACAGACTCGATCATACCCCTTTTATACAGACTCTGACCTGTGGGAAGAGAATCGAAATAACTGCGCCAAGCAAAAATCTTTATTTTCCTTGGTATAGGCAGCTTCCAAAGAGTTTTCCAAAAAGATTTGATGCGGGCTTGGTCTGAACATTCCGCATAATACTCGCTCCTGCCATCATATAATTCTCTTGCTGATATATAAGCACCTTTAGCGTCCAATTGCCCGGAACTCGATCGACTCCAAATTACCCTTCCAGCATTGTTAAAAATTCATGGTTTTTATCAGACTCCTCCAGCAAGCCGACGGTCTGTAGCCTAAAGTTGCATTCCAAATATCGGTGTCCTTGAAATAACAGGCTTTTAATAGCTTACTCAAAAGCAGCTCAGGTTGTTGAGCAATGCGCCAACATTGCTTGGCAAGAAACGCTATATTTTGTCATTTCTTGAAACGTAAAGACCTCAGGCGCCTCTCATAGACCTATACAAATCGGGACCAACTCGATCGGCCCGATCCGCTCGCCCGATTACTAAAACGGGCTTGGACAAACATATTAGCCCGACGGTCCAGCCCGGTCTGGTCCGTATTTATAATAGGGTCGGGCTTGGACTCATATCTAAACCCGACCGGGCTTAAAATCCCGCCCGTTAGAGCGTCAAAAATTAAAACCCTACTCCTCTATATTCCCATCCCCTTCTTAGTTCTTATCAATGAAGGAGCTACTACCAACTGACATCACGCGTATTTGTTTGAAAACGACTCGTCATCTTCCCTCGGATTGAAAATTTTGGTCTTAGCTTAGAACCTTCAAACTGTTTGGTTCGTACACATTCTCCTTCAAGGCGGATGCATTCACAAAATTAGTCATGTTTCAGTTTCATATGGAGCTGATGTGATGCAAACTAGATGCACAAGGGAGACCAACCCAGCACCACAGGCCACAGCTTATGTGAGCTTCCATCATAGATTCATACTGGATGGCATGCATCCTGGGTTTGAAGCACCAGTGGAGTCTATTTTTCCTTGACAGTTACTGCTACAAAATTACGTGGCCTGAATTGTTGTTTTTGGCTCAGAAGCTCACTCAGTTTTCGCCCTCATTCAGAGTCAGTGGCCGTGGTAGGAGATGCCACAACCGTGGCAATAGTTGACGATGCTGACGGGCTGCTGGAAGTTGATTTAAGGACCTATTGTTTTGGTGCCATGACCAGGGGAGCATGTGCTGCTTGCCCTCATTGGTGAGTTGATGAGCTAGGAGATGGAATGTCTGTCAGCAAAGGTGTGTTATGGACTGTTTTGGTATCCATATAAGTGCAGCTAGGATTGTCCAGTGAAGGGAAGTTGTTGCTGCTGAAAGCTCATGCTTTCGTATCACCTCGACAATCATTACATAATTGTAGCGGGTTGGCCCGATGGGTAACCCGGTCTGGTATATCAGGCGGGCTTGGACAATAGTTTGAACCCAAATTGATCGGGCAGGTTTAGCCCGGCCCGGGTTTATGGGTTGAAAAATATAAAATAGTCATGTCCGAACCCGGCATGAGCCCGGATTTGTAAATAGAAAAATTTCCCAATTCACTCAAATTTGGAATTTGAGTTCCAATTTTACACAATCTACAGATTGGTTTCCCAATTTACACTAGTTTTCTAAGACGACGTTGTCAAGGACGTCTTAACATCAAAACGCTCCTGCCAACAGCAGCTTAAGCCTCGTGACATTTTTGCACCAAAATATGTGAGTCAGCAGCTGATATGGATCGTTTAAATCTTTTTTTATTAAAACGACGTCCGTAACAGCGGCTTAAGTTTTGAGCCCTAGTTTTTCTCTTATCGTTCTATTAGAACACTCCTACCAACAACATTTTAAGGTAAGAAGCTGTCTCCAACAGCGGCTTACGCTTGTTTGGTAATATTATGACACATGACTACATATTTTGGCACAAACACGCCACAAGGCTTAAGCCTCTGTTGGTAGGAGCATTTTAATGTTAAGACGTCCTTGACAACGGCGTCTTAGAAAACTAGTGTAAATTGAGAAATCAAATTTGAGTAAATTGGGAAATTATCCCGAAAACGACTTCCCCAAATTTCATCTCTCCTTTTCTGCAACTCCCGATCACTCCGACTCAGCGTTGTTTGTTGATCGTACTGGTATTTCATCTTCTCCTTCTCTCCAACTCTGATTTGTTAATCATACTGGTATTTCATCATTCTCCGGTCTCTGTAACTCCGACCATCTAAGCCGACTCCGGAGTTGTTTGTAATCTTACTCTTATTTCATCTTCTCCTTCCTCTGCAACGCCTACCATCTAAGCCGACTCCAACAGTGCTTGTTAATCGTACTGTTATTTCATTTAACTCTGATCATCTAAGTCGACTCCGGCGTTGTTTGTTAATCGTATTATTATTTTGTTCCACTCTTATCATCTAAGCCGACTGCGGCGTTATTTGTTAAACGTACTGATATTTCATTTTCTCCTTCTCTGTTTGTTAATCGTACTGTTATTGTTATTCTACAGTGGCTTGATGACGATGATGCGGACGAAGGGGTTAGTGGTTGTGGTGGCGTGTGATGGCGTTTCTGTTGTATTCTAGATCTTTGCCCTCAGAAAGTTGATTTTGAGGAAGAAGATACTCTCTCTGATAGACGAGCTGCAGATGGATTTTGACTATTCTGTGACGGAGTTGAGGTGGATTTCTTAAGACATTTTGGAGGCTTTAACATTGTGTCTGAGGATTCAGACGAATTATGTGATATGCCACCTTGTAAGTTGCAGGGACGTGAACGCATATGAGAATTACTTTGGACTAGATGAAAACTATATTAGGATTGGGAGGGTTCGGCTTGGAACTGGCAGATTTGTAAATGGTCCGCCACTTATCGATGTCGATCTAGAATTGTTTCCTCAACATGTGAAGCAAGGCCCTACCGAGGTATCATATCAATTTTTCATGAGTGTGAAGTTCATTATTAGTAGTGTTTGTGGTTTTGTGTTTTGCATAAAGTTTTTGATTTCATAGTTATGGAACTGAAGAAGTTCCTTGAAATCAGAAACCAAACCTCCTTGTTGAACTTTGGTGTGCTTGGATTTTCATTCTCGTTTCCTATTAAAGGAATAACTGAATCAACTGGCATGTTGTCCAAGTGGACAACATGCTTTGCTGATCTGGATGGGGTTAATGTTTAAAGATTATTTATTCACTTTGTTTGACGTGGTCGAAATTTCAAAAAGCATAGTAAGCGATAAACCTAGATAGACTTCACAAGCGTGAACTCGAACAAAAACTTTGAAATTCACTAGAAAAGATAACGCTGTAATCCACCAGAAAAGAAAGCAAAGCTAAAGTTTTTATTCAAATAAAAGATGTATCTCTGAAACCCTAAAAAGGGTTTAAATAGAAAATACAAAAACTAAATTTGAAAATAAAAAGTAAAAAAACTAAAAAAACCTAAAAAAAGAAATTGCTAAAAATAAATAAAATGTTAAATTTGTATTTAGCCTTAAACGCTCATGCATCATTGTTATATAGATAATAGATGTAACAGACCATTTACAAAGGGCATTAGACAAGGTTGGATTGAATATCAGGGCAGACTTGGTAAGACCTACAAGATAATTTTGTGTTAGAACAAATATTCAGAACTGGAGTGTAGATTTAATCACAATTTACATATTGCCTAAAAGTATAGATATTTCACTACTTACTCATATTTTACAACTTCCTCAAATGATGTCGCCGTGAGCACTCTGTGCTCTGGAATCTGTTGTTATCAAGACATTGTTGTCGCTATCGTGATTGGAACAGGTTACACATGCTAGCTATCTGGAGAAAGCAGGCACTTATGAACAATTTACAACTTTGATCCAGAAGGTATTTCATACTTACCTTTTTAGCATCTGTCATTTGTCATACCTCAGTTAAAATTGTAGTCATGTAATAGTATATTGTCAAACTTCAGGTTGTAGACGTGGACTTGGCTAAATTCTACGCACAAAGCTTGCGAAAGACCTTATTCGATAACGACATGGATGCTAAAGGCCCAAATCCACATGAACGGGTAATAAATGTTGAAGAAAAAAAGGGATTTATTCTGTTACAACTTTCTCTTTGAAGACAACTTGGAAGAAGATGTAAGAAGCATTATTAAATCGGGTGATATCACCTACACAATCCTCCAAGACATGAAATATGATCAAGTAGGCGGCGCTGTCATGATTGCAAAGTATCGCTCTTCCACATCTGGTGTAGATACCAGCTAGCTTGGTGAACAATGTCCTCTACACAAACACAGTACTCGTCATAATTTTACAGTATGTAGTTCCACTTGTTGAGGCAATGTTACATGGATTGTTATACATATGGATTCATAAAAATTGCAAGACAATATTGATAGGAAAACAGTATTGCAGCGTATCGCTCTTCCATTTAATTGAGCAACATGAATTTTCTTTGAAAAAAATATATTTGTGATCTACTTGTGTTCAATGGATGGATTTTCCGCCTATCTATCAACCTATCTTTCAAATCTAAGCATATTATCTAGTACATTTATGTCTACTGAAGCACAAGTCATGCGGCGTCTTAACTCATCCACTTCGAAGCATCTCTTCTTGCAATCTACATAAATTCCTCACCTATTAGGTGGGAATAGTGCATTGTGGGATTGAACTCACAAGTCACAACCACTTAATTATAAAGCCAAGAGATTATCAACTCAACTAAACCCCACATACGACATTGTATACTTTTGTTGAGAGGTGGAGTTTATATATTTTGGATATTTGAGATTGTTTGAACTCAAGGGTGCTCGTATTTGGATGCATTGAATGAGAATTTTGTTTTAAAGGTGTATCTGAGCTTGATTATTAATAGTTGAATTTGGTTTGCAAAGGAGACGGTTTTCTAGGTGTATCTGAGCTTGATTATTAATAGTTGTTAGTAAATTGATGATAAGGTATGAAGACATGGGTTACTGCTTGTATTTTTTTTGATAATGATCATGATAATGCTTGTATTTGATTAGTGTGCATATAGCAGGTTAAAATGTTTATTGTTTTAGTTTTTTTGGGGTATGAAAGTCTTGACTTGTGTCTGGTAATTATTTCAGAATCTGAGAAAAACTTTGGCCAATGCTAACGATCTCGTATGACTAAAAAAATAAATGATCAACAGATGTCAGATGAGCACCAATGAACAACTAGCTTTCCAAAAAAAAACAACTAGCTAGAATTAAATTTCAACAATCTACATCTGCACTGCATCACTTCATAATTTCAACCTTTTGCAGCTAGCTAAATATGAGGAGCGTTCAAATGAGGTAGTGAACAGTAAATTGAAGTAGTGAGGCACGATCTCAACCACACATCTAATCTTTCGTGCATTTGTGGCGCGCCACGTGTTCAAATAGTAAACCCACTACCAACAGTAGTGTGAACGCGTTTGGTGGCTGTGAAACGTGACTTCGTCACGTGTCATAATAAGTGGCCCAGATCGTGCCTCATTCTACCAACTCTGCCTCAACCGAGTGCTCTCCAGCTGCACATAACACATTCACATTCTTTGTTAATTATAAAAAGGATAGTAGATGCATTCAAAGTGAAAAAATAATATTTTAATAAAACGATGCAATTTTATATGTACAAGTCAAAATTGTATAATTTTAAAACAGATTTAGTTTTATATATTATTTTATCTACATTATATCATTTTCAAATGACTGTATTTAATTTTATTATTATTACAAATGACCGTATTTAGTTTGATTGGACATAATGGGAAAACATCAGGTGAGAATTGATACTTTTGGTGAGAATTAAGAAGTAATCTCATCCATTCATCTTTGTTATCAATGACTAAGATTAATTTACATAATACGTAGCTTTTCAAAGGATAATCCGTAGCATTACATAATTCGTAATTTTTCAAAGGATAATCCGTAGTTCTTATATACATACTGCTACAGATTATCCTTTGAAAAGCTACGAATTATGTAATGCTACGAATTATTCTTTGAAAAGCTACGAATTATGTAAATTAATCCTAGCTATTGATGACAAAAATGAATGAATAAGATTACTTCTTATTTATCACCAAAAGTACACTTCTTACCGGAACCTAACATAATATGAATCCAAATAAAACATATTTATTTGTCAAAAACGTTTAATAAAAATGGAGCAAAGAGCCAATAATGTCCTTTACAGTTCGCACACTTTAACTTAAAGCTTCAATTACTAAAATGCCACGGAATGAAAAAGACCAGACTAATAATTACAGTAAATAAATCTACAAAAAGAAAACAAAAATATTCATTACAGAAAAACAAAATCTTGAAACAAATAAGAGAGAAAAATGAATCAAGAGAGAGAGAAAGTGAAAGCTTGTTCATATCCCCCTCCTCATCTTGCTAACTTCGAATCAGATTGTTGATTGATTGATCTGAAGAGCATCGTGGTCGCTCTATTTCTGAATTTTCGAATCCATCGTCGATCGTTATATCTCCTAACAGTGAATCTGTAGATTTGATGTATGCGATCGGGTTTTTGACATGTCGCCGGCGTTGGTAGACACCGGGGCAACAGCGGACGTGGTTCGATTGCCACGCACGAATCCTAACGGTCAGTTTTTGAATTCTCGTTTTCGATCGATTGAAGGTTGTGGAAGCGTAGAAAATACGGAGGTTTGCGAGATGAATGATGACTCGTCGGGAAATTCGAAGCCGGATGGGATTGGTGGTGGTTATTGCTTCAGCGCGGCGCCTCCGATGTCTCGATCTTCAAGTGGAGGTGGTGGGAGAGGGAGGATGAGTAAGGGGAGGAAGCCGAAGTCGATTTCGGGAATTGGAGTGGACCAGGGAGTGAAACCATTTGTGGGGGGTTCTGATGGCGTGTCGACGTCGCTGGTTGGATCCGGAGTTGGGCCTTCTAAGGATTGGGGATTTGGTTCTGGCCAGAGAAGGAGTGGGTTGGGATTGGGAGCTGATTTGGACTGTACGACTGTTGGAAATGTGGAGAAGGGGATTGGTTATGCTAGTGAGATGAGGACTGTTGGAATTGGTGGTAGTTTGAGTGTGGAGGATTGTAGTTCTACTGAAAAAGCTTCTACTTCAACTTCGAACTTTGAATTTGGTACTGGATTGAAAACCAATGCCAATGTAGGTGGTTTCAAAGGAACGCAAGAGGTTGATGATAAGAAGAGTGAAAAGGTAAGCTTTGTATTTGGAGGCAGTGGAATTGCTCCTGATAGTTTAGCAACTAAATTGGATGATAAGAATATTGGAGAAGAGACGAAGGCTGGTTGCTTGATTCAAACATCTGTTTTGAATAGACCAGAAGTGCCCTCTTTATTAGAGAGTGTTACTCATTTGACTGATGTAACGGTCCAAACAGCATCTCAGTCTCAGTCTCAGTCTCCGTTGAATGTTTCCAGTATGGGTGCAAGTGGCAGTCGGCTTCCTGATTCTGGAGCTTCTGATGGTTCAAAATCCGGTGCCACCTTTGACACTTCTTCTGTGGAACCTGCTAGTTGCTTGGATGGACAAAACAACAATGTATTTAGTTTTTCTAGTAGGACGGATGGAATTGAATTTAGGTCTGCAAGTGCCAAACCAGCCATTTTCTCTGCCGTTGATCAGAAAGTTGAATTCACTGCAAAAAGAACTGCTGGTAAGAGTAACGTCTCAAAAAAGAAGAAAGATAAAATGAAGCCAACTCCAGTGCAAACACGGCGTGGCCATTTTGGGAAAGATTTTCTCATGAAAGACATCAGTCCATCTATGTCATGTTTCTCTCCACATGTGTCATCATTCCCCGAACTTTTTTCTGGTAACCGTATATCCAGGGAAAGTTCATTGACATCACATGAGTCTTTTGATCTTGGAAGCTATTCAGAACAGTCTGATTCACGTTTATCAGATTCTAATGATGCCGTTGAAGAAGATTTTGTTGCTTTAACTCAACAGTTGGGTCTAAACGAACATGAATTTCAATCCCAAGAAATAGTGAGTGATACTCCATCGACTCGTAATCCCAATTATACTGGGATCAATGCTCTTGATATAGATTCTTCTTTGGGTAATGAAACTCGGGCTTTGAATGCTGCATCTGAAAATTTGGATGCTGTCTGTGAAAACTCAAGATCCTCATTTGATACTGCCACTGCTTCAAACACTGGCAGGCTCAAAATCAGTGGAATGCCAGAAATACGTTTTCCTTCAACTAGTGAAGCTTCTGTTCAGTCCAAATTTACATTTGCTGCATCTATTCAAACTCAAGAATTTGCTGCAACGCGTGTTCTGAATAAGAAAAATCAGCAGAAAGTTGGAGCAGACAGTTTGAGTGCAAATCTGAATGTGCCATATGTATCTTCGGCCCAATTTTACCAGTTGGCATCTGGAACTTCTTTGCCATCATCTCCTCGGACTAAGAAAACAGGAGATATGTCTTATCCACGACACATAATTTCAAAAAATTCACAGGTCAATGATGAAGGTATGTGCAAGAATGATGCTAGTTCTACTATTGCTGCGACTCTGTTTGCTCAAGAAACCTGTGAGAAGTGGCGAATAAGGTCAGAATTAAATAATCATGTATTTTCATATTGCCATTTGCAAACTAAGTTTTCATTTCGGTTTTATGTTAAATAGTCGCTAATTTGGCTTAATAACTCATTTAATTATAGTGTATTTGAAGTTAAAGCAGTCTTGATTTTTTGAATGACATCAATAATTATGTGATGGCAGGGGTAACGAAGCCTATGCAAGGGAAGACTTCTCAAGAGCTGAAGAATATTACACGAATGGGGTGAATGCTATACCTCAAACTGAAAAATCAAAGAATTGTCATAGGGTTTTGATGCTGTGTTATAGTAACCGTGCAGCATCGCGTATGGCACTTGGAAAAATGCGAGGAGCCCTAGAAGACTGCATGTTTGCTTCTGCAATTGATCCCAGCTTTCTCAAGGTTCAGTTAAGAGCTGCAAAGTAAGTACACACTACCGAACATATTTCTTCTTTCACTTAAGAATATATGACACTCAGAAACATTTTCCCTTTAGTAGCAAAAATGATAGTTCGTAAGTATTAGTACATTGAGACCGGCACTGCGCAAGGGGTCTGATCATGAATGATCTTTCTGAATGATGCTTTGCTTATGCTTTCCGAATGGGTCCCTTCTCTGAACAGTGCATTTCCATTGTAATGTAGATTATGTTGAGCGTCTTTGAACTCACTTTAGACTGAAATTCATTGTATTGGCACCAAGGATCTTCTCTATTGATTGAACTTCAATCACTCTTGACGCTGGTTTTGTTGTCTTCATATCACATCTTTAACATCTTAGCTGTTTATTCACATAAATTGTAGATTGATAATTTATGTTGTGATTGTTCAAAGTCTCGACCATTAGTAATCAATTGTTTTTTCTCAAGTTGTTACCTTGCACTGGGGGAAGTTGAGAATGCCTCACACTATTTCAAGAAACTGTTACAATCGGGAGCGGATATTGTGGACCGTAAAATTTTAGTTGAAGCCTCAGAAGAACTACAGAATGTGAAGGTAAAGTATTAACTGTAGAGAAGAAATATTTGATAGTTTACGAATTCCTCTTCAAGTGTAGTTATAATGTTATATAATTCAAGAAACCTTTATCCTACACAGCAGCCTCGTTATCGTTAAGAGATTGGTTAGCCAGGGAAGATCTGGTTCCTTTATCTCATAGATTATATGACATAGAAAGTAGCTTGCAGGGAGTGATAGTGTTAGAGATCTGTCTATTAGCAAAATACTACGTGTTTCCTATGATCGAGGGTACATGTGGAGTTATTTCAGTAGACGGATGCAATGATCACTGGATAGAAACCACAGAAACCCACTCATTGAGACTCTCACACTTTGTCATTTGCAGGTTCTCTTGCGTCTAATTGTTCATTGTAATCATTTGATGTACATAATCCTTTGTTGTCATTGTGCCACCTAGTGATGCATTTTAGTCCAACAATAGGTTACTTGATTAATGACGCTTATGCATATGCCATCCTTGGACTGATTGATGTTTATTTATTGCAGAAAGTATCCCAATGCATAAATCAATCTACTGAGCTCTTATTACAGGGAGCAATTTCTGATGCAAATAATCTACTACGAGCACTAGACGACGCTTTGTTAATTAGCCCATATTGTGAAAAGCTGTTAGAAACCAAAGCTGAGACGATCTTTAAGGTACTATGAGTTTGTGTCTAGTATTTATGGAATCCTGATTTGGCTATTTCAGATGATGATTATCCTTTCGGTTGTATAACTTTAATCTCTACTTGCAGCTTAGAAAGTATGAAGAAGTGATTCAGTTATGTGAGCATTCTCTTAGTTATGCTGAAATGAACCGTCCTACTCTGATTGGTGATGATCAGTTAACAGATCAAGATGATTATTTAATCTCAAAGTATTATTATTTTCGGCTTTGGAGGTATCACCTCATTGTGAAGTCGTGCTTCCAACTTGGAAAGCTCGAGCAGGCAGTGGAGTTACTGGAAAAGGAGGCCTCAAGGTTTGTGCCAGAGAATGATTATCCTTTAGTAGTCTCTGCTTTTTCATTCTTTTTATTTTTGAGAGGATATAACTATTCAGGAAAGGAAGCGAAATGCTGGAATCATCAATACCCTTAGCCTGCACTATCAGGGAGCTTGTACGCCTTAAGGTATGGGCCGTGCATGCATCAGCAAGCCTCGGATTTAAAATAAAGTTCTGCTTCGAATATGACGTACACCTGAGGAGAAGCATGATACTTCTTCCTCCTAAGTTTTTCTTTTTCTAATGTGAGTCTGAAGGAGTGCAAAAATCTATGCAGGTCGCTGGGAATGATGCTTTTCAATCAGGAAAGTATGATGAAGCTGTAGAACACTACTCCGCTGCTTTGGCAAGAAATCTTGGTTCACTTCCATTTGCGGCTATTTGTTATTGCAATCGTGCTGCTGCATACAAAGCTCTGAATCAAATAGCTGATGCCATTTCAGATTGCAGCCTTGCTATGGCTCTGGACCGAAATTATTACAAGGTCAATTTCTATTTCTATATCATTGTTATTTTTGTTTATACTTATGTGTGTCTCATGACGGGACAATGAGCACGATGCTAGTTGGGGTTCTGGTATTAGAACTTTTCAACATAGGTGCAAGTGCTAATAGACATACAGTAGCCCGTTGATGAGCACTGTTGTTTTAGATACGTAATCAGGTGTTGTTGCCTCTGCAAAAGGATTATGTGAGTTAGTTATCGTCACGATAACACAGGCACACAATTTGTTGCAATGAGATAACCATTACAATTATCTACTCTAGTCATCATATATTTACCGATTCAGTTTATACACGTGACGTAAGAGAATCGGATTATAGTGGGCATTTTTTTCTTTTTTACAAATATGATCAAACTGATTATTATTTGTCTAGGGGTATTCTGAGATGGCATCTTTAATTAAGTCTTAAGTTGCGAAGGTAAATAAAATAGTTATTAATCGGGGCCACTGAATCTGCCCTATCTAACAACTCACAACATTGAACTCAAGGATGTAGTTGACAATGAACTAATAATTTGACTTTATTGGTTGGGCTAATATGATTCTGCAATAAATGGGTGGAAATACATTTGCAGGCGATTTCAAGGCGGGCGTCTTTATTTGAAGCAATTAGAGATTATGATCAAGCTGCCAAAGATCTCAGAAGACTAATTTCTTTGCTTAAAAAGAAAATAGAGGAAAATAAAAACCTCTTTGGCACATCTGATAGATCAACAAACTTGAGTTTTGCCAACGATCTTAGGGAGGCAGAAGTGCGGCTTTCTGAAATGGAAGAGGAAGCAAGGAAGGATGTCCTCTTAAACTTTTATCTAATTTTGTAAGTTCAAGCTTTTTAAATATATGTTCATTGCATTGTGTAAATACCATTGTCGATGCAGGAATCGGCCTTACTTGCTGGATGATAATGTTTTTACACATTTTAATCACTCGCCATGCTCTCTTCTTGACAGGGGAGTTGAACCACTGGCATCACCTACAGAGATTAGGAAGGCTTACCGAAAATCCGCCCTCAAGCATCATCCTGACAAGGTCTTGCTTGGTTATGATTTTACTAATGGAAATGATCAATTTCGGTTAATGTTTTATGCATGCATATTCAATCAAATTAATTATCCTTATGTAGGCTGGCCAAATTCTTGGAAAAAATGATGTTGAAGATGATACTTTATGGAAGGAAGTGACCGATGAGGTGCACAGAGATATTGACAAGCTTTTCAAAATGATTGGAGAGGCATATGCAGTGCTTTCTGACACTACTAAGGTTTTCCTTCGTGCACTTCTTTTTTGTTAGTGCATGTATGCACGCCTTTATTGTTTGTTTTTTTACCTGATGCTATTTATTTTTCATATCTTTTATTTGTTAAATCATCGATTGAAGTTCCTTAAATTTGATCGCAAGTTTATCTTTTTCTGTAGGCTGTAATTCTCAATAAAGTGTGCTTTGAATTAGAAACATAAAATGTTCGGCATATGACATGTGTTTGAAGTAGCTATTTTATAAATTCATTTAGTTAAATGAGATATTTTCTCTATATTTCTTGCGTGGTGACATTATGGTCTTGTATGTGACTGTGAGTGCAATTCATCTTGGTAACTTAAAACTGTAGGTAGTTTAGAACATAAATTCCCTTTGTTTATAAAGGTCAAACTCTTCCAAACAGCTCATCGTGTATAATATGTGTGGATCAGTTCAAGTTTACATTAAGCCCCTGGTGCCCAACTCTTCTTATTCAGGACCGCAAAAGTTTAGTTTCTCAATGCTAAAAGTTGTTTCCTTTAACCTAAAATTTGTATATTAACGGTCAGCGCGATGAAATTTCCATTGTTCAGACTATTTAGCCATGAATGCAGAATTCGTCTAGAAATTTACTTCTCATTGCAATTTGCTCTTTCCTTTCGTCTTTTCATTTTATTGAAACTTATCTGGCACACACTGATACAAGTAATGTCCTGTGACTGTGAGGACTACGATTCTCTGATTAGCAGTGAACTACCCTTAGTTGCAAATTTGAAAGCCGTATTTTTTTTGTTGATAAAGCTGAAAGCCGTATTTTTATGTCCTACATATATCGATGTTTTTTTACTTGTTGTCAGCTAGTCATTGTTTTGTAGCATACTTCGTTTACCTTTTGCCCTTTTCTGCAAAACTTTAACTTTAACTATTGTGTTTTAGAATACGTCACTTTGTTTTGTCAGCGTTCCCGCTATGATCTTCAAGAGGAGATGAGAAGTACCCACCGAAAGGGCAAAGGAAGCACTACACCAAGAACACAAACTGAATTCCAGAACCATTCGTTTGAAAGAAGCAGCAGCGGAAGACAATGGACTGAGATGTGGAGATCATACAGACAGTCAGAGTCAAAGACACAGGAAGCCAGTCAATCCAAATGGTATGCAGGGTAATAAGTATCACCAAGTGGTGGCCTTAAGAACAGTATTGGTCTGATGAACATTCAAGTCGTGATAACTGTGGGGTTGCAGCGGATTCAATTGATGAAGAGAAAGCAGGGACAATCCTTGCACCAAATAAAAATTCAATCTGTTCAAGTGATGTCCGCCACGCTTATACTCGATCACCTTCACAGCTTCTGGCATTTTCCATTCTACCAATGACATGCAGTGTTTATTTATTTATCCTTCCCCTCTTTTCGCCCTACATATACAGCAAAGTGAGCTGCGGCAAGCAGGACCCGAGTTGTCGTCATTGTTATTTTTTTCGAAGACTATTTTGATGGTTCGATTTCGTTTATACGTTCTTTCAAATGTAAATTCGTTTTGCTTGTAATTATATGGATCAACATTGTATTGAAAGATTGCAGAGTGTGTAAATACAGAGACAGGCTTGAATACACAGAGCGAATTCACTGTTTGAAGTTGCAAGACTGGTTGTGGTTGGTTAACTTGACTTGAAATTCCTTACGGGTCGGGCAGAAATATTAAAATTAAGGGTTTGGATCAAATACAAACCAATCTTATAAATAAAAACTACAAACCCATAAAAAATTCGACACGTGTCAAAATTAACCAATCAAAATTCAGCAGAGATTTCATCCCGTCGGGGTTCTTTTTGTAAATAAAAAAAATACATGTGGACTTATTAAAAAATATATAAACAATAGGAGGGGTATAAATGTCCAAACTTTGCTACAGTAATGTTCAGACTTAAAAAAACATTGTTCAGACTTAACCCAGTAATAACAATACTTGAAAAAACATTGTTCAGACTTAAAAAAACATTGTTCAGACTTAAAAAAAATAATAATGAGAGTTAAACCATTAACAATCAGACTTAAAAAACATTGTTCAGACTTAAAAAAAACATTGTTCAGACTAAAACCAGTAATGACAATACTTGAAAAAACAATGTTCAGACTTAAAAATAATAATGAGACTTAAACCATTAATGATCAGACTTAAATAACAATGTTCAGACTTAAAAAAACAATGTTCAGACTTAAACCAGTAATGACAATACTTGAAAAAACATTGTTCAGACTTAAAAAATAATAATGAGACTTAAACCATTAACGATCAGACTTAAATAACAATGTTCAGACTTAAAAAAACATTGTTCATACTTAACCCAATAATGACAATACTTGAAAAAACATTGTTCAGACTTAAAAAAACATTGTTCAGACTTAAAAAAATAATAATGAGAGTTAAACCATTAACAATCAGACTTAAATAACAATGTTAAACCATTTATGTCTGATTATTAAGTGTTTTTAAGTCTGAACATTAAGTATTTTAAGTCTGAACACTACCATTTAAGTCTGAACACTACCATTTAAGTCTGATTATTAAGTATTTTTAAGTCTGAACACTACCATTTAGGTCTGAACACTACCATTTAAGTCTGAACACTACCTTTTTTAAGTCTGAACACTACCTTTTTTAAGTCTGAACACTGCCTTTTTTAAGTCTGATTATTAAGTATTTTTAAGTCTGAACACTACCATTTAAGTCTGAACACTACCATTTAAGTCTGAACACGACAATTTAAATCTGATTATTAAGTATTTTTAAATCTAAACACTACCATTTAAGTCTGAACACTACCTTTTTTAAGTCTGAACACTACCATTTAAGTCTAATTATTAAGTACATTTAAGTCTGAACACTACCTTTTTTAAGTCTGAACACTACCATTTAAGTCTGAACACTACCATTTCTGAACACTACCTTTTTTAAGTCTGAACACTACCATTTAAGTCTGATTATTAGGTATTTTTAAGTCTGATTTAAGTGTGAACACTACCATTTAATTCTGAACACTACCATTTAAATCTGATTATTAAGTATATTTAAGTCTGAACACTACCTTTTTAAGTCTGAACACTACCATTTAAGTCTGATTATTAAGTATTTGTAAGTCTGAACACTACCATTTAAGTCTGAACACTACCATTTAAGTCTGATTATTAAATATTTTTAAGTCTGAACACTACCATTTAAGTCTGAACACTACCATTTAAGTCTGATTATTAAATATTTTTAAGTCTGAACACTACCATTTAAGTCTGAACTTTACCTTTTTTAAGTCTGAACACTACCATTTAAGTCTGATTATTAAGTATTTTTAAGTCTGAACACTACCATTTAAGTCTGAACACTACCATTTAAGTCTGATTATTAAGTATTTTTAAGTCTGAACACTACCATTTAAGTCTGAACACTACCATTTAAGTCTGAACACTACCTTTTTTAAGTCTGAACACTACCATTTAAGTCTGATTATTAAGTACATTTAAGTCTGAACACTACCTTTTTTAAGTCTGAACACTACCATTTGAGTCTGATTATTAAGTATTTTTAAGTCTGAACATTACCATTTAAGTCTGAACACTACCATTTAAGTCTGATTATTAAGTATTTTTAAGTCTGAACACTACCATTTAAGTCTGAACACTACCATTTAAGTCTGAACACTACCTTTTTTAAGTCTGAACACTACCTTTTTAAGTCTGAACACTACCTTTTTAAGTCTGAACACTAACAATTTTTGGACTAAATTGAAAATAACATAATTAGGTTTTATACCCATTAGTGTGGAATGACTATTATACCCCTCCGTGTTTTCTCCGGAATTTCGACTAAACTGGGACACGTGTCGGCTTTATAATCGGTTTGTAGTTTTTATTTATAATTTGGTTTGTACCTGAACCGCACCCTAAAATTAAAGTACACTACTTGTAAAATTAATCCGGGTTTGACCGAATTAGAACTGTAATACGGGTCGGATCCAGAGATATTTATATGCTCATGTACATGTTGGAACCCCACAACCTCAGAGACCCGAAAAGCCGCTCGTTGCACTTCTCGTTTGTGCCCTAGAATAAATTGAGAAAAGCGGAGACGACGACCGGCGACGATGGCGAGCGCAGATGCGGAGACTCTGGATTTCGAGGCGGAGGAAGACGATCTGATGGACGAAGAAGTGGGTGGCGACGTTGACGCTTTCCCACCGCAGAAGCCCAAGATCATGTCCGCCATAACTGGTGGAGCTGCTGCAGGCGCCGCATCTCTGTTTGCTGACGGTCCCAAGAAGACTAAAGGCCGAGGATTTCGAGAGGTAGGTGAGCGTGGGAGGCTGACTGGTCGGGATTTCGACACTCTTGATTCCGACGGCGGGCCTGGCCCTCAGCGCTGTAAGTATTAAATTTCATTTCATTTTCTTTGATTTGTAATGTAAGATTTCAGCTTTACTACACGTACAAGTTTACTTCTTTCCACCAACTGTGTCAAATTAGGGTTTTTGTTATCTCTGGTCAATCATTTGACAGGATGCTTACTAGTTTTGTAATTTTTTTTGATGGACTCCGTCATTTCGCAGTCTTAATTGTGCTTTAGGGCATCGATATGCCAGGACACCGTAATTTTTGTTATTGATACATGTTACTAGATGAGCAGGTTATTATTTTGTGTGAAGGTTGATGTTATTTTGTAGCATAGGTGAGCAGAGTAGGTAGATGGTGTGACTTGATTGTTCTTTTATGTAATGAAAAAACATGAATTACAGTGACGTATGATGTCTGGGTCTTTAAGTGAGGTGGTTTAAACTTTCAAGTGTGTCCATTCCAGTTATCTGAAACTACACTATGCAAGTATTATGGTTCTGCTCAAATTATTTTCCATGAGAATGACTGCTGCCTCGTTGACAAGTCACGTAGTTGTAAGATTGTAGTGTCATGGCTTTCAGCATTATCATTACCTTGTGTTTTGTTACTTACGTAGCGATTGAAGGATGGATTATTCTTGTTACTGGGGTGCATGAAGAAGCACAAGAAGAGGATTTGCAAAATGCATTTGGTGACTTCGGAGAGGTTAAGAATTTGCATCTGAATCTTGACCGTCGCACTGGGTTTGTTAAGGTATACGTGTTTACTTCCTATGTTTTTGACAGTACTTCACAACTCTTAAACAATATGAAAGGATTTTTGGGAATGATATAATGTTAATAATGCCCAATGATAGGGGTATGCCTTGATAGAGTACAAGAACTTTGAGGAAGCACAAGCTGCAATATCCGCAATGGATGGAGCTGAGCTCCTAACACAAACAATCCATGTTGATTGGGCCTTCAGCAATGGTTCATTCAAAAAGAGAAGGTCTCTTTTTATCCTTCATAAATAACTACTTTTTTCCTAAGTATATGTTTTCTTGTTTGATTTTAGTTCCCATAATATCCATGTACATGTTGTCCTGTTAGCACAATCATATTATTTGTGGAGTTGAATGTCAGTCAAGATTCTTGGTTGAGATGTAATTTTCTTAAGATGAGTGTTGATTTGCTCTTAGTAGCCTATGAAGATGATCTTCATAGGCATCAGCATGTAAGATCTTGCTAAATGTTCACTGAGATTAGCATGCTTAGATCATCATCTTCATGGTCGCAGTGTAAACTTTACTATAGTACCTTTCTCACTTCAAACTATCAGATTAGTATTAGCCAAGGCCCAAGGGGACTAGTTCTTTAAATGAGAGCTAATTGATATTTCTTCATTGATCTCTCACATCTATTGTCTGGTCTTTCTACAATTGTCCAGAAATCCACGAGGTCATCGATCAAGGAGTCCAATGAGGAGAAACTATTGATGGAAGTGTTTGTACTTTGCAATCTTCAGTTAGTCAAGTGGTTGAAGATTTCGTGTATTGAGTCAAATGATTTGCTGTTGTCAATTGTTATGCAAGAAGAGCTGATGGTTTGTCAAATATTCCGTGAACGGCGTCCTTTTTGAGTTTTGGCTTAGTTGTTCATTTATATGGCTTTTTCTCTCAATTTTTATTCTGATAACTCAGTGGGATGGAGATACCCACCCCTCCAGTGAAATCGGTGTTTCTTCAGCTGCAAGTAGCTAAGCAAACGGTTAGGATCACAAGATATGTTAGAGCTCATATTGAAAATTACAAGAATATCCTAACGGTGCACTCTCTTTTCCAAGAGGTTAAATGCGGTATTATAATATATTTGTATTTTGTTTTGAAAGTCCCATATTTTGCCAGGCGAAATTAGGGTTTCAATGATCAATCAGTACCTGCAGAGGCGATCAGCGATTGAAGATACTGACGTCAATCTGCAAGGTGTGAATTGCTTTTCGCATGCTCTACAATCTTGAAAAGCGTTTATAGAGATTCTCTGGATTAAAAATTGGTAAAGCCGCTCGCAAGCAACTATCGTTCGTGTGTCGGTTGAGTCTGGAGTTCTGGAAGCTACTGTTGCCAGCAACATTGTTGATCTAAGCGTCTTCCCGACCCAGCGCGAATATGGCGTCATATTTTTCTTTGATCCCATTTAAAGAATTCGAGGAAAGAAAGAAAGAATTTCAAGAATGATGAATCCCCCAAACTCATACATTCATTGGACTTAAATAAGAATATTGCAGCAAGATGACATCGATGTATATGTTCAAAAACAGCTTCCCAAAGTCCTATTTGAAAGCAAGGACATGCTCTTGTCTTTTTGATAAGGTAATAATAGAATACTCTCTCAGTTCCAAATTGGATTCCGCCACTGTGCTAGTAAAATATAATTTTAATAGATTGGTGAATGAAAAGTTTCTTTTCTTGAACAATTTGTACTCTAGTTTCAGTAACATGTAATGGATGTAGTCCACTAATTTTTCATCTGGAAATATAGGCATACTTTGTTTGAAACATTTAATGGATGGTTCAATAACAAAATTTCTTGTATCATATTTTTCATCTTAATGTGTTCCAACACTTGTAATTTTTAGATGCTGATGACTTGGATGTTCCTTTGCCCTGTGGTTTTCTAGTAAGGCAGAGTAGCTTCTTATTTGGTGTTTTTCTAATTTGTACAGAAGTTGTATGCAAGTGGTATACAAATATATATACATTCATTTGCGTGCTTGGTTTTTGTTCAGGTTGTCCAGACATTCCTATGATACCAATGCTGTCCAGTGACTTGTTTTGCATTGACTTGTCGGACTACCAATTATGCGAGACCAAGTCCACTGTGACTCCTCTGCATGTTTCATTTCTGCCAACTGCATTTGGATAAGAGAAGCATGTAAGCACATCACTATAAGGATAGACCATATCTCTGCTTCATTATCAGTAGCTATGACTATGATTTTTTTAATGTACTAATTGTAGTAAACAGGATAGACCATAAACTTATATCTCTGCTTACTCGTCCATCTTGTAGCTCAAAGATAACAGAGTCCTCGGAAAAGGGAATTGGTCTTGTAGGTGATACCTGCCATAAGATAACATCTTATAAGGACGGCAAATTTGTATAAGTACTCGAGCAAAAGCAATTCACCTTCGGGTCACAATTAGTGTTTTCTTCTTCGATGTCATCATCCTTCTTTATGTTGGGAGGATCCTCGTCTCTATAGGTTTCGAACTCTGCTGCTCCATCATTTGTTCTATATGGATAGCCACAACACTTCCATTTCCATGTGTTTTGTGTCAGGTATCTAAGATACACTTTTCCATCCGAGCCTATCATAAACAGTTGGCTACCTTCAAAGCATGGTCCAGGGGAGCTGACCAAGGTAACACTTTTTGAAGGCTTGCCATGTTCAATCCAGTTCCAACCATCCATCGCATTCCAATTGTATTCCACCAATCCACCATCTTCAGAAATCATGAAAAGAGAGCCAGTTAATGACACGGAGGATACCCTCACAGCAGTTCCAGGAAGCCGTGAGAGAACCAAGTGCTGTGACTGGTAATGCTCATGCCATATTTGAGTCACCTTGTTGTACTGGTAGAGCCTGCCATTCTTTCCCACTACAAATATAATATTATCTCTTAGAATCTCATGGTCTACTATACATGCTATTTTTATATTTTGTGGGTGTTTGCAGTCTTTCCATCCGAACTGTCTCCGAGCGACCTGATGGTGGAATTTTCATTATTTCGAAACTCTTTTCATTATGATTGCATAACAAAGATTTGAATCTTACCTTGAACTGCAGTAATCTTCCACTTGTGCTGACGAAGAAAAGTGCATCTGCTGCAGTAACTTTCACTGAACTACCAACCACTCGATCCCATGGAGGTCCACCTTTGACCCTCTTCCCTTTTCGAATATTCGTGCAGTTAGTCCAGGTAAGGTCATTCCCATTTCTTTCCCTGAGTATCAAACTACCATGTGCATCAACAAAAAATAAACTCATGTTTGAATTTGCTAGGGTACCTCTAATGGGGGTCATGTGATCATGCTTTACGAACAACCAAATATTTTCCATGTAGAGATACTCAAAAATAAAACCACTTTCTGTTATGAGAAAAAATGATCTGCCACTATGCACCATGCGCAGTCGGAAGTTGGTACCAACCCAATTTGTTGGCATTGCATAGTTCTCCAAAGACTTCAGAGTTCTACTATCTAATGCTTTCGGTGGTAAATAGGTTTGTTGATCACTATTCACATTTTTTCTTCTATCTCTTGTCCATGTGATTCCTGATTCATCCTTTGTGCCTGTAAGGCAATTTGATGGTCCCCGTTCCTCACTACAATATTCTGCATTCCATCCTTCTGTTTCTGGAGTTTCTAATATTGACCACAAATATTCATGTGATAACTTTTTTTTGGCAGGGACCTGACTGTAGGGGCCCGAGGTCTCGCCACCTAGGCCTCTTAGATGCAGCTCGGCTATCCTTCCATCGTCCAGTGGAAATAGCATTCTTCCTACCTGCAGTTGAAGACCCAATGCGCCATTTACAGGTTTGGCATGCTTTGGATGTGTATGGCTAACCCAAGTTTCTTCAGCTTTCTTTTCCTGATTTGTGCCTGTCTTGACAAAGAAAACTTCGTAAGACTTGATAAAGTGACAAACAGCTATTTATATTTTGTATGCTTTGACTCGCTTATAACTACCTACTTACTTGATTGCTTCCTTATTCTATACTCAAGAACATGACCTGCAGTTGAAGTGCAGAAGATGGAATAAAGTTCACCATTGGCTGAAGCTCTAGGAAATGGCATGATAGTTTTTAGAAGGTGGTCCTTCGGGCTTCCATGGTCTAGCCATTTCCACTTCCTTTGTAGCAGTAATCTCTCAACCAGGTTACCATCCTGCATATCTATCGAGGCATGTTAGGAGATGAAAAAGACTAATAGTTGTAACTTCATTTAAAGGACCAAATTTATCTGATCTAGTATATACCCTACCCTTGTTAAAAGAAACATCGACATGGAATGAGTCCCTCGCAGTCCGTGTATGCTGCATCCAGTCATCGGTTGTAGTGGAATATCTTGTATAGACCTTTGAGCCCATATGTGTTTTTTCCATGATGGCTTCGAACTGGTGACATACTCGTAAAGATCTCCAGAGGAACTGTAAGTTAAATGGATCATGTTCTAGGCTTAAATCACTGTCCTTATTTGATAGAATATTCTGTTTTGGTCAGTTGCTTGATTTTACCTTATAGTAAACACAGTCTCTGGTCTGATGGCTGCAGGGTTAGCAATTGCTGCGACATCTGCACCTGATGGGCGGCCGTGATTCACCCATCTGTACAATGATACTACTAATGATCAGGACACTCAGATACTTCAAATACAGCTGGAAAGAAAACAAAGTTGAAATTGTGGAGCAGCATTTACCTTCGTGGATGCATTTCAGTAAGCTCTAGTAATGACCCTTCCGTTGTGCAAAAATAAAGTCTCCTGATATACATTGAGCAGAATCATGTCGTGAAGGGTTGAGATTTTTGAAAATCTTTTTACCTCATAAATTTGATGACTTACTCTCCATCATTTGAGTTAACCCCAGACTTGATTTTTGTTTTAGGTTCTGCATTAGTTTCTCCACTTGAGCTTTCACTGGCTAGAGGTAGAAATTCCACCCAAACTGGTTCAAAATTTTCACCGAGTTGCAGCTGCATATATTTTGAGTGTTAGATTAATTTACATGTCCCTGTCAACCATAGTTATGACCACATCTTTCTTTCTTAAGTACTTTTTACTACTTTCATTGAATTGGATCTCGATGTAATTACCTGATACAGGCTCCCAGCTTCAGACAATGCCAAGATAGTTTGATTGATAGAGAAAACAGACACAGCTCTACCCATTGATGCAGGCAGGTTGTAAGGCGCAACGACCCACTGCAGCCCATTCCAGTACCTCTCATATATAGAACCACTAGCCCCTGTGATCCATATCGACGTCTCAGACATTTTGGTCAGTGAAACTCGCTTCCACCAAGGCAAAGAGCCCGCCACACGATTCATCTTCTCACCAACATTAGTCTTGGTAGGCAATATCCCAACTGCATCATCTACTACTCCATGAGGTCTGTTTTCCTGTTCCTTTTGTTGTGCTTGTTCCTCCTCGTCTTCTTTGTTTTTAACTATCTGTTGAAGTGTTCCAACTTTTGTACAGTTCTCATTATGGCATGACAGCAGATGAAATGGTAATTTGAGCTCAACCCATCTACTCAACTGCTCATCATATTCCCAAAACCTGTCAGTCTTCTGCTCGAATTCTCCGCCACCTTCACCATTAAGCTCTCCTCCAGAACACACCAAATCAAACCCCGCAAAACCAGCTTCAATGCACCCAGCAGCATCACACAGACAAGAGCAAATCACAAAGCCAATACTAAACACATCACAAAGCTTGATCATAGTGGAGCTGGACAAACAACACCAGCGTCAAAACGAAAAAACCCAGCTTTGTCTCATCTAAAGTAAAGTCCTTACTTTGTTTCTAAAAGACCCAAAACTGATACAACAGGACCATATACAAGTACAGATGGGACCAGTTTGATACCGTTTCTGAAGCTGACAGAAGCCCCCCCAAATCCCAGAATCCTGTTCCAGTGAAGGCTATAGAACTCCTCAGATCATAACTTCAAATTCCCAATTTAAGCACATAGTTGTAAGCATCTTCGTCCTCAGATTTTGTCAACACCATCAATATTCATTTATGGTGGAGGCTATGAAGAGGTGCGAGGACACTTGAGATAGACAGGTTAGTAGTTCCAACTTCTCTCGTGTCTCAGCCATTAGTTGATGATGCTTGCTTCAGCCTGTTTAAAAAAATGAAATTTGTGACTCACTTTCTCTCTCTCCTCGTGACTTGTATAATTTTCATCTCATTAATCAGACTCATTTCTCTAATTTCTTTATTTCATACTGAGGTTACTTGTAGCATTTCAATTCTTGTGCAGAGATGATTCGTTCCATAGTTCGTGCAAGCCTAATTGGTAAGCATTAGTAATATTTATTATGGCAAATTTAGATGCTGATGGTAAAAATAAATACTTGAGGCAAAATATACTTATTATAATTTTGTTCTGTGTATGATGAGCGCTCGGTTAAGAACCCTTATAAATGCGAGAAGTTGAAAATTCAAATCTCGCCATTAGATCATGATGCATCTTTTGAATTTGCGTATGATACATGTCCAAAAAGCAAATTCAAAAAAAGAAGATGGTTTTGAATTTGTATTAAATGCATCTTGGAAAATGCACATGGGACACGTGTCATCACCAAAATATGCGTTTTTTGAAAAGTGAAGATTAGAGTCTCAAGCTCTCGAAATTTAAAAAGGTTCTCACTTTCAAGAGTTGTTTGAATAGTTATGAAAATGAAAGTGTTTTTTTTTATTGTATGAAAATGAAAGTGTGTAGTCAAGTGGTTTAGTATACCTTCAAGAGTCAAGACTAACCAGTTATAATTGTTTGTTAATGGACAATTAATTCGCTTAGGTATCTTCGTGGACATTTTCAATCTGTCCTTAACTCCTAACTAAATCCAACGGATAAGATCCACAGATGTGATCCCCAAATTGCATGTGGGCCTACTAGAATCTCAGATCTCACATTTTCAAGATTCCCTGTTGTCATTTTGGCTTTTTGCCATTCAATGCAAATGGCCGTTAGGCCCATCATCGGCCCATATAAATGAAAACCCACCTATAATTATCTGAAGGAAGTAGCGAAGCAGGGCAGATGACGGTGAATTAGAAGACGTAATATTGTTCTGACATTTTTTTTTAATTGTGTGCAGGGGAGTACGGATCGTTGATGCTGCTTGATGGATTTGGATTGTAATCTTGTTTGACTTATTTATTTAATTATTTATTGTTGTCTTTAACTATTGTGTGTCACTTTTTTCCATTTGTATTTAATTTTAATATTTTACTGTTCACTAGGCCGGGACGGAATAGAAATGGACCAAGAACAAGAAGGGAAGTGACCTCATGATGCAAAGTCCACCAGCCTATGTGCTGCCCAACTAGCAGAGTTCAGATAGAGAACATTTATTGAAGCAGTTTTCAATGAAAAGGGTAGACACAACACAACACACCCACAGAAACACCAAGGAAGGATCTTTTATCAGATTGAACATGCTTTTTACACCCTTATCTTCTTCTGGCACTTCTGCATGCCATGTGTTTGTAATTTTTCACGCTGATTCTCATGTTATTTATTCTGGCGGTGTGAAAGAATTTTGCACATCAAGTGAAAGTTTATCAATTTGTCCTTGCGCCTTGCTGTGGTAAGTTATTCATGGAGATTGCCATTTTTAGGTTTTTTGAATAAAATATAGCAGACAAGGTTTAACTATCTACATCTTTTTAACTTCAACACCAGTTAAATGTTAAAATTATTACTGTGTCTTTGCAGTTATGTGTAAATGGGGTCTCTCAGGCAAGTAGCAGCAGAATGAAAATTACTGCCTGGAGCGTGGAGCCTACTAATTAATTTATGATGGTTTGACAGCTCCGGATAGTTATGGTCACTAGACCTTGGTATCCAACCACTACTTTTCTTATCGTTTTATTTCATAAGTGTCAGGCTCATTTAGTTTGCTTTCAATTTCATTTTTTTGTTTTTCTTCTTGTTGCTATGGCTTTAAAGCATAAGCGGTGGTCCGTATGGGTCACCATTGCATTTGCATATACAGGTAGCTTAGCTATGAAGTTTATGTGTCTTAATTGGCCCCGCTGTATTATTTCACTTGCTTGATATGATTAACCACCTAACAGAACAGACAACAGACACATTTAAGGTTTTTTGTTTCTCAGTCGTGCCATATATGACTCAGCCTTGTTTGTTGCTTATAATACATTTATGTCCCGATCGCATGTCATGTCAGAAGATGATATGCTTAACTACACATAATCTAGAACCTTCTAACCGTGTTTTATATATGATGCCTAAAACCTGTCATTGAAGTATAAAGTAAAGATATGAATTCCTCTTCTTATTTTTCTGGTAGAATGCATAATAACAGCAAAAGGCAACTCATTATAACAGCTTCATTCTGTGCTAGCACAGGTAAATAGCAAGTGCTGGAACTAGAGGTTGTTCGTTTCATTAAAGCCCCGGAAGCTGGCGCCTCATCTTTTGAACAAAAACAGTTTGCTTAATTAGTATTTATTATGTTGAAAATTTTAGTTTTGCATTTATAATTTCAAATACCTAGTGTCTCTGATTGATACACATATCTAACAAGCTCTATATCTGTGTGTATCTAATGCTACAATTAGTGCATTAGCAGTGCATTTTGAATATTCCAATTATGACAGTTTCAGTTTTATATTGGATCTTGTTATGGGGGGGGGGGAGAAGTGATTAGGTTTTTTAACACTTGCAAGTGAAGTATTCAGTGATGGTTAAGTTTCTGAAAGATCTGATAGGCATGAAAAGATTTGTATTAATTAAAAGTTGGACTGGTTTGTGGTGTGAGCAGAAGACAGATGTTCTGTTCCTCTGCTTCATATGCTGACAAATTTTTCAAATAAAGTTACAGAGGGTTTTTGACAAATCATCTAGAGCATTAAAGTTAGTGATTTGTTGGGGAATATAGATAGATAAAGAGTTATTGTGAATATGAAACACTGAGATTTTGAGGCTAAATACAAATATTGAGGAGTAGTCTTCTTTTGATTCTCATTCTGTAATACTCTTAAGGTGTTGCTCGTCTGTATTTAGTCTTTTTACATGGAGATACAGATGGAGCGGAGTAGCGGCAACGGCGGTGGAGGGGATCGTAAGAAGGGGACTTATCTGGTGTGGAAAGACCTCAGTGTGATCATTCCAAACTTTGGCAGTGTTGAACCAACTCGTAAGTTGCTTCAAGGTCTTCATGGGTATGCTGAGCCAGGCAGGATCATGGCTATTATGGGTCCATCTGGGTCTGGAAAATCCACCCTTCTTGATTCACTTGCAGGTAGCTCTCTTGATTCTTGTTATAGATTTTCATCCTATGTTAGACTTCATGTAGGTTGTTTGTGACATGAAGTAGATTGCTGCTCTGAGCTTGTTAAGTTTTTGATATTTTGTATTTCATTTTCATGTCTGTTAACGACATTGATCTAATATCTATATTTTGTTTCTCTCAGGAAGACTCTCGACGAACGTTACAATGACTGGAGATATTTTTCTGAATGGGAAAAAGAAAAGACCTGGCTTCGGCCATGTTGTAAGTACAAGCGCGATTAAATGATACATCCATGTGAATTCAGAAACCTGAAAAGTCTGGGATTCATCATTAGTTAATCCATCATAATACGCTTTATTGGGTCTACTCACTGCAGAATGTTTTTGTTTGTGAATCAGGCTTATGTGACCCAAGAGGATGTGCTTCTAGGAACTCTGTCAGTTAGAGAAACCATAACATACTCTGCTCTACTGAGGCTTCCAAATGCCATGTCCAGGAAACAGATTGCTGACATAGCAGAAGAAACAATATCGGAAATGGGTCTTGAAGATTGTGCTGATCGCTTGATTGGGAACTGGAACCTCAGGGGAATCAGTGGCGGTGAAAAGAAACGAGTTAGCATTGCACTTGAGATCCTCACAAAGCCAAGGCTTTTGTTTCTTGATGAACCCACCACTGGCCTTGATAGTGCTTCTGCTTTCTTCGTTGTTCAAACACTCCGTGCTATTGCCCAAGACGGAAGAACTGTTGTCTCTTCTATTCATCAGCCCAGTAGTGAAGTGTTCACCTTATTCGATGATCTCTTTTTGTTGTCTAGCGGCGAATGCGTGTATTTTGGAGAAGCAAAAACTGCCATTGAGGTATGTATATGCATATCTTCTGCTGTTCGTGTTGAGTTTGTGTGTATACACTAAATCCGTTTGTGACTCTGTGTGCTTCATTTGTAATCAATCAGTTAAACCCTTATAAATTTAGTGGGGGAAGGGGTTTCCAAGAACTGATCTTTTTGTGTGGATGCAGTTCTTTGCTGAGGCTGGTGTACCTTGTCCGAGTAGAAGGAGCCCGTCAGACCACTTCCTGCGATGTATAAATTCAGACTTTGATGTCGTAACGAGCACTCTGAAAGGATCTCAGAGATACCATGTAAGTGCGCTGTGAGTCCTGATGAAGATGTTAAGCAAGTTTTTTGCTCTTCTATAACTTATAAGTGACTTTTTGATGACACAGACACCCCATAAGTTGTCAGATCCCCTAGTGAATATGGCCACGGTAGAGATCAAAGAAAGACTGATTAGAACATACAAGTCCTCCAAGTATGCGAAACAGACACGAAGCAGAATTCAAGAATTACTGTCCTCTGTAAGTATCTTGCAATCTCTTCTCTTCCTATAAATGGGACATGAAGCAGTACCAGAAATAAATGGAGAATACTGCAAACTCTTAAGTCTCATATATTATAGGGAGAAGCCGCCATGGAAATTCCAAAAGACAGCAAAGCAAGCTGGTTGAAGCAGCTTTTGATATTGACTCAGAGATCATTCCTGAACATGACTAGAGACATGGGGTACTACTGGCTAAGAATAGCAATATACATTATTCTGTCCATTTGTGTAGGCACGATTTACTTTGATGTTGGAACAAATTACTCTGCGATCTTTGCCCGTGGTGCTTGTGGTGGATTCATTACTGGGTTTATGACCTTTATGTCAATTGGAGGCTTTCCTTCTTTTGTGGAAGAAATGAAGGTTAGCACCAAGTTGTACAAAATTTAGTACAACTTGGTTGGTTCAGACGCATTTTGATCTCTGTAAGTGAATCAGTTTTTTGGTTTTGTTGGAACAGATATTCTACAAGGAATGGCGCAATGGGCATTATGGAGTCGCTGTGTTTATTCTATCGAACTTCTTCTCTTCACTTCCGTTCCTCATCGCAATTGCCCTGTCTTCGGGAACCATAACCTATTTCATGGTCCAATTCCGTAATGAGTTTTCTCATTACGTTTACTTTGTGATAATTGTATTCCTTTCAATCTCCATAGTGGAAGCCTGCATGATGGTTGTTGCTTCACTTGTTCCCAATTTTCTGATGGGCATCATAACTGGAGCTGGAGTTATTGTAAGCAAGCACATTACTAGCATCTCATTGATACAGCCAGCCAGCCACTTTAGTGACTTGCTGTTTAATTTTCCTTGTTTTACATACAGGGTATCATGATGATGACTTCTGGCTTTTTCCGATTGCTGCCTGATCTTCCCAAACCGTTTTGGCGTTACCCAATATCCTACCTCAGTTATGGCTCTTGGGCACTGCAGGTATTAATAGTATCTTTTTTCCAAAGTACAGTTTTGTGGTGAGGATTTGTGAGCCTCAATTTAGATACTCATTTCTGTATTGCAGGGAGCTTACAAGAATGATTTGATTGGACTCGAGTTTGATCCTCCTCTTAACCAAGGGGGCCCTAAACTAACTGGGGAATATATTGTCACCCAGATGTTTAAGGTCTCATTAGACCATTCAAAATGGTGGGACGTAGCTGCATTAGTAGCAGTCCTAATGTTTTACAGAATATCATTCTTTGTGATTTTAAAGCTGAAGGAGAAACTCATACCTCTGATCCAAACTCTCTACTCCAAGAAAGCTCAGAATGACCTGAAGAAGTTGTCAGCTGTAGTGAAGGTGCCTTCTTTTAGAATACCCTCGATGAGAGTTTCATCTGGTCGACACTCGAGCAGGCGCCATGACCAACCTCCGTTGGCATCTCAAGAGGGACTTGCATCTCCCATCCATGACTGAAAGACTGGGACATATACTGTTGTTATTCACACGGTTGATGTATAAAGCAAATAGTTCTATTGTATGCTTATAATTTTGACACAAAACATTAGAATCATTTAGCTGCTACAGTTTACAGGGAAAATCTGGCATGCAAGCAAAAGCCACATTATCGCGAAATGGATACCTTCTAAAATGAAACATTATATATATATGCAAAATGTCTGTAATTGATTATGGGCACAAATGAAACTCCAAGATAACATTATATAGAGTTCAAAGAATGAAATGTTTCACACACTCAAAATGTGGTTTGGGAGTAGGTACTGAATACTGATATCATCACTGGACTGGACCACTGTGTGCTGGAGAAACTGAACCGGCTGAACCTAGAAGACTACTTCAAGCATTGTTCACTGCATCATTTCTCTTGACAGAGTCGACGACTGGTTCAGTACTGTTGTTGTCATATCCATGATACGGAACTTCAACCATGGGCTTGGGAACTGGGCAGTCACCAAAGTCACTTGGGAAGCACTCAAAATCAGGGCCGAAATTGAACTTCACCTCGCAGTTTGGTTGGTTAGGTAAAGTATACATAGATGCAGCTGGGTAGTAACGACCGCCGATTATATCCTTGTATGCTATTCCCTGGCAGACTCCATTCTTGAAGAATGATATGCAACTTCCTACAAATAAACTTATTATTGTTAGACAAAAAAGTAACCTTACAAAAGTAGTATCGTTGACTTACTCAAGTACTACATTCAAAACACCAACACTTGGCATGGTCTAAACAATATTATTGAAACATACACGTGGCCAGCAACATAAACAAAATACTGAATATGCCTGCATCTCCTAACATCATAGTTATACCAAACACAAAAGTACATTTTTTAAGAAATTAAAGACGGATGCATCTTTTACCTTCACATAAAATGTGAAATGATAATTCAAATAAATAACTCAAGATAAGTAGCTAGGAAAAAAGCCATGTTTGGGCTTTCAACATGTCAGCTAGCTTTGCAAAATAAATTGCATGTCACAAGTTATACCACATGTACATATTCAACATGTGAATTGTGATAGTCTCTAATCTCCAGTACTCTTGTTCCAAACTCGTTAGGATAAGAACTAATACAGTGGCAAATACAAGGGTTCTCAAAAGAGGATGAAAAACTCTATATACAAGGGTTATTGTTTTACTGAACTATAGGAGTTCTAAAATTTCTTCCGCATACAACGAGTTGCCTCATGAGATCTCATAGTGCATATGGCAGCTCACTTATTGAGATATCTATGATGCTTTAGTTAGGTAAAAACCTATATACAGCACTACAAATGGAATGATCCCATACCACACATAAAATCAGTTATGGTATACCGGCCAACATTTAAGTATTTATTCGTTAGATTACGAAGTTTTACCAGTTAGTTATTAACAGCCAATTTTTAACACAACCACTTGGAGAAAGCGTGGCAATGGAAGTGAGACCCGTGCCAAGAGAACTATCTATGATCAGATACCATCCAAGTTGTAGCTTCCTCATATAAACTTACTATATCCGCGTTGTTTAAATTGGTCAAGATCTGCATGCCTTACTTGGCAATGAGCGTCAGCATGTTAAGGATCACGTGGTCAATTAAATCCATGGAAAGCCCAAAATATGAACAAGAATGTATTTGCCTCATTACAAGGATTTAGCATACAATCTATTGATCTAAAACTCATCATGCTCATTAATGGATGATTGGATACCCAGGACCACTGATAGACAAACTCAGGTTATAATGCCAGTATCACCATAAGAGAGTCGACCATACCAACACCATAAAGATTCAATTTATATTTCATTCTACTTGTCTGACATAAGCATACCAATTGATTCCGTATGTGCATAAAAAATCATGTAAATCACCAATCTAGAACTTAGTAAAATAAAACTCACCAGGCACCACTTGCGAAATAGCATGCTTCTCCTCAGGGGCACAAAGATACTTCTGGCCTTTGTACAACACCACATGCAACTGCTTAGGTGCATACACTTCTCCATTCGGTAGATTGATATAGAACCCAATAATATCACCTTCCCTATACCCTTCACCATACTTCTCCCTTAGTGCCTTGTAGAACTTATCCCCATCGATATCCCGATACCCATAACTAAATGCATCATACCCAACCGGCGCTTGCAAGTCCCCCTTTTCAGTGGACCAACCAAGCCTAGTATGCCCGGATTCACCCAAATGAACCACCTTAATCTCAAAATACCACGCCCCTTCCGCGACCCCTCTAGTTGCTCTCACCATCCTATACCCTTTAGTACTCCCGGCACTCATCCTATCCTCACTAATATCAACTTTCTCTGCCTTATAAAACTTGGACAAGCAAATTTCCATATCAGGTGAATCGTCACACCTCTCTAAAACCTTCGGCAAAGGAGTTACACACATAGCATCCGCCAATGACGGAGGCGCAGCCAACCCAACATTAGCTGGTTTTGCCTTCTTCTTCCCCTTCCTCGAGGCAGGCTTCGTCCACACACAGCTATATTTCTTCTTAATCTTCTTCTCAACATTGATCATCACTCCAGCCGCAGCACTGGACTCCTCCACCGCCTCTCCTTTGGCCCCAACCGACGATAGCTTCATCTGCTTCTCCTCCAACGGAAGCTCGTTCTCATCATCAGACGAGTAATCATTCTCAGCCTCATCAAACATCTTCAAATCCTCCCCCGAAAGCTCATCGTCCGATGCAACATAATTAGATGCGTCGAAAACAGCCTTACCTCCATCTCGCACCTCCTCCGGCTCAAACTTAGACGTCGGAGTCATCTCCAACTCCATCTCCTGCTCCGGCTGCATCTCAACCACAGCCTTCTCACTCAAATCCTCTTCAACCACAGTACTTAAATTATTTTCAGAGATGAGAGTGGAGCCAGCAGGAGGGCTGTGAGTCAAGGCCTCTTCCTTGTGGTCGTCTCCATAGACATTTCTGAGTGCATCCATCTCCGCCGGTTGAATCGCAAAATGCAGTAGCAGAATAATCCAAAAACATAGCCCTCAACCGAAGCTTAGAGTGGTTTTTATACAACCACGAATTAGGGTTTCAACCCCTCCGACGCCATTGATGGACATTTTTCTCTCTCTACACCTCAGCTTCTTCCCACTGTTGGAGAAGACAAACCAGAATATACCATTCACTCTCTGCCATTTATTGGGCTTAGGCCGTTAATCTAACAGGCTTTAACATATTCGGCCCAATAAGAATTTAAGCTGACGCCGAATTTTTTTGTTGATGGTGGGGTTTATGTGTTGTACAAGATACATTTAACTTTTATATCTAAGCATATTATCTAGTACAGATTGTCTACTAAAGTGCAAATTGTTCGGCATTTTACCCATCCACTCTTGAAGCGTATATTCTCGCAGTCAACCTACTCATGGTAGAAGCCATCTTTTCGGCTCCGTGACGAAGGGGAAAACCAGCTCTAGCACTAGGGCTGCAAACGAGCCGAGTCGAGTCGAGTATTAAGCTGCTCGAACTCGACTCGACTGAATATGTATCGAACTCGAACTCGACTCGAAACTCGACGAGCTTCAAAAATTTTGTTCGAACTCGACTCGAAATGTTTTAATGATACTCGAGCTCGACTCGATACTCGAGTATTAAAACTCAAATTTCAATTCCCCAATGACAAGCCTCAATTTCAAAGCTTGTTTACATAGGAAAATATTAAACATTTTACACTAAAATCCAAAGGGCAACTCAAGGACCCCAAGGCCCAAGATTAGTCTAGCCCAAAAATTAGGATTTTGGTGTTGTAGATGGATTGGGTTTTACTCTCTTCTTTTATAATCACTTGTGCATCAAACTCTTTGACACCAAGCAATGTGGGATACAAGGACATTCACTTGCCTTTTGATTTCTTCCATGCTTCTTTATAATGTTTACTTTTGTCCCACATTGAATGTTTATTACAAAACAAATAAGATGAGAATATATATAGATGAACACTCTATCCAAAATTTAATATACTCATTCTACCTAATCTAGTTAAAATTACAATTGTAATTTTCAAGATATATGTGGAATATTCGAGTATTTATTCGAGTATTATTCGAGTACTTAATCGAGTTGTTCACGAGTTTAAACGAGTCGAGTATCACTTTGTTCGTGATCGACTCGTTTAATAATCGAGCTCAAATATCGTGATCGTGCTCGACTCATTTATAATCGAGTCGAGCTTTAACCGAATTTTGACCGAGTAGTCTCACGAGTTGCTCACGAGTACATCGTCTCATTTGCAGCCCTATCTAGCACCTCCTTGGGTAAGCTCTAATTCCTTCTCTTCAATCAAGCTAATATGGGGCCAAGGTAGGGGTGGGTAAAACCTGACCCGGCCCGGTTTACTAAATGTCGGGTTTAACCCAATCCGGTATGAGTTTTGGATCGTAGGGTTACCTAATTTCATAAGTAATACTATAAAAATACTAGATTTTTAATAAGATTCATACCTTACACCTCATCTGAATAAATATGGCTATACATACTAATTAATTTATTTGTGTTCTCGTGATATATCACGCTACATACAGTGATTTAAGAATATATTTTCGGAGTATTTGTATTGCGATAGATGATATTGTATTTTATATGTATTATAAACTTTAATTTTAGGGTCGGATTCGGATACACATAATTGATCCGATCTTTCGAATCGAATTCAAATAAATGACTCGATCACTATTTCAGATCGTATTAGGAACGTGTAAAATCCATCTCAACCCGTCCCGCGCCCACTACACCACATGCAAACTGAAGCCGAATTAATCGGCATGTGTCATGTGAGTATTCCAAGAGTCGCGATAAACACGGAGCTCCTGGTGTCGACACGTGGAGAAAGTGTAGCCGTTGATTTAGTTGGGTTGCATGGTTGACCTAAAACCTTGAGTCGAGATGAACTGAGTTGACTCTCGGTCAGACTCGGGAGTAGATGGATGTAGAGAGATTTTTTAGAGCGAGCAGTTGAAGGTTGACTGTTCGGAATTTGATTACTTTAATGTCCACAACAAAGCGAAGACTTCACCGACAACAAAGCAATATTGTATCGTCGGTCGTGATGAGTTTCTTCAGCTACTCCGGCTGAATCAGTTCCTCCGTTGAATTTTTGGGAGTCGTGACGCGTTGCGGCGGGGCCCTTATTGGGTCGAGTCCTCATTGATTCAACTGAGGACCCTTATAAAAAAAAAGGTCTGATCTTTGATGAATTTGAGTGGTTGAAGAAGATGTCTCCTCTTCCCAGCAAGCTGAATACAAGTGTATGGCACTGCCTTCTGTTATTATATTGTTGGTCTGGTTATTCCAGTAATTTGTTTGCTGATGTTGAGTTGCGTATGGATGGTTGTGATGGCTTCGTTATTGGCAGTTGATTTGATGATCAAATGATTGAACTTTAGGGTTTCTGTTTTGTTGTGGATTCCATTGGCTGTAAATTGACCTTATATGGAAATTTAGTAAAGAAAAGTGGTGGAATTTAGTGTTTCAAAGTATTTTCTAAGTTGGAGTAAGAATTACTATCTGGTTGATTGATATTTGAAAATGGTCATGGAATCTGTGCGCAATCTGATTGACTATTGGAATGAATAACCTTCAGGCATGGCTGCTGTAGACTGTACTAGCTGTTAATTCAGCTGAAATGTTGTCCGATTTAAATCATAAGCATGGCCCCCTCATATGGGAGAGTTTTCTCATTGATTCTTTGATGTTCGTTTTATATTGCAACCTGTAAAGTTCTCTACGGGTCCTCCATTATTTTACTTTTTCCACTTAGATGATATGTATGCAGAAGTTAAGTTTATTTTTCAAGGAATATTTGTAAGGCTTAGGCCAGTTTTTGTATTTAACCGTTATGTTCGTTTTATTTTTAGACCGAGTCTAATATAGTATGCCTCCTTTTTTGTACAGGGTGATGCCAGTGCAAGTGCATCATGTCATCTGTTAGAAAATGGTTATACAGATTCGCTGGCTGTAGTTAATCACGAGAAGGATGTAGTTGATCTGCTTCAACTTTCCAGTCCCAAAGAAAGTGATGACCATCTTAAAGATTTCTCAGAGGCACTAAGAAGTAAGTGAGCACTGTATAAATGTGCATTGCTTTGTTGGAGATTCATTGTCCGTGCAATTAAGTGATTATTCATAAATTCACAATTGTATCTCAGCTGTTGCAAAGGCGTTGAGAAAAGCTGCTGAAGGGAAGGCAGCTGCCCAAGCAGAGGCAGCTGAATGGAAGCGGAAATATAATCTAGAAAAGGAACGGAACCGGAAGCTCGAAGTTGAGCATATAGGTATAGTGTCTATGTTGATTTTGTACACTGCTTTATATTGCTCGTGCTGAAAGGCATAATGGGAAATGATCTTGCAATGTTTCTGCTTTATGTTAACAGTTAACACCACTGATGGACTTTCATTTTTTATATCAGTGTATGTTGTAATCCATTCACTTCTCATACTCCAGTGTCTGCAACTTTATAAAAGTTTTATAAATATGATATTTTGCATGAGTAACGGCAGTCCACATGCAGATAGTAATGGTGGTAGCACGGAATCAAATACATATGGCTTATCCAATCAAACGATGTCATGGAATCAACAGATCGAGCACTCGGAGCCCTGCTGTGGTAAGGATGGGATATGTTCCCATGAGGTTCTCCAGGACGAGGAATACAATACTGTTTCAGAAACTAGGGCTGGTCGAAATAAGTGGAAAAGGAAGGTACTATCACTTGCCTAATTACTCTTTGTGTATCTTTAATTTAAACTTAAATGGTGTGACAGTACTGAGACATTCCATTTCGGAGACAGGCCTCATTCAAGCTCTCATGGTGGAGCAAGGGTGAAGACAGTGATCAGCACAAACATGACATCGTCTCATTTGAAAGAGGAAATATAACCACAGCTGAAAGGAGCAGTAAACAGGTACTGTGCATCACCAGGATGTGCTTAAATTATTGGTTCATTTTAAGTGTGTTTGTAGAATTTTGTTTAGCTGTTGAATCTATTTTTCACATAACTGTCTGTATAACTAAATTGTGTCATTAAATCTCCTTATCTTTTTCAGACACACGCCTTCTCGCTAACTTGCATTAATTATCCATTTCAGATTTCCTTGAAGTGGGAATCTGACCCCCAGATTGTGCTTGTTTTAACGAAACCAAATTCAACGATTGTTCGTGTTTTATGTGCTGAACTAGTCAGGTGCGAATAGATGTTACTCTTTGTTGCATTTTAATTTCAAAATCTTGCCTTTTGTCATGAATTTATTGTGCTTGCCTTATGTTCCTCTCCTGACATATTATGTTTTTTGTTCTCAAAATAAATGCTACGCTGTTCAGAGTTTAGTGTTTCATTATTGACATGTTTTCTTGTATTCCACGCTGTGGACATATCTTTACGTAACTTATGACATCTTGTTGGGTAGATGGATGAAAGAGAAAAAGGGATTGGACATATTTGTCGAGCCACGTGTGAAACATGAACTCCTTGCTGAATCAACATACTTCAGTTTTGTACGAACTTGGGAGGACGGTGAGTGATGAATTACTTTTGTAATTATAATTATTGAACTGAAGTATCACAAAGCACACGATGGGTATTACAAGTTAATATCAACTCTGACTCATGAATACCAATGGATACTTACGAACTGACTTCATAGTACTTGAGTAGTTCCATAATATTTATCCTTCATGTTTCAGAAAAGGAAGTTGCTTTCCTCCATACGAAATTGGATCTGGTTGTGACTCTCGGCGGAGATGGCACTGTTCTTTGGGTATGTGCGTCTGCCTGTCTTTCCCATATTTTTGTAGGTTCAAGTTCAAGTATATCACGTCCGCCCATAATATTCTTAAAGAGCAATACACAGGTTATATTGATAATATATGTATAAAATATGTGTGGTTATTTATGTGATCTCGACTTGCAGGCAGCATCGATGTTTAAGGGACCTGTTCCTCCTATCGTCCCGTTTTCTTTGGGATCACTTGGATTCATGACTCCTTTCCGTATCCTCTACAACTCGGCACCTTGTTCAGTTTTATAACATTATGCTGTTTTGTTTTGTTGATGACAAATGACAGTGAACTAAGGTTTATGTCACTTGCTGTCACTAATGGCGATTACATAAAGTCAATTCTCGAGCTCAATCCATTCGGTTGTATCTTTAACACTTTTCAGATAGTGAAGATTATAAGGAGTGCCTTGAATCCGTCCTGAAAGGACCAGTTAGTATAACTCTCAGACACAGATTGCAGTGCCATGTGATAAGAGATGCGGCTAAAAGTGAATATGAGACTGAGGAACCTATACTTGTCTTGAACGAGGTCACTATAGACCGTGGTATATCTTCCTTCCTGACAAATCTGGAGTGCTACTGTGATGACACCTTTGTCACTCGTGTCCAAGGAGATGGACTGATTCTGTCAACAACGTCAGGAAGTACTGCATACTCATTAGCCGCTGGTGGATCCATGGTTCATCCTCAGGTACTTTATGAACTAATTTCATTTCCTTTCTTAGATTATCATCAAACAACGTTTCACGATAACCTTTTTTTCCCATTAATATCGCAGTTTTTTTTATATAGAAGTTTATAGAAGTCCATTACATTTCCCATTATGTGGTTATGATAATAATAATTAAAACTTTTGCAGGTTCCAGGCATTTTGTTCACGCCCATATGCCCACACTCCCTATCTTTCCGCCCCTTAATCCTCCCTGAGCACGTGACTCTTCGTATCCAAGTACCATTCAACAGCAGAGGCCACGCATGGGCCTCGTTCGATGGAAAAGACAGGAAAGAACTAGCAGCAGGGGACGCACTCGTATGTAGCATGGCACCTTGGCCTGTGCCAACAGCTTGCCATAAGGACTCAACCAGCGACTTCCTCCAAAGCATCCATGAAGGTCTCCACTGGAATGTAAGAAAGACTCAATCATCTGACGGCCCAAGAGACACTTAACTTCCCCTTCCCTGTACCCAAAATTGTCGACACAGCATGCCTTAACATGCTTTTACAGTAACAGTACGCTACGAAGCGGTATAGCAGTAAGTCATGTACACAGATATGTCACTCCAAATACAAGTCCAATCTATATATGTAAACTACAAGCTCATATGAGCGTCACAAATAAGAAAGAAGTTAATTTTTAGGGAAAAGTACAAAAAGGGTCCCCGAACTACCGCTCAATTCCAATTTGAGGTCCGAACTACCACAATTTCCAATTAGGGGGCAAATTCAAGATATATTATGGGGAAAGTACAAATAGGGGCTCCGAACTACCATTCAATTCCAATTTGAGGTCCGAACTACCACAATTTCCAATTAGGGGACAAATTGAAGAAATATCATCTATATAGTTTTCATGGTATATTTTTAACTTTTAATTTTATTGTTATATTTTTATTTTCTTTTAATTTCATACTACAAATGAGTATTATTTTTAAATTAGTTATTCATAATTTTTTAATTTATCGTATAACATGTATACTATTTTAAATTTATATAATTTGACAATTTACCGGTTAACATGTATGACAAATTAAATTATTATTTCTTGATTCATTTTCATAACAAAGTGAATATAAAAAGAATATAATGATATATATATACTCATTTGTAGAATGAAATTTAAAGAAAATTAAATATTATAATAAAATTTAAAAAATTAAATGAAAAATATTTAATTTTACTTTCTACTTTTTGTACTTTTCCCTTTAAATTAACAAATGTATACCCAAAAAAAAGCTATTTGTTGCAATGTTGTTTTTCAGATGTTAGTCCGCCGAAAATACCATGGCATCGAAATGCAGCATCACCTATTCAAAAATGCATTGAACAAATGTCTTGAAAGATTTACAGATGTTAACCTGACAAAAATTTCAATGGTATGTGTATTAATCGGAAGATCCAAATCTAATATGGATTATTTAACTTAAGGGAAATGTACAAAAAGAGGTCCCGAACTAACGGGAAAAGTATAAAAAGTACAAAGTAAAATTAAATATTTTTCTTTAGTTTATTCTATGTATTTTTCATTCAAAATTTTTAACTTTTAATTTTATTATAATAATTTAATTTTCTTTGAATTTCATACTACAAATGAGTATATATATATATCATTATATTCACTTTCTTATGAAAATAAGTCAAGAAATAATAATTTAATTTGTCATACATGTTATACGGTAAATTGTCAAATTATATAAATTTAAAATAGTATAGTCACCCATCATGCATAAAAGAAAAACAACTTGAAAATTTAACAATATGAATTAAGAAACAAATTATTTTATTTTTATTTTTACATGTTATATGATAAATTAAAAAATTGTGAATAATTAATTTAAAAATAATACTTATTTGTAGTATGAAATTTAAAGAAAATAAAATTATAACAATAAAATTAAAAGTTAAAAATATAATATGAAAAATATATAGATGATATTTCTTGAATTTGCCCCTTAATTGGAAATTGTGGTAGTAAGGATCTCAAATTGGAATTGAGTGGTAGTTCGGAGCCCCTATTTGTACATTCACCAAATATATCATGAATTTGCCCTCTAATTGGAAATTGTGGTAGTTCGGACCTTAAATTGGAATTGAGTGGTAGTTCGGGGACCCTTTTTGTACTTTTCCCTAATTTTTATATGTGACTTGAACTCCTGAAGCATTGTATTATTGCTTGAACTACTGTACTAAATTCTGATCATGTCAACCGCCCAATAGGCCCTAAAAATTCAAACCCAAGATGTGTGCTTTACAACAAGCATTCATAGTAAATGAAGGCTGTCTGTCTCTCTGGGTGGTCATTATAGTAAATGAACTAACAACCAGATTACCAGATCAAGACAGAAAAAAACACAGCACAACATGTACATAGATTGAAGCACAAACAGAAACAAGAGGACAGCTATAAAAAATAAAAAAAAAGCTGCCTTTTGTTACTAGTTACTAAAAAGGGGCAAGCAATGGTGAAGTAGCAATCACATTTAAGTTAAAGGCAAGGCTTTATTTGATCTGATCTGATCATCAGATTCAAATAAATGTCTCAGACATTTCATTTGTTCCTTCAACCATTGACTAGTGTGGTTATTATTATTATAGTGTGTGAGGTTAATAAATGTGCTTGTTTTACTTTGTTTTGTTTTGTGTGAGTCTTTTGTCTCCCCTCAATTTATTCAATCTAGGTTCTTCCTTCTCCTATGTCCTTTCCTCCCCAACTCTCAAAAAATCCCCAATTCAAAAATCTTCTACACAGATCTTTAGCTCTACCTCAGTGAGTCAGTGACACATTATTGATCATTTTTAAAATTTCTATATTTCAAAATACACACCTTCAGAGTTCAGACAATCAGACATATACTCCCTCTATCCCAATTTTTTCTTCTCATTTGAGTTTTGACACAGTTTTTAAGAAAAATAATAAAATAAGTTATTGTGAGTGTGATAAAGTAAGTGAGATAAAGTAAGTGTGAAGATAAATGATTAAATAAGGTAGTTGTGAGTGTGATAAAGTTACCCAAAAAGAAAAGTGGGAAGAAAATTTTGGGACGCCCAAAAAGGAAAGTGGGAAGAAAATTATGGGACGGAGGGAGTATTTCTTTTGTAATGGTGTTGACAATTCAGTTCATTTTTCTGATTCAATGATGTACAACTAAATACTACTATTCACCATTTCAAAATTTGATGTTGTGTTGGTTTTGGAAGAGACAAGACATCATAATATAAGACTTGCACTTAAAACAACTAATCTTAAATAATCATATGGGTGTTCACTAATTTCCATAAAGCAAAAACAACTTCAAATTATCACACACTTACATCATTAATTAAACTAAAACAAAATCAAATGGAACACTTTGAATGTGGAGCACAACAAATCTCATCTACTCCCAAGTTTTTGAAAAAGAAAGATAATGTATTATATTTGGTTTTATTTACACTGAATTAAATAATTTAATCATTAAATATTAAAAAATTAATAGTTATTGACTATTGCTCGAACACAAAATGGATCAATATTGTAAAAATAATCCCAACTACGTGATTCCATAACTGCAAATGAGAATCTAACTCGTTTGTACATTCCAAATTTCAAATTAATATTTTTTTTTATTCTTTTTAAAACCTTATTGGAACTTTTCAAAACCGCAGAAAAGTAACCGTTAACATTCAAGGAAGTTCAAAAACAGAGCAAGAGAAAAAAACCGCAAGCGAAAATATGGCGACGAGGAGACGACCGCCGCTGAAATGGCAGCCGCTAGCGCCACCGACACCGCGCGTCCTAAACTTCCCCCGCCGCCATGTCCGCAGGTTGCAACAGCCGTCGACAGCTGGAGCGAGTGCGATTAAGCGGGGAACGACGAGGCTGGAGGCGCTGTTCGACGAGGAGAGGGTGTTCGGGAAGGATGGAGTGAAGCTGGCTTACGATGTGCCCGTTGTGCTTCTGAATGCCGGGGGAGAGAGTTTGAGGAGGGAGAGAGTGGCGGAGGAGGAGGAGGTGGCGGGAGTGGAGGCGGAGATGCTGCGAGCTGAGTGTCGGTTTTTGAGGATGGAGAGGGAGTTGGCTTTGAAGAAGGTGAAGAGGAATCGAGCGAGGATGGAGAGAGTTCTTCGATCTGCTTTGCAAACCCTAATTTCAGTACGCAGCTTGAATCTCTTCTTCTTCTTCAATCTGCATCTCCTCCTTATTTCAAATTAATGTATCGAAACCCTAATTTGGAGGATTGAATTTGAATTGCAGGGAAGGGATAAGGTGGCTGGTGAAAGTGGCAGCATGTGTGAATCACTGGATGAGGAGATTGAGGCTATGAGATGCAAGCTGGTTGATCTTCAGAGGGCCAGTAGGACTAAATTGTTTGAGTGTCATCATAGGAGCATCAGTGCTTTTGATGATCAAGATTCCGAATCTCGGGGATTCGCATTGGATGAGAATCAGATTCCAAAAGAGATTCAGGAAATGGCAGAAGCTAGTTTCTCAATCCATGCAGGTTCTGCAACTGAAGATAGCTTACACGGAAGCAGCAGATTCACAGATGTGAGATCTTCTTCACACTACATTTCTTGTTTCTTTTTTCTTTTCCGATTCCGTCTTTGGGGATGTATATATGAATGAACTGTTTGTGATTTGGTTTGATGGATTGGAATGTGTAGGTGGAGGTGCTGAGCAGGAGAATGGAGGAAGTGAATGGCTCGATGAAGCTGTCTAAAGTGGGCAGTTCAGTCGCTAGCTCCGCCTCTACTTCCTGTCGAATTGAGATGCCTGGTCTAGCATCATCATACTCAATCCGTCAAGGGTATTATCAGGTAGCCAGATGTAATCCTCTTTCAAGTGATTTTTGATATATGAGTCGGCTGGGAGTGTTAAGTGTTATGAACAAGTATATATGTTATGATGCTTGCAGGAGAGAATGGGAGATGATGAACAACCGTGTTCTGAGCGCTGCAGGGCGGTGGTTCGGAGGGTAGCGGAGCAGGTTAGGCTTGAAACAGAGCAGTGGTGTCAATTGCAGGAAATGGTTGAGAAGGTGAGGGAGGAGATGGAACAGTTGCAGGCCTCTAGGGACATGTGGGAGCGGGAAGCCCTTGATTCAAAAAATCAGATTCTTTCCTTAAATTCCACTGTAAGCCTCATTAATTGAATGAAATCTAACTCTCAGCCTCTGCGTCAAAACTTACATTCTGCTTAAACCAAGTGAAGAAATATCAATCTGAGCTTCAATTTTGTTTTATGCCAGGTTGAAGAATGGAAGAAGAAAGCTTTGTCAGACGAGGCCAAGGCGAATGGCCTGCAAACACAAGTGCAGGTCCTTCAAGAGGAGCTGAAAATGGCAAGGGATGAAGCAAGGACAACAACAAGCCCATCTCTACAATCAGCACAGAATTCAAACCAGAAGGACAAACGAGTACTGATATGCCAGCTCAAGGAAAACCACGACTTTAAAAATGTGAACAACAAAGGATATTGTGCTGCAACTGCAAGGGATGACAAGAAACAGCTTGAAGTTCCAAAGAGGTCACCATTTCGCGACATTGGGAATTCTTCGCCGCTAATGCGGCAGATTACCAAGGTAGTCTTTCCTGGTCATCGGAGATAGCGAGCAACCAAAACAATAGTTCATTCATTTGCCTGATACCAACCAGGACAGTTTTCTGTAACAGAATTTTGTAAAATGCTGTAGGTGTTCATTTTAGTAAAAGGTGTTGAGGTTTTGAATAGGGCTCCTGCTAATCGCACCCCCCACCCCCCCCCCCCACACCCCCTATGTGGGGCCCAGGTAAATTTACCATTATGCCCTTCTACTTATTATATATATTATATATATTATATATATTATAAAAAATGATTTTAAAATATTTAAAATTTCTAAAAAATGATTTTAAAATATTTAAAATTTCGTATTAATATATACAAATGATTTTAAAAAATATTTAAAATTTAGTATTAATATAATATATATTATATACTATAAATGATGATTTAAAAATTAGTATTAATATATTACATATATTATAGTTAATAATTTTAACTTACATGTATTTAGAAGTTAATATATGTAATATATATTAATTAATGAGATATTACTGTTAATTCAAAAAAATAAATTATGGACCTTGTCAGTGAGTTGTCTATTTTGTCGTAATGTATCAGTGAGTTGTCTATCGTAATGTATTGTCAAATCTGTTTCTGTCCACTATGTATGAATAGTATAATTTTCTTTTGCCAGAGAATCTAGTCAGTGAGTTGTCAATCTATGTTTCGTAATGTATTGTCAAATCTGTTTCTGTCCACTACCTATGAATAGTGTAATTTGCTTTTGCCAGAGAATCTTGGCAGTGAGTTGTCTATTTTTGTTTCGTAATGTATTGTCAAATCTGTTATTTCCCACTAACTTTTTGGATTTCAAATTTTAAACGTACATAATGTAGTATATATAATGGATAGACTTATAAGTAGCAAGTCACTCACTCACACTTCTTTAAGACAACCGTATCTCTCTACCATGGATAATGATAGTTTTGCGGGATTTTCAAATAGCTGGTCATACGGGAGTGATCCTCGCAGTGAGGAAAGTATATCCAACAAGAATCGGGATTATACATCCGAAGCTAAAGGATGGGCATCCTCATATCAAGTACGAGCTGATTTATGGCGCGAAATCACAAGCATGGGGCCTCCAGGAGCACAATTTGGAGGAAATATTGATTAAATATGTCTACTTGTTTATGTATTTATTTTTAGCACCGTTGCATGTTTTGTTGAATCTAATTTAATGTTGAGCTATCCAATCAATTATTATTCGTCCTAAATCCAAACTAAACGAAATAAATTATTATTCGCCCTAAATAAAATAAAACTAGTTACTCACTCACTCCTAATTATAAGTTCTATTAAAATTTTAAAAAAAATCAAGTAGAATATAATTTTTTTAAAAATTGCTACATGTTGTATTTTTATTTTAATTTTTTACTATTAATTATTATAGAATATTTTTTGATTAATAATAATAAATAAATATGGTACAATTAATTTATAGAATATTAATTATCATTTAATTGAATTTTAATAATCATTTAATTGAATTAAAGAATATATAAACTATTGGCATATGAATGTAATTAAGAAAACAAAGGAGGGCAAAAGAGTCATTTGGCTGGGGAGTTTTTGTCGCCTGGGGGGTGCGATTAGCAGCTCCCTTTGAATAGGGCGTCAGCGTCACATCAAGTGACGACGCCGTTTTATAGTGCAAAAGAGTCGTCAGCATTTATTGAGTAAACAACAGCAAATGATCAAAGCAAAGTTTCAAGTTCATCAAACATTACATACAAAAATAAAGCTGAGAGAACTGTCTGAAGCCCCTGCTTGTTGGCTTGTTACTTGATTAAATTACTCATACTTGCCATTTTGTTGAGAAGCGACATAGTTGCGGACAACTTCCATGGCTAGTTGATGGGCGGTTTTGTTTTGCAGTTTGGCTAGACTATCCACGGCCTCATAGGTGTTCTTGTCCGCGAAGAGCTTGAGGCTGAATTGGGAGGCTGCTGTTTCTGGACCTTCCCATTTATCAACTAGCTCTTGCAGTTTCTCAAAGCCCTGTGGCATGAGAAAATAAGTATTAGGAATACAAATACAGCGTAGCAATGAGAATTTAAAAAGATTGCTCAGTATTCCGAGATTAGTATCTACCAGACGGTTTGTGAATTCACCGAATGATTCCTTAGCAAATCGCTTGCGCTTCCAGTTGTAGAACAATGGTTCGATGATCTTTTCAAGATCGTGAATCTTAACCTTGTTCATAAAGGTTCTGGCCAGCACAGTTTGGTTGGGTGTCCCTCCAAGCCATATCTGCATTTGAAAAGATGCTTTTTTTATTTAGAATGAATTAACTGAAATGGCCAAGGCTTGTTTTCAGAGGTTTACGACAAAATGTGATAGAGATGGTGCCTGCTATTTACCTGATAGCTGTTTGGGCCATCACCAACAAGTCCAAGCTCAGCCATGTATGGCCTCGCACAGCCGTTAGGGCACCCAGTTATCCTCACAACAACAGCTTCGTTGTACTTAAGACCAACCTGAAACCATACTCTTGCTTGTCAGATTTCCACTCCAAATTTGTGGTACATATATGATCATTAACATCTTACCTTGTCAAATACAGCTCTAACCCTTTTGAGGATATCAGGTATTCCACGCTCGGCTTCAGTTATCGCCAGTGGACAGAGTGGGAAAGCTGGACATGCCATTGCGACCAAATTCAGGGGGTCGACATATTTAGGTTCCTGACAATATCCAAAAATTTCAAATCCGGATGCATGAAAGTGCATGTAAGGTTACAAATAGGACAACATAAGAACATATAAAATAAATATGAATAACAAGTTTCACAAAGCTGCCGATTGCTTGATGTTCTATAGTATAAGAAGAAAATCAAGACTAGTGAGATAATGAGAAAAATGGACACAGCGAACTTAGCAAAAAAGTGGAGTAGATTGAAAGATAATCAAGCTACATTCATCTATATCTATGAATCTGAACAATGATTGCAGACGAATGAAAATTTAATCCATACAGTGTTGAAGTCTCACCAGCAAACCAGCCTGTGCAAGAGCAGTGGTGATGGGACGCTTGTGTGAACGCGGAATATCACACAAAATGATATTCTGGTTCGGTGTGAGACGGATGCTTAAGTTGTACTTCTCAATGACTTCCCTTAACGTCTTCTTCATCTGCCCCTTAACACGACCACTGTCAACATGCAGCCCACAAAACAATCCACCGTCTCCCTGCATTATCAAATTTAGTATAAAGACGTTAACTTGGGATACCATTAAATAAGTTAGTACAAATGGTACATATGGCCGACCTGTTCATGCCATCCAAGGTAACTCTTGAACTCCCATGTAGGCAACTCGCGGGATGGCTTGAATTTTTTACCATAATACTTCTCAACTTCACTCTTAAACTTCTCGATTCCCCATGAGTCAATCAAATACTTCATTCTACTATATTTACGATCATCTCTTCTCCCATTTTCTCGTTGAGTAACAACAATGGCTTTGACTGCATACAGTATATCCTCCTTCGGGACAAAACCTAGTGGCTCTGCCAAGCGAGGAAAAGTAGACTCTAACCTATGAGTTCTGCCCATACCCCCACCGACCTGCATAGGAAGCAATTTAAAAGTTCAGAATGGGACTATCAATGACCAAATGATTAACAAAATAATTTCATATGGCTGAGTGCCTGAGTCGCACATATAAGTTAAAACCCATGGGTTCTCCATCAATGTCGCTAACCACAACAACCCCTATGTCATTAGTGAGGATATCCACCGAGTTATCTGTTGGTACTGTAACAGCAATTTTGAACTTTCTTGGCAAGAACTGAGTTCCATAAATTGGCTCAGGTGAATCTGGAAAGTTAGTCCCATGAGAGTTATCATCACGAGCCTTCACCACCTCAGGTGGCTCTGCTGACATAATCTTCTCTCCATCGACCCACATATCGTAGTAAAACCCTGATTGAGGGGTCAGTAACGCAGCAATATTGTCAGCTGTTTCCTGAGCAAAGACGTAATCTTTTCTAGCAAACGGCGCAGCAGGAGCAAGAACATTACGGTTCAGATCCCCACAAGCACCGAGAGTGGATCCCATGCTCTTAATAATGGTACTCATGACTGTTTTCAAATCCTGTTTCAGAACACCGTGAAGCTGAAACGTCTGTCTGGTAGTCAGACGAAGTGTACCAATTCCAAACTCATCAGCAAGGGAATCCATGGTCAAGTAAAGCTGGTTAGACACCTTTCCACATGGATTCTTGGTCCGTAGCATAAACGAGTAAGATTTGGAGCCACGTTCCTCCCTGTTAGTCTGCTGATAGCTTCCGTGGAATTTGATCAGCTGTGTAGCAGCTTCACTCAACCCTGGAGCATCAGTCTTCAAATCCTCATTGAGCGGGTACCGAATAAAATTACTTTGTTCTTTAAATATTTCAACTTTGCTGCGCTTAGTTGGCACCAAAGTTTCTGGCTTTACAGGCTGCAAACAAACATATGCTTTATAAGGAACATTATTTGAGGCTAACCAAATAGTACATCCAAAATTTCTCCCCAACTTCAGACGGTTGTCAGATATCAAAATTGTTCAGTTTCCTAGAGGAAAATTACTACCACAAACAATAACCAACTAATTTTCTAACCAACAATCATATCGCCTCACAACAAAGCCCTAGCTACCTGCAGTATACCCCTCACTCAAATTGCCCTTTTTTCTTCTCTAAAATCCAGAGATAAAAAATGTTACATTTTAAGAAAGAAAATAAAGTATCAAATGTGAAGGAAGCTACTCACAAAAACTTCTGCATACTCTAAACTTAAGAATAAAATTAACACATCAAAATTCGATTCTCCGTTTTCAGAAACCCATCAAAAAGCACCTCACACTAATCCAAACATTAAAGAACAGCCAACAAAAACCTTAAAGTAACGGAAACACTACCGAGGAGACAGCTCGAATCGAGCTCGCCGCGGACGACGCAACCGAGCAGGCATTGCCGCGCCTGCTCACCTGGACTGCGCCGGCGGCTCTCAGTCCCTGAAACGTCTGAATCTCGAGCTTTGAGTCCTTCAGAACTGACGCGCTCACAGCTCCTCCTAATGAAGCAGCCATCGTCGAGAAACAGACAATCGAAACGTCAAAATAACGCGACTAGGGTTCAGTCCGAAACCTCGAGGTTCGATCCGGATTGATGCGAAGAGATATTTGTGCGTCGTGTGGAGGCGATGAAGCTCGCGAATTGGTGGAGGGTGAAAAAAGCGAGACGTCGCAATTGGGAATTTATTCTGCAGATTCTCTTCACTTTATTTAATTCGTTTTTTTAAATATATATTTCAGACAAAATCTGTATTGTAGCCGGTAGAGGATAGTGGTGACTGGTGATGGTGACTATAGTGCGCCGATCGCGTGCCTGACACGAGTCCAAGTTTTATATCATCTGTAAATCTGTTTTATTGTTTTGTTTAGACAAAGTGTTTTTTTTGTATAAAAAAAAAAGAGAAGACAAAGTGTTTTTTTTTAGTGATTTTTAGGGGAAGGTGAATTATATTTTTAGGTTGTCAGGTTTTTTTAGATAAGGTAGGTTGTTTGTTAATTTTATAATTTTTTTTGATAAACTGCATGTAAATACAAATGCGAAACAGAGTACATAAAAATTAGAGAAACTCTAGTCGGGATCAGCGCCGATAATACAACCTGCGTGAATAAATAAGTGGATTACTGCTCCGCTCGCCCTCACGCCTCACTGAGTGGGCCTTCCACATTCTAACTGACAACCTCATAACTGAAATGAACTCAGAAAATAAACAGTCAAAACATATATTGCTCTTTTGCCTGACCACGTCAAGAAGAGCACAAGAAAACAGTCTTAACGGATTCGACTGCAAACGTCTCTCTTAAGCTTACACACTTAGAAAGAAAACTTAAGCTTACACACTTAGAAAGAAAACATAAACATAGTAGCCAAACATCGGAAAATGTCGAAATTAAAGTCGACAATTGCTTTAAGTGTTTTTTTATAATAGTAGCCAAACATAGTAGCATACTTATCCACAATGTAGAAATTTTATAATTTTTAAGTTCTCACCGAAATAAGTGATCATCAATTGAGTTTTTTCCTACTTATAAGATTAATAATTATGAAAATATTAGTATCAAAATTGCTTTAAGTGTTTTTTAATAGAACATAATTTCATTTTAATGTTAGAGCTTAAATTGATATCCATTTCAAAATTATATATTACATAGATATATTTGTAGAAATTGATAATGCATTTTAACAAAATATTTCTACTCATTTAATGTTCAAGTTCAAACTTCTATAATTAATAAATAATTTCAACGAGTCTGTATCTATTTTTTTTATCAAAACAATTTCATAGGAGATAAAATGTGAAATAATCTACATAAATGAGAAATATTAAGCTCTGTTAAAACATATAAATAGATAGAGTTGAGATTATGTAAAAAGGATATCTTAGATGAGAAATGAGAAAATATACCTTACATACAGAAACGAATCAATTGCTACTTATTCTTACTCATGTAATGTAAATTGTTAAAAACTTAATATTTTAAATTACTTGATTAATGATTTTATTTTATTTTTTGATCAAGATTAATGATTTTATTTTTTTTCCGATATAGATTAATGATTTTATTTAACTCATATAGCATTACATGTAATTTTACATGCGATGTTCCTTATTTAATATAATTTTTTGTTTTCAATTTTGTTTTTTTAATAAAATTATAATGTTATCTATCTCCTAATTTTCCCTTTTTGTTCGTTCGTATAAAAACTGAAACGCTCAGTAGAATCTGTGAGCGAAGACGCGAGAGAATTTCGGCGACATGACGAAACCGGCGGCGGAGAAGAAGAAAATTCGGCGACCTTCCGCGGCTGTGCAGAACGGGGGCCGAGATCCAACCGCAGAGGAGCCTCCGAAGGTCAGTATCTGTCTCTCCTCGGCGTCTTTTCGTTGTCTGAACTTCTGTATGTGTGAGAATTTCTGCATGCGCGATGAATTTTGTTTGTGGTTGTTTGATCGTTAATTTCGTGTCTGATGTTGTGTGGTGAAGCCAATCGGTGATGATGCGGGGGTATGAGATCGAAATTGGTTTCATTTGCATGTGTGAATGGTTGGTTGGTGGTTTAGATGTTTTCGGAGTTTGGACTCTAGGGCTTTGGGGGTAGTTATGTTGAATTAATTGTTATCTTTATTGCTTATTCGAATGTGATAAATGGTTGTATCTTTGTTCTGTTTTAATTGTGAATTCTTCTTTCATTTCTTGGTACTTGGTAGTAGACGGGTGGTCGGTGGACTATGATTACTTGATGTCATGTTTGTTGGTGTATATTACTGGGTTTTTCCACGCCTGAAGGAAATGTGATCGATAACCCTTTCTGTTGTTCATGGATTATTTCATATCGTAATTGTGTAAACTCTTTTGTTGAGTGGTAATCTGTTAATGTACATGTGAAACATAGGAACAATGTGATCTGTGATACTCTCTATTGATATCTATTTCCTTGCTTATTCTCCCTGATATTTTTTTCATTGAATATAGAAACAAGCTACCAAGAAGGATATGTATCAGTTGTTTGCTGAAAAAGTGAGAGATCACAAAGATTTGGAGTCACGGTGGGCAATCTTACAGGAGACTCGAGTGGAATACTTTAGGGGTAAAGATTTTGTTAAATTTCTGAGCGACCACCCTGATGTGAAAGAAGTGCTGGAATCAGATAAGAACCTTGAAGTTGAAGATATTGGAAATGCTTTGTTAAGAAAGAGTCTCCTGGTACGTTGTGATCGTGTGGTGAAGACTCCTAGACCTGGGAAGAAAAAGTTATCATCCTGGCCAGCACACTTGGAGATATTCCCTGTATGTTATTAGAATGCAATTTCTATATCTTTTGCTCCTTCTTGTCGAAAGTTCCTGCTACATTCCTTTTCTGTCAATTTTAATTTCAACAACACGTACCACCTAGTTTGCCATTTGGTTAGTTTAGCATTCATATTTGGTTGTATGATGACAATCTTAATTACTGCAGGAACAAGTTTTTTCGGACAATGATGCATTTTTTGCATGGGCTTTCGAGAAGAAAAACCCATTGTGGCAGACGCTTCTTGCGTTTGTCTGGCCAGTTTTGACCCTTGGCATATGTTTGTTCCCTGTCTACCCCCATTGGTGCAAACTACTTATACTGTACTTATGTGCTGGGATACTTATGGTTATCCTCAGCGTGCTTCTGGGTAAGAGAGTACTCATCATTCAGCTACCAGTACCCGGCTCAATCAGGATCGATCTTGTTGAATCTATATAACTTTTATTTTTGTGCCTCATTCTGAATCTCCATTTGTGTCTCAGTACCTATAGTCTGTCTTTGTACACTTGCCACGTGATTTTATATAATGATGAAATGAAACACATTTTATCCAGTGTCAAATGAATTGTACGGAGTTGTCTCTTGGTCGGGTTTAATTTTGATCTCTTCTTTGCAGTTAGAGCAACAATCTTTGGGGTGATATGGGTTCTCTGTGGGAAGCGCGTCTGGTTCTTTCCAAATATTCTTGCCGAGGAAGCAACACTGGGAGAACTATTTCGGTTTTGGCCAAACAAAGATGAGGAAGAACGACCAAAGTGGACAGCAAGGCTTTTATATGCATTAGTAGCTGTGGTGGTCATACTGTTGTTGAGACACCACACTCCTGATGAGGCTGCAAGAGCAAGGTGGGTATATAATTAAATAATATTATTAGGTTTCGGTTGCATGAAAGTAAAATTTTCTCTGACTAACCATTTAGACATTAAAGAAATCAACTAGAGTTCATAACCTCATCTGATATTAGCATCTTATTTACTCAGATGGTGAGTCCGTTATGATATATATGGGAGGTTATTTGTGTTTTCACTGTGTGAGTGTGTTTTGACTTGTAAATCTGAGTGTGGATGTGGGTCTATTAAAGACGCCATTACAGCGAATGCATTGTGAATCATAACCACACCTGTACGGCACCTGAATTGAGTTGTATTATTAGTCTTTACTGCATTTTACAGTTGACATGAGTAATATGATATTGAAGTGTCATGTCTCATACAGTTTCCGTCTCTGGTATTCCAGGTACCAGAAGCGGGTCTCTAACATCATTGATGATGTACTTGAGTGGTCTCCTAAATTAGCTCTGTCTGGGATGATGGAGAAGCAGCAAACTGCCTTCAATGGCACAGACACCACAACAAATCAAACAAAAACCAACAATCGTAACTCAGAAGATATGCCTCAGTCTGATGAACCCTTGGCCGATGAAGAAATTGAAATCACATATGACAATGTCAACAACGTCAGGGAATAGAATGGTTGTACTGTTGTAGACCAAAAAGAATTACAGACTACACAGACTGGCCCTCGGATTATGATACCTAACATTATTGGATTGGTTCCAAGTTATGCAGGGTTGACATCCGAACCAATTTAAAGTTATGAAGCAAAAGTCGATACATGTGGTGGAGATCTCAGGAACAGAGGTAAAATAAAACAAAAGACAGTCGCTGAACTCCTCTAGTAGATTTAATTCGTATCCACAATATATAAAAAAAAAAATGATCTTTTGGTCATCCATCTCAACAGTCTTAAGACTTTAAGTAAGCCGCGGGTACCACTCAGCTTTTACTGCTTACATAATAATAGAATGATAAAGACGATTATGCCCTTATCGTCACTCGCCAGTCTTCACTTTTGTGTTGGTTGTAGTGTAAATTGTAAAACCCTCGACGGATAAACCTCCTTGATTCGGCCATTCATAACCGTCTGCAGTTCTCCAGTGCGCTTCGTTGGAGCTGTAGCTCGGTTGAAATGTCGATAAATTCTCTATCAGTCTTTTCTACGATTCCTATTGGTCGTTGTTCGCCGTCGTCCGCAGTTTCGAGAATTTCGGCGGTCGCGTATGTGCAGTCGGTTGTCAAATGTTCGTGTCGTAATCTGTCCCTACGTGCCGTTCAGTTGTCATCAGGGAGTATTGAAGATGGAGGTGGTGGCCTGTTGGGGGAAGAGGATGAGGAAATTGAGGATTTGGGAATAGATGAATTTGAGGATGAGTTTCCTGTTGATTTGGAAAAACTTGAAAAGGAAGCGGAGGATGTAGCTAGGGAGTACTCGCGTGCCTTGCTTAGCGAGCTGACTATAGGTGAGATTTTTTAAGTTAATATTACCATCATGTTAAGCCTTTTGATCTTTTTCCATTTGGATGACTGACTCAGTTATTTGAGTTCTCTATTGTATGACAATTCAGATGAAGAAGAGGGTGATAAAAGGAAAGCGGATCGAAAGAAAAAGAGGGAGAAGAGTAAAGCTAGAAATGTTAGTAAGCCTCTTCCTAAGTTTCATGATAAAATATTAAATATATTCTAGTAGTGATTTCTATTTGATGTATTCTGTAACTACCAATGTTCACAGCCCACAACTTAGGGCCTGTCCACTTTGACTGAAACTTATAGTGTCTTATCTTGTCTTAAATGATCTTAACTGATAGTGACTGATCTTAACTTATCTTAACTGATATTAACTTATCTTAACTGATATTAACTTATCTTAACTTAACTTAACTGAAACTTATATTGTATGATGAATAGTAATATTATGATGATGATGGGTGTGATAATGATGATGAATAGTAATATTATGATGATGATGATGAATAGTAATTTTATGATGGTATGATGAATAGTAATATTATGATGATGGTGAATAGTAATTTTATGATGATGAATAGTAATATACTGATGATGATAGGGGTGATGATGGTGATGAATAGTAATTTTATGATGATGGTGAATAGTAATTTTATGATGATGAATAGTAATATACTGATGATGATGATGGGGTGATGATGGTGATAAATAGTAATTTTATGATGATGGTGAATAGTAATTTTATGATGATGAATAGTAATATACTGATGATGATGGGGGTGATGATGATGATGAATAGTAATTTTATGATGATGAATAGTAATTTTATGATGAATAGTAATTTTATGATGAATAGTAATATACTGATGATGATGATGGGGGTGATGATGGTAATGAATAGTAATTTTATGATGATGAATAGTAATTTTATGATGATGAATAGTAATTTTATGATGATGAATAGTGTGATGGTATTATGATGGTGAATAGTATGATGATGATGATAGTATGATGATGATGATGGTATGATGAATAGTATGATGGTATGATGATGATGATGATGATGGCATGATGATGAATAGTATGAGGATGGTATAATGATGATAGTATGATGATGATGATGATGGTATGATGATGATGATGGTGTGATGAATAGTATGATGGTATGATGATGGTGAATAGTATAATGACGATGGTATGATGAATAGTATGATGGTATGATGAATAGTATGATGGTATGATGAATAGTATGATGATGATGATGGTATGATGAATAGTATGATGATGGTGAATAGTATGATGATGATGATGGTATGATGATGAATAGTGTGATGGTATGATGATGATGATGAATAGTATGATGATGATGGTATGATGATGGTGAATAGTATGATGGTATGATAAATAGTATGATGGTATGTTAAAAGTGACTTAACTTATCTTAACTGATCTTAACTTATCTTAACTGATCTTAACTTATCTTAACTGATATTAACTTATCTTAACTGATCTTAACTTATCTTAACTGATATTAACTTATCTTAACTTACAAGTCAAAAAAACAAGTCAATGTGGACAGGGCCTTACTGTGTGAAAAATGACTTGAATATATGATTCTTACAATTTAGGAGACTAGGAAGAATTGTAGAAAGTCCCTTAAATTAGCTTACTGTTAGCATCAAACTTTTGTAATTGAAGTTGCACAAGCTTAATATGGAAAGTCTTAGGCATGCCTTGTGTTAAAAATGTGCAACTAATTGCACTTAAGTTTGATGCTAGATGTGCACAAAAATAGAGAGGATTTTTTTGAGTTTCTAGCAAACCCATAGTCTTCACAAGTTTCTGATACAATGTAATTTACTCATTAGGTGCAGAATTTGGGTGTGTATCACTTTGCTTGCTAACATATAATCTGTTCAGATCCCAGATAACCTCCTCCCAAAAGTTGCAATCGTAGGAAGGCCGAATGTTGGTAAATCAGCTCTGTTTAATAGGCTTGTTGGGGTACTTCCTTTCCAAGCTCTTGTGCTATTTCATTTTATATATTGGCTAGGACATTCTCCCTTCAGAAGGTTCTTTGATCAATTAATTAGCCTACCCACATCCATGTCAAATCTTTAGGGTAACAAAGCAATTGTGGTTGATGAACCTGGGGTAACAAGAGATAGATTGTATGGAAGATCCTACTGGGGAGACTATGAATTCATGGTTGTGGATACAGGCGGTGTCCTTACTGTAGCGAAATCTCAAAGCAGTGTCATGGAAGAATTAGCTATTACAACAACGATTGGGATGGATGGAATTTCTCTTGTAGCCAGAGAGGCAGCTGTTGCTAGGATGCCAACAATGATTGAAAAACAAGCAGCAGCAGCTGTGGAGGAATCGTCTGTTGTTATCTTTGTGGTTGATGGCCAGGTACCACCTGTCATTATAGTTTCTTCATGTGGAGATGTCACACAACTAATTCTTTACCTTGTTAAAATACTATGGTTGATACTTTTAGTTTATGATTCCGAAGAACATATAAATAAATGACTTTATTTTCCGACACCAGAGATAGCTTTCCATTACAAATATTACAAATCGCGCATGATTGTTCTTAATGGATCATAGTAAACTGAGAACAAAATCAAGCCCGTCAGTGTAAAATGTCATTAATATACATACTTTAGTGTAGTGCGTGGTTGGTTCCAAGTTTCTTAGCTTTTGACGGTTTGAGTAAGGCTACATATTGTTATTGGGCAGGCAGGTTTAGTGGCAGCTGACGAGGAGATCGCAGATTGGCTGCGCAAGAACTACTCGGACAAATGCTTAATCCTTGCAGTGAATAAGTGTGAATCCCCTCGCAAAGGAGCAATGCAGGCATCAGAGTTTTGGTCCATGGGGTTCGTCACACTTTTATTCTTCTTTAGAATAGTGGATGCATTTTAATCATGGATACATTTCTTAAATGGTTTAATTGGATAGTTTTTCATCTTGCTTATGGCAAATAATTACTGTTATTTAAGATGGATATAAATGCATTTACTTCTGAAATACATGGTTTTTTTTATATGGAGTAAACACCCGCTGTTACATTCTGGGCTCCTCACTTATCCTCACCATGACATAACTATACTAAGTCTTTACTCTAATTAAGACTACATGAGATAAAATCTGTGGGTTGTGCTACTGTAAGAAGTTAAGAAACTATATCTTACGTTTCCATTTTAATGTTGTGGTCAAGTTGATTCTGCAAGGGTCTCCTAATACTTACTGGATTGATTAGGTTTACCCCGCTTCCTATCTCTGCCGTGTCGGGGACTGGAACAGGAGAGCTTCTAGAACTTGTTTGTTCAGGACTCAAAAAGATTGAGGTATATAGCCAGCTTTGTTTGTTTTCATCTGTATCCGGAAGACCAAGTGCAATCGCACTTCAATCCTGTGTGATAATTCACTGTTTTGTCATACGCACGTCATGATTTATTGTTTCAGATCTTGTTGCTAGATGACCTGGTTACTTGAAACATACTTGGTATTTTGCTCTTAACATGTTGTACTCTTGGTCAGAATTCGGATCTTTATGTAAGTGTGTATCATATTGTACTTGAATTGTCTGTGTGTTAAGAAAGCAAATGTTTAGTATTTGGGTTACTTAGTATTTGCACAAATTTTGTCCTTTAAAAGTCACTAGCTTGGTTTTCAAACTACCAAATAAAATGATGTTTGTTCTGTTTGATTACAGAATTATGAAAGCTTCATTGACGAGGAGAAGTATGTACCAGCAATAGCTATTGTGGGTCGGCCAAATGTTGGAAAGAGTAGCATTCTGAATGCTTTGATTGGGGAAGAAAGGACCATTGTTAGTCCAATCAGCGGCACTACTCGTGATGCTATTGACACTGAATTTACAGGACCGGATGGCCAGGTCAGAAAACACAGCGACGTATTTTATTGAAATCATTCATAAGTTTTGAAGTTACTATGTCTTCACATGCTGGGATGGCCTGGCTTTGTAGTCTTTACATGAACAATGGAAACCTGATTTTTTCTATCTGTTATTTCCTTTTCACCTATCTCTTATTCCTCAGAAATTCCGGCTGATTGACACTGCTGGTATCCGTAGAAGGGCGGTAGTCGCATCAGCTGGTAGCATAACAGAGGCTTTATCCGTGAATCGAGCATTCCGCGCTGTTCGGCGGTCTGATGTTGTGGCTCTAGTCATAGAGGCTATGTCATGTATCACAGAACAGGTATTTTTTATGCAACTGTCTATTTCATATCATTAGTGAGTTTGGCATCCTTAAGCAAAGGTTCCATCTTCCATGCCATAAGAAAATCGATACAAGTAAGGCATTATGTAGATGTACCACGCAAAGTGTAACCATGTTTTGATCCTAGTTATAAAGTTTATTTCCTAAGCATATAAAAATTGCTGAAGCAGTTTGAGTAATTGACTATAAATAATATTGCTGTAAAAATTTTACACAGTCAAAATTGGATTTGTTGTCATTTACTTCAGTAGTCTAGTGATGTGGCACCGTCAGCCTCTTTACTATGTCATTTATTGTAATATTTCAGGACTTCAAGATAGCTGAAAGGATAGAGAAGGAGGGTAAGGGTTGTCTAATCGTTGTTAATAAATGGGATACAATCCCAAACAAGAATCAGCAATCGGCCACCTTTTACGAGGAAGATATTAGATTAAAGCTCCGGATTCTTGACTGGGCACCTGTTGTTTATTCAACTGCAATTTCAGGAAACAGTGTTGAGAAGTAAGCCTCTGCTCTGGTATCTCTTTCTAAACAATGATTATGTGTGGAAGGAATAATATTTAGCATTGCGCACTACTTTAGCTTGTAAGGTACTGCATATTGACTCGGCTAATTAAGATCATCATGGTGGAAGCATAAATGGTGAAATTAACCGCCTTTCCATGAAGTCCATCTCCCTCTGTCATTCATAGAAGCTGGTACACTAGCAAACCATAAATTCACAACTTTGGGTTGAAAAGCTGAATATAATTGGCAGACATGAATTTACACGCATAAGCGATTGTTCAATGATGTATGTTCAGATTCTGTGTGCTGAATATAATAGAACACGATGCGACATATACAGGTAGTCTGATAGTGGAAGGTCATGATGTTGAAATTGGTAATCTATTAACGTAATCTGTGCAAGGGTTAGATGTATGCTACAAACATCCTAAATATGGAGTTTATATGATGTATTCCTTCTTAGACGGCGTTCTAGTCTATCACTCAATTTTTTATTTTATGTACTTCAGGATAATTGATGCTGCTACAGCAGTTGAAAAGGAAAGATCGCGAAGGCTAAGTACAGCCACACTTAATCAAGTGGTACAGGAAGCATTAGCTTTTAAGTCTCCTCCAAGGTCACGCGGCGGCAAAAGAGGACGTGTATATTACTGCACTCAGGTATAACTGTGGCCTTACTTTTTCGAGGCATTCTTATTTGGATTATTTACTCTAAGGTTGCATTGCTTTGTTAGCATTGTCGAGTTAATTTATTGGCTTCTACAGCTTGTCAGCTTCCCGAACCTTTTTGAGTAAAATGCATAACATTTTTCTATTAAAATTTAAAACTGCTCGTTTGTAACCTTTGTCAAAAAGTGTACTTAGTCAACTTTGTTTTGATCTGTTATTTAAGGGCAATTGTTACAGAACGGGGGGGGGTCTCCTTGACTTGAATATATCATAAGGTTCAGATAGCATCATCATATGCATTGAACTTCTCTATTATGAGGTTGACTCATGTAGCTCCCTTACATTTAAAATGTTCTTCATGTTGCAGAGGTATCTATCATTGCCTGCATGTCTCCTGTCGCTTAGATTTTTGTTTCATGCCTCGCTCACCGAATTTTATATTTGCATTGGCAGGCTGCTATCAGACCACCCACATTTGTATTCTTTGTCAATGATGCAAAACTTTTTCCTGACACTTACCGGCGTTATATGGAAAAACAACTGCGTACAGATGCTGGATTTAATGGTACTCCCATCCGTTTGCTATGGCGTAGCAGGAAAAAATCAGAAAGAGATGATGGTAAATACTTTCTTTTCTTGATAGTTGAAAGGTATTACATACACAACTCAATGCAAACCTAAACAACAAAAGATTCATATGTCAAAATGAGTGGTCTCCTTTCAGCAGTAACTAACCATGGACACAACAATATTCCCTAGTTCCATTTACATAGCTAATGCGTCGTATAGTGTTTTAGTGGTTATAATTATGAGTGTTAGCAACTATCAACACGCATTCAGCAGTTATTAGTTATTACTATCTTTGGAACGAGATGTTACCTAAGACACTAACTGGTACCACCCATTTTGATTTATTGACCAGGTAAGCTGCCACATCTGAAATCAGAACCCAGGCTCGTACCACGCGTGAAAAATCTGTCACCAGTTGCTTGAAATCCATGCACAATGCAACCGGAATGGCAATCCATCCAACATCTACTGTCGTGTGGTAGATAATCACTACATCAGAATTCAAAGCACTGTGACCATATCAGCAACTACCTATCCATGACTGTAAGTTATTTATTGGATTTTCGCACTTAGTCATGTTTGTGATCTGTGATGTCTCATTCATATTTCTATATACAGATAATAAGGAGTTTGCAGTCCATGGCATACATCTGGGTCCCCTGTTTACTTCCAGTTTGCACATACATGTAAGTTTATAACACTATATGTATCAACTGAATTGCTTGAATTGAAACACTTTGTTTCTCCGTGAAATTAAAGAGAATTTTAAAAAAATGAGAAGAAAAATAAACAAAATAATTACGTGGTCAACGTTAAACTTGTATCTGAACTTGTAACAATGCCTAAATAGAATCGTCCACTAAAAAATAATAAATAACAAAACGAAAAAAAATAATTTAAAAAAAATGGAATCATCTACTTATCAACTTTACTAGTGCCAAACCAAGATTCTCTGCAACTCTGAAAGCCCAAAGCTGAACTACATCCCGGATTTTCAGTCTGTTATCTTGATTTAGAGCCATTTTGATCCAAGGATCAGTCAGTGCATACACGCAAGATGCATACTGCCCTCCCTTCTTCCGCATAGGCCACTTTCGCAATGGCATAGTCCAATGGTTTCCTTTCGTGTCCAAGAAATCCGTTTTAATCGATGAGCAATGCTTGTCGTCCCCTCTCGTTTCCAATAAAGCCATCTCCTCGTTAGTCAAGAATTGGTTATAGACAGAGTTCACAGGAATGGACAATCTGTTTTGCTGTTTCTCCAAATCTGTCTTGTACAGGCCCTTCTGCAAGACCAGCACCGGGTTCATGCCCCCTATTGACGCGATCTTCTCCCTGAAGCTCTCCGATAAGGCTGGCGGTGGCTCTGGACCCGAGTTGGCTGCCCTTTTCTTCCTCTTATGGGACTCTCCATCGGTAACTTGATGTAAACTATTTACACTAGCACTAGCACTTTCAATGTCCATCTGCTGATCACTCTCTGCTTCTTCATTACTCAACTTCAGTGACTCTAACTCATCTTGAACCACAGCTAGTGAATTCCTCCGACTTGACCGGGTCAACATAGACATACTGGCTTGTTGCTTCGATTTGATTTTCTCTGACTTGCATCTCTTCGGTTTAGGATTTGTATCTTTTTTTCTCCTTTTTAGACGACTTGGAAATTGAGTTTCTTCATCATTAAAAAGTATTCGTAATGCAGGACACCTTAACCTATTCTCTTTTCTTATCCGCTTAGCTTCTTCTACTTCTCTCACCAGTTTTGCTTCTAAATCAGCAACGAATGCAAGGACACCAATTGGGTCATCCGTCTGCGGCAACTCTTGCTCTTCTAAACCCACAAAATCGATCAAAGACAGATCTGTCAAAGTCTCCATAGCCACCATTACAATGAAAAATTAGGGTTAGGGTTTGGTTCTATTTATAGATACCAAGCTGCTGATTTAGTCGGTAATCGGATTCCATGCAACGTAACAATTTCACGTCGTTTGAAATTTTTCGAAAAAAATATTACTACCAAGTATATCACCTTGTTGCCAAACCAATTAAATTCAGTGTTACAAATTTGATTTTATTTGTATTTTGTTCTTGGGGGAGCGATTCGTAGTTTATGAAACCTTAGTGACCGGATTGAAATAATCCCTGCAGCTGTGAAAGGCAATTTCCCGCAATTTTTCGTTTTTCGATACAAAAACCTAATCCACAATCGACCCGGATCTGACCCGAATCGACGGCGGAGACGCCTAAGCGAAGCGATCCACCGTGACTGTCGGCGATCAAACCCGGCGCTGGTACTCCCGTATCCTCCAACGTCGAAGCCCTAGCTCCCGCCCGGGTGCTTTATGCTGAATCTGGTCCGGACGCGTGTACGCCGGAAAAGCTTCGTTAGGTCTGATTTGTATTTGGGCGTGTACAAGAGGTATAAAATATGCAATGTGCAGGATGGAAAAATGGCATACTTTTCAAGATTATAAACTCATTTATGGTGATATTTGTTGAACAGAATTAGGGAGTATATCTTTCAAATGTGGAAATTTAGTATGGTCACTTCTCGGCATGTGGAAATTTATGAAGCTTTGATCATTCCTTGTCTAGCGTGTTGCTAGTTTTGTGTGAAACTAAACAGTGAAGGAGCACCAATGTGCTTTGGTGTACATAATGGTTTCCCTTGATAAGTTTGTGATGTCATTTTATTGCAATTCTCTGTGTTCTTATGCAGACACAGTCATCTGCACCTTCAGTGGATTGGCCTTTATGTGAGACTATACTCCAATCTTTGATGTGTTCTGTTAATGTGTATAGAGTATAGTTATGACTGATATTTGTATTATTTCTCTGATTTGTGAGATGGGATATGTTCTTCTTTTAGATCCATTTGTAAGCTTCTAATTAAGCAAGAGTGCAAGACTAACTGACACCTCTCAACGCCTGTTCTGATTTGTGATATTAGTATTTTAGCATAGGAAGGATTGAAGGATGAAATAAATGATGCAATGTTGAGGGTGGATGAGTGACTTACGTTTCCAGATTAGAAACTCATGTGGATATTTGTTTAACAGAATTTCATTTTGTTTATATGTGAGGTCAAAGAGTTTTTTGATATCTGGTGGTACATAACATGATGATATTTTCACTTATAAAAGAATCAGCCACCTCGATATAACCCACATTGTAGAAGAATCACATTGTTTAAAGTAATTTGGAGGCCTCAAATTTGCCAATTGAAATTGACGCCTTCCTTATTCCTTGCAGGGGTATTATCTACTAAGATAAGCTTAGTAGTGTTGTGGGGGTGGTGGGGATGAATACATGTATGGAGGAGGTGGAGATGGCGAGGGTGGAGGGGGAGATTTGTAAACATACGGGGGAGGTGGTGATGGAGATGGAGGTGGTGGGGACTTATAAATGTATGGAGGAGGTGGTGAAGGTGATGGAGGCGGTGGAGACTTGTAAATGTATGGAGGAGGCGGTGAAGGTGATGGTGGAGGTGGAGACTTGTAAATGTATGGAGGAGGTGGTGAAGGTGATGGTGGAGGTGGTGACTTGTAAATGTATGGAGGAGGTGGGGAAGGTGATGGAGGTGGTGGTGATTTATAGACATATGGTGGAGGTGGTGAAGGTGATGGAGGTGGCGGGGACTTGTAAATGTATGGAGGAGGTGGTGAAGGTGATGGAGGTGGTGGTGACTTGTAAATGTATGGAGGAGGTGGTGAAGGTGATGGAGGTGGCGGGGACTTGTAAATGTATGGAGGAGGTGGTGAAGGTGATGGAGGTGGTGGTGACTTATAGACATATGGTGGAGGTGGTGAAGGTGATGGTGGAGGTGGAGATTTGTAGACATATGGAGGAGGTGGTGAAGGAGAGGGCGGGGGAGGAGAATTGTAAATGTACGGAGGAGGTGGTGAGGGAGATGGAGGAGGTGGAGACTTGTACACATATGGGGGAGGTGGTGAAGGTGATGGTGGAGGAGGAGACTTGTACACATATGGAGGAGGTGGTGAAGGTGATGGTGGAGGTGGAGATTTGTAGACATACGGTGGAGGTGGTGATGGTGACGGTGGAGGAGGTGACTTGTAGATGTAAGGTGGTGGAGGAGATGGGGAGGGAGGTGGAGGTGATTTGTAAACATAAGGAGGAGGAGGCGAAGGCGATGGTGGTGGTGGAGACTTGTACACGTAAGGAGGTGGAGGAGATGGCGATGGTGGAGGTGGAGACTTGTACACGTAAGGAGGTGGAGGAGATGGCGATGGTGGAGGTGGAGACTTGTACACGTAAGGAGGTGGAGGAGATGGCGATGGTGGAGGTGGAGACTTGTACACGTAAGGAGGTGGAGGAGATGGCGATGGTGGAGGTGGAGACTTGTACACGTAAGGAGGTGGAGGAGATGGCGATGGTGGAGGTGGAGACTTGTACATGTAAGGAGGTGGAGGAGATGGTGATGGTGGAGGTGGAGACTTGTACACGTAAGGAGGTGGAGGAGATGGTGATGGTGGAGGTGGAGACTTGTACACGTAAGGAGGTGGAGGAGATGGTGATGGTGGAGGTGGAGACTTGTACATGTAAGGAGGTGGAGGAGATGGTGATGGTGGAGGTGGAGACTTGTACATGTAAGGAGGTGGAGACTTGTACACATAGGGAGGAGGAGGTGAAGGTGATGGGGGTGGTGGTGACTTATACTTGTAAGGAGGTGGAGATGGGTACTTCCATGGATGTTCAGGTGCCTTTGGCCACTCAGGGGACTTATGATGGTAAGGGGAGGGAGGAGTATCATCATCATACTTTTCTTTGGCAACAACACTGGCTGCCATAACGCAGATGGCCATGGCCAGGACAAGCCGGGACCATGAGCCCGGCACCCCAATTCCCACCATCAGCTTATAAAACAACCAAAATTGTTTTTCACAGGTAAGCCTTTATTCAGCTTCTGTTTTGTTTGTGCCTAGAGTTGCTGTTCCTTGTCTCTTTATATAGCACTCTGAATTAAACCAGTACATGCATGTAATGTGTGAGCATTGTGTTTGTTTATTCCACTAATTACAGACTGGATCAAATTTCTGCTTCAGTTTTTCAACTGTTGAAGAGGTGCTATCCCACTACATTACGGTATGTAATCCATAACTTGTTCTTTATTAGGGGAATAAGTCAATTTGTGATATTCAAAATGTAGTAGGTGAGGATTGTGTTGCACTACATGGCTGGATTTCATTTCAAAAATGGTATTTAATGAGTTTTAGTTAAGTTAATATTATGGTAGAACCGCGTTGCGTTTATGTAGAATTATTATGTTTCAAGGATTCTGAAACTTGCAGGCACTGCATTTGGCTTATAGTGTATCATTTTCAATATGTAGCTGGACTGCTGTTAAATATGCCCAATGGAAGGCTGTGGCCTTAGTTTACATGCTGGTATTGAATAGGTAAATCATCTTAACACGTTGTGATGAGAGCAGCGGCGGCAAGAGAGATTCGGATCTGGTTCCTGTTCGACAAATTCGATTTAAACTAAGGCTGGGAAATTATATTGAATGGAGAGAAAGTCAGGCAAGAGTAGTTAATTTGGTAGATGACAAAAATGAGATGCATAATGAGAACATGCAAGAGTCTTTTCATTTATAAAGAAGCAGTCAAAAATCTGCATCTGTTCTTTTTTTAGTATGAATTTCTGACTGGGCAAGTGAGCAAGAAATACTTAAATAAGTGCCTTGATAGTAATATGCAAACTACTGATATAATTTTATCATTTGTTGCAGAGAAGATTTCAAGGTTGAAGGTTAATTGCAGCCAGCATGTTTGTGGCATTGCGTTAATGTTCACATGCACACAATGCTGGAATTAGACAGCAGATGATGGAGGTTGACAGTAATAAACTCTGCGTTAGGCTTCCGAGTCATATCAGGATCAGGGAGGAAAGAGTTTACCTTTCTCTTTCAGTTGGCCAGATATGGAGATGACTAAAAATAAATTTATTTGGAGTAAATATGACAATGGCTCACCAAATACTAAGTAGGCAAAAATGAAAATAAAAGAAATGGGAAGGATAACGGAAGCAGGAGCGAGATAATGTCAACATTCAAAATAGATAAATGATGAACAATTAGCTAGAGAGGTTGGCAGCATCTAGAGGTGGCAAATTTATCCATTATTCGTTCATTATTCATCCATGAAAATCTACCCGTTATCCATCCATTTAGTTAATGGATTGAATCAGTCCAAATCCATTAATAATCCATTAATAAACGGATTAAACGGATGAATAAATTAATCCATTAAGCAACCATTAATCCATCAAAAAAATTTATCATTAATCTATCAAACAGATTTTTATATTTTATCTTTTATCTTTTCAATTAAATAATTAAAATACATATGTAATAATAATATTATTGTTTATGAAAAATATATTTAATTTGGTTAACGGCAAATTAGACTTTTGATGCTTCAAATGATTGCTGGGAATAGACGAAGTATACGTCGTTGCGTAGCTAACTCAATTTTTTACAACTCTCTAGTTTACACCGAGAGCAGAAAAGATCGTTTAAAAGGTTGAAACACAAGCCAAAGTCGGCGCAACTGCAGAATTCGTAGCGATACACACTTATATCTGACTTCGGGTCGTGTTTCGACCTTTTAATTCGTAGTGATACACACTTATTATCAATTTAACTAGAAATTCAATTAGTCTTAGAAATCTCTTATTGTTGTGACTTGCAAATTAAGACTAAAATTATTATTGTTGTTCTATTATTGTTGTATTATTGATTTGTACTTTATCAAATTCTAAATTTGACAATTTGTTATGATTTGTTATTGTAATCCGATCATAAACCTATAATATTTATTCAAGTCATAAATATATTAAATTATAATATCATATATAGGTATATTATTTTTATTATTTAATTTGTGCGGATCAAACCGATCCGACCCGGTTGAACCACTGATTCATTGACTTGACCAGTTCGATCACCGGTCCGGTTTTAATAACACTGAGTACAAGTGAGTTTCCCAAATTGAAATATCACAAATAACATACGCAGCTTAAGCCGCTCCCAGGAACTATCAAAACATGGGACTTCATAATCAAACTATTAGGTTCATAGGAGATTGAAGCCTACTTGAGATCTAAATTATTCAAATGTGAACTAATTCTGCCAGGAAATGTCGCATAGAATCTCTGAAAAATAATTTTCATCAACATCTGTAAACCCAAGAAAGTTGTTGTGAAGTCTGCCAAATTATGCCCCTCCAGAACCATACTTCTTTCCGAGAACCAAAACCTGGAGCTTGTCATAACCAGCAAGCACTCCGGCTCCAGCAATGGCACGGAGGATGTTGGCACCAGCACCCTTGAAGAGAGACTTGGGACCCTCGTTCTTAAGGATCTGACTGAATGCATCGAATGAGCTCTTGTACTTCACAGCCTCACCAGATGTCATCATCATTCTTCTTCGAACAGTGTCGATTGGGTAAGAGGCAAGCCCAGCACCATTGGTAATAACCCAACCAAGAGCAAAGCTAGCAAAGAAACTATCCTGAGAATCATCAAACAACGAAAATATGTTATTAGTGATAAGCACCTTTAAACGAACTCATTCATAGACTCACCAAAAATTTTAAAAGGATCAGCACAACATAGGTCATAAACACTTTCAGCAATATTGAGATGGTAGGCAAGTATATGTACATACCTGTAGCTTTGCAGGTAATGCTGGTTTCAGAGAGTCATACAATCCGAAGTAAAGACCACGGTATACGATGATACCCACACATGAGATGTTGAACCCACGATATAGGCCAGCAATACCATCAGACTTGAGGGTCTTGCGGTAGACATCAATCAGACCATCAAACTGTCGGCCTCCTCCCTTCTTTGCAGCCTTGGCATCATTAGCAAGACGAGTTCGAGCATAATCCAAAGAGTAGACAAACAGCAAAGAAGAAGCACCAGCAGCACCTCCAGATGCCAAGTTGCCACCAAACCATTTCCAGTAACCATCACGGTCCTTCTTGAAGTTAAACATACTCTTAAAATAGTCCTTGAATGCGAAGTTCAAAGCCTGTACAGTGGGGTAAAATAGACATTAAAACTTGTTTATGAGAATGAGGAGCAGAAAAGTATAGAAGGAGAATTGGCTTACTTGGGTAGGAAAGTATCTGATGACATTGGCAGTGTTTCCTCTCCACAAGGAGCCAAAACCCTCTTCTTTGATGGTTCTGCTGAAACATTCCCCAATTCCCTTGTAGGGCTCAGACAAACGGCCAGCCTTAAGCATTTCATCTTGATTTTGGATAAGAAGCTTCACACGCTCAATTGGGGCTGCAGCAGTTTTTGAAACAGCAGCAGAGACTCCACCCATAAGGAAATCAGTGGCGAAACCAACAAAGCCTTTCTCTGATGGAGCTTGAACAAAAATGGGTGAAGTATATGCGGAGGTCCCTGACAAACCAGCATACTGTAGTCCAGCATTGGAGTAGTTTCCATAAGCAAAGTTCCTCTGGAACGAAGCAGGCCTCTGATAGGTCCCAAAGCGAGTTTGGCCCTCCTGAGATAAGCTCGAGCTAAGCTGGAGCTGACCGGTAACCTTCTGCATGACTGTTGGGTTTTCTTGCCTACCAGCCATTACTGGAAAATATCCTACAATTACATTGATTGATCAATTAGAAACAAAGAAGCAAAAAAAAAAACAAGAAAGGTTTTTTTTAATGAATCTGAAAACAAGTAAATGAGAAAGTAACCAGAAATGAAAAAGGTCAAAAACACTAAACTGAAACGAGAGTGCTTTTTCTAATGCACGAAATATACAAAGTTACTCTTTCCCGCAGAAAGTGATACAAATCTATTCCGAGGACATAAAAGGCTACATATTGCAACCAATTATAGCGATGTGGCAAAAAAATGTACAAAGGGCTAAAGACTATCATTAGCATGTATATATATCAATATCATGAAGAGTTCCAAGGTCCACTGTCTGCTAAAGAATCTAGCTCAATTATCAATCACATGAATGGACATGATCTTATAATCTGTCTTGTATATAATGGTTGGCTGGCATCATATGAACACACACCACAATATTCTTCACATCCACCTCTAAAAATATAACCAATCACACAAACTAAACTCTAAAAGAGCTTAATTAAATATAAAAGCACATCACCAACATAGATTCCAAAACCAATCTACTGCAGATCTGAGAATTACACCACAACAAAGCCGATCTACAAACTAAAAGCATAACAGAATCTCAACCAAAAGCCAACCAGATATACGCAGATCTGACATACCTAAAAATTCAACAAAATAGAGAACAAAACAATCAACAGACCTAAGCTCTTATACGCTCACAAAAGTTCTTAAATGAAGACCGAATCGAGCTCAAATTCATCCATTTCCGAAATCTAAGCAACGACAGGTAGCATAAACAACAATCCAAGAGCGCAAACCATCCGCAAAAACAGTAAAGCAACAGATCGAACACAAACCAACAGATCGGGACGAGCTCCGAAGCGATCGGATCGGAGGAACGAATTAAATTAGTGTTCGAGAGAGAGAGAGAGAGAGAGCTTGGTACCTTTCGGAGGCCTCGCGTTGAGATTCTTTAGAGGTTGGAATTCGATGAGGATGGGAAATGAAAATGCTGATGCGAGTTTATAAACCTGCGCAAAACTTGACCTTCTTTTTGGGCCGAAAAATGCCGCCTAGTTTGACTTTCATGGAACCCTTGGCCCATTTCGATTTAAAGTTTTCGGCTACTCGCATGTGGGTTCTAGTTTGATTGATTTAATTATTGGCTTTGTAACCAAATGATCATAAGTTCACTTCTCTCATAATGCACCATTCACATCAATATTTGGTGAGGAATTTCCTCCCTTCCCAGGAGGTGCTTCCCTCCCGTCACTGGAGATGATTTTCTCCCCCTCGCTTTCCCTCCCTTCACAGGGTGCTCGAATTAGCTACAATACATGTAAACATCCCATCAAAAAAAAGTTTTCGGCTACTCAGCTTCTTCGATCCGAAATGAGGGTGACTGATGTCTGGAAACCCATGGATGCGATCGGGCCAATGAATTACCCGACCTAATTAAGTATACCGGTCCAATTGACTTTGTTACTCCTCTAGTTCTTCAAGGCTTCAATTAGGGTGTGTCCATTTGGCATACATCTTAGATCGTCTTATCTTATCTTAACTGATAGTAACTTATAGTGACTGATATTACCTGCTGAATAGTAATATTATGATGATGATGATGATTGTGATGATGTTGATGAATAGTAATATGATGATGAATAGTAATATTATTATGATGATGGTGATGAATAGTAACCTGATGGTGATAAATAGTAAAATGATGATGAATAGTAATATACCGATGATGATGGTGATGAATAGTAATATTATGATGATGAATAGTAATATACTGTTGATGAATAGTAATATACTGATGATGGTGATGAATAGTAATATGGTGATGATGGTGATGAATAGTATGCTGATGATGGTATGATGAATAGTATGATTATGGTATGATGAATAGTATAATGATGATGATGATGGTATGTTGAAAGTATGATGATGGTATGATGAATAGTATGATGATGGTATGATGATGGTATGTTGAATTGTATGATGATGTTATGATGAATCGTATGATGACTTATATTAACTTATAGTGACTAAAAGTAACTTATAGTAACTGAAAGTAACATGTGGTGCATGAAAGTAACTTATCTTATCTTAACCATCACAAAATAGATGCCAAATGGACATGGCCTTACTTAAAGGTCATGACAATTCAACTTATGAATCAAATCAATTGAAAGGATTATTCAGAAAGGTTGAAATGATATGCGTTGAGGAGTGCTCAAATGTTATGCCTCTCTTATGGTTTTATGTGTTACACAAATCTCATCATTTATATCAAATGATCTAAAGGTGCAAAATGAAAGTCAAATAGTCAAAAAAAGACAAAGTTGTTTGTCATTTAGCACTTTTTGTCTTTTACCTCGCATTTTTGTCTTTTGCCTAAACGACAAAAGTGCAAAATCAAATCTTCACCTTTAGATCAAATGATCTAAAAGTGCACAATAAAATAACACATAACACTTTAACAACCCATAACATTTGAGCGCCCCCGATATGCGTTTATGTAGAATTATGTTTCAAGGATTTTGAAACGTGCAGGCACTGCATTTGGCTTATTGTGTATCATTTTCAATATGCCCAATGGAAGGCTGTGGCCTTAGTTTACATGCTGGTATTAAGATTATGTAAATCATCTTGATACGTTGTTGTGGTGAGAGGAGCGGTGGCAATAAGAGAGATTCGGATCTGGTTCATGTTTTCTATAAATTTGATTTAAACTTTTTTCTTATTCTAAATGAGGATATAAGCATTTTCACTCCTAATCCCAGAGTTTGATTTAAACTAAGCCTGGGAAATTATATGAATGGAGAGAAAGTCAGGTAAGAGTAGTTAATTTGGTAGATGTCAAAAATGAGATGCATAATAAGAACATGCAAGAGTCTTTCATTCATAAAGAGGCAGTCAAAATTATGCATCTGTTCTTTTTTTCAGTAAGCATTTCTGACCGGGCAAGTGAGCAAGAAATACTTAAATATGCAGGAGCCAGATAATGCATAAATGGTGAACAATTTAGCCAGAGAGGTTTTCTGCATAAGGGTAAAAAGGGAAAGTGATTTATGCATCTGCTCAAAAATTATCATTAGTGTTTAATTGTCAGGAATCCTTTTATGTTTTCTTGATCAATGTGATAAGAAAATAAATTAGTTTGAACAGAAAACATACAGAACCATGAAGACATACCAGAGTATCAAAATGAAATAGAACCAGGGAAGTGAGTTTCTGAAATTGAAATAGCACAAATAACATACGCAGCTTAAGCTGCTGTTTTTTTTCAGCATCCCGAGAACTATCAAAACATGGGACTGCATACTCAGGTTCATGGGAGTTTCAAGCCCACTTCATCTAAGTTATTCAAATGTGAAAAAACTCTGCCAGGAAATGCCGCATAGAATCTCTGAAAAAATAATTTTCATCAACATCAGTAAAGCCAAGAAAGTAGTTGTGAAGTCCGCCCCAATTATGCCCCTCCAGAACCAAACTTCTTTCCGAGAACCAAGACCTGAAGCTTGTCATAACCAGCAAGCACTCCTGCTCCAGCAACGGCACGGAGGATGTTGGCACCAGCACCCTTGAAGAGAGACTTGGGACCCTCGTTCTTAAGGATCTGACCGAATGCATCGAATGAGCTCTTGTACTTAACAGCCTCACCAGATGTCATCATCATTCTTCTTCGAACAGTGTCGATGGGGTAAGAGGCAAGCCCAGCACCATTGGTAATAACCCAACCAAGAGCAAAGCTAGCAAAGAAACTATCCTGAGAATCGTCAAACAACGAAAATATGTTATTAGTGAGAAGCACCTTTAAACGAACCCATTCAGAGCCATGCCAAAAATTTCAAAAGGATCAGCACAACATAGGGCACAAACACTTTCAGCAATATTGAGATGGTAGGTAAGTATATGTACATACCTGTAGCTTTGCAGGCAATGCTGGTTTCAGAGAGTCATACAATCCGAAGTAAAGACCACGGTATACGATGATACCCACACAAGAGATGTTGAACCCACGATATAGGCCAGCAATACCATCAGACTTGAGGGTCTTGCGGTAGACATCAATCAGACCATCAAACTGTCGGCCTCCTCCCTTCTTTGCAGCCTTGGCATCATTAGCAAGACGAGTTCGAGCATAATCCAAAGAGTAGACAAACAGCAATGAAGAAGCACCAGCAGCACCTCCAGATGCCAAGTTGCCAGCAAACCATTTCCAGTAACCATCACGGTCCTTCTTGAAGTTAAACATGCTCTTAAAATAGTCCTTGAATGCGAAGTTCAAAGCCTGTATAGTGGGGTAAAATAGACATTAAAACTTGTTTATGAGAATGAAGATGAACAGCAGAAAAGTATAGAAGGAGAATTGGCTTACTTGGGTAGGAAAGTATCTGATGACATTGGCAGTGTTTCCTCTCCACAAGGAGCCAACACCTTCTTCTTTGATGGTTCTGCTGAAACATTCACCAATTCCCTTGTAGGGCTCAGACAAACGGCCAGCCTTAAGCATTTCATCTTGATTTTGGATAAGAAGCTTCACACGCTCAATTGGAGCTGCAGCAGTTTTTGAAACAGCAGCAGAGACTCCACCCATAAGGAAATCAGTGGCGAAACCAACAAAGCCTTTCTCTGATGGAGCTTGAACAAAAATGGGTGAAGTATATGTGGAGGTCCCTGACAAACCAGCATACTGTAGTCCAGCATTGGAGTAGTTTCCATAAGCAAAGTTCCTCTGGAATGAAGCAGGCCTCTGATAGGTCCCAAAGCGAGTTTGGCCCTCCTGAGATAAGCTCGAACTAAGCTGGAGCTGACCGGTAACCTTCTGCATGACTGTTGGGTTTTCTTGCCTACCAGCCATTACTGGAAAATATCCTACAATTAGAAGGATTGATCATTTAGAAACAAAGAAGCAAAACAATAACAAGAAAAGTTAATTTATTAAAGAATCTGAAAACAAGTAAATGAGAAACTAATCAGCCATGAAAAAGGTCAAAAACACTTAAGTGGAAAGTGCTAAAAAATCTATTCTGAGAACTGCATATTGCAACCAGTTGTAACGATGTGACAAAAAGGATAAAGACGATCGTTAGCATGTACATATATCATGAGTTTAAAGAGACACTGTTTGTTAAAGAATCTGGCTCAATTATCAATCACATGAATGGACATAATCTTATTATCTGTCTTGTATGTAATGGTTGGGTTGCATCATATGAACAAACACCACAATATTCTTCACATCCACCTCTAAAAATATAACCAATCACACAAACTAAACTCTAAAAGAGCTGAACTAAATGAAATCACATCACCAACATAGATTCCAAAACCAATCTACCACAGATCTGAGAATTACAGTATTACACCACAAAAAAGCAGATCTACAAACTAAAAGCATAACAGAATCTCAACCTAAGCTTAAAACAAAAGCCAACCAGATATACGCAGATCTGACATACCTTAAAAAGTCAAACAAAATAGAGAACAAAACAATCAACAGACCTAAACTCTTATACGTCACAAAAGTTCTTAAATGAAGACCGAATAGAGCTCAAATTCATCCATTTCCGAAATCTAAGCAACGACAAGTGACATAAACAACAATCCAAGAGCGCAAACAATCCGCAAAAACAGTAAAACAACAGATCGAACACAAACCAACAGATCGAGACGAGCGCAGAAGCGATCGGATCGGAGGAACGAATTAAATTAGTGTTCAAGAGAGACAGAGAGAGAGAGAGAGATTGGTACCTTTCGGAGGCCTCGCGTTGAGATTCTTCAGAGGTTGTAATTCGATAAGGATTGGAAATGAAGATGCTGATGAGATTTTATATACCAGCGCAAACTTTGACCTTCTTTTTGGGCCGAATACGCCGCCTAGTTTGACTTTCATGGAACCCTTGGCCCATTTCGATTTAATGTTTTGGGCTACTCAGCTTCTTCGATCTGAAATGAGGGTGACTGATGTCTGGAAACCCATGAATGTGATCGGCCCAATGAATTAACCGGCCTAATTAAGTATTGACTTTGTTATTCCTCTTTGTCCTTCAAGTGGTCAAGACAATTCAACTTATGAATGAAATAAATTGAAAGGATTATTCAAAAAGGTGAAACCAGAAGGATATAATTGTGTTTTGGGGCCTGAGGGTTGAAAAAGTTAGGAAAAGAAGTTGGTTAAACTTTACTAATTTGAATATATATAATCGCCATTAGTCAGCAAAAAGAAGAGAAGAGAGAATATAATGGTCATTATATCTAGTAATGGTGCGAAAGACGCCATGAACACGACATGATTATATATGTATCAATCTATGCCTGAAAAAACTATAATTAACTAATTAAGGTTTCAGCTAAATTGAATTCACATTATGATTCAAAACATATATTTACAAATTTGACTTTACTATTGCGACATTTATCATATATATATATATATATTTAAAGATGTATTATGATCTGATAGTTAAATTTAAATTCTTAAATTTTAAAGGGTCGAGAGCTTCCCTGTACGTTACGTTACTGTGTCAGGATAATGAAGATTAGTGTACATATGTTTGTGACATATACATACACTGCTTGTGAAGAGAGAAGTTGAGATGCCATTGGAGAGGGGCAAGCCGACCAGGTTTAGCCCATCAGAAAAAGCTGCCCGCCGGATCCAATGGTTCAGTAAACTGTCAATTTTATTGCATGGTAAAAACAAACAAAATACTAAATGTCAAAAGTCCAAAGGATTCATTAAGTTCATCAGAAAACCAGTGGACATCAAAATGTGGGTTCATCTTAATTCATTCGGATACACATGTATATGTGTATGTACATTTACAAGGTGGAACGGTGACGTTTCCAATGAGTATGTTTTGCTTGTCCCACTACACCACCATTGTTTGTGCTTACACCACATTGTCTTTCTCACATGAAAAATCTTACTTGCCTGTTGCTTCTCCAACCCTCTCTCTATATGTTTTTGCTACCCTTCATTGTGCTAATCCCCAACCATACACTGTTCCTCTTCATTCCCCATTTCATCTTTTGGGCCATCTATATCATCCTCTCTTTGTATTTTCCCTATGTGCTCTTCTTGGACTTGGGTTTGTTCACTGTTTTGATGATCTCTAGTACACACACATACACTGATTTTTTAGTGTATTTAATCCTCACTGCTACATTCAAGACTTTTGTTTTTCTGATATTGGGTTTTCAACTCCCAACATTTATCTCATTCTCTCCTTGGTCTACTTTCTTATTCATCAACTACTTCTCTCTCCTCCCACTTTGAAATATTGTTATCAATTGCTTCAATCACACCTCAAAGTGATCCCTTGTCTCACCATTTTCTCCTACAATTTGAGTAATTATTTATATTTCATAGTATATAATTCCCCCTTTTTGGCCTCCCTTTTCTTACTCCTTTTGAAATTTGTTTGGCATACTTTCTACATAAGTTGCGTCAATATACCCTATATAAACATTCTGGTGTTTACCCCTCTCATTTCCCTAAAAGCCCTTTCTTGCCCTTCAAACCCTAAACTCCTTCAGTTTGTCCATAATGAAATATGGCAATCATCCTCCTTACCACTCAAATCCACTCAACAATGGATTCTTGTACTCATCATCATCTCAATCTTTCACCAACCAACCAAACCAGCATATCTACAGCAACCTCTACTTGAATCACTACAGCAATCTAAAGAACATTTACACCAACAACTCATTACTCTCTCATCACTACAATCCCCCACCACCACCATCATCTCCACCACTCAAACAGGCTCTCCCACTCCTAAACCTGAGCCCTGCTAGCAGACATGAAAAAGAGCAGCATCAGGAAGTGGATCATCATCAAGAAGTGATGATGGCTGTGGACGACGGGGACGATGAGCAAGATGATGGATGTAATCTGAGCTTAGATTTGCAACTAGGGTTGCCTGATAACGGTGCACCACATGCTGCTGATCTGCTGATAGCTTCATCAGTACTCTCTTCATCATCTGTCGATGAAGGTGCCCCCGTTGCTGATTCTAATTCAAACTGCTCCGGCGGGTATGAAAGCACAACAGCAACAACTAGGCTCAACAAGGGTCAGTACTGGATCCCAACACCTGCTCAGATTTTGATTGGCCCAACTCAGTTCTCTTGCCATCTTTGCTTCAAAACTTTCAACAGATACAACAACATGCAGGTAAAACTCATCCTAACATGTTTACACATAATCTCTTATTCCTTGAACTTAAAGTTGAAGGACAGAGATCGAGTTGTGAACTTTGCTCATCATGTAGCCCTTTAATGAGTTGTGTTTCTACTTTTGACTTTTTCTATCTTCATATGAGAGCTGACCTGCTAGTGTCTTCTGCGGTCTCCTTGATTAATTAGGGTTTTTCATATCTTTAACCCTTTCTTCAAATTTCTCCCCAACAATGAATTTTGTGTTATTATATAAAACTTCCTGTCCTTTTCTTTTCCCCCAAGTTTTTTCCCTTTTGCATGATTTCAACGAGGAGTAGTATATACCTTTAGGGGTCTGATGATCCAGAAGTAAGATTTGTACTGCAGTGTGTTGCAGTGATTTGACCACACACAACTGACATATGCTCTTTGCTCCTTGAAGTTTGTGTTGATCTATCTCTCTTTTAGTCTTTAAAGTTTAAAGAAGAATTGCATAATAGTGTTGCTTTTTTGTGTCCGAATGTTTTTATTACTTAGTTTCATCAAACCCTTTTTCCAGTGCACACTCAGCCATCATGATATGATAGTAGCATCTCAAAGATTCAGTCTTTCTGGATTCTTGTAGCTAGGCATCTGAGAGTTCTATCACTCACTTAGTTATATGTAGTGCGTGGTCAAATAGTTCAATTGTAACAATATGCATGCCACACAACATCTTCACTTTGTTTTGTGTGTTTTTCCATGTAGATGCACATGTGGGGGCATGGCTCACAATACCGGAGAGGGCCGGAGTCCCTAAGAGGCACCCAACCAACAGCAATGCTGAGGCTTCCATGCTACTGCTGCTCACCAGGATGCAGGAACAATATTGACCATCCAAGAGCAAAACCCTTAAAGGACTTCAGAACCCTCCAGACCCATTACAAGAGGAAGCATGGAATTAAGCCGTTTATGTGTAGGAAATGCGGCAAGGCATTCGCGGTAAGAGGTGATTGGAGAACACATGAAAAGAATTGCGGCAAGTTGTGGTACTGCACTTGTGGATCTGATTTCAAGCATAAGAGATCTCTCAAGGATCACATTAGGGCTTTTGGGGATGGACATGGTGCTTATGGGATTGATGATTGTTTTGACCAAGAAGATGATGAGGCTGCAATGTCTGATATTGAGCAAGACAACAACTAAACATTAACATCCCTTTTGCATGCCACACACATGTTCTTCTTCCCCCCTTCACATGTGTTTTCTTATCATATGCGCCAAATAAGTAGTCCATTTTTAATTATAGCAAACAAGAACACCAAAGACCTTGTGTTTTGCTATATTTGAGTGTTACATGAGAGCCTTTTGTTTGCAGCACGGCAAGACCTTGTGGTGTGTGTGGTCATCAAGACCGTACGGTTGCTTTCAATGTGTATTAATATCGATCACACTAAAGTTAAGTAGTACACAAAGAGAGATGTATAATAATGCAGAGACAAAACGCATCGATGGCACCGCACCACTGTGCTTTATACTCATTCCAAATTATAGGTCAGATTACTATGATTATCTCATCTGGCAGCTAGCTACCTAAGAATGCACTGTCCCTCCTCAGCCACAATATAGACACTACTCTACTTTCATTCATCTTTGTTTTTTTTTATGGGGTAAGTGGGTTAAATTTAGTATCTGCTCATTTTGAGCTGGTGAGGACTTGAACCCTGGCCACTTTGGGCGTAGGAGGACGCCCATCCACTGAGTTAATCTCTTTGCCTCTTCATTCATCTTTGTTAAATATGGATAGTTGTTTACTTACTCGTGATAATATTATAGGGCTGAGTTTTTGTACCGAAAACCGAACCGAAATTGAACCGATCGAAACTGAACCGACCTCAAACCGAACCGAATTTCAATTTATCATACCGAACCGAATTATATCGGTTCGGTTTCGGTTTTCATTTTGAGAACCGACAAAAACCGACAAAACCAACAAACCGAACCGACAAAAACCGACAAAACCGAACAGAAACCGACAAAAACCGACAATGTCGGTAAAACCGAACAAACCGAATGTCGGTTTACCGAAAATCGGTTCGGTTTTCGGTTTCATTTTTCATTAAACCGACAAATCGGTTCGGTTCGGTTTTTGAACCGAACCCAGCACTATAATATTATATCAGTCTGCAAGAATGAAACAATTATACAAACTTATAATATGCATTGACAAGTAAACACACAACCCAACAGCGTGCCTTTCAAAAAACAGTCTCTCAACCTGAGAATTTATGCACACTTTAAACGGTGTGGGTATACGTGAGTCTTTTTTGTTTTGTTTTGGAGCAGCAATAACTCCAATTTCAGCAGTTGAGACATCACCTATTGTTCAAAAACAGATTGAAAAAGAACAGCGGTAGTAGCTGTTCTAGCAAGTGCTCTCAATTGTGGATCGGTGTATATGCCCGCCCTCACGATTACAGGTTCGAACCATATTTCATGGTATGAGATCCTTTTTCTACTATATTGGAAATATCACATTTTGAATGCAAGTTGCGCCTGAAGCCATTAGGCCGAGGGCACGTCTGCCCGGGCGTCACGTATTGTGTTTAAAAAAAATCACATTTTTTTCTTTCCTTCGACGTCGCAGTCATGTGAATTTCAAGAGAAGATTTGATTTGGCATGTGCTTTACTTGTTTTATAAAGATTTTTTTTTTATGAGGCTTGGTTAATGTTAGTACCCAATTTGTCTGGTGATGCTACGAGGATTCGAATCCGGGAGCGACGCAGGCCCACCGTGAGCAGCCCCCATGAGCTAGACTCGATCCTCGTTTTATAAAGATTTGAAGTGGCAAATTTATAATTAAGATTAAAACTTAAGTGGGTGTGATTTTAAACTGAGTGTATTCTGCAAAGAGGGTTTGTGAAAGTCAGAGAGATCTTTTACAGGGACAGGGGTTTTGTGAAAGGTTGCAGAGATAATAAAAAAAAACACAACAGTGAGTGACTGTAGATGAAGTGATCATTCAGATGAGAGAGTTTGATATGATGTGTTGGATTTTCTTTGCAGCTTTTGGGGTGAGGTAGCTGTGTATGTAGAGGGGACTAGCACTACTGGTTGGTTAATAAAGTAAATTACACAGAGAGAGAGGGGGCCAGAGGGAGAGGGAGATAAAACAGCCCAATATGTTGGGGAGCGTCATGAGCTTTGCCCAGCGTAGCCCGAATGGTGTCTGGATGTCCAACCCCAGCCCACCAAATCTAAAATTCAAGAGAGAGAGAGAGAGGGGGCCAGAGGGAGAGGGAGACAAAACAGCATTTTGCACACAAGATAGCACATGCAGGTTACTGTTAGAGTACACTATATTTCAGATGATGGGAATACTGTGATGGGACTTGAGATGACATTTCAGAATAAGAAAAAGAACAACAGAGAAGACAGCAGCATGGCCTTCAAAGTCTTCATGATCAGATCGAGCGAGGAGAGGTTGTGATATGTTTCTGTCATGTGTTGGTAAATTAATTCTGGGGGATGTTTACATTCTAAATGTTGTGTTGTTTGACGTTTGTCAATTGGGTAAAGAAAAAAAAATCAAAAATGTGTCCCTAACAATTAGAAATGAGATCCTTGCATAGTCAAACGAAAAAAATAATATGTAAATAATATAGTTTTATATGTTTAATATAGTTTTAAAAATGATTCAATTATCAATTTAAGGATTATATTAATAAAACGAGGTAGTTTTGATATTATTTTATTTAAACTATATCATTTTCAAATAACTGTTTTTAACTTCGATTCACAGCATACAAATCACTTGATTTAATACTCGAATTTGACTCTTTTTTTACTCATAATCGGACTCATTGCTGGAAACATAAGAGCATCTGCACCGAGGGTAATTCCAGCAAGTGCTGCAGCTTGCCAGCTCAGATTTTGGGTGGATTTTTGTGCAGCGGGAAGAAGTTGGATGAGCTGCTGGGGAAAGTACTGAAGCACCAGCTGCTGGGTAAAGCTTATTGGGCCAAAAATGCAAGTGGGCCTGGATTTCGATTTTTTAAAAAAAGAAAAATTGTTCCAACGGTAACATTTGTTTAAACGGTAACATTTGCTTAAATTTTTTTAGCAATCGGCAACAAATTTTTATGTTTTTTTTATATCAAACGGTAACATTTGTTTAAAAAAACGGTAACATTTGTTTTCAATTTCATAACATTTATCTATAAATACAGACTTCTTGTACCTCATATCTCACACAAATATATTTACATTTCTCTCATTCATCTCTCTACTTCCTAATTTTCATAAGTTTCATAGTTTTATTTTCCTAAAATGTCTCATTCTTGGTCTATGGCCGAAGATGTACAATTGTGTGTCTCATACTGTCGGCAATCTGTTGATCCCATTTCCGGGAAGAACCAAAAGAATGAGAATCTATGGGGAAAAAAAATCCATATCGACTTTTACAACAATTGGGAGTCGAATGTCAACCAACCTATGGCGGAATTAAGGTCTCAAGTTTCACTTGCTTCTCGTTTTTACAAATTGAAGGCGAACTTGGCCTGCTGGGGTTCGTGTCTTTCCTATGCAGAAAGAAATAAGGAATCCGGATGCAATTTGCAAGATGAGGTATATTTATTGAATTTCATATTGACAATTGCATTTTATGAGTTTAATTAAATTTTTTATTGACAGATAAGAAAAGCACAAGTTATGTATATTTCAAAGAAGAAGAAGGAATTCATACATTTTCCATGCTGGGATGTAGTGAAGGATCATCAAACATTTGCTCATACCGAAAGTAGTACTCCACAAACATATGCAAATAATGATCCGTCCGAAAAATTTACTCCTTCAACCAATGAAGTGGACCAAAATGTAAGCATCGAAGATCTTAATTTCTCTACTCCCGAAATTGATCATATAAATTCATCTAGTCTTGTTAGACCGCCCGGAGTAAAGCGGCCAAGGAAGCAAAAAGAAAAGGCGTACAAGTAGCAAGTAAACGCCGAGATGATGCTTTGGAAGCCATGGCGAAGAACCAAGCAAATTATATAGCATGGCAAATGAAAAAAGGAGACGAAGAAGTAGTAATTCAAAAAGATGCAGTGCGTTTGAAGAGGATGGCCGACGAGAAAAAAATTATGGAAACTAGCACGGAACATATGACTCATCTCTCAAAAAAGTATTTCACCAAACGAAAAGCTCAGATCATGCAACAATATGATGACGATGATGACATACCTCGTACTTCGAGAGAATTCGACAATTGTTATCGTCCTAATCGCAATATTAACTTCGACGAGTTAGAATAATTTCATATTACGATTTCAATTTCACTATGTCGTTTTAAATTTAATATGAATTTGATTATGTAATTTTATATTTATTTGATTGTCTAATTTTTAATTTCAGTTTTTATTACAAAATTGATTGTTTAAGTATTTGATTATGCCAAGTAGAATTAAATTTAATCAAACACAACTCAAACTTTCAATTTAACATTCAGACCGAAAGGCACACAACTCAAACATACATATTTAAAGCGTACAGCTGAAACTGAAAGGCACACAAATTTTGAAAAACATACCGAAACTCAAAGTATATAGGAAATTGAAAGTACCATTCAAAGTTCTTCACCGGTTTCCATGACCCAATTATGTTTTACCAAATCACTTTGTAGTTGTGTATGTAGATATGTAGATTGAAGGGTATTGAGTCGATTATGAAATGCTTCTGATCTTTCTGCTCTTTCAACTGGATCATGCTGAATCCGAATACCGTTTGGACCGACCGGCCCATCATATATATATTGCAAAAGCAATAGATGGATTATGGAAATCTTCTTCTTCATGCTCGACGAACTCTTCCTCCACAAATTCTTCTTCAATAATCATGTTATGCATGATAATACATGCTAACATGATATTTTGTAAAACACTTAGTCGATGGGTCATACCTGCATGACGAAGTATTGCCCAACGAGATTGTAGAATTCCGAAACATCTTTCAACATCTTTTCGATAAGATTCTTGCTTCTTTTCAAACAACTTCTCTGCATCAGTTTGTGGATTAGTAATTGTTTTGACAAAAGATGAGTACCTTGGATAACTTCCGTTAGCTAAATAATAACTGTGGTCGTATGTGCTCCTGTTCACTTTATATGTGACTCGTGGTGAGATTCCAGCAGGGAGAGGATCAAATATGTCTGATTTATATAAGACATTAAGATCATTTTGTGCTCCTGGAACACCAATAAAGCTGTGATGTAGGAGCGTTTTGGGCTCCGAAATAGTATTTTAGCTTTATTTCTTTGTTTTAGATTTTAGCAGCTGATGATTATCATTTAGCAGTTGATAATTATCTTTTTAGATTTCCTTTTCTAATTAGGTTTAGTTTTCCTTTCTTAGTTAGGTTTTATGTTTCCCTAATTAAACCCACATTAGGGTTTTAGTTAGGTATCTTATTTTTCTTTTCAAATAAACCTTTGGTTTTCGTTTTTGGTGGATTCCAAGCTTATCCCGAATTCATTGCTGGTGAATTTGTTTATCCGATTTTCCCGCTGCGTCAGTTGGTATCAGAGCAGGTCTTTCTCTGTCTCTCTGCTGACTTGATCAGATGGCAGATCAACCCGTACCCAGAGCAGATGGTGAGAGGGTCAATGCGGACATAGCCGCAGTCCGCATTGACAAAGATGGCTGCTATGGTGACAAAGATGACTTGATCAGATGGCAGATCAACCCGTACCCAGAGCAGATGGTGAGAGGGTCAATGCGGACATAGCCGCAGTCCGCAGCCATCAACAAAGATGGCTGCTATGTCAACCTAGTTGGCGGAAGTGATCCACATGTTGACATAGTTGATGTCAAGAGTGAAGATGATGAATAGTGCTTGCGTCTTGAGAAAGTTGATGCTGACAAGCGCGGGAGGGTCAAAGATTTAAAGGTAGGTAATGATGTGATACAGCTTTACAAGCATGGTCCATTCAACGTAGATGAGGTCATACATTCAGATGGCAGATCAACCCGTACCCAGAGCAGATGGTGAGAGGGTCAATGCGGACATAGCCGCAGTCCTGGCTGCTTTGACAACAAAGGTGGCTGCTATGTCAACTCAGTTGGCGGAAGTGATCAACAAGAGTCGTCGTGGAGACAGGAGAGGAGAACTGAATAGGGTTCCGCAAGTGACGAGTGATATTCCATTGTTCTATGGAATCATGGGAGGACAGGAATTTCTGAATTGGCAGGTCGAAGTTGATAGATTTTTTGACGTCATGGGTGTCCCAAAAAATATACAAGTTAAGGTGGCAGGGATGAGGTTGAAGAGTGTAGCTTCCGTGTGGTGGGACAAGCTCGTTATTCAGAGGCAACGTAAAAGAAAAGTGCCAATTAGATCGTGGAGACGAATGAAACAACTGATGATGGAGCAGTTTTTGCCTGAAGAGTACGAACCGATCCCGTACAAGAAGTACGTTGAATGCGTTCAAGGAAAGAAAATGGTGATGGAGTACACAAATGAGTGTGTGAAGCAAGAGCTTCCAAAGCCAGATACGAAGAAGGAAGATATTATTGTGGCGAAGGAGACATTCGAGGAGATTGATGAGTTGGCGATGCTGAGGATTCTGTCTGATGATTTTGAGAAGGAAATTGAGGAGGTTGTGAATGAAAATTCAAAATTCAAAATCAAGCAAGCCATTGAACTTGAGACTGATCAGGAAACTAAGCAAGACATTCAACTCGGGACAACAGAATATTAAATTCCTTCAGGACCTGGGACTAAAAGTAGTCCATGCGCTATTGCGGCTGAGGCTATAATTAAACCTGAACTAGTTACAGCTTCAAGCATGACATTTTCATCCGATTCAGCTTTACGATTAGCTGGTGTTGAAGAGCTTATTTCAAGTCATAATTCTGCCAATAAGAAGTCGGAGAAGCCCAGTATGATTGGTAGTCTTTTGAAGTCGGTGCAGGGAACGCTGAATCAGGCCAAGGATGCTACGGCCCAAAAAGCGGTGCAGGCCTAGGACTATGCATCGGAGAAGGCAAGGGAAAGTGTTGATTACACGGCTAATAAAGCAAGAGAAGCTAAGGATACCACAATGCAGAAGGGTGGAGAATGTAAGGACTATGCTGTGGAAAAGGCAAAACAAGGTGCTGATTTTACAGCTGATAGGGCGAAACAAGCTAAGGATACAAAACTGGAGAAGGCTGGAGAGTATAAAGACTACACTGCTGATAAGGCCATACAAGGAAGGATTACGCTGTTGAAAAGGCTGTAGAGGGCAAGGACTACACTGCTGAGAAAGCTGTGGAGGGAAAGGATGCCACAGTGTCGGCCGTGACAGGGTTAAAGGATGGTGCTGCTGGTGCAGCTAGGAAAGCTATGGATTTCCTAACTGGTAAAAAGGATGAAGCTAAGGAGAAAACATATGAGGCTACAGAACACAGCACGGAAATATTGAAAGGAACAGAGGATGAAGCGAGAAGAAATAATGGAAGTGATCCACATGTTGACATAGTTGATGTCAAGAGTGAAGATGATGAATGGTGCTTGCGTCTTGAGAAAGTTGATGCTGATAAGCGCGGGAGGGTCAAAGATTTAAAGGTAGGTAATGATGTGATACAGCTTTACAAGCATGGCCCATTCAAGGTAGATGAGGTCATACATTTAGAAGAGAACTCGGGGTCGAGTTCTTTTGAAGTGGAGGAGACTGATGTAGGAGCGTTTTGGGCTCCGAAATAGTATTTTAGCTTTATTTCTTTGTTTTAGATTTTAACAGCTGATGATTATCATTTAGCAGTTGATAATTATCTTTTTAGATTTCCTTTCCTAATTAGGTTTAGTTTTCCTTTCTTAGTTAGGTTTTATGTTTTCCTAATTAAACCCACATTAGGGTTTTAGTTAGGTATCTTATTTTTCTTTTCAAATAAACCTTTGGTTTTCGTTTTTGGTGGATTCCAAAACTTTCTTAGTGGATTCCAAGCGTTCTTGGTGGATTCCAAGCTTATCCCGAATTCATTGCTGGTGAATTCGTTTATCCGATTTTCCCGCTGCGTCAAGCTGTGCCATATCCAAGTGTCATACGAGGCCACTGCCTCTAGGATGATAGTGAGGCGACCTTTACGACATGTATATGAACCTTGCCAAGCAGTTGGACAATTTTTCCATTCCCAATGCATACAGTCTATACTGCCAACCATACCTGGAAATCCTCGTTGCTCGGCTTTATGAAGAAGTCGAGATATGTCTGCATCATTTGGAGATCGAAGGTATTGGTCTTTGAAAAGCTCGATTACTTGTTCACACCACTTCTTCATGCATTTCAGGGTTGTCGACTCGCCCATCCTTGTAAGTTTGGCGCATTGATCTGCACACGCTCCGTATGCTAACATTCGTATAGCACCAGTCATCTTTTGTTCCGGAAGTAGACCAAGCAATCCAGTGGCATCACGACGTTGATGCCAGAATGTATCATAATTGCAAAGTGCGCTTTTAATACGGTTAAACAAGTTACTACTCATACGATACCTTCGACGAAAGTCTTGTTCTCGAAAAATTGGGCGTTCAACAAAGTAGTCGTCCAACAAATTTCATCCCCTGGATTCTCTTTGTCTTTGTATATTTGGTTGACGACGAGTGGGAGGATTGGATTCATCATTAGTTGTAGCCAACGTAATCGCATCCATGATGAATGAATCAGTAATTTCATTACCTTCTCTTCTTTGTTGTTGGTACCATCTTCTATTGCCATCGAAATCAAAAGGGTCCATATCTTTGGAGATAAAATGAGAAGAAGATAAAACCGTATATGGTGATAGATGATGTGAGAATAGAAATATATGTATGTCCGGTATTTATAGAATTTTTGGAATTTCAAGAAAATCTTATCAAATACACGTGTGCCAAAGCTATTGGATAAAAAACTTATCGGAAATCTACACTGATAATTGAGACGATAATATACATATTTATGTTACTTTTAATTATTTTAATATATACACGTGTCAGTCACCGATTGTACCAAAATCTTATCGAAAATCTTAACATCAATTCAAACGATAAGATTTGGATTTTTACTTTTTTTTACATTTTTCCAAACTTATACACACATGTGTCGCATGCTCACTTTACAAAAAATTTATCGGAAATTTCGATTAATTTCTATATTATAAACTAAAATTATAAAATAATATTTTTATTCAGTGAATAGTGAGAGGAGATGCTAAATTGCATGACTGGTGCATAAACTGCAGTTTGAGGAGGTGCTGATTATCTAGAAGGCGCTCCAGCACCTCCTCCTCCATCTATTCAGAAGGTGCTCGGGTGCATATGCTCTAAGAGAGAAAGGTTTCTTTTCATTCCATTCACAAAAATTTCAAGTAGAGCCAGCAAAATATAAGTGTGTGTTAAAAATTAAAAGTAGTTGCAGTGAGACATGATATTAATGGTTGCAGAGGCCAGAAAATTGGGGATTGTTCCTGTGTTTTCCACAAATAAGAAAATGACATTGCCTCAATTACAAGAATGCAAATAAAGGGATGACACGCCTCAAATGTTCAAAGAAAGTAATTAATTGATCCTTGGACGACAAGTAATTGGTTGCTTGCTAATTAGTTTTGGTTTCACAATATAAGCTAAGTTTGATAGACCAACATTGTGCTAAAGGCTCGCGAGCCGGATTTCAACCAAGTGCTGCAGACTTTAGAGTTCTCACTTTGACTATTGGAAAAAAAATTCGATGCAACGCACCGATTGATATAGTGTATTAGCATTCTATTGAAATGAATATAGAAAGGTCAATCCATATTTGCATAATTGTTGTAAAATTGCGTAAATTGACATGAAGTGATCTAAACTGTAAATTTATCAAGCACGGTTTACATAAACGTATGATCTAAATCACACTCCTTTGCAACCCTCAAATGTCATATGTCTGTTGTTTATTCTGAAACTATGTTCTATGAGAAAATATTACGAAATGAAAATTTTCCCTGCAGAGCAAAAATGTCATGCTTTTTTTTTTGTTAGCATGGGGGAGTTCTCAAGATAAATAATGGGAAAGGTCTCAAAGTGGCCGAGGATATTGTTATCAGCATTCGATTCGAACAGCTCCACTCTCGGATGATATGAACTTGGGCTTGCGGTTGACTTTCTCCAAGCACTGGATGACATCTCCAATTTGCAGGTCGTGGCAGTCTTGGATGACCAGACCACATTCAGTTCCTTTCAAAACTGAGTCAACATCTTGCTTTTCTCGTTTGAGGGAAGCACATGGACCTTCAAAGACGACTTCTCCGCTTCTGAGGAGGCGCATGGTGGATGCCTTGATCACACGGCCATCAATCACTTTGCACCCAGCTATGTGTACAGGTCCTCCTTTGGATTTGGTCCCTAATATCTGGAAGATGCCCAGCACTTGAGCCTCCCCAGCTACCTGGGTCTCAAATGTTCCCGGTGCCTTCTCCACTATCAAGTTGCCCATGTCCTCCAAAAGATGATAGATGACTCGGTGGATTTTGATCTACAAACAAACACCCAGTACAACCCGTGAAAAAAAATAGCAACACGATTCAATTATATTCCCGAACTGAATATTTAACAATGAGTAACTCATTGCACACTGAATTGTAAATGTATCTATATAGTTCCACCTTTTTCACAATAGTGTATGCAGATAGAAAGATCAATACCTTGATGTTAGCTCGAGAAGCTGCCTGACTAACAGAAGCAGGCGGTGTCCGCACATTGAATCCAACGATACATCCACCACAAGCCTGTGCAAAGTCTACATCGGACTGAGAAATGGGTCCTACACCAACATGCACAATGTTCACGAAAACCTGCTCAAATAGTAAATAACATCAGAACAAACCCCTCCAGGCCTTGGATGACAAAGTCTGTAATAGCAAAACTGGAACGAGGGCAACTGTAAGCAACATTGAGCACAGGGTAATACCCGATGAAATTTTCATCACTTAATTTCGATAGGTCTTCCCATGTGGTAAAATATGCAAAATATTAGAGAACTGACTGATGAGTCTTACCTGAGGGCTGTTCAAAGTTTTTAACGCATCCGTGACAGCTTGGACAGTACCCTGCACATCAGCTTTGACTACGACAGGCAGCTCAACTCTCACAGGAACTTCTTCCTCTGATGAATCAGGATCTTCTGCTTCTATCCGTACATCCCCAATCTTCTTGACTCTGTCGTTTTCCCTCTTTTTCTTCCTCCCGGTACTTAACATTCTAGCCCTCTCCTCAGATTCCACGACAACAATATCATCACCAGCCATAGGGAGCCCTCTCAACCCTTCAAGTTCAACAGGCATTGCAGGTTCTCCCTGCATCAATGCTTTACCAGACATATCTCTAATTACCCTTATTTTACCCCATTCGGCCCCAATAACCACATGCTGCCCACAAGCCACAGTCCCTGCCTTCACAATAGCTGTCACCAAAGGCCCCCGTCCCCTGTCAAGTCTCGCTTCAACTACATAAGCCTGAGCAGGACCATCGAATCTGGCTTTGAGATCCATCATTTCAGCTTGAAGCAGCAAAGCCTCCTCTAAAGTATCCAGTCCAGTTTTTTTAGCAGCTGAAACTTCCACCACTTGGACATCACCGCCCATTTCCTCCAGCAAAACTCCTTCTGAAGCCAGCTGGACTTTTACTCTTTCTGGATCAGCAGCAGGCTTATCACATTTGTTAATCGCAACCACAATGGGGACACCCGCTGACTTAGCATGTTCAATGGCTTCTAGTGTTTGAGGCATCACTCCATCATCAGCAGCTACTACCAAGACAACTATGTCGGTAACTGCAGCACCTCTTGCTCGCATTGCGCTAAATGCAGCGTGACCTGGGGTGTCCAAAAACGTGATAGCTGCCCCTGATGACATGCTAACAACGAATGCACCAAGATGCTGAGTTATACCTCCAGCCTCTTTGGCAGCGACTGATGTTTGTCGCAAAGCATCTAAAAGAGAGGTTTTACCATGATCGACGTGGCCCATAACTGTAACAACTGGAGGACGGGGTAAAATTCGAGAGCCTTCACTGGAATGCAGCCTTTTAACATTGACCCCGACTTCCTATATGGGCCACATTCAATGCAGTTGACAAGAGTTAAATGTCTAAATTTTCTTGACAGTTCTAGAAAATATTATACAAATGAGACAAAGTTCATGAACATAACCAATGGCTCTGTTTAAAAAGGAATTAAAAAATTGAAAGAAGATGAAATTTAGAAGGATCATTGTCACAAATAGAAATGCTGATGTAAACGGTTAATATACAGTGATTGGACGTTTAACAGCACTTCACAAACAGAACACACCTTCAGAGTTGCTAGAGACATCTATGCTCTATGCACATATTGGATGAAAATGAAAGGAACATACCATAACAACCAATTCAGCAACATCGATACTGAGAGGATCAAATTCTGAACTGATGTTCTCGCCGACATTCACCAGAACTTCTTGCAAAATGGAGACAGGCTGACCAGAACGCTTGGAGAGCTCAACAAGAGAAATTCCATCAAATATTTCAACTGTTTTCTCCGCCAATGACTGTTTCTGTTTTGGAGGCACATAGCGGGCCTCAACAGGGGGCTTTTTAACCCTTTTAGCAAATTTCCCTTTCTTTATAGTCTTCAAACCAGGTGAACCGTCATTTCTTCTGGATGACGCAAGCTCAGGAGTTGCATGGAAATACCTAGTAGCAAAAAATCATTATTCCATTCTCAGTCCACTATTTAACTTTATTAAAACAAAATTACAAGCCCATCAAGTGATCAGATGCCAATGTTACAATATACACAGTCTCTAGGGAGCCTAAAATCGCTTATCCAACATAAAAATTTCTGAAGCCATGAAGGGTATTTATCTCGACTAATCTACTAAAGTAACAGGTAAAAAGATCACAACTGTAAATGAAAAATACAGTCGTTTTCAAGTTTACCTACCGTACTGCTTGTCCTTTGGTTGAGACGCAGCCACCACACCTATCTGGGAAGGCTATCCTGGCAGGGGTTTCTACACCAGAAGTTCTAGACCATCAAAGGTGAAGTTTCACCTGAATTTTAAAACACACACAAACCACACCTAGTGCACTAGGATACCCTTTCTCAAAAGTTCGAGCTTAATTTTAAGAGAGAATAAAACCAAAGCTGGGCTGACTTATATATGAATAATAAAGAAGCCGACTGTCTCTTTAGATTTGATGGTACAATAAAATAACTAGGAAACAAAATTTTTTAACCACCGAATCAGAAGAAAATGAAGGCATACCTAGTAAAAATTTAACACAGGGTGTGATATTTGTTGCATTACCAAACATAGAGAGAGGGACTGCTACTTCTGTGCATCTCAGAGAACTGAAGGTTTTCAAACTGTATAAGATGCCCTGTACAAATTATTCATACATATACCATCAGCAAATCATCACAGAAAAATATGACAGAATAAAATTGCCTGTTGGAGGAAAATGGCATTCATCTTGCATCGATTTCTTTCTAGACCTATATTGAATCAGCTAGGACTGATATGTTGCAAATAGTTCAAGTGGATATGGAACCTTGACATATGCAGGTCAGATTTTTTTATGAATCCCCGAATCCTGTTCGATGCAACCAAATAACTGGGAAGCTATACCCGTTTGCTGAACTGTAATTTTACCAATTCCAAAATGAAAGGATTCCTAGCCCCCAGCATCACAAAAGGCTTCAATTATCAGCAATTAACACTCACCAGCCTATGCATGAAATAGTGCTATCATGATAAACTCAGATTTGTAAGCAATCACAAAACCATTGTAATTAGAAAGAATAGTGTTCTCACATCTCCTATTAAAGTATTTTACTTTGATTATACCAATCAAACTCAAACTCAAACTCTGACGCAGCCGCACATAATCTGTTTCTCAACTGGTGTCTTATAACACCAACAGCAAAAAAACTAGGTTATATAACATATACTGAAGGAACAAAGACAACCCATAGTAGATGGCATACTCGACATGAACGAAACAAAAAGTACCTGATTTCTCGCCTTTCTGGAGAGCTCTCTCAACGCCATTCATGCCCGTTTTATTTACCACCAGAGTGAACCTGACAAAAAAAGAAAATCTACTAAAAATGCATCTCTACTAATGCACTAAACCAACAATTGCAGTTGCCCGGTAACAGAAAAATCACTCAAAAAACACACAGCTCTTCTGAAGAAAAAAAATGTTCTTGAATGCAACAAGCCTCGATGTTGCTAATATTTCTATAAGCCGACTACTCATAGTTGTCTTCAAGTCACATCACTTCCTCGCATCATAAAATTCATTCAGGTCACTTCCTTGCATCTCAATTAAAATTCGCTACTCAGCTCCTGCAGCTACCATTTAACTAAAATCAATATTTTTGTTCGAACAATCCCGTCACCAAATCACTCCCTCAAACCATTAAGAACTCACACACAGAAAAGTCATCCAGAACAGAATATAAAGAATTAAATCTCACACAGCTTCAAATTAAAGTGCTAGTCTGCTAGAGAGTTTCACAAGCCTCCAAATTTCACTTCTAAGGTAAAATATCACTTTCCGTCAGCAGTGTAATCCAACAGAGATACAATAAAATAGACAGAGAGGAGCAATCAACCTCGTAATCAACCGAATCAGTTTACAAACAACCACTTGCAAATCTTTCAATTTGCGCAACTGCAATTAAGCACAAACAAACGTACACCAGAGATGCCTCAACACTAACCGAGATTGCGTCTCTAGATGGAAACATGCAAATTCGATGGCGTATTGGACTCCAGGTATATTAATCCCACGACGATGAACGACGCCTGACTAGATGGAAGTTAGGGTTTGCTACCGAGGAGATGCCCTGCACGTGGAAAAGTAAACCGAGTCTGTTCATTCGGTTTGAGTTTTTGAGATAGGTAAACCTAAACCGGACTCAATAATCCCTAGGGGAAGGAATCGAATATTTTACATACTTCAGGGATCAGAAACTTATTTAATAAAGAAATAAATATGAATATATTAGGAAAGTAGGAGAAGGAAACGGCGACCACAATTTCTCTCGAAGTTCTCTCTCTTCGTCGATCTCAATCTCTCTGCAAAATCAGGTTGGCCTTGTTGAATCTTCTCCCCTGCGTTCACGCTCCGATCGACGCGTTGTATAATCTGAATATCTCGTCTTTTGTTTTTGATAGGATTTTCTGCTCGAGGTTGGAGATCTGGGAGGCAGGACTCGTTTACAATCTTATTTTGAACCCCGTATGCGCTTGAATTCATGTGGTTTTCGATGTTGATGGCTGTTTATTGTGTTGTTGATTGTTCGTTTGATTTTTTTAGATGCTGATTATCCGAATTAGGGATATTGATTTTTTTTTTGTAAACCCTAGAAATAGAAATTGATGAGGGCTTTGATGGGAAGAAGGCGATCAGGTTTCAATTTGAATTTTTTTTTTACCGAAATTACAGGCTTTTTTGTTTTTAATTCAAGATTGGAGGCTTTGCTTCAATTTTGGTTCTTTTTGTTTCTTATGCTGACAATTAAGGCTTTAGCTGAATTCAAAGACTTGAGATTGATGTCTCAGAATTGTGTTTGATGAAACTAATTTATTGGTTATCGTCGGGAGAGGTCGTGTTGCTGTTGTCTTTTTATTTGCAATATTAGATTCGTCAATTTCTGTTAATTTCTGTTGAGGTATTTGGGGTTGTTGGTTTATGCAGAAGCTTTGAAGAATGGACCACGATGAGACTGGATGCCAGGCTCCTCCAGAGGGTCCTATCTTGTGCGTCAACAACTGTGGCTTTTTTGGGAGCTCCACTACGATGAACATGTGTTCAAAGTGTCACAAGGACTTTGTTCTGAATCAAGAGCGTGCTAAAATTGCTGCATCTTCTATTGATGATATTGTTAATGGATCAGCAAGCAGCAAAGACAAATCCCCTGTTGTGGTTGACACACCTGATTTGCATGTTGATTTGGTGAAAGAACAGGTTGAACCTGCTCAGCCTTCTACTGTGGTTATTGCTGGGGGTAGCAGTGACAAGCCTAAGGTGCCTAACCGCTGCGGGACTTGCAATAAGCGCGTTGGCCTAACCGGGTTCAAGTGCAGGTGCGGTGACCTCTTTTGCTCACTGCATCGGTACTCTGATAAACATGACTGCTCTTTTGATTACAAGGGTGCTGGAAGGGACGCAATTGAAAAAGCGAACCCTGTCGTCAAAGCCGAAAAGCTCGACAGGAAGATCTAGATTCCATGACTAAAACATACTTTCCTATTGGAATTCAATGTGTGCTGCTACTTTTGGAATTCTAATGCATCTGAACACTTGTGCTTCAATGGGGCCAAATCTGCTGTTTGAAGAATTCTGCTTTGGCTTTGATTTCTGATCATTATCCATCCTTCGCCAGTTTACTGTGTTCCCTGAAAAGGTTTAGCTACTCATGCATCTTTTTTATGCATCTTATTTATTGTAAATAAATTTGTGGTTGAACTTTTTTCCTCTTTCAGTTTGACATCATAATTAGTACCCTCGGTTGATCTTGTGCGGAAGATTGTTAACCCTGATTCCACAGCACAGTGCTGCTCTATCTTCCGTACAATGGAAATTTCAACCGACTGCTGGTCTCCTGCCTGTTGCCTTGTGATTATCAGGAATCGGGTCATACCGAATGTGGGACTTGTACTCGACAGACAGGTGTCCACGGTTTTGGTACGAATGTCGACACGTGTCCGTCTGGTTGACTATTTGACTGAAATTCGGTGCGGCTTTAATTAAATTAAGTAAATATTAACCCCACTGATTAAAAAAAGCAGCTTAATCATATCGGTGATGGTGGTTATAAAATATTATAATCAATAAATACATAAATACGTATAAAAATAAATAAAAGGAAAAATCTGATCAACAAGAAGGTGGACGAACGCTCCTCAACCTCTCATTTCCACAAGTCCACGAACCGATCGGGGTCGATCCGATCCGACTCGATGGGTCAGAAGCGCGAAAGGGACTCCGATTCTCTGGCTGAGAAGTATTCGATAACCGAACCGGTACCGTTATCAGCGTCGGAGGCGACGGTCGGAGAAGAACGAGGTGAGATTTCATCGGATCTGGAGACTGAGAAGAAGCAGGTGAACCGTTGCAGCGGGTGCAGGAGAAAAGTAGGGCTGATCGGGTTTCGGTGCAGGTGCGGGGATGTGTTCTGCTGGGAGCATCGGTACTCGGACCGTCACGATTGCGGGTTCGATTACAAGGCGTCGGGTCGGGCGGCGATCGCGAGGGAGAACCCGGTGGTTCGGCCAGCTAAGATCTTGAAGGTTTGAGGAGCGGAGCCGCTCCTCTTGTTGTTGCTTGTGATTAGATAGTCAAAGTTTGACTTTTATTTTGTTATTTATTTATGTATTTGCGTGTTTTATTTAAATGTGAATGTGATTGAAATGATCGATTTAATAAATCGAATTCATTCTTATATTTTTACTTGTAATACATTCCGACGGTCGACGTCGAACAATATTCATAACCCACGCCTTGGTAAACCGAACCGAATCAACCCAGTTCAATGGGATTTGAACCGAATGCACCAATTTTCACAATAAATTGAGACCAAATTTTCACATTATTTTGGAGGGCGATAGAGTAGTGGTGGACAAAATCTGGTTTGGTCCGGTCAATTTAATGTCGAATTTAACTCAATTCGGTATGAATTTTGGGCCGGGTAAGGGTTGAGGATCGGGTTATCCGATTTTATAAGTAATATAAAAAATACTAGATTTTTAACAACATTCGAACCTTACACCTCATCTGAATGAATGTGACTACCATACGTATTTGTTTTCTCGTGTAATATCACATCACATATGAATAAGTAAATGGTTTGTAATGAAAAATAAAACCGCAATACTAAACTTTACATCATAATTAGTGATTTAAGCTTATATTTTTATTTATATCATGATAGACGATGCTGAATGTTTTATGCCTTTTAAAAATTTTAGTTTTAAGGTCGGGTTTGGGTCCACATAATTGACCCGGACTTTCGGGCCGGGTTATGTTTCAAATAAATGACCCGATTATTATTTCGGGTCGGGGTTTGGAACGAGCACAACCCGTCCCACGCCCACCCCTACGATAGAGCATCCCTCACCATTACTTTTTTTTGATTGGTGAGTACAATTGTTTCAGTACAAGATTGTATAAGCTCATAGCTATCATCTAGTACAATTTTTATAGAAATTGAAGCGCGGTCTCGTGAGACACCTCCACCCATCCAAGTCTCTTGGCATCATATATCCACCACTGAAGCGCAAGTCTCATCAGACATCTCTGCCAATCTGCCCTTCTTTCGGCACCATTTATCACCACTGAAGCGCAACTCTAAACTCTATCAACCTGCAAGATACAACTTACGTCCACGCCTAAGCGGGATTATTACAAGTCCACATCAAAAATGACACTTCCAATAATTGGAAGATAATATGTCTTTGGTGGGGTTTGAACCCTTGACTTGTAATATACAAGACAATATGCTCAACCAACTCAACCACCACCATGTTGAACACCATGACTTTTTGAATCATATGAAAAAGTCATGAGAGATGATAAAAAAAATATGGATCCCCACCATGACTAAACCAATCATAGAAAGGTCATGGGAGGATCAACTTGAAAAAAGATCACAAAACGGGAATTAATTGCAACGCGACACGTGTCCTGTGTAAGAAATTTTTCAGTTTTTATTTTGATCTTGCAACGAATATAAATTCTAAATTACAAAGTTAAAAAAATCAAAATAATTACCAATACTCATAATTTTTTGAGGTCTATAAAACGAAATACACTTTGATATAATTTTATTAAGCTTAATATTTGTGAGCTACAATATATGTAGCGATGAGAGAAACTGATGATGAATTTTTTTTTTGATGTGGGATGTACTTGATCAAAATAATTATGATGCATGACAAGATGAAAAAAAAATGAATAATATATATATATATATATTTTGATTACATGAGTTAGGGTCTGTTTCATTGAGCTTAAATTTATGTTATGTTAATTTATGTTAATTTATGTTATGTTATGTTTATTTATGTTAATATATGTTATGTTAATTTATTTTATTTTAATTTATTTTAGTTTATACCAACCTAACATTACATCATCATCATACCATCATCATGTCATCACCATCATCATCATCATGTCATCATGATCATCATCATGATCATCATTATGTCATCATGATCATCATCATGGCATCATGATCATCATCATGGCATCATGATCATCATCATGGCATCATGATCATCATCATGTCATCATGATCATCATCATCAACAACATGTCATCATGATCATCATCATGTCATCATGATCATCATGTCATCACCATCATCATCATGGCATCATCATCATCATCATCTCACCATCATCATCATGTCATCAACAACAACATCATCATGTCATATTACTATTCATCATCATCATCTCACTATCATCATCATATTACTGTTCATCATAGTACTGTTCATCACATTACTATTCATCATCATCATCTCACTATCATCATCATATTACTATTCATCATCAGGTACTGTTCATCATCAGGTACTGTTCATCATAGTACTGTTCATCATCATCATCTCACTATCATCATCATCATCTCACTATCATCATCATATTACTATTCATCATATAGTACTATTCATCATCATCATCTCAATATCATCATCATATCACTGTTCATCATATTACTGTTCATCGTATTACTATTCATCATATTACTATTCACCATCATCATCATGTCATCATATTACTAATCACCATCACCAGCATGTCATCATCATCATATTACTATTCACCATCATCATCATATTACTATTCACCATCATCATCATATCATCATATTACTATTCACCATCATCATATCATCATCATATTACTATTACTATTCATGATGATGATGATGATGATGCATGATGATGATGATGATGATATGACATGATGGTGATGATGATGACATGATGATGATGATGATGACATGATGATGATGGTGGTAATATGATGATGGTGGTAATATGATGATGGTGGTAATTTATGTTATGTTAATTTATGTTATGTTATGTTATGTTAATTTATGTTATGTTAATTTATGTTAATTTATGTTAATTTATGTTATGTGGTGTTAAAATGGTTTATATAATACAAATATAAAGCCAAAAAAACAGACCCTTAGTGTTAGTAATGGTTAGCGTGAGGATTCGATCTCGGCACTTATGGCAACGAAAGAGCTTGGCCTACTACCGGGCTTTTTTTTAATCATAGTAAAGATGCTCTAATGCACTACTCTCTTCCTTTTTAAATCTCAAAAATTACGAGAATAAAATCAATAATTGAATTTTTAACACATGTCAGTGCACTTCCAACACTAAAGCATCAAAATAAATAAATAAGTTCCCAAGGCGTTGAATGTTGAAAAAAAACTCTTGTTTTGGGAAGTCTTCTAGCTTTTACTAGTACTCCCCAACCATCAACCCTAAACGTGGCACGCCCTAACTAGCATACCCAATTGTCAATCCATTATAGTTCTAGCTTCTAGGTACGCCCTTTAACTAAATAAATCTCGTGCAATTAAATAAATAAAATGAAAATAAACAGTCTCCAATTATCGAGGGACATCTAACATAAACAAATAGATATTTATTGGGGTTTGGTCCCGAGGTGGGCCCATTAATATAATACTGTAGTACGTAATAAAGTAACGCTGTAAAGCTAATGTGTGTACATCAGCGAGGCCGATATGAAGTGCGACGTGTAATCGATTCAGTGATGCGACCGAAATTACAATAATGTCCCTAGGTTTTGTTAAAATGTGAGATTAAAGAGGGTATAATATAATTGGGGATTTTTAATATATGTGTTGGGTTCTTGCTGCTATAGAACAGGTAAAAAATATCAAACAATCAATCAATCATGAAAAAATAAATAAATATTTATATGTGTCACTCCTCGTCGAAACCGATCTAGAAAAAAGCAGCAACAGAGCGAAAGTAGCAACCAACAGCAACAAGATAGAGTTTGTTTCGCTTCTCCACTTCTCTGTTGCTTCATCCTCTCTTCAAACCTCCATCCCCATCGTCATCAATCTTTCAACCCCTTTTTCTTTCATCAAGCAACCGAAAACAGAGACCAGTCGGAGCAGCAGAAGCAGAACAGAGCATAAGCGAAAACTCTGTTCTGTTTTTATTCTTTATTTTTGGGGGTGATTGGAAATGGATGCGGATCTGGAGCAAGCGCGCCAGTTCAACCCGATGGTGGGTGGAGGCGGAGGAGGAGGAGGCTCAGGCGGCCTCACACGCTACAAGTCTGCTCCAAGCTCTTACTTCTCAAACTTCGTCATGGAGTACAAAGACGTGTCAGACTTTCTACGCCCTCCGCTTCCCAAACCACTTAGCCCACAGATCGACCGTATTTTCGCGCAGCTAGCATCCGAAATCTCCGGCGATCATGAAGCTACAACTCCAGTCATGAAGCTCGAGATCGAACCAAGTCCTGTGATAACAGCTGCTTACACTCCGAGCGCTGCTCTTCCACCTCCCCATCCTCTTTCCAGAACGAGCTCCGGAGTCAACAGTGCGTACCGAGGGTTAAAGTCGTCGGCGCCGGCGCCGGTGCAGGTCAGGATACCGGTGGTTGAAAAACAGAGCTCCGGTTCGAACCTCGCGCGACATAACAGCTTGCCGGCTGGCCTCTTCTCTCAAATCGACGTCCACAACGGTATGTTATTAATTATAATTGCTTCTTGTCTTCTCCATCTCCATCTTTATCTTCCTGAAGATTCTCTCTGGTTAAAGTTTCAATCTTTTTTATTGTTAAGTTGCGGCGGCGTACTACAGTGGCGGAAACAATCAAGCGAATTCGTCGTCGGACTTGATGACGGCCTACTCAGGAACAGGAAACGATAACATGAAACCGAGCAGCAGCGACGACGCTGCTGTCATCGGCAACGACGACTACATGCTCAACGGATTCTGGAACGACTCGTCCTCAACCGAAAAGCTACTTACAGGCGTCAAAAGAGAGCGTGCAGATGATGAATTTCTGGAAGACGTCAAACCATTTAGCAACGAGTCCAACGTTTCGGTCAGCACTGACGACACTTTTGTTACTAGAAGTCTCGACCTTTGATACGAAATATTATTGAACTGGGGGTTTTGAAACAGGCTGTGGAGATGAAGAAATCCGGGATGCTTTCGCACCACTTGAGCTTGCCCAAGTCGTCCATGGAGATCCTGTCGGCGATGGAGAAGTTTCTGGAGCTGCAGGACTCGACCACGCCTGTCGGAGTTCGGGCCAAACGAGGTTGCGCCACGCATCCTCGTAGCATAGCCGAAAGGGTAAGTAAATACTACACCAATGACAATATTAGCGACGAAAATATGAGAATTAGAGACGAAAACTGGTGTCTTGTTTTTTTTTTGTAGGTCAGGAGGACTAAAATTAGTGACAGAATGAGGAGATTGCAGGAACTGGTTCCTAACATGGATAAGGTAAGATTTATGCTTGAACATCTATTCAATACATCAATGCCTTTTTCTTCTTGTCCGGATTTGGAAACCTTTGTTGAAGGCATGCTTGTTAAAACCCAATCTTGAAGAATCCTTTTATGTGCTCCAACTTGCAACTTTGTAGATTTTATTTACTGAATTTGGAGTGATAAATGTGATATGTCTCTAAAGCAAGGGAATAATATCAAGTGGCCTTTGTTTTTGTGTGGCCAGCAAACGAATACATCCGACATGCTAGACTTGGCCGTTGACTACATCAAGGATCTTCAGCAAACAGTTCAGGTAAAGAGTTTAATTACATCCCTAGCTTATTATGGAACTCCATAAATCGTCTCGTCTCAATTAAGCGTGAAATGTTGTTTGTTTTTCGACTGATTGCAGATACTTAAAGCCTGCAGCGAAAGATGCACTTGCTGAGTCCCTCATCACATCCGAGAACGTGCTCTCAAGCTCAGCTTGCGAATACATTCGTTTCGCATCTTGGCGTCCCTTTATTGTTTAGGCGCGGTTATGCGATGATATGCAGAGTAATGTTCTTGCCATAGAAAACGACTACATGTAAATAATTGCGCGATATTTAGTATTATGCAAGCAAAAGCTTGATTGCGACAGGCCACTAAAATTTAGCTCTAGCTATGTGTAAATCTTATTAATGGCATATGAGATCTATATCTTGTGAGATTGGACTTTTAGATGTGCCTCATTTCTTCAAGTCTTTGGCTTCGTTGTTACACAAACTTTATCTTGCTTCGTTGAATTTAGAGGTCCTGGAGGGGACTAAACTAAATAGTATTCATATGAGCATATCCGTATAATTTTTTTTTTTTGATGAGAGATACATAGGTTAGTGTTAGTTAGTGTATCCATTTGTTAAGTTAGTGTCTTAAGACAGCTTAGGATTCGAACCCGGGGAGGCGTAGTCCGCGGGTGGGTTTGCTCCACTTGAGCCAAACACCAATCCTATAAGACAGCATATCCGTATAATTAATTTCCCATTAAAGCCGCAAAAATCTTCTGTTATCTTCTCTCTTCTGCAAGTATAGCAAATTGACTTTGATTGTATGTGGATTCTTTTTTTTTGTAATGAAGGGGTACAATATAACGATTCATAACATTTCAATGTATAGCACATGTATATATAGATCTGTGAAGCTCTATCTCTCGACAGAATCCGCAGCCATTGGTACATATATCGGTATCTTGAAACACAGACTATGTCCGACACTTTTTACCATGGATCCGCGAGCACAAACCAGGTCCGACACTTTTTACCATGGATCCGTGCATATCTATCTCTGAATCATTGTTACATTCTTTAACATTTGGAGCATATGCCGCATCATTGGGCACCTACCATTGCAAGACATAAACACATTTACATTGCAAGACATAACACGTCCTAGGAAGCATCCACGCGCGAGGCGGGACGAGGAAAGCATCCACGAGGGATGTAGAAAGCATCCACACGCGAACGGGACGAGGAAAAGGAAGAAAGAAAATCTCACAAAATTGTGAGAAAATTGGTGACCCCAAGACTCGAACCCAGGATGTAAGGAATCATGTCTGACTCCTTAACCAACAGGTCAACTGATGTGTAGTTTTAGCATACGGTCAAAAACAATTTATAAATGACCGGTAAGACCGATGTCGAACCCAAGGGAGCAAACGGATTACGCGCTAGAATTATCAAATTTTCTAACTCGGCTAATTCCTAAAATTCAAGTGTGACGATTATCAATGATTTAAAACAAGTATGAAATGGTTTTAGGGGATTAAAATCAATTAAAAGCGAGTTTCGAGGGATTAATCCCCTCCTTGGCAATTTCCCAATGATCATGCATACACGAGTTCAATTAATTATGAGTTGATAGGTTTAAAACCTAACTTAGGCTAGGACTAGACAAACTATCATGCAAGTCTAATCCTAGTCAAGTCATCTTAGTTAGAATCTCACTAATTAAAGGGTATTGATTCACTATATAGCATTTATTCTCACAAGTGCTATATGCATAAAGTTCTAGTTAACCTCTCACCATGCATTTACTCTCATAAATGTTGGTTAAGTTCAATTTTACTATATCCAAACCATCACTAAGCTCTCTCGATACTTAGATCATAGTTCTAACACAAATATGTCACTTAGACATTTTATCAAACACTTAGCAACATGTCTAACATGAAGATCATAGTAAAATGAAATCAACTTCATAAAATCCATATAGATGTATATACAATGATCATTGAGTACCAAGGAGGATCATAAAACCCTCAAAACACAAGGGGGACTACTCACACATCATGTAAGACAACATGATGTGTAGGTTTTCAACAAAAATCTAAGAGAAAGGAAGAGGAATAGAGTAGGATTGTTAATCCTAATGAACTCCCTTAGTCTTCAAATCTCCTTGATTAGATGATGATTGATCCCTTGATTGAGCTGAATTTCCTTTTTCTTTTTCCCCAGAAAATCCAAGATGCTAGGTCAAACTTGCCTCTTTCTATTTATAGCCTCGCTGAAATTTCAGGACTGTAGCAGTCCAGTCGATCGACTGGCGTTGTGCTTGTGGCCCAGTCGATCGACTGGAGGAAGAAATGACACTTGCATAGCAGATTCTCAGTCGATCGACTGGTGCAGGGAGAATCTTCAGTCGATCGACTGCGTAAATGTAGAGTTTTGGCCCTCTTGATGTTGCTCCCAGTCGACCGACTAGAGTCCCAATCGACCGACTGAGGTCACGTGGCCTGCATGCTCTGGTTGGAGGACTCGCCAGTCTATCGACTGGAGGTCCCAATCGATCGACTGTGTAAACTTGATTTGTAGGACCTCCTGAGACTCCATTCAGTCGATCGACTGGAGTAGGGGAGCTTCCCAGTCGATCGACTGGGGACCAATTCAGCTCACTTTTTGCTCTAGTCTCCGATTTTCCCCGAGTTTCCTTCTATTGGCTTTTGACACTGAGACATCTTGTTTTGTACCTGAAACGCACGAAAAGGGGATCAAATGACATCAAATAATCGTCGGAAACGAACTAAAGCTATAGTGAAAACGGGCATTAATGAGTCTAAAACTCGACTCATCAACACTCCACACTTAAGCTTTGGTCGTCCCGAACAAAGTATGCAAATATGCGAAGGAAGTGCAAATGCCGAAATGCTGGTGGTGCTATGTTTTTCGTGTATTTGCCTCACTAGATTTCACAAGGTCTCGATCCTTATTTCTAACCATGTTATTGAAAGGTAAATGACAAGTATGTATAATCTACCTAGCTCCTTTTCGTAGGCGTTACGAATGCATTTAGTGTATGCATTAAGCCTTTAAAACCCTAGGCTACCCTAGTGGACGAGTTATAGTCTCGTGAGAGTTTTCAGAAAAGGGAAATACTCACAAATCCCAAATGCACCTATCCCATATGAGGAATTCAAGAGTGTTCAACCGAAGCTATGACTTCTCAAAACAAATTCCTCACCCCACGCTAGGTCCATTATCACAATATCATCAAACGAACTTTTGAACCACTTTGAGTACCCTTGAGGTTGTGCATTCAAGGTCATCAATACTAGAGCTATCAATCGTCTCATCCAAAAGTCTATTCATTTTCAAGGCTATACAATAGAGGCGAAGCTTTTAGTTTGCACAAAAATTGGCAATCGCTCACCTATGCTAGCTAGGGCTAGTCCATGGGTTTGTGACATGGAACTCATTCCCAAGTTTTAGGCGCTTAAGCCGTAATCCATAAGGGAAGAGGACGACACTAGAGTTCTCAATAAACATGCATGGACCAAATGATAACTCCCGTGTAAACACATGGATCGTCCAAGAGTCGTTCTAACTAGCACACAATGCAAATGATGAGTCCCGCACAAATGAAGAATGGAGGAAAACATAAAGTCAAGTTTTAAGTGCTTCTTATTTTCTTTTTGAAATGGCCTTTGGCCTATAAATGCTTTCGAGGGGGGACTTACCTCCCTAACCCCCGGTATTTGTATATTTTGATCAAAACTTCTCTTGTACTTTGAGAAAGTTTTCAGTCGGGGCTTTGCCCTCTTTGACCGCAAACATTTTTTTTTTGACTCCACACTTAAAACTTGACAATATGTTCAAAAAGTGTATGGAATGTGCGGGAATCAAACATAAGCAAGGCACCGTGTTAGAGAACTCAAGTCACCAAGGAGCTATCAAATGGTCTAAGTTTTTCACGAAGATTTTAAAAGGTGCTTGCTATAACTTGATCCAAGGTATTGCAACGAAAATATTTAGAGGATTGGATAGACGAAGGATAGCAATGATATTGGCTTTCAAGAATACACATTCGATGGACTAGGTCGGTTCTAAGCTCAAGATCCAATAAATGTGGCAAATAGGCTAGATGTGATTTATAGGAATTAAGAATCGATAGTCACAAGCCTATATGGTAAGAACACTTCTTATGTAGGGATAAGGTGCAAGTATGCAAGTGTCCATCTCAAAATGATATGTATGCCATGCAAACATGTGAACTATGCGCATCAAACCACTCCACACTTAATTCAAGCTTAGTCCCTAAGCGCAAAGAATGATAAAATAAAGGCAAAGGCGCATAGGAACTCCCCTCGATTGTAGACCCGGTGATATAACCCCATGGGAGTGAGAAATAACCTTTTGGTTGCAAATGTAGATATAAGAAGGTGTTTTGGACATGATAAGAATATGTAAATGTATATCATGTAGAGTGAACAATATAAATGGTAAACACCTTCAATATCATGTAGAATATAGCATACAACCAAAGGCAAGTGAAGAGAAATATCACCAAAATGGCATACATCATCAAAATTGCGCCAAAAGGTGACTTAACATCCAAAACATCATCCAATGCAACAAGTCAAGTAAAAAGATACGCATGTGAAAAGTGAAATGAAGCATGGACTCATGATGTAGCCTCATCGTCTCCGGGCCTAACTGAATCAATGACACCCTCATCATCAGGCGGCCCCATGGGACCCGTCATTAGTGGGCTATCCTCGCGAGCAGAACTCACACATGGGAGCGTCCCTCCAGGAAGTGGTGTGCCCGCCTCCCCTACTATAGAGACTGGCGTAGTAGGCAAAGGGGAGGCGCCACGAGGAGCAGAGAACTTCGGAGCAAGAGGAGGAACGATGGGGGTGCTAGGGCCTCCAGCAAATGATAGGACTGCAGACCGAAGCCACTCCCACTCCTGGCGAGCTCTCGCGTCTGACTCTCTAACGAAGTCCTCTAGGCGAGTCAAACCACTCCTCAAATCAGCCACTCCGCTAGTCAAGCTGGCAATGTCGGAGGAGACTCTCTCTCTCACTCAGCTGAATCATCTGCGACCGGGGGAGGGATCTCGACGGCAGGCTCTACTGAGGGAAGCTCCTCATCTGCTGGAGGGGGAGGAGGAGGCGAGCCAGGGGGAGAGGGGGTGAGGTTGGCAAGGCAATATAGGGGGTTCTGCTGCTTGAACATCCCCCGCTTCGTAGCGGCAGCGGTCACAAGCCCCTCCTGATGAGGCGTCGTGTCACTGTCCCAGGTCTTGCCATCCCGCTTGACGATGTGCATGTGCTTTATAAGATCTATGTCAAGAACGCTCCTGGTAGGGGCCGCACATCCCTCGTGGCCAAACGTGAAGTTACACCTTTGGGCTATCAATGTGATCAAGGAGCCACCTCCCATGCCCCGGTTCCTCGGGCCCGGCTTCACAACAGTCTCAAACCGATCGGCAAGACTGGCTAGCCAATCAACGGCCTGCCCGTGCTCCATAGCAAGCATGAGGTCCATATCCGGGTGGGTAAATGACCTAGCCATCGCCGTCCTCGTATTAATCCCAATCGCGATGACGTGGTGTATAATCTTCCAAACCGGATCAGTGATGGCTGAAGAATTATACGATGATATGAACCACTCATCTCTCCCGGAAATCCTCTTCCAAAATCGGGTCTGGTCGTGCTCAGTGAATATCCGGGGCGACGCCTCAGGCTGTGGGAATCCCAACCACTCTCGGATCATACTCTCCCTAATCCGGAAATCCCGGCCCCCCAAAACAAATTTCCAATAATAAACATTATCGCCCCCTCCTCCTTCAACCACTCGAAAGAGCACACAAACTCTTCGACTACCCTCTGGTAGGGACCCGGATCATCCATAAAAAGAAAAGACAAGCCACGCTGAGCGAGGCGAGAATGTACCTCGTCTGTGACTGCTTCGTCGATGCTACGAAGCAATCCCATGTCCAGGTATAGTGTCGGGATGACCGTCTTCTTCTTCGAAGTGATGGTAGCGTGATGAGTCCGGTGCTTCTCGTCTCTAAACACAAGGGGAACTGAGAACGGGTACGGGACCGGTATGGGCATCGGTCCCTCATAAGGCCCCTCGTGAGGCTCAATCGGCACAATGGCTGTGGATGGAGGTGCTGCGGAGGAGAGGGCTCTCTGGGCACCGGGGGCGAAGGAGCTCTAGGGGCAGGAGGCACAGGCGCTCTCCTCTTCGGTGCCGGTTTCCTCGGTTGAGGCTTTTTCTTCTTAGGAGGCACTGGGGAAACCGGCACCGCCTCAACCTCTGCGTCTGACCCCGAACTAAGGTCAGCTAGCAAACCCCTCAATAACTTCCTCTTGCGGCTAACAAGGGGCCTATCGTCTTCGTCCGACTCGTGATACTCATCAATCTGATTGTCGAGCGAGGGCTCATGAGCAACCTCTTTGCCCTTGGATTTGGAACTGGATGAGGCACCGACACGAGGCATAATGCACTGGGAATGGAGAGCAAAATCTGAAAGGAGCAAAAGCACACAATCTGTACTGAAGTGCTTCTCAGTCGATCGACTGGGATGAGGCTGATGGCTCAGTCGATCGATTAGGATGTGAAAATCAGTCGGGATTTAGGGCAGATTTGGGGTTTTTCGCCGGGAGGTTTGGCGGACCAAATCGATGCTGGGGGTTGGGAGGCGGGTTGATTTTGAGTGGAACGAGCGGTTGAATGGAGGAATTTACCGGCGGGAGGAGGAGATCGGCCGAAGGGTGGTGTTTTCCGATTGAAATCGGTTTTGGCATGGTTGAGCTCGGTTGAAACGGTGCGGCTGGTGCTTGGCGTGGTGGTGGACGTATGGTGGTGTGATGGCGACGATCTGAGCGAAGGAGGGCTGAGATTTGGCGGAGGTCCGGTTTCGGATGTTTTTGATTAGGGTTTCGATCGGGTGAGGAAATGAAGAAGAATGAAGAAGAAATGTAGTTTTGGATGAGGAAATCCCAATCGATCAACTGGGAAGCCAGTCGATCGACTGTGGAAAGTTAAAAGTGAGGGCTCCTGAAACTTCTCCCAGTCGATCGACTGGCATGATGACTGCCTCCCAGTCGATCGACTGGAGCCCAATTCTCTGCTTCAAAATTTTCTGCTTTTCAATGGGACCCCAACTTCACACTCAGAATTTTTACTCCTCATCAAGAATAAGTACCACTCAAAATATCACATAAAACCAAGGAACGCTCACCCAAGAAATCACTAGCATGAAAACATACGATTTCCAAACAAAACAAGCTAGGATTATGGACTCCACACTTAAAATGCCACTATCATCAAGAATGTTCAAGCAAGCTTCATATCACATCGCACACACCAAATTATGCATTTAAAATCATCCCAATCACCAAGCCACACGACAAGTTCACAAAACGCATGCTACACATATATGAAAATTACTTGTGCATAAATGGACAACTCACAAACCGGGGTACCTCCCGTGAGGGCCTAGTTTAACGTCTTGGCAAAGACCGAGCCAATCCTTTTCTCATCAAGAAACACACATGAGGAGTCCTTTGCTAGGATCCCTCCTCAAGTGGATAATAGCTCTCTATGGGTCGGTCAAAGAGTAGGTCACATTTTGCTCATCCCGAACTTCCTCTCTATAATGCTTTAGCCTTTGTCCATTCGCCGTGAAGGTGGTTCCGTCATTGTTGAGCAATTCTACATGACCATCCTTGTGAGGCTTGTGGGCAATAAATGGACCACTCCATCGGCTTCTCAACTTTCCCGGGAATAATTTGAGCATAGAGTTAAAGAGTAAGACCTTCTCTCCCTTTTTGAACTCACGACGAAAGATTTTCTTGTCGTGCCATTTCTTAGTCTTCTCTTTATAGATCCTAGCACTCTCGTAGGCTTCATTCCTTATTTCCTCTAACTCATGGAGTTGAAGGACCCTATTATCTCCCACCGCTTGTAAGTCCATATTCAATAGTTTAATTGCCCACATCGCCTTGTATTCCAATTCTACCGGCAAATGGCACGGTTTCCCATATATAAGGCGATATGGAGACATTCCAATAGGGGTTTTGAACGTCGTACGATAGGCCCATAGAGCGTCATCTAGCTTCGATGACCAATCCTTCCTTGAGCTTCCCACGGTTTTCTCCAAGATTGCTTTGATTTCTCGGTTTGATATCTCCACTTGCCCACTAGTTTGTGGGTGATATGGTGTAGCAACCTTGTGGCTAACTCCATATTTGCGAAGCAAGGCCTCAAAATGTTTTTCCTTGAAATGTGAACCGCCATCACTAATGACGGTCCTTCGAACTCCAAATCTAGGGAAAATAATCTTCTTGAAGAGCTTTGTGACCACCTTGGCATCACAAGTAGGGGAAGCGACGGCCTCAACCCATTTGGAGACGTAGTCAACCGCGACCAATATGTATTGATTTCCATATGAAGACGGGAAAGGGCCCATATAGTCTATGCCCCATACATCAAATATTTCGACTGGGAGGATGCTTTGTTGGGGCATTTCATGCCTCTTTGAGATATTTCCTGTTCTTTGGCATTGATCGCAAGCTTTGACGAACTCATAGGCATCACTAAAGAGAGTAGGCCAATAAAAACCGCTTTGCAGGACTTTTGACGCCGTCTTTGCTCCACTACCATGTCCTCCATATTGGGAAGAGTGACAATGGTGTAGAATGTCCCGCATTTCTTCTTCGGCGACACAAGTTCTATATAGCCCATCCGCGCATAGCCTATATAAATAGGGCTCATCCCAATAGTATCTCTTCGTCTCGGATAGGAACTTCCTCTTTTGATGGTGGTTCATATCGTGGGGAATAATCCCACAAACCACGAAGTTTACAAAGTCCGCATACCATGGGAGGGCCTCCGCCTCAACTCTCATGAGTTGCTCTCCAATAAATGAGTCATCCACGGGCCTAGTATCCTCTTCAATCTCTTCATTTCCCTCTAGCCTCGATAGGTGGTCGGCTACCACATTTTCTACCCCCTTTTTATCTTTGATCTCGATATCAAATTCTTGGAGCAATAGAATCCATCTTATCAATCTTGGCTTGGAATCTTTCTTTGCCAAGAGGTACTTGATCGCTGCGTGGTCGGTGAATACTATAACCTTTGATCCCACTAGGTATGGATGAAACTTATCAAAGGCGTACACAATAGCAAGAAGCTCTTTTTCGGTCGTAGTGTAGTTCAATTGAGCTCCATTTAGAACTTTGCTTGTGTAGTGAATGGCATGAAGTTTCCTGTCCACCCTTTGTCCAAGAACCGCCCAATAGCATAATCACTCGCGTCACACATGAGCTCAAAGGGCAAATTCCATTTGGGGGGTTGAATAATTGGAGCCGAAATCAATGCCTCTTTCAACTTCTCTAAGGCCACCAAGCACTCTTCATCAAACAGAAACTTGGTGTCATTGCATAATAGGTTTGTTAAAGGCTTTGCAATCTTCGAGAAATCCTTGATAAACCTCCGATAGAACCCGGCATGGCCTAGAAAACTCCTTATCCGTTTGACATCCCTCGGAGGTGGCAATTTCTCCATAACTTCTATTTTTGCCTTGTCCACCTCGATTCCTCTCTTCGAGACCAAGTGACCAAGCACTATCCCTTCCTGCACCATGAAATGACATTTTTCCCAATTAAGCACAAGGTTCGTCTCAATACATCTTTTCAACACTTTAGCCAAATTGGCTAAGCAATCATCAAAAGAGGAACCATAAACAGAAAAGTCATCCATGAATACTTCCATAATCTTTTCAATAAATTCTGAAAATATAGCCATCATGCATCTTTGAAAGGTACCCGGCGCATTACAAAGTCCAAAGAGCATTCGCCGATAGGCAAACGTTCCATAGGGACAAGTAAAGGTGGTTTTCTTTTGATCTTGTGGATGAATGGGGATTTGGAAAAATCCGATATATCCATCAAGATAGCAAAAATAGTCATGCTTAGCTAGTCTTTCCAGCATTTGATCAATAAAAGGAAGTGGAAAGTGATATTTCTTAGTGGCTTGGTTAAGTCTCCTATAATCCACACACATACGCCACCCGGTTACGGTTCTTGTGGGGATCAATTCATTCTTCTCATTTTTAACTACGGTCATTCCCCCCTTTTTTGGCACTACATGAATGGGGCTCACCCATTTAGAGTCCGCAACGGGGAAAATGATTCCCGCATCAAGCAATTTAAGAACTTCCTTTTTCACTACCTCACCAACAATAGGATTTAATCTCCTAGCTCTCTCCCTAGATGGCAAGCTATCACTCTCTAAATTGATTTCATGCATGCACAAGTTTGGGCTTATTCCCTTTAAATCATCAATCGAGTAGCCAATAGCATCCTTATGTTCTCTAACCACATCAAGCAATTTAGAAGTCTCATCATCATTCAAAGAAGCATTCACAATGATAGGCAAGCTAGAATTTGGGCCTAAGAACTCATACCTTAGGCTTGTTGGTAGAGCTTTTAGCTCTACCGAACAAGACTCCTTACCTTTGTCGCTTTGAGTTCCCTCTTCACATTCTCCCTCCAAGATATCCCAACAATCGGCAAAGTCATGAAGCTCATTATCAAGGTCAATCAGACTCATGAGAAGGTTAGGCACATCATACAATTCATAAGTGTCAACTAGGTCTAGATAATTACAAGTCATTGTAGAACTAGGAACTCGTTGTGCTTTTTCAAGGTTAAACTCAATTTCCTCATCTCCTACCCTCATGGTGATTGACCCCTTAGTTGTATCAAAAATAGCCCCCGCGGTGTAGAGGAAAGGCCTTCCCAATAGAATGGGAATTTCATTGTCCTCTTCCATCTCTAACACCACGAAATCCCCCGGAATATAGAAATTCCCTACTCTAACCGGGACATCCTTAAGAACTCCCTTAGGGAATCTCGAGGAGCGGTCCGCGAGCCTTAGAATCATGTTAGTTGGTTTAGGCTCACCCATATTTAGCTTTTTGCACAAAGAATAAGGCATCAACGATATACTTGCACCCAAATCACACATAGCACGTTCAATCTTAATATCATTAATAAAGCATGAAATGGAAAAGCTACCGGGATCCTCAAGCTTTGGGGGTATGCGCGGTTGAAGTATGGCACTACATTCTCCATTAAGGGACACCGTGTCGACATCCACGATTGTTCTCCTGCAAGTAATAACATCTTTTAGAAATCTAGCATAAGAAGGAGCTTGAGTTATTACCTCGGTGAAGGGCATTGTGACATAGAGCTTCCTCATCATCTCGGCGAACTTGGAGAATTGCTTGTCATTGCTCTTCTTCTTTAATCTTTGGGGAAATGGAAAAGGAGGAGTGTATACTCTAGGTTCGTCTTTCTCCTTTCCCATCTCACTTTCTTTCTCAACTTGAGGGTTAGGAACCTCTTCATTCAACTCTTCAATTTCGGCACTAGCTTGGCCTCCAAGATCAAAAGAAACCCTCTTCCTCTTTAGTAGCTCGCTCTCTAGCTCTTTCCCGCTCCTCAAAGTCACCGCATTGCAATGCTCTCTATTCACTTGGTCGGGTCTAGCCGGTAACTTGCCCGGTGCCCTTGTAGATGCCTCGGCTTGTTGAGCTATTTGGTTCTCAAGCATCTTGTTGTGGGTCTCCAATCTCTCAAATTGGGTTTGCATGTCTTCGAATTTAGCTTGAACGTCCCTACTTGCCCTCTCTTGTTGTGCAATGATTTTGGCTAACATAGCTTCCACACCAGATGGTTCATTTGAAGATTGGGGCGAGGCTTCAACTTGTTGGTAGGGCCTTTGAGCTTGACCTTGGTATTGTTGCCATTGGTTTTGGTTTCTTTGAAGCAAAGTCGATCCTTGACTTTGGTATTGGTTCCTAGGTTGGAACGCTTGATTGGATTGAGTAGGTTTAGGACCGAATCCGGGAGGTGTGGATCCAAAGTCGGGGCGAGTAGGATTAGTGGTCTTGTAGAAGAAATTGGGGTGATTTCTCCATCCCAAAGAGAACTTTGGTGTAGTGTAGTTCGCTTGAGAGCTGTGCCCTTGATTGGCACTACCTCCATAGTCTCTTCCTTGATTTCCTCCCACAAAGTTCACTTCTCCATAGCCTTGCCCTTGCACATCCCTTTGAACCAAGGGGCAAGAAACGGTCTCATGCTCGTAGACCTCACAAATATCACATCCTTGCTTTGTTGAAGGTTCCTTTTCCGGATGTTTCAACTTAAACACTTTATCCGAGAGGCTATCGAAATCTTTCCTCAAAGCATCATAGTCACTTGAGCTCACCGCTTTCACCTCATGCCTCTCATGTCTCCTTCTTGGGTTTCCTCTCTCACTTCCCCACATGAAGTAATTTTTGGTGATTTTCTCTATTACCGCGTATCCTTCATGCGGTTCTAGTTCCATAATAGCGCCACCCGAGGTGGTGTCAAGAGCAAGTCGAGAGTTACCATCAACACCGTGGTAGAAGGTGTGGAAGACTTGGAGATCATCGAGGTTGTGGTGAGGACAAAGCCTTTGATATTCTTTATACCGTTCCCAAGCTTCATAGAGGTTTTCCCCATCCAATTGTGAGAAATTTGTAATTTGATTTCGATAATAAGCCATCTTGGAAGGAGGAAAATATTTGTTGAGGAATGCTACGGCTAGCTCCTCCCAAGTGGTGAAACTATCGGGAGTTTGACTCCTCAACCAATCCTTTGCCTTTCCCGTGAGGGAGAAAGGGAAAAGCCTCAAGAGCTTTGCATCTTTCGAGATCCCATTTATCTTGAATGTAGCACACACTTCAAGAAATGTTGTTAAGTGAGAATTGGGATCCTCGTTGTCTCTCCCCGAGAATTGGTTGGATTGAACCATTTGAATTGTGGACGTTTTCAAGTCAAAATCCCGATTATCAACCGTCGGTACGAGGATTGGAGAGCGATACCTGATGAGACGTATTTATACGACTCATTAAGACATCAAAACCCACCAATTATGACACTTAACCCAAAGAACATATGCTTGTTAATGTCGTTTTACATTTCAGGGCCTTTTGGAGTCTAAAGAGGAAACGCGCTTAAAAGACGGCATTTTATGCCAAAAACGTCACAATGACAGATTGACCTTCCCGACTTGTTTTGCACCTACAGATCACGTTTGGTGTCCAAATTGGTTGATTCAAAGCTTGATGGAAAGCTAATCCAAAGGGCTCCAACTTTGTAGTTTACACCAAGATCTGTCCGCGGACGCCTGAAGAATTACAGGGCGCGGAGGTCTCTTGCATTTCGATAAATGTTGAGACGTCCGCGGATTTAATGCATGAGACGTCCGCGGTTTACACTGAGAAATCGACCTTCATATGTTTTGATGTGCAATCTTGGGACAATAATATAAGAACATAATGACACATATTTCCTGAGGAAAGAAGACAAAAATCGAAGAAGAAGGCAAGGAAAACAAGGAGCCACAAAACAAGGAATTTGGTTTTGAGTAAACAAACTCTCAAAGGGACCACAAGAGGAGCCTATGTTTTCCACAAAGAGGAGCCTATGTCTTGAGTTTGTGCTATAAATAGAAGGTCTTGGCCTTAGGAAATGTATCCATCAAAGGGTCTAAGGATCCACACTTGAGTTGAGAGCTCCTCTCTCTTCTCCTCACTTCAATACAACACTCTTCACTTGTTCTTGTGATACTCTCTACTTTCTTGTACTTACATTCTTGTATTTACTTTCAAGCATTTCCTCTACTTCTCTCTTGGCTATAGTATCCTTCCCATGGATATGAGTGGCTAAACCTCCATATTCGGTTTGGGGATCACCATATTGTAGCACGGTTTTGAGACCCATCTCTTAATGCTTCTTTGTGTTCTTGTGGTGTAAGTGCTTGGAATGGCCTTACTTTGGGTGATCTCTTGGAATGGAGTGAACCACACTCATGACACAAAGTATGATCATTAGTGGTCAATGATGAACAAGCCACAATAACATTGTCAACACATTTTGAGATTCTTGTACTTAATGCTATTTTGTGTTCACTAGTTCTTGTGCCATTATTGATTGACAACGAGGCTAAGTGGATGCTTGGAATGGCAAAGCTTAGCCGAGTAGTTCAATCCAGATTAGACAACGAAATCAAGTGGATGCTTGGAATGGCAAAGCTTGGTCTAGTGGTCTAGTCCTTCAATTAACTGTTTGGTCGATAATGAATCATGACACCAAGCGGTTGCACTAAGGCTAATACATCTTGGAATGGAGTATTAGTCTTGCTAGAACTAGAATCTATGTCTTGAAAAGGACTAGACGGTGTGGCAAGTCGAGTGCTTGGAATGGCCTTGATACATCTTTGAACACGAGGTAGGATCATTAAATATCCATGATAAATGTGTAACAATAGAACCCCTAGACCGAATACCATTCTCCCGATCACCACCACCTTGTTATTTACTTTGCACTTGTACTTATATTCAACAAAAACCTTTTCAAAACCCCCAAACTGTTTTTACTTTCTTTACTGTTTTCCTAGAACAACAAGTAACCATTACAACTCCTCTGGGTTCGACCCCTACTTACCGCTCTACTAATTCATAGTGAGCCTAAGGTAGTGGAAATTATAAATGTTTTTGCACAGGCACGACGACGGCCTGTCAATACCCATATGCCGTAGGAGTGGCATAATCCTTTAGGGCCCTTCTAGCTTGAGGCAATGGGCCTTGAGGTAGACGAGGGGGAGGCGGAGGGGGAGGTGGTCTATTATTATCTCTATCACCCATGGTTTCTTGAGTGTTGGAAGTTGATCCCTTGTCTTTATTCATCTTGCTCCTTGTTGGGTAAGGGTTAACTGGCTCTCTTATCGGATGGTTCAAGTCTCTATCCACAATTTGAGTAAGCTTTTTGGTCTTCGGTGGCATAAAAGAAGTGAACCTACAAGGGAAGCCAATTAACACAAGTAAGCGTAGTGAATAAGTTCAAGAATTGCAAGTAACAAAGTAAATAAAGTGAAACATGGAATAGTCGGAGCAGTAAATGATTTTCCTAGGGGTAATCTAGCTATTGCTCCCCGGCAACGGCGCCATTTTGACGTGTAGTTTTAGCATACGGTCAAAAACAATTATTAAATGACCGGTAAGACCGGTGTCGAACCCAAGGGAGCAAACGGATTACGCGCTAGAATTATCAAATTTTCTAACTCGGCTAATTCCTAAAATTCAAGTGTGACGATTATCAATGATTTAAAACAAGTATGAAATGGTTTTAGGGGATTAAAATCAATTAAAAGCGAGTTTCGAGGGATTAATCCCCTCCTTGGCAATTTCCCAATGATCATGCATACAAGAGTTCAATTAATTATGAGTTGATAGGTTTAAAACCTAACTTAGGCTAGGACTAGACAAACTATCATGCAAGTCTAATCCTAGTCAAGTCATCATAGTTAGAATCTCACTAATTAAAGGGTATTGATTCACTATATAGCATTTATTCTCACAAGTGCTATATGCATAAAGTTCTAGTTAACCTCTCACCATGCATTTACTCTCATAAATGTTGGTTAAGTTCAATTTTACTATATCCAAACCATCACTAAGCTCTCTCGATACTTAGATCATAGTTCTAACACAAACATGTCACTTAGGCATTTTATCAAACACTTAGCAACATGTCTAACATGAAGATCATATAAAATGAAATCAACTTCATAAAATCCATGTAGATGTATATACAATGATCATTGAGTACCAAGGAGGATCATAAAGCCCTCAAAACACAAGGGGGACTACTCACACATCATGTAAGACAACATGATGTGTAGGTTTTCAACAAAAATCTAAGAGAGAGGAAGAGGAATAGAGTAGGATTGTTAATCCTAATGAACTCCCTTAGTCTTCAAATCTCCTTGATTAGATGATGATTGATCCCTTGATTGAGCTGAATTTCCTTTTTCTTTTTCCCCAGAAAATCCAAGATGCTAGGTCAAACTTGCCTCTTTCTATTTATAGCCTCGCTGAAATTTCGGGACTGTAGCAGTCCAGTCGATCGACTGGCGTTGTGCTTGTGGCCCAGTCGATCGACTGGAGGAAGAAATGACGCTTGCATAGCAGATTCTCAGTCGATCGACTGGTGCAGGGAGAATCTTCAGTCGATCGACTGCGTAAATGTAGAGTTTTGGCCCTCCTGATGTTGCTCCCAGTCGACCGACTGGAGTCCCAATCGACCGACTGAGGTCACGTGGCCTGCATGCTCTGGTTGGGGACTCGTCAGTCGATCGACTGGAGGTCCCAATCGATCGACTGTGAAAACTTGATTTGCAGGACCTACTGAGACTCCATCTAGTCGATCGACTGGAGCAGGGGAGCTTCCCAGTCGATCGACTGGGGACCAATTCAGCTCACTTTTTGCTCTAGTCTCCGATTTTCCCCGAGATTCCTTCTATTGGCTTTTGACACTGAGACATCTTGTTTTGTACCTGAAACGCACGAAAAGGGGATCAAATGACATAAAATAATCGTCGGAAACGAACTAAAGCTATAGTGAAAACGGGCATTAATGAGTCGAAAACTCGACTCATCAACACCACCTTGTTGGCAATTCAATAATTTATTTTAGTTTAATTCGAGAAGGATTTAATTACGTCTTTAATTCAAGAATAATTTGATTATGTCAACGAGTGTTAGTCAAAAGAATTTAAATTCCACTAACAGGGGTGGTGGCCTTGGTTAAGCAGTTCACCTTAAGATGGTTGAATCCTTACGCTCAGAGTTCGAATCCTGGGGACACCAATTTTGTTCTTTCATTTTCCTTTTCCTCTTCCTTGTCCCTTGACGTGTTTCGATGATTTAGGTAGATGTGTGCGTATTCATGCTAAAGGTCCAGATGTATACGGATATGATCAAGATGCATTGCTAAGAGCTCCGAAGATCAATATATATAAACTAGATGATAAAATTCATATGCATTGTAATGTTCCTATTTATTGTATCCACCCACTATTAAAAAAAATTGAATTCCGTCCATGATATTTTCACCCTTAGTGGACCCATTATCAAAAGAGAAAAAACTTAATTATAAGTAAAAAAATTTAATTATACGTATTGAAAGCTAAATTTTGTGAGGTGAAAATTTTTTTTAGGAAAAATATAATTTCATATTTGATTTCTCATGAAAAATCTAAACAAAATAAATGATTCGATACACAAATTTTATTGTCATTTCCCATGAGAAAATAGCCGCCTCTCATGACTTTTTTAAAACTTTTTCATCCATGTGGCAATTGCTTATTTTAAGTAAAAAAATGATATTAAGAGCATTCCATCATGATCTTTTTGGTCATGGAAAATAGTCATGAGAGGTGATTGAAAAAATCATGCACTCCCACCATGATTTTTCTAGTCATAGAAAAGGTCATCCCATGATCAAACCAAAATTTGGTCAGGAATTACCACGCGCTAGGAGAGATTACCACGCGCCCACTGCATGTGCGAAATTAGGGTTTTTCCAATGGAGACCTCCGGCGCTGAGGGCAGAAGGCGTCCGCGGCTGTTGAAGGAGGTCAGAAGCAACAAGTACCTGCAGATGAAAGCTCAAATCAGAAGGAAGCAATTCAAGAGGGGAAAGGAGCCAATCTGGCAAATCGAAATAAGAGATTTTGGGAAGCAAAAAATCAAGCGAACCAGAACCGTGAGAGGGGGGCGCCGCTTCAGTTCGTGGCACAAATGAGAGGGGTGCCGCTTCAGTTCTTGGCACAAATTCAAGGAGCGGATAGAATAGTTATCTCGGCGGATGAGTGGGAAAGTGCGACGAGCAAATTCAAGAATGCCCTAGTTGGGTTCGTAGTTGGATTGAAACCGTATTTGGGAAGAATGAGAGGGTTTATCAGGGCCAAATGGGGGGATGAGTCTGTCGTTAAGGTCTCTTTGTTGAACAACGGTATCTTCTTGCTGAATTTTACAGAGGAAGAGAAGAAATTGGAAGTCTTACTAGGCGGTCCATGGACATTCGTTAATCGTCCTTTGATTCTAAAGGAATGGTCAGAGCATGAGGACTACAAGTGTGGCAGTGTGGCATCGCTTCCAGTATGGGTGAGGCTGCCAGCAATCAAAGCACATCTGACTGACCTTAAGATTCTAAGTCGCATTTGTTCCAAGCTGAGCAGGCCTATCTACACGGATGGTATAACAGCCGACGGAATCAGTTTGAGCTTTGCTAGGGTCTGTGTGGAGGTATTTGGTGAAGTAGAGCTAGAAGTATTCATTGAGTATGAAGATCCATATGGTAACAAATATATTCAACCAGTGCTGAATGAATGGAGGCCTCCGAGATGCTGCAATTGCTGCAAATTTGGACACCTCAAAGAGCAATGCCCGGAACCTAACTTGGATCAAATGTTAGCAGCGTTAAAAGAAAAAGAACTGGCTGCGGTTAAGGAGAAAGACAAAAGGGAAGCAGTGGACGATCTGGAGGACATGGAGGTGGTTGAAGAAACTCCGCTCGAAGTTGTAGGAGAAGAGGAAGATGAAGAAATCGGACATTACAGCTCTGAGAAAGGGGTAGCAAAGGTTGACAAAGGCAGGAAAGATATGACTAAAGCTGGGGAAACGAGTAAGCAGGGAGGTTCAGGAACTTTTCAAGTTGTTCCCTCAAAAAGTGCTCAAAAGAGAACTAGACAAAAAGAGAAAAGATTAACAGGGGCCAATGACAGTGGGAATTCTAAGAGTGTTTTGAACAGCAACACAGCTACGAAGCAGAATGAGGAAGTTATGAGCAGGAGGAGATTGAAAGACTCAAAGGGGCAGAAAGGCGATAATGGAAGGAAGGAGGGAGGTAACACTCATACTTACTTGTGATGTTTATTTTAGCTAGCTGGAGCATAAGGGGTTTGAACAGCCCCATGAAAATATTCGAAGTAAAGAACTGGATTTGTTGCAAAAGAGTAGATTGTATAGCCTTATTGGAAGTTAAGCTGAATGAGAAAAAGTGCGAGGAAACTATTGTCAAGTGTAGTCCTAATAGGGAATGGAAGGGAAGTTATAGTATAAATCATAATGGATGGTCTCGGATTCTAGTGCTATGGAATTCTGCTAGATGCGAAGTGACAGTGGTGAAGAACTTTTCCCACTTCATTTGTTGTAAAGTGAAGTCTAATTCTATGACCTTCGGAGTCACGTTTGTTTATGCGAGTAACAACTACGCCGAGAGAGCGTCTATGTGGGAGATGATGTATAGAGAAACTATTGGATTTCAAGGCAGCTGGCTTTATACAGGGGACTTTAATAGTGTCCTTTGCAGTAATGAAAAGAGAAATGGTGCTATGATGAGGGATACGGACATTCAGGACCTACATAATTTTGTCACTCAAAAAAGGCTAGTAGACCTGGAGCAAGGAGGATGGTTTTATTCTTGGAACAACAACAATAAAAATCCAGATAATAGAGTTTGGTGTAAGTTGGACAGGGCTATGGGCAATGAGAGCTGGTTTGACGAGTTTCAAGATGCTAAGGCCATGTTTTCTCCCCCGGGCATTTCAAATCACAGTCCAATATTGATTTCTATGGGTGCTAGAGAGACGTATAAGAAACACTTCAGACATTGCAGATTTTGGGAAGAGCTAGACATGTACAAAGAGTGCGTTGAGGGCTGTTGGAGGAGTTCCAGGCCTTGCAACAATTTATTTTTGTTACAAGCAAAGTTAAAGAAGATGAACGAAACGTTCAAAGAAAGATTTGTTAATGTGACTGTTGGATTGGATAAGAGAGTAGAAGATGCTAGAGGAAACCTTCTCAATATTCAGATGTCAGTGCATGACAATCCCGGAGATGAAACATTACTTTCCCTAGAAACTGAGGCAGCTAAGGAGTTTAGGAAATTGAAAAGATATCAAATTATTTTCTATCAGCAAAGAACTAAGATGCAATGGATAAAAGATGGTGATATCAACTCTAGGTTTTTTCACAGTGTTATCAAGGGTAGAAGGAGTAGAAACAATATAAAGGCAGTAAGGCTAGCAGATGGCAGTATCTCCTCAGAGAGGAATCGTATTCACTCAGTTTTTTCCAACTATTTCCAGTCCTTGTTAGGCTACTCGGTTGATCCAGATCTTGTCTGTAAAGTGACTATTTCTTCAGGGAAGTTGGTTGAAGATGAATGGTGCAGGGGCCTTATTAGAGAAGCTACAGACGAAGAGATTTGGAAGGCTCTCAACGCTATCGGAGTAGACAAGTCTCCAGGTCCTGATGGGTTTTCCGCCAGTTTCTTTAAGAGAAACTGGAATTTAATTGCCACTGAATTGTGTAACAGCATTCGTCACTATTTGGGACACAATGACCTCCCAAAAGGGATCAACTCGACTGCTCTAGCCCTTATTCCGAAACACAATTCAGCAATGCATCCTGAAGAGTACATACCTATTTCATGTTGCACCGTGGTCTATAAAATTATTTCGTGAGTTTTAGCGGGGAGATTAAAAGACCTTATGCCGGATATCATTAACCAGGCCCAAGGGGCGTTCATGAAGGGAAGATCTATAGTTAGAAATGTGAGTGTTGCTCAGCAGTTGATGACAGGGTATGGGAGAAGACATATCAGTGAGAGAATAGCCTGGAAAATTGACTTAAGGAAGGCTTATGACACTGTGAGTTGGGACTTCTTGGACTCTATGCTTCATGAGCTCAAATTTCCTTTAAAGTTCATCTCTTGGGTCAGAATGTGTGTGAGATCTTCTTCCTTTTCTATCCTCATCAATGGGGAGATGGTGAATTATTTTGACGGAAAAAGGGGGCTTCGTCAAGGGGATCCAATCTCGCCCTTCCTATTTCTGATTGCAATGGAGTATCTTTCTCGCCTGTTAAATAGGCTGGACAGGGAAGCAGAGTTCTACTTTCACCCTAAGTGCCACAGAATCGACCTGAAGCACATCCTTTTCGCTGATGACTTGTTTCTTTTTTCCAGCGAAAGATCTTCTTCTATAATTGCGATGAAAGATTGTGTAGAGAGATTTCTCAGAGCTTTTGGGCTCTCTATCAATCTGGCCAAGAGCCAGGTCTTCCCAGTAGGCATGCCAGATTCTAAGAAAGTGTGGGTGGAGCAAGTCCTCGGTATAGCAGTGGCCAAGCTCCCAGTGAGGTACCTTGGCATCCCCTTGAACTCTAGAGCTGGAAGGAGGTTACTTATTCAATCAGTTCTTCACTCTATGGTTTTCTTCTAGGCCAGGATGTGCATCCTTCCTAAGAAAGTCGTGCATACAGTAAGCTCCATTTGTGCTAGATTTCTATGGAAAGGGAATGCAACAGGTAAGGGTGGCTTTCTCGTGAGTTGGAAAGAGGTGTGCAAGGATAAAATCGAAGGAGGTCAGGGTATCAAGGATCTCTATGTTATGAACGAAGCTATGAGGCTTAACCAACTATGAGAGTTGAGTAAGGATGCTGACAGTGTGTGGAGAGCCTGGACCAGAGCTTACTGGACTAAAGGCAAAGAATGGTGGGAAGCTGAGAATGCAAGTAAAACTACTTGGATCATTAAGGATCTGGAAGATTGTAAGAAGCTGAGCACTAAATGTATCTCCATCCACCAGAATAGATTAGTTTGGAAGGGTGCTGGCGATGGTTTTACGGTTAGAGATACTTACGATACTCTGGTGACTCATTCAGATAAGGTGGAGTGGCATAAGCTAGTGTGGAACAGATTTAACTCCCCTAGAAGCGCTCTCCACTTGTGGTTGGTTGCGAAGAATAGACTACTCACCAGAGACAGGATGCGAGGCATGTGCTATACTGGGGATGGGTCTTGTGTGCTTTGCAGAAGTGCCCAAGAATCTAGAGACCATCTATTCTTTGAATGTCCATTCGCCAAGCAACTTATTCGGATTTCTGCAAGTTTCTTGAAGTTGCGTTGGATCCCTATCGAGTGGCACCTGCTGATTCCTTAGTTTACAAGTCTGAAATCCATTGCTTTGAGAACTAGAATGATGGCAGCGGCTATTTCTATGTCGGCTTACGAAGTATGGAGAGCCAGGAACTCTTATATCTTTAGAGGGGAGGTTCCGCTTATTCTCAGTGCTATGAAGAGGATTATTTGCTATCTCAAGATGAAAATTGGCGCTCTTGATTTAACAAAAGTTAACTTAGTTGATAGGAATGCGATTGATTCAATTGGTTACAGTTTGTACAGCTTATAGTGTTTGTTAGGTGCAGGTGCATTCTTTGCAGGGCCTTAGTTTTGTCTGGTTTTTGAGGCGAAGCCTTGCTGTTTTGTTTTGAGGTTCTGAGTCTATGGCTCTGGTTTGTTCTTTTTAGCTAGCAGTGTGTCTTTTGTTGGAGGCATTGTACCTGTTTCACCCTTTGAATAAATCACCTTTATTCAAAAAAAATTTGGTCATCTCATGATCTTGTTTTAGTTTTGGTCATGAGAGTTGAACCAATCCTAATGCGACATCTATCACGCGTCAGAACTTTATTAGTTTAAATCCAAATTTTATAACGAATATATCTTGAAAATTACAAAGTATTAAAAAAAATCACCAATATTCATAATTTTTAAAGACTTATACATATAGATACATTTCGATATATTTTGATATTTATATGATTGTATTTATATAGAAATAAGAGAGAGAGGGATGATGAACTTTATGTTTGGTCATGAGTGGGATGTCCATGGCCAAATAGATCATGAGTCATAGTTATTAAAATCGGACCGGCCGGTTCGACTGGGAACTAGTCACCGGACCGGGCGGTTGAACCGGTGGGTTGATCCGGTTGACCCAAATTTTCATTAAACGTGATTTTATCGGGTCGATTTGGTCTGAAAAAATATTTATTTATTTTGATTTGGACAAGACTCGAACCTAGTCTTCCTCTATAATTATGCCCTCTCCTTCTACCAAGCTAAACATGATTCTTGTTTTATTATTTGTTTCAATAATGTATATTTATTTATCAAACTATAATTTTTTTTACTTATTATCAATTTAGCTAGAAATTCAATTAGTCTTAGAAATCCCTTATTGTTGTGACTTGCAAATTAAGACTAAAATTGTTATTGTTGTTCTATTATTGATTTGTACTTTATTAAACTCTAAATTTGTTATGATATGTTATTGTAATCAGATCATAAACATGTAATATTTGTTAAATTCATAAATATGTTAAATTATAATATCATATATAAGTATTTTATTTTTATTTTTTAATATGTGTGAGTCAAATCGGTTCAACCACTGACCCATTGACCTAGTGACTTGACCGGTTTGACCCAGTAATTTGATCGGTTTTAATAACACTGTCATGAGTCATGACTAAATGAGAGATAAGTGGATGAGAGATGAATAATATGTTTTTTGTAGTCATTGTGAGAGATGCTTTAAGAAAATAGAAATATATAATGATTGAGATGTCCATTACCAAACAGATCATGAGTGGGATAATGAACTTTATGTTTGGTCAAGAGTGGGATGTTCATTACCAAATAGAACATGAGTCATGACTAAATGAGAAATAAATGGATGAGAGATGAATGCCATGATTTTTTTAGTCATTATGAGAGATATTGTAAGAAAGAGTGCGGTTCTGGTGAGAAGAGCAAATCTGGTGAGAAATAAGAAATTATAATATTCGTCCGATCAATCCAATCAACGGTTGAGATAATGCTTAATTGAAATTAAAATTCGTATTTATTTAATTAATTAATACATTTGAAGGGCAAATTAGGAAGAGAAAATAGTCAAAAACCTAATTCCGCTTTTGTCTCGCGCATATCACTTAACCCAGATTGGAGCAGATTGAGGCGACGACGCGACTCAAAACTAAATACGAGCGACGGTGAGAGGATTTGAGGCGACAAAAAATCGACGGACGAGGCGACTGGTTGAACGACGGCGCAGATTGAGGCGACGGCGCGGACTGAAGGTTGAGGCGACGGCGCGGATTGATGGCGGACGAAAGGCAACAGCCGAAAAAATCAACAGAATGCGTAGCTGATTCACGGTACGTATTGTTCACAGTACGAAAATTCAACTCATTCTAGGGTTAAGGGTGAAGTTAAGTTAAATTGCGTAGCTGATTCTAACAGAATGCTTAAGACTGATTATAATGCGTTAGTGTTACAAAATGCGTAAGACTGATTATATGCTTAAGACAGATAAAATGCGTAGGTGCATCAACAGTCTGCTGCAGCAAAATGCGTAGAGTTGTTTTAGGGTTTATATGATTACTTAGTTAAAAAGCGTAGCTTCCCTATCTCAGTCTGCTGTGAGCCACACTTTTATTTAGATAATCTATTAACTAATAGTGCTAAATTAACCGTGTAGGAGAGTGAAAATCGTACGTCGCCTTTCTTACAGATGTGTCACAAGCATGGGGTCATCCACCGGGACCTAAAACCTGAAAACTTCCTGTTTGCAAATGAGAATGAAACAGCACCACTGAAAGCCATTGATTTTGGCCTGTCAATTTTCTTTAAATCGTGTACGAAATGTCTTGTGGTCTATTTATATAGTCTCGATGTTTTTTCCTATATCAGTTCAAATGATGCTGCATTTGGAGTTTATGGATGGTTTGTGTTTTTAAGCTTTATTGTATGAATCTCAAACATGTGAAAAGTTCACCGAGATAGTTGGAAGTCCTTATTATATGGGACCAGAGGTTTTGAGACGCAATTATGGACCAGAGGTTGATGTATGGAGTGCTTGTGTCATTCTCTATATTTTACTTAATTTGCAGTGTCCCGCCGTTCTGGGCAGGTTTGTTTGCAGCTATACTCAGCTACATTTTATGAAGTAAAAAAGAGGGGCTCTGTCATTGATTTCAAGCGTGACCCTTGGCCCAAAGTTTCTGACAATGCAAAAGATCTTGTAAAGAAAATGCTGGATCCAGATCCAAAGCGCCGACTCACAGCTCAGGAAGTCCTAGGTAGTGCAGATCTATTGTAAAAATTGCTGTCTTCCCTATCTCAGTCTGCTGTGAGCCATAAACTTGTTCAGTTTAAAAAGCGTAGCCATAAACTATCTCAGTAGTGCAGATCTATTGTTTATATGATTACTTAGTTAAACTGCGTATCATCTTTTATAAAATATTGTGGTCAGTGAAAGTTAGTCACTCACGTTAGTATTAATTTAATAACAGTTGGTGCTTCCCCAAATCAGAAGCTGCAGATGCATCTGGAAACAGTTGGTGTTTACACACGTTCTGAAAGAAGGTACATTCTGTTCATTCATTAGCAGATAAATGGCTTTGCATTTAAAAATCTTAACAGTGTTTCCATTGTTAATAGCATTCAAAATGCATAGTAACTCATACTTAAATGCGTAACATTTGTCTATCACGTGCATAGTATCACATTTCACTTGTTGCTGCTATTACTAATGCATACTACATAAGATGTTTGGACATCTTATTTGAACGCTTGCAGTTGTGTCTACGCATGTTACATTTTTTTTATTAAACACATGTTCCATTTTTTGAACATTGTTAAAATGTAACTGTAAAATGTGTAGCATACAAAACTTAAATGCGTAACGTCCAATTAGAATTCAGAATTATTTCGCTCTAATGACATCAGATGATTGATATGATACTTTTGATTCTCATGAGATTTAGTACGTCTATACATTTCAGTTTGGGTAGCTTACACTTTCAATTATATTCTTGAATCTCAATGCAGGAAGTAAAACAAGATTCACAAAGGTGGAGAAAAGAGAGCAATTCTACTCATCTACCTATGGAGATTTAGTTGAAGCCCAAGCAAAACCCAAGCAACTCCAGTATGAACTTGAAGGAGCTCTCCAAGCCCCGGAGAAATCTCAGTGATGTAGTCCCTCTACCTAGTGTAGATTTATAAGTCTCATTGTTGTAGTCCCTTCTCCAGAAAAGGATGATGTTGCAGATTTTATGTTACGCATTTTGTTTCAATTACTACGCATTTTGTTTCAATTACTACACTTTTTCGTGATGGAAACATCAGAACAGGTATTTGTCATTATAAAATACGTAAGATTTAATGTAAATGCGTAAGATTTAAAGTAAAATGCGCAAGATTCCCGATAAAATACGTATGATTCCCATGAAATGCGTAGCCTTAAACTTAAACGAAATGGTATATAAAGTTTCATAAACTTAAACGAAATGTGTTGCTGCATTACTTTCAGAACTACGAAATTAATTTCAGTCAACAACATTTAGACACCAACAAAACCAAAAGCCCAAAACAACAATGTTAAAATGCGTAACTTTATAATGCGTATCTTTCTATTAAAAATGCGTAACTTTATAATGCGTATCTTTCTATTCAAAGTCGTAACACTTTCTCAGTGAAGGACCAAAACATGACTGAATTGTATGTACAAAATTATATCCAACGACTGCGACTCCCGTTTTTCACGGCACTACACATATTCTATAAAGGTATGGCTTCTGTATTAATATCAGATATAAGTACAACAACAAAGTTCCTTGCATCTTCCTGCTATATTGTCTTCTAGAAAAGATTGTATCCTTTACATTCAGATTGGTCAAGAAAGCTTAAAAAGTCCATCATCTGCTCGGTTCGTCGCTTTTCTTTCAACAATAAAACTTGACAAGAGGTATATCTTCTGTATTAATCTCAGATATTATACAATAAAGTTCCTTGCTTCTTCCATCTTCTTCTTGCTGGCATCTGTAAGTTGATACCGTAATTACATGACACATTATCCTCTCAAAACATGTTCCCAAAACAAGTAAGACACAAAATCAAGCAAGCCACATTTTAAATTAAAGAAATTACCTCCATCGCGAGTCGCTCAGCTCGATCGCCATCAATCGAAATGTCAAAATAAACAACAGGGTTCTTCTTCTTAGACATTTTCCCCACAACTTTAGCTTCCAACTCTGCAATTATAAAAAAAGTGAAATTCGTAAGAAATCAATGTCATAGACCCAAATCCAACAAATCAAAAACAAATCTTATGACTCACAATCTTCACAAGGCCACAAGCAACACACCAAAACCCTAAAAATTCCAGATCTCAAAAGCAGCTCCGAACTAATCTAAAAATCAGCTTGACCCACACCAAGCAGAATATAAACTCGCCGGTAGTTTCTATAATTCGCCGGCAGTTAATATAATTCGCCGGCAGTTTGATTTATCAAAATCTGCGGAACGGAATCGAAGTCGGTCGCGGATGGATTCCAAGCGGCGATGAATCGCAGTTTCCAATTCCAATTCTACTAGCACGCTTTCCTCGTAAAAAAAACGATCGGCAGGAACTTGTGCGAAAATTTAGGAAATTAACTAAAATTATTAATAACAAATGACGTTTAGACCCTTATTTAGTATTTTAATCCAAAAATTAATGCAAATATATTGATTAAATTAAAACCGTTTATTGAGTAATACCACGCTTATTAAAATTTCTCATTTCTCACGAAAAGTGTCATTTATCATTTGATCCTAACTATTGTAATAAAATAGAAATATACAATGATTTTTGATGGTTTATCACTTGAATGTCGGGTGTGTGTGATTCTATGAATCCCTAATCCCCAAATTGGGAACCATGTTCCGAATTTCCCTCTCAAATCATACCATTTCAAATTCTCAAACGGTCCGAAACACTAGAAGCCAAATCGCCACTTGCCTAATCGAATTCCACCAACAGCGCCATCTCCGATACCAATCATGGACGAAACTGACGACGACCGCCACTTCTTCCGCCCCGCGCATTCCGCGCTGGTCTCATTATCGCCCTTCACTCCGTTCCCGGCTTCCTCGCCCGCGTCAAGGCGGTTGTCGAGTCAGTTCGTGGAGAGAAGCAAGCCAGTCCAAGCATCAAGGAAGCTAGCATGGGTGTCGTTGCAGGGGCGGATCGTTGGCGCGGAGGAGGCGAGCTCGGCGAGGGTGATTGGTGGTGGGTTGAGCAAGGAGGAGGCTGTAGCGTGGGAGATGTTTAGTCCGATGCATAGGATACTTATTGTGGCTGTGGTGGCGGTTGCGTCGGCGCAGTCGAGTAAGAATCGGGAGATTCGGCGGCTGAAGCAGTCTGTGGAACTCAGGGTTTGGATTTGATTTCTGGATTTTGATTTAATTGCCTGTTTACATCCACTTGATGACTAATTAGGTTTAATTAACCGGACTCGATATCTAGGCTTTCAGTTTTGAAGAAACATTCATTGATGGTTACTACAAGTTTCTTAATTGATGAATTATAGCTCTTAATTAGCATCTGGTTTTTGAATTTCAAATTTGTGGACTGAAGTTTATCAGCACTGCAAGCAAAAAAAAAAGTAACATTTTCTGTTTTTCAACTATGATGTAGTTTATACTTTATGGGAGTGAAATTCCATCTTTGTGGGTGGTGTAAACTCCTGTAGTGGTGTGCATGGTTGTTTGTAGAAGCTGAACAAGGGGTTTGTGTACTGACTCTTGTAGGATCAGGTGCTGACAATCATGCAGCAGAAGCTGGATAATTTGTGTGAACAGGTGAACTACTTTAAAGACCAACCATTAGGTGGAGTGAATATGTTATCATTGAAAAGCGAAAAGATCATAACTGATGAAGCTTCTGAGGGCGAGAAGACAAACGCAAATGGTATAAATGGTCTTGGTTGCAGGCGTGACAGTTTATCATCAGTTTGCACCGTGGTAGGAATCCGTTTGAAATTATGTGCTCTATTGCTTAGCTATCAGATTCTGTGGGGTGCAATCTGTTTTACTGAACTGTGTATTGCTTGTACCTGTTTGGGTATATTGTCTCTTAGGATACTTCACGGAGGGCATATGGAGACTACGACGTCTCACACAGTGAACATCCAATTCATAGTGTTGATCTACAAGAAGAGCGCAGATTATCTGGATTGTCCGATTGGAGTTCTGCCGTTACCTCTTCCTCAGATTTCCAGGTGATTGTGATTATCTGTATATGCCACTTGAGTTTTGGATCACTCTCCACCTTTGATTTCTCAAAGTAAATAGTGGCAGTCTTCTAAAGGATTACACTAAGATAAAATGTCATAGTAGCATAGTACCTATGGTCATATTTCTTATGTATAGTATAGATCATTTGAATTTTGAGTTAGAGTTTTGGCATCATAAGTTACAGTGTCAAACCACTGTCACATGAAGAACTTTAGCACAAGATTTAGTTAGACACTGAAACAACGGAGAACACATAGTTGTCTGTCCTTAGTCCTTACAATAATGCTAGAAGTGTGGATTATTAATGAATAAGGTTAATCCCTTGTGACATACTTAAACATTATGCTGTCGTTGAAGGTTTCTCGGTGTTATGCTCTCTTCTGGTCTAGCTAATTCTGGTTTTTCTCAAGCATAAAAGTGCATGCCTATAGTTCAGTGAAACTACTCTATAGATAGCTCAAACCATTCGATCTGTTTTATGCTCATATCAAGGTAACTCTGAGGTTTATATTAACCATGAGTACTGAATTGGATGACCATTAGGCGGTACTATGTGGGTTGTACTGTTCCTCATTCTAGCCATTCAATTTCGTTTATGATTTGCACATATTGACGGCTTATGAAATTATATGATAATGAACTAGTTTGTGAATATGGCAGCTCGTATCACTTGATCAAAATCTTCAAAATCTCAGACACCAGTGTCAAGAGAAGGATGCAATGATACAAGAGCTATCTCAACATATCAAGTCACTCGATGCTGGCAGTTCAAAGGTAACATACTATTTCAGTTGGAACAAATGGTAACACTTTACCATGTGACTTCATATTTGTCTATCTTACCCAACTGATGTAATAATGGGTACAGAGGATTGCAGAGCTGGAAGACGTAATTCGTAGGAAAAACTCCAGAGTCGTAAAATTGCAGAAAGACATGGTAGTTCTGGAGCAGAAGGTTAGAATTTTGAAACATTTATCCTGTCACAAATAGTAATGGAGAGATTTGATTTTTGTTGTAGGCTAATGTGAACTATTAGAATCGATGATTTCCTACAGCTTGCTAACTGCTAATTATTATCTATCCATCATTCACTGCAGGTTATGCAGCTAACAAGAGCTAGGAGACCGTCTACATCCAAATCAACCCCAATCAGCCGAAAAGTTCCCTTCATGTCTGAGAATGTTCTGTATGACATGGACAGTACTACCGGCCCGTCCTCAGATTCTGATTGTTCTCGAGAAAACAAGCCTCCTATGGCAAGAAAGTCTCACATTTCTAACAAAGGGAAAGCCTTTGTTACCACAAGGAGAGACTACAAAGCTTCAAGGACCGAGTCTCCCATTTCTTCTTTCAAAGTAGTAGATTATAGTCGTTCTGCTGGTCCTCTCCAGGAAATATCAGAGAATCAAAGACCCTCTTCTTCAGAGAGGCCTAAGCATTCTCATGTAACTGAAGATCTCAAAAACATGAGGAGGAGACGACCTCCTTCTGGTGCTGGGTTTGGCTCAGGTTTGAGAAATGCAAATTCATCAAAACGCTGGGTTTAGAGAACTCATACATCAATTATTTTGAATAAATTAGTTCAATAAACATTTATATTTTAAAGAAAAGTACACATTTGTGCCTCAATACTATCGATATTTTCTAATTAGAGGTTCGAACTATCAATTTTTCCAATCAAGGGCATAGCAAAAAATAAATTGACCAATTTTCGAACACCAAGCACCGTAACTTTACTGTGATTAAATTGTGAACTCAATCATGTGAACCATGTTGAAAAATAACTCAATGATCTCATCATAAACTCTTAACATATTAAATCGATTTTTTTTGTTAACACTAATACACTTTTTTATTGAGTCGTTATTAACGGGATTCACATGATTGAGTTTGTAATTTAATTACGGTGAATCTACGGTGCTCGGTATTAGAAAATTGATCAATTTATTTTTTATTTTGCCATTAATTGAAAAAATTGATTGTTTGAACCTTCAATTGCAAAAATGCGTTAGTTCAAAGCACCAATTTGTACTTTTCTCTATATTTTATTCTGTTCGGCTCAATACTTAAATGACCTTTTATTAAAAAAAATAAAGAAATACGATACTCTCTCTATAAAGGATTTGGCTTCTTGGTGGGCTTATTAGTCTAAATGGGCTTTTTATTGGGCTTGTGGCCCCTGAGAAGTTTCCATCCGTTGTTCTGCTGCCCCCTTTCCCCTGTCTTGCAGCTCTATATTTTTTAAATTTTAATTTTTTTTATAGATGAGATATCCATACCAAATGGAGAATTCTTCGCCTTTAACGATTTCTCAAAAGGCATCCCATCCAAATCAAATTTGTTGTGTTCCCAACTCCTCTGCATTTGTTCATGTCCTTTGTCGAAGCCATCATCTTTGTTTGTTCCAAGCTTTCTTTGGCTTTGTCCCTTGAGAAAGGCAGCAATAATAACTCCAAACGGACAGCACAAAGTTGGGTCTTTTTGAGCTTAGGTTCGTAGCTTTATCAGCACCTTGTTCAATATTAAAGTTAATACCTTTTCATTAAAGTTTTACTTATAGTAGAAAATTGATTACAGGAATCCAGTTGACTGGTATGGAACAATCACAACATGACAAGGTTGAGACACCATACGAGGAGAGCTCAGCTCCATTACTATTGCTTCTAAAGGTACAGCTACTACATGTCACCTTAAGCTTTATTGGGTTACACAATTTGCATTTCTGGAATCTGGAGACACATTTTCCTTGTCTACACTAACTCATCTTTTCCTACTGTGTGGGACTCAAGTGTGTGCAGGCCATGGTTAAGCTTCTACTGTTTCAATCCAATTTGAAACAGGATAGAATGGAATCATGGGTTAAATTTAAACTGGACAATACCAATGTCTTAATCTGATAAATAGTCTTCTTCCTGGTGAGAATCTGCTTATTTGCTTTCAATCATCATGTATATTATTACACACAACTGTCTGATAATGTGGCTATGTGTCTGTTCTATAACTCCAAATGAAATGGGCACCCCAGAGAATATTGTTTGGGATCAGATTAGGACATAATGGAGGGTAGTAGGTTTTTGTTTTATAAGCTGCATTCATAAGAATGACCTGCCAACACCTTTTGCTTTGTTTTTGCATGTGGTTGTTGAAAAACTAAACCTTTTACTTTCCTCAGTTTTCTGGAGTGGTTGGGTTAATAAGATTAAACTAAAAGGAGTACATGATTTCAATAAAGACATCAGTTTTCAACAAAGAAATTTTTTATGGGAATTGTTAAAAAATATATTCATATACAAACATCTCATTCCTACCAAGAATTCCTTCTCCATTTATGGAAGCTAAGTGTTCTTTTCCAGGCAAAGAAATTAGAAAATGCAAGCACTATAATTTCTGAAGTGTATTATTGCCAAATCATTCATTTATTTTCTATGCAATATAAAACTGGTGTCTACTGCCCACTATCTTGTTATTTGGTTCTAAATGATTTTGTTGCCATTCATAAGTAGGGCAGAGTGTGATATTGGTCCCCTAAAAACTAAAAGACACTGCTCACCAACTGGGTTTCAGAGATAATGGGCAAGGCATGCAGTCTGTAAGGTGTATAATTTCTCTCTTCTTCCTCATCTCAATTTTGTTCATTTAGACAACGACTCATCTTTGCTTGTTACCTGAATAAAAAAACCAATACTGCAACTCTGCATCATCCCTTTTTGGATCACATGCTATCACTTGTCATTCCATTTGGAAAGAAGATAAAAACCAACCCTTTTGGATATCAGAACATCTCCAGCTTTAACCAACCCCATTCTGCTTTTATCATCCATCATCTGTTTCATGTTTTTGTGTTTTAGTTTTATACTAATTCATAACATAACACCAAACCCTCCTATCTTGTCATTCTAGTTCAGTTGTTGAATCCTTTTTCATACCTGAATCTGCCATTAAACTGAGGTTTGGACAGACCTTCATTTTTTTTTGATGCATTCATGGCTTCTGCAAGGAGTTCACCCATGAGCAGTAATGAAGTTAGCAGACAAGAGTTACAAGCCAAAGCTGTGGAGTTGAGAGCTCTTCATGCTGCTTTTCTTCAGGGGAGCAGTCCAGCAAATATCAGGAATGCAACTGCTTCTCCTATTGCGCATTCATGCCATGTTACCCAGTTTGCTGCTCAAGATTATCCCGTGTTCACTCCTGTGAGTCCCTTTACAATTATTTCATGTTATTGGCTACAATTATAATATCTAAATGTGGATGTTTTGCACAGAGTTATGAAGAAGAACCAGTGCCAATTGGCCGTAAAAGTAGACCATTGTCTGGCAACTGGGATGGTTATGGACTAGATATAGCAAGCATTGCAGCAGATACTTCATCTTACAACAAGGCACTGTCTTCTGCCCTGTGTACATCCGAAAAGATTCATGCCCGTTTTAAAGGGTCTTGTGCCAACAGCTGCAGAAACCAAGCCAGTGTCTTCAAGTCATCATCCCCAAATACTGAGTTCATCCTGAGGTATGCTAGAAGGAACAGCTTGGGAGACTTCAGCTCACTCCCATCAAGTAACATAAACATGCCTGTAACTCACAGCACTGAGACAGATATCGGCTTGAGAAGTTTTAATTCTAGCATTGTGGCGCCATCAACCGACACTCATCAATCTCTCATGGCACGACCGAAGAGTAAAGGCATTAGCTTGACATGGTTGTTTTCTAAGAACAAGAAGAAACAGCACAAGATCGAGTCTTCACCATGTCCTATGCCTGATCAGGCAGATCAATTGTCTAGTAACTTAAAGGACATGGGTGTCTTAGCGGTGGAGAAACTGAGAAAAGAGCTGATGAAAGCAACAGAGGAAAGGGAAGCTGCACTATTGGAGGTTTCTGAGATGAGATTTTCACTAGGAGAGCTGAAACAAAAATTGGAGTTCTTAGAAAGTTATTGCAAAGAGCTTAAGAAAGCCCTGAAGGCTGAGAAAAAGGATCCCCAGAAAGTCAAAAACCTCTGTATAAAAAGAGAAAATGATAGGCAACTGGACGAACCTGATGGGCATAACAACTTGATGCCAGTGAGCGAGGAAGTTATGGTTGAAGGGTTTCTGCAGATTGTATCCGAAGCCAGATTATCAGTAAATCAGTTCTGCAAGTACTTGGTAGCCCAAATTGAAGAAACAGATGAAAGCTTAATAGACAATCTCAACATACTCCTTCAACCTTATAAAGTGTCACTCCACTCAAGGTCCTCAAAATCAGTCCTGTACCATTTAGAAGCTCTTATAAACCAATCCCTGTATCAGGATTTCGAGAACCCAGTCTTCCAAAAAAATGGCGCTCCAAAGCACCTTGATCGTCACCAAGACCGTGAAGCTCATTTCGCCTCCTACGTGGCTTTAAGAAACCTGAGCTGGAATGAAGTGCTCAGCAAAGGGACCAAGTACTACAGCGAGGAGTTCAGCAAGTTCTGTGATCAGAAAATGAGCTCCATCATCTCGATGCTGGACTGGAACAACCCATGGCCTGAGCAGCTACTGCAGGTGTTCTTCGTAGCTGCTAAATGCATATGGCTGCTGCATTTGTTGGCATTCTCGTTCGACCCACCCCTGACAATCGTGAGAGTTGAAGAGAATTCCGCCTTTGATCCTCAGTACATGGAGGACATGTTGGTGGATCGGCATAGATCACAGACCGATCTCGGCAGAGTAAAGATCATGGTGATGCCTGGCTTCTATGTCAACGACAAGGTTCTAAGGTGCAAAGTCATTGCCAGGCATCATCCCATGACTTGAAATTCAAGGCACCTAAAGTGAAGGTATATCATCATTATACACTACAATTAACAACATATGAAATGACAATATGAGTAGAAATATATATATATATTTTTTTTTTTGAAATTTATTAGAGGATAATCAGAAATATGATCCAGGCCTCAAACAACAGATGTGCCAGAGCACTAACAACACATGTGCAGGAGCACTACAAGGAACCTACTGACAAAGGAATCCAACAAAAAGCGCTCAAAAGCCATTGCCGACGTCCAGAAAACTCCTAAAAAGAGTCGTATGATTATTTCTGCATGTTCAGGGCAAGTAAAGTTTGATGTCTTGTTTGCTGTTCTTGGTCTAAACAGTTGAACATTCTTCATCTCTTAGATTAATCAGGACAAAAAAAAAGTTTGCGTTCTTTTATAGTTGTTGTTTATTGAGAGTGACAAATTGTAACATGTATTTAGTGTGTAACATAGTCTCTCATCTGGGTCAGTTCTCAACGGTTTGTGGCACGGCAAGATCTTCTGATCTCCCCTTTTTTACCAGAAAGGACTTGTATTGCACCCATCTTAACCATGGCCCGACCGAACCTGGTTTGGAAATCGATAGCCCCAGTAGCAAGTGACGACACGGTTGGCCTAGTCAATGAGTCCAGTGCTATAGCCTGGTCGATCTGCAGGACTCCACGCTTGACCAGGATTTGGTTGTAGAAGGAGTTGTCAACAGTGTTGGAGCTGGATATGTTCTGGTCAAGGTTGATCGAGTTGTCAACGGTTTGTGTTTGAGGACAGGTTTGTTTTAACTGACTTGCTAAGGCTAGGTCCAAGCTCGGATCGGTCCGTCCTGTGTTTTGGAAATTGTAGAGCCGATTTGTTACGAAGGAGCAATGTGTGACTCCAACGGTGTGAGCACCTATATAACAAATGAGTATATATATTATCCATCAGGGTGTGGTGTGATCCGATGGTTGAAGTGCGTGAAAAAATTTCAGTGTTCTTCATTATGAACTGTTCGTTTCTTAAAAGGAAAAAATAAAAGTAATGGTTTAACAGTCATAGTCTTACCAAGAAGAATCACCATGTCGGATACATTTAAGCCTTTGTTGTCAAAAAGACTTGCTAGCTGAGAAACTGAGATGGACGGACCAGGTAAGTTGGCGTTGGAAGCCCTGGAGACCAACCCGTCTCTTCGACCCGTTTGTACTTCATAACGGGTTCCGTTGCCCTGTGAGTTGAGTAAAACTTATCACTCGCTTTTTGATTGTAATGACAGAATCGAAGTAAGTGACACATATTTCTTAGTACCAAGGCGACGACGTCTCTGGTCGTGATATCGGCACAAGAGACCAGTCTAGGGCATCTCCTCTCGAGTTCAGCCTTCACCGCGTCAATGACTTCGTATCCTCGAACACTCTGGTTCGGAGGTGCAGTTTTCTCACTAGTTAATCCGTCCAGTAGTATAGACGCATCGCACCCCTTTAACCAACAAGAAACACGCAGTTCAGGAGCCTATATACAATCAAAAAAAGGATAACTTGTGATGCAAGTAACTGTATTTCAACCGCGTGTGCTTACATTGACAAAGCAATCATGGAACTGCATCCTCAGCAGAGCTGGGAGGATAGTCGAATCATTGGTGAATTGTGCGCTCATGACTTGAGCAACCACAGCTTCGACGTCTGTTGTGCCACATTTTCTTGCATAGAACCTATTGGTCAGAGCGCCTAAGCTCCGGTTTGTGAACAGGGCAACGACCAAGACTAATGCAACTGATGCTGGCCTCATTTCTGGTTATATTTCTTCCCAAATCTCAAAGCTTTAGTTTAAATACTTGGCTGTTGCATATTCCGTGTCTTAACTTGTATATATACAGTTTACAAATGGCATTTGGAGAGGTTTAACTTTAAGTATAGTTAAATATGTAATCGGTAGTGCCTCGTTTCACAACGTGTGCTCAATCAACTAATAGTCGCGACTGGGATGACTGTCGGCATTAGGATTTGGTCGACGGGCTCTGAGATCATGCAGTGTAGTTGAATTATGGAATGCCAGTTAGTATGTGCAACTTTGTTTATGGAGATTTCATATCATTTTGTCGGTCAGTTAAGTTCTGTTCAAACTGAATTCGTAACTTGGGTCACAAGTCACCAGTTCGAAAATATATACAGCAGTACTCTGCAACATATAACCTACAATTCAAGTGTTTTCTATAAGTGGTCATGGTTTATGTATACCACAATCGTTTTTTTGTTATAGATCCAGGTAGATTTAAACCGTCGATCTTATATTCATTTGATCTAAATAATGACGATTAGATCTATTAGCATGCATAATTAGTATGATATATAAGCTTGGATCTTGATCGTGTGTTTATTTATTGAAATTCTAACAAAGAAACTCCTTTTGGGAAAATGTCGCAAGACCATGGATTTTTTTTTTACCTCCTCAAGATTGGAGGAATCCAGCATTTTTGGGGCTTGGTGTTTTTATGCCCTATCTCCCCCGACCACGTGATCCGGCCCCGATGGACATACTAGACAGTGGATTGAAATACATGTTTTTGATAATTATTTCACTTAGCAATGAAATAAAGTAAAAGAAGGTAATGTTAAATTTTAGTATATTGAGTTATTGAATGATTAGAATCGTAAGATACAGAAAAAGTAGGACACCGTATTTCATGCATCACAATTCACAACTTAGTATTATTACTTTGGAAAGAATTTGTCAAAAAGAAGATGTCCTGTCCCCATAAACTAATTAGTTCATTCAACGCTTATTGACAGCTCTGCACGTCTTGATCCTGATCTCACCCTTCGTGCCAGTAAGGACTTGAATTGCACCCATCTTGATCATGGCCTGCCCAAACCTGGCTTGGAAGTCGACCGCACTGGAAGCCAGCGAAGACACATTTTTCCTAGTCAAGAAATGTGACGCCAGATTCTGGTCGAGCTCTAGTATTCCTTTCTTTAACAGCAACTGGCTGTAGATGGACTTGTCCATTGTGTTCGAGCTGGAATTGTTTTGATCAAGGTTCACTGACCGGTCTACTGTCGCGCTGAGAGGACATCTTTGTCGTAGCGTCTTGGCCAAAGCTTGGTCCAAGCTGGGATCGGGTTGGCCAGTGTTCTTATAGTCGTAGAGACGTTCCATGATGAACGAGCAATGCGTGATGCCAACGGTGTGTGCACCTACATCGTAAGTCAAATAATCAATGACTGATCGCGCATCATGGATTGGTTTGGTGACAAGAGAAGACGTAATAACAACAAAATTGAAAAAGATTGGTGAAGAAGTACCTAGAAGAACAACCATGTCGGACACAGTTAGACCTTTTCTAATGAAACGACTTGCGAGCTGAGCAACCGGGATGTCTGGCCCAGGTAGGTTTTTCTGAGCATCTGCAGGACTGGAGACTCGGCTGTCTCGTCTACCAGTTAGTTCATTGTAATGCGTTCCTTTTCCCAGGACGACAGCGTCTCTGGTGGCCAAGGCGATGATATCAGCGCAGGAGACTAATCCACGACAGCTCTTCTCAACCTCTGTCTTTACCGCATCTATAACATCATATCCTCGGACACTTTGGTTTGGCCCGGCTAGTTTTTCACTGTTCTTTCCATCCAGCAGGATCGATGCGTCGCAGCCCTATTCACCCACATAAAAAAAGAAATCAACCTCAGTCTCAGACTCCACAAGAAAACTCAGAAACTAAAATCAGACAAGGTCAAAGGTAACTTGCAATGCAAGTAATTCAAAATGGGGGCAATAAGATGATCATATTACATTGACAAAGCAGTCATGGAAATACAATCGCAGGAGCGCAGGGAGGATGGTCGGATCAGTAGCGAAACGTTGTGCGATGACTCGAGCAACAATGGCTTCCACATCCACTGACCCACATTTCCCCTTGTAGAATCCGACAGTCAGCTGGGAATCGCTTTGCCTTGCGAAAAGGGCTAACACAAGGATGAGAGCAAGCGCTGCAGGCCTCATCGTCTCTGAAACACCTTGTGTTCTACATATTGAATCGAATCATTAGAAGTGATATTTATACATCGAATACGATCACAACTTTGCGCCATTTGTCTCTGATCAACGCGTTGACTATAAAAATAATGTACAAAGGATTGAATTGCAGATTATTTTAGAAACCACTAGGTGAGCATCATAGCCTCAGGTAAGCAGTAGCTGTATGAGTTAGCTGTCCGATTAGCGCGTGGTTTGAAAGATTAAGAGCTTCATTTGGCCTTCGCTTATGTTCAAGTTCAATTCAGTTATGCTTGGTTCATATGATGCAAAATTTGATCTTGAATGTTATGTTTATATGTAGGCCATGTTGATTTGTGACTCTAAAGTTAAAGATTTCAGTTTTGAATATAGAACGATATAAGCTAGCATTTCTTGTTCTTCCGAGGGATGTTGGACGATTGCCAAGTTTTATTGTAACAAAGTTCATTCAAGAAATGTAATCACATACAATGAATTGGGCAAGGAAGCCGGATTATGTTCCAAAATTGGCATTTATTTGGAAGCAAGTAGTTTTTTTTTTGTTTTTTTGTTTTGATAATGCAAGTAGTTTTCTTGAGCTCCAAAATCTCTTTGCGTTTGACAAAAACAACACCAATTTGTAGCACTTGACACAAAGTCATCAAACGGACCAAAAGCAAGAAATCTCTCAACAACTCCCATACTCATATAAATAAGCTAAATACAATTATTGTTAAATAATATTATCTTGATTGCAAAATAACCTAATTTTAACTGTATTCACCTACAAAATACAGTGATCTAAAAAAATTGAAAATATAAAAAATAATTATTTACTAATTTTAACTTAGTTATACTAATAAATCTAACGCCAAACTACTGAAACGGACTCCCTCCATCTCTCTCTCTCTCTCTCTCTCACGCAATTAATCAATGCCTTAAATTTATCAGATTTGAAACCGTCTAGCTTCACGAATCATCCATCCATCACTCGGTCGTTGACAAGCTTCGAAATTGAAGAAACCCCATATCAGATTTCGTTCAGATAATGCGACCCACGTCGTCAAAATCTCATCTTTGACGACGCCGTTACTGCCACCTTGCCCAGATCGTCGAACGTGGTGTACAAAGCTTTCGTCAAATATTATCCATGGCCGACGTCCTCGCCCGTTCTTCCACACCCCCCAACAACAACAATTCCACTCCTGAAAACCCCATGCCGCGAAATCAACTGCAAATGCATTTAGGGTTATCCTCCTCGTCTGATGATGATGGCGGTGGTGGTGGTGGGGAGAAGGAGGGTGGGGGGAATCAGCTGTCGGTGCTGGCGGTTCTGGTGACGATTTTCAGGAAGTCGATGGTGGCTTGCAGAGCGGAGAGAGAGAAGCTGGCTTCGGTGGAGATTGGGTGGCCGACTGATGTTAGACACGTGGCGCATGTCACGTTTGATCGGTTCAATGGGTTTCTCGGCTTGCCGGTTGAATTGGAGCCTGAAGTTTCTAACAAGCCTCCCAGTGCTAGGTACATACATACACATTCATGTTTTTGCATTTTGTGTGGATTCGAGCTTGCTAGGATTTTGAGTATGTTTTGTAGTCGAAATCTGCATTATATTTGTGATGGATGTGTTCTCAATGCTGCAATTTGCCGAGACTGATCACTGTTGTAAAGTTGCTCACTTTTGCTGAAGATATCTAACAGGCTTATTTGGGAAAGAAATTTTGTAGAATTTGAGTGTAGGCTTTCAAGTATGTTTTTATGGTTATCTCCTGCAATTTGAGATGGATGTGTTTATTCAAATCGAAAGGAGAAGGACTGATTACTGTTGTAAAGTTGCCGAGTTTTGCTTCGGACATGTTATTGTTGTTGAAATTGCATTAGTCTCAACTCTCAAGGTATTGAAAATTTTGTCTTTGCCAGTTGATAAGATGGTATGTGGCTAACTGAGTATTGGATTCATTTCCTCTGTGCAGTACATCAGTGTTCGGAGTTTCAACAAACTCGATGCAATTGGCATATGACTCTAGAGGAAACAGCGTGCCCACGATTCTCATACTGATGCAACGTCGCTTATATTCTCAAGGAGGTTTGCAGGTCAATTAATTTATTTATATGAAAAGTGTTAGGCACAAGGTGTTCACGAGGCGTTAATGTATCCTTCCACTGTACTTTTGAATTTTGATCATTATTAATTTGCATCCATAGGCGGAGGGGATCTTCAGAGTCAATGCTGAAAACACTCGGGAGGAGTTTGTTAGAGGGCAGCTGAATTCCGGCGTGGTGGCAGAAGGGGTCGACGTGCATTGTTTGGCAGGTCTTATTAAGGTACGAGTTTAACACTGCCTGCTGCAGTTAAGATTTTTTTTCCTTTTTTACAAAATTATATAATTTGTATAATTTTGAAAGCGTTAGAACCCTATATAGGCTTGGTTTAGAGAACTGCCGACAGGTATTCTAGATTCTCTGCCACCCGAGGAAGTTATGCAGTGCCAGACAGAAGAGGAGTGCGCTCAGCTTGTGAAGCATTTGCCATCAACTGAAGGTGATTTACTTGACTGGGCCGTCAACTTGATGGCTGACGTAGTTGAACTGGAGAGCTTGAACAAAATGAATGCTCGCAATATAGCAATGGTCTTTGCTCCAAATATGACACAGGTATAACTTACACAATGAGGCAATTAGAGCACATTTTGATTCACAAAGTTGGGGCCAATGAGTTTCTTCTATACTAATTATTCTTACTGCAGATGGTTGATCCTTTAACAGCTTTGATGTACGCAGTCCATGTAATGAATTTCCTAAAATCCCTCGTGACCAAAACGCTTAGGGAAAGGGAGCAGTCTGTATCAAGCTCAGCGTCCGACTCCCACACAGACTCTCCAGATGAAAATGAACATCAAAGTCTTCCGCTACATTGTCAAAATAGGATCATTACTGAAAGTAAAGAGACAGAGATACCATTTGTCGATGAAGAGCCTTCGCCAGAGATTTTCTTTGACGCTGAACAAAAAGATGATACACCTAACGAAGAAGCTCGCCGTCGTGTGTATTCAAATGAGCAGGTTTGTCTAGACCATTATACACACTATGACTCCTTGGTTCGGGTTGATGAAACCAAAGGCGATGGAGTCGCAAGTTCCTGCAGATGCAAAGATGATTTATCAAGTGGTCCAATCTCAAAGACTGGTGGTACTTTAGGAGCTGCAGGAAAGCTTGCTGGGATCAGCAACCTAGCCCGGATTGATTCAAAACCAGAACGAACTGAAGCTTGGAGATAGCAAAACTGACCGAGCTAGTTTGGTGCTCACTGGCTCTAGAAGAAGAGCAACGTGATGTTTAGAATGCTTTTGTTTGCTGCTGATTGGTTTCATTAGGACCTCAGCTTGAAACTTCAAAGTTTACCATAACCTGTCAGTTTCTCCAATGTATAAAGCAGTAGTAGTGTTGGTGGTTTATCTGCCTTAATGGAGAAACCTGGTCTTCTTAAGCAATATTAACTTCATGATGAAATCACTCTCACTTCTCCATTTGAAACTTAAGCTTGTTTCAGGGTCGACACATTATTTTCAACTATAGTAGACAAGTAGTGTGTAATCTCAATTCATGTGGTAGGCTATCACTTGTTAATAGAGAAAATGTCAAGGACGTGTGCAAAATGCAAATAGAGAAGCATTGTACACAAGCAAATGCTGTTCTAGGTAAAAGTCTGATTTATTTTCATCCAAAAAGTTGATGGGTTCTTTTATCACTTGGGCATTCTCAGTCACGAGTCAGCATCAGTTTTGAACATCTTCTGTCTTCTTCGAACCCTTGAGGTACCATCCAACTGCACCCAAAACAGTAACTACACCTGCTACGACTGCATAATTGCGATGCTTATCAGTTGACACTCCTGATGTAGAAGAGGTGGCAGTGCTAGGCTTGGCATCAGTTGGTGTAGTAGAACTCCCAGAGCCGGTAGCTGGTTTCTCTTCTGCTTTTGGTCCCTGAAAGGTCCAATCCAAAATTTAGAAATACTTTCAATTTTGGCATTCTTGAAGTACATATCCTACACATGGTTCTCTTTATTTGGAATCGAAAATTGTTTGCATACTCCTGTACTTAATAGACATCATCAATCTAGTTAATAAAACAGGCAATTCCTCAAATTCTAACTAAAGCCCTCGTATATCACAGATAGAAGAAAGTAGATGACAATGTAGGAGATAAATTGATTAAACCAGAAGATTGGATCAGTCAAGTCCCAGTTTCCACAGAAATAAGACAGCTGAATTTAGAGCTACCAAGTACTCGCAATGAGAAAGCTTAAGAGCCAGATACATTTCAGATATCACTAGCTACCTCCAGACAACAATTCATTGCAAATGCACACACTTCTCGTTGAGCATTCCCACTAACATCGAAAAAAGCAGACAAACGGTAATTGAGTATAGTGTATCAAACATGCATGAAAAGTCATACCTTCTGCGCAAGCTTCTCTAGCTTCTCTTTTTCCATTTTCTGCAAAAGTTTTTACTGAATAAGCTAACGGAAGGCAACTTGGCAACAGTAAGTGTACACAAAATTTCCATGGTTCAGATTAACGTTGAATATGTGAACACTTACTGTTATAAACACAGATAGAAGAAGAAAAGACAATGCGGCTGAATAGGAAATGCACAAAAGACTACTCAATGAAAGGAGTTCGGACTCAAATGAAATTAGACAGTGCACACAAGTAAATTACATTAGGTAGTAGTGACTAATGACACCCGCATACATGAAAGCCAAACCATCCACGAAGAGTAAATAAATTAATACCTTGATATACACATTTTCCGCAGCCTTCTCTTCCTCGCTGAGAATCTTGCCGCCACTTGAAAGTCTTCGAGAAATGTACCTTGCAGCGATTCTGGTTGCCATGCTTCCTTTAAAATTAAGAAGCAAAACCATCATTTCATCATACGTGCAACTAACTAACACATAATATTCAACCGAATATGTTGAAAGTATGCTCCGTGTTATCCATATCTATCAAACCCTTCCAACAAGGCCTTCCTCAAATGACTTCTTAACCATGACCATCCTTATCCAACGCTTAATCATGTTTTCCATCTTCAATATTAATAGCTACACAATACATACACTCACTCATCCAATATCAAGAAAATCATTACTCAATCTATCTGTGGAAATGCTAGCATATGCCGACTTACACCCTCATTCAACTCAAAAGCCTTGGCTTGTGAGTTGTGGTGGTGTAACCCAATATATGGTAGTCATTCTTCTTTGAAACGGGCGATGTGGGATAACTTGTCAAGTGCTTATACTTAACACTCCCCCTCACTTGGGAAGTTGGACGTGCTCCGTGAAATCTCGCTAACTATTGTAGCGGAAAACAGTAGGCGCGCATATGCGACTTGTTAACCTACGCATAAGCTCGTGTGGCGGGTGTGCAACTTGCAACTCCCCTTGACCAACATGGCTGACAAACGGGCGTCTCGTCATGCACTTGGCGCACATAGGCGCATCCCTCGCGTCACGTACAAGGCCTAGGTCGTGTGCCTTCAGCTCTGATACCATGTGGAAATGCTAGCATATGCCGACTTACACCCTCATTCAACTCAAAAGCCTTGGCTTGTGAGTTGTGGTGGTGTAACCCAATATATGGTAGTCATTCTTCTTTGAAACGGGCGATGTGGGATAACTTGTCAAGTGCTTATACTTAACATAAAGTGCACTTTGAAACGGGCGATGTGGGTTAACTTGGGACTGAACAAGGCCCATGTTGGGCTTTGGGCCTTAGTTGCCTCCACATGTGCAGTTGGGCCTTGTTCATGGTTGGGGTGCATATGCCTGCAGGCAGCCCAATATGTTGGGGCGCGTCTGGTTAACTTGGCCCAGCGTTGTCCCGGGTGGTGAACTGGATGTCCAGCCCCAGCCCACCAAAGTTAATCTTCAACATAAAGGTTGTTGGTGGGGATTGAACCCTCACCCTTTAACATGTGCACTAAGGCAACATGCTAACCATGTGAGCTGCAGCTCATATGGTTAGCATGTTGCCTTAGTGCACATGTTAAAGGGTGAGGGTTCAATCCCCACCAACAACCTAAGGCCCAAAGCCCAACATGGCATTAATTGTGGGAAATCCTTGCAGGTTGTTGGTGGGGGGAATTGAACTCCCAACCTCACCCTTTAACATGCACCATAAGGTGACATGTTAACCATATGAGCTGCAGCTCATATGGTTAACATGTCACCTTATGGTGCATGTTAAAGGGTGAGGTTGGGAGTTCAATTCCCCCCACCAACAACCTGCAAGGATTTCCCACAATTAATGCCATGTTGGGCTTTGGGCCTTAGTTGCCTCCACATGTGCAGTTGGGCCTTGTTCATGGTTGGGGTGCATATGCCTGCAGGCAGCCCAATATGTTGGGGCGCGTCTGGTTAACTTGGCCCAGCGTTGGCCCGGGTGGTGAACTGGATGTCCAGCCCCAGCCCACCAAAGTTAATCTTCAACATAAAGTGCACTTTATGTTGAATTTTAGATTTGGTGGGCTGGGACTGGACATCCAGACACCACCCGGGCTACGCTGGGCCGGATTAAGCACCATACGCTCCCCAACATATTGGGCTGCCTGCAGGCATATGCACCCCAACCATGAACAAGGCCCAATGCACATGTGGGGGCAACTCTTGGCCCAAAGCACATGGCATGAATATTGGGGAAGCTTGCAGGTTGTTGGTGGGGATTGAACCCTCACCCTTTAACACATGTACCAACTTGTGGTAACATGGTAACCATGTGAGCTGCAGCTCATATGGTTACCATGTTACCACAAGTTGGTACATGTGTTAAAGGGTGAGGGTTCAATCCCCACCAACAACCTGCAAGCTTCCCCAATATTCATGCCATGTGCTTTGGGCCAAGAGTTGCCCCCACATGTGCATTGGGCCTTGTTCATGGTTGGGGTGCATATGCCTGCAGGCAGCCCAATATGTTGGGGCGCGTCTGGTTAACTTGGCCCAGCGTTGTCCCGGGTGGTGAACTGGATGTCCAGCCCCAGCCCACCAAAGTTAATCAGGCATATGCAGGCCAAGTTAACTTTGATATTAGTTTGTATAAAATACTTGTTTCTTTTCCAACAAGAAACACTCATACAAAAAAAAAATACACAAATCACTCGAACATCTTTACACCATGTTCACAGCCATTAAACAAACACAACAACAACAGCAACAGCAACCAGAAATAGCTAACTCTTTCCGCCCAAAACCAAACCCTAACTGATAAAAAACCTTAACAAAACTCAAAAACATATTAACACACCAAAAAAAAACTCAACCTCCTCCAGAACGTCACCACACTTCATCACCCGATCAAACACCAAACTACGAACATTTCCAACCACAAAAATGTCAACGACTCAAAATCAAACATCACACTCATCCACTAAACCTTCCAAATCACCACAATCACATTTCTAAAACCGACACTACCAATTTTCAAGCCTAAAATTTGATCGCGTCTTCAAAAACTCAGTTCGGAATCTCACCTTCAAATCGACGATGCTCGAGAGCTAGAGAGAGAAATTGTTCTGGAATGAGGCTAACGATCTTCCGATTGATATTTATATAAGGGCCTCGTTTGGGCTTTGTCTTTCTTGGGCCTGTACGGTTGAGTCTAACTGAGCCAAATAAGAGGCAGAAGACGTGGAGAGGGATTGGTGAGAGGAGAAATCGAGGAGGGCGATCGAAGCGGAGGAGATCGATCGAAAATGGCGGTGAGGGCAACGGTGTCGCGATTCCCGATAAACGAAGAAGCGCAGGAATCATCGGGACTGCCGTGGGGTATAACGGTGACGCCGTTCGCGGCCAAGGACGAGAATGGCACTCCGCCAGCGCGCGGATCGGACGGCCACTTGCTGCCTCGGTGTGAGAATTGCTGGGCGTACTTTAACACTTACTGTGAGCTGGATCAGTGGGCGTGGAGCTGCTCGCTTTGCGGCACTCTAAATGGACTCTCGTCTCAGGCGATTGCTCGTTACTCACACCCTCAGTCTTGCGCGGAAATGATGTCGTCGTTCGTGGATCTCGAATTGCCTGGTTAGGGATTATATATTTTTGTATTCATTCATATTTTAACTCTAGTTTTGCGTTGATGATGATATGTGGAGAGAATTGTGTTGAGGAGCGGAATCAATTTCAATTTCTGATTGTGTGGCTGTTGTGGTGTGATTGATAGAAGGGACGGAGGAGGTGATGATGCAAGCTCGGCCTGTGTATGTTGCAGCTGTTGACTTGTCATGTAAGTCAACTCTTACTTCATGACAATGTAGTAGTACTGAACATTATCTGAGCGTATTTACAGTGCGGAGCAGAAGGTCTCAATATGCATGATGTGATGCTCAGTGAAGTATGTAGATTCTAATACTTTCGTTTTTAATAAATTTACTTAGCCTGCAATAGATCCAGTGCCGAGCATCTCTGTCGGCACAATATTATTTAGTCCCACACTCTAGACTGTTGAGGCTGGATGTTTATCTAGCAATGGTTGTGAAGACATACTGAATGTAATGTGAATGTGCAGCTGATCTGAATTTTAAAGCAATGAAGTGTTAGTAAATTAGTTAGTTATGGAATTGTGGTCATGTTTGTTTACTTATTTTTCCATCTGTTATGGAAATAGAAATTTGAAGCATACTAATTATATCGGATCACTTTCGACTTGATGCAGCCTCGGAAGAGTTTTTGGAGCTTACAAAAAGCGCTCTTTTAGCAGCTTTAGAAGGTAAAATGTCAATAGTAGATATTGTCCGGGAGAATAATTTTGTTTTCAGAAACTGAGTTTTTCGTTCACTCACGCTGAGGTAGCTCTCGGTCCTGGATCGCTGTTTGGGATTGCTACTTTCAGTCACAAACTTGGATTGTACGATGTACAAGGACCTGTACCGCTTGTCAAGAATGTCTTTATCCCCCCTGATGCTGACAAAAACCTGACTATCGAGCTTGAAGATGTCATGCCTCTTCTTTCATTTTTGGCTCCTGTATGTATTATTCAACATTCTTATGTTTTTGTTTCATTTCAAGAAAATCATCCTTGAAGTATTGATCCTGCTTCCCGTTCCCTGCAATGATGTCCCAACATTTGATAGACCAGCTCATCATTTATCATCATAGCTTTATTTTTTTCATATATTATATATTAGGTAGATACTTTCAAGGATAATATTGCAGCTGCTCTCGAAACTCTGAAACCCACAACCTCTTGGGGGAGAACAGCAGCTGCAGGTCAAGGTTTTGATGGTGTCTTGCTCGGAGGGAGAGGTTTTGGAGCAGCGATGGAGGCTCTTTTCAATTACCTTGGAGCAGAATACGGAAATACTTATGCCCTTGGTATGCTTCTGAATGATCTTTTTCACACACTCCCTTGCTCTTAAGATTTCTGCTTCTTGTTACTAGTCTGACTAGCATCCTTGGATGAAACTCAGCCAGAATCTTTGCATTTTTGTCTGGCCCTCCTGATTACGGGGCTGGGCAACTGGATACGCAACGCTATGGTGAGCAGTATGCAAGCAAGGGAGAGGATGCAGACCTTGCATTACTCCCAGAGCAGACTCCATTTTACAAAGATCTGGTAATGCCTCTTCTTTTTGTGGCATCAGCCTTACTGTCTATGTGAGCATCTGTTTGCTGATGTATACTTATTGCAGGCCGCATTAGCCGTTCAAGCAGGTGTATGTGTTGATATGTTTGCTGTTACGAATGAGTACACAGATCTGGCATCGCTTAAGTTTCTTAGCATTGAGAGTGGCGGCTCAATATTTCTATACTCAAGTACTGATGACTCAACGCTTCCTCAAGATATGTATGCACTAACCACTTTGTAGATCAGATATTGGTAATTGGTAATATGAAATTAGTGTAGTGGAATGTTGTCAGGATTCCTTTGCTGACTAGCATATGTTCATAAAAACAAAAAGGATATATGTCTTGAGGAAAACTTTTTTTTACCTTTGTTTCGAATTTGGGTTATTGTGGGACCTACTGTCTAATGACTATTATTGTTTTTATGTTCCCTGGACTGCAATGTGGGTTGTTCATCTTGCAGTTATCGCATGCTTAGTAGACCGTTTGCATTTGGTTGCATACTGAGATTGAGGACATCGTCTGAATTTAAAGTTGGCCACTCAGTAAGCGAAACTGTCCTGCCATATGTCGTCAGAGCACATTAGTATATTACTAAATGAGGATCTCTTTTGCAGTATGGTCACTTCTTCCTGGATCCACAGTATGAGAATGTTCAACACATTATCTGTTGTGATACCTATGCCACATATGCTTATGACTTCGATTTCGCTAACAATGTTGGGTTTTCGAGGTATGAGTTCAACATAATCAGTGTCTTTCGTTGCCTTGTTAACCAGTCCGTCATTGCATGAAATTTTTTCCACACCTGATCTGTAAAGGGTGTAGGTTTATAAAATGACTTGGAAATCATGTTCACCATAGGAAGTAAAAGATCATATCTTTGCTTCAAATTGTGTCTTACAATCTCTATAAGCTCCCTAAAATAATGTTTTGTCCCTCTGTTTCTTGTAGACACACATCAGAACCTCCTATGCTACAAATTGCATTTCAGTATACAGTTATTGTACCTCGTGATGAATCGAATTCAGGCATAAGCTCTGCTAGTAGGTAAGACAAGCTATCTGAAAACAGTCTTATTTATCTTTGACGTTTAAATTCACATTTTGTGGTTCACATTGGCATTCATGTTTTTTCTATTAATCATGTGTATTCAACTTTAAGTTCGGTTGTTGTTTCCTCGTGGTATGTGGTTGATGTATTCCTTTTTAAATTTACTCTGCACTATGATAAGGTGATCGATTTCTCCGAAACAACACTTGTTTTCTGAACCGCCCTTTTCTCCTCATTTGTCAATGTTCCTCATTGATTCTATAGGTGCATAAGCATAGAAAAGTTTGGTAAGCTAGAGTTCTGATGTTATTTTCATCTAATTTGCAGTGCGAAGAGTTCAGTCCAACGCCGTATCAGAATACGTACCATGCAATATGGAGCTGCTCAAAACATCCGTGAACTGTATGATAGTGTTTATCCTGAAGTGGTTCTTTCTGTTCTTGTTCACAAGGTTAATCTTCGGTTGCTCTCTTTGCTTTAATCATGTTGCTGTATATACATCACAAGTAAGCTATTCAATATGGATCATCTTATTATGACCAAAGATTCACATTTGCTTTTCTGAAATTGCTTAAAGATTCACATTTGCTTTTCTGAAATTGCTTACTGACTTTGACATTTATCTATTGATTAGGTAACTAAATCGGTAGTTTTGACTTGCCAATGTCCACATAATCTTTAGAGGTTCACTTCTGATTCATTAACAGGTAATATTGGCCTCTCTTGAGAAAGGAGTTCGGGAGGGTAGACTGCTACTTCATGACTGGCTTGTGATACTGACATCAATGTATAATGAATCGTGTGGCACTATTCAGTTTAATAGTGGAAACACAATTAGCTCACAGATAGATACAGCATTCTCCGAGTGCCCTCCGCTGCAGTCTCTACCTCGCATAATTTTTGCTCTCCTTCGCAATCCTCTTCTCCGCTTTCATGAAGAAGGCGTTCACCCGGACTACAGAATTTTCCTGCAATGTCTATTCAGGTTCGTTGTGTTAAAGAAGAGTTTTAACGGGATAGTACTGTCTGAGTGGATATTGTTGTGTTATCTTTTGTGGAGCAAAATGCATTTCAATTGTTACTGCCTCACATCGAGTGCGAGTGGAATGACTGAGAACTATACAGATACCAGGGCCCTTCGCTCATTGCCAATTAGTTATGAGTCTGGGTATTCTAACATGATTCAAGCTGCTTTTGTTTGTTAAGCTTGCTTCTGAATTGCTTTTTGTGAAATACGTGATGCAGTGCTCTGGAACCTTCTGCCCTTTACCGAGCTGTGTATCCGGCATTATCTTCATATGCTACTCCAGATAAACAAGCTTTCCCTCGTCACTCCTTGAGCCGCGCTGCTTTAATGACCAGCGGCAGTCCAATATTTTTCCTTGATGCTTTTACGACTCTCATTGTTTTCTATTCTTCAACAGCAGATCCTGCACTTCCTTTTCCTCCTCCCCATGATTGTAAGTTATCTTATATCTCTCTTATATCCCTGATCTGCCATGATTTATCCATCTGCAAATAAAATATTTTTCAGATTAGCGTTAACCAATCGTTACCTTTTTCAGGCCTTCTAAGGACGACAATCAATCAGCTCAAGCAAAAAAGGAGCATAACTCCAAAACTAATATTCATAAGAGGTGGACAGGAAGATGCTTCCCCCTTTGAAAACTATCTTATTGAGGAGCAAGATGTGGACGGAAGTGGGTTTTCAAGTGCAATGGGTTTCGTCTCCTTCCTCGAGGACATCAGACAAGGAGTTCTGGAATACATGAAATGAGGTGCTGTGAAGGCTAAGTATGTTAGAATTACAAATGGGTCCTAGAGTCGAGTACAGACTACAGATGCATTGGTTTGTAACCCTTTAAGTCAAAAGTGAAAGTATGTTTTCAAGGCTACTATACCAGGAACAATGAGGCAATAGAACTACAGTGCAAATTGGTACTAATCATGTGTCTTGGCAGTTCATTTGCTCCTCGAGGCTTTCTTTTTACAGATCAACTGTACTAGACTACATTTGCCAGCACAATAAGAAAATGACTCGGTTTCAGAAAGCAGATTTTCCCTCCCTGTTCATGAACTTTTTGAATGCTGAATAGCATACTGTGCAAGTCGTTTGCCTTTAACCTTTATTTACTTCAGATTTTGACATAGCATGGATTGATGCGTGACAAAACATTTGGCAAGTAATTATCTGATACAAATTCGACGATATGGCAAAGCCTGTTAAATAGCAGCATACCGCTGGACGATATGGTCAAAAATGTCAGAATGCAGAAATATCTTTGAATTTAAAAGATTGCACAGAGCAAAAGTACAAGACAAAAAAGGTAGAGTGCAAGTTCTTGAGCATCACCGAGTTGCTAAAAATAGATTAAAATACAAAAAACATGCTGCCCTTTAGAAGACGCGGTAGGGCTTCCCCATTGTGCTCTTGAGGTACAAGCACCTCACCTGGATGGAAAAGAGAACCAGAAAGTACGATTACAGTTGAGTGTTGGAGAAACAGTATGCGGAATTTTGGAGGGTTATAAGTGATGCTGACTTACATTTTGCCAATTCTTCTTCAGGAGTGAGACCAGGAAGTTGACACTGAGCTGCACATTTTGGAAAACTTGCTTCTCTTCCATGCTGCAGTTGCCAATTGCAACTCCCATGCAAAGTACCTTCTTCAGCTGGAACTTCACCATGGCCTTTGTTTCATTCACTTTGGCCTCAAGCGATTCCTGGTGAGACACAAGAGCTGGGAACTTTCCTGTATTTTGTACATAAAGGGCACAAATGGCAAGTTAGGAATACAGTTGATGAAAAGACAAAATGGTTATCAAGCAGAAGAATATAAGATGTAACACCAAAACACGAAGACGGACACATTTTGTGATATATATGAGTGACCATTTATATATGCAGATATCTTTAATCCATTTAGCAGCATATTTATTTGAGCTACTCATAACACAAACCAACACTTGATGTCATTAAAGCAAAAGCAAACCTTAAAGAAAAATCATATACAAACAACACTTGCCTGCCTTGTTAAGACCGGGACCCAAAAGACGGGGAATCTGCTTGATCACAGCTTCAGAGGCCAAAAAAGCATGGTACTTCTTTGCAAGTTTCTTTACCAACTTCTTGTTCTTGTTCAGTTTCTTCAAACTTTCAACATCCATGTACTCCAGACCGATCTTCTCAGCCTAGATATTCAGATTTAATGATGTTAGATACATCAATAATGCAATATGGGTGCCCTTGACAATATGGTGATAAAGGGAACTCTTTTTAAAGCAGTTTTCCAGCAATGACATCGTTTGCTAAATGCTACCACCAGATATCTTTCATAGTACAAAGCACGAACTTTAAGAAGGATACATTTGAACCTTGCATGTCTTCAGTGTGACTAGGAACAAAAAGACTAAAATGAATTCATTCAACTCACCTCTTCGACATGCTGTGCGTCTCCAAGCATGCAAATCTTCATTTTGGGGCGAGGAATGTGGGGCAGCTTCACGGAACCACTGAAACGCTTATCCTTTTGAGGGTCATAGTTCTTCAATCCAATCTGAAGCTCGATGGTCTCGGTGAACTTGCGCTGCTTCTCCTTGGCATCAGACATGATACCTGAGATGGCCTCTCTGACTGCATCACTTTGAAGCTTACTGAAAAGTCATAAAGACAGCCTCATCAGAAATAACCAAATATCAGTGAAACTTAACCCATTAAGGATACAAAGCTACTGTGAAAGAAAACAACAACATAACTTGAGATATGAGTCTTCTCGCACCTCCATTCATAAAAATGACAAATATATCAGCAATATCAATATGCCATACACAAGAATGACAAAGATTGATTTCATCTACATCGCGATAATACAGTAATAAAAAAATATATCACAAAGCCCTAATTGCAATCTGTACTCTTCGTTCCCAAGTATTATCAAGTTTTAACATCAATCGCATATAGGCACCAAAAATACTATACAAGAGAAATCACAATGGCAGGTTCAAGATAAGATCTCAAAGTACCTCATCGTGAATTCCTCCTCTTCTCAACAGAACCTATGCAAGTGATTCCCCTGCAAGAATAGATCAAGCACACTAATACAATCACATTCTTATAAATAAGCCACAAAACTTTCACCGCATATCGAGCACAAAAGATAAGCCTACAGTCCTAAATTCCTACTTAAGAACTCAGCCAACGACCACATCCACGGATACGAATCACATCTACCAATATCATCAATTTCAGTCCCTTTTTGCAACCAATCGACTAATCGAATGCGAAAAGATTAAAACTGGATGATAAATCGAAACAATGAGACGGAAAACGGAGAAGAATTCAAGCTGTCACTTACTTCGGGTTTTGCAAAGCGTACCGGTGAACTGCGGTGCGCGATGAGCCAAAACCCTAGAAGTACCCTCTCATCTATGTAATCGCCGCACCTCTCAATATTTTGCGTATTTACAGAAACCCCCAGTAATGTTTTCATTATGTCGGTAAAACACCCCAACGAAAGGTCATATGTATCTACGAACCCTAATGTTGGCCAAGTTGATTTGGATTGGATGACATCACGTCACGTATAAGTTACTGTATTTAACTATGGGAGAAACTAAAAATAATTTACATAATTAATAATGTTTTTAGGGGCCAAAAAGCTTTTTTTTTAATTAGGAAAAGCTTTATTAATTTCATTTGCAAGTTATACAAATTAAGTTGTATACCAAACAACCATGCGAAACAGATAAGATTATAAACTCAATCGATCAATGCCAAGACGATAAAATTTCACTTCTGTTAAGATGCATGTTTAATTGACAATAAGGTGGTGACCTATTGGTTAAGAAGTTTGATAAGATTCTTTATATTCCGGGTTCGAATCCTGGAGCCACCAATTTTTTCACAATATGAGACTTTATTCTTCATTTTCCTTTCTACTTCTCTTTCCATCTTCCTCGTCCCGCCTTGCATCCACCTTCGTACATCCCTCATGGATGCTTTCCTCGTCCCCTTGCGCGTGGATGTGTTGATCCCTCCTGTGGAGATGTTATGTCTTGCAATGGAAAAGGTGCCCGATGAGGCCTGCATGTCCTCCAAATGTCAAAGAATGTACCAATGATTACAGGGGTAAAATGTGCGCGGATCCATGGTAAAAGTGTCGGACCTAGCATGTGCTTCAAGATGTAGGGGTGATCGTGGGACGGGTTAGGTTCGTCCTTAACCCGACCCGAAACGATGATCGGGTCATTTAGGTCAACCCGAACCCGACACTTAATATTGATTGGGTCGCATTTGATAACCCGAACCCGTCTTAAATATGGACTTATAACATAAATAACAAGTAGCTAAAACAAAATAATATACGAAAAGTGAGCTTAAATATGTTAATCGGTCAACATTGTTCTAACAAAATGGTGTGCAGCTCATATTGAAACTAAATTCAAGACAAAATGTTTGCATCATTTACTTTTCAACCTTGAATCTTTACTGCAACATCTGAAAATTTAAAAGAAATGTACAAGCTTAAAAGACATTTTAAAAAAATTGTTTAAGTAATTACCAAATAAGCAAACTCACCATCAATAATTTTGTCAGTGCTATCAAATTGATCAAAGTCTGCATCATCAGATTTAAGGCAAGTTAATATTTGTTTAATTTCATTCTAACACAAACATTGAAGATGGAGGAGTTGGTGTTCATAGCACTTGTTTTTATAATGGACCCAGGTTCGAATCTCTGTTTCAACATTTTTCCATTGAAATTTGTTTATTTTATTATATATTCATATAATTATAGGGACGGGTCGCCCGAGCACAAACCCGAACCCGACTTAATTAGTATCGGGTTGGGTTCAATTTGGTCCAAATTTGGTTCGGGTCGGGTCGGGTCCTGCTCACCCCTATCAAGATGCGTATATATATACCAATGATTTCAAGATCCTATCGAGATGCCTCATAAAGCTTCAAAAAGATCAATATATACGTACTAGGAGAAAGGATCACGTACAAACCTATATTTTCTGTAAAAAAAAGTACAAACTAATCACAGTCTTACAAATTAATATATGGGCGGTTGAGATTAGGAGAAAAAATCTTATTACATTTAATTTTTCATTAGATTAAGGGCATATTTGTCCATACTGATTTGTTAAACCACAAGTTTCACTCTATCTCCTCGACTCGGCCATAAAGATCCAGATCTCCATTACTGGCTACCAGTTAAAGCTCTGATCAGCCACCATGGTCCAAATCGGAAGGGCAAGTTATGAGACGTTGAAATAGAAAGGCATGAGGATCTACACAATCAAAATTACCCTTTCTACCACTCACCGATCCTCCTCTCCCTTTTGGTCATCGCATGTAGTTGAAGCACTCAAAGACATCTCCAAGTGACCTCATCGCAGCAGTATTGACTCCGAATAGCTCAAAATTGCAAAATCCACCTAAAAATCTAAACATTATGCAAACGGCAAAACTACATGAGAAGTTCAAACTACCTGAGCAACAGAATAGGAGGATTCACTCAAGCTTTCCCACGTCATAGAGAGATACACTTGAGAGAGCTCTCGCAGAGGATTCGCTCGAGCTCAAACTTCTTTGTTTCTGAATGATTTCATTTTTTCTTGATGAATTATAGTCCACTTTTGACGAATTATGTCAATATAGTTCGTCAAAAGTAAATTATAATTCGTCAAGTTTGTAATCTTAGTAAATTTATAATTCGTCAAAAGTAAATTATAATTCGTCAAGTTTGTAATCTTAGTAAATCAAATCACCCACCTCCGATTTTAACATGTGGTTTGAGCAAGATGAATGTTGAGATGTGATTTTGATTATGCGTTCAATCCGTATTGATTTCTATCGTGCATAATTTTAGGGAAAAGAAATCGTATTGATTTTCCCAATTGATTTCTATCGTGCGTGATTTTAGGGAAAAGAAACCGTATTTATTTTCAAATTAGCAGATTAATATGTCTATTTTACCCTTAATGAGCTTATTGATAGAGTTTGAAGTAAATTAATTTGTGTTTATCCCTAATTAATAGAGACCCTTGGAATTACCTGATCAAAGGGTCTCAATTAATTTGTATTGGGCTTTGCACCGGATTTAGCCTCTATGTACTATATTGATAAAGATTATCGCGATATGCATTGTAATGTCATGAATTGTTGCACCCTTCATAAAAAAAATGCATGTTTAGTTAACCATTTAGATTAATAATCCAACAGCAAAACCATTGATTGATACATTATTTTTGTACTATTTTTATTAAATTCACTTAATTTATGAATTCGATAGTAATTAAGTCGACATATATATTTTTCCATGGTTGACATATATATCTCATTCGGAGTTTCCTCGATATATATAAATTATCTAAAATTGTAACTAACTACAAAGAAATACTTATAGATAATGTTACAAATTAGTCAGAATCCAAATGGTATTGCATAATCGATAAAGACACAATTTACATAGATTTATTTGTCATCAAAATCTCCAGAGAGATAAATGCCGGCACACACCACAAACATGCAAGCTTATTTTTTCGGACATCATTTTTCCCCTTATCTAAGTAATTAAGTCACACAACAACAAAAACAACGTAGATTGTTTTGTTTATTTAGATTGAAATCCCAAGTGCTTGATATTTTAAAATACCAAGTATCAACGCCGCCTCGCAGCGGTCTCTCTCCTGCAATTAAAGTACACAGCAGCCACAGGAAGGCCAAGGTCATTCTCCTCGGCGAATTCTCTGGTGCTGAATCCATCCCTTAAGTCCGGCACATCCACCACTGCCTGCCTCTTCTTCTGCTTAAACAACACAAACACGTATCTGTGTATGCCTATGTTTGGCCTTGGCATATCATAGTTCACTATCTCCTTTCCTGCACTCAAAAATGATTACTGCTCTCATATATTATATATTAGGGTTTCTCGGAGATATGGACGATTATAATGAGAGAAGTCTTATACCAAATGCGGTGTCTGTTGTGCCTGGAATATCTGTCACTACCCTGTAGAAAGATATATAACTGAATTTTAGTGATCCATATTTCTGGGTTCTCAAAAGTTTATATCTCTTTTATGATGTGAGACAAATCTATCAACAGAAAAGTCACAATTAGGTAGGGCAAAAATACAGCTAGCTAGGCTTGAACTGATCATATATATATATATATATATATATATATATATATATATATATGAACCAAAACCTAACCGGATTACACGAACTTAGCTCGATCGAGAAGTGTTACAGAGTGGAAAATATATATACCAGTGCAAGTGCTCTTTCAGATATGGATCACTAGGACCTGGAACATCTGGATCTGTCATCACCTATATATTCATATAAAGAATAATTACGCAACATATAAATATGTAGTGATGATCAATTTTGGAAAAGTAAATTTTCATGTATGATATGTGTATTTGCATATATGTACCAGAGTGAAAAAGGATCTGAGATCACCACCATGTATATCAACTCTAGGTCTGTATGCAACTGCCGAAGGAAACAACTCATGTCCATTGTAAACTTGCTTGCTTGGGTAAGTGACACTCATCTTCACCATCGGCCAAAAGTTGTCGATCACATCTCCGATCACTCTTCCAACCACAAGAGGGTCTGACATTCTGACGGCCATGCGAGCAAACTGATCAAGAATCTAACCAATCAATGAGTTTTGGAGGGCAAACTGCTATAAAGTACCCTAGCTCAGTTCTCGCTCTCCCTTTCTATGAAAAGCTTCCTATTTAGGTTTTTATGTTCTTGTTGTTGACGACTGAAGTGGAGCTAATCTTATATATAACATCAGGTATGTACCATATATGGTGGTATTGTTTGCACTATATATTATATATTGCTTAAGATATTATATACCATGTCTTTTCGATCACAATTAAATTATTATGGGAAAAAGCAGCCTTGTGGGAATAATTAGTTTAGGGGAGCTTTGATACTTTTTAAAAAAATGATTTTATGAGGTGAGAATCAATAAAGATCCGTTTGCAAATTATGGGAAGCGCTCGGTTGAGAATTCTTAAAAATTTGAGAACTTGAGAACCAAAATTTCACCATTAGATCATGATGCATCTTCGAATCTACATATGTGACACATGTCCAAAAAGTAAAGTAAAAAAATGTGACTTTGACTTTGCATTAAATGAATCTCGGAATGCACATGGGGACGTGTCACCACCAAAATGCATCTTGCATTTTGGAAGGTGAAGATTTAGGTCTCAAGTTCTCAAAAAATTAACGGGTTCTTATATTTTGAGCGCTCCTCTGCAAATTATTATATCATTTTTTAAGATAATCAAATTATATTTTTTTGATGGTGGGTTTTTACATTTCATATAACTCATACATATCAATCATCACCCAAATACATCTTAATCATATTGCATGAGAACTTCATCGGGTATTTGTAATACTTAGACTCTTAAAGCACGTGCCACACACGACACCAACCCGGATTAGGTACTTGAATTGTGTCCATTAAAGTACATCTCTAATTTGAAAACCCATGAACATTGACTTGAAACTCAGCACCTCGGCAAGGCATCAGCATCCACTTGCGCACAGTATGGCAATACGTCCACGAGGGACGAATAATACCTCCACGAGAGAGGAACAAACACGTCCACGAGGGACGAAAACACTCCTACACAAAAAGTGAGGAGAAATGTGCTACTCGAAAGAGTCGAACCCTTGACTACTCGACCAAAGTCCCTTTCGCCACTAGACAAAGATAATCAAATTATATTGACCTGTCGTATTCTTGACTATTTTGTTGAATAAGATGTTGTCTATATTTGATGAATAAGATGTTGTCTTATATTTGATTAATAGAATTGAACAACAAGTTCATCTAAACATGATTTGTTGACAAAAAAAGATGTCTTAAGTATCAAAACATGATTTATTGACAAGAGAAGATGTCATACGTATCAGACATTCAAAATCGTTGCATGATTCCTCAACACGGGAGCTTGTGGGGTGAGACCGCGTTGAATAGGAAAACTTTTGCGGGGAGACAATTAATAAAGTAAGCTAGCTAGGGTTTATTATTATTTTTTGATAACGTGCGCTAGCTAGGGTTTATGACTTGGGGTTTAATGAGTAGTAGTTACTGAATAACAAATGAAGTTTCAAGCTAAGAAGAACATATGAACTGATTGACATTGATTCCGATAAATAGGCCGGTGTGGAATATTATCTAGTTTGAAAACTTTTATAATTCTCATTAAGCCAGTGGTTATGTCGTTAGTGTGTGAATTCTTCAAACACTAGCTAAATGGTCAATCAAAATAGAATCAAACTGACGCAACGTGACAAATATAATAGATGAATTCACCATTAATGAATTCGTAGAAAACTTATAATCCACCAAAGAACGAAAATTAGGGGTTATTAATATAATAAAAGATGTTTAACAAAAACACTTAAGTGGGTATAAATAGGAAAATACAAAACGAAATTAGGAAATAAAATTAACAGAAAATCGAAAAGATAATAAAACGCTGATTTGACCTGCTAAACGAGCCCAGATGGCCTTAAAAGCCCATATATCACAGCATAAGCAGTGAGTTACGTTCGTTGGCTCGTTTCCATTCGAAATAAGGTCTCATGACGAATTTCTAGACACCGAACGTCAAATTTGCATTTTCACGATAGTGCCTTTTTTCGCGCTGCTATCTGGCGTGCATCACAAACCAAACAAGAATTTTGTGAAAAGGGCTAACAATAATGTTTCTTTCACATAAAAAGATGATTGGTTGGGTGGTGTAGGAAAAAAGTTGAAGCAAATTAACAAATATGTCACTCAGGTGTAAAGGAGATTCATATGAGAGTGGGGTTACCATTTTTGGAAACCCTAAATTAAGGCATCAAAAAAATTCCCAACATATTGCATCTTAATTTGGCCTAGCTTGCAACCTTTTACGAATCAGATTGTTGCATATGGAATTAAATTGTATGCAATTTATTTACATTATCATGGTTACAAACTTGGTGTCGCTTTTGAACAATTGTGGGATTCGCAACAATCGCCATCAAATTACACTTTGCAAATTGATGCTATTTCCTTCACACAACGTGTCTTTGTGAAGTTGTTAATTGAGACAAAAAGTTTGTTCTTTCAAGAAGAATTGGATTCAATATAAATGAAATGAATACAATTATTTTGATATGCCCAACATTTAAATTCAATTGAATTGAAAAAAAGGACAAGACTCATATACAATATGATGAGAAGAACAGTCCGGATATGGAGGGTCACAGACTAACCCAGTCTGATAAGTCGAGATTTCGACTTATTAGTACCCGTTTTCACTATAGCTTTTGTTCGATTTCGACGTTATCTTGATGTCATTTGATCCCTTTTCGTACGTTTCAGGTACAAAGCAATATTCCCCAGTGTCAAAGCCAAAATACAAAAGCTCGGCAAAAACTAGAGGTGTGAGCAAAATATGGGGGCAGATTTGCATCTCAACCGGTCGGGTGAGAATTTCCCCCTGATCCAACCGACCGGTTGAAGAGAGGAGCAGAGAGGTGTTCAGTCGGCGACTTTGACCCGGTCGGGTGGATGCCTACAGATTTCCACCCGGTCGGGTGGACCCCCAGTCGATCGATTGAGATTCCAGTCGATCGACTTAATGGACTTTCAGGAGGAGCTGCAAATTGAGTTTCCTCAGTCGATCGACTGGACTGAGATTTCATCCGAGACAAATCTCACCCGGTCGGGTGGATTTCTTCTGGATTCTCACCCGGTCGGGTGAACTCTGCTACAGTACCGAGCTATAAATAGAAAGTTGCGATTTTGACCTAGAGAGTTGGACGTAGAGTTGGACTTTTGGGGGAAAAATACTCATCAAAGGAGATCAAATCAAGGTCATCAACCAGCAATCAACAAAGGAGTGAAGATCAAAGGGAGACATCTAGGATTAACCATCCTATTTTCTATCCTCTTCTCTTCTAATTTGTTGTATTCAAACTCTACACACATCATGTTGTCTTACATGATGTGTGAGTAGTTTCCTTGTGTTTTGAGGGTGTTGTTACCCTCCTTGGTACTCTTGATCATGTATACACATGTTTGATGATTAATCTATGGTGTTAAATTCACATTTGCTATGATCTTCATTATTGCATGCCACTAGGTGTTTGATAAAATGCCTAAGTGAATTGTTTATCTCAAACTTGACCTAATAATCTAGCGATGTTAGGAATGGTTTAGATGTAGTAAATGTGATCTTATCTAAGGATTCGAAGTGAACTAGGACTCGAGTTCATGACATTTATTGCTTGGGAGACATTCCAATGTTAATAAATGCCATGGAATGAATCAATAATCTCGACGGAGTGAGGTTCGAGCTTTAAGAGAGTTTGGCTAGGGATAGATTCGATGACCATTGGTCTATCCTAGTTTAAGCTAGGTTCAATACTATCTAACACCTTGAATGCGTTTAATTCTTGTATGCATGATCATGGGAAATGCCAAGGAGGGGCACATCCCCTCGAAACTCTTCTTGATTGATATTTTAACCCTTTTGTGCTATCTCATTACTTGTTTTCATCATTGATAACCACATCACACTTGAATTGTAGGAATAGCCGAGTTAGAAATTGATAGACTTAGCGCATAATCCGTTTGCTCCCTTGGGTTCGACACCGGTCTTACCGGTTCACTTATAAATTGTTTTTGACAAAGTGTATCTCAAAAATATTACCACGTCAAAATGGCGCCGTTGCCGGGGAGCAATAGCTAGATTATCCCTAGGAAAATCAATTAGTACTCTTACTATTCCATGTTTTACTTTATTTACATTGTTACTTGCGATTCTTGAGCATATTCGGTATTCTTACTTGTCTTAATTGTCTTCCCCTTGTAGGTTCACTTCTTTTATGCCACCAAAGACCAAGAAGCTTACACAAATTGTGGATAGAGACTTGAATCAACCTATAAGGGAATTAGCTAGCACATATCCTACAAGAAGTAAGACAACTAAGGATAAGGGATCAACATCAAACGTTCAAGAAGCCGCTATTACCCAAGACATGGGAGAAAGACTTCCCCCTCGTCTACCTCAAGGCCAATTGGGCCAAGATCATCACAATCAAGATAACCTTCCACCATTGCCCCAAGCTAGAAGGGCTCTCAAAGATTATGCCATTCCCACGGCTTATGGATACCGTTCTCCCATCCTTATACCGGCGGTAAAAAACCGATGCTTTGATTTGAAGACCTCTACAATTCAAATGATACAAGCAAACCAATTTTCGGGAGGAGACAACGAGGACCCTAATTCTCATTTGACAACATTTCTCGAAGTGTGTGCCACCTTCAAGATAAATGGGTTCTCGGAAGATGCTAAGCTTCTAAGGCTTTTCCCTTTCTCCCTCACGGGAAGAGCAAAGGATTGGTTGAGGAGTCAAACTCCCGATAGTCTCACCACTTGGTAGGAACTCGCCGTGGCATTTCTAAACAAATACTTCCCTCCTTCCAAGACGGCGCACTATAGGAGTCAAATCACAAATTTCGTGCAAATGGATGGAGAAACACTCTATGAAGCTTGGGAGAGGTATAAGGAGTATCAAAGGCTTTGCCCACACCACAACTTGGACGACCTCCTTCTATTCCACACTTTCTACCAAGGTGTAGATGGTAACTCTCAACTTGCACTTGACACCGCCGCGGGTGGAGCTATTATGGACCTAGAACCACATGAAGGGTATACGGTGATAGAGAAAATCATGAAAAACTACTTCATGTGGGGAAGTGAAAGAGGGGACCCAAGAAGGAGACATGAAAGGCATGAGGTGAAGACGGTTAGTTCAAGTGATTATGATGCTTTGAGGAAGGATTTTGATAATCTCTCGGAGGAAGTATTTAAGTTGAAACACCCGGAGAAAGATCGTTCAATGAATCAAGGTTGTGATATTTGTGAGGTCTACAAGCACGAGACCAATTCTTGCCCCTTGGTTCAAAGAGATGTGCATAGAAGAGGGTATGAAGAAGTGAATTTTGTGGGAGGAAACCAAAGTAGAGACTATGGAGCTAGTGCCACTCAAGGACAAAGTTCTCAAACCAATTACACTACACCAAAGTTCTCTACGGGATGGAGAAATCACCCCAATTTCTCCTACAAAACCACAAATCCTACTCGTCCCGACTTTGGATCTACGCCTCCCGGCTTTGGTCCTAAACCTACTCAATCCAATCAAGCGTTCCAACCTAGGAACCAATATCAAAGTCAAGGACCGACTTTGCTTCAAAGGTACCAAACCCAAGGGCAACAATACCAAAATCAAGCTCAAAGGCCCTACCAACAAGTTGACCCTCCTCCACAACCTTCTAATGAACTCTCCGGGGTTGAAGCAATGTTTGCAAGGCTCCTAGCAAATCAAAATGAGATAAAGCAAGAATTGAATGAGGTCAAGCAATCACATCAAAGGTTGGAAATCCACAACAAGATGCTTGAGACCCAAATAGCTCAACAAGCCGATTCATCTATAAGGGCACTAGGAAAACTACCGGTGCGACCCGAGCATGAAAAGAAAGAGTTTTGCAATGCCGTCTACATCGAGGAATCCTTTGAAGATGAATTGTTTGAGTGTGAATTTCTAGAAAGGGAAGAACAATGTGGGGCGGTGACTCTTAGAAGTGGGAAACATTTGGAGGATATTATACAAAAGAAACCCGTTCAAACAACTCCAAAACCCATTGGCCAAGCTAGAGCCAAAGAAAAAGAACTCAATGAAGAGGTCCCTAATCCTCCAACCGAAAAGGCAAAAGGAAGTAAAGAAAGAAAAGAAGAACTCAAGCCTTATTCTCCACCGGTTCCCTTCCCTCAAAGGCTCCTCAAGGTCTCTAAATTGGAAAAGGAATATGAGGTCTTCACCAAGATGTTGAAAAAGCTATATGTGTACATACCATTTCATGAGCTCATCAAGAAGGCACCGCTATACAACAAATTTCTTAAAGAGATCTTGTCCAAAAAGAGGACCATTGAAGAGGATGATCCCCACCTCCTCAACCACGAATGTAGTGCTCTCTTCTCAAAGCAAATGCCCCAAAAGGTGGGAGATCCCGGAAAATTTACTTTTCTGTGCTCAATAGGGGATATGAACTTCTCAAGCCCACTAGCCGATCTTGGGGCTAGCGTGAGCGTGATGCCTCTTGCCATCTACCACAAGCTAAAATTGAATGGGGTGAAAACCGCTAAAATGACTCTACAACTCGCGGATGGCACTACAAGGCGTCCTTGGGGCCTAGTGGAAAATGTCCCCATCAAAGTCAACAAATTCTACATTCCATGCGACTTTGTGGTGTTTGATATGGGGGACAACTTCACTTCATCATTAATTCTTGGACGCCCTTTCTTGGCCATCGCCGGTTTTAAGGTTGATGTGGGAAAAGGGAAATTGACCCTAAAGATTGGTGGAGAAAAAGTAAAGATAGAAAAACCAAAAGAAGAACAAGTGGCTAGTATTGAGAAAAAGCTAGAGAAGGAGGAAGCCGAAGTTATTAAGGGCGAGAAAGTTAATATGAAAGAGTGGCACAACATGTTTGAACCCGATGAAGACCCTCCCCGTGATCAATGTGAATCATCATCCGACGATGATATGAGTAAGAATAGAAAAGCGAATACATCAAAGGGTGAGAAGCAATCACTTTGGAAAAGGGCTATTAAACAAGTTGCTTGCAACTCTTCAAAGAATCCGGATTGAATCTTCCAAAATTCTAACAAGTCCGCTTGAGGAGGGATCCTAGCAAGGGACTCCTCAAGTGTGTTTCTTAATCATGAAGAGATTCGGCTCGGTCTTTGCCAAGACGTTAAACTAGGCCCTCACGGGAGGTAACCCGGTTTGTAAGTCGTCCATCTACTTAAAAATTAATTTCATATATATGTTTGGCATGCGTACTTTGAATGATTGAATGTGAACATGAGAGCTATGATGAAAATGCATGATTGGATGTGCTTGGTGTGGAACGGTGCTTGCATGAAATTTTTAAAGGGTGGTGATGTCTGAACAGGCTGTCGTCGTACCTGTGCAAAAATAATTTATAATTTCCTCACTTCAAACTGTGGGTTAGTACAGCGGCAAGCAAGGGTCGAACCCAAGGGAGCTAGATGGTTACTACTTCGTTCTGAAAAGGAAATAAAAGACAATTGGGTGAAAGCAACAGTTTAAGAAACAGTAATAAGGCACGAAAATTGCTGGTTGTAAATATCAGAGAGAAATATTCAGGTTAGGGTTTTCTTCAATTGTGACTTGTTTTATCATCGATTTCTAAATATCATGTTTCTAATTCCTAAGTGTGGTTACTTCCATTCCAAGTTATAACCTAAAGTAGTGTCTTTCCGGACGCCTACACCACAATTAAACCTAATAATTCAATACTCCATTCCAAGATACATCGAATTAGTGCACTACTTGTTTTCAACGGTCTAGTATTAAACAAATAGTAAATAGGGGAGTCGAATTGATCAGTTAAGCTTTGCCATTCCAAGCCTCCACTTAACTTCACAATTCGATCCAAGTAATTAGCACAAGGTTTAATGGAATAACAAAACAAGCATTAAGATTCAAATCTCAAAAATATAAGTCACAATTATTCAACCCTAACCCGAATGAGGGTTTTAGTTACACATGATCATGGAGAAACAATGCATGAATGAAAGGAAAATAAGAACTTCACTAATGACCGAGATTAAGGCTTGGACGTGGCTGAGTTGCTGGCCGAGATGGGAGGAGGGACTGCCGTGTAAGGAGGAGCAACCGGTGGAGGAAGGGTGGAACGTGTGAGAGAAGAGCTCTCCACGTTGAGGGGTGAGTATTATGCCTTGTATGCTCCTCCTTATATAGAGTTTAGAAAACCCTAGAGTTCCCAAAATAAGCACAAGATAATCATGGAAATATTTCCATAATAATCTTTGCTTAATCTTCAAGCCACCTTCGATCTTCTAGAATAATCCGAAACCCTAGCTTTTGAATGTTGCCCTAATATGACAATGTGTTTTTGGGCCGAACGAGCTGGACTTGGAACTTGGACTTTCTTTTCCCGAAGTTACTGTTCACGGCCCGAAATCACTGTTCACTCCGGAATTACTATTCACGAGCCGAAAAACACTGTTCATCCGCGGACACTGTTTATCCATTCTGCGCATCTGTTTTGACTTCGGCTCTCGATTTGACCTTCCAAACGACCTCGGATGCTCTCGGTGTAAACTAGAGAGTTGTAGGGAATTGAGTCACCTACGCAACGGCATGTGTCTCGTATTTTTCTGATCATCGGTGCATTCCCAGTCCTCCGGCGAAGCTCCAAAGGTCAATCTGCCATTGTGATGTTTTTGGCATAAAATGCCGTCTTTTATGCACGTTTCCTCCTAGAGCTTCCAAATCACCTGAAATGCAAAACAACACTAAAAAGTAACTGTTCGCATAATTAAGTGCAGAAATTGGTGGGATTTAATGACTCGATGAGTCGTATAAATACGGCTCATCAATGTCTTAAGTGTGGAGTGTGTAATCCTAGCTTGTTTGCTTTGTTGAAAATCATGTGTATGCTAGTGATTTCATGTTGAGGTATGCCTTGGGTGTGATATGATTTTGAGTTTGAATATTGAGTGATGCTAGTTCATTTTGTGGAGTAAAAATTTATGAGTGTGGAGTTGGGTTTGTGCAAGAATGGACATACTATTATTATCAAAACATTGAAAACAGTCCAGGAACCCAGAATCCAACCAACCGGGTGAGATCACTCCTAAACTCAACCGACCGGTTGAAAATGGCCTGATGAACTCGGTTGACTCAGCAACTCACCCGGTCGGGTGAAAATATAAGGATTTAAACCGACCGGTTGGGATTTCGTTATCTCGCACCCTTCTTCTCCATTTCAAACTCATTTCAACCGACCCCTTCACTCACTCACCCGATCGACCAAACACTCAACCTCCGCCCGACTTCCAATCTCCAACCGCTCCGCCACTTCCGCCTAACCCTCACCGTCGCCATCCTCTCCCAGCCACCATCCCACCCTCCCCAGCCTCACCGCAGCCCAGCCGAAGCTCTCCGCCTCTCGCCAAACCGCCGGAGCTCATTCCCGGCCGATCTCCTCCGTTCGGTATCAAATCATTCCGTTCTACCGCCCAAAACACTCGAAATAGCCTCCCCTACAATCCCCATGCATCAATTTTGGATGTCCAAAGCCCCCACAAAAAAACCCTAAATTCCGGCCTTCAAACCGCATCTCACCCGACCGGGTGAGAAATTGAGCTTAGCTCAACCGACCGGGTGGGAAATTTTCAGTGCAATTTTCAGTTTTTCCTCCCCAATCCAGCCATGCCTCAAGGTCCATCCTCATCCGAATCAGTGTCCAGGGGCAGGGAAATAGCCCATAATGTGCCGGTGGACCGAGTTTCCGAGAGTGACGAGGACGACGTTCCTCTCTCCCGTTGCAAGAGGATGAGATTGAGCGGCACATTACGAGATGATGGCTCATCCTCCAGAGAGGAAATGGTCCCTCCACCACCCAGTGCACCTCCTTCTGCCTTATTGCCCATTGTGCCGAGGGATGGACCTTTGGAGTCTCCTCTGCCTGAGCCCACGCCTTACCCATTCACCGAGCCTCTCACATTCCGATATTCCAGGCACACAGATAGACTCAAGATCATCACTGGGAAGGTTGCCGTGCCCACTCTCTACCCAGCCTTGGACTTGCCTGACCACCTACTCGTCGGCGAAGAGGTACGAGATTTATTATATAGATGTGGTTTAGGTTTCCTCTTGTTGGATGATCCGGGCACTTATCAGACAGTTGTGGAGGAGTTTCTATGCTCTTTAGATGTTGTGAGAGAGAGGAGGAGAGTCACTCATTGGAGGTTTATTCTTGGTGGGCGGGAATTTTTGATTGGGGAGACGATGATCAGAGAGTGGCTCAGTTTTCCATTATTGGGATGAGAGGTGATTGTCAGGAATGAGCACCTTCAGAGCAGATTTTGGAGAGACATTTCAGGGAGGCATGAGTGGTTTGTTCCCTCCCTCAACGCCTCAGCCATCACCCTTCCGGTTTGGAAGATCATTCACCACATCATTGCTATAGGAATTAATGCCCGTGGGGATATGGCTAGAGCAGTGACTGGCCCTGATTTTGAGTTGATGATGGCCATCAATGAGGGTGATGCGCTTGTTTGGGTTTCCATCTTATCCTCCCGCTTTGAGGGCTATGTGAAGTCGACATCGAGGAATTCTGTTTTAGGAGGAGGGTCTATGATCACTCTTGTTGCCATGCGGTGTAACTTCACCTTTGGCCATGATGGATGCCCCGAGCCATCCAGGAAGATCCTCGATGTGCCTACCTTGCAGCACATGCACCTCCTTAAGAAGGATGGCAAGACTTGGGAGGAGGATAGCAAGCCTCACAAGGGGACCTTTAGACTGGCGGCGGAGAAGAGGAAGAGGAACTTCAAGAGAAGGAACCATTTATATTGCCTTGCCCACCTTACACCATCCCCCGCGGCTTCCGAGCATGAGGCTCCCATTGCTGAGGAGGTGGTTCCTGAGGCCCATATTTCTGAGGAGCCTGCTGTTGAGAGTGCTCCCCGTGCTAGTGGGAATTTGACTGAGTGGCGAGAGAGGGTCTCCTCCGACATCGCCGAGCTGAAGAGTGGGGTAGTTGATTTGAGGAGTGGCCTGACCCGACTTGAGGAGTTTGCTAGAGACGAGGCTATGAGAGCTCGTCAGGAGTCGGAGTGGCTCCGTTCTACACTTTTATCTTTGATCAGAGGCCCGACTGCTCCAGTTGACCCAGGACCTTCTGTCCCTCCTGCCGCCTCTCCCTTGCCTCCCTCGCCACTTACCGATGATATGGAGGAGGACGATGGCGATTCTTCTAGAGAGACCACTTCGGGAGATAGAGAGACTGGATCTTCGCGTTCTGAGACATTTTGATCATGCTTGTATTGATGTATTGATGTTTTGATGCTTTGTTTGCTTTGATCATGTACTTGGATGCTAAGTCGCCTTTTGGCGCAATTTTGGATGATGTATGCCGTTTTGATGATATTCCCATTACTTGCCTTTGGTTATATGCTATATTCATTATGATATTGACGGTGTTTACCATTCATGCTGCTTACTCTACAGGATATACATTACATATTCTTTTCATGTCCAAAACACCTTCTTTATCTACAATTGCAACCAAGAGGTTAATTCTCACTCTCATGGGTCACATCACCGGCTCTACAAACAAGGGGAGTTCCTATGCGCCTTTGCCTTTATTGTATCATTCTTTGCGCTTAGGGACTAAGCTTGAATTAAGTGTGGAGTGGTTTAATGCGCATAGTTCACATGTTTGCATGCCATGTATATCATTCTAGATGGACACTTGTATCTTTGCACCTTATCCCTACATGAGAGTGTTTAACCACATAGGCTTGTGACTATCAATTCTAAATCCCTATAAACCGCATCTAGCATATTTGTCACATTAACCGACCTAGTCCTTTGAGCATGCATTCTTGAAAATCAATATCATTGCTATATCTTGTCTATCCAACTTTCTAAGTATTTTCGTTGCAACACCTTGGATCAAGCTAGCAAACACTTTTAAAAATCTTCATGAAAAACTTAGACCCCTCGAATATTCCTTGGTGACTTGAGTTCTCTAACACGGTGCCTTGCTTATGTTTGTTCCCCGCACATTCCATACACTTTTTGAACATATTGTCAAGTTTTAAGTGTGGAGTCATTTCACAAAAAGAAAAAAAAGAAAAAAAAGAAAATTTGTCTGCTCCGCCACCGCGGTACTTACGCGGTTAGGTGGGATGGTGGCACGCATCGTCCAATCTCTAGTCCAAGTAGCCGGGAAAATAGACGAGCAACCCTCGGCTTGACTCGCGTCGAAAGGACAAGGATGAGTGAGAGCAGGAAGGTTCAAAAAGAAAAATAAGAAGCACTTAAAACTTGACTCTATGTTCTTCCATCATTCTTCATTTGTGCGGGATTCAACATTTGCATTGTGTGCTAGTTGGAATAACTCTTGGACGACCCATGTGCTTGCACGGGAGTATTCATTTGGTTTATGACTTGTTTGTTAAAGAACTCTAGTGTCGAACTCCTCTTCCCTTATGGATTACGGCTTAAGCGCCTAAAACTTGGGAATGAGTTCCTTATCGCGAGCCCTTGGACTAGCCCTAGCTAGCATAGGTGAGCGGTTGACACTCTATTGTGCGAGCTACGAGCCTTGCCTCTATTGTGTTGCCTCGAAAATGAGTAGAATTTTGGATGAGACATTGCATAGCCCTAGTATTGATAGCCTTGAATGCATGTCCTCAAAGGTACTCAAAGGGTTGAAAAAGTTCTTTTAATGATATTGTGATGATAGTTCTAGTTTGGGGTGTGGGATTGGTCTTGAAAAATCATAGCCTTGGTTAAGCACTCTTGCATTCACTCTTATTGGATATGTGCATTTTGGGATTTGTGAGTATTCCCTTTTTTGAAAACTCTCACGAGACTATAACTCGTCCACTAGGGTAGTGATGGACCAAAGTTATACGAGTCAGAAACACAGTAAAACCCCCTTAATTAGATTGTTTGTCTATCTAACTTCTACGTGTTAGTCCCGATATATTTCCACAGGGCATTTTAGAGACTGAAGTGAAAACACGCTAAGGAGAGGATTTTAAGCTGAAAGATAACAAGAGTCAATCCAAGGTCAAGATCATATGCCGACTGAAGAAATATCAAGGATCCTGACGTTGAATTGACCAGAATAAATTAATCAGAAGAATCAGGAATGGAGTCAAGACAGCCCGGAGAAGAAACACATTGACAGTTTTATGAAAAGACTGCACAAAACTGTACAAACTCACACATTGGGCAAGGATGACCGGCCACCATTCAAGGAGGTGGGCAAGGGAGGAGCTCCTCCCCACATGGTGACCGGCCACCGGTGGCTATCACCTCCTCCTCCTCCACCACTCCCCTTCCTCCACTTGGTGCCACCACACTCCTCCACCAAAAGCCGCCGACCTCCTCCCCTTCCTCCACATGTGGCCATCTCCTCCCTTGATTTCTTCCTCCAATCAAAATGCAACACTTGTAGCCATCTCCTCCTCCCCTTGTGGCTATATAAGGAGGAGCTCCTCCTCCTCATTTCACACACCTCAACTCAAATTCACTTCTCTCTCTAGAAGTTGTAATATTTGTAATGTTGTAATTTTGCTTTGGAAATAAAGGAAAGCTCCCTTGGCGCTTCAACGGTTGTAAGTATTATTTTCAGTATTTATTTAACTGTTGTCTTTAATTCCTTAGTATAATGTTTAGCGCGATGAATAGTAGCTAAACTTGTAGTTCGGTCTAAGGGGCGCACTTGTATTATAAAATGTTTTAAGACTATTAACTTAGTGTTTAGTCTTAGTATTCAAAACTTGTTCTATGTGCCATATATAGTCAGAGTTTCCAAGGTTGAGTGGATGCTGTAACAAGCAAAGCTCTTCTGTGGGAATTCGTGATCATACTCAGGTAGTGGAAGCTGTAACAAGCAAAGCTATCTGAGGAGTTCGACTCATCCTAAATCCCATCTGGTCGAGCGTAACTGTGAGATCAGGTGGATGCACCCAGGCTAGCATACCTTAGGGTATTGGCGCTAGACTGAAATAGAACAGGAGTTGCTTTAAACCGGTGTTGCAAGTCTTGAGCTGTAACTAGCCTCGATTCACCGTTTGAATACTTAGATGATTCACTAATGGTCAATGATAAACAGGATATAATACAAGTCCCCTGAAACCGAACATTTCTCTTAATCTTTAAAATAGTAATTTACTTTCCAGTATTAAAATCAACCAACCAACCAATCAATCAATCAAAATAGCTGGTAGCTTTAAAACCAACCAACCGACCTTAAACACGTTCCCACGCTGCGTAATTCCCCCCCCGAAGAACAATTATTCCCCTAGTTCCCTTGGGTTCGACCCCTACTTACCAAGTACTACCCAGTAGTATAGTTGCGAGTAGCGGACTATTATAAATTTATTTGCACAATCGCTTTGACGACGAGCGGTTCTGTTAGGTAGCCTAGGGGTTTAAAGGCTTAATGCATATGCTAAATGCATTCGTAACGCCTACGAAAAGGAGCTAGTTAGATTGTACATACTTGTCATTTTTCTTTCAATAACATGTTTAGGAATAATGATCGAGACCATGTGAAATCTAGTGAGGCAAATTGACGAAAAACATAGTACCACTAGCATTTCGCCATTTGCATGACCTTGACATAATTGCATACTTTGTTCGGGACGAACAAAGCTTAAGTGTGGAGTGTTGATAAGTCGAGATTTCGACTTATTAGTACCCGTTTTCACTATAGCTTTTGTTCGATTTCAACGTTATCTTGATGTCATTTGATCCCTTTTCGTACGTTTCAGGTACAAAGCAATATATCCCCAGTGTCAAAGCCAAAATACAAAAGCTCGGCAAAAACTAGAGGTGTGAGCAAAATATGGGCAGATTTGCATCTCAACCAGTCGGGTGAGAATTTCCCCCTGATCCAACCGATCGGTTGAAGAGAGGAGCAGAGAGGTGTTCAGTCGGTGACTTTGACCCGGTCGGGTGGATGCCTACAGATTTCCACCCGGTCGGGTGGACCCCCAGTCGATCGATTGAGATTCCAGTCGATCGACTTAATGACTTTCAGGAGGAGCTAGAAATTGAGTTTCCTCAGTCGATCGACTGAGATTCCAATCGATCGACTTAATGAACTTTCAGGAGGAGCTGCAAATTGAGTTTCCTCAGTCGATCGACTGGACTGAGATTTCATCCGAGACAAATCTCACCCGGTCGGGTGGATTTCTTCTGGATTCTCACCCGGTCGGGTGAACTCTGCTACAGTACCGAGCTATAAATAGAAAGTTGCGATTTTGACCTAGAGAGTTGGACGTAGAGTTGGACTTTTGGGGGAAAAATACTCATCAAAGGAGATCAAATCAAGGTCATCAACCAGCAATCAACAAAGGAGTAAAGATCAAAGGGAGACATCTAGGATTAACCATCCTATTTTCTATCCTCTTCTCTTCTAATTTGTTGTATTCAAACTCTACACACATCATGTTGTCTTACATGATGTGTGAGTAGTTTCCTTGTGTTTTGAGGGTGTTGTTACCCTCCTTGGTACTCTTGATCATGTATACACATGTTTGATGATTAATCTATGGTGTTAAATTCACATTTGCTATGATCTTCATTATTGCATGCCACTAGGTGTTTGATAAAATGCCTAAGTGAATTGTTTATCTCAAACTTGACCTAATAATCTAGCGATGTTAGGAATGGTTTAGATGTAGTAAATGTGATCTTATCTAAGGATTCGAAGTGAACTAGGACTCGAGTTCATGACATTTATTGCTTGGGAGACATTCCAATGTTAATAAATGCCATGGAATGAATCAATAATCTCGACGGAGTGAGGTTCGAGCTTTAAGAGAGTTTGGCTAGGGATAGATTCGATGACCATTGGTCTATCCTAGTTTAAGCTAGGTTCAATACTATCTAACACCTTGAATGCGTTTAATTCTTGTATGCATGATCATGGGAAATGCCAAGGAGGGGCACATCCCCTCGAAACTCTTCTTGATTGATATTTTAACCCTTTTGTGCTATCTCATTACTTGTTTTCATCATTGATAACCACATCACACTTGAATTGTAGGAATAGCCGAGTTAGAAATTGATAGACTTAGCGCATAATCCGTTTGCTCCCTTGGGTTCGACACCGGTCTTACCGGTTCACTTATAAATTGTTTTTGACAAAGTGTATCTCAAAAATATTACCACGTCACAGTCTTTCACAAGAAGGCCAAGACCACCAAGAAGATTGTCTTGAGGCTGCAGTGCCAGAATTGCAAGCATATGTCTCAGCACGCAATCAAGAGGTGCAAACAATTTGAGATTGGTGGTGACAAGAAGGGAAAGGGAACTTCACTTTTTTAATTCCATGTTTGCTGTGCTTGGGATGTTCAATGTGGCCTCTGTTACCATTATTCTGCAAAAACTTGGTCAATGTTAGGGTTCAACTTTGTATTTTGTTTTGAAGTTAATAGAGACATGAAGTTTAAATTTTAATGTTTGCCAAAAAAAAGAAAGATGAGAAGTTGAAAGCCACTTAGAGTAAAACTATACAATTCACCATGAACAGAGTTTCCGATCCCTTGAGTAACCGCTCAATAAACTTTTTTTTTGATCAAGATACCAAATCGGCAACATAGCATTACAACCGCTCTAAAAGGGTCCAACACAGACCGGACGACTTGCGGAAGCAGACGACACTAAAAACCAGATGAAGACTATTGGGCCCTTGAAACTGGTCCAGCCGAAGTTGACATTTTCCGGCCGAAGCCGACAGTTCTGGCCTAAGCCGACATCTTGACAAACAACAACTACTATAAGAAACGAACTGTACAACACGGAACATAACCGGCCACCCGGGACTAACCTGGCCACACTACAACCCCGGAAAACCCCAGCCACACTACCCTACACACTACCTATCCTACAGACACAAACTACGCTACAACCTAGATAAAGCTAATTACACCAAAAATCGGTGACCCCAAAATAGAGCCACCGCCAGCACAAACCGGCGCAACCCGCTCCCGCCCACCTTGCCAAGGTCGCAGCCCAAACCACCGCCATCGTCGCTTAGGCCTCCACCAGCTCCACGACGGCCAACACAGCAACAACAGTCAAGCAAGGAGGAAAGAAAGCCCAAAAAACACAAGCAGCTCGCCGGAAGCCACCATCGCCATCGCCGAGCACCTCCCCCGACAGCGGCAACCCGTGGGAGGCAACTGACAGCCACGAAGAGGGAGGAAAAAACGGGACGGAGAGACTTACCGGCGGAGGGAAGCAACGGAACTTCTTTGGTCTTCGACGAACTTCTACGCGACTTCGAAGAGTTTCTGAAGATGTCTGGAAGAGGAGAACTGCTCAATAAACTTTAAGTATCATAATTTGAAAATATAAATTGGACTTCAGGTTTGAGTCTTGGTGATCATATCAAATCTTTTATTGACAAATATAAAGTTATTGAATTGCGCGCTAAGATCGTTCCTACATTATTTACGAATCGATCGATTCGTAAATGAGTTGGGCATCAAACATATTGATATGGCCTATGAGGATTGTGAAGATTTTAAGCCCAAAAGATAGGTTGTATAAAGGGCATATCGTCCAGCATTGGGTTGAAAGAGTAATCCTTGGAAATTCAAATAGTCAATATTCGCATGTGGGGTTCTAGTTGAGTTGGCTCAACCCTTGGCTTTGTAACCAAGTGGTCATGAGTTCAACCCCACCCTTCACATGAGGTGTTCTTCCTCCTTGCTTCAAGAGTAGATGAGTCAAGACGCCACATGACTTGTGTTTCAATAGATATAAATGTACTAGATGATTTGCTTAGAAATGCATTGACTTTGTACAATATGTAAAAATCCCTATCAAAAAGAAAAAAGAGAGTCAATACTCAATACTATACGTCTTCAAATATCTCACGCGCAATTCGTCAAACATCTTCCGTGCACTAACACGTCACCATCCATCCACAAAGTCCCAATTCAACGTCCACTAACACGTCACCATCCATCCACGAAGTCCCAATTCAACGTCCAACACTACAAATATTTAGTTTTTTTCCGTCTCAAAATTCCGTCACTAAAACATTACCATAACACCACCGTCAAATGAGTAAACCCTAACCGAAGCTCCGAAGCTCCGGCATTCACCCCCACCTGATTTAAACCTCGTCCCAAACACAACCCATCCCAAACAACTTAAGCACTACACAAATCGAATGTTGAGAAAGTTCCAACCTTTAATTAAAATAGCCAAAGAAGACGCATGCCATTGAACTCGTAAACGACACTACTTAAAGGCTACATTATTCGTAGTAAATGAAAAGCTACGAATAATGTATTTAATTCTTATTAATCGTAGCCATTGATTACAAATATGAATGGATGAAATTAATTCTCATTTCTCACCGTAACATACACTTCTCACCGGAACCGAACTCTATAATTATAAATGTTTGGATTAAAAAACACCCAAATTTTGATATCAAATTAGGGCACAAAGAACATTACCCCAAAATTCAACCACATCCCAATCGTCAACCCCGTCGCAGTCCTTGTCTTCCGTTTTTAAGGCGCACTGTTTCGATTCACCATTTCTTTTACTCTTTACCAGGATTTTGTTATTTTTCACTATACTTGACCGTTGTAATCTCACTCTTTCTATTCAATCTCATCTTGCTCAGTTTCACTCTGTCCTCGCAATTTAGGGTTCTAATCTAGCCGGCTGCTTCCGATCCGAATTCTGAGTTTATGGTGAAATTTCCAAATCGGGGGAGTGCTGGTGTTCGCTCAGTTTCGGGCATTTTAAGGGTTGATGGTATTTTTGGTGTTTTGCGCTAGTTTCGCTGTGAATGAATTGGGGGAGTGATTGGAATTTGGGGTTTCTGTCGATTTGGGCGGATTTTGTGCGTGTGTAGTTGTAGTGACTGTGAGGGGATTGTATGCAGCTGGTAGTGTGATTTTGGGAATTCGAGATGATTGCTGAGAAGCCTGGCTGGATTAGGCACGAGGGGTTGCAGATTTTCTCCATTGATGTTCAGCCTGGTGGTCTTAGGTTTGCTACTGGTGGAGGTGATCACAAGGTATTTTCAACTTTTTTTTTTCTTCTTCTCTGAGACTGTCTTGTGTTGTTCTTATTTCTTAGCTATATGTGATTTTACTGTTGAACATATACAGATGTTAGCCAAATTGCTGGGGATTGGGGATTGCGCAATTAGTGTTCTTTGGTTTCGTAATGTGCTTTTTGGTGGCTAATTTATGTGAATTTTGTTTTATTGAATTGTCTAAGGTTCGAATATGGAATATGAAATCTGCTGGGAGAGACATGAATGGTGATGAACCGACACAAAGGCTGCTTGCTACTCTACGGGATCATTTTGGGTCAGTTAATTGCGTTAGGTGGGCTAAACACGGCAGATATCTTGCTTCTGGTTCTGATGACCAGGTGATTCTGATTCATGAAAGAAAGCCTGGGTCTGGAACTACAGAGTTTGGAAGTGGCGAGGCGCCTGATGTTGAGAATTGGAAAGTGGCCATGACCTTGAGAGGACACACTGCTGATGTGGTAATAATTAAGCTTCCGTAACGGTGATGCATATATAGAATCATATTTTCGCACTGCAATTCGTAAATTCATAAAGATGTAATTTTGATAATTTTACTTAGATTTTAGTGCCAGTAGGATGATTCAGTTTGTAGATATGAATCATTTCATTCTGAATTTCTGATATGGATGCGTATATGTTTTTTATGAGTAGCGCCTAAGCCCGTTGTTTGTAATGCCTGAAGTAGGTAGATCTTAATTGGTCGCCAGATGATTGTACATTGGCCAGTGGGAGTCTAGATAACACAGTCCACATATGGAATATGAGCAATGGGATTTGTACAGCCGTTCTGAGGGGCCATTCGAGTCTAGTCAAAGGAGTTACTTGGGACCCTATTGGCTCTTTCGTTGCTAGTCAGTCAGACGACAAGACTGTAATATTCTGGCGAACGAGCGATTGGAGTCTTGCGCATAAAACAGATGGTCACTGGACAAAATCGGTAGGTTTCAAGGAATAAATCATAATGTAGACACCTCCAGTTTCATGTATTTTCATAATTATATATTTCTTTTCCAGCTTGGGTCGACCTTTTTCAGACGGCTCGGGTGGTCTCCCTGTGGGCACTTCATAACAACAACTCACGGTTTTCAGAAACCAAGACATTCCGCACCTGTTTTAGAAAGAGGGGAGTGGTCAGCCACATTTGATTTCTTAGGACATAATGCTCCTATTATTGTGGTGAAGTTCAATCACTCGATGTTTAGAAAAAATGTGACGAGTGATCAGGATGCAAAAGCTGCACCTGTTGGCTGGAGTAATGGATTATCAAAGACTGCCGGAAAAGAATCACAGCCATATAATGTTATTGCTATAGGTAGTCAGGATCGTACTATCACTGTTTGGACAACCGCTAGTGCTCGTCCTCTCTTTGTTGCCAAACATTTCTTCTCTCAAAGTGTTGTAGACTTATCATGGTAAGTTCACTTTCCGCCACATTTTAAATCAGAGGACGCAGATTCTGATCATTATATAACGATTCTATTGTTTTCATGATTTTGAAACAGGAGCCCTGATGGATATTCACTCTTTGCCTGCTCACTAGATGGAACAATAGCGACATTTCACTTTGAGGTATCTGAACTTGGTTACAAGCTAAGTGACGCCGAGTTGGATGAGTTAAAGAGGAGCCGCTATGGAGATGTACGAGGCCGCCAGGCTACCTTGGTGGAGAGTCCAGCGCAGTTGTTGCTCGAAGCAGCATCTGTGAAGCAAACTCCAAATAAAAAAATAGCTTCCTCTGTCTCGCAAAGCCAAGCTCCTCCAAAACCGCCTACTACTCAGGTAGTTCAGAAGGCGTCTAAAAATATTATGGCAGATATTGGAAAAGTAGGTGACGGGGGTGCAATGAATAAAGTTTCCACCTCTGCTAAAAAATCTAGTCCTGTCAAGCAAAGAGAGTACCGAAGACCTGATGGTAGAAAGCGAATTATCCCTGAAGCGCTTGGCGTGCCTCCAAGTAGGGAAAATCTATCAGAGAGACCCGACTTGCAGACATCTGATTTCCCTCTCATGTCATCAGATTCCAGAAGGGCTGATACTCGATTGGACATTAGTGATGTTGGTTTTGGGCGGAGGACATTCGGAGGAAATTCTGACCTTAAGGAGACTCTTGGAGGCACGGCAAGGACTAGCATTTCGGAGAGCCTGGTTATCGAGAAAGTAGCTGACCCAACTGGTAGAGAAGGGATCACAAATGTAGAGCAAGCAGGAGCAGTGAAAAGTACTGTAGGGTTCGCTGCTAGTAGTTCGTCTCTTTCAATTCGGGTAGTTGATAAAAAAGAAGGATTGGATGCAGTACCTATCTGTTTGGAAGCACGTCCCAAGGAGCATGCTGCAAATGACATCTTCAACATTGGAAATACATTTATGATGAAAGAAACTGAAGTTGTCTGCACGCAAGGAACGCAAACCCTTTGGTCCGATAGGATCACGAGTAAAGTTACTGTTTTAGCTGGAAATGCGAACTTCTGGGCTGTAGGATGCGAAGACGGTTCCTTGCAGGTAAACTATTAACATAAATCATTAGTATAGCAGAAATTGATATTGATAAATTTTGGACCTTAAGTTTCGATTATATGTCCTGCTTTCAGAAACACCAATTGATGTTATTAGAAAAAAAAGTCCAGGTGTTCAGTTCCTTCATATATCAATAAAATATGTTGGAGATATTGAGACATCATTGGTTGCGCAATTGATTTTTTCTCATTGATGGGCACCGTCTATTATCTTTTGAAGGTTTACACGAGATGTGGCAGACGTGCAATGCCAACTATGATGATGGGTTCCGCCGCAGTATTCATCGACTGTGATGAGGCTTGGAAGCTGTTGCTTGTTACTAGAAAGGGTTCCTTGCATGTATGGGATCTCTTCAATAGAACATGTATTCTACAGGACTCGATGTCTTCTCTAGTATCATCCGATCACAAATCCTCTGGTAAAAGACACTCGCATCGAAACAATTTGGGACATTAGTAATATTGAGAGTCGGCTTTCGTACAATGATATTTTGTTTTCTTCCATTCTTTCTAGGTATTATCAAAGTAATATCTGCGAAATTATCGAAGTCTGGCGCTCCCCTTGTCGTGCTAGCTACTCGTCATGCCTTCCTCTTTGATATGAGCCTCATGTGCTGGCTGAGGGTCGCAGATGACTGCTTCCCTGCATCAAATTTCGCAAGTTCCTGGAATCTGGGTGCAGCTAATAGTGGTGAACTAGCTGCCTTGCAAGTTGACGTGAGGAAATATTTGGCTAGGAAGCCTGGGTGGAGCAGGTACACCGGCATTACCATTACACTTGTAAACATTTAGAATTCTATAAATTGGTTTAATTCTGTCCTCTCATGTTATAATATTTTCTGCTCATTTGACGCCATTTGCGGAACAGTTGAGTTGCACCACTTGGATTTATAGGCCTTTAATTTTGTAGCATGTTTACTGTTAAATAGGTAGGATGCAGTGCAGTATTTCCCTTTGTTACCTTTCTATTGTGGTGATGTTTGTGTTATGTTATGCTATGTTGTACGTGAATTGCATTGTTAAATATTAGTAAAACTGTGTCATATCGTCTCATCCAACCAGTTCTGTCTTGTCTGATGGACCAGCCCTTGAGGTACTCGTTGTGAGAATTCGATTGGAAAAAAAAAACTTTTTGATGATCATTCTTATAGGTTTACTGATGACGGAGTGCAGACTCGCGCTCATTTAGAGGCTCAGCTGGCCTCTGCTCTGGCGTTGAAATCTCCTAATGAATACAGACAAAGCCTTCTTTCATATGTTCGCTTTCTAGCAAGGTACTTCTTTCCTGCATCTTGCAGGACTGTATGAGATAAGTCCGGACATGCCTCTGCAGCTCTTTGATTAAGCTGTTTCAATGATTTGAATCTAGTGGTTAATAAATGAAATTACTGATTGCAGGGAGGCAGATGAATCTCGTTTAAGAGAAGTCTGTGAGGGCTTTCTCGGACCTCCTACAGGAATGGCTGAAACCTCATCGTCAGATCCTAATAACACAACATGGGATCCTTATGTGCTTGTAAGTTCTGTCATATTTGATTATTTAGCCCCTGCCTGATTATATATTTTTGTCGTGCTTTTTGATGACATCTCCTTTTGCTCTGTTTCAGGGAATGAAGAAACACACGCTTCTTAGGGAAGATATTCTTCCGGCAATGGCATCAAACAGGAAAGTCCAACGACTGCTCAATGAATTCATAGATCTCTTATCCGAATATGAAACTGCTGAGATACCTCCGGAGCAGAAGAACCCCAGCCCACCGCCAACGGACACAACCGAGCCTGCACAGCTAGCCTCCGGTCCAACAGAAGCACCTTCAACAACACTGCACGGCATCGATTCTGCTCAACCCGGAACAACAATAAACCACATAGACTCGTCAGACAGACAGCAGATGGACAACCAAAATCCAGAGCAAATGGTAAACAATATGATATGTGAACCATGAAAATAGCTTAGTTCTTTTGCCACATGATAGACTGACCCAAAAGAGAAACTGCTCTATCCAATTCCCATTCCTACATCACCTCTTCCCTAGCTTATTGAAACTTGTATACAGAGAGGTGTGTTTAGCTGCTTTTTCAAAGTAGTCGTACGTAAGTGTTTAAATGTCAGTTTGGTAATCTGTATGGTTTTCTGGCCCTGTATATTAGACTAGAGGGCTCATATTATCATGTAAACTGGATTTTCTTACTTGATGATATTTGTTTCTGTTTGTAACACTGTTCAAGAAATGGACCGCCTAGCTTTGTTTAAAATTTTAAAAATGCCAGTGAATTACAACATGAAATTGCGAAAGTAAAGTTGGTTAAGGAGTTTGGACCCTTACGCCCTGAGTTCGAGTCCCGGGATCATCAATTTTCTTCCTGCTTTTTTCCTTTACCTCTTCTTCGTCACGCCTCGCGCGTAGATCTTTCCTAGGCCTTTCTCTTCACGCCTCGTGCGTGATGCATCCTTCCTTCCTCGTGGAGGTGTGCGGTAAAGGCGCTCAAATGTGCCAGCTCCAAAGTGTCAAATATGTACCGATGATTGGGGTGAATGTGTGCGGATTCATAGTAAATGTGCCGAAGGTGGCCCGCGCTTCAAAATTGGAGAGATATACCCGATGCTTTCAAATTTGATCAAAACACCTTGGTAAGAGCTTCGGAGATTAATATATTTATGGATTAAATGATAAAACTCATATGTAATGTATTGTTCCTAGTTGTTGTACCACTCACTGTAAAAAACCATTAAATTTTTATCTGAATTTTACAGATGATTCAGCTAATAAACATTTGCATGGGGAAATTATAAATCAATCTCACAGTGAATTGTCAGGTTCTTTATATGGTCGAATTGGTTTAAAAATGGGGCTAGAAATGATCAATTTTATAGCTCAATGACAATGAATGTTCATTTTAAGAAATTGTGGGGGTAAAATTGAAGATGTAGACGCATAACTCCTCGGTGGTGGGATCTCTCTTTAAATATAAAAAATGGTTTCTTGAGTGTTCCCAATTAGCCACCTAATGATATTAAATTTTGTTAGACACCTAAGTGATGACGTGTTATTTAATCATAAATCAACATTGAATATATTATATATTATTTTTCTTTTATAACAGAATATATTTTATATTTGATGCTTAATACTCTATAATACTTGACTGATTGCAGCCTTATTAAATGGTGGAAAGCAGCCAGCCACCCTCTAAACCATCCCAGCTGTTCTGGAAACTTCGATAATCAGATTAGTTGCACAACTCCTTAATTAGTCCATGGCTCCTTGCAATTCATCAAGAAAACACACAACATGTAGAATGATTCTTAATCGTGTGTCATCATCAACAAGTAGGTGAACTGCAAACTGCTAACAACCATGCACTTGTGTTAACTATGAATCCCCAAAGCCAGCAATGTGTTAAATCTTTGAGCTTGCTTAATTACACATCTGTTTGGAGAGATCCAATATAGTTAAGAGTGATGTGCATACGTGTGGTTTCCATTACACATACATGTTGCTTTCAGTTGAAGTTGGATGGTTAGTGGTTATACACTGATGAAGTTCCTTATTAAAAGACAAATTGTGTAATGGTGAAACCCTAATCATGGACTGATGACATATTAGGGTTTATCAGACTTTTTCAAACTGCATGAGGCTGATGCTAAGCCTTAGAAGAACGTCAAAACTTGAAAGATAACTAGAGTAACATTGATTTATTTGAATGAGATGTTGGGAGTTGAGAGATGAGAAAATGACATGAATAATGAAGAAAGAACATTAAAAGGTGAGGTCTGTATTTCCTAGTCTAGAAAGATATTATATTGCCTTAGTCTTTTTATTTTTTGTTTTTGAAGGATTTTTTTATAGTGGGACACGTGTCGCAATGAGATGAGTTTGACGGTTGAAATAAATGGCTGAAATGATGCATCTCTCACTGCCTCACACTCAGGGGTGCCTTATTTGAACGCTATATATATATGTATTGACATTCACTACTCTATTTTACCCTTTATGCGACATACTTTAAACATGTGGCATAAGCATATTTGGTATAAGATATTATACGCGACTAATTAAATAATTCAACTTCATAAGCATACGTATACAACTCTTCTCGGATGTCAGCCAAATCTATTGTACGTACGAAATGATGATAATAGTGCGCTTCATGTTTGGCTCGATCTTGCATTACAAAGAATTGTACCAATTATACTTGGTCTTCACGGTTTTGTAATTTTTCTCTTCATCATTTTCATGGAATAAAATAGTCTTTTGTAAAACAAATTAATCCAGTGGCATATGTTGTAATAGGGCACGAGGCAAGAAACCATAAGCAATAAAGTGTTCGAATAATCTAGAAAGATGAAATCTTATGGTTAGGTTATGATCCAGATGTACGTTAGGTCTGAATTGAGTTTCACCTCAACTAAGTACAAAGCTACAAAAACCAGAGGGTGATTCATGTGTAGGGGGGAAAAACAAAGTTTTATAAGGACATGTGTGACAGTGGGAGAGTGGGAGTCGTGGGACCAAAGTTACTCACAACATCCAAAACTGGAGTCCTTTATATTAACACCTCACAATTAGCATCCTCTCATCAACCAAACACAAAATCAGATCATTAGTTTCAGCACATCTCTGCATTCTCTCCAACTCCCCATCTCTCCTCTTTTCAACATTTTGGTTTCAGCATATTTTGTTGGATAGACAGCGACCAAGATCGATCAATATGGCAGAGATGGACAGCATCCTGGGTTTCCTAGAGAACAAGAAGGTTTTGGTAACTGGTGCAACCGGGTTCCTGGCCAAGAGTATGAGATATTATTTTGATGCATGATCTGATTTTGACTTGATTGATTATATAAGAATATTGGAGTATTTCATATAACAATGTTTTATTTTGCAATAGTTTTTATTGAGAAGATTCTGAGGACTCAGCCTAATGTTGGCAAGCTGTATTGCCTTATGAGGGCTGCAGATGACAAGGGAGCAAACCAACGGTTGCGGAGTGAGGTATAGACAAGACATATCAACAAAATGCAAACACCAAAGCTAAATTAAACCTAGTACAAAAGATAGCGTATACCAACAATCTACATGTTCAGGGTACATATGAATATAATTCATGCGACAAATATTTTTTTTTTTGGGGGGACAGATTTTGGGGAAGGACTTGTTCAGAGTAGTGAAAGATAAGTATGGGAAGACTTGGGATGCTCTGATATCAGAGAAGATTGTTCCAGTTGCTGGAGACATATCATGTGATGACATGGGAGTCAGTAACCCTGGACTGCTTGAGGACATGGCTAAAGAGGTTGATGTTATTGTCAACCTTGCTGCAACTACCAACTTTGATGAAAGGTACCAATACACAAGCTACTAATTAAACTCTTAAATATATAAATCTTTGCTTTCTTTAATTTGGCCGATCACCTGCTCACCTTCCGAATGTCTTCTTGTATCATGATCTAGGTATGATGTGGCTCTGGGGATCAATACTGTTGGGGCCAGGAATGTTATGAAGTTTGCAAAAAAGTGCGACAAGCTTGCTGTGTATGTGCAAGTCTCCACTGGTAAGAGAATTATAAGATGATTTTATGATACTTTTGATCCACATTTAATGTTTTTGATTGTTAATCAATTGTCTTCTCTCTCCTTTTTTCCTATATACTACATACCAATATAGCTTATGTGTGGGGAGAGAGTGAGGGAGTCTGCCCTGAGCATCCATTCAAAATGGGAGAGACCTTAAATGGTGCCCCTGCAGGTTTGGATATTGACGCAGAGATTAAGTTGGCTGAAAGAACAGTGAAAGAGCTTCAAGCCAATTCAAGTTTGTCCGACAAAGCAATCACAAGAGCCTTGAAGGATCTTGGCATCCAAAGGTCTGTCACCTTTATATCCAGTCTACCTAAATTTCTTATGACATAGGTATCATGAGAAAATATTTAAGGAAAGGCCTTCATTTGTTTAGTGCCCACCATATGATCACTTATATTCAGAGACAGTTGAGACTTTAATTCATATCTACTACATGCATATAATAACCATATTGGCCGCCATAATAACTTCTATTAGGGTGAGTGAGGAGTATATATGATGAACTCAAGTTAAGTAACTTAATTAAGTATTCTAATTAACTCTCTAGGTCAAGCTGATTTAGGGGTTTCTGTTAAATTAGGGCAAGAATGTACGGATGGCCAAACCCATATGTGTTTACCAAAGCAATGGCGGAGATGATAGTCGACGACATGAAGGGGGATTTGCCCGTTGTGATTTTACGTCCCACCATTATAACTAGTACTTACAAGGAACCGTTTGCTGGCTGGGCTGAAGGAGTCAGGTAACCTAATCAGAGACATTAATTTTCCTGACATACTCTTTAGTTTTAATAATAATCCAATTAAGGGATCTCACAAAGTTATTTCATTTTGGTGATCTTGCAGAACCATTGATAGCTTGGCTGTTGGGTATGGAAAGGGGAGAATTACATGCTTTCTTGGGGACCCTTTGGCAATTACCGATGTGGTGAGCCGATCGATCTATATGAAATTATTCGTAATATAATGCAAGGTTACTATGAAATATATATATATATATATATATATATATATATATATATATATATATTGTTCAAATGTAACAAATGAATTTTGATCATTTGAGTGCGCAGATACCAGCAGATATGGTGGTGAATTCGATCATCGTCGCAATGGCAACAAATGCCAGCAACAAACCAACACAAGTAATTTATCAAGTTGGTTCGTCAGTTTCACATCCGATCAACATGGCCGCTCTTCAAGATATGGGCTACCGTTATTTCACTACAAAACCATGGATAGACAAAAATGGGGAGCCTATTAGGGTTGGAAAGGTTAGAGTTTTGAGCACCATGGATAGCTTCCATCGATATCTGACAGTTCGTTATCTGATACCCTTGAAGGTATTTCATGAAATACTTATTTAGTCATGTATCAGAAATAATATAATATTCAAGGGAAATTTGAACTTAACCTTTTTATTTTTTTCGTTGTAGGGGCTCGAATTGGTCAACAAGGCGTTCTGCCAATACTTCCAACGTATTCACTCAGAGCTTGATCGCAAAATCAAATTTGTCATGCGTCTCATTGAGCTCTACAAGCCGTACTTGTTCTTCAAGGCAGTGTGAGTTTCAGACCTAACTTACTCTAATTACTTGAACTATTCCATATTTTCTTAATTAGACTTGAGAAATTCAAATTATTATTGGTTCTTCAGGTTTGACGACTTGAACACTGAGAAGCTCCGGATTTCTGCAAAAGATTCGTACACGGACGCTGACATGTTCTACTTCGATCCCAAAATCATAGATTGGGAAGACTACTTTATGAACAAGCATATTCCAGGGATTGTCAAATATGTTTTCAAATGATTTGAATACGTTTCATGTGCCACTGTAATTTGGTGTGATGTTAGTGAGATGGACGGTTGCTAAAAGTTAAAGGCACTCGACCCATATACATAAAGAGCTGCCAATAAATATGTGCTAAAGAAAAACTCTCCGCATGCAAGTAGTGTTAAATTTTTTTTCTCAATAAATAATTCAATATTTGTGACCACGTGGTATTTGTTATAACAGTCCTTTATTGAGAGTTATGAGTTATGGTTTAATGTCATAAACCCTAATCGTACTTTTATTGCTTTGTGATTGGCTTTAATGGAATCCTAATTTTAAAGTCTGTGGCCAGTTGGGTTAGGGCCCCTAGACTAAGGAATTTTATCAACGGTCTTGGGCTTGCAGTAATAGACCAAGAAACTGAGCTGGGCCTAAACTGGGCTTGCAGTAATAGACCAAGAAACTGAGCTGGGCTTGCAGTAATAGATCAACGGCCCACTTGATATTTTTCTCTCAAAGAGGAAAGATACAGAGCAAAGATAACTACTGTTGGTATTCATCATATCATATGTATCTTCAAACTCAAATTACATAATAAATTGAAACACATTTTAATACTCAGACTGCATTTTTGTCAGACTGTTACTTAAAAGAATGGACTCAATTTCTGAGAATGATCATTTGAAGAGATGTTTCACAGCGCCAGGAAAGTGAACGTTCATCATGTAGTCCTCCCAATCGATGGTTTTGGGATCAAATTGGAAGTGGAATACATCGGCAGAGTCCGTGCTGTTTCTTGCTGCCACTCTCAACTTATCCGTGTTCTTGTCATCAAATCTACATCCACAATAATATAAGTGATCGATCAGAGACGAAATCACCCCATACAAACAATAATAATAAAAATGTTAATGTTTTTAGGTTTTGGAGGATTAGGGTTGAGATCATACATGGCCTTGAAGAACAAGTATGGTCTGTAAAGCTCAACCAATCTCATCACAACATCAATTTTCCGCTTTGTATTTGTGTAGAGTCCCTCAAGGTAGTGGCAGGATGCTATGTTTGCCAACTCCAAAACCTGATTAATTATTCAATAACTAATCACTATTTATGCTCCAAATTTTAGGTTTAGTATTTAGAAGAAGGAATTGTTGAGGCTGACGTACCTTCAACGGTAAGATGTATCGAAGGGACATGTAACTGTGGAAGCTCTCCATGGTGTCCAATATCTTTATCTTGCCGACAATGACTTTCTTTCCATCTCTTCCAGTCCAAGGATTCTGGGAGAAGTAAATGTGACCCCAAAGCGGAATTGATGAGTATTTCAAAGGGTTCCTGTTGGAGGACCCAACTTGGTAGATGGTTTCACCCGGCCTATCCGCATGGGCGGCCATTGCAACCATTATTGAGTTCACCACCATGTCAGCTGGTATCTAAAAATGAATACAATTTTTGTATATTCATGTTAGCATTTGCTTTTTCTACCATTTTAGTAGAGTAAATTTTCAACAAAAAATAGGGTTAGGGTTAGTTAGATATATAGTTACCAGATCAATTGTTGAGTTAGGATCTCCTAGGAAGCACTCCATTCTTCCTTTACCATAAGCCATTGCTAAGCTATCAATGGTCCTGTAAAATGAAAAAGACAAATAAATGAGACACATCATGTCCTATATAGGAAGCCAAGGAATGATTTGGGTCCTTCCAATGATAGATAATATTCAATTATTTACCTTACTCCTTCAATCCAACCCGGAAATGGCTCTTTAAGAGTACTAGTAACAATGGTAGGGCGAAGAATAACAAGAGGCATGTTCCCCCTGGACTCTCCAATAAGCATCTCCCCCATTGCCTTGGTGAAGACATAAGTGTTAGGCCATCCAAACTTCTGTGCCCTGATCCAATCAAAGTTGAAGAACACTCCAAGATATCAAATCTCTGTAAGAGAGTACCCCTTAACATAATATGCATGTTTAAAAAGAGAGTTGATCACAATTCAAAGTGGCTGACCTTTTGTTTCCGAAATCTTTCATGGCTGCAGTTATGGTTCGTTCGTCGAACTTAGCCTCTTTCAGTTCCTTTAGCTTTTCTTCCATAACCTTAAATTCAAAATCGATGTCTAAATCAAATGTGCCATTCAAGGTCTCCCCCATCTTGAAGGGGGTCTCTTCCATCACCCCTGCCTTTTCGCCGCAGACGTAAGCTGAAGAAGAAAGTTGATGATAATTAGCCCTTTATGTTGAGAAAATACCCAAAAGCGTACGTAGGGACAAAAAGAGCTAGTAGTTATATACCTGTGGATACATGGATTAATGCCTTGAGATTGACACATTTCTTGGCAAAGTTCAGAATATGTTTAGGACCCATTGTATTAATAGCCAGGGCAATATCATACCTGAAAGAATATATTAAAAACATATGATCAAGGTTGGAGACCCAACGACTTCTGCATTTCAGAGTGATAGATGAAGAGATCAGTATTGAATCCTAGAAGAGCATGTGTACTCATATACCTCTCATCAAAGTTAACAGTGGCAGCCAAGTTGACAACAACATCTACTTCATTCCACATTTCATTCTTCAGCTCATCTTCTTTCACTCCCAAGTCCTCCAATGAGATATCACCGGCCACTGGAATTGTCACCCTCTCCGATATAAGGTTGCTTAGGTCAGAACCCATCTTCTCTCTAACCACCACGAACAACTCCTTACTCAAAATCTACATTGATTAAAATGGCAATCAGATTATATATATATATATTAACATATAAGAACCAAAAAGGATCTTAGGAGTACTGTCACTAGCTTCAGATTTGTAAGCTCCACATGAAAATCTAACCTCATCGTACAAACGGATTGAGGCGGAGGCAGAATCCTTAGCCCTCAGAAGAAGAAAGAGCTTCTTCACCTTTGGCTGAATCCTCAGTATCTTTTCCACAAACACTATAAAACATACATATATAACCACAATTAGTACACAAAGATCCAACATATAGATGAGGTTAAGGTTAATGGTTATGCATGGAAGATGGAAATGGAATTTACCTTTAGCAACAAATCCGGTTGAGCCAGTAACAAGAATGGTCTTGTTTTCTAGGAACCCAACTATACTGCTCAGCTGCTCCATTGCGCAGTACAAACAAACGCGTCTCTAGGTAGCTCAAAATGCAAAAACTTCTAAGCAGTGTAATGACAAAGGACGGAAGAAGCAAGCAAAAGCAGCAGAGACAATTTATGAGAGAGAGTAGTAGACTGAGGCTTTAACTCTTAGTTGTTTGATATGGAAACTTGGTTCAAACCTGCAAGGTATTTATAGTATGTGATAAGGGCATGTGCATTTATTGTGTCAGCAGAAGCACGTTGAATTTTTCTCGCTAGCTGCTTCGAGCCGTGTTGTGTGATATGAGAATGGCCACGCGGGCCTACTTGTGCGCAATGATTGATGTGAACACCTGGCTCCAAAACACGTTAGGTTTAATTTGGGCTTGAGAAACTCTTGTTCACACTTGAGGAAAGCCTTTAGCTGTACGTATATAACCCTCTTTGTTGTTACACATGGTATGATGTCCTGTCAAGCTTTTGTGGGTTTTGTCTTTGGGCAATCATATTGGAATATTTACAGCTAACCCTAAATCCTATGAAAGAATTACCGTCGACTTACACCGATTAATTACGATAAAAAAACAACATGCAGTGATCACAACCGTGAAAACTTAACGATGCATGTGACATAACGTACTAAAGAGGCGCTTTTCTATAATGAGAACAAATATGTTGCTGGCTCAATTTCCAGTCGGTATGGTACCTTAGTTTCGAGCCAGGTGGCCTTATAGTACAAGCTTCGCCATTGTCTCGCAGTTGGGACGATAAATAAATGCACAAACCGACTAGCACACCATGAGAAGGAAATGAGAGGAGACAAGTTGCTTTCATATATTAAACAACAAGAGTTAATAAGGTGCGACGACCTCTCCCATATCATTTTTATAGGTATACCGGCCGAAATGGTAAATGGAAAATTCCTTTTATATATGTTGCGAAACCGCCCCTAGCTGCCCATGCGGATAGACCCCTGCAGACCATGCATTTATGTTGCAAGCTAGAGCCCCTTCGCCCATGTGGATGGATCGAGGCGCGGTGAGACAATCTAGTAAGTTGTGTGTACTCTTTTGAAATAGTCATTCATTCCGCGATGGGGTCACAATTACATACTTAATTCTTCCGAAAGTTCTTGTATTGATGGCCTTTTGCTCTAACTAGTCTAGCCAAATATATGTATACCCAAAAAGTTTTCATGTAATATGTATGCACGATGTATTAAGATATTCATGCTGAAATATGTATAAGATGTAAAACCACAGCTAAATAATAATAATTATAGATGTGTATTAAAATGTACAAATTTTGACAGTAATTCATTAGTATCACCAATTTCCCTAGTAATGATATATATGTCGCGCTCACAACATTGAAGCTGGCGGAAGCCGCCACACCCTGATACAAATAATGTTTGAGCAACTATATTCAAAAGTATCTAATGAGAGGCTGCCTAAATCATTAAGTTTAGGCCTCCCACTACAAATTTTGCAAAAAAATCCGGCAACCAAATTTGGCCTGATAAGCGCCGGATTTTCGCCGGAATAAGGACACAATTCGGCAAAATTCCGGCCAAAATTTTGTCGCCGCCAAAACGTCCCCCGAATTATTGTTTCGGAGAAATTCCGGGGACAAATTTCGGCGACACTCTTGCTAAAATCCGGCGCATTTTCGGCAAAAATAAATTCCGGGGAAAATCTGGGGAGCAGAAGGCTGCGAAAGTCTTGCGAATATCCGGGGACAAAATATGTGGGGAAAATCCGGCGACAATTCGGGGACAAAACATGTGGAGAAAATCCGGCGACAATTCGGGGACAAAATATGTGGGGAAAATCCGGCGACAATTCGGGAACAAAATATGTGGGGGAAATCCGGCGCCCATTCGGGGACAAAAATATATGGGGAAATCCGGCGACAATTCGGGGCCAAAATATGTTGATAATATAATATTTAATTAAATTTAATGATTTTTGAAAATTTTAATTTTTTATGAATCTTGTTGTTTTTTTATATTATAAAAAAACTTATTTTTTATAAAAAATCCGGCGACAATTCGGCGCCAATTTCCAAGAATGATCCTCTGGATAGCGCCGAGGCCCCTGCTCCCCATGACCAAAGAATCCAGCTTGAGATGATCAACAACCTCACAAAGCTTCTCCCTAGCATCTCCCCAGTACAATTTAGTCACCACTGTCACCTCTTTCTGGCTGAAAACAGTGTCAAGCATATCCAGCACTTCAATGTCATTCTCCACAGCATACTTTTTCATCACTTCTGGTTCTGGCTCCCTAAACTCCAGCAGAGGAATCAAAGGAGAGCCGGTGGCCGACCAGAGAGAGAACCTGGACTCATCAGAGGAGGCAGGCTTGACATGCATGGATGATGAAAAGAGTGTCAAGATCATCAACCAAATTGTCAATAGCCCATTTTAAAGCTGTCTTGCTGGTCTTCGAGAAATCCAAAGCCACTCCTATCTTCCTGTCCTTCACCATTTTTTTCTAGAAATTTCTGGGATAAGAATTCAGAATGTTGAGTTGTAGTCGTCTTATAAGATGAGACTGAAAAATTTGAGTGGTCGAACGAAAAATTTGAGCGGTACGTCGAACGAAAAATACGCAAATTTACTTTTGCTGTAAATATTTCGGTACCAATTAGGGACAATTCCGGCGACATATATAATTTAAATTATAAAAAATCCGGCGATAGTTAGGGACAACTCCTAGACATGCAAAATTTAAATTGAAAATTTTATTAATGCAATTTATCATTTCCGGCAAAAGTCCGGGGAAATCCAATAACATGGATTCGGGCATCGGAATGTCACCGGAATTGCGCAGGAATTATTTCGGGGACATTCCGGGGAAAATCCGGCGATATCACCTGAATGTCCCCGGAATTGTGCAGGAATTAATCAGGGGACATTCCGGGGATACTTTGTCGTCGGAATTTGAGTGGCCGGAATATCGCCGGAATAACAGCGGAATTTGTCTTGAAGAAATTTATTCCCGAATAGTCGCCGAAATCTCGCCGCAAAAAATTCCGGCAATACTAATGTCGCCGGAATACCGCCAGAAATTGTGGCCGGTCAATATTGCAAAATTTGTAGTGTCCATAGATGAAGATCGAGAGACTTGCAGAAGAAACAGTTAATCACTGTATTTTCAATCTCTCTCCATCCTGCTAGATAACAAGGAATATGTAACTTAAATATAGATGGCCATGCATGGTGGTGAAAATGAGGGTAATTATCAGTAAATATTGCTACCACAGCTGCCTCAAATCAGCTGGTCCTATAAGAAGCATCAAACTGGACCAAGTATGCTCGCATATATACTTATGTGTAGATACTTGGAGAAGAGCTTTTCTCGGTGTTGCGGGAGCGATGGGGTATACATACTTAAGTAGCCTTGTTATAGAGAAGGTTGTGATTCCATTCCCTGGTGATATTGCTTATGAGGACTTGGGAGTGAAAGATGTGAAGAGCTGAAGAACCAAATGTGGAGTGAGATCGACGTGGTTGTTAATTTGGCTGCAACCATTAATTTCGATGAACAGTTAGTATATGTCCATTTAAACTTGAAGAGATAGAGAAGACCTAGATATTAGCAATTTGTAGCCTGGGAAAAGCATAAACAACTAATTAAGGCTCTGTTCTTTTGCACTTCAATACAGTTTTATTAAGTTTAGTAAAGTTAAATTAAATTCAATACAGTTTAATAAAGTTCAGTACAGTTAAATTAAGTTCAATACAGTTCAATAAAGTTCAGTACAGTTAAATTAAGTTCAATACAGTTCAATAAAGTTCAGTACAGTTAAATTAAGTTCAATACAGTTTAATAAAGTTCAGTACAGTTAAATATACTTAAATTAATTTAAGTTAAAAAAATGTAATATAATTTTTTTCAAGTCAATCCAATTTTTTTATAGTTTCCAACCCTATTATTCAAAATTTTAATTTATTATTAATTTTTTAAATAATTTTTAGAAAAGCATAAGGCATATATGATCCAACGATTTTTCAAGTTTGTGTCCACACCTCTTGGGAAACTATTGCATCCGTTTTAAAATGAAAGTAAACTTTGTTTCACTTCATATGAATTTAAAGAACATGTGGAAATAAACATAATACAATATATTTTTTACATGGAAACGTACAATGTCATTCAAGTGTAATTTTACATATCATCATCTTCATCCATGTTCATTTCCACTACATCATCTGGACAATCCTCAATAATTTGAAACGCTATCATGTTGCGTACTTGATTCATCTCATCTTTTCGCTGTTGATCAAATAAATTTGAATCTGCTCTTCCCAGCACGGTATCATTAGCTACAATGGGTATTGAAAAATTATGCTTGCGAATGAAGTTGTGCAAAGTAAATGTAGCTGTAATTATATCACTTTGGCGATCATCAGATACTTGAGGCATGACTTTGAGTATCTTCCACGATTTCTTTAGTTGTACTATTTTAAAAAATGAAACGTTTAGGGCTTCACGCAATTTTTTAGCAAGTATAATTTGAAAAAAATGAAAAATAAAATACATATATATTTATAGATGATGAAACTTTTTGGAGAAAGTTAATTAATGAAATATATAATTTTATCATTTTGAAAAAATGATGACAAATACACACATATATAAATATACTATACATATATATAATTTTTCAATTTCAACAAATTAAGTTCATTAAAGTTAAGTTAAATTAAATTCGATACAGTAAATTAAGTTCAGTACAGTTCAGTAAAGTTAAATAAAGTTCGATACAGTTAAATTAAGTTCAGTACAATTTAATAAAGTTCAATACAGTTTAATTAAGTTCAGTACAATAAAATTCCAGTTAAATTAAGTTCAAAAGAACAGAGCCTAACACGAACATGTCTACGTAAAAAATGTGGGTTTAGGTATGACGTTGCTCTAGGGATAATCAACACACTGGGGCCAAAACATATCTTGGATTACAGGTACCATATTGACACCGCTACTTATCATTTCCAATGCTCAGAGTTCATGTGGAAGCCTCCGCCTAGTGGTACTGTCAAGATAAATTGTGACGCGTCTTGGAGCGACTCCACTAAGTCCGGTAGTATTGGTGTAATGGCAAGGGACGCTACTGGACATGTCCTGGCAGTGCGGGCTCGCCACCAAGTTCTCTGTGACTCTGTGTCCGACTGCGAAGGTTGGAGTATTTGGGAGGGCCTGAGGTTATGTCGCCAGTTGGGCTTTGCAAAAGCAATCATCGAGTCCGATAGCACAGATGCTGTTGTGGCTATTAACTGCAGAACTTACCAGGCTTTCGCTTCTAAAGAATGGTACACGGATTGTTTAGCAGCGCTGGACCATAACGCGCTTTGGACAATAATGCTCATTCGCAGGGAGGCAAACAATCTCGCCGATCTTGTTGCTAGAGTTGCTCGGCAAAAGGACTGGTCATGGTCTCGGTTGGATGCTTCTCCTTTAGTTCCCAACTTACAGTCCCTCTTGTAATCTCTCAGTTTCTTCGATAAAAAAAAAACATATCTTGGATTTTGCAAAGAGATGTGTCAACCTGAAGGTCTCCTTCGTTCATGTTTCGACTGGTAGGAGAAATTTCTACACATGTAATATAATCTCTAGTGGCCTGGTGAATTGAAAAGCTAGCTATTTATGCAGTCGTCATATAACTCCTGTAATTCTATCTCACTATGAGATTCAGCATATGTGTGCGGCAAAAGGGAAGGAGTCATAGAAGAAAGCACCGTTCCAGATGGGAGAGACCTTAAATGGGACATTGACCTTGAGCTTAAGGTCACTACGGATAAGCTGGTGGAACTGAAGGAAGAAAATCTATCACAGGATGTGCTATTAGAGCATCTCCACCATGCTTTTTTGAATCATAGAAAGTGATCATGGGAGATGATCAAAAAAATCATGCACCCTACCATGATTTTTTTGATTGTCAAAAAGAACATCCCATAGTTTTTTCTAAAAAAGATCATTCGATGATCTTTTTTTGTGTTTTGATCATGAGCTTGAGCCAATCGCAACGCGACACGTGTCCCGTGTAAGAAACAGTACAGTTTTTATTTTGATCTTGTAACGAATATATCTTCTAAATTATAAATTAAAAAAAAAATCAAAATAAATATCAATATTCATAATTTTTTGAGCTCTATAAAACGAGATACACTTTGATATATTTTTATTAATCTTAACATTTATGAGCTATAATTTATGTACTGATGAGAGAGATTGATGATAAACTTTTTTTGGATCATGAGTGGAGTGCATGTGATTGAAAAAACCATGAGAAATGATTGGATAAGAGAGAAAAAGGATGAGAGAGATGGATGATATGATTTTTTTAATCATGATAAAGGATGCTCTCACCTTAAAAATAAAGACTCAAATAATTTGTAAAGACTCAAAAGTCACTAAGTAAGCACAAAAGGCCCAAAGCCACATATTTCCTATCCATCATTAGCTAGCTCTAGCTTATCCAAAAAGGAAAGATGGGGAAACAATGAATAATGCATAATATGGTGCAACTGCAACAGAGAAGACCTTAGAGCATTCCTAATCCACAAGCCCACTTCCACTTACATAGTTACATGTGGGTCCTTTTTAATGTCATATAGACATCAAGTGGGCTTTTAAAAAAATAGTCATGCCACTCCAATGCACAAGCCCACTTCCACTTACATGTAGGTTCCATTGACTCTTTATATTCTATAATAGAAAAGAGACTGGGTACACACATTTTACTTTTTGCAGCAAATGAGCTTGACCACCAAAATGGGCCTGACCACTTTTAAAGCATTCCCTCCAATGCAAAGTGAGCCTGGCCAGGACACTTCACGGTTCCCCAAGCAGCAAGTGGACTTGCATTGGGATGCTCTTAGTCCTTTAATGAACTGACAACACATCTTGTGTTGCACTATATTCAATTGTAGATAAGCTATAACTAGAGAACACAATGTCGATCTAGGGTTTAAAATAATACTGTAAAACATAATACTAGTAGGTGTGCTTTGTTGGGATTAATTAGTTATTGGTTATTGTAGCGAAACATTTTTTATCTTCTTTTTAATACAAACATATATTGAATGTTCCCACTAGGTTGTATGGGGCCGTGTTTAATGCAGGCTTAGACTATAGTATTTCTTAATGTGGCAGCCGTGGGAGCTACAAACAAGTGGTCAACTCGGTTCGGCACTGAGAGAGATTCCTTCCACTCCCAACTGTCAATTAAAGCTCTCTACTTTGAGGGTTTCTCTTGGGAGTTTATGTAAGTTTCAACTTGCAAATTACACGTACGAAAACATTTCCAAGTCAAAAAGTTAAGTATACATCAGTTCAACGTTCCTGCACACAAATTTGAAGCTATCATAAAAGTTAGCTAGTGTCTTTTGATTCAATGTCCTTGCACAGAACTACATGCTATCAGACATGCATGTTCTACTTTTCCAGTTTGACCTAAAGTTTTAATTAGCACATACATGTTTTGACAAGTGAATGACCAGTGTTTGATATGCGACTAATTAAACGAACAAGTCATAAAAGATATTGAATAATTTTTTATAAGAATGAGATCAATCATTCTTATAAAAATTTATATATTATTCAAGTTCAATCATTCTTATAAGAACGAGGAGATCAATCATTCTTATAAGAACGAGTCATGCGACTGAACTTGTTAGTGCAATTTCAACATATAGCTCAAGTTCTAGCACTGCACTACTATTCAAGCTTGACGCACCGATAAAAAACGAAACAAATGATTGAACGAAAGGGGAAATAGTCCAACGATGACGTGACATCCACGAATCATACAAATTATTACTACACTTACAATTTTTCAAACTTGTATCACTAGGTATCTTACTCCCAATCCTTCCTTTTCAGACACATGCAAGCTTAAGTCAAATACCTTTGCATCATCAGCGCATCAACCAATAATCGACTTCACCAATTTCCACGTGTCGGGTTGTGATTGGATTCTATCGGTGTGTCACTGTCCGATCCTATAATGACTCAAAACATGACAAAATTAGTATAGATATGGACATCCATACTTTGAGCCGCCGCGTTGCCCCATTTGTACATGTTAGCTTGTTTATTTAGCTAGCTAGACTTTTATTCATACGAAGTGCATAAGTTTTATTGGTGTGGAGAAGAAGACTTGATCAACTTTCAACAACACTCAACCAGAACTTAACAACCACTTTTTCTAGCTATAAATTGTTGCACTATGCCATGGTTGATAAGCTGTAATGGAAACGGAATAATAGAAGAAACACATAAAATAAAATAATATATAATATGTCAAGGTGGCCTCATCAAATCAAACCTAATAATGTGCATAATCTTTACATTGGAAAATATCAATAATATGCAGGATATGTGTCTAAAATTGATTAGGTTTACTTTTGGAGGAATCTCTTATGTTAGGGTTATTGCTTAATTATGTTGTCGGAGAGAGTCCTAATGTTTTCGGTTTAGAAGCAAGTTGGGTGTTCCCACCATGAGATATGACCCCCATCATTTAATGAAGCAATTATCTCCTCTTCTTCTTATGTGTAATTTATGTTAACACTAACAGCTAGCCAAAGTGGCCCTCCCGCCCATGTTAGTCAAACGCCGGCCATGTGTTGGTCAACCGGAGATGGTTTTGACTGAGACTATATGGGCTGCTAGCTCAATCCGGACATGCTATATGGTTGGCAAATGTATATTGTCTTAAAATTATTTTGGTTCTTGGAAAATTGCAAGAAAATGAAATACTGTTTTATTTTGTCATGGAAAATGTGTTGAATAATTTTGCTATCTCATATAGTTCTAGATTGTGGGTCGTTGTTCTATGGAACCATATAATTGCTAGTTTTTGTTACTTCTCCTAGGCGATGGTGAGACATTTCTTCAACTGTATTCTACTCAACACATATCAATACAAATTAGAAGCACACAATATAGAAAATTTTCTACATAACCTTTTTAGAAACTTTTATATTTTACTTCCATTTCACTTTCTTTTTATTACATTTTTAAAATTTTAAATGAAGCATAAAGGTCCATGCATGATTCAATGTGTGTTGCACATGATTAGGCCTTTCTTAAAAAGTGAAGTCATATACTTTACCGAGTACCGATATTGTTGCGAAAAGAGTTTACGTGTACAAATCCCCTGATTGGGAAAATTTCACTCAAAAACATAATCTCCCTCTATTAGGGTTTTAGTATATATCACTAAAAAAAGTAAGACAAAAATTACTATAAAAAGTAGGGAAAATGACAAAGAGGGTATGAACTACCACTCATTGACAAATTACGATCCGAATCATGAAAATTGACAAAGAGCAATTTGAAAATATTTTAATTGTCAAATTCACAAATAAGGGTAAGAAGGTTTTTTCAATTCATTCGTTTAGTTAACCTTATTAATTGACGAAGTGATATTTCATCAATTAAATGTATATGAGGATCAAAATATTTTGAAATTGTCTGTTATTGTCAATTTTCATACTAGTTCAGACTGTAATTTGTCAATGAGTGATAGTTCACTCTCTCTTTATCATTTTCCCTAAAAAGAATCACTCCCCCAAATCAGGGGCCAACAATAATATGCAGGATATGTGTCTAAAATTGATTAGGTTTACTTTTGGAGGAATCTCTTATGTTAGGGTTATTGCTTAATTATGTTGTCGGAGAGAGTCCTAATGTTTTCGGTTTAGAAGCAAGTTGGGTGTTCCCACCATGAGATATGACCCCCATCATTTAATGAAGCAATTATCTCCTCTTCTTCTTATGTGTAATTTATGTTAACACTAACAGCTAGCCAAAGTGGCCCTCCCGCCCATGTTTGTCAAACGCCGGCCATGTGTTGGTCAACCGGAGATGGTTTTGACTGAGACTATATGGGCTGCTAGCTCAATCCGGACATGCTATATGGTTGGCAAATGTATATTGTCTTAAAATTATTTTGGTTCTTGGAAAATTGCAAGAAAATGAAATACTGTTTTATTTTGTCATGGAAAATGTGTTGAATTTTGCTATCTCATATAGTTCTAGATTGTGGGTTGTTGTTCTATGGAACCATATAATTGCTAGTTTTTGTTACTTCTCCTAGGCGATGGTGAGACATTTCTTCAACTGTATTCTACTCAACACATATCAATATAAATTAGAAGCACACAATATAGAAAATTTTCTACATAACCTTTTTAGAAACTTTTATATTTTACTTCCATTTCACTTTCTTTTTATTACATTTTTAAAATTTTAAATGAAGCATAAAGGTCCATGCATGATTCAATGTGTGTTGCACATGATTAGGCCTTTCTTAAAAAGTGAAGTCATATACTTTACCGAGTACCGATATTGTTGCGAAAAGAGTTTACGTGTACAAATCCCCTGATTGGGAAAATTTCACTCAAAAACATAATCTCCCTCTATTAGGGTTTTAGTATATATCACTAAAAAAAGTAAGACAAAAATTACTATAAAAAGTAGGGAAAATGACAAAGAGGGTATGAACTACCACTCATTGACAAATTACGATCCGAATCATGAAAATTGACAAAGAGCAGTTTGAAAATATTTTAATTGTCAAATTCACAAATAAGGGTAAGAAGGTTTTTTCAATTCATTCGTTTAGTTAACCTTATTAATTGACGAAGTGATATTTCATCAATTAAATGTATATGAGGATCAAAATATTTTGAAATTGTCTGTTATTGTCAATTTTCATACTAGTTCATACTGTAATTTGTCAATGAGTGATAGTTCACTCTCTCTTTATCATTTTCCCTAAAAAGAATCACCCCCCCCCCTCAATGTAAAAGCATTCATAATACATTAATACTTATATTGCTACTAGATACACATTCCCAATTTTAATGGGGCCTGCGCCGCCTGCATATAGCTCTGCTAAATCGCTCTGCAATTTATTGAGGGCAATTAAGAAATATGTAAAAAATTCCACTGCAATTCATTGACAGCTTTTCTCGTCTAACTTTTAGTTAATGTGTATTGTCTGCCAGAGATCTGGATTTTCACCCACAACTCCTTTTCTTGGATATTGAAATTTTAAAATGTAGAAACTTCTCCACAATATTTGGGTCAAATAATTCACATTTGCATTTACTTGCACGACAGTAGATAAACTGTTGTATAGTTTTCACCATTTCTCATTTATAAAATGTTGCTTCATTTAATGTTGGACCAACCACATCCCAATGACGTTGAACTAACTTGCTTCTCAACTAAGACTTTAAGACAAACTCCTATATATATATACTCCTTTGAGAGCCAGCAACTTAATTATTCAGGGGTATTATTCTTCTCCTGCTAGCTCGATCGGTTCAAAGTTTCACAATCCCTGGACCAGAACAAAACTTTCATACACAGTTTTATCAATCTCGGTTGCGAACATATGGAGCAGCAGTTGGGTAGCATAGTCGGGTTTCTTGAGAATAAGACTATCTTGGTCACCGGTTCTACCGGATTTGTTGCCAAAGGTATGACTTCATTATATTATTATTAGGGTTTTGTTGCTTGAGGTTAGTTTGTAGTAAAGGGTTTGTTTGATCATGGTTCTCTGTCGTTCTTTCTTCGGTAGTGTTTGTTGAAAAGATTCTGAGGATTCAACCCAATGTAAAGAAGCTGTATCTTCTGCTTAGGGCTTCTGATTCTGCATCGGCCACGAATCGATTATACAACGAGGTATGTTGAGAAGTCATTTCCGAACACTTTATGATCGCAATAATCTCGCTGTCTCTTCATTCTACCACGCAGTTTACTTATAAGTTTACTTATTGATTTTATATGTACAGATTCTTGGAAAGGAACTGTTTTCGGTGTTGAGAGAGAAATGGGGTTCGGACTTGAGCAGCCTTGTCAAAGAGAAAGTTGTGATCCCAGTTCCTGGTGACATCGCCTATGAAGATTTGGGAATCAAAGATGAAGAATTGAAGACAGAAATGCTGAGTGAGATCGATGCTGTCATCAACTTGGCTGCAACTGTGAACTTCGATGAACGGTATAATTTATAACTACTTTGATGAATACCAACATAAAAATATCTTGAGATGATATTGACATTATATTCCATTCATTAATTATACATTGTTTTAAAATCATGGAAATATATAGAGACTTGTGAAACCCTACAAGTACAATATATATCCTTTATTAAAGTATGTGCTTTAAAAACATGGTACTGGTACAGATATGATATTGCTCTTGGAATCAACACAATGGGGCCTAAACACATCCAAGATTTTGCCAAACAGTGTCCTAAATTGAAGGTCTTTGTCCATGTTTCCACAGGTGTGTATAAACCCCTAATTTTCATATTCCCCACATTTATTAGATCTTCATCCAATTCCATAGTGTTTTACATTTGTGTGTGTAAATTTATAGCATATGTATGCGGTGAGAAAGGCGGACTCATAATGGAGACACCATTTAAAGTGGGTGAGACGTTAAATGGTGCTTGTGATTTGGACATAAGCAATGAATTCCAAGTCATGGAGGAGAAGTTAAAGCAGCTGAAAGAAGATAAGTTGACAGAGGCAGCCATAACGTCTGCCATGAAGAATTTCGGCAACCAAAGGTTCGTTCAGTGCAACAGAACATGCAGCAATAATATTAATGATTTCCTCATCTACTCACCAAACTGTGATCTTAATTATTTAATTTATCTATGTCATAAATTAAATTATCACAGGGCACAGAAATTTGGATGGCCTAACACATATGTATTCACCAAGTCAATGGGCGAAATGCTCATCGGCCAGCAAAGAGGAAACATGCCTATTGTAATCCTCCGCCCGACCATCGTCACAAGCACTTACAAGGAACCATTCCCGGGCTGGATTGAAGGTGTCAGGTAACATATTTCACTATTTAATCATTAATAATTTATTTTTTTTAGAAATATCTCTGTTTTCACTTCTTTTTAACCTTTTTAAATATGTAATATTTTCTTATTGGATATTAGTGCACCTTTGACATTTTTATTGGTTTTGTTTTGTACTATTGCAGAACTATTGATAGCTTAGCAATTGCTTATGGTAAAGGAAGAATGACTTGCTTCCTAGGCGATCCTGAGTCCACTATTGATCTGGTAATCAATGCACTCAAACCAACTAACCTATATATCCATACTGTTGCTTTTATGAAGTTTGTAACTTGAACAACATGTATATATGTTGCAGATACCAGCTGATATGGTGGTGAACTCCATAATTGTAGCAATGGCTGTGCATGCAGACAAGCCTGGAGAGACAGTGTACCAAGTTGGCTCATCAAGGAGAAACCCTTTAAAGTTTAAACAAGTTCCCGGAATGGGTTACGGTTATTTCTCTCGAAAACCGTGGATTGGTAAAGATGGGAAGGCGGTCGTAGTTGGACCAGTGAAGATAATGGGATCGATGGATACGTTTCATCGATACATGTATATCCGATACATGCTACCATTGAAGGTGCATTCCAATTCTCTTGCAAATTGATTTTATTAGATTAAATTATTATTCCCATTTCGACTAACGATTTGTACTATTTTTAAATGTCCAGGCATTAGAACTTGTTAACATAGCATCATGCCATTACTTTGAGGGAGCCTACGCAAACGCTAAGAGGAAGATTGAGATAGTCATGAGACTCGTCGAGCTTTATCGACCCTACTTGTTCTTCAAGGCCATGTACGTGGCATACATCTCACACTACAATATTAGGGTTTTTAGGGCAACTCTCAAATGTCCTTGGAACGCACAACTAAGTTAACTTCTTTCTCTCTCATGTGTAGATTTGATGACAAGAACACGGACAAGCTTAGAATGGCAGCAAGAAGGAGCAGTGACGCAGCAGACATGTTCTATTTCCAATTTGACCCAAAGTGCATTGACTGGGATGACTACATGGTCAACACCCACTTGCCTGGTGCAGTGAAATATGTCTTTAAGTGAAATATTTTTACTTTACTCAATTTTTTTCTTTCACACATTGATGTAAGCTTGAACCAGTCCACAGGTCTGTATGAATTAATAAGAATGATTCAAACTATGATTATATAAATATCTAATGTGTCTGATGATGTTACTAAATTACCAACTATGAAGACATCGACAAGGACAGCCACATGCATGCACACAGATGAAACATCTATGGTTAAATTATGTCACAAGAAAGCAGGTCTCTCTCCGTGACGTCGAAATAAGGCTCTTTCCTACATTGAAAGCGATAATAACTGTTGGCCTAAATGTATCGAATTACTCACCTGCTACCCACACAGTAACACATTTCGATCAATAAGACACGCTAAACCAAATAGTTCAATGAAGGAAAATGTTTATAAGCAGTTCTTACTCTAATGGCAATGGAACAATTATGTCCACATAATAATTTATTAAACTATTATTTTCTTTTGAAGTTCACTATTAAAATTAAGGAATGGACAACCTCAAACTTATGTCATAAGATGTGTATATACAGGCGAACTAAAACATCGATCTCTTGATCGGCCAGATTATTACGGCTAGACTACTACACTTGTGCAATAATTTATTAAGCTTGAAGATGACGAATAAAATGATAACTTCAATGAATAATTTTGCGTCAGTCAGCTCCAACTTTCTTGTGTGCGTATATCATTATTAGTTATTCAATAATCTGTTGAGAAAAGAATGGATAATTAGCTTTCTAGGTATGACAATTCTGGTGGGATAATGGCATATTGTAATTTTGAATTCATAAATGAAATATATTTAGGATAAGTGGACGCGATCACCCTAAGAAGTCTTAACAATAACTTTTCACCTAAATTAAGGTTGGCCCTTCCATCTACATGATCCTATTAACTTATGCAAAGCATTGTCAGCTAGGAGTTAACTAATCATTATTGTACAGTTTGTCAGCTAGGATTTAAATTAAGCATAAAATATAAATTCTTCTTGAAGCGCACATTGATAAGATATAACTAGTTAGGAAAAAGATCAGGTACAAAGTTAATTTACTGGTATAAAATATAAATTAATCATAGACATTGATCTTGTGATTTGAATGGATGAAATTAAATCCTGATTTTTTGTGCATTTTCTTGGTGACGAATTATAAAATAAAACTGATGAACAATGTCGTCTTTTTTATTTTTCAGCTTAAATAGTGACGAATTATAAGTTGATTTTGACAAACTTTATATTTTATACCAAAAATCAACTTTATATTTTATACCAAAAATCAATTTTTTTTAATTAATACCAAAAATCAACTTTATACCTGATCTTGTCCCTAACTAGTTATACCATATTTTATCCAAAAAAAAACTAGTTATACCATATGATTTATTATTGTTGGTCCAACACTGAATGGCATTTAATGTTTTCTAGATTTCTTTTTTTTTCTTTTCGATAAAGAATGTTTTCTACATTTCTTGAAGTACATGGGTGACACGTATATGCTGACCAGAGTCTTAACTTCTGACAAACACACGCATAAAGACAAGACTGATGCTGCATTATCAAAATATCTAAGTCCCTAATAAAAATTTTGAACTGTCAAGGTGAATAAGTAAGTACACAGGAGAGTTACACATTTAGTTCTCTTGAGGACGTTTTAGTTTGTTTAATTGAAATTGAAGGGTATTTTTATCTTCCTTAGAATTAGTAAGCTATATCATTATGACTGCATGTAATTACCAAAGCTACCCAAGTTGTGCCACCAAGCAGCTCAAAGGTCCCAAACGGTACGGTCGTACCCCTCAATATGGGCGGTTCCAAGAAGCATCTTTGTTTTATAGTTGAGCTGTATGTTGAAACCAAGACTTTACAACGAAATATATGGTTGCATATTTATGTCTTGTTGTGCATGAGTAATAAATGCAGCTTATGCTACACAAACACTATATATACCATGCATATATTGAACATGTTTTCATATCAAACTCACACTACTACGTCTCTTCTGACAGCCTTCTATCTTTTCAAAGCTACACGCATCTCTCTATATCAGCGGTTCTTACATAAGTACATCAGTTTTACCTTTACGTTGTGATCCAGTGTTTTTTGCAATGGAGCAGTTGGGTAGCATTGTTGGCTTCCTGGAGAACAAGACCGTCTTAGTCACTGGTGCCACCGGATTCGTCGCAAAAGGTTTCGTACTGCTTTCTATGTGTTGTTATCTTCTTTACTGCATCGATCGATTCGCTTGATCTCAAATAGATTTTGATTTTATCGTTTTTCATGTACATTAGTTTTGGTGGAGAAGATACTAAGGATTCAACCAAATGTGAAGAAGCTGTTTCTTCTAGTAAGGGCTAAGGATTCTGCTTCAGCTGCGAGCCGTTTGTACGATGAGGTAAAGGCTGATCTACCAAGTATTGAAAGCTTCATGAGGACATGTTTATTTCATATATGCTTGATATATATATATATATATATATATATATATATATATATATATATATATATATATATATATATATATATATATATATATATATGTGTTCATATGGTTGCAGATATTGAGCAAGGAGTTGTTTGCCGTGCTTCGAGAAAAACATGGTTCGGATTCGGACTTGAGTCACTTGATGTCTGAGAGGGTGACAGTTGCTGTGGCCGGGGACATCTCATACCAGGACTTGGGTATAACTGAACCAGAGCTCAAGAATGAGATGTGTCATGAAATAGATGTTGTGGTCAACTTGGCCGCCACAGTCAACTTTGACGAAAGGTAAAGTCATACCGGTATACATTTATTTTAAAGTCTCACACCAATTGGAATGTTAGTTAACCTAACCCTACTAGAGACTTTTTTTTATGGGGGTGGTTAGTGGGTTAGTGAGTTAGTAGGGATTTGAGCCCTGGTGACTTTGCACCGAGGGGGGAGTCCTCCCCACTGAGATACTCCTCTTTGCCCTAACCCTACTAGAGACTTAAATCAACAATGTTTGTGACATGCAGATATGACGTTGCTTTAGCAATCAATACATTGGGGCCTAAGCACATTTTGGACTTTTCTAAGAAGTGCAAAAATCTGAAAGCATTCATACACGTGTCTACTGGTTAGTAACAATCACACTCACGACGTTGTCCTCTTCTCTCTATAGTCTTATACGCTGATTGTAACAAAATCTTTATGGACTATATCCAGCCTATGTGTGTGGTGAACAACCGGGAGTCAGAACGGAGACACCATTCAAGATGGGGGAAACCCTAAATGGTTCGTTTGACCTGCTAGACATCGATCATGAGTTTAAGGTTATGCAAGAAAAGCTTAAGGAGTTGAAAGAGAGCAAGTTGGGAGAGAGAGCCATCACTGCAGCCATGAAAGATTTTGGCAACCAGAGGTTTATGAAACTCAATTAGGTTTCAGTCAGTAAATTGATTTAAGGTCTTGGGCTTTAGGGTTACCTCTGAACTTGTTACGATTTTTCCAGGGCAAGGATATTTGGGTGGCCGAACACCTATGTATTCACTAAGGCAATGGGAGAAATGCTTATTGGGAAGTTGCGAGGCGACATGCCTCTTGCTATAATTCGCCCTACAATTGTTACTAGTACTTACAAGGAACCTTTTCCTGGTTGGATTGAAGGAGTCAGGTAACTTGATAAAAACATGGGTGCATGTGCTTTTTTAGAAGCAGCTAACTTAACTATACATGTTATATATAAAATTATTTAATTTCCCTGATGAGATTATTTTGTTATGTACATAGGACTATTGATAGTTTGGCAATGGCTTATGGCAAAGGAAGAATGGAATGCTTCCTTGGTGACCCTAACTCAGTTATCGATCTGGTAAACTGGATGAGATCTAACAAGATGTTTCTACTTTCAATCAATATATATATATTTAAAAAAACCATGCAAAATCAAGTGTAGTCAACATATTTTATTTCATATGTGTTTTGTTTAGGTTCCGGCTGACATGGTGGTGAACTCAATCATGGTGGCCATGGCCGCCCATGCAAACAGGCCAGGAGAGACCGTTTACCAAGTCGGTTCCTCCAACCGAAACCCTTTGAAGTACTCATCGATTCCGCTATGGGCTCACATTTACTTCTCTCAAAATCCCTGGACCGGTAGGGATGGAAAGCCTGTCATAGTTGGAAAGATCAAGATCTCCGACTCTATGGAAAACTTCCACAGATATATGTCCATTCGATACATCTTGCCATTGAAGGTTCATTAATTCAATAATACCATAGTACATAAACCTAAACGTACGTACATATGTAGATCATAGTACTTTTCTAACACTTTTAGGGTTCTCTCAGGCATTGGAGCTTGCAAACATTGCGACATGTCATTACCTTGAGGGAGTTTACTCAACTGCAAAGCGAAAGATTGATGTAGTGATGAGATTAGTTGAGCTTTATCGGCCGTACCTGTTCTTCAAGGCCAGGTATGCATACACACCTAGTTAATTATTTAACACTGTTAAATATCAATTATAACATATTAATTAATTATAGTGCAATTTACCGACATACTTCGATTATTGTCATGACCATGTGTTTGTTGATCATGAAGCTTTGATGACAAGAACACGGACAAGTTGAGAGCTGCAGCAAGAAACAGCATTGATTCAGCAGATATGTTTCACTTTCAGTTTGACCCTAAGACGGTTGATTGGGAGGACTACATGATGAATGTGCACTTTCCTGGTGCTGTCAAGTTTCTCTTCAAGTGAAGATCATAAGACTTTGTCTTACTTCCGATTTCGTTACATCAATATTCTTTACGGTCGACAGAAAAGTGTGATATACTAGCTATAGTGTGATGATTATAGCTAATCGATTAGCTCCATGTGACTTCTCATTTTGAAATTTATCTGTTATCAGTGTAATTGGTTGCCTCTTATGAATGCAATTTCCCAATTATTTTCGCAAGAAACAATTGGTTGCCTCTTATGAATGAATGATTGATTCTCTTGATTGAAAGACACACAGCCTCCAATGAAAACTCAATCTATAATTTATATGATAACTTGGAAATCTCATCTATAATATTGATAGTATATGATCAAGTTGTTGTGATGATGATACATGAATGTTTCACAAACAAAGTCAAGTTTACTGACTTTGACTTTTAACTAAATACAAGCTTGAATATGCAATTAACATAACCATAACGTCATTGCCTTGAATTTTTCTATATTATATTGACGAGGTAGCTAGGGCTGAAAGGTAAGGCTAATTTCACTTACGCATTCATAAAATTTAGGTAAATCGCTCAATATTTGATTAAAGTTACATTCAGTTTCTTGACCTTTCCTACTAGCTTCAAGGTTCTAGTTTAATAGTAGCCATTAGGGGTGGGCGCGGTGCGGGTTGGTGCGGTTTAAGGGTAAACTCGTAACCGCACCGCATAATCTGGTTTGGAAATTTTTCAAACCGCAAACCGCATTACAAAAGTAAAAACCAAATATGCACCGCACCGTATTATGTGGTGCGGTTTGGTTTAAAAACCGCATTACAAAAGTTTAAAATTCTTTAATTAATTTTTGTGTTTTGGGCACGGGGTTGGGCCTGAAATTATGATTTATTTTTTTAAACGTATTAATTTTGATTATTTATTTATCTAATTATTAGATTATTTAATTATTTAATAATTAATTATATATGCGGTGCGGTGCGGTTTAAACCGGATGGTTTAAGATAAAGAACCGTTTCCGCACCGCTTTATTTGGTTGCGGTGTGGTTTTTGACAAATCGGGTTTTTCCAAAAGCGGTGCGGTTAACCGAACACGCTTTTGCGGTGCGGAGCGAACGGTTTTTACATTCGGTGCGGTTTTTGCCCACCCCTAATAGCCATCATCACAATTCTGTAATGGAGGAAAGCTTGAAAATGAAAGCATCATGCCCTGTTTAAATTCTATGTCTACATGAACAAAGGATTTTGGGAGAAGTAAATGTGACCCCATGACGGAATAATGGGCGACAACTAATATTTTTTGGCGACCAATTCTTGGTGACCTTTTCAAAAGAGTTACTGTCGATGCAGCACCACCCAGCTTGGGCTGTGGCTATTGCAAAATTTATGGAGATGTGTACTTTGTTCACCACCATCGCGGCCGGTATCTATATAAATGATAAGTTGGATATATCTCCCCGGCCGGCTGCGTTGCACTGATCTTTTTCTCGTCGGTCAATATATGCGATTAGGTTTGCTCTCATTTATGAATTGTTTCGTAGCACATACAATGTTGAACCATGGAGGAATTCATCGTGACCCAAAATATTGTTTGGGTCTAGCGCCCACTATTCGTTTTTTGGCACAAATATTATTTGTACCCCCGATGGTTATGTTTTAAACTATGTATAATTTTATTACGAGCATATGTGCTACATTGTCATGAATAGGTGGGGTTTATAATATATATTAAAAAAATAAAACATATATATAGTCTTGGGAACCTTTAAAAAAACTATGCAAGATACATGTGCTATATTGTATCAACGATATCCGAGTTGTTAAAAAAAACTATATATGAGTGATATTAAAGATTTCAGAAATCAGAATATTAGCTATATGTCACCATGGAAGATACATGTGGAGAGTTCTGTCACCATTATAATGAATTCAATCAAATAAAACATATGTGCTATATTGTATCAACGATATCCGAGTTGTTTATTAAAAAAAAACTATGCGTGATATTAAAGACTTAAGAATATTAACTATCTGCTGTCACCATGGAAGATATATACATGTGGAGAGTTCTGTCACCATTATAATGAATTCAATCAAATTATCTTACAATAAAAAAATCAAATTATCTCGAGCAATCATGTACCTATAGTAGGGGTGGCGGCAAAGCGGACTGATAGATGGATTAAACGGTTAACAGATCAAACGGATTCAATCCATTAAGATCTATTAGTGTTAATGGATTAAACGGACGGATCACTAATGGTTGGCGGATTAACGGATGAATCCATTTAATCCGTTTAATCCATTTAACTCATTTAATCCATTCAAATCGTTTAACCCTTTAATGTTATAGACTAGGTTGCTCTGTAAAAAACTAAACTTGACAAAAGAAACATTATTATTTTTATTAATTAAGACTATATTAGGACCTATCGTCGAACCAATTATACTCGCCTCTTTTGTTGATTAAAATATTACACTCTATTTAAGTTTAGGAAATGCCCTATTTTCCAGCCCACCACGTCTTCTCAATTCTCATCTTTCTGTTAAAATCACAAAACAAATCTCACAACCATATAATTATAATAAAAGAAAGTATACATTTTTTTGGTGAATTATTAGATATTCAGATTCAATAAAAATAATATTTTTATTTTTACAAATAAAAGTACATTATTTTGTCATCAGAACATTCTTCTATTTTGTCATTATAACATCCTTAACGGTCCCTTCAAAAAAAAATTAGGGTTTCGTGGGGATAACGCCGAAAAAAAAAACATAGGATTAGGGTGAGTGTAAATAATCCAAATGATCGAGTACTCAAAGACAAACCACACAAGCTTGACAGAGATGTGAGCACTTGATCCAATTATACTTGACACCGCCCAAACCTGTTGATGTGCATCTAAAGGATTCCCTCAAGTGTAAACCCTAAATTACTAATTAATCCCTTACTAATTAACTAATAACGTACGTGTAAACCATTGTGCAGAACAGTTGACCCAATCTGTGGCTATCTACAGTACATGGGAAGCACCTAGCCATGAAAATTCAACGTGCTTGTGCTGGCATAATATATAAATGCACATGCCCTTATCGCATACTATAAATACCTTGCAGGTTTCGAACCAAGTTTCCATATCAAACAACTAAGAGTTAAAGCCTCAGTTGTACTACTCCCATTATCCTCTCTCATCACTTGTCTTTGCTACTTTTGCTTGCTTCTCTTCCTTCACTGGTCATTACAGCTTAGAAGTTTTTGTATTACGCAATGGAGCAGCTGAGCAATATAGTTGGGTTCTTGGAAAACAAGACCATTCTTGTTACTGGCTCAACTGGTTTTGTTGCTAAAGGTTGTTCCATTTCTAACTTTTATTATATGCATAAAAGCATCAAGGCCTTTACATTGCTTTTCTCTCTAAACCTCACCTGGCTGGTTCTTTTCTCTCTAAGGTTTTTTATGTTGCTGTAGTGTTTGTGGAGAAGATACTGAGAATTCAACCAAAGGTGAAGAAGCTCTTTCTTCTTCTGAGGGCTAAGGATTCTGCCTCTGCCGCTACCCGTTTGTATGATGAGGTTTGGATTATAGAGACAGTCATGAGATCCTAAAATGTTTAACTCCTGAATGTTACTAAAATCTGATTGCCTATTTTAATATTAATGTAGATTTTGAATAAGGAGTTGTTCGTGGTGGTTAGAGAGAAGATGGGTTCTGACCTGAGTAACCTTGTATCGGAAAGGGTGACAATTCCAGTGGCTGGTGACATCTCACTGGAGAACTTGGGAGTGAAAGAAGATGAGCTGAAGAATGAAATGTGGAATGAAGTAGATGTTGTTGTCAACTTGGCTGCCACTGTTAACTTTGATGAGAGGTAAGCAAAATGCATGCTCTTCTAGAATTCAATACTCTTCATCCATCACTCTGAAATGCAGAGTTGGTCTTGTGATTCTTTAGAATCTCATCTTGATCATATATTTTTTAATATAATTTTTCAGGTATGATGTTGCCCTGGCTATTAATACAATGGGTCCTAAACATATTCTGAACTTCGCCAAGAAATGTGTCAATCTGAAGGCATTCATCCATGTCTCGACAGGTATATAACTACTATCTTTTTAGTCCCAATGCTTTCGGGGATTTCTCAATTTTAAGCTAAATATCATCGATTTTCTTCATCAGCTTACGTCTGCGGAGAAAAGGCAGGAGTGATGGAAGAGACCCCCTTCAAGATGGGGGAGACCTTGAATGGCACATTTGATTTAGATATCAACTTCGAATTTAAGGTTATGGAAGAAAAGCTAAAGGAACTGAAAGAGGCTAAGTTGGATGAACGAACCATAACTGCAGCCATGAAAAACTTCGGAAATAAAAGGTCAGCCACTTTGAAGTGTGATCAACTCTCTTTATAACTATGGAACAGAGATTTGATATCTTGGAGTTCTCTCTGTGAATTTGATTGGATTAGGGCACAGAAGTTTGGATGGCCTAACACTTATGTCTTCACCAAGGCAATGGGAGAGATGCTTATTGGAGAGTCCAGGGGAAACATGCCCCTTGTTATTATTCGCCCTACCATTGTTACTAGCACTCTTAAGGAGCCGTTTCCGGGTTGGATTGAAGGAGTAACACTACAAATTTTGGCTGAAATTGACGACAACAGCTCTACGATAACAGTGGTTATCGTAATATTTTTACGATAAAAGTACGACAGTTAATACGATAAAGCAAAAGATTCCAATATTTATACGATAACACTGCGTGAACATTACGAGAATCATGTCATACGATAACACATGGTTATCGTATAGTTAACCTACACTCATCGCACAGTCGGTGGCCGAGAACCAAAATTGATACGTGGGAAACCAAAATTTCATCAATTGCCTAAAAACAAAACTGAAAGTCCTTTAAGAGCAAAAAAACTCAAAGTCCTTTGACTGTTTTCATTTTACCATTTCATTTTCCTCGCGCAGACGGTGGCCGCGAACGGCCTAAATCTAGATCTGCATCTTCCGCCTTTCTCCGTTCGCTCTCTCTCTTCCTTCTTTTCCAGCCGTCAAGTTACCGCTTAGGTAAAGGCTTCGATTCGCTTGATAGATCTAGGGTTACAAATTTCCGCTTCCGTTCTTTGTACTCGCGTGTAGGGTATGCGCATGTCTGTTTCTTGTTGTGTTGTGCCTCCATTGAACGTTTTGAACTGTTACTCGTTGTGTCTGTTTGTCGCCCTTTGGTAGTGGCTGAACTGTAATTTTCATTTATTTGTAACTACGGTATTGCTCCTTGAGTAGTCGTACTTTACAGATTGGTCTGTTGTTCATCTTGTTTGACAATTTCTGCTTGTTACTTTTTTGGTAATGTAATTTTCAGTGACTGTGTTATTGTCTGTTGAACTAGTCATTTAAGCTGCCTGTAATGCTTGAAATGTTAGTTGTATGTTACATAAAATTAGACGTCTTAAGCTGAAATTTTACTGATTTCTACTTACATTTAAGCTACATTATGCTGTGTTTTTCTGCCAATATGATTGTTTGGCTATTTTAATTTATTGACGTCTATCTATTATGATATATGTGAGGTTGCAAGAGAGATGGATGAAACTGCTTCATCAGAAGGACAACCTTGGCAAAAAGCGGCAAGATGGGAACTTATGTGGGTGAGATGGGAACTTATGTTTATGTGATAGTATGTTTATCATGCTTTTCAATTTTATTTACATATATGAATGTTGTATATCGCAAGTTCTCATTAAGTGCAATTTAATGTTTTCGCAACTATGAATGAGAGAAAGAGTACTGAAGGAATGTTGGAAACTGTTTCTTTGTCTAGTAGCTGTTTATGAATGTCGTATATTTCTTGCGGCTAGTTATGAATGTTGTATAATGTAAGTTGACTGTGCCTATTTTATGGCAGCACCAACTGAAGGAAGCACTCGACGTTTTGCAAACCGACTATGATGGTCGTCCGGTACCCCGAGCTGTGGAGTTCGATGTCGGATCGAGAGTACTTGGGATGAACAAGAAGACCAAGCTTCCAAGAGTGATTGGGACTGCTGCGGAGTTCCAGACCATTGTTTCCTAGAGAACTGTTTCATTTCATCACATCCTTCACTGCCTCTGATCAGTTGGATGCTGTAGTGCAGCAATTGACTCTGCTATCAGAAGTGCTAATTGTTTCCAGCCACATCCTCGGCAAGAAGAGGACGACGAGTTGTTATTGGACGTCTTTTGGAATTTGTGATACATTTTTGGAATCTTGTTCACTATGTTGATGCACTAGTGTTACAAATAGTATGTATTGTAATATGTGAAACAGATTTCCTGAAATGTAATTTCTGTTAGTTTGGTCAAACTAATTCCAGGTTTATATCCAATTTACGTTAATTAAGTAATTATCTAAATATCCATATAAACCGCTTCTAAATTTTAAAATTATTTATTAGAAATTGTATACGACAAAATAGAAAGAAAGAAAATTTGTTATCGTAAAGTTGTGTGAGTTGTAGCATGGAGCTTGCGATTACTATCTGCGAGAACGTTACGGTGACAAGTGGCAGTTCACGCAATGTTATCGTAAGGCCATCGCACTGTGTCGACGTATGGTTGTCGCATCATATTTACGACAAGGAAAAATACGATAACTTCCATACTTATCGTACAGTTGTCGCTTAGAGGCAATTTGCGATAACACAACGATAGATTTTTGTTATCGCTGACTTAGACCGAAATTTGTAGTGTAAGGTAAATAATTGAATATTATCTATCATTGGAAGGACCCAAATCATTCCTTGACTTCCTATATAGGATATGTGTCTCATTTATTTGTCTTTTTCATTTTACAGAACCATTGATAGCTTAGCAATGGCGCATGGTAAAGGAAGAATGGAGTGCTTCCTAGGGGATCCTAACTCAACAATGGATCTGGTAACTATCTAACTAACCCTAATCCTATTTTTGTTGAAAATGTGTATTCTACTAAAATGGTAGAAAAAGCAAATGCTAACATGAATATACAATAATTGTATTCATTTTTAGATACCAGCTGACATGGTGGTGAACTCAATAATGGTTGCAATAGCCGCCCATGCGGATAGGCCAGGTGAGACCATCTACCAAGTTGGGTCCTCCAACAGGAACCCTTTGAAATACTCATCAATTTGGCTATGGGGTCACATTTACTTCTCCCAAAATCCTTGGACTGGTAGAGATGGAAAGAAAGTCATTGTGGGTAAGATCAAGCTATTGGACACCATGGAGAATTTCCACAGTTACATGTCCCTTCGCTACATCTTACCATTGAAGGTAAGCCTCAAATCCCTTCTCCTAAAATTAAACCTAAAGTTTATATAAAAAATAATCATCATTTGTTTATGTGTTCTTGAATACTCTGCAGGTGTTGGAGTTGGCAAACATAGCATCCTGCCACTACCTTCTTGAGGGATTCTACACAAATAAAAAGCGAAAAATAGATGTTGTGATGAGATTGGTTGAGCTTTACAGGCCATACTTGTTCTTCAAGGCCATGTATGACCTTAACCCTAATCTTATAAACCCTAAAACCTTAACTATGACTTTTTTTTCCCAAGTAAATTACTTTACTAAGTTATTGTTTATGCGGACTTGTTAACTGATGTAGATTTGACGACAAGAACACAGACAATTTGAGAGTGGCAACAACGAACAGCTTGGATTCTGCTGATGTATTCCACTTCCAGTTTGACCCCAAAACCATCGACTGGGAGGACTACATGATGAATGTTCACTTTCCTGGTGCTGTCAAGTTCCTCTTCAAATGATGATCATAAGAATTCTGTTCTCACATACTGGATTTCATTTACTAAATGACGATCGTTATATATTATCAATCAAAAAAAATGATCGTTATATATTATCAAGAAAAATATTATAGTATTAATTGTGTCGGTGTCCGTTAGCTTCACGTGTGACTTCCCATTTTGGATTTCATCTGTAATCAGTGATTTGAGAACGGCTTTAAAATAAAGACGTCTCATATGTAATAAGGGCATCAGCTGTGATGATCTTAAAATAAAGATCATCAGATGTTTTCTTCATTCTTTTGCCCTTGTACAATCTTTTCTCAAATCACTTTCTTAACAATGATCTTTAATAAAAGATCATCCCATTTTCTTTTTTAGGTTTTAACCCTATATCATCTTATATTATTGTGTCCAACACATTATAAAATGGGTATCAAATTATAGAGCTTGAAAAAATAAATTTATTGATATATTTTTTTTGAAAATCTGATTTGTATTTTTTCATTTACAGCCTTCTTTAATATTTGAAATTAAAGTAATGATCTAATAAATCATGACACCAAATGCAAAGCCCAATAAAACTTCGCCACGTGGCCAATTGTGGTTTACAAAAAACCGTGAATTCAATCGTGCCATCATCTAAATGATGATCTTTTATCACACGATCGTGCTATTAAGCGAACAAAATAATAAGATTGGAACTATAATCTTTAAAATATTGTCTATTAAGGATGGCCTAATGGAGTGCAAATGTTCAATTATCATAGCGAGAACTGACAATTGTATTTTTCGTATAGTGTCAAAAGAATTTATAATTTGACTGGTAAGACCGGTGTCGAACCCAAGGGAGCAATTAGATTATACGCTAGGGAAATCAAGTTTTCTATCTCGGCTATTCCTTCAGATCAATTATGAGGTGATTATCTAACAAAAGACAAGTAATGAAACGTTTTCAAGGGGTTTCAATTCAATTAAAGAGAGTTTCGAGGGGTTACTCCCCTCCTTGGCAATTTCCCAACGATCATGTACACGAGAGTTAAATTATCTTTAGGGGTTGATTGGTTCAGACCTAGCTTAGGCTAAGGTAGACTAACTATCGTGTGATATATCCTAGTCAAGCCATCTCAATTAGAACCTCACTTTGTCAAGATATTGATTCACTCTATAGCACTATTATCCTTGAAATCTCTTCCTAAGATAATAAATGCTATAAGCATTAAGCTTTAGTTAATTAACCACATACCCCATGCTTTTACTCTCATAAACACTACGTACATATGTTCATTTCCACAATATCCAAATCATCACTAAGCTTTTTCAATACTTAGATCACAATTCTAAGGTAAACATGTCACTTAGGCATTTTATCAAACACTTAGCAACATATCATGAATAGAACACTTGGTGAAAATGAAATCAACTCCATAGATTGCAAATAGAATGTGTATACATGATCATTGAGTACCAAGGAGGGTTGTAAATCCCTCAAAACACAAGGAGACTACTCACACATCATGTAAGACAACATGATGTGAGTAGGGTTTAATGACAACATAAAGAGAATAGAAGATGAATAGAAATAGGATGATTAATCCTAGAATCTCCCTTTGATCTTCTCTCCTCCTTGGTTGGATGATGATGGATGACCTTGATTTGATCTCTTTTTCTTGTATTTTTCCCCCAAGATGACAAGTGCCTAGGTCAAACTTGCCACTTTCTATTTATAGCCTCGGATAAAAATCTTCTGCTGTAACAGGTCCAGCCGGTCGGCTAGCCATGGCCTTTAGAGTCCAGCCGGTCGGTTGGAGCCGGGTGGATGTAGTCTGCTTCTGAGATGTTGGACCAGCCGGTCGTCTGATCAGTTGAGCCGCCCGGTTTGAAATGTGCTTGGTGGAGGCAGTCTGAGATCTCTGGCCAGCCGGTCGGCTGATGAGTGATGAGTCGAGTTTTCGACTCATTAATGCTCGTTTTCACTATAGCTTTAGTTCGATTCCGACTACTATTTGATGTCATTTGATCCTCTTCTCGTGCGTTTCAGGTGCAAAGCAAGATGTCTCAGTGTCAAGAGCCATTGGAAGAAAACTCGGGGAAAATCGGTGTTTTAGAGCAAAAATTGGCAGTATTTGGTCCTCACTCGATCGACTGGGAAGCTCCCCTGCGCCAGTCGATCGACTTAACAGACTAACAGGAGGTGTTGCAAATCGATCAGCGCCAGTCGACCGACTGACTCATTCAGTCGATCGACTTAATGGACTTTCAGGAGGAGCTGCAAATTGAGTTTCCTCAGTCGATCGACTGGGAGCCCACCCTGTGCCAGTCGATCGACTGAGAACCTGCTTCCCGAGCGCCTTATCTCGCCCCAATCGATCGACTGGGCCAACAGCCCAACGCCAGTCGATCGACTGGATCTGCTACAGTACCGAATCTTTTCCGAGGCTATAAATAGAAAGAGGCAAAGTTGACCTAATAACTGGGAATTTTCTAGAGAGAAGACGAGGAAAAGTGATCCAAACCAAGGGTTTCATCATCATCAAATCAAGGAGGAATCAAGATCAAGGGAGTTCATTAGGACTAATCATCCTACTCTATTCCCTCTTATTTCTCTTAGATTTATTTGTAAAAACCTACACATCATGTTGTCTTACATGATGTGTGAGTAGTCCCCCTTGTGTTTTGAGGGTTCTATGAACCTCCTTGGTACTCAATGATCATTGTATACACATTTGAATGGATTTATTGAAGTTGATTTCATTTTACTATGCTCTTCCTGTTAGACATGTCTCTAAGTGTTTGATAAAATGCCCAAGTGACATGTTTATGTTAGAACTTTGATCTAAGTCTTGAGAGAGCTTAGGGATGGTTTTGATGTAGTAAAAATGGACTTAACCTACATTTATGAGAGTAAATGCATGGTGAGAGGTGAACTAGAACTTTGTGCATGTGCATTTATGAGGGTAAATGCATATAGGGGGTCAATATCCTTTAAGTAGTGAGATCCTATCTAAGATGGCTTTACTAGGATTAGACATGCATGGTTTGCCTAATTCATAGTCTAAGCTAGGTTCAAACCCTATCAACTCATAATTAATTGAACTCTAGTTTGCATGATCATTGGGAAATTGCCAAGGAGGGGATTATTCCCTCGAAACTCGCTTTTAATTGAATTTAAACCCTTAAAAACCATTTCATTCTTGTCTTGAATCATTGACAATTCAATCACACTCGAATTTTAGGAATTAGCCGAGTAAGAAAATTTGATCGAACTAGCGTGTAATCCGTTTCCTCCCTTGGGTTCGACACCGGTCTTACCGATTGAATTACAAATTATTTTTGACAAAGTGTATCTCAAAAATACTCAACGTCAATGAGTCTACCCGATCGGCTCGAACTGTGCTTGATGGAGGCCTTATGAGAACTCTGGCCAGCCGGTCGACTGATGAGTCCACCCGACTGGCTCGAATTGCGTCCATGCCACTGGGTCTGTTTCTTCCGTCCAACCGCCCGGCTCGTGGTAGGGTGGTTCCCAACCGGTCGGCTGAGCTTCCATTCAGTCCACTTTTGCTTCAATTCTCCGATTTGTCCTGAGTTTTCATATTTTGGCTTCGACACTAAGACTATCTTGTTTTGTACCTGGAACGTACGAAAAGGGATCAAATGACATCGAATTATCGCTGGAAACGAAGTAAAGCTATAGTGAAAATTGGTACTAATAAGTCAAAAACTCGACTTATCAAGAACCAATTTATCAAGGACACCATATATATATATGGGCGCGCTCAAATGAGAACCATTCTTAGGCTAAGAACCTAGGAACCAATCTCATCCATTGGATCTTGTTGATCCAACACTCCACAACGCGCCACGTCATCCACTACCACAAAGCACGGGGCCCATTGGACATGTGAGTGGGTTTAGGGCTTACGTGATGGCGTGTCCTGATTGGTTGGATGATCTTCATTTGAGCACTACTCTATAAATATATAGAGGAGCGCTCAAATGTTACCCCCTCCTTACTCACTCACAAAGATGGTGGGCCACTCACCTGTCACCTCACTCGTCCACCCAATGTGGGCCCCGTGCTTTGTGAGGTGGCAGGTGACACTACAAATTTTGGGTCAGTTTTACGACGCAAGTTGTACGACGTAGCTGGGCGTCGGATGAATCATACGACAAGGAAATGATAGATATGCGATGTTTAAGTTATTTGTTTTTTATGTGCGACACTTGTAAGTCGATTTTGTCCTTTTATGTGCGACACACATGGGACACTTGTAAGTAGATTATGTCCTTTTGTGTGCGACACACATGAGACACATTTTTGACGAAAAAAAAGTGTCGTAAAACACTTTTAAATGTGTCGAACAACCAACTACCTATATTTTCCTCATTTTTCTCTCCACTTGCCGACACTCATTTTCCTCCATTCAATCCCAAAACAACCTAAACGTCCATCTCCAAAATTCAAAAATTCGCTCTCAGGGAGGAGCTTCTCTCTCTCCTTTTTAAGAGCTTCCAGTCCCTTCCTCTCGTATGCAACCGTAAGCCGTCCACAATTTTCTCACCGCCTCAACTCCTTCTTCCACCGCCTCATCTCCTGTCCGTCCTCCGCTTTATCTCCTTCCTCTACCCTCTTTTGCCACTGCTAATAAACGATGGTTGGGGTGATTAGGTTTGGGATTTTGGGTGGTTGATATGGGTGGTGTATGTTTGGTGTGGAAGGGGGAGTTGGGGTGTTGTACATTTGTACATATTTTCACAAGAAGGCAACAAACCATTCAACCTCCCCCGTTGTTCTATTGGTCGTTTCTCTGTCTGGCGTGCGGATCTGGTGGCTTTGTGGGTATAAGGGTGGCGGTGACTCCGGACATGGAATACGTGGTTATGTTACCGCTGATGGTGGTTGATGGGTCTGAGCAGTGACGGTTGTAGGGGTGTCCCGGGGGGTCCCAGGACCTCTCTCTTTTTCGGCAAATTTTGATCAATCAGCTATATTTAGTCGTTGATTTCACCAGCTTAATCTTTGAATTTTATCTTGATGTAAACATGAAATTTGTAGAACATTCAATTAGCTTTCCGACGATATAAAGATCGTCTTCAACGGCTATCGAACGAGGCCTTTGTGAGCTCCATAAGATTGATCGCTCATTAGTAACTTCAAACATACGGTCTATGTCGACTCCAAATGGTGATCTGGTTACTTGTTATACCGTTGCAAAGTTGCTACGGTTATATGTGGTTGATCACGCACACTTGTACGCGACCTTAGTTTGAGCATGTTTTCAACTGCTTTAACGTCCGATTTAGATCTTAGTATCATCTGAAGAGTCATAACCTATTAAATTATCTTTCCAATGACATATGAGTCAAACTGATAGGGTAATCGATGTGAGTTTTATGACCTTCCAAAGTTAGGCGTCAATGGACTACATATATGAGTTTGAATTTAGTAGTTTACTTAACTTCTTATGTTGTTGAACATAAATGATATATATGTGAAATTTTTTTTTTTGCCAAATCAGACCATTATCCTAGTTCATCGATGAAAAAAAATTTAGGACCCCCCTCTTATAACGCTCTGGAACCGTCACTGGGTCTGAGGGTTGCTCGCTTTTGGAGTAGAAGAGGACTACTACAGCGGTTTTGACGACGGAGGTTGTTTGTGCTTGCAGCGAGGCTGCTTGTGGATGGAACCAGTCACACAGCTTCGGTTTTGATGTATATATATGTATTTTTTTTTGATGAGGTTACATGGGTTAATGGGATTAGAATTGGTTAGAATGAGGTTTCGAACCGGGGATGCCTCAAGGGTCCACCAAGGAGCCGCTCCACCACTGAGCTAAGGCTCAAACCTCATGTGTATATATATATGTATATAATTAACAAATTTTTGCATATAAAATGTATTTCGTTTTTGTGATTTAATTAAAAATAATAATATTATTAATTAATTAACTATTTTTGTATTAATAATTGGTAAATTGTATAATATGAAAAATACAGGTGTCGTAAATGTGACGCATATATGTCGCAGAAAGTGTGCGACGCTTTCTAGATATTTATGCGACACTGTGTCGTAACTCGTAATCCGTAATCCTAACGTATATGTGTCGCAGAATTTGTAACGTAAATTCGTCGTAAGCCTCTGGCGACATAGGTTTGTGCGACATTTTGATTTTCTATCGTACTATTGTCGAACATACGACATAACGTCGACACTTTTGCGTCAAATTCTCGATGTCGTAAAACTGACCCAAAATTTGTAGTGTGAGTGTGAGTAACACATAACACTCTAAGAGGGTGTAATATTTGAGCGCGCCCCTATATATATAGTTGATATTCTTAATTGTAAAAGCTTTCGTTTAATGTCTATATTAGGTCAACGTTCACACATGACCTTACCCATCCCCTTTCAGGAAACGGCTTAACAAGATTGCTAGATTTTTACTTTTAATCCTATGCACTACGGAAATGTGTTTTGAAACTTTGTCTGTTGACTGGAACCCAGCATGTATTTAGGTTTCATTTTTGTAGATGTGTTCCTTATGATCTTTTTCATAACCCTAATTAGGGCTATGAAAAAAAAAAGGTCATAGACATTATTGGAGTTGATCGGCTTGATTTTATCATAAAGAACCGTACCATAAAGCTTCAATTTATAAATATAGAACTAGATAAATCTGCAATTTTATTGAAGTATTCATAAGGTCATCTCTTTATTGGCTGAATTTATAGTATGAGGGACCAGTTGCTTAACAAAGGCTAAGACTTTTTTTCATGGAATGAAATTTAGGCACTATACTCGATTCTTGATCGATCTTTGTGACATTATTTCAGCTATTCACCTACTATAAATGCTGCTTTGTGCACAACACGCCTAGCCTGTTGGTTTTGCTTCGGGCGATCGAGGTTCGTTTCATAATAGCCGTCTTACCTTGCAGCTTCGAGTGGTCGGTTCCTTACCGAGTGTACTATGTTCTGCATGCTCTAAATATATAAAGAAAGTATGAGACTTATTTTTTATATGATCACCACCACAACTTCTGTGTCTAGCCAGTATCATTTACGCCGAAATGATACATTAATTTAAATGCTATAAATCACCAATGCTATTTTTTCAAAGAGTACGTCTCTAGGTTAGGTTATTCAAAATGGAGTTACTTGTACATGCAGGAGCTTGGCGACAGCTCCAGGACAATTAACATTCATAATGTACTCCTTCCAATTTATAATCGCTTGACGGTTCTTGCTACCATTCGTCGACCGGTTACCTTCATTCCATCAAAATTATATCAAGTGCAGCCCAACTAAATGCTGCAAATCTCAAAATATTGTTCTGATCGAAAAAAACGTTAATTTGACTCTTGACGTTGCAATAAATTGTGTAGTCAAAAGATATTTATACTTGACCGGTAAGACCGGTGTCGAACCCAAGGGAGCAAACGGATTATACGCTAGGTCTATCAATTTCTAACTAGGCTATTCCTTCAATTCAAGTGTGATGATGATTATCAATGATAAAAACAAGTAATGAAATGGTTTAAGAGGAATTAATTCAATTAAAGCGAGTTTCGAGGGGTTAGTCCCCTCCTTGGCAATTTTCCAATGATCATGTATACAAGAGTTTAATCATTTAAGAGGTTGATAGGTTTAAAACCTAGCTTAGGCTAAAACTAGACAAACTATCATGCAAGTCTAATCCTAGTCAAGCCTTCTTATGTAAAATCTCACTAATTAAAGATATTGATTCACTATATAGCACCTATTTTCACAAATGCTATATGCATAAAGTCTTGGTTAGCCTCTCACCCATGCATTTACTCTCATATATGCTTGATAAGTTCATTTTTACTATATCCAAACCATCACTAAGCTCTCTCAATACTTAGATCATAGTTCTAATGCAAACATGTCACTTAGGCATTTTATCAAACACTTGGCAACATGTCTAAAATGACAACCATAGTAAAATGAAATCAACTTCATAAATTGCATGTTAATATGTGTATACAATGATCATTGAGTACTGATAGCTCTAAAATATATGCATTTTAGGCAACCTCCATGCTTACTGTTTCGTTTGTTTTATCACGATTTCACTTGCTATTTGATGCCTTGTGGTTCATTTCAGGCGAATTACGGAGTTTAAGCCAAGAACACAAGTAGTCATTGATCTTGGAGCAAAACCGAGCATTCTGGAGCGAAAAACGAGCAGAAGTAAAGTCAGAGCACAAACCCTCAAGCTGTGTGCGAACGCACACCTACATCTGTGCGAACGCACAGATCAAGGCAGAAGCACAACAACGTTGTGCGTTCGCACAACTTAATTCAAAAAAGCACAAGTCAGCATTTTTTCCTTCTGTGCGAGCGCACACCTGCATCTGTGCGAACGCACATGGTAGACCAGAAGCACCACAATGTTGTGCGTTCGCACAACTTGAGACCGAGAAAGCACAGAGCGGAATTTTAGGCGTCTGTGCGAACGCACAAACCATGTGTGCGAACGCACACAACGGAAAAGCAGCAGTTTTTACTGAAACTATAAATAGAAATTTTGGGTTTCCAAAACAGGCGCGCTTGGTTTTTTGGATTTTTCTGCTGGGTTTTGAAGAGAAGATAGCTTGGAGAAGAGGCCAGAATTTTACATCATCATCAACAACTCGGATCGTGGATCGTTCTTCATTATTAGTGCTCCATATTGGTTCTATAACCCTAAACTCATCTTTGTTCATGTTTTTCTACTCATCCACCATTGTTATGGATTGTAATCTCACCATGAGTGAGTAGTGATATTGGTTGGGGTTCTATGAACCCCTAGGCATGTTTGTGACGTTTGGATACCATGAATACAATTGATGAACAAATTCTACACACGATTCTTCTTCGTTTAATCTTAATGTTTTTGAATTACCTATGACATGTTTTTGACAAGTCCGAAATAGGGATTCTAGTTGATTTCATGCTTGACGTAGCTAACCCCTGAAAAGTATGATTTCAAAGAAACTACACGAAGAAGCATTAGGATTTTAGTGTTACATGGCGATGCTTTAATCTTAATGATTTGACTTGATTTTAATAAGTGCATGATTTATTTAGCCAATAAAGCGCGAGTGTGAGGCTAGATAAATAATGCGCTATAGCACCAATAGAGCGCGAGTGTGAGGTGCTATGCGAGGTGTAACCTCTTGGTGCTAGGTTGTAGCGCGAGTTGAACCTATTATTAACGTTACATGGCTAAATTCTATATGTGTATGTTCGAATTCATCAATGGTGTTCTAATTTGCCGTCACAATAATTGTCTAGGAGGGGATTAGAACCCTAGTCATCTTTAATTGATTGTTTACCTATTTCATCGACTAAATCTCTTTCTAGGATAGTAAATCATTTTGCTACCGACCTCTTTTGAGGATCAAACCCCCCCCCCCAACCGTAGACACCTTGGATTTAATCGTTAGCACTAATTAGTTTAATCACCTATCCTTTGGGTACGACCTCGGATTTCCCGAGTCAATATAAATGTTTTGATTAATCGTGACTAGCATAAGTATTTGATTGTCTTATCGAATATTTACACTAAATTACAAACGATCAAGTACCAAGGAGGATCATAAGACCCTCAAAACACAAGGGGACTACTCACACATCATGTAAGACAACATGATGTGAGTAGGGTTTCTAACAAAATCTAAGAGAAGAGAAGAGGAATAGAGTAGGATGATTAGTCCTAATGAACTCCCTTGATCTTCAATCCTCCTTGATTAGATGATGATGGATCCCTTGATTGAGCTCACTTTTCCTTGTCTTTTTCCCCAAAGAAGCCAAGATACTAGGTCAAACTTACCACTTTCTATTTATAGCCTCGCTGAAAATCCAGAACTATAGCAGTCCCAGTCGGTCGAATGGCTGATGCTGGTGTCCCGGTCGATCGACTGGAGGAGAAGATGAAGCCTGTTGAAGTGATTTCCCAGTCGACCGACTAAGGGGTTCAGTCGACCGACTAATGGTTCAGTCGACCGACGAGCGCTGGAGTGCCTCCTTTCTCGACCGACTGGCGGTCCAGTCGACCGACTCGTGCCTTTGCTCTCTAAGCTTCTTCTCAGTCGACCGACTGGTGATCGGTCGTAGATATAGCGTAAATACTCAAGAAGAATATCGAATACTTATGCTAATCACGTTCTAATCAAAACAATTTGTAATGACTCGGGTGAACCCAAGGTCGAACCCAAAGGATAGGTGATTAAACTACTCGTGCTAGAGATTTACTTAGAATGTCTAATGGTTTGGGGGGGGAAATTGTTCCTTTAAAAAGGATGATAGCCAAATTTAACTATCCCAAATGAGGTTTGATCAACGAAAAGGGTTTAACAATCAATAAAAAGGTGACTAGGGATCTAATCCTCCACCTAAACAATCATTGTGACGGTAAATTAGGACACCATTGATGAAATCACGTGCACATGTTTAGAATATAGTCATGTAGCATTAGTACTAAGTTCAACTCACGCTTCAACTTAGCACAAAGGGGCTACACCTCGCATAACGCCTCACACTCACGCTTTATTGGCATTACAGAGTCTAATTATCTAGTCTCACACTCACGCTTTATTGACTAGGCAATCACACTCTTGTTAAGTTCAAGCCATTCTCATTAGGTTAAGAGTGTCATCCAACTAACACAAAATCCTAATGTTTCTTCATTTAGATCATTTGAAATCATGTTCTTCAACGCAAGTTACTTCAAACACAAATTCAAGCAAAGTTTCTCATTGAGGCATTTTCACAAACACCTTATGAGCAACTCTAATCATTAAGTTCAAATGAAGAAAAATCATGGGCACATCATTCATCAATATCATCCATAATGTTTATAATGTCACAAACATGTTTAGAGATTCATAGATCCCCAATCAAGGTCACTACTCACTCATAGTGAGGTTACAATCAAAAGCATTCATGGATGAGTATGTAAACATGAAGAAGATGAGTTTAGGAATCTAAAACCCAAGTAGAAATTCAAGAGTATGATGTTGGTCTTCTTCTCCTTCACTCAATCTCCTCGAAATTCGTGCTTGATCTCCTCCAAATCCGTGCCAAAAAGTCCTCTGAAAATCCCCCAAAAAACCTTCTATTTATAGCCAAAGTTAGGGTTTTCCGGTACTGTAGCCCAGTCGATCGACTGGCGTTGTGTGTTGGCCCAGTCGATCGACTGGCGCAAAGAAGGATCCCAGTCGATCGACTGAGAAGGGTCAAATGGCATCGAAATAGCATCGGGAATGGACCCAAACTCTTCGTAAATGGGCATGTAAACGAGTCGAGAATTCGACTCATCAACTGGAGGTCCAAGTCGACCGACTCGATGGGCGATGAATTCACGAGCGCTGGAGTGCCTCCTTTCTCGACCGACTGGCGGTCCAATCGACCGATTTGATGGTCAATGTTTGAGCGCTCTTCTTAAGTTTAAGTACCCAGTCGATCGACTGGTTTAGGGGAAATTCCCAGTCGATCGACTGGTTTAGGGGAAATTCCTAGTCGATCGACTGGAGTACTTTTCTGCCCAAAGTTTGCTCTAGCCTTCGATTCTTCCCCGAGTTTCCTCATTTGGGTGTTGACACTGAGATATCGTGCTTTGTACCTGAAACGTACGAAAAGAGATCAAATGACATCAAATAGTCGCCGGAAACGAACTAAAGCTATAGTGAGATACGGGTATTAACAAGTCGAAAACTCGACTTATCAACTCTCGCAATATTTTTGTTGAGCTGCACCAAATCGGAGTTCATGTTACTTAAGCTCGCAACTTTGTAGAATGATTCCACGACGCCTATCCGCATGGGCGGGGGCCGCTATTATATATTATTGCAACATAAATGGTCTCACGGGGCCTATCCTCATGGGCATGCACAGGGGCGGCTATTGCAACATAAATAGAGATGTAGGTCTTCACCACCACATTTTAGCCGGTATACCTATAAAATGATGGGAACAGTCACACCTTAATTACCTTTGTTATTGTTTAATATAAAAGCTTAGCTTGTCTCCTCATTTCATTCATGCATGTTATTTCACATAGTGTGCGCGCTAGTAGGTCTGTGCATTTATTATCGTACCTATAAAGTACTATTAACTTATCTGTTGTTGTTGTTTTTATTAGGGTTAATTGGTTGTGTTAATTATTGTTAGAGGAATTTGAACCTTGCACATTTGGAGCCAGGTGGGAGTCCTTTTCCACTGAAGTACTCCTCTTCGCCCTAACTTATCTGTTGTTGTGTGTTCCCAAACTGTGAAAAGTGGTCAATTGTTAAGTAGCAACACTGGGCTAAGCTACTATAAGGCCACCTGGCTCGAAACTAAGGTATACCATACCTATGGTTATGTTCTAAATTATGTATAATTTTATTACGAGCATATGTGCTACATTGTCATGAACGGGTGGGGTTTATAATATATATTAACAAAATAAAACATATATATATATATAGTTTTTGGAACCATTGTATCAACCATATCCGAGTTGTTTATAAAAAAATATGGGTGATATTAAAAACTTAAGAATATATTATCATATAATAATAATGAATTCAATCAAATTATCTCGAGCAATCATTGACTTATAGAGTTATATTGTTGGTGATGACTAATTCGTAGATTCCTAATTAATAAATATATAAAAGAATACAAATAACGAAGATATAATATAATAGGGGTTTATCTCTAAGGGTATTGGACAATTATATATCATAGCGTACCCCCTTGAATTATTATTAGCTTCTCTCTCATTTGTGCTCCAAGCCTCCAAGTGTAACATATGACAACGCCATAAAGTGGTCAATAGTTTGGGTAACAACACGGGCCTACTTCGGCACACCTGGCTCCTAATATATATTGCCCACAGCTTGCATGAAAGGAAACTGAGCCAACTAACCACCCTTTCAATTTTTCTTCTCACTAGAGGAAAGCATTTGGTTATGCTTTGATTGGTCTGTTTGGTCGGCTTAATTATTGACTCAATTGAGTTGCAAGTCAAAGAGTGAGGTTTTTACCGTCATGATCTCTGTATTATATTTGTATCCCAACTTCAACAAATCGTTGTAATTATATCCTCCATAAATTATTAATAGGAATACAGATGTTTCAAAAATTAGGGTTTTGTGGGGATAACGCCGGAAAAAAAAAGACTTAGGATTAGGGTGAGTGTAAACAATCCAAATGAGTGTACTCAAAGACAAAACACACAAGCTTGACATCAGGACTACAGGTGTAAACACAACCCACAGAGATGTGATCGAGCACTTGATCCAATTATATATACTTGACACCGCCCAACCCAGTTGATGTGCATCTGAAGGATTTCCTCAAGTAAGAACAACAATCGCAAACCCTAAATTACTAATTAGTCCCTTACTAAGGTGTTCATTAACCATTGTGCAGAAGTAGACCCTCGTGGCTACACAACAGTTGACCCAATCTGTGTGGCGGCTATCCACAGCACTGGAAGGCAGCTAGCCATGAAAATTCAACGTGCTTGTGCTGACACAATAAATGCACATGCCCTTATCGCATACTATAAATACCTTGCAGGTTCGAACCAAGTTTCCAGATCAAACAACTAAGAGTTAAAGCCTCAGTTGTACTACTCTCTCATCACTTGTCTCTGCTACTTTTGCTTGCTTCTCCCTTCCTTCCCTGGTGATCATTACAGCTTAGAAGTTTTTGCATTTTGAGATACCTATAGAGACGCGTTTGTATTGCGCAATGGAGCAGCTGAGCAGTAGTATAGTTGGGTTCTTGGAAAACAAGACCATTCTTGTTACTGGCTCAACTGGATTTGTTGCTAAAGGTTCCATTTCTAACTTTTATATGCATAATAATTAAGCATCAAGTCCTTTACATTGCTTTTCTCTCTAGCTAAACCTCACCTGCTGGTTCTTTTAGTACTAAGGTTTTTTATGTTGCTGTAGTGTTTGTGGAGAAGATACTGAGAATTCAACCAAAGGTGAAGAAGCTCTTTCTTCTTCTGAGGGCTAAGGATTCTGCCTCTGCCGCTACCCGTTTGTATGATGAGGTTGGATTTTCTCATAGAGACAGTCATGAGATCCTAAAATGTTTAACCCCTGAATGTTACTAAAACTTAATTGCCTTAATTTTCATTACTGTAGATTTTGAGTAAGGAGTTGTTCGTGGTGGTTAGAGAGAAGATGGGTTCTGACCTAAGTAACCTTATATCGGAGAGGGTGACAATTCCAGTGGCCGGTGATATCTCATTGGAGGACTTGGGAGTGAAAGAAGATGAGCTGAAGAATGAAATGTGGAATGAAGTAGATGTTGTTGTCAACTTGGCTGCCACTGTTAACTTTGATGAGAGGTATGAGTACACATGCTCTTCTAGGATTCAATACTGATCTCTTCATCTATCACTCTGAAATGCAGAAGTCGTTGGGTCTTGTCACTCTTTGTATCCAACCTTTTTTTTTTGATTATGTATCCAACCTTGATCATATGTGTTTTTAATATATTCTTTCAGGTATGATATTGCCCTGGCTATTAATACAATGGGTCCTAAACATATTCTGAACTTTGCCAAGAAATGTGTCAATCTCAAGGCATTAATCCATGTATCCACAGGTATATATAACTACGCTAGCTCTTTTTGTCCCTACGTACGCTTTTGGGTATTTTCTCAACTTGAAGCTAATTATCATCAACTTTCTTCTTCAGCTTACGTCTGCGGCGAAAAGGCAGGAGTGATGGACGAGACCCCCTTCAAGATGGGGGAGACCTTGAATGGCACATTTGATTTAGACATCGATTTTGAATTTAAGGTTATGGAAGAAAAGCTAAAGGAACTGAAAAAGGCTAAGTTCGATGAACGAACCATAACTGCAGCCATGAAAGATTTCGGAAACAAAAGGTCAGCCACTTTGAAGTGTGTGATCAACTCTCTTTTTAAACAATGGAACATGCATATTATGTTAATTAAGGAGGGTACTCTCTTACAGAGATTTGATGTCTTGGAGTTCTCTCTGTGAATTTGATTGGATTAGGGCACAGAAGTTTGGATGGCCTAACACTTATGTCTTCACCAAGGCAATGGGAGAGATGCTTATTGGAGAGTCCAGGGGAAACATGCCCCTTGTTATTATTCGCCCTACCATTGTTACTAGTACTCTTAAGGAGCCGTTTCCGGGTTGGATTGAAGGAGTAAGGTAAATAATATATTTGAATATTATCTATCATTGGAAGCCGTTCCTTGGCTTCTCCTATATAGGACATGTGTCTCATTTATTTGCCTTTTTCATTTTACAGGACCATTGATAGCTTAGCAATGGCTTATGGTAAAGGAAGAATGGAGTGCTTCCTAGGGGATCCTCACTCAACTATTGATCTGGTAACTATATATCTAACTAACCCTAATCCTATTTTATTGTTGAAAATGTATTCTACTATAAAATGGTAGAAAAAGCAAATGCTAACATGAATATACAATAATTGTATTCATTTTTAGATACCGGCTGACATGGTGGTGAACTCAATAATGGTTGCAATGGCCGCCCATGCGGATAGGCCGGGTGAGACCATCTACCAAGTTGGGTCCTCCAACAGGAACCCTTTGAAATACTCATCAATTCCGCTATGGGGTCACATTTACTTCTCCCAAAATCCTTGGACTGGAAGAGATGGAAAGAAAGTCATTGTCGGCAAGATAAAGATATTGGACACCATGGAGAGCTTCCACAGTTACATGTCCCTTCGCTACATCTTACCATTGAAGGTAAGCCTCAAATCCCTTCTCCTAAAATTAAACCTAAAGTTTATAAAAAAAATAATCATCATTTGTTTGTGTTCTTGAATACACTGCAGGTGTTGGAGTTGGCAAACATAGCATCCTGCCACTACCTTGAGGGATTCTACACAAATACAAAGAGAAAAATAGATGTTGTGATGAGATTGGTTGAGCTTTATAGGCCATACTTGTTCTTCAAGGCCATGTATGACCTTAATTATTACCCTAATCTTCAAAACCTTAACTAATGGCTTTTTTTTTCTAAGTAAACTGTATTAAGTAATTGTTTATGCGGACTTGTTAACTGATGTAGATTTGACGACAAGAACACAGACAAGTTGAGAGTGGCAGCAAGGAACAGCACAGACTCTGCTGATGTATTCCACTTCCAGTTTGACCCCAAAACCATCGACTGGGGGGACTACATGATGAATGTTCACTTTCCTGGTGCTGTCAAGTTCCTCTTCAAATGATGATAATAAGAATTCTGTTCTCACATAACCTGGGTCTCATTTACTAAATGATCGGTATATGTGGCAGAAAAATATTATAGTATTGTGTCTGTTAGCTTCACGTGACTTCCCATTTTGGATTTCATCTGTAATCAGTGATTTGAGAACGGCTTTAAAATAAAGACGTCTCATATTAATGGAGTGCAAATGTTCAATTATCATAGCGAGAACAAATTTCTCAAGGACACCATACATATATAGTTGATTATCTTAATTGAAAGAGCTTTCGTTTAATGTCTATATTTGGTCAACGGTCACCCATGGGCCATGACCCATCCCTTTTCAGGAAAAAGTTCAACAAGATTGCTAGATTTTTACTTTTTATCCTATGGCTACGGAAATGTGTTTTGAAAATTTGTCTGTTGACAAGAACCCAGCATGTGTATTTAGGTTTCATTTTTGTAGATGTATCTCTTATCTTTTTCTTAACCCTAATTAGGGTTATAAGAAAAAGTCATCTACATTGGAGTTGATCGGCGTGATTTTATCATACCATTTTCTCTCTCATCTTATCATGCATCTTGAATATTTTGATCAAGTGCACCACACTCATGACTAAATAAAAAGTTTATCATTATCCTCTCTCATCACTACATAAATTTGTAAGTAGCTCATAAATATTAAGATTAATAAAAATATATCAAAGTGTATCTCGTTTTATAGAGCTCAGAAAATTATGAATAGTGGTAATTGTTTTGATTGTTTTACGTTGTAATTTAGAAGATATATTCGTTGCAAGATCAAAATATAAATTAAACAGTTTCTTACACAAGACACATGTCGCGTTGCAATTGGTTCACGGCTCATGACCAAATCTAATTTTTGGTCATGAGATGATCTTTTTTCAAGTTGATCATGTCATGACCTTTTCTATGATTGGTTTAGTCATGGTGGGAATCCATGTTTTTTTTATCATCTCTCAGGATCTTTTCGTATGACTCAAAAAGTCATGGTGGGGATGCTCTAAAATAAAGAAAGTATGAGACTTATTTTTGATAAGATCATCACCACAACTACTGTCTAGTCATTTTTACAACCAAATTGATACATTAATTTAAATGCTATAAATCATCAATGCTATGTTTTCAAAGAGTGCGTTTCCTAGGTTATAGGTTATTCAAAATGGAGTTACTTGTGACAGCTCCAGGAAAATTAACATTCATAATGTACTCCTTCCAATTTATAGTCTTGGGGACAAACTATCAGCCGGTCGTTTCTTGCTACAATTCGTCGACCAGTTACATTATTTCCATCAGAATGTGCAGCGCAGCAAAATAATGCGAATCTCAAAACGTTGTTCTGATCGAAAAAATGCCAATTTGGCTCTCGCAATATTTTATTGAGCTGGACCAAATCGGAGTTCAAGTTATTGAAGCTCGCAACTTTGTAGAATGAGTCCACGACGCCTAGCTATCCGCATGGGCGGGGGCGGCTATTATATTAATATTGCAACATAAATGGTCTCACGGGGCCTATCATCATGGGCATGCACAGGGGCGGCTATTGCAAATAAATGGAGTTCACCACCACATTTTAGCCGGTATACCTATAAAATGATGGGACAGTCACCTTAGTTTACCTTTGTGTTGTTGTTTAATATGAAAACGTATAAGCTTTTGTCTCCTCATTTCATTCATGCATGCATGTTATTTCACATAGTGTGCTAGTAGGTTTGTGCATTTAATATCGTACCTATAAAGTATTAACTTCTCTGTTGATGTGTGTTCCCAACTGTGATATGGGCAAGCCAAAAAGTAGCAACACTGGGCTAAGCTACTATAAGGCCACCTGGCTCGAAACTAAGGTACACCATACCGACTGGAAACTGATCAGCCGCAGCAAATTTTTGTTCTCACTAGAGGAAAGCATTTAGTTGTGCTTTGACTTGTCTGGTTGTTCTGCTTAGTTGACTTCAAGCAATAAGTCTCTTTTTTATAATTACCCTAAACACCGTCCACTCGAACATCCACACTGACATGTGTAACAACAGAAAGGTTAGCACATGAATTATACTAATTGACACCCCAGCCAAAGCTGTTAGTTGACGTGTACAACTAAACGCTGCCCTCAAGTGGGAACAAGAATTCCAAATTAAACCTAAACCTAAATTGTCCTTTTCACTACCACAGATAACGTGTTTTCGAGCAAGGTGTTCATCAATTATTATCATGGCGCACAAGTAGGTCCGTGTGGCTGCTACAAAACATTTGACCCATTCTCTTTCATCCCCATATTACAGTTGAAAACACATGTACATCAGACATCACTAGAATTAAGCAGCTAGCTGAATTCAACTTGTAAGTATGTGCTGACTCAATAAATGCATGCCCATATCGTATACTATAAATATCAAGCTGGTTTCCAAGTTTCCATATCAAACAACTAAAGAGTTGAAAGCTTTAGTATTCTCATCATTCCTCTCTCTCTTATAACTTGTCTCTGCTGCTTTTGGTTTGCTTTTCCTTTTCTCTGGTCATTACAGATCTTAGAAGTTGCTGCACTTGGAGCTAGCTAGATACGTTAATTTGTGTTGTTGTATAATTATAATGGAGCAGCTGAGCAGTATAGTTGGGTTCCTAGAAAACAAGACCATTCTTGTTACTGGCTCAACCGGATTTGTTGCTAAAGGTAATTCCATTTCCATCGTCTTCCATGCATAATCATTTACCTTAACCTCATCTATATGTTGGATCTTTGTGTACTAATTGTGGTTATATTTATGTATGTTTTATAGTGTTTGTGGAGAAGATACTGAGGATTCAGCCAAAGGTGAAGAAGCTCTTTCTACTCTTGAGGGCGAAGGATTCTGCCTCCGCCTCTATCCGTTTGTACGATGAGGTTAGATTATCATATAGAGCTTACAAATCTTAAGTTAGATCGAGACAGTTCTAAGATCCTTTCGCTTCTAATGTTACTATAAATCGCTGATTGCCTTCATAATATCAATGTAGATTTTGAGTAAGGAGTTGTTCGTGGTGGTTAGAGAGAAGATGGGTTCTGACCTAAGTAACCTTATATCGGAGAGGGTGACAATTCCAGTGGCCGGTGATATCTCATTGGAGGACTTGGGAGTGAAAGAAGATGAGCTGAAGAATGAAATGTGGAATGAAGTAGATGTTGTTGTCAACTTGGCTGCCACTGTTAACTTTGATGAGAGGTATGAGTACACATGCTCTTCTAGGATTCAATATTCTCTTCATCAATCACTCTTGAAATGCAGAGTCGTTGGGTCTTGTGACTCTTTGTATCCAACCTTGATCATATGTGCGTTTTTAATATATTCTTTCAGGTATGATATTGCCCTGGCTATTAATACAATGGGTCCTAAGCATATTCTGAACTTTGCCAAGAAATGTGTCAATCTCAAGGCATTAATCCATGTATCCACAGGTATATAACTACTAGCTCTTTTTGTCCCTACGTACACCTTTTGGGTATTTTCTCAACATGAAGGGCTAATTATCATCAACTTTCTTCTTCAGCTTACGTCTGCGGCGAAAAGGCAGGGGTGATGGAAGAGACCCCCTTCAAGATGGGGGAGACCTTGAATGGCACATTTGATTTAGACATCGATTTTGAATTTAAGGTTATGGAAGAAAAGCTAAAGGAACTGAAAGAGGCGAAGTTGGATGAACGAACCATAACTGCAGCCATGAAAGATTTCGGAAACAAAAGGTCAGCCACTTTGAAGTGTGTGATCAACTCTCTTTATAACCATATGGAACAGAGATTTGATGTCTTGGAGTTCTTCTCTCTTCGAATTTGATTGGATCAGGGCACAGAAGTTCGGATGGCCTAACACTTATGTCTTCACCAAGGCATTGGGGGAGATGCTTATTGGAGAGTCCAGGGGGAACATGCCTCTTGTTATTCTTCGCCCTACCATTGTTACTAGTACGCTTAAAGAGCCATTTCCGGGTTGGATTGAAGGAGTAAGGTAATTGAATATCATCTATATATCATTGGAAGGACCCAATTGGCCATCAATTCATTGGAAGGAGTAAGGACATGTGTCTCACTGTTTTTTTTTTTAAAACAGAACCATTGATAGCTTAGCAATGGCTTATGGTAAAGGAAGAATGGAGTGCTTCCTAGGAGATCCTAACTCAACAATTGATCTGGTAACTATATATCTAACTAACCCTAACCCTATTTTTTGTTGAAAATTTACTCTACTAAAATGGTAGAAAAAGCAAATGCTAACATGAATATACAAAAATTGTATTCATTTTTAGATACCGGCTGACATGGTGGTGAACTCAATAATGGTTGCAATGGCCTCCCATGCGGATAGGCCGGGTAAAACCATCTACCAAGTTGGGTCCTCCAACAGGAACCCTTTGAAATACTCATCAATTCCGCTTTGGGGTCACATTTACTTCTCCCAAAATCCTTGGACTGGTAGAGATGGAAAGAAAGTCATTGTCGGCAAGATAAAGATATTGGACACCATGGAGAGCTTCCACAGTTACATGTCCCTTCGATACATCTTACCGTTGAAGGTACGTCAGCCTCAACAATTCCTTCTTCTAAATACTAAACCTAAAATTTGGAGCATAAATAGTGATTAGTTATTGAATAATTAATCAGGTTTTGGAGTTGGCAAACATAGCATCCTGCCACTACCTTGAGGGACTCTACACAAATACAAAGCGGAAAATTGATGTTGTGATGAGATTGGTTGAGCTTTACAGACCATACTTGTTCTTCAAGGCCATGTATGATCTCAACCCTAATCCTCCAAAACCTAAAAACATTAACGTTTTGTTTATTACTGTGTGTATGGTGATTTCGTCTCTGATCGATCACTTATATTATTGTGGATATAGATTTGATGACAAGAACACGGATAAGTTGAGAGTGGCAGCAAGAAACAGCACGGACTCTGCCGATGTATTCCACTTCCAATTTGATCCCAAAACCATCGATTGGGAGGACTACATGATGAACGTTCACTTTCCTGGCGCTGTGAAACATCTCTTCAAATGATCATTCTCAGAAATTGAGTCCATTCTTTTAAGTAAACAGTCTGCCAAAAAAAATGCAGTCTGATTATTAAAATGCGTTTCAATTTATTATGTAATTTGAGTTTGAAGAAATATATGATGAATACCAACGCAGTAGTTATCTTTGCTCTGTATCTTTCCTCTTTGAGAGAAAAATATCAAGTGGGCCGTATTTAGGCTCAGCTCAGTTTCTTGGTCTATTACTGCAAGCCCAAGACCGTTGATAAAATTCCTTAGTCTAGGGCTTATTTAGGACTTGATCAAGTGTAGTCCTACTAACCCAACTGGCCATACAGCCTTTAAACTTAGGGCTCCATTGAAGCCAGGCACTCGAAGAACAATTAGGGTTTAGGGATAAAGAACTGTCTGACATTAAATCGTCAGTCATAACTCTCAATAGGTATGATATTACATTTAATTATTGATTATTTTAAATTTAATTCCTCGAAAAAATCTGATTTTGTTTATAGTGGGAAATACAACTAGGAACATTCTCCTTGACCAACAGACCATCACCGGGGGATACGACATATATTTTCAACGAATAGGATGCATGGCTATTTGTGGACAAATAAACTAAATGCTGATTGACAATAAAGAATATGAACAACCACACAGCTGCTAAAATAAGAATGATTCTTTTTTTTTCTTGTCTGTTAAGTTTTGGTCACATTCTGATCTTCCATCATCTTCCACCAGCTCAATTATCCATCTATCGGCAACGCACACAACCACAAACACGTGCACAAAAGGACAGCCATTTTGCAAAGAGATAAAATATGAAAGTGCATGACGCGTCCACATTCAAATTCACACAACTAATATGTTAGTGCTACAAACCCTAAAAAGTTCCACATCTATAGAAGAAAGAAACACTACTACTGTGAAGTTTGATCAGTGTGGCGCTAGAGTGTGATCATTTTACGTAGATAAATATTAATTATGTGATGATATCAAAATGGTTGGCAGATTATAATTTCCTCCCAATAGCATGCATATTTAGGATCGTTAGTTAGCTGTATTTGTCAAGTAGTAATACGCGTCAAGTATGTATGCAGCGGAAACAAGTAAAAGCGTAAAAGTAAATACGAGGCATCAATATATAGTGGAAACTCAGATATTTAAAGCAAGTATCTGGGAAAATCACTACCTTCTAGTTTCCACTAGAAGGATTTCGGAACAATCACTTGTATTGAGGTTATTCGATTACAAGGATTATATCACTCACCCAAACCACACTCAGTGGTGTTCTGTCGTTCTCTCAGACCGACTCAGTGAGGACGTAATCCAATTGTAATCGCACTGCAAGTGATCTTCCACTTCTGGCTCAAATCGCACACTGGCTCCCTCCGAAGTGCACCCTTGAATATCTCTTCAATGCCATTTCGAATCTGCGACCTCTGGTTGTTTCCTCTTCAGTAAACACGCGCAGCCAAGGAATCCAGTTCGAACAAAACTCTAAAAGGCAGCCGTAGCATCCTTTATATAGTCGTACTCGAACTGAGTAGCCCTAAATTTTCTTGGAGAAAATCTCTCTATTTTATGCATGACAAAGTTCGCACAAGATCTTCCTGTGATTCGTCTATCCCATAATGTCTTCATCAGCCTTCCAATTTGATCGTCCCATACCGATCTAATTGGATATGCGATATTGAGATATTGTTTCCTAAAATCTGTCACGCAATCTTTTCATATCTAGACCAATTCCAAATCTCGTTACAAGCATTTCGAACTGATCTTGGGTAATCTACCAGCATATTTATGTTATATCCGATCTTGGGAGCGAAAGATCCACCGAGAATATTTATGGAAATATCCTCGTCCTTACACCAAGGTACCGCTACCTCCAGAGTATCGTGTAATACCCTGCACACTTCAGTAGCTGTTACTTCCAGAGTACATGCACTTGAACATGCGCACTCAAGTAACACTTTAGTAGGATGTTTGTCTCATCGAAACACACAGGAGTATACGTACTCCTACTCCAGGGTAATCGTATTCCAACAGCATGTCTGCGTCACTGCGTGTAGTTTTTAGTGATAGAAATGTCTTATGCAGGAACGTCTTGATATGCTCTCTATGTAATGTACTTTTTTTTATCGTCTCTATGTAATGTACTTAAGCTGCCACATTTTGGCACAACTAGGCGACCACAAACAAATTGAGTGGTGAAATGGGCGCCACATTTTGGCACAACTAGGCGACCACAAACAAATTGAGTGGTGAAATGGGCGCGACACTTTGGAAGCACTAGGCGAACACAGAAGCCTATCCAAAAACCATAACAATATCTTCATGTAATAAGCTTAATTAATTATAAAGAAACATTTTACATTTTCTTGTGTAATGGTCAGCAGTCTCTACACAACTCTTGAGCTTTTCCATAACATTCCGATTATTTATTGACAGCCATTGATCGATCTACCAATTTTTTTTGTTCAAAAAAAATAATTGGTAAGAACTGAACAACCCTCATACTAATTCTGTAAATATGTTACGAAGAGGCTCGAACCCCTGACCTTGGCAACTACAAGTCAAGTGTTCAAACGAGACAATGATCTATTGACCCTAAGAGTTACTAACCCTCATTAAATGGAGGGTGACGTGGCAGATGTACGTTAATTCACCAAAAATTCAATTAATGTCTTATTTAATGCTTGCTCCACTCCCTATAATTGTCAATTGTGTATAGAAACAGTAATCATGTATGGCTGTTTACTGCCACTTGACATTTAATAATTCAAAATAAGACAGATCACATAATATTTGATTTTTTAAATTAAAACGTGTATTTAATTGGTTAATCAATTTTTTTATAGATACATTTTGGCATAAAACCAATTTTGAATAAGAAACAACCAAAATGAACATGATCGAATTCGTTTCAACCCGATTACATAGTATTTGAAACCTCAACTATTATGGCTTTCCAACAAAGAATATGGCTGGAGTTGGTTTCCTCAGTCCAGCTATAATAGAGCCCTGTGCAAGACTTGGTGAAAAGGAGTTTGATATAATAAGATGTTAATTTTTCATTCACACGTTTATAAGCATGTGATCCAAAACTTCAAATAATTGTTTCATTATTTATTATATGTGACCATTTTCAATGTTAATAATATATGTTCCTATCTCTTTTGTATTTTATTTAAGGATACTTGTATTATTATGGTTTGTCTCGTTGAGGTCATATTGCTATTATACAATCAAGATCATACCAAGAACAAGAAGACTATGTCTTCCATCTATCTAAAATGTAAATGTTTTAAAAACTGAAGAATAGAAATCGATCAACAATGCTGCACTGAGCCTCTACAAGCCAGATGAAGCTCGACTTAGAAACCCAGCTCCAGCCACCTTTTTTCAATGCGGAATCATTAGCTTAGACTTCAAAGATATATGTATATTCAGATTAAAATGAACTCATGTTGCAATTGATTTGTTGGACTTGCTTAGCTTTATGCTAAAATATATGTGAAAAAATGATTAACTAATTAAATAAAAATTTCAACCAAAATAAATAAATATAAAATTACTTTGTAGGGGCGCGCTCAAATGAGAACTCTTCTTAGGCTAAGAACATGAGAACCATTTTGCACTTTTGGATCAAATGATCTAAGGGTGTAGATTGATTCTGCACTTTTGTCTTATAGGTAAAAGACAAAAGTGCAAATAGTAAAAGCAGAAAGTGCATAGTATAAAACAGAAAATGCATAGTAGATGACGTGGTGCATTTTGGACCACTCATTTCAACAAAATGAGTGGCTGAGAATGATTCTCATATTCTTAGCCTAAGAGGGTGTTCTCATTTGAGCGCATCTCTTACTTTGTATTTGTCTTACTTTAGAAATATTAAATATAATGTGAGGATAGCAACTTTCCATGACACTACAAATTTTTGGCAGATTTCCGTCAAAACATTTGCGTCGCAACACAGTCGAGACTCAAAATGCCGGAAAAAAAATGGCGTGTTCCCGATAATGTTCCGTCACTAACAAACTACCGCTGATTTTCCAGCGCAATACCGTCAATTTGATTCCGTCCCACTTCCGTCATTATTTCAGTAACGAAAATTTTAGTAAATCCGTCTAAAGACAGTCAGTTTTCCGTCACTTATTCCGTCAACTTACCGTTACAAATCCATCATGTGTCCGTTGGCCAGAAATATGAGACGTTTCCTTTATTTTTCCGTCAGTGTTCCGTTACTGATTTACTTACTGTTTAATTTGACCGTTGGTAATGTCAGTCATAAATCCGTCAATATTCTGTCAAAAATAGTTACCGTTTTTAGTGTCGGTTTTTCGACGGATTGGTGCCGGCATTCCGACGTAATTTTTGACACATTAACCTATATATATCTTGAGACGTTTAAATCATTCAAACCTCAACATATGCATCATTTAGATTCATAATCTAAAACATGTCTCCTTCATTTGATCGTGTTCATTTTGCTGTCAATCCACGTGACGTCGTACGTAGAGCTCATATTACACCTGTTGGAAGAAACGCGTAAGTAATCAATGATCCCATCGTTCATATTTATTGTTTTGATTAATTTAAAACTTATGTGATCCTGCTATTTGTAACAGTTTCTGGCCATTCGACGTTCATCGACGAATTGCACGGGGTAACAAAATGCTGGGATGCAACTTGGACATCGTGGCACATGATCCCAGAAACCGCTAAGAGAATTTGGTACGAGGAGTTTCTGGTATATAACGGTAACTCAAAATGTTTAAAATAAATCAAGTTATTGACAAACAGTAATTGGTTGATCAAATGATTTGCTTGTACTCTTGTAGAGTATTGCTACTTGAGATGCACAGTATGACAGTCGCATTCGGGGTAATTTCATGAGAAGATGCAGAATGATCGTCACCGCCGAAATGAGAATGCAAATGTCCGAAAGGTTTACACGGATTGGGTTAGTTTTAAACCAACTAGAAAAATGGCATAATTTTGAAGATAACCGAGAATAAATTCCATGAATTACCTATATTATTGATTTGCACCGGCTTATTCCATTACTATTCCGTTTCTATTTCGTCAATTAGGTGACCTTTGTATATTTCAAATATTTCCGTCGAGTTCACATTATTTTTCCGTCACAATTGACGGAATAAGGACTGAATTTTGACTGAAATCAAATTTCAGTTTTGCCTATATAAGATAAGTCTTTCCTTCTTTCAACACACTCATTTCGTCAACATTTCAGCCATTGTTAGAACAAAAGTTTTGCAACATACTAGAGAGATGAGATGCAAGATGATTCTGAAGAATTTCATGACTCTTGTCTTTCTGTCAAGAGTCATAAATTCTTTAGAATCTTCTTCATCCCATTTCCAGTATGGGTATCCAACTTTCCGTCACATTCCCGTTACTGTACCGTAAATATAGGCCAGCGCTTCAGTGGAAAAGTGCCGTCATAATGTCAAATATGACAGCGCCTCAATATTAAAGCGATGTTTTATCTTCTCAAAAGATTTTTTTGAAATTTTTCCGATTATATTACTTTGTCTTCTATTATCAATTTGGTTTAACATATACGTGGGAATTTCCCGTTACACAAATTATTTCAAATGTAATTTATTATATAAAGGACGGGACATATCAGGTATACTTAAAACGGCGCTTTATTAAGACGCGCCGTTAGAAGGTATACTTAAAACGGCGCTTTATAAAGATGCATCGTTAGTGGGTATACTGAAACGACGCTTAATATACACGCGCCGTTATAAGATAAACGTAAAACGGTGCTTACTAACGACGCGCCGTAAAAGGTATATCAAACAGCGCTTTCAGATGAAGCGCCGTGGTTATTTAAAATATAAACGGCGCGCCACTTATTAAGCGATGTCTAAAGTTAGATTATAAAGCCGTGCACAATACCATTTCCTTACTAAACATTGATTCTCGGAACGATTGCTCAATAGTATCAACAAAAAACAACAAATTACTGAATCTAAAAAAAACCAAACATATTACATTGCCCAACCGTTACATATACAAAACATTTGTATTCGTTTATGTCCGCATTCGTTGATACTGGACACGCCCATGGTACAAAACTTTGGGAAAAGATGTATAGCATATATATGTTGTTTTACACGAGGGTTTCTGATTGCCGCAAGTAATCTATCAATTCATTGGCAAAGTCGCACCTTATATCATTCAGGACACGGTTACCATACGAGTTCCCTCCTGTTGGAAAACACTGGGAACAAAGCGCAAAGTTATCAAATTTAACAATACGTAAACAAACGGTTCATCACATATTTATGCTTCAGGGCATATATTTACCTGTGTGATGTCGTCATGAAAAGATCCATTAGTTTGATTAACGAACTTTATTATGTCGCGGATATATTGCAACACATAGTATCCACACACTTGAGTGTTGTAGGGCTGTTGGGGGCACTGAAATAATAACATGATTTATGAAAATCAATTAATCCATATTAAAGTAAAGGAACAAAGGAATGCGGTCTGCCCAATTGTATTTTGTGAAGTCCATACCGTTACAGTCCTCCACTGTATATCTGAATCTGCCGGGAGATTGAAGTATGTACGCATGCCCCTGTAAGATTAATTTAATAAATATAAGTTGTAGGCCATAAGGGACTAGTAAGAAATAGTGGGTTAGCATAGTAATCGTTACGTGTTGACGAATTTAATTGCATCATCCACCGGTGCTTTTGCCGTTGGATCAAGCCAAAGGACCAGGCGCTTCTCGGGGAATATGACCATTAACATCCAATGCCACCTAATAAAAAGGTGTTGAATTGTTGGTGTTGTTATACAATGCATTGCATAGAAAACACAGAACACTAATAAAAATATTAACTTACTTTTTGACATGGACGTATGGGAGGAAGTAGCAAAAATTATGTGCGTAGTCTGGCATTTGCAATCTCTTCTGAAAGCAAACCACCCTCGTTTCGAATTGCACGGACGGAGTCATATGACTCGGTCTGAAGTAGCCAAACCTAATGCCCGGTGGAAGCTTATCGTGTATAAATCTATAAAATTTGTATACTTACGTGAATGAAAATTTTAAGTTGGGTCATTGCAACAATTAATAATTTCGGGTCAATAAAGATTTACCCTATGTACACTTCAACTGCGGTTGCACTCAAAGCTTCCTATGAGGTGAACTGCTTAATGTCAAATTTTCCAACTGGATATAACAATCTTCACCGAAAACTTCGCTAGCAATGTACACGGAATAGATAGTCGACTTGGCCATCATCTTCATGTGTTCGTACAAAAAACGGCAATTCATTGTCATTCCTTCCAGAGTTGCGTTGTCAAAACTGCTGCATTGGAGTTTTAAAAATCTGTAATCGTCATATCCATGTGCGCAAAACAAAACAAAACAAACGATGAACCTATTCACATTAATATACTTATTTGTGTTTCTTGTCATATAACCGAATTTACTAATCAGCTATCTTTTCATCAATGTCTACCAGACTTTTCGACCGTCCCACAAAATCACCCAGCGCATCTGATACTTTCTCCTTTAGCCCCAATTTCATTGGAAGCTCTGCCGTTGGTTCAATTTCAATCTCTACAACTACCTCACCATCTCATCAGGAAGCTCTTGACACTGGACGAAGCGTCCTCGCATCACTCTGCCAAGTGCTACTAGTTTCCTGCCCTGATCCGAAACGCCTCCTTCCACGTGCAGCAAACATTTCTTCCCAACCTGAATTGGAAAAATTCAGAACCAGTAACGAAGTAAATTGAATTCCCGAGTAGTATAAAGAGGGACTGAATATTACCTTGGGTATATCTCCAAATGGGTCATCATGAGAACCACTTTGCGGGATTTGAGGGCTATAAATCGTAAGCGCTTGCGAGGTAACATTGGACTGTGTGGTCGACGAAGACGACTGCTTCCCAAATACTTTCTTCCAACCTACCGACAACCCCACCCCCCCGTGTTCGTCCAGGGTACTCTTCCTTCCCTATGGCCTCTGTTAATATGTCACGTCGACCATGATAGATAATCTCTCCGTCCCTCATTCTCTTCTCTAATTCATCCTGAAATTATGTAATGAATAAAAGTTCATCACAGTTGGTTACATTTACGCAATTAGACACACTGTGATCATAGAACTTACAATTTTCTCAGCAACCTCACGCATATGGTCAGTCACGTACTCTTTATTACGCCTTTGGTGCCCCCTCTTCCAAACCTCATGCCTTCCAACATCGATGACAGGGTCATCCCCTGGGGATATTAAACCCTCAGCCTCCATCTCCGACAATTTTTCAGCGACGATGTCCGCTTTTGCCTTTTTGTACCCTCCCCTGGACATAGTATGTGGGTACTTGTTCGATTTCGTTCGCGCAATGTTTAACTCCCTAAGTTGTATTGCCTCGGGAGTCAGACGTTGTTCCACAAAGGATTTCCATTGATCCCCATCAATGAACGGATACATATGTCGTGGGTCATCTCCTTCTATTGGACCAAAAATGTACTTATTTGCTAGCTCGCTCTTAAATTCTCTCCATACTTTAGCCGCTCCTCGCATCTCCGTTTTCTTTAACACCTCCGTTAAGTCATTCTGAGGCACATCAACCATTTTCTGCATAATTAAATTAATTGTTAGTAATGCCGCAAAGTGTAAAGTTAACAATTAATCGTTGCGCAATTAATAATTCGGACCAAAGTCTCTTCCCACACCAACTCCCTCTGTTCCGGGCGTGCTAACGTCCATTTCTCATATGTAATTGGCACATTCTTTTTCGCAACCAGACCTGCATGTACCGAACGCACATATTAACGTACAAATAACACATTCTTTATTTAATATAATAACATATTGTTTGATATTACCAATGTATTGTCTGAATACTTTCCCAACTTCACCGTCGATAGTTCCATCCGCTGCTATCGTGCAAGGTTCCTTCGTTCCATCTTTATGCTTGTCAATTAAACTGGTCAGTAGGGTTGCACCCCTTTGTTTACGTTTCGATGTTTTTTTACCTTTCGCTGATGAGACTCCGTCCACACTACTTGGTGTGTTAACCATCGTCCTTTGAGTAAACAGCAAAAGCATATGATGGTACAACACAAGGTAAACCAGATACAGAGACGTATTTCACAACAGATTTGAGGTTTGTAGCATCAGTTTCGCATTTTCTGAGTTTCACAGTTGTGAACACTAGTCATTGTGCCTATACACTATGTACCCTGTCTAAATATCGGTATATCCATATGCCGGAGTCAACAAATTTGCAGAAGACCACACGCAACCGTAATGAACGAATGTATGACCAAATTTATGGTAAAACAAATCTATTAGGAAACCCCGCTGTAAGCTTATGCAAAACAGAGTCAATAAGCGCCGAAATAGGATGACAACTAAACGACATACCTGTCCGACAAATTGATAGCACTAAAATATATGCGTTTTAGGCAACCTCTATGCTTATTGTTTCGTTCGTTTTATCACGATTTCACTTGCTATTTGATGCCTTGTGGTTCATTTCAGGCGAATTACGGAGTTTAAGCCAAGAACACAAGTAGACATTGATTTTGGAGCAAAACCGAGCAGTTCGGAGCAAAAACACGGATTTTCGGGTATTACGGGACAAACCGACCTCTCCTGAGTATTTTGGACCTACAGATCTCATTTGGTGTCCGATTTGGCTGATTCAAAACTTGTTGGAAAGCTAACTCAAAGGGCTACAGCTCTCTAGTTGACGCCGAGACCAAATTCGGAGGTTAAGATTGCCAGAACAGCCTTGTGCGTTCGCACAGTCCACTCCATGCGAGCGCACAGATCAAGGCAGAAGCACAACAATGTTGTGCGTTCGCACAACTCAAATCAAGAAAGCACAAGTCAGTATTTTTGCCTTCTGCGAACGCACACCTACATCTGTGCGAACGCACAAGCTAGACCAGAAGCACAACAATGTTGTGCGTTCGCACAAACTGAGGCCAAGAAAGCACAGAACAGAATTTCAGGCATCTGTGCGAACGCACAAACCATCTGTGCGAACGCACACGTCGTAAAGGCTGCGTTTTTCTGCTGAACTATAAATAGAAAGTTAGGGTTTTTCAGCAAAGGTTCGATTTTTCTGGGCGATTTTCAGCTGGCTTTTGGACGAAAAACTACTGGGAGAAGGTTACATCCTACTTGATCATCATCAACATCTCAAATCGTGATCATCTTCCATCATTAGGGCTCCATATTGGTTCTAGATCTAAAAACTCTACACTCTCCATGTTTTTCTGTTTTTCTACCATTGTTATGGGTTGTAATCTCACTATGAGTGAGTAGTGATATTGGTTGGGGTTCTATGAACCCCTAGACATGTTTGTGACATTGCTAATACTATGAATACCATTGATGAATGATTTTACACATGACTCTTCTTCATTTGAACTTAATGTTTTTGAATTGCCTATGACATGTTTATAATGTTTTTGAATTGCCTATGACATGTTTTTAACAAGTCCGAAATAGGAATTCTAGTTGATTTCATGCTTGATGTAGCTAACCCCTGAAAAGTATGATTTCAAATGATAGAATTGAAGAGACATTAGGATTTTAGTGTTACATGGCGATGCTTTAATCTTAATGAGAATGGCTTGAATTTAACAAGTGCATGATTTATTAAGCCAATAAAGCGCGAGTGTGAGGCTAGATAAATAATGTGCTATAGCACCAATAAAGCGCGAGTGTGAGGTGCTATGCGAGGTGTAACCTCTTGATGCTAGGTTGTAGCGCGAGTGGAACCTAGTATTAATGTTACATGGCTAAATTCTAAATGTGTGTGTTTGAGTCCATCAATGGTGTTCTAATTCGCAGTCACAATAATTGTCTAGGAGGGATTAGAATCCTAGTCATCTTTGATTGATTGTTCACCTGTTGCGTTGCTAAAATCTCTTTCAGGATAGTAAATCATTTGCTATCAACCTCTTTCGAGGACCAAACCCCCCCCAAACCATTAGACACTCTAGGTTTAATCGTTAGCACCAATTAGTTTGATCACCTATCCTCTGGGTACGACCTCGGATTCCCCGAGTCAAAATATAAATTATTTTGATTAACCGTGTTTGGCATAAGTATTTGATAATTCTTATTGAATATTTACACTGAATTACAATCGATCACAAATCCAAACCTCCGAGAGAGTGAAATGCGTACTTGTTGGACAAAGAAGTTGGCGTAAAATGAAATTTACCAGTTTGGTTAAAATGTCTGATGAAATGTAATTTTTAAGGTTTCAGCGGCGTTTAAACTTCAGTCGCCGTGTTCACTAAACATGTAACGGCGCCTTTAAATTATAGACGCCGTTATATGTAGGTTCATACGGCGCGTATATATATAAGCGCCGTTAAACGTAAGTTGTTGCGGCTCTTATATATATACGCGCCGTTTATAAATATAAAGGCGTCGTTTATTGATAAGCGTCGTCGCAGTACATAAATCCAACGGCGCTTATAAAGAAGCGCCGTTGTTAAGTGTCACGGAAGAATAACTGAAATTCCATGGTATGGTATATTGTCCACCCTATAAGTACTCGCATTATCTTTTGTGCTGTTATTTTCATCCAAGCAATTTCATATAATGAGTTCGAATTCGGCAGCTGACCGTTTGTTTGCGGAGATGTCTGATGAGGAATTAAGCGGTTCTGAAGGATATGTTTGTTCCGCTCAAGGTGGATTCTATTCATGTGATAATGGCTTAGAATGTTTAGGAGAGCATAGCTTCAGTATGGAAAAATACAGATACGACGAAGAGAACAATAGACAGTGTTCGTCTTCAAATACAAATCCATGTGACGGTGATGAAGAAGTTGACTAGCCGTCACCACGTGGGTCACCTGGAAAGCAAGTACCTAAAACTAATTGACCAGTGCTGAAATTAACGTTGCTCATCATCTGAACTCAATGTATCATAAACTCTGTTATATATTGATGTTTGCGACGTATCTAATGAAGTTAGCTACCATTTTCAGTTATAAATACGCGTCTTAATTTTTTATAATGTTAAACGGACTAGTGGTTCGATAACGTAGGATATATCCTTTCTATGCACTATATATGTATAATAGCACGTTCAAACGAACTTTGCAAAGATCTGCCATCACCCCGTTTGATTTTTAGAAAATCAATTATCGCACTCGCATTGCATTTTTGAAATTATCAGTACTTATCTTAAGTAATCAGTACTGATATTTTATTATGTTCAACTTTTCTATTGAAGTTAATTTTTTTGTGGGCAAGCTGTTACATGTTTTAATACACCTCAGTTAACGTTAATTAAGTTAACTTTAGTTTACACTTCGTCTAATATAAATAGGTGCATATATATATACATTTATGATCATACAAAGCTGAATATATTAAGTGTCACAATGGTTGACGATACCACCCACATATATAAGGAAATCAGACATGAGTATCTATGTATCAAAAAAGGAGGGTACAGGATGTGACGATCACTATTTCTTTTTTTGTATTTTGTTTGTTTTTGATACGATGTGACCATCATTATTGAGCAATGTCGGGTGCCTTCATGAATCCCAGTTAAACATTTTTTTGTCGGATATGTGACCATCATTATTTATCTGTTGCCACCGTATATATATGTGTAACCATAACAAAAAAAGAAACAAAAATTCGAAGTCGATGTTCTTACGTCTTTATTCCTTTACATTTCCGTCACAATAAACGGATATGCGACGTACATTTCACGGATAACGTTTCAACATTCTTCCGTTACTATTCCATCAATAACGCTTGCATTAATATTTATCCTTTGCTATAAAACCGTCTCGTATTCGACGTGTTTCCGTCACTTTGTGTCGGAATAGAGGCACTATGTTGAGGGAACATGTATCGTATTTATTACCTCTTATCCACCTAATCTTCAAAATGTGCTATAAATAGGGTATTTGCAATGCCTAAACCGTCCTCCGTTTACAACCAAGTGTTCTAATTGTTCCCATTCCGCTGTTTTTGTTATGTTGTGGCTTATTTTTTTGTTCAGGTTTCTTTTTTCATTTGCAGTACATGTCAATCAACTGTATTATATATAGTAGTGTTTCATGATCAGCTCCAATCTATTTTCCTTTGTATTATTCTGAATTTGTCATTCATACTGAGAGACAAATTCAGAAGAACACACATGAGAACAGATTGGAGCTGTCCTGAACACACTGCATATAATGTAGTTGACTGACTTGTACAAGCAATCGGAGAAGATCTTTGAAAGAAAATAGGTCATAGTATAATGGTTAAAATGCGTCTACTGTCCGCCAACTTTCCGCCACTAATCTACTTATAACATCATTTATAAAGCAATCGCTGTCTCAGTATATGATTCAGACGGCGCTTACAAAGAAAGCGCTGGCGCAGGAATACTTATAACATCGCTTCTAACAACAGCGCTGTCTCGGTTCATAATTTGAACGTCATTTATAAACGATGCGCTGACTCAGATCCACATTTGAACATCGCTTTTTCAGAAAGCGATGTTATTTAGTTACATACAACGGCGCTTCACTAATTTGCGCTGTTATTGGTTAGATACAACGGCGCTTTTAACTCAAGGCGCCGTTGTTTTAGTGAATATATATATGACAATAAATATTCAATTACTAAACATCGTCGAATGATCGTCGTAATTCCATTAATAGGTCACAGAATTGTATCGCCGTGTCCACGGAATTTTGGTTACAAACAGTTGAAGCTTAATATTTATCAATAGTAATTCCAATTCGAATCTTATTGGAAGGAACGACGTATATAAATACGCAAAACTGGAAAAGACGACATCTATTAACACCATCTTTCTCGCTTACATTCAACTGCTCCACTTTTACTCATATGCCTTCTTTGCAATGTCCAATTAATTAAGTACAAGCGCTAACTGTAGCCGACCACTTGCGTGCTGATATTTGCTTCGACTCAAAAACAACCTGAGGTACTCACATTTTGGTTTCCTTTGAAATCGCATATTAGTATAAGCATGGCATATTTATATGAACTCAGGAGATGGATGTACGATGGGGGTCCGTCATCTACCAATGATGTTTACATCGATGGGGTAAAGAATTTTATTGAAACAGCCGTCGCAAAGGGTTTTCTTACCAGCGACAACTTAATCCGCAGTCCATGTAAAAAATGCAAAAACAGGCGATTCATCAACGTACGAAAGATGGAGGCGCATTTGTACAAATACGGGTTCACACCAAATTACTTCAATTGGACATTACACGGGGAAGATCTGGCAGAAATGCAGTACGCAAATACAATCCCAACTGTACCCGAACCACCTACATTTTACCCAGTTTTGGATACTTATGTTCACATTTTGACTGACGAGGCCTTCCCAGAAACGGTTCCAGATTTTGTCACAACTGATGATATTCCCGAGTCGTCGAACTATAATGAACATCAAACAGAAAATCCCGAAGCAAACAGGTTCTTCAATCTACTAAATTCATGTGGGGAACCAGCTTACAGTGGTTGCACGACGAAGACGGAGCTTTCTATTAACATGAAAATGTTGGCAACGAAAGCTAATCATGGACTATCAGAAGCCGCATTTAACACTTTTTGTGGAACGATGAAAAATCTGATTGGGGGAGAGAATAAAATCCCATCTTCATTCAAAGAGTCCAAAAAACTCTTATCGGATCTCGGAATGGGGTATCAAAGGATTGATGTTTGCGTGAGGGGGTGTATGATTTACTACGGTTGCGATGAAAGTTTGACATTATGTCGTTTCTGCTCGGAACGAAGATATCATCGTCCAAGACGCACAGAAAGCTTTTCATCGTACCAACGAAATGCGAGAAAGCAAATGTTTTACTTGCCGATTATACCACGTTTACAGAGACTATTTTTATCTCAGAGTCTGGCAAATGAAATGTCCTGGCACGCTCTACCCAAAGCCGATGTGCATCGCATGGTACACCCTTCGGACGGGGAATCTTGGAAGCATTTTGATCGGTGTCATCCTCACTTTGCCGAAGATGCACGTAACGTAAGATTGGGATTATGCACGGATGGATTTAATCCATGGGGTATGTCCACTAAACAGTACTCTGTTTGGCCTGTCATGGTTACACCATACAACTTACCACCGTGGTTGTGCATGAAAACGAGATTCATTTGGTTGACTATACTAATCCCCGGTCCGTCTAGTCCAAAGAAGCGTTTGGACATATATCTAAGGCCTCTTATTGATGACTTGGTACATCTTTGGAATGTTGGGGTTGAAACGTATGATGCTAATTGCAGACAGAGTTTTACTTTGAGGGCAGCTCTCATGTGGACTGTCTCTGATTTCCCTGCATATGCAATGTTATCAGGTTGGTCAACTCAAGGAAAACTCGGCTGCCCCTACTATATGAACGACACGAAGACATTCGTGTTGAAAAATGGAAGAAAAGTATCGTATTTTGGCTGCCACCAGCGTTTTTTATCAGAAAGTCATCCATATCGGGGTGAGGCTAGGAATTTTTACAGAGATCAAACCGACTTTGATAGTCCAATTCAATTTCGATCTGGTGAAGCAGTGCATGACATGGTTAGGAATATTAAATATTTATGGGAGCAGCATATGAATGAGGTTTGCGACGGATTCGGTGTGGAACACAACTGGACAAAGAAATCAATTTTCTAGGAACTACCTTACTGGATGGACGTAAAGCTTAGACATAATCTAGACGTCATGCACATTGAAAATAATGTCTTCGAAAATTTATTCAACACCATCATGGATGTAAAGGGGAAAACAAAAGATGACGGTGTGAAGTGTAGACAGGATATCGGGTTGTCTTGTCGACGACCAGAGCTGGAACTTCAAATTCGCGGGGGGCATTTGGTAGCGAATAAGGGTAAGTATCAGCTAAATAAAGAAGAACAGAAAGATGTACTTATTTGGGTGAAGTCTCTCAAGTTTCCTGATGGATTTTCATCTAATTTGGGGAACAAAGTAGATCTGAGTGCACTAAAACTAGTTGGTTACAAGTCACACGACGCACACGTATTTATAGAGCGACCCATGCCGATTGCTTTCAAGGGGTTTTTACCAATTAAGATCTGGGAAGCGGTATCCGAGTTGTGTACATTTTTCCGAGATATATGTGCATCTTCTCTTCACGTTGAGTGACAGTCGTAGTTTTTAGGTACAAGTCAAAAACAATTTATAATGACCGGTAAGTACCGGGTCGTCCAAGGAGCAATTGTAAACTTAGGATCACTATTCAATTTTACTCAATAAGTCTATTTCCAATTGGTTGTGAGAATTGTGGTTTTCAATTATCAAACAATGATTAACAAATAAAAGAGGTGTTTTCAAGGATTTCAAAAGCGCTCCTAGGGTACTACTTCCCTCCTTGGTGCATTCAACTCTAGAAGGTTCAATTTCATGCAAGAACGAATAATGAAAATGATAGATTAAGGCGTATCCCTATTAAATCCAATTCAATCGCTAGATTTTGTTATTCGATTTAAGGAAAGGATACCTCGCACGTGAGCTTCAATCGCTAGATATTGTTAGCTCACGTCCTACTCCAAAGTTCTCAATCATCAACGCTAGTTGAGTGATTGATGACCAATGAGCGGTTTAAGATCAAGCCTAACTCAATGCCAAAATGAGTCACGCTAGTGATCATCACTTGGCAAAGGGTGAATCTACTTCATTCTAGAATCATTAGTCTCACTCGCTAGAGCATTCAACATCAAATTCATATTTCTAGTCCACTTAGGTATTTTATCAAACACTTGGTGGGCATAGGATAGACAATCAATCCAAGTAGATTCACAATCATTCCAAACATTCATTTATTGCATAAAATCATTAGATAGATGAGTTTATACACCAAGGAGGTCTATAGACCCCTAGAAACAAATGGAACTACTCACTACTCATGTTCATAGGCAAACCAAGTAGTGTTTTTACAAGAGAAATGAAGAAGAACACAAAAAGAGTAAGGAATAGAGTGAAGAATCCCCCTATATCCTTAGATGCTCCTCTTTGATGAGTTGATCTTCAAAACCCTTTTGCTCCCTTTCAAAACCCTTGAAATTCCCCAAAAAAGAGTCCCCCTTGATCAATTTCGCCACTTTCTATTTATAGCCTCGGGTGATTTTTCGGTACTGTAGCGGTCCAGTCGATCGACTGGCACTGGGCTGAGGCTCAGTCGATCGACTGGAGTAGCAAAATGGCCATTTGGTTAGCAGGATCCCAGTCGATCGACTGGCCCAAAGAAGGCTCCCAGTCGATCGACTGAGAAGGGTCATTCTGCAGTTCCTCCTGTTTGTGCGTTCAGTCGATCGACTGGAGCAAGGAAGCTTCCCAGTTGATCGACTGAGGCGGGCTATTCTGCAACACCTCCTGTTTGTGCGCTCAGTCGATCGACTGGAGCAAGGAAGCTTCCCAGTCGATCGACTGGAGGTGTGAATCCTGCCAACTTTTGCTCTAAATACCGATCTTTCCCGAGCTTTCTTCTAACGGCTCTTGACACTGAGACAACTTGATTTGCACCTGAAACGCATGGAAAAGGGATTAAATGACATCGATTGGTAGTCGAAATCGAACTAAAGCTATAGTGAAAATGGGCATTAAATGAGTCGAAACTCGACTCATCATTGAGCGGGTGGAACACTGGCAGAACAGCATAGCGGTAACACTGTGTAAGCTGGAGTCAATATTTCCCCCTCGTTTTTCGACTCGATGGAACACCTACCAATTCATTTGGCTGATGAGGTCCTACTTGGTGGACCAGTACACTATCGTTGGATGTACCCGTTTGAGCGTTTCATATACCATCTTAAACAGTTGGGACATAAGGGTAACAAAGCTGAGGTGGAAGCTAGTATCGTTAACGCATACATACAGCTGGAGACTTCGTATTTGGGGTCCGACTACCTAGGTCTGGATTTAACAACAGCAGGCATACGATACAAACGAAACGAAGTTGGGACAGCAGATTTCGATTACCCTCAGATTTCTATTTTCAATTACCCATGAATTGGTGGGAGCAAAAGCAAGAGGAGGGTATTAGACACCCGAGAATTTAACAAAGCTACGCATTACATCTTTAGCAACACCCCTGAATTAGAACAATATTTGGAAATATTTGAGACCGGCGTACGACAAAGACGCCCGCGACTTAATGAGCAGCAAATATACGATGCCTTATTAAAGGAATTCCCAGAATGGCTTAATTCTCATGTAAGTAGAATCAACGCTCATTTCGTTCAATTAAGTAGCAAATTAAAATGTAGTTGCACCTTCTAGACAAAGCTTAATATTTATGTTCAGGTTTGGGAGCTCGGAGAAACAAGAGGACTACCACAATGGATTCACTACTTGTCCGACAGATTCCAATCCGACGTTGCATGTTCGGCGACATACAAAGTGAACAACTACAAGTTTCACATTGAAAGCCATAGTGAAGGGAGGAACACGGTAAACAGTCATGTTTACGTGAAGGGAACAGAGGGTACACACTACTATGGGGTGATTGAAGAAATAATTCATATGAGATGTAGAAGCAACCATGGCATAAATGTTGTTTTGTTCAAGTGCCGTTGGTACAACCCGCAGTTTGTTAGGTCATGCCCGTCTAACGGGATAGTCATCGTGAACACGCATAGACCATACACCCAGTACGACCCTTACATTTTTGCCCAGCAAGCTGTGCAAGTTTACTATGTTACATTTCCTAGATTAACAGGACAAAATAATCAGGGTTGGGTAGCTATTTGTCCTGTAAAACCAACAAACGCAATCGACATGGAGGTAGCAAATGTCCCGTTTCAAGATGAGGGTGAAATGGGATCTGAAATGCCTGTATTAAATGACAATGTCTCCGTAGGGAACCTCGCTGATAATGAGATGTATGAGTACGACACCGAAGAAGAAGACGGGAACGACGAGCACGTAGCTGACAATCCAGATATCGAAGAAGAGTCTGACGAATCGTCATGAGTTTAAGTCTTTAAGGTTGGTTATCAGGCTGTTTGTTGGTAGGTTCATTAAACTATCAAAGTATGTTCGGCGTGTTCATTTGGTTGAACATTCATTCTACGTTAAGCATGGTCATTAATTGACACATTGAGCCATGGTTCCGTGTGATCATTCATTTTATTTTAATCAAGAACCCAAGGATTAGTGTAGGACAAAGTGAAGTACTTATTTGCCGTTAGTAGATTTATTGGGTTTTAATCCCCTTTTATAATCACTTGTGATTCCTACATTTGTAAAGCAATGTGAGAACATTAGGATATTAAATTTTCAAAAGCTTAAAAATAATATGATATTAGCACATTACAATTGCAAATTAACTCATAAAATAGGTGAAATATGATATTAGCAGATTAGCATATTACAATTGCAAATTAACTCAAATTAATTGCAAAAATAGCTTAATATTTAATGCGCTGTTTAAACGGAACTAAAAAACGGCGCTTCTTAAATAAACGATGTCATTTTGGAAGTGCTATTTAATAAAAAATAAATAGGTGGTTTTTTAAAATTCATTAAAATCTACCCGATAACTCAGAAACGGCGCGTTTCATATATGCGCTGTTTAAATGAACCAAAAAACGGTGCCTTTTATATATGCGCTGTAAAATGGAATTAAGAAAAGGCGCTTATTAAATAAGCGATGTTTTTCTGAAACCATAAACGGCGCTTTGTACATAAACGATGTGATAGAGTTTTAAAAAAAACAGCGCCTTTACGACAAGCGTTGTTATAATGGGACATATAGAACAGCGCTTTTTTTAAGCGTCGTGTCAAAACATTAAAATACAGCGCTTACATAAAAAAGCGTAGTAATAAATACATAAGACAGCGCTTATAAAGAAAAGCGCCGTGGTAATCACATTGAAAAAACCCCGATGTATTCGCCCGCGCAGAGAAGTTTAATAATTTGGTTAAAAAGGAAGTAAATACATTGTGTTAGGACCAAGTGAATTGAAATTACATGCGCAGTTGAAAACCCTCGTTGTCCGTCTTAGCACACAATCGTCCGCTGTCCACCCTAAGCCGCCGAACTCGACATCCGACATCCGCCGTATGCAACTTCAATAGCCCAGGTATGAAAAATTAAACGTCTTCGTGATTATATTGTTAGTCCGTCCACTGTGCGATGTGTTCGGTTCAGTTCATTCTGTATTCTGTGCGCTTAAGTTGAGTTCGTGATGTCATAATTTTTGGAAATGCGTTCGGCTGATGAATCAAATTTGTATAAAATTAAAGGTGTTTCAAATGTTATGCGAGTGTGTCCGATATTGTTTTTCCCCTCAAATTTGATTGTGCGGTTTGTCTTCGTGTCTGCCTGATAGAAGTTCAGTACAAAAATGTTCCAAAGAAAGTGGAAAATTGTATTTATTAAGCACTTGTTATCATATTCTGATGGAATGCATGCATTGAGTGTTTGATATTTGGTTACGATTTGAGGGTAACTGTAAAATGTGTTTTACAGATAGTCGTTCTACTTGCTGTTCTGGTTGAATATGTGGATACAAGCTCAATGTATAATTGCATGCTTGCCACCCTTGTTTTGTTAGATTTTTTGGGTTGCTAATATAAATTGTACAATTTTGTGGCAGGGTAAATGGCACCTGCAAAGCGAAATGTACAACAGGGTAAAAGGAAAACTGTGGCTAGTACAGGGGGTTCATCACAAACGCGGCTAACTGACATACGCCCACCAAGACAGTTGAGTCAGGACATGCAACACCAGGCATCAGCTGGGGACAACAGCCAAAATAGAGATGCATACAGACCTGTACAGGATCATACCCCTGCGAGACAATCGCCTAACGATCCGAGTCAACGTACAACACCGTCAACCGAGGACATACGTCCAAGTACAGACCTTTACAGGCCTTCTATGCATGTACCGGATCCTACTGTGGAACCCATGGACGAAGGAATCTTACCCGATGTGAATGACTATGATTTCGATGTCCTGTTGGATATGGTGCCGCCGAACATGACGGCGAACGTGGACATTGACGATGATGCCGAAGAGAGGGCCTCACTTGATGACGATCATGATGACGGAATTCGGCCAGAGTTTGTTAGAGGAGGGACTTCGGCCGGTGGCTGACATAGTGAGGAGACGCCGTTGGGTTCAATGCCACATGATACTCGGCCATGGATCACTCCAGCTGGGGATGACAAGTGAGTACTTGTATTGTACAAAAATTTGTGCAATTTGTTTATACTGACCAATTATAAATGTTACGCCCGCCGTTATTTTCAGCTTTGACCCCCCTGCGGCTGTTAACAAAATCGGGCTTCAATGTATTGACCCTGGCTTTAAGGTTGGTTGGACGACAATGGACACGTGTGATCCACAAGCTCCGGTGAAGTGGTTTCGACACTTTAAGGTAAAATGTAGTAAAATTGTAGTTGTAGCGATATTTTTGGGCTAATTTTACTTTTACATCAAATTTAATTGTGTGATTCTCCTACATTGTTCATAACACAACTATTTAATCTGTAGAGCTTGTACCGGTGGGATTGAATCCACACCGACCAAAATGAGGCCAACTTTAGGAAGAAGGCGGCTAAGGTTCTACAAGATGCGTGGAGAGGTCTGCGAACCGGTAAAACCAAAGGCCCGAAATGGTTGACCAAAGATCACATAGATGCGGGAAGAGCTAGATTTAATACGGACCAATCATTCATAGCCCGCAGTGAAAAGAACAAGCAAACTTATGCTGCCAACCTTGCTAGAAACGGCCCGAGATTGCACGCATTTGGGTCTAGACCGGCACACTTTCACATTGCGAAGCTGGTAATACATATTATTATAAAATATTTCAAAGCGTTTTTTTTTTTCCAAAATAATTAACATTTAATTTACAGGAAAAGGACAATAAAAGACAAGTGTTGCTAACTGATCTGTTTGACAAGAAATACAAGCGGAAGGATGGGTCGTATTTGATAGCCGACTGGGAGAACAAAAGGGTATGGGGCATAAAATTATATTGGTTTATTAAATTCGTTTATCTTATATACGGATTACCAGACTAATATGTGTCTTCTCTAAATGTTTTATAACATATATTTGGGACTGCATGACAATTATGTTTGTTTCATTTGTACAAATGTGCAGAAACAGCTTGCTGATGCTGAAGCTCTGGTCCTGAAGGATCACGTTGCAGATGAAAGGGTACCGGATGAAAAGCTGGTAGAGGCCGCTGCAACTGTCATGGGAGTGCACCCAAGGTCAGGGATACCGTATATGTATGGTCCTGCAGCAACATTAGTGTCGGACAAGTTCTCTTCAACGGGCAGCCATTCGTGTGCCAGCTCGCAAGGAGCAGCAAGAAGCCAATCGTCGAACGATTACACTCAGGAGCTTGTGCCGCGTTTAGAGCGCATAGAATCCAGACAAGAGGCTGATTTGAGGAGCATGCAACTACAACAGCAGGCCCTGAGGGATAGCATGGACCAAATGATGCAAATGCAAGCTGCTATGATGAGGATGCTCAGTACTCCTGGATACCAACCGCCCTCCAATCAAACCTCAGATGGAAACAGTCATGGTCATCAGGAATCGAATGAAGATAACCGAAGAAATTAGACATTTTAATTTGGTTTGATTAGAAAACTTTGATATATTTTTAATTCGGTATTCTGTTCAAACAAGGTAATTTCGAATAGTAATTAATCATTTAAATTAAATAGTAATTTCATTAAATAGCTATTAAAATTTTATTAAATAATAGAATTTCATTTAATTAAAATAATAAATTCAAAAATGCACGGAAATGACGGAATGTAGATGGATTATTTCCGATAATGTATAAATTGACGGAATTATGCCTGTACAATCACGGAAATACAAGCATCGAAATAGTAACGCATATGCGATGGAAATGCAGCTAACGGAACAACGATGGAGAAATGACGGAATAAATTTTGATGGAATATAGACGGAAATTGGACGGAAAATAAAGATGACGAAGTGGGGAAGGATGATTGACGATAACATAAATTGGCGGAATTATTCCGGAACAATGACGGAATAAATATTGATGGAATGCCGACGGAATTTGGACGGAAAATAATGATAACGAAGTAACGAAGGATATTTGACGATAACATAAACTAGCGGATATATGCCGGAACAATGACGGAAATATGAGTATCGTAATATAGACGAAAAATTAACGGAATAAATATTGATGGAGTAATGACGGAAATCAGGTTGCCGGAGATGCATTGGGATAAGGACGGAACATGTAGACGGAAAATATATTGACGAAAAGTAGACGTTATTTTGCCGTAGATGTTCAACGGTCGACTGTCGGATTGATGACGGAATTAAACATGTCGGATTGATAACGGAAAATCAACTACACGATGACGGAATAAAACAACGAAATGTCGACGGAAAAGTTTTACCGTCGGGAAAATTTCCGACTTCATCGTTATTGAAGGAAAGTTGACGGAAATTTACTTGTCTCCGTCCACTTTCCGTGTGCTTTCCGTCTAATTGTTGCAGACGGTAATTTGGAATAATTAGTAGTGTGATTATTGTTCCAATACATATTTATGGGAAATGAAATATACATTAAATAAGATATCAATAAGGTATTAATGAATAAACATACAACTGCACGTCACCCTCCATATAAGGAGGGTTAGTAACCTTTAGGGTCAATAGATCATTGTCCGTTCACACCACTAGATCACTACTATATGTTGGCTTTTTTGTGTGGTCTATTAATTTTTTGAAAAAAATAATTTAAATTTCAATATGATATATAGGTAAGGAATGGACAACCTCAAACTCATGTCATAAGATGCATCCAGAGAGGTTTGAAACGTCGACCTCTTGATCAAGTGAGACCAAGACTATGACCGCTAATTAACCACTACCCCTTCCACAATGGCCTATTAACTAAACCCTAGACTGGAATGAGGACATAAATGCATCTCTCTACAAGAGGTGAACCACATGAGTAGAGGCTCCCCTCTTAAGAGATTCAAATACAACCGTCCTGCAGTAAATAAATAAATACAGATCCCTACCATAAGCTAATTTATTGTTTATATAATATACTAATCAAGTTACAAGATCTCTTACGCACCTTCTATCATTTTGTAAGTAGACTTTGTATCTTTTCGAGTGTGTGAGTCTTTTTATTATACACTGCAAAATTCAAAATCATTAAATAATAAAACGAATCTTTTTACTGGGTAGATGATCACGGCCAAATGATATTACTGCTTAATTAAATCCGAGAAATTAGACGTTAATTCTAAACTTCATTCTGTAAATAAGACCGAGCAAAAAAAAAAAATTAATTCCGGTTTTGTTGGCAATCAAATTATTAACTTGATCAAACCAAACCAAACCCGTCAAGCCAGACAAATATAGGGTCGGGATTTTCCTATTAATATGTTTTTTTACGATCATCCACAGTGTGGTGAGAGTTATTGGATTTGGTAAAAGAATGTATGATAATAACATGAGAACATGACGCGCAAACAACCATAGACTAAATTTAGATCGAGATGATAAGATCAACATTAACGTCAAATCAATGAAATAAAAAAAGGGTAATTACTAATTAGTACTGTAGTAAGCGGTTGTTTGATAATAATTGATATTGGGCTATTTCCATGAAGAAAATAGAAAGCGGTTTTACAACTTTCCCATTTGGTCACAAACTTTCCCATTTATGGTCAGCCTGCAGCCTGCAACCCTATAAATTCTTTATAGGAGTACTATTTAGGTGCGTACTTTCATTGGGATTTTTTTCAATATTTCAAGATAAACCTAACCAGGTCTAAAACCGAGAATCCTGTCGACATATCATGGATCTTGAACCAAAGCTACGCTCTAATTAAAAATAGACACGTTGTAATTAAATACAAAATTATACAGTTCAAAAGCAGCTGCAGATGCAAACAAACCTTCACCAAAAGAAAACGTCAAACTTCAAATTGGCAACTGCTACACTATACCGCGTAAATTAAGCACGTGAATGAATAGACAAAAACAGGACCCCTGAAGTACATTATTATTTCCATCGGAAAAAAAAGAAGTACATTATTATTAGGGAAAAGTACAAAAAGGGGTATCGAACTACCGCTTGTTTCCAATTTTTTGTCCGAACTATTAAAATTTCCAAAAAGGGTACCGAACTATCATCTGTTTCCAACTTTTTGTCCGAACTATTAAAATTTCCAAAATAGGTGCGAACTATATAAAATTTTTCCAAATTTTTGTCCGAACTATTAAAATTTCCAAAATGGGTCCGAACTATATAGAATTTTCCACATTTTTGTCCGAACTACTAAAATTTCCAAAATAGGTGCGAACTATATAGAATTTTTCCAAAGGTAAAACCTAAAATTATTATCAAATTTTTCCAAATGTGCCCTTTATTTTTTTACTGCCTTCCCAGACGGATATAATTTTGTGTAATTTCTGCACCTTTTTAATTTATCAAATATCATTACTCGAATGTAGATTTATCTAGAATGTAATTCTATTATTCTGTATATGATTTTTGACTGCCTTCCTGGACTGTGCATATTAGTATGTTGAGACTGCATATTAAATCCACAAATCATATAGAGAGAGATGCTAAGATTTGAGACTGCATATTAAATTCACAAATCATATATAGAGTTCGATTCCCCTTTTGGTACTTTTCCTTATTATTACACACTTCCTTAGTTAGGTATCCATTTTTCGTCTCCTCCTCCTTCAAACTCCTCATGTCTCATTTCACGCACGATTTTTTAATGTTTAATTTTTATTCATTTCCATTTCCATTTCCACTTCCACCCATCCCTCTCAAATCTCACACCATGATAAATTCATGTGTCTTCCTCCACTCTCACCCTCCATCTTTCTGATCTTGTAGTGAGAGAAAGTGTGAATTGAGATACAGAAAATAATATGGTTATGGATCAGTTTTCATCATACGAGGCGGTTCTTGCATACTGCTTCTACTCATTCACTATCTTCTTCTCTCTATTTTCACTCATTCTCTACTTTCTCCGGTTGACCAAGCCATGGTGTAACTGCGAGACTTGCAAAGCCTACATCCACTCATCATGGACCTCGGACTTTCCGAACCTATGCGACTGGTATACCCACCTCCTCAAAACCTCCTCAACAGGCACCATCCACATCCACGTCTTAAACAACACCATCACGGCCAATCCCGAAAACGTCGAGTACATGGTCAAGACAAAATTTGACAACTTTCCCAAAGGAAAGCCCTTCAGAGCCGTCCTCAGCGATCTTCTCGGCCATGGGATTTTTAACGTGGACGGTCAGGAGTGGAAGTTTCAGAGGAAGATGGCGAGTTTGGAGCTCGGGAGCTTGTCAATAAGATCGTTCGCGTTTGAGATTGTAACCTCAGAGATCCAAACAAGGCTCATGCCGCTGCTGGCGGCTAAAACAATCTCTGGTGATGTTTTCGATTTGCAGTATGTTTTCAGGCGATTCTCATTTGATAACATTTGCAGATTCTCGTTCGGGCTTGATCCTGGGTGCCTGGAAATGTCGGTTCACGAATCAGGCTTCGCTAGGGCTTTTGATCAGGCGACCAGGTTGTCGGCTCAACGAGCTTTAAGCCCTTCTCCGTTGATATGGAAAGTCAAAAAGATGCTTTCTTTGGGATCCGAGAAGGAGCTGAGAGAAGCGGTCAAGATGGTCAACGCTATGGCCGAGGAAGTGATCAGGCAGAAGAGGTCATCGTCTCTTAGATCATCCAACACGCATAACGACCTGTTGTCGAGGTTCATGTCGTCTGTCAACGATGACCGATACCTAAGAGACATAGTAGTGAGCTTCGTCTTAGCCGGACGCGACACTGTCGCGTCAGTTCTAGCATCATTTTTTCATTTGATGTTGATCAATCCACATGTCGAGGAACGTATTCTGTGCGAATCAGATCGAGTCCTCGGCAAGGAAAACTCAGAGCTGCCCACGTTCGAACAACTGCGCGAGATGCACTACCTGCAAGCCTCGATCTACGAAACTATGCGCCTCCTCCCACCGGTGCAATTCGACTCAAAGTTCGTCTTAAACGATGACGTTTTACCTGACGGCACATTCGTCCGTAAAGACACTAGGGTTACATACCACCCGTACGCCATGGGTCGGATGGAGACGATATGGGGTTCGGACGCGCTTGAATTCAAGCCGGAGAGATGGCTTCAAAACAACGGCGTGTTCAAACCAGCTGACCCGTTTAAGTACCCGGTTTTTCATGCCGGGCCAAGAATTTGCTTAGGGAAGGAGTTGGCCATCATGACCTCCAAAACCGTCGCCCTAGCTCTCATCCGGCGGTTCCAAGTCCGAGCGGCAGAGCCGATCAAGACAGCCGTGTTTGCTCCGGGGTTGACCGCTTCGTTCCGAGAAGGCCTGGTTGTAAAAGTTAGCAACAGGATGAAGTGATATTATAGCTAAGACCATGGAGAAATTAACCTGCATGTTGGTTTATCTAGTTATGGAGGACTACTAGTGTTTGACTGCGTACCAAATGTTATGTTGCATATGTAAATGTTAATCATCTGTATCCTTATTCTATATAAAATCTCTTATGGTAATTGTTAAATTTCTTGCGTTCTTAAAATATTGTTAAGCTGTGGTCACTATTAAGGATTAGGGTTAGATAAACAACCCTAATATTGATATTTAGGCCGGGTTTGAAGAAATCTCTTATCTTCTAATTAAACAAAGCAAATAAGGAGTGTCGTTATCTACTTATCTTGATATCAATATTGAATAGAATCGAAGAATAATGCTCTTGTGGCACAACATCATTTAATTTGCTTGCAACCTCTAGTTAAAGAACTGCCCAAAAATGTGTTTCATTTGCTAAAAGGATGTTGGTTTACCTACGGTAGTACTTCTCTTGAACGTAAAAGTATTATAGCGCATCTTTGTCGTTTAAAAAACAACGAGCGCTACACGACAAAAATGCACTACAATTGGTTTTACACTTTTACGTTCAAAGGAAGTACAAAAACGCATCTTTAAACGCAGTTGAAAGCATTTTTCACATGTGTACACGAGATTACATAAAGATTTCAAGTAAAAATGGTTGCATTTGAGCGCTCTCCTTTCAAATCAATATGCCTAGCTAGCTATAAGATTATTGCATGCTTATTGAGGGGTTTCTAAATAAAGTGTGTGTGGCAACTAGCTAGCAGTGATGAAGAAAATAAACTAGCTAGCTAGTGGTACCAAAACCCTCTCCAGATGCATGCATGTCCCTATAGGGATTAGTGTGAGGCAACAACATGCCAGCATGCATATGTTTTGTTTAAGGAAACTCAAAAGTTAATTAAATGGCCTATCATTGGTCAGATTAAACATACACAGTTAAATATAAAGTCCCTAATAATGGCCTTAACTTCTCTCTAATTTATTATCTTTGTCTAAACCGTGTGCCAATATGCTGGATTATTTGACAGAGTTCATGGACAAGGCTAGAGTATTTTTAATTCTTACGGTTGAGTTACATTTCTATTCGTTTTCATTTATCACTTTCAATACAATTCATTAAAACACGACTTAGTAATTTATTGATTATTAATTAATAATCTTTAAGTGTTGGTTCAAGTACTGCACTCCCTTTTTCCTTCAAAAAAAAAGTACTGTACTGCACTCCTTTGATACCAAAACCATGGACTGTTTAGCAGGTTCGATTAAGACCCTCCCTCTACCCCAAACGACAACAGCCCTAAATAAAAAATGTGATTGTTTGCCGCCACCACAGCCAAGTCCAACTTTCGCTTCTCGGCTAATTCCAATATACAACTCAATAAATCATGGTTTATATTTTTTAGTACGTCTGTTTATTTATAGAAAAATTTTCACTACTCAGGTAATTAACTACCTATACATATATATTGTTTCCATATAATACCTAACTAACCATTACAAATAATTTTTTCATATTTACTTACACTCCCTTTCATTGAGGAGCTAGCGCTCAAATGAGAATCCCTTTTTTTCGAGAACTTTGAAAACCTTCTTTATGCATTTTCGTTTTTGCCCTAAGTGCACTTTCCGAAACTTGAAAATGCATCTAGGCAAAAATAATGCTTGAAACTGCACAATGATGAAAAAAAGTGAGTGGGACACATGTCACCTCCATATTCAAAGATGTAACTTGATCCAATGGTGAGATTTGGTTTCTCGGATTCTCGAATTTTTAAGGGTTCTCAACCGAGCGTTCCCCTTTCATTTTAAAAAATTTGAAGATAAAAAACTAATTTGAAAAAAAAAAGAGAGAGATAAAGTTTCGCATTAAGTGTGTCATAGGAAATCTAAGGAAAACACATGTGATACAAACTTCTCTTTAATCATTCAAGAACTTTTTAAAATATTATTCATTTTTTGTCTGTAAAAATTAATTTTCAAATATGAAATTGATCTTTATTACGTACCTTTTCTATAAAATTTTCTTTATTATAGAAACAAATAAATTATTGGTGTGGACTGTGGACAGGGCAACATGGGCTAATTATTCCATTCACACTTCGCCAAAAAAGGTTAATAATCTAAATTTTGTGACATGTGCATCCCAACAACAAAAGGGGAACCTTACTTAAAATAAATGTAATAAAATGCTGGAGAATGATACATACGTGTCTTCGACCGATTAGTATAATTTGCACAAATTAGTATGCCTACTGCACTACGTGGCCATATATGAAACACAAGCACAAAAACCACCAACCCTATACAGCTATATATTTAAACACTTAATCTATTAACACTTTATATTAAAGTATATAATGAATGGTTAAGCAATCTAATGAACTAAAGTGGCCGTTTAATAAGCCTGCATTTGTCGTTGTAAATGATTAAATTACAAGCATGTGGACAAAAGAATATATAAATTGTAGAACATGGTGATCCATCGATTTTACGCCGTAGATAGTGCACAAACACAAATGATTATTCTTTTGATTTGTCTTTGTTTAAAAATTTCCAAATAAACCATACACTATTTTTTTTTTTAAAAACACATATCTTATCTATAGTTGTATAAGATTTGGACCAACCTATTAAATCGCGAAGGATTGCAATATTTGTTAGATTTATGGACTCGCGCACATTTTAAGTAAATATTTTAAAGACTTAGAAGAAGTTTTAAAAAAAAGAGAGATTGAAGTTTTTTATTTTTAGGTAAAAGTAATACATTTTTTATTATTAATTTCTTTTCTTTTGCCCTAAAGTTCAGGTCACGAAAATTTGCATTTCTTAAGCATTTTGAATATCATTTGATTTTAAGGGTCACAATCAGATCCATGTATCTAACAAATAGAGGGAGACTCATTTGAGCATTCTTCATTACTATATATGTATTTTAATAAATGGTTTATTATTCTTATTTAACATTATTTGTAAAGTGTTGACTGTATCTTTTAAATATTGAATTTCATATATTATTTCAATGTACATTTTCAAGTGTTAGTGACATGAATTAAAATGATTTGTTGTCAAATTTAAAAAATGAAGAGCAATAAAACGAATGTAAGACGACTCCCCCTTCTCCTCCACGCGCAATGGACTTTTAATGTTGTAAATATAGCAAAAATGGAATATTGGAAGGGACTCGGAGGTTCTACAAGCATCCAAATATATAAATATTGATGAAGACCTTACTTATCATTGATCTGTATTATTGATTGGAAAACCGAATTTCGTACCCCATGCGAGTGGACCACAATAAAATAAAAACAAAGTTGGGTTCTTTATGGATTTGTAATTGTTAGTATATTTTTCACTTTTCGTGGCAGTTGGAAAATTTAAGAATGATAAAATATAGCTGCCACACAGGGCTGGAGAAAGAGTAGAGAAAGTTGAGCCCAACGATGACATGCTTTCAAACTCAATGGGCTTTTTTAAAATCAGGCCCGGTAAGCCAATAGGAAAAAAAAATATAAAAATAAATTGACCAGAGTGGGATTTGAACCCACGCCCTTTCGGACCAGAACCTTAATCTGGCGCCTTAGACCAACTCGGCCATCTGATCTTGTTGTTTATAACTGAGAAATGTCAACTATATTTATTAACAACCATCAGTTTATTGGTGAACCGAATTTCTTGCGCAGGCAAATCGCAAATTGCAAAATGACTTCTTTTTTTCATGTATCAATAACAAATGGCATACTTTCAATAAAAATCAATTCCTCTTACAAATAATTTTGCAGTAATCTTAACGGGGTTGCGAAAAGTTGAAGCACTAGACTTAAAAAGCACCAGTCAGAATTAGATCACTAACCTGATAGAATTGTGGCCCATATAACTTATAAGCTTCAAATTTCCCGATTGAAACGAAACTTAAGACCCATCTTGTTATTTATTCATCAACAGCATTAACCAAATCCATCCCACTTCTCCATGTGCTACTAGAGATGCAATTGTAAGAAAAGTAGGAACAAAAAAAACCCATCACAAGAAAATATGTGCACAACTTTGTTAAGCTGCAAGTAACAAACTGAACATGAACTCATAAATATTAAAATCTGGTAGCATCAGCGGCTAATTATGTGATAAGATGACAGACAAATTTAGCTATAGCACGTCTTGTATTCTGAAAGCAGGCCTAACGGTTTCAGAACAGTTTAAATTCTAGTACTGTTCACATGCCAATTTATTAGCTCATCATGGGAAATTTCTACAAAGCATCCAATATACCCTCCAAGTAGAGGCAATTATTTTCCCCTATTTTACAGCACTCACAGATACACTACCCTGAAAAGAAAAGCATAATATCTGAGTCGTACGTATTAGGATAACGATAAACCCAGCTTAGAAGTAACATATCCCCCAGTATCCAAACTATCTGGCTATTTAATTGCAAAGGTGACCTACACAAACAAACCACTGGCAACAAAAACTCCAGCAGATCGAACTGTAATATGTGAGCACCTACATGACTGATGTTCGCAAGATTACAACTCAACTTTAGCCTTTAAAGCCAGATTAGATAATATAAATGTTTTAGTCACTTTAGGCTCTCAAAAGTATGGTCATATAAAACGACAGGATATCAAAGAAAAAGAGCTCCATAAAACTTGGGTAATCCTACCATTGCTTCAACTTTTTGATGGACTACACTACAGTGGAGCAGAGTTATTTTCTGTTATCTAGCTAAAATACCAGGATTGCAACCATATGTGAAAACACACAGCAGATATGAAATACCAAATAATGACATAGAACAGTTCTGACCATGTCCACTAGAGATTAACTTGTTGAAACAATTACTTTTGCATTCATGTTTTAGGAGTTTTGGACCTACGCCTAAAATCCATATCGACAAGCTGTGTGTATTGTCACATGAGGATGATTGGAATATAACAAGTGGTGGAATAGAATGGCCCCACCTCATGAGGTAATGTATTGTCATTGCAGTTCCAAGCTTTTCTTGAATCATGTGATCGTGCCATCATTGCTTTCATTGCATGTACATGTACTTATATAGATGACGATGAAGAAGATAAACTTCTTCACCTTCATCTCATTTCCCTAACTCTCAAGCCCTGAAATCCGTATCTGTTTATCTCCATCTAAAACTATGAGGATAAACTTTTACTCTTGTGCTTTCTTCACTTCGCTTCTATTCTTTGCTTACTTCTCGGCTACATTTATCCAAGATTCGGTGACACGTCAAGGTAATAGGTGACTCACGCAGACATATATACATTCCTTTGAACTCAAAAAACAGAGAACAGATCACTTTCATTGTTGAATTGCAGAGAAAGGGAAGGTGAAGCTTAAATTTTTTGCAGAGGACAGTGTTTCAGTTTCAGAAACAGGAACAAGTGAGGTTGTAAATTGTAATCTTCTTCTCATCACTAAAAATAAAACTTCTAACCCCACATTGAAGATTAGTCGGCTCTGGAATGTTTTTACAGGAACTCATGGGAATGGAAGTCTGCCACGGCAAAGATGAAGAATGCTTGGTGAGAAGGATGGTTGCCGAGGCACACTTGGATTACATCTACACTCAGCGCGAAAAACCTTGAGACGTACATCACTAAATTCCAGAGGTCCCCTCTTTATTTAAAAAACATCTCTAATCACTGGATGCTGTGTTGATGTACAACTTAAACATTGTAGTATCACTGTATGTCCGCTAATCACATCATTTTAATATTCAAATGAGATATTATTCCTACCAAAATAAAGAGCAAGGAGAAAAAGTCAAGCCCCTGAAGGTTTCCTAATTAGATGAAGCTATTAAGTCTTAAGAATTTGGAAATGGAACTTTCTAGTGTAAAAAGTGTGTTCATAAAATATGTTCAACAGTGTAAGGATATAGGTAGAAAACATGGAAGGAATAAGCATATTATAAGGTCAGATATTAATTGAGCAGACTGTATGAGCAGCTAATGGCTAGCGTAATTTTATTAAGAACGCCTCCCAGATACTTGAAGACATAGGTTGGTGAAGGTTGGAAGTGGAAGGGGGCAGTTAACTATATGGTTTCGAAGTTACATTCAAATCATAACACTAGGAGTTGCAACTACATTTAATTTACGCAGTTGAAGGACAGGGATCAGATTTTAAGCTACTTGGCTTTTTGTATGATATTATGGGTCAATTGGAGTGGACGAGGGGCGTCAATGAAAGCCATGGCACTGTATCACAGGTTCGGAGGTCTACAGAAAATCAGAAATTAAATAATTTAAACATACCAATTTCCCAGTAAGAAAGCTCAACAGTATGTACTTGTGTAATTTAAAATGAGTGATAAGTCTGATAGCCAAGCTTTTGTGTAATAACGAAGACGATACATACATGTATGTACTTGCACTTGGACTGTGTGTATTTCTGCTATCATAATAATATTCATTTTCAAAGGAAGAATCCACTGCTCTAAATGCAGAAGATATCCATGTATGAACAAATGTGGAACAACTAATTCAGAATCAAGAATGCATCTATAATTAAGGGCTTCAAACACTTGCTTAAAATTGATACATTATGACAACTGAAACAGTAACTTTAAAAGCAATCCAAATTAAACACGAAAATCCTCACAATCAAACATCTGCTTTCATTCCAAGAGAGTTTTAAAACCCTAACACCGCAAACAAAACAATATCATCTCTTCAATTATGTCCAAATCACTTCAACACGACAACAAAAGAGATCATCCAATGAAAATAAAGATCAATATATAGGAAATAACCTGTCCAATATCTGACAAGAAAGACCGCCGGATCCCGGCGGCGGAAGACTCGTCGGAGATTTCAAAAGGAACTGTATCAAACAAAAATGGAGGGAAAGCGTGATGGAGAAGATCTCTTTAGCGCGCCATTAACAATTCTAGCGTTGAGCACTCTGCAGATGGACTCGTACTCATCGGCCCATTTACAATCATTTTAGCCCAACAAACTGGAATCGAACCGAACAGCATCAAACCGAAATCGTAATGAACCAAAAATCAAACAATTATTTATCTTTTATTTTTATGGACGGTTAGGTGGACCGGTTTGCACACATAGCCATTGAAATTGACGGAAGCAGCATTGACCAATACTACAACAAGCCCAAAGGTAATCTCACACATTTCTGCTGACGTGGAACCAAGCAGACACGTAACACCCTATTCACCAATAAGAGACGACCACGTGAGGTGTTTGAAAATCAAAATGCTTGGAATACGACGACCGAATTGTAATTTCAGAAATTGCTTCGGTCGTTTTATCGCGTCGATACGCATTGGCTCTCTCTCTCTCTCTCTCATCTCCTCAATCTGATTTTCTCTCTCTTCATCGCTCGCGAAGTTGGCCGCGCGGAGAAATGGCGACGTCGTTGAGGCGTCGGGAACGCATCATCGGTAGCGATCAGGTACGTAGTGATTATGTTCTTTGCAGCGGTGGGATTTTACGTAGTGGTTGTGGTAATCGCCGTCGTGGTAAAGCTCAGTTGAGTTTGGAGAGAATACTTAGCGTGATTGCGTCGCGTGGAGGTAGTGAGGTTGGGACGGAGGAGGTGGTGGTGGTGGTGGTGAGTGGTGGGAGAGGAGGAGGTGTGGATTTGAATTTGGAGGCAGTCGGTGTTGGTGAATCTGCGGCTGTTGGCGGCGTTGAATTGCAGTCTAGCGGTGAGGGTTGTGGAGGTGGATTAGGAATGGAAGAAGCGGTGGATTCGGCGGCGCTGGTTGATGTGATCGCTGGAGGATCAGACGGCGTCGTTTCAATCGGGCAAGAGCACAGCTCTAGTGACGACGTCGTTAAGGACAATCGCGTTCCGGTCGGCGACGGAGATGGTGGGTATCTTGGTCTGCTGATTGAAGCGGCGCAACTGGTTGCAGACGGGTGCGAAGCGGAGAATGTTGAAAAATACGAGTTGGGTCGAACAGGCGAGTCGAACCGCAGCCCAGGCGGGTTGGAACCGGACGGTTCAATTAAAAAATCACTGAGGAGGGAAAGAAGAAGCAGGCAACACTGGTTGATGGAGGAGGATTTGGACATTTCACCTCTAGTGAGGTCGAAGCGAGGAAGGACTCAAGTGCTTCCCTATCGCTACCGGGACTCAGTGATAGAGTCTCTAGGACGGAGAAGCTAGTAAATGTGAGTATGTCACTCATCTTTGAGTTGAAAAAGTTGTTCACATTCTCATTTTCTCTTTACTCATATTTATTAGTCAAAAGGTCGTGAGTGGGTGAAACAATGTGCAGAGTGGATTGATCGGTTTTGGTAGTGTCATGTTTTACGCGTACAAACTCTTCTTATATCCTATAGCATGGTACTCGCAAGTTATTTAAATAAATTGCGATTACATTGCATATGATTGAACGGTAGGTTCAATAAATAGTTCAAATGAAATTTAGTTTTAAAATTGTATACATTGCTTACATAGTTTGGGTCAGTATTTTATGTATAGTTATTATAGGTCAAATCTTGTGGTCAAGATTAGTATGGTCTTTAGTCTCCTATTATTGATGATGTAATGTGTATAAGTATATATGTGGAGATCCTCATTCGTAATGTGAATAAGAGAACTGAGATCAAAGCTTGTCTGCTATAATCTTGAGAGTTGAGATGGTCAATGGCGTGAAGGTGTCGTTCTTGGCGCCGGTTCCAGGACCAACACAGGAGGTTGTCGCTGATGATTTTGTGCGCACGATCCAGTTGGCCAGCCTGCAACCGTCAAGGCAGCTGCGAACCTCGTGAGATTGCTTTCAGTTAATATGCTTCAAACCGGAATGATTGTGGGCGGAGGAAAAATTTATAGTGTATCGAAAGAATATTGAGGTGAACATGAAGAAGTTAGCTAACAAGCAAATTAAATGTCACACTCATGTTTGTGTTGGTAAAATTTAAATGAACTGATCTGTTTGGAAATCAAGAACAAAACTATACATTGTGTTGTTCGTTAAATATATACTAGGAGAAGATACAAGTTGCTAGAATAACTAAAAATTAGTAATTTGACTTTGAGCTTTTTTATTCACTAACAATACATTGGGTAGTTCATTTAGAGCATTTGTCTGACCTTGAATTTTAGGCTTTTTTGTTTTGGGCTTGTTGGGAACACTTGGTCTCTTCGTCTGAGCTGATGTCTTTAACTTGTGAAACCTTTCTGGAAGCTCTTTTGGTTCTCCGGTTCTTCTATCAATTCCTCTCACGCACATATATTCTGCAACCCAACAAAATTTCAACAATTTATGTTTCAAAAAATAAATATGTATTTGTATATATAAAGAATTAATGTTATACCTTTCCAAAAGCATTGTTGAATTTCCCAGGTTGTCAAACCTAATTCAAAAGAATAGCACTTTAGTCGACTTATGACAATCATGAATTTATAAATATATACTTACGGATAATAGTATACCCGTTGTGATCGATGACGTTGAGCTTCCACAATACACGATGCGCCTGTCTAAATCCCACAAAAATGACCGCGGAACTTTCACAGGACGATGACTCGACTCATCATCTGCAAAAACCTGCACTAGTTTGATACATTTAGTTATATGTTGTTGTAACTCAAGTTAATAATATTATTCATTGAGATATTTGGGACAAATAGTCTACCTCATTCACTTGAAAGTAAGTTCCATTGAGTGGAAATCTACCCTTCATTGCTGTTCTACATGGTATCTGCATATAAAGAAATTTTTGATAACCATAATCATTATTGTTACAAAAATAAAGATACTTATCTGATTTTTACCATAAATGTTCCCAGCACATAGTCTTCATCATCTAATCTGCTTGAACACTTTTCTTCGTCTCCTCCACAATTTGAATTCGATTCCTTAGTTTGCGAAGACCATGTTGCAGATTCATCTATTATTCAGACCAAAGGTGAATAGGAATGTCTAACATATATAGTTTAAACATGTAGTGAATTATTAAGCACTATGACAATGTTGTATCCAAGAATCTCATAATAATTTCTCGCCATACTTACCTGGACCCAATATAGATAGTAGATAAAAACATTGATCATCTGGATCTCGTTCATCTAGCTGCTGTTACAAACAAGTTGGCAAATCTAAGTATATGGGCTTACAGCTAAATATAAGCCTGCACCATTATAACACGGTTGATTTGATAACATGACTTACCTCGTGTAGACGCAACAGAGGATGCGAATCTGGAATCTCGTACCTGCATATGATCACAAACCATATAAGGAATCACTTCAGAGGTGATGATGATGTGAGAATAAAAATTACAACTTACACTAAATGTTCAGTTCTTAAATCTTTGATGTCCTTGAGTTTCCTCGCAGGTATTCTAGCAGCTTCAGCACTTAGGACAAGAGCATTGGAGGTTTCTGCACCCATTTGGAGTGTTCTGTCACCTAAGTACTTGTTCACGTTTGCTTTAAACTCCTCATCGTTGAGTATAATATGAGGGATTTCGGGTTCATCTTTATACAAATCCTCTATGTCCTCTAACTCGTCTTCATGTTCACATTTTGGTGAGGTAGGCATTTCAATATGGGGTTCTGGCAAGGTAGGCGTTTCAATATGGGGTTTTGGCGAGGTAGGCGTTTCAATATGGGGTTCTAGCGAGGTAGGCGTTTCAATATGGGGTTCTAGCGAGGTAGGCGTTTCAATATGGGATTCTTGTGACGTCGGCATTTCAGGATGGGATTCTGGCGAAGCAAGCATTTTCACAATATGTCCATCATTGATTGTTTGTAACTGGGTGCCTTTGTCTCCTATAAGAGGCGGTGACTGTAATACTCCACTATTGGCACCATCAGTAATAGAAAGTTGTGCACTGCATTCAACACATCATCCTAAGTGACTGAAAAGCTGAACTTGTGCGGCTTAATATCAATAAGAATGTATACCTGACATATGCACTTGCAAAGTATTTGCAGCTTGCTCTCAGTGGACATGCATTACAATAAGGACTTCTTTTCTTACAAAAAACCTGTATAAATACCCAAGACCGGGTAAATATTCAGCATCTATGGGACAAGCACAATGAAGAAAATTCTGAGCTACTTTATTTGGGACTGCCTAGAGTGTTACCTTGCCAAACGTAATCATCTGATAATGTAGTTCATACCTACATTGTAAAAATTATGCACCATCAAGAACTAATAATGGCACAGAAGAAGTGAGCTTAGGAAATCCGTGCAACAACATAATCAAAGATGATATTTTGCTTACAGTGTCGGTTGATCGAGTTCACACAGTCGCGGCCACAAATATTTCTGAATCGCATCCATCATTGGATACCTACGAGGATTCCTAATTTAGAAGTTGTATATGTTGTTGAAATATCATAAGAATTTGTGAGTATAGTGATATTAACTGTTCTATCAAATGAAATTGAAGTCCTGGTGGTACATCTTTGAGGTCAACCCATCCCAAGCGAACAGCTACCCGTCCAACGTTGACATCAACCTGTAAAACAAAATTGAAGGGAAACTTATGTATGTATCTTTTTTACTCTCATCGATAACAAAAAAGAACTCAAACTATTGCAATACCGGAAAGGCAACTTGCTCAAGTGCCAGTAATCTTATACATTCCACACTTTTCAAGCCAATTCCTCGTATACTCTCCAAGAAGTCCCTGCAATATTTATAACATATTTTACCCATAACTTTCACTAACACAAGAAGGGACGGAGGGTCCACGCAAGTCAAACGTTTAACAAAGTTACAAATCATATTCTAAAACTGAAATGGATTATACATACAACTATAGACTTACTTAGCTATCAATGGTGGTGTATCTCTCAGCCATTCCAAGTCAAGACTCCCAAGTTCGGAATATATTCTGTTCAGAGCTTTCTACAAAAAGTTATCGCCAGATGGCAACTTATTTATCAATATTCAAATGATTAGTTATCAAAAGCTTCTTCTTGAACTATTTTACATTTGTATATACCTGCATTGATACAGCCAAGATATTGTGCTGCCCTCTCTTTTTGATAGTGTCTGAAAGCTCTTCAATTGGTGCTTTCCTTACTGCGTCCCAGTCCACTGAATCTGTATGGTCTTTATGCCTTTCTCTTTTCTCATTGCAGTATTTTCTTTTAGTTGCAAGCCAATTGATCGGTGGAGGTTTATTTTTCTGAACTTTGGGACCAGGAATTTTCATTTCTGTTTCAGATTTTAAATGAGATGAATCTTGAGGTTGGGTCGTCGTCTGCTCCTGTTGATTGGAAAGCAAAGCCTCTGTTTCAGATTTCGGATGAGAAGAATCATGAGGTTGGGTCGTCTGCTCCTGTTGATGAGAAAGCAATACTTCTGTTTCAGATTCCGGTTGTGAACAATCTTGAGGGTGCGTCGTCTGCTCCTGTTGAGAAAGGCATTCCACTGTTTCAGCATATGTAAGAGACGAATCATGAGGTTTGTGTGTTTGCTCCAGTTGAGAAAGACATTCCTTCATTTCAAAATTTGGATGAGACGAATCTTGAGGTTGGATCATCTGCTCCCGTAGAGAAAGCCACTCCTCAAACCCCTTTAATCCTACTTCTGGTATTGCATGATCTTCTTCTGTCTGATTATTTCCAGCGACTTCATTTATGCTTCGAGTCCTGATAGAGTTTTGAAGTTGAGCTATCTGTTCATCATTCATAAGCCTTTCAATAAGGACTTCCTGATCCGAAAGCTCACTTGTGGGCATTACAACTGTTTCACTGCTTCCACATGATTCCTGAGAAGCACCCACAACACATTCATTCTCTTCCTGAGCAGCTTTCTGGGTGTAAGATGGGTCAACTGGGTACTTTGCAGCAAGTGACATGTAAGCCGAACTGTGGAGCAAACAACATCGAAGTCAGTTTCCCTTGCATGCCTCATGAGCTTAGAGGCGAGTAAGTTCTTAAATGTACACTTAATTTGATGGTCACTGACAGGTTCAGCCGCATGATACAAGCATAAGACTAATGGGCATAACCATTGCAAAATTTGAATATCAGAAATCACGTTACCTTGAAAGATGGTCCGACACATTTTGGGTCAGATAAACACCCATCACCGAGTCCAAAACTGACCCTTTCCATCGTGAGAATCGTCTGTTTCCTGTTGAAATTATGACTTGTTAGTAATGGGAAGAAAAGAGGTGCGCTGTTTCTCATTCTGCATTGCTCACCGGATCATAAAGCAGAGAGCATAATATAAAAATAGTATAGTACAAATTAGAAAACTTGAGCATGAAGATACCTTGAATTTTATGCATACAGGATATAAAGGCATGCACCTTTTCTTCCATCACGCGTCTTTCTTCTCGCCACCATCTCTTACTCTCCTCATCTTCATTACACTGATTGCCACTGTCATATCCCATTAGGGCATTAAACATTGGAATTGTCCTTGAATCAAACTTGACATGAGGAGTCACTTTTTTCTTTTTTCTGGAAATAACCAACTCACGATTGCCGATGTCACTAATAACGTCAAGACTAGTATCAACCCTGGTGACTAACTCATGTCCATGTAATAACGTAGACGGTTCAGAATAAGGAACCAATACGTTGGTGTTGACTGAGTAATTATCAATATAAGTTGTAGACCCTTCTTCAAAATGAGGAACCAGTGAGTTGTTGTAATTTAGTTTTTGGTAGTTCGGGTCATTGATAGTCAAGAAATAACCTCTGGCTTCAGGGACGGGCTCTTGTTCATTCGTAGGACTCGGCAAGTGAATGTTGTTGTATGTAGTGCCCCAGAGAGGAGGCCGATAAGTAATGTGAAAATCAGCCCCTGTGTCGACAGAAATATCTGTTTGCAATGACGAAGAATTTTGATATGGATAGCAACTGTCGGTCATATGATCATGACTGTGCACTGGAATGTTCGTCCAAGGAACCAATGAGTGATGGTTGACGTGCACAGCTTGGGGATTTACGGCAGACACAGTAGAGTAATCAATCCCTCTCTCAAATGCTGAATCCCATTGATTTGATACATAAGTATGAGATGCACAGCCAAGTTCATCCCCAGTGTCGCTGGCAAATAAATGCTTATTATTTGTAAATAACAGATCAAACCCTCTGTGATGTGGCTCTTCATTGAGATCAATTTCTTGGCTTTCGACATAGACTTGTTTTTCTTGGGGTAGTGATGAACCTTTTGAGATTGTAACCAAATTGTCATGGGTTGGCCATATATCTGTCTTTGGTAATTCAACCATACATCTTTGTTCTATGGGGCTGCCTGCTAACTTGTTGAACCGTGGAGGTGGCATAAGGGGTAAAAAATCTCTTCTTCTTCTTCTGATCACACCTTTAGATCTCTGCTTTCTAATAGGTTTGCTCCAGTCCTGATACGGTAAGACTGGTCTGATAGACCTCACATGCTTCGTAGTGTGAAATGACGAAATAAGTAGATTGATATCAACTCTTCTTTTTCTTACCATCCTTGGCTTCTTTCTCATCTTAAGGACATTTGGTTTACACTTTCTCAACAGCTGGATGCACTGACAATTTCGCATCATCCTTCCGTTTGCCACAAGGGGATTATAAAGCAAATCAAGGCGATCCTTGTTCTTTAAGTTTGAAGAAGATACTGTACATGTCATTTTTTTATTAGTCCGTGAGATGGCTACCGAGGACATAGCATTCTCAACCTGCAAGTCCAAAGCGTTCCTGCTTGACCCTCTAGTATATTCCTCGCTAGCTGAAGTCTGCAGCGGCACACTGCAGAAATTACCTCCACTAGGTTCATTCGGTTTGACTGTCACCTCCTCTGAAGATGGCTGTTCAGGAAAGACACCCATGTTACTATGAATGTTGAAAGAAACTTGTCTTTTTTTCTTTCTTACATACACTACTAATGCTGATGTATCCTTCCTCCAACTGTCTAACCAAAGTGATTCTGAGGCCTTAGGCTCGATTTCTGCATCAGATTTTGATATATCTACTATAGGGATAGCATTTACTTCCTGAAAGTCCAAAGTTTCTCCGCACAGCCCTCTGGATTCTCTCTTTTCAGGTAGATTCAACAATCTGTCACAGGAGACAGAACCTTCTCCAGCTTCACTGTTACTGAGTTTCCCTTCCTCAAAAAATGCTGGTTCAACGGCTTTACTAGTTTCATTGTCACTGAATTTCCCCTCCTCTGCAGATGTTGTTCCAATAGAAGTCTCTGCTAGTTGAGTAGAGAAAGTATCTTGGACTTTGTTCTCCCCTAAAAATAAAGATGATATTCCAACCCCCATTTCATTGTCAGGGTTTAAGGGACTAGACATGAACATCGGATGGTCATCAATAAAATCCAGAGCCCGTCTGCAACTCCCTTTTAGTTCTTCACCTTTAGCGGAATCCAACAATGATTCTCCTGACACCACAGCTTCTCCGCCTTCAGCCGCTGGTGGTCGAACAGCCGCATCAGGTAGGTCTTTCTTCTTCTGCACATACTTCCTTTTATTCAGTCCAACTTTCTTGGAACCGGCACGCTTCACCTTAACAGGTTTAGATAGCTTAACCTTTGCTTTTCTCAGTTTCAGACTAAACTTATCATCCGCCACTTTGGGTCTACATCTCCTCTTCTTTATAGGTTGTTCACTTAACCCTTCCTTCTCTTTCAAGTCATCCAGTCCCCTTTTCTTCCCTTTCTCCTTCCTCTGGGGCGGGGTACCCAATACTCTATTAAACCCTGTCATATTCTCCGCAACTGATTCGTTGCCATTATCTCCTGCATTACCAGGTTCAATACATGCAAAAGAATCAAAACCTCGCTAATTTCTTGAACTAAAACTAAACACATCTATTCTCCTTAGTCCTTCCATCAAACAAACCAAACACAAAAACATCTGTGCATTAGGCTAGACGCAAAGAAGTCAGTTATGGCAGATTTCACACTAAATATCATTAAAAAAATTAAGTTGACTAAAGAAGATAATAAATAAATGCAGAGTACAGAAAATATGATTGGGAGCAAAACATGTATTGAGATCTTATACATTCCGGGGTTGGTGCCTGTGTATGGCATGTACTTCAAATGATCTAGAAATATAAATATACCCAAGATGTATCTGATATGTATTCCTTGATGATACATTGGATGTAAACCCATGATCGAAAAAAATGTATAAGACTTCTTATAAAAGCAGTCAATCATTAATGCCACATCACGCAAAAAAAAAAATTGAATCCAGATATGGTTCAGCCGTTCAGGTCAGCACTTCATTTAAATGGTGACCTGAACTGCGGCTGTGAGTACATCAAAATGTTGGAGTGCTAAAAATTTGATCAAAAAGGCGTCGTTTTTTTATATTTCAAAAAATAATATCAATCAAAACCATCAACTGGATAGTTTTGACACTTGCAACATTTGGCGCTGATCTTTACTTAGACTAATGACTAAGTTGTTCGATTCGGTCGTTCAATTGAGTTTCAGTACCCAAAAAAAACACTATTTCAAAATCTACATCCTCAAAATCTAAAAGGAAATTCCTCTTAGTTAATGCATTCTTTAAAAATATTTCAAACCGAATCCCTAATCCCTAAAATTCCTAATCAGAAACTTCACCAACACCGGCGCCGAATTATCTAGCACCGTCAATTTCACAATTCAATTATCAGGCTAATTCCGCACCCCGAACGCCAAAAATAAACAATATAAAAACCCTAATTCCAACAAAACCACACAAATTCGCCTAATTCATGTACCTGTCAGTGCAGCACCAGTCGTAGTGGGATCAGACAATTGTTGGTAGTCGGACGACCCCATTGGCGACGCTCTTCACGACGGTTAGTTGATCGTTAAGGTTTGCATCGGCTAAGTGGTTCAAACACGCAACAACCCGCTCTGTTTACTCGCCGGGATTTTATCAGTTGAGCGTTTTTGGAGAATAAGCAGCTATCAAGACCCACTAAAGTAATAAATATTGTTGGGTTTAGGGTTATTTAAAAAAGAAAAAAGGGTTTTCAATGTAATATAAGAGATAAAAAAAAGGTTTAAAATGTATGCCTTTATATAATTATTTTTAAATTGGTCGTGGAAATATAGTCAAAAGGGTCGTTCATAATAGAAATAATAATCAATTTCTTTTTTTTTTTGTGATGGAAACAAGCATTCATTCAACGGAAAAAGCCACAAAGGCTTACAGACAGATGCCCCAGAGGGACACGCCTACAAAGCAAAAGGGTACGACGAAACTAGCTGAAAAGCCTGGCCGACCGACCTCGGTGGTCGACTCTAAGGGACCCAGGCCCCAAATACGTACAGTCGTATCCTTTTAGAAAGTAACAGGAGAGAGCCTCCTGAAACTAGAAAACTAAAACACTAAAAAAGCTCAGACCGACTAGCTGCTGAGAAAAACAACCCAGACTGGTAACCCAGCTGAGAGAAAGACTAAGCTATCTAACTAAGCTAAACTGCCTAACTAAACTAAACTAAAAACTAAACCGAAATTAATTGCCCAAAACTATCACCGGATAAATAAATAAATCAAATTTGTCAAAATTGATTAAAAAACGCAGAATAAATTTATTGCTTTAATTTTTTAATTGTATAATACATCTCTCTCTATTTTTTTTTAATGGTACAATACATCTCTTGAACGGATGATCTTGGTAAACTGTCACTTATTGATTGAGTCATGAGTGAGTTACCAAAACTCAATGAAATGTGTTTGCGTATAAGTCAGCATATTGGCATATTTTGATTTGATAAGTCATGAGTGAGTTGGCATATTTTGATTTGATAAGATTTTTTGTTGTTGTAATTATCACAATATATTCAACTATGATTCCTTTATTTACAAGATATTGCATCACAAATCCAAATCGAATTTATGTTTACGGCCCAATTAGAATTCTCAGTTGTCACTATATGACCTTGCCCTGCTTGTTTGAATTCAATCTCTGTTTAAATTTTATTTTATTTTTTATAGTGTAACTTGTGTTTAATTGAATACTAAATTCAACGAAAGTCAAACTATTTGAACTTATAAGTCTCTCGACACATTTTAAAGTGATTTTCTATCCACTGACAGTTTCATTTTGCATCAAGTGAACTGCATATATTTGGCATTTGCAGTTGCATCAAGTTGCACAGGGTAAGAATCAGACATCCCAAGCTAAAAAAAAAAAAATTACACAAAAGACTGAATCTAACAAGTTCAGGAAACAATGGTGCCAACGTAGCCAAATCCCACAATCGTGAAGGTAAACGATTGGAGAAGCAGATACACGTAGAAATAGTACTTCCCGTATATCAAGTCGTAGATCCCAGTCACGAATAAAAATGCCGCGAATCCAAGCTCCAACGTGTTGATCCTGCTCACAAATTTGCCGAATCAGAATCACGAAATATTTCTTTCTTCTCAGTTTAATATCTGATACGCGAACAGAGAAATTCATCACAATATAGCGTATTATTGGAATCTACGAAGTTACTGTTTTGAGTACCTGTCAGAAATTCTAAGACGAGGCCTCTTAGGAGCTGCAACGGCGGATAATTTATTAGTGGCCTTGTTGTTCTTCATTACATCTCCGAGCTTTTCAGTGACGACCCACTCGTTGACTCGTCCAGCCTCAAACAGCCCGATGAGCGTGGCCTTAGTGCGGTGCAATGACATGACATTTTCGAAAAGAATCCAGTAAAACAGCAAGTGAATCGACCTGAAAACAATATTGAAAACCACACATCATGACATTGTTGTCTAAGCAATATGGAAAACGTGACTTATATTAGAGTAGATTAGATTACCTTGGCGTTCCGACAGAATTGAGGACTGTGATGATGCATGGAACATATACAATGGCCCAGATCGGAACGTAAACTTCGGGGACGTAGATTGTTAAAGGGAGAACAATGCAGTAGAAGATGCAGGTCACACAATGTGCAACGATTTTACGGACGAGGAAGAAGCTGTAGATTACATACAATTTCTTCCATATATTCACTCTCTGCATCCAAAACGTTTCAAACATTGTCAAACTCTCAAGTGACAAATTTATGTTTTTTTATCAGAAAATGGCGCAAGAGTCGAATCGAGGAAAATTTTTTTAGCATAGGATGAAAGAAACTGACCTTGTTTCCGACAATCTCCATGAACATTTTGCGAAACAGATTAGCAGGGCCGCAGGACCAGCGATGCTGCTGGAACCTGAACGCCTTGAAAGTACTTGGCAGCTCGCTTTTTGCCTGTAATAAGTCGAATCGGTTTCATGTCAGTAAAACTTGGATTTAATACTAAGTTTCTTGCCTCATGGACTTTTTCAAGTTTGATGAGATGAAAGAGTTGGACCTGAAGATCACCCAAGTAGAGAAACTTCCATCCCCTGAGGCTGGCCCTGACGGCCAAGTCCATGTCCTCGACTGTCGTTCGATCCTTCCATCCACCGGCCTCGTTGATGGCAGCAATCCTCCACACCCCAGCAGTCCCTGCACCATTGTTTACTTAGAATGTCAGGATATACAAGTAGTACAAGTAGTAACTAGAGAAAACTGATGCAAAAAAAAAAAAAAAGAAGAAGATTTTTTTCATCAGTTCGTCACGAATGTCACTACGTCTGACTGCACTATCAAATCAAGGTTTTTTTTTTTATGAGATTCAAAAAAAAAATTTAAGTGATTTGGCATAACTGGAACTAACAGTAAGTGCTCTGATTAATCAACAGAGAAGATAGTAGTAGGTGATAAGTTATTCAAGTTTTGAGAAAACAAACCATTGAAGCCAAAGAAGGCATGAGTTGCTGAGCCAACTTCCTGCTCCACAGTGAAATGGTAATCCAGTGACATCTCTTGCATCCTTGTCATCAAGCACTCATCAGCATTCACTGCAAAACACAACAACCCCCCCATATCAGTCTATATGTTTTTGCACCAAACTCAAGTGGGCTTTGCAACTCTGCAGCAACTGATCATAATAACTCCACTCAAGTCTCAACCAGTAAATTAACCACATCCAAACAGTGGACAAGGAGACAACACTTAAAGACACACACAAAAAATGAGACACTGATCTCATAGTCATATCAGCCCTACTACCTCCCAAAATCAGTCAACAAAAGTATCAACCTTGGGAAATTCCCAACATTTTACTTATATCACTAGTCCACCCTTTGCTGCCACCAACTCTCTTAAAATATACTATCAACACTGAGAAAGATGATGTTTGATTCTTAATGAAGCAGGTAAAATCCACCAAGCATATCTTTCTGTTTTTTCCTTTTTGATACCAAAAAACCACCAAGCCTCTTTTTATATTTTATGAAAAACAATGGAAACAAATATATTCTCTTTTTGTTTTTAATTAAAAGATCTTCCTTCTTCTAAAAGATATTCAGAAGAAGAAAAAAAAGACATTCATGATAAATAAGATGAAATTCTTTTTTTTTCCTAATTAATGTATATTAGAAATGCGTTAACGAAACGTCACAGTTTAACGCACCGAATCTCCAGCGAGCTTGAACGAGAGCCAAGTCAGGATTATGAGCGAGAAACGGAATGGCTCGTTTCAAAAAATCAGGGCCAGGTTGAAAATCAGCGTCGAAAATAGCAACGTACTCGCAATCCTTCACGTACGACCTCGTCAGCCCTGCCTTCAACGCACCTGCTTTGTACCCTACTCTGTTTTCTCTGATTTGGTATCTTATGTTCACTCCCTTCCCCGCCCATCTCTCGCATTCTCTCTCCACCATTCCCTGCCCAATATCAAAATTTTCAACTTTCCATTCTTTTTTTTTTCTTTTATGACAAAAAATAAATAATTTTTTCTTCTCAAAATTTTCTTACAATAAAATAGTTGAATTTGTTTTTCTATGTGTGACATTTCTTCAATTGTTTCAGCTCGACACATATAAGAATGTACCTTTACGACAGGATCAGTAGAGTCGTCAAGGACTTGGATTACGAGCCTGTCGGACGGCCATGAGAGTCCACAAGCAGCCCCTATAGACAACTTGTAAACCTGAAACACCATATTTCCAAACAACTCTTATAAAATATATTCAATCGAATTGTCTACTCCATTTGGATCGGGAAAAAAAAAATCATTTTTTCTATTTAAAATATCAATGTATCTATCGGATTCATGGTAAAACTAAACACGAAACTTCATTTTCCTCTTAATTTTCTTTCCATCTCAACAATTTTATCCATTAATCAAAGATAAACCCATTACCGAATTGTAAGAGAGATTAATTACCTCGCGTTCATTATACATGGGAATTTGGATGAGGACGATTGGGAAATTGGAGCTGCCATTTTCCAAATCCTCTTCAAGCGGCTCGCACTTATACCTCTTTTCCGGCTTCTTCCAAAACAGCTTCACCAAAACGATTACGATTCCCATGTAGACCCGCTCGATGAACAGCATCAGCGACATCGCGAGACAAACGTAGACGCAGAATTGCAGCAGCGGGACTATCAATGGTGCCTTGATCAGCTCCCATATCATACCTATCTGACTGCCACCTTCCGCCGTCCGAAACGTCTCCGGGATCAACGACTTCGCGTCTATCTGGTCCATCGGACTAACAGAGATATTTAGGGTTTTTTGGAGACGGAAACAGAGCTAACCGAGCTTGCTCTGTTTGGTGAAAATGGCGGAGAGGGAAGTACAGAGGAGTAGGAAAACGGAGATTTTTAATGTTGAATATATAGTGAGAGGAGTGAAAAATATTTGATTTTCAATAATTGAAAAATATTTTTAATAACCTTCCAAAAAAATTCCATGTCTTATTTATTCATTTATTAGGTTTTTTATATTTAATGTTGCTTATTAAAACTAGTCATGGATTCGGATCCGGTGCAGCGCACACAAATACCTTGAGAGATAAAATATTATTATTTCAATCAAAACGATTTCGTTTTATTATGATATAAATTTCATTTTGATTGAAACGACATTAATTTGCTACACGCAACACTACATCGTATTATTGTTTTATGTAGCTCGTCTTTGAAAAGAGTAAAATGGTAATTTCGGTGGTGATGCCTCTAATTTATGTGGACTGATTCTTATGCAGTTTGGGAACAATCTTTTCTTTTTGGTAAGAAATATACAGGTTGACCGATCATATTTTATTTAATTTTACTAAACGTTTTAAATAATATTTTGTTTTATAAAATATACAATTCCAACAAGAAAAGGAATTTTTTATTAAAAAATCTACTGTTAAATAAATAATCCTTTTCTGATGTAATTAATATTTTTAAATTAGGAATATATTTGAAAAGTTAATTAGAAATATGATGCAAAGTTGCCCAAGTCATGCTAATTAGTAACAAATTTTGAAAGTCTACAAAGGGTTACACAATTGAATATGCTTGGTGGATAAAAGGTGACTCAATTGAAAAAATAGTGTATGGAAGACAAATAATATTAATTTAGCTCAATTGGAATCATTTTTTGCAGTTAGAGGTGTGAATCACGAGACTGAGAAATACTAACTAACAACTATACTTTTATTTTGAAGTAGGTAGATTGAGAATGTTTATTTATTGAGTGATTTATTATGGAATGTAGTGAGGTTACAAGATGATTAAATATGACTATGGAACCAACTGATTTTTATAAAACCAATTTTAGAGATAAAAAGTATCTCATAGTTGATACTTGATATAGATAAATTTAGAATTGGTATAAAACAAACAAATGTACCAGAAGAATACAAATTTAAAATATAAAAAATGTCCCAGTAGCCAGTGCCAACAAAGTGTCGGTTACAAATCCCAACTTGTAACATCAATTTTTTGTTGTTGCAAATGACATGTTTTTCAAATAACACATGGAACAAATAGACAAATATTTAACAAATGCCACATGGGAAAATATAAAGTTGACTGGGGCAAGAAACTATGGCTCCTTGACTCACTCCGGGAAATGAGCTTGTTATTAACAAACATCGTTTTCATCTAAATGGCATTCTCACCAGAACAATCAAATAAATAATATGCAAGTCAAATGGATTCATCTACTTTTATTCCAACATTCCATTCACAAACCAAACTTTTTATCAATTTTCTTCCTTTTTCTCTTTATTTTTTCAGCCACGTCGTCCGCTAATCACTCCCTGACAAACCTAAACCTAAATCCAAAACCTAATCCTTCATAAATGTATACACAATAAATAAATAAAACACAGCCAACCAACGTGTGAAACCGTACGTGGAAAAAACTTTTTTTGTTTTGTTGATAAACTATGTGGAAAGTAAAGTACCTTAAGAAGCCCATAAAGTGAGGGTGAAGGGAGTTGGCCGAGTGGTGATGCTCCCATCCAGCATTCAAGTGCGCTTAGGTTTGAAGTCCCTCTAACACATCCTAACACTAACAATTAACTCCAATCAAAAAAAAAAATCCCATAAACTATTCAGAAAACTACCCTACTAGCAATTAATCAACAAAAAAAAACTACCCTACTAGCCGACACTCCTTGTTTTTTTCAGGCTTCAACTGTTAATAAAGGAGTTTTTTTTTTAAAATGACCATTTGGGTTTCAAATATTAGAAATGATCAACGCGAGTTTGCTCTTTCAAAAATAACTAATTTTTAATAAAATCGGATCTCAGGATCTGATTTTATGTGTTTTTTTACAAAACCTCCGGTGTTATGTGCAAACGAAAACACGTGGAGTTCTCTCATTCGAACGGGCACATAACACCGGATCCTCAAGATTCGATTTTGTAAAAAATACAGAAAACCGGATTCTGGGAATTCGATTTTATTAAAAATGAGTCATTTTTTAAAGAGCAAACTCGCAAGGATCATTTTTTAAAATTTGAAACTCAAAATGGATCATTTTTAAGAAAAACTCTTAATAAAGCATATTCCTTTGTACTAAAAGTAAAAGACTTCCATTCAAAAAAAAAATTGGAGTTTTTTTTTAAAGAAAAGTTTAATATTTAAGTCCAGTAGTGCCCTCTTGTGTAACCATTTTGAAGATAAAGAAAATTGAACTTATAAGATTCTTTAACTGAAGTAATTGACCGAAGATATTTCATAAGATAAAACTTGGTTGAAACCTGATGCCTATTACATTCTCATATCGACAAATATATAACTTCCAACACATCCGTCGTCAAAAAAAAAAAATACACAGACTCAGACAAATAATTTGGTGTCCCTTCAAGATGCCCTTCACCAATGAAATAACAATTTTCAAACCTCAATGTAACACAGCCCCCCCAGCACTTTTCCAATGGTTATTACTATGCCTGCGTGTACCTTGGTTGGGGGCAGATTGACGGTAACGTTTTGATAAGCACATGTTGGTAATTTCCAAATGTATCATAATAGACCAGCAAGTAAAGCCCCAGGATCTGTCAATGCGGCTGGGGCTGGTGGACTGGTAAGTTGCGCAGCCATGGGAGGAGGTGGTCTTGCTGTAGAGGTCGGAGCTGTGGGAATGCTGATCAGTTGTTCCTTGATGAACTCTTTCAACCTGCACCAGAGATGGTTGGTTTATATTGCTGCGAGAATTATGGAGATCCCCGCAAGGTATGTATTTGGAGGTTTGGATTGAGCTTACTCAAGTGTCAAAGTTGGGTCTCCCGAGGCAACTGTCATGCGCAACTGGGTCCTGTCGGCCGGGTCTGTTTCAATTCGTATCTGAGAATGAAACAGGTAACAAGTTAATCGGTGAGTAAAAATATATTATTCTGTATTCGTGTCAAAATATATATATACACATACCAAACACAACATAGGTCTTGTACTTTCTGAGTAAAAAGTTGTGCTTGCAATAAGATTATTAGGATTTGGATCCTGAAACATAGTTAAAGGAACAAGATTAATAGGGGTGCTCGAGTAATGAAAGACCAATTGTCAATTAAAAGTGACTTACAAGTCCTGGGCAGACCATCATTCGGAAGCCAGTTAATAGGCTTGCCAGTTCCTGAAGAGGCAATGGGTGGACACCTCTCACCTGCTCATCATAGTTCATTCACAGTTAGAATGTAAAATAACAATCAATATCTTCATCCAATGGTCCATGGAATACTGCAGTCTCTAAGAGTGTCTACTGTACTTTTTATATATTTATGTGAATTATTATATAAACCCACCAGACAACTAAAAGTTAGTACCACCCATCTGCATTGCAATACTGTAGATAAGATGTGGTAATACTAATACATATTGAAGAGTTTTAAATATCACATTTCCTGTTAGTTGGGAATTAGTACACATATCTCCGGCAATCCTTCTCCTTACAACATTGTAGTTAAAAGACTGAACCAACTAAAATTAACTAGCACTAAACTATAGTAAAATGATATTAGGTGTTCAGGTTCGTGACGATAATTCATACCACTTCTTGAAGCTTCAAAGGCGGTCCTGAGAGTGATCTCCACTGGGGAAAGAACTCTTCAGCTGACACTGGTATAGGCTGCAAAAACTTATTCAAGACTGCTGGAAGACGAAGTTTAACATTCGCCTGAAGAAAAAAGAGAAGGTTTTTCATTTCAAGTTGCTAAATGGTCAAGTGTTTACTCACATCTCACAATATCGCACTGAAAATCTATGTAAATGATATTTACCATGTTGGATGCAGACATGTAAGAGAAATCAAGAACCGCAACATCCCTGCTAGGGCGGAGATTTATGAACTCAAGGGGGCATTGGACCTATATAATCATGACTTTTAATATGTAGATCCGATGAAACAATAAACAGAATATAGAAAAGAACAGAAAAAAGTTGCAACAATCATGACCAGAACAATTTCTCACCTGAGCTCTGGGGGGAATTGTTTCAGGAACAACCGATTGCTCTATTTTTAGATGTGAAGGTGCCAAAATTACAGTCTGAACAGAAACTAGTGGAGAAATGTTTTTATTTCCAAGAAAAAGAACAAGTCGGCCTTGATGAGCTTTCCATTCGGCTTTAATGCCAATCTACAAAGAAACAATCAATTAAATGTATTAGCTTCAAAGATATCTAAGCAGGATGCAGTAAGTAAGAACTTTCCACAAATGTTTTTATAACCTGTATGTTTGGATCTTCATAGAGAACACCACTGTCTTTCAAGCATAACAGAAGAAATCTTTCAGCGGTATTTCCAATGGGCTGCAATCAAAGTTGGTCCATATATAAATCCAGAGCCACACAGAAAATTTAAGAGATGAACTGCCGCAACTATGGAAGCTGGAGAAACTGATTTGTGTGCGGAAGGTTTTAGCATGATGTCAATTTCTTTTTTCTGAATGACAAGGGACTTGAAACTATATTTTACTTTCCGAGTAAATGAAACTGGGCTCGGCTGGCCTATATAGAAGGTAATTTAAGTAGATCTTGTATAAATTATCATAACAAATGGCCCTTTCAGTCTGTACCTGAACGGAGTTGGTAGGCTCCTCAGCAGGCACAATTGCTGTTGCATCCACCAAACCTGAAATACCTTCCGTTCCCGAGGATGTATTTTGGTCATGCATTGTACTACTAGATGGGCCTTCGATTGCCAGTGGACTTGATAGATCGCCAAGAAGGTCTGCTGAAGGTGCACCTCGATGATCTGCTGGGCTAGCAATTCCATTTGGCTGAAGCGATTCTGCATGTGCTGAGTTGGAATCCTGTAATATTAAGTACTCTAGTTACAACATCAATTTTATTTAAATTTCTGAAACATGAAACATACAAAACAACGATAGTCTGAATAAATACCCACCTCGGTAACAGTAGGTATTTTCACAGGTCCAAGCTGGACTGCAGGTGGATTCCCATTTTCATGACGTTGTTCAGTCACTACTAATGCATTTGAAGTCTGTAACTGAGATCGTAACTTGATAGCACTTTGCTCGGCTACATCAACCTCGGTATCCTCAGCTTTCTTAATCAATGGAGACTGAAAGAGAGGCCAACACGGATTTCAGAACAGTTGTCAATGATGTTTATCCAATCACTACGAAAAGCTAGTTATTTTGTGGCCCTGTCCTATTTTGACTAACCAAATTGACACCTTAGATGTAATAAATACGTGCATTTGAACTCTCAAGATCGTGTACATGCAAATATTACAAACATACTTCACGTTCGGGGAACTTGGGCATTTCAGCCAGTATGTCCATATAAGCTGCACCTTTCTGGCTTAGTGCGAAGTATTCAACAGCTCGTTGCTGTATTTCCATGTCTATGCAACACTCGTATCTGCGAGATCAAATTGATGATCGGAGAGCACATGAAAGTAGAATGATAAGGAAACATATGGGAGCATAATATTACTTGCTGAATACCGCCATAATGAGCTTATGAAGTTCTGGGTCAGGAGGTTGAGTATGCATAAAGATTTTAGCATATGTTGAAAGAATGATTGGAATGGTGGAAGTTCTGCAGAAATGAATTCTTAGGTAAGATACTGGATCTGCAAAGATAAATATTAGTAAACAGTAAGTGGAAAGCTAATCATGTGTTTTTTTTCACTCTTACGAAACAGTCGGCAGCTTTTCTTGTATGATATGGAATATTTCTTTAGGACTACAACCAGGCCTCCGTGCTAAGAGATGGCCATGCTCACCAAGAATATAAGCAGTGATCTGTTTGCACATAATTTTTTTAGAGAGGATATATGATAATCAGTTAATCACTTTTGATAGCACAATGCCACTGGTACTCACCTTGACCATTGTCTCATGTACAGCAGGCTTATCGAGATACTCTCTAGCTTTCAGAGCAGCATAAGGCTGACAAACAAAAACAAACAAGTTCAAGAAATAGATACTTGAGTAATCACAGGACAACATGTGGATACTAAAATATCACCTGAAGATCTTCATTGTTTGCAACATACTGAACAACACGAAACCATATATCATCGCTAACAAAATCTCCAGCCTTGTCAATCAGCTGAAGAATCACATCAACATACCTAAGACAACAAATAACAAGACTTGCAGCGTCGCCAAGTAACCAAATCATAAATATGAAACACAGTTCATTACCCACCTTAAAATATATGATAAACCTTAGTAAAATAGAAATGTGAACACTTGCTATAGTATACAGTAGCATATGACTAGAATAATTAGGCTCTGAACATAGCTGGCCTGTTCCCGCGGGAAAGAGTGGTTGTAGTTGCCGATGTTCTCATTCGATTAGTCAATTCTTCTTAAAAGAAGATTTTATAACTAAGGAAGAATAGAAAATACAACCACTTAGAGAAAAAAATCAGGTGCAAATGATGCCCCTTCCTTTCCGCATACTATACTAACCATGAAAGATCAGGTGCGAATTTTTCGGCAAGAATCGCAGCTTTAAGTGACAACTCCTCGCGCATTGCGAAATCAGCTGTACTAAGATACTACAACGCATAAGAAAAAAATATCAGCTCTGTGTCCATAAACATTTTGGAATAAAAAATTCTAAAATATGGAAACATGAGTGCTCCACCCATAAAAATATATGCACCTGCAATAGTTCTTCAACAATGTCTTTTGCATTTGTTACATCACACATACCATAGAGCAAATCAAGAGCACGCCTTCTTATACTGCAAAGTGAAATAAATCGAAGTATAAAATAGAGGTCATCCAAGTCGGGATTTTAACAAGTTCAAGAACTCCATGTATCTTGGCTGTTATTAACTCTGGAAGAGAGTGTGGTCACAAATATACTATCAATAGACCTTTCACCACTCCAACCATAACTGGTGTTTGATTCAATAGATTCAAAATGACTTGTATTTTGTAAAGACAGGCTGCACTCGACTGCCACCTGCACATAATGCATAATCTATGTCCACATTTTTTTTATATAGAAAAGACGCCATGTGAAAGTAGTTATGAAAAGAAAATATTTTTCCAGAAGAAGATACGACGAAACTCATACTGACAGCTCAATACATCACTAAAATCACACAGGCTTTGACTATTTCACGATAGTGTTTCCAGGAGAAGCTGGACTGAAGTGTAAAACCAGAGGAGATTTTGGCACAGTTCGGCAAATAAGAAAAACTAGTAGAATACAGTTAGAGGGTAGATGATCAACCTAATATCAGGATCCTTTAGAGAAGTAATAATCTGCGCTTGATGTCTTTTGATTATGTCTTGGACATCAGTCACCATCAACATCCTTGTCATATTTTCCTGCGTGGAAGACAAACCATATCATCTGACTGAAGTTGATGCCTTATTGGATAAGAAGGTAGTTGGCTGTATTTCTAACCATCAATAGCACAAACAAAACACTGCACACTATCATAAAATTTAATCTTACCAGACCGAGATATCTGATATTTGGTTCACGGACGGCGATAAATTTACCCAACAACGCAACGCATTGAGACATCATCTCCTTTTCAGCATCAAGATGCATTACCTAAAAGCAAAAAGGAAAAGAAAAAAAAAGAACAGGTGATACAAAGATAAGTAGAAACGCTGACGGTTGTTTCGTTGTATTAATTGATCCATCAAGGATCATGGGATTTTGCTTCTATGTTCGTATGTTTGATTTTAAATAGAATGTGAAGGCATCAACTCACAAGAGCAAGGGCTTCAAATAAAACAGCATGCGAAGCATTGTTCTTGTTCACATTTTTCACAACATCAGTTCCCATCAATATTCGTTGCAAAACCTGAATTACGTATGAGAATTCATCAGAAACCAATAAACGGAGGGTAATAAATTCTATAAGCAAGAAGAACCTCAAACAATGATCTTCTGGTGCTAGGGTCTTCAATGGTGGGGAAATATTGGAGGGCCCTCATTGTTTTGACCTGCATCAAGACTAGCAATATAACTTGTAATGTAAAATTTAATGACCTAATAATTATCATCTTTATTTTCAAGTAATTTATCAAACACATGGTTATAGCTCTCTTATAATATAAAACACAGTTATTTCCAAGTCCATGTATACAGATTGGGCCATGGTCCTCAAGAGTTGTAGCAGATTAGCGGTCTATGATGAGCGCAACTCGAATAAACTCTAATATGAGACAAAATGGTAAAGTTGCTTACACACAGAGTCCAGGTCTTGCTTCAAGGACAACTTATGAATTTTAAAAAAAACAGAGTCCAAGTATTATTTACAGTGTATGAGATAAACAGTAATAAAATGGTCCAAACCTGAAGCCAGGGAGATGGGATACCATAGTAGGTATATTCTTGTGGAATATCCTGGTTCCTAGCAAGCCTCTCCAGAATCTTTACGCACTTTGGAAGACAGCTCCAGTATGCATCATGATTATTTGATACTAAAGCAACAAGAAGGCTCATAGATGATGTTAAAACCCCAAAATCACGTTCATCTAATAGTTGAGTCATCCGGTCTGACCTAAAAGGCATTGTGAAACAAGCATTATAAACAGATAGACCGGAACTGATATTTACAAGCACAAGTTTCAGCAAATACCAGCCATCCACGTTCACAACATCTGGATTCTTCCTAAACATGCGCAAAAGACACAATGCTGCCTTCTTTCTAACAAGTGGCCGGCAGCTACTGGAAAGCTGGAGCACACACAAAACAACTTTTATTTATCATCAGTGGGCCCATCAAAAACTTACCAATTAGTACAATTGTTGATTCTGCTCACAAGAAGCTTCTGGACATCAGGAGCTAAAGATTCTGCAAACTCTCTTCCACCAATATTTCCCACCTGCAAGATTCCAAGATTTAAAGTTCATTCTAAAATATAAAGATGGATTCTACATTCATGAGGCCCAGGCTCGGCATAAATTAAATAATTCATACTAATACATATCCTGTTTCTTTCTGTTCAATCAATACATGTTACACTCGGGGCATGAGATAAAACAAATTCTTGAAAGTTGAAACTAATAAGACATAATACAAACAAATAGGTAATAACATAAACAAACAATAAAATTGGACAAGCACCGGCACTTTAATAACGTATTCAGCATATCGTTGTTGCTACCATACCAATGTAAGTGCGAGACACTGGAACGTTTCGTTGCGGCCTATAATGTCATTGCGTACTGTATTTATGGCTAATCTGAGGAACTCATGGTTCTCGTTGAGTAAACATGATGTAACAATGTATCCAACCTGCATTGGTTTACCACATAATGAATCATCATCTTATTCAGCATTGTGCATCTCACCAGTTTGTTTATGAAGAAAATCATGAAACAAAAATCTTGAAACAGATGAAAAACAAGGGTTTTACCTGCTTTTCTGGATATTTGGGTGCCGATATTAAAGAAACTGCTTCCATGTGGCCAAAATCTACATCATAGCCTAACATGTAAATGTAAAGCATTTTCCAGACATATTTCTTCTTCTCATAGTGAGACAAACCCTGAGAAAATAAAAATAATATGATGTCATAAATAGCCCTTCAGCTTTAGATACCAGTGGTGTAATCTGCATGAAACAACTAGCCTGACCTAAAATGTCAAAATTAAGATATTTTACATGCACGCAATGTAAGCAGATAAGTAACCTTACAGGCACTTTTGGTACAAAGAGCTTACTGAAATCAGAGCATTGCAAAACACTTGCTTCATATCATTTCAGTGCAGCTCAAAATGGGTAGACCTTCCTAATGATTCTTCCATAAGGTTCATCATACACTTACATGTCCTTAATGTGACATGTGAAACTATTGCTATAACTACACGAAGTCACTAACTACCCTAATGAACCTAAACAGTTCAAATCTGAGTAAAGGGTAGTCCAAACTATAATTCACAGTTCTCAAGCAAAACTCTCAGCTTTACATTTCAGCAACCAGCAATGACATTCAAATCAAAACCCTCCATCATAGCACTGCACGCCAAAGCATCGACTAACAAAAACCAAACCAAACCTTTTCATTTTTGAACCGAGTCCTGACTTTCCCAAGTTCCTTATCAACCCGAATTCGCTCCTGCTCTTTATTAGGGCAATTACGAATATCACTTATAAAAACTGACAGCCCTCTCATCCCGGAAAGCGCCATTACGTCGGCAGATCCAGCCGGAACAACTAATTTCCGGCTCCGCGCGCGTTGAAACTTTGGTACAGATCTCGGCGATTGGTTCAACGACTGATGGCGGATCGGTTCGGAGAGATCTCGGCGCGGGCGATCGGCTGCGGAATGCAGAGAGATTAGCGCGCGCGTGTGGAAACAGAGAGGGGGTGGACTGAGAGAAGATTCAGCTGATTGTGGTGGATGGTACGGGGAAGGTAGTCGGTAGACGATTTGATACCATTTTTCATAATTAATTATTTTTATATTTTATTACTATTAAATTTTCATATCATTTTTTAAAAGTTAACATAACGATCAATAATTAAGACAATTTTCATATTACAATTTGCAAATTTTTTTAGAATATAAATAAAATTACTTGGACAACTGATCGCTGTAAATGAATTCTATAATTGTTTAGTTTGACTTTGAAATAATTTTGAGATGCAATCTAAGAAATATAATATAATGTTAACTAGTCTAATGTAGGCTACGATGATAATTATGTTTAAAATGTAAGTGTGACATATATTGAGGAAAATATAGTAATTATGGATGTAAAAAACATTATGTTTGAATGTAAATAATAATTCCATAAAAAAAAAAGTAAATATTAATTACCTTCTGGTTGATGAATTTTGAATTCTGTGAGAATGAGTTGTTCATGGCGTTAATGCTCGCTAATGTATTTGTTTACAATGAGACGTAAGGCTTCTATTGAGGTGCATATATGATCATTGGTTGGAATGTAATGGGATGTAAATGTTGATAATTCTGTCTTAGGTGAGTCGCCCCAGTATTATGTTTATTTTCAGCTTGTGGCAGCAGGTTTGGAAATGGCTTTTTTGATATAGCTTCAGCGTAGGTCTTGTGTTGATAAGTGAGGGTGGATTCTAGTAAATCCCATAGAGAAGTCTTCGGGTTCCATCCTGTGACAGCAGTATTCAATAGATATTAAACTTTCGAGAGTTGTATATTCTACAGTTATGTAAGAACTTGAAGAAAAGGAATATTACCAAGTTTTTTGTTGATGATTGTCATGTCAGGAATTCTCTTATCACTATCGTCGTATCCTTCCCCATAAAATTCTTTAGAACTGACATCGATTGTCGGAGTTTCTACTGATGGTTCACCGCTCACTTTGGAGTAGACCTACATGAATGGTGTGTGACTTGATAAATTCACTAGTTTGGATAGTGGGTCAATTACAGATATTATGTTCACGACAAATTGCTTTACCTCAGTCATCATTTCAGCTAGCTGTCTCACAGTAACTTCATTGTCGGGATTGCCCACATTGAAAATATGGCCACTGGCCCTTGCAGGGTTTTCCTGATGCAAGGAAGACATGAACATTATGAGTTCAGATTGACAGAAAACAATTATCCAGGAAGAGAAAGTCGGATCACTTACAATCATTAACAGAACAGCTTCGATGGCATCTTTTATATACACAAAGGTTCGTTGGGACTGACCCCCATCAACAAGCTTAAGTGGTTCACGCCGCAAGAGATTCTGTGAACAAGAATGATTAAATAATTTTAAAACATTTGAACTACACGTTGAGCCAAGTATTACAATCACAAGATCACTTACATTACTGAAACAAGCTAGAACTCTTGGAACACCCTCGCTTGGGCCATCAATGCCAGGTATGAAATCCATCCGAGGACCAATCCAGTTGAAAGGTCTAACTATAGTAAACTCGAGACCATTTTCTGCCCCTTCAGCTGAAGCATTCAATCAAACAATGCGTGAGTCTGGCATTGCCCCAATGTCTAAATGGAAAAAGATAGCTATGAATTTGGCTCACCATATATAAGCCTCTCAATTAACTGCTTTGCACATGCATATGACCACCTTTGCTTCTCAATAGGACCAAATATACATGGAGACTCATCTTCTTTGAGGACATAATAAGCAGGGTCCTAGTCAATGGACAAAAAAATTGGTCTAGTTCATTTCACATGAAATGGCATGCTAGACACAACCATTAAAATAAAAATTACTATTTTCTTGTCTGACAAAACACCACAGTAATTACCAAAAGCCCACTTGTTGGCTCATACTGATGTCTGAATCATTCATCTAAAAGTTGCATTCATAATGGTTGTGTCTAGCATGCATCGATGGAACTACATCCTTCATCGATGGAACTACATCCTTCATCGTGAATAATTTGATCCTATTCATAATATTATTAAGTTGCATTCATCTAAAAGAGGCATGTCTGCTAATCCCTTCTAACTATGCACCACAAGAGGATGCCTCTTTACCCTATTGACCTAAGAAAACAGAAACAATATAATCACATATTAAGTGGGTTATAAACATTTTCTCTAGCTAAACTGATTTGGTAGTCGAATCATGACCACTTGCCACATTTATGTGGGCAATCACTTTCTATGACTTTAAGTGTCGATTACCATTCACTACCATGTCATTTAAATATCCATCGAATCAGAGCTAAAATGACTCACAACTGAATGAAACTTGACGTACTTTAAAAGAGTGACAACCAAACCCGTCTATGTTCATTAACAGCGTGTCCTTCAGGAATTACAGAAATGTTGCAAATATTTAATGAATAAAAGAAAAACGTATACGGTATTTGGCAAGACCTCCATAACTCATATTCGTAGGCAACAAACAAGAAGCTGAGAAACAACAATCCCGTACTTATAGTGTCTACCATGAGACTCACCTGTCTGAGAGGACTGTCCTTGGGAAGAAAGCATCCAATTGTTTTTCCATAGACCTCACAAGTAGAGAAGTGAATAAGACGCTTGCTATTCTCTGAACAATACTTCACCTGATCACACCCAAACTGAATCAACATTTCCACTTCAAAAGAAAACCATACCACCAAAAATACAAATTAAACTCGTCATACCACTGGCAGTGCATCAATAAAATTGCTGTAAATCGTGTCAAGAGGACGCGTGTTGTAATCAGCTGGCGTACAAATTGCAGCAAGATTTATAGTCTGCAACACATTCAGGGCAATCAAGATACAGAAATCACCCAAGAACCAAAACTAAAATAAGATCCCGAATTCCAGATCGTAAACCAAGATCCTGAATAGTTACTAATTCATACAACATTGACAAATCCTCAAAACAAAAGCTTAGTAACAACTAAGAACAATGATAATTTGAACTGTAGAAAAGAGAAGAGGAGGCGACGCACCAGATCTGACATTTTGATGAGACCTTCGAGCCTCGAATCGTTTTTGATGTTAATCCGGTGAAACTCGATTCTTCCAGTCCAAGGGTGGGAACCTTGCGGCTCAATAAGATGCCTGATCTTGTCATCGTACACATCAACGGCGAGAACCGTATGCTGCGTTTCGGACATGAGCTTCTCGCACAGATGCGATCCGATGAATCCCCCGGCGCCGATCATGCATATCGTCATCGGCTTGATCATATTTCCGTCCAGATCTACTCTCGCCATTTCTGAATAGTAATGTGAATTCGCGCGGAGGCGAGTCAGTTCGAACAAAGGGAGAGAGTGTGTGTGATGCGGCGTTTGAGTGGGAAACGCAGGAGAGAGACGAAAGCCAGTGAATGCGGTTTCGAGACCTTTACATTTTCAGGATTCCGAACGCCGTCGTTTTAACGTATTTGTTAATTAATAATTTATTTTAAATATAAAAAAAACTACACCGACAAAGTAGCTACTAAAAATATCAGCGGCCCAATTTTAGGCCCAGCTCGAAGTCCCCAACGGTAATATCGGGGCGTTGAAATAGTTCGTCGCTAAAGATGGAAACTTTTCGATGGTGAAAGTGACGTGTGTCGTTGTCAGCAGACATAGACAGGAACAGAACTGTCATTTATGAAGGAGGATATATTCCTATTAAAATAAAATAAAATAAAATAAAAAATAATGGGATTGGATGAGGGGAGAGGGAGAGAGGGCTACAAGGGACGATGGAAATGGAATCCTATGCACAAGTATTTCTCTTATTCAAGCGACCCTTGAATAGAGAGAGTGAAAGATAGGAAAAGGGATCTGAGCTGAGCTGATCCGAGAAGAACAACTTCATAAATTCTCACACGCTTACAGAGACTCCATCGAATTCAGTGAACCGAGATAAAGACAGAACAAAGAAAACTCAGCTTTCCTCTCCAATTGGTTCAATTCAATGTCTTCGGATCAAAGTCGCAACCAGCCGAGTCCATCGGCAGCAGCGTCGAACGAGGTCGCCAGCAATTGCACGCCGGAGGTGATTGATGAGGAAGCTGAGGACGGGGTGTCTTTGGCTGCGACGACCCAGGTGGAAGTAAATGGGTATGTGTCGGAGGAGATTGGGTTTCGTACGCCGAGAGATCACAAGATTCCGAGGTCGAGGAGCTGTCCACCGGCGCCGAGGAAGCCGAGGCCGACGTCGCTGGGGTACAAGAGGAAGCTGACGTTCGAGGATGCGAAGCGGGAGGACGTGGAGGCGTTCTTTGAGCGGTCGAAACGACGTAGTTTTGGGAATCGAAGTAGCCCGGCCTCGGCGAGTACAACCAAACAGTAAAAATCGTGACACCTAATCCGCTAATGGGTTCCTAATCCTCTAGTTTTTGTTTTTATGTGTGTAACGGTTCGATTTTTGGTATTTAAATAATTTGTTATTTGTAATTGCTAGTACTTGGTTATGGTATGAATCTGTAGCAACCTTCTGACACTTATATTAATCAATAAATATATATAATAATTTATAATTTTGCCAACAGAAACTTTATACATACCATATTGGTACCAGATGTCATTAAGGTTTAATGGTTTATTTTAATTTCAAATACAGATTCGGAGAAGTCATGTAAAACCCTAAATTAGTCTAAAGTCTAATCATAATATAGATTTCATTAGGCCTTAACATTCGATTTGCGAGTCGGATGTAACCTTACCCGACCCGACCCGACCTAAAATGTTACTGTACATGATTTATACCTGGCTCGTTAAAGCTAATGCAAAAGTTAGGGGCTGTTTGATTGAACTTAAATTTATGTTATGTTAATTTAATTTATGTTAATTTGTGTTAATTTATGTTATGTTATGTTAATTTATGTTAATTTATGTTATGTTAATTTATTTTATTTTATTTTAATTTATTTTATTTTAATTTATTTTAGTTTATACCAACCTAATATTACATTATCATCATACCATCATCATGTCATCACCATCATCATGATCATCATGTCATCACCATCATCATCATGTCATCACCATCATCATCATCATCATCATCATCATCATCATCATCATGTCATCACCATCAACATCATCATCATCATCATCATCATGGCATCATCATCATCATCTCACCATCATCATCATCATCATCATGTCATCATCATCATCATCATCATCATCATCATGTCAACTTGTTGTCAGCATCATCATGTCATCATCATCATGTCATCACCATCATCATGATGATGGTGAATAGTAATATGGTGAATAGTAATATGCTGATCAGCAATATGATGGATCATGATGGTGATGAATAGTAATATGGTGATCATGATAGTGATGAATAGTAATATGATGAATAGTAATATGGTGATCATCATAATGATGAATAGTAATATGGTGATCATGAATATGGTGAATAGTAATATGGTGATCGTGATGGTGATGAATAGTAATATGTTGATCATCATAATGATGAATAGTAATATGCTGAATAGTAATATGGTGATCATGAATATGGTGAATAGTAATACGGTGATCGTGATGGTGATGAATAGTAATATGATGAATAGTAATATGGTGATCATGAATATGGTGAATAGTAATATGGTGATCATGATGGTGATGAATAGTAATATGGTGAATAGGAATATGATAATGATGATGGTGACACGATCATCATCATCATCATATTACTGTTCATCATATTACTTTTCATCATCATCATGTCATCATTATCATATTACTATTCACCATCACCAGCATGTCATCATCATCATATTACTATTAACCATCATCATCATATTACTATTCATCATCGTATTACTATTCATCATCATCATATTACTATTCATGAAGATGATGATGATGACATGATGGTGATGATGATGACATGATGGTGTTGATGATGACATGATGATGATGATGGTGGTAATATGATGATGGTTGAAATTTATGTTATGTTAATTTATGTTATGGGGTGTTAAAATGGTTTATAGAATACAAATTTAAAGCCAAACAAACAGACCCTTAGTGATGTATCCAAAGGCAAAAGCCGCACCAAAAGGCTATATATGCTATAAAAGGATGAAGTACATAGTTTTGCTTTTGCATGTTTATACCAAGAAAACACCTTCCTGATAAACTAGCCACATAGACAACAACACTAAGATGGCCTAAACACCCAATCATCCAGTTTCCTTTGGCATTTTGTGCAAAGCTATTTCCTAAAATGCTGTGCAGTTCCTCCCAAAAACAAATCAATAGAAACAAATTCAGAGTTACCGATAGAAGATTATCAATCTGAAAATTAAGTTCCAAAGTTTGAAAATTGATTCCAATAAAACTGAAAGAAAGTTACTTCATTGTAGCATTTCACACAAGCGATTCAGCTACTTCTCCAAGCTTCAATTTTTTACATCTCAAACAAACACAGCAAAACCCTAGGAGCTGGTAAACTTGGTCACAGCCTTAGTACCTTCAGAAACAGCATGCTTAGCAAGCTCACCAGGAAGGACTAATCTAACAGCAGTCTGAATCTCGCGAGACGTGATAGTCGGCTTCTTGTTGTACCTCGCAAGCCTCGAAGACTCCTGAGCCAACTTCTCGAAAATGTCATTGATGAAGCTGTTCATGATGCCCATCGCCTTGCTCGAGATCCCGATGTCAGGGTGGACTTGCTTCAGCACCTTGAAGATGTAGATCTTGTAGGTCTCGACGCTCTTCTTCGTCCGCTTCTTCTTCTTGTCTGATGAGGACGCTTCCTTCGGCACTTTCTTCTCCGCTTTTGGCTTCTTTTCCGCCGGCGCTTTCTCCGCTGGTGTCTTCTCTGCTGGCTTCTTCATCGCCTTTCCTGCTGCCATTCTTCGATCTTGGATTCGATTTCAACACAACAATTTGTAGAAAGATCAGAGCTTGAGATTCGATTGATGTGCAACTGGAAGCAGATGAGATTTGTTTTATAACCTCTTAAACTAAGCTCTGGTTGGTTGGCTTACTTCGACGCAGATCGGAAATATCTACCGTTGATTAATATTCAATCAACGGCTTCAAATAATTTCCTCGGGATACGAGCTTCGGCAAATAAGTAATGAAATTTAAAATTTTTCGAAATTTTCAATATTCGCGGTAGTTTTATTGGGCTAGTGTTTTTTTGGGCCTTGATCCTTCGGCCTACTACTGACGATGGTTCAGAAATGGCGTCTTTAGCAGCGACAACGCTATCATGGAGTTCGACTTCGTTTCAGCTTCGGCTCCAGCCAGCCGTATAAAATGGCGGGAAAGAGAATCGGCGCCATTTCGATCGTGGCGGAGAAGAAGACTATGAGGCTGGCTTTTTATTTTACGCGATGATGTGAGTATACAAGTTTTTTTTTGTTGATAAAGATGTGAGTATACAAGTTGATTCTGCGTTTAGTTGGTTTTGGATTGTTGTTTGGAGTGTGTTGAGTTTTGGTTGATTATTGTGGCGGATGATTGATACTGCAATTGGTATGCCGAATATGTACGTATGGATTGCTTCGTAGAGACTTAGGTATTTAATTAGCGGAGGCTTTGAATGTGTAAGGTAACATGTAGTTTTAGGGTTCTTATGAGTTATTATCAATTAAACTGGTTGCAAAACAAAAAAAGGGTATGAGGTGGCTGGGGGAAATTTGGTGGTAATGAATAATTTGGAAGGTCAACATACTGAGTTATGGCAATTAGCATTTCATAAAGTCAGCTAGAGTTAAAGGTTTCATTCAATTTTGAGTACTTTTAGTTCAGAGCCTAAAGCAGCATGTAGAAGTTCTCTGCCAAACCTCATAGCTATGTTTAGTCTGTTTAAGTGATCCATTTGTATCAATAAAAAAAAAGTGATCCATTTGGGTCTGTTGTTAGTTTATGTGCTGTTGTTAACAACTGTCATTGCATGATTCATCATTAGTGTGACAAAATGTTAATATCGGTCGAAGTAGAGGCACGGCATCTGGCTAAGATGGTGGGAAAGGGAAGCTTATCTTTGGAATGTAAGTAGCTCTATTTCCATTTTAATGAGGACCTTTGTGTTAGATTCAAGTTGAATGTTAAATTTGTTGCATTCGATGTATTTGCGGAGTTTATGCTCATGATCTTGATGACACTGTCAAGACTCAAATATGTATTCTCAATTACTCCACCTCTCCTTTACATTAATTTCTGATCAAGAGTGTGACACGACATCATGGTCTTCAGTTATCATAGTTAAGTGTTTGGCAAAATTTTACCCAATTTCTAATTATTCATGCTGGTCCTAGTCCTCAGATTCCTTGTCCCCAAAGCATAGAGTTATATAGCTCTTGGAATTGCAACAAAATTTTATTTATATCTTTGATGGATTACCTACCGATTATATTGTAGTAGAGATCCTGGAAGAGGTTATTTGACGGTTAAATTTCGGGTTACAGTGAGATTTAGTATGACATGTTTCATTTGAAGATTTATTTGTTTACTACTTCAACTTTGTCCTCTGATCATCTTTTATTATCATGTACATCCTTGGTTATTCAATTGCTGTGTAGTTATCATATTTTATTATACGCAGGTTAACCCTTCCTGAGATCCTCCTTAGGCCAATGCAGGTGCAATTTAATTTTTCATATATCGACCATACAAATGATCAGGTCTAATTCAGTGCCTTGTAAATTCGTCACGCCAAGTGCATTTTTCTTCTTCTGGCATTGCTATTTACCTAACCTGTTATTTTAGAATAGATAGCTTAGGTGACTTTTCCATCAGAATGCTGCCACCAGCCCAATCTATAAGCAGTCTGTGTAATTAAGTTCTGGCCTGCTTCTAAGGATTCCATTTGATACCATCAGCCTCTAGAAACCTTGGCCGGCAAATGCATAACTACAGCCAAACAGAAATTAGACAAGAAGTAAAGTAAAAGATCATCTCTATTACAGGCTAGCAAACAACTAATACATACCCATTAGAGTCCCTAAGTAGATTGAATAAGAAGAAGACAGCGTACACTTGATGCCACTTAGATTACAGTGAAGTAGTTGTTTAAAACAAAGCGTAGTATCCCTACTTTAAAACACCATCCATCTTTTAGCTTTGTCCACTTAAAACCTCCCATGTAGTCTGTTTGTGTACAAAGTACAGAAAATTACAAAGCCAGGCATACATATGGAGTTGTTGTAATGCACGCCACTTTGTTTATCCCATTAATATTCTCCATTTCAGTTCCACCTTGGTCTAATGCTCGTCTGTTAAGATGCCAGATTGGCAATATTATTACGCAGAACTATGACTTGGACTAATGTGACAAATAATGTAACTTGCATTAAGCGTCGTCTTTTGTTAATACAGTTGGTTTTGCATTGGACTAAGTTGCCGTTGACATTTGGACATGCTGAATGCATACATTATTTGTGCATGTTTTTTATGTTCCCTGCTTGCGAAAAAAAAAAAAACTTTAAATTCTAAAGCCCTGATAAGGTTGTTTTTTGTGTAGCAAATGGCTTTTGGTGCAGCTGTGTGAACAATAATGAGAAAAGGTATTGTTCTTTTATCTTGTATTTATATTAGTATAATGCACATAAAAATAGATGAATATAATACTGCTACATGAGCCAATAGCATAGCTTACTCAAAAGTTAGAGAAACATAAGATATGGATTTATCATTAGTGTAAGAAAAACTAAAGTGTCTTTGGTTAAGCAAGTGTCATGTTGGCAAGTGATGAATATGTGCTTAGCTTTCCACATTACAGGATCATCACACCCACACTTGCTCCAGACGTGTACATAACTATCACTCATTAAAAGGACATTATAGTAGTGAAACAGAAGTAGTCCACCACTACCACCCATTTGAGGTTATGCTACTACTTGTCATATTGTTAATTACTAAGTATATGCCAACATATGTCATCTACTAGCATAGTTGCTTCCAAATAAGACTCTTCTATTATTCTTTATCCCCTGAACTTTCCTCTACTCCAAATCAACATTCAAAATATCAACCCATGAAGTGATAGTTGCTATTTTGTAACCTAGCTAGCTAATAAGATTCTTCTATTAATGTTGTCATAAATACTTTTTATTTATTTAAGGGATAAACATAAACCATCGATTTAAGCCCTGCCCGTGATGACAGCATCGATCCAATCTGTTGATGGGGCTGGATATGGGGAAAGGCGTAGTGGGGGAGTGAGTGAAGTAGCTAGAGAGTGCGTGAGTGAAATGTGAATGGTTTGTATAAAGTGACTTGCAAAACAAGAACAAGGGATGGATGACGGCAGTTATATTAGAGTTTATTAGGTAACAACCTTTGGAAATGGGGAATATATAAATAACAATAGCTAGCTAAAAAAAAAAAGAAGAAGAAAAAGGATGACTAAACTAAAAAGTTAAATAAAGGAGAGAAAGTGGAGTGACCATTTGAAAGCAAGTAATCCCTCCCCTGTATTTTGTGCTTTAACACTTGAACAAGTAACACCTACAAACTCGTGCTAGACTTCATTTTGGATACGATATGTTCGATGCTTCTTCTCACGAATGCATATTTAGAGTAAGACAATTAGATTTTGCTTCACAAGAGGATCAACTACTACTAGTTAACAACCTCTTGTTCTTTAGCTCATCCTCATTATAATTTAGGAAGAAAAGAATATTATGTGGAGCATGAGAAAATGGACGTAAAAGGAGAATATGCTACCCTCCTAAAAGACACTCCTATCACTCACTTTTCGTGAATGCAAAGGCAAAACCAACACATTTCTACTACTACTAGTCTCTCCCTTTTACTCATTCCCCCCCCACCGCCCACTCTTACCCTTTTTTGTTATCTACAAATTACAAATTTCATGTAACACTCACATAATGTTCAACCTGATTTTAGTTCGCCCGGCATATCTACAAAAAATAATTTTATATTACTAAATGCAAGTTTCGCATGTCGAAATAACAGCCGGGGGAGTCAGCCGATATGATGTTGGAATTTCAAAATTGTGATGACAATATGATGATGGTTTTATTGATCAGTAATAAAATGTGGTAAACAAATTGGTAGCTGTTGGCAGAGTATATATAAATGGTAATTAAAAATATCAAACTCATGTAAAATCAATAATCAGAAGTAGCAGCCAACCGTAGGTGGTGGAGCAGAGAACATGCAAGCAGCAGCGATGGCAGAGCTGTTGTTATCATGACCAGTAGGAAACAGCTGCTGATGGAACCTTGTGTGGTGATCTTCCTCAGCCGGTGCCGGCAGGTTCAGATCGAGCGATGACAAAAAGTTGTTGTTGCTGCTCAAGACTCTCTCAACCACTACTGGTGTCTCTTCATGGGGTGATTCAGCAGCAGCAGAGGATATCTGGTTACCATCGATGCTAGAAGCCACAGCTGCTGCTCTGTGCCTCCTCATGTGGCCGCCCAGCGCCTGGCCGGAGGAGAAGGCAGATCCGCAGATAGAACATTGGTGGACTTTTGTAGAATGCGTAACAGAGGACGAAGAGAATGGTGGTTTGGTGTTGGCTGGTTGAACAGTGGAGTATGCAGTTGCACTGTTGTTGTTGAGCATCGACTGAATTTGGCCGATGCTGTTGGGTTTCACATCTTCTTGAGCAACAACTCCGACGTCAGCTAAGGTGACTTTAGCTTTCTTGTGATGACTGGCTCGATGACCACCGAGCGCCTGAAACGACTGGAACGCCTTGTCGCACGTCTTACACTCGTACACATTGTTTAACAACCCAACGCAGCCTGCTGAAATCTCAGCCGGCTTCCTGCTAGCGTTCAACTTCCTCTTTCTCTCTGTTTTTCCAGAATCCACGCCAACTCCATCACTGCCGCTTCGAGCCAGCATCATCAAGCAGTTCGCCATGTCCTCATCTTCCAGCTCCTCACTACTCATAGTCGTTACCGTGCTCTCGTAATTCCGATCCACCTCCAACTCAATACATCCCTTCCTATCACCATCGCCGCCGCTCGAGGAACTGGACAAGGCCATCCTCCTCCGCTTCGTCCGCTTCCCCTTCGCGATCTGCGGATTCGATCCTGTAAACTCATCCAATTCAACACTCTCCGTCTCCATCACCTCAAAATTCATCTTCCCAAGTCAAAACCCGAAAACAGATCGCAGAGATATAAAATGGAGCTGAAGAGTGAGAGGTGAACAAGCACATTGCTGTGCTGTGCCTATTTATATATATTAAATTAATTTAGAAACTTATATGTTCAGAAAAGTGGAAAATTGAAAAAAAAAAAAAGAAAAAGAAAAAAAGAAACGAAGACGGTTACAAGGAGGAGATTAGTTGCGTTGGCGTTTCTCTTACCCAAAAAGCGACGTCGTCTTAAAGTCTACAGCAGGGTTGAGTGATGCACGTTCGCCGCTTATATTCTGCATTTAATTTTGGGGAGAGTTAAGTTATTAATGCGGAAGGTTCATTGTATATGTCTATTTACTCAGAGTTTTGTTAATTAAAATATTTGACTTATAAAGGTAAAGTCGTTTTAATTTAGTGTCCAAGTTAATGAAACAAATACTAAAAATGATAATAATTTTATCTAAGACTTGGGGTGGTTTTGAGAGTGATGCTTAAGCTTAGTCTCCAACACATCAACTAACTAAACAGTATGATTAAAAAGAATGGTAAGTAGTGGGGTGGAGAGGCTGAGCTAATAATTGAGACTTGTAATTGAAAACAAGTATTAGGTGCTCTTTAAGTGGACTAACTACACTGAAAAAGAGAACAATAGGGAGGAGGAGCTTGTTGCACTTGTTGCTGCTGCTGCTGCTCTTTTAACACCTTTATTTTTTGTCCCACTCTTTAATCTCCACCTCACCCAAAGAGGGAGGGGAAGGATGCCCTTTGGTTTGTTGCAACCACTTAAAGTGTATGTATTCATTCGTATTGGGATATATCAACAAACCACAACCCTTTTCTCATCAACACTTGTTAGGCAATCCACTATTTAATCTAGTTAAGTTATCCAGAGTAAGATTTTAAGTAGTGAGGATGCATTTGTAAGAAGGGAATTAAGTTTGAGGATGTGTCTTGTGGTGTGTGGAGTGTATGAGTAGGAGAACCACTATGAAAGTTAAGTGGTAAGTTGTAACAATAAAAGATTATGGTGCAAAGGCAAGCCTTAAAGTGTTGTTTGACAGCTGACTTCATGCCAACTCCACATATGCCATTGCAAAGCCAAGCATTCATCACACTCACATCTCTTTCTTTACTAGCTTTGCTCCAACAAGTCATACACTCTTTCAGCTTGAACAAGCTGAAGAAATACTAGTGCCTAGAGATGGGTTCTCAAGACGTGAAGGTAAGGATATGTTGCCGGGTTTTCTTCTATGTGTAACTGTAACTGTAGCTGTAAATGTTTGGTAGGGAGATTGGTGTACCTGTTTACATTGATCAGATGGAGACGCCTTCAAAATATCATACACAACTTTGACCCAAATGTCTATTATTATTATTATTATTATTATTATTATTTACTAAAAGTTCTAATTGGGAGAAGGCAACACAATGGTTTCTTGCACTTGAAGAGCCAGTTGCTGTAGATAATTATTTGAAACACACGAATAACTCTTGACAGATGAGCATGTACGATAGAGGCCAGCAGGCGGCATCACCTCAGTCGTTGCAAACCTACAATCCCTTGCAGAAGCTGCCACAGTAGGTAAATCGTGATTGTCGCTTTAATTGGGAGTCAGACCTATCACACCTGCAGGAGTAGGAAGGACAGTGAATTACAAGAGCCGACTCGAATAGCATTAGTATCATGAACAAATATCTTAAATTCCATGATAACAGTTTCACGATTATCGAGCATTATATAAAAGATAAACAATTTCTGCGAGGATTCAACAATGGGTAATCATCCAATAAGAAACTCACATTTTCAGTGGAAATCAAACAGTTGTATACTGACTGCATACCCTAGACTCTGTTCCCTAATGTAAGCCATCCTCAATGAAAAATAGAGGAAAATGGGAAATGAAGAAACTTTTTAAGGTTCAAAAGACACTGGAAAAGACAATCTAGTCAACAAAGCACTATGCAGTGTACAAGCACGAGTGTTACTAAAGAGTAAAAACTCCAATCCGGCATGGAAAATTAACGATTTACTTCATTCGAAGACATATAGTGCACTGAATAAAAATGAGTTCATCTAGGTTGCATACCACATGCCAATCTTCCCCCGGCATTACCAGTTGAAAGGCTGAGTTCATGGCCACCTACAATAATTGATTTAAGTTATGATTATTATGGAGTGAAACTGAAAGATCATGAGCCACATACATAACAAATAAAAATGCAAATACAATGTGAGGATGAGATACTCGAGTATAATAACCATCTTATAAGGCTTACAGACAAGGTCGTGCAAAATCAAGTAAATTGCACAAACAAACTGAAAAGATAAGAGATTGAAACGGGGTTTTACCCTTTCCGAGGTCATCTTCAAGCTCGTGAACTACGAAGGCTCGCCCAACTACGGCATTTGGACCAGTAAGTGGTATCTGCAAAATCAGTTCCAGAGTCATGCCAGTACAGTTATAGCACCTATGGTTACTTGAAACTAGATGGCTAAATTTATCGGCAGCATGTTAACAGTTACCTGGCTATCCACGATTGTTGCCTCAGCCACGCCTGAATTCGGAAAAATTGATTCATTAAAACTAGATAATGATACAATTAAATACAAAAATCTGAGACTAAGCCAAAAAGGGGGGACACATGGAATACCATCGGCATTGGCAACTATGTTTCCCAGGTCACCCGCATGACGGATTTCATCTTCAGGAGCACCATGCGTCAATCCCTTTGGATTAAAATGTGGCCCTGTTATGATATAATCAAAATGTAAACATACCTCAGTTAATCGTTCTTAATCCGGAGAAAATGTTGTCATTAAAAATCCTTAAGAATATGCAAGAAAGAATCTACCTGTTGAGATGCAACCATTTGTTGTGTCACCAAACTCATGCTGCAAGAGTCCACCATAAAAGGAAAAAAATTAAAAAATGGAACAGAAAAACTGCATTTCAGGCAGAACAGGTGTTCATATGAACTGTAAATACACTCGAAATAACTCACCAAATGGAACCCATGAGGCCCTGGCGTTAGTCCAGTAATACGTACATTCACAGTTGTTGGACCTGCATGAACAACCCATCCCATGGATTTCTTACAGCAAATGAAAATAAGTCCAGCTCAAGTTCTTAGGAAAACTAAGTCAAACTCAAAGTTCAAGCTATTCACTACGGCTCAACTCAGCCACTCTTTCAGGCATTTCCTCAAACAACAGGTTCGCAACTCAACTATCCATGCTATCAATTCCAAATCTTCACAACCAACTTAAGCCCTCATAAATCCTTAAACGCATTTCGATCAACAAAATGAAATAATTAAGATAACTAAATACTAAAACACACCTTCATCTTCCTGAGTCAAAATGACAACGCCCTCTACAGCAGAATTCCCCTTCAGCACAGCAACCGCCTTCTTCGCCGCAGCCACGACTGTCATCGGCTTCGGCGCGACCGCCGACAGACTGATAGCCTGCCGCGCAGTCGGCTTCACCGAGACGCCGAAAAACGGGGAGTGAACAATGCCGCCGTGGCTAGGGTTTTGAAATGCGTATAGAGCCGACGGATTGGTTTGAATAGCTGAGAAAATGACACTTTGAGCCACCATCGCTGCAATCGCTGCTTGCATTCGCCGAGCCGAGATTTCGCGGATTGAAATCGGATAACGATGGAGTGAACTGCGCTGCTTCTTCCAGCTGCTTCGCTTCGCTTCCTCAAAATACGTCGTTTGCTCGATTGGAGAGAAACTGATCCTCTGCTTCACAATCACGGTAATAAAGTCGCTTTCATTATAAACCGCCGTCGTTTGCTGTTTAATATGTATTGGAACGCCACCGTTTTGTTATTAGAGATAGCGTAGATCGTGCCTTAGGGGATTTTTTATATGCTGGAGATGATGGAGACTCCCATTGTCGTTAAATGGGTGCGATAGCGACGTGATATTTGGGCCTTGATGGGACGAAAACGGTTTCGCATTGGGCCGTATGAATCGTATGCTGAATCTGGGTCCAGGTTCGTTAAGAGATGGACTGGATGCGTGTATGGTTGGGCAGATGCAATTTGGTTTCTGGGAAACCCTAAGTCGCATTGGAAGCCCTAAAAAATTTATCGAAAGAATCATCTTCTTCTTGCAGCTCCGATCTTTCGCTCGTTGACAGTCAGTAACTATCTCTTCTTGGGTGGCTTTCGGTGAGTCCATTTTCAACTGTTCTAATTGAGCACAATTTGTTCTGAATCTTCGGTATTCGGAAAGTAGGGATTGATGAAATTAGGATTTCAATTGAATCAAGAAAGATTAGAGAACGATCGGTTCTTGTTTGATTTTGAAATTGCATCGATTTTTTTAATAACTTAGAGCCGTGTAAATGGATTTAGTTTCTTGAAAATTGTTCTTCGTCGAATGCTTGTTTGTTGTGTATGAAGATTTTGGTTTTTTAACGTTGGGAAATGTTTTCTATTGGATGTGATTGTAGGAAGCTTTGATGGAGGGCAAACTACCGGATGATGCTCCCATGGATGGGAAGGACGATTTGGGAGATGTGAGTTGTATATGTTTTGCAATGAATATCTATGTCGCTATCAATGTTTCAAGATTAGGATTAGTGGCGCTTATGTGACTTGCTGTCATTGTGCGCTGCAGATTGTACCATTTGATGCCACTAAGAAGAAGAAAAAGAAGAAGCCTGCTAATCTGGAGTCACTTGGAGAATCATCAACTGTGACTGAGAAAATGGAGAACCTAGCTGGTATGTTCCAGAAAATGTCTCTGATCTTGAACTGATCAATGTTTGATACTTGATTTTTGTAACTTTAGTAGTATTTTTTTGTATAGTTGCTGATGGTGTCGATAATGCTTTTGTTGGCTTGAAAAAGAAGAAAAAGAAGCCGGTAACTGTTTTGTGCCTTTTTGATATTCTTCACTAAGTTGATATCGAGGTGGCTCATTGTGCTGAATGTTATTCCTTGTAGGTTGAAGTTGATGCACTCAATGAAGAGACTGACCCAGTGGATGAGTTGGATGGTAAATCATGTCTGTGAAAAACCATCTGTGTTACTTTCTTTATTCACTTTCTAAGTTTTTTCTGTCATTGTTTACAGGTGAGATCGAAGAAAGTGAGGGACCTGCTCCTACACAATACCCATGGGAGGGAACTGAGCGAGACTATCACTATGAAGAGGTATGCTGAACTTGGTTGTATTATGGATTCTTCGCGCTTGCATCTCCTCATATGTCATACCACGTGACTTTTCTAAAGAAAGTGGATAGTATTTTTTTCATAGTAACCATGTAAATTATTTGTAGTAATTCAATTGCGTCTACAAGTCAATATATCATTTTGCAATTAGTCGATCGAAGTGTGATAAGGTAATATGATCAGTCACCTTTAGATGGTTAATTAGGCAAGAGGTAATCAGTCGTCTGCAATAGCACTGATGTCCTTTTTGTGCACCCCCCGTCTGTGAATTGATCATCATTATGTTTTATGCAGCTTCTTAGTAGAGTGTTTAACATTCTCCGTGAGAATAATCCAGAGCTTGCAGGAGATAGGCGTAGGACTGTTATGAGGCCACCACAAGTTCTTCGTGAAGGCACTAAGAAAACTGTGTTTGTGAACTTCATGGATCTTTGCAAGACGTATGTTATCCCTTTGTTCTTAGTCCACTCTAATTGTTATGTATTGAACATTTCTGGCTGTTGTTATTCCTTAGTTTACTAGCTTACGCCTTCTACATTTTCTTAATATTGTATTTGCAATATTTTTTCATCAACTTATATTTTTTGGGTTCTTAAAGAGTTGCAAATTGTGCCTTTCTAATTTTAACGGAAGTGGAAGAAATTATGGTACTCTCTCTTGTTCTTGTGTCAGCATTTTCATGCGGTAATTCTTGTGCCTTTGCAGAATGCATAGACAGCCTGAACATGTCATGAATTTTTTGCTAGCTGAAATGGGAACAAGTGGATCACTTGATGGCCAGCAACGGTTGGTGGTTAAGGGTAGATTTGCTCCAAAAAATTTCGAAGGGATCTTGCGAAGATACATCAGTAAGATACTTGCTATATTACCAATAGACATTGCATATATCCTTGATGTTTGATTGTTTGCTCTCTCACTAGGAACCTAGATGAAAATATGTCTTGAAAATCAATGTCTAAGTTGGTTTGGCTTGCAATTGGTTGCCATGCATATACACGTTCAGTTGTCTTGCTCAACTCTGCTAAACTCCTGTTTACCAATTGCAGACGAGTATGTCATATGTAACGGCTGCAAGAGTCCTGACACTATCCTTTCAAAAGAGAATCGACTCTTCTTTCTCAGATGCGAGCAGGTATGATTCTCATGATTTATTGTTTTATCATGACGAAAAGCATAATTTTTCGATCTTTGATTCAAACATACCGACCTTGGTATATCATCTTATTGCAGTGTGGCTCTAACCGGTCGGTGGCACCAATCAAAGCTGGGTTTGTTGCTAGAGTTGGACGTCGTAAAGCTGAGGCATGAAGTTGCAACCATTGTTTTTGGAAGTCTTATCTTTTCGGGTTGAAGTTGCAGACATTTGCGTCCATCTATAATGTTGCACTTCAAAATGCTCAGAAGTTTTACAGTGTACTCATATGTTGATGGCTTTCCCTTGGCGTTGTTCAGACATCGAAGTTGAAAATACCTGTGTACGTTATTTTCAAGCTTTGATAAACATATTTTACTATTCGCTGCTTGCACTCTTTAAGTTTATTTGAATTCAATAATTTTCCAATTAAAATAGCTAGGAACAGAAATTTGTTATTAAAAGCTAATAGTTTGGAAAAAAAACTTTGGACGTGATTGGGTAATGTGAGAGCAAAACTTTTCTGTGCTCATCATGTTCACTATTCCTGATGACGACTGAACACTGAATTGAATTCTTATTTGATCGAATTGCATTCTCAATTGGGAATTACTAGCTTTCGCCCTTGGTATCTTTCCATGGTACACCAGATGTCGTTCTAATAACCAATAATGTCTAAAGATGCTCTGGAATGGATTATCACCCTTGCTCCTGAGGAAAGCCTGTTTTTGGAGAAAACCAGACAAATCTCAATCAGCAAGGTCTCTAATGAATTAAAAAAACACATGTGGCATCATTATAGGATGATACATACCTTTCTTCAGTTGTGATGACATCGCTTTGTTCTATGGATGGATGTATATGACTTGGCGGCTTTTTAGGAGGGTATGTGATTCTTTTACAGCTTGCATTGGACGCACATCGAGTTTTCTGTGCAGTGTCATCGTTGTCTGTTGATATTTTTGATCTGACAGAAAGGGCGGATCTCAAAGATTCAGAAAGTGAGATCATGTGTTCAGAGTCTGGCTCAAATTTGTGTTCAACTGGATTCAACTGCCTGCGGCTCCTGTATTAATAAGGAAAAAAGAAGAAGAAGAAAAATAATCAGTCCAAGAGGAAACGAAGTGTTCCATTGACGGACAAAATGCTGGAGAATATGGACTGTGAAAGGATTGGGAAGATGTTTGCTTCAGATTGTAAAGTTAAGGTCAGTGTATTATCTTACCGGCCACTGTTGAAGGAAGAGTTTTTGAGACAAGCACCTCTATCTCCCTTATTGAGTGTTTTCCTTTCCGTCGTGTGCTGACCTTTGTCTTCTACATGCATGCCCCTAAATCTTGTATTATCTGTTACGCAGTTGAGCTGATCTTCGGTCATAGTCGAATTAGAGTACCAGGAAGAAGGGGAATTCGTGTTGGCATATCTAGCTCTGTTGGATTGAGCTACTCCAAAACTGTGTCCCTTAACAGGGATTGACCCACAAGATATTAATTGTATAAACATGTCTGCAACCTTTAGCCTGGGACTGGATGAGATATGAACATCTTCTCCAAGTACGCTCGGATGGAGCTTGTATGGCGAAGGACTATCTTTCTCATGTACCCGAAAGCTGTTAGTCGTTTTAGCATCAGCTTTGTTTAGAAGATCAGCAACACTGGCTTTTCGACGTGCTGAAGACTTGCTGGAAGAAGGTGAAGAAGGGACAAGACCACGTCCACTTGAAGCAGCAGAGTCCTGTCTCTCGAGGGCAGTACAATTTTGCAATATCTTACTATAATCACATTTTGAAGATCCGCTTCCGCTCTGAGTTTCAGTATCTTCAAGTCTTGGAACAATGACATTTTCTTCAGTCTGTGTTGACGCATCAGCAGCACTTCTATTTTTTCCATCCTTGTACCCTACTAAGTTTAGGGTATCACCCAAGCCAGAAGTCCCGTCTAGTCTAGACCCTGAAGACATGCGACCAGAATCTGGGTGCTGATCCGAGATATAGTATTCATCTTCCTGAAAACCTTTATCCCCTTTAACAATCCTGCTTGATGCAGATGACGAATCGTCCCGACTTTTAGCAGAGTCTGGTTGAGGTAGTTGCTTAAGAGCCTGCACATTAATGCTTCCAGATGGACCAACACAACCTGAAAGGTGAGTTTCTTTAATTTCAGTAAAATGTTTTTTGCCTAGGTAAGTTCATACAAACCCAATGTACATCATTGTATAAATAGTTAATGTAATCATAACATTTAGACGTTACAAAAGAGGCATTAGACCTACCAGATCTGTTGTCCTCAAAGAGCTCGGAACCTTTGAGAATATACTCATGTCCATTAACTGGGACAATAAGGTCATCTTCAGACAGGTCATGCCAAACATATCCAGTCTTGTAGCTCCTACACATTGAGCCACAGACTTAAGTAACATACATAGATGCATTAAAACATGCTTTTCAGAGTATATAACATGTATCTAACTGGGCTCTAAACCCCTGCAGAACCATGAATGCAAAGAAAATAACCTCTTGGACGACCATGAATACTTTAAGTGCAGGCCTCTACCCCTCAGATCATCTAGTCTGTAAACCACATCTGAAATAAAATTCAAATTCCATATAACTCAAACAGGTCAAGTTCCCAACATGTAAGCAATGAAACTCACATTTTACCTCTCAAGTAAAGCCCGTCAGGAGATGAGAATGGAACTTCGATGAAATGGGGATGCTCCAAATGCCGATTTTTACATAAATAGTAAACCACTGGCACTTTCCTTTTCTGGCGGTTCTTAGGAGACTTCTCATTCCATACTTTAGTCCTCTCAGGACTGGTCTGCCTATACCTCCTCATAGCAATCCCAACTTCCACTCCTCAAACTCTATCAATAAACTAAAAGGAAGGAAAAATCAAATCTGAAACTAAACATTTGAAACCAATGGTTGCATAACATCAAGTGATTCCCTCATCCATTGTTGTTATTTTTACTCAAAATATAAATGCTAAACGAATACACAACCCTAAGCGCTTGCCAGTCCAGATCACGATTGGAAACGCGAACAGCTCACCGTTGACAACACAGGGATCTACACTGCATAATATAACACTTAAAGAATAAAGGCAATAAATCAATCAGGATTTTTCGAATAAGATATTGCCTCGCCTCACTGGCAAACAAAACTACCATACAGTATAAATCCATGACTTTTCACTACCAGAATATAAAATTAAGCGCATACCAGACCTGACGCCGAACCCGACGACAGGGAGATTGCTCATCGGCGAAGGAAACCACGTCGTTGACTGGCGTTGACCGATAGCGGGATGAGTTCAATTCTCCGCCAGTCGCTTCATTTCCAAAAGTGAGAGATAGATAGAGACGAAATTAACTCGTTCGCGCGGACGCAGCTGTCGGTTTCTTTTTTAAAATCACCGGTTGAATCAACTAGTTGGACCGCGGGAGAAGAAATTTGGTCACGGTCTATAGATTCCTTCTTCAAACCGGTTAATTGGACCGAAACGGTTTAGTTACCGTTGGAGAAATCTGGCGCGGTATAAAGGTTTCTTTTTCGCTCTTCATCACGCCTACCCAACACTAATTAAAACATTGTCTTTCACTCAATCATGAATTGTATTTTCTATCGATTTTCCCGGTAATATCGATACCACACAAGCATGTAATTGAGGTAGTGACTGTCGACTTAGGGTTTGGGGTTCTGACTAAGCTTCTGTGTAGCAATTTTTGTTGGCGCATCCCAGATGTATGTCGAAATGTTTCTAAGACATTTTTTTGATTTTTTTCATTTTTCGATATATTATGTAATTAGGTTGAGAGTCGGGACACTCTTCTTTCAATTCTTCTGAGTCTTTCTTCACCCTCGCACGCCCTATAGGCTCCAAAATGTTCAGTTCGAAATTCTAGTTGACGGCAAATAGTTTTGCCGAGACTTCTCGTGTTTCCAACTAAGGGTTAGGACATCTGTGTAGTTCATTCTGTTACTTCAATCATGTGTCCTTGAAGTTCAACCCGGATAATCTCAGAGAGAATCTTATTAGATATATTTGAAGCTCAAATAATTCTTGCCTACCCATTTGTAGTGCTTGCAGGTTAGGGTGGTGAAAGCTGCAAATTTAACTATAACTGCAGCCTTCTTGGCAGCTGTTGGCATTGTTGATCCTGCCAAGGCATGTATTACTACTTCCATGCATAAATCATATGTGTTGTGTGTGTAAGCTTGCAAGCGTAAGAAATTCTTCTCTCTTTTTTCTGGTTTTTATTTTTTCTGGTCTAGTCTGGAATATAGTGTCATTGTTTCTGTTTGATTTTGCATCAAGTGATTCCCCTCAGATCCCTCTTCTGTTGCGTATTTGAGGAGATAAAAACCCTAACAAACCACATCATCTACACTGGTAAGGGATGCATTATTTGTCTTGGCCAGATTATGCTTAATCCTCATTTAAAACCTTTGCTACACATTTTTAAACATCTTTACCAGCACACTAAAACAGTTTTTTTCCTTTTTTTTCAGGTTGCTGGTTTGTTTATTGCTTAAAAGCAAAATCATGCCACAAACAAGCAAGAGGAATAAGAAGATAATTGAGATTAAGGATATGCTTGGACAGGTAATTTTCTTCATAAAAGGTTAACTGTCCCTGAAGAGTTGTGCCGGAACATTATAGGCTGCTTTATTCCTTGTGAGCATCATATTCACCACTAGTCGTATCTTCAATGGTTCTGTTGATTGATCTGCGCAACCCGCACTCAGAATGTCAGGACCCGACTGGTATACTTTAATATCAGAGGGTTAATTTTTTTGGAGTAAATTATCATGGTAAATGCATCATTTAAAATACATTTTGAAAGAAATATTATCTATTAGCTTATATGGAACAACAATATCCGCTTGTTTGTGGAATAATGGGCATTTAGATATTCTATCTAGAAGCTTTGTTTTCTGACAGATTTGTAGTAGTTCAGTGGAGGTAGATAGCATGCTTTGTGGAAATAAGAAACAAAAACCATATAGGGCGCCATTCACACTTAAAATTTTTCCGCTATAGAACGAAAGTGCACTTTACTATTGTGAATCATCTTACAGAGAGTTTACTTGGGTTCATAAAACTGAGTTAACCAAGACAAACCCATTTTGAGCTGAGCTTGCAAATTATTATGTTTGTTAGTTCAAGCCTAACGAAGCTAAAAGTACATTTTTTGAAATTGACTTAAACTGATGTTAGATAAACTTCATCACATGATCACACCATAATCTTGCAGGGACCCAAAGTTTTGTATATTGGATCTGAATTAGAATAGTTAATTAGCCCCTGAAATACAGCACTAACCTTAAGAGTTGTTGGCCATACCTCATCTTCTAGTTTTAACAACTTCAGCCAATCTTTCGTTGTATCCGCATCAGTGTGTAGCTAACCTTATTTTTATGGTGTTAGATCTTAGAAAATAAGGGTTGCAACAAGTTGCATAGAAATGGAATCTCGTCATTACTAGATTAGAATGCGTTTCTAATGCAACTGAACCAAGTTCCTTTGAACTTGGAACAATAATTAAAAAAAACTTTAAAAAGTAGACAACAGCTTAGACAACTTGGTTGCTCTGAAAGACTGAATTTAAAAACTAGAACAATCAGAAGTAGCAAATTAAGCTTGCACTGAAATAGTCAATTGAGAAGGATCCTGTGATACTTAGTCTTTGTCGAGGAAGCTGAGCCTTCCAGTAAGCCTCTTTTCCTGTTGAGTCTGCTACAGCCGTTGCCGATGCTGTTGTAATCAGCAATGCATGGAAATGGGTCACGCGTATGAAGTGACTGTGGTGGTGGAGGAGGAGATGGTGATGGAATGGCTACGGGTGGGATATGTGAGGATTCGAGTGGTGGTGGTGGGTGTCTCCACTGAGGGAGTGGCCCAGCAAGAAGCAAAGTCTGTAGTAAAGGCCCTGCATTCATAACTGCATCTAGAAGCTTCCCTTTTTCAGGCAACGGTCGCTTCTCTTGCATCAAAAGCTCCATCATTTCTTCGTAAGAGGACATTAATGAGTGTGACATCACTAACTGAGCTTCTGGGTGTGGAGGAAGCGGATCAGCCAAAGGGGACGAGACAATGCTCTCGTCCCCTTCGGATGATGAGCCCCTTTTAACCTCATCCTCAATGCTGGTAACTCCTGATACAGGAGCAGCAACAACTTGTTTCAGCTCTTTCTGTTGCAAATTATGGTGGCTGAGTTTCTCTACCAGCAGCCTCTGAAATTTGTCCTGAGCCTCATCTCTCTCCTTGACTACCTTGCTCAGAATATCCCTAAAACGCCTCAGCTCATCATCTCGCTTCCTGATCTCCTCCTGAGCTTCAAGTCTCACTCTCTGGAGCTCAACATTTGCGTATAGAATCATCTGTCTCAGTTCCTCCGCACTCTGATGATACGTTTCACAAAAGAAAACACTCGTTAGAGCTCAGATTTGGCATTTTTTAGTTCCAGTAGATGCTAACTAAGCAAGGAACAAACATTAATGTTTAACCATTCTGTGTAGTTTCTTACCTTTCCCTGGCAGAAGTAGGTCAAGCTGAGAAGAGGGTTCCTGGGATCAAGATCCATAAATGCCGTCTGTCAAAGAGAATGAATGCAGATTTGGTCTGTCAGGTTTTCTGAGACAGTCAGATTTGGAGTTTAAGGTTGCAGAGGTATGTGCACTTAAATAAATGCTGTGCACCTCAACTTATAAAGTACTCCTAGTACTGTTACTGTGATACCAGTAGCTGCTTTAGGGGACTGTTATCTTTTGATTTAGTATTTTGCTTTTATTGGTATAAAGGGTTGGACAAATTCATAACAGGCCAAAATTATTGATTGGCCTTTTGCTTTCCTGTGTCCAACTTTACATTTAACAAAGTAATTTTTGTTTTCACATTTGGAAAACCATCAAGTTAAATAAAAATTCTGTCATCTTTGAAATTTCATCTTCTGAAGAGTTAAATCAGGATTTGAATTTTGATGTGAAAAGTTAGGCCAGAGAAGGGATTGATTTGACTGATAGTCGTAAGAAATATGATCAATTGCTCGACTGGAAATACATTTTATAACCTTTTTGTTAGGTATTGAACCAACTGGTGGAAATTATAATGCATTTTCTTGGCATGTATAGACTGTAAAAATGGCATTTAGCTTGAGTTCCAAACTAGTTATGGTACCGGTAATCTTCGTCGGCCCACCCTATATAGGATTCTTTTTTAGTCCCGGTTGACAGTCTCGTCATGTATGTCAGCAACTGATCATTTACATTTTTTAGGATCAAAAAAAGAGTGGAAGACTACAGTAGGCGGAGAATGCCTCCATTCGAGCAACAAAGTCGTTATGAAGCAGGAAAAAAAGAAGAATTCTCTTTGACAAAAAAAGGGTATGCCCTCTTTTTACCAAAAGCATCAATAGAATGGAAATCCATGGCCTAATCGCCTAATTAAATAATACATTTGTTATACTAACCGGTCGTTTAAACTTTCCATGTGTCTTACAAATCTTGTTCCGGTGCCACATTGGTTACTAATCCAATCATGAACTCCTCAATCATTTAATAGACATTTTGAAATAATGATTTGGGCTGTTAATGGACGTTTAGACTAACTTATGCCCTACTTTGCAGGACATTGGAAGACTATGCAAAAGTTTCTCCCTAAAAAGTCTGTACATTCCAAAATTTTCAGTAGCAAAAGCAAAGGACAGGATGGAATCTGAAGTCAAGACTGGAGAAGTATGTGAATCACATTGTCCTGCACTAAGATTATCTGTCTAGAAAATGGAGGCCTTGTTAAATACTTTAAAGAAGAAAGACTTGGTATCACCCTTACCTTAAGACCCCACACGCTTATGCCCATGTGATTTTGTACATATGTTCAACTAGGTGTTGTGTATTATTTCAGTGTAGAGTGGTGAGGGATGAAGGGTATGATTTATATCATTCATAACTAGATTTGGAATTGGATGTGTTCTTGCAAAGGAATGGAATATGGTGGTGGGTTTGTCTCTTGACTTTGTGGGAAAAGGTAAAAAAATTGAACCATGGGTCTGCCTCTGCAGTTTGAGCACAGCTAAGGTGGCTCAAGGCTGATAGGGACTTTGAGAGAGTTTGTGGGTGCTTACCAGCCCTATAATAAATGTCAACTGTGTATGTGTGGTCGTCTTTAGCCCAATCTAGGACCATGTCTTTGGTTGGTATCTTTTAGCTGAAATTGTTGACTACAAACAAACTCTTGAGTTTTTTTCAGCCCAGTGTTCGGCCCATTTACATATAATCCCGTGAATCCAAATAAATGAGAAAATTAAAGGGCACCTCATGCCTTGGCTCTTTGCACGTCCCATGAAACCATTAAAACAAGTTTCGTTTACCGGACCAATTTTAGAACTGAAAGGTACAATTACAAATGAAATAAATAGCATCATCTAGCCATTTCTTAATAAAAATCCATCGCCCAAAGCCTTCTGTGAGACAAAAGATAATTTCTGTCTCAAAAGAGAGAGACTTGGCGTCTCCATATAACGAAGAGGGAAATAACTTCAAGTAAACATATTCAATGGGCACATTCCTCGGCTTGTAAGTTCGGCAATACTCTTGGAAATTGGCCAAATGAGTGGAGGGGTTCCCAACTCCTTGATATTGATCATGAGTTACCATATGCACCAAGGAGGACTTCACATCAAAATCAAAAGCGTCCTCATCCGGAGGCATAATAACCGAACCGTTTCCCTCGAGGGTGGGAGTCATGTAATCTCCCACGGGCCTTTCGTCCTCTTCCTCTTCATCATATCTATAATGTCTCTCCTCTCTACGAGAGACATGAGGATTCCGGATAGGACGTCTCTCATTCTCATTATAATTGTCATCTCTAGCTTGAGGATCCTCTACTTCTTCCCCATCAATTCTACGATTTTGGACATTTCTTTGAAGAACCGGACGGTTCTCATTTTCCTCTTCCATAATAACTTGTTGTCTTTCTTGGATAATAGGGGGAATAGCACGAATAACCGGAGGTAAGGGTGCAATAGGGGCAATCGGGTTCTTTCGGGGTCTACCTCGTTGTTTCTTTGTGGTTGGTTGAGAAGGGTTAGAAGAACTTGATGTTGAACCTAGAGCCACGTGTTTCTTTCCTTGAAACCTTGTGTTCATTCAAATGCCTACAAGATCAAAAGAAATTCTTAGCAATGAAGGGCAAGGGAAACAAACACAATCAAGCACAAAGCAAGCAATAGCTACCAAGTAAGGAAAAGCAAACGAACTAAATAATCAAATAGCACCTAGTTGATTAACCTATCCCCGGCAACGGCGCCATTTGATCGGTTGCGTGTATAGTAGTAAATATTCAAATGTAAATTCGAATACTATTTGCTAGTCACGTGATCAAAACATTTATAAAAGCTCGGGAATCCGAGATCGAACCCAGAGGATAGGAGTTTAAACTTATGATGCTAGAGATTAAAATAGATGTCTATGGTTTGGGGGGGGGAATGCTTCTCCAAAGAGGTTGATAGCAAATTTCACTATCCAAATTAAAGTTTGATTAACAAAAAGGGATTAACAATCAATAAAAGATGACTAGGGATCCAATCCTCTACTAAACAATCATTGTGACGGTAAATTAGGACATTATTGATGAGCTTCTCATGCACACACTTAGAATATAGGCATGCAACATTAATACCAAGTTTAACTCTCGCTCTAACTTAATATTAAGAGGTCACATCTCGCTCAATACCTCAAACTCTCGCTCTATTGGCATTATAAAGTAAGATTACCTACCCTCAAGCCCTAGCTCTATTGGCTAGATAATCATACACGTGTCAAAAATCATGCCATTCTCATTAGAATTAGAGTGTCGCCATGTAACACAAAAACCCTAATGCTTCTTCATTTAGTTCATTTGACATCATGCTTTTCAACACTAGTTACATCAAACATGAAATCAACTAGGGTTCCTATTGAGGACTTCTCACAAACACCTTATAGGCACCCATTAACATTAAGTTCCAATGAAGAAGAATCATGTGCAAAAATCATTCATCAATAACATCTATAACATTTACAAGGTCACAAACATGTTTAGGGGATTCATGGATCCCCAACCAAGGTCACTACTCACTCATGGTGAGGTTACAATCAAAAACAATGACAAAAGTGTAAGAATCCATATGAGATGTAGAGTTTAGAGCTTCTAAACCAATGGAGAATCAAGAGTAATGGAGAATCCTTGTGGTTGGTATCCTTCTTCACTTAATCAGCTCGAAATCAGTGCCAAAACTCTTGGAATTTTCTGTGTCGGCGCCTTAGAATCCGTGCCAAAATCTCTCTCCCAAAAGCCCCCCGAAACCCTATAAAATTCTGGGTTTTATAGCACTGCCGGTATATGCGATCGCATATGTGCAACTGTGCGATCGCACATCTTTTCTGGAGGTCGGTGGTATGCGATCGCACATATTTTTGTGCGACTGGACTATCATATGCGATCGCATGTTCGAGCTTGTGCGATCGCACATCTTTCCTTAGCTGCTTTTGCGGTTTCGGCTTCCATTTGTGCGATCGCACATTCGTCTCTGGTTTTCTTATGCGCTCGCACATCTGCCCAAGTTCTGATCGTGGCTTTAGGATGTGCGATCGCATAGAGGGCTTTGTGCGATCGCACATATGCGCTTTCTGCGTTCCGACTCCTAATTTGCCCACTTTAGCTCCGGAATGCTCGGTTTTGCTCCAAAATCAAAGCTAACTTGCGTTCTCAGCTTAAGCTCTGTAATTGGCCTGAAATGAACCACAAGGCGTTAAATAGCAAGTGAAATTGTGATAAAACGAACGAAACAATAAGCATAGAGGCCGCCTAAAATGCGCATATTTTAGAGCTATCAGCTGCCGGGGGCTCCAAACCCTTGGCCTCAGCCCATCGCGCCGCCACTGTCCTGATCAGCCGATCCGCTCTCACTCCAAAACCTCCTAAAGATTCAATAATAAAAGGTTCAAAAATAAGTCCATTAGCTGAACAGCCGGCACCATATCTGGAAATCTTCCTTTCCTCTGCTCTCCTAGCTGCCTCACCAGATTCCATCTCAGCTCCTTCGCCAACAAAAGGAGAGACAATGGACACATCGACACACAGGTCCTTACCGTCGTCCCAAGCGGGAACTAATATGTCAGCAGGCTTCTCGCCACCTTCAAGAAGGCCAGCCACCTCCAGACTAGGCCCTAAGTTGGCCTCCCTAAAAAAGGCGAACAAAGCATCTCTCATAGCGTTATGCCTCCTAATCCTCCTTCCCCCACCCGGACAATGAGAATCGTGATCACCAGCTGCGTCCGAGGTTTGCAGCCCCCTACAAGACGTGCAAGCCCGAGAAACCACGAACACGTTCTGCCCAGTACGGTATTTGAGAGCCATGCGGTACGCTGCCGGGTTCAAGTGAAGCCCAGAAAAAGGCGTTGGTATCGCTGTGGTCCAAATACCACTCCCTGAAACAGAAACGGCATTCACAAGTGTGCTTACCCGTGCTCCTCCCCGACCCTTGATCTCTTCTCTGATAACTTCTGCTGCCAAACCGGAGAGCCACTGTTGTGGCTTAGCCTTCGACCTCAGCTCCTCCGTACCAATTGGTGACCTAGGACGAAACCTGACGTTCCACTCTTCAAGCAAGACCCCGCACCTCGAGGAAGAGAAGGAATCCTTCGTAAGCATCTCCCATAAACCCCCTGCTTGCACCAAGGAAGCTACTACCGCCGAGAGAGCAACCTCGCTCCCAATCGGAACTCCTAACCCACCGAGCTTAAGGGGCAGCCCCACCAATCTCCTTTGCTCCGTCGTGAACCCAGTATTATAAATATGGACTAAACTCTGATGCACAGCACTGTCAAAAGATCGAATCGACCCCTCAATCCAACAAGGCGGCGCACTCCTCAAATTATACATCATCTTTGGCATGCCAACACAAGCCCGCAAAAGTAATAGCTCCAGCTGCGGGTCATCCAATTTTGACATCTCTGCCAGAATATCCATAATACCACGGACCCTATGCCCCACTATCTCCTCAGCCCCCCTCCCATCAACCGAGATAGGGTTACCCAACACAGACAAGGCTGAAGCATCCGAGACTACAACCTCGTCGGACAACCCCTGAGGTCTACCTCTACCTCCACCGGGCCACCACCACACTGATTTGCTAAGGTTAACAACTAACCCAAGATGTGGCCCCATCCACCGAATGACCTCGAAAGAAGCCAACAAATCATCTTGCCGACCCATCAACACGCCGTCGTCCAGGTACCAAGCGTTGAGCAATAAATGAGGACAAAGTTCTCCAACCTGACGAACTAAAGGCTGGAGGGCGATGGCAAAAAGTAACGGTCCTAACGGATCGCCCTGTTGCACTCCACCACTACTATGAATGACCGACTCCCCACTAAAGAGCAACGCACGGCACCCATAGCAATACTCAACCCAAGAGCTTAGCGAGGGAAAATGCTGACGCACCCCTGATCGGTCGTGATATAGGGTAAAATATTCGAATGAGATTCAAACACTTATTTGCTAGTCACGTGATCAAAACATTTATAAAAGCTCGGGAATCCGAGATCGAACCCAGAGGATAGGAGTTTAAACTTATGATGCTAGAGATTAAAATGGAATGTCTAAGGTGGTGGGGGGGGGGGTTTATGCCTCGAAAGAGGTTGATAGCAATGATTTACTATCCAAAGAGAGAGATTCTAGCAAAGAAACGAATAAACGATCAATCAAAGAAGACTAGGGATTACTTCCCCACCTAGACAATCATAGTGATGATGATATTAGATGTCAACTATGAATTTGCATGCACTTGAATAGAATTTAGCCATGTAACATTTCCCCTAAGTTCCACTCGCGCTACAACCTAGGATAAAGAGGCTACACCTCGCATAGGACCTCACACTCGCGCTCTATTGGCCCTATAGAACATGCATTTCTAATCTCACACTCGCGCTCTATTGATTAGATAAACATGTTCTTGTTAAACTCAAGCCAATCTCATTAGGTTTTAAGTGTCGCCATGTAACACAAAAGTCCTAATGCCTCTTCATTCATTTCATTAAATTCATATTGATCAACGTTAGCTACATCAAACATGAAATTACACTAAGTTCCCATTGAGGACATTTCACAAACACCTTATGGGCAACTCTAGGCATGTAGTTCAAATGAAGAGAATTCATGTGCAAACTCATTCAATATTGACATCAATGGTATTTACATCATCACAATATGTCTAGGGGATCCATAATCCCCAATCAAAGTCACTACTCACTCATAGTGAGTTCACAAGCAAAAACAACCACAAAAGTGTAAACACCCATATGAAAGGTAGAGTTTAGAAATTCAAAACCAATATGGAGAACTAAGAACAAGTGAGGATCCAATCTTTGTGTTGTTGTTGTCTTCCAAAATCCCAGCTCAATCCTCTCCAAAATCGCCCAAAAAGCTCCCCAAAATCGTCCCTTTTTCTTTCTCTCCAACTTTCTATTTATAGCTGAAAATTAGGGTTTCCGGTACTGTAGCACGGTTGAACCGGCCGGTTCAAATTGTGTGAAGGAATCCAGCCGGCCGGTTCGAGCAGAGGAGGCTGGATGGGAACCTTCTGAGCACCTCAACCGGCCGGTTCGATTGGATAGAGGAAGTTCAACCGGCCGGTTCGATCAGGGGAGAGCTTCCTTGGAGTTTCTGAGCATTTGAACCGCCCGGTTCAAAGTGTGTTCAATTCTCAACCGGCCGGTTCAATGCTTCAGAGAATTCTAGCTTCTGGCCTTCATTTCAACCGGCCGGTTCGATCCAAGGCCAATATTCAACCGGCCGGTTGGATCTGCTCCTTGGGTGCTTTTCGCTCCAAAAACTCGGTTTTGCTCCAAAATCACTGCTCACTTGTGTTCTTAGCTTAAACGCTGCAATTTGCCTGAAAATGAACCACAAAGCGTCAACTAGCAAGTGAAATTGTGATAAAATGATCGAAACAATAAGCATAGAGGTCGCCTAAAATGCGTATATTTTAGAGCTATCAAATCCTTCTAAGAAAGCTGTCCTGCTGACCAGATTAAAAGCGTTAGTGAGATCCACCTTCAGAACCCCCATCTCCTCTACAGCGGAGTGCTTCGCCACCAAGTGGTTCAACGAATGTGTAATGGCTTCTGCTCCCCCTCTAACACCAACTCCAAGCTGAAAAGGCAGCAAAAAAGCCCTCGCAGAAGCACTAACCGCGCTCAAAGCCACCTTCGACGTCAGTCGTCGCCAAACCTCCCCTATTGCGATCAGTCTCACTCCCCCGCCAGACTTCGCAAGAGGAATAATAGGCGCGCTCATAAGCAATGGAGCCAAACTAGTGGGCGCTCCCCCACTCACCAGAAGCACGACATGGGCTGTAAACGATGTATGCACCAAAACTTCCTCCATTCTACCAGCGGACCCTCTCGGAAAAGATTGCAGCGCCCGCCACACTGCCTCCCAAGACGGCACCAACGGAGCAGGAGGCCGCCCTGGGGGGACCTCTGGAAGTGGAGCATACGGGTGTTTGCAGGCGATCTCATCTACCACCTCCTGAGAACGTGGCAAAACCCCCCCACTGACTAAAGCGCTAGCGGCATCTCCGAGACGACCAAGAGCCGCCAACTTCCCGCACCGCTTCACATTGATCTTCCTCTGGTCCTCCCTCGAGAAGACTGACACCGGCTCCCGCGAAACCCCTCTAGCCACCGCCTCCTGCCAAAGGCGACGCTGACCGCCCCCACCTCCTTCCCACACTCCTAACCGCTGAGTCACCACTGCAGACAAAGAGACGCCACCTCTTTCTTCCTTACTGACCGATCTCATAACAGACACCACAAAGATTTGCATGAGCGCCCAGCGGTTAAGATCATCCGGAACCTCATTAACCGCTTTAACCGCCTCACCATAACACTTAGCCACTCCTCTCCTACAAGATTTGGGAATGAAATTCAAGGTAGGAATCGCTGAGCACCTTAACTCCTGGAAAACCTCGGGATCTTCATCAAAAGGTTTAAAGACATCGCAAACATCCTCCAAAACCGTCTGATCCTGTTGTCTTGCCGCCTCCTCTCTCAGAACAATAACCTCGAACCCCAGTGGCATAATAATTGGCAACCCTTCAGACACTACATAACTCGCCCCACAATCACGGCCTCTGCACCGATACCCCACCAAGTACCTTTTGCAGCAACGACCACATAACCATCTTCCATGCTCGCGAAGGTGCTGAACTAACTCCCCCAGACCCCTTCCCGACAAGCACTCACTTCGCGACCCCCTCAAGTGAACAGAAATATTATCACGCAAAGCCGCAAGACTCCTCATATTCGCGCCAAACCTTGGACAAAACGAAAAGGGGCAACTCCCACCCTGACCCGCAATTTTAGAACAAGTTTCATTTGTACAATTAGGTCAATTTCCTTGATTTCTATTCATTGGCGCATAATAATTTGTTGTCAATCAGAAATGTTTTCGTTTAATTATTTTTTTATTATCTCGTAACGACGTCGTTTTTTAAAGAATAATTCTTTAAAATTGCCAACAAATTATTGAGCTTTCCTACCCTCATAGAATTTGATTCCATTAATGACATATAATCGATGGTAGGGATGTACAAAATTGGATCGGACCGTAAATTTGGATCGGAATTTTATTGTTCTGTCCAAGATCAGACTTAATTTTTATGGTCCGATTCGGTCCATGGTCTATCCTTTCAAAAAGTTTCGATCCACCGGTCCGGTCCAGATCGTAAAATTTGAGTTAAAATAATATGAAATTCCGGTCCCGGTCCGTTTTAAAAAAATATTCCTATCCGGTCCAGTCCTCGGTCTATAAAATATCAGTTCTGATCCAGTACCCGATCCACATTTTCAAAATAATTCGATCCATCGGTCCGGTACGGATGTGCATCCGGCATCCCTATTCGATGGTGTCGTTTTTACTCAACATCGTTACGAAGCATCTTTAGTCATCCAGATGTTTCCATTTCTGCCCACGACATCACACTCTCAATCACTAAACGCTGCCGTCACGTGTCGTCCTCAACAGTAACCGCCTCTCCCTACTCCTTACATCTGAAGCGGTTGGGAAGAAACGCTAAACAGAGCACCGTTTGTCGGCCTTAATTAACTAACATGTCAAATCCACTTCTAAATCAATTTTTACACATTTGTCAAACACGCCCTTATGTCATGGGTCAAAATCCATCACAGTCATATATTCAGAGGAATTGATTATCAAATTAATTAAGTCTTTCAATAATTCTTTTGTGTAGTTAACCAACCTTTTCCAAATCTTGACAAACTATACTTTTCCATTACAATATGAAAAAATCGAATATCAATCTAAGGCTCAGTTAAACTTGATGAGGGTGCGTAAAAAAATTAGAAAAATGATAAAAAGGGTCATAAATTCAGTTCTTGTCAAATTACGGTTCAAATTGTTAAAACAAATAACAATTTAGGAGTAAATTAAAATTTCTTTTACTAATTGTGTAAATTTATTTGGGCAGCTTAACCCTAATTAGTCATTTTAATAGTTTGACAGGTGGTAATTGAGGACCCGTTTATCTCATTTTCTCAAAAAAAAATTAACAGTTTTACCAATTGAATTTTATAAGTTTATTTATTTTAGATGCACGTTGCCCAAAGAATATTTTAATACCACAAAAGGAAAAAATAATAATTTTATTATTTATTTTTAAATCGATGTAGTTTTCCATTTTGTGATTAGTTTGAATAAATTTAACAGCATTTCTTATTTTTCGTATTTCGTATTTTTAAAATGAGCTAAATATTAATTTAATATAATAAATTTAATCATATTTTTCATACATATTTGCAAACTACATGCACAAACTAAAATTGGAGCTTTGATTGCGAGTATGCATAGATTGGAAGAAGAAGAAAAATACATTGAGCACCAAAATAATTATAAATGCGACATTTCGTTTTTGTTTATTATAAGTGGATCTTTTATATTTTGGTAATTTACCAAAGTACCCCTGACCGAACTGGTAAAACATTGCAAAAGAAGGAATGAAAGTTGTAACTCCTTGAAGACTTGGAGTCTTGGACGATCAAGCACACTAATAATGCTATTGAACTCATCTCAAGATATAACTCACATAATTCCAAGGAACAACCGACGGACTTCAATTTCATCGAAATCGAATACTATCAGATTCGGCTCTTATCAGCATTCCGGCAATTGCGAATGATCTCTTTTAGGATCTGAGCAATAGTTGTAGACCATATGATTATTGTGCGCCCATAGCATAGCCGATATTTGCTGCCGGCTCAATCCGCTGGACCCCAATGGCGAAACAGACGGGGCGCGACATGAACTCGGTCCGTTCGTGGTGCAACCGGACAGTTTGAAATTTCTGTACCGGCCTACAAATGGCTGGTACTTATAATCAGCTTTGTATTTTCCATCTTCAGTTGCCCATGAGGATGCATCCCAAATTGATCCGTATAAATACATTGGCCTTTGAGGATATGTGGAGTCGACCTTTCTTGGGTATCTTCTAATTGGTACGTCGTCCACAAAAAATCTGTAAATTATAAATCATAATCATGTTAAGTAGTGTTGGAGAAAAAAAGCTGTATCCTCAAATGTTGTGAGTGTTAAAGTGACGTCGTTTCAATAAAAACGATTCTGATTTGTTGTTTTTTTTATTTTCTGATTTGATCTAAACAACGTCATTTTTGTACTAAATTGAATCCTAACTAGTTGTATATGAAATTAGTTAAATAAAATACATTGAAAATGGGGTTTGAGCAATTTTTTATTATAAAAAAGCGAGGAGACGGAGACTAACATGATTTCATTTGGGGACCAAAGAATGGCATAGTCATGAAAATCTTGAGTTGGGTCAAACCAAAGATGAAACTGCATTTCTCTCCCCACAATTCTCCCATCTCCACTTCCTCTCATGTAAACGTTTGTCTGCAGAGTGTATGGCTTGCCTGCAGTTGTGCCCAAAAACTCTATATCAATCTCATCATGGTGCCCCGGAAAATCTTGATTGTTCGATAACTGTCAGAAATCAAATCATCAAATCAATAATCAGTCGAACATATAAAAATTAAATAACGGTTATTTTTCGTAAAATATGTTGAGATTTTGAATAAATTACGTATAGAGATGTGATGACCCCGGCCGTGTAACCGGGTTGGAGCTTCATGGATGCACCAAAGTAACCGGAGCGGTACATGTTAAGAGACTTGAATCCGCTACCTGAATTCTTGTCAAGCCAAATGGTTAAGGAGGTTTGATCAGTGTTCATATGATTAGAACCCCATAAGTTCCTAAACCCTTGATTAAACCCAATGGATCGGAATCTTGAGCTAGGCCTAAACCCGGGGGAAGGCGGACCGCCTTGAGCCGATATAAGCTTGGTGCTGATAATAAGTAAAGCAAGAGTGAAAATGAGTGTAGGAAGACATGGATGGACTGCCATTGATCAATGAGTGAGTGTTGTATTTGTGGCTCTTTTAGTGAAGTGTGTCATTTGGGTTAAATAGATAACAGAGCGACTGAGGAGGGTTCAACTATAATATGATTGTAGTTTAGGGACGTTTTTGAGAAGTTTTTACTTGCAGACACAATGTGGGAACTATTAGGTCCAACCTCTATCACCCTTAATTCATTAACAACTTCTTATTATTGTTTAAGATGTTAAGTGAACCATTTACAACTTACATCTATGAAATCATTTTGGTAAATTCATTGAATCCTATCCTCAAATCATATGTCATAATTATTGTCCAGATGAGCTGAGTAGTCACTGAATAATTATATAGCGATTGAAATCGCTGACTTATATTTTTATTGTCTAATAAAGTACATAGGCTTAGAGCATCTCCAATAGCTCTCCTCATTTTGAGGGGAGCAAATCCTCAAAATGAGGATTTGAGGTTGGCTTACTCCAACAATGGAATCCTCAAAAAAATTCTTAAATTTTTATTAATTTGCAATCTAGTCCTTCATATTGATAAAAGTTACTAATAATGATAAAATTTCATAAATAAATATGAAACATACATTTAATATATTATACAACACACAATATTACATAATAAAATTACATGTAATATTTATGTGTTCATGTAACTTGTCTTTAATTTGCTTTAATTTATGTTAAGTTTGTTTAATATATTTTTATTTTGTTTGAACCTTGTATTTTTAATGTATTTTTCTTTTGTTTTTAATGTTATGTAATATTTCTCTTATTTTATTTTATTTTATTTTGTGTACTTAAATTATTCTAAATTAAGTTTAGTATAATTATTTATGAAAAACATAATTATAGGGACAAAAGTGAAATTAAAGAGGAGTTTTGAGGTTTTGAATAGTGAAACCTCAAATTTGAGGTTTCACTATTCAAAACCTCAAAATTTGAGGATTTGAAGACTTGTTGGAATGCCAAAAACCTCAAAATTTGAGGACATGAGGGCTTGTTGGAGATGCTCTTATAACGATTTGAATATAATGTTCGATTAGAGTGCAACTTTGGAATTCTTGGTTTCAAAATGATAAGAAATCGGCAATTGTACAAATTTGATAATTTTAATCGAAAGGAATAATACACTTTGCAAGTTTGGCTTAGCATTGGAGATCATCCTTTAGGCTACACTACACGTCGTACTTGGTATAAGCATGACTGACTCTGCTACAAAGTAAGGGTTGCTTTAACTATCACTCTCTAATTATTTAGTTGTGGCACCACTCGAAGCTCCATTAGTCAATGTTATACCTTTCACTGGTTGCTAAGGACCTAAGGTGGGTTTCAATAACTAAGACCACAAGTATATATTTTCTTTTTAAAATACACTCCAAATCATGGGATGGTGACTAATCATATATGATGCATTATTGACACATTATATCACCTTAAGATTCTTATTGTATAACAAATGGGACACTTAAAAATGTTACGTTCAGTACGTAGTTTCATGTTATTAATAAATTTACAAAATGAATAGTGATCTAATAATAATAGTCTTGTTCAATGCTTAGGAGATTGTCGATTTAAATCTCCTGGATGTATCTTACCTTTCATAATGAAACTTTTATAAATAAAAAATGTTATTAATAAATTCACTCCGAAACTAAAAAAAATGTATTCAGATGATCGGATGTCACATTCATTTGAGATCTTCCAGTTCAACCAAAAATTACAAAATTTACACTCTTATATTATTAAAAAGTAAATTTGACTGAATGCTGATTAGCTAAAACTTTTGTGTGATACGGAGTATATAGTATACATTCAACTACTCCAAAATTGCTTTATCAACAAAAAAAACTACTCCAATATTGAGAAAATCTTTTGATGAAAGATTTGGACTACCATTTATAAGTGAATATATATATCATAGTTGTTGTTCGGAGACATGTAATAAAGTCATGTTGATTCGGTAGGTGATTGTTTCAATTTGGATTTTATTAGTATTATATATTAGGGTCAAGATCAGTTAAAAGGTTAAATTTTGGTACAAAATATAAAATTCGTCAAAATTATTTTATAATTCGTCACTTTTCGAGCCGAAAAATGAAAAAGACGAGCCGAAAATGAAAAGACGACATAGTTCATCAGTTTCATTTTATAATTCGTCACCAAGAAAAACACCAAAAAATCAAGATTTAATCTCATCTATTCAAATCAAAAGATCAAGGGCTATGATTAATTTGTATTTTGTACCAAAAAATTAACTTTGCACCGTATCATTTTCCTTATATATTATATCAATACATGAATCATCTCTATTTCATTTAATTTTTTAAAATTTCAATTACGGTTAAACTAAGTAATAAATTAAAGTCTTTAAAAACATCCGTCACATCTGCAGGAAATTGGGCTCGAATAAAAACAAAATAAAAGGATGATTTGGGCCGGCCCAACTATGGCCCACAAAATTAAATTTCAGGGCCCAGTTGTTGTCCTTTGTATTGTAAATCTTGTCACAAAGTAATTAATAGTGTCATTAATTAAATGTACTGTTAATCCATCATGATTTCCTTCTCTTGCTAAAATTCCCCATCTTTGCAAGTGCTTGACCTATTTGGAAGTGCTTATTATGAAGTTGAAATTGACATATCAATGGCACCAATTGCATTAAATGATTTCGATTTGAATTAAATAATACATGAGCAGACGCCAAATGAATAGTATGTAACATGCCGATTGATACTGATCACTTATATCTAAAGGTAAAAATGTTGTATATGAGCAGATAATATAAAGGGTATGTTTGACGCATAGACATTCCAATCAAATGCGTTATATTTTATCTCTTGCATTGCACCAATTGAATATATGTCTATGAAATAAGAAAGAAATGGAACATAGTGTTTAATGTCGGTATAAATAAACTAGACTTTTTATTAAGGATCACGTCAAGTGGGCATTAAGTTGGTGTGTACTTTGTCGGAGAAAATCTTTTAATATGTTTGACAAAGACATTCTAATCAAAAACAGTTTGAAGGCAACACATTAGCAAGCGTAACAGTGCTAATATTGTTTAAAGAACATTAAAAGCTTTGCGAAGAAAAACAAATGCTTGAATGCAAACAAGAAAGGTGTTTCTTCTAAAGAATAATAATACCCCACATCATATTCATTGTCATTGTTATGAAATAATTTTGAAACTTCAACAAAACACTTGATATAAGATTATTTGTGAGAGAGATAAGTGAGAGCTTTTGTGATGAGTAAGAAGGAAGCTTAAGGTGTGTTTTTCTCATTGCATTTGCACCCCTTTTATAACGAAAGGGGAGGAGGCAAGATCCATAAGATGTGGATTTAACTCCTCTAATGTCAATACATTAACTAAGTTACTCCAATGTAAATTGCCTAACTTATATTGACTCTAATGAGTATTGCACTTGCTATTCATAACACCCCCCTTGGGATAACTCATTACGTGTTTACGCTGCCTCGTTAAAAACTTTTCTTGGAAAAACCCAGTGGGATAAAAACCAAGATAATAGAAAAAGAGTGCAGCCACGTAAAACTCCCCCTGATGTTGGCAAGAGTGATCTCTTCATAAGTTTTGTAGCTTTCGCATGCGATGTCATGAACATGTTTTCTGAGTACCGAAGTTGGGAGAGCCTTTGTAAGAAGATCCGCTGAGTTGTCACAGGAACGAACATACTGAAGGTTGATAACATTGCTCTTTTCCAGTTCTTGGGTAAATGAAAAGAACTTCGGAGGGATATGCTTCGTTCTGTCACTTTTAATAAATCCTTCCTTCATTTGAGCAACACATGCATCATTATCCTCATAAAGTGTGATTGGATCATTTGCTGGTAGAAGACCGATTGTAGTTCTGATATGTTGTGTCATGGATCTCAGCCACACACATTCACGACTTGCTTCGTGTAATACGATGATCTCAGCGTGGTTTGATAACGTTGCAACGAGTGTTTGTTTCTGAGAACGCCAAGAGACAGTGTTATTAAAACCGGATCGGTGATCGAACCAGTCAAGTCACTGGGTTAATGGGTCAGTGGTTCAACAGGGTCGAACCGGTTTGACCCGCACAAATTAAATAATAAAAATAAAATACTTATATATGATATTATAATTTAACATATTTATGAATTGAATAAATATTACATGTTTATGATCGGATTACAATAACATACCATAACAAATTGTCAAATTTAGAATTTGATAAAGTACAAATTAATAATACAACAATAATAGAACAACAATAACAATTTTAGTCTTAATTTGCAAGTTACAACAATAAGATATTTCTAAGACTAATTGAATTTCTAGTTAAATTAATAATAAGTAAAAATATTTATAGATTTGATAAATGAATATACATTAATGAAACAAATAATTAAACAAGAATCATGTTTAGCTTGGTGGAATGAGAGGGGATAATTATAGAGGAAGACTAGGTTCGAGTCTTGTCCAAGTCAAAATAAATAAATATTTTTTCAGACCAAATCGAACCGATTGAACCGATCAAATCACCATTTTAATGCAAAATTGAGTCAATCAGCGGGTCAACCGATTCATCCGGCCGGTTCAACCACCGGTTCGATTGCAGAATGGTCTAATTATAGAATCGGATCGGTCTGGTGACCGATTCCCGGTCCAACCGGTCAAACCGGCCGGTCCGGTCTGGTTTTAATAACACTGCAAAGAGATTGCAGTTCCTCCACATGTAAATACATAGCCAGTCTGGGACTTCGCTTTATGTGGATCTGACAAGTAACCTGCGTCTGCATAACCAATCAAAATTGGTTTTGTATTGTTAGGATAAAATAATCCTAAGTCAATCGTTCCTCGAAGATAACGAAACACATGCTTGATTCCATTCCAGTGTCTTTTGGTAAGAGCTAAGCTAAACCTGGCTAATAAATTAACAGCAAAAGCTATGTCAGGTCGAGTACAATTAGCAAGGTACATAAGAGCTCCAATCGCACTGAAATATGGTACTTCTTGACCAAGAATCTCTTCAGATTCTTTACATGGACTAAATGGATCTTTGTCTACATCAAGGGATCTAACGACCATTGGGGTACTTAATTGGTTTGATTTATCCATATTGAATCTCTTTATTATCTTTCTCGTGTAATTTGATTGATGCACAAGTATTCCACTTTGCATATGCTCAATCTATAATCCGAGATAATATCCCGTTCTCCCAAGGTCTTTCATTTCAAATTCCCTTTCAAGTAAGAGATTACTTCATGAATCTCTTCATTCGTTCCAATGATATTCAAATCATCGACATAGACAGCGATAATCACACACCCGAATGTTGTTTTCTTAATGAAGACGCAAGGGCAAAGAGGGTCATTGACATATCCCTTTTGCAACAGGTATTCACTTAACCGGTTGTACCACATGCATCCGGATTGCTTTAACCCATATAAAGATCTTTCTAGTTTGATCGAATATCTTTCTCTGGGCATTGAACTTGATGCTGCAGGCATCTTGAATCCTTCAGGGATTTTCATGTAAATATTAGTATCAAGTGATCCGTATAAATAGGCTGTAACAACATCCATAAGGTGCATTTTTAATTTTTCATGGACTGCTAGACTGATAAGGTATCAGAACGTAATTCCATCCATCACAGGAGAATACGTTTCTTCAAAGTCGATATCAGGTCTTTGAGAAAAACCTTGTGCAACAAGGCGAGCCTTGTATCTCACAATCTCATTTTTTTCATTTCTCTTTCGGACAAACACCCATTTGTATCCAACGGGTCTCAGTACACCTTCAGGAGTGAGCACTATTGGTCCAAAGACCTTGCGCTTGTCAAGCGAGTCTAGTTCAGCATCGATTTCCCTTTTCCAATCAGCCTAATCATGTCTGTTTTTACATTCAGTCACTGACTGAGGTTCAGGATCCCCATTATTTTCGTCCATGACTTCACATGTCAGACTATAAGAGAATGCATCATTGATGGCCACATTTCGGTTCCATCTTATACCAGTATTGGCATAATTAATCAAAATTTCTCGATTCTCCTCGTTGTGTATTTCTACAGGAGTATGTTCTTCCATTTTGGAGTCATCTTGTATCTCTACTCCTTTTCTTTTCGGAGGGTTTTTATTTTTGGAACCGAGTGGCCTTCCACGCTTTAAACGTGTTGTGATTTCATGAGTGACTTTATTTTCTAGCTTCCCTTTTGGAATTTCAATTTGTACGGGAGCATTCTCTTTGATGGGAGCATCACAGCCTTTTGATGGGCATATGTCTCTTTGAGATTTTTCCACAGTTCACATGGGTTTTTCACTGTGAGGTACTCATTTTTTAGATCCTCATGTAGATGACGACGAATGAAAATCAAAGATTTTGCCATATCTATTTCTGAGGGTTTATTTCCCTCCTTGATTGTCTCGGAGAGACTCATTGATTGCAAATGTATTTCTATGTCCATTGTCCAGGATATGTAATTGGTCCCAGCAATGTCAAGGGGACTGAAGTCTAGTTTCACCAAGTTTGACATGATGTTAACTAAAACAAAACAAGTAATTTATATTAATTCAAGATATACAAGTCTACAAATAGTGTAAGGAAGAAAAAGACATATATTATTACAAGCATTTTTAAACAATGATAAAATTCATCCGTCGGAACATCTCCGGTGAGGACACAAGTAATTACAAAAATAATTATGAAAACAAAAACTAGCATTAGACGAGACATTTTATGGCAAGGTTTTCTTGAGAAGATTATGTAGTAGAAGAGAGAATGAGTGTGATTTTGTATGGTGAAAGAAATCAAATTTATAGAGGAAAATATAGCCGTTTGTTACCATTGGGCATGTTATGTTACCGCTTGTTACCGTTGGGCTCTAAGAGTAAATTAACAATGTAATATCATCAAATAAATTATATAGTTCAAAGAAAATAAAGTATTTAAAGTAAAGATATTTACTTTGCAGATCACAACACTTTACTATGGGGCGGTAATCCGCACATCATAATAATATGTTGTTATATATTAAGAAAGTAAAATAAGTTGAAAAATCACAACACTTTATTATGAGGGGATAATCCGCCACTGCATAATAATATGTTGTTATATATTAAGAAAGTAAAATAAGTTGAAAAATCACAACACTTTAAAACAAGTTGTAAGAAGTATTTAACGTAAAACATACATAACCGTCGCCGTAATAGGATCGAATTCCAAACAATGCAATGGAATTCTTAGTTTTTTCATCCAGAAAAACCCAGATATCAAGTCACTATCTGGAATTGTGAAAGAGGGAGAGTAGAGCTCCTTTTGAGGTATTGAACCCCTTATGATATCCAAGTAGAACAGATGAAGAACTAATCGGAAGTTGAGAGACAAGTGAGGAAAACACTTAACCTTTTATCGAATCTTTGTTTGAAACTTACGGTATGGAAGTGGAGATGAGCGTTCGTGCTGATAACGTGTTATGAAATAACTTTGAAACTTCAACAAAACACTTGATATAAGATTATTTGTGAGAGAGATAAGTGAGAGCTTTTGGGATGAGTAAGAAGGAAGCTTAAGGCGTGTTTTTCTCATTGCATTTGCACCCCTTTTATAGCAAAAGGGGAGGAGTCAAGATCCATAACGACATGTGGATTTAACTTCTCTAATGTCAATACATTAACTAAGTTACTCTAATGTAAATGGCCTAACTTATGGCTAACTTATATTGACTCTAATGAGTATTCCACTTGATATTCATAACAGTCATGGTTTAGTCTCCATTATTTTCACTAGTTATTATTTTTTAGGGAAAAGTATAAAAATGGGTCCCGAACTATCACTCAATTTCAAATTGAGGTATGAACTACCACAATTTCCCATTAGGAGGCAAATTCAATGAATCCGTTAAAGTTAACGGATGAAGTGAACTCCGCTAGTCAAAGTAAAAGTAAAAACTATTTCTTTAATTAAATCTATATATTTTTCATGGTATATTTTTAACTTATAATTTTATTGTAATATTTTAATTTTATTTAAATTTCATACTATAAATGAGTATTATTTTTAAATTAATTATTTACGATTTTTTAATTTATCATATAACATGTATGAATAAAAATAAAATAATTTTTTTCTTGATTCATATTGTTAAATTTTCAAGTTTTTCCCCTTATATGCATGATGGGTCGCTAAACTATTTTAAATTTATATAATTTGACAATTTACCATATAACATGTATGACAAATTAAATTATTATTTCTTGACTCATTTTCATAAGAAAATGAATATAAAAAAGAATTCAATGAAGTATATATATAAATACAGAAAGTTAATTTCAAAATAATGCTCTCTTTTTGTAGCGAAAAATAATGCTAATTTTTTATGGAAAAAAAATAATGCTCATTTGTAGTATGAAATTTAAATAAAATTAAAATATTATAGTAAAATTAAAAGTTAAAAATGCTACAAAATACATAGATTAAATTAAAGATTTTTTTTAATTTTATTTTGACTAACGGAGTTGACTCCATCCGTTAACTTTAACGAATTTATTGAATTGCCTCCTAATTGAAAATTGTGATAGTTCGAACCTTAGATTGAAATTGAGTGTTAATTCGAATTCCTTTTTATACTTTTTCCTTTTCAGCTGAATTTGGGACGTAGCAGATTTCCCATGCCTTTTTTTACCTTCTAATCATATGATCTTGATGAGAGCTTTTCACTATTGTTGATTTTTTGTTGTTGATAAGTTCACTATTGTTGATTTAAACACTTAAACTTAGCACTCTAAATAAGGAAATAATTGATTAAATTTTGGGCATTGGCTATTTTGACGTACGATGTGACATAAAGAGAATGCATTTGGACGGACGAGTGATGTGTAAAAATAAAACGAATGCGTCTCTTTTGTTCTAAAACGACAACAGAACACTATCCTAACAGGTGTAAGCACTTGGACTAATAAAATTACATGCACCACAATTTGGAGCACAAATCCTTGTCCATTCTACTTATATAATATATATCTTTTCTTCAATTATTCTTTTTTTTTTTAAATTACAGGTGTTAGAATGTTAGGCGTTAATTGTTAATTGTTAGTTGTTAGATGTTATGGTAAGGAATCGAACCCGAGCACCAGTAGGTGTCGGGTGAGCAGGCAACCACCATGCTATATTTCGATTATTCATGAGCCATTGAAAATGCATATGTTCCAATTTATATTTCCGAAAGCTTCCAATTACTATACTAACTATTACAATATAATTTCTCCAATGATTCAAATTTTCTCCATAAAAATTAAAATGCGTCACTTTTATATGTCCATCAAGAGCTTAATCAACCGATCCACACTATTCCTTGAAAAGAAATTCTAAAAAGTTTTATTATATAAGCAAATGTACACTATTTTTTTTTATGGTGAATGAGTAAAACGATTTAGATTATTACAATATATATATATTGATCTTCGATGCCATATCCCGAAATCTATGTACTTTTGACATTTGAAGTTCAGGCCACATCGGACATCTAATTACCATTGCGCCGGAGAAGAAGAGAATTCTCACAAAATTGTGAGAAAATATATTACTCGGGGGAGTCGAACACTTTACCTCTTGACAATTTGTCAAGGGTTCAAGTCACGTGGCCAACCCTTTCACGCAAATGCACATTATTAAAGTTTAGATTTTAACACGTGTTGATAGATGCATGATCTGATGCAAAATCGTTACAGATTTTATAATAAAAAAAACATTTAAATTTCATACCGTGACAGAAACCTATAATTTGCTAACTTAATAGGGCCTTAAATTTTCCGAAAGTATTATAAACTGTTTATTGTAAAGTGTCACAACGTTTACCTTGCCCGTTTCCTTTTTTCTACTTTCATGTATGCAATTACAAAAATAGTAAAATTTATGCATTATCTATTAGGTAAAGACTATATAACATTCAGATTATGCCGTAAATATATCAGTGTGGGACTCGAACTCTTTACCTTATAATCACAAGTCAATATTCATACTCTAACTAACCACTATGTTGACAAAATCACCTTAAATAGACGACTATGATCATTTTAATCTGCGATTATAAATCAATAATTCAGAATATTCTACTTTAATAAGTATCTTTTATCCATCACTATCCATATTTTCTAAATTCTTCTTCATCGATTTCTTTTTTTGGGTATCTTGGGCTATGTTCTGATTTTGGACCTTTTTAGGAAATAAATTCTTTTAGCCCAATTAGCTATTCAAGGCAAAGTATCAGCGAGTGACATTGGGACTACGGAGCCCAGTTGGACAAAGTGTCACGTCAAGAACCACCACAACGAGTAACAATAACAACATAATTATCAACGCTACTCGTCACAGGCCGACCTTACCTAGCAATCACGACAATGACAAACGATGTCGTAAATGGTAAATACAACGACGTTTAACAAAATGTCTAGAAATGGTGTATGAAACCTCGTTCATGGTAACTTTTGTCACAAACATTCTTTAAACTATAGATCAAAGAAATCGTTGAAACTCTGTTGTTTTTATTATTATTTATTAGGGTCAATTACAAAAATATTATTTGGAATATTGCTTCATTTTAAATTAGGTTTATGACTCTTTTTTTTTCAATTTTTAATTTAGTACTTTTTGCATCAATTTGCACTTGTTTCATTAATTTGTTCATATCACTAACCAAAAAAAAAATATAAATTTAACCAAATTATATTAATTATATTACCAATTCACGAATTTTCAACCTTAAAATTTCTCAAAAACTCAATTCGAAAACAAAATATATGCAATTTGATATAAGAGTCAATAAATTGTTTGAAAAAAAATACTATACTCAACTTGAAACCAGGCGATAGTCCAACTGTTTTTTTGTAATTTACTCTATTTGTTATAATTACTATTCTTTGAAAATTCGACATAGAGTTAAGAAATATCAGGTATTTCTGATTTTATTTAAGAAAAACAATTGGAGTAATACTCGACCTTTTGACTCAATCTTACCCCTATATATACAAGCCTAAAAAAAATGATCCATAGCCGGCACTCAAAAACCTCTCATCAATGGCATCGACTCTGAATCCTCCAATAAACCCAGCTCTCCTCGTTCTAGCTACAATTATAACTTTATCAGCCGCGTCGAGTTCTGCATCATCTAATGTCGTCACAAAGTACGGCGAGGAGCGCGCTCAGAAGCTCATAAAAAGCTTCAATCTGTCCCCAAAGGAATCCATCAATATTCACCACAACAAGACGGCTGATCGTGATCCTGCTGGATTGGTAGAGAGGAAGTTTACATTTCCGGGTCTTTTGGATACTACTAATAATGCCTCCATTGCTGATCTTGGCCACCATGCTGGTTACTATCCCATTAAAAACTCTCATGATGCCAAGTAAGCTTTTCTTTATTTTCATTTAAATTACAAGTCTACACTAATTATTTTCATGTCCGGCATACTCGCAAATTTTGCTCCAAAAATTGATTTTGTTTTATAGTCGTACTTTTTTTCTTCCCAACAATATAGCCCAACAAACTTGGACAATACAAAATTCCTAACAACCGTGTTGTATTAGTCATTTTTTAAAGGGAAATAAAGTGATGAATAAATAATTATTCTGGCCATATGATGATAAACTATTAATTTTAAGTTGATTATAAAACAAGAGTATAATTGTAAATTTTACAGGATAATTGGTAAATAGTTCTAGTGCAGTATTGCGAGTGTCAAAACTACGTCGACATCACTTCAAATGATATTTCTTTGATATATTTCAAATAGATATTATATATTTTGATCAAAACGACGTCATTTTAATAATCGCATATTTTACTACTCTGTTCCGAATCCACTTCCGAATCCACTGAAACATTTACTTATATGCACTCTTTCATTGAATTGAACCATGGGTGTTGCAGGATGTTCTACTTTTTCTTCGAGTCGAGAGGTAGCAAAGATGACCCTGTCGTCATCTGGCTAACCGGAGGTCCAGGATGCGCCAGTGAAATAGCCTTGTTTTACGAAAATGGTCCGTTCACGATCAATAGTGACTTGAGTCTTAAGTGGAACGATTTTGGCTGGGACACGGTACGATGGATTAATTTAGATCAACTTACATTCTTAAAATTTTAATAACAAAGTAGTAGAATACCATACTAATCTAATTATTTTAACTAACAGGCTTCGAATATTTTATTCGTCGATCAACCCATCGGCACCGGTTTCAGTTATAGTTCTGATGACCGAGACACTCGCCAGAACGAAACTGGTGTCAGTAATGACTTGTATGACTTTTTGCAGGTATTTCCATGATCAAAAATTTAGTTAGTACACAAAGACTAATTTATTCATCATAATTTATATCAACAACATGTATATTTTCATTTCCAGGCTTTTCTTCAAGGTTACCCTGAATTCGTAGACAACGATTTCTACATCACCGGAGAGTCGTATGCAGGGCATTACATTCCGGCCTTGGCGTCCAGAGTTGCTAAAGGGAACAAAGCCAATGAAGGAATTCATATCAATCTGAAGGTTAATCTTTTTACTATCAGACTTAAAATTTAAGGTAAATCTTTATAACTTTATAAAATAAAATCTCTAAAAGAAATGTTTTCGTAACGTAGGGATTTGCGATTGGCAACGGGCTGACAGACCCCGAGCAACAGTACCCCGCGTACACAGACTTTGCACTGGCTAACAAGTTGATCTCCCAAGCAGATCATGCGCGGATCAACAAGCTGATTCCTCCATGCTTGCAGGAAATACAAAAATGCCGTATGCAACTTAATTAGTCTTTTTTCTTTGTTCACATTTTTATCGAAACAAGAACTTATTAATACTTTGCTGCAGGAACTCAAGATGAGGCGTGTCTAAATGCGTACGATGACTGCAACGGTATCTTCGAAGACATTTTAAGTATCGCTGGGAACATCAATGTAACTATATCTCCAAATCCTGCACGAGTTGATATAAGAATATAGCTTTACCGCCTTTTCGTTGCGAAATTGCTCATAATAAACTCATTTGTGCTTATATGCAGTATTATGACATAAGGAAGCAATGTAAGGGTGACTTGTGCTACGATTTCTCGAACATGGAGAAGTTGTTGAACTTGGACTCGGTACGAAAGGCGCTTGGAGTAGGAAACATAGACTTTGTGTCGTGCAGCTTGACTGTCTATAAAGCTATGGTTGGGGATTGGATGAAGGATTACGAAGTGGTGATTCCACCGTTGCTCGAGGAAGGGATCAAAGTTCTGATCTATGCCGGAGAATATGATTTCATCTGCAACTGGCTCGGTAAATAATATACAAAAAAACTACGATGACGATATTTACTTAGCCTTGAATCTTAAACTTTAAAACGTTACATTTTACTAGGAAACTCGAAATGGGTGAATGCCATGGCGTGGAGCGGCCAGAGTAGTTTCGCAGCTGCGAACATGACGTCGTACATAGTTGATGGGCAAGAGGCAGGCCTCGTTAAGAGTTTCGGACCCTTGACTTTCCTTAAGGTACATTTTTCCCAAGTGACTTGTCTTTCGAAAAAATCAGTCACAGATTAAATAAAAAAACCGAACTTAATTAGATATTTTGAATCGAAAAAAATTCACATTTTTGTGATTCAGGTGCACAATGCCGGACACATGGTGCCAATGGATCAACCAAAAGTATCGCTACAGATGATAAGAGGCTGGATGAACGGGTCCAAGGGAAAAAATACTTCCATAGATTTTTTACATTAGACCATTCCAAAACACATATTGGCTATTGTTTTTATTTGTTTAAATGAAAGGACAGTCCACTTTACCATTAAAAAAAAAGAACATTCGATTCAATCCTTATATTTATTATTTTCTGGTCCCATCAGGATTGTAATCCGTGACTTCAACCGTGACCGATTCATATAAAACTTTAAAGTTCATTTTAATTGGACTCAGATTAATTTAATTAATACGTTTTCCATACAAAAATGAAAAGTATACTTTAGACATACTAAATCCAAATAAAAAGTTGTACGAAAAATGTGAGCAGTGTCCGTATTTTCTGTATATCTTTTTTTTCTTTTCATATCTTTCATTTTTTTATTTCTGTTATATTTTTTATTTGAATTTAATAAAAATATATACAATCGTGTGTGCTTTGGGGAAATTTCTCAATCCTCACCAAATGCAAGAATAGAAAAGGAAAACTAACCTTTTAATCATTAATTTAATTCAGTTCAAGTTCAACCCTTTTTTACGCAGTCTTTATTTTGATTCACGAGACTCCTTTTTTTCTTCATTCCTTTTTTTTATTACCAAAGAGTCAAATTTATTAATTTCTGAACTTTCTTCCAGAACTTATGCATTTTTTAAGGAAAATATAAATGGTCTTTGCAGAAAATTAAATAACTTTACATAAAAAGAAACATCAACTTTTAGCACTTGTAGTGAAATAGTTGAGTCAAGCCTCAGAAATCCTGCTCAAACTCATTCTATAAATTTGACATTATTCTCAAACTCGAATATTAACAGGATCAATGGCCATAAACCCGTCGAGTCTATTTCATATCATTTTATTTTTCCTACCATTGATTCTCACCTCAGTGTTAACGTCTTCTAGCTCTTTAAACTCCCTAAAGAAACAAGAAGAAAATTTTGCAAGAGGCCTTAACTTGTTCCCCGAAAAATCACGCAATGAGCCTCTTCGCGCAAATTCTGGCAAGGAAGTAAATGAGAAGGTCCTGCAGCTTCCTAGTCCTGCTGATCCAAATCCCACAATTAAAGATCTTGGACGCAACGCTGGTTACTACCCGATTTCTTCGACAGAGAAGTATGTTTCGAACTAATACTTTCCGACAGGATCAGATATAAATTCGTATTATCCTTGAATAAGTTCCTTGCTGTGTGAAAATTTTTGTAGGCTGTTTTATTTTTTCTTCGAGTCAAGAATCAGAGTAGATGATCCTGTCTTGATGTGGCTAGGCGGAGGACCAGGATGCTGCGATGAGATTGCCTTGTTTTACGAGAACGGTCCTTTCAAGATTGGCGAAAATCTGTCCCTTTCGTGGAACGAATTCAGCTGGGACAAGGTACTTGAATTATATCTTTTGGAAATTTTTTTCTTCCTATTCATGGTTAATTAAACTGAACTGAATTGATCTGATCGTCATATGGGTCATCGATGATTTGTAGGCGTCACACCTTTTGTATGTCGATCAACCCATTGGTACAGGGTTCTCCAGTATTTCTGACTGGAACAATTACCGGCACAATGAAGAGAGTGTCACCAATGACCTTTACACCTTCTTACAGGTACTTTATGATTTGGTTCGATTGAAATCTGGTTCAGCTCTGATAAATTTTGTTTCTAGAATTTAAGATAAACGTTAATTTCAATGTAGGCTTTCTTCAAAGGTCATCCTGACTTTGCAAAAAATGATTTCTACATTGCTGGAGAAGCTTATGCAGGACATCACATCCCAACTCTAGCTGCTAAAATTCAAAAAGCCAACAGAGCCAAGGATGGCATTTTCATCAACCTGAAGGTCTTTTATCCGATCCAACGACCGTCTTTTAAATTCAGAAACAGTACTGAACCTGCAGTTTCTTGCCTCTCTAATTTATGATCAGGGTTTGGCTATTGGTAATGGATTTGTAAACCCGAGAATTCAGTACCAAGCATACGCAGAATATGCATTGGCGAACAAGTTGATATCCAAATCAGACAAGGATAGTTTCGACAAGTACATACCAAAATGTGTCCAAGCAATTGATCAATGTGGTAAACAATAAACATCTCTTTATAACAATTGCTTCCTGGTGGCTTAAACATTTTTTTAATGATCAAACTAATGACTTCATTTCTGATATCTTGGCGGCTGGCAGATACTAAAGGCGGAGGGGAGCCTTGCAGTAATGCGTATGGCATCTGCAACAGCATTTTCAATTACATGTTGCAAAATGCAGATGATCTGAATGTAAATATTTACAAAAAAAATTTCCTCATCCTCCATACGCGCCAATTTGGTAAATTTCAATTTCTGTTTGTGTGTCTCCTTTTTTTTTTCCAGTATTATGACATAAGAAAAAAGTGCCAAGGACAAGGAATTTCATGTTATGACTTCTCAAAGATGGACTTGTTCCTCAATTATCCGCCGGTCAGAATGGCTCTCGGAGTTGGAATGTTCAATTTTGATAAATGCAGCCTCGACGTATTTCAAGCCATGATATTGGACCGCATGAGAAATTTCGATGCGGGTATTCCTGCACTTATGGAGGAAGGGATCAAGTTGCTGGTATACGCCGGGGAATACGACCTAATGTTTAACTGGCTAGGTACACTAAAATTTTGTTAGCTCAATTAAATTTCAGGTTCATTTTGACTCAAAAGTTCAAACTGACAGTCTCGTTTGCATGACTTGGTCTTGGCAGGGAATTCACGGTGGGTTCATGCCTTGAACTGGACCGGTCGGGCAAACTTCGAAGCTTCAAAGACAGTCCCCTTTGTAGTTGATGGTCAAGCAGCTGGAGAGTTTAAGAGCTTTGGACCTCTCACTTTCCTCAAGGTTAGAAAAGAAAGAAAGAAAAAAAACCCCAACTGTTCTTCAATATCAAAACTACCTTAGCATTACTAGTTTTCAATCGCCAACAGGTTTACGACGCTGGTCAGATGGTGCCAATGGATCAACCGAAGGTTTCGCTCCAAATGATCAAGGGTTGGATGCAGAGCTCAAATGTCAGTGTTCTGTTTCCAAAATGACAGATGGAATCAATGTTTCCAAAATGATGGAACTGAGAGTATTTTGTAGTTGATCCGTTGATTTAGTCAACCGTTGAAAAACATAGAATGAAACGTTATATTACCCCGGTGGGCCTTGACAACATAAAAAGCCCATTAATATAAAAGTTAGCCTTAATTGGTCCAGGAATGTAAAGAAATTTCAAGGCCCATAAGTAACAAGAAGCCCACTAACCAAACCGAAAAAAGCTTGAACGGGTCGGTTCTTCTCGTACCAAAAATCGAAACGACAAAAAGACCGAACCGAATGGTGATATACAGTTTGGTCTCAATTTTACTTTTTTTCTCGGACCGAAAGCCCGACCCGAACCAAAAATATGTGTTTTCTGTCAATTTACAGAAAAAAAACTCGAAAAAACCCGACCCGACCCCGAAAAAAACCGAAAAATCGTGAAAACCCGAAGAAAAGCGACTAATTAGTAGTGTGATTAGGTGATCGTTGATCAAGGAGGGAAAGAAATCGGGACAAGTCCCACGTAGATCTGTCTAGTTAAAGTAACATTCAACCACTTAAAAGCGACTAATTAGTAAATAAAATGAAGTGCTACCAAAACTGATCGAGATGCTTAGAATTACAACTGCAAATTACAACTATGAGAATTTGGGAGCAGCATAGTCACTAGAGTTGGGTTGTTATGAATAAGCCGTAAGCGTACAAAAATTATATGGCTCATTAAGCATCAAGAGGCCCACTAGCCCAACGCTTTTTTTTTTCTTTTTTCTTTTTTTTGAGGATCATACACTTTGATACGTACTTTGAAAAATGAAAGAAAAAAAAAATTGCCATGTTTATGAATTTCAGTTTGTTCCAAAGTTTGGATTTCAGTTGTGCCTCGTTTTTTTTTATGAAATTGTATTCGGAGTGCATGCCCACTTCCATTAAGATTTAATGAAAATGAAGTGTCGGTTTTTTAGCACGTGTCAGTCCCACATCCACGTCATTAGACCACGTAAAATTTTTAAGATGAAATCAACCCCGGTTCAAAATAGGAAAAAAATGGAAGCCAATATTTTGAAACAACAAACTACCCAAACAAGGCAAATAAGAAAAGAAAAGAATTTTCTAGAAAATTACCTAACATGTTTTGACTTATGAAATTAACTGTTGGCATCATGTGTAGCAGTGTAGGATCAAACAAGCTCCGACTAGTTGCCTTAAAACCCTGTTCGATCTAGTTGATCACAATATGCTTAAATTCAGTGGCTGTTTATACGGATATTGGTAGTGATTTGGTGATCCCTAGAGTTATATATATATTTTACTACGTACTCGTTCCATATTTTTCAACCGATCACAATGAAGGAAAGAAGTCGCGACAAGTCCCACGTAGCTCTGTCTAGCTAAAGTAATATTCAAGATTCAACCACTTAAAAGCGACTAATTAATTAGTAAATAAAATGAAGTGCTACCCAGCCAAAACTGAGATGCTTAGAATTACATGTTACACAACTGCAAACGACTATGAGAGGTTTGGAGTTGTTAATAATAAGAATAGAGCAAATCTATCTTATGGATAATAAGTCAGTAAGTTAATCAATGGCTGTCATATATTCGTTTTATACTTTTTACAATTGCATTGGATTATTTTTCTGCTATTTAATGTATATCAGATATGGTAATTAATAAAGACAAAACATGAAAAGTCACTAGAGTTGATTGTGTTATATAGCTATTCATTTTCAATCGCAATTATTTAAATTGACTTTGTAACGAATTAGATCGATGTTTGAGGTTCACACATTTAGCGGAAATCGTCATGGTTACATAATATATATGCAATAGAGTTTTGACAAGAAATGTATCGAAAGTCAATAGTGAGTGTGCAAACTGAGATTGATAGATAGATAGATCGATGAGCGAGAGTGGATTTAAAATGAAATAGTTATGTAAGCAAAAAGAGAGATTGGGATGGGATGGGATAATTGAGATTGTTAGGTTCAACTATAAGTTTGACTACTTGCTAAAGGATGTATGGAGGACACCTTGCTCGATCCTTGCCCATGCATGCAAATACGTTCTAGAAAGTTATAGTACAATAATGTTAATGATATTTTTAATATAAAGTAATCTCTCAAGACCTTAGAAAAGGATTTTTGCCACGAGAGAGTGTGATACATCGATTTAGTTACATATATATACAAAGCCTTTGAGGAATCACCAAGTCAATAATATTACGCTTAATCAAACTAAGAAGAGCTTCTCATGTAGAAATACTAAGTTCGATTATCACATGTTTCATTTATTTCAATTTTACCCCTTACCCCCAAATCTTCTCCATTGGTTCATCAGGAATCGAATCTTGATGATCTATAATGTTTGATTTTTCTGACCTCTCTTTCTTCCACCAAACCTTACCCTGATAGAAAAAGATTTCAATTACTTTTTTCTATCACACCTAAGTCCAGTGTGTCATGGAGAGATATATTTGAGTACCAAAAAGTGATCATTTGATCCAATTATCTCCAAAGTTGAGCGATCAAAAGCAATAATTTGATGCATTAGTAACCATAATGATCTCACATGCATTATGAATTTTGTAGGTAAGATGTTACTATTAGGCTTTTTTTCTCCTTTCTTTCTAGTTTAGCTTGCCAACCGTTGATAAGTGAGCATGTGCGTGTTGCTCTATCATCTTCACTATGCGCTTGTCTTCTCCAAGAGTCAATGCATAAGAAGACACTTGCCCTCTTTTCTATTCCCATGCTACATTATTACCTAATACAAACTTTCTACAATTTTTTTATATCACCTTAATAGGCCCTTTATTTCATCAATACATATAAACTAAACCCTAGAGATCATACTGTGGTATTTATTGTATTGTTTTTAGAACTTGAATTTAATAATTAATTGACTGTAAAAATATATTATTCAATGACCTAAACGATCAGTAAACTTTGATTTGAAGTTGAAATTTGTTTCTAGTGGCATTTTAGAAACATTTTCAGAATGAGAAAAAAAACACAATATATTTTGACAAAACGGAGTACAATATGTTATTCTTCTGAGGAACAAGGTTTATGGATTTTATTGAGTAAACAATGATTTGCATAATATGAGGTTTGATATGTACACGAATGATGCAAATTTGAAAGAAAGTGTAATTTTATATTAGAAGAAAAGAGGGAAAATGTCCTAATTTAATCACAATTCAAATTTGCAATCCCTTTATACTCAATTTTCAAATTACATTCCCAATAATTTACTCACATTTTTTAAGGCGCCCTTACCTATAAGCTGCTCTTATGAAAAGTGGTTTAAGTCTCGCGGCATATTTAAGAGCAAAAGAAGACTGAGTAAGCCAGCTGCCGTGGTAATTTAAACTAAGGCGGTGTTGCTAACAGCGCCTTAGGTTAATTACAATAACTCAATCGCGTTTCATTCTTCCCGTTTGGCTGAAATCGAAATATGAAATCGAAATCCAAAATCGACTTTTGTTTCGACATCACCCACGTTCTACGTTCGACATCCTCGCCGTCATCCTAGTCGAGCGCGCTCTCCGTCTCATTTCGAGCCTCTGACTTTCCACTGAGTTATTAGATTACATTAAAACGATGTAAGCAACGACGGTTTAGTTTTGGACGCCGTAAACTTACTTGGCAATTTATGCCCAGTCAGCTTTATTTTTTTACTTAAACATGTCACTAGGCCTAAGACACCGTCTAGGACAAAGCCTTAAAAAGCGTAATTAAATTGGGAATGTAATTTAAAGATTGAGTATAAAAGGAATGCAAATTTGAATTTTGAACAAATTAGAAATTTCCGCAGAAAAGAGCTTGTAGTTAAGTTTCAAATTAAGGATACGAGTGTTATATGGGTTGTTAGGTTACACAACTGTGAACGTAACTTTAGGTTGGCAATGATCCAATGAAAACATTACTTGACTAAGATAATCAATAATTAATTGTGTTTTTAAAACTGGGACATTATTTAATGCTCCACATATCGAGATCAGTAGTGTCTAATATTCAATTTGATCAAATAATTCAAAACTATAGTCATGCTTAAAAATAATACACTTGCATTGTAAGATGGCTACATAGCATATATTTCGGAAATATAATCATTTATATGTTATATCTTTGTCGTCATCAGAATAGTTAATTTTCATTAAGTACATATATATTAGCCAGTCAACTAATAAGATAAATTGGTTGAAAATAAACTAATAAGTAACAGTGAGGTTGGAAAAGGTACACAAAAGCAAGACTAACTATCTCTCAATTTAATGCAGAATATTGGTACACGAGGTTCCTAAGATTATATAACGAGATTGAGATTTACTAGGTTGATATGTGTGTAGTAAATAATTGGAGACTTAGTTAACTGGTAGGTCATCAACTTAAACTATATATTTTGACCTACAAAATGGAGTGAAAAAGAAGTAAAAATATTTAGTAGTTGTAAAGAGGGTTGAATGTGCGAATTCTAGGGTGTATAAATTAACGCCTTAAATCCTTAATTTTCACCCTCAAAAGAAATATATATTTCAAGAAATTAGATATTAATTATCATCACTTGCTTCACAAAAAATTTCTAAAATTCATTTTGACATAAAAAAGCATAAAATTCTGTCAACAAATTAAAATCAAATTCTCCTCCATCTCAATCAAATTACAAATTATATGTGGAATTTAATCTTTTCTAGAGAGCGAAAAATGAAAAATATCAGCAACTAGATATAAGTCATGTAGACATATTTTTTTTTTCCTACAAAAATAGGTGTATCCTAGACCAGATGCTAAATTAAGAGCCTTTAGTCTGCAATACCAAATAAAGTTTTTTCCGGTAAGCTTGTCCATAAGTTTGTGGCCTCAATCCATATATTAAGTCATGCAGCCTCCATAGGGCACTTAAACTGCATGTTCAACAGCCCTAATTAAGTAATAATTTATTTAGGTTTGAGCTTAAATTGAGGACCTAAAAATGTCAGCTGGAAAAGTTAGAATGAAGTTGAGGATCGTCCAAAAATTGTTAAGAAAAGTGAATTTTCTTTTCATTTTTTTTGGGGTACCCAAAAAGGTCTGGAAAGTTTTACACAAGGGAAAATAGATCACATGAATTGGTCTGAATGAGGAAGTGGTAGCATGAAGTCAGAGCTGTACCTGAGAAATGGTTTGTTTATATGAAGTGTTAAACACACACATCAACAACAACTGTTCAAGTTAAATGCAGTAGGGCTATGATGATGATAAGATGTGAGTCTACCACACATGCAGTGTGTGATTTTCTAGTGAAATAATTGCACTACTGTTTTGCTGATCAGTCAAGCAGTAGTGTGTTATTTGTTGTGATCTCCCCCTTAGAGCACAAACACTCATTTCTAGCTGCAGATGATGATCCATCACATAGATTCTTTCCTCTTATATACCCATCAACTATGTATGATCATTCTCATCAATCACATGCCCTAAACTATTGATTCCTAGCTCCAAGGCAAAAAGTACCCCTAATTATTAAGACATGGTTGATATTATCTAATCAACACTAATATAATGTTGTTACTTTGGTGTGACTATGATGACAATTAAAAGAGCTAAATCCTCCAAATTCCTATGCACAAAGATATCTGCAGAGACATATTGTCATTCATATCAATACATGTTGACTTGAGCGTTATGTATATTCTACTGGAATAAAGAAAACATTATCTTTTACAACTGTTCACACCATGTCTTGCAAATAAAAGCCAGTCTTAGTAGCATTCTCACAACAAAACAACTTCCTCTTTCAAAGAGAGAGATAAGACCTTTTAGATAGAGAAAGGTAGATAGAGAGAGACTTCTAGAGAGAGATATAGCTTCTTCCCTCTGGCTAGTTACTACTTCTTCCTTTTAGTCCTTGGGTTCATTTTTTAGTTTATGATCGAAATTCTGGGACACAGGAGAGATGGGTAGAGCTCCTTGCTGTGACAAAGCCAATGTTAAGAAGGGTCCTTGGTCTCCAGAAGAGGATACGAAGCTCAAAGACTACATTGAGAAAAATGGAACTGGTGGGAATTGGATTGCTTTGCCTCAGAAAGCTGGTAAGTTTTTTAATCACATTTTCACACGCACACACAAACACTTTTGGAGACAGTTTGGATTTAAATCTTTTGTGTGATCCTTCCTTTTCAAAAGTTGTGATATTTATTAATGTTTTTCTCTTGTGATTTGTGCTGCTTAATTAAGGTTTGAGGAGGTGTGGTAAGAGCTGCAGATTGAGGTGGCTTAACTATCTGAGACCCAACATCAAACATGGGGACTTTTCTGAAGATGAAGATAGAGTGATATGCAGTCTTTATGCCACCATTGGAAGCAGGTACATGTGTTGAACGAGCTATAACCACTGTTGGACCTAATTAAAATTAATGTGACGCATGCACACATATAATAGATCATCATCTTTATCCCCTTTTTTTTTTGTAATTAATGATCATCTACTTTTTGAACCATCATGTTCTTCTTGTTCCAAGTCTTCTACTAAAACACTAGGAGATTTTTTCAAAAAAAAACATGAGAGCTAGCACCTCTTCTGTTTGTATCTTTTTATGGCTTTATTAGATGTACAAGATTCTTTATGTTTTTTGGATTTAAGTGGTGCATGGGAATCCATGTTTAGATCTAAAATCTCCAGACACAAGCCCTTGTTTTAAGTTGTACTAAACCTCTGATTGTTATTTGGTTGGTAGGTGGTCGATAATTGCGGCTCAATTACCAGGCAGGACTGATAATGACATCAAGAACTACTGGAATACAAAGCTCAAGAAGAAGCTCATGGCTTATGCTGCTGCATCGTCCACAACAGCTTGTTTCAGTGCATCCTCATTTCAGACATCAGCAACTAAACCTCTCTCTGTGTATTCTTCAGCACATTCACATCTGAGCACTCTCTGCAATTACAATTATACTCCAAACCCTAACACAACCTCAGTCCAGAACAGTACCAAGGCTCTCACGGATCAACCTTTCTCATGCCACCCAGTGACAAGCAACAACACTGCTGCTACTACTGCAAGCTGCCTAGAGACAAGTTTATCTCTATTCCAAACACAAATGCAGAACCAGCAGTACTATCAGCCACTTATGTTTGTGAGCACTGATCAGCAGACAAGCTGCAGCTCTAACAATTCTGACAATGGGGGGAGTTATGGGAATAAACAAGACACGGGAAGCATTCAGAACTTCAACAACAACAACAGCACTAACTGTGTAGTTGTTCCAACTGGGTTTGATGAGCATCAGTATCAGAATAAATGTTTCATGCTAAATGGGTATGAGGAGAGCAATGTTTTCTTGAGCCAGTTTGATAACATGAACTCGTCATCAACTGGTGCTGCTGCTCTGATGGACTTTTATGACATTGAAGGTAGTGAGAAGCAGCTCAACATGAGCATCAGTGACTTGAGCCTGATCCACATTGGTGATAATAATCAGAATCATCACCCAGTGATGCACAACAAGATCATGTCTCAGGATCAACCCATGATGAAGGAGAAGGCGGATCAGAGGATGATGATGTACTTCAATAGCAACTACTGCTGATGATCATCAACTTAAATTACTTGCTGACATCCCTGAGTAACAAAATGAGAGAGAGCGAAGAAACAACTCATCGGGATTATCACATTGAGATGTTTTATGGTTTAATTTTATGACATGATGAGCAGTTTTATCATGTGGGTTTCTGGTTTGTTACATTTTGAGACGGACATTTTAGAGAGGGTGTTATATAAGTTTGTGCATTTGTGTTTAGGAAATGATGATGATGATGATGATATTGAATGTATGCATGAATGTCTGTCCTGTCTGGTTCTTTCTTCTTCTTTTATATGTTGTTTAGTGATTTAATCAGTCGTCTCACATTGTTTTGAATAAAAAATCGTAGTTTTTGGTGAAAACTAGGGGCTAATTGTCCTTCACTAAAATGAAAAAATTGTCCTTCACTGATTACTGAAGTGTTGTACGTGGGTTTATTGGTTTTATAAAGTGTTGTACAGAAATATAAAGAAAGAATATAATAACAAAAACCAGAATCTTTAAGCAAATGTCAACTGATGCAGTGACTTATTGCAATAATCAAACGCCTTTCTCAACAAGTGGTTGGTGTTTAGACATGTATAACCTTACCTTGCCATAATGATTGGTTTTGTCTGGAAAAGTTAGGATGAACAACTGTGACATGAATTCATGAATAGCTAGTCTGTGTTTTGATATTCTTCTTCTTCGGAAGAACCCTCCGGTCTCCAGTTAGGGTTTAGTTGAAAGTGTTGTCTCACTAACATGAATTAAGTGGAAGTTGTAGGTATAATATGAGCCCACATGTCTATATGACAGTACTGCATGCCTAGCTTATATTCTATTCTCTAATGCACACCGCCATTAATGAACTTGCCAACTAGAAGTTAGCTTAAGAAAGACACGACATCTCAGAGTTGCAGTCTTTGTTTTTCTGCAAGGGCAGAAGACCTATTCTCTCCAAGTATGGTAGCATGAACTATTCACTTGTATATAATCTCACTTGGTGTATATATATGAAGATGAAAAAAGAAGATGATATATCTTAATTGACCAAGTATATACGTGTCATCAAGATTCAATAGAGTTAAATTTGCAAAATGAAAACCCTAATTGGTTTACTTTGTTATTGAAAACCCTAATTGATACATCTCACTGGACATTGGTTACTACAAATGGTCAGACACCTTAAAGGCTTAAACCAATGATTAACCATATATATGCATATCATCTGCAAACTACAAACTTATGGAAGAAACCCTAAACCCAATAATGTTGTTATACAGTTAATAACAGAGGAAGTTTGGGACTTTGAGTTAGTTTTGTTGGACGAAGGCGAAGGGTGAGGGTTTAGAGCTTGAGATGATAGAAAGGTAAATGTGACACAAGTCATTCAAACACATATAATACCATTCACTAAATGACAGCGGGGAATCCCCATTGGGGAAGCAATGGGGTCCAAACTTATATGATTCACTAACAGAGAGAGAGATCTTCTACAAATATGTCAGTAAGTAACCTCTCACTCTCAGAGTCTCTCTCTCTCTCTGTTGAGCGTGTGTGTGTGTGTATATATGCATCTTTACATCCACCTGCTGTTTCTGCAAAGTTTTCTTTCTTGAGCCCCTTAACATTACCACTCATATCCATCTTGTAAGAGAGATATGATGTTGTGTGATGTTCATCATTTTAAAAAGTCTAACACAAAAGACAAAAACCCTCAACAATGAAATGAAGTCTTTTAACCTAATTCAGACAAAAGCCAACAACATCACTTAGATCTCTTAACTGTGTACTCTAAAGTTTCAAAAACAAAACAAAACATCACTTAGATCTCTTAACTGTGTACTCAAAAGTTTCAAAAAAAAAACAAAACAAAACATGAATCGATTAGTGGTTGATCAATCTCAATCTCATTCTAATTATAACTAAATAAGGATTTCAACCCCAATTTATTTGAATCTTGGTTTGAGAATTAACTGATGATAGTTAGGTTTTGTCTGTTGTATTAATTTGCCCAGCTACAACAAGCTGATGAAAATAAAAGTTAATAGGACAAAAAGAAACATTTCTTTGTAAAAAATGTATCCATGAGATCTTTTTAATGTGGAGGTGGAGGATACATGTCTTGTCCAGTGGTAAAGGTCAAAAAGGTATGGAGCCCACTGACAGTAGTCTTCTCACAGATATGAAACTTCAAAGAGTAGTATAGTGGAGTAGTATATAATTAATATTAATATATACATATATAGTTTTCATCAAACAATTTTGTTGTATGTGGACAATGTCATTATCAACAGTTTGTCAATGCAAAAGCAATATACTACTGTATTTATTATCAGAGAAAACCCTTTTGAGGAATTCGAAGTTTGATTATTGAATTGGGATTTGTTTCCAATTTGAAAACTTAAACTTTGACAGGTTCCAAGATCAGACATTCACAGTCTTGAAGGGAGCTAAATCCCATGCATGTCTGAGATTAATGTTCTGTCACTTTACTCCCCAATTCTGTGTCAATAAGTTAAATAGTACAACTGAAACTGAAAACCATAGTAAATTTTAGGATAATTAAATTTCAATCCAAGTACTAATTATATAACGTCTTCTGTTCTGTTGTTGAAAGAGAGGAGAGATGGTTCCAGAAATTTTACAGAATCATGTTCTGGTAAATTAAGCAGCATCTAGCACCAACAATAACTTGTGCAATACTTTAAGGTCAAATATCTCAATTCCAGTAATCATAATGATCTTTCAGGAAAGCGATTCCCTTCATTTTTCCTCCTATCAAAGAACATGTCATTAGTAAAATTATTAAAAATGCTCGACGAAATTACATAGTGACCATTAGAACACTTCGGCACCTATGAATCACAATGAAATTATGATAGATGAAGTGTTGCGCTCACATGATAGAAATAATAGAAATTACCAGCACTGTCAGGCAGGGGCGGATCCAAGAATTTTTCGAATTAGGGGCAAGATAAATATTTTCGGACCGGGGGCGGATTCAGTAATTTATTTTCGGGGCATATAATCAAAATGACCAGGGGCAAGATGTAAAAATCATTCAAAAATACACTGCATAAGCCTAATATTAAGCAAAATTTGAAAAATCGACCCGAGGCATATGCCCCCTCCCTCCTTACTGCGTCCGCCACTGGTGTCAGGATTTTCCAAAAAAAAATCCACTCCCAAGCTTTGGAATCTCCTGCATGCTTTAAATGTAGGGAAAATGACAAAGAGGGGGTATGAATTAACACTCATTGACAAATCACGGATCGAACTACGAAAATTGATAATCAAGGGCAATTTTAAATATGTTGATCCTCAATTTCATAATTAAGGGCAAGAAAGTGTTTTTAATTCATTCGTTTAGTTAATTTTGTTAACGGATGAAGTGATATTTCATCAATTAAGTGTTATATATGGATCAAAATATTTTGAAATTGCCCTTAATTGTCAAATTTTCATAGTTCAGACCGTGATTTGTCATTGTGTAATAGTTCATAGTTCATACCCCTCTTTGTCATTTTCCTTTAAATGTATCAACAATAGTTACGGCAATAATGTGTCCTGGTGATATTAACGAGGAGAAAAAATAGATAAACATTATAAATTAAACTCAACGGCAGGATTCAGTGTGGGGGAAAGATATTAATTAAGGAAGCGGATTGTGTGATAACTGCAGCCTGCCAGGCAGATAAATGGGCTGGCAATTTGATTCTGTTCAACATGGGCTCAAGCAATTCTATATAGAACATTCAATAAGGTGAGCCAAAAACTATTTCCCAAAACAATGCCAGGTAAACCCAATTCAAGCCAAGGGAAAGAGATGACTAGCTAGTGCATAAAACTTCCTGGTTGTTTTCAATGATAATACTGAATTGCAAATTCCGGAAGAAATAAAAATTTCTTCCTATGGAAATGTCCTCTTTCATTACGGAGGGCTTGATGGTCCGGTTGACGCTAGTGCCTTTTACTTGCACTGTAAGATGGAAGGCGAAGATGATAATTCTATTTTCCAAGACCTGGAAATTGTTTCGGAAACTAGACAGGCCCATCAAGTTAGTTCAGATATCCCTATTGAGGACTCTGACAGTTCTATCGACCTTTCCCAGATTCTGAAACAGCCTCGTCCGAAAAAAGGGGTCTCGCTCTTCAGGTCGCTCTTGTCCCAAACAGAAAGATCCCAACTTCGTGTGGACTTGATCTTTTGTACTCTGTTTTGTTTTCCTTCTCAATAAATAGAAATTAAATAATAATAAAAAAGTGCATAAAACTTCCTAATTAATTAATGTTTGATGCAAAGAAAAGGCGCATAACGACCACTCAAAAAACATTTTCTGTGACATATACTCTACCTTCATCGACAGTAGCTCTTACTGTGTCAGCTCAATTATCGCTTTTTCACTGAAGATCCAAAACGTTTTTTCAGTTGGATTGGCAGGGGCTGCCTCCACATCGATCCTGAGTCATAAAATGTAACATGTAAAAGTTCTCAAGTCAGATGGCAGCATTTTAAGTAGATGATACGAACATGTTATGTATATATATATATATACCACCACAGAACAAAAGGTCCACAAATATTAGGAAAAGACGACGATATTTTCTACACAATATTATATCCTTGATCAAGAGCATTCAGTAGCATAATGAACAACTCATCTCTTTCAATCATAAAAGACCTGATGATTAATTAAGAACAATCACGTTGGAACCCCCGATTCATTATCCAATACGATTATGTCAGAATGTTTTGAGAATGCTAGCTCTAGCTAGTCAAGTAACATTTTATTCCTCAATTAGCACAATATTAGAAATATGTTAACTAAGGAAAAACTAAAACAGCTACTTACGTTATGCAAAGGACTCGAGAATAGGATTCCAGACTCACTTTAGGATCCTTTATCTTAAGAATCACAAATATCCAGTAAAAAAAAAAACTCAATTTTTTTCTTCTAGTAACATAAAAGTTGTGGTTATATGTTTATATTGTATCTCCGGTGGTGACTCTTTCGATTCCGACGCCGTGGATATGGAAGGAATACACTCGAAATCGACCTAAACTCTAAAATGGAACGAAAATACAAAACCGAAGACGATTGACCGGCGGCTGGTGAATTGAATAATATGGAAAGGCGCGAGTGGACACGAGGATGCCGCCAAGGGAAAGATTTCCACGATTTATATCGGATATAGTCCTTCCCAAATACATCAATGAAACGATGTCGTTATTACGAAGTAATATCAATATTCATTCGTTTTAATACTGTTAATGCTAAAGTAAAAAACTGAATCCAGTCGATCGTCTTCGTTCTCGGTCGCGATCGTCTGATAACGTGCTTACGGTAAACTTTCCGTCTATCTGATCCTCAATTTTTAATCGATGCCCCTCGTTTTGCGTATGCTTCATGCTGCTGTAATCATCAATCAGGCTGTTACAGTAATTTGGTCAATAGTCGCTTGTATGCAACTGATCGTGTAATTAGATCGCTGTCTGATATCGTCCATTTAGACGTTTCGACTGCGAAATGTAGAGTCTTGTTGAATTGTTTCAGAAAATTAGGATTTATGATTTGGATGCGACAATGAATTTGGGGATTTAGGGTTTCCGAAAAGTGGTTTAATTTTAAGCTAAAATGACTGCTTAATATTTTTATAAAATTTAATTCGATATGTGATTGTATTTTCTAGGGAATTTATTAGATGGATTGGCAAGGACAGAAATTGGCTGAGCAGTTGATGCAGATACTACTGGTGTCATTCGCCTTAGGGGGTTTCGCCACTGGATACATCCTGGGATCGTTTCAGTTGATGCTTCTCATATATGCTGGTGGTGTGGCGCTCACTTCGCTTATCACTGTCCCCAATTGGCCATGGTTCAACAAGCATCCATTAACTTGGTTGGAGCCCGTCGAGGCTGAGCGTCATCTTAAGCCAGAGAAGCCTGTAGTTTGGAAAAAGAAATCTACAAAGCAGAAGTAGACGAGGTTATGCCTGATAGAGGTTTACAAAATTGATGGTGAATGTCGGGTATGCTTTGTTTGTTTCCGTCTTACTGATATTTATGCGCACAAAAATGTTTAAGTACTCTTTGAAATTCAGGATTTTTGTTAGACAATTTTCTTATTTTTGATAACTTGCTTTGCTTCGTCAGTGTGTTTCTATGATCCATCTGAAGCATCTCTACCGATTTTCTTTTATGAAACTAAAAACAAAATGTATACTAAACATGAACTTGATGGTACTATCGATGTTGGTTTCAAGCTATAATTTCATTCAGGACTTGTATCAAACAGCTTGCAGACTCGATAAAAACAATGACAAGTTCCTCAATCAAGTCATGAGCTGGTGCTTCATCAAAAAAAAGTCTTGAGCTGGTGATTGAAAGCTACCATTGCAGCTTGGAAACACCTTGAGAATATTTGTCAACAGCAGATGACGTGGTGACGTCATAAACACAATAATATATGACGTAACAAGCCACGAATATCATTTGAAAAACACAGGGCTAAGATCAGGTACAAAATTGAATTTTTTTGTACAAACGATAAAGTTTGACAAAATTAACTTATAATTTGATGCTGAAAAACGAAAAAGGGTGGAATGACTATAATTTATTTGTATTTTTTACCAATAAAATCAATTTGTACACAAACAAAATCCACTATCGGAATTCATCAAAAAAATCAACTATCCGAAAGAAACGCAAAAACGCGGCGTTAGTAACCAAAAAGTGAAAATATTATTTCTTGGTCGGCTCTTCTTTATATTGATAGCAAATCAATGAACACGTAATCGGACGACGCCGTGTCACCGTCTTTTAGTTGCAATTAAAGCAAGATACTAGCAGCTCCGAACGAATTATACTATGCCACGTGTCTGGATCAATTGTTATATAAATAAAAAAATTCTCCTTCCTCGCAGAAGCAAGAACCCTATTTTCCTTGGTGTTATTCGGGAAATCCTTCTCTCTGAGTTATCTTTAAGTAGAAAGACGACGCTTCTTACCTCTCGACGACAACCGCCGATAGCGAGGTTCATATTCGGTTCACCTTTCGATTTTTCTGCGTCCGATTCGTCAGGTATACGTTTTTCTAAGCTGAATTATGTCCGCTTGTTTGAAAATCTAACATTACGGTTTTGATATGAAGCGTACTGCGACTGATAAATTCGGATTGGTGTTCGGTGTGATTTTTTAGATTCAGCATGGTTTCCGACGCTAGTAAGAAGAAGGCCGCGCAGAAAAAGGCTGCGGCCGCGCGGCTGAATTGCCGAACGGACCGGATAAGGTGGCGGGTTCGATTGAAGCGCTTCAGATATCGGATCGGACGTTTACGGGTGTTCTGTGCTCGCATCCACTATCTAGAGATATTCGGGTATTATGAGTTTGGTGGATTTATTTATATATCTGTGTATCCTTATTTTCCAATTAGCCTCAAATTATTAATCAATGATTTTCTCTTTCTGATTAAACTTTGTACTACGTTTATCTGCTCAAGAGAACATTCATGTTTTTGGTTATATCTTTGAAGCTTTCTATACCTTTTTAGGCTTAAGGGGTCCACTAGTTTTGGTATCCATCAAATTCGGTCGTTTGCTTGTTTTAGATTGGTATATATTAGTGGTTCATATGTTCTGGGGTAAATCCTAGATGAATGAGGATATGTTTAATTTTTAGGGTGGCTTCACGTTTATAGGAATGATAAGTTCATCAACACTTGTTTATTAACGCAGATTGAGTCTCTATCAGTTACACCTTATACTTGATTCGGAATTGGAACTCAATTATGGAAGGTATTAAATGTTTTAATTTACCTGATGCGCTTAGACTGTATTTTATTTACTAATACTATTCTTACCAATACAACGCATTGAATCTACTACTTATGCGTTGGACTTAATGCAGACGTTATGGGTTGCTCGGATTGAATGGCAGTCAACCCTGCTTACTGCAATAGGTCTTCGTGAGATTCCTATTCCAGAGCACATGGACATCTATCATCTCACAAAGGAAATTGAAGCTTCTGATATGTCTGGTCTTCGTGCAATCAGGTTGGTGTCTGCTCATTCAAGCCAGCAGATCTACACCAGGGCAACCAACACTTGATAAAGCATCATCAAAGCACCTCCCACCTTCGTCAAGTCGCTCTTAAGTTTATCTTAAACACCATGGGACCTGTATTGTATTTTAAGTCTGTTTTCATGCACTTAAAACTCCAGTCATTAAGTTAAGCATTTTCATTTAGAAATTTTAATCAGTCAAGTATTTGATCATAATTTCAATAAAAAAAAAAGATGAGGAGAGATTGAAATTAGAAAAAGAAGCTGAAATTTTGGGATCTCAGGTTTTTTTTTGCTGGAATCTAGTGGCTGATTCTGTGAAATGATGATTGTTCCCTCACTGACTTCTGTATTGATTATTTATTTAGGAAGATGGTGGTGGGGAAGCCCTCGAGCGAGTTTATGAGCGCCTGGATGCCTTAGATACAGCCACAGCAGAGAAGCGTGCAGCTGAGATTTTGTTTGGTCTTGGCTTTGACAAATTGATGCAAGCAAAGAAAACGAGGGACTTTTCTGGTGGATGGAGAATGAGGATCGCACTTGCACGAGCTTTATTTATGAACCCAACTATTCTGTTGCTGGACGAGCCCACTAATCATCTCGGTTTGTACTTTTTGTCTACTCTTGCTCAACTATTTACCATATCATGTCAAGATTTGAGCGATTGTGTTGGTGTAGGACGCCCGGTTGTCTCTGGATGCTTCAAAAGATGAAAACCTTGGATGCCGTTGAATCACGAAGTTCCTTCGCTTTCCTGATTTGTTATTTCAACCGGGTAGGGATTACGAAATCAACAAATAGGGATAAGACAACAGTCCCTTTGAACTTGGACAGCGAAATTGGTGAATCGATCTTTCCGAACAAAAACGAACAAGATCAAAATCGGAGATCAAAAAGCTCTAAGCTTTTCTATGAATCTTCTTCTTTCTTTTCTCTGTGTTTTTCCAGTCCAAAGACATCCAGAACCAAGCCAGAAACTGCCATTAAACTGCCATAAACCGACACAAAACTGCCATGAACTGCCACCTTGTGCGTTCGCACAGTACTTTTGTGCGTTCGCACACCCTTGTGCATTCGCACAGTCCTACTTGTGCGATCGCACAGTCCAAACCAGTCGCATGATATTCTCATGCGTTCGCATGGACTCTCGTGCGATCGCACGCATGACTTCCGGCAGGCTCAAAACACAGATTAACAAGAGTTGTAAATGATTCATTTCATTCAAACAACACCTTTACAAGGTTTCATACATGTTCACAATGTATAAACCTAAAATCTCCAACAATCCTCCCCCATTTTAGGGCTATACTTTGATTGCAAACATTCACACCACAAAACTAGCGCATAAGTGAAGTGTCCCACGGATTGAACTGCACGTAGTGTAATATTTTCCAATACTCGAGAATCAGGGTGTCCTACGGATTGAACCCATCAACTCATTTGAATACGGGAAAATAAAACACTATTATAGCCATGTGTCCCTATCCATTCATAAGTGTATGATTAGCCAAGCACGAGCTAATTGAAGCGGCTCACTTCACACTTACATAGGTGGATTCCTTTTGTATGCACCTGCAATGCACTTTTCCAAAGGATCCATTAAGAAGATAACCTTCATCCTCCCTTTCTCTGCAGGTAATACAAGCACAACCTTGGGATGGATATAACCATGTGCTTCAAGTCTCTCATAATAGGCTCGTACTTAACTCGGCTCTTAGCGTCATACTAAGAGGGAATTAAGGTGTCCTACGATAAGAGACTTAGATGTGCTTTGAGCCCATCCCTTTACCCAACTCTGTACCAAGTCACTAGCTAATCCATTTTATCAAATGATCAGCTAGATTTCACTGTGTCCGGACATAATCAATCGAAATAGCCCCGTGAGTGATCAGTTCACGAACCGCGCTATGTCTAACGCCCAGGTATCTCGATTTATCATGGTACATTTGGGTATAAACATGAACCAAATTTCCTTACTATCCCAATGGACAGACATCTATCGGTTTTGGCCACAAAGGAATCTCATGTTCAAATTTCTTAGCTCTTTTGCCTCTTTACCGGCAACAGCTAGAACCATGAACCCAGATTCCCCAGTAGAGCTGGTGGTGCAAATTTGCTTCTTTGAGGCCCAACAGATGGCACCTCCCCCAAGCAAGAATATTCAATTATTTTTAGAAGCATCATCTTCTAACTTAGTAATTCAATTTGCATCCGTACATCCCTCTAAGCCCGAGAGAATACCAGCATACACCAAGTCATAATTCATGTTTTCCTTAATGTATTCAAGTATCTGCCTAATAGCTTCTCAGTGATGAGTACTAGAATACTAGTATATCAACTCAATTTTCCCACTGCATAAACTATATTAAAGTCTTGTACTTATCATTGCATACATTAAGCGACCAATGACTTAATAGTACTCAAGTTGTGAAACAGCTTCATCCGTACCAGGCATAAGCTTCACACTTGATTTTATGGAAGTAGTTACCGGAGAACAATTCAAACACTTGAATTCCTTAAGCACTTTCTCAACGTAGTGCGACTATGAATGTGCTAAGACTTTGTTCTCACACTTGATTCTAATACCAAGAATCACAGTTGCTTCCCCCATAAAACTTGATGATAAGAGGTTCCTATTTGGTTAATACCAAAATCAGCATATCATCAACATACATGCATATGATTACTCAATTACCAGAGTTATCAAATTTGATGTATACACACTTGTCTGCTTGATTCATCCTGAATCCCTTAGACAAGATTTTCTCATCAACCTTTTGATGTCACTGCTTAGGTGCTAGTTTCAGCCCATACAGTAATTTGACTAACTTTTAAACCTTGTTTTCATTTCCAAGCACAATGAATCCTTTCAGTTGCTACACACATATTTCCTCTTCCAAATCACCATTCAAGAACGCTGTCTTGATATCCATTTGGTGTACAACCAGATTTTAATTGCACCAAGAGCAATTAACAATCTAATAATGGAGATCATAGCAATAGGAGCATCTGTATCGAAAGCATCAATACCCTCCTTTTGTTTAAACCTTCGATGACCTATCGAACTTTAAACATATATACCGATTCATCAACCTTCATTTTCTTTTGAAAATTCACTTGCAGCCTAATGGCTTGCAACTTGGTGGGAGATTCAATAATACCTAAGTATTATTTCCCACCTGTATCGGTTCTTAACATTAGTCAACAACAAGCTTTACTCGTTCAGGCATATTAACTTGCCTCTCACCACCAAAATTGCCTTGAAGCATCATTCTCATTGAATTCTCTTATACACTTAGAAGATATCAATATCCATCTCCATTTAGGAGAACCCATTATGTGAATAATTCATCACACAATCTTGACAAGTCACATTGTCAATGAGCTTCAATTTGGTGAGTAACCCACATTATATATGCAACTATACATGCAAACATAAATCATGTGATATGCGAAAAACAGAGTTATGCAAGTACACATACTCTACTAACATGAATGTCACAATACGATAAATCATAATCAAATCAGAATTTGCACAGTAACTTACACATGCTTTTCTAACAACTTTTACAGGCTACCATTAGAACATCAGTGCTCAACATCACCATGAACACTTAAATTATTGCAAACCAGAAAACCCCGAAATAATCACATATACTTTGATTATTTCAAACCATAATCTCCATCAATCAAGTATTACCAACATGGTAAACTTACAAACACATTGACTGGAGTTTATACATCAGAAAATTCCATCTGATTATTCTGGTTGAAAACCATTGCAACACATGTTCTATGAAACATTTCATCATGGTATCAGCCAAAGTTTTCATACAAAGATTTCATCAGAAACTTATTGATTATGAATTCACTAGCAATACATGCTATATAAATCATACATATTAAGGTGTCAACCTCAAACATATATATGTTGGTTTCATCAAAACACTTGTCTTTAACTTACTAGCAATGTCAATCTATACATGCTTTAGAAACCATACACATCATCAGATAATCAGTCCGATTACTATGAACTATCAACCATATTAAATCAGGCATGCTTCACATACTCGCATTTATCAAATAATGATTGAAACTCAAACCTGATTTGCGCCTCATGGACCGCTTACTTTCCGTCTGTCGAACAAAGACTATTCCAATTCACTAGCCTATCACAGCGATTATTAAACCACTCTTGGAGGAAATTTAATTCTCTCCATCTCAGATTTCACAAGAAATCTAGCAGCAATCAACTTATATCATCTTTGATGAACCAATATGTCAGAACATATTCACACGACCGCCCAAGTAACCGGATGGGTCTAAATCAAATCTCATGGCACATTCCAGACATAGGTCTTGCACCCAATCATCATGACCAATATGATGACTTTATTTATTCAAACCAATTGATACAGCCTTAATTGTATCAACCTAAAGTTCATTTTCATTGAACCAATCATGTTTCATCCTTAGATGAGATGACCGACAGATGCACAGCATCTTCTCCACGAGATTTGACCAACTTCAAAACCCAATGGTAAGTAGGTCGTTTTAACCATTCAACTAGCCAAGTGCAGAAAACTCTTGCAAGTATAATACCCATATTAATACTAATATGCACAGCAACTTTTTACCGATGAGCGTGAAACTCATAATTATTATCATGCTGCCTTGCATCTTCTAGACAACTTGCCAGGAGAATACAAGTCTTCCTCCTGGTTATATATCATAAACCAACAGCCAGAAGCCACCAGAAGACAATCATCCCTCTCAAGAGACACGCTGTGCCAACAGCAAAGAGCCCCTTCGTATCATCTCAAAGCAGTTTCTTCAGATTTTCTCGATTCCAAATCCGAGTAACCGCTGCTCGCCATTAAACTCTCTGAGATTTCAGCCACAGCCAATCCCATTCTTTAATCAAATTGATGCGCCAGTCTGTAGTCACAACAACCTCACCAGACAAACACCAAAGTCCGAGAAAACATCTTTCTTCCTTCAAATCCGAATAAGATCCACACGACTGCACCTCTCCATATTTCCAAACTCGCCATCATCTTCCTTCCAAGTCCATCATCAAAATCAAACCCCAGATTTTGACATCATCTCTCAAACAAGCATCAGACATCTTGAAAATAACAAATCAGATTGTAGGACGCCCGGTTGTCTCTGGATGCTTCAAAAGATGAAAACCTTGGATGCCGTTGAATCACGAAGTTCCTTCGCTTTCCTGATTTGTTATTTCAACCGGGTAGGGATTACGAAATCAACAAATAGGGATAAGACAACAGTCCCTTTGAACTTGGACAGCGAAATTGGTGAATCGATCTTTCCGAACAAAAACGAACAAGATCAAAATCGGAGATCAAAAAGCTCTAAGCTTTTCTATGAATCTTCTTCTTTCTTTTCTCTGTGTTTTTCCAGTCCAAAGACATCCAGAACCAAGCCAGAAACTGCCATTAAACTGCCATAAACCGACACAAAACTGCCATGAACTGCCACCTTGTGCGTTCGCACAGTCCTACTTGTGCGATCGCACAGTCCAAACCAGTCGCATGATATTCTCATGCGTTCGCATGGACTCTCGTGCGATCGCACGCATGACTTCCGGCAGGCTCAAAACACAGATTAACAAGAGTTGTAAATGATTCATTTCATTCAAACAACACCTTTACAAGGTTTCATACATGTTCACAATGTATAAACCTAAAATCTCCAACAGTTGGCACGTTAGATGATATGATTTTTACCTTAATAATTGGTCCAAAGCCTTAGTTTATTAGGCAACTTACTTTGATAAGCCCCAATCAACCAGTGGTTATACCTGACCTGTATGGTTTACTGAAACTTAGGTGGCAGTTAAAAATGCAGAATGTCTATGTTTTCAGTTTATGTGGATATTATACATGTTTTGTCTGGTCGCTGGTGTTAAGGATGTTGGTCTGTGTCATTTGTCTCAATGTGCGGGGAGGGATAGGCATAGAGGAAAAATGAGCTGCATATAGTTATGTATCATTTGTTTGCTGTTTATTTTCCTGCCCTTTATCTTTTATATGAGAGGTAGATGGTGGTTATATATGGAATAATATTGCAATTTGCAAGCTTTTGATAAAGTGTGATATAATGTTGATAATGTGATATAATGTTGATAAAGTGTGATTTACATAATATTGCAATTTGCAACAGACTTGGAAGCTTGTGTCTGGTTGGAAGAGATGTTGAAGAAGTTCGAGCGGATCTTGGTTCTTATATCCCACTCTCAGGACTTTCTTAATGGTGTTTGCACAAACATCATACACATGCAGAACAAGAAAATAAAGATTTATACTGGTAATTATGATCAGTATGTTCAAACTCGCAGCGAGCTTGAAGAAAATCAAATGAAGCAGTACAAATGGGAGCAGGAGCAGATTGCTAATATGAAGGAGTACATTGCTCGATTCGGTCACGGGTCTGCAAAGTTAGCTAGACAGGCACAAAGCAAGGCGAAGACTTTGGCAAAAATGGAAAGAGGAGGACTCACTGAAAAGGTATCAAGGGACAGGGTTCTGACATTTCGTTTCACAGACGTTGGGAAGCTTCCGCCTCCAGTTCTTCAGTTTGTAGAGGTATCCTTTGGATACACACCTGAGCAACTCATTTATAAGAATATTGAATTTGGGGTCGATTTAGATTCAAGGGTAGCTCTGGTGGGTCCTAATGGAGCAGGGAAGAGTACTCTGTTGAAGCTGATGACGGGGGATTTGCGCCCCACAGAAGGCATGGTGAGGAGACATAATCACCTTAAAATTGGACAGTTCCATCGGCATCTGACTGAGAAGCTTGACATGGAATTGTCTGCTCTAGCCTTTATGATAAAAGAGTATCCAGGAAGTGAAGAAGAGAAGATGCGAGCTGCTGTTGGAAGGTTTGGGCTTTCGGGTAAGGCTCAGGTGATGCCCATGAAAAACTTGTCTGATGGGCAGAAGGCTAGGGTGATTTTTGCATGGCTAGCTTTCAGACAACCTCAAATGCTGCTTCTTGATGAGCCAACTAATCATTTAGATATTGAGACAATTGATTCACTGGCAGAGGCGTTGAATGAATGGGATGGTGGTCTAGTTCTTGTGAGTCACGACTTTAGGCTCATCAACCAAGTGGCTCATGAAATATGGGTATGTGAGAACCAGGCAGTGACCAAGTCGCAGGGCGATATCATGGACTTCAAGAGGCATTTGAAAAAGAAGGCTGGCCTGTCTGACTAAGTTGGACCTTCAAATATTTGATTTCCTCCTGTCCCTGTCCCCCTAAACATGCATCTCCCCCCATTGAGAAATCATCTCAAGCAGCTATGTTCTGGACGGTCTCCTATCAGAAAGAACTGGTTACTTGCGACTGGCTGTGTTGTGCCATCTGGTAAATGATTGCCTCGGCTGGTCGTCAAGGCAGTAGAAACTACAATGGACAAACTCAAGACATCTAGTATTCTGATTTGGCTGGTGAGACCCTGCTTTTCGCAGTATTTATATTTATTTATTTTTGGAATTGGGCATGACCGATGGAGAACAAAAATATATTCCTAATGTACTCATCAAGGGTGTATGCGGTTGCATCCATGAGTTTTGCATCCGATTTTTGACTCATCCTTTATCATGTGTCATTTTTGCTGGAGAATTTCTCAAGTTAATAAATAAGTGGTAACGCAGACAGTGTACAATTTAAAATGAGATGTTTCATGTACATCATGAGTAACAACAACGCACAGAAATGTTGTGTTGCAAGCAACAACTTGGGCAGATCAACATACAGTGTTCTAGCAGCAGACAGTTTACAACATATGCTCATCATGGCTGTTTGGAGGATTCACTAGCATGGCATCCAGTCCATCTAAGTGTATGAAAATTAGCAAACCGGCTGGGTGCTGAGGCACGCCTGAACCCTTTAGGCAAGCATCCCTTCACTTCCTTATCATTGAAGAACTCCCCTTCCCTTCGTTTCGGTCCCACTGTAAGCGTCCTCGTCTCCAACCTGCCCAAATCCGCTAACGGCGATGAAACTGAAGCTAGGTCTCTTGCAGCAAAACAAACATGGAGCAACATGAAGACCAAAAGACTGGAAAAAATTGTTTTTGACATGTTTGATAGATTGTCGGGGCAGAGGAGAGTGTGAGTGAATATGGTGGGTTAAATAATATTGGAAAATGGGGGGTGCTTTAAATAGGCTCGTGAAAGAAGCAGTAGCCACAGCTCATTGCTAGACATTTTTGAGTCTCACTTTGAGGTCATGGGATTTGGAGAGCTGAGCTGGTGATGCTGATGCCTTTTTCTCTTCTTTTTTTTTTTGGGTTTTGGTCAGATAGGAGGATGCTCGTGAGCTTCCTCATGTTGTGCCTTACTTTCTACAAGTCCACCACCCATCACACCCCTCCTTTATTATCCAAAATTTGATTTTTGTAATTAATTCATTCCAATCCAAGTTAGGGCGGTGGTGTGTTGGTTAAGGAGTCCTTATGGATCCTTACACTCCGGGTTCGAGTTATGTGATCAATATTTTTCTTATGAATTATTAAGATTTTCTTCTTTTTCCTTTCCTTTTTCCTCTTTCCCGTGACCGACAAATGTACTAATGATTTCAAACGTAGATGTGTGCGCGAATCCATGATAAATGTGCCAGACTTGGCTCGCATTTCAAGATGCGGATATATGTACCAAAGATTTCGGGATCTGATCGAGATGCCTTGAAGGACTTGAACATTAATATTTATGTCCTATGATAAAAGTTATCGCACTATATATTATGTATTTGTATCCCTTCATCAAAAAATTTTTTTTTACAAAGTTGAATTAATTTTCTCAATCGCGCCAATGGCTGTTAAATCCATTCCGCAATGGGCTTTCCTGGATTTATGCTTAGGCCCATATACGAACACCAATGGCAATTTCGTAAATGTGACGCCAACTGCAGAAGCTCGCTCAACTCAACCAAAAATCTCATACGGGCAAGATAAGAAAAATAATTTTGAGAGGATCAGACAACTCTCCGGCGTCGAGCGCGCCAGTCGTTCCGGAGGATGGAGCTTGCCTTGACGGTTAGAGCATTTTCCGATTGTAAGGTTTCACAGCATACCACTCATATTCTCTTGATTTATATATTTTTTTAGGATTTTTGTTTTGTACTTTTTGATGATTCTGTTATTACATGAAAAATTGCGATTTGTTTCTCAAATATAATTCTGATGCTCTTTTGGAGTTTTTATATGTATATATTTCGAGTCTTACTGGATTATGGAGCTCAATGTGCCAGTTACAGTTAGAGCATTTTCATAGTTTAAGGTTCACAACATACTCATATTCTCGCATTTTTTTATCCTGTTTTTTACATGTAGAAGTTTGATTTGATATTTAGAGTTTAATTTTGATATTTGAATTAGCTAAGGATATTTCCTGCGGAGGTTCTGGATTTTAGGCTGAGTTTTTTTTCTTCATTTGTACGCTTTGAAGCATGTAGAGGTTCAAAGGTACAATGCGGAAAACATCGTTGTGCTGAAAACTGGTTTACAATGAATTTGAAGTCTGGTACAAGAGGAAGGAATATGTTGCGAGTGTCATCTGCACTAGCAGAAACTGCAGTTTCGATCGCAGTTGCTGCAGCTGTTGTTGGAGTGGCAGCGACTGTGCTGGTGAAAAGAACTAAAGCAGCCGATTTGGAAAATGAGGTGTGTAATTCTTTAGCCATGGAATCTTCAGCTACTGTCTCACTGAAATTTGAGCATCTTGATTCTCTTGGCAGTTGGCACTATAAATTTGTGTTCTTTTTTTTTACCAAGGAATCTGAAAGATAGATTCTTTAAATGTAACGGCTATGTCAATTTGAGCATCTTGATTCTCTTGGGACTATAAATTTGTGTTCTTTTTTATATCCTGAAAGATAGGTTTTTTAAACGTAACCGGCTATGTCAATTTGTTGAAACAGATTGCCATGAGGGTTTGTGAGGCCTGTCAAGGCTCTGGTATATGCCCTGAATGCAAAGGTGAGGGTTTTGTGCTTAAAAGACTGTCAGACCAAAGTACTGAAAGGGCAAGACTGACTGCAAAAAATGCCGCCACTCGATATACCGCTGGGTATGTTTTCATTCAACCATAAGGTGTTTTTATTTGTCCACCCCTGCCGTGTTTCCTTTTATATCAATTTTAAAGGAATTTATGTTCTTTCTGAGCAGGCTTCCAAAGAAATGGAGCTATTGTAACAAGTGCTCCTCCTCTCGATCTTGTACCGCCTGTGGTGGCCAAGGGAAAGTAAGCTATTGATTTTGAGTGTTCATTGTTTGTCCTCAGCCGCCTGTTTTTACTTATTGGCTTACTCTTTGCCACTTTCGTTAGCGCTGGAAAATGTTTTGATTCATCACAGAATATTGAGTGAGCAATTGGCTGTCATATTTTAGATATTTGTACAGGTTTTAATATTTGTTGTATACTACTAATGCAAGTCACTAAGTTCAACATAACATTTCTTTGTAGGCCAGCTTCTATTTTTTAATACATGGATATCTTTAATATGAACACTGTGCCCTCTATCTGCCCAATCCCCATTACGCGCAGAGATTAGAGAATGCATGAAAAATCTTTATCTACAAAACTGGAAACAAATATTTAGAAGCAGAACTATTACAATGTTAGAAATATACATCACTGTTCATAGTTGCATCTTATCGTATTATTCAGCGAAACAAACACTGCATGAAATAGAACCAGAATCTCAGAAATACAGCAAATTCCAACAAAATGAATCTCCACATGATAATCTAGCAAACATGTACAAACTTGTATCTAATTGCTAACAGGATGCTTCATCACATACTGGCTCAAAAATATTGCAAGAGTACACACAAAATGTGGACTTAAATTGGGAGGTAAACAATTGCTATTGCTACTGCGCTAGTTTCCTTGTCTCTGGACAGGTTTGTACATCACGACTGTCACAAATTTGGAGCAGAACCGATGAGTGACGCCAAGGGCCAGGACTGATCGCGGGGCATCCCTATTTTCAATGTAGAGGTGATTGATAGTTGCATTCAGAGGCTGGGGGAGTGATGTTTCAGTGTCTGTATTGACAGCTTTGGTTAGCACAGTGCTCTGCAGTTGTGGAGGTAAAAGAGGTGGTTCCTTTGCTAGATCTTCTGTTCCGAGGTATATGTTGCTGTAACTGGCATCAGGGGATTTTGGCAATTCAAATCCTGGAACAGTTGCTTCATCCTGCCAAATGATTTAATTCAGATAAGTCTAGTCATTTACACATCCTTGTGGCAATAAGAATTTCTTGCCTTACATGAAGATCACCGTAGTTGTTGTTCATCTCTACAAAGCGGCAGAAGTGGATGACAATGCAATACCATCAACTGTCTACAAAACAAAAAGGGCCCTTTCAGTGCACAAATACACATGAAATTAAACATCCCATTCGTGTACTTGGAGAACTGATAAGTAGAGCAAATGATAGAAACCTGGCACGCTAGCAATTACTTAACAAACCAATGAATTTCTACAAGGCAAATTATATCCATTAACGAAAGAGATGCACTACCTGATTATAATCGATATAAAACTATGACATCGAATTTCTACAGAGGCACTTTCCCAGTCCAAAAAATGAAATAAAACAGAAAGCTTAATTGCTTACGAATTTCAACAAAGTGCATTACATATCCACTTTAACAGTTACATAAATGGCCCCCTCGTACCGCACACATGTGAACAATACAAAGAAGCAAAATCTTGAATTGGCTAAGATACAGTTGCCAGATCCATAAACCACATCCATAAAATCTTGTCCCTAGTAAGTCTTCATATGATACAGTGCAAAGATTATCATATTTGAAGGTGTATTTCACTAACTGAAAATCTTCAATAATATATATACAGTTGCCAGTACCATCCATAAACCACATCTGTAGAAATTAGTCCCTAAACTTACAAAACAACGCAAAGATAATCATATTTTAAGGTGTATCTCACTGACTGAAAGTCTTCAAATATCAATACAGTTACCAGATCCATAAACCACATCTGAAGAATCTTGTTACTGCCTGCTCTACGTGCAAAACAAAGCACAGTTGAATTGTTCTTTAAGGTGTATAATTCACTTATTAAAAGCCAAAAATAATAATTATACAGTTATCTTTGTTAATATTGTAACGAACACAGCTGTCTGTTGCAGAAAGATTTACCGACACCATGACCAAGAGACGTCCGACTCCGACCAGATATGTCCTACTTATAATCAAAACCAAAAGAAGACAATCTTCCTGTTCTATATCTTGTATAGCCATAACTTTATTTATAAAAAAAAATAACAGAACTTTTTTTGCCATCAGACAATTTCATACATAGCATTAACATTCTACTTGGTCAACACTACTACACCAGCAACGCAGTGCAACAAAATTCAACCGTTATCGAAAAGAAATCCATCATTGTCAAAAACACACATGCAAATCCTATCAGGACAATTTCCAGAAAATAAGACAGATGTGGACAAACACCAGAAACAAATTGCACATGAAGAAAAGAACCTGACTAAGCCCTAATCAAGCTAAAGTCTCTCTCACTCCAACTTAATCTGCAAAAGTAAATATAAAAAAAATCAGTAAACCAACACTACTTCATTTCAACCACATTAAACAAATACATGACAAAATCAGATCAAATTCGCATCAAATTCTTCAACAAATTACAAAATGTTAAATTCAAAACATGAGCAATCGACAGAATTGACACCGTCGAACCGCACAGCGCAGAGAAAACATAAATGAGAAGAAGCTTACGAACTGAATCGGATAAAACGAGGCGACGAAAATGCAGTAAGCGAACTTCACGACGAGAGTGATGAGTTTGGTGGTCGATGGCGTGGTGTGAACTTTTTCTGCTTTGCTTCTCACGACAGCGGCACAGTTGGGCTTCGATCGGGCCCATTGGACCGACCAACACTTTTAAAGATTATGGCCATTTGGGCCAGCCATTGGGGATATACATAAATAAGGAAATTTTTCCAAATTACACTTAAATTGAGATTCAATTCCCATTGTACATACTTTTTAGATTGATTTTTCAATTTACACTAGTTTGTAAGTCGCTGTTGCTCACAGCGTCTTAAGCCCCATGACATTTTTAAGCCAAAATAAACAATCATATGTCATAATATTACCAAATAAGCATAAACCGCTGGTGGAGACAGCGTTTTAACTTAAAACGGTGTTGGTAACCGCGTTTTAACTTAAAATGTAATTCTGTGCTCTGCCCATCCATTATAAAACCTCTGTTTTGCTCCATTATAAAACCTTAAAAATCATCCTCGTCACCACCTCTCCATCTCTCTAACTTCTCCCCATTATAAAACCTCTGTTTTGCTCCTCACTGCATCCATCATCATGCTCTGCTCCAGCACCTTCTCCCCATTATAAAACCTTTGTTTGGCGATTGAGGCCAACCCCGGTGACACTAGTATTGAATGTGGGCAATGTGATGAGTAGCTTGACAGAGGAGCTGTCCATATTTTGACCATCTTGGTGACCAAATGGGTTCCAATAACATGCCCATATTATATATTCTCTTGTACGTGCTACAAGCTGAACTCATCAGAGTCTGATCTTTTCTATTAAGAAGACGGAGAACTGCCGGTCCCTTGGAACAGAGACAACAAGTACGTACTTGTCGTCATGGGAGAATGCGGTATGAGACTGCAAGCGGCCAACTCTGCCTTCCATGAACCTCTACTAGTCAAAGCCAAATTTCTGCAACTGCGGCTGACTGAGTCGAAGCAACAAGCAACTTCCCTTCATTGTCACCACAAAGTGAAAAAAAAAAAGCTCATTTCCATGACCATAGAGTTTGTGGGAAAGCGTATGCCATGCCAACTATTCTTCAATGGGAACCTCAGTAAATTCAACAGGAGAAGCATCTGCTGGAACAAGAGCAGACATATATTTGCTCCTAAAATCTGGATATCTATCTTCAGGACTGAGATCTTTCGATGTTGCATGCACTAATGACGGAGCTTCAAACACCCTGGCCACTTTTTCAGAAACAGAGAGATGAAATGAAGGTGCTGGAGCAGAGCATGATGATGGATGCAGTGAGGAGCACAACTGAGGTTTTATAATGGATGGACAGAGCACAGAATTACATTTTAAGTTAAAACGCTGTCTCCAACAGTGGTTTAGGCTTGTTTGGTAATATTATGCCACATGATTGTTTATTTTGACTCAAAAATGCCACGGGGCTTAAGACGCTCTGAGCAACGACGGCTTACAAAACTAGTGTAAATTGGAAAACCAATCTAAAAAGTGTACAATAGGAATTGAATCTCAATTTAAGTGTAATTTGGAAAATTTTCCCATAAATAATACATGAATATGGAAATTCGGATACAACGTTGAATTACATTTTCAATGAAATGAAAAATATTAATTTTATTTAAATATTAAATTTACGAAATTCTGTTATGAAACTAGTTTATGGACGACGAATGGGAAATTTAAAGGTAAATTATACAAATATCAGATTTTTTTTTTCAATTTTCAATTCATTCAAAAAAAAAGAAGCAAAAATCTCTAAATAAAAATTGATAAAATTCAAAATCTGATTTTAAATCGAGTGATAATCTATGCAATATTTTTTGTGATTTACTCAAATATTAAAGGCCACAATTCTTTGGTAAGATGAAGATGGTGATGGTCGTGGTCGTGGAGAATAGACAACCTCATGTACTGTACAAAGATATTGGGACCATGTAAATATCTCTATTTGTAGAGAAGTGTTATTAAAAAATAAGCTTAAAATGAAAGTGACAGAATACCTCCTCTTCCGGCACTTCTATACAGTCTCTCATAATTTGTTTTGTTTAAATAAATGCATATTTTAAAATTGGGAAAAGTATAAAAACATTACTTGAACTATCACTTCATTTCAAATCAAGTACCGAACTACTAAAAGTTTCAATTTAAGTACTGAACAATCATCTCATTTCAAATTAAGTACTAAACTATCAACAGTTTCAATTTAAGTACTGAACTATCGATTCTTTTCAATTTAAGTACCCACTAATCAAAATTCATATTTATTCTTTTGATAATTAGTTTTATTAAGTAAAATAGTAAATGAACTATTATGTGTAATCTTTAACCCGAATAAATAACTACATGAATATATTTATCTTTAATTTTATCAATTGAGTAATAAAACGTACATAATGACATAATATTTTTAAATGACAAAATCTTCACCTAAATTATATAAGTATGTTTAATAATTTTAATAAAAATTTACATGCATTTAATTTTGGGGTTTTGTGTTTGAATTCAATTATTTGAATTTAACGGATAAATAGTTTTTTAATTTAGTAAAGATATTTATATCAATTAAAATATTTGTTAAAATGAATAGTTATTATATAAATAATACCGTAAAGATCATATGAGAAGTAACAAATTAAAGTTGGTGAGAAATGAGAAGTAATCAAAATTCGTAGCTTAAAGAACAAAATTCGTAACATAAAAAAACAAAATTCGTAATGTAAAAATAGCAAGGTTACAGAAAGCGCTAGGCGCTAATCGTGCGGACAAGGTCCTCAAGGATTAATCGGGATTAATCGGTTTTTTATTTTTATCCTATTTTTATGTTTATAATTGAAAAAGAGTTATTTAAATGCTTTCTATAGATGCATTTGTCGGCCTCTAATCAAAATAAAACAGGGTGCATGTCAAAACTAAATAATCCATACTATTTCCAATACATAACATGCAACTCAAACACAAATTAAGGGTTACAGAAACTAAGTTAAAGTTAAAAACTTAAAATACATAAATAAGTCAATAAAGCAAGTATACTCCTCAAATTCTTCTTCTCCGTATCCTTCAAGCACTTCCTCATTTTCGAATTAATTTTCAATTTCATTTAAAAAAAATCTTAATTATTACAATAAAGTCCTCAAAGTTTATTCCTTAACACTTAGCTGCCCAGACCGATTAATCGCCGATTTGCCCGATTAATTGGACACCCAATCGCTTCCTCGATTTTTTCATCCAATTTTACCCAAATTGGATCGGATTCAAGAATTAGGCCGCCTAGGCGCCGATTAATCACCGCATTACCCAGATTTCTGGAACACTGAAAAATAGTAAAACTCAAAGATCAAAAGTCGTAGACTTAAAGAACAAAATTTGTAACATCGGTAATTACATGATACAAAATGTACACTAATGCCCTTATGAATATAATATAGATATTAAGATTAAAACAATCCGAAAAATAAAGGTTGTTGGATCAAAAATTGAATGGTTGTGATTACTTCTCATTTCTCACCAAATTTGTTACTTCTTATGGGATCTCAACCCTACGATTAGTGATAAGTGAACTAAAAATACTCATCATTAAAAATATATAACGTAATATTGTATTACTATTTATATATATTTTTAATATTCAAAATGTTAAATTAACAATAATAATTTTATGTTTCGTACTTGAATTGAAAAGAATTGATGGTTCGGTACTTAAATTGAAACTATTGATAATTTAGTACTTGATTTGAAACGAGATAATAGTTCATTACTTAAATTGAAACTGTTAGTAGTTCGATACTTGATTTGAAATGAGGTGATAGTTGAGATTATGTTTTTTGTACTTTTCCCTTTAAATTTTACACTTGGTATGATCAGACTTTTTATATTTCCGTAATGACCTCTAAAGTCCCATTAAGTATCTACGAAGCCCGGTATTATTCCTATTTTTTCTCAAAGAAACACTTGTCCTTGTATGAATGAATTAGGGTTTCTTAAAGGTGCATTTTCCTTGGTGGCGTGAACCATATACAGCTAAGCAACTAAAAAACGTATCATCTTTAAATTGAACCAGTCAAGTATACACTTGAATCATGCATTATATAAATTCTGAAATTATTAGTCAGGTGTTAATTTATAATATTTTCCATCTTTAATAAAAGCTGAATATGTTTTGAAAATAAATAAAAAACTGAATAAATTACTATATATATTGATCAGCAGGGTTTTCTGCTATATGAGGGTTACATTTGGAGTTCCATCTGCAGATTTTTCTGAAATTTGATTGAGCCAAGGGTTGATAATGAAGTATCAGCAGCATCTAATGGCGAGGAGAGCGACATCATATCAAGCATGTCCACGTGGCCCTAGGGACACCAATAGCCACACAAACTTTCTTTAACCAGTGATAGATGATATTTGAATAATGTGATCTCAAGTCTCAAACATGACTTATAAAAGTCTCCTCTTACACACTGCTTCGGGCAAAGAGAGTCTCAACCTCCATCTTCACATTCTGTGTCCTTAATTAGGGTTGTAACTTGTAAGTTGTCTAGAGAGCGAGACACAGTATATTACTGTTGTTGTTTGCAGATGTAGCATCATCAAGATTCACAAAGCAAGCACAGGACTGGCGGAGTGTATGTAAATATCACTCCGGCTAGCTGCCGAAAAAGCTGCTTGTTCATCGATCATCCACACTTGACTTATGAATCATCAGCACCGCTGCGCATATATATACACTACATATATTGTATATTGCGAATAATGCTTTCTGATGCGGTTGTTGTGTGTGCGCGCCTGGGAATCTTGATGATGCTGCATCAGCAATAAATGACTATTTCTCACAAAATGCTTAAAATAACCCTCTATATAGCTTTCTGGACTATGCAGAAAGTGTGTTGTTGTTGTTGCTCTTGTTACTTTTTTTTTTTCTCTCTTAATTTATGCATGGTGTTTTTTCCTTTTTTTTCTCTCTTTATCCATGGCATGGGTGCTAGTAGCTATCATCTTATTTTCTTTATTTTTTTTTTTGAGTGTACAGCGAACTAGGAACTGGGAAGACGTACAGGCCAGGAGAACAGGTGATGAGTGTGAAATCAACTTAATTTGACTGAAAATTTAACAAAGCAGGTGCAAAACAAGAAGCAGCCATAGATAGATCTTTAACCGGTAAATTATTATTTTTTGGATAAGGAACTAATTAATCTAGATATTAATAGTCTATCCACTCAATTTTCAGGATATATATACGTGTAGAGAAATGTGTGTATTTACCAGAAAGCTGTCATGTGTGACCTAACAAGATATGTAACAGGTCCTCAATTTCAACAAGATTTGAAGTAGGGCAACTTGGCCAATCCAGTTGCGGAAGAAGCCATTCTGCAAACTGCAGAAATTACGTGAAAAAGGAAGATCCATGGTGGCAGTGGCGGTTCCAGCAGCCCCAGGCCCCCTCTTGATTTTTTTTATTTTTGTTAAAAAACAGAATCCAACCTCAGTACCTTTAGTTTTATGTTCCAACTCTACCAACTCATCATCAAGTTTTTATATCTAAATTTAACTAACATTAGAAATGAATCTGAAGTTGATCTTAATTTCGATTTTAAGTTTCAATTAAGTATGTTATACTATTAAATCACACTCAATTTCATATTATTTACCTTTTTCTCACACTGATTGACTTATTTTTCGATCAATAACGTATAAGATAAAATATAATATATATTTATTGATTAAAATTAACTCTAATATAAATTTTATTATTAACAATTTAAATATATTTTATATTTAAATTTTTTACAAAGAAAATTTTTTTGGAACCCAGTGCTGGATACGCCAGTGCATGGTGGGACTGGGAAGTGGGAACCCCTTTCAACAGAAACCAGTCATCATCACCAATATGGCCATGCAGCTTTTATTTTCTCCTTTTATCAGTCACCACTGCTGTGTACCCACTATATTATTGTCATTGTTTCGTACCATTGTGTGCAGTGACGGTTCCAGAGCGTTATAAGAGGGGGGTTTTAAATTTTTTTTCATCGATGAACTTGGATATTGGTCTGATTTGGCAAAAAAAAAATTTCACATATATATCATTTATGTTCAACAACATTAGAAGTTAAGTAAACTACTAAATTCAAACTCATATATGTAGTCCATTGACGATCACTTTGGAAGGTCATAAAACTCACATCGATTACCCTATCAGTTCGACTCATATGTCATTGTTAAGATAATTTAATATGTTATAACTCTTCAGTTGATATTAAGATCTAAATCAGACGTTAAAGCAGCTGAAAACATGTTCAAACTAAGGTCACCTACAAGTGTGCGTGATCAACCACATATAACCGTAGCAACTTTGCAACGGTATAACAATCAACCAGAGCACCATTTGGGAAATCGATCACCTAAACATAAAGCTAAGGACAATGGCTACAATTTCTATGTTTACACCTAAACTAAAATATAACGTTAAGGCAACTCAAAACCAAGACGAAATAGACCATATGTTTGAAATTACTAATGAGCGATCAATCTTCTGGAGCTCACAAAGGCCTCGTTCGATAGCCGTTGAAGACGATCTTTATATCGTCGGAAAGCTAATTGAATGTTCTACAACTTTCATATTTACATCAAGATGAAATTCAAAGATTAAACTGGTAAAATCAGCAACTTAATATAGCTAGAACTTAATGTTCTACATCTTAATTCAAAGATTCCAAATATGTTAATTTTCTAATTTAAAATTAATTATATAATACTATATTCACAAAAAATTGTCAAATATTAGGGTGGTCCGTGGACCCCCTGGACCTAGCTAGAACCGTCCCTGATTGTGTGGTAGCAGCCTTGATTTTTGGTCACTTATTTGAGTTTCAGAAAATTTTGAGAAGCTTTGTTGATCACATTAAGTGTGTAGTCCTGTCAGAATTGCGTAAGATCTATGTTTATTGATGACATGGTGTGTTGGAGATTGAGGTTTATATATACATGTATGAACCTTGTAAAGATGTTTTCTGAATAAACGAAACACTTTGGAACTCATTTCAGCTCGGTTTAGTTTTCGTGTAAGTTTGGATTGTCCGAGCCGGTCGACTGGTTGGTTGGACACAAATTCAACCGGTCGGCTGAGGTCGAGACGACAATGAGGGCGGAGACTCTGAGGTCTGGAACCGGTCGGTTCTGACCTGTACATTGAGCTCAACCGGCCGGTTGAGAAGGTCAGAGTCTGGATTGCTCTTATTGAGCCGCCCGGCTAAGGTTTTGAACCGCCCAGGCTAAACATAATGGGACGCGTCCAATGAAGACATTAACTTGTTAATGTCTTCTGTGGGCGCGGCTTTCCTAATGTTGCTTGTGGACGCGCGGCGACTTGATGTCGCGTCATGTGTACACATTAAAGCTGGGTCGCGACTAGCGCTTAAAGTGTACGCTGGACGCGGTGCTAAAGTGTTAACCGGGCGCGTGGCACGTCAGTTCAGATTTGAAGATCGAACTTATCCGATCGAAAACCATCTATTCAAACCGGTTTTTAGAGTTTGAAATTGATGTCGAACATGGGTAGATGTCAAGCGACTGAGTTTCTGATGTTCTTCTCCTTCAATTGAATTGAATCGATTTCGTTCGATTGACTTCTACTTACCGTTTCATTATTCCAGTGCAAATACGTTTGTCTTATCCCAACTCAAATATTTCAAAAACCCTTGTATGAGTGAAATTTAGAAAGCGAAGCGACTTCATGATTCAATTGTTATTCAAAGCATCCTGGAGACCCAGGGAACATGGTGGCATGGTGCACTATATTTGTAAAACAGGCATCAGCATCAGCATCAGCATCAGCTTTGCTTATTATAGATGCTCAAAATTGTTACGGAGTTACAAGTGCAAATATACCAACTAAAGCAAAATTTCCTCGGTGATAAATAATGCAAGGAGGCGGATTTAAGCTATTGTAATAGCCTATTACACAGTCATACCCTGTGGGGCTCCTGCAGTTGCTGCCTTTGGTTTGGCCTTCTCCACCACGATGGCTTGTGTGGTCAGCACCATTCCTGCAACTGATGCAGCGTTCTGGAGAGCACATCGTGTGACTTTGGCAGGGTCAATAACTCCCGATTCCACTAGGTTCTCGTATTTATCAGTCATTGCATTGTAACCAATTTCCCATTCTGCAGCTTTTACCTTCTCAACGACCACCTCTCCTTCAATACCGGCATTCTGTGCTATCAATGATGCTGGTGCCACCAGTGCCTGTATGATGGATGCACTAGGAATTAGATGTCATGATAACTTCAAGCAAATGGTCAGACTAATTTTACTCTTGTGTTAGTCGAGCAGAAAATATTGTGTACGTGAATATTTCTACCTTTTGGATGATATCTGCTCCTAATTTCTCTTCTGGGTCATCAATTTTATCCTTAATTGCAGGGACATAGGTTGACAGATGAACCAGCGCAGCTCCTCCGCCGGGAACAATGCCTTCTTCGATGGCAGCGAAGGTTGCATTCTTGGCATCCTCGATTCGGAGCTTGCGGTCTTCAAGCTCAGTTTCAGTGGCTGCTCCAACCTTTATGATAGCAACTCCACCAGACAGTTTAGCAATTCTTTCAGCTAATTTCTCTGAGTCGTACACGGAATCCGTTTCAGCAAGTTCCCTCTTTATCTGAGCAATTCTGGCTTGGATTTCATCCTTGGATGCTGCATCGGCAATGATGGTGGTGGTGTCCTTGCTGATGGTAATTTTCCTTGCTATTCCAAGCTGATCAACAGTAGTGTTCTCGATGAGCAACCCTAGATCACTGGCCTGGAATTCAGCTCCTGGAAGATAAAGAAAGCACAAATTATAAGCAATACACAATACACTGCCATACAAGGGCAAGTCTAACAATATATTCTCGTCAGCATACCTGTCATGATGGCAATATCTTGCAACAGTGCCTTTCTCCTCTCACCGAAACCAGGAGCTTTGATAGCAGCAACATTCAGAATTCCTCTCAGCTTGTTCACCACCAAAGTAGCCAAAGCCTCCCCAGTAACATCTTCAGCAATAATTAGCAAGGGGGCCCTTAATTGAGTAGTCTTTTCCAACAAAGGAATTATGTCTTTGATAGATGAGATTTTCTGGTCAGTGACCAAAACCCTGGCATTCTCAAATTCAGCGATCAACTTCTCAGGATTTGTCACAAACTGAGGGGAGATGTAACCTCTGTCTATCTGGAATCAAGGTGCATGACATAATGAGAAGCAAGCCACTTCAACAAGACTTGAAAAATAAACACATTCTTCAAAAAGATGTGTACCTCCATTCCTTCTTCCACATCGACGGTGGTCTCAAAGGATGAGGATGATTCAATGGACAAAACACCATCGGGCCCAACTTTGTCAATGGCATCAGCTATCATTGCCCCAATAAGCTCATCATTCCCAGCAGATATCGTAGCCACGGCTGAAATGTACCAACTCTATCAGTAGTCTATCAAGCATGGGAGTTCATCATAAACTTCAGAATTCAGATGAAAGATAGTAGCTGGGTGTAGTACTACCTTTGATATCATCGCCACCTTTGACGGGCCTTGCTTTCCTTTCAAGCTCCTCAATCAATGCCGCTACAGTTTTGTCGATTCCCTTCTTGATTGAGACAGGGTTGGCGCCTGATGTCACGCTCAACAGACCAAGTTTAATAATTTCACGTGCTAAAACTGACGCAGTTGTTGTCCCATCACCAGCTGAATCATTTGTTTTACTTGCAACCTTCAAAACAATCAGATACAAAACAGAAACACATTGAAATAAGAGATAAAGTAATCTGCATCAAAATAGACTTGTGACTTTTTCATAACTCTCAATGCACCAGAACAAATAACAAACAAACCATCTAGACATAACTACCATAAAACATAACATCACCAACCAATATTTCTTAGTGTCTCAGCAATCATACTCAAAGTTGGACCCTCTTACCTCCCTAATGAGAGCAGCACCTGCATTTTCCATGGCATCAGGCAGCTCAATTGCCCTGGCAATCGTCACACCGTCATTTACTACTTTGGGGCTACCAAATTCATCCAACACCACATTTCTCCCTGTAACAGGTAAGCACAATATTGTTAAAAACACATCCACCGCAATGTCAAAACCATCAGTACAAGAATCATCTTCAAATTTCCCAATTCCAAAACATACCAAATATTTAGCAATGGCCAGAGGTTTATCTCAAAACATGTTTTGTTCAACTAATAAAAAATAAACAAGCCTACAAAATGAAGTAAGTAGCTACCTCTTGGTCCAAGTGTGAGGCCAACTGCATCTGCAAGCTTATCAATACCAGCCTGGAGAGCTGCTCTTGACTTCTGGTCAAAAGCAATCTCCTTGGCAGCAGCTCTAACAGTAAACCGACTACCAGACGGCCTGCAACTCAGTCTCTGCGCCTGCTGACTGTTCTTCCTCCTCAAACTCGTCTGCATTATAATTCCAAATCCAACAATTCAACAAAAGGATAAAACATAAAAATTGATAAGATTGAACAATTGAGTACCTGCTTTGGGGAGCTGAAAGCGGAGGCGGTGAAGAGTGCACTTGCGGAGGCCATGGTTGGAGAATTTGAAAGCTCGCGCCGGCGACCGTTGATGAACGTGAGGATAAGGAGAGATGAACGACGAAATGGAGATATGAATGAATGTCTGCTTCGGATTAGGGCTTAAAGACCACACTGGGGTAGTGAAATCCAGAACGTTCTAGTCTGAACCACAATCATGCTGGTTCGATCTCGGTTCAACCTATTTCGACTAGATCGAACCGTTTTTTCAGTTGCTTAAAGAGTTGAATGAGACGGTTCGATTGATCGGTTCGAACCGAGATTTTGACTAAGAAAATGAAGGAAAAAAAATTGAAATTTATGTAGCTGTAGAGATTCGCGATCGGCGATTTTGGGGAGGAGAGCAAGTATTGAACTTCTACCGGAGCTTCGTTCGGTGCGTAGTTGGATTCGTTTATTGGACTTTTTTGTCGTAGAGAATTGAAATGATTTTTGTTTTGTTTATATTTTTGAAGCCCTAAATTTGAGTGGCATTATTGATTTGATGGTCATTTTGTACTTTAGGTGCAGATTGTTGAAATTTTGAAGTATGTTTGTTCATTGGTATGTATGCAGCTTCAGGTTGATCAGGTGGCGGCAGTGAGTGGGTTTGGAGTTGGAGTAATGGTTTGTAACTTTGTATGGTTTTAAACCATTTGTAGTGAACATTGCAATATGAGAACATAGAAGCTATTCTGAGGAAATAAGGATTGGAAGGAGTGCATATCCAGTCTGTTAGAGGTTTGAAAAGGAATGGAAATGTTGTTAGGATAGGATTTATATGTTAGGATGTGTCGAATGTTGCGTTTTAAGTGTGATTTTTGTGATTATTGCAGTGGTGTAGGAGTCTAGTGATCATGAATGAATGTAAAAAGCACAGGATTTTGATGGTGTCTGATTTCTTTTACCCCAACTTCGGAGGTGTGGAGAATCATATTTACTACCTTTCTCAGTGCTTGCTCAAGCTTGGTCACAAGGTCAGTGATGTCATATTTTGGCTCTGCAAATCACCGTAACCAAAGAACGCCATGGAAGATATATCTTTCATTAAATTTGTTTACTACAAGATCAATTGATTTCCTGTTGTAAGTTAGTAAAAATATAGTTGTCATATTATGTTTACGCCCGCTGTTGATAAATTTAAAGGAGTTTTTGTATTGATTAAATGATATGGTTGTTTAGGTAGTGGTTATGACTCATGCTTATGGAAATCGGTCTGGGGTAAGATATATGACTTGCGGCCTGAAAGTGTACTACATACCATGGAAACCATTTCTGATGCAGAATACATTGCCTACCTTTTATGGGACACTTCCAATTATCAGGACGGTTCTTATTAGAGAAAGAATCTCATTGGTGCATGGACATCAAGCTTTTTCAACTCTTTGTCATGAAGCTTTGATGCATGCACGCACTATGGGATACAAAGTTGTATTCACTGACCATTCACTCTATGGATTTGCTGATGCTGGTAGCATTCACATGAACAAGGTACTGCAATTCACTTTAGCAGATGTAACCCAGGCCATATGTGTTTCTCACACAAGTAAGGAAAACACGGTGCTCAGATCAGGCCTACCCCCAGAAAAGGTGTATGTAATACCAAATGCTGTTGACACGGCTATGTTTAAGCCGGCTCCAGAGAGACTCAGTAGTAAAGAAATTATTATTGTAGTTATTAGTAGGTTGGTATATAGGAAGGGTGCAGATCTGCTTGTTGAAGTCATTCCTGAAGTGTGCCGCTTGTTTCCCAATGTGAGTTGCCTCTTCAAATATTTCGAGTAACACACTTAGCACAGTATTTTATGAGGATGCAAATAAGTATTTTATACTATATAGTATCAGTTGGCTTCTTAATCTTCAATGCCGTTATTTGCAAAATATTCAGGTTAGGTTTATTGTAGGTGGTGATGGGCCCAAACGAGTGCGACTAGAGGAGATGAGGGAAAAACACTCTCTTCAAGATAGGGTAGAGATGTTGGGTGTTGTTCCCCATGCTCGAGTGCGGTCGGTCTTAATCACTGGTCATATTTTTCTAAATAGGTATAAAATAGTAGCCTTCATTTTTCCTTTTTGTTTATGTATATATTTTGTTTTAAATAAATCATTACAAGTGCACTAGGTTATACCCAATATCAACTTGGGTGATCCATCAATATTTCAATTGAAAATGCATAATCTTTGAGTTCGGTTTGACAAGTTTGCTTGTTACAATTATGAGGTCAGTGGCAGCTTGAGACTCCAACTTAATTCGATAATGAGGCACCTCATCGTGTAACAAATGCAGCACATGCGCTAGTAAAGTAGCCTATACAGATATTTGTAAAATTTTAGAAGCATTTGGATTTTATTTTTTTCTTTCAGATGTTTGTATTCTGACATATTGCCGTAGATAATATTTTCTTTTTTACAGTTCACTGACAGAAGCATTTTGCATAGCCCTATTGGAAGCGGCAAGTTGTGGATTATTGACTGTCAGCACCCGAGTAGGAGGAGTTCCTGAGGCACGTAACCATACTTTCAAACTCATTTCACCGATTCTCCTCCCAAGCAAATTGAATATGGATATCGATTCAAGGGCAACTTCATGATCGTTTTTTAATAAAAACTGACCCTTTACTCTCAGGTTTTACCAGACGATATGGTTGTCCTTGCAGAACCAGACCCTTCTGATATGGTTCGTGCGATTCAGAAGGCAATATATATTCTTCCCAAGATTGATCCGGAGGCCATGCACCTTAGAGTTAGTGGTATTTAGAAAACTCATCGCATTTAGTAAAAAGTAGGGAACTCAGCCACTGTTTTGATATTTTGTATTTCTAAATGCAGATGAAAACACTATACAGTTGGCATGATGTTGCCAAAAGGACTGAAATTGTGTATGACCGTGCTTTGGCTTACTCCAACCAAGATCTTCCGGATAGGCTCTCACGGTATGATTCACTTAGCTTTTTATAGGTAATACGTGCTCGTAGCCTCCCTTGGCATCAAATGAACATATCAACGGGGGGTTCCAATGGTGTTCGCCTAAACGTGGATAAGTACAAATCATTAGATTTTCTTCTTACCGATATTAAAACACAATTTCTTGGCTGGGTTCAAACATAGGAAAAGGAAAGTGTTCCGTTTACTCCCAATATTCCAACGGATCAATGTCCAGACTCACATGTCTAATCTTATCCCTGTGTTCTTTTACATCCATGAGTATCTGCTGCTGCTTACTCTCTAACAATTTGCTACTTAATGTTCTCAGGTATCTGCCTTGTGGTGCTTGGGCTGGCAAAATATTTTTCATAGTCATGCTCATTGATTTTCTGCTATGGCGTCTACTTGAGTGGTGGCAGGTACTTTTACATGCCATGAAATCTTCTTCTTCCGCTGTTGTTAACTGCATACCACTATATCTTGATAAATTTTGTTCAAATTCATGTCATCAGCCTGCAACGGAGATAGAAGAAGTTCCCGATTTTACCATATTGAATCAAGATCAACAATATCAAGGAGACACAGTTCAGGCTCTATAGACTTCGAGCGTCATACTCTAGCCCTCCATTGTTATTAGTTATATTATTTCACCCATGTTATCTGAAAGGCCCCTCATGTAATGAGTATTTTTAGCGTCACAATTGAATACTGATGTATTCAAATTGCTGTACAAGTGACAGAAGTACCATTCACCTTCTGTTTTTGTGTGGACAACAACAACTGTTTATAAACCTGAAAAAGTAACTTTCTTGCTTTGACGATCGTATTAGGCTGGGGTGAAGAGACCAAAAAGTTAATTGCAGCAATTACAGTAGCGCTATGTTCAATCAAAAGGCTCTAACGAGTACAGCAGCATATGCAGGTCGGATGCTGCCAATTCAGAAAGTTAATCTATTCCCTCACTGTCACTGTTGATTGAGTGGGCGGTAGCTGGATGCTGAGGAAATATTAGTGAAGGCACAGTTTGAGTTGTCATGTGCTGGAGTTCCCTGATGCTAAGGAATGCATCACCTGGACAAACACAGTATGAGCGTGTGTAATCATATGGCGCAGCAGAGTTTAGCAAGTATTGTACTCACTGTTCAGCAGTCAATGTCTTGAGGTTCCGGTGCTCAGTCGGATGAGGCTTCTTTTTCTTTTTCTTGACTTCGGATGGAGGAGTATCTGGATGTGGACAGATAATGTAAGTGATCAGTTTCTACAATTATAGTGTTGTAACTGATCCCTTCAATTAGATGCGAACACAGAGCTTTAAACAAAAATGTAGACATCAAATAAGCAAAAAGATCGTTCAACTGTTTTATAATATTATTATGCCTTTTCTCCGGCATCATACACATGGCAATCAAAGGAGGATATGGATAATGTGATTACCTTCCTCAGGATATATTGAATTGTAGTGTACTTCGGCCCAGAAGCTTAAGCAGATGACTGCAAATCGTAAACATGAATCCATTGGTGCGCCCATGAAACTTATACCATGTACTAATTACAGAATGAAAAGCTTGAAATAATCCATGAAGTTGTAGATCTGTGACCATAAAGATGTACTCACCCAAACTCCTCAGCAGGTTTATGATATTTCTCATGCAATGAAATATAGACAAATAATACAAGGGAGTAGAAACTTGAGGTATGATGTCATATCATATCATACCTCGGTTTGATTTCTGAATTGTCGGAGTGATCTCAATGTAGCATGTATCCTTGAAAGATGTAACCACAAATAATTTCACACCATACTGCACAAACATGAATGTGAATCAAATTGCCTACCAGCTTGCTTTTACTTAAATCAGCCAATTCTGAAATTATTGCTTGTGACACTGAAACAGTTACTTTGTTGTACATCAGTAAAATCACTGTAGGTGGAGAAAACAACACTATCATTCAATACATACAGAATCTGCAGCAGCTTGCAATGTAACATGGTCTCCCCATTCGCCACTCCTGAATTCTCAAAAGTTAAAACAGAAGTCAAAATAAACTCTGGCTCGAAGATCAGATATGTAATCAACAGAAGGGATCAAAAATTACTTGGACATTTTTTCCAAGTAATCACCATATTCCATGGGCACATATCCTTCGTATATTTCTCTATGAGACCTAAGCTGGTGATTCAAATGTTCAACGCAAGTAAGGCCATGAGGAAATATTCAGCATTTTAAAATCTGCAATATAGTTAAAATAAACAATAGACAATAGCAAACCTGATCTACAACTTGTTGTCTGACAAATTCATGGTGCTCAATTGTGCGGTAAAATTGATCTGATAAAGCACGGAACTGGATAGAAAGAAAATAAATGTGGTGACTTATTAGTTAAGACTACCATGAAAGCCCGAGTAGCCCAAAGGAGGCTAATTACTACATGAGAAGTTCATTTGCGCAATGTGTGATATGTCTACAACACTGATATGACCACAAAGAATCCACAATAATCACACTGGATAACTCACTCAACAAGTCACTCTGTGAAGATAATAATATCTACAACCAAACAAATGAAGTCGTGATCACGGAAGTTTAAACTCGTTCCTTACAAAATTGCATTACAGTTTCATGCATTTTCCTCTCAACAGGTAGTTTTAATCAAAAGTATGGCAAATTAGAAAGCTGCTAATTGTCTATGTACATGGTAAGATGTTCAACATAGACAACCCAGACATCATTGTCTATACAAACACAATACTGAAAATGGAAAAAGTGTATATGTTATATAAATTTACATGCTAACCTGACAGTTGCCATCTCCTTGGACTTTTAGCTCGACCAATTGATACAACTGTAGCCTGAAAGAGCGGGGACACGACAAATCAAGAGAAATTAAGCATTTACTATAACACCTGGTGCGGTCAAAATAAAGTGTAACATCTATAAATATATTATAGACGCGTAGCGACACAAATAATAGGTACAATATACACATGACTTTTGTAAATAAGAGTAGACATGTGGAGCTACCTGTCTAATAACCTCTGATGATCTAAAGTAGCTTCATCAATTGAGGGGATTTCACCATTAATTCTAGGAACATGCTGCACAAGATAACGATAAACTGCAGTTCGTTATATTATTGGATAAAATGCAGAACAGGGTCATTCAGATTGCGTTTTAGAAAGATTATGTACAAACTAGCCAATAGTCAACTCTAAATATATGAGTTAGTATACTTCACTCGGACTTGTCGGATAGCGGACCATGTCTAGGTATGCATTCAGAACATATCAAATTAAAAAAAATATTCCAAATGGTATGGCAGTAAAGGGAATTTAATAGAAATGTGTAAATGTTTCACTTACAGGGATTGGGTTCATTTGGTTCAACCTCTTGCCAACTTCACCGTCTAGAGAATATTCATCTATTACATCCAGTGTGCAAAACCAGACATCACTACTTGGCTTTTGACAAGGACAACATAATGTGGATGGTCTGATTTCATCAGTCACTTCAAGGTCACAAGCATATCCTACCGGAAATGATGAGAGTGAGCATCATACAAATATGACAAAAAGAAATTATTTGAAATCCGCAAGCTATCAAAGACGAGAAACATTGAAAATTGTGAGTACCAGAACTGTAGTTTTCCAAATGATCAACCCAATTGTGAGAGTAACTAAGTGGTTGTGTTTCCTCATGGCTCAGCTGAGAATCAGCCATTTCTCTGAATTCCAGTTGTGATAGTTGAGCTTGAAGGTCAGGCTTGGTGATTCGATCATCAACTGTATGAATGCTATCTGTAACATAGACACCATCGTTGAAATACTCCCCGTGTCTATAATTTGCATCATTTGGTATCATGGAGTCCCCGTAATTACATCTATAAAGAGGATCCCCGTCAAAAAGCTGCAGACCCCACCGCACAACATCAGGATCCTGTTCATATGAAATCATTGGCAAGACAATAAAGTTCTTATATAGATTTCATTTGAAGACTGCTGGAAAAAACTTTAAGTTCCCAAGTGAATCCTGTGAATAGACATTTCATCGACAAGGTAACCGGTATATTTGACATGCCATGCTAGGCTTCCTCGGCAATAATATACCTGTTGAAAGAACAACATAAAACAGATTACACCATGTATTAGGATCAAGACAAGAAAAGACAATAAGGCTATTTTATTCTATCATTTTTAAAATCCAAAACCATGGCATGCATGGTAAAAATAAACCATTACATGAGAACCATGTCTTCGCCACTACAAGAACATCAGGAACTAAAGAATGAACTTGGAACTACAATAAAATCATATACTATAATTGACACAAGCTGACACCGTTCTAAACAACATATTGCATCACTTCAATGGTAAGGATTTCTGCCTTTGATGTGCCAAGTCCAAGGTTTGATTCTGATGTCAGTTTCAGTGATGTTTTGATCTAACAAAGCAAAACATGCTGTTATCGACTCTAGTTAATTTTATTTGTTTCCTGAATCTAACTACTGTCAAAGTGTTCAGTTAAATAGTCCTAGAGTCCTGACACATGTGATTATTGTATATGTATCGTCATCCTTCATATACAGTTTTGTATTTCATTTACTCCAAAACCAGAACTCCCTAACTTGAGCAGCTCTATTTCTTATGTTAGTTCCATCCTGAAATTATGATCGATATGTAGAAGCAGTAGCATTTTAGACGGCGTCCACTACACACAAAAAATGAGTACTTACGATTATCTTAGTTCTTATTAGTTATTAAACCTACAATACCTCAATGAAGAATGGAATTCAAAATTTATAGTTTAAACACTAGCATATTAGTTAACACTCCAAGTGGATGACCAATGTAAATCCATATTACGAAACACATTAAGAACAACCACAGTAAACAACAATCAAATCTGTATGATCAACTCAACCTGCAATAAAATACTACTTGACCTGGAAATGGAATCATATATATTAAAACCTCTATTCATAGAATCTAGCAATAAAGAACTCAGCTAAATATTCATGTGGGGCTCCTATCCTGGAATCATCTACAATTAACAACAAAAAAAGCCCAGCAAAAATATTCTACTCACACTCTCTACCCTACCGATCCACAGAGAATCAAATCTAGCTATGGCAGCGGAATACCAAACCCTAGAACTCTCGTCACCTTGCGGAACCGTCGATTCTCGGAGGCACGAGTCGGCAATGGATGGGCGACGGTCGGAAAAGTGCGGACAGCGAATGCGGAGGCGCAATGAGAGCGATCGTGGCGCGAAGAGAGCGAGAGGAAGTTCAGTGTGTGCGAGGAGGATTGAGGTGGCGGTGACCGAACGCGTGAATGACGGACGTCACGGCGTTTTGTACTGTGAGACAAAAAGATTCTCTGCGTCAGTCGAGTCACGATAAAGCTTGCAGAGTTACCGTTTGTTGACGGCGGTTAGTGCTTTTGGAAGACAAAAAAAACTTTTTCATTTATTTTTTTAAGAAAAAATACAAAAAGGGCCCTTAAATATCGATTATTTCAATTTGAGATTTGAACTACTGGCTAAAATTAACTTCGTAAGTCAATTTCAATTAAATATCATTTATTTTAATTTTATCTATATATCTCTCCTTCTATAATTTAACTTTTAATTTTATTATAACTTTTTATTCTCTTTAAATTTCATATCACATATGAGTGCTACGTTTAAATTAATTGATTAGGATTTCATAATTTACTATTATATATATGAATAAAAATTAAACAATTACTTTTTTTACTTTGAAATTTTCATGTTCTTTCCCTAATATGATGGGTGAGTATAATATTTTAAATTTTCATGGTTTCACAACTGATCATAAAATATGTATGAATAAAGATTAAATTATTATTTTTTAATTCATGTTCGTAAAAGTATTACTATCAAAAAGAATATAAATTTATGGATGAAAACTTTTGTTCACACATATTATGTCGTGAATTGTCTAACTTTAAAAATTCAAAATATTATACTTACCCATCATATAAAAGAAAAATTTTAGAAAAAATTCAGAATATGAATTAAAATAATATATATTTTATTTTTATTCATACATTTTATATGGTAAATTATGGAACCCTAAATAATTAATTTAAATGTAGTATCCATTTGTGATATGAAATTTGAAAAGAATAAAATTATTATAATAAAATTAGAAGATAAAAATATAGAATGAGAGATATATATTGATTAGAGGGTAAATTACAAAAATATAGTCTGGACTACCACCTGATTTCAAATTAGATATCGGACTTTTTCATTTTTCAATTTAGTGATTTTTGTATCAATTCGCATATGTTTCAATCTTATTGATCATATCTCCAACCACATGATAAAAATAAAGTTGACCAAATTTGTTAACCATAAAACAAAATTCGGAAATTTTATTCCTCAAAAACACATCGAATTCGTAAACAAAATGTATGCAAGTTGATGCAAAAATCACAAATTGAAAATTAAAAAAGTCCGGTACCCAATTTGAAATCAGCCAGTTGTCCAGACTATGTTTTTGCAATTAACCATTGATTAAATTTAACTAACGGAGTTAACTTTAACCGTTAACTTCAACATATTCACTAGATTTATATCAGGTGCAGCAAACCTAAATAGAGTCAATCGAAAACAACGAATTTTGATATTAATATAATTTTTGTTTTAAAACTATGCAATTTTATTTTAAAATACATAATTATTTCCTAAATTGGTTGTTTTTAGCTTCGCTGCATGGGATCTCATTCCACTACTCCCTATCGGTCCACCACCTCATTGCAAGGTGACAGACTCCACCGAGTTACCAAGGATTTATTCTCCTTGTAAGTGTTTAGTGGGAATTGAACCTGGAACCTTAGCTAAGTCAATTGCCCACCCACCCACTCGGCCACCAACTATATTGTCAGCTTCGCCTTCTTTATTTTATTTTTTTCTATCATATTTTTCATTCAAGAGGAAGGCTAAAGTTTATGATGAAAATATTTTTTTTTGTCTTAAATAAGAATAAGTTCACAAAAATAATAGTCTATTATCATTGACCAATAAAATCATTTTTTACAAGAAGATGATATTGGTCAATTGTTGAAATCCTAGTAGAAACAAATGAGATACATATTGAGGAGAAAATTTGTTCTGAATCCATCAATTTTAAAAAAAGATATAATAACACAAACTTTTTATCATCGTCTTTGCTCATAGCTTTTCTTTCAATTTTTCATATTAACAAAAGATAAAATTATGTTATTTTCCAATTCTGTCTAATACTTTAAATTTTCCATTCATGTGCTGTTTTGATATGTAGTTGACATCATTTGTCCCCAAAAAAAAAAAGTAACTACCAAAAGTAAATATTCTACTCTGTCCAAAATATAAAGAAGATAGATGAAAAACAAAAGGAAATGTATACACACACAAAATATATCTTTTTAATTGTATTAATCAGGGTATCTCAACTATCATCAAATTCTCATAAATAGTTTGACCTACTTAATTTTCCAATATGTATCAAAATAGTTTGATTGCATTTGATAATGTTTAGATTGAAACACGTACATCATATTAACTACATGTATTTAGATTAAATTCAATTTATAGTTTAACATTTTCTCTATTGAATTAATCTTTAGTTATTTATTGCTTGTTATGAAGATAACATTCCTGATATGCCAATTTTTGTATGAATTTAGTCACAAATAGTGACCTTATGAATTCAAATGTTTGATGGTAAGATTTTTGAATTTTGTTTCGATTCATTGCTCTTCACATCATCAAAAACATTGTTTCTGGAAATAAAATAATCCAGATAAAATTAGACCAAATGAATGAACCAAATAAAGTATAAACAGGGACAAAAAAAAAAAAGAACATTCTGAAACCAAAAAATAAATAACTTTCATTGCAAGCGACGCCAAGTCTCACAAAACTCAATCTCTTCATCATGCCGCAAGCTTTACAATACCAGACCACAAACATCACCAGCAACGCTAATGCTATCCACCATGAAAGCTCCCTTTCATCAACTTCTTCTATCCAACGACGAACCAACTGTCGCTGTTCGCAACTAATTAAGATCGAAAATGTTTCTTATAATTCATGGTTGCCCACTGAAGAAAGCGTTGCAGGTAATAAAATTTGGTCGTGCAGCACCTTCTTATTTGGTCCGACCAATAAAATTAAATCTTCAGAGGATTGCGAGAACTGCACTAAGTCGAGGAAGAAGCGAAGGAGGAGAGCGACGTTAAGGTGTTGGAACACGAAGATGGCTGTGGAGTTCGATGAGGATCATCAGCAGCCTGAACATAAAGTATGTCTTGATGGAATTTTATTCATTAAACGTTTGAAACATTTCACACAAATCAATTTTTTTTATGGAACGAATTTAGTAGAAGTGCCTAAAAAGTTAGAGAATCACATTGGATATATGCTTCTAGTTTCACATTGTTGCTCTTTTGATTTTTGAATCTAAACCATTGTTCAAAGTAGAACAAAATAACTAACGATTTTATGCGCACTTTTTTTTGTTGTTGTAGAAATACGAAGAGCCTATCGCCCATCGTCGTCAGACGATTCATATTTTAAAAAGAGAGGTAATTATATGTACAAATACATTTTCCTTTTTCTATATTTTTTTTATTTGATTCGATATGTAATTAAACTTGGTTGATTAAAAATCTAGCACCCTTATTCCCACTAAAGTCCAATAACTTTAACTTATCACGAATCAAATTCAGAATGACGAGGGATTGGTTCTTCTTATGACGTCTCCTTTTATAGTTAGATTTGTCACGGGTGGATCGGATGTCCGGTAACTAAATTCAACGGACGGTTTCAGTTATTGTTGATATTGCCATTTTGACGCAACAAGACTTTCGGAGTGTTGCTGATCATATACTGATGAAAACTGCTAGCTCATCCCATACCTTAATCCAAAAGGCTGATATCAATGAAAGTGTTGCATTAAATTAGGACCTAGAAAAATCCTAGCTGCATGGTATGGCCTCAAATGAGATGGGATTCAGCAGTTTATAAGTACTTGGTGAAAATGTGGTCTCAACTCTCATGCCCAATTTTCTGAGCTTGAGCAATGTGGTCTCAACTCCCATGCCCAATTTTCTGAGCTTGAGCATTTTGTGATTCTCAGGTCATGATGCTTGAGGACATGTTGCGCAACGAGCGAGGCACGCACGAGGTACTGAAGCGCGCACATAGGCGAGATCCTGGCCCTGCCATCTCCATCCCCGGCTTTATCCCACCCAAGGTGAAAGAGCTGTTGGTGGAACTGGGCGAGGTAGATGATGAGATAGCGCGACTCGAGCGCCAGGTAAGCACGCTCCAAGCTGATTTGACACTTGACCAAGCAGTGAACAGAGATTTGAAATCAAGAAACAGGCTGCAGCAGCAACAGCAACAGCAACAGCAGGAAAGTGTAAGTGTAAATCCTCAGAGGGTCTCATTTGAGGCCAAGACGCTGCATTTCATAAGCAAGGCCATGAAGGGTGACTTCACTGTCAACAATGACTTCACTCCATTAAATGGCCAAGTAAATGTCGGTACGAATGAAGAAAATGGATCTAAAGCCTGGTTGAAGCCGCAAGTTTCACCTTTGAAGTCACCGCGGCTTAACTTGACTCCCAAGGTACGATACACGTGCACTACTCGTGGAACTTGTATTTTAATTTCTTCGATTTTACCAAGTTTTTTTTTTGTAAATGCAGAAGGAAATAGAGCAGCGCGTGTCATTCGATCTCACACCCAAATCCTCACCAAGCTCAACAGACACTGATGAGCAGCACGGCAGCAGGGGAGAAAAGTCACAATCACCCAACAAGCTCTCAGAGAGCATCATGAAGTGTCTGATATTTATCTATGTCAGACTCCACAGAACAACTAGACAAAATGAGCTAGAAAAGCCAGGAGGCTCAGCAGGTTGCAGAACCTTCCGCGGTGATCCCATCAATGTCAAAGCAATCCAAAGTCTACAAAAGGAGTCAAGACAGCAAGACCCTTACGGAATTTTCAGCGCGGAAGAATCCATACCTAGAGATATAGGACCTTATAAAAATTTGATCCTGTTTGGCCCGAGCTCCTTGGACCTCAAATGTCTTTCCAGCACAAGCTTCGTCCCTCTGCTCAGAAATCTAAGGTATTCTACGATAAAATCTAGCGAAAATTCACGTTCAGATTTCAGGCAATGATACTTGATTTCAAAACCTGCAGAGGTCTGTTGAACAATCTTCGAAAAGTGGACTTAGGATCTCTGACCTGGAATCAGAAGCTGGCCTTTTGGATCAACATGTACAATGCCTGTGTCATGAATGTGAGTTTTGTGACTAAAACCTCAGTCTTTCTTGTCTAAAATTTCCGGGTCAAATGATTTTTATATGCCATCTCTGAAATGCAGGGATTTCTGCAATTTGGAGTTCCTTCTAGTCCTGAGAAGCTTCTTAATTTGATGAACGAGGTAACAATTTATCTCCTTCATAAAATGTTAAAATGTGGTCTAGTTGAATTTTATTGATCCGTTTTCATAAAATGTCTCAGGCAACGTTAAACATAGGCGGAAATTTTCTGAATGCTCAGGCCATAGAGAATTTCATTCTGCGAAAATCATTAAATTCTTCCGACACAAATGTAACTTATAGTCCATATCAATATAACATGTTTCCAAGCTTTAAAATTCAACTGAAAAATTCTTTCCTTGCAGGACGGTAAAGAGGTCATGGCGCGACAACTTTATGGACTTGGAACTCATGACCCAAATGTCACATTTTCCCTATGCTGCGGAACCCGCTCCTCACCATCCGTAAGCAATACCATATATTTGTTCAATGCAGCGAAAATTGTAGAGTCGTATTATCGCAACTTTTGCTGATTTTTGTTACATATAGGTGAGGATATACACAGCGGAAGGAGTGATATCAGAGCTGGAAAGATCAAAGCAAGAGTACCTACAAGCCTCCATCATGGTGACCAGCACCGGCAAGATTGCTGTCCCTGAACTACTGTTCAAGAATATGAAGGACTTTGCGCAGGACAAGGAGTCGTTAGTCAAGTGGATCTGCCACCAGCTGCCCGTCTCGGGGCTGCTCAGGAAATCAATGGTGGAGTGCTTCAGAGGACTTAAGTCGTCTGCCGTTGTTATCGAAAAAATTGATTATGACTTTGAGTTTCAGTACCTGTTGGCCAACATTAGCTCCCCTTATTGATCAACAACATGCAGAATGCTGAATGCCAGAATGCTGTCCTGAATTCTGAAAAAGAAACATAAATTTATCAATTATTGTTGAAATTTGAAACTACGAGGATCATTTTGGACGTTAGAGAACTTTGAGAGTCAAATTGTGATAAAGTGGATCATATGTGATACTACAGTAGTAGATAAGTTTATAAAAGGATGTCGTTTGGAGACAGAATCAGGTGAGCACGTGTTGCTCCTTTACGAATTCCGAGCTGAGAATTCAAACGCAACAATTTGTACCTTTTTTGTAGAATTTCGTAACTATGAGGTTGGCTTTGAACTTTAAAGAACTTTGAGGGTCAAAATCGATAGGTTGAAGCGAAAAACGCTGTCGTTTAAGGACGGCATACCGGATTGCAAACTGAGAATTCAAGCGCAGCTTTCTGAATTTTTCAAATCCGTCTTCTCTCTCTTTAGCTTTTCTCTGCTTTTTCATCTTCCGAAATTCTGCGTTCGTTTCCGACGACTGGCGACAATGCGAGCGGCCTCTGTCGTGTCTGGTAAACAATCGACTCTAGTGTCAGTCGCAGCCTCTGGTTTCGCTCAGGCGGAGTGAACCGGCGTTTGGCTGAGTTCGTTTGGTACAGTTTCGACACTTGTACAGGTAAAAATCAGCCAATCGGCTTGCAGCAGAGGTTGTGAATGTGCTCCGCCATTTGTCGTTTATTAGGTTTGAAATTTTTTTGGTGAACGGCGGTGTGTGGTGGTTTTGCAGTTTCTGGAGGCCGTTTTTAAGCTGATCGTGATATGGATTAGTGTGTTTGTAAGCATTTGAGTTAGCGGTTAACTCGGTGATTGTGAAGTGTGCGCTTTGGGAGATGTTGAATGTGTGATCGTGGTTGGTTTGGGCACATGCAATGGACTATGGAGCATGTTTGGCTGTTTTTTACTATTGTTTTGGGTCAAATCCGAAAATCAGTATTTGCAATAATAGAATGTTACATTGACTGCTGCATTGTGCTGGTTGGAGTTGAATGGAACCTATGCTTTATTTAATTTGTGTCACTATGTTATATGGCATTTGTTGTTTTTGTGTATCCAACATTGGTGGATGTAGATGTACTTATCTTAGTGACTGATGAGGTTTTAAATTTTATATGTTAGTGAACTATCATGAGCTGTAGAGGTGCCATCAGAGGTTCAGAACATTCAGAACCAGTGCTGAAATGTTTTACCCTCTGCATGTGACACAATTTATGATAGTATGCTGAACACTTGTGATGATAGCATGACTTTCGGTTACACAAAAGGATATTATTGAATCCCAGCTGTATTTTTGTTTAATGTGTTTTTCTTGTTGTTATCCAAGTGGCTGATTGCTTGGAGGTCCCTTGATTTTCCCCCATATACTGATAGAGAAGAGAAAGCGTTGCTAGTTTGAAGAAATGGTTGATGTGCCAAAGGATTCTTCATTCAGAACTAATGGGAGAGACAAGAGATATATGTATGATCTTATGGAGGTAATGGACTCTCTGTTTTCTTTAGATTTTTCTTTTAGCACCTATATACTGGAACATCACTATAAGTTGTGAATAACGTCGTCTTTATGTATGATTCTGTGGGTATTTTGCTCACTTCAAAACCTTAGTGGGTGTCGAAAGTTCAGATTCTTACCGGACCATGAATAATGAACAATCAGTTTTTTTTGGTGTTTCAGGCATGTGTTTTGGCACTAATTCAATCTCCAACATTTGTGGTTATTTGCAGTTTAAGGAGTATAACACATTCTTTCCCACCCCTGACCCTGAGGATGAAGTGATGGGGTTGGACTTTTTATTGGCGGAACCGAGTTGCAATGATGGTTTGGTTGAACCCTTTTTAGGAGTGAGTTCTGCAAATCCTCAGAAGTATTATGTAACTGAAGACAAGTTTGACCACGAGGAAATTTGTAATGGTAAAGATGTGGTCAAGCTGCTACTCCTCTGACTATTTATTACTTATTAGTCCTCCCATCCACAGATTAGCAATAATTAATATAATTTTCATCGGTGCTTCTTTAATACTAAAAAGTGTGCTTTAGTTGTTTCAGGAACAAAAACCTTTGATCTTACCTGGAGACCAGAGAAGCAGCCAGGGGGTGTATGATTCTTTCCTGGGTTCCAAGTTCTTATTTCATCGTTGTAATCAGTTTACATTGCCAACTGATGATCTCACCGAGCTAGTAAAACTGCTTTATTATATATATTTGTGAACAGTTAAAAGCTTGATACTGTTGGCACATGTATATTCATTGGATCGCTGCAATTGAAGATATTTTGTATGTTCTCTTTTGTAGGATAATTCTGAACAGGTGCATGGAACTGATGAGGGGATTCTCCAAGAAATGAACAATCTGCCTAGCATATGTGAAGATTATCTCTTTGGTAAAGCACGTCATTCTTTATAACTGCGTACCATTTCTGGCATGTCTAATGCCTTCTTTCTTTAGATTGCAAGCTAGGCGGTGATATTTCTATATTAGATTGTGATTCGTCAAACGGACTCATTACCAACCAGCCGAATGCGCCCATAAGTGACAACGGAAAAGAATGTGATGGTGTGTTGGAAATGCCAATTGCAAACCTCGCCCCTGTTGAATCACCCAGTCACCAAAACACCAATCTGATTGATAAGATGACAATCAAAGAACTGCTGGGAGCCTTCAAGGATATATTTGGAAGAGAGGCATTAGTTGCTGATAGGCTGTGGCTTAAGAGCCAAATTTTATTTGGATTACAAGAGCTTGACAAATCGTATACTGGCTCCAATTTTTCTGATTTTTTTTCGGCCTCAAGTGAAAATTGTTGCAAGGAGATGGTTAACAAGTCACCAAGAATATGTTCTAGTCTAGCCACTGGTGATGGAAGAGGCAGCAAGTCGTCTGCAAACCTGTCAAATAAGGAGTGTAAACTAGGCCGTACATCACATGGCAAAGAGCCACTTCTATGTGGTTCGACAATAACATTCTCATCCGTAATGGATGATGGTAAACTTCATCATAGAGATATTGATGCATGTTCTGCCCAAAAAAGATCACGCAAGCAGCCGGCGAGATACATAGACGAGTACTCAAAGTACCACACGGGTCGTACTAGTAAAAGATCTGGAACTCTATCTAAAATTTCGAAAGAGAAGACTAAACATTCGAAATCACCATACCAGGGTTGCATGAAGGAACATGTCAGAGCAAGAAAATTGATTCTTCATAATGAGTATATCACAGAAGCTATTCAAGTTCCATTTGGGCCTTTATTGTTGAAGTGCTCTGATAAAAAGGAACCATTTCCATCTGTAAGTGTCCAGATTCCCTTCATTATCTATAGGAATAATTTTAACATGATTTTTGGCGTGGAGTAGCCAGTTTCTTGGAGTAAATAATCACTTATGATAAAGAACTGTTTGATTGATCCTTTTATGAAGGCATGTCCTGATCCTTATAGCGAGGTACATATAGACGCTATTTTGTGGCACCCTTCCCCACATGTTATATTTCTAATCTGCAGTTGTAATATATGTTTTTAGGACCTTGACTGCAACAAAGCAATCATCAAATTTTCAGAAGAAAATATCAGTGCAGAGCTTACTCGAGCCTCATCAGAAGATGATGGGTCAGGTGAAAATGATCTCGGAGATGTGACGAGGGATAAATCTGGGAGAAAGCATAACAGATATTGGTCTGAATACGAAATCGCAAAATTGATTGAAGGTGTTGCAGAATATGGAGTTGGCAGGTGGACAGAAATAAAAAAAGGATTATTTCCACCAACCACTCGCCGCACATCTGTTGATCTTAAAGTATTCCCATAGAACCTGAACTAGATTCATCTGAAGTTAAATTATCCATTAGCTGATGCGGTCCTATTCTCTCTGAATTCCAGGACAAGTGGAGAAACCTCCTCAAGGCTTGCAGCTCACAGTTACAGAGCAAAGCAGAGGTTGATTAAGCAAAGTTGCATATCCTCTTCTTATGAATCAGAAATTTAAAATTACTTTTTTGTTAATTTGTTTCTTGTCACTGTGTAGGGGAAGAGAATTTCACATCAACAAGTACCACAATCAGTTTTGCGGCAAGTCAAGGAGCTATCCATGATGCATCCATACCCCAAAATTCCAAGTCCTAAGAATGCCCTTCTAGTCCGGTGTTAAGGTATTTATGCCTTTGCTATACTCTCGAAGGAAAAGAAACCAAAAACCTCTTGAAGCGCATAAATGAAACTTGGAAGATCTGGTTGGATCGACATGCGGTGATTACTATATTTTGGTGATTGGTTTCTGCATAAGTACTTATATTTGAAGTAAGAAAGTCTTTTGTATAGGTTGCAGTTGCCGTTCAGTTGAAGACAGCAAATAGTTCAGGTCAATTAAAGTTTATGGTAAGTAATGTGTCTTGTGTCAGTGTGTTCCTCTTGGCAAACATTTCCGGCCACCAAACTGAGCAAGGAACCATGTTAGCAAAGCATCATATAATCAAAAGCTTACACAGAGGTTGATTCATATTGAAACTGAACAAAACCTTTTTTTTAGTTATTTTCATTACATGCATTCATCATCCATGCTTTAGAGTAATTTAGTTTGTGGTTTGGTCACTACCTATTTCACCGTTGTCGCCGCCAGCTCCTTTAGTTCCTCCACTGCTGGCATAGTTATTGAAATCCTGCCTCGGTATGTAGTGGTGGTTGTTCAACGAAGACAAGCTGCCACGGCCATGCGCAAAAGCTTCATTGTAATACCCAGCTGCTGCGGTCTGATCCTCTTGGACACTGCGGCGAGTCTGGTCATGAAGACTTATTCTGGAAGTGGACAAGCAGCAGGTGCACAGCAACATGGCTGCAACCATCAAAGCAGCCATATGAGTTCCAGACTTCCTCATCCTCTGGTATAATGCTATGTGAGCAAATATGTTGTGAAAATAGCTTGGAGAATCGTGGAAGAAGATGAAGAGTAGAGTAGATCTATATAGACAGGTATGGAAAGTTGCAGACACTATCTTTGTGCACAGTTTAGAGTTTACACAGATCAAAATCTCCACCAAATGAGACATAATTTGGTGGCTTGACCAGTGAAAATGTTTCCATCTTTGCAAAAGGGTAAACACCAAAATGATGGAGCTTGCTGAAAAAACAGTAATTCCTTCTTTAGGGTTCCTTTTGCACTAAAACTTCACCTCCATAAACCCCAAATAGTCTCGACAGAATGTGGTGCGGCATATTATCATCATTAAGAGATTTAAGTCAAAGCAGTATGCACGTTAATGGAGGAACCTGTTGTATTATCCGAGTGAGGTCAATCATTGTTTGAGAATCCAATGAAATATGTACATATCGAGCTCCTGGATAAGACTTTGGAGAGTTTTTATCTCTGTTCTGGGTTTAGGATTTCTCAAATACCCTAAACGAGTTCCACATATCTTGTTTTCTAGAGTATATTTTTTAAACAATCAGCACGCCAGTACCTGTTCATTTTTAGCATGTACCGATTCCGACATTGGGACGTCGATTAGTTGCATTTTATAAGGGCATCCACATCCACAATAAGATATCAATGAACAATGTGCAAAAATAACATCTTTCCATAAAATAATGTAGCAAGCAAAACTAAAAACAGTGAGCAAAAATGATTTTTTGCTATATATAGTTTAACGCAGCAAATAGCTAAGAGCAAAAAGAAAAACTCTTTTATATTTTATTCTGTAACAATGAAACAAAAATTAATACTCATAATCATTTCAATTTTTCGGCATTATCACTTCTATTATTTCATTTTTTTGATTATTTTATTTTAAAATATTTTTATTTTTTGGATTTGAATTTGAATAGTTGGATGTCATTCCAACGTTTATTTCATGACATTTCTAATTTTTATTTCTTTCAAAACAAACAAAAAATAAGGTTCCTTTTTCTCCATTTATATATTGCTTTCCTTTCCAACATCCTTTCTATTATTGTTCACCTATCAAACATTATTTTTTACTCTTTTTTTTACTCACTTGCTTCATGAGAGTAATAAGCAATAAAATCTCTCTTTTATTACTTATTGCTCCCCTTGGTGTGGACATACCGAGCATTTTATAACATACCGGTTTTGGGATGTCAGCATGATTGTTAGTTGGTCTACACCGGTAAGCATTTTTTGCAACATACCGGTATTCGTTGAAAATGAACACATCAATGCCCCGCATGCCGGTTTCTTTTTTGAAAAATCTTAAAGCCAAAACAGGGCATTTTGTGTTAATGCGGAAAAACAAGCAAGAAGATTTCTGTGTTTATTCCAAATATATAAGAAGGTAGAAAGTTGTATCATCACACTTATGTGTACATCAAACATTACAGCGTACCTTAAGTGGAACTACTAAACAAACAATGACCCAACAACAAGTCCCAAATTTTAATAAAACCAAACACAAAGAGATGATGAACTGAACTTAAGATATGGGCAATGGGCTCCCATTCCATCCTTGCAGGCACTCCAGCAATGGATCGATAACCTTACCCTCGCACATTGCCGTGAACACCTTGTCGAACTCCTCGCCCGGCGACCTGTTTTTCTCCCCGGTAAGAAGCTCCGTCCCCAGCTCCTCCCTCACAAATTTATACAATGGGTATGACCTGCAGAGCTTGATCTTGTTCTCACTTCCCGGGTTCCCACTCTCAACCGCTGCCCTCGCTTGTTCCACTTCTTTAGGCAAAATGGCCTTCAACTCCTCCTCAAAAGCACTAATCTTTAGGAAGATGGATGCATTTGTGTTCTTCAGGTCTTCAGCATTGTTTTGTAACGCGTGTTCGACGAGTACTTGCCTTAGTTTCTGCATCAATGGGTATGTTGCGCTGCAAGGGTCGTCGATGTAGGCGAAAACATACTCGCGATCGACGACTTTAAGTAAATCCTTTTCGCAGAATCTCGATGGGTGGAGCTCTCCGTTCTGGCTTAGAGTTAAGACCTTTTTCGCAACTTGGCTGATTGTGTTCTTCACTGTGTTCTTCAGATTCTCCTCTATATGCCTTAAATCAATTGCTTGACATAACCCGACTAGATAAGTCGATGACATGAGCTTCAAAATGTCCACAGCCTCGGCAGTCTTGCGCGATGAGATCAGTCCCAATGAGTTCACATCCTGGTTGTGCTGCTCAGCACTTTGGACATGGTTTGTTACAGGGTTTGCCAAGAACTGTAGCTCGGAGCAGTAAGCCGCCATTGCGATTTCCGCGCCCTTGAACCCGTAATCCAAGCTTGGATTCCTCCCACCGGAGAGATTTGATGGTAACCCATTGTTGTAAAAGTCATTGACTAGTTCGGAGAATTGTGCAAACATGAGTTTCCCAATAGCTGCAATGGCTAGTCTTGTGTTGTCCATAGACACTCCAATAGGTGTGCCTTGAAAGTTCCCGCCATGAATCGCCTTGTTGCGCGAAACATCGATTAAAGGATTGTCGTTGACAGAGTTAATCTCCCGCTCGATAGACCGTGTAGATGATCTGATCACTTCGATCTGAGGTCCAAGCCATTGCGGCGAGGTTCTCAAGGCGTACCGATCTTGCTTAGGCTTTTGTAACGGATCAGTCTCGTGAAGCATTTTCGCAGCCTTGACGTACTCGCTCCCGTCTAGTATATGTTCCATGATGGCCGCGGCCTCGATCTGGCCCGGATGATGCTTCAACTTATGCGTCAAATGGTCAGTAAACTCCGGTTTACCCTGCATCACTTCGGCGAAGATAGCAGACATGACCTCAGCCAACAATGTCAAAATGTGAGTCTCAAAAAGCACAATGGACGCTAAGCCAGACCCAACTCCAGTCCCATTCACTAAAGCAAGTCCTTCCTTAGGCTGCAATTCAAAAAACCCGCCTTCGATTTCGGCTAACTCGAACGCCTTTTTAGCGTCCAAAGTCTCGCCATTTGGCCCGGTGGCCTTGGAGTTGGCTCGACCGGTGAGCAGCCCGGCTATGTAGGAGAATGGGACTAGATCGCCGGAGGCGGTGATTGTGCCGCGGAGGGGCAAACATGGAGTAATGTTGTGGTTGATGAGCTTGGTGATGGCTTCCAAGACCTCAAACCTTATGCCTGAGTAGCCTTGCAGGAGTGTGTTGATCCTAACTAGCATTGCTGCCCTGGTGGATGAGTGTGGCAATGTGTGACTTTTATCTGTCCCATTTCCAAATATTCCAGCATTCAAAAACCTACAAATCAAACCCCAAAAAAATTAATATTTATAACAAAAATAAAAATAACCATAGATTATAATTAATTTTTTTTAAATACACTCATTTTTATAATAAGCCTCTATTTTTTAAGAATATTTTTTCCAAAATGTCATATTTACTACAAACTCTTGCCTGCTGACGTCATAAGATCTAATCACCGTTTATAAATATTTTTAAAAGCTGTATAAATAAAATATATTGCGGCCAGGGCATAATCTAAATGGTTGAAGTTAAACAAACAAACAAAACAGAATATCCATACTGCCTATTTAATTTATAGCAAATAATAATCAATTCGAATTATTTATATTTATCCATATATAAAATTTCATCTGACCGTTTATTATGATACTTATTCATGAAAACAAATCTAGTAATTAAATAAACTAACTAATGAAACTCACACCTTTTATATCGTAATGAATCTAAAACTTTAACTAGTAATTAATTAACTAACTAATGAAACTTAAACTTACCTAATAAGCTCCTTCTGCAGAGCAGCACCTTGCTTAGTCCTCCGATGCGACGTCGCACCGAAGCCAGTGGTAACTCCATAGCTATCAGTCCCTTTATTCATACTATCCATCACCCAATCACTACTCGCCTTCACTCCTTCCCTCGCCGCCTCCGCCAGCTCCACCGTCACATCCTCCGCCATCGCCACTGCCGCCACCTGCCCGATCGTCAACCCAACTCCTCCTAACTCCACCACCGGCTTCCTAAACTCCTCCACCATCCTTTTCACCTCCTCCAAATGACTCCCGCTCATCCCCTCCGCCGCCTTCCCCCAGCTCAACGCGTCCGCCACGTCATCACTGCTCCTCTTTGACACGCAGAACGCCTCCACCGATCCTTTCCCGTTCGCAATGATCGCTCCGTTCTCCATTTCTCGGCTTCGAATCCGAATTGAACCGCGCCGAATTGCGATAAAGATTTAATCTTTGAACGAGATGTCGAGGGATCGGATCGGTGAATGAGAATGACAACCTGGTTTGAGTTTCGAGGTTGTCTGGTGAACAAGAAAATGGAGTAAGGTTAAATAGAGAGAGAGGAGGAAAGAGAGTTGGGTGGGGAGAGCGGGAGAGGGTTAGTTGAGAAGCGAGGAGAGCCGTTGGATGAGTGTGCATGAGATCGGACGGATGAAAATGTGACACGTGGAGGTTTGGTTTGATTATTTGGTTTAGGTGCATGAGGTTCTTGTTTAAGCGTCAAATGGGACGACGTTGTGGAGAGGAGGGGTTGGTGGTGTTTATGGTGCATATGGTTTTGTAGTCGTCACTCTTTCCCTCAATTTCAATTTACAATATTTTAAAAATACAAAACGAAAATGTTACATTTGAGTTTTTTTTTAAATTTAAAATATTTTCCATCAAATCCTTTATGTATATGTTAAGAAAAAAATTTATTTTACAAAAATTTTGAAAACTTAAACAACTATTTTAATTAAAGAAGTGATAATCCAAAATGTAATTTTCCATCTTTTAAATATAAAATTTACATGCATAAAATTAGTGTTTTGTACATTGATAAAATTATTCATGCATTGGATATTTTAGATGAAATTTCATATTTACTGAATAATATTATATGTAATGGGAGTCGATATTTGTAGAGCCACCTACCACAGCCAAAATGGAAGAGAAGCCAAATCACAAGGTTGTTGATAAGAGTGTGTGGTAGGTGACATTGCCGTCAACAATAATCAAAGAGTATCTTTTACACACTACATTGAAAAAGCTTTCTTAATAAAACCAATGACATCATTTGTGCATAACCCTGTCAAAAATATTCAATACCTCACGTAGGGGCTGTTCTTTTACACTCTAATACAGTTTTATTAAGTTCAAGTAAAGTTAAATTAAGTTCAATTCAGTTTAATTAAGTTCAGTACAGTTAAATTAAACACGATACAGTTTAATTAAGTTCAGTACAGTTAAATTAAACACGATACAGTTTAATTAATTAAGTTCAGTACAGTTAAATTAAATTCGATACAGTTTAATTAAGTTCAATAAAACTTAAAAGAGCATTCCCTTAATTGGCCGGCTTTTTTTGCAGTATACACTATAATATAAAGCTTTTTTGTGATTTTCGAGGGTTAATAATGCTAAGCCAAGAGCATAACGGAATTTGCAAATAATTTTAGTAAGGGACAACCTTAAAAGATAGTGGAAGGCTTTTTTTATCCAATGATTTTCTCCTTTTCTAAATTTATGTAGGAAGTTGAGGATGAATTTTTCATCCCAATTCTTACCCGGCCGGCCCACTCCATTATCCTGATCTCATATTATCCAATAAATATAGAGTTTAAATTTAGAGCTATAGACCATTTCAATTTGTCAGCGAATGAACTGTTTTTTTTATAGAACCAATAGGCGGTACAAGGTAAAGAGAAGCTAATACAGAGACATGATAGGAAAATAAAGACCTAGCATCCATCTAACTGAAGTGTGCAACACTAATTAACTTTTCGCCGGAACAAGGCATGTTGCAAATCTGGCCGGCATATGAAGCCAACACACAATCCATAGTGAGTAATTAAACATGCCCATCACCAAGTCCTTGAAGCCATCCCAAGGACAACCATAAACGACCACCCCTAACGATGGCGACCAAAACGAACATTCAAATGTTGTCGGCATCACTCCACCGATCTGGTGGAGACATTGGAGTACATCAAAAAGTTAACTGTTTTTTGACCAGTAATAAATGAGATGGCATTGGCGTCAAGTCACATCTACATACCATATGCAGTATGCTTGTGCATTTATATGGGAATGGGATCGCCCAATAAATTTATGAAAAATACATCTCTTTTTAGAAAAATATATAAGAAGCGCGGCTGCATTTAATGATTATCTTGCTTTAAATTCTTCATTATCTCCCAAAATGTCGGCGTAGGCATTATCAAGTACATAATCTATCATTTGAACAAATGCCTCTTGTGTCAAATTCTTGTTTCCTTTCAAAGAATTAGACTTTAGAAATGTGTTAACATTCGTAGAAATTAATATAATCATCGTAAATCATATTTAAAACCTAACACATTGTAATTTTTGTAAATCAATCAGACTACCTAAGATCTTACCTTGTTACTCTAGAAAATAACTAATATGTTGATATATTGAAGATCGCACCATTGGTAAAGTATTTATTTATTTATTTGTGTTTGAAAGTGGGCGTAAATTGTTAGGAAAAGCATATGGATAGATTGAAGGCCAGCTTTTCAAATTGGGTGCTTAAAAAATAAACATATGGATGTCAATACGGGGGAGGTGGTAGCTGGCCATCACAAAAACGAGCTCACCTGTCTAATCATCATCACTGCATTCTCCATATGACGACCTACTTCTTCTACTTCGCCAGCTAGCCGATGGATCCATTCACACATACTCCATCTCCATCCTCTCATATGATCAATATTTTTTTAAGGGAAAAGTATACATCGGTACCTCGAATTATCGGCATTTTCTAATTGAATATCCAAACTATCAATTTTTCAATCAAGGGTAAAATAAAAAATATAATGACCAATTTAAATTTTGAACTTAATTATGTGAACTCCGTTAATAACGACTCAATAAAAATGTCTATTGTTGTTAAAGAAGAAATATTGATTAAATGTGTTAAGTGTCTATGATGAGATCATTAAGTTATTTTTAATGATATTCACATGACTAAGTTCGTAATCTAATCACGGTGTAGCTACGGTGTTTTGTGTTCGAAAATTGGTGAATTTATTTTTTATTTTGCCCTTGATTGGAAAAATTGATAGTTTAGACCTTCAATTGGAAAATATCAATAGTTCGGGGTACAATGTGTACTTTTCCCTATTTATTATTATTCGTCTTGCCCGATCTCACATTATTTTTCGCGCGGTTGCAATTTATGACGCAGCGAGACAATCGGATAAACGAGCTCACTAGCAATGAACTCGAGACGGTCTTGGAATCCACCAAGAAAATAAGTACTATGGTTTTTATTGAAACGAAAAAGATCAGTTTGACAAATCTAATGAGATTTAAATACTAAAACGAAAAAATGAAATTAGGAAATAAAATCTAAAAATAATAAATTGTTGTTTTAGTCTGCTAAACAATCCTAAACGGCCAATTTCCACTTCAGAAAACATCTTTTATTCGTCAATCGAACACCGAACGCCAACTATGCACTAAACCAGTAGAACCCTTGCCACGGTCAATTAGATCCACGATACGCGCCGCCGGCCGCTTGCATCGATTTATTATTATCCGGTAGCATAATAATTTGATGCGTGAATGTTTGTTTTCATACACATCTATTATCGATTAGAGGATCTGAAATATGAATGCATCATTTAGGGCCTGTCCACTTTGACTGAAACTTAACTGATCTTAAATGATCTTAACTGATCTTAACTTATCTTAACTGATATTAACTTATCTTAACTGATATTAACTTATCTTAATTTAACTGAAACTTATATTGACTAATGAATAGTAATATTATGATGATGGTGAATAGTAATATTATGATGATGGTGAATAGTATGATGACGATGGTATGATGAATAGTAATATTATGATGATGGTATGATGATGATGGTATGATGAATAGTAATATTATGATGATGAATAGTAATATTATGATGATGGTGATGATGATGATGATGATCGATAGTAATTTTATGATGGTGAATAGTAATTTTATGATGATGAATAGTAATATACTGATGATGATGATGGGGTGATGATGGTGATGAATAGTAATTTTATGATGATGATGAATACTAGGATGGTATGATGATGATGGTATGATGAATAGTATGATGGTATGATGATGATGATGATGGTATGATGATGAATAGTATGAGGATGGTATGATGATGATAGTATGATGATGATGATGGTATGATGATGAATAGTGTGATGGTATGATGATGGTGAATAGTATGATGATGATGGTATGATGAATAGTATGATGGTATGATGAATAGTATGATGATGATGGTATGATGAATAGTATGATGATGATGGTATGATGATGAATAGTGTGATGGTATGATGATGATGATGGTATGATGAATAGTATGATGGTATGATAAATAGTATGGTGGTATGTTAAAAGTAACTTAACTTATCTTAACTGATCTTAACTTATCTTAACTGATATTAATTTATCTTAACTGATCTTAACTGATATTAACTTATCTTAACTTACAAGTCAAAAAAACAAGTCAAAGTGGACAGGGTCTTAGTTGAATGTGTTAACACCACAGCGACGGGATAATGTATTTTCAAAGGTACAAATTATAGTCTTATGTTATTAAAATATATAGCGATTCACATTTGAATCGCTCATTTTATTTGAAAACTAATAAATTTGAATTTAATACTATTCAATTGTACTCCGGGACACAATGTATTTTATAGCATTACTATTTTTTGTTTTTTTTCTCATTAACAAAATTTAATCTGAATTTCTCATTAATAAGTTTATGGTCCAGCCACTTAGATAATAATATTATTATCTAAATTTATAATTAATATTATTATCTAATATATAATTAAATAAAATAAAAATTGAATTCTATTAGATAGAAAATAGAATAAGTTAAAAATCACGGAACAAAACCCTCCCGGGGTCGTCCACATTTTCAAGCTACGGCTAGTGACGTGTCCTATTATGGATGGACTTGGGGAATTCAAATGCAAATGCGGGCCATAGTTGGACCAGTACCGAGGCCCATTGACTGCAACGAATATAGCCCAGCGAGGATTAATGGTTTCAGAGGTTCTCTTGATGAAGGTCAGTTATGCTTTCGTTTTTATGGTCCTCGGGATTGATCTTTGGCCCAACTACAAGTCCGAACTAATTTCCTCGTACACAAAAACGTATTCAATTTTATTTAATTTTATTAAAATATGAATAATATTTTAGGTTAGGCACCAGATTTGCGAAAACACATGCATGTTCATCTCCGGATCGGATTACCAATCCAAAACTAATTTCCTTGTCACGTGATTCTTCTCTGGCATAGTTTGTACTGTTCTCATCTCCCCAAATCTGACTTCCAATCGGCGTCGGAAAGCTTTATTTTGGTGTTTCTGTTTTGACTCACTCGACATTTTCTTTTGCTTTAAAAGGAATCCAATTGATATCAAAGTCACTTGGACGAAACCCAATAAGGGTTGTTTTATATAGCCGAAGAACCCAATAACTTGATAAGAGTAACAGACATTCAAGTAGAGGGACGACAGGCGGAGGTGTTTGTGTTGATTTGTGAGAAATTTGAGTTGTTAGGATTGGTAATCCGTCTGCGTGTGGATTTTTGAACTGATGATGCTGGGGGATTCTTAGGGTTTGGGTGTGTGAGTTAGGGTGGGATGAATGAGGAGCTGGGTTGAGCTGATATCTAGTTTTGGATTTTTGGTTTGGGGGTTTGGTTTGACTCAGATAATGGAGGAAGGGAAGTTTTATTTTGTGGAATATTGCCAGCAACGGCTTATGATGGTGGTTTTGGATGTACGCGAGAGTTTTTCCGATTAAGCCGTCTGTTGCTTGTGTACACGCTCTCCACCTCGGACAATTGTGAACATGTGTGTGGCCGGATCCGATAGTAGTGTCGTCTCCAACTCCTTCACAACTGCAGCCGCACCACAACTCTCATTTGTGAAAGAAGAACAAAGAAATATGCAGGAAGGTCACGTGACAAGAGTTATTAAAGTATTTTGAAAAATGAAACGACGTCGTTTCGGTGCTGGCAGCATTTAGCTGCGCTGCACCGGATCTGATTCCCTCCGGATCATGCATTAAATTCTTTTCGAGTGTTCAAATCCTGCGGATCAAAACATTAAATTCTTAATCTTACTTCAACTTCAAAACCTCAAACTAAAAATGTGATTCCTAATCTGTCAGAATTTGAATTGAAAATTTCCCCTTCTGACACGGATTTGCATTTATGAATATAAATTGCATCTGCACCAACTGAAATTTCAAACAATTCGCATTAAATATTAGCTACTCCCTTTGTTTATCCATTTTCCTTTTTGCCCGTCCCCTAATGTTTGTTCATTTTCTTTTCTATACAATCCAATAATCAAATCAATCATCTATTTCCTACCAAAGAAATTTATTTTTATTAAAAAATTGTACTTTCAATGATAAATAACTAATCTACATACAATTTCCTCTTCTTTCTTACATCTTCTCCCTCTCTCATTGTCCTTTATTTACTTTTTTAATTCCTATGCAAATTGTATTTTGAACAAACAAACCAGAACGAAGGTAGTATACGATTTCCAGTCCAGAACATGTCAGAATAAATAAGTACTATCAAACCTGATAATCGAATTTGTATATTTTCTCAATTATTTATTTTTTGAGAAATTTATATTTTAAGCGTAATAATTTAATTATGTATCGCGAAAATATTTGAATGAGATTTGCGAGGTTTGATTATCATATCTGATCGTTATGAAATCAGAGCCAACACGTACTTCAACAACAACAACAGCGTCAATCAGCTTCGTCCGCTTTTCCGTCCGGTGGCCGCTCATCGGCAATCGGGCTCCGCTAACGTCTTCAATCTTCATCCCGAAGCTTCTTCATCGTTTTCCGCTTTCGCTTTCGCTTTTTTCTTTTAGTATTTTCTCTCTTTCTCTTACTCCGATGAAGACCTTCTGTCGCTTTGTCTGTAAATCCACTTGCGACTATTTTTGAGCTCTGGTTCGGATCATAAGCTGAAGTTACTCATCTATATAGCTCGCTGTGTGTACCGTTGATGCCGATTGGTGGCGATTTTTGTCCTGGAATGGTCTTTTAAGGAGTGGAGAACTGGAGGAGTTTGAAATTTGAGCCCTAATTTTCTGAGCTGTTGAGGTATGAAATTTCGAACTCTGTTTTTGCTTTAGTGAGTATATTTGTTCTGATTAGTGGAAATGACCGTTTGAAGTTTTGTACTTAGCTTGTTATTGATTTCGTCTCCGTTTGCGACGGAGATGAGGGGATTGTCGGTGATCCTGTAGTGATGTATATAGCTGTTGCCTGTTTTGTACCTATTTTGGCCACTACAAACGGTTGAAGATCAGACAGCTGACGAAAATGGGGCCAGTGGGCCGTGGTTCGTAATTTTTTAAGTCAGTGTGTTGGTTGTTGCTGGATATGATGTGTGATGTAGAGACCAGCGTGCATTGGAATTGAATCAAATACTTGTATTGTATGATGCAATTGTATAACCATCTACTTTTGTGGTGCGTTTTGGGTAATGGTTACTTTGAAGACAAGAAAATTTCAAGGCTGGGACATAGTTGATGATTGTCTCTAAGTGTTGAGTATTTGACTTTGAGTACCCCACTGAGATGTATTTTAGTAAATGTTGTATAATTATGGTTGTTGGGGACAATTAGGGTATGTGTAATGTGTATGTATGAGGTTAGACATGCCGACAATTATTGGGTTGATTAGCAAATAGTATATAATTATGGTTGAGGGGTCTGTATCCGGTGGTAGACAGGTTGCTATCAAATTGAGGATTTGGGAATCTATCATCTTCTTTTTAGTTTTGTGCATTTTTGAACTGTCTAGGTGTGCTTCTTTGGCTAGCAGTTGTCTCATCTGTACTACTCTTATCGTTTTTCTCTTCTTTCGTGTGGATGTGATTGGTGGTGCATTGGCTTCCTTGAGACCTTTTAGTAAATTATATTGATTAAAGTGTAAGTTTTAGTTTGAGCATGTTTAGTTTGGAGTGCACTTCTTCATCTTTGCTTATTGTGTGCAATCTGTGCTACTGATTCCTTCCTGTGTTATTTTGAGTATAATGATGGAATTTGTTGTTTTTGCTCGATAGTTGATCAGTTTCCTTAATTGGGATATGTCTATTGGCGGGTGCAAGTTTCTTTAGAAATAGACACTAAATATTGAAGTTCAAGTGTTGCAGTCCTCAAACCCGAAGTTCAGGGGACTGTACACTCTACGCACACAGACATCTTATGACTAGATGGTTGTGGCTCTTTGCATTTTTTTTCATTGTCTTGACCACATTTTGTAGAAAGATGAATGCTATTCAGTTAACTACTCGTAGACCTGTAATCAATATGAAGTGAATGTTGTTGTTGGGTATTTGACGTCCAACAAGGGATCTGGTCTCTTACCAACAATAGTTGTTTTCTAAGGGATTCGTACTTGACAGTCTTATGCTAAAACAAGGTCGTTTTCTCTAGTTATTTTCAGATGAATTCAGAATTAGCTCTTAATTTATCCTCATCAACATTTTTAAAAACCATATTTTGATGATTGGTAAACACAAATAGTTTCCTTTTTCTCATTTACTTATAGTTTCTGGTATGTGTTTCATTCAGCTTTTCCATATATACAATTTAGAACTGCTAAGCTGAGCTATAATGTATGACACTTGTAGGTCACGCAGGTCTTGCGACAATTTCCCTCCTAATATTTGATCCGATTCTTGGTTTATTCTCTTTTTCTTGCGTATGGTTAATCTTCTATTGACTATGAGGTATACTTTCTAGTTTCTGGTTGAGATAAAAATTTTAGGCACTGTATCCATCTTTAGATTCCTCTGCATCACCTAACCATACTTAACTGACCTACCAAAGCTATTGGTTTACTTCAAAGAATATCATATCAATTTTAGTATGTGTTTATAAATAGGTGGTTCAGGTTTCATTCAAGCAAGATGCATTTGTGAGGTCGATGAAGATCACGGTTGAAGTTGCCTTGTCTTGGCTTTTGAGCTTGATCTGGATTCAGCATGTAGTCAGCGGTTAGTGATAATTGATAAGACTGCATATAATATAAACAAGGAGAAACTCTGTTTATCGATGCTATTTATCAAAATCGATAAATGTATGTCATATTCGTCTACATGTGTAACTGAGGCTAGGCGGGCTCTGCCAGTTGCCAGTTAATTGGAGGGTCTCCGGACACATTTCAATGCTAATGATGCAGAATAAAAATCAAGATCACTGCTGTGATTGACTTGCTTTCCTTTTTGACTATGCCAGGTGATGCCTCTGATACTTCTAAAGCAGTGAGATGGATATGCACATGCTCGACTGCAGCCCAAGAGAACCGGACCCTCTCTTTTACATCGAACTGTTCAACAAACTGTGATTGCAGTCCAGGTATCAAATTGTATGCGAGGTCCTTTAATACTCACTAAGAAGTGTTTTGTGATCCTTTGTTCTACACATTGCTCTCCTTGCGGCAATGGCAACGTAATCCAGTTCACCTCAGCAAAAACCTGATATTCCAGTCTAAGCTTTACTTAGTTACTTAGGCTGCAGTAGTTTACGAGTTCTTCAATGAAAAAAATTCATAATGTTGACCTTGTTCTGTTCTGGCAGGAGGATCAGGCGGAAAGTGGGCATGTATTTGTGCTTCTGATAAGTTTCCGGAAATTTCTGTTAACAGCAGTGACTCGAAATGTTTTTCATCTTGTCATTGCAATTCTGGTAATCACCTATCCGAGATGCTTCTAGTATCACGAATCACACTTGATTAAATGACTGCAATAATCAATTTCATTCCTTTAAGAAGCTCAAAATGCAACAGTGCAATACATAATGACACGAGCTTACTAAATTGATGAAGTTTCTTGTGAATGTTGACTTATGTCACAGGGTATCCTGAGCCATCGAAGGCTGTGATCAAGCACTCCAAAGCTCTTGTCATTATTCTTTTGGTGTGTGTTGTGCTTGTAACATTTGCATTTTTCACCTCTGTGGCCTGCTACCTGTATCGGAGGGAAAATTGTCCTATTCCACCTTCATTGTTTTCATCAGACAAGGAATCTAGTTATAATAGTGCCACCTTGTTTATAAGCCATAGAACCATGTCAGAAACAGAACACACAATCAAGCCTGTTGCAGGTAAATGGTCTTTCAACGAAACACTCCTGGTTGTGTTTTTACGTTAGATTTGAGCTACATGATAATAAGTTTCGATCTCTCTTATATTAACAGGTTGCTTTCCTAAGGTGTCTCTCTTAAGTAGAAATAGAAATGGATCTTTACCAGGAACAGTTTACCAATTCTCATACTTAGAGCTCGAGATTGCTACCAACAAGTTCTCTGAGTCTAACTTGATAGGACTTGGGGGAAGCAGTTTTGTCTATCGCGGTCTTCTTAAAGACAATAGAACAGTTGCTATCAAGCGGCTAAAGGCTCAGGGAGGACCAGAAGCGGACTCCGTCTTTTTCAGAGAGGTAACAGTCAGCCAATTATTTCCTTTTGTATCTTATGTTCTGGTTTCATACATCTTTATAAATGTGAGTAGTGACACTTTAAATCTATTCATAATTCAATCATCTGTGATCCATTTATGCGTTGCTGGTGATGCTTCAGATTGAATTGTTATCACGACTACACCACTGCCATGTGGTGCCTTTGCTTGGATATTGCTCAGAATCACGGGGGAAGCATGCAGAGAGACTGCTAGTCTTCGAATATGTATCTAATGGTAATTTGAGGGACTGCTTGGATGGGGACGTGAGAAAGAAAATGGATTGGCCAACACGCATTTCCATTGCCCTTGGAGCTGCCAGGGGCCTTGAATATCTCCATGAAGCTGCTGCCCCAAAAATTTTGCACAGGGATGTGAAATCCACTAATATTCTTGTCGATGATAATATGAGAGCCAAGGTAAGCCCTTGATGTTACATATATAAAAGTTATCTATGAAAGAAGTTGCATGTCATAATAGTAAATTGATGCGACTTAGGACTAACTAGTCGGGACTTGGTTAATCAGACTACAACGGAACTTGCCAACTGCCAAAAACGGGATTATGTGAAATATTACTACTGATTTTTGATGGTATAATCAGTTTTGGTTTCCACTTTGTATGGTTGCAGATAACTGATCTTGGTATGGCCAAGCGCCTAAGAGCAGATGGCCTCCCAAGTTGTTCTGGCTCACCTGCAAGAATGCAGGGAACTTTTGGCTATTTTGCACCAGAGTATGCCATAGTTGGAAGAGCTTCCCTCAAGTCAGATGTTTTCAGTTTTGGGGTAGTGCTTCTTGAACTAATCACTGGTCGACAACCAATCCATAAGTCAGCTGGTAAAAGGGATGAGAGCCTCGTTATATGGGTATAAATCTAGTATATAGGTTAATCAATTCAGTAAAACACATTTTTAATCTCATAAATTCTAATATGTTCTCAACTATTTAAAATTTACTAGGCTACCCCACGGTTACGGGATAGTAAGAGAGTGGTCTCAGAGCTGCCTGATCCTGATTTGAAAGGAAACTTTCCCGAGGAGGAGATGCAGATACTGGCTTACTTAGCGAAGGAGTGCCTCTTATTGGATCCGGATTCCAGACCAACGATGGGTGAGGTAGTTCAGATTATTTCAACTATCGCACCAGACAAAAGTAGATGGAGAAACACTCCAGTAACTACATTCCGGGTAAATTTATTGCTGCAGTTAAATTATAATTTTCAAAAAAATTATTTTCATACAATTGGCAATATTTGGCTTTAATTGTACTCCTATGATACAGTATAAGAAATACCTTAGAATGAGACTAGGTTTGAGCTAAAACACAAATTATGAACTTCCAAAATAAACTCAGTTGTTTCATCTTATTTTGAGGCTCATATTATTCTAAAGAGTTTTGACTCTCCATGTCTTGCAGCGACCAAACACTCAGTGGAAGAACAATGAATCGGAATTCAAATTGCACGACCAAGTTAACGGTCATGTCACCGTGAAGGAAATTATAACAACCAGTACAGGATCACCAGAGTATCCCTCCATAACAGATAGTACTCACAATTCAAGTACTGATAGCATTGAGAAAGCAGGACAAACACTTTCGCCCGAGTCCATAGAACAGTTGATCCTCCTGACTTCAAAGGCCAGGAGTTGGCGTGCCCCAGACGATGATCAGATAGTAGATTTGACAGAGCCTAGATTTGAATCATTCTGTCTCCAGTCCCCATTATGATTTATGACTAAAGGGAGGCTCATATATCCATCGATAAGTTTACCCCAAAAAAAGAGTGGAGGCTAAATTCTCATTTTGTTGTTTCTTCGGCTGGAATTCAATGTGAAAAAATCATATGGATTTTATGTCCGTAGTGTGGGTGACGAAGGTGAGTGTCTGAGTACTATCAATCTCTGCGGACAAGCTGTCGGATATGCTCGTTGTGTTTGCGTGCCATGTAGCCGGATTCTATCTGAAAGCAGACCTTTCTACGTGAATGTTTGAGGAACAGTTGAGACTTTCTGAAGTGCTATCTGCCAATATTAGCAAGATACTTGTAATGTTATCAAACAGAGTGATGCTTCTTTGTTTCCGGATGTATTTGTAAAATTAGTACTGCTCAACTTATGAATTCCATTCTATTTTCCCATTAAAAATAAATCATTCTCCCATTCATATTCTTTCCATTCTATTTTTCATTCGAATTCAACTTCCACATCTCATCTCTAAAACGTTACTGCATATGCTTTGACGTTTGGCCTTAAGAAGCAGCCTGCATAAAGAAGTTATATTCAAACTCGTGGCGGTTTGGCAGCTCTCATGTTCGCGCCAGCTTGCTTTCAAGCGAACACACTTCTTCGGAGGATGCCGACTCGATTCAAGCCTCGCTAATCTCCGACGTTGTTTGGAGAGTGGAAAATGATTGTAAGTGTTTCCTATTTTGCAGTGGTGCTCAGAATTCTTATTTATCACGTCGTGAACTGTGTACTGGTTTTTCTAGGGCTTAGAATGGACTTTGTTCAACGGACACAGTTGACTTCTTGCTTTGTGTTTTGCGTGGTAATCATGAAGTGCAGAATTCTGATATTTTTGGTGATTAAACTGGTGAGCCTTGGATATGGATTCGCTGATTAGTAGTACTCCTTTTGTTTTCATCTAAGCATTCAATGCATTTTGATGCCCTAAAAATTCTTTTGAATGAGTTTATCAGAATTTCTTGTGTTTGGGATGTGAGAATGAGAAATTGCATTGTAAAGACATTTGTGATATAGAGACATCTGACTTTTAGTTGGAGACTTTTAACTCTCTAGTACTGTCAATATTTATGTTGTTTCATTGTTAATTTCAAACACGAATCCCAAGTTCAACATTTGTAATGCCCGGTTTTTGGTTTCTAGTCCTCCTTCCTCAACCTCAAGAACCTCGGACTAGATTCTATAGGAGAGGAGGAAATTGGTGATGCGGATTTGTTACAGGAATTTAGACAACCCTGAACAGGCCTGCAGGACATACACCCCAACTATTTGTCTTGAATGTTAACCTTGCAACAACCAAGTGGGATGTTGGCAGTGGCAGCGGCAGCTCAATTGGTAACATAAGACACCTAAGGAGGATCTTATGTTTAAAGGGGTGGGAGGAAGCTTGTGTTCAAGCCCCACTGCCAACATCCCACTTGGTTATTACAAGGTTAACATTCAAGACAAAGGGTTGGGGTGTATGGCCTGCAGGCCTGTTCAGGGTTGTCTAAATTCCTGTAACAGGATTCATATGCGTTTATTGTCTGGTCCACCACCCTCTATCTGAATTGAAGTTACCCTCCTGTTAGAAGGCTAGTATTTTATCTCTCTTGGATTAAACTTTTGTTCTGGGTTTCCGTGGTTAATCAAGTGTAAAGATGCATAATGATTTATAGTGTCATCCTTATTAAGTTGGTCTCTTCAGCTGTCTGTATTTTTCTGCTTCATATTAGTTCCCCATACCTAGTGAGCAAATGATTAAATGTGTGATGATTGATGATTCCCTGTGATCTGGAAACTTACCCATGTCTGTGACAGTGAGTGTCATGGTACATTGTTGCTAGGGCTGTTTTGCAGTCACAAGCCTACCAAAGTGCCAATACAGTGTTAAGTGGTGGGATTCAAAATGATTAAGTGTTAGTAATCTTTAATCATTTTTTTTTGATTCTTAAGTGGTCTAAGCCACTAAAAAAGATAACAGGAGCCCTGTTAAATTGAAACACCCACTGCTACTGCTCTGACTCTAATTTTAGCTTCTAGAGCTACAACACTAAATGGACCCTCTTAGTGACTGGCTACTACTACTTACCATACTACTAGGCACACTCCATGGCACACTACTTGCCACTCTACTTGTGCTGCAAATATTTTGATCCTGCCTACCATCAGCTCCTTCTCATCTATAACATATTGTCTTAGTAGGGTCATGACTCATGGGCTGTCCCACCAATAAAAAAATTAATCGACCATTACAAAACTATTTATTGAAATGTTGGCGGACAGAGCTCATAGTCTCATCTTAGTTGCTGTTATTTACTATCCTAGGCTGTGAACTTCTTTATTCCCAAGCAGCTTTGATTCCCGTAGTGAACTTCATAGAGTGGGCACTGAATGGTTTATGGGGGTTCACTCACATGGGGGACTTGAGAATCTGGACACCCACATAGTGACATGGCTAAGTTCATCTTTGCTCGTGCTATGCTTTGTGTAGCCGGTTTGCAATCTTTTATTAAGTTCTAGCTTGTGGAGTCTGGAGTGTTGTGATCTTCATGGTGTTAGAGAGCTGGTTGCATCTTATTACAAATATGGATCTTTAATAGTTTAGTATCCATAAAGTAATCAGGGTCTTTTTACATATCAATGAGATAAGTCAAACACATAACGTTGCACTGCCTAATCAAAGTAGACAATTTCCTATGTTCTTTTTTTTACTCAAATGTTAGTTAAACTGGTCTTTTGAAGAAGGAATCCACCGGAGGAACAGTTAGTTATGTTTCCATTAAATGATAATAATGCTTCTCACATGATTGAACAAGCAATTTGATTTAGTATATATGAACATGAATACAGAAACCTTAGCCACAAAACACAGCTTACAAAGTTGCCCATATCTGATTTGAGTATCACTTTCTCTTCACATGATCTCTGCTCCAACCTAGTGTTTTTCTTTCCTTTCTCCTGGCTCTGAATTACGCATGGTTGCACTAGCTGCTAACCATTCACTTCCCTCATGTTAAACTTTCTAAAGCCTTCATTTATTGTCATTTGGTATTTCTGTATATATTTGGACTCCCTGGTGGGAATTCCCAGAAATCAGAGATGTCGTATGCTACTTCAAGACCAGTCAGGTCTCTCTCTCTCTCCCTATCTTTCCTTTGCGTTCGTCAGCATTTCATCTTTGTTTTTCATATTTGTGTGTATCTTCTTCAACTGCTAAACTGTCTTTCTATTTTCCTTAATCCGTTTTCTATGGAACGGAAGGTTACTAGCTTCTTTTTGGTTAGCTGACGTTAATATGTTTTAGATTCTCATGTTTGTTGTCTTTGATGTAACACTTTATGCATGAATATTAGATTCAGGGATGACCATGATTTAGTCAGAACACATTCTGAAACTGTTAAAGATGGAGGTGACACCTCATTCAAATATTGGATAAAAGGAAAACTGCTTCCTGAGCTGAAGATATCTTACAGACGAGGAGCTAGAACTTCTCTGAAAGCTAAAGTACTGTCAAGGGTTTTCTCAGAGGATTATGACAGAGTGGAGATAAAATTTTTAGACCCTAGAGGACCAAGAATCCGGCGGTGGAACAAAATCTTTTTGCTAGCATGTTTGATTTCATTGTTCCTGGATCCTCTTTTCTTTTACTTACCAACGATGGAAGATCAGTTCTGTATAGCTATTGGGATTCCTTTGGAGGTTGGTCTGACAGTTGTAAGATCCATTGCTGATCTGTTCTACGTGGCTCAAATACTGGTCCGGTTTCGGACAGCTTATGTAGCACCCTCCTCCAGAGTATTTGGGAGAGGTGAACTTGTAATTGACAGTAAAAAGATCGCGTTGAGGTATTTGAAAAGGGATTTTTGGATTGACTTGATTGCTGCTTTGCCCCTGCCTCAGGTAACGTTTTTTTCCCAGTGATTCATCATGGTTTCAAAATGTATGTATACCAAGCTAAATCGGTTTATCAATATCACTTTCAGGTGTTGATTTGGATTGTTATACCAAACTTGAGTGGCTCAATCATGACTAACACCAAAAACATGTTAAGGTTCATCATAATTTTCCAGTATTTTCCGAGGCTGTTTCAAATATTTCCATTGTCAGCTCAAATTGTTAAGACCACAGGAGTTGTCACTGAGACGGCTTGGGCTGGGGCCGCCTACAATCTCATGCTTTACATGTTGGCAAGTCATGTAAGTTACTTAATGCTCCATTTCACCCTTGTCTACAATTTCACTTTCTGAAACGGTTTCACTATAGGAGAATATATACGACACTGTATTTTCAATCTTTCTTGAAGGACTTGTACATAAAATATATGTGCTGAATTCTCTCAGGTACTAGGGGCTAGCTGGTACCTTCTATCAATTGAGAGAGAAGAGGCATGTTGGAGAGAAGTTTGTCGTCAAGAAAACTCCACTTTGTTGTGTCGTGATGATTATTTTGATTGTCATACTAGGAGTTCTAAAAGAGACTTCTGGTTCAACTCAAGCAATATCACGAGACTGTGTCAGCCAACAAGCACATTTTACCGATTTGGGATTTATGGTGAGGCATCCTCATCAGGTGTTACTTCCTCTATGTTCTTCAACAAGTACTTTTACTGTCTCTGGTGGGGATTGAAAAATCTAAGGTGAATCTTTATGTTTGTGAAGAAGAGACATATTAAGTGAAGAATTGTTATGCACACATTACTGGATTTTGGGTATTTTGTTCTGCAGTTCGCTGGGACAAAATCTGGCAACAAGCACCTACGTTGGGGAAATAATATTTGCTATCATAATTGCAGTTTTTGGTCTAGTTCTCTTCGCACTTCTTATAGGGAATATGCAAGTAAGTTTATAAACTTTCATCTCACTTGGCTATAATTCACGAGTAGGCAGGGTTAAAGTTTAATCAGTAATCACCTTCTTTCCGTGATATATTTTTGTCTGTAGACATATTTGCAGTCTACTACGATTCGACTAGAGGAATGGAGAATTAAGAGAAGAGATACAGAACAATGGATGCACCACAGGCAGCTTCCACCGGAACTAAAAGAGTCAGTGAGAAAATATGATCATTACAAGTGGTTGGCGACCCGAGGAGTGGATGAAGAAGCTCTTCTTAAAGACCTTCCAATGGATTTACATCGCGACATCAAGCGGCACCTTTGCTATGATCTTGTCAGGCGGGTAAGTCCATGTGTCAATCGATGCCGTGGAAACTGAAAATCTCAATTTTTGTTGCTAAGTCTACAAATTACAAATGTATTACAGGTGCCATTGTTTGATCAAATGGACGAGAGAATGATCGATGCAATATGCGAGAGGCTAAAACCATCCTTATGTACAGAAGGTTCGTATCTAGTCCGGGAAGGGGATCCAGTAAATGAGATGCTGTTCATAATCCGTGGCCACCTAGATTCGTACACCACAAATGGTGGTCGTACAGGCTTCTTCAACTCCAGTCGCATTGGTCCAGGTGACTTCTGCGGAGAAGAACTCCTGACATGGGCTTTAGACCCACGTCCAGGTGTCATCCTTCCGTCCTCTACTCGAACAGTCAAGTCCATACAAGAAGTAGAAGCATTTGCCTTAATGGCGGACGACTTGACATTCGTGGCATCCCAGTTTAGAAGACTGCATAGCAAACAACTACGCCATAAATTCAGATTCTACTCCCATCAATGGCGTACATGGGCGGCATGTTTTGTCCAAGCTGCGTGGCGACGGTACAAAAAGAGAAAGGAAGTGACTGATATCTTAGCTAAGGAAAAAGCTCAGAGCTCAGCATCCATTTATGCAGCAAAGTTGGCAGCAAGTACTAAAAGGAGAGGCGTGACAATCAAGCACTCCCGCTCAGATACCGGTGTCATCGGTCCATTGACAAAACCAGCGGAGCCTGATTTTGAAGAGTGAAACTGGGAGCACAAAAATGAAAAAACATCCATCGTTGCAGCTTGTAAATGTAGTCTAGTATCATATCCAAAAAAGAGTCAAGTGGGCTTCTTTCTGGCCTGTTTGTGATGAGAAGTTGGTGGGCCGGGCCCAATTAGAAAACATTTAAGTGACACTAGTGTGTGTGTGTGTGCTTCTTCTTTTTTTGGGGATAGGTTGTGTACGTAGTAGTTATATCTAACATCAAGTCAGATTGGTTAAGTACCATGTCGGATGCCCCATTCATCCAAACTTGAACCTTGGCCATAATCCATATGATATTTCATGTAACGATAATTTTTTTTTTGAAATAAGCATAATAATAATTATTATTTTTGATAGGGATTAGTGGTTAAGTTAGTATCAGCATAATAATTATTAGAAACGATGGAATAATGTGATTCGTTATCACTATCAAGATAAAGTCGGCACAGCCCAATCATGGGACTAAACATTGACAAGACATGAGCATAAAGTATGAAGTATGAACCTTCAAGCAACAAACAGCCCACACACAAACACAATGAAACATCAGCCACAGGACATTTTCCCACTTTCAAATGATCAAATTTTTGAAAGAACAACGTTACATACATTCATCATGGTCGCATATCAATTTTTTTAGTGGCCGAGTGGCTGAGCAGTCGATTGGAATATGGACTAAGATGTAGATTTGATTCTTGATAAACACTTTTTAAGGGAAATAAATCTTTGATGTAATCTATCACCATGTAATGGAATGGTCACACTCGATTGCCTCGGGGGGCGGGGGGTGCATTCGACTGGGCAAGGTACCGAGTTCATTCCCTCTAAACACGTTAGAGGTGAAATTCCTTACACTCGGTGGAGCCTGTCGGTCTGTGATGGGCCGGTCTCACCCAATTGGGCCTGTTTGCAGGCTATGAGCCTATACCATCCTTTGGTAACCTTTTAAAAATAAGTTCTTTGTGAACCTCTCTTTATCAGAAAATAGATATCATTAGCAAACAAACAATATGAATGCATACATCATCAGTTACCTGCTGGGCAAGGCAAAGCTGGAAAGCCATGGCGACAAATACTGAAAATGGAAGAGGGTGAACTCCTGGGAAGTCCTCGTTTTGCACCCTTTTTTAAAACATATGTCATTAGCATGACCACCCCTTAGATAAAGGTGAGAAGGCTACGCGCGAGCGCGTGGATCTAGGGTTTCTTTGTGCTTCTTCTCTACGGCGCATGGCCGCCCCTTCCTCCACAACCATCCACCCCGGTCGGGCACCTGACGCCCCTATATCCACCTCTATCGCCCACCAGCAGCCGCCGCCGACACCACCTCCATCCTATGCGGCGGCGGCTGGACTTTGACAAACTTTCTGCTTTCCCCCGATTCTACTTCCCCCTCGCCACCATGCAACCAAAGATGGTAAACCGGCAGTCCACTTCACCCCATCTGAAGTTCAACCTGGTATTCAGCGCCTTCAGTTTTCCCTGGTGGCCAAGTTCACGGCTAGCCGCCCGACCTATAATGAGATTCAACGCTTCTTCTCAGCCGCCCGGTCGTTGTCTGATGATGCGGCTATATGAGCTTTAGATGCTCGCCATATCCTTGTCATTCTCAAATTCGAATCTGAGGCTAACATAATCCTAACTCAACCGATGCACAAGGCCAACCAATCCTTGTTTCGGCAATTCCGACGATGGACCCCTGACTTTCATAAGCTCAAGGAGCCGACAACTACCACTTCATGGATAAAACTTCCAGCGCTGCTGCCTGAACTCTACAACCTTGGTTACATCAATTCCATTATCTCTTCGTTCAGAAAATGCCTCACCCTGGATGAAAAGACCAAAGCTTTCTTGAACACTTTTTGCAAGGGCCTGCATCGAAATCGACCTTGCCAAACCCGTGTCAGACGAAGTGTGGGTTGCTGTTGGATCGAGCATTGGATACTGTCATCCTATCATATACGAGAATCGCCTTCTCTGCTGCTCCAAATGTAAGCTTCACGGACACCAAATTGCCAGCTGCCAAAAACTCGTTCGGGCAGAGGCGCGTGGCACCCCTGCTCCTGCTTCCTAAGACGGCTGTACCAAATTGCCAGTTGTCGGAAATTGTCAGAGCGCATGCCAAAAAGGACACTGTCCAAAAGGAAGAAGATAATATTATTAATATTGTCAATAAGATTGGTATGAATGATCTGGTTAGGGAGCAAGAATGACAAGTTGTAAACAGAAAAAAGAAAGGAAAGGGGCAAAGGGAGGATGTTGTTCAATCTTTGCAAGGAAAGGGCGACAATGTGGTTGCTGAGGAAGGGCTACAAGACTCCCGTCCTAAAATTCCCTTCTTCCTGAGTCGTCATTTGTATCTCAGGAGGTTATGTTGAAGACTAACACTCCCAGTGTGAAGGGCACTGAAGAGCATAATGGGTTTGATGTAAGTGTTGAACACCCCAAGCTCGTAAGCGGGTAAAAATGAGGTTGATGATACATTGGCCTTGGTTGTTCTCAAAGAGAGTCAAAATCAGGTGGTGGCCGATAGTAGAAGTATGCAACAAGGTGGTGTGGTGGAATTGTATGAGGATCACGTATTGTGCCTTACTAGTGATGGTGGTCAGATTTATTGTGAAGAGCTTGGTGGTAAAACTTTTCAAGACCTGAAGGAATTGGTCAAATTTGCCAAGGAAAATGGTTATGACCTGCAGGAAAATTCGAGTATTCCAATAGAGGAGTCCGAAAAAGGTTATGAAGTTCACGAAGTGATTCATAATAGTGCTACCTAAGTCATGTGACCAGGTTGATTATGTCGATCTCTCTCCGATGCCAACCATTTCTATTCAGCAAAGAACCCGTCATCGGGAAAAAAAATGGTCTCGTTCTTCAGCTCGATCGTGCCCTAAAAAAAAGACATCAATTTTGTTTGGTCTTGATTTCTTGTAATTTGTTGATGTTTTTCCTTCCCAATAAATAAAATTACCTTAAAAAAAGAAAGAAAGAAGGAAGATGGGTTGTTTAAGGTCATGAAACTATGTCTGACCACCCCACCAGTACCATCATGAAAAAGTTATTTGTATCATACCCAATAGGTCATTTCAATTGTGGTTTGTTAATGTATGAAGACACATGACTATCAATGTTTGGAAGAAGAAGTTCAAGCTGGAAGGGGGGGACCAAAAGATCTTGTCAATGTTGGATTGTCCATGTTTTGTCTCTAATCCATTTCCATGAGGTAAGTAGTTTGGTTTAGTTCCTATCTTTGTCAACAAGCGGCATCTCAATGTAATTTTAATGATAAAGTTAGTATGAATCACACAATTTTTTTTTTCATTTTACAAAGATATGTCTTCTGATTGATATGATTCACTGATACAATACACGTGATTACAAAAATTATTAAGCTTCTAACTACGTACTAGCTTATTAAAATCACTATATGTACATTACTCTCCTTGTGTAAACTATTTTAATAAAAATCAATATTTGGAGAAAAACAAATTACATTTTGGTGTTAGATTCTAGTCCAAATATTTACAGTCGAGTAAAGATATACGTGAAGAAATCGTTCAACGTCGCTTGCCTTTTTGTAGTGAATTACAAAATCATGACTAATATGTTAGAATTTTTAAGTTAATATAATTCGACTAGCGAATTCTAATAATTTATAAATCACAAATGCTTGAATTAAATTAATAGTGATAAAATTGAACCCACAATGTACAAAAGTGATGATTATTATGTGTCGATTTTGTTATGGTTTCCCAAAATGAATCGTGTTATGTTTTACTACTTCATGATAAGAAACTGGAGATGTTGACTATGAATTTGTAGCTTTAAGGGAGCATGTAGAGAAGATGACAAAAGAAAGAAGATAAGGGCAAATTCAAGGGACATAAATTCCTCTCCCATCCATAATGATCACCGTACCGTACGGTCGGTGTGCCATGACCCACTTTTTGTGTATTTTGCTTCCAATTAATGAAATTGAAATTGAAACTGAATATAATATTTATAATATATTTTGATATCAGAATGAAATGGAATTTATTATATACATGACAAAAAGAGAATACTCTTAAAGACACATACTATTCAGATCCAATACTTCAATATTTATTGAATTATTAGTCATTTGATGAAGTTTGTGTACCACTAACTATTTTGGAGGATCTAACTTTTATTTTCTTTGAAGAAATTCATCATATAAGCAAGTCCCAATAACCTATCTTTCAATTCACTAGAAAATCAAGTCCTAAAATTGATCCCGTTCAAAAAAAAAAGTCATAAAGTTGATCATACTGTTCACGAGATATTTTATGTGCAGAAGCTTTCATTCAGTCATAAATTATAAGTATTTCAAAAATGTTAAACAAGAGACAGAGACACAATGACACATGGAGATCTTTTGGCTCAGGCCCAAGTCCATTTTGCTTTTAAAAAAAAGTTATTTACGGAGTATAATTTATGTGCAAGGTAAAAAATATTGATTTTTGATTTTAGCCCAAATAATTTAGAGAAAATGATAAGAGGGGATATGAACTATACCATCCATTGATAAATCACGGTCCGAACTATAAATTTAACAATTAAGGGCAATTTTAAAATAAGTTAATCCCTATATAACACTTAATTGATAGAATATCACTTCGTCAATTAACAAAGTTAACTAAATGAATGAATTGAAAAAACTTTTTGTCCTTAATTGTGAAATTGAGGATTAAAATAATTTGAAATTGCCCTTAATTGTCAATTTTCATATTTCGGACCGTAATTTGTCAATGAGTGGTAGTTCATACACTATTTTTGTCATTTTTCCAATAATTTAAATATAATCTAGAAAAAAGTATTAATCCTAAAATTTATGTCTCCGTCCATGATAACAATCAATGACGGAGCCATGTATGAGCATATTGGCTTAAGCCCAAGATGCTTTGGCTGAAGTTATTTTTTGCAATTTGATGTGTAATTTTTAGAAAATTCAAATAAAGTTCATAATTTGCCCAAGTAATTTCAAAGAATTGTTTTTAGCCCTAGGTAAATTCTAATCCTGCCTACGTCCCTGATAACAACATTGATACGTATGCATTGTCCATTATTGGATGTATAAACAGCTAGTAACCCACATTATGGAGTCATCGAAATAACATACACATGACATTCTAAAAACAAAACATGTTCTTGTACTCTCTCTTTTCTCTCCCCAAAAAACCCTAGATCCGCCGACTGATCTCTCTGATCGTTTCCTCTTCTTCTATGTAAATACTCTTCGCCCCTTCTCTTCCGTTTGCTTTTCTCCACCACCATCTTCCATTTGTTCAGTCGCCGACCTTTTTTTTCTTCCCCTTTTCTGGACTCCTATTTGGTTCAACGGCGGAAGTGTGTCGCTTTTCCACGCCGAATCCATGTGCCTCTCCGGGTATGTCGAGGTCAGATCTGATGAAGGGAGTGGTGCGAGGTTGAGGGGTGCGGCGCAGGTCCTTTTACTGGTGTGTCGTTTGGGTTGTTGAGGAAGGCGGAGCGAAGGAAGGGTTTGTGGTTGGGACATTCGGAAGCAGCTGGCAGTGGGTGAATTTCTAGACGGCTTTTTGGATGACGGAAGAGGATGGGAGTTGTGTGTTTAATTTTTGTGCTTTTCTTTCTCGCTAAGTGTTTTTGCTAATGAGGATTTTCTTTCCGGCCGATTTTTCGGTCTGGGTTATCTTCGCCGGGTCAGTACGGTCTTTTTTGTGTTTGGAGATCTTCTCAACTTGGTGTTTGTTTTGGTCAGACCAACTTTTTCGGCAGGCGGATTTGCGCAGTTGCTGTTAAGTGTTTGCCTGCTTCTTCGTTGCTGTGAGTGATAAGGTGGTGTGTTCACTAAGCTAGGCGTGAGGCGAAGTGGAGCTGCGGATTATTGCCTTTTCACGTTAATCTTTTATTGTATGTACTGGTCCCAGCTGGATGTTATTTTCCAATTTTAAGTCCTCGCTACGTGATCGGTCGAATTCTTGATCTAATATTCACTTCATTCGATGATGGATTAGGTTTGTTTTCCGGATATTTTGTTATCATTTAAACTCTTTTCTTGTGTTTCAGGTCATATATCACATATCTAATACATTTGGATTGATCCGAAGCAAAGCAAAGCATTTGGTGAAGATTTGGGCAAAAACAAGACAAAACATGGCAGACGGACCTTTTTATTTATTTTGCATGCCTAGGGCGCATATGGTGTCCAAATTGGTCCATTTATAGCTTGTTGGAAAGCTAACTCGAAGGCCTAACACTTTGTAGTTGGCACCAAGAGCAGATTCGAAGGTTTAAACCTCAAAAAAGGCAACAGAAGTTAGGTATCGTGACAATCCAGGGTGTCAAGGGATATCAGTAGTGTCACGGGACGTGCCCGAGCATGTGCAAAATTGAGGAGTCCGTGACAGCCCGTGACAGCCCGTGACACACTCTCTGTCAAGGGTCCGTTGTCAATTTTGGGCTATAAATAGCAGTTTCGGACCAGATTTTGAGTACGCTAACTTTGGGGATCGATTTTGACCTATATTGAAGAAGAAGTACCACTAAGAGCTCAAGAAAGACCAAGATTCGAGGCCACACTCGAAACATGGGTTTGTTCGTTTCTAGCTAATATATGTATAGGGGGCGTTCGGTTGAGGCAGGGGTATAAGAATGAGGCAGTGAGGCACGATCTCGGCCGTCTGTAGAGTTGATCGGACGCACGTGGCGAAGCCACGTGGCACGAGCTGCCAAACGCGTTCACACTACTTTTACTATTTGCATAGTGTTTTACTATTCGTTGCCACGTGGCGTGCCCACAATGCACGGGGGTTGATGGATGGCTGAGATCGTGCCTCACACTGCCTCACATTTGGGAGGCTTACCTCATTTGAATGCTCCTCTATATATAAATATATAGAGGAGCGCTCAAATGTTACCCCCATCTTAGCATGTTACCTCTTACTCCAATCTCAGCCACACATCCAAACCCCCACCCCCCCCCCCCCCCGTGCTTTATGGGTGCGCCACGTGTCCCACTACAAAAAATTCAACAAAAGCAAAAAGTAAACAGTAAAACCCACTACCCAAAATCCACTATTCTGGTACTATTCCTACCACTATCAACCAATCAGATTCGAGTAATACGATAACACTCTAAGAAGTGGTAACATTTGAGCGCTACCCTATATATATATAGGAGCACGCGGTTGAGGCAGGGTTGGTAGAATGAGGCAGGGAGACACATTGTGAGCCACTCATTTTGTTGATGTGGCAGGAAATAGTACCAGAATAGTATTTTGCTTTTTGAATAGCGCAGGATTTTTATAGTGGGACACGTGGCGCACCCACAAAGCACGGGGGTTTAGATGTGTGGCTCAGATCGTGCCTCACTTGCCTCATTCTAATTTGAGGTGCCTCATTTTAACGCTCCTATATATATATTTGTGGTTGATAGCCATGAATCGTGAGTAGTTGTTTTATTCCGGGATCCTACGGAACTCGTGCTTGTACCCAACTCTTCATGTGATTTATAGAAACGCTTTCATTATTGCAATTCAAGTATTCAATTCTACTACGTTTAATTTTATCGTTCTTGCACGTTATATACATTGGTTTGATGTTTTCTTGTATGAACGAAATTAGGTTAAACACCAAAAGATGGATGGGTCTGAGGTAGTTTACTGGATCAAGTATAATTGATATTAGGTCGCAGTAGCTATGCTGATAGTATATGACCTAATAGGAGAGTTAATATTAATTGTTTTGCTAAACTACGGTAGCTACGCTGGTTGTACGTAGGTATCTGTAAGTACAACGCGCGCGCATCCGCGGCGATGCTATAACAAGTACGTAGTGGAATAGTTAGTGTTTGGAAAACCCTAGGCTCAATAAATTGAAGTTGTTGATAATCCGTGGATGTACGGCGTTCAACAGTATATGTTAATTCAGGCAATGATCCGTGGATGGGCGGCTTGTCTGATGTTATTTTGATTTATTTCTATATTTGATGGCATATTTGGATTGCATGATATTATCACATGAGTTGTATGGCAGGCACGAGTGAAGTTTGGTCTTGGAATTATTTCTCTGATTGAATCAAACGTTTCTTAATTTTAGTGTCACTTAGGAATTAGTAATAACAAAACCTTTTTCATATAGGAGTAGCTGAACACATTACTTGCATACTAGTACACGTCTGTTTCTTGGATTGACCATTGGCTTATGAAGGTTTATAAATTGTTTTTAACTGCAACCTGACCCCTAAAACTTATAACTTGACAATTATAAAAGTTTAGAAATCCGCTTGTCACTATGCTTTTGTATCTGTCACTTACAGCTTATCAAAAAAAAAAAATACAATCTAAACTTCCTAAAATAGGGCGCAAATTTGTTAAATTTTGAGGGCCTCAATTATAAATCACCAAAGCTTATCGCCTTATCTTATCCCGCAACAATATGGTAGATATTCTATCCCCAAAAAAACAATATGGTAGGTATACACGTGTCGGTCAGTAATTCGCTGTAAAATAAACAGTGAACCTGTCGAGAGCAATAAACATCGACTGCCAAATAACGCTATTAACGTTGCTGTTGGAAATCAGACACGTGGATATTTACATTTTCAGGCGTGTAACATGTGTCTGCGGATTAGTGGGTGGGTCCATGTTGTATATGGTGGACACGTGGCGACTGAAGAATGGAGAGGTACTATATCTTTTGTATGAACAGAATATTCTTCTGTCTTGTTCCGTTATGCCAACAAACTTTTTTTTTGATTACGTTATGCCAACAAACTTAAAAAGGGTTTGATGTTCATTTTCTATTATAAATAATTTATTATAAACATGAATCTAAATATTTGAAGTTTTGTTTTTGGGCTGATACATCAAATAACATTAAAATACATATCGCGGTAATCTTATCGTATAGGCTAGGTCTGCCACATTTATCATGAATTTGCACATCCATTTTGAAATTATTGGTACATTAATCGACATCTCAAACACGTGCAACATCAGGCAACTAAACCTTGAATTCGTATGTCCAGTTGCAAAACACATCACACCCACGATGACCAAATAACATCTACACGAAGGAAAAATAACACATTCACGAGCAAGGCGACGACAAAGAAGGCATTTACAGGGATGAAGAAAGCATCTACGCGGGAGTGGGAGAAGGAACAATAAGGAAACAAAGAAAAATAAATTCTCACAAAAATGTGAAAATTGATGTCACCATGATTCATTCTCGGGATATACGAAGCTTTTAATAAACGTCTTAACCATTAGGTCACCGTCATTTGTACAGTTAACATATACAGAAAATTATATGGCAGACTTTATTAATTTTTGATTTGCATAATGTAATTGAATTAAATATATATTGTTTAATTCAAAGCAAATGTATTGAAGCATATGGTCAATGGACTTTCGATTATGGTACTGACGACATAGGTATATTTTTGGAAAACAAAGAAATGATAAGTGACACAGTGCCATTTCTATTTGCGGACTGCTGGTACTTCTCTGAGTATGTGTTGTCGACCAATGGACGATAGCTGTTAGGACATGGATGGAAGAATCGTGGCCGTGGGGTTACATGTTTGTCCAACGTTTGCATCATTTGCTTCACATGCCATATGAATACTTGCCTCATATTAGTATGACATGTTTTTTTATAGGGATTACAAGCCAAACAGGCAATAAAGAAGCTTACACAATTGGACAACAAAGATAAGTAAAGACAAGCATCCAACTGTTGTCAGCTAAGAGAAAAATCCACAGCGAGTCAGCGACCAAACTTCTTGCCCGAGTAGAAGACCAATCCCAAACTTGCAGGCAATCTGATTATGACAATTTTCCGAGCGAAGGCAATTTTTACCGTGCTTTACCCATCCTGCACTTGAAACCTATCCCCAGGTCCTTAATACCTGAACCCAGGACATTCGCCTTTAACCTCCTTGAACAGAGGAGTGACACTCCGGGCAAACCCGACGCAGAGAAGCGAACCAGCCAACAGGCAAAACCTAACAGTCCTAGCGAACCCGACAAATAAACTAACTGAAGAAAATCCAAAAGACAAACCGGTTAAGAATTTACACACAAAACAAACTAGCTGACAGCCCCCTACCCCTCCCACTCACCCCCACCTACACCTAGGCGTCACCATTTGACCCGGCCCTAAAATCTGACCCGATCCAGCCCGTTTTTGACCCTGCCCAAAATCTGACCCGACCCAAAAATCTACCCGGCATACCCTTACCCGTTTACCCTTGGGCGGGGTATGGGTCTCTTAATTCAAACCCGTCCCGACCCTTCTACCCGGCCCGTTAGTGCCCTACCCGACCCAGACCTGTTTACCCTGCCCAGAGACCCTGAAATAAAAAAAACCCTAATTTTTTTTAAAGATTTTCTTAACCGCCTCAGGAACTCAATCGCCGCATCAATCTCCACCCGAGTCCCGACTAGGCGACTACTTCTGATGCCGCTCTTGAAGAGTGAAGACTGCGTCGTCATTGGACGTCGCCCGCATTCCATCATCATTCATCAAAATCGAGCTGCTTTATCCGTTAGAGATAAATTGAATCATTTGTCCGTTACAGTCTTACAGGTTGGTCGCTCTTTTTCTACTCGCATTCATCGTTTCATTCGTTTATAAAGTCTCATTCAGATTTGAAGTTTTAGTCTAACCCTAATTTGCAATACTCTGAAATCGAAGTTCATTTGGAAATCAAAGTTCATTTGGAGATACTCTAAAACAGAAGCTCTTCTTCTAATCGAAGTTCATTGGAAATCAATATTCAGATTTGAAGTTTTGGTCGCTATTCATTCGTTTACAAGTAAAATACTTGTTCATTTGGTGATTTAAGAACTAAACCCTCTCATAACATGCCTATCTGTTTGTTCATTTGTGCCTTGATGATTTTGATGTACAGATTAAACTTTACGGATCAGATTTTGAAGTATAGTTTGGGACTAGACCTTCTTCAATTGGTGCACAAAGAGTTGTTGATGCTGAGTTGCCGATGCTGAGTTGCTGTAATGTTTAGTGTTACAACATCCTTAGTTGTTGATGCCTTATGGCTATTTTTTTGTGCTGCTAATGCTGAATTGCTGTAAAATAGGGCCTGTTTTGAGTTTTTTTATTGATGAAATCTCACTTTATTCAACAACAAAAACATATGATATGATGGCATTTTTGAAATTTGACCCGACTCGGCCCTTAAAATACGGGTAGGCCCGACCTGTACCCGACCAACCCTATTTTTACCGTGCCCTAAGTCGCCTGTTGGGCTGCAAAATACTTGAATACCATGCCCGACCCAGCCCGTTCAATCTTACTGGGCGTCAAAATTTTACTAAAGCCCTGCCCTGCCCAACCCATATCAGGGTCGGGTCTACCCGACTCAGCCCATTGCCGACCCCTACCTCCACCGCCAACACCACCACAAAACTCACCTCGTCCTCCAGCTGCCATAAGACGCAGATCGGATCCGACCAACCCAGTGAAAATGGAAGGAAGAGGGGAGTGGGAGGCAGCCAACTATTAGTATGGCATGGTAGACTTACGGCACAATAATTATAGTGGGAATGTAATTACTGATAGATGGTGTATTCGTAACATAAATGATTGAAACAATATTAGGGATGCACAACCGGATCGAACCGGGGTATATATTGACTGGGATCGGACCGTGGACCGGATTTTTGGTGAAAAGTGGACAGAACCGGACGGAATCCTCTTAATTTTACGGCCCGGACCGTAATTTGACAGTCCGGGTCGGACCGGTGGACTGAAAATTATGAAAATTAGGGACAGTGGACCGGACCGGAATTTTTACGGTCCGGTTTTCCGGTTCGATCCCAATTTGAGCATCCCTAAACAATATATTAAATAATAGATAAATAATGAATCGAAACAAATAAATCAGAGAGAAAAGTTTAGGCACATAGTATTAAGATTAAAGGTTCAAATATTAATGTCGAGTATAATCCAAATATGAGTCCAAAGGAAGATGGTCCAAGAGTGAGGAGCTCAATCCAATAAGAGGAGAATTCTAGAGAAATTAGAAGAATTCTAGAGAAATGGGGAGAAGTGTAGATGACTAGATGTGGTAGAAGAAATGACACATGTGTAGACTTTTCTAGTACTTTTGGTTATTGGATGAAAGTGATCCTAGCCATTTATTTCAAATAAGGAAGGATAAGTACTCAATATATCTATTGAATATTCTCAAAATGGAAAAAGGTCCAAATCCAAAAACTAATTACAATAGATAAGTGCAATTATAATGAGATAATTCACAATTCAAATAATAAAGGATAAGGCCAGGGGCGGATCTAGGATTTGAAAACAATTCGAGCTAAATTATAATAATTTTTTTTTTGAGATTTGCTACAATGGAAGGTTCATTTCACATATTTTTCATTATCACACAAAAATCAAAGCATATTAAATAAACAAAACCTTGATAAATATTACGAGGATTTTGAGATTATTCTGAACACATTTCTTTAATGGCATTTTCAGGGCTGAGGTACCCAGCTAATCAGACGAGCACAAACAGGGCTGAGGTACAAAATCTCTATTCTAACTTCAACTAAGTAAACTAGAACAAAGTTTCAACTTCGATCGATTTCATTTAAGGCAAACAAAAGTAACGATTTTTATGCATTTCTGCAAATTGAATAAACTAGCCCGAATGTAGTTTAAATTAGAACAACTCACAGTGTCTACACATTCATGTAAATTCAAAAAAGCCTGACTTCTTCAATTCTTCTCATGAAAATTCAGCTTCCTCAGGATGCTAGTTGACAAGCGTATTTGTAACCCTTTATAGTTGTCAATTTATATGTTTTAGGGGTCAAGTTGCAGTCAAACAAAATTTATAACCTTGGTAAGCCAAGGGTCGATCCAAGGAACAGACGCGTGTGAATACTAGCTAACAAGTGACCTACTTAGCTATTCCGATTAAACTTTGTAAAAACAAGGGTTTTGTTTGTCACGAAGATGGCGACGGCGTATTTTTAACCATTTTGACAAGCGTATTTTTAACCCTTTATAGTTGTCAAATTATGAGTTTTAGGGGTCAAAGTGCAGTCAAACAAAATTTATAACCTTGGTAAGCCAATGGTCGATCCAAGGAACAGGTGTGTGATTACTAGCAAACAATGTGACCTATTTAGCTATTCCGATTGAAAGAAGTTTGTTTTGTTGTGAAATTCGCAAAAATTAAATAACAGAAAATAAAAGGTTTGTACTTAACAAAGAAAGAATTCCAAAATCCATGCTTCACCCGTGCGAACCCCGCTAATCATGCAATCATTATCATGTAAATCATCATGCTATCGAATATCGAAATAAACCAAAATAACACTAGATAAGCCGCTCATCCACCGATCATTGTATAGATTAATCTCAATCGTTGAACGACGCCCATCCATGGATTATCAACGATCTCGATTTATTAAACTAAAGGTTTTCATACAATTTCATACAATCCGGTTAATCCCTAGGACACATCCATCTTTCGGTAATTAACCTAAATACGTTCTAGCATGCAAACATACCCTTTGATGTAAATACTTGCTTAGAACGATAAATTAAGCACGATGAAATTAAATATTCGATTTGCATTAATGAAAAACATTCATATGATCATATGAAGAGTTGGGTACAATGCACGGGATCCATAGGATCCCAAAATTAAAGGTGACTACTCACTATTCATGGTGATTAACCACAAATAGCGTATGAATAGAAATTAAGGACGAGTTAACCGTAGACGATGTAGCTCGTTGATCCTCAATCTCACGATGAACTCTGTCTTCTCCCAAGTTAGGGTTTCTTTACTCCAAAATAAGCACACCACTCTCTAAAATCAGCCCCCCTTTAATCTGGTCGAGTCCCCTCTTTTATGGCTGACTTGCCAAAAATCATCCAAGGTCGAAATTAAGAAAGTCCCGTGACATCTCAACTGTCACGGGACCCAAAAATATCGTTGCCATGTGATCGGTTGTAAATATAGCGTAAATATTCAAATAAGAATTCAAATACTTATGCTAGTCACATTTAATCAAAACATTTATAATTGACTCGGGTGAACCCAAGGTCGAACCCAAAGGATAGGTGATTAAACTAATAGTGCTAAGATTATGCTAGAATGTCTATGGTTGGGGGGGGGGGGTTGGTTCCTCTTAAGAGGTCGGTAGCGAATCTTCACTATCCGAAATGAGGTTGATCAACGAAAAGGTAAATAATCAATTCAATCAATGAGAAGGTATTAAGGGTTCAATTCAATCAAAAGAGGGTTTCGAGGGGTTGTGCCCCTCCTTGGTATTATCCATGATCATGCATACAAGAATTAAACACATTTCTAGGTGTTAGATAGTTTTGAACCTAGCTTAAACTAAGGTGGACCAACTCTCGTTGAATCTACTCTAGTCAAGCTCCCTTATAGCTCGAACCTCACTCTCCCGAGATATCGATTCATTCCATGACATTTATTATCATTGAAATTTCTCCCAAGCAATAAATCCCATGAACTCGACTTCTAGTTCACTTCCTAACCATGCATTGTAGAAAACCTAGCTTAGACTAGTGTAGACCAACTCTCGTTGAATCTATTCCTAGCAAAACTCTCTTATAGCTCGAACCTCACTCTCTCGAGATATTGATTCATTCCATAGCACCATTATTCTTGGAATTTCTTCCTAAGGTAATAACTACTATGAACTCGACCCCTAGTTAACCACAAATGCACACATTGGTTAGGATCACATTTACTACATCTAAACCATCCCTAACATCGCTAGATTATTAGGTCAAGTTTTGGGACAAACAAGTCACTTAGGCATTTCGTCAAACACCTAGAGTGCATGCACAATGAATATCATAGCAAATGTAAATCTAACACCATAGATCAACAATCAAACATGTGTATTCATGATCAAGAGTACCAAGGAGGGTACAAACACCCTCAAAACACAAGGAGACTACTCACACATCATGTAAGACAACATGATGTGTGTAGGGTTTTTACACAACAAATAAGAAGAGAAGAAGGATAGAAGTAGGATGATTAATCCTAGATGTCTCCCTTGGATCTTCACTCCTCCTTGTTGGATGTGGATGGATGCCCTTGATTTGATCCCCTTTGATGAGTATTTTTCCCCAAAAACCTCCACACTTGGTCCAAAACCCTTACTTTCCCTTTCTAGATTCGGCTGAAATTTGGGCATAAAAACTGACTTTTTGATCCAGTCGATCGACTGGGGAGAGGCTTGACTAGCCTTGACTCCCAGTCGATCGACTCAATGAAGTTTCAGAGCCCCCCAAATTCTTCGTTTTCTCAGTCGACCGACTGGAGTTTCAGTCGATCGACTGGGGTCTTTCCGGCCGAATTTGGTCTTGACGTCTCTTAGAGAGTTGTAGCCCTTTGAGTTAGCTTTCCACCAAGCTTTGAATCAACCAATTCGGAGGTCGGACGAGCCCTCTAGGTCCAAAACAAGTGTCAAAGGTCAATATGCTCGGTATTGCCCCGAAAATCCTTGTTTTGCGCCGAAACTCAACCAATCTTCATATTTAGGCTTTGACCATGGGGGAAACTTGTTTTCTACCTGAAATGTAGATATAGAGGTCAAATGACATTAAAATAATGTCGGAAACGATCAAAAACTATAGTGAAGAATGATCATAAATGAGTCGAAAACTCGACTCATCAACACTCCACACTTAAGTTTTGTTCGTCCCGAACAAAGTATGAGAATATGTCAAGGTCATGAAAATGTTGAAATGCTAGTGGTGCTATGTTTTTCGTGCATTTGCCTCACTAGATTTCACAAGGTCTCGATCATTATTCCTAAACATGTTATTGAAAGAAAAATGACAAGTATGTACAATCTACCTAGCTCCTTTTCGTAGGCGTTACGAATGCATTTAGCGTATGCATTAAGCCTTTAAACCCCTAGGCTACCCTATTGGACGAGTTATAGTCTCGTGAGAGTTTTCAGAAAAGGGAATACTCACAAATCCCAAGTGCACTTATCCCATGAGAATTGAATTTAAGAGTGTTTAACCAAAGCCATGATTTCTCAAAACAAACTCCTCACCCCACGCTAGGACTACCATCACAATATCATCAAAAGAACTTTTGAACCATTTTGAGTACCTATGAGGTTGTGCATTCAAGATCATCAATACTAGAGCCATCAATCGCCTCACCCAAAAGTCTACTCATTTTCAAGGAAATACAATAGAGGTAAAGTATTTAGTTTGCACAAAAACCGTCAATCGCTCACCTATGCTAGCTAGGGCTAGTCCACGGGCTTGCGACACGGAACTCGTTCCCAAGTTTTAGGCGCTTAAGCCGTAATCCATAAGGGAAGAGGAGTTCGACACAATGAGTTCTTAAAAACAAGCATAGACCAAATGGTACTCCCGTGCAAGCACATGGGTCGTCCAAAAGTCATTCCAACTAGCACACATGCAAATGATGAATCCCGCACAAATGAAGAATGGAGGAAAACATAGAGTCAAGTTTTAAGTGCTTCTTAGTTTCTTTTTTCCCTTTTTTTTTTGAAACGGCCTTTGGCCTACAAATGCTTTCGAGGGGGGACTTACCTCCCTAACCCCCGGCATTTGTATATTTTGGAGCAAAACTTCTCGAGCTCTTGAGAAAGTTTTTAGTCGGGGCTTTGCCCTCTTTGACCGCAAAAATCTTTTGTTTTTCTTTTTTTTTGAATGGGGCTTCGCCCTCTTTTGACTCCACACTTAAAACTTGACAATATGTTCAAAAAGAAGTGTATGGAATGTGCGGGAATCAAACATGAGCAAGGCACCGAGTTAGAAAACTCAAGTCACCAAGGAGGAAACAAATAGTCTAAGTTTTTCGTGGAAATTTTAAAATGCTTGCTAAAACTTGTTCCAAGGTATTTCAACGAAAATACTTAGAGATTTAGATAGACAAGAGATAGCAATGATATTGATTCCCAAGAATGCACATTCGTAGGACTAGGTCGGTTCTAGGTTCAAGATCCAACAAATGTGACAAATAGGCTAGATGTGATTTATAGGAATTTTGAATCGATAGTCATAAGCCTATGTGGTTAAAAACACTCTCATGTTAGGGATAGGGTGCAAAAGATGCAAGTGTCCATCAAAAAATGATATGCATGGCATGCAAACATGTGAACAATGCGCATAAAACCGCAAACAATAATGAAGATGAGATGAAGGCGTAAAGGAACTCCCCTCGTTTGTAGATGTACCCCACCAAGAGAAAAAGACGCCATTATGCAAAGCATGATTGAACATGATGTAAATACTCCCTTGATGACAAGAAGACATGAAAGGTTAAAAGTAACAAGTGACATACAAGGTCATTCAACGCAAGTATGAGCAAGTTAGCTTCACTAGTTACATAATAACATCATGGCATACGATTAATAGAATTCAAACAAGGAAAGTAACCCACATCCTCTAAAACATGCACAAGAGCACTAGGGACAACATCATTAAGCATTGATAAATCAAGGGAGATGTGAGGGGTGTGGAGATGTGAAATAGAATTGGAGTGAGTAGACCACACTCCACACTTAAAATTTTACCAACTAAAAACACCAATCAAACTCCACACTAAAGAGATCACCATCACCAAGAATTTTCATGCAAGCACAATTCCACACCAAACACCACAAATCAAACATTTCACCTTCCAAGCATCATGTTCTCAAACATAGTTCAATGAATACATGTCAAACATATATATAGAAATTATTGTGCATAAGTGGACAACTCACAAACCGGGCTACCTCCCGTTAGGGCCTAGTTTAACGTCTTGGCAAAGACCGAGCCGAATCTCTTTTTGTGAAAGAAACACACTTGAGGAGTCCTTTGCTAGGATCCCTCCTCAAGCGGACTTGTAGATTATTGGTGACTCAATCCGGGTTCTTTGAAGAGTTGCAAGCAACTTGCTTAATAGCCTTTTTCCAAAGTGATGGTAGCTTCTCGCTCTTCGATAAATTTGCTTTTCCATTCTTTTTCAACTCGTCACCGGATGGTGATTCATAATGATCAACGGAAGGGTCTTCATTGGGATCAATCATCTTGTGCAAGACCTTCTTAGTCACCTTCTTGACCTCAACATTCTCGGCCTTAGCACTCTCTTGCTCTTCCAAATCACAAGATTTGGGCATAGCCACTTGTTCACTCGTAGGCCTCTCTATCTTAATCTTCTCTCCTCCAATTTTCAAGGTCAACTTCCCCTTCCCCAAATCGGCTTTAAAACCGGCGGTGGCCAAGAAAGGACGTCCAAGAATAAGAGAGGTGTTTCCATTATTCCCCGTGTCCATCACTACAAAATCACAAGGTATGTAGAACTTGTCTACCTTGATTGGGACATTTTCGATAACTCCCTTGGGTTGCCTTTTGGTGCCATCGGCGAGTTGCAAGGTCATCTTGGTAGCTTTCATTCCCTCTAACCCAAGTTTGTAATAGGTCGCTAAAGGCATGACACTTACACTAGCACCAAGGTCGGCTAATGGGTCCTCAAAATTCATGGCGCCAATAGAGCATGGAATGGTGAATCGCCCGGGGTCCTTCACTTTAAGAGGAATTTGTTTGGAGAAAAGGGCGCTACACTCATGGTTCAAGGCTACCATGCTAGATTCTTCCATGACTCTACGCCCGGATGCAATATCTTTTAAGAACTTTGCGTAGATGGGATTTTGAGCAATTACTTCATGGAATGGAAGAGTAACATATAACTTCCTCAACATCTCCACAAATCGTTGGAAGTGGGCATCTAGCTTGCTCCTTTTTAGCCTTTGAGGGAAAGGAACCACCGGCACATAATACCTCATCAAAGCCGGTTCTTCCTCCTTTTTCTTTTCTTCCGGAGGAGCTTGAAGTTCAACTTCGCGATTTTTGTGGGCAACTTCTGCTTCTACCACTTTATCCTTAATATTTGATTTTCCTTGAGGGGTAGGCAAAACCTTTCCACTTTTCAACGTGATAGCATTGACATTCATGAGAGATGGCTCTTCATCTCCAAGAGAGATGGCATTGCAATGCTCGGTGAAATTAACGTCCGGTTGAGAAGGAAGCTTCCCAATTTGCTTTATATGAGCAACTTCTCTAGCAAGCCTTTTATTTTCGGCCACTACTTCGTCCATCTTTGCTTCCATTATTCGGTTGCTCTCTTTGTTGCTCTCAAGTATTTGCGCCATCATAGCCATCATAGGGTTATCTCGAACGTTGGAAGAAGAATTCCCTTGCTCGTTCACATTGGACTTGGCTTGATAGGGCTTTTGATAGTTCCCTTGAGAATATTGCGAATTTTGATTCGAACTTTGGCCTTGATTAGAATAGGAGGTTTGCCCTTGATTTTGGTTAGAGCTATACCCTTGCCTTTGGTAATTCCCTTGATAATTACTTTGCCCTTGAGGTCTTGGAGGGACGTATAAATCATTAGACATTCTTCTTTGAGGAGGCTCATAATTTCTAGTAATGGGATTAGCATTTTGAGTGTAACTCCTTTGTTGATTCACAAAGTGTGCCTCTTCATAACCGTCATCATCGTCTTCATACCTCCCATCGGGACAATTCTTAGTAGAATGTCTCGTGCTAGCACACAAGAAGCAAGGTTGTTGGACCGGATTCTTCTCTTTTTCATTCTTTGGTTTAGACACCTCCAAAGCACTTACCATGTTTATCAAACCATCCACTTTCTTAGTTAATTCAACCATTTCCTTCTTCATTTCGGAACTCGAGGAGTCATCCCTTGACCTTGATATCTTCTTGTGATCAACCTCTTGGTATCTATCAGAATTTGTAGCAATCTTCTCTATGACTTTAAATCCTTGGTTTGCCGGTAAATCCATGATAGCACCACCACTAGCCATGTCCATTTGGCCTTTGGCCTCTTTGCTCATGCCTAGATAGAAATATCTCATAAGATCCGCTCTTCGAAAATTGTGGTGAGGACATTCCCTCAAATAATGCTTGAACCGATCATAGGCTTGATGAAATAGCTCATTGTCCCTTTGCGAGAACGTCAATATGAAATCAATGAACTTCTTCGTCCTTGACGGTGGAAAGAATTTGGAGAGGAAAGCATTAGCAAGCTTGTTCCACGTCCTAAAAGATCCCGGTTCTTGGTTTTGCAACCATTCCTTAGCATCTCCATATAGCGAGGAGGGAAAAAGCTTCATGTAGACATATTCCACGGGGATGTTCCTTGGCTTGTAAGTGCGGCAATACTCTTGGAAATTAGCCAAATGTGTGGAAGGATTCCCGACTCCTTGATATTGATCGTGTGTCACCATATGGACTAAAGAGGACTTCACATCAAAATCGAACGCATCCTCATCCGGAGGCACAATAGCCGAGCCATTTCCCTCATGTGAAGGGGTCATGTAATCCCCGACCGGTCTCTCATCATCCTCATCATCGTATCTATAATTTCGGTCGTTCCTTTGAGGAGGGAGAGGATTCCCAAAAGGGTTTTGATCATCAAGGTTTTCATTTCTAGCGGGAGGATCATCTATCTCATCCCCATCAATTCTACGATTCCGAGCATCCCTTTGTAGAACGGGGCGGTTTCCATTTTCTTCTTCCATAATGATTTCTTGTCCTTGGTCTTCGATAATAGGTGGAATAATAGGAACAAGAGGTAGAGGGTTCTTGCGAGGTCTACCCCTTGGTTTCTTGACGGTTGGGTGAGGAATGTGAGAAGAAGAGCCGGTAGCTACGTGTTTTCGCCCTTGAAATCTCGTGTTCATTCACAAGCCTGCAAGAACAAAGAGAGTCCTTAGCAATGAAAGGCAAGAGAAATAATCCACAATTTAGGCACAAGACAAGCAATAACTACAAGCGAAGAAAGAGTAGACAAACTAAACAATCTAATAGCACCTAGTTAATTAACCTATCCCCGGCAACGGCGCCATTTGATCGGTTGTAAATATAGCGTAAATATTCAAATAAGAATTCAAATACTTATGCTAGTCACATTTAATCAAAACATTTATAATTGACTCGGGTGAACCCAAGGTCGAACCCAAAGGATAGGTGATTAAACTAATAGTGCTAAGATTATGCTAGAATGTCTATGGTTGGGGGGGGGGGTTGGTTCCTCTTAAGAGGTCGGTAGCGAATCTTCACTATCCGAAATGAGGTTGATCAACGAAAAGGTAAATAATCAATTCAATCAATGAGAAGGTATTAAGGGTTCAATTCAATCAAAAGAGGGTTTCGAGGGGTTGTGCCCCTCCTTGGTATTATCCATGATCATGCATACAAGAATTAAACACATTTCTAGGTGTTAGATAGTTTTGAACCTAGCTTAAACTAAGGTGGACCAACTCTCGTTGAATCTACTCTAGTCAAGCTCCCTTATAGCTCGAACCTCACTCTCCCGAGATATCGATTCATTCCATGACATTTATTATCATTGAAATTTCTCCCAAGCAATAAATCCCATGAACTCGACTTCTAGTTCACTTCCTAACCATGCATTGTAGAAAACCTAGCTTAGACTAGTGTAGACCAACTCTCGTTGAATCTATTCCTAGCAAAACTCTCTTATAGCTCGAACCTCACTCTCTCGAGATATTGATTCATTCCATAGCACCATTATTCTTGGAATTTCTTCCTAAGGTAATAACTACTATGAACTCGACCCCTAGTTAACCACAAATGCACACATTGGTTAGGATCACATTTACTACATCTAAACCATCCCTAACATCGCTAGATTATTAGGTCAAGTTTTGGGACAAACAAGTCACTTAGGCATTTCGTCAAACACCTAGAGTGCATGCACAATGAATATCATAGCAAATGTAAATCTAACACCATAGATCAACAATCAAACATGTGTATTCATGATCAAGAGTACCAAGGAGGGTACAAACACCCTCAAAACACAAGGAGACTACTCACACATCATGTAAGACAACATGATGTGTGTAGGGTTTTTACACAACAAATAAGAAGAGAAGAAGGATAGAAGTAGGATGATTAATCCTAGATGTCTCCCTTGGATCTTCACTCCTCCTTGTTGGATGTGGATGGATGCCCTTGATTTGATCCCCTTTGATGAGTATTTTTCCCCAAAAACCTCCACACTTGGTCCAAAACCCTTACTTTCCCTTTCTAGATTCGGCTGAAATTTGGGCATAAAAACTGACTTTTTGATCCAGTCGATCGACTGGGGAGAGGCTTGACTAGCCTTGACTCCCAGTCGATCGACTCAATGAAGTTTCAGAGCCCCCCAAATTCTTCGTTTTCTCAGTCGACCGACTGGAGTTTCAGTCGATCGACTGGGGTCTTTCCGGCCGAATTTGGTCTTGACGTCTCTTAGAGAGTTGTAGCCCTTTGAGTTAGCTTTCCACCAAGCTTTGAATCAACCAATTCGGAGGTCGGACGAGCCCTCTAGGTCCAAAACAAGTGTCAAAGGTCAATATGCTCGGTATTGCCCCGAAAATCCTTGTTTTGCGCCGAAACTCAACCAATCTTCATATTTAGGCTTTGACCATGGGGGAAACTTGTTTTCTACCTGAAATGTAGATATAGAGGTCAAATGACATTAAAATAATGTCGGAAACGATCAAAAACTATAGTGAAGAATGATCATAAATGAGTCGAAAACTCGACTCATCACCATGGACAAGTCCCGTGACCGTTTTATTGTCCCGTGAGGCCGTGACTGCAGGGAATGTCACGGGACCTGACTTCCGTTGCCTTTTTAGAGATCAATACCTTCGAATCTGCTCTTGGTGTCAACTACAAAGTTGTATCCTTTTGAATTAGCTTTCCAACAAGCTAAATTTCGACTCATTTGGACACCGTATGAGCCCTGGGCAGGCAAATTACGTTGCAAATGTCTGTCTGCCCTATTTTGTCCTGTTTTTGCCCAAATCTTCACCAATTGCTTTGCTTTGCTTCGGATCAATCCAAAAGTATTAGATATGTGATATATGATCTGAAACACTATAAAAGAGGTCTAATGACAATAAAATGTCGGTAAAACAAACATAATCCAACATCGAATGAAGTGAATAATAGGTCAACCGATCACTAGTATCACACCAGTGTCAAAAATCTGGAAAGCAAAAACATGTTCACATCATTAAACCAAACCTCCTCAGTCGACGAACCACTACCTCTTCCACAACGCTTGCTTCACTTCAAAGTGTGAATTTAAGTGTGAAACTATCAAACCATGTGAAGTCAATCAGCGATTGGAATCGATTAGCAGCGAATTTCATTAGGTTGAAGATGGAGGAAGGATTTGATACACGAATGAAGGAGATAGTTTCTACTGGTTCATATTCTCATAAGTAGGATTTTGGGTTTTTGCTGGTAGTAAAATATCTGACCTTAGCCGACATCGTTGTCCATCGCGGCAGTGCGGGGAGTGGTGTCAGCGTAGAGCGCTATCATGATGCGGCCGGCTGGAGCACCGTCTATCGTCAAGACCACCTTAGGGTTGGTCGCCTGCGGATATTGCAACGAATAACTTACAAAAAAAATTGGGCTTAATTTCTATCCGGGCTGCAGCCCGATCAGCCCACTAGTTCGGTTCGCCCCTGGATAAGGCGAAAGAAGTGTTGGTCGAGTTGGCTTGAACTCTTGACATTGTTAAGAGGTCAAGGGTTCGACTCTCTTGAGTATCATATTTCTCCACAATTTTTTGATGAGTGTTATTCATCCCATGTGGATGTGTTTTCGTCCCGCCTTGGCGTGGAAATGTTGTCCCTCTCTCGCGGAGGTGTTATTCGTTCCTCGTGGACGTGTTGGCGCTGCTGGCTCGTCTATTCCTTCCATGTGCGCATGGAGGTGCTAATTTCAAGTTTATGATCGTGGGTTTCATAGTGGATAGCGCTTCAATGGTCACATAATTCAAGTATCAAATTCGGGTGGTGCCGTGCGTGGCTTGTGCTCCAAAAAGTCTAATATTCATATGTACCCGATATGTATGAAATGTAAAAACTCATTATCAAAAAAAATAAGTACTCAATAAATCTATTGAATATTTTGATTCTCAAAATGAAAAAAAAAATATCCAAATCCAAAATTTAATGTCACAAATTACAATTAAGAAAATGATGATAAGGTGCGGTACAAGGGCATAAATGTAATTTCAACCAGGAGGTCCGTTACAATTACAAGGGATGTCCTAACTCCTAAGCTAAGGCTATAAATAAAATCCAATCCCACTCGGTCCCTCACCAACTCCCATTCCATCAGACCCAAGAAACAGAGCACACATTCACACACCTAAAACAAACATCATCATATTATCAGAAAAAAAAATGACAAACCACGAGCAGCCTCTGCAATCCAAGTTCAAGCGGATCTGCGTCTTCTGCGGCAGCAGCCCCGGCAATAAAAGCACCTACAAAGACGCCGCGATCGAGCTCGGCAATGAACTGGTCCTTAATTATTCTCTGCTCTTTGTGTTCTGTTTTTCATTCAAATATTAAAATTTTAAAATCTTTTTTAAAGGTTATGCGAAACATCGATCTTGTATATGGCGGAGGGAGCGTAGGATTGATGGGATTAGTTTCACAAGCCGTGCACGATGGCGGCCGCCATGTTCTCGGGTAAGAATCCTTCTCATCAAATTCTCATCCTCTCTTCAATTCTATTTTAATTTTCTCAATCTGAATTTTGCATCTACTGCAGAGTTATTCCAAAGACTCTAATGCTTCGTGAGGTACATAATTATATTATATTATATTATATTTTAATTTCTTAATTTAAATTGTTAAATACTACGGAGTATATTATAAAATTTTACAGGTAGAGACAAATCAGTTATTAGGAACAAGATTGAGGTAGTTAATTCTGTTAATGTGTTTCTCACAGATCACTGGGGAGACTGTTGGGGAAGTGATGGCAGTTGCAGACATGCATCAAAGAAAAGCAGAGATGGCTAAACATTCTGACGCCTTCATAGCTTTACCAGGTTCTTATTTTATTTATCTCTATCAATTTTTTTAATTTTTATTTCTTTCCTTTTGTAGAATAATGTATTAATTAAGAAATAGAGTGTTCAAGTTTTGTGAGAATGGAGGACAAGGACATTATTGGTGTGTGGTTTACATTTGATATGTAACCTTATATGGAGTGATCTTATCTTGATGCATATGTGAATATGTTAGTAGAGATTTTTACATTAACATTCATTGCAAGGAAGCATAGGAAAAAAAGTTAGAACAAGTGTGACAACGACTCAATGAAGGACAGGGGCTGTCATTGTTAACCCAAATGGTCCTTTCTTTATCGAAAATGTTTATCATACCGACCTTCTGTGCATATTAAGAGCGTGTGCAGCGGTAATCACTATAGTAACAGGTAAAGGGAACGTGGACCTTCTGTGCATATTAAGAGCGTGTGTAGCGGTAACCACTATAGTAACGGGTAAAGGGAACGTGTTTCTGTACTTTTCTTTATATAACTTTTTAACATGATTTTGTTTTTGTTTGAAATGGGAAGGTGGGTATGGAACACTTGAAGAGTTGCTTGAAGTCATTACTTGGGCACAACTAGGAATTCATGACAAACCGGTAAGATGATGCTACTACATTCATGCCTCACATATTCATATGGCGCCTTAGGGGAATCCAATAAGCCATAAGGCACGACCATTCGCAGAACAGGGTTATAGCCCACGGCCCACCAAGTTCTTCTACAAGTTTACACATTTTATTATGTGTAAACTTTTTTGTTTGGATCAAGTTATTATGTGTAAACTTAAAGACACTTAAAAGGACAATGTGTGTATGCATAGGTTGGATTGCTGAATGTGGATGGGTATTACAACTTTTTGCTGTCATTCATCGACAAGGCTGTGGAGGAGGGTTTCGTGAGCCCAAGTGCAAGGCATATCATAGTATCCGCCCCAACTGCGCACGAATTGGTAAAGAACTTAGAGGTACTGTCCATGTTTCCGCCGTTGCTACTAAACTTGGTAAATTCTTAGACCATTCGTCTTTTCACACATTTTTCAGTCCTAAGAACATAATTGTGTATTTTCATCTTAGGACTATGTGCCTAGCGAAGACAAGGGTGTTTTGAAGTTGAATTGGAATATAGAACAAATGAGTAAATTACTACCCTGAACGCGATGCCTTGTGATGATAACAGAAAATCGTCGAGAATAGAGGATTCGCCATATAATGTTCTAGTGTCGATTTTGGTTGTCTTTTATATCATCCATTTCTAGTCCTGTAAAAGTACAAGAACAAATGTGTCGAACTTTTTCAGAGGACTTCAAAATTTTGCTTTTTCATCATGATGGTCAAACTACTTATCGATCTGAGAAGGCCATTCATATCAGTGTAAAGGAAACAAACAAAATGGTAATTAAGAATAAATATTCATTCTGTTTCTAAACATTTTGTTACACATCTTTGAAGAAATGTATCATCCCGAATTGCGGGACATGTATGCTCTGTTGTTTTTATGGGTGAAATTAAAATTACTAGTTTATTTATCGCATGTCACGACTCTGGCTCTAATGGCTGATATCTGTTGGTGATGCTCCAAGACCCAAGTGAATATTTTCCAAGCCTATTACGCAAAAAGGTTTATTGAACCCTGATCTTGTTACAAGTTAAAAACAGTGTGTTACATGGAACTTGTAATACACAATGCTGAATCAAATTGGATGAAATTTTTGCAACATGAATTGGTTTATAAATACATAGCAAACTGTTGGAATCAAATTGGATGAAATTTTTGCAACATGAATTGGTTTATAAATACACAATGATATTGAGTGACGACTGATACCACTTGTTAGAATCAAATTATTAAAATAACAGTAATACATCCAGAATCGTAATCTCAAATCAGATTAAAGAGAACGTACCGTTAGAACCTTGAATATGCGGAAGCGTAACTTCTGAAACAGATGTGCACATTAGTACACCGGATTAGGTGTTCCAGTCCTACCACCAAAGTCATCTAAGCTTTTGCACCGAGAGGGCAAGAAAAGTTGTCGTCTTTTTGATGTGGTGGACCGAGGACTATAACCCATATAAATAGTGGTGTGCTACGGCAACCACTATTGTCATAATTACCTTTCCGCCTCTCATAGAAAGATAATTACCAGATGGTATCTACACAATAACCCTCGTGACATTATACCAATAAGCCAGTATAAATTACAATTAGACCACTTTAGTTATGCTTATTTAAATGATAGCACACACATCCCCACATAATTGGTTAATTTGCAAAATTAACCCAACAATCTCACACTGGGTCACATGTGTAAATAATAAATGTGTAACAAAAGTGAGCTCAAAACTGCTATCATATCATAAAGATATATCCCCTATCCGGTCCATTAATTATGCTGACATGGGATCAGGGCGGCATTCGTATGCATCATCGATACTCGACCGAGCTTGTCACGGATGCCAACATAATTAAATGACATGGATTCATCATGAGTGTGCAGCATGGAAATTACATGAACTGTGACCTTACATGTCTATTTCCAACTGGTCCCTAAAGCGAGATCAACATTACACAGAGTGCATACTAGCAACAAAAGTTCTGCAGAACATAATTTGATAGTATAGAACAAAATCTATATCTAACATAGAGCAGCGTACAAGACAAACTCCCACTGAATATGAATATCCTCAAATAAGGTAACTGACATATGATCAATATGCCACTGAAAAACCTCGGATAGTAATCCCTTTTATTATACGGATTCGCAACGGAGTTTGTTACAAAATGCTCTTTATGTTCACTCTGTATCTTTTAATTACAACTAGCATACCGATATCAATGTTATCACAGTGACTATCTCTAGTTGCCAACAGAATATGGTATAATCAAATTTGTCACATATCAATATACACGGTCTTTCGCAACACGAAAATCGGAAGTTTTATAGTGACAATAAATACAAACCATATTCGTTAATTAATGCCTCAACTATGCTATTCAAAACTGACATAGCAATAATTAGATTAATCATAATCTTGTTAGGCATCATATTGGAGTCAGTAACAAAAGTGATCTCTAGCAAATCTGACATCCAACACTTAGAGCATGTTCGTCACATATTCTCTAGATAATGAATTCAATAGTAAATTCCTGAAATATCTGCACAATGTTATCATGTATGTAACTTCCGAATGCATATATACTTCAACAAGTAAATGAGACCCACACATGTCTCATCTGTGAATGTGTGTACCACAAGTTCCATAATGTAAGAAAATCATATCTCACTCCCACTGAACCGTGGTATACACACCAGTCATAATTTGCGTTTCATCTCCAAACAAGCAAGATTACAATACAATAAACAAGAATAACATCAACTAAAAGCATACACCAAATCGTATCTGACTGGGAAGTCATAATACATATTCTTGAGGTAGTTGAGTTTGTCCTACTGAAATAACCAGTATCTTAACTGGAGAACAAATAGACATTGTCTTGTGATTGATTATCCCAAGTATGCATACAAATTTAATCAATCACTTCGTAGTAAGAGACAACTTTCCTCTTCAATGACAATGTCCCAACCATATCTCCCCCAAACTCAATTTCCTCAAGAATTATGAGATTCAAAAGCTCACCAACCAAAATATGAATTTCAACGTCTTCAAATCTCATACATCATATATGAAATTTAAGACCACTAGAAAATTCAACAACAAATTAGTATGCACTTTCAAAAGGATGATATTCACTACACAATTGTGCAATGAAGCACCAAAAAATCGCAGATATTTCTCAAACAGAGAATAAATCAAACCAAATAAACATACTCACCAACACCATAATTATGCATGTCATAGACTATGCATTAAATAAAATAAGCTTTAAAAGCATATCATGACATTCACAAGATATCGGCACACATTAATAGCAAGTCGGAGGATAGTGGTATTAACTGTAAGTGATATCTTGTTCCAGTGAATAAATATTGACGATAAGGTGATATCAAGTAATAAACCATCGGAGGATGGATTTACTATTCACATCGAAAACTAAAGATCGTCAACTATTTATCACTAAGTACGTCTGTAGCTACATTAAATATTGACTTTCCGGAGGGTCTATCAATATTCAAACAAGCTACACACATCCGATATAATAAATCGTGCCAACCTAAGTGGATACGTCACGAAGGTGAGCATATTTTCCATTTCAACAGACAGATGTAAAATTACGGTCCACAGTAGGAATGTCAAATTTAGAGACTAAATCTCAAGTGGTGTTGGGTTTCCAAAGAAGTTCATGGTTCCAAACAATAGGATAGAACAAGATCAAAAGAGACAAGTCTGTCGATTTAACTGAACCATTACATAAACTAAAACTTTAAAAGCAGATAATGACATTTACAAAATACCGAGCACCATTAATAACACGACGGAGGACTATGGTATTAACTGCAAGGGCATCTTGTTTAGTGATCAAACATTGACGATAAGGGATGTCAAATAATAAACCATCGGAGGATGGATTTACTATTCATGTCAAAATATTAAAGATCGTCACACATTTACCACCACGGGTATGTATGCAGTCACGCTGAATACTAACGTGCGGAGGCCTAAATTAGTATCCTTGTATACTGCACACATGTATCCTAACATAAGAAATAAGGCAGTCTCCACGGATATGCCACGAAGGTGGTCATGTATTCCGCTTAGAACAACCCTTTTGTTATGTCAGCCCAACTGTCAAATGTCTTATCATGCAAATAAAGTCTCAATTATAATGTTGGTTCATCACAATTATGGTTCGAAACAAAAGGCAATCTTAGCCAGCAAAATTGAACCATAAACAACTGAACCGGCCTGAACTAAACAATCAGACCGACTTCAATTAATTGGTAGATAACCAAATTGAACCAACATACAATTTGTCAACCAGGTTTCAATTGATCCGATGTTCAATTGAACCAAAATTTGACCGATCTAAATTAGATCAAACTGAAATTGCATCAATATACAATTTATCATCCGAGCCATAAGTGACAGAAATCCAATCTCAACTACATTTGACCCAAGTTGACTACGGTCAAATCTCAAATGTAATTGATCACGTCAAATTCAACCAAAGTTGATCAAACTTTACCGAAGTCAAATTTCAACTAAAGTTGACCGAATGTTGATCGGAGTCAATATATCAACTAAAGTTGACCAATAGTTCACCGAATTTGATCAACTGTATTGAACCAAAACTCCATATCATATTAGATTGATTTCCCAAGTTGGTACAAAACCGATTAAACCAATCTCATTGAACCAAAATTCAAATCAAACTAGATTGGTTTCTCAAGACGATATGTAATCGTATTAAACCAATCACATTGAACCACAATTCAAAATCACAATAGATTGGTTTCGCAAGTCGGTATAAACCGAGTTAAACCAATATCATTAAGCTAAAATTCAATATCACTCTATATTGGTTTCGGAAGTCGGTATAAAACCGAGTTAAACCAATCTCATTGACGATATTAAATAGCACACTAGATTAGTTTCATAAGACGATAAAAATCGTAGTAAACCAATCTAATTGAACCAGGACCTATGTCAGATTAGATTGGTTTCTCGAGATGATAAAAAACCATATTAAACCAATCTATCTGAACCAAAATCCATACTGAACCGATCCATCAAATTTTGAATAGGATCAAATCAAACTGGAATAAATCGAATCGGTATGAACCGAAACATTTAAACAGTATCAGTACAGTAGTCACTTTTGATTGATTTATCGAACGGAATAAACCATTTTAAATCAACCCAACCATAGCGGTTCAATATCCAAATCGATTGATTCATCCCACGGTTTAAATAACATTGAATCAATCCCAACATAACGGTTCAATATATAAAACTGATTGAGTCACCAAATCGGAATTAACCGCATTGAATCAATCAATTAAACTTGAATTTCACCAACATTCAACAAGCTGAATACATCTCAATTATGATCAATCAAACATAATTGAATCCACAAAATAATATAAATCACAAATGAAATTAGATCGAAACTCAATGTAAATCGAACCTGATTGAACCGAAGAGGTTCGATTCAACACGCTCGACGATCTCAAATTAGGGATTCATCGCTCAACTTAACAAGTACTTGGATATCCATTTCCATCGGGTCAAACTCAGCCGAGCATGCATTCGATCCCAATCAGCACCTTAAGCTTCCCAAGCTTAGTTGCGTCAATCCCAAATAATGGATTGAACCGAAACCAAACAAAAATTTGATCTTCAGTAGCAGCTTGGTGCTCTGATTCCCAACATAGTCAAACGTTGGTCACTGTCTCAAGCCAAATTGGTTTATCTCAATGAGTCGAAACTCAAGTTGATTCGATTCACCCAAATAATCCAAACTGAGGATCCATCTCTCCCAAAATCAGTGCTTGCCTATGCCGTGGATAGGCAGCAGCCAAAGCCCATGGATTCCGGCAGGTCCACAATCCTCAAAACATCGGCTAGCATAATCTCGGGAAAAACCAATTAGCCAAGAAGAAGCAGCGATTCATCCTCCCTTCTGTCCAAAAATTCACAATCTCAGGTATACATTAGTTGCTGCCATAAAAGTTGTTGAATCAAAACTACTCATTGTAACATCAAACACATGGCAACACAGTGCGCAATTCAGCCGATCCGTCTTCGGCCTCGTCCGTATTGGTTCATCTTCTACAATTACCGAGCAGCAAACCCAAAATTAGGGTTTCATAAACGCACAGAGAAGAAACCGACTTAACCGAGCCGTCTTCGGCCTCGTCCCGGCCACACTCATCACTGCCGTTTCCATTAATTCTTTCCTCGAACAATTCCCTAGCTAACAGACATGACACCAATTGTAGACGATTGGATCTCAAACGGATCATGCTCTTTATCATTTTACATGTCAATCTCCGGTTCATCCGGCGGAAACTTGAGAATGCGTTTAATTTTCAGTGGCGCTATGCTCTCAGTTGGACTCAGTCCGGAGTACATGCGTTAAAACGGAAAAATTACGCAATTGATTAGTACATCAAGAGATCAAGAGTGACGAATGATACCACTTGTTAGAATTAAATTATTAAAATAACAGTAATACATCCAGGATCGTAATCTCAAATCAGATTAAAGAGAACGTACCGTTAGAACCTTGAATATGCGGAAGCGTAACTTCTGAAACAGATGTGCACATGAGTACACCGGATTAGGTCTTCCAGTCCTGCCACCAGAGTCATCTAAGTTTTTCCACCGAGAGGGCAAAAAAGCTGTCGTCTTTTTGATGTGGTGGACCGGGGACCATAACCCATATAAATAGTGGTGTGCTACGGCAACCACTATTGTCATAATTACCTTTCCACCTCTCATAGAAAGATAATTACCCGATGGTATCTACACAATAACCCTTGTGACATTATACCAATAAGCTAGTATAAATTACAATTAGACCACTTTAGTTATGCTTATTTAAATGATAGCATACACATTCCTTTTATTTATATATGTGACTCCACATAATTGATTAATTTACAAAATTAACCCAACATACGATTCAGGTGATTCTGCTTACATGGACTATTTGATATATTTCCTATAACTTTGAAGCTTCAGCTCTCATAAAAATGCTTTTTTTGATTGATATGCATTTGCATAATGATTTGGTTGATGGATGCACCATGTTACCATCAGCTGAGTGTTATTTGCAATTATAAGTCCAGTATGTCTTAACGGTCTCCGATTACTTCAACCACTAAAGATCATGATAAATTAGTAACGTTATAGCTAGTAGGTTATCTTGTCAAGTTTGCACACACACACGATACTCTCTGAGAGATGATATTTAAAATTGGGAGTGTTATAATTTGTTAGTTGGGAAGATGATAGTTTTAAGCTCACCGTACGTTCGTGGGTTTATTGCAGGACCACAATGTGTGGTGTTCGACATATGATTGGAAATGCTCGACATGTACAATCCATGTACACAAACTAAGAGAAACGTGGAAGAGGGCATGAACATAAATGCAATGGTTCATGTTCAGCAGACATATCCCAAATCCCACACTCCGCAATGGTTCTCGTTTCATTTATTATTGTCGCTCGCTCGTTAGCGCAATCTTTCGGCCCATCTGGTCCATCTGGCCCATCTTATTTTAACCATACACGTGTATAGTCAACATCAGTGCATCCGTCCAAACGAGTCGATCGAACCCAACTCAGCTCAGTAGGTTCTGAATGGTTGCATGCTGCTAGGTATTACTAGTACAATTTGCAGACATGACGACACAGATACCTCTGACTCACCAATCACGCCTTTTCCTATCTCATTAAATCCCTCTCGGCCCCACCCCTATCCTCTACAATATATTTACTATTATTGTTTTTTTTACTAATAGTATTATTGTTTTTTAAACACTACTAGTACAGTAGTAAATTACGTACTGTATATAGTTACAATTCATCTTACCTACAATTATAGTAATATTTTAATTATCAATTGGTAAATAAAATATCACAGGTCATTGACAAGAAAGCGCAGGATAGCAACTTAAAGGCAGCACAGCATGAATCAAAGATGAGATGAGTGTGAGGAGTGAGAGTGAGTAGGTAGACAAGCTCTCTGAGTCTGAGCTGATGGGGAGTACACTACCCATTAAACACATTTTTGTCTATCTTGGACAGTGACCCTCTCGCTGAACCAAATCCTCTGTTTTGATTTTCTTTTTTTTTGTTTCACTTCATTTTTACATTTAAATTATATTTTGTACTGTAGTATTATCTAGTCAAATAACATCAGTTCAGTTCATTAGACTATTCACACTGGTTTAAATATTCAATATCTTATTTTTTAACTTTTGAACACTTCATATCATTTTCTCTCTCTTTCACCTTATAATTCAACAATCATTCAACTTTTACACTCTACAATAATTTTATTTAATAAAATTCAACACCCTTCCAATTATTGAAAATAATCTCTATTTATAGAGTACAAAAAGAAATGTTTTTTTTCTATGTCCAAATCAAATGAAACTAGTCTCTATTTATAGAGTGCACAAAATGATGAATTTTGGTTTATAAAAAAAAAATTTTAAAAAATTAATTTACTTTGCAATAATTGACCACACATAATTAGGATGAGGATAAAAAACAAAAAATCACAACAGTCAATCAAAAGGCTCCATGTGTCAGATTCAACATGTTCAATTCTTTCAACACCAATTGATCCAAGTGGATTCAACACCCATTTTCAACTCATCATTGCAATAATTCAACAATTAAATTTTTTTTTCAATACCCCATTATAAGTAATCTTATACAGTAAATAAAAAGTTACAGAGTAAAAAGATGGAGGAGAAGGATTCATTTTGATTTGTTTGCCTTCATTATTTTTGGTGTGTAAAAAAAAGATAGGGACAAAGGTGGATTGGGGATTGAGTCAGATGTCTTGTCTTTTCAACTATATTCATATATTTTTTGTATTATTTTTGTTAAAATAATTTATGATGCTTGATTTTTAACTTTTTGAAGTGAAAAGGCTACCAATTACTAGTAGTACAACTTATGGAATATGGGAATGGTCAAATCATTTTCACTTTTTTTATCTTAAAAAAAAATCCCTTTCACATTTTCTACAAAGTTATCTCTTGGTCCAGAAACGGCAACAGAAAGAATAGTGTTCTTGTGTTCATAGTTCAAACCTCTAATTACAACTTATGAAAAATATTTCACCCCGTGTCTACAATTTCTTTTATCTTTAATCATAGAAAAAATATATGAACCCACTATTACCTTGGTAATTCAGATCTGAACTAAAACAAATTTACTAGTATATACATGATTATGTGTGATCCTTTTTAGAATTATTCACTTATAACATAATTATTTACGTTGAAAACAACCAATTATTTATGCATATATTGCACTTTCATAAAGGATACTTTATTATTCAATAGAAACTTTTTTATATTTGCAATAATTTCATTTATGACCGAAAAGGAGAGTGGTACCACAAATGGTTAGACATGACATATTGGGCATGAATGTTACATCTTACCCACCACCTTATCAAACAAACATACACTCAACCATTTTGTCATTTTGAGCAACATGTAGGTCTGTATTTCAATACATTTAATGAGCTTTAGGCTTCTACTTGTAGCAAAAATTATCAAATTTAGTTTACAAAAAACCAAGTCAAGTCCTACAACTATATGGTTAACCACAAGAGCGTCGTTTCATGGCAAGAGAAATGTTTAGAAGTATCAACCATCTAAAATTCATTTAAACTCGGATACTGAATGAAATAAAATCAGAACTTCGATCGATAGGTGGAAGAGACTGAAAAAGGATATTACCATTGTCGGGGCATGGTATCAAGTGGTAAGAGTAGCGGTCACAAATGTTTAAGTCACGAATTTTCATGGGACTAGAGTAAATTTCCTTTGATGGATAGAATTAAAGGGATAGAATATGTATAATAATTGAGTCGAGATTATTCTATTATTTATTTTTTAATAAAAATTATTTTTATTTCTATTTTGCTAGAAACAGCTCATAAGCCCCATAAAAAAAAACAGCTCATAAGCTAAATTACAAAGAAAAAAGGAAACGACAATGGTTGTAATTGACATAAATTCCATTTAGGAAGACAAGACGTGACACTACACATAAAAGCTGATGTAACTAAAACTAATTATGATGTTTTGTTTGATCATTTGAATTGATATGTCCTTCTCTTGTGTAACATCAAACTTCTTCATAAATTATAAACCTACTTTTGCACACTATAATAAATTAGATGCACAAAATGCTTAGCAATTTAAATGGTCAAATGACTCAAATATGTCTATCAAATACCTTTTTTCTCCATTTATTATGATTGTATGATGATAACATTTAGGTGATTTTTGCGAAGGAAATTAAGTTAAAGGACCTTTTTTAAAACGTGGGACATTCTCAAACTATTTTTATTTCAAAGTTTTAGAGCCAATGGTATTTTTTTTACATAATAAAGTTGTCAATCGTAATTCCTATCACAACTTTCAGACCTTTTATTTTTAGATGGAATGTTTTTTCTTACATATTTTTCCTTAAAAAATTCAGTTTCATAAGCATAATTACTCTTTTTTTTTGCGTAGGCATAATTACTCTTTGAGGGCATCCACAATAAGGAGAGCAATAAGCAATAATAGAGAGACTTTATTGTTTATTGCTCTCATGCAGTAAGTGAGCAAAAAAAAAACCAATGCTTGATAGGTGAGCAATAATGGAGAGGGTATGGGATATCAAAGCAATAAGTGGGGCCCACATATATTTATGAAGAAAAATAAAAGGAAATTACATTTTGTTGGTTTTGAAAGAACTAAAAATTAGAAATGTCATAAAATGAATATTAGATGGACAAAATAAAAAATAAAAAAAATCGGAAAAATTAAAGAATCTTGGGACAAAACAAAAAAAATGAAATAATAGAAGTGATAATTTCGGATAATTGAATGGTTATGAGTATAGCTTTTTGCTCTTTGCTCTCTTGCTGCGTTAAAATATATATAGCAAAGAGCCATTTTTGCTCATTGCTTTTAGCTCTGCTTGCTACATGACTTTCATGAGAAAATGCTATTTTTGCTTATTGCTCATTGGCCATTCCTCATTGCTCCCTTACTGCGGATGCCCTGACTTCCGATTTCGTAAAAAAAAGTTTTTAGGTTAAATAGTACTTGAGACATCCCGTATTTATCACAAGATTATATTATTACATAATTTGTTGTTCAACAAAATTAAGCAGTTTATAGCATTAAATACATGTGTTTCATAGAGTTAATTGGCATCCAATTCTAAGAAACAAACAAAGATCAATATAGCTAACAAGATGGTGGTTGAATTGGTGGAACACTTGCCTTGCAATAGTAATGTTAATGGTTTAAACCCCACCGTGACATTTTTCTTTCCACAATTTTGTGGAATTTTCGTAATCCCACATATGGTTTAGACATTTCCTTCATCTTTCGAGATGTTTTCCTCTTCATTTTCCTCGTCCATTGTGGATATATGCAGGTGTTGTGGTCTATCTCTCGCGGAGGCGTGCTTAAGAAATAAATGTCGACTCGTGGGGTTTCAAGCTAGAGGTGTCGGGTGACTTGTGCTTCAACAGATGATTCAAGTTCAATTCCGGGGTTGGTGCCTGTATATGGCCTATACTTCAAAAGTTCAAACAGTTTAGAAATATAAATGTATCTGATATGTATTCCTTGATGATATGTTGAATGTAAACCCACAATAAAAAAAAAAGATCAACATACAATAAGTATTAGCAAGATTTAAAATTGACCATAAAAAGCAAATCATTCATTGTAAAGTTTGATGAAAATTTCAATCCATTTAATGCACTCAAATTTCTAGTAGCGTGACATTGTAACACAAAAGACAACTTTTAAGCCTCCGCTGATCTTAAATGTATGTCTCTCCCTATTATCTCCCTACATTTATTTTTAAAATTAGTTTGAAAAGTATTTGCCCTCATTTAATTTCAATTTCATTAAAATTAGTATCCAAATTTCAAAATTGTATACCGATATGGCGGTTGGCCAAGTGGTTTGAACCTCATGATGAATGATATCATCATAGTACCTTTTATCAACAATTTTAATAATATGTTTTGATTTTTAATTGATTTTCTTCACAGCCCTAGACCAGCCTTATTTTAAACATTTATCACAATTTTTTTTTTGAGGGGACATTTATCACAATTTCAAATCTACAAAAATTAAGTACCATCATTTCTACGGAGTATATAATTAAAAATCATAACGATATAAGTAATAATTGTTGTCCTTTCAAAGGAGCTCTGACTTCGAGGCAAATAGTAGACAAGAGCTGACTGAACAGATCGCCACGAGAATTTCAATTTACCATCTCGCGGCTAGAAAAAGATAAATTGGATACAAAGTTTATTTTTTTATATAATTTTTATTAATAATAACATTACAGATTTGTTTAATACTGTAAAATAAAATAATCTGATGATGATCAGAATATAAAGCAATGAGTACGACGACTCAGTTTTGTTCTGCTTTGTTTCCTTTCAGTTCTCATTTTCTCAGTTGTTAGAGATTTTTAGAGAGAGAGAGAGAAAAAACAGAGACAGACGGAGTGTGTGTTGTGCTGTTGTAGTTGTAGTTGTAGTTGTGTGTTGAAGTTGAAAGCTTTCTCCTATTCTCTCACTCGAAGTTTTCGTTTTGTTTTTGATGAGTCAGATCTCGAAGATGATGTTGGCGGTGTGGGTTTATTTGATGGGATTTAAGTAATTTCATGGTGTGTTTGTGCCGCGCCGGACGCATTTCGTTTTATTGAAGAGATTTGCAATAGATTTTGCTTTAAAGGATTTTGCTTTTGGGTTTGGAGGATCTTGGTGTGGAGATTTTGGTGTGATGGATGGATGTGTGCTATTAGGGTTTTGAGGAGACAGATTCAGAGGTCTCTGTTTTTGCTGGAAATTGTTCTGACCAGAAAAAAAAGGTGCGATTTTTTTTGTTCTAATTTTTTTTATTAAAAATTGATCATGATTTTTCTAGGCTATGTTGTTGGAGTTGAATTTTGATCCACCGTCTTTTGTTGTTCGCAGTATGGACTGAGAATCAGGCTATGAAATAGTATCGTTTGTTTGCACTAGTTCTTAGGGCACCCCACGTGTTTGGTGTATTGTTTCAGAGAAGGAAGGGTTCAAAAGAAGAGGAGTTTTTGTGTGTGCTAGATCTGATGGAGAGGAATTTGGATTCTCAGCTATGGCACGCCTGTGCCGGAGGGATGGTCCAGATGCCGAAAGTGAATTCTAAAGTGTTTTACTTTCCTCAAGGGCATGCTGAACACGCTCAGGCAAGCATAGATTTTGGGGTGAGTTCGAAGGTTGGGCCTTTGGTTCCTTGTAGGGTTGTTGGTATCCAATTTCTAGCTGACCCAGAGACTGATGAAGTTTACTCAAAGCTAAGATTGGTTCCGGTGGGAAATAGGGAGATGGGTTTCGATGGTGATGATTTAGGGCTAATGGGGAGTAAAGGGCCGGAGAGTGTGGAGAAACCTGCGTCTTTCGCGAAGACACTGACCCAATCTGATGCGAATAATGGTGGGGGGTTCTCTGTGCCTAGATATTGTGCTGAGACGATATTTCCTAGGTTGGATTACACCGCCGATCCCCCGGTGCAGACTGTGATTGCTAAGGATGTTCATGGAGAGATATGGAAGTTCAGGCACATTTATAGGGGGACTCCGAGGAGGCATTTGTTGACTACTGGCTGGAGCACTTTTGTCAATCAGAAGAAGCTAGTTGCTGGGGATTCAATTGTGTTCTTAAGGACTGAGGTTGGAGAGTTGTGTGTAGGAATTCGCCGAGCAAAGAGAGGATATGAGCGTGCCATTGGTGGTATTGGAACTCAGAGTGGCTGGAGTGCATCATCTGGGCAGTTCATTTCTCCATATGGCGGTGGAGGGTATTCTTTGTATACGAGGAATGATGAGAATGGGTTTTTACGAAATGGGTGCAGTGATGGCGGGTTGAAATCGAACAAAAAAGTGAAAGATGAATCTGTTATCGAGGCTGCAACTTTAGCAGCTAACGGGCAGCCGTTTGAAGTGGTTTATTACCCTCGGGCATGTACCCCTGAGTTCTGTGTGTCAGCTTCTGCTGTGAAGGCAGCAATGAGGATTCAGTGGTGCCCTGGAATGAGATTTAAGATGCCATTTGAAACTGAAGATTCCTCCAGGATAAGCTGGTTTATGGGGACGGTGTCTTCAGTTCAGGTTGCTGACCCTGTGCGGTGGCCTAATTCTCCATGGCGGCTTCTACAGGTATTGTGTTCCTTTTACCTTTTTCTTTAACGCCAACTTGTTGTTCTGCAATAATTTTTGTTTGGGAAATTTAAAAAATTGAAGCTTCAATTTTTTTCTGTCAGTATCGATTGAGCAGTCTGCTCCGGAAGTTCTCATGATCCGTGTTCTTGATCATATTTCTCAATGTTGTGCGTATAATGTTTGTGTGATATTAACAAGCCTCGGGTATGAGCTTCAACTGGTCATCTTACGCTCCTGTTATACATGTTGCAGGTGACTTGGGACGAGCCTGATCTGCTTCAGAATGTGAATCGTGTGAGTCCATGGCTGGTTGAACTGGTAGCAAACATGCCGGTCATGAATATGTCATCTTTCTCCCCTCCTAGAAAGAAGTTGCGCTTCCCACTACATACAGACTTTCCTCTTGACGGACAGTTGCTTTCAACGTCGTCATTTTCAGGCAACACCCTTGGGCCCCGGAGCTCCTTATGTTGTTTAACCGACAACACTCCTTCAGGCATACAGGGAGCCAGGCATGCTCAATTTGGAATATCACTTTCTGATATCCATTTTAACAACAAACTAAACTCGGGGCTGTTCCCGCCAAGTCAACAGCGCATCCACCAGTTCCAGAGACTCTTCGATAACACTTCAAGCAACACAAAAAGCAACGAGAGCGTGTCCTGCTTGCTTTCTATTGGGAGCTCTAATCACAACATTGAGAAACCCACGGAAAGCAGAAAGCAGCATTTTGTACTCTTCGGACAACCAATTCTCACCGAGCAAGAAATCTCTCTACGTCATTCTAGTGAATCAGCTGCAAAAACTCTGGCAATGAATAATTCATCAGATAACCCTTTCGAGAAGGAAAAATTTCACTCAAATGAAATTGAATTGCTGCGAAGTCTCTCGGATACTTCCTCTTATGCAGGGTTTTCACGATTTCTCGGTTTCCCATCAGAGGAACATAACATGGGTAGTGGACTATGCAAGGTGTACATGGAAGATGATAATGTTGGAAGAACCCTTGACCTTTCGGTGATGCAATCTTATCAAGAACTGCACCTAAAGCTGGCTGACATATTTGGAATCGAGAAGTCATGTGCTCTCAATCATGTTCTTTATCGTAATGCAACGGGTGCTCTTAATTGCATTGGTGATGAACCATTCAGGTCTGCCAAGTCCCTTTCATCTGCCCATTGTCTTTTCTGTTCATTCCAATTAACGCAAAAAAACTCACAAGTTGATCATTTCATTTGCCCTTACAGTGACTTCAGGAAATCGGCCAAGAAGCTGATCATTACCATCAATCCAGGAAAGTATAACGGAAGGTAAGCTTCGGAAAATCACTTTCATTGAACCTATAGTTACGGCATAAGCTGATAATATCTCTTAATTCTATCTGTACGTCTTCGTAACCTTTGTAAATTGTTCGGTCCTTTGTCAACAGATTGATGGGGCTAGGGAATGCTGAAAATGGACTTTGCTCGTCCAAAACAACCGGACCTCTGAGCATACTCGCCTAACGGATCCCATGTTTGGTCCTTTGTAATCTTTATTAATGTAATGAACCTGTAGAAACATGTCTGAGAAACCTCCTATTTATGTAACAACCTACATTTTAATTTCTAATACTCCACTTCAAGTGGTTCTTTTTATGTAATGCCTTCCATGTTCCTACTTCTTTGTCGCTAAATCTATTACTCCATGTGTTCCTGCTTAGGCCTTTTTCCCACAGTAAGTAAAAAAGAATTTCAAAAAATAAAATCTGAGACTATTTTTTAATTTTTATCATACATTTTGATTTTTTTTGACGATTAAGTATATATTTTCTTTTTTGCTTCTGTTGTCTATTCAGAGAGTTATTGTGTGCTGATTTTAATTTGGTATTCTAATGTGTTTCGATTTGTTGGATGATGTTTAGTATTTAATTATTGAGTGAGTGAGTAATTAATTAGAGGTTAAATGAAGAATATTGGGATCGAGAACGTAAAAGACTGGATCGGCACACGTGTGGGTGGTGGTTGTTTTAAGATTTGCTAACTTGTTGAAGTCATCAAAAACTAAATTAAATCCTAATCAATGTGTTCACGTGCGGTCCAGACCAAACAATGTCACATTGTTGTTCTTTGTCTCAAAATTTTATTTGTTCACTTCTTCAACGATCGTCTACCTATTTATTCAAAATGTATTTAACATAACTTAGTAAGATCAATAATTTTCACTCACATACATACGATTAAAAAATAATCAAATCAAACTTAACTTCTAACGGACGAAATTTATTTTATAATAATAATTTTTATTATATATATTTCACATATTGAAGCATAGACACTCTTGATACCAATCCGGATTTAATACTTGATTTATGTTCACTGAATCACAAGCCATAAGACAGTCTTAACTTGAAACCAAATTTTGTTATTAAACATCGATGTTTAGAAGTTGATGCACAAATTGGGTCAAAAGTCAGGCCACAAAACTCGGGATTACCATGTAATTAATAAAGCAATAAACTAAGGGCATGACTTGTTTGAAAACCTAAGTAACAATATTATGAATCCAGATTGCAAAGCAGGATTTGAATTGAGAAAGTCATCAATTTATTTCCTGCTCCACAAGCCACGCTCTCAAATCCCAACACCCTCAAACAGACACAATTATCAAATATTTGCAATGTTTAATTACTTCAAATCCCAAAACACAAAGTTCATTAAAATGCTACATATGAGGTTCCGTCTCTTTTGAGTTAACTTTAGCTTGAATGAGAACAAGTTCAACTCTTCAATACTAATCATTTTGATTTTGCAGTCAAATATAATTATTGTAAAAATAATAGTTCAAAACTATATAATTATAAATTTAAAATTCAGTGCAGCTCAACGAAGCAAAATGTTATTAATTTCGAAACTAGTTTTGTTATTTGTTTGAAAATTTCATTGAACACATCAATATCATTTCACAATCAAATTAAACGATATCTTGTAAAGATTAGACCAGTCAATAGACGATGCGTAAGAAGTCTCTAACATCATATATAAATACACAATTTATGATTCAAACACATCGAACAAGCATAATACAAAGAAAAAAAATTTAGGACGAAAAAGTTCGTAATATTTTTTAAAAATAATTGGTACTTGCAATATGCAGCTGGATCCAAGCGTGGTAGTTAGTGTTCATCAATTTGGTCGTAAAGTACACACTTGTGCTTCCTTCTTCATCGGCTGTTAAACATGAGTTATGAGTAAATGTGTGCATGTGTTTTTGGGGTTTGGCAACCAAGACAACCAACGCAAGATCCAAAGTTTAGTTGCACGTAACAAATTAAACAGAGAGACTTAAAACCAGTCCACAAGATATGCAGTAAAACCCGCGCATGGAGAAAAGACAATCCCCATCCCCATCTATCAAACCCTTACTTTTTGCTTCACCTTTTCACCATTTTACTCAATCTCTTCAAAATCGCAAATTTAAATTATTTGGTACTGAATAACCACTCATTTTTTGAAAAATGTTTCGTAGCGCAATCAAATGTTGCGAGTGTCGAAAAGACGTTGTTTCAAATAAAGCGACATTTAGTTTATTATATTGTGAATTTATTTGAATTAAAACGATAACGTTTTAATTGAAATACGTTATTTCAGTATTCACAACATTTAACCAGGCCGATCGTGGATCGTTCCATGAAAAATTTATTGAATGATAATTAAGTTATACTGTATATTTTTGTTAATAAAAAAGAAATTTAAGTCTCGTGAAAGGAGTTGGGCTTGAGACAAGGAGAGTAGGCTTTATAGGGCCCAGCCTAAACCGCACGGGACGCTATATCCTGTGCAATCCCGCCCATGCGGCTGTACAAAAAAGTCATAACGATGTTGACGTGTATTGTAACTTTGTTCAAATCCATCCGTGCGGTGGACCCAACATCGACGGCTGTGATGCCAGACAAAGTATGACGTGGGCGTATGCGATTGCGTAGCGGTTACATAAAGTTATTACAAACGAAAGTCTTCTTTGTTTTGTTGGAATGAAAATATCGTGTCTCGCGAGAATTTGGGGGTATTTCGTGTGTTTTAGCTGTTGGAATTTACTAAGCGGAGTGAATATGATAAACAGAGTGATTGTTTGTTTATGGTTTAAAGTTGTCGTTGTAACTTGCTAAGTGAATTGACTGGTTTGTAGTAAGGAGTCGGATGAGGTTGGAAAATGCAGTGTGGAGATGGTGACATGTTTGGGTGGAACAAGGGAATGAGGTTAAAAACGCAGATGGATTCCAGCGGGGAAGAATATTGGTTGTAGAGATTTGTCTTTGCCTTGTTTGGTTGGGTTTCTTGAGCCAACTATGTGAAGTTAACTATGGATACATATTTTGTCTGGTCCACACCCAAACTTATTTCACGCCCTGACTATGCTCATTGGTAGTTTTAAAAAACATAAAAGAAAACATCGGAACACGAGAGCCAGGAAGACATCAATTTGGTATTCTGAAGTAAGCCGAGAACCAGTAACGGAAAGATGAAAGTCAGGAACATAAATAACGAACAGAACAGCTAAGGTTACAGCTAATATCCACACTGTACCATCAGTCCATTCCCATAGCACAAAACTAATGTACATAGTAATGAGTGGTCCTTGCCTGTGGAAGCCGTTAGCAGCTGCTGAGGGGTGGGGTGGGGTGTTGGAATGTCAGATGGTCAATCCTTTGCAGACTACTTGTCAATCCCTTGTAGATTACTCGGGAACACTAACCTCTTGATCAACCTTCCAGTAGTTTGTGTCATTGAATTCTTCATTGCCCACATCATTCTCGACAGGGCTTTGCCTATCTAGTGCGTTAGGCAAGGCGTTCCTCTTCAGAGCTCCAGCTTCTCCGACTATTCCCTCTTTCAAGGCTCTTTCCATTGCCATCTCCGTGCCTTCCACTTCCACACCTACAAATTCAACATCCTCTTCAAACACAGATGGGACAGCAGTAACCCCTTGACTACTACCTGGACCTGGGACTGGATCACAAGAGTCATCAAGGCATGTAGGAGGAGGTTGTTGTTTGACCGACAGAGATGCAAGCTCAGATTCCATTTCCTTGGACTCAGCGGAGACTACAGCAACGGAAGTAACAAAAGGATCCATGCTTGACCCATCAACCTGTGATTCACCCCATTCTGCCCAATCTGAAACTAATCCATCTTCAGACAACTTCTGTGTGTCAGGGACATTAAACTGAAAAGAGTTGTCTTCATTAGATGTGCTGACACCTCCATTTTCAAGGTCAGGATTTCGTCCACTGACTAAGCTGCTGTCCACATGCTCAATGTCACCAAGGGAACTAGGACTAGATTCCTCACCCGCATTGTGTTTGCTCTTATCCATCTCCTCATTCTCTTCCATGACTACTTCATCATCACTGTTGCTGTCTTCACCATTAGCATCTCCATTCAAGTTGACCTCATCCATTTCAAGTGACTGAGATGTGCTGACAGCAGTATTACCAAACCCATTGTCGAATGCAAACCAATTAGTATTGGTAAACAAACTGCATAACCAAAAATATATAACCGAATCAGAAGTTGAAACCATTGTCGAATGCGAACTCACTTCAATCAGAATTAGCAAGAACTCAGAAGAATGGCCCTAATCGGGCATTGAGGCCCACAGTTGCTAATGCTTGCACATTTTACTAAAAGCTGGTTAATCTTTTCTTATGATCTTTGTTTGCTACTTCCAGTAACTGCTAAATTAAGTTATAACGAAAGATCTGACTTCTTCACTGATTTTAACATTCTTGTGTGGCTATTCATACAAACAAGGTGATCACAACAAAATGCAGTCTTACCCTCCCTGGTCATCACCTAGTCGAAGGGATGATATCACTACTTCAGCAGATTCATCATCAAAATAGACATCCTGCATTTTGTTCTTCCATGTTCAGTTTCCAAATCTTTTAATGCTTAAGCACAAAGGGTGTGAAATATAATTCTTTTTAGAATGACAAGTCAATGAAATTGCAACCATAAAATGTCACCTCATCGTCTCGGTTTAAGGCTGTCTGGTCCTGTTTTTAGGATAGAATAAGTAAATGATTAGGACGGAACAGAAATCAAAAATCAGACAAATGGTCTAGAAGTGTGCCAGTAAAATGAATACCTCTTCACCATCATCGTCTTCATTATTCCTGTATCGAAAAGCCTGGCTCAGATTGTTTGCTAGAGCTGTTATGTCGTAATCTCTGTCTTGAAGATCTTCTTCATCACTATCTCTCGTCCTATCTTGCAGTGCGGTTGGGCGTCTGATCGCAAAGGAGAAAACAACTTTGAATCATTATCAATATTGGGAACACAGTACAGCTGGGGGATTGGCATAGTCAGAACTTAATCCATTTGAGTGTTCTTCACGAGGGGACTCGACATTATTTCAACAGCAGCGATATCACCACAGGTATATCCATGAAATTAGAATGTGAAGTCCATGCTGATTATTGATAAATAATGCTAAATGCATAACACATATAATGTGAAGAAACATACCCACAAGCCCATCTGTAAACATTTTCAGTCGCATTACGTTCTTTAAGAACGGTATCTTTCCAGTCGTTCCAGCAATTATTGTCCTGAGAAAAAAAATCATATAGTTAGAGTGATTGGTATCACTAGCATCTAGATAATGATGGCCGAGCAATAAAAAGCCATTACATCCCAGCTTATTTGAACAACTTTATATTTCTTAAATTATTTTAAGGTATGACACAAGCCTACGAGAAAAATACTGAAGTGCAAGGTATACCTTAAGGCATGATTGAATATGGCTGTGGCTGCTTTCCAACTGTATCGTCTTATTAGCGATTCGTGTTATGTGGCCAATATTTCCAGTACGTGGGGCCTTCTTTACATCAGCTGCTACAGTTGGCTGCAATAAAATGCAAAGATTCTTATTACACAATCTCAGTTGTTTAAAAGATAGAAATATGAGCTTTCATCTGATGTCTTTTTTCTTGTATGAATCTAAGAGAGATGAAATGCTGCGCCAAGTAGCTAATGCATTCACGGCAAGGCATCTAGACAAGTCTAACAGCATTCAGTTATCAAAGCATGACCACATGACTACATTGATGGCACATAATTCTATTTCATCTTGATAAAAGCATTTACCTTGCTATCATCATTGAGCAGGATGGGCTGTTTATCGGTTTGGAGAATCCTTCCAATCAGATCACAATCACTCAGGAGATGATCAACTGTGCTGATATGTTTACTTTCCAGGCATGAATTGATAATACTTTCTACATGATGATGCAGCGCATTATTGTACGGGTACCTGCAGAAAGTAACACAAAAACAAAACTTTTGTATAGGCCAGGTTATAACACAAAAATAAATATGCAAGTCAAGCATGCAATCCACTTAATTTTGTTGCAAAGTGGCAGATCGGATATTGATCTTACTCAAAGAAAAGATCAATTATTCGATGTATGGTTCCCGAGGTAACAAGTTCATTCTCAGAGACTTCATTACCAGTCTTCATTAACACTGTTATGAACTCAACAATCTGAAATAATGAGCAGTCAGAGCAGAGTATCAGTATCATAATTTTACAAAATCATTTCAATATCATGCTATTGAAGGTCTTGAACCATTAAGTTGATGGAGTGTGCGGAGTTTATGATATCATATTGTGTGCACCATACTCATTTAAGAAGAAACTTGCCTTCAGTCGATGTTTACCAAGAGGCGGCATAAGAACACCATAGGTTGTTGGCAAAACACTCTCATCAGAAGAAACATTCAAAAGAACAAGCAAGTCACCTGAACCACATAAATGGAATGTTATTACAGCAAGAACTTCAAAAAATATCTCCAAATCCAATGTCCACTTTTCCATTGACTTTCTACCGTGTGCTTCAACAATCATCTTTGTCATAATGTGCTTATAAAATTCAACTTTTTGGCATTCTTCCATTGCTTTAAATTCTGAAGCTAGAGTTTTTTTGTGCATTGCGCCTTAGTTTCAGTGGTTTATTTTCATCGGCTTTACACACTTACCCAATTTAGGCAGCATTGCATTGATAGTGTCAGGATCGATGGGAATTTGAGACTCGTAAAATTGCTGGTTCCTAAAGGAATGGAATAGAGGTGGCAAAGCTGATCTTTTTGGATCTAGCAAAGAAATGCAAACGGACAATGAGTGTACAAGCCCAGACTTTGATTCTGAGTCTTCCAGAACATGCCCAAAAATTTTCGCAACAAAACTGCAAAATAAGTTTGAGCATTAATTAGCATTTGAATATTGCCAGAAGAAAATAAATAAATTGTGAGTGATCAGTGATGTAAAACCTTGGAGTGGAAAGTTTTGTTGCCAGGGCTGATGGTTGATTTCGAGATATAGTACACAATATTTCAGCAGCATTTGCATGAACTTCAGGAGGATTCTGATGCATTTAAAAGATCAATTACAGCCAGTCTCAGGGAGCAGTGTGTTAATGACAACAGATGACAGGCCAGGCACGCATCAAATTCAAAACTCTAAAATGGCTTCACTTAAATCAATAGCTCTTTAACAAATTTAAGCTCTGAACTCACAGATGGATGCAGCTTATCCACAATCATTTCCAACAAGTCGCTATCTGCTAACCATTGGATTACATCCAAAAAATTAGGGTACACATGGTCATCGGCACCAACCATTCGAACCAAAACCTGGTTAAAGAAAGTCATGAGGTTACTACAGAAATAACCTAGCAAAGAGAACGCGCCAGACCTCATAATTTAACTAAACTCAAATACTAAGCAAATCAAAATAACAACCTCCATGATGGATGTTATTCCAATTAGATCCACCAGCTTTCGGAAAACATCCTGATGTGCCTGTGACAATATAATGGGAAATCGAAAATTTGGGTACCTTGTATTAATGATTGTAATTTTGAAATACCATAACAAAAACAAGAAAGTTTGTGTTCAATATAAAGACCTCGTCTTATACTTATACAAATTTCACATTAGAAGAATCCTGACAGATCAGTTTATGGGAAAAACATTGATTGAGAGAGGACAACAATACCATATTTTAGACTTGATAACATTACTTACTTTTACATAGTTCATTAGCGGGACTGTTTTGCGCAACAGGAGGCATACAACCACCTAGAAAACCACAACACCTCATGATGTATATGAAATACAGAAATTTCACGAGTCTCGAAGGATCCATCCATTACAAGTAGAGAAATCAAAATGGCATACCTTGCTAAAATATCCAGCCAACATTGCACTATGAGGGCGGTCTGGCTCCAAAAATGAGAAAAGCAAGTCCACCAGCTGTCACCAACAACCAAAAAGTGTGAGATGTGAGTATTGAGTAAATATTTATTAATAAAGCACCGCCATATCTTTGGAATGCTAAATACCTTCTCGTCTTCAACCAAAGTTTTTAATATAACGTCGATTTCACAGGAAAAAATTTCACAGGAAACAAACGGGAACCTACAAAATAATTAAAACACATTGTTAAATATAGGAAGCAGTGTCCAAAGGGTACTATGTTGCTTCTCAAAAGTGAGACATACTTGAATGCCCTGTTGTTATCAGCATCTTCTGGGGGTTCTTCAACAATATATTGTAACAATTGCTTCACTTGAGCTTCATCTCGCAGACTGAAAAAATAATGGCTACTGATTAATGTGTTCATAACAGTTATGTCTCATACTCTCATGATCATGAATGGTATGAATGCCTAAGATATTTAGTAAAACAATAAGCACAATACGAAAAAAATGTTTACTGGTGCAAGCGACTAACTGATAAAAAATTCAGAGTAAAGAATCTTACAAATTAATAAGGCGACTATTTAGAGCCTTGCATTCCTGAATTATTTCTTCTTCATCCAGGAGCTCTTCCAAAGTAAAGCTTTCCTTGTCAAGTATTTCCTCAACCTAAAAATAAGTAGGACGTCACAAAATAATTAAATTCATAATATAAGCTTAGTCAATCCATTATTTTATTTATACATTAGATAACGAGTAACAAACGGAAATGTATCACCACTGTCCCGTGTCAGATCCCATACAAAACCAAATGGAAAACAACAGAAATATGGACGCCGCTATACACAAAGCTGTGAAACTCCACACAACATAATAAGCTAAAGCAAGCTTCCAAACCCAATGAATCATCAACAAACAGTGACCAAATTAAGTATCCATTAATTCCACCAGTCAGATAAATATAACAAAAACTCTAGTCGCAGTCAGCTCCTATACACTGATACTGACAATCACTACGTGATTTCCGCAAGTATATATTCCATCATATACGTCACCACTCTACTCACGTCTCAAAACAAAAACAACATCCACCAAAATCAGCTCGCCCAAATTCCGCCGCAACAAAGAAAAACGTGCTAGGAAACACTTACAGGGGAGCCAGCAGACAGCGACGGAAGCGTCCAATACATGACGGACGATACACGTGTTCGGTGCGGAAGACGACTTCGGATCTACAAAACCCTAGTACCGCAACTCCGTCGCTAAACTCCGCAACCGAAAAGCGATTACTGGAGGCGGAATCAGCAGATGAGGAGTTCAAGGAGTCGAGCTGTGAACGCCGATCGGCGGCGGAGATCGAGAGAAGACGAGAGGAAGAAGCTCACGTGAACGGAGTCGAGTTGAAGGGAGATGTGCGCTTATGATGTCAAAGCGGCTTCTTTCGTTTTGTGTATTGTGAAATTTATATTTTTCTTAAATTATATATCTATTTTTCTTTTAGCTTTATTTTTATTTGGAAAAATCCAATACGATGCTTGCCTATTATTAAAAATTATATTCTCTATCCCATTTTCAGCTTAGCAAATAAAATTGTGATGCTTATAAGCGCTATGTAATTGTGCCCCACAGAAGAGTCATGGCTGTCAAATGTGGGGGGAAGATGATGTTGAAATGGAAGCATTAAACTTGAAGCATTGCTGTTAGTAAGCTGTGTCACATATTTTCCTCAAGTCAAACTAAATGGAAGGATTGGTTGGTACTTGGTGCATGAAGAGTTTTTGTCCATTGATGAATTCAGGAACATAAATGTGCCTGTGGGGTTTTTAAACAGGGAGAGGGAGGTTTTAAAAATCGGACACGAATGCATTATAATTACTCAGCAGCGAATACCTGTAAAAAGAGGCGAGGAGTTTCGGTATATGTTGCTGTCCGTGGTAGTTGCACTGCTTGAATACACAAAGATATATGGCAACAGGGATAATACATACTGGTGTTTTTAAGTCGGTTGAAAATTGTATTTCTTATTGCTACATAACAATACATAAGATGACCGCTGTAGAATAGGAAATACGGGTCCCTAATTATTTAACCGGTCTTCCATGCTCTCCTGTCCTTGCTAGCTTAAGTTGTTCAAGGCCGGATGTTTTCTCATGCTCTTGACGAGAAGCTGCGGTTTTTGATTCAACTGCCTGAGCTGACTGTTTATTATCAGGAATGACTGGGTCTTTCATCCTGACAGTTGAGGCAAAAACAGGGACCGTCTGTCTAACAGCAACTGGAGCGGCAAAGTGAATCGGTGGCGGAGTAGGGTGCATCAATGGAGAGGGGAAACTGCCTGGTGGTGGCATACATGGTGAGGCGAAGCAAGGAACAGCTGTTCTGATAGACACGGAAGGTGCCATGTGATGGTAAGGCAATACAAACTGCCGAATGGGTATATATGGAGCTGCTCCTGCTGCTGGAAACTTCTGTGAATGGAAACCACGACTCTCGAGAAGAGGGGACAATGACCGAAATGCTGGTGAGGCCACATGTTGTGAAGGTAGGGGGTTGCTGTTTGTGGATGTCACCATATGGCACTTCTGCTGGGGACCTGTTTTGTTGGAGCATATTAAGGGTAGAATTTTTGAGGTGGAAGCTGTGGAACACTGTGTACTAAGTGGCCTTGAATGTTGAAATGGAAACTTCTTTGGAAATGGTGGTTGGCAGTTAGAAGAAGATGCCATATCAATCCTTTCCTTGAGCCGATATTTTAATAAAGCACGTGCAACCGTGACCTGCTCTTGCTCATCTGGGTTCTCAGTCTCAGTTGGTGTAGTTTCCTTCGCCACTGCCAGCAGGGAAGATATGTGAGTTAAGTATTTAAGCTGTGAGGTATCAGTATCACATAAGAAATAAATTTGCAAAGAAGGATATTATGTAAGACAGAATCAGTCAAAACAAATTATACGGACTCAGTTGTTATACAACGAACAAAATATAACCTTCGCATGTTCTAGACTCCAGATTTTTAAAAATGGCATGATGTGTAACCAATGCAGGAAGCCGATCTCTCAGTTGGTGTTTTATGTATGAATTTATAAGTATTTTAAGCTACATTGCTCTACTAATATGACTTAGTGGTTAACTGACTATCAGACATGAACGTAAGATCTGGCATCATAAATAAAGTGAAGGCCTTACTAGGTTGGGCAATTCAAAATGTTATATAACACATGCCATTATGAGCACCCTAGAACCTCTCAATCCAAAGGTAAATGTATTAAGCCTTGTACGCAGGTTTTCATGAAAGGAAACAGGGACAATATCATTAGCGGAACAGCTCACAACTTACGAGACAATTATTCAATGCAGAAGTCTGGTATGAACTCACATTGTTTAAGAGCCGACCATGCTGCCATTGCTGCATTTTTTTCTGCTTGTTTCTTATTTTTTGCTGGTTCTCCAGTAAACGTGATCCCAGCTAACTCTACTGTTCCAGTGAAAACTGGTAAGTGGCCAAGACCGGTCCTAGAAGTGGTATACTGTGGTAGCGGGGCTCCAACTCTTTGTGAAATTTCCTGTAAGAGGTTCTTGTACACCCCAGTTTCATCCTGTCAAAAGCAATAACTAAATGACACAACTAACCTTTACAAGGATAATAATACACATAATCCTAACTTTAAAAGGCTAATCACACTACTTGGCGAGAAGACAAAAGAACTTGAAACCTCGTTTTACCGTGATAATATAACTTTTCCAATAGCCAAAAGATAAATTAGCACATTCATACATTGGTGTGAAAAGATAGCCAAAGAAAATGTTGCTCTCAAGGCGCTAAATTCATCTAAATCCCTAAAAGACCCATGACGCATCTCTAGCTACTCCAACGAACATAAAAGTTAGTTTGAAATGCCATTAGAAGTAAGGGTACCATGGCTTACATGAAATGAATATCACCAGTACGCCACGTGCTCACCATCACAAGTGAGCTAAAGGCCCCTTCTTTTATTTAATGAAACTGGGCTAGTTAAAAGTTTTAACTTAAAACCTACTGTATAATAAACTAGTCCAACTAGAAAATAAAGATCTCTGATGATGCAAAAGCTCCAAAGAGTACAGACACTTTATATGCATTTCCACAGATGTCCCCATTAGCATATGCTTTTAACTTTTACTGAGCACTCAACAAGCTTTTTCCCTTTCCTAAATTTCCAAAACTTGCAACTCCTCATGACCAAAATGCATTTCCGTCTTTTCAACAAAGCTGTATTTTCTGAATTCAGATATGCGCAATATTACAAGGAATGACCAGTAAGCTTCAATATCAACAACATACACTGTAAACATGCCACACTATCATGCTTCTGCTTATTCAGACACTATTAGATTCAAAGCTTCATCTGTACTAACCCAAAGCGGATTCAAACACACTATGTCATTTCCTGGCATGGTAGATATGTACAGGACTCTAAAAGTACAAGCAGCAGCCAGTAACAACTGACAATAATTATCACTCACCAGAATCCTAGCCGCCAGCGAATGCGACGATCCACGGCTCGAAAGCGAATTTAGAGCAACCTCAGCAGCCGAATGCTCAGCTTGTCGCAGCGTAGAACAGAAACTCGGACTCTCAAAGATCTCTCCATTGAAGTTCACCGTCGCCTTGAACCTTGGCGCGTGATCCGGACCTTCTCTGATACACGTATACGACGGCAGATTAAAACAGCTCCGCTGCGATAGCTCTTGCAGCTTGTTCTTATACATACTCGCTATCTCTTTCTTCAACGACCACAGCCACTTTTCGCCATCAAATCAGGCCGGAAAAGGTCCTCGCGGCCGCCGGATCGACCTCCGATCAGATCGCGACAGTTCGGAGGAGGAAAACGGCAGTGAGATTCGGAAGAGGGAGATGCGAGGAGCGGTGTGATCTAGGGTTTTGCAGTGGGAATCGGAAGAAGACGATGATGAGTCTTGCAGCGCGTTTGAGACAAAAAGTGAATTATTTATGAAGTTGAGCATTAATTTGACATTTAATGAGTTGTGGGCTTTTTCACAGTCTCTGACTCTGTACTCTTTTTGTAATTTTGCAGTCAACTAAACACTAAACGGTAAATAAAAAATGTTATCACAACGGGCATTTAATGACTCAACAACCTGTCCTCAGTTGAATGACAACGTCCAACGGCAACGGGGTAAGAATCAGATAAACCAAAACTACAGGGATTTTATGTAAATTAGTAAAACTTGTTTCACTTAACTTTTTTTTTGATAAATACTTACTATATGCACCCATCACTAAAGAAATGCTAGAAGAGAACTTCTTCACTTAACATTTCCTTCAAATGAAGCACAAAATCAATGAGGATAAATGAGGATGTTCTATCACACATCATCATAGCATCCGCACCCATGAAAATGAAAATGCTAGGAGAGGACTTCCTCACCTAGCATTTCCTCCAAACAAAGTACAAAATCAATGAGGATGTTCTCTCACAAATGCTCTTTGAGGATGTGTAAGAGAACATCCTCGTTGATTTTGTGCTTCATTTGGAGAAAATGCTAGGTGAGGAAGTTCTCTTCTAGCATTTCTTTAGTGATGGATGCATATGGCCTCAAGGGGCATTTGTGAAAAAACATCCTCATTGATTTTGTGCTTTGTTTGAAGGAAATGCTAGATAAGAAAGTACTCTCCTAACATTTTCATGGGTGCGGATGCTCTTAACTTGATAATTATAAAATTTTTGGGCCTTTTCGCACTTTCTACAGTATTATATTTTCTTTTCGTAATTTTGCAGTAAACTGAAAAACATGCGGTGATTAAACATATTTTTTCAGCAAGCATTGAAACTGAAAGATTCAACTGCATGTCCTCATTTGAAAGCAAAATTCTAAAAGGATTACGAATCTAGCAAATCAAAACTACAAGGAAATTGTTGTAAATAAGTAAAACTCGCCTCAGCGTTCTAGCTTCCGTCTTCTTCTCCGTTCAAACTAGGGCTTACACTTATCTTCTGGTTCAGAGATTAGCTTCAGGAGAAGGTTCAGAATAGCGTTTATGGCGGCTTCGGTGACGCTCAAATCTTCGGCGTCATTTTCGGTCAGATTCGGCGTCTTTTTTCGGCAACCGAGTGTATGTCAGTTGAGTAGATTGACTTGTTCGTACAGTACGGTTAAGAGGAAAGAAAGTGGAGGCGCAGGAAATGGTGGACTTCGGAAGGGGAAGGATAAAAGTAAGGGGAAAATCTCTGTGATTGCGGCGAGTTCGAGAGCTGTGGAGGATGAATCTCTAAGGGAGAAGCTGAAGAGAAGGACGAGGTCGGAGAAGGAGTTCGATATAAATCGAGTGATACAGTACGGTGATGTCGGAAGTCATGTTCCCGTGATGCTCGGAGAGGTGATGGAGGTTTTCTCGCAGTCGGCGCATTTTCCAAGTCTTAGGTCGTTCGTTGACTGCACTATTGGAGCAGCCGGACATTCGACTGCGGTCAGTTCCGCAGCTGGTTATACTCAATTTCGCAATTTGAATGCTTTTTGTTTTGACTCGTCTGTGAAACTCGGTTGTGATTGATATTGATGGTTTGAAACTGTTGATTTTGTTTTTGCAGATAATTGAGGGGCATCCAGAATTGAGGATGTATGTGGGGATGGATGTTGATCCAGCAGCACATGAGAGGGCACAAATGCGGATCAAAGCTTTGTTGAATGATGATTTGAAAACATTTACTGTTTTAAAGAATTTCAGATATATCAAACCAGTTTTGGCTGAGATTGATGATGAGATTTTAACTGCTGGAGTTGATGGGATCTTGATGGACTTGGGCATATCATCTATGCAGGTATGCCCCTGAAGCTGGTTAAAATTGCGTAAGAGTATTTGAACTTCTTGAACTTTCATCTTTCAAGCTTTTGAGTGACCATAGGACTTGATGTGCGTTAACGGGGTAGAAATTCCTTTCATTCTTTCTTCCCATTTGGTTGCAGTTGGAGGACTTGATGTTTGCAATTAAATGTGTTCTTAATTATTTAAATGGTTGGCTCTTGATATGTATGGATGTAGTGATTGGATTACTGTCTCTGGCATTTTCACTTTTTGTGATGTCTAGCGACCTGTAACTGACTCCACACTCGTGCAGGTGGATAATGTTCAAAGAGGGTTCAGTGTGATGGGTGATGGGCCTCTTGACATGCGGATGGATCCACAGGTACATGTCACTAGCATCAATCACTTGTGAAAGCCATGTAGGAAGTAGGAACGCTTCGTATATGAGTGTTGTATCTCTATGAATGCTTGGCTGGATATAATAGTAATAGTTTTGTGAATTGTGGAATTCAATTATGTGTTAGTCTTTGTCTCATTTAACTGATTGAAACAGGTGTATAACAGGCCAGTCTAAAAGCAGAAGATATATTAAACTCATGGCCAGACACTGAAGTGGGACGAATTTTGAGAGACTATGGGGAAGAAAGCAATTGGCGTTCTCTCCAAAAGAAGATCATCAAAGCTCGGGAGAGCGGTGGACTGCACTCTACATCTGAACTTGTGGATCTCATTCGTGGCTCAACAGCCTGGGCTAAAGGTAATTTTTCTTCCACCATATTCTTATGGATGAATCCAAAAACAAATGTATCAACTCTATTACCAAGTGCTTGATGCTTTATCTGTAGGAGGAAGGCAAGGCTGGATAAAAACAGCCACAAGGGTCTTTCAAGCTCTTAGGATAGCTGTGAACGACGAATTGAAAGTGCTGGAGGATGCCCTATATGCCTGCTTTGATTTACTCGCACCAGGTGGCAGACTCGCTGTCATCTCGTTCCACAGTTTGGAGGACAGGATAGTAAAACAAACCTTCCTTGACATCATTAACAATCCAAGTAAAGAGGACAGTCAGTTGACCTCGGAAGCAGGATGTGGTAATTCGAGGAACAAGAAAAATGACAATGTTGAAAAAGAATCATGGGTTAAACAAATGGTTCTAGGTCAGTATGGATCGATTCTCACCAAAAGACCCATAACACCCACTGAAGAGGAAGAGGAGGTGAATAAAAGAAGCAGGAGTGCCAAGCTGAGAGTAATTCAAAAGCATTGAAGCGCACGAAATTTCAGGTAGATCGGAAATTTCTTTTTATGGTTTTGTAGTTACGAATAAGTAAACTGTTATTTGCTGGTTCTATGTTGCATACTAGTTTTTCAGCAAGGAGCCTTTCAGTCTTCGGAGTTCATACCAAGTATTATTCCTGCAATTTAGTACTTTTTTTTTTCATTTATTGCTGACTTGATAATGATATCAACTAAATACAATTTTAGTAGTGTAAAACATTTCTAAAAATTGAAAACCCATTCGTAAAGGGAATCATATTCCCTAACAAGATTCATACTATATAAGATCTATTTCTTAATGGTCATATATCCTTCCTCACATCATGAATGATATTATATCGGTTCTACCTCTCATAGCTTTCGTAGTCTCGGTCTGGATTTCCATCCTTCTCCTCCGCTACTTGATCCGTAACTACGTCTTGCAAACCACAGGCTCCGGTAGCGTGCCTACCCCTAGAACTAAACCGCCAGGCCTGTCGCAATCCGAGCTGGACGCCATCCCCGAGATGTTAGGCCATGAATTACTCCTTACGTCAGACTGTGCAATTTGTTTGAATAAAATCGAGTCCAAGGAGGTGGTGAGATTGCTTCCTGGATGCAACCATGGATTTCATCTACAATGTATAGATGCTTGGCTTGTTCTTCAGCCGGTCTGCCCACTTTGTCGTGACAAAGTTGGTATTGCTGTTGAGTGCGGGAATCCATGCTGACATGAAGAGTTCAGTAAACCAGCATCAGGTCTGTCGCGGTCCGAGTCGGGTCTGACTGTACTATTTATTTGAATCATGATATTCAGCCGGAGGACCTAGCTTCCTGGATGCAACCGCCAACCATGGGTTCTACTTGCTCGGAAGTCGTTCTGCCCGCTTTGTTCGGGAATCCATGTTGACGAGAAGATTCTTCCAATATACTGTTTTATATTTTTATTTTAGAGTAAATTACAAAAATATTACTTTGACTATCATCCTATTTCAAATTAGGTATCGAATTTTCTTAATTTTTAATTTAACAATTTTTGTATAAATTTATATACATTTTTTTTTAAATTCCCCTACCACCCATTTCAAACCCTAACCGAATCACGTCATGCTAAACGGAGTTTTCTCTCTCTCTCTGAATTACAGCCACGGCTGGGTGTGGAATCTTCTGAATCACGGGTGGCCAATTAGCCAGTCGCATTGTTAATCATTTTGTGTGAATGGTCAGTATGCCATCTATATTGAGTTTGAATAGTCTTCTGACGCTTTTTTTCGGTGGAGTTGGATTGTCACTAGCTTCGCCTCTGGCTGTCATTTACTTACATTTTCACAGAGGATCTCTCGAGCTCCATTGTTGTCTGAAAATTGAGCTTCTGGGTATTGTTGTTCACAAGTTCAAATGTTGTTTAGATAATGATATCAATATAAGTGAATTGTTGCTTGAAAAGCCACATAGATTCTCCAAGAAAAAGAAACATGAAAATTGAAGGATTTAAAGCAGCAGGCGATCGAGTGGCCGGGCGCAAAGAAGTAGCCGTGCTAGCCGTGCGCGTGTCCGGGCGGATGACTGAAGGCAGCCGAGCGCATGTCCGACCGTCCAAACCGGCCAGCCGAGCGCATGCCCGAGTGCGTGGCCGAGTGGACCTCCGAGCTCCCAAGCTTCCAGCCGCTCGCATGTCCGATCGGACCTCCACCCGTGCCTCCGAGCTCTTTGCAGTCGTTGCTAAAGACTCCAAGTCTCGTTGCTATTTCTTCTCGTTGCTGTTGCTCCTGGAGTTCGTTGCTAAAGATCCGAAGACCGTTGTTGATGAGCTGGAGTTCGTTTCAAGTCGTTGGCGATCAGCGAATGAAAGCGCGACACGTCAGCCCAATCCGTGGCGCGAGTTTGATTCGAAATGGACGGACAAGATTAGATGGAATGGACGGCTGTGATTGCATCTGGACAATTTGTATTTAAGTTGTGTTTCGGGCAGTTAGGGTTCAATCTTTGCGAAGAAACACAAATCAAGTTCAGTCGAAGTCCAGGAGAGATTCGTTCCAGAAATTGATTGAGGGCTTTCATTCGCAAGAGGATTCCGCATCATTTGGCGTTCGATCAAGGCTGGTGAATCGGTCCACAGAGAGATCGCAGTTCGTAGCTTTGGTGTTCTCCATTGTAACCCAGATTTTGTATTCCGGCGACTTAAGGTCGATTCCGACGTTCTTCATAGTGAAACCGGCGGAGCTAGTGAGCTCAAGTGGAGTATCTTCTCACCTAGAGGGGAACCACTATAAATCTGGTGTGTCACTTTACTTTCCGCAAATTATCAATTCTCTAATTGAATTTAGGGTTCGATAATTGAACAACACCAATATAATTGGATTAAGATTTAGTCCTGAATTACAACAAAAATGTATATGATAAGAAGTGTGGAGTGAATACAAACCTTGTTGCGCTCAGCGATGATTCCAAGAAGGAAGGAGACGATACCAAACACAGACACGAGGAGAGACATCTGCTTCATGGTGACAGCCATAAAACTCACGCCAGCTATATCCTGGAATGAAAAGAAACATACAAATCAGAACAAATTGTAATTCTGAGAAAGACACCAATATATCAATAAAGCAACCAACTTTACACCATTTCACCACAAACCCTAATCCCCCAAACAAATACAAAAAACTCAGCAACCAAAAAACTAAAAAATCTTACCTTTCCACTCCCTGGAAACTGAATGCGGTTGTTTCGACTTTCGTCCACTGAGGTTGCAGTTTCTTTATAGTATTCATTTCGAGAATCTGATGGTATCAAAAGGTTATGGAGACGATTCGTATTCACAATAGCTGTCCTCTTGAGAATCTGACTTCTTTTGTGACTCGACTATTTTTGGCATATAAATATCACTTGCTGTTTGAGGCAGGCAAGATTCAACTTCGGCCATCTTTTCTGAAATAGCTACGCGTGAGTTCAACTTAACTGTACCAGCTAAAGATGGAACACTCAGTGGTACAGTTAGTTCCACAGACCAATATAATCAGACTGAGGTGTAAAAACAGAAAGAAAGACACAAAGCAATTGGTGACCCAGTTCGGCTCAATGTAGCCTACGTCTGGGGGACTTCTCCCAAGTCCAAGGAACAATTCACTATTACGGTATATAGTACAGATTAACGTCTGAACAGTCTATCAAACTACTGATACACCTATACTACCCTCCAAGTGAATTGTGTGATCTAAGCTTCCCTTAGATCCAGTGACTACCGTCGTGAGCCTCCTCCTGGGGCTGATGCAATGGAACCTACGGCAGTAGATTCTCCTTGTTGAGATGATGGTCTCTACGTGTGAGTCGCAATACACGCACAGGGTAGGGCAGTGTAGCGACAACACCTCTTGAACTTCTGGTAGAATATTTGCGCAGCAACAAAGTATAAGTTCAAGAATAAGGAGCAAGTTTGCTTACCAACTTGCAGCCACAATCCTTCTACAACAGCTTGACTGCTCGTAGACAAGAATGATGTATTCTGCTCTTGATTGATGGCTCTCTTTCTCACACGGTGTATCTCGAAAGTTGCTTGCGTATTTAAAGAAGAACCCTAGTCTTCTTTATATAGTAGCCGTGTGGATCTAAGGGATAAGAAAACCCTAGATTTAATTTCCGAAACTCTAGATAAACTAGGAAAGACTTCCGTTGAGATCTGCATGACTTTATCTTGATAAAATCTGGTTTGATGATGTGGCGCACGCAAAGATATGATAAAGATAAATCAGTTCGGAAAGATCTGGATAGAGCTGATTTTTCGGAACTGTCTGTTTAATCTAGTACAGCTTCTTGCACAGTTCTGGTTTTGCCTAGATGGCACATTTTACTCCAACAATCTCCCCCTTGACATTTGAGGCAAAACACTTCTTCTGCATGACAGATGAATTAGATGCTAGTACGGACTTGCCCAAAACGCGATCTTCATTTCATAAGGAACGGGGTTGTAGTTTCACTACTGAAGATCAATTGAAAACGAGTGAGCACAACAGCAAACCAAAAAAAACAAACTACCACACACACATGCAGATTTTCTCCCCCTGTTTAACTCAAGTGGCAAGGGGATAGTGCACCAACTAAGCTTCCTCAGAATCAGAAATAGCCTCCTCTGGTTCTTCAGCAGAAAGAGAACCCAGGTCAGCAAGAAGATCTTGAAGTTGAGAGCGCTGTGACTGCATACGCTTGATTTCACTTCCTAGGAACGAGATTTGGCCCCTGACTTCCTTCACAAACTTCTTGTGGATGGCAACTGGAAGATGGATTGTTGCCGGGAGTTTCAATGACGCCTCACATGGCACATCGACAACTCTGGCGCCTTTGTACAATTTGTGATCCATGGCCAACACTTTGGGGTCACCTGAGAGCACATCAACTGAGGACAGGATGTCAGGGAACTGTTCAAGCACGAGCTGATGAATGAGAGAGGGAAATCCGATTGGAAGTTGGTCTCTTCCTGATAACGAGTGTTTTTCCAAGTGAGCAAAAACCAGCTCTCCCAGATTGATTTTCTTCTTCATTCCAACAGCATACAACAGCTTAGCAAGATCTTTTGTCACCGCTCCACGATTCATAGATGGCATCCAGTTATAGTGAGCAATCTGGTACAGAAACGCATACTTGGTAGATAGTTCCGAGGGTTTGAAATTTGCTCCTTTCCAGTGTACTTTAACCCCTTGAGTAATTTCCTGGGCAATGGAGTTTAAGTCGGCTGTAATACTCTCAGCGCCCCACTGAGGAGCGTCCCAACAGGCATTGATCAGCTCCGGAGTTATGTACACAGCTTTTCCTCTGATTCGCAGTTGACCATAGTGTTCACTCCCCTGTACACCAAACTCTGCAGGCAGGTTCACAATAGCTTCACGCACAAGCTTGTCTGAGAACTTTCCAGCCTTTCGCAGCGACCCAAGCACCTTGCATTCACTGAGCAGGTCAATCAGAATTCCAGGATACTTTTTCACATTGATGACCTTCTCAGGAACCATAGTCCTGTGGAGAATTACTTCCCATTTTTCAGCATGGGCCTGGGATGCGAACCAGGTGCCACTTATCACACACCCTGGAACGGACGATGGTTTCACATCAAATTTAACCTTCTTGGAGGACTTAGGCACTGTTACTGCAGTGGATCTCTTAACACCTTGTTTTCCTTTCAGAGAGACAATAGGGGGGGACTCATCCGAGTGTTTACTTGAATCATCTGTTCCAGATGCTGGCACAGGATCTGGAATTGCCTTATCAGAACTTTCGTCAGACAGAATATCGGCAGTCCCAGCGAATGAAACTGAGCCCTTCCTGGCTTTATCGGACTCCACAGGGCTGTCTTCTCCGTGTTCACTAAGAGATTTAGCAGAACTTTTGGACTCCACAGACTTATCAGCCTCAATCTGGCTTTCCGAAGCATCGGGTTTCCCAGATGTCCCAATGGCGGATAGGACCGCAGGCTGAACTTCAACAGGAATGGGAGCAGAGGCCTGATTCTCAATCTGAGCGGACCCTTCTATTTCCTTCACACCATCCTGCGTAGTCTGTTCCTTTGCCAGACTGGCCAAAATTTCTGCCCTGATTTTAGACACTAAGTCTTCTACTGAGATAGTACCGCCTCCAACCACTACTTGGTCCCCAGCATTCTTTTCATCCATTACATTCTTAACTACACTCTTTCCCTTCCCAGACACCACATTCCCTTCAAACTCCTTATCAACTACACCTTCTCCAATAACTGGAATAACTGGAACGCTAGAGATTTCAGCAAAGGGTGTAGAAATCGTACCTTTAGGGTTCACCGTGGAAATCCCCCTTTTAGGAGACGAGACAGGACCAGATCTCTTCTTCTTGAGACGAGATGGGTCAATTGGTCGAGACGACTCCCCCTCAATCGCAGGATGCTTTGAAGGAAGGACTGAGTCTTGAGGCGTCGCCGACGGCACAGTTGTGAAATCGACGGCCTTGGCAGATTCCTTCGTAGGAGGAATCACAGGTACGGTAGGCTTTGGGGTTGCCTTCTTGGACCGAAAAATCTCACCTTTCACAATAGACGCCTTGGTTAGCGTCTTTGGACGAGACGTAGGCTTGGAGCTTCCTTCTGCAGCGGCGGAGGATTTGCTTTTCCTTGTGTTTACCATCTTTGAACAGGCCAACTATTATCCGAGAGGACAACAACTGTTGTAGAAAACACTTTAGGGTTTTTGGTTGAATGCGGATGGAGTTCAGCCTTTTTGCCTCCTTCTTAAATAGACCTGAAATTTGAACTGAATCAGATTTGAAAATTCAAAGATTAGTTTCAGCAGACGAGCAGTCTTCTCGGTCTTCGGGATAAAGAGACGTTGTAGAAATCCCGAATTATCTTCCTCTTTAATTGTTTCCACGTCAGCACAGTAGATATGAGATACTAAGCTGGCTATCTTTCTAGAAGCTGGTACAGATGGAATTGGCACATTGCTTCCCACTCCCTGGCACGTCAGCAATACTGATAAGCATTCTGCTCAGCTGACAGCCCTTGACGACGAAGTCTACTAGTTTCGTATGACACAAAGGCCAAGTGCAGACCTTAGTGTCTCAAACCTCTCAGCGTCCAATGGCTTGGTCAGAATATCTGCCAGTTGCTTCTCTGTTGGCATGTGGATTAGACTAATGACTTTGTCTTCAACTAGTTCTCTAATGAAATGGTGTCGAATGTCAATGTGCTTTGTCCGCGAATGCTGTACTGGATCCTTGGAGATGCTGATTGCACTCATATTATCACAATATAGCGTCATAGTATTCTGATCCAGTCCCACTTCCTTGAGCATCTGTTTCATCCAGATCATCTGAGCACAGCAGCTCCCCGCAGCCATGTATTCAGCTTCAGTAGAGGACAGTGAAATACTGTTTTGCTTCTTGCTGAACCAGGATACTAGGTTATTGCCTACGAAAAAACATCCACCCGAGGTGCTCTTTCTGTCTTCGATATTGCCAGCCCAGTCTGCGTCTGAGTAGCCAACAATACATCCACTAGTATCTCTAGTATACCACAAACCATGATCAGAAGTACCACTGACATATTTGATGATTCGTTTTACCTGAAGCAAGTGGCTTTCCTTCGGATCGGCCTGATATCTAGCACAGACTCCCACCGCTTGACAGATATCTGGTCTGGTTGCAGTCAGATACAGCAAGCTCCCGATCATGCTCCTGTACAGGGTCTGATCCACTGAGTTTCCTGCGTCATCCTTGGTGATCTTCACATGTGTAGCAGCTGGTGTTCTCTTGTGAGTGGCCTTGTCCAGTCCAAATTTTTTGACAAGATTTCTGGCATACTTGGCCTGAGTTAAGAAGATCCCTTCCTTTGACTGTACAACCTGCAATCCCAAGAAGTAGTTCATTTCGCCCACCATACTCATTTGGAACTCGTTTTGCATCTGGGCCACGAACTCATCCACCATCTTCTGAGAGTTAGAACCAAACACTATGTCATCTACGTAGATCTGGGCAATGATAAAGTGTTTGTTGTCCTTCCTTACGAACATTGTCTTGTCTATTCCTCCTCGAGTGTATCCCATGCTTATGAGGAATTGAGTTAACCTTTCATACCAAGCTCTAGGGGCTTGCTTTAATCCGTACAACGCCTTCTTCAGTTTGTAAACACGGTCTGGATAATGAGGATCCTTAAATCCTTTAGGCTGTGCCACGTAAACTTCCTCGCATAGAACACCATTCAAGAAGGCACTCTTTACATCCATCTGGAACAGTTTGAACTTGCGATAGCATGCCACTGCAAGCAGAAGACGAATGGCTTCCAAGCGTGCTACTGGAGCAAACGTTTCGTCAAAGTCGATCCCCTCTATCTGTGTGTATCCTTGAGCTACCAGCCTGGCTTTGTTTCTCGTAATGTTGCCACTTTCATCAGTCTTGTTTTTGAATATCCACTTTGTTCCAATGATGTTGACCCCATTTGGACGAGGTACAAGATCCCATACATCGTTGCGAGTGAATTCTCCCAACTCCTCTTGCATGGCCGTGATCCAATGGTCATCTTGAAGAGCTTCCTTCACATTCTTGGGTTCCACCTTTGACAAATAACAACTATGATTTATCATATCTCTGTAATTGACGTGAGGTTTACCTCTAGTTCTGATCTTGTCGTGAGGATTTCCAATGATGCTGGACATCGGATGATTCTTTTGGATTCTGCTGGAGGGTTGCAGGCTGGTTTCACCGCCTCCTGATTGAGATTGATTCGCCTGACTTTCATCAGCATCTTGCATGTGAACATCATTATCCCCCGTGGCCGAGTCTAGCACAGTCTCAGGAACTATCTCAGAATTTGCATCTGGCACATATACTCTTACTGGCTGATGGCAGGAATCTTGCATCTGTAGTTCACCATCCTTCTCAGTCAAGTCTGGTACGGTTTCAGGCACACCCTCTGAATTTGCATCTGGCACAGATCCTTGTACAGGCTTGTGAGTGTCATGCATTTCTGAATCATCATCTGGCTGCTTCCTCATTAGGGAGTCCTTGGCGTCGTCGATCACCACATTGATTGATTCAATCACAGATCTAGTCCTCTTATTGTAGACTCGATACGCTCTACTGTTTGGGGAATAACCCAGGAAGAGTCCTTCGTCACACCTCCTATCCAGTTTCTGCCTTTGCTCCCTATCGGTCAGAATATAACAAGTACTCCCAAAGACGTGGAAGTGCTTAACTGTGGGCTTTCTTCCTTTCCATAACTCATAGCTAGTCTTGTCCATTCCTGGGCGAATCAGGACTCTGTTCAGGACGTAGGTAGCTGTTAGCATAGCTTCAGCCCATAGATTTAGTGGAACGTTCTTCGCATGCAACATAACTCTCGTCATTTCTTGGATAGATCGATTTCTCCGTTCTACAACGCCATTCTGTTGAGGCGTGATAGGGGATGAGAATTGATGAACAATGCCTTGCTCATCACAGAATTGCGCAAACTTCTCATTCTCAAATTCCCGCCCATGGTCACTTCGTATGGACAATAGGTTTTCTCCTTGATCTCGTCTTTCATTGATCAGGCTGGTAGCAAGTTGAACAAAAGCATGCACTGTTTCGGACTTCTCTCGCAAGAACATAATCCAAGAGAATCTGGTGAAGTCATCGATACACACGAAAGCATACCTTTTACGTCCAATACTTTCCACCTGCATTGGTCCCATCAGATCCATATGTAGCAGTTCAAGGGGACGTTTGGTGTAGATTCTATCCACTTTCTTGTGTGTCGCTCTAGTCTGCTTTCCTGCTTGACAGTCACCACAAATAATTTGCATATCACCTCTAATATTAGGAATACCTTCAAGTAGCCTTTCGTTGGCCAGGAACTTCAAGGATCTGAAGTTTATGTGCCCCAAGCGTTTATGCCATAGATTCACTTCATCGGTTCTGCTCAACATGCATGTGATTGCTGCTGGGGTTGTAGCACGACTTAGGAGATAGCAGTTATTGCTAGCACGGTCTCCTTCCATCACACAGATGCCATGTTTGTCGTAGACTTGGCAGGAATTTCTTGTGAACTGAACTTGATTCCGGCCATCACACAGCTGGCTAATGCTGAGCAGATTGGCCTTCAGTCCATCGACCCAATAGACATCTTCAAGGGGTGGTATGCCTGCTACATTCAGTGTTCCCTTAGCAAGAACTCTGGCTCTTTGTCCGTCACCAAATGTCACGTGGTGTCCATCAATCGGTCTCAGGTTAGTCAGGTTTTCTCTGACTCCAGTCATATGCCTTGAACAGCCGCTGTCAAAGAACCAGCTCTCCTCGTCTTCCTTGTCAGTTGAACTGTATGAAACATGGCAGTACTGATTATTTCTTGGTCTCCATACCATGTTGCATCGTCTCCTTGTTGGTTCTTTGTACTGACTGTCTCGTTTATAGCGATAGCAATGACGCTTGATGTGCCCAGGTTTGCTGCAGTAGTAGCAGACCCTAGCACGTTGCCATCCAACTTCTTCACCCATTCGAGACTGGTTGTAGTTTTCTCTGGTATAGACGAACTTGTCTACTGACTTGTGTTTGTTATCGTTGGGGAGTGAGTCACTAGCTTTAACAAACTTCGTATCACCATTTTTCCTTTTTCCAGTGAATCCAAGACCGGTAGTGTCTTTTATACTTCTCTGCACTGACAGGATCTGGTCTAGATTGCTGGATCCTCTATTCAGTCCATTTAGAGCCTTTTTGAGTACATCCATTTCCTTCAAGAGTTTCTGTGATTCTTGTTTATTTTCTTCAGAAGTTCGTTTCATCTCTTGAACTTCCTTCTCCAAGTGTTCTTTCTCCTGTGCAAGAGTGCTCGCTTTAGACTCCAGTTCCTGTTTTTCCAGTTTCAACAGGAGAACCCCTGCATTTAGCCTTTTGTTGATGTTTACCAATTCAGTCCACTTAGAGAACAATAGTGCATATTTCTCAGCAATGCACTCATCAGTGATTTCTTCTTCATCACTTTCTTCAGTGTCGTTCTCTTCCACATCGGATTCAGCTTTGTTGGAGCATTCTTCCGAACTGGTCCTGGCAGGGTTTGTGGTACAGTCTATCATACAAGATAGTGCCACAAAGTTGCTGGTTTCTTCCTCCTCTGAGCTCTCCTCAGTCTCATTATCACTCCAGCCGACGTTCAGGGACTTCCCATTTTTCTTTTTCAGAGTGTTGGCACATTCTGCTTGAATGTGGCCATATCCTCCGCATTCCCTGCATTTTATCCCTTTGGTTCGTCCGCTTTTGACATTCTCCTTCTGATCAGACTGTCTTTCCCTTGGCTGGAAATCTACTCTCCTCTCCTTCTGGTCAAACTGTCTTTCCCTGGGCTGGAAGTCGACTCTCCTGACTTCTTGAGCTTTTGACTGGTTCAGGCTGTTCTGCCCAGTACCCCTACGGTTGATCTTCTTCAACAGTTTGTTGAAGTTCTTTGTGAGTAAAGCCAATTCTTCACTCACTCCATCAGTTGATTCATCGTCTACTCCGGTTGCAGCCTTTAACCCGACAGATTTACCCTTGGGTTCTGGTACAGTCAGGTGTTGCAATTCATAAGTGCACAGATTTCCAATCAATTCTTTCCAGCTCATGGTCTTTGTGTTGTTTGCCTCTTCTATAGCTGTTACCTTCATAGCAAATCGTTTTGGTAATGACCTCAGAATTTTTTGCACAACCTTCTCTTCAGGAAGAGCTTCACCGAGGGTAGATGCTTCATTCACAAGGTCACAGACTCTGGCATTGAAGTCCTTGATGGATTCATCCTCCTGCATTTTCAACTCCTCAAATCTGGATGTCAGCATTTGTATCCTGGACTGTTTCACCTTGTCAGTTCCCTCAAAGTGTGTTGACAGAGTGTCCCATGCTTCCTTGGCGCTTTCACAGTTTAGGATGAGCTTGAAAATAGACTCGTCAACGGCTGAGAAAATGGCATTTAGAGCCTTGGCATTTCCCATTGCGAGACGCTCTTCCAGTTCAGACCATTCTGTTTCTGGTTTCGGAACAACCCTGCCATCATCAGTTGCCAGCAAGGGAGGGGTCCATCCAGTTAGCACAGATCTCCATGCTTTTTCATCCACATTTTTGATGAACGCCTTCATCCTGGCTTTCCAGTAGCCATAATTCGGCCCTTCTAACAGCACTGGGCGAGTAGTGCTTTGTCCTTCCTTGATGCTCATCTTAGAACGGTAGCTAGCTTCCCAAGATTCTTCTCCGTATGTTGAGATCCTGCTTTGATACCAATTGAAATAGCTACGCGTGAGTTCAACTTAACTGTACCAGCTAAAGATGGAACACTCAGTGGTACAGTTAGTTCCACAGACCAATATAATCAGACTGAGGTGTAAAAACAGAAAGAAAGACACAAAGCAATTGGTGACCCAGTTCGGCTCAATGTAGCCTACGTCTGGGGGACTTCTCCCAAGTCCAAGGAACAATTCACTATTACGGTATATAGTACAGATTAACGTCTGAACAGTCTATCAAACTACTGATACACCTATACTACCCTCCAAGTGAATTGTGTGATCTAAGCTTCCCTTAGATCCAGTGACTACCGTCGTGAGCCTCCTCCTGGGGCTGATGCAATGGAACCTACGGCAGTAGATTCTCCTTGTTGAGATGATGGTCTCTACGTGTGAGTCGCAATACACGCACAGGGTAGGGCAGTGTAGCGACAACACCTCTTGAACTTCTGGTAGAATATTTGCGCAGCAACAAAGTATAAGTTCAAGAATAAGGAGCAAGTTTGCTTACCAACTTGCAGCCACAATCCTTCTACAACAGCTTGACTGCTCGTAGACAAGAATGATGTATTCTGCTCTTGATTGATGGCTCTCTTTCTCACACGGTGTATCTCGAAAGTTGCTTGCGTATTTAAAGAAGAACCCTAGTCTTCTTTATATAGTAGCCGTGTGGATCTAAGGGATAAGAAAACCCTAGATTTAATTTCCGAAACTCTAGATAAACTAGGAAAGACTTCCGTTGAGATCTGCATGACTTTATCTTGATAAAATCTGGTTTGATGATGTGGCGCACGCAAAGATATGATAAAGATAAATCAGTTCGGAAAGATCTGGATAGAGCTGATTTTTCGAAACTGTCTGTTTAATCTAGTACAGCTTCTTGCACAGTTCTGGTTTTGCCTAGATGGCACATTTTACTCCAACACTTTCTGAAAAGATTACAACTTTTTTTCTTGAATTGAAAAAAAAAACATTTGAAAGCTGTAAAATTAAGAAACGTAGTTGACGCTCTCTCAGTTTACATACGTAAAACCATTACACGTTTTCTAAACCAAAAACCTGAGGTATCATTTAGTGGTTGCTCTGGCACTCATGGACGAATGGTAGTTTGTACTGCGATTTTTCCTATATGATGAATACACATCATCGTACTGGCTCACTTCATTGGGATTTGCTGTGGCTCCCAGTCCCAATCTACCTGAACTTGTTGATCCCGGTTTTTGTTCAACAGTTCCATCAGGGTATGCGCCTGTATCTGGGTCAGCCTGCTGTAAATTAGGAGGTGGGGGAATGCACGCCCCACCTTTACGAACTGGTGATTCTCTCTTGTATTCGTAGTCATCATCATCGTCTTTTGAGCCAGATTGTTTCAAGAGTCCTTCGGATGGGTTAACCTCTCCTATTTCTTTGAAGAATTTTGATACCCGTTCTAAGATTTCTGTTGGAGAGACATTGGATGGAGGAATGATTGTAGGAATGTCCAGGGGGCTGAGCGGCGAGTATGGCACCCCACTGCCAATCTGCATCTTCCTCACCATTCCAGGGATAAGGCCTGGTGGGAAGAGAGGATATGGAGGGGGCTTCTCGCCAATGGTGGGAGCTTGGGTTTGCAACATCGGGGGTGCGGGCTGTTGACTCGTCTGCTGTGTCAAAGACCCTATGAAAGAGCTTCCATGCATGGAAGTGGGAAGGAACTGCTGATTTGGTAAAGGTTGATGCGCTGAGAGTCCCGAGCTTCCCTGCCTACCAGACTGATCTTGGTCCGAATAAGTGGATACTGAACTTTGCTTATCCATCTGCCACTGTGGGATACTGACATTGGTTGGTTGCTGTGGCATTCCTGCAAGAGGCACAAGTCCAATACCGTTTAGTTTTTACAAATAATACACGCAGTACCATACTATTAAAAAGCTGTAAATAAGAAACATCTAAGACAAAGAAACTGTAATCGTACTACTGACTTTGAAAATAGGTTAAGATCTTAGTTTTATTACTGGCAAGTAATTAATTACCAATGGCCTAAAAACACAGCATCAGTCAATTGCTGAGAAAAGGAATAAACAAAAGAAGGAAGATAAACCTGAAATCATTGAAGATGCCATACCAGAAGCTGGAGAAGCTTTTGGAAAGTTAGGCGGCGGTCCACTAATCATCTCACCTTCAAGTCCATAAACAGTATTCTGATCGTAGACTTCTTTAGAGGCCCAAAATTGCAAAATTTTCTGCAATCTTGACTGATTGTCTTCCTTGTTTTGAGGGTTATGATAAACTACTGCGAGCATGGAGCCCAAAACAGGTCTGAATGCAAGAGCCTCATTATCCAGCTCATTGGGGTTGTTTCTCCGTTGCAAACTGCCAAATTGTGGGCAGTTAGGAAAGAAACCATGAATGATGAAAACTAACGACCAGCAAAAATGCAGAATATTTCATCACACAATCATTGATTCATTTTTGGGGTTCAGAACAAATACGCATGAAAAGATAAATCAAAGTATTGAGGGGAAATAAGAATCATGAAGAACTGAAACAAACACACACAAAAACAGAATGATCCGACATCAGACTATTAAATACCTGTCAAAGAGAATGTCGTTGACGAGATAGATTATATAAAGCTGCTTTTCAGAATCATTAACTTGAAATATCCTTTCTTTGAGTGCTTCAGCCATTGATGGTGCAAAAGATGACCTCTGCATGAACCAAGTCTTGGCACCTTTTATAGACTCCTTAGTTCCATTGAGATTGTTTAGAATATTGTTCAGCTCAGCCAAAATATCAGCAGGAAGCCCGGGTAAACTTTTAAAAGGATTTGATGATTGATCATACTCAGTACCAGCTTGGGGAACAAAAGATAGTTGATGTTGATGTGGTTGCTCGTAGAATGGTGGGAAAGGATGTTGATGCATCGGGGGTCCACCCATCATTGGACCTGGCACTGCACCGGCCGAGTTTAACATTGGAGGAGAACCCATCATGGGATTAGGAGCGGAATGCATCATAGGCATCATAGAAGGATAAGGAGCATTGAAGGGTCCACCTGGAAGACGCGTCGAAATAAACAGCTTGTATTGATAGTAATTACAACCCTCACCACCAAACAGAAAACTATAAGCAGGATTATCACGTTGCTTTTCACGAATCATTGCTTCAAACTCGGGACCATTCTTGATGGCATATTCCAAAGTTTTCTCGATACGTTTCAGGAGTTCTGGATCAGAAGGAGGCGGGGCGGGGGGTGGAGCAGGGACATCGTAATGGCCATGAAAAGGTGGTTGGGGAAGGTGAGGGGGCACTGGAAAAGGTGGGGGAGGCTGCTGGTGATAAGCTAGATGAGGGTTTTGAGGATGAGCATGTGGATGTGGAGGGTACTGCTGAGGGTAAGGAAATTGTTGAAGAGGTGGATGAGGAGCCACAGAGGGTGGAAGACCATGTTGTGGAAATTGAGGTTGCTGTGGGGGGTACCCATACTGCTGCTGCTGAGCTGCCTGTCTCTGCTGCTGGGCATAAGCCATAGCAGAAGATGCGGAATAGTCACGCTCCATTTATTCACACAAATTGCTACTCTTCGTATAACCCCTTTATAATATTTTAAACCTGAATAAAATAAAAATCACATACGTTACCCCCAAACAAACACCAAGGATGATAAAGTAACAAAAACCACACATCTAAAGCTATCTCTACATGTCATATACCCACTCCAGGAGATTTTACAATTGACATAGACTCACTCACTTAATAAAATCCCAACAAAAAGTGAGGTAATATGCACTACGTAGTCCGCAACACCAAATGTGATAAAACATTAAAAATTCACAACTAATTTTCAAAATTATTAATCAAGGTTGCAATATATGTACAAAAATTCCACAGAAACAGAAAAACAAGCCCTAACAATTCATTCAGTCCCTGTAACGATAACCAATAGAAAGTAAATCCGGTTCGCTACGAGAATAATCATTCAGGCATGAAGCTTGTTTTCAAGCTCATGCGACACTGAAACAAATAACATAGCTCCAGACATGAAGCTAAGCAAAAATAAAAATTAGGCAAAACAAACAACTCGAAGTTGACAACCAGAGGAAGATGCAATTCGTACCAAGAAAATGCTGTCAAGCAAGTATGAGAGAACAAAGTTAGCCAATCAGGCCACCGGTGGTTGCTTTGCGTTTTCTCCAGTTGAAAATTTGCTTGGCTGGACGGAGGAGAGGAGAGAGACACGCCTGCCACTGCCTCGACCTCGAACTGGAGTAACGACGCCGTCTGAGGCAAGGGGAGTTCGTCTTAAATGGGCCGGCCCAATACAATCGAAGCCCAGTGTTCTTCTCCGCCTTGGTAAGCAAGCCAGCAGCTCTAACAGAAGAACAAAACTATACTATACTCCGTTGATTTCATTTGCTTTTGCTCCTCTCTCTGAAAATCAATTCGACTTCGGCAGCAGTGATTCAGCTCAGATTGACATGGACATGGACATGGACATGGACATGAACTTGGATTCGCCTCACTCGATGGGAACGACGATCATCGGAGTTACGTACGACGGAGGTGTCGTTCTCGGCGCCGATTCCAGGACCAGCACAGGTAACTGACTGACGGATCATTTGAATATAGTGTTCGTTATCAGTGGCGGTGCTGAGTAGCTTTTCGTTTTGAAGAACTTGGAGAACCGATTCGAATTTCATATGTGAGAGATCGTAGTGTATTTCTTTTGGCAGATTAGGGTTTTGATGTGTTATTGTGTATTGTAGGGGTTTATGTGGCGAATAGGGCCTCTGACAAGATTACGCAGTTGACTGATAATGTGTATGTTTGTCGCTCTGGATCGGTATGATCCTTTCATTGAAGCTTGTGATGATGTTGTTTCTGGAATTTGGGACCATATCCCTTAGTGCCTTAAGTTGTGCTATGTTTTTTGTTGTAGGCTGCAGATTCTCAAGTCGTCTCTGATTATGTGCGCTATTTTCTTCATCAACACACGTGAGTATCTCCCTTAATTATATTGGCTGCTTTATGTTTATTCAATTTACTTCTGTTTAGTGTTATCAGATATCCTAGGCATATGTTTTTATTTGTAAGGTAATTTGGTTTCTGGCAACATGTTATAGTATACAGTTGGGCCAGCCTGCAACTGTGAAAGCTGCAGCAAACCTCGTCAGATTGCTCTCTTATAATAATAAGGTTTGGTTCTATTCTTTGGAGGTGTTTAGTAATTTTGAGGCCCTTGTGCTCAGGTTTTGTAATTCCTGTACATTTATTTAACAGAGTGGGTACTTCTGTTGCAACTCTACTTTTGTCTTTTCATCATGGTATATTCTTTAAGCCTCCTTTAACAAGCGGCTTGTATATGTTTGATTGTTATTGGCAGAATAACCTTCAAACCGGAATGATAGTCGGAGGGTGGGACAAGTATGAAGGTGGCAAAATTTACGGTGTTCCTCTTGGGGGCACACTCATTGAGCAACCTTTTGCTATTGGAGGTATGTGTCATCCTCCATAGAAGTTTCTGTAAAGAATAGGTTTTAGCATATTTTTTCCAGTTTTAATGAAAGTTTTCCATCTATACTGCCCTCAGTGAGTTTTTCTGGTATCCCATATCACAGACGCTGATTATGAAATCCTGAATATGAAAGAACAAAATTTGAATGTTCTGTCAGGTCGTCAATGCAGAGTATTAGAATTTTACGAGAATTTTCACAATCTAGATCGTGTTCTCCTCGCAATCTATAGGAACTATACTTCCTAATTTTGTTTAGTTCATTTCAGGTCTTAGTTGCCTCACAAGTAATGTCCATCCAGTTTATGTTAGTACTGCACGATTATCATTGAACCTTAGTCGTGTTTAATCAGTTGGTTGAAACATAATTATGTATTCTTAAAGTGTTATTTATTTTATTTTGGGAACTTAAGTGCTTATGATTGATACACATGTTTGGTAATTGAATTAGAAGAGTTAAGAGATGGCTGAAACATAAGTGGAGGGCTCTGTTTACTTGTGTTTTTATTCTTTGGGAGAACTTTTATCTAAGAAGAACTAAGCTTACATGGAAGCTTACAATGACAGGAAAAAAAATATGCCGGCATCTCAAATAACTTGTGTTCATTGTTAAATGTAATGCTGGAGAGCAAAAGTAAAAAAACGCTTAGAGGATTTGTCTACTTATAATTTACTGTTGTTGTCTACCTATGTGGAGGAGAAATGACTCAATTATGCGAATTTTTGTTCATTTTCCAGGATCCGGTTCTAGTTACTTGTATGGTTTCTTTGATCAAGCCTGGAAAGATGGACTGACCAAAGAAGAAGCAGAGGTACTTGCACTTTGTTAATCTATGTGCACATACAATGTCACTAATGCGCCGTAGCTAGGACAAGGTGTCAATGTGCCATATGTTAACTCTTTTCCGAAACTTGAATGTTGGTGGTACCGGATATTGATTTGGATGCACTTTTTATGTCAATTACAGGATCTAGTGGTAAAAGCAGTTTCTCTTGCCATTGCCAGAGATGGTGCTAGTGGAGGTGTTGTCCGCACCGTCATTGTAAGATTCATCTAAACTTCACAGACTACCTAATCTCAGCTTGTCTCTTTGAGGAATAACAGTCAGCTGTTAAGTGTTTGTATATCTATCGACTCGTGCAGATCAATGCAGAGGGAGTCACGAGGAACTTCTACCCGGGCGACAAGCTTCCGCTGTGGCACGAGGAGTTGGAAGGAGTAACATCCCTGCTGGACATTCTCAGTGCTTCCAGCCCTGATCCCATGAGCATCTAAACTGATTTGAATCCCATTGCATGTACTTATACTGCTGACACTACTGAGATTATCTTCACATTCCAATGGAATGTATGGTGCTCAACTATGTTACTCATGTTCTGAACAAAAAAAACTATGTTACTCATGTTTGTTCTTTTTTTCATTTCAGCTTCAATTAGGTCGAACTATGCTTAACAGTATCATAAAAAAAAAAGAGCTATGCTTAAAAGTAACATGTATTTTTATTTGTAAACGGCGAAGAACGGATGATTTAATATTGGATTTGTATTATTTTTGAATCTAAAAATTTTCGGCCTTTCATTAACTGGTTTTCTTGGAAAATTCTTCGAACTGAAATAGAAATCACAAAAAGAAACGGTACCGCTTTGTTTCTAAACCATCAGCATCTGGTTCTGGGCTGATGTTAAATAATGTACTCTACGTTGTTTATCGACTCGGCGATAACAAACTATCATCGCTCCTCTGACACACATCGAGTCGTTGACGACAATGGCGTCCATCGCTGTAAGCTCATACAACCTCCAGAACGTCTTTGTCTACGGGAGCTTGATGGCCGATGAGGTCGTCCACGCTCTGCTGAATCGAGTCCCCCAGTCTTCTCCGGCAATTCTCAACAACTTGTCTGTCTCTGATCTCTCCAATTTTATATTCCTATTACCTATTTTAGTCTGCCGCAGTATCGACCTAACTCTTTCTCATGATCTTCAATCTTGAGTTTTTTTTCTTTGAATTGAAAAAATTATGTCTTTTCTTATATTTTGAAAACACAATGACCTAGCTTTTCTCTGTGATCATATTTGACTACAGTGTGATGGTTTTCTTTGGTTCCAGTCACAGGTTCAGCATCAAAGGTAGAGTTTATCCAGCAATCACTCCAGTAGATAGCAAGCACGTGACTGGAAGGGTTCGTAGCCTTTACCCTCTAATCCTAACAGCATATTTAATTTCGTTGCTATTCAGTATGAATTGAAGTGGTTATTAGACTTGTTATCTACTAAGTATTCTGGATAGGCAACTTTGAACTAAGGTGATAAAAAAAGTCACATTACGAATAATGTAGTGCATGCCGTGGATGACCCATATTATACGAGCAGTCTTATTTGTGTTCGGAATGGTTGTTTGTGTAGCATAGTATCTGATGCTATCTTTGATCACCCCTTGTGCATTTTGACCTTCTTAAATGATTCTTACTATTGGGAAGTTGCTAAGTGGTTGTCACGTATGGAAAGGCAGAGGATGTACATATGACCATCGAGAAATTAAGAATTTTTTTTGTCCAATTTCAGCTGCTACCCATTTTTTGTATTAGTCATTCTAATATGCCTTTTTTTTGCAGTTACGGCTTCATATTTGTGTGCTGTTGATTTGATTCTCATGTGCTTTGATGAAATTTATTTCAGGTCTTCTTTGGTGTCACACCTCCTGAGCTTGAAGTTTTAGATATATTTGAAGATGTCGAGTATGAAAGGGTTGATGTTGAGGTCTCTTTAGGGGTAAGAATGTTGACCAGAAAACTCCATTAGTGATGAAATGCTGAAATAAATACGTTGTACTTCATTGTATCTAGTTTTATGCTATATATATATACCTTCTGATCCTGTCCTGTTCTTCTGGATACTTGAATCGATATTTACAATTTCAACTGGGTCATGTGTTGGTTGTTGCAGGATAGCGCTGAGAAGCTGCAAGCTTATACCTACGTCTGGGAAAACAAAAATGATCCACAGTTGTATGGGGACTGGGATTTTGAGGTAAAAATCTTTCTCCTTTCTTCAACATGATCTTTTACAATACCACATTATTTGCGCTGAGAATTTTGTAAAGCTCATGAAGCATGTAAAATGTTGAAAACTTGATTCCATCGTTTGTATTAGTTTTTTTTTTTTTGCTTTGAAAACTTGATTCCATCGTTTGTATTAGTTAAATAGGGGATTTTCATCTCTCGATATTACCAAATTACGATCGACTCAACTTTAAGATCTTGATACCTTACAACTTGCTTGACATCGAATCAATTGGTAGTTACTAATTGTGGAGAACTCACTGGAACATGCATTCTTCTGAATTAGGTTCAAGACGTGAACAAGCTTTTCATTGTTAATAACAATTTCTTATTCAATCAATTATATGAGATTGCTGACTGGATTTACTGATGTGTACACTAGGCATGGAAACGAGCGCATATGAAGGACTTTGTCGCCATGACCATGGACTTCATGAAGGAGCTAGAGCAACCGGAGTCGAAACCAAGAGTGGCTACCTATGAACAGTTCTACGAGCAGGATAAACAAAATCAGTCTGCACTATAAACACTTGTGGGCTTCTGAGCTCTATTTATGTTCTCTATCAAATCCCAGCTATTAATCTCTTCCGGACACAGACAATACTTTCATTTATCCTTATAAAGGTTCACTCAAGATCAGCTTTATAAGCTGCAGTGTCAAATTCAAATGTACCAACCGAAGTTAAAGCAACAGGAAAGTGTAATAATCTCAAACTCAAAGGAGTAGTGTTAAATACTCCAAAAAAGGTGAGGGGCCTTTTCGTAAGTTCGACAGGTGACTTGACGAGGTTGTCAATCTATAAATAGAACATAATCAACTTCCTCCAAAATTAGGGTTACGAGTATAGCAGCTTTTCAGCATAATCTGAAAATTGTTTCTCGTCTGAGTTTTGTTTAATTTCTTAGGCCTTGCTGCTTCTGTGAGATTTTCAGTTGTTGTAAGGGACTGAAGTTTGACTCTTTGGCTTAAAAATTCCGGTGCCTTTGAGATGAATGCAGATCCCAAAAACAACCCTTTTTCATCCCTCCACTGAAAATCGATTTGGCTTTTTCAAGCTTGTTGATTATCGTTGCAGGGCTGATACATGTGTTTTGATTTAGCTGAATTAATTGAGAAAACATCGAGTGGTGATTCAGGCAACCCACTTGAGCATATTCAATCTCAAGTGAGGTGTTTAACTGCTCGTAAAACAAATCTAGCTTTTGCTCTTCAGATTTGCTGAGATGCATCTTTGGTGTATCCCTGAAGCTGGTCTAGTAAGCATCAGTACATTGCTTGATTTTCTTCCAATGAAATTTTCACAGTTTTAATTCAGTAAATTGATTGTATAGTAGTATGATAAAATATTAATTATTTTATACTAACTTAATATTAATAACGTATTTCTTGAATAAAAATGTATTCAATATTTAGCAATCTTTTTACCAATAAAATTATTAATCGAATCAGACAGATATTGAATGAAAGTAGAGAGCTTAAACATTTGAAAATAATTGAATGAAAGTAGAGAGCTTAAACATTTGAAAAACGTATTCATTCATAATGGATTTGTAGAATATACATGAGCTAACACTAGTCAAATATGTCAGACATTGACATTGTGAAGCATGAGAGATTGAGACAGAGCTAAGAGAGAACTCACTTTGATACATAAACTACCACCAACTGACAGGGGAAGCTGTGTTTGTTGGAGATGCTTGTGGCAGTAAGCAGTGTTGATGTTGATGTTGCTGTTGCTGTTGCTGTTGTAGTCCTTCACTTGTGTTCATCGTGCATTCATCTGTATCCATCATCTCTGAATCAGTATCGGCTTCCATTGGCTGGCAAGTACTTACGGGTTGTCCGTGTACCTTAGGGTGGTCAACCCAGGGGATGACAGCCAAGTTAGATGTGGTGTTGGGAGGCTGATCATTCACCTCAGGTGTATAAGCACTGGTAATCTGATATCTATAATCTGCCAAGTGATGTAAACACTGGTTTTGTGAAAATCATAAATAAAGAGAGTATAAACTGAAAACATTTATCTAGTTCAGCCAATGGAGAAAAGTATATATGAACATGAACCTTGATTGTTTACCATAAATTTTTTTTAACTAAATGGACTAGTTCTGGAGCAAAAGTACCAAGGATGTGCAACACAGACGCCCTTCGACCTTACCAATATAGTTTCACGATTATATGATTTGGCCTAGCAGGCAGTTTTTAAAAATCTTTCATGCATTCAAGGGTCTTTTGATCTACATGTAACCTGTAAACATATTTTTACTGCCATAAAGTAAAGACCGGCTAAATGACGCTTGCACTTATGATATGAACATGATGATAAAACAAACTAGAGAAACTCAAATATGAGCTACAAAGACCCCATGAAGGCATGAAATACAAAATTGTAAAGGATACCACCATACTTACTTCTTAAGTCATCAACTAAGTCAGGGTGAACCTTTATTTCCAGCCTAGAGGGACTCGGAGATCTCAGCAAGTCTGCAGGCTGGAACAGGGCAAGCGCACGTTCCTCTTTAGGATTACAAGAAGGCGCCACGTCCATGATAGGAACATCATCATCATGAACTGCTGTGCAAATTGTCACTGATTGATCCACCTGTAATCTCCTCTCCACCCCCAGGTTCACCTCTGCCTCTTCATATCTTGGAGTAAACTGACAGTCCTAAATTTACCATATGTCCAGTACACCAACATGCATCGTGTCACTAAACATGAAATCTCACTGAATATGCTTACAAGAAAAAGCTGATTTGCAATAAAGGTGTCTTTTTCTGTTGAAATTAACATTAATTTTGAGAAAGTTAGGGTTTGAAATATGAACAACACAAACCCAGCAACATAATCTCTACATTAATATCCACATATACATCCAGACCATCTTCATAAACCCTAGAAATTAACCTGTTTCCGGAATCAATACCAAAGTGAATTATTATAATAATAATAAAACTGAATCGAGAAACAAAAAATACCAATCTTCGAGCTTTTCTGGGCAAGGTCTGCAAATCGAAGAGCGGCAAGTCATCGTAAACTTCTTCAAAATCCCTTCGCTTCATTCCTCGATTGATTTCACTACACATTTGATTCTGAAGCGAACAATCAAATGGCGATTCTCGGATTCTTCCAAGAAGCTTCTAGGGCTCACTTTTCTGAGAATTCATGTTCTGCTGAATTTCAATGTTACTGTACTGCAATCCAAAAAATTGAACCGGTCCAATACGAATTCCAAGGTTGGTTTGGGTTGGTGGTTCGATTATTGAACCGATAAAGCCGTTGGCGTCACTGCGTTCGACCAAACTCTATCCGGTGATGAGAAGCCAATAACAATGGCGGGAATGACGAGCGGAGCTCTAATGGCGATGTGTGCGGCGCCTGCGAAGATCGCTTCGGTTCCCGGAATGCCGAAATATGTGCGGAGTAGTTCGTTTTCTGTGTGTTTTTCAATGCGGCCGCTCGCCGCATTCGCTTCGGTGCAGCAGGAAGTGATGGACGAGGAGGTGAGCGTTTCCGTTTCTGAGTCTCCAAAGCAGCATCAAATCGTATGAGAATTGTGATTACTTTGGTTTGCATACATTTCGATGTTGGTGGTGCGTTGAGACATTGCTGAAAATTTAGGGTTTGCGTGCAGGAAAGTGAAATTGGAAAATGATTTTTCTCTTTTTAAGATAAAATGAGATGATAGTTTTGAATCCTGAGAATTCCCAGTGCAAGAAGTATTTTATGGTCTGGGGAATGTTTTTTTTTTTACTTAGGTGCTAATGTGTCAGTGGGTGCTGACTAGTGGGAATTTAAATGTAGGATGATCTGGGGATTGTGTGTGATCCTTGTGGTGGGAAAGGATGGATACTGTGTGATTTCTGCAATGGACAGAAGACCAATGTCAAGTCTGCTAGTAATAGGATATATCGTCGCTGCCCATCCTGTAAAGCTGTAAGTTCTTCTTTTAAGTGTCAAATTTTCAATGACCAATGATAATTGTTAGATGATATTGCCCGTGGAGGTATATAAGTATATTGGGGATTCGGCGTGTGATAACAATCTAGACAAAAATTGATAAATATTATTCACAAATATTACTTGAATAAATTCAAGATTAAGTGAACAAAACAATTAAATAATTGAACCAAAGTGCATATCAGATAGGAATGAGTCAAGCCTCGTTCGACAAGCCCCAAGGACACCTCAGGCGTCGCCTCCGAGCCCGAGGTGTCATTGTGGTAATTACTTTGTGTTGTATCATATTAAACTATATGCTTGGATGGGGTGTGATTGTGGTAATTACTTTGTGTTGTATCATGTTAAACTATATAATTGCAGTTGTATGATTTAGCAGATAACTAGATACGTATGATACTACAAACTTGTTATTTCATGAATGCAATATTTTGTTTTCATACTTTCAGGTGGGATGCATTCTGTGTGAGAAGTGCAAAGTATTTAAATGTGTTACATTCCCAAATTATGATGATGGAGAGGATATAAATCTTTAAGTCTCAGAGCCCACAAAATGTAATTGATAGGTTTTCCATGACACCTCTTATTGACTGTCGAACTCAAGTTCCAGAACTTCTTTCAGGTGTCACGCGTTCTTCCTGAGTGGTTTCTTGTAAATTTTCAATGTGATTGCACATATTGTTTTTGCATTACATATGAGATATATAACCTACCTAATTGTTGATCAATTATAGGAGAGGTGCTGCAAGTGGCAGATGCTTGTTTATTTTAATTTTTAGCTCGACTTCTTCGATCTCTTAATGAATGGATCATAGTCATTCGCAATACATGGCTTGTAGAAAGTTAAATTTACTGCTTGCTGACTCCATAATACCTCTGGATGCGTTAACTTGGAGTAACCATTGCATCAACATTGAAATACTTAACCTAACATTAAATTTGTGTTATAGCCTGCCAAGGCGTGTCCTAGCAGCAAGAGGAGGCGTTATAAGAATCAGCCCCCAATCCAAAGCTGGAGATAAGGATAGAATAAATTAATAAATTTATATTGCAGTAACGTAAGTAATTGCTTACCATTTACTACTGAGGGATTCCTTTCATATTCTTGCTTACCATTTAGTCTCTGACCTGAGTCTTGTTTGTTTAAAACCTATAATTTCTGTGAAGATGGATGTTGAGATGAAAATTGTTTAATTTGTTGAAATTTGTTTTAGAGCGTAACTGCATTGACTAATTCTTGAATCGCTAGTCAATGCTGAGATTTGTGTGTTCAATAATTGATACCTTAGGAGTTGCATCAATTGGCCCATTTAACTTAAGAGATGTCCTTGATTGTCTCCTTTAGATCAATCAGAATTTTTGTTTGTTTAAATAATCAAGGCAGTACTTGTATTATTTCTAGATTTTCATGCTGGTATTTAATTTAAATCTGAACCTTGTGTTTTGATTTAGGCAACATTTACCAGATTGCAAGTTTAGTCTTAGATATGCATTCATTGAATCTGACAATTATGATGCTATAGTTTAGTCTTAGATATGCATGTGGCTGATATAATGGCTTATAGAAGGAAGAACTTAAGAGGCCGGTTGCATTCACACATGCTATTGAGATTATGTGTATTAGTCATACAACTTAGCTACGTCTAGCAAAATGGGTGATGATGATAATTGTTTATAGTTGTTTCTGAAGAACTCGTATCATTAAATTCTTAATTGTATATAATCACTCACTTGCAAAATTCATAGTATAGTTTTGTATGCAAAAAGTCCCCGTGAACAACATGATGCAAGAATAATTGAGATCACATTTCTCTGTACTTGAATGATTTGTTCTTAGAGTAAAGGATATTTTGTTTATGTTTTCTCTCCTTCAGCAAGTACATTTATATTACAATAATTTTGTCAAAGATAGACTAATTAATAAAAATTAAACTTATCGAATGATTATCCTACTCCGTCGGTCGATGCACCTTATAAGTTATAATATATAACTGCGTTGAATTATCAATTTACGAGGAGCGCAAAGATCTCTTAAACTTTCCTTTAGTTAGATGTAGTGGGAATACAAAATGGAAAGTTTATTCGTCCATTTGAGTATTATGCCTACATACGGTTAATATTGGAAGTCGGGTATGTAAATATTTGTTCAAGATTATCAGCATAAGTTCTTTATATGAAGTGTTAATAACTATCTTCAGGGGAGAAGGTCTTCATCAGGTACACGATGTTGTTGGGTGAATTTGAAATTGTGTCTTTACAGAGCATCGACAAATTTAAGGCTTCACTGAGTGGTCATTGGTGACAATTACCATGAACAAAAGGTGATTCAAATACCATTTCTATTGGTTGGCAATACATTTTAAATATGATGCGAACATATGATAAAAACGAAATGTTCGGTGTTAATCTGAAAAAAATGATAGGTGGTAAAAATCAAAACATTGTTATCTGCAAGGTTGTATTTGAGCATTAGGGGGCTGTAATAACTGACTTTCTAATGAGCAGGATCTGCTGCCGTTGGATTCGTGCATGAGTAATGCGCCTGGTTTCTTTTGAATCATCTTCAAGGTTTCCTGAAACACGCTTTCTTCACAAGGTAATCTTAGCACACCCTCTTGCTGGAATCCAAATTCCTCTTCTGCTTCTCTCAATAAGATCTCGAATGCTTTATGACACAAATATTCCGTTGGGATGATGAACTTCTTCGTATCTTTTCCAACACAAATGGCAAAGTACCCTTTTGGAACAGTACCTGATCTTGACGCCCCACTTACGTTAGAGTTGTCTGTGAGCGAGAGTGTTCGCTTTAAAAACTTGATTCTCTTATTGCTACCTTTACTGCTATTGCTGTTTTCGAATGAATCTGCAAGCTTTCTACACTTTTGAAGAATCCTCTGAAGCTTAATGATCTCTCCGATCTTGTTAAGCTTCTTTGAATCCGTTTTGCTATCTGAAAGAAGGGATTGATCCATGTATAACTCTCTTCTACTTCTCTCTGTTGCTTGATGTTTGCTGTAGCTAACAATTCCTCTGTATTTATAGAATTTGACGTCATTGGGAGATTTTAAATTCCGGACTTTCAGCAACTGAAACAGTCTGGCTAACTATAATAATAATAATAATAATATTTAACATCTAAAGTCAGCCTTATCAACAGTTGTGCATGTTGCAATACATTATTACCCTTCTGTCTTAGCCCATGTTCTGTTGCATTTATTTTATTGCCAAGTTGAAGCTTTGATATTTAAGCTTCTCATATAGAATGTTACTTAAAAGTGTTTTTTAAAATGCATCTTCAAACTATCATTACCGGTTAAATTAAGCCAAAGAAAGGCTAACAGCGCCGAAGGGATTTTATTCAATGTGTGCGCAAACCCTACTTAAAGCTAGAGGGGTCATCTTATCTTATCTTTTAGCTTTAGAGTATGCTTTTGTAGTGGAATGCTCGTGTTCTTTCATGTTGATTAATGAGTGATCATCAGTTAGCGTGTGAATCTTTTTGTGGTCATTAATTATGTCATGTTGACTGCTTTGGTTTGGTAGCATAAAGGCTTCCCTTTAATCTTAAGCTAACTATATCTATGTGGGTGCCTTTGTGCTTTTCTCGAGCGCTTATCTCTACCTCTACTGAGAGATCATTTAGCTTAAGACTACTTTAGTTTAACTACTTTTGATGACGTCCAAGTCGGTTGTGCTTTTCTTTATTAGTGCTTATGGCCCCTGAGAGATTATTAGCTTTTGAGTTGTTTTTTTTCTCTGTTTGTCATCAAAGGTTAATTTCACACAGCCTGTGATCCATACGTATTTCCTGCAGGCTGTCATCAACATTTGATCATAGATAACACATTAAAGTTTTTACAAACTTTGAAAGTTTCGAATGGCAAATCACTTAAAATACTGCCAACACATTGATGGAATACTACAACAAAAATCCAGAAATTCGAACTAACATTCACTGTATATTTTTCGTAAATGGAATGAGCAGTCTCATTACGGTTTGAACACTATACGTGTGTATCGGCCATCAAAGCCTTATTTCTATGTATCAGAGTAGACCAGGTATATATATAAATCTGAAAGAGAGAAAAATACAAGAACAAGAGTTCCGGATATGGGAGGTAAAGATAAATAATAACAAGTATGACATTGTGAACTTACTTCATCAATGGATACCCATCAAAGTTCCAGCTTTAGTTGATTAAAGGTCTTCCTTCATCAGGGCCACCTTGGAAGAATTTTGCATAGTCATCTGGTAATGGAAGATTGAGTTCTTCTGTGACTAGTTTGATGATCTTGGCAGTGGTACCCCCAAAGGAAATCTGGTTGAGTGTCACAGCAATGGAAAATCTATTCTTTAAGTCGCAATATCCAGTTGATCCTCCTAAGCCAGAGTGGCCGAAACCAATAAATGATCCATCTTTAGATGTGTGTCTTTTGAACCCTAAGCCAAATGCTCCATTTGGGAGAGCAAGGTTGCTGTACTCGCCAATTCCTAGACAAGAATCATGGATTTTTGGGTTTTTCAATACGTTTTGTGTGGTGGTACCATAGCTAGATGCTGATGGGCTATTGTTGTCCATGGCAACATCAGTGGGGAGCTCTGTGTATGTGTCTTTACGGAACGACTTACTATCACTATCTGGCTTAGCCTTAAGAGCAGCCTTAATAAACCCAATTTTGTTCCCTTTATGCTTTCCAGATTTTTTTTGAGAAGGGAATTTAGGGACAATTGGGTGACTACCGAGCGGCACATCATATGAGGATGAATGTGGTGGAGGGACTTTTCCACCATCAGCCATGGCTGCATAATAGCGTGCCAGTGCACGGGCAGAGCAATGCCCATTTGCAGCAGGTATAATGGCTCGGCGAACATTAAGAGTGTTAAACAGTGCAGGTAGGCTAGTTGCCAACTGGACCATGCCCTCGGGAACGGCAGGGACAGACACACCACTGTTCTGATTTTCCAGAAACTTATTTATTTCAGCCATGTCTGGCGTAAGTGTAGCTAGTCGAGACTCAACCCCTGCAAGCCCATCAAATGTGTTCAAAAATGATGTGTTGGATATTCATGAAAGCACAATTGCATGATTGAATCGATCCTCAAAACTATAAAGATCATATTTTGAAAGGCCATCGGGACAATAAGCATGAGATGATATTACTATGAAGCACTCCGTGTACCTGGAGGGATTCCGACATATAGCTCTCCTTCAAGATTGAGTGGGCGAATGAAAGCCTCTTCAAGAATTTCTTGAAATTTCATTCCAGAAGCATGCTGTGGTAGATAAGAACAACTGTTACTACACTTCAATAAATACATCAAGATTTTACCGATTTGACTAGTGTAGCTAATATTGATTGTTACTAAATGCGTCCTCCGGTGGGAATAGTTTAGCAGGTAGTGAAACCTTTGCATGTGAACCCAGGAAGACACCGACTCAGGATGACAGTTGATAGGCATGTAAATTTGATGTCTTGCATGTAAATTTGATGGCATGCATAATACCTCCATAATCCCACCACACAGCCAGCCAAAAGAAAGAATATGATACAACTGCTCAACGCCGGGTTCCGTCTCCGGCACTGCACTGGCAATGCGATTCAGGCATTCATCCCAGTTCGTCATCAACAATGGATCCTCTCTTACTATGCCAGCTAGTGCATTGTGTAGACCAGATGTGTGATTGAGCACGTGATGGACCTAAAAAGAAAAAGCAAGAAGAGCATATTACGCCCACTTGAAACAGCTGATACGCGTATGGCGTATGGCAACCTTCATCTTACAACAAACAATTCCTCAATTAACCGAGTAGAAAATTATACCTTAATCTGTTCTTTATTATTGGTTCTGAATTCTGGCCATATGTCCGCAATATTTTCGTCAAGCCTCAGCTTCCTACAAGTGTACAAAAGAGCGAAGAGAAATCATAATTGGCAGACAATTTCCGTCATGTCTAACTGCTATATACCTAATCGCTGAATGCTAAAATTCATAAAACAATTGAGCACGATGATATCCAGGTATAATCATAGAAACGTGTAAACCACATGCAAGGTGTACACATAGCTAGTGTATGGCATATTCCATATACAGAGGGAGAGGCCAAAGTTTAAAATTTTGACTGCCTCAACCAATGAAATAGAGCATACCCTTGATCAACCAACCAATGCACCATTCCAGCAGCAATGCCTTTTGTGACGGAAAACACAGAAAAAAGACTATCAGGTTTAACTGGGCGAGGATCATATCTTCCAAGCACTCCAGCTGAAGTATCAATAATGACCTTTCCATCTTTATAAGCACATACCTGAATAAAAACTGGTGCAAGGTGAGAAACTGGAACGAGCATGCATTCTAGTTAACAGATTTTTGATAGACTGAGTTTGCATAGCTTTCAGAATATGAGAGCATGCCTGAGTTCCAAGTATCTTATCGTCGTTTCCTAACTCAACTAATAGATCCCTCAACTTTGCCTCCGCACTAGAGAGAACAGGTGTTTCATAGACCCATTTAGGATTACCTGCTGGCCCGTTGTTGATAGACCTGAGTAAAAAAGAGTACAATCAGCGAAGAAGAGGCACAAAAGAGAAGACTATAAAACCAAATGCCATAACCACTTACCCATACAATACGGATTCAGCAAATGGTCTCATAATATCTAAGTAAACTATACGCGCATTCATAGTTGATGAAAGCCCTGAAAACCAGCAAAGACAAGTGAGATACTAATTTTATTTTTCTTCAAAGACTGAAGAGGAAACTCGGCATATTGGCCAACCTCGCAGAAGATTAAGAACTCTCGCAAATATCACAATATCACCTGGAAAAGCATCAACCTGAAAAATAAGATCCTCTAATTATAAGATTTTAAATAAGCGTAAGTGGACTTGAAAATATAGATAACATACTTACAGGATTGAACTTTTTAACTTCCTTCTTGTTGAGGTTCAATTTGTCTTGTAAAACCTTCATGTTTTTAGTTCTCTGCTCCGACATTGTTTTTAAATTTTCCTTCACGGAATAAATAAATAGCATAGCATGATATAAGTCAATAACAAATTCGTTCTTATTAAATTTAAATAAATCACAGGAGGAGATCAGTGTAGCATACAGCAGCTTCATTTGCTGGGGTTGAAGCTCGAAAGAAGACAGTTGTTATCTCCATTGCTTGCTCTGGGATATCCAGTCGCAGCCTCAGCCCCATCTCTGCGAAGGCAGACAAAAGTGCTACTTGGTCTCCCTGTAATGAAACAGCATCAGCATGAGTTGTGTACAAAGGAACAATACATAAAGGGCTAAACGATGTCAACTGGAGTATGTATGTTTGACATCTACCTCAGCAGATGCAAGAAACATTTTTGCCAGTGCTTGCTTAACAGCATGTGACAATGACTTGGTAAGTCCAAAGTCAAGCAAGATTGGACGGTTTGGTGGTTCCTTGGTAATAAGAAAATTTCCTGCACAAAACGAGCACACGATAAATTACCATCCATTGTAAATACATGTTGTCAATGTGCCCCTAGTTTAAATGTTGTCAAAATACCTGGATGAGGATCCCCATTAAAAAATCCATCAACAAATATTTGATGTGCATAGGCACGCGTGATCTCAGATATAACCTTTTGTCTATCAACGCCATAGGCGTCAAGGGAGGCGGAGTCACTTAAGCGGATCCCATCCATATATTCTAAGATAAGAACTTTCTCTGTTGACTGCAATTGAGATGAATAAAAAGACAACCAATCAGGATGAAATCATCATGTTTTTCAACCTGGCACGCAAAAAACATTCTGTTCTTACAAGATTGTTGAACCAAAACATCACTGAATAATTGACACGTACCTGAATAATTTCTGGAATCCTAACGTCTACTCGATTAGTCGATGTATGACTAGCAGAATCACTTCTACATCCAAGATTCTTGGCCACTTTTCTTGTGCTTTCTGAGAGTACAAAATATGAATCAATTACAGTGAAACTTGAAACTGCATGCTGTGTCTAAGAGATCAGCTACAGTGGAACCATATCTATCTCTTAACAGTAAATTGCTAAGGTATAACAAGGGATGATACCAGCTTCGATATTGAAATCAAGTTCCTTTGGTTCTTCTTTGCACCACTCATCTATCATAGGGCTGAAGTTATACTGTGGTTCAGCCCACGCTATCCAGTCAACTATAGCCTTTGCATTTTTTAAATCCTGTAGTTCATTATTGTGGCACAACGTTCAAAATGTTTCAGATACCACTTACACATGTAAAACCTTACTGCAGAAGCTTAATGTCAAACCTCTAATATGATGGCCTTGATGTCCTCATGCTGAACTTTGACAACCACCTCCTGCCCATCTTTAAGTGTTGCACGGTGAACCTGGGCAATCTGCATCAGAATTCAGAATTCAGAACTGAACCTCATAACCTTACTGAAATTCTTCAATGTAACAAGTTATTATTTACGTAAGAAAGGTGTCATTATGTTGAAGCTTTCATATATCTTTACATAGATATTGAAATTGGCAGAGCCAATTACGTGTTTACAAGGTGTGCATTCCATGCAATTAATCATCAAAATAAAAAATACAAACAAGCAACTATAGCTAGATAACATAACACTATTTCACATTAGCATTTCCTTAATAATAGTTTTATTACGAGGGAATATAAAGAAGAAACCCATTTTATCTCCTTCAAAACTGCCCTGCGATGGAAATGGAAAGATGAGGGGGAAATAAGTACGTATGACAATTTGATAGCAGAAATACTTACTGATGCTGTCGCTAAGGGTTCTTCTACGAACTTTAAGAAGAGTTCGTTGGCAGCTTTCCCCAGCTCGTTTTGTATAGTACGATAGACCTTCAAAAAGGTAATATAGTTGGAAAACTATAATCATATGACTGGGGTTATCTACCGACAAGTTATACCAACCCACTGCTTGTCAGTTCAAGCGAAAACGTTGAACTATTGAAGATTGCAGCAATGAGAGGATAACAAGCTTTAGAGTGAATGCTGAAAAGAATACCTCTTTCAGAGGACGAGGAGGTAAAGAATCTTGTAACTGCCTAAGTAGGGTTATATATGCATCAGGCAGTACATCAGCACGAGTAGACAAGTATTGTCCAAGTTTCACCCACAAGCCTTCCAACTCAATCATCAAATTAAGAACACGATTAGCATTACGTTCATGAGCCCTTTCCCACATAGCAGCTCTCTTACTTTTGTTGGTCCATTTCTCTCTATGCTGCAATGCCTTTAAGAACATCACACACCACAAACGAACAATAATTTCAATAAACACTTTAACCACTTACACAAATCAAACAACTGAACTCAAACTAACAACAAATAAATAAAATCTACCTTATAATCAAGATAGATAAAAAGAGCTGCGGCAAACACTTTCATGCGCCTTTTGTATATGTTCCCCCATCCCATCGAACTGACTAATCTTCAACTGAATCAACCAAAACACCTGAACAGATAACAACCAAGTACAACTACACATTAAAACATTGTCACTCCACCAGTAAAGTAAAACAAAAACATGGACATCTCCAACTGTTGCATACAATGATCACCAAAATACTCAACCAACTACAAATTACATGGTCTTTAAAGCCTGGATTTCTCTACTTAGCTTTAGCTTTGTATCCAATTTCGATAGAACATTTATAATCGTTGATCACAAAAACACAATCAACAGCCAAATCAGCACAACATAAACCCTAAAACTCTAAAGAAATCAAACAATTCTGAAACCTTAATTCAGCTATAAAACCCTATCATCTTACACAACCGAGTACCTAACTTCACCACACACAAAAAATGGCCGGTACAAAAATTAGGATTGATGAGAATCGCAGAAAATCAAAACCTTATGGGATGAAGAAAAAAAAAGCCGCGCTTTGGAAATGTCGAATTTCGAGTCGGATGTAGAAAATGAGGATGGGGAATGTTCTGTGAAATTTCATGGAAACTGGAACGGTGGGTGTCATCATATTGACCACGTTGACCAATCGCTAGCTACCGACGACCACGTGGCATCTACTTTTTGTATACTTTTTTTCGAGAAATTTTTTCCAAATTGAACCGAATTTGATTTCTTATCGTACATACTCTTCAAATTTAATTTCTAAAATACACCCAATCAATTATGCTTTGTTTGTAAGGGCGCTTAAGTAACAAAGCTCTTTTATTAACAGCGATTTATGTCTAGTGTCAAATTTTTAGATATAATGAATGTTGAGTCAGTAATAATTGCCTAATAAGTCAAAAAAGATCTTCTCCACATCACCTAAAATTGAACTATAGTTTCGAGCCCTAGTTTCTCCCGTTATTTCCATTTTGTCTTCTTCTACTCGAAAAATCAATCCCGACATGTACGTCGCCTCTGCTCGTCGCCGCCCGTTCCCGATGTACTCCATCATCCCGCCATCCGCATATTTGCCTCAATTGTTGGGTCGATTAGGTATATGTTTCCTCTATTTTCTTTAATTCTAGTAGCATCTGATTATTTTGCACAATACAAATCCTTCTTTTGTGTATTCATTCTTTTCCATTTATTTGTAAATTTATTTAGCGTGATTTTGCTTGTAAAGCTTAATGTTGGTGGCTATTGTTGGATCTCTGTGGCAGCAACACTCTATAGTTGAATTTATTGATAGTCTGTCTTTGTTGCATATTTTTGAAGTTTGGTTCTAATATATTATTATTTATCTTGGACTGTCTTAGCAATGACTAGTGCTCAAAATGATGGAATGACATTGTCAACTATAGAGAGATTTGAAATTTCGTCATTCGACGAGTATGATAGAGATAATATGGGGAATTTTGATAATGACGATGAAGAAGGCTATGTTGAAGTACCCATATGTGGTGAAGGAGTTGATAATTCCCTATGGAATTTTGCTCCTTTCAATGATGTTTCCGGTTTGATGAGTCATTCGACTATTGATGACCACGAATCTAATAATAGTCAGTTTAATACAAAAGTGCTCAAAAAAGGTCGTATGTTTAGCGGAAGGAGTTGCTCATATATGCTTGTCAAAAATATTCTATCAAACACCGTCGAGAATATCACACTGCAAGTTCGTGCACAAAACGATTGATTTTTTAATGTGCGAGGATAGGATAAATGCAAATGGGAGCTACGAGCTTCGAAGAAGAAAATGAAGGCATGTGGAGAATAACCAAATATGAAGGAGATCACACGTGCGAGGTTTATATTATCCCTCATGACAATTTCCATTTTAATAAACATTTTATCGGAATTGACATAAGAGATTTAATTCAAGAGAAGCTAAGATTTTCCCCTTACGCGGTGCAAGCTTTAATGAGATCAAAGTATGAGTATAAAATATCTTACATGAAGGCTTGGAAATTCCGACAAAAAGCATTATGACATATATTTGGAGATTGGGAAGCATCTTTCGAAAAGCTATCGGCATACTGGACATGCTCAAAGAATCCAATCCCGGTAGCATTGTTCATTGGGACACATCAATGCTAGAGAGTGGGAAAGTAGCATGAATTATGTATTCTGGTCATTTGCTCCGACCATTGATGGCTTCAAGCATTGTTGTCACGTCATTTCTATCTATGAGACACATTTGATCGGGAAGTGGAATGGTGTTTTAATGATTGCAGTCTCTCTGGACGCACAAAATGAAATTCTGCCATTAGCTCATGCATTGGTGGAGGGAGAAATATCGAAAGCTGGAAGTGGTTCATGACGTGCATTCGAAGTGGCGTTACGCAACGTGATGGATTATGCATAATTTCGAATAGGCATATAGGCATAATGCGAGTGATGGAAGTAGAGGATTGGTCTCCACCAAAAGGTTATCATCGTGTCTGTATACGACACTTTGGCTCTAACTTCAATCAAAAGGCAAAGTGTTTGGCCCACAAAGACTTACTTTATAACATTGCCAAGGAGAATCAGCAAATATAGTTCAGTAATCGTTTCATAGATTTGAAAGAGTTGTTGAAGGATAAGCCGGATGTTATAAAGTTGTTGAACAAAGTTAACCTAGAAAAATGGGATTTGTCTTATGATACTAACGGTATAAGATTGAGGTCTATGACGACTAACCAGTCTGAATCATTTAATTATGTATTTATGGCTTGCCGTGATTTGCCTATATATAACCGCTATCGTTCACTTCACATTCAAACAAGCCAATAGTTGGTTCATTAAGCGACGTGATGAAATGTTAGATCATAACAATCAACATGTTCCAAAAATCGAGAGCATAATCAACGAGAACATAGAGAATGACGTGCATAATGAGGTGCAAATGTATGATCGGGCTAAAGGTATAACATCCATTTTCACCAAATCGAAGGGACATGCACACAAGGTTTCCATGGTTGACCAAACTTGTGGTTGTGAAAAATGGAAACTGTTTCACTATCCTTGTTGTCACGCGCTAGCGCTGTGCGAACAAGATGGAATATCCACTCATAGTTGTGTAGCTTACGAATATAGCATGTAGGCGTATAATGACACTTGGACACCAATATTTAATCCAGTTCCGGATATGAGACATTGGAAGAAATATGATGGACCCAAACAGTTTCCAGGAACGAACTATAAAAGAGTGAAAAGAGAAAGACAACCAACAAAGCGAAGACGCAACGAAATGGATCAAAGGCGTGACCCAAGATCCGAAGACGTGCAATCAACTAGTTCACAACCACCTACAAAGGCGAAGAGGGTGTTCATTTAAAAATCAAATTCGCTATTATCAACGGCGCTTTACTTTGCCAGACGCTCTCATCAACAACGCCTAACTGATAGTGTGTATTTTGAAAATTAAATTTAAAGAGTGTGTACAATTGGAAATCAAATTCAAATTTTTCTTAATTTGGAAATTTTTTCTTTTTTCAACCAAAGAAAGTTTGAATGTGTAGCCATCATTATAATAAAATAAAAGTGTAGTAATTTATCAACAACGGATCAAGATCAGGTACAAAGTCAAATTTTGGTACAAAATATAAAATTCGTCAAAATCATTTTATAATTCGTCAGTTTATTTTATAATTCGTCACTTTTGGAGCCGAAAAATAAAAAAGACGAGCCGAAAAATGAAAATGACATAGTTCGTCAGTTTCATTTTATAATTCGTCACCAAGAAAAACACCAAAAAATCAAGATTTAATCTCATCCATTCAAATCACAAGATCAAGGACTATGATTAATTTGTATTTTGTACCAAAAATTTAACTTTGCACTAGATCCTTTTACTATCAACAACAAAAAAAAGTATCAGCTAATTAAGTTTTGGGCTTATCGGGCTTTCTTATAGGCTAACGTGTCATCTGTTAAACGACATGTTCTATAAAAAAACGACATGTCACATTGCGGTTCGTTTCGCGTTTCAAGGGTATATAAAACTCCCCTGCTTGCGATTGAAATTTCGAGTTTCTAAAATCGATTCTTCCCGCTCGGTATTCTGGGCTCTGGCCACCGATGCGTCGATCGTCCCACTGAAGAAGGCGAGCGGTTTTCGATGATGAAAGTGATCGATTTAGGAAACGGCGGAAATGAATAACTTCACAATTTCCGGCGTTGAAATTCCTAGCACGCAATAACTTCGTCTTTCACGTTCTTTGAATTTCAGAATTAGTTTCATAATTTTCGGTCGAATCTTGTATTTTCTGGATGGGGGTGAATTCTAGGGCTTGATGTATATGACTGTTTCTTTGGTTTTAATTTGGCTATTCTGTTTGTTATTTGTGATGTATGCTCCATTTTTCTTAGATCGTTTTGATGTATTTTGGCGATGCGTTTATGCTCGTTTTCTTGCTGTTTAACTGATCTGGTGGTACCGATGACAGTTGCTTCTTTTGATTATAATAAAAATAAAATCGAGCTGCCAAATCAATTACTCCCTCCGTCCCACTTTGTTTGTCCAAAATGACAATGGGCACGGGAATTAAGAAAAGTAAATAAAGGACAATGAAAGAGGAAAAGTGGATGTGAATGTATGTGGAGGTGGGTCCCGTATAGTAAATAAATGATAATGAAAGAGGGAAAGTGAAGAAAAGTACACTTTTTTTAATAAAAATAATTTTTTTGGTAGGAAAGAAATTGTATATAAAAGGAAAGTGGACAAACATTAGGGGACGCCCAAAAAAGAAAATGGACAAACATTGAGGGACAGAGGAAATAAGTATTTTGAATCTCTGAAAGACTGAAACAGATATCTGAATGATAGTTGTTGTAGGACACTAGCCTTACTTTGGCTGCTAGGTATCTGCAAAAAAAAAAAAATATTGGCTCATTTTTTGGGGCTTAATTTAAGACTAATTTTAGTGATATATGAACTGTTGCTTTTTTACTGAAATCATGATGGAGCTTCAAATATGGGCAGAGAGGCAGTAGGATGAGAATGGTTATGGAAAATGACTTTTTCTTTAGTGGGGATATGGTGACGAGATTGAGTGATACTGCAAAGCACATTATGTCATTGTATGGGTTAGATAACCTAGTATGCTAGTACATACCTACCTGGTTTCTGATAGCAAATATCCAGTTCAATGATCTGCTGACTGCTATGGATGTGTTCAGGTACCCTGAAGTATTTGACCGTGGTTTTTAACTTGCGATTCAACACCAACAATAACAACCTGAAGTGGCATATTAAGAGTGCCCAACAGAATTGTAAATTCCCTTTTACTGGTCAACTTATATATTATGTTTACACAGCATTTGTTGTCTTCTAATCTTATGTATTGAGTCTTTGCCAACTTCTATTGAAAAACTGAGACTGATGATAAGTTATTTCTTCATCTATTCAGCGGTCTGATTCTTCATCATATATCACTCGCTGAAACTTGTCTCCATTTGTCTAATTAGAAAGACAAATTGGCAAGTTTTTCTTCACACTCAGCAGACTGTTGTGACTTATCACTAAGATGGATGGCAACTAAGAGCAGCTCCACTTAGAACAACGTGAAGTCCAATGAACTGGGATGCAGATGGTTGTTTGGTATGCTTTTACTTGGTTTTTAGTGATGGATGCATTACCATACATGTCTGAGACGTCATTCTTGTACCGAGTTAATCTTGGTGCCTCAAGTTAGCTACAAATTGAGTAAAAGAAGAACCTATTTGACTTGATATGAAAGGCAATATCAGCAAATTCTCTCTTTGAGGAAGGTTGGTGTATATGAGGTAAGTCTTGTTGTTGCGGCAATATGCTTCTTAAGAAAAGATAAATGACCAGATGGCTATTTCCTTAGAGTAACAGATAGTTCATCATAGTGCCAAAACATCACATTGTAGTGTAGCCTTAGTTTCTTCATGAATGAAACATAAATGGTGTATAACCCACTTACTACTAATGCGCAATACTTTTGACATCTGTTTATAACCATATCGCTCGTTCCCACTCGGACCACCTCATTTTGATCTACTCATTGATTGAGCTTAGCCTGGAGACCTGGTCTGGCCCTGTGGAGCACAGCTGCAGTCATCCATACAATATGGTATGATGATTGGTAACTAGTTTTGGTAGGGAAATTATAGTCCATTTTTCTATGTAAAGCATGCATGCATTATAAATGGACTGTGGCTATTATCATTTTGCATGCATATGTAAAATCACATTTACTAGCTCTGTTCTGTTTCTTCCACTTGACTATTAATTTCCTCCCAGATTCTTTGTTTATCATCCACAAGTAGCTTGTTTATTCAAAGCCAGATTGTATCCTTAAGGTCATTATTCTTCAACTCTCTTTGATGCAGGCTCTAGAGACCAGCTCCCCTCAGGGTTTTACTGTCTCAGGAGGTTCTCCCTCCTGGAATCTCATCAGGCCAGCAGGCCAGGCACCCCAACCCATCACAGGATTCCTCTAAGGAATATTAGCCTGCAGGATGTTGGCGGTGGGACTCGAACACAAGACGCCCACCTCCCTTTAATACATACCAATTGAGATGCAGCCCAATTGGTCACAAGGTATGTATTAAAGGGAGGTGGGCGTCTCGTGTTCGAGTCCCACCGCCAACATCCTGCAAGCTAATAGGGAGGACCTCCGGAGACAGTAAAACCCTGAGGGGAGCTGGTCTGCATCATAAAAAGTGTCTTTAATACATACCTTGTGAGGTATGTATCACCAATTGAGCTAGGTATGTATTAAAGGGAGGTGGGCGTCTCGTGTTCGAGTCCCACCGCCAACATCCTGCAGGCTAATAATCCTTAGAGGAATCCTATGATGGGTTGAGGTGACTGACTTGCAGGCCTGATGAGGTTCCAAGAGGGAGGACCTCCGGAGACGGTAAAGCCCCGAGGGGAACTGGTCTCTAGAGCCTGCATCACTCTTCTTGTCTGAAACATAAAAACTAAATGCTTCCGGGCTAGCTATCTCCATCTATAGAATTCCAGAAAATGACTTCACTTTTGGTTTTGATATGGGCTGTAACTGCACAATCAGTGTACTAAATGTTGTATTTAAATCTGTTCTGAAGCTGTGGGATGCATGTCTTTGACATGTTTCATTCAATCTCTGCAGCAAATCAAGCCCAGATTCAAAGCTATCCCTGAAGAGCCCGCTAGCGAAATCAGCGAGGGGTTCATCTGATAGAGATAAAATGGAAGGCTGCAGTAGCTAAAAAATGGAGCAGTCTTTTTCCCCTCATGGACAGGGCACGTGTGCTGCCTATCCATTGGCCGTATCAGAGCAGCACACGTGGCTGCCTGACTCTCACTGCGGCTGAGCATACATCTGTGCATTTGCGCAATTGGAGAACAGCCGTCTGATGATGACCCATCACATCTACAACATGTATCATATACATCAGTCCTTGATGCCAGGCGGTTCATTTTCAAGTAGGCTGGGAAATTGAAGAAGTTGGATTTTTATAATACAAAAGACCCAGACCTTGTTGGTGGGACTACTCTGCAGCAAACAGCAGTAAGTTTTTCCATTTCATTTCATATACAGATATATCTTACAGAAATCAGTTAGGTGGGGGTATCCAGCAGTTAGACCTTCATCACTATCATTAACATTCTATTAGTACTGTAAAAACCGAATTTGGAGACTTATTCAAATAGTAGTGATCCCAAATGGAATCACTTTAATTAGTCTGCATGGTATAGTTATTGCTAAGTTGGTTGAATTTTATTTTTCGTTTTTAGGGACCTTACGCAGTTGCCCTTTCTGACTTCTTGGCTTAGGAAGAAAAGAAAGGAGGACCATCTGGGCACTAATAGTGGGACTGTGGCTATGTTTCACAGCTGCGGTCGAATCACAATCCTCCTTTCTTTCCCTTCTGTAGTTTCTTGTTTTATCTATTGATGGATATTGATTATTGACTTCAGTTATTTCCATCCTTTTGCAGCCATTGATGTGAACCAGTTTTTAAATTATTTACTAGTGAACAGGTAAAGAAAGGATGAATCAATCCTTATGGACTGTTCTTCAATCATTTGAATATTACTACATCATATGCTAAATGCAGTGCAGGGTTTGGAAAGAACTTAATCCATTAGGCCAAAAGTCCACTGAAAACTCTTCAGGGTTGAGTGATTGGCGGGAGAGTCCTGATTCTTATCAGAAGAGCGCCAATTGGACTTTGATGTACATTTGCTCGTCAGTCTTCTTTGTCTAATTCCAGACTCTCAGGCCAGCATCTCTAGCGCTTCCTCTCTCTCTCTCTCTCAGTTTCGAATTTATTTTATTACTTGGGTGGGAATCACATGCCACAACTAACATGCTTTTGATAATCTTTATATCATGGGGCATTTCTGTCTTTTACCTGATGTCCTGGCGAAAGGGTCCAAAGTTCTTTGTTTGGCCAACAGCATCCATATATATATGCACATAATTTTTAAGAAGAAAAATGCTACGGTCTCCTTTTTTTCTTTATTAAAAAATTTTGTGGTCGCAAGGTTAGTTAATTACAACAATAAATTATGATTCTTTAAGGTCAGCCTTCATGGAACCTTGCTGATTATTTATTAGAGTCTGGTCCAGCTGTAGCTGCATTAAGCTAGTAGAGAGGTAGATTTTCGGACAGTAAAAGTTGCATGCCTGCCGTTACTATTGCCATTGACAGGTCTATTAGACCAATTCAAACTAATATTTGACAGTAAAAAATCACAAGAAAAGTTGAGGTAAGACTTAAGAATCTTCTGGGGAAGGAAAGAGTTAAAATGAAATTAATATTTTATGATGGACGGTAATGGTGCAGGATGAGGATGAGGATACAAACCGAATGCGTTATTTGACTGCATCCTTATCCTAGATAAGGCAAGGCGTAGGGAAATCCGTTAGTTTGCTTAAACAGGCTAAATGCCAAATGGTGTCATTAATTAAACACTTCTTTCTGTTTTAGCTACTCTTTATTTATATAGCACTCCGCGCTCTCCTTCTTTCCTCTATGTGTACTTCTTTGCTTACAAAATGTTTACCATGATTTTCTCTCTACCTTTTATCACCTCAGTTTCATATTTTTCTCATGCTTCAACAGGGAGATATTAAGCTTTGGTAAATGGTTAGATCTTCAACAAAAGTTGTCATCACAAAGAAGGATCAAATAATATATTATGGATAGAGAAGCAACCGACCTCTCTGGGGTTTACATGCGTAGCCTTGTTAAAAATATGTCTTCATCATCAAAAGTCAGGAACCAGGATGCAGCTAATGGGTTCTGTCAAGGTGGAATTCATGTAAAAGGCGGCCAAGGTTCCTCTGAAGTTCTTAATCCTCAGAATCAGCATACATCACCACTACTCCAGCAGCAACAGCACAAGAAAAAAGTCAGGAGGAGGTTGCACACCAGCAGACCTTATCAGGAAAGGCTTCTTAATATGGCTGAAGCGCGGCGAGAAATTGTAACTGCTCTCAAGTTTCACAGAGCATCTATGAAACAGAAACAACAACAAGAGCCTCTGCAGCAACCTCATCTGCAGATTCTATCACATGCATCTCCTGATTTGGAAGCAAAAGTAGAGATGAATTCATCATCAAAAAGACCTGTGATATATCCATCGGATGGTTTCATTGCCTCTGTAGCTGAGTCTCACCAGTCACCTTCTTTTACATATGATTCATCAAATCATATGTTCTATTCTAACACCACTGTTCCATCAGTTTCTGCTTGCGACAATTCCAGCTTCAGTTTCTCCCTACCCAGCCAGACCTTGGGCCTCAATCTCAACTTCGGAGACTTGAGCAATTTGAGCACCTCCCCTTTCCAAAACAATCCATCTTTGTTCACATCACCTTCATCTTCCTCTTCATCCCCAGCCCTGTCATCCACCACCACCACCACCACAGAAGAAATTCACTCTGCTCCTGAAGATTGGCATAACGGGGCAGGAGGAATATTACCATATCCAGAAATGGACAGTGAGGTGATGAAGGAGATCAAGTCAATGGGAGACTGCTACGACATGGTCTGGAATGATACAATGAATTCGTTGACATCTGCTTGGTGGCACAAATTCTCAACGGCAACAGAAACCAGTCCCCAAGAGTTGAAACAGGTCGGGGATGACCATCTGTTTACTCAACTGACTGCACTTCCATCTTGGTTGAATCCCACTGATTCTTACTTGCAGCCACATCTCAATATTGACAATTCCTCTCCAGACCCAGCCTTGCCTTGGTAAAGAAATCTCTATTAATCTTTGTTTTCGTTCCTTGTAAATTAAGAAATGTTGTTCCTTGTTTTCCCAATATGTATGTATAGATGCTTCTCCCAGCAGTAAGAGCTAGATTCTTACTGTCATGTCAACTATACATGAGTTGATTTGACTAAAACATCTTCCTGATTTGGTTATTTGTGAAATACAGCATGGACATTGGAGAGATTGAAGGCATAGATGGAGACTGGTTCGCCTGAGATCACATCTTTTTATTCTGGTCGTTCACCCCTTGAGGCTCAATTGCTGCTACACAAGCCATACTTGAGGGAAGATTTTATACATAGATTTGATTATGAGATGATAATCCTATATTATAAGAGCCAGTTTATTGAAAGGTTGTTTCGTTTAGATTTAATTCATTCAGCGGCCCTATTTACATATGATAAAAAAATAAATCAAGTCCAGCCCACTGCAACTGGGCTACAAAGTTCTTACCCGAACTCATAGGGCTTAAAAACAAAATTCAACGAAATCGCCCACCGTGGGGCTCGAACCCACGACCACAAGGTTAAGAGCCTTGCGCTCTACCAACTGAGCTAGACGGGCTGTGTTGGTAAGTGACTAGTGAGTGATAGTAAAGTTATCATATGAAGCATAAAACTGTGAACCGCATTTCTCACTTTCGACACGCAATTTATTTCTTGTGGGATATAATTTTCTTACAAACAAACCGTGACTCTAACGGCTAACCATCATTTAATTCGTTCAATCCTCCACGTTTACTGAACATAAATCCGTTAAAAACAGCTAATTGTACATAATTTGGAAGAAATAATATATAAAAAAAAAGTGTTTAATTATATGGTTATTGATTGTACAAAATTTTATCGCTTATATCTTGATGTTTTATTATCAATTAGAAAATAATCACTTACTCTTGTCCATACTGATTAAAAATATATATTTAAACCATGGAATTTAATATCAAAAAAAAGGTGTTTGGATCAAATACAAACCATAATTATAAATAAAAATTACAAATCCACAAAAATAATGTCACGTGTAAAAATCGACCAATCATAGTTTTTCGAGTTCGGGTACTTTTTGTAAATAAAAAAAACACACGCGGATGCATTTAAAAATACATAAAAGATATTAAGGGTATAATCGTCCAAAAATTGCTACAGTAATGATCAGATTTAAAAAAACAATGATCAGACTTAAACAAGTAATGACCATACTTAAAAAAAACAATGATCAGACTTAAATCTTTTAAGTCTGATTATTGCTGATTTTTAAGTTTGATCGTTATCTATTTTAAGTCTGATCATTAGGTCTTTTTAAGTTGATCATTGTCTATTTTTAAGTATGATCATTATCTATTTTAAGTCTGTTTATTATCTATTTTAAGTCTGATCATTAAGTCTTTTAAGTCTGATCATTGCTGGTCTTTAAGTCTGATTGTTATCTATTTTAAGTCTGATCATTAGGTCTTTTTAAGTCTGATCATTGTCTATTTTTAAGTATGATCATTATCTATTTAAAGTCTGATTATTATCTATTTTAAGTCTGATCATTGCATGTTTTAAGTCTGATCATTGCTGGTTTTAAGTCTGATCGTTATCTGTTTTAAGTCTGATCATTAGGTCTTTTTAAGTCTGATCATTGTCTATTTTTAAGTATGATCATTCAGTCATTTAAGTCTGATCATTAAGTCTTTTAAGTCTGATCATTATCTATTTTAAGTCTGATAATTAAGTATTTTTAGTCTGGTCATTAAGTTTTTTAAGTATGATCATTGTCTATTTTTAAGTATGATCATTCAGTCATTTACGTCTGATCATTAAGTCTTTTAAGTCTAATCATTATCTATTTTAAGTCTGATAATTAAGTATTTTAAGTCTGGTCATTAAGTTTTTTAAGTATGATCATTATCTATTTTAAGTCTGTTTATTATCTATTTTAAGTCTGATCATTAAGACTTTAAGTCTGATCATTGCTGGTGAAGTCCGATCGTTATCTATTTTAAGTCTGATCATTAGGTCTTTTTAAGTCTGATCATTGTCTATTTTTAAGTATGATCATTATCTATTTTAAGTCTGATTATTATCTATTTTAAGTCTGCCTTTTAAGTCTGATCATTGCTGGTTTTAAATCTGATCGTTATCTATTTTAAGTCTGATCATTAGGTCTTTTTAAGTCTGATCGTTGTCTATTTTTAAATATGATCATTCAGTCATTTAAGTCTGATCATTAAGTCTTTTAAGTCTAATCATTATATATTTTAAGTCTGATAATTAAGTATTTTAAGTCTGGTCATTAAGTTTTTTAAGTCTGATCATTGTGTATTTTTAAGTCTGATCATTAAGTATTTTTAGTCTGATCATTGGCTATTTTTAAGTCTGATCATTAAGTTTTTAAGTCTGATCATTAACAACTTTTGGACTAAATTGAAAATAACATTATTAGGTTTTATACCCATCCGTGTGGAATGATTATTATACCTTTCCGTGTTTTGTCCGGGATTTCGACTAAAATTGGACACGTGTCGACTTAATAATCGATTTGTAGTTTTTATTTATAAACAAATTTGTACCTGAATCGCACCCCCAAAAATAATGTTTGTAGTACCGAAATTAAAAAAAACTTAACTCAAAGGCAGCCACAGTTTTTTTTTTTGAAGCAGAAAGGCAGCCACAGTTTGTAGCAATCTTTGAGAGCCGTAAATAATCAAACATAAACAATGACTCACACATGAAAACAAAATGGTTAATGGCTCAATAACATTTTATCAAACAATATTTAATCAACGCTAAATTAATATGTAGGTCCCCCACACATTCAAACACTCAACTGACAACTATAAAACAACGGACAACATTAAATTCATCTCCTTCACCCAACAATCTTGATTCTTCCCTATTATTCCTCCATCACCACCTCGTCATCTTCATTTCACCAATCTCTCTTTCTTAATTCCTCCTCTCTTTCTTTCCTCAATGTCGGACAATAATATCGCGCCGGCAGCCTCCTGCTTCAGCGTCACGCCATTCCTCGGCAGCTATATCCGCCGCTCATTCATCGCGGCCGGGCTAGAATTCAAATCCATGGATATAGACGACCTCACCACCTTCGAATTTTGGGCACCTAAAAACACTAACCCCAACAAACCCAACCTCCTCCTCGTACACGGCTTTGGCCCTGTCGCTATGTGGCAATGGCGCCGCCAAGCAGTTCACTTCGCGCCTCGTTTCAACGTCTACGTCCCCAACCTCCTCTTCTTCGGTAATTCCTTCACCAAGTCATCCGAACGGTCCGAGGCGTTCCAGGCTAGGTAACTGTTTTGATCATATTTGTAAATATTCATAATTGAAAGTTGTGATAGTAAAATAATATCGTTTTAACACTCACAACATTTGACTGAATTAATGGATCTTTTTCCATTATCCTAGCATTAAACATTTATTGCCCGATCAGCCTTCTGAAAAAGAGAGAATCATTTAAAAAATCAAAGAGACCATACGATACACATTTGATCTCATTAAAAATAGGGCAAATGTAAAACTAAAAACTCATATGTCATGAAACAAAAAAACAAAAAATGATCATTTTTCACCCAAATTAATAACATTCATTGAAAATTTTCCCTTGCTAGTTCGGCATATCATGTGGATGTCTATTTAAACACTTAATTAATTTGAGTTGAGTGTCTGACTTTTTTTTGCCTGAAAGTCAAGTATTAGTGTCAAATACTTAAACTAATTAAGTCACCAAGTTAAGTTTGTCAATTCACTTCTCCTATTTAAATCAAGTTAAAATTTTCAATTCGGTTAAGTTTCAATTCAAGTAACAAAAATGCACTCTAATAAGAGAATACTTAATTTGATAATAACATTAATAAATATCAATCATTCATCGTGCTTGTATTTTCCTATATGAAATACTTTTTTCTGGAATCATTTTTGAATATCACTACACCATTTTGCAGATTAGGACATGATTTTTTTCTGTCGCATAATGTCCTATATTTGTCGCGTAACCTTTATGCGGCAAACGAAATGTCGCGTAAAATATGTCACGTAAGCCTAGTAGCGTAATGTAAAAATGTCGCATAAGGTTTTCTTTAAGCGGCATTTTATTTAGTACGTCACATAAAACTGGAATGAGTTTTGGTCTTTTATGGACATACCGCTACATTTATACCACCATTTTACATCCTACGCGACAAAACGTTGTCGCATATACCTGTTTATGGGACAACAGTTTGATATGTTTGTCGCAAAAACATTATTATAATGTACATAATTTTCAAACTTTGTCACATTACCTGTTATACGAGACAAAATTTTTCAAAACTTTGTCGCATATACCTGTTTATGGGACAACAATTTGATATGTTTGTCGCAAAAAGATTATTATGATGAACATATTTTTCAAAATTTGTCACATTACCAGTTTTAAGCTTAAAACCATATGATGTTGCAGTAGTATAAAACTGTATACGCGACAAATGTTGAAAACATATTGTCGTATAACTGAACTTAAGCTATAAAAATATAGAACAGAATGTCGCATAAAATGACATAAGCTATATAAATTAATAACATAATGTCACATAAATGACCATAAACTTAAAAAATGGAGAACAGAAAGTCGCATAAAAGCACATAAACTGAAATACTGTACAAACTGACTGGAAAAACATACAAGAAACTGTCACATAAAAAGGATTACATCATAAAGGTACCAAACAGAAATCCGGTTAATTTTTAATAGAAATCCGGCCAACATTTAACATTCCGGCCACCCTTACACAAAAGAGCAAACACACAATTGTCCACGTGTGTTGCAGGGCCACATATTACACAAATTAAAGTCTTAGAACCTGAGTTACACAAATCAGTTTGCAGGGACATAGCTAGTCGCACCTTCGGAGATATTGTTGCCATTTATATTTGCTGAATCACCTCGAACAACCAGGTCTTCAAGGACTCGTAGCCTGTCTTCAAGTGTAGCCTGTTTTGCCAGAAATTCCTCTCTTTCCTTTTGGAGTTGATCTTTGAGTTCTGAGTTTCTCGCACCCCCTCGCGGGAGGGGTGACCTCTTGAAGGACTTTCCAGTTCCAGAAATGTACGTCCCATGCTTCTGGCCAATAACTTGGGTCATTATATCAAGTTCTGTAGCAAGTGGAATTGGTCCTTCCTCATCTAGGACACTAGGTTCCTCGAGCTCATCCCCATTCTGATTTTCCAAAAACTGCTGAACTTTGTCTTGCATTTGTTTCTACACATACACAATAAAGAGTAAATAAATTGGGAACAAGATCATTGTTGTATTCACCAACCATACATGTATACACAGCAAGTATACATGTATATATTCAGAAAATGTAACAGTTTATGTATTCAGCAGCATGGTCACCAAATATACATTTATCAGCAACAAGAAAAATGTACATTATCATTGTTGCTGATCAGAAAATGTATTCAGCAGCATGTTCACCTAATATACATTGATCAGCAACATGAAAAATGCACATTGTCATTGCTACTGTTCAGAAAATGTATTCAGCAACAAGATTGTTTACATAAACATACACAACAACAAGGTCATTCACTTAAAAACCCAAATATACATACACAACAAATATTAACCAACAAGATCACTGTTGTCAAGTAACACAGCAAATATACATGTATTCACCAACAAGTATTGACCAACAAAAAATATACAATTATTCACCAAGTAGTAACCATGTAAAATATAAAAAGTAAATTCAACAGCAAATTGCGAACACTTAACTGCCAGGGCAGCACCGATAGGATCTTTAGAGTACACATGGCTGAAGGTTCCTATGTTAGGTGCCTTTTCTCCATCCTCAACTAGAATTGCAGCTCTCACGTAGAAAGGACATTTTCCGGACGTGTGATTCATTCTCTCGGGCAGTGTTCGCACAGCAGACATTTTCGCACCCCTTTCCTATCATTAGAAATTTTGAACAAGTTAGGAGCACTGAATACAAAAGAAATAAGTGAAATCAGTTATATTATAACCTGGTTTTTGGGTTCACTAAAGTGGTTCACAAGCCATTTCCATTGATTGGGCCGATCCAGAAACTCTCGGGGAATAACATCAGGTCCATGGATTCGAAAAAAGGTTTTACAGTCGCACTTTCAATCATGGTACCTCTCTGTGGTTTTTTTAAAGATGTAAATCCATAGCGGGTCATCCTTTGCAATAATGACAAAGTTTGGCTGCATTGAAAATAAAATTGGTTAGAATTATAACTTAGTTCTTAATGAAGTGAAATATTGTTCTTCAAAGTACTAGTTACACTCAAGTGGTCATATACACATCTTCTCTCTTCCTCCGTAAGCTTTTTGAATGATGCGGCCATCATGGGAACTTTGTCCCTAACTGCACTTCCAATCTCATGAATTAGCAGACTTGACACTGTTCTATTCACCGGACCCCTACCATCAGGCCGTAATTCCACCTTAATCGGCTGCCCTTTGTTGTGGATGACCTTATAGTTAGCCACCGTTATCCCATTGACAACTCCCCTTACTTTCCTTTTCTCTCCTCCCTCATCCCCTGTTATGCAACAAACACAATTCATTAATGCGGTGGATGCAACAAACACATTTAGAAGCGTAAGAAAAATTCTTGACAATAAGAAACACAATTCATTAATATTCAGAAAATGCGTATACCTATCACCACATAGCCCGTGCTCTTGCATCGGATGCTTGGAACATTATCTGAATTATCTTCGCCCTCATTGTTGGAAATATTATTCTCGAATGATGGATCAAAATCAGGAGCAGGGGCTTCATCATCATCGGACATTAGAGGGGATACAGGAAAAGCCGGGAGTGGAGGGGATGAAGGTGGTGGACTGTTGGCCATAGCAGGCGGGTCAGGGGCACTAAAATTGGGCATCGCAGGTCGAGATTGGTGACACACTCGACCTATGGACTTAGCAAGAGCCCTAGGAGACCTCCGGGGCAGCATGGTATTTGGCATTGGGGTTTGGCGTTTTCTAGGGGCTTGTGGACGATGATCAGCTATGGCTGGAGGGCTTTCGATGGCAAGAGCTTGCGGATGAGGTTCGACTATGGAGGGAGGTTCTTCAATGGCAAGAGCTTGTGCACGATGGACTTTTCTTTTCTCACCCTTCTTGTTGGGGGGTTCACTTGGTATTCTACGATCAGGCACTTTTCTCTTCTCTTTTGTCTTGTTGGGGAGTTCTTCAATTGCAGGAGTTACTCTGTCAGGCTGAACTGCTTTCTTAGCTTTACGAGGAGGAGTATGTCGCGGGGGGAGTGGCTGGGCTAGTTTTTTGGCAGGAGGCGCAGGTGGAGTCTTGCCTGCAGACAACCGCTTCATGCGGTCTGAACGCTCCATTGCACTAACTATTGCTCTCGAGCGCTCGGTCTGTCGTATCTCAGGGCCCATGAACGGCGGTGACGGTGTTCGCTGTGGAGAGTCCTCCCCTGCCGAAATGTAGCCGGTTGTAGGCTTAACCGGACCATCCCGGAACTTGTCCCGGAACTTGGTTGATGGCTTGCGAACCGACGGAGATCGAAGGAGCATACCGCGCCGACTAGTCACTTCAACCTCATCCGGACGCCTCTGGGCAGGGGTCTTTGATTTCGCCATTTTGATATGGAGATCGATGAAGGTACGACGGTTGTAGGCTGGAGACGATGTGGACGAAGGCTAGAGACGATGTGGACGAAGGCCGGAGATCGACGAAGGCTCGAGATCGACGAATCGAAGGTTGGAGATCGATGTAGACACGGCGCGGCTGAGAGAAACACTTAGGGTTTTTGTGAGATCGATTGAGAGAGTATAGCATTCTGTTAGTGGGCCTTTTTTTGGGCCAAGTTACGCACCTTTACGCGACATTGTTTGTCATTTATGTCACGTAATCCCTTCTTACAAAATTTCAGTTTCCCCCCAATCTGCACAATTATCCACTGCCAAAACACATAAAAACCTGCATTATTTAGCCCTCCATTCACTGAAACCAAAATTGTAAACACACAAAACACATAAATTTGAAATTTACATCATAAGAGGTATAACAACAACAACAAATTAGTTTTAAAGATATCCATTTCATGCATATCCATAACATATCCATCATGCACATAATTAAGTACTTTGATCATCCCTTGATTCATCCATTTCATCACCATCCCCTGAATCATCCATTTCATCATCATCATCCTCCGATTGATCATCTGTCTCATCCAACATCATGTCATCATCTACACTCTCATCGTCAGTTTCAAATATATCATCTTCTTCACCCAAGTATAATTGTCGCCTTGCCCTTGGAATTTGTTCTTCAACATAGTCATAAGGTTCTTCAACATAGTCACTTGTTATGTTAGTGGCCCTTTGCTCTTGATAAGGGTCATCTTCAAATTGTTCGTCTCGTGCAAGTGACCTCACACTATATGTCCCTCTATGAAAAACAACATTGACAACTTTCCATGGTTCGCCAGCTTTTAGATCATCCAAGTAAAAGACTTGCCTTGCGGTAGTGGCTAGGCAATAAGGCCAATCTTCAAACCAAGTGGAGGAAGTGTCTACGGATAGAAGTCCGTAGTCCATCTTAGTGCTACCACTCTCTTTAGGATCCGTATTAAACCATGTGCAATCAAAAATGACCACGGGCATTCCATTAGCATATCGTAGCTGAATAATGTTTTGGATAATACCATAGTATGTTAAATCACCATCTTCGACCATAACACCGGAATTTTGAGTCCTCTTGTTCCAATCTCGATCCCAAACAACGAACTTGACCCCGTTAACTTAACATTGAGAGTAACACGTGTATGATTGTGGATAACGTGCTAAACTGTGCACCTCTTCAGAATATGATGGACTTGCTTCCTTTCTTAAGATCTCCATCTGGGAAAAAAAGAACACCAAGTATTAGTTAATTTGTTAAATGAAATAACAATTTTCACGTAGAACACCAAGTATAAAATATTTAGCATTTATACCCAGTCACGAAAATACTTCAGAAAATGCTTAACACGCTCTGTTTTTGTTCTGTTTGGGCACTCTCTCTCAAACTTCTTCGTATGCCTTCGAAGATAATCTGCAGCTTCTTCACAGTGTTCCACGACGCACCAGTGAGCCATTTCAAGTTGTACCTTGCTCAACTTGACCCTAGGCAAATGACCACTAACCTTGATTAGAGGAGAGTAAATCTTTAGCCCATACAATCGAGCTTCATTTGGCGAGTCCATATCGGTCGCGCCGTTAATGTATAATTTGCAATATGTTATACACTCATGAGTAATATATTTCTCAGCTATGCATCCCTCTGGATATCTGCTATTACGAACCGATCTCTTATACTCACCTAGTTGTCTACAAAACGATGAATAAGTCATAGTTAGTTTACACAATAGAAGGATATAATTATAAAGGCATAGCCAAAATATTAAAAGTATAACACAAAAACCTCTGAATAGGATACATCCAAGAATAGTGTACGGGTCCCTTAAGTAGTACTTGTTCAGGGAGATGGATAAGTAGATGGACCATGAAGGTGAAGAAAGCTGGAGGAAAAACCATCTCCAATTTGCACAAAATTATAACGATGTCGTCTCGCATTTGAGATACATCTCTCACCTTCAACTCTTTGCAACATAACTTTTGAAACCATCGTGATAATGATATAAGGGGCTCCACTACATAATGTGGCAAGTACGGTCGAATGAACACCGGAAGCAATCGCTGCAACATGACATGGCAATCATGGGTTTTCAACCCATTAAACTTCTTATCATCCGCATTGATTTTATTCTTCAAACTACCCGCATAACCGTAAGGATATTTTGCATCCTTAATGAATTCAAATATTTCTGCCCTCTCATTAGGTAAAACCGTGTAAGGTGCTTTTGAAACCTTTTGTTTTCTTGATGTAGAACCCTTTTTATTCCACCACAATTCCTTTCGAATCCCTTGTTGTTCCAACCCTTCTCGAGCCTTAATGTCATCTTTGGTCTTTCCTTGAAGACCAAGAATAGTACCAATAATGTTATCAAATACGTTCTTCTCAATATGCATGACATCCAACGAATACGGTTGTCTCAATGTGCTCCAATACGGTAAATCATAGAAAACGCTCACATGAGTCCAACATAACTTCTCCTTCACAACTTTCGGTTTCAAATCAGGATGCAAGCTAAGTATGGGGTACTCATGGCTAAGCATGGTACTCAAAATCTCCTCTCCTGCCAACGAAAGTGGGGCATCTCGTAGTTCATTCTCCCTATTAAACTTCTTAGGCGCATGCCTCCATGTATGATCTCTATCAAGCCATCTGCGATGACCTTGGTAGGACATTCTCCCCCCTAAATGATGAGCATCAACATCATCCAAACATATTGGGCAAGCTTTGTATCCTTTGGACTTTAGACCTCCCAACATCCCTAAACCTGGAAAGTCACTGATTGTCCACACCACTGCAGCTCTCATGTTGAATGAAGAGTTAACATATCTATCAAATGTTAGTACTCCGGTATCCCACAACATATTCAATTCATCGATCAAAGGTTGCATAAACACGTTCAAGCATTTGCCCGGAGATTTTGGACCAGAAATCAACATAGTAAGAATGTTAAATTCTTTCTTCATACACAATGAAGGTGGCAAATTGTAAGGCATCACGACAATTGGCCAAGTGCTATGCAAAAGAGCAGCAGCTCCAAAAGGGTTGAAACCATCCGTGGCCAATCCAAGACGCACATTTCGAACGTCTTGTGCAAAATCAGGAAATTTGTTGTCAAAGTCTTGCCATGCTTCGCTATCTGCAGGATGTCTGAGAAGACCTTTCTTCACTTTTCTTTCTCCGTGCCACCGCATCTCTTTAGCTATATGCGGTGACATGTAGAGTCGTTGCAATCTAGGAGCTAAGGGGAAGTATCGTACCACTTTTCTTGGAATCTTGCTATTACCATCCATGTGTAAGTACCTCGTCGTGTTACACACCGGACAATGTTCTAGGTTCTCCAAGTTTTTATAGAATAAGACACAACCATATTCACATGCGTGAATAATCTCATATCCCATACCCATATTCTTCAAAATTCTCTTCACCTCACGATACGTACCGGGATAATTGTTTGGGCTCGGAAGGAGTTCTTGAGTTATCTTTAAATGATCGTTAAAGCTCTTGTCGGACCATCCATTATCAACTTTAACTTTCATTGCAGTTAAAATGGTGCCCAAAACAGTTTTGTCACTCCCAAAATAAAGGGGAGTTTGTGCTTCCGCAAGAAGTTTTTCATACTTCTCATATGCATCCTTGCCAAAAACACCATCATTTTCTAGGTCCTCATGTGTATCGTGAAAAGGGAAAGCATCATTGAGCATCTCTATTGTAGGATTCATGTAATAAGAATCACCTTCACCAATAGTACTCTCACGACTCTTTTCCATAACAAATTGGCGACGTTGTGCGTATACCAAAGATGAAGCCTCTGATTCTTCCCCATGATATGTCCAAGTTGTGTACTCTTGCATTATACCATTGATAAACAAATGTGTTTGGATTTCATCCAATTGTAATTTGGCGTGTTGCAACCTACAACGTCTACATGGACATTTATGCGTTGTAATCGTAGGTTTGTTTTCGTTGACGAAGTTCACGAAATCCATTATTCCTTTGATAAATCGTGGATCACATTTGTCCGACAAATGCATCCAACTCTTGTCCATGGTCCGTTATCTAAATATAAAACAAAATATAGTGGAGTTAAAAGCCAAAGTATATAAATATTTATACCATCAAAATATGAGATCAAATTGCAGCAATTTAAATGCCAAAAACATGCAAATTCTAGTTCCCTGCAGCAAAAAATTGCTCCATGTGCAGCAAAAGTGCTGCGGCTGCCAAAGAGCTGCTCCATGTGCAGCAAAATTGCTGCTGCTGCCGAAATGGCGTTGGCCCTGCACCATCCCCTCTCATATGTTCTGCTGCAGAAATGGTTTCAAATCCACCATCCCCTCTCATATGCTCTGCTGCAGCGCATAACCAAATGGCCGTGTATGGCCGTGTATCACATAAAACTCTAGAGTTTTAACAACAAAAACCACCTGTACGTGTGTGAAAACAAATGGAAATCACCACATGGAAGTGTAGAAAATATGAGTTTATTACCTTCAAAAAAAGAATGCTTTTTTGACAAATCTGAGTGTATTCTTCGACAAATGGTGTCTTGGTAGCGTATTTCTCCGACAAATGGGGTCTTGGTAGCAGCAGATTCGAGTTTCAGTAGATTTAAGGTAGGTAAAACTCGAATTGAAGGAGGGTGTGTACGATGCTCTGTTCTGCATTTAATTTCTGTTCTTTTACGCGACATAATTTGAACACCAACGTCGCTTAAAGGTGAAATGGTAGGTAGCGCTTTCTTTATGGCGAAACAGATTTCGAACTTTTAGGCGTGTGTCATGCCAGCTGTGGATGAGTCAATCGAATTTCCATGATAACGTGACATAATTAAATTTGTCGCTAGATGAAAGTCGCATAATATATGTAACGTGACATTTATGGTTTGTCGCTTAAACAAACGTCGCATAAAATGTATAATGTGACATAAATAACATGTCGCTTAAACTAATGTCGGGTTAAACTCTTTATGTGACAATAATTTTGCGTCGCTTAAACGTTTGTCGCATAATATATTTTTTGCGACAAACATATCAAAGTGTTGTCCCATAAACAGGTATATGCGACAAAATTTTTGCGACAATGTTCAAAATTTGTCGCGTAGCATGTAAAATGGTGTAGTGTATATTTAAACTGTATTCTCCCTTCGTGGCCAGGTCGGTAGCCAAGCTGCTGGAAAAGCTCGAAGTTGAGAAATTCTCAGCAATGGGAACGAGCTATGGCGGATTTGTGTCATACAATTTAGCCCTGATGTTTCCAGAGAGGGTGGAGAAGGTGGTGATAGCTAGCTCGGCTTTAAATATGGTCAAGGGCGATAATGCAGAGTTGGCCAAGAAGGCTAAGGTCGAGAATGTGCAAGATCTTATGCTTCCGGCCACCGCAGCTAATTTCAGGAAGCTGGTGACTCTGGTTGTCTACAGGTTTCCTAAGGCTACTCCCAACTTTTTCCTCAATGACATGTTGAGGGTAAGTATATTTGAAAATTGTAGTCTCAAAATATTTATAAATTTTATTCGATTAATGCGTTTATAATTACTTACAATGACAAACTATCTTTCAAAAAATAATGTAACTATATAATAGTTGTTTACGGATCGAATGGCAATTTCAGAATTTATATTCGGAGTACAGAAAGGAGAAAATGGAGTTGTTGAATGGGCTGAGCTTGGTACATAATGAAACTCCACAAGTGTCTCCTATTGAAAAGGCATGTCTTTAATTTTGGCAATGTGATTACCACTAAGCTCTATAGATTGATCATTTGGAAAATGCAGGATGTCTTGCTGGTTTGGGGCGACCAGGACGGCATATTCCCCTTGCCTAAAGCCGTCGAACTTCAAAAGTAAAGTATCAGACGTTGCGCGGCCTTAAGTTATAACGTGGACTGTTGATTAATTAGTTTTTATTTTTGTTGATTGGTTGCAGACTTCTTGGGGGCACGACGAAGCTGGAGGTGATCAAGAATGCAGGACATATGCCGCAGGTGGAGAAGTATGATGAGTTTAATAAGATTGTCTCCAAGTTTTTATTAGGAGAATCCTCTTGAGTCGCAAACTGCTGCTTCATATATGTATCCTTTTGACATAGTACAGAAGGGTCGGGATCAGGTGCAAACCTGATTTTATACGTAGACTATAAACCACTAAATTATTGTGAACATTAAATCAAAATTTTACGAACATTGTCGTAATTTGATGAACTCTTTATATTGAAAATTTCGCTAAACTCGAGTGAATATTAGGAAATTTTTAGGTAATAATAAGGGTTGTTAGATGGGCAACACGAGGATTAAGATTGATTTGTACAACGAAACATTGTATATATATATATTACCTTGGTTTTTTTTAATAAACTGCACTTTGCAAATATAAAGTGAATTAAAGGACTTAAAGCTGTAAACAAATCCAGTCGGGAACAGATCGACAATATAAACCTACGTAAAAGATAAGACGACAACTACTCCGATTGACCTCATGCCCTCACTACGTGGACCTACCACCTTTTGACTTACCGCATGGAAAACGAATGAAAAAATCAACAAGGCGTATATACGTAAGTGGCGGCAATATTACAGGTTTTCAAAAAAGGAATGAATCTTCCACATTTTTGTAAAGTAATTTTTCACATTAGTTTGTATATATTTGAACACAATCATAATTTTGTAAATTAATGGGGCAATATATACTAATTTAATGGGTCAAAAGTAATTTAAGCAAGTAAAATCTACTAAAATATCAAAATTTAATGGGGCATTTGCACCCACTAGCTCTCACTTGGGTCCGCCCCTGATATACAACCCAGAAAAAACATCCTAAAAACACCCAAAAAGTGACTCACAAAGCCTTCCTCTCTCCCTTCCCCCCGCCCCAAACTGCCTCCTAATGCTAACAACCACCGCAAACCTCTCGATTTGGCCGCCACCACCACCTGATCTGTAACCCATCATGCCTCCCGACGAAACCTTAGCAAGCTCGATCTCCAACGAATGGCCTCAGCATATCAGATTTCGACGGACGGCCTCATCAAGCTCCACCTCCATCAGATCTGTGTCCCTCCTCCAGATTTGACCAATACCTGAGAAGTAGAAGCGCATGTTGGCGTTCGATCGGTAGCTAGGAGAGGAAGAGATCCGGCCGAAAATCCAATCCAAAAACTGCTGGAGAAAAAACCTTCCTAAGCGGGTAACCGCTTAGAGGGAAGGAAGAGAGTTTCTATACAAACTACCCCAGTTTCAAACTCAAATCTCCAATTTGCATCGCCAAAAATTCAAATATCTGGATAACCTCATTTTGGTTATTTCCAGTATCCTTCATTTTTATTACATTGTCGGTAGTACTAGAGAACCTGATTATGTCAATTCGAGCTACTATACCAATTTTCCAGGAATAGGTATTAGTAAAATTGCTGAGGTGTCCCGATTTGTACCGAACCCCATCAGTGCTAACTGACATCCAACTCGAATACTAGTTCCATAGGAACTGGGAATATGTGCACACTGGTCGATTTTAATTTAAGTGAATCCCGGTACGCTAAGAACCAGAATTATAATAATACTGATTCCTGAGGAATCGGTATTGACGTGTACGCCACGTTTCCTTCAATATCCTTAGTGGTTCCTGAAGAACAAGAATATCACCACATCTGCTAGGCCATGACTAGGACTACCAAGGCAAGACTACAGTCTAGAGCTACAAGAGACCAACTATTGAATTACAATCATGAAGAGCCGAACACATAACTCTTGGGAATGCATCTAGTCGCCTCCATCCCCACTTTTGAACTCTCGCGTAGTTTGCCAGCCAGTCAACTGTCTTTTTGTCTTTTCGCATCACATGTTCCAGGCTCCAAGAGATCTATTGGCTTCTAACAAAGCAGTGCACTTATCCACCCAATTGTGCTCCATTCCAGCCATCTTTCTTCCCTTCATAATAGCTAGAATTGCTTCAGCCTTCAAGGCCATCAGATGAGAAAACCGCCCTCCCGAATTCCCCTAGAGCCGCCGCAGCTTCCATACAATTCAAACTTAAAAGACAGCTACGTACTAGTTGTATAATGCGTCACACTCCAACAAGCCCGTTTATAAAAGATGGCCTTTTATTTATTTAATTATTTATTTTTTGATAAAGAAGACGGCCACCTTACAGTTTTTTTGTTTGTTGATAGGGGTACAAAGTCATAGAAAGGCTAATAATACAAGAACTAAAACTGGACAAACAACATGATGTATGCAACGAAAACCATCCAGTCTTGACCAGGACGGCCACCTAATTACAGTTACATCAACATTATTGTTACATTAACTGTGTAATAAAAATCAGTGTCAGCTGTCCAACTAATTCAGACACTCCCAAACATATTGGATCCATCCCCATTCAGCAGCCAGTGATCTTCATCAGCAACCGACCGACGATCAAACAACGATGCGAAAAATGGGAAATCATCAGACTCATGATAATGATGATGATCTTTGTCCCCTATTAAATTGCACTCCAAAATTGGACCAAAGTTGATGTTTTCATCATCTGTGTTTCTCGAATTAGTTCCGCCGCCGGCAATGTCGTCGTTGTTAACATAATTAGTACTGCTGATGTTACCGAGTTCTGCAAAGTCGCCGAGGTTGAACTCCATCTCTAATTCATCCACGTTGAAATTCCATATTGAATCCTCCTCATTGCTAGATTTTGTGTTGAATCTTGATGTGCTGTAGCTGCTTGACTTCATCTCATGATCTGCTGCTGCTTTCCCTTCCAATGATGATTTTTCCGCCATGACCGCCGCCCGGGTGGACTTTGGAGGAGATACTGCAAGAAATGGAGGCTGCTGATGCTCCTCCGCCGGTTGCTTATTGACGACGACGATGTTGTTCAATGATATGAGCTTTTTCGATAGAGTAGTATTCCAGTAATTCTTGATTTCATTGTCTGTTCGTCCTGGTAGCCTTCCCGCTATCAGCGACCATCTGTTTCAAAAACACGATAATTATTATTATTATTCAGTCTCAAGCTTTGACCCTCTCTATTCAGAATCATATCGCTTCAAAGGTATAAATATATATATATATATATATATATCTGCTGAGAGATGAACCTATTGCCGAGAAGCCTGTGAAGTCTAACAATAAGATCTTCCTCGTCCGGCGAGATGTTTCCTCTCTTAATGTCCGGCCTCAAGTAGTTTAACCACCGGAGCCTGCAGCTCTTTCCGCATCTTTTCAATCCTGCACCCCCACCAAATTACAAATTTCAATTATTGTACTTTGTGTGTTAGAGTACCAAGCCATATATTTCTTGAAATGTGACTTTAAGAGAAGGCACTGTTTATAACTTTATACGTACGTATAACATACCTGCTGCTTTAGGGACGTTTCCCCATTTCCCCTCCCCGTGCGCCTCCACATATTCCACAAGCCGCCGGTCCTCCACCGCCGTCCATGCCCCCTTGTTCAATCCTTCCTTTTCGCAACACGGCCTCCTACCCATTTTTCGTCTACCGTCAATATTTTCTGTAACTATATATCGATATGGATATGCGACTTAATTACTTATACTATTGCTAAGTGTGAGTGAGTGATCCAAGAGAGATTGAGATTTCATATATATATATATATATATATAGGCGCTATATGGGAATTAAATGGCAGGGGCAAAGTAGCTAGATAACAATAATTAATACTAATAAACATTTTTTTTTAAAAAGGGTTTTACCCCTAATGGTTAACCCGATAGCCTGTAAATCAGGAAAATCAGGTGCGATCACCCCATTACAAAGTGACAGGCTCAATCGAATTACCAAGAATTTATTTCCCTTGAAAATGTTTAGCAAGAATCAAACCTGAAACTTTACCCTTTTCAATTGCTTGTCCACCCACTCGGCTACCAACTATGTTGACTCTAACTAATAAACATTATTAATAACCCTGTAACGTACTGTTTCGAAGAACACATGTGACAATTGAGTGAGTAAAGAAAACCCTAGCAGCTAGTAGCTGCTTTCCATTTTTGTAAATTAGTGATAATGTTTCTAGATTTACACCGTGCATGGCACGTCCCAAGGCGCGCGGCTGCGAGAGTAGTGTGCACGCTGGTCTGATTAAGACCGCGTTTTAGGCAGCCTCAACAAATGAGTTTTAAATTTTTCTTTAATAAGAAATACCTAACTTTCTTAATGGTCAACCTAAATTACAGCTCGTGCGCTTATGTTTGTTTGTAGTGAGTGAGAGAGAGAGAGCTAACTGTCGTTCATGGCAGCTGGCTTTGTGTATTTGAAAGGTTGTTGCTTGCTATATGTACTATATGTTGGTTGAAATTATTTGAATGGGAGAATATTAAGTACTCTTTATTCTTTATGCAAATAATAATGTTGGGGGTTCAATTATTATGTAAAATTATTATTGAAAAAAAGGTCTTTTTTTTGTCTGCTACATGATATGTAGAATGTTCACATTATTATTGAACACTTTTGGATCCTGTCGGGAAAAAGAATACTTTGGAAAAATGCTCATAGCTAGTAATAACTCTCCTGCTGAGATCAGAATCGATTGCCTCCCATGTACTCTCTCCGTCCCTCAAAGTTTGTCCAAAAAGACAGTTTGCAGTAAATAAATGATAATAAGAGAGGGATAAGAGGTAAGAAAGAGGAGGAAAGTGTATATGAAGGTGGGTCCCGCACATTAATTATTAGTTAGTATTTATCATTGAAAGTACAATTTTTTTAATAAATTAAATTTTTTGGTAAGAAAGAGATGATTGATTTGATTATTGGATTGTATATAAAAGGAAAGTGAACAAATTTTAAGGGACATAGAGAGTATAAAATTAAGGGAAAAGTACAAAAAGGGTCCCCGAACTACCACTCAATTCCTATTTGAGGTCCGAACTACCACAATTTCCAATTAGAGGGCAAATTCAAGATATATTTTGGGGAATTATAAATAGGGGCTCCGAACTACCATTCAATTCAAATTTAAGGTCCGAACTACCACAATTTCCAATTAAAGGGCAAATTCTAGAAATATCATCTATATAGTTTTCTTGGTATATTTTGAACTTTTAATTTTATTGTTATATTTTTATTTTCTTTTTATTTCATACTACAAAAGAGTATTATTTTTAAATTAATTATTCATAATTTTTTAATTTATCGTATAACATGTATGAATAAAAATAAAATAATTTGTTTCTTAATTCATATTGTTAAATTTTCAAGTTTTTTTTCTTTTATGCATGATGGGTGGCTATTCTATTTAAATTTATATAATTTGACAATTTACCGTATAACATGTATGACAAATTAAATTATTATTTCTTGATTCATTTTCATAACAAAGTGAATATAAAAAAAATATAATGAAATATATATATATATACTCATTTGTAGAATGAAATTTAGAGAAAATTAAATATTATAAAAAATTTAAAAAATTGAATGAAAATTATATAGAATAAACTAAAGAAAAATATTTAATTTTACTTTGTACTTTTTGTACTTTTTCCTTTATATTAACAAATGTATACCCAAAAAAAGCTATTTGTTGCAATATTGTTTTTCAGATGTTAGTCCGCCGAAAATGCCATGGCATCGAAAGGCAGCATCACCTATTCAAAAATGCATTGAACAAATGTCTTGAAAAATTTCCAGATGTTAACCTGTCAAAAATTTCAATGGTATGCGTATTAATTGGAAGTCCCAAATCTAATATGGATTATTTAACTTAAGGGAAACGTACAAAAAGAGGTTCCGAACTAACGGGAAAAGTATAAAAAGTACAAAGTAAAATTAAATCTTTTTCTTTAATTTATTCTATGTATTTTTCATTCAAAAGTTTTAACTTTAATTTTATTATAATATTTTAATTTTCCTTGAATTTCATACTACAAATGAGTATATATATATATATTTCATTATATTCTTTTTATATTCACTGTCTTATGAAAATGAGTCAAGAAATAATAATTTAATTTGTCATACATGTTATACGGTAAATTGTCAAATTATATAAATTTAAAATAGTATAGTCACCCATCATGCATAAAAGAAAAAAAAACTTGAAAATGTAACAATATGAATTAAGAAACAAATTATTTTATTTTTATTCATACGTGTTATATGATAAATTAAAAAATTGTGAATATTTAATTTAAAAATAATACTCATTTATAGTATGAAATTTAAAGAAAATAAAATTAAAAGTTAAAAATATACCATGAAAAAAATATAGATGATATCTCTTGAATTTGCCCCTAATTGGAAATTGTGGTAGTTCGGATCTCAAATTTGAATTGAGTGGTAGTTCGGAGCCCCTATTTGAACCTTCACCAAATATATCTTGAATTTGCCCCTAATTGGAAATTGTGGTAGTTCGGACCTCAAATTGAAATTGAGTGGTAGTTCGGGGACCCTTTTTGTACTTTTCCCTAAAATTAAAGGAGGTGATAAGTACTTGGATTGAATCCTGAGAGTCACTCAATTTTATTTTAAACAAACATTTTGGAAAAAGGGCAAGGCATCTTGAGTCCTCCCTCATCTTTAGAAAAAATTTCAAATTTATGGACAAATCAAATTTGGTTTCCAATTGTAGAGAGTCTTCAAATTGGATTTCCAAAATACACACTTTCACTTAGGCGCCGTCGTCAAGGGCGCCTAAGACATAGAGCGCTCTTATCAACGGCGCCTAATACTTAGGTGTCAAATTTTTGATAAAACGAATGCTGACCCAGCAAAAAATCATAAATATATTTAGGCGCTGTGTAGAACAGCGCCTAATAAGGTAATTTTTTTAATGTTATTTTTTTTGAAAAATTTGATTAAGCACCCATCTTCGATCACTATATTTGTGAGCTTAACTTTTGAATTTCATTTTTGAGTAAACATGAAAGTTATAGAACATTCAATTAGCTTTCTAACCATATAAAGAACATCTTAAACGGACACCGGATGGAGCCTCTATGAGCTTCCGAATGTTAGTTCGGACCCCCTCGGTTTCGGCTAATTTCGATCGATCGAAATTTGCCGAAACCAATGGGGTCCGAGCTAACATTCGGATGCTCATAGAGGCGTCATCTGGTGTCCGTTTAAGATGTTCTTTATATGGTTAAAAAGCCAATTGAATGTTCTATAACTTTCATGTTCACTTAAAGATGAAATTTGGTGGTTAAGCTGATAAAAATAGTGACCAAAGATGGATGATCGATCGAAATTTGCCAAACCAAGGGGGTCCGAGCTAACATTCGGAAGCTCATAGAGGCGTCATCTGGTGTCCGTTTAAGATGTTCTTTATATGGTTAAAAAGCCAATTGAATGTTCTATAACTTTCAGGTTCACTTAAAGATGAAATTTGGTGGTTAAGCTGATAAAAATAGTGACCAAAGATGGATGATCGATCAAAATTAGCCGAAACCGAGGGGGTCCGAGCTAACATTCGGAAGCTCATAGAGGCTCCATCCGGTGTCCGTTTAAGATGTTCTTTATATGGTTAGAAAGCTAATTGAATGTTCTATAACTTTTATGTTCACTTAAAGATGAAATTTGGTGGTTAAGCTGATAAAAGTAGTGACCAAAGATGGATGATCGATCGAAATTAGCCGAAACCGAGGGGGTCCGAGCTAACATTCTGAAGCTCATAGAGGCTCTATCCGGTGTCTGTTTAAGATATTCTTTATATGGTTAGAAAGTCAATTGAATGTTCTATAACTTTCATGTTCACTTAAAGATGAAATTTGGTGGTTAAGCTGATAAAAATAGTGACCAAAGATGGATGATTGATCGAAATTAGCCGAAACCGAGGGGGTCCGAGCTAACATTCGGAAGCTCATAGAGGCTCCATCCGGTGTCCGTTTAGAATGTTCTTTATATGGTTAGAAAGTCAATTGAATGTTCTATAACTTTCATGTTCACTTTAAGATGAAATTTGGTGGTTAAGCTGATAAAAATAGTGACCAAAGATGGATGATCGATCGAAATTAGCCGAAACCGAGGGGGTCCGAGCTAACATTCAGAAGTTCATAGAGGCCCCATCCGGTGTCCGTTTAAGATGTTCTTTATATGGTTAGAAACCTAATTGAATTTTCTATAACTTTCATGTTTACTCGAAAATGAAATTCAAAGGTTAAGCTCACAAAAATAGTGATCAAAGATGGGTGTTTAATCAAATTTTTCAAAAAAAAAATAACATTAAAAAAATTACCTTATTAGGCGCTGTTCTACACAGTGCCTTAATATATTTATTATTTTTGGCTGAGTCAACATTCGTTTTATCAAGAATTTGACACCTAAGTATTAGGCGCCGTTAATAAGAGCGTTCTATATCTTAGGCGCCCTTGGCGATAGCGCCTAAATGAAAGTGTGTATTTTGGAAATTCAATTTGGAAACTCTCTACAATTGGAAATCAAATTTGTTTTTTCCATAAATTGGAAATTTTTTCGTCTTAGGCATGGTTTTCCCCTATAGGGACTCACACCCAAATCCAAGAGAGTATCTAGTGACTAGTGTGCAGTGGCCACCAGTTGATTTATTGCGTGTGTACTTGTAATATGTAGGACATGCCCAGATCAATCAGATTGGCGCAATTATTTTTTTATTAGAAAGCACAAAAGAGTTTTCAATTATATAAGTATACAGAAAGGATCGTTATTGGAACTGAAAGTTTTAAGATGTTTATATTGATTGTTATCATTGCGGTGATGATATATCTTAGGCGTAATTGCAAAAATATAGTCTGGATTATCGGCTGATTTCAAATTGGGTACCGCACTTTTTTAATTTTTAATTTAATAATTTTTGCATCAACTTGCATACATTTTATTTACAAATTCGATGTGTTTTTGAGGAATTAAGATCGAAAACTTATGAAGTTGATTTTATGGTTAACAAATTTGGTCAACTTTATTTTTATCATGGTTGGAGATATGATCAATAGAATTGAAACATTCGACGAATTGATACAAAGATAATAATCCAAGACAATTTTTTTTTGTAATTTACCCTATATCTTACTAATATCGTCCTGTTTTTTAGTCATTGATTTCCGAACGCTTGAGTCAAACAAAATTTTTTGAAGATATTTGACTTTTTAATAAATATTTTCCTCTTGTTATTAACCTACGCACTACTTTTATTTAATGGAAGATCTTTGACTTTTTATACCGCAATTCAAATTTTTTGAGTAAGCGTTACTCGAAATATACTTACATTTCTCCCAGAAAAAATAATAACGGTACATAAGTATCTCTTTATTAAACAATAATAATAAACTAGTGTAATCTGACCAATATAGTTATTCCTATTTAAAGAATTGTCAGCTTGACTAAACTTTCGTGCCTCCAAGATCTCGGATCTGATATGATTAAATAAAGTATTTTATTATAGTTAAGAGTTTGAATTTATGTTTAATCATCTACCAACTTTTTTTTGATGTCAAATTGTCAATCATCTACCAACTTGTGCATGGAATTTAGTGTGTGCATAGAATTTAGTGTATGCTTAAATATTCAATAATTATCAGGCATTCAAATTAAATGACATTATTATTTTATTATTTACTCGTAATAAAAGAATCCAGTACAAATATAGCATATTTTTATAAAAATACAAATCAATCATAGTCATTGATTATGTCATTCGGATGGATGTGATTAAATTTCTCCGTATCGATTTCTCGGTGACGAATTATAGGTCACTTTTCACGAATTATATCGATCTTTTGGTTTATCTCCAACAAATTATAAACCAATTTTGACGAATTTAATAATTTACATCAAAAAATATGTTTTGCACCCGATCTTTCATCTTTACTCATATTCTTATACAAAGCACAAAAGCGCATTCACAAATTGTTAACGGGGTTAGAGAATATCACATTATTTAAAAGAGTTAATGGCTGCACATTCACAAATTGGGCAACATGTTTTTCATAAATATACAAACTCTCTAGTCTTTTTTTTTTATTAAGAGACTTTGCGCTTGAGGTGACTCGAATCCGAGATCATTAATTTCTGATGGTAAATGCCTACCACCAGGCCAACTTACTCTCGCCACTCTCTGGTCTTTATTAAAATTCAAGAAAGTAACACATGTGAAATACAGTGTATATTTTTTTTACACAAAAAAAAATTGAAAAAATATTTGTCGTGCCAAATCTAGGGTTCCGAATTGGGCCTCCGTGGACGGGGGTAATCTCGAGCTCAACGCAGCACGCCGCGTTCTATCCCGCAGCGAAGAGTTGGATCAGGTAACATTTCAAGACCCAGCATTATCTTTAATTTCAATCGCTTTGCTGTGTGCTTTTAGTAGAATCTCTCCAAATTATATCAAGTTGTCTTTGCTGTGTTGGTTTGGGCGTTTGCTTGTAACAAAACGAAGGTGAGTGGGAATATTGTGAGGAGGAGATTGAGAATCTTTGCGAGAAAAATTGGAGATTTGAAGCTTTTGCGAGTCCTGGATGTTGTGAATTAGAATATTTACTGGCTTTTGGTGCCTGGATTAGTCGATGGCGTTTTCTTTCTTGTAGGTCTCTTCTTGATTTTGGGTTCTGAAATTTAATTTCTGAATTTAATTGGAAATTTGTGTGAAAGGTAAGAGCTTTCTCTTCCCTGGATACAGTGACTGTGAAACACTGGTGTATAGTTGCTTGGATCACAATTTTTTTTTCCTTTCAAAAAGCATCATTGGATCACAATTGATGGCTTTTCTTTGAATTACCATTCTGATCTTGGTTTAGAATAATATTTGCTGGATTAGAGCTCAGTTAGGGCTCTGAGATTGACATTTTTCTTAGAGCGAAGAGTAATAGAATTGACTTTCTAGTTCTAGGGCATATCACTATCTAATACAAATGATGACTGTTTTAGTTGAAACCAACAGTGAGCCCGAGTAAGAAAATCAGAATTATGTTATTGTTATGTCTATAATCGTGTTATATATTTCCTATATATGGATGGATTTTATTCTTCTATTTCATCATTGGCATATAAAGTTAACGTCATTCTTTCCTAAAACTAAGTTGTGTTAATCAGACTCGAAATTTGGCAGTATTAATAATTTTCATTCTACCCTAGTGATACACTGCTAATCACAGACTGGGTAGATACACCAGCACTGAGATGGTGGACCTGATGACATGGCTTAGCACTGTTATAATCGGAGCTGGGTGCCTTGCCTTTGGATTCTACATTGGCAAGTGTTGTCCAAATATTTTGCTATCAATAAAGTCAACGGCTAAAGGAGCAGCAGCTGCTGCTGCTGATACAAAGAAGAAGCATAAATCAAAAGTGCCCCTTGAGATTGAAAAGCTTGCAGATATCATTGAAGACTTTAAAATGGTCACACCTCTACCTCCTAACGCTAGTTTTTTTCTTCTTCTCTTTATGTTTTTTACCATGGCGTGTCTTCATACACTGTTATGGTTTAATCGTGTCATCCAGATCAGCATACATGCATGGAAATGTAAGTGATATTACACATCTGAATTTTGCAGGTCTTAGTTGTAAGAAATGACCTGAAAATGGGTAAAGGAAAGATTGCTGCCCAATGCAGGTTTCTACTTCAGCATTATCGTCCTGATTATAATGTTCTGTGCATTACACGATCTTAAATCTTACACACTTGACGAAAACCCAATTTACTCTGCTGACAAGAAAAATACTTTTGTCAATTCAATATTATATGACAAGTTGTGGTGTGGAAATTATATTGTTATAGTGTTGTTTCAATAACCCAAATCTGTCTAGTCCATGAAGAGCAATTCATATGATAATTAGTGTATCTAAAATATCCACCTAGCTAGGACTAGGACAGCTACAATGCAATTATACCAAGTAGAATTGTCATCCCGTGCTTAGGAAGATGATCGCTCGTTTATGTTTTTGCTTGGTTTTTATTCCGTTTTATGGCCATGTGTGCTTTAGTTATCTGATGACCTAAAACTATGTTCAATAGCCATGCTACCTTGGGTCTCTACAAGAAGATACTTCACCGAGCACCCAAGGCATTGCAAAGGTTGGTGTTTGAACTCTGTTAAATCTCGATAATATTGGAATCATGTACCCTCTAATATGTGCCCACAGGTGGGAAATGTGTGGTCAGGTTAAGGTGGTTGTGAAAATTGAAAGTGAGGAAGACTTGCTAGTACTACAAGTGAGTTTGATTGTTATTTGGATTGTTATGTAAATGAGAGCCATTTTCAATATCTTGTTAGTCGGCATTGCATATTTATTCCTTTGGTAATCAATGTTACTTCATCATCTTATTACTAAATGTTGATGTTTGCACATACTTTAATCACGATAGGAAAGAGCGAAAGCCCTCCACTTACCAACGCATGTGACGATTGATGCAGGGAGAACACAGATTGCCCCAAGTAAGTTTGTCAAGTGGTTGAACATTTTGTATTTCTGCACAGACATTCTTGTCCCAAAGAAAATCAAATGGTTGACATACTTAGAAGTCTCATTAGTTATTTTCAGTCCCCTTCTTAAAACCAGTGGAGGAGCAACTTTTTCTTTGTCTTGCCATTTACTTAATATTTTTCTTTTTCATGATTTGGGTTGCAGACTCCAGGACTGTGATGGCTGTCCTTGGTAAGTTGTCATTCTTCAGATCCAATTCTTTTGATCCAATTCTTTTGGTACTTGAGATAACACTCCGGCATGTTCAGGGCCTGCTGATTTGGTAGACGATGTAACTGGAGGGTTGAAACTCTTGTAAAATTAATTGAGGGGCGGCCAGCATTACAAGCCAAGTTCTGGTACCTTGACGCCCGCATGACTTATTTACTACGTTGCACTGTTGTTAAGTCGCTCGACTAGTCGCGACTAGTCTCGACTAGTCGAGCAAGTCGTTTTTCGCTGGTCGACTAGGAAGCTCGACTTGGTTTTGTGAGAAAGTCGGTCGACTTGCTCGACTTACGCATCGACTAGTCGACTAGTCGGCCGACTTGTTCGACTTATGCAGCGACTAGTTAGTAAAAGTAACAATTTTGGGCTTGACTAGGCCCAATATGAAAAAAAAACATCTGCTGCAACAGATTTAAATGTTTCTAAATATGCCAGAGCTGTATGTTTATCTACTGTTTTTAAAAGCTAAATGTTGTTCATTTTTTTTGTAGATGGCGGAACAAGATTATGATCCATAAGCCTAAATTTTACATTTTTTTCCCTTCACCTCATATATTATATATATATATATATATGAATTATATATGTCGACTAGTCGACGACTAGTCAACGACTGATCGACTAGTCGACTAGTGATAACCCTACTGACTCGACTCGACTTGTCGACTTGACAACCTTGCTACGTTGTGATAGTCGCCCAAGATTTAACCGGAACTAGCAACTCTTTATCCAAATGTTTGGCGCTCCCGACTTACAGTCTGATTCTATTCTGCAGAATTCTCTGCATCTGTATGACTTCTATTTAAATCTGGAAGAATATCTTCATGTGGCATCTTTTGGCATCCTCCATAGTGTACTCAGACAAAAATATGCGACAATCTTTATTCAAGAGATGGTATTTATAAGACCTCATTTTGATTTAGCCTGGACACTTCGGCTTTTTCACTCTTATTACAACTTACTTTCTTGACAAAATGAAGATAAGTAAATTAGATGTCCTTCAACCCCACTGAGCGCGGAGTTCAAAAAGTCCCCTGTAAATGGAACTAGACAAAGCAAAATAGTTAAGTTCTCAAGTTCCTGGAAATGTAGCAAACCAGTACACAAACAACAGCCTGGACTCGGGAGAAATTTCGTACATGTTCCCTGTATAAATGTGTCCAATGTTCATTTGCAGGGAGGTAATGCTGCTGAAAGGTTGCTCAGAAGAACTTCCTGATGTAAAAGATCATATTTGATACCCAACTCTTCAAAAATCTTTTTCAGCTCGAGTATCAGCTCAGTCTTCCGCTTCACTTTCTCTCCATATTCCTGAAAATTCATAGTATGGTTGAAATATAACGCCACCTTTATCTTGTTAACGTTCTCTATCTCCTTCACCACTAGGTTGAAGTTTGGATGCCAATGCTGCGGATTTCGCTCCAAGTACCTGATAAACACAAGAGCAGCAAGTTCAGGTAAGACAGCGAGTAACAAATGCTAGATTGTTGTTGTTAGTCTATAATGAGGTAACTCGATACTTCTTGATTTTTTCCTTCATAGCGTTGAACTTGTCCAACGGTGTCTTGAAATCGATGTTGAACTCTGTGTTGTCGCCCATGTCAGGGCTACGGAAGAAATTGCTGATGGGCTTTGTTGACAGGACTGAATTCGGGTAGAAAATCTTTTCATTGTCGTATCTCAAGAAAACTGTTGTCAGAATATTCATTTCTTCAACTATCATCTGTCCACATGTAAAAACATAGTACATATGATCACATTTTATGAAGAAAAAACTAATGAGGCATGTTTGAAGAAGTTGGTTACCTGGACTCCATCTATGACACAACGGTCGCCCACATCGAATGGATGCATAACGAACACAAAAATAATGGACTCAAAGATGGTTTTGCACGTGTTTCCAAACATGAATGCAGCCACTACAAGTTGCGATGAAAGGAGCACCAGCACCTTTGTCGTGGCAATTTCCATCAAAAGAAGCCATATGATAAATACCACAATGTACAGGATTCCGGTAACAAGCTTGTTCAATTGCTTGACAGCGGTTTTCGTGTCATTCAATGCGTGAGCTAGAGCTTTCCGGCCTTGGTAAACCTTCACCTACACGAACAAGAAAGATTTCAGTGACAGTAATCTCAGGATAGTAACATCATCCTTATGTCTCAGACCGATAAATTTGCCAAAATAATAATTATACACAACTAAAAAGCCTTACCACCCAGTTAGTGAGAGCCTTTCTATCAATGCGGCCAGTCTCTGCGCCCTCAAACAAAGGAAACACTAGATCAACCTCTTCCTTGATCATGAATCTCATGAGGTCTTCCTCGTCGATGTACCTAGTCACGTAACGTTCAATCCCAAATCGAGTAAGCTGCACGATATGAAACTCTAACAAGGCAAAATCAATGTTCAATAAACTCGCATTAGGGTAGTTTGAAAACTCTCACTTAGAATTATATGGTGCGACATTTCTGAAAATGTGATAGGCAGCAGCAATGGCCTCCATCTCATCAGTTATCTCCTTGTCTTCCCTCTCTGCAGCAGCTTCGTCGAAAGAATCGAGGGTATTCGAAATTGTTGACAAGCCTGAAGTCGAAATAACATCAATCAGCACTTTCATAGTCCAAGCGGAAACTTTCTCCTTTTTCATCTGATGAAGCTTTCCCATATCTATTAATTCTTTCTTCGTCTTCTTATCCTTGCCCTTCTTTCCGCTTGTGAAGCTCAGTTGTCCGGTGCTTGGTATTCTCCCAACTTTCTCCGCCATTTCAAGAAGCGGAGGCCCTGACAATGTCTGAAGAACATACTGATGGAATACGGATTCTTGAATCCGGTCAAAAAACGTATTGACATTGAAAGACGACGCCAATAATTTCAATAATAAGGTTTTCAAAAACCATAAAAATGACCCGATTAGCAATGTGACCATAGACCAAGTAATGGAGTTTAGAACTTTAGTAGCGAACTCTGATCTTTCTACACCATGTTTAAACAGTAAGACCCATGTGAGAAGAACCAGTGCTAACCATATAAAAACCTGAACGCTTTTCTTCAGTCCATGAACGAAATACAAGACCTTCTTCTTGAGCAAGAAATTCTGTTCGATCAAGAAGACTAAGATATGCATGAACCAGCGAGTGCACAGCATGCCGCAGAATATAACTAGTACGAGCACGCTCCATTTCCAGACCTCCAAACTCCATATTTTTAAATGCTGCGCTTGGTGAATAGTTAAGCTCGCAATCAAACACCCCATAAGAAAAACAAAGGCCGTGCATTCAACCAAAACTAATGCCTTGACCCGTTTAGATTTCTTATCGCCCAATCGGCTGTTCACCCTCTTGTAAATCTCCTCATCCTCATCTATTCCTCCAGGAGACGCCATTAGGGGCGTCTTGGGAGTAATGGGTACATTTCGAGCAGGGGATGGCCTATTCGACGAAGGCCTCAATGGTGAACTCACGGCTTGCTCGTGGCTAATTTTCTCATCATAAGCATGCAAATCAATCGCAGGCTGCTCCCCGAACCTGGACTTTGGTTTTGAATAAAGCGACCTATTGAACGTCCTGTTTCGAATCATGTTTTCCGAAGTGGGTGCTCTAGGAGGCCTGTTATGAGAAGGAGTCATCACTGTTTCAGGAGATGAAGAGCTGAGAGTTGGAACATGCTTGGGATTTGATGAGGTTGTTTCCTTGGAGCCTTTTACATCCTTACTTGAGCCTGTTTTGGAAGCTCCTTCTTCAGATATAACCACAACTACTTCACTACCATTCATATCACTTTTCTTCTTCTCAGACATCCCAATTTCACCTCCTCTTTTTGGTGAATTTGTGCTCAATTCCATCCCTAACTCATAAACAGGCCTTACAAAATACAGTTTCCAAGTTTCAATCTTTCAACCAAACCCAGTTGAAATCCCTAATTTTACAAACACCCAGTTCAAGAAAGAGCAAAAACTACACAAAATTACAGCTGCAGTCACATAAAGGTAGCTTCTTGAACGGTCTTACCATGAGCAAGATGGACCCTCCAGTAGCTGAAGACAGCCCCAGATAGATTTGAGAGCCAAAATCTGAGAAGAATAGACACCGAAACCAGTTTCATTCTGAAAACTGAGACTATTATGTAAATGGGTTTATGAAGATGGATCTGAAAAGGAGGTTTGCTTGGGTCACTAGACAAGCAAATATTCCAATGGGGCTGAAATTCCAAATTGCTAAAAAACAGTTCACTGACCAGTGAGGAGTGTCATCATTTTGTGTGATGTGTTTTTCATTCTTTTGTGTGTGAAATTTCATTTTGACAACATGTTCCACGTTCTAGGTAAAGTGATTAGCCCAGTGGTGGACAATTCGGAAGCACGGAAACGCCAATCATGGCTCCATTGCCGTTTCCGAAACGTTTTGGAAACTTGGAAGCGCTAGAAGCGGCAGGAAGCGGCACCCACCCTATTTTTTTCTCTTTCTCGATTTCACCGTGTATATGATAAATTGATTTTTTATTGCTAATATTTGTTTTCCATCTTTCTAATTTGGTTCATGGAAATTATATCTTATTTAATTGAAAATACATGAAAACCGATGCATATATCAACAATTTGATAGGAAAAATTCAAAAAACAATCACGACTTTTCAATTTATTGTGTTTCAAAACCTTTTTTTGTATTTTAAATATATATTATATATAAATATAATTTAAATCGATGTTTCCTGCCGTTTCCACTTTTTATATTTTTTTATTTTTCCGCTTCCACGTTTACTGCCGTTTCCGTTTCCAGCTTCCCGTTTCCGTTTCCGTGCTACTTAGGTGGGCAATCCACCTGCGTCCCAAGTAACCCAGGTTCAAGTCCATCACCCCTCCAAAAAGAAGCAGATACTAATTCTAACCCACTAACCCCATCAAAAAAAAAAAGTTCTACCACAGAATCAAAAAGTTTGACAGGTTTGTTTCAACTACTACTTGTTGTTGGAATTATTGCTGAACATTTGACAGCCTTCACCCACATGTTAAATAATTGATGTTGCAGAAGCCCACATTTCAAAAGTGAGTTTCAGACTTCAGTAGATAAGGCGCCATTCATTCTTCAAACTATTTACCAAATGATCAATTTTGAACACATAAAGCTTGCAAATTTGAATCTATCATTGAACATAGCTAATCAGTTTCTGTTGAGAAACAAGATTCTTAAGAATGTTTTTCAGGCTAGGAGTGATTGTCCTGAAAGATGGTCTAATTGACTCATCTGAATCCCAACACTGGCAGATCAGATCTACTACTTCTCCAACCTCATTCTTACTGTTTTCTGGCAGTGTTGGTCTCAGTTCTCCAGCAGCCACTCCATTGGCTATCTACCAAAAGTCCCAAAATTTCACACGTTTTTAAAATTTCCAAATGCAAAAAATTTGTTCCAATGGGTATATTGTTTGTACCTGATATGGTCCTAAATTCCTGTCGATGTAAGGGTAGTCCCCTGTAAGTAGCTCGTTCAAAATGATGCCAAAGCTGAAAACATCACATTTTTCGTCGTACGGTTTCGACAAGAATACCTCAGGAGCCATGTATACATAAGTTCCTGCAAAGGGTAATGTGACAAAATTTTAATTTATGCATTTCTCCAATTTTTTTGTTCTCAGAGGATTTTTTTTTTAAGGCATGAACTTGCCTGTTTCCCCTGTTAAGGCCTTCTCGCATTCGCCTAACAATGTTGCATGCCCAAAGTCTGCGACCCTGATGTGACCCGAATCATCCAAAAATATGTTACTAGGCTTCAAGTCACGATGGACAAGCATTGGCTTGCGCTCATGCAAGTACTGCACTGCTTGAGATATCTCTAAAGCCTTGGTGACTCTATCTTTTAACGGTGGAAGCTCAGTGATCCTCTCTTTTCTCCGGCTCCCTGGCCCGTGCAGCCACTCGGTTAGCGTCATTTCTAGATACTCGGTCACAACCCAACCGTGGTCAGGTGGATTAAGGCAGGCTCCCATCAATTGTAACACGAAAGGATGTCTTTGCACCGAGAGTGTTAACAGCTCCTGAACAAAAAACGACAGGCCATTTTTATTTCCGGTGAAGAAATCGGGGTTTATGCACTTCACCGCCACGTCTAGTCCTCTCCATATCGCTTTGTGCACCGTGGCGGTGGAGCCTTCGGCCACTTTTTCCTTGAACTCAATCTGAGAGGTTTCATCACATAAGCCAAATTAGTATAATGATCTCTTTAGGACATCTATGACTTACACATTAGCTTAAATATGGTTGTAACTCGACGCAGCGTCTGATGGCTCACCTCGGTAGGGTCGATGAACCAGCCGTTGGCCTTGGCTGTGGAAATCAGTAGGCTGAGATCATCCTCCTCTTCCGGATGCGGCACTGTTTCATTGATGTCTTCTTCTTCAACAATTTGAATTTGATGCAAGGGACTTGCATGCTCTTGCTGCCTCTCCAAATTGATGCTCACCATTGGGCTGGGCTTCACTTGAAATTGGGCTTCTCCCGCCCAGTGTTTAACCTGCAGCAAAGCCCAAACATTGAAAAGGTTGATTCTTATGACGCGTTTTTGCTAAGATTGTGTATGACATAATCGTACGAATAAATATTTCAAAATGCGAAACACTTACATTTGCTTGTGATTTTCTAGACGTATGTTGTTGCTCGACAACGGGCGAATGCATCGTCGTACAATCCCAAAACGGCATCCAACAACTAATGTAAGGGGCCGCATCAGGAGCCTTTCCTTGCTTATCGGCGAAAGAATTAGGCTTCGGTTGAGGCAGAACATGAGATAATGTACTCTTCTTTTGGATTCTACGAGTTGTTGCCATGGCGATAACGAGCTACACTACGTACACTATAAGTTTTAAAAGAGAGGGAAAGATTAGTGGCATCTAATGATGTGATTAAATACTAAGCCAACATTTTGTCTTGTAGGAAAATGGATAATTGGGTTAGGGCGGATGTGTCGATGGGCTATATAAACAAATTTATATAACAAGAGGATAACCATTTAGAGACAAGTTTCTTGTTTCAAAGGTCGCATCTTTTACTCTAAACAATCTTCCATGTATATTTTTTTTTCAGTTTTTACTTGATAACTTTGCAATGTTGCTTAGTGAATTTTAATAGCAATATATCTTTATGTAGGACAGAATTAGGGCGACAGTTTTGAGGTTCAATATGTTAGATGTATGTGTGATCTTCCTTAACTTAATAGTTTGACTACATTTGACATAAGATTTTTTCTTTTATAATGATGGGTGGGTAAAATGATTCATAAAATTTCAATAGATATTGCGATATCCTTATCAGTTAGGGTTCGGTTCACGTGAGAAAGGGATATATCGTGAGAAATAAGAAATAATGATGGCCGTTAGACTAGTGATTTCAACGGTTTAGATAATTCCTAAATGCGTAATTTATTTTGTAAATAAAACCTGCTAGAGGGCAAATTAGGAACATAAACGAAATCAAAAACCACATACTCGTAATTGTCTCGGCAGTTTCTCTAATTGCGACTGATTCGGGAGACGAAGAATTTGTTGAAACCCTAGTTTTAGACGAGCGAAGCATCGAACAACCGGACGAAGGATGAAGTAATGGCAGACGAAGGGAAACGGTGGAAAAAATCAAAGCAGGACACGGGTAGGGCGGACGAAGCGGAGCGGCGGAAAAATACAACGCCGGACAACGGTAAAATCACTACCCATCGTCTGCTATTTTCGACCAACACGGTGGTTGCTAGATTTAGACATGTAGCGGCGATTTTTGACCAACACGGTGGTTGCTATCCAAATAAATTGGAATACTGTTCGTATTCTAGGGTTTCTGTTTAGGGATTTCAATATTTCCAAAATGTAGGTTTGTGCTTGGGTTTCTAACTTTAACTTGGCTTTCATCTGTAAATTGAAACTAATATTGTTGGATGCGTAAGATTTACTTGTAAATGCGTATACATATTATTTACGATTTGGGGACTTATGTGTAAGAGTTACTTGTAGATGCGTAAGAGTTACTTGTAAATGCGTAGACACAATGCGTATGATTTAATGGTATCTGCGTAGCTATATATTATTGGTTTAACAATGCGTTACCGAACATGTAAATCTTAACGTTGATTTCTAACTGCGTAGCGAATATTGTTTGGAATTACTGTTATGTCTCCTTCCGTTGTTAATTATATTGAACTTCAGATAGACAAAACAGAATAATGCCTGATGTGTTATAACATGTGCGTAAACTTAAATGTGAAATGCGTAATATTTATTAGTAACTGCGTAGCTTTATTCTACATACTAACAATGGTACGTCTTTGCAGACCGTAAAAGAAGGAACCAAGAGGGGGGAAAGGTACAATAGAGAAGTCAAGATTGTAAATGTTGGACGCAGAAAGGTACAATCTTGACTTCTCTATTAGAAAGGTACAATATTTTACAAAAGTGGTTGAAAGCTGATTGTTATTAATTTGCATTGCAGCAAACAGATCAACTGATGGCACTGCGCGACACATACTTGAATGTAATGATCAGGTCAACTCTAAATGCTAAAAAAGACTCGGTGCTAGAGCGCGCAACTGCATGGTGGAAAGTGAAAGACCAGTTAGAATAGTTTATTGTCTATTTTGATGATGCACAATATTTTGATGGAGCTCAGTTTGGCTTATTAGTGGCTACAAATATTTTATGGTTTTGTGAACTACGAACTCCACATGTGCCTGGATTTAGTAAATTAATTCTTTCGTTTAGTAGCAAACAGACTGCAGGGTAATTTAAATTTGATCATTGTAATGTAATCAATTGAAAATGCGTATAACATGAAGGAACATGCGTACATTTTACCTAAATCTGCGTAAGATTCAAACAAAATTGCGTACATTACTCAAGATAAAAAAAGCATATATATGTCCAAAGTGGCTCAACGCGTTATATAAATTTATGGATTCCAACAAATTCGAACTGGAAAGTACAGAAATATTTCCCATATAATATTTTACAGATCTACAAGTGCATACCATTGCCCCTAATGGTAATTGGCAAACATGTATTGTGATGATTCTTTAGTAACTCGGTGCCTCTGCTCTTGTAAATTCAAGTCCACCTAAATGTAATTTGTAATTGGGAAAAATATAACTGTGACACAAAAAGAAAAAAATATTACGAGGTTTGTATGCATACTTTTTGTAAAACGTGATAGCATCATCAACAGATTGAAATACCATCCCAATACGAGGTTTAAATTCTTCAGGACACTTAGGAATCCAATGTCTAGTGCCAGAATCAAATACAAACGAACTAGAATCAACATCACAAAAGTCAGCATCAACATTCGAGTGACCTGTTTCAAAAAACAAAATCTGTTACAAATAGGTTTAATATACGCGAACTAAATGCGTAAGATTTAATAGTAAATGCGGGAGAAATTTAATAAAACTGCGTAAGATTTAATCCCAAATGCGTGGAAATTAGAAGTTAACCAGATGAAAACAATTGGTTCCGTAATGCCGATTCTGGAAATTGATGTACATGGCTAACGAATTAGGCGAAATTGAATTGCGAAACAGCAACAAAATTGAATTACACAACGATTATTTGTTAAATTGGAAAGCAACTGTTATATCAAACAACTACTTCAATCGAAACACGTATAATCGACGACTTACCTGGAATGGCTTCGCCGGAAAAACTCATCTTCAATAAAAACACTCTATTCGAAGGCAAAAAGAATCGAATGCAACTGATGAATATGGGTTTGAATTATCACGTGAAACTCAATAAGAAAAACTTTCCAAAATAGGCGGAATCAAATATTGAAACCGTACGAACGTGTGTGACTTAATAGGGAATAATTAGAGCAATCAAATTAATTAGATTTAACAAATGACAAAAACACCCTTAATCACGAATTTATTAAGAGTAAAATGGTAATATATTAAAGCAATCCTGTCCGTTAGATGTAAAATTGGACGGTTTATAAAACTTCTTATTTCTCACCAAAAAAGTTGTTTCTCATATGATCCCAACTCTTACCAGTTAATACATATATTGATCTTCGAAGCTCTATTTTAGCCTCTCGACCAGATCATAAATTTTATAAAAAGTATATAAAAAATAGGGTTAATTACAAAAAGACTACCTGGACTACCACGTCGTTTCAAATCGCGGCCTGGACTATTTCAATTTTCATTTTAGTGTTTTTGGACTAAATTGCAAAAAAATAAATGCCACATTTATTATTATTTTATTTAAAAACAAATGCCACATCTAATTTAATATTGTCTAACAAGCCAAACCACCTGTTTACAAAATAATTTGACAAAAACCGTTACTTTATTTTTTTGCAATTTAGTCAAAAAACACTAAAATGAAAATCGAAATAGTCCAGGCTGCGATTTGAAACGACATGGTAGTCCAGGTAGCCTTTTTGTAATTAACCCTAAAAAATAAACCTTATTGGTAGTTTGCTAAACAGTTCATTACTAGCGTTGTCGTATACTAATCACATGAAACAACTAGCGCTAGTTTCATGTGATTAGTATTTAACCGATGATGCTAAGCCATATGGACATTGTATTGATTAAACTTTATTTGATTCACTTTGTTTTTTCTTTTGAGCTCCATAATACTTACTAATCATTTGATATCATGGTTGAGAATTGACTATCAAGCCATGACAAAGATTTTATTCCACCCTACTAACACTTTCTAATCTATTGAGTTCCACAATTCTATTGCATTTTTTGCATGCTTGTTCAATCCCCTAGAGCTACCTTTTTCTTTTATACATTTCTTTCCTCAAAATCCTACCCTATACCTATCCTCAAACCCAACTAATCCTTCTTTGCCATGTGCAAATTTCAATTTTAAATACTACAAAAAATTAGATAGTTTTTCCTTCATAATTGTAACGATTTTGTCATGGAGAGAAAAAGGAACTAAATATATTAGGAGATATCAGGAAAAGAAAAGATTCGGTATAGCGCAGTTAAATGATGAAAGTGTTTAAACAACGTTCGTTATGATTTTTCTTTAAAATATTAAATTGATAAAATATTTTGATACTGGCAATATTTTGATGGATATGTGAATTGAAGATCCTAAACTCAATGTTTAAGCAAAGTACACAGACAAATTTTCCAAAGCAACAAGAAATCATCAAAATTCAAAAAAGCAAAAAGAAAAAGGAAAATATTTACTTTCTCTTCTCCCATGGCGGAACGATCGATCCCATAGAGAGCCGAGCTTCTTCTCCTACCACTCCCACTTGGCTCTGTTATGTTCTGCTTTATTCTGTCGTTTTGTCATCACTCTCTCTCTGTCTCTCTCTGCTTTCATGCTTTGGATCGTGCATGATCGTGTCCCGATCGATCCATCTTATTTTCTTTCTCATCAGTCTTCATTCCATCCCACCACCAACACCAGCTTTTCCCTTTTTCTTTTCAGAAATTAAAATCGCAGAATGGATTTTGTGGTTACAGAAATTTGAGTTTTAACTAAGAAATCAAGAAACAGAGCACAACTGAATTGCTGACATTGTAGCAGTAGACAAAATGTGATTGAGAATGTTTTAACATGTTTAATCATTTGATCCCTACACGACTATGATTCGACGTCGTCGTTTCGTACACCGGGAGCTCGTCAGAGTAACGGCCATTACCATTACTGAGTTTCCTATGATCGATTTCGAACAGATCCTCACTGCAATCGCTCGCTCCGCAATCCTCATCCTCAGCTACTCTTTTTGACGCAGCGATCGGTTTGAGAAACTCTGTTTTCAAACTGGTTTTTGACAATGCTCTGTTTTTCTCGATCGGATGGATTTGATGTTGCTTCGGCTTTTCCTGGTCAACGCGAGTCAACGTTCGGCTTTGAACTGGCTTTGCCTCTGCTTCGATCACGACGTTGAATCTGACGGAATTGGATCTGTTTGACGACGTCGTCTGCTGGTTTAAACACGACCTCCTGAGCGACGAAGCCGAAGAACACGTCGGCTTCGGCGTCGTCGAGCTCTTCGAGGCTGCTTTCTTCGAGTTGGACATAATCGAATTTATAAAAGCGGTGAGCTTCACGCCTGGCGAGATCGGCTGCTTCATCTTCTTCAAATGCGCATACAGCTTCAAAGCTCGCGACTTGGCGCTCGCCGGAACTTCGTCATGCTCTTTTTTATCTCCGGTAGGTTTCTCAGACTTCACACTCGTCCGAATCGGCTTCGGCTTCGGCGGGAGGAAGCACGAAGATCTGGTGTTCGTCGTCGTCGGAATCGGTTCGTGATCTGAGAACAAACTCGAGTTGGTGTCCGACGAGTTCGATCCGGAGCTGAAAAACAGAGGATCGTTTTCCACGTAGTGAAGTTTCTTATCCAGCTCCATTTTTACCGGCGACGAGCAGTTCCTCTTCGTCCGAATCTCAGCCAATTTCTTCTTCTCGATCCAATTCTCCACCAGCCGCGTTCTCTCCGTCCTGCGATCTTCCCGCGCTGTGCCGTCGTCGATCGACCTGTAAATCTCGTCCAGCAGCGTAGACGAAAAAGACGGGCCTTTCCGATCCATGCTAAGCTCTCTCTCCCGCACTGATGTATTTCTGCTGTACATCTTCGTAGATGTCACCTTAGCAGAAAAATCTGTCTTTTCTGGTGAATGGAAAAAATGGAGAGAGAGAGAGAGAGAGAAAACAGAGTAGCAACTACTTAGCACGCTTGTAGAAGAAGAGTGATGATGATTGATGGTGATGAACAGAGACACAACTTATACATGATCAACAGTGCATGCGTCTCATTGCCACGTCATTTTCATGCGTCCCAACGTGGCAACTACTCTGACATGTCATTTTCTATTCTATGAAAGATGTTAAATAATTAAAATAATTAAAAAAATATTTGGGCATTATTCAACGAATGTGGAGTAACAATGGTGGTGTTTGGATCGAGTTATTTACGCAAACCTATAAATTAGTACTCTGAATTAATCAAAAAATTTATAGTAAAATAAATAATATATTGATTAAGAGTTTATGATAAAATCGTCAGATTATTTTTAGCGGCATGAATAAAAAAAATTATCACGGTATAATATACAATATTAAAAAAAATTCATCAGATTTTTCATAGTATTTATGGTGTGTGTATGACTTTCAACAAAATTGAGCAAAAAGAAGCAACCACAATAATATATTTGGATTTGGATCTTTGGCGAAAACATTGGAAACGAAATCAATCGAAGTAGTAGCAAAATGTGATGGAGACAACATGTTTTTATTAGATTGTTGTCGTTATGTAAATATTGTTGACTTGTTAAATGGTGTCTTGTCTTTGCACATACTTATAGTCGTTGAGTTATTGGGTTGGAAATAAAGAGCACATCAACATGTCATAAAAGTGTTTGATTCATTGAAATCCGATCTTGGTCCCATTTGGTCGGAGGTCGGGTATGACTTCATAGTCACCTTCCCGCATCTCAATCATTCAATTGTACGGTTCGACCATGTGAAAAAACAAAAAAAAAAACTTACTCTATTTAGATTTTAGATTGCTCCATTTATCCTACTACTTGATTTTATAATAACATCTCAACTGTGTTTTGAAGCACAATATGTGACATAGTTAATCTTGAATGTTGTTGGTATCAACGATCGAAACTTATTATCAATTAGAGCATATGTGTAGTGAGAGAGGAGGTATTGTCAGTTTAAGCTTATTTTTGTTTGTAAGCTCATTTCTAATATGTTACGAGCACTTATATCACCATTAGTAACTTTGGTAAATATTTTCAAATTTTTTTAAAAGGATGTACATAAAATCCAAAGCTAAAATATAGTGGTAGAGGAATATGACATCTAAAATTTGAGTCTCGAGGATGCCAAGTTCATATAGGGAAGGAGGGAAAAGTTGATTTCCTTTCCTTCCCTGTAATGGAGATTATAGAGAATATAAAAATATAAAATTAATCATAAATCTTTAACAATAAATCATATTTAAAGATCATAAAAATCAATCAATAAATGGAACTCCTTTTTACCGAATGTGTATTAACGTTTGATTGGTTGGTTGTGTAGCAACATGTTCCTTATCACTAGACTTTAATTTTACACCAACACCACCAGTTGTTGTCTTGCGCTCTTATACATCTAGACTACGGTAACCTAATCTCAATGGGCCATCCCGTGGGCCCAAAATGTCGAACGAGGCCCACACCCATAACCACTGATTTCTTTCCATGCACGTGATATCCGCATGCTCTGTCTGTTCATCTCATTGTGCCAGTTTTCTCATGTCCTGTCCACTGTCTTCCTGATCGTGATTGTTTCTTGTACATTTAAGTTTAACAACATGGAAGAAAAAGAAACAATGTTCATTTATCATCATTCATTCATTCATTTTTCTTTTAGTTTATTTAACATAATTTCAAAATTGCTAATTTATTATCCTATTTCATGACCATATTGTTTTGAGTCAATTTCAAATTGTTTCTCTATTATTGTGCGAGGTACTTTCGATCGACAAATATTCAAAGCTAGGTGAGTTTCGAGTGCTTGTGACTTCCGACCCTTTTACTGTAATCAGACCACGTTGTTGGGGATTTTAGGGGTTGAGCTAAATTTTAGCATGTTCATCCGTGAGAATCGCACCCAAAGATAATATTATGAGGCCCGAGTGCATAGGCAACATTAAGCCCAATAGGCTAATGTGTAAATAGAATGCGACGATAAAGTGCTTGCGAACACGCGCGGTTGTTTGACGGCAGGCGCGTTTCTTCGTTAGGTCTCAACTCTTGCTCATTCCGATTGATTTCCTATAAATTGGAGATCGTGGTCACTAATTCTCATGCAAGGGACTTCGAAATACACAGAGAAAATTCCAAAACACCTCAAACCCTAAGCCTGCTGTCATATCTAATGCCTGGAATAACAGTGTTTCTCAATTGAATTATCCCACTTCGAAATTTCATGTAACCCGAGGTAACTTATACGAGGGTGGAAATTCAATTTCAAAAAGTAAATTTACGCGATCCGATTTCATATCCAAGCGACCCTTTTACTGCTAATGAATTTTACATCTTTTCAAGAACGAAGACGAAACTGTCATCATCACCCTACTGTCTTCCGCTGACTTACTGCAAGAGAAAGACGACCCAGAACCTACTCACGCTCTAGATAGACAATCGGCATTATAATTCTATTAAGAAAGCTTGTTTACGATTAATTATTACATGTTTTCAAGTATGAATGGACAATCGGACGTGTCGTGATTCTTAAAGTGAAGCTACTCCTTGTCTTTGCAACATGTCTCTTTTCCCGACAAGGCAACAGTGTGATCCATTCCTCTCCTTTTGCTTCCCTCGCGCAATCGATGTGCTGGAAAACACGAAAACGACGCTGTTCCATAATTGGGCCTCAATACCTCACGAGCTGGTTCTTTAGCCCAAATCGTTACGACATCCTGGCCTAAATATGACCACAAGCCCAATATAAGGCCCATTAAGTTCCACCCGCCATTCTCGCAACGGTCATCAACTGCAAATAAAGTCTTCCCCAAATTCAAAAATTGACAAACGTCCTCTGCAACTCGCTCTGTAGAATTTCCCAAAGCGTCGCCGCCGCAGATTTCTTATTCTTCATCCGCGCCATGGACGGAGACCCGTACTCCGTCATGGCGGATCACGAATTGGACGACTTGCTCGTCTTCAATCCTGAAGAGTTTGACATTAACGCGCTTATGAACTATGACCCTTTAGCGCAGCAACCTCCAAACCATCAACAATTTCAAGAAGACACGATCGGAGACACAATTGATCCGATGGACGATCCGTTCATTCAAAACCTCTTCGACGATCACACTGGGTTAAACAAGGCTTCTGGATCAGGGACTGAAGATCGAAACATGGGTCAAAATGAGACCTTTTATGTTTCTGATGATTTTGAGTTTTGGCCACTGCCGGCCGCTTCGATATCGTGTAGCTTCTGCCAAGTTTTAAGGGAAATCATTCATACAAATGGTAAATGGGTGTCACTTGGTTACAATTTGATTACTGAACTTGCAAGAAAATTTGAGAAATTGAATTGATGATCACAGTTGTTTGCAGGGATTTATTCGACGAAACTTGAGATACACGGAAAAGTAGGGATGATTTGCCATGCGATTTTAGTGACCCAGGACAGCTCTGGAAATCAAACACATCAAATGCTCGAGTTAGTTAACCCAGTTCCATACTTGTATGCTTGTAGATGTTACTAATTGGGTTACAAGTTATTTTAAGAGTTGCTTTGGTTCCATACTTTTATTGTTAGTTTTGCAGTTACTTTGATCACAAGATTCTTATGGAATGTCGGATCATTTTGTTGTTGTAGTCTTTCCAAGAAGAGCATTGAGAGTGTGAAGTTGTTCCTGCTCCAGTACTGCGACATCCGAAAACAAGGCGGGTTTGTTCTCGTTTATGATCCCATGGCGCCATTTTATGAGGCCTTGTGCGTTGGCATGGACCTGAGTGACTACGACTATGGAAACTCGGACGATGAATCAGACCCTCCTTCAGGTGAATAACCAGAACATTCTGCACAAATATGTACAGAGAAAACTTAACCAAGTTAATGTTTCATGTCTGCAGGTCCTTCAAACAGTAATCTTCAGTTAGACATAATCGAAGCAAATCCGGTCAGCCAAGTTCCAGTCAGTCAAGTTCCCAAGACTAGGTATCAGAAACAGGTATAGTCCTTTAAATACAATAATTGTGTCCATTAGTTCAAACATGTTTATTGATCACTGCTAGTAAAGTTTTAATCGAGAGACCATCAATTGCTGACTGAAATTATTTTCTGAAAACTGTTAGAGAATTTAAAAAAAAAAAGACTTACAGAAATATAAATATAATCTGCTTGAAGTGTACGTTGGGTTTATGGCAGAGGGATAGAGCAGCAAATCTGACAGTGGAGGAAGTTTCGGGCTACTTTCATCTAACCTTGACCAAGGCGGCAATGAAATTGGGCATCTGCGCGACCGCTGTGAAGAAATTCTGTCGAAGACACGGGATGCCAAGGTGGCCTTTCAGGAAGGTGTTGGAATTTATCCTCGTCCTATTTCCACAAATTTTTAAGCAGACTAGGGGGTTTCTTCATTGGTTGCTTGGGAAGCAAGTTATTTAAGTATCCTTTATTTTTTTTTCTGACAGATTAGAAGTTTTGAGACGAGAATAGCAGATTTGACTGGAGCCATGAACCGAGCAGTCTGTGTTAGCCAGCGGAAGCAAATCGAAGCTGAGATTAAGAGGGTGCGACGTGAGATCGATGAGATTTATATACATTTTCGAGCATCTTAAATGCTAGGGTTTTAGGAGTGAGGACTGCACACAGTATCCATTTTGGGTTCAAATTTGTTGTAGAATTTATGTATGTAAGGTGCGGTTTGATATAGCTGAAAAAAACTTTATTTAACTTTACTGAACTTTATTTTAATTTATTTAACTTTATTTAACTTTACTGAACTTAAAAAAAAATATTTTTTTTTGGATAAAGGTGTTTAATTTAAGTTTTTAATCATGTTAAACTACAAATTAAAATCTGAAAAATTTAGTTTAATTTAATTTAACTTTATTTAACTGAAAAACATGAAATTTACGCTCTACAGAACACCAACAAATAATCTTGTAGACCTGAATTTCTAGACCTCAAATGTATTAAAGCAATAAGAGATTGAAAATCTGGAGTGCAAAAGATAATAAATGACATGTCTCGAGGTGTGATTTTGTAAGCTAAGCCAAATGTTTAAGATCATTTACAAGATCTATATGCTGTTGTTATCAAGTTATATTGATCAGAATGGTTACCTGGGAATTACATCACTTGGAGAAGATGACGTCAGGATTTCGAATGAACGAATTCGAAGGGCGAATGTGATTCAAATTGGTAGCTGTTTGAGGCACTGAATAAGAAATGCTCCAGAGTTTATGTGCGAGGTTTGTCCTGTTCATGGTTGGAGGGGTGTATCTTACTAATTCCTTTGAAAAATTTCGGGAGTGCTTTGTCTTGGATGGTTTATTCATGCCGCTGGACATTAACCAGCGAGTACCATACTGCTGTTGAAATGTTGATGCCCAGAGTCGTTTCTTGTGAGCGTTGCTGTTTAAGCCTGCAACATGGACCTCTGTGATCCTAAACTCTGGCACAGTTGCACCGTACCCCCATTTGTGGTTGCTCATCACGCCTTTAGAGCGCTTGGACTCGATGCCAACACTCTCTGCATTCGTTCCAAGCACTAGAGTGTTAGTTCTCGGCTCCTGGGATACATAAACCCTGTTCACATGAATCATAACGAGCATTGGGCCACCAACTGGTTCAAAATGTCTGAATGGGTCTCTTAGCTGCACCCTGAGAGCTATCATTAAACTATTCCCCAGCAAGCCACTCTGATCAACACATGTCTTTCCTGAGTCTATGCACTTGGCGTGATGTGCAGCAAGTAATTTGGAGTTGTGTTCAGCTCTAAGATCTTCGCTACTTGTAATCCGAGCATCAAGTCTAAACCACCCATCAAGTGGTAAAGAAAAACTCAACAATTCATCATCATCATCAACAACGAGGGTGGACGGTTGCAAACTTGTACCCTCTTCAGAGCTGACCAAGCCACGGCATGTAGCCCTTTCAGAGGGACATGAGGGAATGCTTGAAGGTGCTTCCTCAGATGGCATGTTGGACTGGATTCTCAACCCTTCAATTAGCAGAGCTTCAACATTATCCATTGCCAGTGGAGCAAGTTCTTCCAGAGATGCATATTCTGAAGAACCTACAATTACAGATTTTGCGTTTAGAGTTGCTCCGGCCTCCAATCATATTAGGCATTCAAAAAAACATCAATGTACTTCACTCACCATTAAACTCATGTTCAGATGCTGAGTTGCCAGTCAATGAAGCCATCCTGCAATAGAGAAGCTCTTATTACACAATGACATAGATATTAAAGTACAATTTTACGGAACACATAGAACTCCGTACACAAACACCTGTCAAGTCCATTCAACTCATCAATTAAAGCCGCTTCCCATGCTAATTGCTGCATTGTCTTTCCAGTAATATTTTCCAGTGGCAGTAACTTGTTTGTTTGGGCACAAAACTTCTCTACTCCAAGGAATGCTAAATGTTGCAAAATTTCAACTACACCAGAACCCAATTCTGCAGGTAGCACCTTTTGGCTAGTTACTTGCATAATCAAGCTGGAATTGTTCCTAGCAGCTTTGAAAATGGAAGGGCTTATAGACCTCAAAAATCCCCCACCACTTGTTTGGATAATTGGACCAAAGCCATCTGCAAGTGAAGGCAAGTCTGTTGTCTCCTCATCTGAACAATAGATCGGACTTCCAAATCCTCCAGACTTACGATGTGGGGAATAAACAAAGGTCGTCTCATTTAACCCCCATTTCTTCATCAAGTCTTCAGTTTCTAGTTCTTCGACTGCTTTAGCTTTTCTCCTACTTATCAAAGAAGGGACCCGACTCATGTTCTTTTCTGGTGCTTGGCAAACAGTTAATCGAAAATCTTCAAGATAATCATGCGTGCCACATTCTTTGGCATTGCTACAACCAGCTTCTGTCTCCCTATCATTTGCATCAGCACCGAAAATATAGTTTCCAGAAGCTGTAGCCTCCATCTCAAACTGTCTCAAAAGGCGCTCTCGAGGAGATCCAGGCTCACTGTCCGAATTTGAAGCATAAGGGCTATTATCAGCTCCCAGCATGTTTAAGAAATCATCGGCCACCACTTCAGCAAGATCATCCAAACTAAATGACCTTACTAATTTATGTGATTTGAAGCTCGACGAACCAAGATCTTTGAGGTTTCCAACGGCGGGGGGCAAACCATTGGTATTCAAATTATCAAAATCAAATGAAAGCACTGGAGCATCAAACTCAGACTTGTGATCTTCATTTGCTGCATTTAGCTCTTTACCTTTGTCACGGTCTGTCATCACTTTCTCTTCGTGACCACATGTGTTTTCCGCCGTATCACGGTTTGTTTCAATCTCAATAGATTTTTGTTCATTTTCAGGAGCATGGTTTTCCTCCGCAGCAAGAGAATCAATTGAAGGTCCTGAGTTGTCTATTAGTTTCAGCTGATCATTTGCATAAGTTTCTATACCTTGGTCAACCACAGTGAAATCTAAGTCAATATTTTCATTGTGAAGGTGCTCATCGGAGGAAGCAGAAGACACCCTGTGCTGTACTTTGGAGACATGGTCGTCTTCTGAATGACAATCTAACTCTTTGGAAACGTCCAGCTTCACTTCATTGGGTTTCTTATAAAGATATCTTATTGACCCCGAGAGTTCCAGTTTAGGATCTCTAACATGCTGGGGGCCACTGGGACCCACAGATTCTGAGTGGCGGCGAAAACGATGATTTGTTTGGTCAGGATACCTTTTTGCGCCGGTAAGCATTTCATGCCTGTCACCTGCATCTATATTAGCAACTTCAGATAAAACAGATGGGCTTGTTCTCATTGTACTTGTGAACATGTGTACATCCTGAGTGTCGTTGAACGGAGCTGAAGAACTTCCCATCAAAGAGTATCCAAAGCTGACATTTAGCGTGGCTCCCCTGGCTCTGCCACTGAGTCTAAATGTAGTTGTCCACTTGCCTGAGCTTTTTTCATCTTCCAACTCCTCTAATGTAGGTGGAAGCAATCTTGTAAGATCAACCCAGTGCTTGCCGACATCAAGACCAGGAGCCCCAACAACAGATACATACAGTAAAAAAAGTCTCTCTTCATATTTGGCAAAATGGTGAGGGCCATTCCTTTGCCCATAGACTGTACACTTATGAATTAACGTCTCCTCAAAGTCAGCAACCCCGTGACACACCTTTGACGGGGGAGTACGAAACAAATTGTTCTTCCTCCTCCAATGCACATGCAAGCTAATACCGTCAAAATTCAATGGCATGCCTTCCACAGAATGTACATGAAGGTAAAAGGTACAGCTGAACTTCCGATTTCTAATATGCGTCAAGGCCTTCAACGGCTTCTTCCAGTTCCAGATTGACGATTTCTTTTCCTTATACATCATTTCATTTTCAAGCAGATTTCTTTCCGAATTCGATTGCACATTACGAGATTTGCCAGCTGATTTGGACCGGTTACTAGATTGGGAAGTCAAACTTTCAGGGGAGATTCTAGGCAAGTACAAAGCTTTACTAATTGCCTTGATATCCAGCAACAACTGCCCATTATTTACATCTCCGTTGCCCTCCATTTTCTCAAATTAAATCTCCTTTGAGATAGTAATCAAATTCAAAAACCTACAAAGACACAAAAATACATCAGAAAATTAATAATCAAAGCAAGCCAAACCTATCTGAATGCTTTTACTAGCACATCCTTAAACCTAAACCCGAAACAACTTCAATTAAAGCTTACCAAGTAGAACTTTAGCACTATCATTAACAAGCAATCGAAGTACCAACATCACAAATCACACACATAAGTCTCCACGAAATCATGAAACGAATCAAACTAGTTCAATCCAAATCAAACCTACTCCACTCTCCACCTGCCCAACCACACCACATTTTCACCATCAAACAAAACCTCAAAATCAACCACGCAGCTCCTAACAAAACCAAACACCAAAACGTCCTAAATTTCTGTCGCCAAACACCAAATTACCAAATCACCAAAGGAAGCAAAAACTCACCGACGCCACCAAACTCCGAGTCAACCCGATCTTTCCGATTCCAATCTCCGCACGAGCAGCCTTGAGATTGAAGCTGCTTCACCGCCGCTTCAAATGAAGCCTGTCGATCGGCGCCGCACCGAATTTTACTCGGACAAATTTCTGAGGATTCCCAGGGATGATGTTTCCGAAGACTCGGAAGTCGCAGATGATATTTCTTTATTTAATTGTTTTATACTTCGAATAAACAAATTGAAAAAATGCAAAAAAAAAAGAGAGACTGATAATGTCAGAGAACTATCTAACTCTAACAGGGAAAAGTATATATTGCAACGGCATCTCCGTCGCTAAATTTCGTATTTGATGTGGCAGATTTAGACTTTTACTTGGCATTACTGATTTGAAAAATAGACTACAAAAGGGAAATAAATACCAGTATTAGGTAAGGAGGCAGATGAGACAATAACAAAAATCACGCTAAGACCGTGTTTGGAAAGTCAATTATTTGCTTTTCCATTTCACACTACAAAGCCCATTTTGGCACCTGCTTTCGGGCCCAAAAAAAAAGGAACCCAGTAAGTGGGGCCCAAAACTGCGATGGAGATTGGAGAGGAATGGAAAGGAGATGAAGATGATGCTGATGATAATGTCTCTGCATTTATAGGAAGGTCAAGGTGAGAACAGCAGAGAGACGACGACGACGACGACGACGACAGTCGAGTGGGAACACTGAGAGGTCGAAAAATGGAGTCGTTGTTGCAGCTTCCGTATGACGTCACGGTCCGGATGATGCTGACATCGCTTGAGCGCAATTTGTTGCCGGACGCCGTCGTCAGGAGGCTGACGCGATTGCTGTTGGCTAGCCGCTTGCGTTCTGGATACAGATTGTCTGCGGAGTTGCAGGTGTCTGATTTGGTGCAGTTTGTGAAATGTACGTGTTTTCTTTTTCTCTTCTTTCTTATAATTCTTGAGGTACGAGTACCAATATGTTGACGATTTGGTTGAAGTGAGCGTGAGTTGAGTAAACTAGGGTTTGGAACTGAGGAGAAGGATTTATGGAGTGAAAATGAGTTGATCTGTGTGGATGAAATGGTTAATTTTGTTGGTTGATTGGATGCTTATGCAATTTGGTGCTGGATCTGTAGCTTTGAGAGAGATGCCTATAGCAATCAAGACTGATGAGCCCAAGGTGCAGCACTATGAGCTACCAACATCATTTTTCAAGTTGGTGCTTGGAAAGCATCTCAAGTACAGGTTGGATGATGTTTTCTGAATTCTTTCGTGTTCTTCTGGCTGTGGCTATTTTTTGATACGTGAATGAATATCTGCGATGGTTTAATTTGTGCAGTTGTTGTTACTTTGAAGACAAATCAAGCACACTGGATGATGCGGAGAAAGCCATGTTGGAGATTTATTGCGAGAGAGCTCAACTGAAAGATGGGCATAGTGTCCTTGATGTTGGATGTGGATGGGGCTCCCTGTCACTGTATATTGCGCAGAAATATAGTAATTGCAAGGTGACTGGGATTTGTAACTCAACAACCCAGAAAGCACATATTGAGGATCAATGCAGGTCTGCTGCTCTTAATCTCTTACCCCCTCTTCAATTGATAACTAGATAATGGTAATCGCATGTTCATTATATTTAAGCACATATATTCTTGCTTGTAGGAATCTGCAACTTGATAATGTAACGATCATAGTAGCAGATATTAGCACTTTTGACATGGAAGCTTCCTTTGATAGAGTCTTCTCCATTGAAATGTTTGAGGTATGTGTTCATTTTACTTACTATGTCAATCATATGTGCAATTTAACCAATCAGTGTTGTTCGTGATCACAGCACATGAAGAACTACAATGAACTTCTGAAGAAGATTTCAAACTGGATGAAAGAGGACAGCCTTCTGTTTGTTCACTATTTTTGCCACAAAGCATTTGCGTACCACTTTGAGGTACCGTCTGATGCTTCTCTTGGTAAAGTGATAAGCTACTCTGCTCAGTTAAAATTTCTGGTACAAACTACAGAGCGCATCAACACACAATTTACTGTACTGAGCAATGTTATGGCAGGATTTAAGTGATGATGATTGGATAACTCGTTACTTCTTCACTGGTGGTACAATGCCTTCCGCAAATCTACTTCTTTACTTTCAGGTAAAATGTTATCTCTCATTCTGAGCCATTTACTGTGTGTGGTTGCCTTCGATAAACGAGTTTTAAATCTGACCACATGAAATGGAAGGTTTAAACTATGCACTATTGAATTATTAAAATAATGATGATTGCCCCACCCAGACAGACTTGAATCTAACCATCTAGACTAGTAGTAGTAATAGGTAACATGCACAGACCAGTGTTTTTATATGGTTCATGGTTGACGTAGCCTCATTGTGCATCACTAGATGCTCAGTTATAACAATAATAAAATGAAATATGGAAGGCTTGTGGGACATCGACGACGGTTGAGATATGGAAGGCTAGGAACTCCATTTTTAGAGGCGAAGGTCTAATACAGGAAAACATTACTAGAACCATTATATGGGGATTGAAAGTGAGACTAGCTAGTTTAGGCAGTACATATTCTAGCCTAAATGATAGAGTTTGGTTGATTAGCATGGGGTTCAAAGAGTAGCGCCTCTTTTTGTTAGGCACTGTGGGATCCTTTAGTTAGGCGGTTACATGGATACTTTGTACTTGGGTTTTTATTAATGATATGATTCATTCTTTCAAAAAAAAAAATTAATAAAATGAAATACAGGAGGATGTGTCGATAGTTGACCACTGGTTGGTGAATGGGAAGCATTATTCTCAAACCAGGTGAGGAGATTGCGATACTTGAGTAAAATATTTTCACTCCGTCCCTCAGAAACAATTTTCTCATAACTTATCAATGACACTCTAATTTGATAAGCAAATAACTTGGTTGTCCTGTAGCGAAGAGTGGCTAAAAAAGATGGACCAGAATTTGGCTGTCATAAAGCCAATTATGATAGCAACTTACGGCAAGGATGAATCTGTCAAATGGACTGTCTACTGGAGGACATTTTTCATCTCAGTCGCAGAACTATTTGGATACAACAACGGTGAAGAATGGATGGTTGCTCATTTTCTGTTCAAGAAGACATGAGAAGGTAACAATATGAGACATTAAATAAGAAATGCCTCTTTAGACAATAATGTACTATCATTTTCAGCATTTTGTATTGTAATAAAAGTACCAGGAACCTGATTTGCAATAATTATTAAGATGCTGTTTAGCATTGCAGTGTAACTGTAAGCTGTCGTAATAATTTGGGCTCCGATTGATTATATTATTGTGCCTACGTCTGTGACCATTATTATGCTTCACTATTAATTATCAAAAAATTTAGACATAAGTTAATTTTTTTATAAACATAAATAATAATGAATCCCACTTATGTAAAGGAAACAACCCACCTTTACCTTCACTCGACAAAAGCAAAAACCCACACTCACAGATCAATGAATGGATCAAAAGAACAACAAAGAAAGCAAAATCAGAAGAACATGTCCGAGAACGAAAGCCAACATTGAAAACGGGTGCATAACAACAAAAGAACAAACTCAATCAAACATGGTCCCGGAAAGCTCCAAGAAACCCACTCCACTACCCAAGAAGGCAAGAACTTCCTTATCCTTTCTCAATGATTAACAGCCCAAGGATTAGATTATCTGAAGGACTTGTTCTGATTAGGGAGTGGTTTCTGGGAGGAGAAGATCAGGAGAATGGGAGGTTCATTAGCCGGTGGGTTGGTGATTGGGTTGATGTTAATTTGTATGTGTGTCGGGTTGAACGGAGATGATGAGCTGAGGCTTCCCAAGTTTGCTGTTCCTAAGCATTACAGTATGAGGCTCCAGCCTGACTTGGTTAATCTCAAGTTCAGTGGCTCAGTTGAGATTCAAGTGGAGATAGTTCAGAACACGGACAGGTTGATACTCAATGCTGTCGGGCTAGACGTTCCCAATAGCTCCATTTACTTTCATGGAAAAAACAAGGTATATAAAGAAAGAAATGACAAGAACTGATCAGTTTGTGTAATGGGATTTTTATTGATGGTTAAGTTCTTTTTAACAGCTGCTTCTTATACCCGTCAAGATGGGCATGGATGCGGAAAGTGAGAGAATTGTGTTGGAATTTGGCGAGGGACTTCCCATTGGGGTAGGAGTTCTTGAGATGATTTTCAACGGCAATATCAGTCATGATATGCAAGGGATTTTTACACGGTAAGATCAGTTGTATAAATTCCGTTTGAGTCCAGCCTATACATGCTTAAAGTGTTTGTTTAATTTCAGTACTTATACGATTAATGGAGAGGAAAGGAATATGTTAGCAACACAGTTTGAGTCTATACATGCGAGGAGGTGCTTCCCTTGCTGGGATGAACCAGCCTTCAAGGTGTGATACTCGTTGCTGTCGAATACTCTCAACAAATTCCTTTTTTTTTGGTTTTGTATCTAACCGATATAATAATCTGATCAGGCTACCTTCACAGTGACATTGGACGTACCCCCTCATCTGACAGCCCTCTCGAATATGCCTGTCATTGAGGAGAAAAATAACAGTCTTTTTAAAACTGTATATTTTCAAAAGTCACCTTTGATGTCTACTTATCTAGTGGCCATTGTCATCGGACAGTTTGATCATGTTGAAGGCCATACTTCGGATGGTAATACTTCTCCTCAGATGTTTAAAAAAATGTGTTTTTATGTATTGTTGTAAGGAAATAAATGAAGGCTGTGTTCTTGTCTCCATTGATAGGAATCAAAGTACGTGTATACTGTCCAATGGGCAGGAAAAGCGAAGGGGTCTTTGGTTTGAATGTCGGTGTTCGGGCACTCGATTTTTATAAAGAGTGAGTATTAACTACTTTCAAGTTTAAGTTCATGGTATATGAAAGATAATTATTGTATTTTAGACTTTGAAAAAAAATGCTTTCTTGCAACTGAAACTCACAGGTACTTGTCAAAGCCTTTTGCTTTACCGAAATTGGATATGATTGCAATACCTGACTTTCCTCAGGGAATGGAGAACTATGGTCTAGTTATATTCGGTGAATCTATGCTACTCTTTGATAATCATAGTTCTAAAGCTGTTGAGATACAACAACAAGTAATACGCGTTCTTGACTTAATTACTGTTATTATTTGACGTGTTTAACATCTTGCAGCTATTTCTCATCATTTTCTCTGAATTAGGTCGCGGAATTTGTGACACATGAATTAGCCCACCAATGGTTTGGCAATCTTGTGACGTTGGAATGGTGGACTGATACTTGGCTGAATGAGGGGTTCGCTACATGGGTTAGATATTCACTCTGATACATATATATATATATATATAAATACTTGCTGTCCTTTTTACTTACATAGTTACATTGATGGTTGTAAGAAATCTGATTGTATCAACTTTTTGCTGCGATCAGCTTAGCTGCACGGCAATGGACAGCTTGTATCCAGAGTGGAACATGTGGTTCACTTTCGTTACAAGCTCAGAGTCAGCTCTATTGGAGGATGCCTCGGTTGAAACTCATCCTGTTGTGGTATTCGTACATTAGACTCTATTTTATTTATTTCTGTACGTTCATAAGTAATTACCAATAGGAAATTTTATTTACAGCCATTCTTATTCAAATTGATTAAAAAAATTTAGGGAAAGATCGATCATTTGATTGAGATTGAAAGTCTCTTCGACGAAATCACATACGATAAAGGTTCACATATTGTTCGCATGTTGAATGCCTACCTTGGACCGAAGACATTCCAGGTTGGTGCATAGGATTTGCTTGCCATCGCTTGTCGTCTTATACTCCACTGTTTACTGTATTACAGCGTACTGTCAGTATAGCTGCTAAGCAATGGCTTTTTGTCCCGTTATTAACGCAGATACTCAATTTTATGAATTTCACAATCTTATGAGACTTGCGCAAATTCCATGCAACCTTCGGTTAATTTAATTATGCAAGTCGAAATCCTAAGTATTAGCATTTGTACTGGACTTATATTTCATGTTCATTGTTGCATACACATTTCTTTGTGGATTTTTTTTTTGAAGACTCAGTTGGGCAATTTTATATGGCAGCATTCGCTGGCAGTATACATAAAGAAGTATGCTTGGTCCAACACGAGGACTGATGACCTGTGGACTGTTCTTGGGGAAGTATCAGGTCTTCCGGTGAAATATGTGATGGATTCCTGGACGACAATGAAGGGATTTCCAGTAGTATATGTTAAAGCAAAACTTCACATGTTAGAACTTGGGCAGGTTAGAATTTCTTTCTCTTATATTTTCCGTCGGTACTTTTTTTGTGAATTGTGAAAAACAAGAAAATAAATTTTGCTTGTTAATATTTTGGCAGTCGTCCCAGTCAAGGAGGGCCTATGATGGGGATCAGCAGTGGATTGTTCCTGTCAGACTATGCTGCGGTAGTTATATGGCATGCCATAACATTATATTACAGCGGAAAAATGAATTATTTGATCTGAGGAAACTTGAAGGCTGCTCTTGTACATACGAAACTGGACGAAAGGAGACATGCCCTTGGATAAAGCTAAATGTAAACCGAACAGGTTTTTATAGGGTTGTTTATGAGGATACCCTTGTTTCTAGACTGCAACATGCGGTTAAGTCCAAGCAATTTTCAGCATCTGATAGATACGGTAGGCAAGCTTTTCCGTCTATTTTTGTATAAGATGCTAGTTATCTGAATACATATTGATTTCTGTTCAATATAGCCCTTTTGGCTGATAGTTACCAGCTCGGCAAGGCTCCTAAACAGAAGTTGACCTCTTTGCTTAGCCTTCTGAGTGCATACAGCGAGGAGGACAATGGAGATATCGTGTACCAGTTAACATTGGTAATGTCCGCTTCTATTCACCCATTTTTTAGTGTGTTCTCGTATTCAATCCAGTTAGTTACATATTTCTAATTTTTTTTCTTGTATAGAGAAGTGAAGACATTATTAAAGTTACATCTGATGCAACTCCTCAGCTGGTGGGCTGCTTAAAACAGATTTTCATTGAAATTTTAGAGAACTACGCGAAGTATGCTTCCTGCTTTTTTCCCTTATGAAATATCTCTTCGATTTATTCCCAAGGCATTTTGAGGAATTAAATTTATAAATATGTATAAAGTTCGATTTTCTGTATATTATTCTTGCAGGAGCAGGAATGTTGGGTGGGAGGCAACACAAAATGAGAGTTACAAAGACAGATCAGTAAAGAAGAAAGTATTATATGCTCTTGCAATGTTGGGGCACAAAAGAACACTAAATGAAGCAAAGAGGCGGTTTCATGCTTACTTAATAGACAGAAATACCTCACTTTTCCCATTTGAAATGAGACAGGTATGGAAAAAATTTCCAAACTAACCAAACTTGAAATTGGATTTCTGATTTAGGCACATCTTCTTAGGCGCTATGTTGGTAAGGGCGCTTAAGGCATAAGGCGTTCTTAGCAACGGCGCCTAATACTTAGGTGTCAAATTATTGATACAACGAATGCTGAGTCAGCGCCTAAGAAGGTTATTTTTTTAATGTTATTTTTTTTTGAAAATTTTGATTAAACACCCATCTTCGATCACTATATTTGTGAGCTTAACCTTTGAATTTCATTTTCGAGTAAACATGAAAGTTATAGAACATTCAATTAGCTTTCTAACCTTATAAAGAACATCTTAAACGGATACCGAATGACGCCTCTATGAGCTTCCGAATGTTAGTTCGGACCCCCTCGGTTTCGGCTAATTTCGATCGATCATCCATCTTTGGCCACTATTTTTATCAACTTAACCTTTGAATTTCATTTTCGGGTAAACATGAAAGTTATAGAACATTCAATTAGCTTTCTAACCATATAAAGAACATCTTAAACGGACACCGGATGACGCCTCTATGAGCTTCTGAATGTTAGCTCGGACCCCTCGGTTTCGGCTAATTTCGATCGATCATCCATCTTTGGTCACTATTTTTATCAGCTTAACCTTTGAATTTCATTTTCGAGTAAACATGAAAGTTATAGAACATTTAATTAGTTTTTTACCATATAAGGAACATCTTAAACGGACACCGGATGACGCCTCTATGAGCTTCCGAATGTTAGATCGGACCCCCTCGATTTCGACAAATTTCGATCAATCATCCATCTTCGATCACTATATTTGTGAGCTTAACCTTTGAATTTCATTTTTGAGTAAACATGAAAGTTATAGAACATTCAATTAGCTTTCTAACCATATAAAGAACATCTTAAACGGACACCGAATGACGCCTCTATGAGCTTCCGAATGTTAGCTCGGACCCCCTCGGTTTCGGCTAATTTTGATCGATCATCCATCTTTGGCCACTATTTTTATCAACTTAACCTTTGAATTTCATTTTCGAGTAAACATGAAAGTTATAGAACATTCAATTAGCTTTCTAACCTTATAAAGAACATCTTAAACGGATACCGAATGACGCCTCTATGAGCTTCCGAATGTTAGTTCGGACCCCCTCGGTTTCGGCTAATTTCGATCGATCATCCATCTTTGGCCACTATTTTTATCAACTTAACCTTTGAATTTCATTTTTGAGTAAACATGAAAGTTATAGAACATTCAATTAGCTTTCTAACCATATAAAGAACATCTTAAACGGACACCGGATGACGCCTCTATGAGCTTCTGAATGTTAGCTCGGACCCCTCGGTTTCGGCTAATTTCGATCGATCATCCATCTTTGGTCACTATTTTTATCAGCTTAACCTTTGAATTTCATTTTCGAGTAAACATGAAAGTTATAGAACATTTAATTAGTTTTTTACCATATAAGGAACATCTTAAACGGACACCGGATGACGCCTCTATGAGCTTCCGAATGTTAGATCGGACCCCCTCGATTTCGACAAATTTCGATCAATCATCCATCTTCGATCACTATATTTGTGAGCTTAACCTTTGAATTTCATTTTTGAGTAAACATGAAAGTTATAGAACATTCAATTAGCTTTCTAACCATATAAAGAACATCTTAAACGGACACCGAATGACGCCTCTATGAGCTTCCGAATGTTAGCTCGGACCCCCTCGGTTTCGGCTAATTTTGATCGATCATCCATCTTTGGTCACTATTTTTATCAGCTTAACCTTTGAATTTCATTTTTGAGTAAACATGAAAGTTATAGAAAATTCAATTAGCTTTCTAACCATATAAAGAACATCTTAAACGGACACCGGATGACGCCTCTATGAGCTTCCGAATGTTAGCTCGGACCCCCTCGATTTCGGCTAATTTCGATCGATCATCCATCTTTGGTAACTATTTTTATCAGCTTAACCTTTGAATTTCATTTTCGAGTAAACATGAAAGTTATAGAACATTTAATTAGCTTTCTAACCATATAAGGAACATCTTAAACGGACACCAGATGACGCCTCTATGAGCTTCCGAATGTTAGATCGGACCCTCTCGGTTTCGACAAATTTCGATCAATCATCCATCTTCGATCACTATATTTGTGAGCTTAACTTTTGAATTTCATTTTTGAGTAAACATAAAAATTATAGAACATTCAATTAGCTTTCTAACCATATAAAGAACATCTTAAACGGACACCGGATGACGCCTCTATGAGCTTCCGAATGTTAGCTCGGACCCCCTCGGTTTCGGCTAATTTCGATCGATCATCCATCTTTGGTCACTATTTTTATTAGCTTAACCTTTGAATTTCATTTTCGAGTAAACATGAAAGTTATAGAACATTTAATTAGCTTTCTAACCATATAAGGAACATCTTAAACGGACACCGGATGACGCCTCTATGAGCTTCCGAATGTTAGATCGGACCCTCTCGGTTTCGACAAATTTCGATCAATCATCCATCTTCGATCACTATATTTGTGAGCTTAACTTTTGAATTTCATTTTTGAGTAAACATGAAAGTTATAGAACATTCAATTAGATTTCTAACCATATAAAGAACATCTTAAACGGACACCGGATGACGCCTCTATGAGCTTCCGAATGTTAGCTCGGACCCCCTCGGTTTCGGCTAATTTCGATCGATCATCCATCTTTGGTCACTATTTTTATCTGCTTAACCTTTGAATTTCATTTTTGAGTAAACATGAAAGTTATAGAAAATTCAATTAGCTTTCTAACCATATAAAGAACATCTTAAACGGACACCGGATGACGCCTCTATGAGCTTCCGAATGTTAGCTCGGACCCCCTCGATTTCGGCTAATTTCGATCGATCATCCATCTTTGGTCACTATTTTTATCAGCTTAACCTTTGCATTTCATTTTCGAGTAAACATGAAAGTTATAGAACATTTAATTAGCTTTCTAACCATATAAAGAACATCTTAAACGGACACCGGATGACGCCTCTATGAGCTTCCGAATGTTAGCTCGGACCCCCTCGGTTTGGCTAATTTCGATCGATCATCCATCTTTGGTCACTATTTTTATTAGCTTAACCTTTGAATTTCATTTTTGAGTAAACATAAAAGTTATAGAACATTCAATTAGCTTTCTAACCATATAAAAAACATCTTAAACGGACACCGGATGACGTCTCTATGAGCTTCCAAATGTTAGATCGGACCCCTCGGTTTCGGCTTTGTTTTATAACAATGCACATATATATAGGTAGGATACATGGCCGTCATGCAGACAGTTACCTCGTCTAAGAGATCAGATTTCAACTCTCTTTTGAACTTATTGAAGGGAGTAAATAATGATAATGACTGGGGTAACAAATTTGTGATTCAAGGTATTTAAAATTGCTGAGACTGTCAATGTTGTACTTCTTCTCTATAAATGAAAATTAATGAATGGATAGAAGAGTAACACTAACCTTAAAATAATGATTGACATTTGCAGAATACTTAACTTGTTGTCCAGATCCTGTTATCGTACTCGAAGCTCTCAACTTCTTGTTCTCCCCCAAGGTAACTTTCGTCTAGCATTCATTTTCAGAAAATGTGTGCAGGCCTGAAGATGACATATGTGTTTCACCTTGGAGTAGGTAATGAAGCAAATAGGTCCTCCTGAAGCACTTGCCATCAGCTGGGAAGGACGTGAAGTAGCTTGGACCTGGTTTAAGGCAAGTTTCCTTTGCCCATTATGACACACACCGATTTATCAAGATAGGCAAGAATATGTACGTAGCAAATTGCATATCTCGAGTAAAATGGTGATATGTATTGTTGCTGTATATTATCATGAATTTCAGTTTCCTAAACATATTTCTTCTTGCCATTTTCTAGCTTGAAATTTCATGTCTTATTACAGGATAATTGGGGATACCTTACGCAAAAGTTTGGTTCCAATGCATACATGACTAGCTATTTCGAAGCCTTCTTCTCCACGGTCTCATTTCTTATGCCAACTATAAAAATTGCCATACCTTTTATTTTTTCCATTCCATTCCATTCAGTTTACTGTGCTTTGCAGGTAACTAATATTTTTTTTATATGTTAATACTTCAGTTTGCTTCCACTGAGAAAGAAAGAGAAGTAAAAAGTTTCTTCTCACACCATCAGATGTCTCCGGTTAACCAACAATTTCTCAGGGAGAGCATAGACAAAATACACGAGCGTGCCAAATGGGTCATGGAGATTCAAAAAGAAAGCAATTTACCCAGCCTGGTGAACGAATTGTTGAAGGGAAAGTGCTTAAACACAGTCACTTAGTCACGGTGCAAAACTGTGTTCCTCCAAGTCCGCATATGCTACAACTACAGCTACATCGCCCATTGACGGGGCTGATAAGAACTTTCATACATAACGGAATAAAAGGAAAAACCATGGTATAGTCTTTTACAGAGTTATCAGTATATCTTATATGAAGCTTATTATCACCTTGGTGAAGCATTTGTAGAAGCAAGTAAGAAATATTGCCCATAACTTTTCGATAATAGCGAGAGAAAAAAAAAGCATATATCCCTATTGATGGGCACTCTAACAAGACCTACAAAGATTTACATACCTGATGCATCGGTGCAGGTGGACTGAATATATGTAAGAGAGTTTCTGATTCTGACTCATTTTACTTGTATGGAAGATTGGCAGTTGAAGAAGAATCGTGATCTGACCATGTCTGTGGTTTTTATTTATGGTTTGGTTTTGAACTTCCGTTGAGACTTCAGGTCAATGACAATAACAGTAATATTGTCCTTGCTGCCTTTTTGGAGAGCTCGGTTTGAGAGGTGTTCAGCTGCATACTGAGCTGCAGGGTCTATGCCATTAACACCTCTTTCTGTGGACAGCAGGGGGCCATCGTTCCTCTTGTGCCACATAAGGATCCGTCGTCGAGCTATGTCACAGGCCTCCTCATTTGACATGACATCCCATAAACCATCACTGGCTAGGATAAGACATTCATCTTCTTTTGTGCGAGGAATGAACATCACTTCTGGATCTGGAATGATCGATGGCTTCAGATATATGTCGCCTGCAGATCACGAAATATGGCATTTCAACATTTTAGGATTATAACCAGATACAGACCTCGATAATTCTGATAGTTCAGCATTAATTCTTTAAAGGGACTGCTATGAGCGAGTATATGCATACCGATTGATCTCGACATTGCGAGAACACCAAAAACACGATAACCGTTCCATTGTATGACCTTGCCACCGGCTGCTTCGATTCTTGCATACTCGTCCTCCCGATCAGGCTGCAAGGAAAAGAAATATTATTACATAAGCGTCGAGGAAATACTACAAAATAGTTTACAGGAGAGAAATTATTATTGATCCCTCACCTTATGATCTACGGACAAGGCCATAGGCTCCTTTCCGCGACAGAGCACTGCTCTAGAGTCACCGCAGTTAGCCACAATAATATGAGACGAGCAGATAAGCGAAACAACAGCAGTCGAGCCAACCGTTTATGGAGCAACATGTTCATTTCCCGTCTTTCCTCCAATCTCATCGTCAACCTTGACAAAGCAATTTGCGAAAACCTTTTTCCACCTATCATGGCAATTACTCTTACTAGTTCCTATGGTCTTATTCTCGAGCTCCTCGAGTAGTGCCAAATGCATCCGATCACGACAATAGTCAGCAACCTGATAAGGAACCAATGAGTTTACACTTTTCATCAAATGTGAAAAGAAAAAGAAAAGAGGGTTGTGTAAATACCTGAGAGCCTCCGTGGCCATCGTAGACTCCGAAAAAATGGGTAGTCAAGTGACTGAAGCAGTTGTTCGATCCTTCTAATGCTTGGTCTTCTATGAGCAAGTCAATAGGAAGTTTAACAAACTGCGGAGCGGTGGCTAGAGCATCCTCCATTTCAGACCTCCTTCCACAAAAGGATGTGAAACCCCAGAGTGGGACACAATCGATTTCAAAGACACTATGGATTATCTCTGTACGAGTCTAGCGCGGATCGAATCGAAAAAGATGGACACGAATTGAACGATATATACCCTGGTTCGGCACCTCCTGTGCCTACTCCAGCAACCAAACGAGAGCAATTTTATTGAGCTTTGAACGAATTGAAATAGGGGATTATTACACGATGTCACAATGAATCAAAGAACGAAATATCGCTAGTCAATTTCTAGAAAACCCCAAATCTGCCTGAGACCCTAACCCTAGCTCGAAAACGAAGAAGATGAAGTCAGTTTCCCAGGCGCGGACTGAAGCTTATAAACCAGAGCCAAAACGACGACATCTTCCTTGCCAGCTAGACATAACGACTTGTAACGGCTTGCACGTGACTTGCACGGGCGCTGCGACTCAAATGCATATCCGACTAAAACGGCGACGTTTAACCCTGTCCACAAAACCCAGTTTGTTTCCAAAACTCAGCCTAACCTCCCTGCACTTTTAACTGAACAAACTAACTGAATCACTCATCAAACAACCTCCATAAACACTGAAGAACAAAAGCTCAATAAATAGAGAAACTAACAGATTGAGTTCAACTCTTATAATCTTCACCTTGAGCTCAATTTGTTACTCTATATCCTCTCTCATTTGGCCACCTGCAATTGGTCAAGGCTTTAGTTGGATTAAGTCCAGACAAAGTCTGAACTTATCCCAGTTTACTGGCTTGGTCCGCAGGGTTTTCCTCAGTAACAATCTTCTCAATGCAGATTTCTTCGGACTCAATGATGTCCCTTACAAAATGCATTCTGATATCGATGTGCTTACTCCTCTCATAGAAAACCTGATGTTTTGACAAATGAATTGCCCTTCGATTATCACAAAACACCTTTACTCTGCCATGTTCAAATCCCAGTTCACTTTTTTTTCGATAAAAAAAAATGATTAGTTTGGTAGTCATGTTCTTGGTAATTCCAATATGGTTGCTCCTCCTCTTGATAATATTCCTCATTAATTAGAAGAGACTTGTCGGTTTTGATTGTTCATCCAATAGTCTTCACAATGGGCATTTGGTTGATCATCTTCATAATAATCTTCATTGTCTTCATACTTCCTTCTGTCAACCCAAGCCTTAACCATACTCATCATGCTATCCATTTTCTTTTCCAAATCACTAACTTGATCTTTTATCGCATAATTGGAAAAATCCTCTTCATAATAATCTTCATCGTGCATGACTCGTTGGTTATAGTGATCCATCCTCGCAAAACAAGATTAACGAAGTTAGTAAGGGATATGAGAGAAAAAGAAGAATATACAAGCATAAGAGAAAGAAAAATATTTACAAGAATAGACGAACTAAAATAATCAAATAGCACCTAGTTAATTAACCTATACCCGGCAACGGCGCCATTTGATCGGTTGTAATTTAGCGTAAATATTCAATAAGAAATCGAACACTTATGCTAATCACGGTTAATCAAAACATTTATATTTTGACTCGGGAAACCCAAGGTCGTACCCAAGAGATAGGTGATTAAACTAATAGTGCTAACGATTAAACCTAGAATGTCTATGGTTTGGGGGGGTTTGTTCCTCGAAAGAGGTCGATAGCAATGATTTACTATCCGAAAGGGAGATTTTAACAATGAAAAAGTAAACAATCAATCAAAGATGACTAGGGATTACTTCCCCACCTAGACAATTATCGTGACAATGATATTGGATGTCAATTATGAATTTGCATGCACATGAGTAGATTATAGCCATGCAACATTCAACCTAAATTCAACTCGCGCTACAACTTAGAATGAAGAGGTTACACCTCGCATAGGACCTCACACTCGCGCTCTATTGGCCCTATAGAACATGCGTTTCTAGTCTCACACTCGCGCTCTATTGACTAGATAAACACATTCTTGTTAAATTCAAGCCAATCTCATTAGAATTTAAGTGTCGCCATGTAACACAAAAGTCCTAATGCCTCTCCATTCATTTCATTAAATTCATGTTGATCAACGTGAGCTACATCAAACATGAAATTAAGCTAAGTTTCCATTGAGGACATTTCACAAACACCTTATGGGCAACTCTAAACATTTAGTTCAAATGAAGAAGATTCATGTGCAAACTCATTCAATATCAACATCCTTTGCATTTACATCATCACAAACATGTCTAGGGGATCAATAATCCCCAATCAAAGTCACTACTCACTCATGGTGAGATTACAATAAAAACAAATAAAAGAGATGGAGTTTAGGAGTCTAGAACCAATATGAGATTGAAAAGTATGAGAATCCTTGTTGTTGATCTTCTTCTTCACTTAATCACCCTTGAAATTCGTGCTAGATGCTCCTCAAAATTCGTGCCAAAAATCCCCCAAAAAGTCCCCCTTGAATGAGATCTAAAAGTTTCTATTTATAGCCCAAGTTAGGGTTTCCGGAACTGTAGCAGATTTCAGCCGGCCAACTCAACTGGTATGAAGGAATTCCAGTCGGCCGGCTCGATCAGGGGAAGGCTTCGCTCAAGTTTCTGAGCAGTTGAGTCGGCGGGCTGGATTGGTAGGCAAGATTTGAGTCGGCCGACTCGGAGGCTCAGAACCTTTATCTTCTTAATCACGACTTCAGTCGGCCGGCTCATATTAAGACCAATATTTGAGCCCGCCGACTGGATCTTCATCCCGGGCACTTTTTGCTCCAAAAGCTCGGTTTTGCTCCAAAATCACTGCTCACTTGTGTTCTTAGCTTAAACGCTGTAATTTGCCTGAAAATGAACCACAAAGCGTCAAATAGCAAGTGAAATTGTGATAAAATGATCGAAACAATAAGCGTGGAGGTTGCCTAAAGTGCATATGTTTTAGTGCCATCAAATCGTGCCTCATTCTACCAACTCTGCCTCAACCGAGCGCTCCCCTATATATATAGGAGCGCTCAAATAAAAACCAATTTTCTGGTCTGAGCTATCTTCTCTGAGCCGTTTACGGTCTGAGTTATTTTAGATTTTAGGCTTTTAGCCTCAGGAGCTCGTCTCCTGTTTTCTCCCAAAGGGCACGCGGTACGTAATCCATTTATTTAGTGTCGGCCACTACGGTTGATCCTATCAGAACAGTATGTTTGGTCGTGCCCTTTTTAGAAGAGGTGCCCCTTCTGGGGCAGCTTTCTCTCCCTGTTGTAACACTTGTAATTATGATAACAAAAAAACCAATTTTAGACTAAGAACCTAGGAACCGATCTCATCCATTGGATGAGTTCATCCAACAATTCACAACGCGCCATGTGTCCCACTACCAAACTCATCCACACATGCCACTCACATGTCCAAGAGGCCCCGTGCTTTGTGAGGTAGTGGGACACGTGGCGCGTTATGGAGCCGTTAGATGAAATCATCCAACGGATCCACAATGGTTCTTAGGTTCTTAGCCTAAGGATGGTTCTTATTTGAGCGCGCCCCTATATATATGTTATCAATTCTTTTCTTGATCGTTTTATATATGAATTTTGTCAAAAATTTTAGTGTTCCAGTTGGTTTATCTCTCAAAGTCGTTTTATATATGAATTTTGTCAAAATTTATAGTTTATTAAGTGATTTGTAGGAAATAAATGAGGTTTGTATGTGATCTCTACTCTATAACTTAGAGGCTCAGATTTAGTTTGACTTTCTAAATTGCCATAATTTTTAACATGTTGGATCTGATATTAAGAGTCAGGTCAGGTGCAAATCTAATTTTTGGTGCAAACTACAAATCGATAAATTATGCTATACTTCCTACGAATTATGACATGGTTTTATCCAAACGAATTAAAGACCGAACTACAACATAATTCTTAAAAAGTATACCATAATTTGTCGGAGTGTAATTTGCAGTTGATCTGTTTCCTCTGATACCATGTTGGAATTTTCTTGCCCAATTAAATTTTTTTTTCTATGGGAAGCCCAATTAGATTTTAAGTATGTATTTTTTACTCAAAAGTCTAAGATTGATATTCATTATTTTGTAATAATCCAATATATATATATATATATATGTTATCAATTCATTTCTTCATCACGATCTTCACTATGATATTAAACAATTTTTTCAAATGCATATTACCAAAAGATACTGCATCCAAAACCTCACCTTGCTTAATTACAAATTAGCGCAGCCACTCAAAACATATATAGATAACGAAAATGTACTCAAACTAGAAAAGTGGAATGCAATGATGTAAGCCTTGCAAAATATAAAGAACACTTTTCAGGAGCCAACAAATCACAATTCACATTGTAAGTTTTTATTACATCTTAATAAATACAAACAGTTCACAAACGTGAAAGAAAGAAAAAACTCTCTCTATACGTACAACAAAGACTCAAAAGGAAGACAACACTTTCATATATGGATGGGGCTCAGTCCGGCCAGATAGCAAAGCAACTTGGTCTAAATACAATTTTTCAACCATGCAAAAACAAATGGAATGCCCTCCCATTTTCAGTGATGAAAACAAGCTATAGAGAAGAAGAGACTTCTTATGAATCACTCAATGCCAATATATATATATATATACACTACTAATTTTGCAAAAATTTCCGACATCAATAAATTATCGGAATAATGACGGAATGGTGACGGAAAAAGTTGAATTTCCGTCATCATTTCGTCGTATAATTCCGTCATTGTTACGTCACTATTCCGTCTAATTTCCGTCACCCAAAATTCCGTCACAAGTCCGGCCTCTTTCCGTAGTTATTCTCCGTCTAAATTCCCACAAAATTCCGTCATCTAAATTTTCCTTCCTTATTCCCACAAAATTCCGTCACCCATATGTTCCATCTAAATTCCCACAAAATTCCGTCACCAATATTTTCCATCTCAATTCCCACAAAATTCCGTCACCAATATTTTCCATCTCAATTCCCGCCAAATTCCGTCATCAAATTTCCGTCATTATTCCAACACAATTCCGTCACCAATATAGTCTTTACAAATATAAATATTAATTGGGGGCATTTTTAATAGTAAATGCATTTATAATTTAATTTTTTAGCATTTTTAATTTTAAAAGACAGATTTCAAAAGTAAATGCATTAATAATAAATACAGAACGATAGTTAAAATACACAACATATTTTTAATTAATAATAAATGTACTGATAATAAAATACAGGTTCATATGTTCCTTAGTGTGAGCAAGATAATTCTAATGGCTGGTCTGCTGAGCAAATTTTTGACGATGAGAGGACTGTAGACTGGACTAGAGAGTGTATGAGAAGTATTTTCTTCTTATGCTCATCCTGCTGAATCTCAGTCTCTGCACATAACAACTTCTTACTCCTAGCAGCAACCTCGAAAACATGTCTGGTGATCCGCTTCTTACTCCTAGCAGCAACCTCAAAAGCTAACGAGAAGCCCTTTGAACAGGAACCACTGCTTGCAGTTAAATCAACTCCAATCTCACTAAAAGTAGAGAAGGCAGCACATACATAAATGAGTGGCAGTCACGCACTTCAATTAACATTTTTTAAAACGTCCGAAATCCCGCGTTAAGCAAAAAATTTGTCCAAACGTCTGAAATCCCGCTCAGATTAAATGACAATTTTCCATCAATATTCAGTCATTTTTCCATCAATCCCGCTCACCATTTTTAATCATTTTTAAAACTAACCAGACGCAGCCATTTTTAATCTTTTTTAAAACAGACCATTTAACAGCGCTTTTCCATAAAAGCGCTGTCTAAAGTCCACATTTAACAGCGCTTTTATGGAAAAGCGCTGTTAAATGGTCTGTTTTAAAAAAGATTAAAAATGGACATAAGACAGCGCTTGTAACCAAACGCTGTCTAAAGTCCACATTTAACAGCGCTTTTATGGAAAAACGCTGTTAAATGGTCTGTTTTAAAAAAATAATTAAAAATGGTTGCGGAATATTGTTGACGGAATATTGTTGACGGAAATACAACGATATTTTTTTTGTTGACGGAATTTTGCCGAAACAATAACGAGATATTTTCCGAAGCTTCAGAATAATTAATCTGTATTTAATTAGGACTAGTCACCAACCTTTTTGTACATGGTGCAAGTAATTTAATCAGGACTAGTTGCCTCTCACGCCCAATCTTCGACTTTTACAACATTTTACAGTAATTTTGCTTTGTAGTATTCACCACAAAAGTTACCTGTATATATTCTGAAGCTTGTTTGCTGACACAGATGAACATATGTATGAGAGTTCCCATGTTACATTGTGATATGATCAGTATTATCATGATAGATCTACTAAGCCATCAATTGTATGATCAGCTAGCAAATTGGGTTAAATTGAAAAATTATAGTAATGACGTTTTAGGGAGTGAATCGAATAAAATTCTGTTTTTCAAATTAGTTTAGGAACCAATAAATATATTTGATTAAGCAACAAAGTATTTTTTTTAATAAAAAATATATTCCGAATGAACAACGAATTGAATCAATTGATGAACATGCACTCAAAATTTTGCAGACGGAAAATGTTTCGTTATTTTTTCGGCAAAATTCCGTCAACAAAAAAAATATTGTTGTATTTCCGACAACAATATTCCGCAACCATTTTTAATTATTTTTTAAAACAGACCATTTAACAGCGCTTTTATGGAAAAGCGCTGTTAAATGTGGACTTTAGACAGCGTTTGGTTACAAGCGCTGTCTAAAATAGACATAAGACAGCGCTTGTAACCAAACGTTGTCTAAAGTCCACATTTAACAGCGCTTTTCCATAAAAGCGCTGTTAAATGGTCTGTTTTAAAAAAGATTAAAAATAGACATAAGACAGCGCTTGTAACCAAACGCTGTCTAAAGTCCACATTTAACAGCGCTTTTATGGAAAAACGCTGTTAAATGGTCTGTTTTAAAAAAATAATTAAAAATGGTTGCGGAATATTGTTGACGGAATATTGTTGACGGAATATTGTTGACGGAAATACAACGATATTTTTTTTGTTGACGGAATTTTGCCGAAAAAATAACGAAACATTTTCCGTCTGCGTTTCTGGTGACGTTTTAGTGACGGAATTTTGAGACGGAAAAAAATGCAAAATTTGTAGTGATAGAGAGAGAGCGAAATGAAAGAAAGCAAATTTACTGTAATAATCATTTATTCAATCATATGGAAGACATCATTTCTGTTTACTTGGATCGCGCTTTTGCTACAGCGTGTTTTAGGCTTCGAATAAATTCCTTCGGGGGCGGGGAATACCCAATTTCCATCTGCATTAATTAGCCATGATCATCAAAACAAACTATTATAAAATAATATACTGGGTCAATATCAGGTACAAAGTTGATTTTCAGTACAAAATACAAAGTTCGTCAAATTCAATCTATAATTCGTCACTTTTCGTAGCCGGAAAATGAAAAAGACGATATAGGTTTGTCAGTTATGCATGTAATTCGTTACCAAGAAAATACACCAAAAATCAGAATTTAATTTCATTCATTCAAATCACAATATCAAAACAGCATGATATTCGTAATATGTTTCTAACACAAACAACCATCAACTCATATTTCTTCCACATTTTTAACATATAAGCAGTATATATAAGGAATAAGACATAATAATAAAATAATTCATGTAATTACGCTAGAAATTAAGTTGAAACTAATGGATTACTGATCAGTGCGCATTGTGTTTATATACGAGTGTTCATGTGTTTACCTTTGCAATAACTGTGATATCAATGGAATGACTTCCAAATGGAACAATGTGGCTACTCACATCACTCAGTTTGAGCTTCTCAATCTCAACTAATATCCTTGCACCAATCCCTGGCATGTTCTCACAATGAATCTTAATAAGCACGCTCTCATTGCAGATTCTCGCTTCGATCTCTGGGAGCGAGCAGTCACTCGAAAGCTGGCCAGTTTCAGAGTTGTTCTCATCAGATGAGGATGTTTCATGATCCATAAATGACAGTCTTGATCTCTTCAAACAAATCACTGTTTCAACTGCTTTAATTGCAGCAGTCTGCTTCTCCAAGGCCTTCACTTGCTCTTGAAGCTCTTTCAAGTACCTGACTGCACCTGCAAGCACTGAAGCTTTGTCCATCTGTGCACAAGCAGGTATATATACAAGTCATGACAGATACTAAACAAGCTTTTTTTTTTTTTTACGAATCGAAGCGACATAAGGCTGAATCTAAATCAGTGAATCATGCAGCATGTAAAGTAAGTGATTACACATGTATGCAAATAATTAAAGACTAATATATTATGTGTGTACCTTTTTGAGATTGGGAACAAGGGCAGAAAGAGCGATAAAGCGCTGATTGAGCTTCTCTCGGCGCTTTCTTTCAGCCACAACATGATCAAGAGCAAATGAAGAACTGGCTTTGCTGATTGTTGAATTGCTTAACACCCTCTTAATAACCCCAATATTTTTCTCACAGCTATCACCACTGGTATTATTGTTATTACTTCCAGCACACAAGGCTGCTTCTTCCCCTAGCTTCACAATATTAATCAAGCCATCAACTTGCATATAATGTTCCTCGGAAAGCGAATCATCAGACGACTTACTACTGTCTCCGAATGAAATGATTTTGGAAAATGAGTTAGAAGAAGCAGCAGGCTCAAGCTTTGGCTTGGTGGTGATCATGTTTGTGGATTCATTGCACTGTTTAATCTGCTCACAGCTATGAACTGGAGTTGAGTGAAATTTGAAATCAGTGAATGAGTCTGTGAATAAGTTGACCTGATGATATATTTGTTCACTGTCATCCTCCTCTATTCCCTGTGTGCAATAAAATGATCATCATCGATCAAACATATATACATACATCACAAGTCTCTCACAACCAAGCTTATTACATACACGGCGAGGCCTGGTGGTAAAGAGGAGATCAGTCATAATAATTAACCAGACAATAATTGGAAGAAGCTGATGAGAAAGAGTGCCTCTTCCAATGACAATTAAGAGAGACTCATCAAATTGGAAGCTGATGAGAAAGAGTGCCTCTTACATCAGATTAATATAATTAAAGACAATTGGAAGAAGATGAAAGAGTGCCTCATTAAAGAGTGCCTCTTTCAACGACAATTGGAAAAGTTGCATATACATCTTCTTCCCTTTTAGTGTCTCTTCAGTTTCTTTCGCAGGATAAAGAGAGAGACTCATCACATTATAATTAATTAACCAGACAATTAATTAAGCATGTGCATACCATTTCGGATATCCAGCTAGCAGCTGATGAACAGTATTCCATGACTAGGTTACAATGGAAGCCTTTGCACTCCAGGTTTTTTATTTTTTCCAGAGGAAAAAACTCCTAGCTGCTGCTCTTTAAGTGCGCACCGGATAAATCTTTGGTTAAGTGTAAAAGCATGTGCAGATCGATCTGCTTGCACTCCAGATCTCGATCGATCTGATCTCGATCTGCAACAACTGATGGTATTAGTTAGGAAGAGAAAATGAAAAAGATCGGAGCGTTAGATATGGACGACGGATTCTTTCTGAAGTCTTGCATAAAACCCTAGCTAGCAGACATACGTACACCACCAGTAATGATTAAAATTGAAAATATAAACCTGTGTTTTAGCAGGCCTCAGACAAGGTCATCAAAAGAGTGGCTAGCTGGAGATGAAGGAACCTTAATTATGTAGGGGAATGTGTTAGTTGTAAATATATGAACTACTTAAATGATGATCGACACTAATTTCTGAACCACCGAGTATAAGTTTTATGCACGTGTGAACAGACAAATATATATCACTGTTCAGAAAATGGCCACTGGGAGAAAATTTTCTAAATCTTAATTATTTAATTAACCTCTCGTTAGTTGTCCAGACCTGAAGATCGCAGATGCGTCATAACCGATTGTACCCAACGTATAGTACGAATCTTGCTATAGAGGAGTGTTCAAATGTTACACTCATTTTATTGTGTTATGTGTTACATCAATCTCATTCTTTAGATCAAATGATCTAAAGATGCAAAATGAAAGTCAAAAAGTCAAAAATAGACAAAGTTGTTTGTCATCTTGCACTTTTGTCTTTTACCTAAAAGACAAAAGTGCAAGATGGAATCTGGACCTTTAGATCAAAAGATCCAAAGGTGCAAAATCATGTAATACATAACACAATAAGAACACATAACATTTGAACGCCCCCCCCCCCCCCCTCTTGCTATATATATATGTAATATTTTACGACATGGAATCTAAAATTATGGCACTGCCTATCGCATGAAACTGCATGTAATGATATTACACTACTTTTCAGAGATATATAGCTGCAGTGTTTCATGTTGAACTATGATGATGAAAATGTGTATATTAAACTTAAAAGTGCATGCGGTTATAGTTGAGTTGATTCAACTCTTGGCTTTGTAACCAAGAGGGGCACCATTATTCCCATCTAATTTAAATGAGGAATTTTCTGATCCCCACCAAACAATAGGTGTGTGGAGTGTTTTTCTCTCTTTCGCAGGAGATGTTGAAGATGTGTTGGTCCCGACTCCCGAGCAAGCAAAAGACTCGATGATGTGTTGAGGTGCTACAACCCTTGAAGATTTGCATCAAGAATGGGATGAGATGAGACGTCATATTGGTTCGTGCTTCAGTTAGATATAATGTACAAAATAGTGTCATTGAAAGATGATGTATTAATATTGTATAACTTGTAATCCCTATAAAAAAAACTTAAAAGTTAGTATTGGAGTTCAACTTCTCATTTATGACCTCTTATTAAAGAAACTTAATATTTGACTTAAATATCTATAAAAAAAATTGTTTAAAAGTCTAGTACTTAAATTACGTCATAAAATTGTGAAAGAGGTGTTGATCGAATTGGCTTGACCTCTTGACAAATTTGTGAGGAGTGTTATTCATTTCATGTGGATGTGTTTTCGTCCCTGGATGTGTTAATTGTAAGATTATGCTCGTGAGTTTCAAAGTGGATGATGCTGTTGATCAATTTCCCTATTCAAACATAATTTAAGTTTTTTTTAGTTCACTTCAAAAGAAAGCATCTAAAAGATCAATAAACAATCCTCGAATAAACATTAAACTTGATCTATATAAAATAGGAAACAGATCAAATACAAACCACAGTTATAAATAAAATCTAAAAACCCAATAAAATATTGCCACGTGTATATTTCGATCAATCGTAATTCAGGGCGCTTTTTGTAAATAACAAATTAAAATGGATTTATTTATAAATATATAACAGATGCGAGTGTATAATCATCCTAAAAATTGTTGTTTAAGTCTGATCATTGTTGTTTAAGTCTGATCATTATTATTTTAAGTCTGATCATTGCTGTTTTAAGTCTGATTATTAAGTATGATCATTGCTGTTTAAGTCCGATCATTGTTGTTTAAGTCTGATCATTCCAAGATATGTGAAATGACCATAATGCCCCTCCGTGTTATATTTGAGATTCGACAAAATTGGACACGTGTCAGCTTGAAATTATTTTAATTTAAGTCTGATCATTGCTGTTTAAGTCTGATCATTCCGAGATATGTGAAATGACCATCATGCCCCGTCGTATTATATACGAGATTTCGACGAAAATAAACACGTGTCAACTTGAAATCCGATTTTTAATTTTCATATATAATAGTGATTTTTACCTGAACACACTCTATATAATAATATCCATAGTTTTGGGGAATCCAGTTTTACACAGTAAACTAACTTTTATTGACTTTCATTGAGCAAATAAACGGGGGAGTGGGGACCTTCTTATATGGACATAGGGTTGAAGATACTAACGCGGTTAAACAATAGAGAAAAAGATAACAAACCACGTTTATCATGTGGTTGCGGTAGACAAGAAATCTTCGAGAGAGATTGTTATTATAATTAGTACATGATAATTTTCTATTTATTGCTAATTTCCAAGTTGCGGTTTTTTTAATCAACTAATCACATACGACTATGTCTTGCTGAATTATTAGAATATATTGAATACTTAACTCTTGTCTCCAATAATACAAGTCATTTTGTCTTCTACCTGAAAGTAGCTTATTTTAGGTTTCTCTAATGGGATGGATGTTCTGTTTATTATTCTATATCTTCAACTTGAAACTTCTCTTCAGACATTTTTAAAATGGTGCGAATTTGATATATTTGTTGAGGCATTGGCCTCACATGTTTTTGATGATTGACAAACCGGTTTAACGGTTTGCTTGAGTTTCTGTTAGTCAGGAACTTACTGGAGCATTCAAGGACGTGATGTTGGACTTGAGTACCTGCGGAAGTCTCCGAGTAACCAAGAACCTGAGTATTGGTCAAGTCAACGGAGCAGTTGAGCAGTTGAGGTCAACGGAGCAGTTGAGCAGTTGACAGATGAGTCAAAGACATCATGGAGTGATGGCACGTCCCCACTACACGTCAAGGAGATCATGGGTTGGCAGTTACAAGCCATGATCTGTAGCGGTTACTGAAGAACCTATATAAGCTAGATCAATCTCTTCGGTAACGCGCGCCTTCCACATACATCCGAGTGAGCTTTCCAAGTGGGGTTTCCCAGAGTGAATATCGAGCAAGCTTTGCGGGTGATATTCAGTGAGATCGAGCTATTCTTAATCAGTGCCGGAAAGCGACGGAGGTGCCACGACTACGACGACGTCGACGAGACAGTCAGGGAAGTAGTCAGGTTTTTGCTTGTATAGGTCTAGGTTGATTTATACTGAATAGGCAAATTTTGTACCCACTGAGTGTACATATTAAATAGTAATAAAAGCTATTTAAGTTTATTCCGCTGCGTACTCAGTTTTAGTAATTATCTGCATATAAAGTTAGGTTCCTTACAGTTCCGATCTTTGTTAAGTCTCTGACTTTTCATCTTAAGTCTCTGACTTACTAACCACGATCCTAGCAATTGGTATCAGAGCCGCAAGATTCTAGATTTTGGTTAGCTTTGCAGGTATGTCAGGAGATTCGTTCTCAAATCCTCCGAAACTGAAGCCGGACGAGTATGAGACCTGGGCACTCAGATTTGAAGCTCACGTCATGGCTTATGAAGGGGAGGTTTGTCAAATCATTGAACAAGGACAACAATATGTCTACATGGAGGGCAGCGAGACAGAACTTAAGCCAAGGGTTCTGTACATTACGGAGGACTATAAGAAACTGGAAAAGAATGCAAGAGCATTACGGGTTCTTCACAACGCGTTGGAACTTGGAGATCTCAAGAAAGTTGTTCAGTTCAGGGACCCGAGTGATATTTGGGATTCACTCAAGAAAATATATGAAGGATCCAAGGATGTGAAGAGGAACAGAATTCTTGTTGTTCAATCCGAGTTCAACTCCCTGAGACAAGTGAAGAACGAGCCACTACATGAATATCATTCCAGATTTCAAGGATGTCTGTCTACACTCAACAATCTCAGAAAGAAATATAAGAATTGGGAAATCACCCACAGATTCATGCAAGGATTGAGTCCGGAGTGGGATGATATCTCAAGGACTTTGGCTGCTCTTCCGACTACAAAGGAAAACTCCTTGGAAGAACTGGTTGCTGCGTTGGTGAGTAACAAGACCATTGAAGACGTCAAACTGGAAAGTCGAGAACCTCAGAAGGCTGCTCGACAAATTGCGCTGGTTGGAGAGAGTTCCAGATACCAGAAATTCAAAGGAAAGGAATCCTTAAGAACCGAGGAACTGAACGTGATGACCAAGGCTCTCAGAGTTACAGACGACAAGGACTCGGGTCGGAAACCCAGTAACAGAAATAACCAGAAGAACGTGGAATGCTTCTACTGTAAGAAGAAGGGTCATTACAGAAAAGATTGCTACAAGCTCAAAAATGATGAGGCTCGGACTGAGCAGAATCAGAAGGAGGATAACAAAGGGAAGAAAGCCATGTTTGCCTGGGGAGACTCAGATGAAGACAACAACATGGGTGACCTGAGAAGAAACGTATGTCTGATGGCAAAAGGAAGTACATCAAGTTCAGAAACCTCATCGTCAACTTCTTCGCCTAGGAAGACATCCTCCAAGGAATCACCTACAGATGTAAGTTCTAATGATTCACATTCTGGTTACTACTCACGTTCTCAGTGCATTGCAGTTATCAAGAAACTTGTTCTCAAGGCTGAGGAGTTGAATGCTATTGTGGCTGATCAAGACGAACAGATGAAGTCGATGTTCGAGGAGAATCATCAACTGTCCATAAAGGTTCAGCGACTTGAGAAAGTAGCTGGAAAAAGGGCAATTGGAATAGATGATCAGTTCTATGACTCTCCGAAGGGAAAGGAGAAGCAGAAGTCAAAGACCAAGCCTGGTCTCGGCTATGGAGAAGTGTATATTGCAAAACCTATGCAAAGACAGGTTCAACAGAGAACCACTCCCAGACTGAAGGTTGACTTAGATGAGTCAAAAACCTATGGAAAAGGTTATCACATCTGGGAGAAACTCAAGCGAAGGAACAGTCCAATTCCTATCAACTTTGAGAAATAGAAGAAGAAGGTTTCTGAGTCAAAGGATGTAGATTTCAGAAAGCAAAAAGTCTGCTTTCACTGCAGGAAGGAAAGACACAGTCGAAGAAAATGCAAAGGATGGAAGAGCATTTCCAAGAAAGTGTCAGAGACCTCAAGCTCCGAGTCTGGAACCTCCTCAGGATCCAAAAGGAGTGGAAAACCTGGAGCTGTGAACGATCCATCAAGTTCCGGAGCAATCAAGAACTTCTCTCACTCAAAAGCAGTTCCAAAAACTCATGTTTCTAACCCTAAAACCTCATCTATCTTACCATCTAAACCCAAAAAGGCTAAGCTTGTTTGGGTTACTAAGAACTGATTGTTCGTGTGCAGGTCGAGAGAGGGATAGGTTCCTGGCTTGTTGATAGTGCATGCTCGGGTCATATGACCGAGAAGATGGAACAGTTCTCCTCTCTACGACGTCATTTCGGTGGCTCCATTACTTTTGGAAATGAAAGTAAGTGTGAAGTCATTGGATCAGGTAAGGTACATTTATCAAGCAAGGTTAGTGTCGATAATGTGAGTTTAGTTAATGGTTTGAAGTTTAATTTGCTTAGTGTCTCTTAGTTGTGTCGTGGAGGTAAAAACAAGGTTGTTTTTACAGCTGATGGTTGCTTTGTTAAGAGCGTCTCCACGGGTCAAGTACTTCTGTGTGGGAATTGTGCCAACAGAGTATATTTTGTGGACCCATCGTTCGATCCGGAAGAATATCAGTGTCTGTCCTCAAGAGCAGATGAATCTGAGATGTGGCATCGTCGGTTGGGACATGTGAATTTGGTAATTGGATTACCGAAAATCAGTGAAGTACCTGATCAAGTCTGCAGTGCATGCACACAAGGGGAGCAGTCTAGAGGATCTTTCCACTCAAAGAATGCAGTCAGTACAGCAAGGACGTTTGATCTGGTACACATGGACTTGTGTGGACCGATGAGAGTACAATCTCGTCAAGGTAATCGGTACGTGTATGTGTTAGTTGATGACTATTCTAGATACACGTGGGTGATTTTTATCAGGTCAAAGGATGAAGTCTTTGATTGCTTCAAGACTAGGGTGAAGCTCACTGAAAGGAAATTCAGTCTCAAGGTGAAAAGTATCTGATCGGATCACGGTACCGAGTTCGAGAATGGACAGTTTGCTGACTTCTGCTGTGATCAGGGAATTGACCACAATTTCTCAGCACCGAGGACTCCACAACAAAATGGGGTAGTTGAGAGAAAAAACCGGACCCTGGAGGACATGACCAGAATGATGCTTATCGAAAGCAGATTGGTTAGAAGTTTCTGGGCAGAAGCGATGAATGCAGCCTGCTACGTTCTCAACCAATGTTACTTGAGACCAATCCTCGATAAAACTCCGTATGAGTTGCTGAAGGGTCGGAAACCTAACATTTCGCATCTTCGAGTATTCGGGAGTAAATGCTATGTCCACAACAACGGGAAGAATCAACTGGGGAAGTTTGATCCAAGAAGTGATGAAGGAATCTTCGTAGGGTATAGTCTGCATAGTAAGGCCTACAAAGTATTCAATAAGAGGACAAAACTGTTTGAGGAAAGCGTACATGTCATCTTTGATGAGGAGTCCATGGGTAACGACTCTGAACATGTATCTGACGTTCATGTTGCTGAAGAAGATGATGATTTTGAGCTGATTCGTCCGAGGGATGTTGCAGTAGTTGATGTTCCAGAGAATCAGGAAACACCTGAACAAGTCAATGCTCAAGTTCCCGAGGTTGAAGAACCTGGATAGCAAGCTGAAGTGAATGGACAAGTCCCTGACGTTGGTGAAGTCCATGGTGAACTTGAAGAAATCCAAGAGACTCAGGAGGTCACTAAGTTGAGGAGAAGTACTCGAGTTAGGTAGCCGAGTAGCGCACTTCGCGATTACGTATGTTATGCTGCAGTTCAGGGGGAAACAGTCATGAATACCTTTGTGTCATTTATTGAGCCGAAGACAATTTAAGAAGGACTGAAAGACCCAGATTGGATTCAAGCGATGCAAGATGAGTTGCATCAGTTCGAGAGGAATAAGGTTTGGAGACTTGTTCCAAGACCTGAGAAACGGAAGGTGATTGGCACCCGCTGGATTCTGAAGAACAAGCTGAATTCCAAGGGAGAAGTAGTCAGGAACAAGGCCAGGTTGGTGGTGAAAGGATACAACCAGCAGGAAGGCATTGACTATGAAGAAACTTCGCGCCTGTGGCAAGGTTAGAGGCTATCAGGTTGTTGATAGCGTACTCGGTGCAGTTCGATTTTAAGCTTCATCAAATGGATGTTAAAACGGCGTTTCTGAATGGATATCTCAAGGAGGAAATCTTTGTGGAACAACCTCCGGGTTTTGAGGATCCAGATCGTCAGGACTGTGTGTATGTCCTTGACAAGGCCGTCTATGGTTTAAAACAAGCACCAAGGGCGAGGTAAGGTAGATAAGACATTATTTCTTTTGAGAACTAATAAACATCTACTGATTGTGTAGGTATATGTGGACGACATAGTATTCGGTTCCACTAGTGATGAACTTGTTAAGTCATTCACGAAACTCATGGAGAACGAGTTCAAAATGAGTATGGTCGGGGAACTGACTTTCTTTCTTGGTATTCAAGTTAGACAACTGGAGAATGGTACTGAGATTTCGCAACAAAAATATCTGGGAGATGTTGTGAAGAAGTACGGGTTGGGAGGTTCAAAGCATGTGAACACTCCGAGTTCTCCGAATGAGTCCCTGGTGAAGGATGATGGGTCACCAAAGACGGATGCGACGATCTACCGTGGGATGATAGGTTCGTTACTCTATTTAACTGCTTCGAGACCTGACATTATGTTTAGTGTCTGTCAGTGTGCTAGGTTCCAGGCTGAACCAAGAGAGTCACATGTCAAGGCAGTGAAGCGAATTCTCAGATACTTGAAGGGTACTGAGAAGTTAGTCTTGTGGTATCCAAGGGTGAAGTCCCTCAGGTTGGAAGGCTTCACAGACGCAGACTTCGCAGGAGATAGGACTGACCGGAAATCCACGTCTGGGATGGCTCAGTTCCTCGGATCTTGCTTGGTGTCTTGAGGATCGAAGAAACGGAATTCTGTGGCATTGTCAACAGCCGAAGCAGAATATATTGCAGCAGCAGCGTGTTGTGCTCAGATCCTATGGCTTCGTAATCAGCTAAGTGATTTCTGCTTTTTGATAAAGTTCCAATTTTTTGTGATAATACTAGCGTTATTAGTATTGCAAAAAACCCTGTCCAACATGGTAAATCTAAGCATATAGAAATTAAACATCATTTTCTTAGAGACTGTGTAGAAAAGGAACTCATCACTATTAATTTCTGCAGAAGTGAAGATCAAGTTGCTGATATATTTACCAAGTCCCTACATAAGGATGCTTTTGAAAAGCTAAGGATGGAACTTGGATTAATGAGCCCACAGTGAGGTACTTCGAACCTTCTCTCAGTGATTGACTAGATGATAGAGTACTTAACATGCATGTTAGTCATTTACATGAGTGAATTTTTGAAGTCCCTGAGCAGCTAGTAATGTGTGTGCTATTACTTCTTTGCTAAATCTGATATAGTACATGCATGGCTGAACACATCCTTTCTTGATGCCCTACATTGCTTCCGGATTTTGTTGCCAATTGCCTCATGAAGGAAGTATATGAGACCACCTTATCCTACTATAGGTTCTGTGTGTCCGATGAACCTCCTTAATGCACTTTCTGGACATGCTTGATTATCTATATGTGTGATTGAGTGACTTGAATTGTGGTGATTTTACATTATATACCCCTAAGGTAAGCCGATCCACCACAATGTCCCTTGTGAAAAATCCATAGTCAGGGAACTGGTCTGGTATTCTCTCAGTCAAGGATTGAATGTCTCTGGGCCTGAAGAACTAAACGAGGTATTTGATATATGAAGGAAGTAGTTCGGATGCAGTTATGTGAAAAGACAGTTCAGTGGTTTCTGCCTTGGAAGTCGAACGGTTACGTGCAGATACGTGAACGATAATTAATAGCAGATTACAGCAGGATTTTGCTTTTAAAAGAGATTTGAAGTCCGTAGTTGTCTCTCACCACTCTCTCTTGCGAAATCAAAACCCTAAATCCCTAAATCAGATCTACTCAAACAGTTCGAGTTTCCAATGGCGTCCAACTCAAGCACCAGCAACATCGACATCTCTGATAGTCTAATGGAGACCTTTACAATACTGGGAGTTCGCTACGTAGTTCCTAAAGCGGTGGCCGAGCTACTTAAACCAAGTAAGTCGAACTCCATAGTTTCAATCTACAGCCCTAAATCTGCGAGATTTATTGAATACTGTACTGGGTTGGGAGTATTGATGAAAGGGAAATAGTTGATGTCTCTGGAGTTGTTAGTGATGTAGAGGTTGTTGATGTGATAGAAGAGGTGAAAATGGAGGCTGTGCATGTGATAGTGGTTTTGTGGAAGGAGAGGAAGAGGAGGTAGAAATTGTTGATGTTGTCCCTGTGAAGAACCCAGAAGGGGTTGCAGAATCTGGTAACACAGATTATTGGCTTGGATGTTCTGAAGAGAAGGAAGAGATTCCTATGGTTGATGTGTCTTCAGTAGGAGTAGAAATGTCTGCTGTAAATCAGATGTTGGAGGAGCTAGTAGAGATGGGAAACATTGCAGAGTTCAAAAGAACTGGAGAAGCTGCGGACATGGACTGTGAAATTTTAGACACTTCTACTACAGTTTCCAAGAAGAAGAAGAAGAAAGCCCTACCTCTGAGAATTCTACCAGTCAGGGAGACTGCTAAGAGAAAACAGGCAGTGAAGGAAGTCATTCCTAAAAGCTCTGTGAAAAGACCTAGGAGGTCGAAGTCCGGGAAAGAGATACTGCTGGAGATGGAGTGCTCTGAGGAGTTCCTACTGGAGGAAGGATTGACAGAAGTCCTTGACCTGTTAAAAGCCCAAGGTTGGGAGAACCTGTGCGAGACTAAAGACTTTGTATGTCCTGAAGCAGTTGAAGACTTCTACAAGAATCTGAAGTTGACTGATGAACCTGTGCCAACATTAGCAGTGAATTTCAGGGGGATAAATTCACTTTGTCAAGTATTGAGCTAGCAGAGATAATGGGGCTAGAGCATGAAGGTTTCGACCACTTCTGCAAAACAAGTGTCTGGCCAAAGGAGGTTGCGGATAAACAACAACTGGTGAAGAAAATCTGTCAGCTGGAATCAGTTCAGAAAGGCTTGGGAATCAGCACTCAGTGCATGGAGCCAATAGTCAAGATCCTGCATAAATTGCTAGTGAGCAATTTTATGCAGAGGGGAGTCAAGCCCTCGTATGTTCAACATCAGGATCTTCTGGTCTTGAACAATCTGCTGAGCAGGGAAAGAATCAACTTACCCAAGCTGATGATTAACCAAATGGATCATCTGAAGAACCTGACCCAGGTCGGGTACTCAAGGGTAATTAAGAAAGTTCTTCAGAAACACAATCTATATGAAGTTGTCTCTGATGCTGAGGAGCAGATAGTGAAGGACTTTGATCCTGATGTGTTCAGGAAGATGAACTTGGTAAAGGACCAAGTGGAGGGATGGATCAAAGCTCCAGTTCAGGAACCCAAGCTCAAAGCTAAAACAGTCCTGAAGGACATTGAGGAGGAGGATTATGATGAGTCTGAGGATGGAGATAAGAAGTGGGCACTTCTGGAGCAAGGTATCTTTGATATTAGGAAGGACCTGAGAGGTCTAAAGGCAGAAGTCAGGGAGATGAAAGAAGCAATCAGAGAAGTGCAGGAAGCACTCCTGACTCTGGTTGAAAAGCTGTGAAGTTTCTTCAGTCCCCGGGATGATCTCTTTTGCCTCTGAGAATGCCGAGATCAGTTCCTGCTATGAGATTTCCCCATCCTTGCTATCCCACCTCGCTATTTCCTTTTGTTGTTCCTGAGTGTTTACAACTTGTGTTCAACCTGCTTGTTATGACTATCTCATTTATCCTTGAAGTTTTATGCATGCCTTGTTTCGCTACTCTGAATTTCAAGATTTTACTCATGTTCTTGACTGTTGTATATGTTGATTAACTCTTCTTTGATGATGTCAAAAGGGGGAAGAGTAGAAATATCAACTGAGGGGGAATACAATCTGAGGTTCCTGAATAGAAATACCTGTGTAGGGATTTGACTTTTGTTTCTGAGTGTACAGGAACTTAGGGGGAATTTGTTCCCAAGGAGAATAGGTTCTCAATTGATGTTGTGTGCATGTTTTACATCTATTAAGTGCGGTTTTGGTATTTCTCTCTCAATGGTTTGTCATCATCAAAAAGGGGGAAATTGTTGAGGCATTGGCATCACATGTTTTTTATGATTGGCAAACCGGTTTAACGGTTAGCTTGAGTTTCTGTTAATCAGGAACTTACTGGAGCATTCAAGGACGTGATGCTGGACTTGAGTACCTGCGGAAGTCTCCGAGTAACCAAGAACCTGAGTATTGGTCAAGTCAACGGAGCAGTTGAGCAGTTGAGGTCAACGGAGCAGTTGAGCAGTTGACAGAGGAGTCAAAGACATCATGGAGTGATGGCACGTCCCCACTACACGTCAAGGAGATCATGGGTTGGCAGTTACAAGCCATGATCTGTAGCGGTTACTGAAGAACCTATATAAGCTAGATCAATCTCTTCGGTAACGCGCGCCTTCCACATACATCCGAGTGAGCTTTCCAAGTGGGGTTTCCCAGAGTGAATATCGAGCAAGCTTTGCGAGGTGATATTCAGTGAGATTGAGCTATTCTTGATCAGTGCCGGAAAGCGACGGCGGTGCCACGACTACGACGACGTCGACGAGACAGTCAGGGAAGTAGTCAGGTTTTTGCTTGTATAAGTCTAGGTTGATTTATACTGAATAGGCAAGTTTTGTACCCACTGAGTGTACAGATTAAATAGTAATAAAAGCTATTTAAGTTTATTCCGCTGCGTACTCAGTTTTAGTAATTATCTGCATACAAAGTTAGGTTCCTTACAGTTCCGATCTTTGTTAAGTCTCTGACTTTTCATTAAGTCTCTGACTTACTAACCACGGTCCTATCAATATTGCTCTCTCTTTTTTTAAGATAAAAGAAATATTCATTAAAGTTAAGGATCGAATAACGCATACTCAAGTAACATGTGCATCCCAGTGATCCACGGAGGCTCGAACTCGAACCACCAACTGCTTGATCATTTTGAAGGATCAAAATGAAAGTGGTACTCAGAATAGCTGCACGGAACAAATGAATACATATCAAAAGGACCAAATGATACAAAAGGAGTTCAACTTCAATGCGCAAGGTCCTGACTGTAGCACGAGTTTAGATTACTTGTTGGGTTTCTCCATAATCTACCCATTTTCCAAATTCAAATATCTAAAATACTACGTCTGAAACTCAAATATCTAAATTACCTTATTTGAGTTAATACTGGTTCTGTCATACATTTTTTACAATCCTGGTACACGAGGAAATCGCGAGAAATTCGATTTTTTATAATACCGGTATTATGTGGCTTTATTTGTGGCCTACGTGGACAAAGCGATATCCGTCAAATGTGACACATATGTTTTTTTTAATAATCCCGGTTCCTGGGAAACCTGGAATGTAAAAAATGCATGATACTGATTCCCAAGGAATCGGTATTAACTCAAATGGGGTATTCCAGATATTTGAGTTTCAGACGGTGTATTTTGGATAATTGAGTTGGAAAAGGGGTAAATTATAAAGAAACTCTTACTTGTTGCTCGCAACTCACGTCAATAACACGCATCATCATGTCAACCGTCTTATGAATAAACGTATCTATTAGGTGGTAGGTCATACGAAATAAGATAATTCACAGAAAATGACTCTCAAAATGAAAGAGAGAAAAAAATGAAACAAAGAACTTGATAATGATTTCCAAAATCTTCAGTATTCCGTATGCAGCAGATTCAGGGTCATTCTCAAAATTGTAAGAAAATCTTCTTGACACCTTCTCAATCAACTTCAGCATATATATTTTTTTTCATTTGTTTAATCAGAGTATTGTACTTCATGTATGCTTAATAGACTATAGATGTAAACAACTTACAAATGATAATTGATCATGCCTAACTGGTTGCATTTTAACTTAATCAGTTTCAAATCTGTATATAGCAATATAGCACATATCCAAATTGTCATCATATGGAAAAAGTGTTGTTTGGTATACCAAGAGTGTGTTAGGTTTCTCTGATTAGTAATTAATATTTCAAACCTTGCTTTTGCCGGCTGGATTTCTAATGGCCTGGACGATCCTGAAAGTGTTGTTGGGATATATCTTAAACCTTCAAATGACGTGAATGAAAATAAATAAGTAGCAGTAGCAATGTTGATTCTGAAGCACCAGAAACATGACATATCATGATCTGATCATGAGTGATGCTATTAACATTATCAAACCTATACACTTGCATTAATTTAATTACGTGCAGTCTAGATGTCAATTTCTTTTCAAAAAAAAGATGGAATACAGTGCTTTCGAATGATGCATTTTGTTATTCAGAACCTTAATTAAGAGTTGGAAGACAGAATATTTACAATACTATTTATTCTCCATTTAAATTGAAGTCTAGCTTGCATTGCTTATCTTGACCGCAATAGGGTCCGAGCAATATGGGCATGCCCCAAACATCACATCAAATGACCTGCAAAAGATGAGTGTAATAGGGTTTATCAGGATGAGAGAACTAACCAGTGTACGCATTACGAATGAAGTCAATAATTAAGATTGACGGAAACATTTAAGAATTAAAAAAATATGCGATGAATGATTTTCTGTCATGGAACCACTTATACAGGCTTCTCTTGGACTTAAAAAAAAACAAATGTTCAGATCAAGCTCGTCAAAAAAGTAACACAATACATCAATCAGGAAACGACTCACAATGGTGCTAATTTCAATAGCATATTATCAACCAAACCATCAACTCTTCAAATACTGTGCAGCATAAAGATAGACTTACTGCCTTGTCGTTGTTATAGAACGCAGCCAATCCGCAAGACAGACACTATGAAAAGCCTTGCTACAGTTTGTGTTATCACATGTATAATCAGGTCCACTTCCACTACTAGTCCCCAGCTCAATATCTGATTATACATCCAAAGATCAAGGATCAGCAGATAAAAAAATTATAATGAAGCACGAAATGCATCATAAATTGTTACCTGTTGGAAGATATTGGGCATAACAGATTCCACATTCTAATTGCTGACAGTTTACATTGACCTCCAAAGGTCCTTGAATTTGAGTTTCCAACGAGGTAGACATATTATCCACAAACGATTTATGTTCACTCCTACAAAAAAAAAATCAGCTCAAGCAATTTTTTTGGAACTTCTGGCCCTTATCCTTCATTAAAAGATTTTTTCAGATACGGTAAAATTAACATTGGTTTATCTGGGTTCTGGGGGTCTACCCAGAAGATACAAAAGATGGCATGATTAAGCCATCAAAGATGCTGGTAATTAATTATACTTATTGATAAAGTTCAAATGGATGATCCAAATACAATCTTTAAACATATAAAACGAAATTTACCAATGTCTGGCATTTCGACTCCATAACTTTTTTAAAGAGCTCACATTTGACTCCAAACCTATAAAACGAGCCCTAAACTGAACTAAGTCAGCTATTGAAATACCAGCGAAACAGGAAAAGAGAAGGTTGGATTGACAGAGAGTGATTCTTACTCTGGCAAAGATCTGGGATCATCAACATGGACTTTTAGCACAATCACACAATCATTTCCTGAGATCGATAAATAAAAGTAAATACACATTTCAATTTTCAACGAAGAACTGATGCCATAAAATGGTGCAGGTGTGATGAAGGTCTTCTCACCAATATTGATATGACGAAATGATACAGCCCGTGATGGTTGTTCTGGACCAACAACCAGAAGAGATTTGTCAATGTTATCCATAACAGACCAGAAATCTTGGAGTTCCTCAATATGCTGCCGACACCAAATCATTCACTCAACTAAGTCATCTATTTCAGGGCGAAGTGAGTTGCCAAGGTGGTTTAGGAGCTCCCCCGGTGCTTAACAAGCCCGGGTTCAAGTCCCTATCAAGGCTTAATTTGAGCAGATACTAACTTCTAGAGCTTGAGCTCAATAGTCAAAAAAAAAAAAACTAAGTCATCTATTTCAATAAGTGGGTCTGGAAAACGTGAACACTGAACAACAATACCTTACTGAATTGCTCAACAACATCTTTCAATCTTGAATTGGCGGACCATTTCAGTGTAAATAAATGAGGCACATCCTGCCACAGTAAACAAACCACTGACGTTATTGATCAACTAATTAAGCAAAAATCATCTGTTCACTCCCAGCTTAGTTAACGAACATCCAATAGTTCTAGAACAATCTTATTGGAAATGAGGAATCATATTTTTTTTTTGATGGAGAAATGAGGAATCATATTTGAAGTCCACGAAACAACAGAAACTAACCGCTGATATAGCAGGAGGGCACTTTGGGTAGTTTTTATCCAATATAGTTTCCAGGATATGATATTTTCCTTTTTTATCTCTAGAACCAAAAGCAAAACAACCATGAGAACTGAGTTAAATATATTTGCAATGAAGTCAACAATTTTACTGTGTGTTTCTTCACTTACTATCAAAATGAAACAAAAAACATTGCCAAGGGCAACACCTTACAGTATCTTAAAGCTCAGGACTGTTAAATCTTTGTTCGCCCTGACCAACTGGTCCCATCCAACATCTTCAATCTGCAAGTGGAAGGCAATTGAATTGTCTAAAACTGATGAACAAGTTTAGTTTCAAGAATCAAGGGGATAAAATGCCATGAGTGACTATATACAACGATATAGAAGGTTTTGCGATCAAAGATGTCCTGTTTTAAAACATATTAGTGTTCACAGTCCACATGTTACATTACATCATGCAAGCCATTTGGTAAATAAAGGTTGGGGATTTTAATGAAATGCAGGGAGATGTGAGGAACACTCAATACTGAGGAGGGAAGGCACTTAGCATATATTTAAAACTGAACTACTGAAAATAATCCAACTCACCTCTAGATGCACTGCTCGATAAAATGACAACATAGCAAATTCATCCGGGACTCTATAACAAAGAAAATAATGATGGTTGATGGAACCGAATTCTTGGAAAGTATGCGACCAACATACATTCAAAACATGAAAGATTAAAATCTAGAATATCGTAAACGGAAACCTAAGATAATGGAACATAATCTAACCCTAAAGGCCTGGTTGGTTCACATAAAAGACTTTCATTTTTAAGTTCATAAATGAGTTTTATTCGCATTCCATACAACTTGATTAGCAATATAAACAAAATGCAAACAAAGTTACTCTTTTAGTAACTCTCGTGTTTAGCTAGAATGTAATAGGTAACAGGGCTCATGTATGAGTGGCTAAAAGGATCATCACTGAGGATTCATCAATAGAATTATGACAGCCTACAAAATTGAGCATTATTTATATCTTGAATATACAAACACACTCACTCAAATGTAAAACAAAGGCAGTCTAAGATCAAAAAGAGGGGCAAAGATTGTAAATTTCTTTGAGTCAATACAGCAAACAGTTGCCAGGCATACAGTACCTCCCACAAACCGCTGCGCAAACAAACAAATATGACTACAGAGTTGCGACGGATGAACAAAAGCTGCGAAAAAGCTGGAGTTTTTCGTCGATACCAATTACTCACTAAATTGCAGGGCAGGAAGCGGACAGCAGCTGATCCAATATCGTGATAGCCTCGGAAACCTGTCGTTTCTGTCTGTCCCTGCGTTTCTGATTTGAATTATTTACAATTAGTACCCCTCGTGTTTTATGTATTGCCAGTGAAGTCTGAGAAAGGAAAGTAACGAAAGATAAAATTGGGAGTGTCAAGAGGATGCCGTTTGTTTTGAGGCTATGTGATGTAGCTCAGTGAAGCACCGTTAATATTTAACACTAACAACTTATAATATAAAAAAAAAAGATGATGTTTGTTTTTATAAAAAATGATGTTGATAAAAAATGATGTTGTTTTATATCTTTATTCAAATATAACAAAATGATGTTGTTTTGATCATTATTGTTGTTGAAATATAGTAAAATGATGTTTTTTTTTATTGAGATGATGTTATTCCTGTCACTAATACATCGGATTCATAGTCTTTATGATAAAATGAATTTAGGGTCTAGAACAATATCTTTTTGTTTGAAAATCTATCGTGTTGCTCAAATTTTAACACTTTTTCATAGTTTTTCTTTAGGAGGAGTCCACCATTGTCTTTTGCTTCTCTTGTCATCAAAATTATTGTTCTGTACTATTTTTTGTTTTGTTTTTTGTTGATGAGAAACTTGAAGAAAGTGAGAGGCCAAAGAATGTGAAACAATTTTTCAGTATATATATAAAGGTATAATTGTATAAAGCATCTCTCTTTTTTTCCAGTTGATAAAATAGTCATTTCGTGTGCTTATCAAGTTTTGCATACACTTGACGTTGGCCACAGAAGCATGGAATTTGGGTTGTTACATTATAAACAGTTAAACTCTTGATATTGTAAATTAATTGTTACAAAAATTTACCTTTGATTTTATCTTCAACCTTTATAATCATATATTTGATGAATTGTTTGTCACTATACTATAGTTGAGATTAATGAAATTTAACTAAAAATGTGTGAGAATGATATAGATATCAAAGTTGGGAAAGGGGCTTTGGTCAAGTAATTTAATCTTTGACAAATTGTCAAGAGTTCAAGGGTTCGACTCCTTAGAACAGCATATTTCCCGGTGAAGTTCTCATGCAATATGATTGAGATGTAGTTGTGTATAGGGCTGCAATATACTGAACTCGAACTCGGCTTGAACTTGTCGAGAGGCCTAAAATATATCATCTCAAACTCAACTCGTCAAGTTTTGTAAGTACTCGAAAAAACTCGAATAAAATCAAGTTGGGCCAAATAATCAAGGCCCAACTTTTATTTCATTATCAAGCACCATATCATTTTTAAATAGATCCTTCAATCTATACTACTCTGAACTCACCAATGTAGGATTTGAACATGATAGGATTTCTCTTTTTCACATTTTATATATATGCAATGCGTAGTTCCATTTTTAACATTTGTCCCACATTGAATAGTGAAAATAAACTTAAAATGCACCGAATCATTAAAACAGAGTTTAGAAAGCTAAATATCAAATAAACAAGAGTGTATATACGAGTATTAATCGAGTATTTCGTCGAGTATATAATCGAGTCGAATAACACTTTGCTCAAGCTTGACTCGTTTAATAAACGAGCTCCAAAATAATGCTCGTACTTGACTCGTTTACTTTCGAGTCGAGCTTTGACCGAGTTTTGACCGAATATGCTCGCGAGTTACTCACGAGTACATCGCCTCACTTGCACCCCTAGTTGTGTGATAATTGAGTGTATGAATTGAATTGTATGAGATGTAAAAATCCACCATTAAAAAATAGATAACAAAGTTGAACTAAGAAATAAAATCAATTTATAATGAAAAGAACACATCCGAAATTGAAATTATGCATAATAAACTTTTTTTTTGACGGGGTTAGTGAGTTAAAGTTAGTATCTGCTCATTTTGAGCTGGTGAGGACTTGAACCCTGATCATTTTAGGCACATAGGGACGCCCTTCCACTTCGTTGACTCATTATGCACAATAAACTAACAGAATGTTGAGAAATATTTTTCCTCAAATCCTAATGCAAGCAAACGACGTCGTTTCTCATGTATAACGAGTTGAAACTAGAGAGCTCTGTCATCCGCAAACCCAGAAACCTCGCAAAAATCTGCCTGAGTTGATTTTCGATTCGAGAGGAGCGAGGTTGCATAGAGGAGTTTGAGCAGCGAGTTGTCGAGCTGGGTTTTCGTTCTGATGGCTGATGCGTACTGGAGGAGATACAGTGTTACTCAAGATGCAGGTTGTTGTTAGTTGAGATCCCTAATTTTGAAAATCCGAACTTTAGTTTGAAATTTCTGTGCTTTATTGAATTGGAGTGGGGCTTCTAGTTCTATCAATTGTTTACATGTGGTGTCACTGTGTCAGTGGAATGACGTGATAGAAGTTCCTGCATGTGGGTTTTTGTTTTACTGAAGATGGTGTTGATGTCTGAATTTGAAACCCTTAATTTGATCATTTAAATGCTAAGAGTTGAAAATGTTACGACAAGCATATGCGTCTGAGAAATGTAGTGATTTTATAGCGCTGCTAGATTGCTTCTGGGGCTTATTTTTGTTGGGAGATGAATTTCAACAATACACTGATGGTATTTTGGAGAGATGCGAACAATAGTAGATTGAAAAAGGGTGTCCCTTTGGTTGTTGAGCTTCAATGCAGTGCTTCATCGCTAGACTCTGGTCTTTTGTGAATTTTGATGTGGTTGACTTTTGACCGTGACTCCTTGTGTTTTTCTTGTATCATCTTGGCCAGGTGGTTCAGGTAGTGTCCCAAGGCCCAGTAGCATTCCTGGATACTACCCTTCTGCAACACCGTCGCTTGGTACTCATGTGATGCAAAGTTCTAGTGGTTTGGGACCTTCGTCTACTGATTATCTTCAGAAGGATGTATGTGTGTCTTAATTCTTGAATTCGTTATTTAGTCTAAAATGTAGCATCCTCTCTGGACTAGAATTTTGATTCTGTGTGTTTATTTTACTCTTAGATATTACCGTTGAGATCCAGTGCTCATGCTTTAGACAGTGTTAAAGGCATTGGAGTCCATCCTGAACCTGTAATCGGTGGGCTGGCAACAACACCAACACCAAGCATCTATAGTTACTCAACTGCTTTAGATAGACGGGATGCTTCTTTCGGTGCCAACTCAGCTGCTCCAGACCTCATTCGTGAGAGGCCTGACTCCCTACGAAAGGCTAATGGTCCCTCCGCTCCTGGAGAATCAAATATTTTGTTTGTGGATGGCCTTCCAAAGGACTGTACCAGAAGAGAAGTAGGCCGTATCCTTTTGTATGGGCAACTTCAGTCTTATATTCTAATCACAGGAAACTGATTAGTCATGATTTTTTGTTATCCATTATAATAGAATTTATATAGTTAACTTCATAAATTGTACTGGACTACTGGTTTCCCGAGTTATCTTACTATATGCATTTGTATACTTGAAATATATTTAGTGATGCTTAATAGAGTAAGCAGCCTCCGGGTAATTCAGTTAATCAACTCTCACAGCTTTGTTGATCCTGACTTACTTATATAGATCTTTTTCGCCCATTCATTGGATTCAAAGAGATCAGAGTTGTCCATAAGGAGGCTAGACGAGTAAGTCTTCTTTTAACACTCTCATTTCAAGTTTTGTATCCAGCAAAGACACATTTCTCTACATTGTAAATATTCAGTTGCCCACCTGTTGGGTTTCCATGTATTACTTACTCGTAACTCAATCATGTATTTATTTATTTTGCATAATTTATATACATGCTTTATTGAGATTGACACTGCATTTTTGTTACGGCATATTTAACCGAACCTCGTCAAGTGCACAATATTTTTGTCTCTAAGAACCTAAACCGAAGTGTCATTAGGAAGGAAAGTGCTTTGTAACTTTGCTGAAATCGTGTCTTTTGGCAACTTATTGTAGAGTGGAGATAAAGCTATGGTTTTGTGTTTTGTGGAATTCGATGATTCAAAATGTGCTTTGACTGCTATGGAAGCCCTCCAAGGTAAATGTTCGCTAGCATCTGTTTATTCGCGAATGGAGTGCCTTATACTTTCTATAGCACCCTATTCGATTACTAAAATGTCTCAAATATTATCGTCATTGTGTATGTCATCTAGAGACTTAGAGAATTCATGTCTTCATGGAGCTCAGTTCCATATGATTAGTAATTATTGTAAATGTGATATGGCAATTTGAGATATTATTTTCTTTTTATTATATGCATTTTATCAAGTTCGTAACATTCGCCTGAATATGAAAAATGGTTAACTTGCAGGTTACAAGTTTGATGACAGGAAACCGGATTCCCCTAATTTGAGAATACACTTTGCAAATTTTCCCTTTCGGCTACCGTAGCACAATATTTTGCAGAGGTCATGGCATGGCACTTGTGATTGCTCATATGTGAGTGATGACTATGTCGCCCGCTGATAAACGAACCAAGAGAGTTGATCTTTGGACATGCTTTCTAAATTGCTCATGCACCAATAATGTTTTGAAGGACTTCGGTTACTTAGGTGTATCTTGGCTGTGGTTTCGAATGACATCAGCTTTCCTTACAGAATGATGACTACTTATTTGCATCCCGGACTCACTCCTGTAAATCCAGAATCCTTTTTTTTCTGATTATGACCAATGCGTATTATGTAAATATCCATAGTTAAAACATATAACCTTTCTGAAAAATTCTTGGGAGAAAATGAATAAGTAGAGAACTGTCAATTTTTAATTAGTTGGATTATATGCAACTGCTATGGTGTCTTGCTGCAGCCATGCTGCCTGGTGACTAGCTTGAGAGAAGAAAAAAAGAAAAAAAATACTGACAATAAGATTCACTCAGTCCATCAAAAAAAAGAAAAAAAAATCAGAGTCACTGAGAAACAAAAGCGTAATGAAGAAACACCAAGCAAAGCAACTCCTGCATTAAGGAACTACACCATTCATAAATATATTGGTCAAAAAAACAAATGGTGAAAATATGTGAGCAAAATAACAGAGGGAAAGGGATGGAGGGAGGATAGGTGACAGATAGAGAGTAAGCACGCATAGGTTCATACATGAAATTATGCAGGAAAACCACCATGTGTGCTCACTCTCTTCTGTCACCGCTCAGTTTTACCTACTCATCCAGCTTGCAGCGATAAAATTAGCTGCTACAGAATGAAAACCAGTAACTTCCAGCTGCAGACAACTGCCACTGTTCCATTTATATTGGAACACCCTATATAACCCGTATAAATTATGTTCTATGTTTTTGAGAGATGAGATGAGATGTACTCATGGGACAGTTTGGCTTGGCTTTTATAGACTTCAAAAGACGCACAATGCGTCACCTTAAGTGGGGTTCTCACACCTCCAAATTCCCGCTCTCAGTATTCCATGTCACTTGCTAATTAAAGGTTACACACTGATGCTGTGTAAAAGATTAAAATACACACACACGTTATAGAAGTGAACGTCTCTGCGTGCTGATAATAAGACATGTAACAGTGATATAATGCAGGGTCCCCAAGCTAGTCCCCATGTTGTATTCCACTTTCAAAAAAATTTACTACACCACCGGCCAATTACATATCGACAAGTAGGGCTGGGCGTGCAGACCCGAAAAGATCGAACCCGACCCGAACCGAACCGAACCGAAAAAAGTCCGAACGGACCGGTTCTTCTCGTACCAAAAACCGGACCGAAAAAAAGACCGAACTGAATGGTGATATACAGTTCGGTCTCGGTTTTGCTTTTTTCTCGGACCGAAAGCCCGACCCGAACCGAAAATATGTGTTTTCTGTCAATTTACAGAAAAAGACAGAAAAATCATGAAAACCCGGAAAAAAACCCGACCCGAACCTGAAAAAAAGCCAAAAAATCGCCAAAAAAAAACTCGAAAAAGACCGAACCGACCCGAAACCCGAAAAATCGGGCTTTGATCGGTTTTCACTTTCAAAAAGACCGAACCCGACCCGAATCGAATTTTTGGATTTCGGGTCGATTTTCACCAAATTTAGGACCGACCGACCGACCGAGCCCAGGCCTATCGACAAGCAGGCATCAGTTCAGGCGAGCAAAACTTTAAGTGAGCTAAAGTAGAGTTACTTTATGCACATTTATTGCAGAAATAATTAACACACAGTGAAATAAACGAATGTCTACCACTTGTGTTACTTTTAACCAATCAGTACAGAAATTCGTTATTCAGGGAATTTCAGGGCGACAGAAAATTCCTATATATATATGATGCCAGTCAAACTATTTACGTGCAGGATAAGATGCTTTCGGATTAAATCTCATCTCAACTGATAAAAGGAGAATACTTTGATCACATAGCATAAAATTTAGAGATTTGTATACTCACATCACAGAGGTGCATCGTCTGAAGTAATTTGCTTTGTATGCAGCATGTATGACATACTTGAGATAATAATAAATTTTTTTATAAAAAAACTGCTACGTAAAATAGTTGTTATTCTAATGATAATTCATGCCCGGCTCCATTATGATTTAAGGGAGAAGTGCTAAATAAGTTGCCGTATATAGATCATACCTAACCTTTTCCCTTTTCAGAAATAATTCAATCATATACGACAAAAAAAAGGCTTAATTAATCTTTTCTCTTAATATTATAAAAACGCGTTAAGAAAATCCTACTTTTGAGAAACATTACCAGAAATGGAAAGCAAGAAATTTCATGACAGTTAGTAATATGCATTCAGTTGAGAATTTCTAAATCTCAAATTTTACTATTGAATTAAGTTGCATCTTTGAATATAGAGGTAACACGTGTCACACTAACTTTTTTTTCCCCTTCATTATGTAGTTTCGAACCTGCATTTTAAGCTTTCGGAAACTGCACTTAAACAAAAACTGATACATTTTCAAAAGTGCATAAAGAAGACGAAACTGCATAACGAAGGAATTCTCAGAATTTTTGGAAGAAAAAAAAGAATTCTTATTTGAGCGCTCCTACAGATATAACAAATTGAGCAAATACAGAATATTCTAACGCGTGAGAAGCAACTACCCCCACTTCTGTGGGGAGAAGGGGATAGCCCAACTGATCATGATAACAAGCATCTAAGTGGTCCTGTATGTCAAATAATCTCACACTATAGCTGGGGGACCTTTCGTAGCATATTTTTCCCGCTAACTTTCGGCAAATGTGGGGAAGGAAAGACAACAGAGAGCATGTGGGAGCTTCCTGTGTCACCAAGTGGCTTCCCCAGGGTAATAAAAATTTCATATGGTCCAGCATCTAACCATTCTAGTGCTCAAAAGACGCAAAAGTAGTTGTGTGACTACCTTTTCTTCTTTTGACTTGTTGGGTAATTCGACAAATTGTTCATAAATCGGGTATATTCTTATCTTCGCAAAATTTGTCCATTTTGGGTAGGGGTGGGCAAAAATCGCTCCGAATTTGAAAACCGTCCGCACCGCACCGCACCGTAAATGTTTGTTTGGTTAACTGCACCGCTTTAGATAAAAACCAATTTGTTAAAAACCGCACCGCAACCGAATATAACGGTGCGAAAGCGGTTCCCTATCTCAAATCACCCGTTCTAAACCGCGCACCGCATATATAAATAAATAATTAAAATTTTAAAGTTATTATAAAAAATAATAAAAATAATCTATTGTTGCTCGATAGTAGTTCCGCCGTTTATCTTTTTCTTCCTAGTTCGTTCTTCGTTACAACTGTATTGCACATCAAATCTTCGTTTTCCCCAAGCTGCCAAGCCACGACTCACGAGAGTCTATATCGTTATCCTTTGGTCTTATCTTTGTTCTTGAATTATGGAATCCGTAAGTTTTTTAGTTCAAAAATTTCTTGTTGATGGTTACTTAAGTTAACAAGCTCGGGCGGCTGTTTATCAAAAACACATGTCTCCGCAAAGTCGTAAGACCATGTATGGGGGCTGACGCCTGCCCAGTGCCGGAAGGTAAAGGAAGTTGGTGACCTGATGACAGGGGAGCCGGTGACCGAAGCCCCGGTGAACGGCGGCCGTAACTATAACGGTCCTAAGGTAGCAAAATTCCTTGTCGGTTAGACTTAGACCTTCGTCTCTTTGCTGAATTTTATCATTGTGTTGACTCCAAACTTTGCGTTCAATCTCTTCAAATTTTAACTTCAATTTATCTTTATAAAAAAATGAAGTCTCTACTCTCTATTGTGCAACTTCAACTTTTTTGTCAACTTTTTTTTTTGAAAAAAAAGAAAGTCTCAATAACTTTTTTGTCAAACTTTGAAAATCAGTTTTTGAACCAAATCGTACCGCACCGCACCACATATTTGGTTTTAATTTTTCAGGTGCGGTTTGCAAAATTTACAAACCAGTAAATATGGTGCAGTTGCATGTTTACTCTTAAACCGTACCAAATCGCACCACACCCCTAATTTTGGGGGCCACACAGCTTTGCTTATTCTGTATAGAATAAATGCTGAAGGTCATTGCCATTTAAAAGCCTATCGAGTACCAGCCATTTTCTCAGCCCAGTGAACCCTCTCACAATGCTTTATAATTAAATACCGGCCCATCAAATCAAAATGCTCAGGAATTCACAGTTTTAGTGTTCGTATACTCGCTGAAAGTACTAAAACTAATGAGCATCATACTTCCAACTCATTTATCATGAGATGCAACCAATTATTCACAGTTTTTGTTGTTGTTGTTGTTGTTGAAAGAAGGTGTATTCATTCAAAGAGATGGACTACACAAGACAAAACTCTGCAACAGACTCAACACGGCAACCACAAAAGATCGAACCCCTGCAACAGACCGGACACAATGACCAAAAACAAAACTAAGACAACTTGGACAAGAAGAACCTCAGAACACCAAAGCAAAACAAGGACACTGCCCAGGCTAAACAAGGACTCAGAACACCTACACTGCTAGTTTGCTAGTGCTAAAAACTTTACACCAAACCATGTGTAAATAGAATTCCCTGTTTTACTACTTTTAATCAATTCTAATTTTAACCTGAGCATATTCCAAATATTTGTCTTGATTTGCTCTGCCTCTTCAAGAAAAATTCTCCTGTTTCTAGCCCTCCAAGACTCGTAGATGGCAGCATTAATAATGAGGTAGACGATACTCTTTTCCACTTTGCAGCACCACACTCTCCTCTTTAGTCAGTCTAGTAAATCCTCCCAAGAATACCATTGAATTTGAATATCAATGAGCTAGCTCCAGGTAGAATCATAAAGGCTTGAGAACACTACAACTAAAGAACAGATGCTCACTACACCAACAACACTCCACGGTATCTCGTGTTGAGGGTGCGCAACGAGAGATTCATAGCATGCGAGGGCTTATAATCAAAGGGCATGGGATTGGGATAGGAGGTCGGCCCATCGACGAAGGTGCGCCAAAAGAGTGACGACCCCTTCTCCATGTCTCTTCTTATTGCACATATTCCAAATGCCCCAGAGACCATAACACGCGATAAAGCAGTTGGTGAAGTCCTTGGGACGATTTTTAGGGATCCAGATCTTGACGAAACTAGCAATGCTGCCGGCTTTACGACCTCCAAACAACATGTGAAGGGTGCAGATACCTGTGAAGAAAGAGGTGTTTGACGTTCTCGGAGTGGTCTTCGCAGCAATGGCACCTGGAGGTAAATGGGGATGCCCAGCTTGCGGATTGCCTCGTCTGTGGGGACTGCTCGATGAATGAGTCTGAACATGAACATTCCAACGTGAGGACCATAGGGTTTTGGCCCATGGTGAAGAGGAGTAGATAGTGCGAAACGAATCCTTAAACTCCTTGGTAATGGAGATCGTATCCAAATAGTTCCGAGTTTTGGTGAGGGAGGGCAGCACGGAGAGTACTGTTTTTCCTTTCCGGGTCTTGTAACACTGAGTAATGACGTTTCTTAGGGTTATTTACCATAAACATCACATTCCAGTAATCAGCAAAAACTTAACTTATAAACTGAAAATTATGAGGTAGCTTGGAGTTAGTAATTTTCTATTTGCCAGCAACCTAATTAGTTCTTAATAGTAAGCACCACCTCATTTTGAGGAGCCTTGAACTTAGGAGGGGGCGTTTTATTCTGGCAGTTGGAAAACTAACTGTAGTTTCCAACAGTGTACAGCCTAACAACAATCAGAAAGGTTACATGTGCAGTAGATAATATATTATGATATGAGTAATTTCCACTTCATTACCAGTAGTGCAAGGGAATATATATATATTGCTATTCACATGTGAAATATTGTCTAGGGAATGTCTAGCAAATGGGGTTCCGGACTACCTTTTAAAATCTGGTTCCATAAAAATAAAGGACTCGAACAAAATTATATGGTCTACAAGCACAAATCGACAGTGCCTTAAAAACAGTTTGTGGTACAGGAACAGCTATTTACATCTTAAACTACCACAGAAGGTTAATTACGTGGCGTAGGGAAAACCTTTCAGTAGGGAATATACTCACAAGAGTGACTTCATCCAAACACAAATGAAGATAACAATATGACTGAAATTGGGATTTTTTTTGGGGACTAATTTTGTTCTGTTGAAAATTGTCTTCCCTGAGTGATTACCAAATTTATGTGACCTACAATGTTATTTGACTACATAATAGTTTTAGTTTGAATATCAACATCAGTGGACAAACTTGCTTTTGTTTTATTCTGTTCGATACAATGCATACCAGAAGGCTACAGAGTTGGTTGAAAGGCTAATTCAATGTGTTTTAAAAAAATTATTCATTTGTTTAGTACATCGTGAAAAAATGGAAGGAGCTGCAGATATTAGCCTAAAAGGTAACACACTACCTGAAAACCAGAAGTCCTATTTTTGACTCATAGAACAAAATATCAAAATATATATGTATGTTCCCACAAACAACACAAATATATTTAAACTAAAAAAATTAATTAAGATTGAGGAGTACCAAAATGCAAGATAAGATTCACGTTCATAGTTCAAATAAATGACGAATCACACTAAAATAAATTAGCAGATGAGACCTGCCAGCAGTTGCTTCACTCTGAACTTTGCTTCCCTGGATAATCACCCAATTTTGTCATCTGCCAAGTTTCATGCGGAGCTACATGGGTATGAGAAGGTATGTATTGCTGCAAACAAGCAGAATATTCATATCATTTACTGTAGCAATTGGTTGCGAAACAATAATTAATGCTACAGCCACCTGTTTCACTTTTGCCAAACCAGAATTACTCCCAAATAATTCAAAGTGTCCTACATAATTGTATGCTAAGACTATTCCTTGTTTTGTATTTTATGACAGATTAAGCTTAAGACTCTGTCTTTACTGAATGGTGCATTGCAATCAATGACGGCGAATGGACAAAACTTCTGTTAACGCAACAACTATTTATTAGGTAGCTGGCCTACAAAAGTTTCCTAATCAAGTGTGTTCCCTTATCGTTCATTTCAGTCAGACTACAAAGTAAAATAATGTATAACACATACTGTTTCACTACAGGCATACCTCCAATTTTTCTAAGAGTTCCTTGGCTGTTGAAGCAGATAAAACAATACCACGAGCACCTGGTTTGATGAAACCTTCCTTGACACCATTGTCAAATAATGCAAGCAATGAGTTATAATAACCATCAACATTAAGAAGCCCAACCTGCATAGATCATCAAAATTTGTCAGGATTGTTGCGTAGTTCCAACTCCGAGAGTATTTGAACAAAATTATATTACCGGTTTTTTATGTATTCCAAGTTGGGCCCAGGTGATCATTTCCAATAGCTCTTCCATGGTTCCATATCCTCCTACAAACCACACTCTTAATTGTATGAAAGCAAGAGCTAACCATTTTTCTAAAATTCACGGACTACTAACAAAAAAAATGAAAGAAACAGGTCGTGGAATTACCAGGGAGAGCGATAAAAGCATTTGATTCTTGAGCCATTTTTGCCTTACGTTCATGCATATCTGCCACTGCTAGGACTTCTCCAACACTTTCACCGGATATCTATTGAAAACATTGTTAGTGTCAAATATACGTGTTATAAAATGGCTCCAATCAGAAACAGAAGATGACTGCTTAACCGTGCAAGTCATAAGAGACTGCACTACATCGAACTCAAATGTTCAAATACAGGTAATGAAGAGATCAGGGAAGAAATCAGGGAATCATGACGTCTTGGACCAATCAATATGATATAAGGCAACATCGGCGGAAACGAAATTTGGACTTGGATTGAAAGAAAAGCTACCTCAAGCGGCATGAGTGCCTTTGGAATGACCCTGCACACCAAGATCAATATAGACTATCAGGGACGACGAAACACAGTTAACAAATTGTATACACCTTACTACAGACAATCTTGCAGACAAAGAATTCGAGGAAAATTACCCTAAGACATGGCAACCACCTTCATATACTGTCCGCGATATCAGACCCATCAGTCCAACACTTCCTCCTCCATAAACCAAATCAATCTTCCTACTCACCTGCAGTAACCTCTCAATTATCAAATAGACATATACAAAGAACTCATACCGATTAATGAACATCACCTGAAATTTTGAACCATAACCAATCACAAGAAATCAAAGATATTCAAAAGCCAGTTCAGATAGTCTAATCTCATGGCAGGAAAGAACTGCAAAACAATGAAACACTCCACATATGAAAGCAGAAGAAAGAAGAAATCATGAAAGCAACCATAAAAATAAAAGCAAAGCAATAGAGGGCAACAGAAAAACATGACATGACAGACCATCTCATTCCCCAAATCAAGGGCAGCATCACTGAATACGTCTCTATTCCCAGAATTGCTTCCACAGAACACACAAATCTTCTTGAACTTGCTCATTGAGTCAATCTCTCCTCCACTACCGCTCATTCTGCTACAGCCCAATACAACATCTATCAATCCAAAAGAACCGATTTTTACTTCAACCCACTTATTAAAATCACCAAAACCAAACTTAGTTGTATAAACTAATCCAATAAAATCAAAGTGGAGATACGATAAGGCTCAAGAGACAGACTTGAGCCAAGGATGATGAAGCGGACTGGGTTTATATTTATGGGTGCAGTGTAGATGTTGAAGAAGAAGAAGAAGATGGCTCACCAATCCAAATCCAACATGTCCCTGTCGACAGGAATAAAAGAAAAGAAACGTGAATTGGTGAGACCCTACCCTATATGAGAGAAATTATTGGGTCAACATATGATTAAAACAGCAATTAATGTTGTAAAACTAATGATAAACATGTACAATAGGATCTGCTTTGCTGATGATTAGTGTCGCATTAGCACGCCAACGGCCAAAGAAAAGATAAAGCTTGAAGTCAATAGGATTAAGCACTATCACGCCAAATGGGGACTTTATAGTGGCAACTCAATTTTGAATATTTTGAAGAAAAGTTTGTATCTTGGAATCTCAAGTTGGTGGTAGCTTTGTTCCGGTTGCGCTGTGGTTTACTCAAGGGAATTGATTCACTGAAAGTCAACGTGGGTCAATTTCATTATAACATAAATGTTGAGCATGCATTTGCCAAAAATAAATGACAAGATAACTGATGCTAGTTAATAAGAATTGTAAAGATTTGATACTCATACATGATCATAAAAGTATCCATAAGGGAAAGCATCTTTGCTACCAACTAGACAGAGAGAGCGAACAAAGTGGAGAGCAGAGTGGTGGGGTGGACTGTAGATACACTACAAGACATTGTTGTGCGGTGAAGTGATGGCTAGAAAGCAGCATGTACAATGGATCACATAGTAAATTACAGAAATTGGCTGGAAACAGGAGCCAGAATCGCTGGGAGGGGAAGTGCAAACTGTTCAGTTCTCCTGGTTGTAGCGTGCATTCTTCCTTGCACACTCTAGTATTGTTTTGTCAGCTGTGATGAAGTACGCGGCGATGGAAGCTGCAAATGACAAAAATAACTTAGTTTAGCTCTTCCGTTTATATTTCATTAGTAAACTAACTAGTAACTAACAATCATGCTTATGTGAAACAAGGTTCAAGTCTCCATTTATGCCAGAAAGAATACTAGCTGTCAACTGTCTTTAGGACTTCCCGTTCTAGGCCACTTCATCCAAGACCGAACATCCTCCAATTTAACTCATTTATTAAACTTTCTTGAACGGACATACTCTGATACAACCCAATATATACTGAATAACCTATTGAAACAGCCTTGAACTTGTCATACCTGCTGATATGATGAGTGCCTGAGCTGTATAGTTGAGGTTTGCTTTTGCCCAAGGAAACACACGAACAGCAGTCAGCTGAAACATGGAGGAAAACGAGTCATTGAACTCACACCTAGGGGTGCAAACGATACGAGACGATCGCGAGCTACTCGTGATCGAACTCGGTCAAAGCTCGGTCAAAACTCGACTCGATTCGACTCGTTTATGTTCGCGAACAGCTCGTTTATGTGCTCGTTAACATACTCGATTAAAACTCGTTTATATACTCGATTAAAACTCATTTATATTGTTTGAAACTCGTTAACGAGCTCGATTAAAGTAATTTTTCACACTTTAAAATATTTTTTCCAATGAAAGCTCGTTTCGACTCTTGAAAAGTCGACTAAAGTTCGTTAAAACTCGTGAAAAGCTCAACTAAAGTTTGTTCCAACTCGTGAAACACTCGATTAAAGCTCTTTAATATTAAATAATTACATTGATTTAATTTATTTTAAATACTCGTATACGCTCGAACTCGGTTCGAAACTCGTGAAAATTAAACGAACCAAGCTCGAGCAACCTAATACTCGACTCGACTCGACTCGTTTGCAGCCCTTCACACCTCACCATAAAGGAGAAAAATAGCTCCATACATACTGTTTATTATATTAAAACTGTTTCAAAAGCTTTGGACATATGAAAAATTCACAAAGTGTTTCACATTTTCAACTCCATCATACATTTTATTTTTGCAATTTACAATCACCAGGGTTCACTTGGACAATTCATACATTGATTTAAGAAGCTCACATCTTTCACTACATGGCTTATACTATAAAAATAATCAATTATGTTCTAAAATTCACAACACCGACTAGCGCAGCCCAGTTCTTTAGTGCCTATGCCGGTACAGACTAGCTACTACGCCGTGAGTCTGGACAACATTAAAACTAATCCAATATTCGGAAATCACAAAACGAGAACATCTTAAATTCTCCTCCATCCAAACAATCACCAAGAAACATGAGTAAATAGTTTAACATCAAGATTCAAGATTTAGAATAAATAATTAAAAGCTAGAAAAATGCAAGATGCAACACCCTGTAAGTTCATGACATACAGTAGGTACAGCACTAACAACACAAGCAACAGCAGCCGCCTTGGCTCCTTCGCGAACTCCAGCTGCGAAAAGAACATCAAATTCAGGATCAAATAAGAATCAATTTAAACAAATTATCATCATCGCGGTGCCCTAATTGTAGCCAGATCATCAAATTGTTCCATAATTGAAGTTATAAACCCGACACGCATACCGACCTTGTGTGCACTCCTGGGCGCGGATTCTCTTATCTTCGATCGGCGACGGAACGACGAACGGTGACTTCATGCTTGTCGGCGACTCGAACCTGTTACGCGTCTTTTGGTACTCCCCCAACCCAAAGGTGCCTCAAAATTCTCATTTACTTTCTGATTTCTGAACAAATATTTAATTATTTAAATATGTTTTTTTAAAAGCTAGAATTGAAAAATTAAATTAAACTGAAAAATAGGAAAAAAAAAAAGCAAAAAGAAGGTAGTGGAACCATCCACAGCTGCAACGGATTTGATTAGTTACTAAAAATCAAACCCGCCACACCACCTCCGGTTTTCACCTCTGGTTTCTCTCTCGAGATCGCTCGCTGCTTCCGCCTTGTTCGATTTCCGCATCCACACTCGCCGATCGCGATTCAGCGACACAGTTACCAAGGCGGCGTTGAACTCGTCTTTATTCTTTAGATTCCGGAAATGGCGAATAATTCGCAGATGAAAGTGGAAGCCGGCGAAGCCGGTTACGTGCTTGAGGACGTCCCGCACTTGACCGATTACATCCCTCAGCTTACAGTACGTGTCTTTTTCCCTTTCCTCAATCCCGTTTTTCGTTTTCCTGTTTGTCACTTCGTACGTACTTAGGTAGATCGTTGTTTGGTTTTTTGGAGTATGTGATTTTGGTGGTTCTTGTTTGTCGTTGTGCTTCTGATCTGCGTGTTTGTTAATTTCATGTGGAAATGTTTTTTTTTTCAAGAAGATCTGGTTGGAAGCGTTTTTGGTGAAATTAGGATGTGATGCGAATTTGAAGCCTATTGTAGTTCACTTATACTGTGATTTTTTGTGTGGCTGGCAGACATTTCCCAACCCGTTGCAGTTCAATCCTGCTTATGCAGTGGTTAAGTAAGTAAATCAATTCCAATTTCATGCTGGTAAATTTGTTTAATGTCGTTATATAGCATGATGACCCTGTGATGTTTTTATTTTCATCAGACAATATTTTGTGAATGTGGACGACACTGTTGCCCAAAAGGTGAGTTTTTTCTGTTATTTTCTCGATGCCTTTTTCTCTACTCACCTTCTATAAATGGCTTATTTTAATTGTGGTAATGTGTATTCATTCTGTAGTTTATCCTTGTTTTTACTACATCTTTATTTGAACATAGTTGTTCGGTATTGATTTAATGTTGATGTGAGGAACCTATTATTCACTATGACTCAAATTATTGACATTGTGGTTTTGAATCATGTTCAGATTGTTGTCCACAAAGACAGTCCAAGAGGCACCCATTTTCGTCGTGCAGGACCTCGTCAAAAGGTAGAGCATTGCTTTACCTATTTTCTCCAGGATGTATTTGTGAAGTAGTTGCTCAGACATGTTTACAATGTTTTGTGTGCTCAGGTGTACTTTGAATCAGATGAAGTGCATGCATGTATTGTCACGTGTGGCGGTCTGTGTCCGGGGCTCAACACTGTGATCAGGGAAATCGTTTGTGGCCTAAATTACATGTATGGTGTCACCAGGATTCTTGGAATAGATGTAAGTATTTCAGTTGTCATTGCCTTGCAGTTTATATTTAATAAAGAGATTTAACTTCTCTACGATAGTTATTGACTCGAATCGAATTTTCTTCTTCTTCTTCTTCTTATTTCTCCCTAGTGCGGGAGATTCACACCACATCTCTAGCCGATTACTAGATTTAATTTGTATCATTTGCTTAAATAAAAACTTGATTTTCGGAATTTGCAGGGAGGATACAGAGGCTTTTATGCTAAAAATACAATCCCCTTAACACCAAAGGTTGTGAACGACATCCACAAACGTGGTGGTACCATCATTGGAACATCGCGTGGGGGACATGATACTTTAAAGATAGTTGACAGCATTCAGGACCGTGCAATCAATCAGGTATTTGAGTGAGTTAATATAAATTGTTTGATGATCTTTCACTACGAATTAGTAGTTTGACAATATTTGTCCCGCTCTTGCAGGTTTACATAATTGGAGGTGATGGAACTCAGAAAGGAGCTGCTGCTATTTATGAAGTAATTTCCTGTTCCGTGGCCAGAAAAGCTTAAATAAAACTGCACCTGTCATTTTTAAAAGTTGTCAATATAACAAGCTTTCTTTCACATTATATTTGAGATGATTTGGAATTCCAATGATTAATATTGACATTGGTAACCGCTGTGCAGAAAGGTTGATAGATACTCCATCGTAGATTTTTCTTTCAGACTCTTACACTTTTTGCATCAATGCTTTTACATGTTCTTTTCTCTAAATTTGTCTTGTACAACCCAGGAAATCAGGCGGCGCGGTCTTAAAGTTTCTGTTGCTGGAATCCCTAAAACTATTGATAATGACATTGCGGTAACTTTTCACGTGTATATTGGTCCCGTTTAAGGGTGTGCTTCCCTTTTTTTCTCTCTAAATATTGAGTGGTAAACACTTGCCAGGTCATTGATAAATCATTTGGTTTTGATTCTGCTGTTGAGGAGGCTCAGCGTGCCATTAATGCGGCACATGTTGAAGCTGAAAGCATAGAAAATGGAATTGGGGTTGTGAAGCTCATGGGACGGTACAGCGGTGAGTTCGTTGTGAATTTACATATATTTGTCCTGCTGATCTACGGATGTTGAAGTGTGTGAACAAGCTCAAAGTTGTTTGCAGAAACATGACCCTTATTATTATGAATATTATTCACATGATGGCAAATTCAACTTGTAGGATTTACCATCTCTCTCTCTCCATTATATTTGTCTTGTATATCTCATATAGACTGCTACAAATACGAGAAACCTATATTTGGCATAGTTTTGAATCATTTGTTCAATGTATTTCACATTTTTATCAGTTAATTGCAGTTTGTGTAATTGTGGTAACAAGTTCTGCATGGTGATTGTAAACTCTTGATACATACTCGCAGGGTTCATTGCAATGTATGCTACTCTCGCCAGCCGTGATGTGGACTGTTGTTTGATACCAGAGTCGCCTTTTTTCTTAGAAGGAAGTGGTGGACTATACGAATATTTGGAAAGAAGACTGAAGGAGAATGGTCACTTTGTTCTGGTGATAGCTGAAGGCGCAGGTCAGGATCTTCTCGCGGATGAATTACAAGCCATGAATGAGAAAGATCCTTCAGGAAACAAGTTACTTCAAGATGTGGGCCTATGGATATCTCACAAAATTAAGGTATTTGATTACTGTTTGCTCATTATGTTATTTTAGCTTTCGGCCTATTCCCAGTTTAAGTAGTTGAAAAGAAAACCGATACAGAAACAGCACTTCTCACTATAATTTAATCAGTTTGTGGTGTTTAATGTAATATTAACTGCACTTGTCTAATTTCCACTGTTGTGATTGTGAAGGTTCCTGTTCTGCATTTATTGTTGAAGGCAATAAAACCTTTGATTTCTGCATCTTTACGCCAAGTATATTATCATCAGTACACTTGCATAATTTGTGACAAAAGTGACAACTTTGTGAGCTAAAGAGGCTAGGCTAACTCGTTATGATTGCAATGCTTTGTAAATGCATTTGATGTTGAGCATCATGAACTCTGAATGCTTTTGGTTTGTTTTTTGTAGGAGTATTTTGCAGAGACACAAAGACTGCATATCACCCTGAAATACATAGGTCAGAGATGATCGTCATGCATTTTACAAAAAAGAAGCAGAATGCTTGTGTGCAAGTAGTTTATCCAGCAGAGGTTCTAACATTGTGATTTTGTTTCTCAGATCCCACCTACATGGTCAGAGCAATACCTAGTAATGCTTCGGACAATGTATACTGCACACTCCTAGCTCAAAGTGCAGTTCATGGTGCCATGGCAGGGTACACAGGCTTCACAGTCGGACCTGTCAATGGGAGACATGCTTACATTCCTTTCAAAGTAACCTATAAAATCTTGTGTGTATAAGGATCCTATTAGAGTCTAATTTGTAGTTTATATGGATGACGCTGATTGATTATTATTTTTCACAGCGTATAACTGAGACTCAAAACAAAGTGGTGATCACTGATCGAATGTGGGCTCGGCTCCTATCCTCTACCAATCAGCCCAGCTTCCTAACCACGAAAGATGTTGTAGAAGCGAAAAAGGAAGATCGACCTGCAACTCAGTTACTTGATGGTGAGAATTGCAAGGACTCCAAAGATGCTGATTCAGTTACCACGACAAGCACATAAACAGAAGAAGTAAAAAACACACCACAAATTTTCTGTGCTCCCTTCAATACCAATATTCATGTAGTAGTAAAGTAATATTGTATTATTTATGCTTTTAGGCCCTCAGTGTCTTCTTATTCCTTGGTGAGTAATGATATCAACCATTAGTTTTATTTATTTTGATATGAGCAGGTCATTCAGACCATCTGCTTAACATCATGTATCCATGTGAATGAAAGACCTTTTAGACATGCATAAGATTGTCGAGGCTGTGTTTTATGTCAAAGGAGGTCACTGTGACTGTGAGAAAGGCAACAGCCTGAAAACATAGGTAGCAAGGCACAATTGTTTTATAAGGATGTACACACAACACATTAGTACATTGTTGTTTGCACAAGTGACTCTTATTTTCAGAAGTGAAACATCTTCAACTAGCAGCTCACTTCACTCCTTTTTTTCAACTCTTTTTTCTATTTGTAACTTAATCTAATCTATGGATTGTTGGTAGCTCAGTCTTGTTGTCATACAAATAAATAGCACACACAAGGGTGTTAATTTGGGGAAATGGAATCCTGATTGTGAATTGTATTTGCATAGCTTTGCTTAGCTTAGCTGGTGGATGTGCTTGGACTCATGACTGCCAGAACAGCTCGTAGTCGCTGCTGTACAGTGAGCGATCCTGAATCTCTAGGTTTGCCACATGCCAGTTTATGAGCAGGGATTGTATGCTTTTACAGAATATTAGCGCACCAGGAAAGATCCACCATTCACTTCCATCCCTGCACAAATAGTGGCTGAAGTAAATATCCATGGCCAACTAAGTTGCTCGCTTTTATTAGCAAAAAAAAAGATTTAAGGACTTCACAGGAGCAAATGCCGGACAGCCGACAACAAAATTCTGTGAGCACACTTACATGTTAATATTCCATGGCGGCAAGTTGGGGAGTTTTTTACTCGGTTGAGAGCTATAGTGAACATACCCACAAATAAATGCAACTACCTGCATTCGGATTTAATCAAAGCAATTATCATCAGAAGCTGGCTATATATATGATTCATGCACTAAAATGGCAGTGAACAATGGCTTACAATGTTAACTAATGATGTTAAGTTCCACAGGGCGTATAAACGCGCAAGACCTGCAGAGCGTCTGGGGCCATGACTGAACAACGCATTGATCCCAGCTGGAAGTGGTAGTATGATACCAAGTGGTAAAATGAACAAAACAAGAAGCACGCCTGCTAGTGAAATTGAGTACATCTGTAGCAGGGTGAGTAACGCTAAGCTAAAGTCTCCTAATAGCAACATGCAGATCACCAAACCAACAAGATCCTGCAGTACACAGAAAGGACACTTGAGCAAGATTTCATCGGACGATACCTGTCAGATTCATATTACTGATTGTTTAACAGTGAGCAAGTGAGAGTTACCTGATGACCCACGGGTTTAGTATTATGCAGAATGAAAGAGAGTGGATAAAATATGTATCTCTCCTCGTCAAGTGTTCGCAAACTACTAATATCGAGAATTTCTCCAGAACTCCTTTTCTGCCTAACCAGTTTCTCTCTATCACCATTATTAGTACTGAGAAGCACCTCATCCTTCAAACTGCTCAGAAAAGGGAGATGCTCTCTAGAAGTGTTGCTCGCGCTGCCAAACAGAGACAATAAAAAAAAGTCAGTTTCTGTTAATACAAAATGAATTGTACATAAGCGTCGAGCGACTTCTGAACTGAAAGTGGTGCATAAGTAGATGGAAGAACAAATGTTACGCACTTAGATTGTTGTCGACGTAGCGTCCCGTTCAAGGTTCTTGGAGAAGTGAGCGCAACTTCAGAAGTGGGCGCAACTTCGGTTTCCAAAGCAGTAACCGAAAGACCGTACTGGCTGTGGCCATTGGTTGTAGCTTGAAATTTAACAAGATCAATTCGTAAGCCATGACTCTTCAAAGCAGGATTAGCATGTGTTTCAAGCCAACCAAGGAAAGGCCGAAACGTTGACCTCAAGCGTCCACGACAAACTAAACGCAATTGTGCATTTAGACCAGCCACCAACCGATACCATGTAGTGGGTGGCACAGCCTGACTCATTAGGCTTGTAAGTATGTTATCATTGTGAAGTGAGAAAGGGGCCATATAACTTCCATCGCCTCCAAATACAAGAGATAAAGGGAACCTCTGATGTAGGCGTGGAGGAAGATCTGCTCTCTTTTCATCTCCACCAAGAAAGAAGTCTACAAAGGCTAGCATAAGATCTGACGTAGCAGCCACCTACAAAACAAACAAAACCACACAAAACCACGGTTAACAAGGACATTCCAAAACGAACCAACCTTCAAAACATCATGACGACATTCTCAGTATATTTAGGCAAAGCAGAACAAAGACGGACCTTGATCCCTTCATAAAGAGCACGTGAGCGGCAAGAGCGCAAGCAAGCATGATCATATTCTGATCTCACAAATTCACGTAGACGCTGAAGTTTAAGCCTTCGGCGCCACTGCAGCCAGGACCAAGCAAGGGGATATGCAAGAATCGACAGAATGCTATACATCGATCCCTCCCACCATTGATAGGCAGCCAATGCGTTGATCTCATCCACAAATCTATTGAAAGCCCCTTCATATCTGTCATTGCAGATAACGATCATCAAACATACAAAACCAAAGCTGAAACCCTCTCATGAAAGGCAACTGATTGAATATAGTAACATCGACAAATAGAGATGTGTTTGATGCACAAAATGAATAAATGTGTCTAATTAATAACAATATAAAAGACTTGCACTATCTCTTGCACTTGATCTGGTGGAGAATGAGGAAGATGCCACGGATCGCGGAAGGTATTGAGGCCCATAAAATACATCCGGTGAACATGGCTCTGAGATTCCTCCATTCTGTTTGTTTCCAACACCTAAAAGATAAATGTAATACCATCATATCACTCCTGGTGTCGCAAACATTTATACAAGGCAGGAAAAAAGGGAAAGTAGTCATGTACAAACCTCATTGAGTGACTCTAAGAATGGGAATGAATGATCAATGTGTGACCCGGGATGTGTGGGTGCTGTGCTCGATAATTCATCAACACCCACATATTTCATTCTGGCCACACTTAGCACCAGAGCTAGAAGTATGAGAGCACCAACGAGAAGAAGAGAAAAAAACCAAGGGCCACCAAATGTGTAAATCAACTCCTCGAGTGTTGTATAACAGTGGGGCATATGATACCTTTCTGAGACGCATTTGTAAGGACAAGGTGTTTCAGCAATACCACCTGTTACCATGGCAGTGAATTGATCAACTCAATACCAAACAAATAAAATTGCAGATAGACCAGTGTAACACTTATATACACCTAAATTAAAATCGTAAGGATATGCTACCTCGGACGGTGATATATGAGGCTCGACGAGGAAGCTCATTAGCAGGACATAGGCGACAAAGAGATTGGTCTGAACCGGTAACATTCTTGTATGTACCAGGTGGACACTCCTACAAGGTGGAAGCACGTTAACGATGGACTTCAAATTGATTAAAGCTACAAAGCAATCAATGTAGAACGAAAGAGCTTTCATGGCATGGCTTCCAAGTGGTTATAATTTATAAATAGAAACACAAACTGCAACAGGATAATTTCAAAGGCACAGTCTAAGTTAAGTTGTTAGCATCAAGGGGAGAGACAATCAGAAGGTGCACAGAAAACAAAGAGGCGTTATGATATTCAGGATCCTCAATATTTTCAGTAGTGGTTTTTTTTCCTGATCTTATCAATTGATAGATGTCCTGACTACAGTTGGGAACATAAAGAAATGGACAAATGCACGATCAGAATGAAACACACCTCACAAAATACCCCATAAAGACCTTTGGGACAAGCCCTACCAGTCACGGATCCAGATTCACCCGAAAATCCCTCTCCTTTCCCCAATCCTCCGCTACAAAAGAAATATTATAATTTAGGTGTTTTGACAGAAAATAATTGTGTATCGTAATGTCAACTAGCATACATTTTCAATACCAATACTGTAAAATGAAAACATGATATGTTCAAGGCATCAACCCAATACGTACTTTGCATGGATGGTTCCTCTCACACTGGCAATTGGCTGATAAACATCTCCTGTGGGAATATCTGACCAATGGAAGTGGATCCTTCCGCCACCCCCTCCGCCACTACCGTGCGGACCACCATGCCCTCCTGCACTAGCGAGCACAGCAGACTCTCCCAGGTCAAGGGACCGCAAAAATAGAAGAACAGTTCCCCCAGATCCACCTCCAGTTGAATTTAGGCCGCTGGAGATAGCAGCATGTTGCTCCAGGGAGTTGATTGAGGAACTTTTTCCATTTACCTCAACTAAGCCATCAACGGACAAGCTTGACAAAGGATGTTCCATAGAACCCACCACTGCTCGCATGCGACACATCCAAATGAGAACACTTACATATATCTTATTATTTCAATATGCAAATACCATATAATTAGACACCTAACAAAACTGAACAGATATATAAATGAACAGTTTACTTCTAAGATGAGTATCCAAACTGGCAAAATTCAGATGAAAAAAGATAACTTGAAGCCTGAAAACCACATTGTAAGTGATTTGCTGCCAATAACAGTGAATGGTGCCCTTATGAAATATAAAATTATAGTTAACCGAATTAAAATGACTCGAGAGCTATCAGCATATGCCGGCATATATTCCTACGAAAAAACTATTGTCCCAATAAAGTTATAAGTTACCTATAATACCACCACCGGAAGTGGAGCCATAACTGTCGTCTTCTCCACTTCCACTGCCAAGCTCACAAGGCAAAGCAGCCTGACCATAGGCAATACCACCATCAACACAAGTTCCATTGTAACAACCACTGCCACCTTTGCCACCATGCCCAGCCCCACTACCGATACCACTGATTGACATATTCCCTTTTCCAATACCACCAACGCACCCTGAAACAAAAATGTAAAGACCAAATGATGTCTGATCCCCGAAGTATACTGATATACCTCTAACATATCAAAGTTGTATAAAGTATACCCATCCCAGATGCACTCAAAGCTCCGGAAGATTGGACAGCAATAGTTCTTGCCCTATGAAAGTGCACGACGGATCCTTTAATGAGGCCTTCAACAGTGACATCTTCAACTCGACAGATCTAATATAAACCAAAGGGGAGAGTTGCACAAATTCAGCAATATATTTATTTTCTTGTCATTATCTCTGTTCAATGATTACCTGAAGTGTGAAGGATAAAGATGAGTTCACATTGCAGTCCTCGGGGGGATGAAGTAGCTCGATAGGGCAATCTTGTCTCTCACAGTTGAGTCTTGGGGTGCTAAAAATAAGATACATAATCAATTTTATCAAGAAGACTAAGCACTAGTCAGTTAACAGATAACTAAAACTACTCCATCACTACTTACACGTCGTCGATGGTTGCATTCTCCAAGGGACCACGAAGAACAGATCCAGGTCCAACCTAAGTATCAAAATATATAAAAACGTATTCATGAAGTGACTGAATACGAGAAAAAGGAAGAACATGGAAAGGGAGATTAAAAAGGATAGTTGCTCACATGGATGCTATAAAATAAGGATAAAACCAGACGTTGTGCCTCAATAAGATCCCCTGGCCCCGATAAGTTCAGCAGCCCTTGTCCATGAAGCCCCAGATTGGCATTAGATTGAATGACAGATGATCCCTAACAGGCGGAATTCCAAATAAACTCGAATTAACCACACACTGTAATGGCTAGGAAATGGTGGCGAGATGGGTACATAAAGTATGACATGTCACGTACTGGTTAGCTAAGACAGTGTTTAACTGAAAGATATCCACCAGAGGTACAACAACAAATTCCAAAGCACAAATGCAGAAAATGGTTATTTGCCGCACATCTTTTTAGGTACTTGAAACAAATCAATTTCAATTAGTTTGTTGGTGTTATTTTAGCAAATTGCGAACTGGTGCACGTCACAATATAAAAGGAAACGAATAGACTGAGGGAAGGAACAGAAATTTAGAAGACGAAAATATCCACCAAGGCATCCTCATTACTCTGAACAGTATAAAATGAGCTCACAAGTACAGCCTCGCAACAGTATGGATGCTCAGAGCTGACTGATGAGTCGGGAGATATACCTTGAGGACAACCAAGTTGCTTCCCTCAAGTAATGATGTTGCAACACTTGAGTCTCCACCGCCATTAATAATCATTTTAGAATTCAACATCAAGAACATCTTAACAGACATGCGCAAGGCCCCATATACCTGAAGAATGAATAGGAGGCAAGTGAATGAGTGTAAAGCTTCTCCTTGTACCATTTTATAATTTGAATTCTTTCTCTTTGAGAGACCAAGTATACTAGATTATTGAAGGCTTTCAATGGCTACAACACGGAATATTCTTTTCATATACAGAACTCAACAAGGCAGATACACAGCTCAATTGTGCATCAAAATTTTGTTGTTCCACATTTTTCTTAGGGTGTGTTGAGTTGAACTTCACTTGGCTGAACTTACCGTAATTTAAGATTTCTGAGAAGCAAAAAAAAAGTTGGACTTAATTCAACTTAACTCTAAAACAAATACTCAAGGCAAAGTTAAGTTAGAAAGAACACACCCTAATTTAGACAAAATAAAAGCATATGAGAACAAAACGCAACTCAAGTCACACAAATTAAACTCCACAGATACTAGAATTGTATTTCCATTGCGTAGCAGCACGTGGTGAGATATGTTTTCCAAAATATAATACAAATGCACACGATTAACTTCTGCCCTGGACAAGGAACTGAAGGCCATCATTTACCAGTACTATCAAACCAGTTGAAAGTCAGACTCAGAAAGCACAAACCTTGATTACAGAGTCACTCATCAACAGTTCTTCTGCCAACAACTCAAACTCAGACAATGCATAATGTGCCAGGCCAAAGCTTAACATGCCGCCAGACTCTAACTTAATCTGTCCTTGAACCTGAACAATCAATTACTGATGAAGTCAAATAATAAAGACTAAATCAGCATCTTAATGTTGCAACATGAACGAAAAACAATAAAGGATGAATAAATGGCACTTCTTGTCATCGGGAACTAGTAACAATAAAAATGAATCGCTTTTCGCCTACCATTTACTAAATCGTGCAATCTAGACCATGTACCATCGACAAAGAATCCACACTGGTATGAACTCACTAACCGTTGGTATACCAGTTATTCACGAGAAGGTTAGTTTCTGAACCACAATTTGTGATGTATCTAATCTAAATTCCAATACCACCCTCAGTATCGTGGAAGGAACGAAAGGCGAGAGCCAGATAAATGAGATGACTTGCAAAACAAGGTTGGACAGTTGCAGAGGGATGAATGTGCAACTTCATCCAACCGAAAGATCCCACACCTATCCACAATTCGACACCACACCAAACTGTAAAAGATGAACCGCCTTTGGTGTGGATCAATAGGCAACGCCATCCCACGAAGATCCACACCAGATAAGGGCGGGAAAATCAATGTAGTTAAACCATAACATCCATAACTGACCTGTACACGACTCCAGAGCAACGGGACAGAAGCCTTGGCCTTATTCTGAACGTACACGTTAGTCAGAAGTGGCTGATAAGGAAACTCCATCAATAGTGTGTCTGTATATGTTGACCTATTGTGGTTGCTGACAATGAGACTCCGGGGAACAGCGTCATAAAATGTACCAGCAGCTCCAGCATTTTCTGGACAGCCAAAGCTGCTTCCACCTGAAAAAATTCTAATTAATCTTGGAAGCCATTTCATGAGAACTTAGTGTTCCATCACTTTTCGTAAACAAATGAGCGTAACTCACCATGAGCAAATAACCTGGGTTCATCATGTCTACTGTATATGTCAACAGCAACCCTCCCGCCGCCGCCACCTGCAAAGCCATCACCTCCGCAAGCACTGAAGCTCCCACTCCCTGTCCTGTAAGATGACATTTTAAGTCATAATCACAAGTCACAATCCCAAGCATATTCATCTCATTTACCTCAGACACATAATCCGAAGTCCACTTAGAGGCATTAAGAATACAGCTGCGAGGCTGACCACTATAACTAATCTAGCAGAAATGGACAATATCATACTTCCACTATCAAACCTTAACCATTAGATTCATGTTTAAATACAAGGCCAGTTTTAGATTAGGCGAATTTCTCTAACCAAAATGGCAATCCAAACAGTAACGAAAGGGAACCATATATCAATGAATGCAGTGCAACCGACTTACAACTTATAAGCCTTCACGTAAATGCTGCCACCAGACCCACCTCCACCTTTGTTCCCTCCACCACTACCACCGTCAGCCAAAATACTTCCATTAACATCAAGAAGCTTCTCAATAACCATCTTCACCCTGCCGCCTCCTTTTCCACCATAATCAATCTCCCTACTAGTACTTCCGCCTTGACTTCCATAGCTCCATGGCTTCTGCAAACTAGACCAGGAATACGCATCCCCACCCCACACATCATCAGGAGACTTACTCTTATCAATCAGACAGCACGCCCCTCTTCCACCATGCCCACCTCCAGCTCCATCCACCCCTTGTGGTGTCCCACTCGTCTGAGCCGGCGGGTCTCCAGCCAACCCAGTCGTGTTCACCACCGACCCATCTCCAAAACTTGCATTACCAGCCGCCAATTGAAATGTTCCAGCCACAATCGAAGCATTGGCGCCCAAGCTGAAATTGCCAGAAATGTTGACTACAACCTCACACCCTTCAATCGCACAATCCAATCTCACTCCCGGCAGCACAAAAAAGTTCCCTTCACCGGCAATATACACATCATTCTGAAGCTCCAAATCATTGACCAGTTTGCACGCCGTGTCCAGCGTCCCAATCCCACCTAAATCATCGACACACGAGACCGACGGCGGGTGAGGCGGAGGAGGAGGCGGCGCCGGTGGAGCGTAGTCGTTATGATAGACCTCAAATCCCAAATCAAAATCATCAATTTCCTTCGCCAAACCACAATCAACAACACGAAACACCCCAGCAGCAGCAATCAACAACAACAGCCACCACTGCGCGCTCCAACAAAACAACGATGCAGAGCGACGACTAGCCATTGACTAAAAATCCAAGTCATAACCTCGCACCGAAGTTAGGGTTTCCAGCCACCCCAAGTTTCATCTGGGTTAATTAAAAAGCACAACAAGACTCAATTTTGACATTCAGATGTGAGCGAGCTACAAGCTATTACCTTTCCCCTGCGGTTGAGCAAAAGTGAGATACGTTGCTTCTCTGAAAACCCTAAAAAAATTGGTGATGGGTTGAAGAAATAGGAAAGGTGGAGAGAGAGAGAGAGAGCGACGTGCGCAGAGGGACAGGTGGGAAGGAGAGAGGTGATGATCGAATGCGGGAGAGACAGAGTGGCGAGGAGAGAGAAAACGTTACTGCGGTCTGCGTGTCTCGCTAGTTGCTTCAACTCATATCTTCGCTTAATTACTGTTAAGTTCACTTTTATTCACAACAAGCCCTTCAACTTTTCATTCCTTCACCTAGAAGGAAAAATCGAAATCTTCTTCGATTTTTTTTATGGGGATGTTTAATATTGGTGGGAATGGTACATTATGGAGGGATTGAACTCATGAGCAATTGGTTACAAAGCCAATGATTGAATCAATCCAACTACAACCCCACATGCACTTCATCTTCGAATTTTTAAGTTACAAAAGTTGTAAATAAAATGAATGAGTCTCCTCATGACTCATTTGAGAATAACAACAGTCTTTTGACCATATCAATTCTCTGAGTCTGGTTCCTTTATCGGTGAGAAATGAGAACAGATATCATCTATTTATTTTTGTTAATCAATGGCTAGCATTAAACAGATTTTATTTTAAATTGGTAATTATCTGAATGTTTAATTAGTCATTAAGGATAAATAGGCAAACTAATTAACTTCAAATTAATCGCATCGATCGGTGCCTGGAACGAAGACGACGGGAAACGATTCGACTGAGTTGGAGCTTCGACGCCGGGAACGAAGACGACGGCGCAACCAATTCGACTGAGTCGACGAGCACAATCCTGTCAGACGCTGCCGGAGAAAAACCAGTCTGATCCGATTTCCATAGGGAAGATGAAGCTGTCGCGCGCCCCACGCTCACTTTAAGCGCGCCCAAAGTAGACATTTAACTTGTTAATGACTTCGTTGAGCGTGACGTTAATGTCTACTTTGGGCGCGGCTCACTTGAAAATCTACGAATATTATATGTAAAGCTACGAATAATATACTACGAATATTGTCTGTAATTGCTACGTATTTTGATTCAATTACTACGAATATTATGCTACGGATTTTGATTCGATTGCTACGAATATTATGCTACTCATTATAATTCGTAGTAATTACATACAAAATTCGTAGTTTTTCAAAGGATAATGCGTAGCTTTTCGAAGGATTATTCGTAGCATTTACACAGTGATCCGCGCGCTCCACGCTCACATTAAGTGAGCCGCGCCCAAAGAAGACATTAACAAGTTAATGTAAACGTTGGGCGCGGCCTTAATGTAAAGGCTGGGCGCACGGCGACCCTTATTAATGTTCATCTTTCCTAAAAACGCAAACGTCGACTGTTGTCACTGATGCCGACGAATTGTCCGATTCCGAGCAGTGCAATGCAATGCAATTTCCATGGGCGATGACGAAGGTTTTCATTCCGATCGTGGCCAGCCGAACGCCGAACGCCGCGGGGATTGATTAATGATTAGGTTTAATTAATTACTAATTTACCCTTTAATCATAATTAAAACGCGATTGTGCGAATAAGTTAGCGTTGATTAACAGTCATTAGATTAATAATCTAATGATCATTAACACTTCTCATTTCTCACGAAACATGTCACTTCTCATAATATCTTTGTTCCAATTCTCTTTATAAGTTTATTATTTCAGTTAATTTTATTGGTTTTGTTGTTATTTTTATTGTGTATGTTTGATCCATATATTTTTTATTCGCTAATGTGTAGGTGTGCCTCCTCATGATTTTGATGGTGATAGCGGATGTTTGAACCTGCACATTTCGGACTTTGATACATCGTTGAAGTATATATTTTGCATGAGAATAGGAGTTCAATATGAAAAACTTATGCGTCAATTGACTGGAATATATATTTTAAATGCTTATATGTACGATTTTATACTGAATTGGATGAAACTTATCAATCAAAAAACATGAATAATTATCAAATGCAAAAAAGATAATCACGAAAATTCAAAAAAAAATTGATTTTACGGTGCACTGAAATTATTTTAATTTTAGGGTGAAATAAAATAAGAGAATAGTTTAAGGAGTGAGAAGTAATTATTGAAAAATATATTGTAAGTGAGGATCAGATGCGGCGGAGTGCAGTGTAAGAGTCTAACAAGTAACATCGATATTTGACTGGTTGATGGCTGGATTATCGATTATGTAGCGACAACGGGCTGTGGATTTATGACGGGAGTCAAATCTCAAATCAACGGCTATTAATTGCCAGGCAAATAAAAACATAAAGCTTATTCTAAACGCTATTACGAATTTAATACTGGGCATTAAATATTGTATTTAAACTTTCAAAAATTCCATGTGGGATTATAATTTTAAAATATTATTCCTCTAATTAGAATCTCTACTTTTATGTTTAAAAAAAAAGAAAAAATCAATAAGAGATTAGGTTTTGTTTATATTATACTAAGAGCATTCTCACCATGACTTTTTGAGTTATGAGAAAAAGATCATGGGAGATGATAAAAAAAATATGCATCCACATTAATTCATCATAGAAAAGGTCAAGGGATGATCAACTTGATAAAAAAGATAATCTCATGACCAAAAATGAGATTTAGTCTTGAGCCGTGGACAAATTACAACGCGACACGTGTCCTGCGCCTGAACTTTTTCAGTTTAGATTTTGATCTAGCAACGAATATATCTTCTAAATTACAAAGTTAAAAATTAAAAAAAATTACCAATATTCATAATTTTTGAGATCTATAAAACGAGCTACACTTTGATATATTTTTATTAATCTTAATATTTATAAGCTACAATTTATGTAGCGATGAGAGAGAATGATGATGAACTTTTTGTTTGGTCATGAGTGGGTGCATTTGATCAAAATAGTCATGAGACATGACAAGATGAGAGTGAGTGATAATATGTTTTTTTTGTCATGGTGAAGGATGCTCAAATAAAACTAGGTATGATTACATGGTTTTACTTTTTTATTAATAACTTTTACAATTGTTTTATAAATAATATAACTTTTACAATTGATATAAATATATCTTCACATAAAAAGATTATCATTCATCATCATATAACAATGTATAAAACGAGGAGCTTTCAATCAAATGCATCCAATGTGCATTTATAAAACCTCATAGGGCACATTTAGATCAAATTATTAAAGGCTTAACATAGTTCACTTTTTTGTCTTCTACCCTTTTTTTTAAGTAAGGTAGATTTTTATAAATTCTCAATTCCTGCCAGGATTATAATGCCCTGCGGAAAAGCATCAACATATACAACATCCCTGTTAACAACTGACACCAATCTGGCAGCATGGTGAGCCACCATATTACCACCACGAGGGATAAAAGAAAAGGAAACAAATTAACATGATTCACAAATTACTAATATGTCTGCACCAACAACATCCACGTATGAAGAGTTCAAACGCCGTTCTCGCAACTTTGTGATTAGTGTCAAACAATCACTCTCAATTACCATCTTTGTGTATCCCAATCGTACAGCAACTTGAAGGCTCCATCGACACGCAATTGCTTCAGTCAGCAATGGATAATTTGAGCCATAAACACAATTTCCAGCCACCATAATTAGTTTGACATCAAAATCTCGACACACTGTCCCAATACCAAACTTATTTCCATACACTGCAGCATCAAAGTTAACCTTCATAATTCCTTCTTCAGGAGCTGTCCATTTAACATCTACCTATAAAGTATAAAATGCGACTCGTTTATTTATTTTTATCTAAAATCAGATAAATGTAAAATCTTAAATGCAGTTTTCTTAACTAAATCTAAGCATTTGAATCACTTGATCCAAAATGTTCAAAATGAAATTTTGATTTAAATATAACATGAATGCATGATCTCGTATTAGGTTGTATGTATTGAAAATTCCAGACGCTCCTGCTTATCTCCACAACCACCGGTGACTAAAACAACAACCCTAGCTTTCCTGAACGTCGGCGACCGCCCTTCCCTGCCACCTTATGGCTCGATCTCCCCGTCGCTGCCCCCGTCGACCGCCTGACTCACCTTACCCCCTCCCCTCGTTTTTTCCCCTGTCGGCTTCCTTCTCCGCCTTACCACACTGTGTCTTCTTCCCCGCCTCCTCCACGACTCGTCTCCTTCTGGTCGGCCTCCACGGCTTTTCGTTTGCTGTTGCGGCTATGTCAGCGGTGGTTGAAGGGAGTGGCGCGGCTGTTGGAGTTGTGGCTTTGTGTTGGGGTTTTGGGGCAGGGATGTATATACACGGTGGTTGGATATATGTATTAAAAGCTAGCTATTGTTAAAAATGGGAAATGATTAAGAGATGACGTGCAAGTTATGAACATGCCATTATTAGATCGAAACATTGACTAGGATTACTGATGTTCCAATTTTCGAACTCGGCTTGGCATTATGCATTTTTTTATGATCCATTGTACACGCACTCCTTTAAATATGACTTCATGTTGTTATCAATCGGCGATCTTAATTCTTACGTGTAATTATCAATCATGGATTTTATTTATGAATATGCCCTATACCGATTATCGACTTTTAGAAATACGATATCTCGAGTTTTATAAAATTAAGTTTGAGATGCATTCAAGGCTACTAGGTAGGATAAATGGAATTAATATCTCTAGTCATGGACCAAGTTTTTCACACTTATTGTTTGTGGATGATAATATTTATTTTTATCAAAGCAAATACGAATGAGGCTGCAGTGATGAAGGATTAAATTCTTATGCTTCCATTTCTGGACAGTTGATTAACTTGTAAAAGTTTGAAATAGTATTCAGTTCTAATGTGAATGATATATTGAGAAATGAGTTAAGCATCATTTTTGGAGTGAAGATGGTAGTAAGTCATGGAAAGTATCCGAGACTTCTATTAGTGGTTGGTCAGAAAAATCAGATATTTTTACAGCATTACTGAACAAGTTTGGAAATATTCACTACTACAGTGAAGAGATTATGCAACGGTTCATATTTTTCATTACGCAACGGTTTGACATTTAGGCAACGGTTTTGAAACAAACCGTCGCATAAGAGTATCTTTATGCAACGGTTCAAGTTAAACCGTTGCATAGGTTCAGATCATGCGACGGTTATTACAAACCGTCGCATAAGAGTATCATTATGCAACGGTTCAAGTTAAACCGTTGCATAAAGATACTCTTATGCGACGGTTTGTTTCAAAACCGTTGCATAAACTCAAACCTAAAATTAAAAAACATAAGTTTTCTGTCTTTCTTCCAATCCCGCTCTCGAGTTTTGTCGCCCAGTCCGTCGCCATCCAATCCGCAGCAGTCACCGTCGCCCACACCTAGCCGCCCTCGTCACCAAGTTCGTCGCCCCGCGCCGTCCGTCGTCCTGTGCCACTCGCCCAGCCGTCGCCACTCGCCCAGCGTCACTCGTCTCGTCGCCACTCATCCCGCGCCACTCGTCACCCAATCCTAATCGGTTTGTTCCCAATCGTTCATGATGTATTTTGTTTCAATGGCTTGTTTATTGATAATTTTTATTAGGGTTTTAATTGACTCATTGTTGATAGAGATTTTGGTTGATTTTAACAATGTATTTGAATTTTGTGCCGAGTTGGTGATTGGTTGTTTTTGGTTCTCTTCAATGTATTCACTCAGATAGGCAGGCCGAGGACAGCATTTGTCACATTCAAAGATCGTAAAGAACTTTCTTCAAAATTTGTTTTGCTCATATCGGTATGTTTATTGGCATTGTGATATTGCATACTACAAAACTAGTTTCCCACTTATTGGCATTTGTCACATTTCTTCGTTTACTAACGTGTTGTTGTTTATAACTTTATATAGAGTCGACGCTGCATCCAACCTTTGGCTATTTTCTCCGAGAGATTCTACTCTAAGGTAAAATACACTATGTAACTCATTTACAACTTTTTTAATTGTTAGAGTGTGCTTCATGGAGTGGATTTATATGGTCTATTTCTACTAATAATTATATCAACCATAACAATATATCTTTCTAACTATGAGTATATAATGCTTTATGTAGTTATGATGAATCGAGATTGGGTATCCGGTAGTAGGTTAAGTGTACAGTACGACCAAGGGATTACAGATTTTTGTGCGTTTGCATCTTCGTATGCGTCCAGAAACAACATTGAACGTGTTTATTGTCCATGTATGGGTTGCTGGAATAACAAAAAGGTCAAACCCAAGAAATTACGGAAACACCTTTTGTTAAAGGGAATTGACCCACAGTACAAGTTTTGGTATATGCATGGCGAGGTTGAACCACAAAATGTTCAACCTCAGCCCGTTGAAAGTTTACCGGTGGATGATGATGATGATTGGGAGGAGGACAATATAATTGACATGGTCAACAATGTTGCCGATGATTTTGTTGCTAGACCTCAAGTTTTGGAGTCATTGAGGAACGATTCAGAATTACCATTGTACGAAGGGTGCTCCAAATACACAAGGCTATCGGCAACTTTGAAAATATTCAACTTGAAAGCAAAAAATGGATGGAGTGATGTAAGTTTCACTGAATTGTTAACTCTGGTGAAAGATATGCTTCCAGATGATAACACCCTACCTAACCGTTGTTACGAGGCTAAAAAAGTTATGTGTCCGATGGGTATCGATTACGAGAAGATACATGCTTGTCCTAATGATTGTATATTATATCGGAATTCCTATAAAGATATGGTTGAATGTCCGGTGTGCAAGTCTCCTCGTTATAAGTTAAACAAAGAACCAAAAAATGGTTCCAAAGGCACTCCTTCTAAAGTACTATGGTATCTTCCACCAATCCCCAGGTTTCAGAGATTGTTTGCTAGCTCGGAGGATTCTGATAATATGCGTTGGCATGCTGAGAAACGTGTTATTGATACGAAAATGCGTCATCCTGCTGATTCACTACAATGGGCAAAAGTAGATAACACATTCCCGACATTTGGAGCAGAGTGTAGAAATTTACGCATTGGCCTTTCTACTGATGGGGTGAATCCACATGGAAACCTCAGTACTCAGCATAGTACATGGCCTGTGATATTGGTTATCTACAATCTTCCTCCCAGGTTAACCATGAAGCGTAAGTATATGATGCTTTCTCTGTTGATATCGGGTCCGCGACAACCCGGAAATGATATTGATGTATACTTAGCTCCATTGATAGAAGATTTGAAGCTTTTATGGAACGAAGGAGTACGAACGTTTGACGCGTCAAGGCAGAAATATTTTAATATGCGTGACATGCTAATGTGTACCATCAATGACTTCCCAGCTTATGGTAACTTATCGGGGTACAGTATTAAAGGGTACAAAGCTTGTCCAATTTGCGGGGAAGAGACACATGCACACCATCTAAAGAATTGTCGAAAAATGGTTTACATGGGACATCAACGGTTTTTATCGAGGCATCATCCTTACAGGCGGAAAAAAGCTGCATTTAATGGTGAGACCGAACATGGAATAGAACCTCGACCGGCTTCTGGAGATGAAATACTTCAAAAAATTCAAAATATTACAAATCGATTTGGGAAGCCCAATGCACGCACTGAAGGTACTCCATGGAAGAAGCGATCAATATTTTTTGATCTCCCTTATTGGCATACACTTGACGTCAGACACTGCATTGATGTGATGCATGTTGAAAAGAATATATGTGACAGTCTTATTGGTACTTTATTAAACATTCCCGGAAAAACAAATGATGGATTGAAAGCTAGACTGGATATGTTGGATATGAACATTCGTACCAAATTAGCACCTCAAACTGAAGGAAAGCGTACATATTTGCCTCCATCATGCACAACTCTTTCTAAGAATGAAAAAACAATTTTGTGTGGATGTCTGAAAGGAGTTAAAGTTTCGTATGGGTATTCTTCGAATATTGCCAGCTTGGTTTCAATGAAGGATCTGCGGTTGAATGGATTAAAATCTCATGACTATCATGTATTGATTCAACAGTTGTTGCCTATTGCAATTAGAGGTGTATTGTCTCCTAAAGTGAGATCCGCTGTACAAAGACTCTGTGCCATTTTTAGCTCTTTGTCTGCTAAGGTTGTTGATTCATCAGAGCTTGATAAACTACAAGACCAGATTGTTGTTACACTATGCCAATTAGAGATGTTTTTTCCACCTAGCTTTTTTGATGTAATGGTGCATCTTACTGTTCATTTGGTGCACAAGATTCGCATTCTTGGACCAGTTCATATGAGATGGATGTACCCTTTTGAGAGGTACATGAAGATTCTAAAGAGCTACGTGAGAAATAGACATCGTCCAGAAGGGTGTATAGTGGAAGGATACATAAGTGAAGAGGCTGTCGAGTTTTGCACTAACTTTTTAGGAAATACAGCCGCAGTTGGGATTCCCAGGCCACGTCATATTGATCGATTTAATGGAAAGGGCATAAGTGGTCAGAAATATAAGAACTCATCATTTGATGAGTTGATGGTTGCTCATTTCTATGTATTGCAACATATGCCTGATATCACGCCTTTCATAGAGCAGCACCTAAACATATTAAGGAGTGCATTCCCAAGAAAATCCGAGCAGTGGTTACAAAAAGAACATAGTCGGTCATTTTGTAACTGGCTGAGATGTAATGAGATTTTAAATAATCAGGCCAACTCTGAAGAAGAGTCTGATGACTTAGTAAAGTGGCTCCTGCCGAGTCTTACGCCAACTGTATACTCGTGGAACGCTTACGACATTAACGGATTTTGTTTCCACACAAAAGCTCAAGATGACCAAACCGTTGTGCAAAATAGTGGTGTCACACTTGTTGCTGAAACCACTCTTGTTTCTAGTGCTAGAGATCAGAATCCAATATATGCTCCTATTAATTATTTTGGCCTCATCGAAGAAATATGGGAGTTGGATTACGTAAAGTTTCGAGTGCATGTGTTTAAATGTAAATGGGTTAATAATTCGGCGGTTCGTACTGATGAATATGGAATGACGTTTGTGGATTTTTGAAGAGAAGGGTCCAAGGATGAGCCATTCATTATGGCCGAACAAGCGAGACAAGTATTTTACGTCAGTGACCCTGCTGATAACAACCATTTTGTTGTCCTCCACGGAAAACAACAACTAACCAGTGATGCATCTGAAGATCTAGCTGAGGAATGCATGCCCGTTTATACGATAGTTCCCGTGGAGAACGATGATAGTGAAGCTGATAATGAAATTCAACTACGAGAAGATCATGGAGAAGGAATATGGATTGATAAAGAAATTTAACTTGTGTATGTTATTTATTTATGACTTGTGTAGTTATTTATGACTTGTGTAGTTATTTATGACTTGTGTAGTTATTTATGACTTGTGTAGTTATTTATTTATGACTTGTGTAGTTATTTATTTATTTCTGAGAATTGGTTTATTGATGAATTAATTTCATGTTTACAGGATCATGCCCATTTCACACAGTAGTAGTAGCAACAGTGAGGATGACCATAATGACACTTCTGGTAAAGTTCCAAAGAAGAGAGGTCTTGTATATATGAGCAGATTCGTTAAGAGACACAAGGACGCTGGTACCAAGGCCACGGTTGAATGGGATAGAAGAGGGAATCCAATAGGGAAGGTTGGAGACAATTGGAGGAGCTACTTGGGAACGTTGGTTCGATGTTGTGTTCCTATCGTACACTCTGATTGGAGGAATGTCCCTAAACATTTTAAAGACAATGTGTGGAGAGAGGCAACTGTAAGAGCTTGTTTAGTTCTAACATTGTATTTGTTTTAAACATGGTAACTAACTTTTGTATTAATTAAAACTTGTTTTATATATTTTCAGGCAGTTTTTGATGGAGTCGAGGATCATAAAAATCAGGAGCTTAGCGCTGCGTGCAAGATGTGGAAACAATTTAAGTCACGTCTCGCACAAGATTACATCTACGGTGACGGAACAGATGAAGATGCTTTGAAAAAGTATTCGTACATTGACTCCGATCATTGGAAGACTTTTAAGGAGCAGAGGCTCTCCGAAGCTGCAAAGAAGTTAAGGGACACAAACAAGGATCTGGTCAAGAAAAATGTATATCAACACGTCTTGGGTCGAGGAGGATATAGAAAATTAGAAGAAGCAATGGCAAAAGAAAAAAGAGATGAGTTAATTTCTCAAGGGGCAATTCAAGAGGAACAAGCTTCTAATGTCTCTATAGAGAGGCATGATTTGTGGAAGAGGGGACGAATGAGAAAAACGGATGAGTTCGTCTCTGAGGCATCTCGAGGAGTAGCTACAAAGATTGTAAGTTCGTTATGTGTGGTTTAATAGCTAAGTTTTTTTAAATTATACACTAACTATTGGTAATTTTTTGAAATAATAGGATGATTTAGTGGATAAGGCCGCTCGAGGCGAATTTTCATCACAAGGCCGACGTGACATATTGACGGAGGCTATTGGCACGGATGAGCACCCTGGACGCACTCGTGGACTCGGGTTACACATTCCATGGAGGATTGGATTACCTAGCTCTAGCTCTTCGAGGGTGACACCCAGTGCTAGTGCTATTCACAATATTCAGCCGTCTGACCGACATAGTCAATACTGCTTCCACGGTGCTCCCACAGATACGGACCCTTGGAAGAGTATACCAAAGGTACTTGGAGATTTTTAAAGTCATTATTTCCTTACTGTTTGGTTTATATTTTTCTTACAAATGTAAACATCCGTTTGAATTATTTACGTTGACAGATTGGGCTAAGAAGCCTATTATATATCGAAGAGGGACTTAATAATGAGAGACGAGTAGTGGCTGTCGGTCGAGTCATGAACGGTCGTTTGCTACGTGCTATACCACTGCCCGATGAAATGGTGAAGGTGAAGGTCGATAGTTCTCTTGGTCAGATTAATGGACTACCCATTCCCCATGGAGAGAAATTAAAGACAACACGAGATGCAGAGGAGAAAGCAGACTTGGTTGCATGGCCGAATCACTTGATTGAAATCAACCCAAGGGTAATAATATCAACTATTTGAACCATCTTTCCATTATTTAATTTATCAAATTTTATATGAATTATTTACTAACATTCGAAATTCAGGAATATACCATGCGACTATACTACCACTTGCCACCGGCCTCAAATGATGAAGTAGAGAATTATTCCATCGACTGTCGATTTCTACACGACATGTACTCTAACTTGGGCAGAGACGTTGTTAGAGTACGCATTGCTGACGAATTGTTCGGTGACGACTACACTTCCATAGTGGGCCCAGATGATGTCCGTGATATATTCGCATTGAAACCGTTGTCGAACTCACATTACGATTTGTATATAAGGTAATACTCTTGTCATTAATTGTTCATCATTTCTTGCAGAAGGTCTAACTTTACATCTTTTTCATGTTGTAGTTCTTTATACGATCAAATGCTTGAATCAGAGGTTCGATTCGGGTTCTTCAATCACACGGCCGTGAGCCCTTCCAATGACGTAGATGAGAGGATTGAGTCGTTTGTATCAAGACTCAATATGCCAGACAAGGATCGCAATTATTGCTATTTTATGCCTTATATAAATGCTACGGAGTAAGTACATAAATTACTTGTACCATATTACCTATTTTTTGAAATATGGGTTTATGAATTTAGTGTGTTGATGTAGGTTTCATTGGATGTTGTGCGTTATCTTCCTCAACCAAGGTGTAGTCCATTGGTTCAACTCCTCAAAAGGCGCCACCGTTATACACCGCGATGCAAAAGCTTTAGTGGACTCGTAAGTTTCGAACTTACTATTAGTTTGTAACTTGCATTGACATTCACTAATTACGTATTGTTATTTATTTTAGGGGGTTGCAACGATACTATCAAGGATGTAATCCGAGGATTGATCGTCAAGTCGAATGGAAGATAGTGAAGGTACTATTTATAGAAAAGCATTCCTTTACTATACTTGTAATTTTCATTAATAAAGTGTTAACTGAGATTACTTATAATGCAAAGTCCGAAACAACCCACAAACTCTAATTTATGCGGTTATTATGTTCTGAGAAATATTCGGGACATAATGGAATTTGTTCGTGCTAATAACGGTGCATATGTGGAGAACTTTGACCAAGTAAGAATGCTAGTCTCGTCTTACTCTATTAGAATGTTGACAAATGTAGCTAGGTTGTGTGTTCTCTTATTTATTTTTGTTCTAAATCCATGTTCTACTTATGTTTGTTCTAAATCCATGTTCTAGCTAAGTGTGTTCTAAATCTATGTTCTAGCTACGTTTGTTTCTAAATCCATGTTCTAGTTAGGCAAATTTGTTCTAACTCTATTTTTATATATATTCATGTTTATCGTATTCTTATTTGTTATAGGTTTTTCCTAATGGGACACAAGCATATGAGTTGGGGAAGGTACAAGACGTGCGAGATGAGATCGCCGCCTACTTGTACAACTACTTATTCGAACATAGTGTTTACATGTGAATATTATTTATATATGTGACGTTTGTATAAATCAATGTATATATGGATGGACTTGTATGAATGGTTGTATTTTGAGTAAAATGGAAGTGTTTCCATGTTTGGAAATGTGTAAAAGCAGGGTACTAAATTTGGTTTAGAATGTGTATTCAATTTTCAGGGGGATTTTGAGCTAAAACAGCTGAAACCTGCCAAATTTTTTCATATTTAGTGCAACGGTTCCACAAAAACCGTCGCATAAGAGCTACACTTATGCAACGGTTTGAGCACCAAAACGGTTGCATAAGTGTTGCTCTTATGCGACGGTTCTAACAACAAACCGTTGCATAAGTGTTGCTCTTATGCGACGGTTCTAACAACAAACCGTTGCATAAGTGTTATGCTTATGCGACGGTTTTTTGAAACCGTCGCATAAGTTATGGACCTTATGCGACGGTAGCTTGTGCAACGGATGAGAAACCGTTGCATAAGCTACGTTAGAACCGTTGCATAAGGTCCCTTCTGTAGTAGTGATTGCAATGATTGGAAACAGAGGAACTTAAGTATTGCTGGAAAAGAAGTTTTAATTAAAGCAATTCTTCAAATGTTTCCGCGGTACATGATATATGTTTATACTTTTCCAAAAAAGACTATTGCTAAAATGGATAGAGCTGTAATGAACTTTTGGTGGTATTGCATTTGCAACAAGAAGCATTCATTGGATCAACAAAAATTATCTTACATGGGATAAACTAGAAGGTGTGGTTTGGGATTTAAAGATTTTTGTTGTTTCAATGATGCATTTTTGCTTAAACTGTGCTGGAGAGTATTAAAATATCCTGAATTAACCTATGAGCAGATTGGTGCTTAGCAAATATTGCATGAGAAATTCTTTTTGAATGGCAAGACTGAGGAATAGACCGTCACAATTTTGGAGAGGTCTTTTTAAGGTGAAGAAGCACTTGCTAAATTGTGGCACTATTTGGTCAACCGATAATAATTCTTGTAGCTGGAAGTTTTAAAGCTCGGGGGAGTTTTCTGTTAAATCTGCATATATTATGATTAAGTCTATGTATGGCAGAGTTAAAGGAAGTATGGGTGAATCATCTAACAGAAGTCAATGACAAATTTTTTGGAAAGATATTTGGAGATAACATATCCCAGGTAAGATGCAAAAGCTTCAGGTTATCGGCTGAATCCTCCTACAATTATTTATGAAGCAACAATGAATTGTCCGGCAGATTGGTTGTGGTGGTTAGCCTCAAATTTTGATGCTGAAATCTTCAAGAAAGTTATGATTACAGCTTGGTTTTGTTGGATAAATAGAAATAATCACTTGTTTGAAGATAAGTCATGGGATATGTCAAGATTGGAGATTATGTGCAATTTTATGTTATAGTTATTAAATACATCTATTGACAGTTTATCTGAAGATGATATCATTGCTACAAAATGGAGACCACCAGCAGTGGGAATATTAAAAGTTAATTGTGATGCCTCTGTTGATAGTGGTCTAAGGTGTGCAGGGATTGGAGTTGTAGTAAGGGACTGCAATGACATTATATGGGGTATGAGTTCGGAGAGGAGCGCTCAAATGAGGCAGCCAAATTAGAATGAGGCAGTGAGGCACGATCTGAGCCACACATCTATCCCCGTGCTTTGTGGGCGCGCCACGTGTCCCACTACCAAAAAGCAACAAGCAAACAACAACACACTATTCCCTGCCACATCAACACAATGAGTGGCTCACAACGTGTCTCACTACTTCATTCTACCAACCCTGCCTCAAAGGAGCGTTCTCCTGAGGTCAGATTTCTATATGTATGTTTCTTGTGTGCATGAGGTTGAAGGTAAAGCTTTATTATTTGGCATGCATTTATGTATGGCTATAGGAGCAAAACAAGTTGTACTTGAAATAGATTCGGCTGATATCTTCAAAGCTATAGTGTATGACAATAATTATTATGGAATAAGATGCTCCTGGATTTCTGAATGTTACTATCTTCTTCATCAAAACCTTGGCTGATCTCTTAAACTTGTTACGAGAAAGGTGAATTCTATGGCTAGTTGAAGGTATTGCTAAGAAAGCAAGGATGGACTTTTGGAGTTGGAATTCTCTAGAAGTTATTCCTGTCATGCTTTCTTCTTTCTTTGATTATGCACATATGTAATTTTAGGCCTGTGTACTGAAAGGTTTTAGATTATTGTTTGATGCTTTGTGTAGCTCATGTAAAGCAGGATGTTGTATTGCCTTTCTTATAAGTAATGATCATTTATATCAAAAAAAAAAGTTTGACATGCATTTTATATCTATACGTTCCATCTGAAATGGGACTTTGATAGTGGGCTCCATCTAGAATGGGAATTATGGGACTTTGATAGTGGGCTGAGGCCCGACTTGACCTGTTCAAGCCGGACTTTTTTATGATTGATAACACAGACATTCGGGTTGGGCTAAATTCGTCCGATCAATTCGGGCTCATAATCTTGTCCACGCCCGCCCTATGTACCGAGTCGGGTTATTCATCAGGCCAACCCGCTACAAATATGTATCGCTGCATTTTAAATAAGAATACAATAATTTTCTTGCACAACAATAGTATATTACGATGATGTAGCATATTAGATGGATGCAAAACAGTCGCCACACTGATGTAAAACATTTCCAAAAGCATCATAAAATATTGCAGCAAATTTTTGACGAGGAATGTCGGGAGTAATTTTCATTGTTAAAACTTTCATCTATTTTATTTTTGGAGTCTATTTCTTTTGTATTTCAACAACACACATTAGAAATATTTTTTATTTTTTATTTCTTACTAATTACAATTAAGTATTAGTTTTCTTTTTTTAATAATAAAAATTAAGGTTTATTTTGTAGCGGGTTAATGAGTGGGCCTATTAGCCCGGTTCGGGCTAAAATATGTGTCCAAACCCGACCCTAAAAAAAATACGGACCGTGCCCGACCCGGTCTATCGGGTTAATGTACTTGTCCAAGCCCATTTCATTGATCGGACAAGCGAATCAGACCGATCAGACTAGCCCGAATTTGTGCAGGTGTAGGCCCTACCAAGTCTTTTTACTACTTCGGCGAGGCTACTGTAAAATCCGTAAACAAATAGCGAGGATTCTCAACTGTCGCTAAAAGTATTCGATCAAAATGGAAATGCTGAATGTCAAAGAAAATGTGCGTCCTTCACTTTCCTGTGTATAAAAATTTCTCGCGTCTTTTTCGATTTTTCAACTCCCGAAATAATCTTTAAACTCTCTCTCACTCCTGCCTCAATTTCCTCCTTTCGCATATACAATGTCCAACTTCGAAAAAGTTGCTTCCTCGCTGGCCCGCTTTCGTCTTTCTCCCTATTGCAGCGGCGCAGGTTAATGCTCCTGCCGCCGCTGCATCGTTAGCGGTTGTTTTTGCGCCTCTGTCATTGCCGCTCTGCTCTCCCGAACTCTCATATGATATGATTACACGAATAGAGAGAGAGAGAGAGAGAGAGGATACGCTAGCTGGTATGAATTTGTCCAGTTGATTTAACTTTATTTGTTTTTTATCTGAGTTTTAATGATTTCATAAATGTTGTTTGTATCAGAATATCACTTGATGTTGAACTGAGGTTTAAAATGCAGTATTGGAAAGAGTTTTCGTTTGTCAACATTTTCAAAACTTCAAATCAAGTGCAGATATATGTTTGTGTTTAATTTTCCTGAACTGGAATATATAGTTTTATTTGAGCCAATTAATTGTTTGAACTTCCAGTCAAAATTTATAACAAAAAACTTTGTTTCCAAAGAACGAGCTTATTCATCAAAAAAAAAAAAAGAACGAGCTTAATCTATTTGTTTAAGAAATTACTATCTTCATCATAGTAAAGATTATGTGTAAAACTTATTTTTGGTGCAATCTGTAAAATTGTCAAAAGTGATTTATAATTCGTCTCCGAAAAATCATTCATACGACGAGACTTAATTCTATCCGTCCAAAGACCAATTTAAAGGCTGTAATTAGTTTGTTTTGTTTACAAAAATATGCGGTTTGCACCTAATCATTCTTAATCTTCACCAATAAAATGTATTCATGAATTTTAATATGAATGAGCCCACAAATGATTTAATTACAAGTTACAAACATATTCAAATCCAGCACTTATTTTCTGATGATTTGTTTAATGAGCTTTAAAATCAGTGAAAAAGTACAAATTGGTGCTCTGAACTACCGGCATTTTCCGATTGAAGGTCCAAATTATTAATTTTTCCAATCGAGCATCATAGCTACACCGTGATTAAATTACGAACTCAACCATGTGAACCCGTTGAAAATAATTTGATGATCTCATAATAAAACTATTAACGTATTAAATCAATATTTCTTTTTTAACACTAATAGACTTTTTTGTTGAGTCGTTATTAACGGGGTTCGTATGATTGAATTAGTAATTTAATCACGGTCGACGTTCACAAATTTATTTTTTTATTTTTTATTTTAGTTATTGATTGAGAAAATTGATAGTTTGAACTTTCAATTGGAAAATGATTGTAAGTGCATAAGCGCCCATTAATTGAGAAAATTAATAATTTGAACCTTCAAAGTATGACTAATTTATAAGTAAATATACTTTTTCCAAGTGTATATGTTCGCAAACTACATGGTTAAAACACGGGGAGATGTTATGAGAAAAAACATAGCGATGAGAACATTATTTGTCTTCTTCTGCAAGTAAAATACATCGTTCGTTCGCATAATTTTACTACTCTCATTCATGTCTCCTATTATCTATTTAACCTTTCTTTCACAGTCGTGATAACTACTAAGACGCATCTAGTCGTGCTGCTCTGAGTCGGAGTCCTTGTTCCCCATGGCCTTCAGCCCTCTCGGTCTCTGCTGGTCATTTAAACAGTAAACACACAAAGACACGTTAAGCTAATGCTTCTGGGATGAGTCTTTTAGAATGATGATAACGAGGTTCAACCCTACCTTTTTGGAGGTCTTTTTTTCCCTCACGTCATATCGGTCCAAAGTCAAGTCGCACAGCCACGCTCCTGGGCTTACTGCCTGCGTCATTATCATTAAAACAAGCAAGAGCTTCATTCATTAGTACACACTTATTAAACACTCAAAATGAAAATAGTTCTAACTGGTAAAGTTCGAGGGGAATACAAACTTTACAAAAATTGCCACTCAAGTTTCGGATCACAATTAACAAAAGTTCAAACAATGGTACAAAGAAAGAATGCAAACTAGTGCTGATGCGGTCCAATTCGCACATCAACTGAACCTTCAAAGTAAACAAATCCTACACCATTATAAACTTGTATACCACGACAAAACAAGGAAATGCAGGGGCATGGGATTCCCCACGCCAAATGCTGTCCACATGCCTAGTGGCTCTCCCAATCAATGACTCACTTTTGAACTTTTCGACCTTCTACATAAGGTATTTGATAAAGAAATCCCATCACTCAATACACACGACAAGTTGAACACTAACTATAGTACTACGACTCAGTTGAATATCTTTCCACATGTTTTCATAAGTTGAATCAATAGGTTTGTTAACCTAATCAATATCCACAAATGATCGCAGAAAAAGTTTTTTTTTTTTAAAATAAAGAAACTAACAACCAAGTTAGAGGGTGTTCTTAAACCTTGAACAAAAAGCCAACAACCCAATTCACGTCTTAACGGAAACTATATGGTCAATTGCGAACACTAGATGAAAAAAAGTAAGCTAAACACGTCAAGGAGAGAGATATTGCCAATTTTAAATCAACAAATAAGCAATAGAGAGCATTTATACGGTATATATGTATTTGAAGCTTCTTACATTGAGTGTACGTTGAATCAGCTTAGCGCGCTTCTTAGGTCTCTGAGGAAGCTTGGAGCCCTTAATAGCCATGAAATCCTCTTCCTTCTCCTTATTACTCAAGGCAATAACAAACTTTGGTGGCCAATTGGCCAGCACAGCATCACTCTCTGATGAAGACCCTCCTCCTAATTTCTTGCAGCCAGCACATGCATTGTGACCTCCTCCTCCGCCCTTGGATTGCTGCACTCTCATAGTCTCAGAATTCCTGCAAAAATGCAAGTGCCCAAAAACTGCAACTCAGTAAACTAATTTCAGATGATCAAATCAGATAATGAATGCTGGAAAAGAATTTGAAAGCAATTTACGAGGATAGCCTTGGAAATGGGATCTGGGGATTTTCAGAATTGAACAAATTTAGGGCTTGGATCGATGAAGGTTTATGTTGTCGTTGTTTGATTGTTGAAATTGAAGTCAGTCTCCTTTTCTTCCTTTTTATGAGGAGTAATAAATAAAAATGAAAGTGTACTATAAATCAGGGAATTTGCCAGCAGCTGTTTCTCTAACGAGGTTTGAGCCGTTGATTGATCGGTTCGCTTTTCCTGATCTTTCGCCACGCGTCGGGCTTATGTACACTTATCACACTGTCAGGTAGGGTTCTCATGTGTATTTAATTTATAGAAATATATTAAATTTAAATAAATGTATAAATATCTATTCTTGCAAGTTGCAAGTTTAATTTAACACCAGGAGCACATTGCTTAAGGCTTCTGAACTAGGTCCTGAATGACATTTTGGAAGTATCGTTCTGCACTGTTTACAATATGGCAAAAAAGTAGTGCGACGAACAATCTGCTCTGTTTGCATCGCCTACGTGCCTCGTCGAAACTCTAGTTCCTTTGTGTTTTCCTGTAGTACCTGCCAATCAGTGATGGGTTATTCCTAATCCAGTGAGATACTGATATTTATCTTGTAAAGATGGCCTGAACTAGATCCTATATCGTAAAACTTGACTATGACGACAAAGAGCGAAAGAGCAAATTATTCGTAGTAGGGAATATGCTGAATTATTTGGTTAGACGAAAATGGAAAAGCATCTTACTTCCCGAATGTAATTTGCAATCGCTTTGCAGCCTTCAGTTGCTAATTGCATAACAGTTTCAAAGGTATCAATTGGTAACTTAGCATCCATCTACACAACACGATGACTTTCTATGAGTATTGGTAATGCAGCCCAAAAATCATTCCCATTTAAATTACAAGTACGGTTTCAGAATATACTGTGGGTGCAGAGCGACAGGGAATGAAAGTTATACAATAACTCAAAAGCAATAATAAACAAGTACGCATCTATAAGTGGAAACACATCAGTCTCACATTTAGCTCAACCAAATAATCAAAAGGGCTAAAATAGAGGACCTGGAGAAGAGTCACTTTGTCAAGCTTTGGGAGAATCCCAACAGTGACATCAGGGCCACCAGCACTGTCTTCAACATAGTTCAGATCTGTTCATACAAATCAATACATCGAGCTCCCTTAATATATAAAGGTTCGAATGAAAAGCATCGGATTTCACAATTACCAAGAAGCGGAGTGTTATTGAGGTATCCAGCAGCACAAGATGTCACAAGGTCAGACATAGGAATTCCAGCATCAGCCAGTGCCAAAGTTGCTGCGTTGATGCATGCTGATCTTGTCCCTGCATCAAATTGATTTTAATGAATGCAATTGTTAGTGGCCAGTGGCCACTTGGTTAAAATTGGGATTTCATCGCATTAGAAAAGGGAAAATAAATTGCATTTACCTCCATCTGCTTGGAGAACTTGCACAAAGATGTCTATCTACAATAAAGAAAATTAAATATCCCATCAAAAATAAAGAAAATTAAATATTAACATTTCATCTAACGACTATAAAAACTATATACAAAACCAAGATGCTAGTTAACCTGGGACCGAGGCATCAAGTGTGTCATTATGCATGCTTCCATTGTCTGACGGATAACAAGTGATATCTCTGTAGATCGCCTGTGCATATTGTGAAAGTGGTTACCCAATGTATGTCAAGTTGTCCACTGATAACTAGACTATTGAATACTTAACAGTAACATCAAGCAGTATAGACCTTCATGTAAACTGAAAAAAGGATAAGAGGAAAATGGTTGTTGGCAACAAAAAAGGGATAGACTGGTCAACCTGTCACCCTTGGGTTTTCTCATACGATCTCCAGTGCTGAAATTTGACATGGTATACTCACACCGCACCTTAAAAAATTAAATGGGCATAAGTTAAAAGGCAAATCAATCACTATCCATCCTTCAACAGTCAACACTAAAGAATTTGATGGAACGAGTCTCAAATACCAGAGCATGATCATTCAGTTGTTGACTTCTATTCTGAACCTGGAAAAGAATGTGACAACAATAATGAACCATCATCATATTGCAGCCCCAAGATGATAAAAATCAATTTGGCTTGCATGATTTAGGCGGCACTGGAAGGCTTAATGCAACTTCAAAATACCTCTCTAGGACCATAAACTGCAGCGATGACTTTGGTGTTACCCATCTCAAAAACTGCAGAACTGTTCAACCAAAGCACAATGCCAACATCATAGAAAATTAATCAGTAAAAATATCAAAAACATAAGTTTAACCACAATTTCACCGTCTTGAGTACAAAAGTAGCAGCAGCAGTAGAACACAAAACAAGTAAGACACAGAAAATAAAGTACCCATCGGCTCTAGAGACAGCGCCAAGCTCAGCTCGAATTTGCCTCATCTACACAAACACATAACACAACAGCTAATTTTTTTACTGAAGAGCAAATTCATATGTAATTGTACACAATAGTTACCTCCATGGGTCGCCGTCCGTCCAATCTCAGTCCTTCAGGACTCACATACTCCATCTCTAATTTAGAAATTTCAAATCAGAAAAAAAAATCGTTCAAAAATCCAACAAAAAATTGAAATAGTAGTAAATCGAAATGCTAATACTGAATGTGAAATCAGAAGGATGAAAACATGAAGACGTCAGGCGACATTACCGGGTAATAAAGATAAAACGGCTCCGGCGACGGCGTGAGTTGAAGCTATTCAATGTAGTCAGCCACCGAGGGTTTTGACTGGACTCAGTGAGAAGAAGTTGGAAATCAAATATTCACCCCTAAAGTTATTGTTATACGATTATCATCCATTCATTATAAATTTATTTATAATGACCATACAGTATTGCCTACGGTTAGGATGCATAAATCTACACAGATAAATGAAATTAAAAAAAAAAATAAAGATGGACTGATTAAATTACTTGATGCCACATCAAAAAAAAAATACTTGATGGAGGAGCCAACAGTCGAGATCGTTACAGTTTACTTGTCAACGAAGGTTGTCGAAGCCAACGCCGATTTGAGTATGAAATTATCGATCGATCAATCGGCTGACTGTGCAGGAGCACGATGCGGCCGACTTCGTCGATAGAGGCTATTGGATCGTTAGGTTAGCCAACTATGTGAGGGAGATCCCAGAGTGGTATCCCTCAGACAGATGGCAGCGGAAATTATCTGCAACACAGGAAATTGTACGGAAAGTAAAGACTCACAGATTTATAGTGGAAACCTTACTGCAACCTTTGCAGCAGGCTGAAAACCACTTGCCTTCTGGACAGTTCCAGAAGGGCTTCAAGATCAATGTTATTGATGAAAGAGTATGCTTGTAGATTGTTACACTTTGTCTCACTCAGTGACAGCTAACAATTCTACTCAACTCAAAGTATCAACTAACACAATCTATCTCGTCCGCACACAGCAGCACTTCGTCAGCTTCGGAATTGATCGCTCTTCAATCTCCGATTCGTTCTCTCCAAAAGCTGCACTTCATATTGAAGACCACTCCTCTATTTATATTAGTCTTCAAGTCGGCTGATCTGATCTCTATCGCAGATCCGATTGCTATCCAGCAGATATGATATGGTTAAGATATTTCCATATCTTAACCACATCACATATTTCCCTTCCAAATCTGGCATGTATCTTCTCTTCGTATATACTCGACATATATTCAGTGTATATACCGATATTAATTCTTCTCGTCAATTATCCAACATATATACTCGAATATCTCTTGATTTGTATCGAGTATATTCTCGCCGAACCGATCTCGTCATAAGTCGGTTTGTCCCTCACACAGAACGCATCTCTCTCGCAGCGCTGCTCTCTCGTAGAGATGTCCAGCAGATCTGATCTACATCAGAGATTCCATCAGATATTTGATCTCCATCTTGCAGATTTGATTGGTTAAGATATTTCCATATCTTAACCCAATAAATCATTCCCTTCCATATCTGGCTTGTATATATTCAGCACGTACATCTTGAGTATATTCCCAGCTCATATATGTATCTTGAGTATATCTTGTACGGATATTTCCATATCATATCCTGAGTATATTTCAAACTCGGGTCTTGATATATCTCGAATATCTCCAGCTCAGATCTTGATATATGTTTGCTGCTGAGCTTGATCTCGTCTGTCACGCAGATCTCATCTCTTTCGTAGCGCTGAGCTCTCTCAGAGATGTCCAGTCACGTTTCTCTCAGACAGTCTGGACCCTGAGACTTCTCAGACAGATTTGTGATTTCTGCACACTCAAGTCAAATATTAGCTAAGTGTTTGTTATCATCAAAACACAAAGGGTCCAACAAATTCCCCCTTTTTGATGATGACAAACACTTCTTCACAAATAAGAAATCACACACAAAGCACATCAGCAATTTCCTACAGGTGCTAGTTATTTCAGAGTTTATTCAGTTCAATTTTCATTTAGCTCTAGCAGAGCGCAGTTCCCCCTCAGATAGACATCCGCTTAATCTGTGGTACTGTTTTTCCCCCTTAGTGTATGCACGTAGTTCTTCCCCCTTTTGGCATCATCAAAAAGATATGCAAATAGGAACATAGAGTAATGGAAAGAAAACACTTCAGTCATGCCAGCAAGTCATAAGTGTGTCACACGGACACCACACATCCAAGCAGGGAAATCAAAATGCACAGAGACATCTAACATGAAATTCAAAAAGAATATATCAAGGAAGCAAGGAGAGATGTGGTAGGGTTGGCAAAGAGGGGGGTCCATGAGACAGTCCAGACTAAGCATCATTCTGGGACGGAACCTTCAACTATTCCACAATCTCTGTAGCAAGGCTCTTGATCTGCGATGGGAGCCCTTTAAGCACAGCTGCCACACCACCCGAGTCTACCTCTACTGCCACCTCCAAGGCTGCTAACCTCTCCTTCACATCCTGCAGCTCAGACCTCACTTCCTCCAATGCAAACCAAACTCTCTGCATCTCAGTCAGAGCTTCCTGAACCTCAGTCCGAAGCTCCTTCAACAACGACATCATCTCGCCCATACTATCAGAGGGGAGAACAGCTTCTTCACGCACAGGAACAGAAACGGGGGTCACTTCAACAACATCTTCTTCTATAGGGGACAGGGTCGGGGAGCGCGGAACAATCCATCCTTCTACTGCAGAGTACTTCAGACTCAGCTTGAGGATCTGCTCATCACCAGACTTCAGTAATCACGCTCATAAGTAGGAGTAAGAAGAACACCAACTGCGCTACAGGGCTCATGATCTTCTTCTCATAATGTGTGTGACTCAACTGAATACACTAACCATCACCAAGACTGATCTTGCAGCACTCGTGGACCATTGTCCAAACATCACGTTTCTATCACGCAGCGGCAGGGCCTTCATCATACCCTCTCTTGGGTTTACTCCCAAAGTTACTATTCTTGTCATTTTTGAACATCTCAAAACTGTCATCCGGCATCCTTCACAACTTCTTGAGTTATGAATGCCTATTGCACAGCATCATGTTATTTGCTGACCATCTCAACGTGCACACCTTGCTGACCATCTCAACCATCTCAACGTGCACAATTTTCCATACAAGTCATCAACACAGCATCTTGGCTTGGCATCACTTTCCTTCAACTTCTGAACAGTTCATCAGCTCAAGGATAGCCTTCCCCGTTCATTCTGAGGGAAAGACTCAGGTCATCATCATTCTTCACATCATCAACTGCATGAGAGTGACCTGCACATAGCTAGCCACCCATCTAACATGGTCTTCTCTGCTTCTTCATTCCTCTATCAAAGGAAGTCTCCTCGACGAGATTTCATCATTATTTGTCTTTTTCGCGTACTCACAGAACTGTAGTATTGTCTTCTCCACCACAAGGCACAACATTTCAAGCACACAAGACTTACTCTCTAAAGCGTGGAAATCACCCTCACACTACCATTCATCATGGGCTCAAAATCTTCAACACTGAATTCAAAAGTAGGAGAGCTGCCCTCACCTTTTCCTCACCATAACTTTTTCATCTCAGTAATTGCTGCTCCATTTCAGCAGCCTTAAAGATGGCAGCAATCTCCATTTCCATAACTGTCACAGAGATTGTTTCCCAGCCAAAGTTGAACCTTCCAAAGTGATAACTCAATCTGACCTGTCTCATGGGTACGCAAGGTTTTTGGTATGGTGTGCTAACTTTACCCAAATGGTACAAATAACACCACACACAATCAGAAAAAAACAAATAAGATCATCCAAACACATTTTTATCATCTTCATACCTCATATGGAATAACTCCAGAAAAACAACACATCAACGGGCTCATAGGAATATCCCACATGAAGATAGGCTAGGGTTGGTCTAGAGTACCTCCTGGGCTTATAATGTGGGATCAACTATGGAGGTCTCTTTTGGGCAGAAAAAAAGATTCAGAATTTCATGTCTTTTGGTCCCTAATGCAGTCATCAGTCACATAGCAAGCATGTATGGCTACATTATGAACACAACTTACTTTTTCACTAGCACAGAACATCCATGTTAATCTATCCATTAGACGTGACTCATATGCATCTAGTCTAGCCAATCACTGAGGGAGCAACATATGAGCATAGCTCTAAGGAAGAGAAACTATACCTAGTTCAAGCCTCAGCTTCTCGTAGGGTTCCCTGTGCAATGCCTTTGTGAATATGTTCGCTATCTGTTCCTCAGTTCTGCAATATTCCATCTCTATTGTTCCCTTTTCTACACAGTCTCGCAGAGAGTGATATCGAATCTCTATATGCTCAGTGTGTGGAAACTGCACACGATTTTTAGAGATATCAATAGCACTAGTGTTATCACACAGAATTTTAGCACAATCAGTAAGAACACCATAGTCACTTAGCTGTTGCCTGAGCCATAGCAGCTGCGCACAGCAAGTAGCAGCAGCAGTGTATTCCACCTCAGCGGTGGACAGTGCAATTGAGGACTGCTTCTTTGAAGCCCAAGAGATGAGACACGGTCCAAGATACTGAGCTATCCCTGACGTGGACTTCTTGTCTATCTTGCAGCCCGCAATCTGCATCAGTGTAGGCTACCAGACGTAAGTCTCTTCCCCTCGGAAAGAACAAGCACAAATCATATGTTCCCTTCAGATATCTCAGTATCCTCTTCACAGTTTTCACGTGGGTTTCTCTAGGATCTGCCTGAAACCTAAACCACTAGAGTGTCCTTCCCTTCCTTCAAAAGGAAGAGTGTCTTGTCCACCTCTCCTCTGACATATCCGTGAGACAGTAGAATCTGTGACAGTCTCTCATACCTTGTTCCTCTCGAACTGATGTAGCTCTTCTTGCATGGCATTGACCCATTCTGGATCCTTGAGCTCTTCTGCTACTGTCTTTGGTTCTGCAAGAGAGACAAAGGACGCAAATCCACAAAAATGATACAAATTATCTAGATTTACCTGATCATGCGATATGTAACACTGGTGGTCCCTCAGCCTTGCCGGTGGCTGTATAACTCTCCTATCGCTTGTAGTCCTGGATTCCCCCTCAGTGCCCGGAACATCCCCTGTCCAGATATCAGGGTCAGGGCCTCACTTCTGCAAGAGAGAGATTAGTTTTTACGAACCCAGACAAGCTTGGGCTTACTGGGTTTTGGGACAGTTTTAACAGCAGAAGGAAACTTTAAAGGACGGGAATCATTATCATCAGTGAGATTGATTCTCCGCCTGGGAGTTCTTCTGGGTCGTCTGTAGATGACTGTGTCATGGTGAGACCGAACCCATTCAGCTCTGTCTTCACTTTTATGAGGAGAAACCTTTCTCCTAGGGACATACGCGGTGCTGGCTTTTCTCTGACAGTTGTGACTCTTCTCGTTGGCTTCTTTCCATTTCTTACAGTCTGATCTATAATGCCCAGAGTGACCACAGTGCCAGCAGACACTGTAGTAGAGACTACCAGTTTTCTTGTGTCTCTCTAAGGGCACAGGTCCCCTGTTTCTCTGTGCCTGAAAGTCGATCGAGAAAGGTTGACGGTTGGAGCTCATCTTCTTCCAAATTTCAAAGGCCTTCCCAGCCTTGAAAGGTCCAGAGTCACTGTCATGGAGATGACTCTCCTTCGGAGATGTGGCTGCTCTTCCCGACTGTCTTGTGGGTTCCGGCTTTCTCTGCTGATGGGAGCCCTCTCCGACTTCAGTCATCAATCCCTTTCCTTTGGCAATCATTCTGTTTGCTGCCTCTTTGTCAGTCTCTTCCATATACCCAAGTCCAGGTCTGGCAAACTTTCCTTTGCAGTCTTGTTTTACCTCCTTGACCTTTTTGGCTTCTAGTTCTCGAAGCAAGATTTTCTTTCTCTCAGCCTTTCCTTGTCTGAGATCTGCCACTGTCTGACGGAGTTCATCATTATCCGACAGGAGCTTGGCCAATTCTGTATCTAATTCTTCCATTTTAGTTCTGAAATCTATCAGCTCGGTGTCGTCCATTCTCATGCGCCTTAGCTCATCACTTAGATCACTGATTTGTGTGTCCTCTCTGTCACAGGTGGGACATTTGCAGACATGCTCTCTCATTTCTTTCTCAAGTCGCATGGCTTTGGTTGACCATAGATGATTGTTCTCCATATCGTCCTCATGTTCATCTTGCATAACCTCTAGCTGTTCTTTGAGACTCGTAATCTTCTTTAGCAATTCAGCAATAGTTTCTGCAAAATCAGATTCACTGAAGACTTCATTAATAAAGGAATCGGTATCATTTACCTCACTAGCAGTGCCTCGCGCCATCAGACATGGCTCCTTAGCTCGCTTTCCATCGCTGCGCTCCTCATCTGAGTCACCCCAGGCAGCGAACATGGCATGAGCTTCCTTTGGGGCAGGTGGTTCACCCTTCTTTTTGCTGTAGCAATCTCTAACGAGATGCCCCTTTTTCTGGCAGTGATGGCAGGTTCTTTCTTCCTTTGCTCCTGCCTCTGTCCTACTTTCTTCTCTGCCAGAGTTTCTTCCACCAGACAGACCTTTGTTGAAGTTCTGTGCTCTCCCTGTGTTTACCATCTTGAAGACTCTCGAGAGGAGATCAATCTCCTCATCCTCACCTTTAGATGACATACTCACCTGTGCCATATCCAAAGCCTTCTCAACTTTCAATGCTATAGCTTGAGATTCTCCTTCTTGCCTCCTAGTCATTTTCCTCTCTGCTATTCCAGCTTGGCTTTGCAGATTCGCCACGAGCTCTTCCAGAGTAACGTCTTTGATCCCTTTCTGAGCTTGGAGAGCAGTAGTTACTGTGTCCCATCTGGAGCTGAGAGCTTGCATGAACTGATGAGTTACTTTCCACTGTGGGAGTACCTCATCCAGGGAGTTCAGCTGTGCGACTATGACTTGAAATCTGGTGTAGAAGTTCTCCAGAGATTCGTCCTTGCGCTGTTCGACAGATTCGTAATCCCTTGTGGGAGCTAGGATTCTGTTCCTTTTTATGTCTTCGTTTCCCTCGTACAGTCTAGTCAGGCCATCCCACTGCTCCTTCGCAGTTTTGTACACGGCCATCTTCACCTGATCTCCTTGTGAGAGGGCCATGTACAGAACCTTCTTAGCCATGGCATTCTGCTGGAGAGCTTTGTAGTCAGCATCTGTGTAGTCGTCTTTCTCCTTCTCTTTCGGTTTGGCAGGATCTGTCACATCCAGAATAGGGAAGTTACCCTTCTCAAATACACGCCACAGCTTCCCATCCAGGGAGCAGACGTGAGCTTCGAACTGATCCTTCCACCAGTCATACTCTCCCGGGCTGAGCACCGGCGGCTTCCAAAACGAGTCATTTCTGCCTGACATGATTTCCTGCAAAGGCTAACACAAAATCTAGAGCTTCCCGGCTCTGATACCAATTATTGGATCGTTAGGTTAGCCAACTATGTGAGGGAGATCCCAGAGTGGTATCCCTCAGACAGATGGCAGCGGAAATTATCTGCAACACAGGAAATTGTACGGAAAGTAAAGACTCACAGATTTATAGTGGAAACCTTACTGCAACCTTTGCAGCAGGCTGAAAACCACTTGCCTTCTGGACAGTTCCAGAAGGGCTTCAAGATCAATGTTATTGATGAAAGAGTATGCTTGTAGATTGTTACACTTTGTCTCACTCAGTGACAGCTAACAATTCTACTCAACTCAAAGTATCAACTAACACAATCTATCTCGTCCGCACACAGCAGCACTTCGTCAGCTTCGGAATTGATCGCTCTTCAATCTCCGATTCGTTCTCTCCAAAAGCTGCACTTCATATTGAAGACCACTCCTCTATTTATATTAGTCTTCAAGTCGGCTGATCTGATCTCTATCGCAGATCCGATTGCTATCCAGCAGATATGATATGGTTAAGATATTTCCATATCTTAACCACATCACATATTTCCCTTCCAAATCTGGCATGTATCTTCTCTTCGTATATACTCGACATATATTCAGTGTATATACCGATATTAATTCTTCTCGTCAATTATCCAACATATATACTCGAATATCTCTTGATTTGTATCGAGTATATTCTCGCCGAACCGATCTCGTCATAAGTCGGTTTGTCCCTCACACAGAACGCATCTCTCTCGCAGCGCTGCTCTCTCGTAGAGATGTCCAGCAGATCTGATCTACATCAGAGATTCCATCAGATATTTGATCTCCATCTTGCAGATTTGATTGGTTAAGATATTTCCATATCTTAACCCAATAAATCATTCCCTTCCATAACTGGCTTGTATATATTCAGCACGTACATCTTGAGTATATTCCCAGCTCATATATGTATCTTGAGTATATCTTGTACGGATATTTCCATATCATATCCTGAGTATATTTCAAACTCGGGTCTTGATATATCTCGAATATCTCCAGCTCAGATCTTGATATATGTTTGCTGCTGAGCTTGATCTCGTCTGTCACGCAGATCTCATCTCTTTCGTAGCGCTGAGCTCTCTCAGAGATGTCCAGTCACGTTTCTCTCAGACAGTCTGGACCCTGAGACTTCTCAGACAGATTTGTGATTTCTGCACACTCAAGTCAAATATTAGCTAAGTGTTTGTTATCATCAAAACACAAAGGGTCCAACAGAGGCGATGTAACGGTTGTCCTCTAGGGAGGAGAGGAGGAAAACGAGAAGGGAGAAGATAGGTTCGGAGACGGAGACTTGGATCCTTGCGATTCGGTTTTAGGAAGCTGCTGAATTTGGTTTCACCCGCTCATGAATCAGATATTTTATGATGTAGGTTGTGGATGATTGATACAGGTATGAAGCTTGATGTGCTGAGAGAGAAGTTCTTGCACGAGATCGAGTACGACTCAGGATCAAGTAGGTTGAAGTGGCCAATGACGCTGGATTGGATCCAAGCTTCGATGATGAGTGTGTTTCCCTGTAGGATTAATAACTAATCCTCCCAGGATCACAATATAGTGGCACACAATTCTCACTAATTTTGGTGGACTGTAAAGGAAGATAACAACTGATTTATTGTACTCAACGGAAATACACTCGTACAATTAAGCTAGGGAAATACAAACTTAGCCAGTACTGGTTTCCTAACTAAATGTGAATTTAATCACACAAAGATCAGGCTAGCAGTATAGACTAAATAGGCAAAGCTTTGTAGAGAGAGGATGGAGGATTGTGAGATGATTGTGGATGATTACAAGTGAAGGGAATGGCTTGTATTTATAGCCATGGAGGGTTGAGGAGATGATGACATTTGGCACAAGGGGAGAGGAGGAGCAAGGAGAGCCATACACATGGGGAGGGAGCTCTAGCCGCCGGCGGCTTTGTGTGCGGAGGAGACACATGGAGGCTTGTGTCATCCAAGCCATACATATGGATGAGCAAGGAGCCGCCGGTTCTAGGTGGTCGAAGAGGAGGAGTTGTGGTTTTTGCAACCTCCCAAGCAAGTCACATGGATTATATATTCAACACTCCTCCTTAATCCATGATCTTGCTACTCCAAGCATATGTCGAAATAACTCAAACTTATCACTTGAGAGACCCTTGGTAAAGATGTCTGCAACTTGTTCATCAGTCTTGCAGAACTCTAACTCAATCTCACTATCTTTGACCAACTCTCGAATGTAGTGATACCTGATCCCAATATGCTTGCTCCTGCCATGAAATACTGGGTTCTTGGCTAATGCAATAGCCGACTTGTTGTCACACATAATCCTCGTGGGGCCCTCTTGCTTATGTTTCAGGTCTTCCAGTATCCGTCGAAGCCAGACTGCTTGACAAGCTGCGGTAGTTACTGCGATGTACTCCGCTTCAGCTGTAGAAAGAGCAACAACCTGTTGCTTCTTTGACGACCATGAAACCACTCCATCTCCTAGATAGAAAGCATAACCTGATGTACTCTTCCGAGTTTCCACATCACCGGCCCAATCACTGTCTGTATATCCTGTCAGACAAAATTCTTCTGTGTGAGAATACATAATCCCATAATCAATAGTACCACTGATATATCGGAGTATACGCTTTGCTGCTAGCAAGTGCGACTGCTGCGGTTTCTCCATGAACCGACTAATAAGTCCAACTCCGTACACTACATCTGGCCTAGTTGAAGTCAAGTATCGTAGACTTCCAACTATACTCTTGAAGTATGTGGGATTCACAAGCTCTCCAGTACCTTCTTTCATCATCTCCATCCTCTCTGCAACTGGTGTTCTGACCGCCTTCATTCCCTCGAACTTAAACCTCTTCAAAATATCCTTGGCGTACTTCTTCTGTGAAATAAAGATTCCACTGTCCGCCTGCTCAACCTCGATGCCTAAAAAGTAAGACATCAGTCCCATGTCAGTCATCTCAAACTGACGAGTCATCGCTTCTTTGAACTCGATGAACATCTCCTCCGAACTTCCTGTGAATATTAAGTCATCCACATACAAGCATACTATCAGCATCTGTCCTTTAGCACTCATCTTGATGTAGAGTGTGTGCTCGTAAGGACACTTCTGAAATTCGTTCTCTAGCATATACATATCAATCCTCGCGTACCATGCTCGTGGGGCCTGCTTCAGTCCGTATAATGCTTTCTTCAGCTTGTACACATTGTTCTCCTTCCTTCTCTGCACATAGCCTGGTGGCTGATCAACATACACCTCCTCTTCCAGAACTCCATTCAAGAATGCTGACTTCACGTCCATCTGGTGTATCTTCCACCTGTTTTGTGCTGCAAGTGCTATAATCATTCGAATGGTATCCATTCTAGCAACTGGTGCAAATACCTCGAAGTAATCGATACCAGGCTTCTGCCTGTATCCCTTCACCACTAGCCTTGCCTTCAACCGGTCCACCTGACCGTCGGGTCTGCACTTTGTCTTGTACACCCATTTCACTCCAATCGACTTCTTACCAACTGGTAAAGTCGTCAGCTCCCAAGTATCATTCTTCTCAATGGAAGCTATCTCTGCATCCATAGCTTGAATCCACCCTTTGTCTTTTGCTGCTTCCTCGAACGTTACAGGATCACAATCTGCAAATAGACAAAAGTTCATCATGGTTTCATCAGGTGTGTCTGGCTCATCATCTCGGTAGACCACATAGTCATGATATCGAACTGGTGGTCTTCTCTGTCGTGGTGGTAAACTGCTAGACTTTGACTCAGTTGATTTCTCAGGTGAATTAACAACTGGCGCACGCCTATCTTCTGTAGGCTCCTCCTCAATATCGACACGAGGTTCTCTAGTATCCGTTTGAGACCAATCCCAGGTCTCATCTTCGGCAAACTGTACATCTCGACTGATAATCAACTCTCCCGTGTCAGGATCATAACACTTATAACCCTTCGTATCAGCACTGTACCCGATGAAGATGCATCGCCTACTCTTGTCGTCCAGCTTCCTCCGTCGCTGATCTGGTATATGGGGATATGCAATACACCCAAATACTCGTAGACAAGATACATCCGGCTTCACACCACTCCAAGCTTCATCTGGAGTCTTTCCTTGAACCGCCTTCGTGGGACATCGGTTCAGTAAGAACACTGCACAAGATACCGCTTCTGCCCAATAAGGCTTCGGTAGCTCCTTGGCCTTTAACATGCTTCTGGCCATCTCAAAGATTGTGCGATTCTTCCTCTCAGCAATGCCATTCTGCTGAGGTGTGTAGCTTGCAGTCAACTGCCGTCTGATTCCTTCGGCTCTGCAATAGCTTGAGAATTCATTTGAAGTAAATTCTCCTCCTCTATCTGATCTCAGCGTCTTCAAGGTGTAACCACTTTGTTTTTCAACAAAGGTCTTGAATTCCTTGAACGTCCGGAAAGCCTCCGACTTTTCTCTCAAGAAATAGACCCAAGTCTTTCTTGAAAAATCATCAACAAGTGCCATCATGTATCGCTTTCCGCCAAGAGATTCTACCTCCACTGGACCACATAGATCCGTGTGAACCAGCTCCAATGGTTGGTTTGCTCGTCTCGCCTTTCCAACTGGAAATGGCTCTCTGTGCTGCTTCCCTCGCAAGCACGCCTCACATGGTTGACTAGGAATCTGAATCGCCGGTAGTCCTGTCACCATTTTCTTTGTCGCCAATAATTTCAGTCCGTTGAAATTTAAATGGCCAAATCTGAGATGCCACAGCCAACTGCTGTCTCTCACCATCGTCTGGAAGTTCACTTCAACTCCCTTCTTAAGAATCCACGGGAACATTCGATTCTTTGTCATAGGGACCTTTGCAACGATCCTCCGGTCTTTGCCTTCAATTGTGCAAACGCCATCTCGAATAGAAATGGAATGACCTCTCTCCGAGAGTTGCCCCAAGCTAAGTAGATTCCAACATAACCCGGGTACATAAAACACATTTGTAATAGTTACGTATGTACCGTCATTTGTCTGAATTTGGATGTCGCCTTTGCCCATGACTTGGATTTGCGACTTGTTTCCAAAACTGACTTCAGCACGAGCGGATTCGTCTAAGCGAGAGAATAACTCCTTTCTCCCGCTCATATGGTTGCTGCATCCGGAGTCAAGATACCACACGTCTGTGTAGCCTTCACAGGTCTCCTTCGTCTTGCACGCTAGAACCATGTTTCCATGCGCCTCGGAAGCATAAGCTTGCTCCACTCGCTCATTTGCTCGGCATTCAGACTTGTAGTGTCCGAACTTCTGACATTTGTAACACTGGACTCTGGACTTGTCACGCCCTCCAGTATCACCACCTCGAGCTTGCTGAATATTGCTGCTACTGGCTTGGTCTCGTCCACCGTTATAATTTCGGCCTCCTCCTCGGCCTTGTCCACGTCCTCGACCTCCACGGTAACCTCCGCGAGTTCGTACTTCGACTCGGCTTTGCAAAGCCTGCTCCTGACTAGAGCCGTTCGCCTTCTGGTTTATCCGTTGCTCGTGTGAACCCAGCGAACTCATGAGTCGATCAATCGACATCTTTGATGTGTCGTTTCCTTCTTCAATAGCTGCTACGACATTTTCAAATTTAACGGGTAACGAGCGTAATACCTTTTCGACGACTCGTTGTTCCTCCAGCGCTTCCCCGTTAACTCTCAAATTGTTAACGACCGCTTGAACCCGTTCACAGTATGTTGACACGCTTTCCGAGTCAGTCATTCGTAGTGACTCGAAATCTCCTCTCAGTGTCTGTAGACGCATCCGCATGACTCTTTCATCGCCTTTGTAAGCGTTCTTTAAAATAGTCCATGCCTTGTGGGATGTCTCTGCCTCTGATATTTTTTCAAATATCGGTTCCTCCATAGCTTGAAAGATCGCAAATAACGCTTTCTGATCTTTCTTACGAGTATCCGCCAATAAATCTCTATCTTCCTTTTCAAGCTTGTCAAAAGCCTCTCCGACTACTTCGGTGTAGCCCGTCTCGACCAAACTTCATAAATCTTGGGACCGGAAAAAAGCCTTTAATTGGATAGACCAATTTTTGAAATTCCGCCCGTTGAATTTCGGTATCTGAAGTGGAATTGTGTTCGACATAATTGAACCACAATACTAAAATATCGCTCCTGATATTTTGTACGCAACACTCGCTCTGAGGCCAAATGTAGGATTAATAACTAATCCTCCCAGGATCACAATATAGTGGCACACAATTCTCACTAATTTTGGTGGACTGTAAAGGAAGATAACAACTGATTTATTGTACTCAACGGAAATACACTCGTACAATTAAGCTAGGGAAATACAAACTTAGCCAGTACTGGTTTCCTGACTAAATGTGAATTTAATCACACAAAGATCAGGCTAGCAGTATAGACTAAATAGGCAAAGCTTTGTAGAGAGAGGATGGAGGATTGTGAGATGATTGTGGATGATTACAAGTGAAGGGAATGGCTTGTATTTATAGCCATGGAGGGTTGAGGAGATGATGACATTTGGCACAAGGGGAGAGGAGGAGCAAGGAGAGCCATACACATGGGGAGGGAGCTCTAGCCGCCGGCGGCTTTGTGTGCGGAGGAGACACATGGAGGCTTGTGTCATCCAAGCCATACATATGGATGAGCAAGGAGCCGCCGGTTCTAGGTGGTGGAAGAGGAGGAGTTGTGGTTTTTGCAACCTCCCAAGCAAGTCACATGGATTATATATTCAACATTCCCGAGCGGTTCATTGGGCCTGGTAACCTCGTCCGAGCCCAACAAGCATTAGCGTTTAAGAGGTGAAAACCAACAGGAAGTGGAAGGTGATGGGATTAGGAGGCCTTGGCAGTCATGGTGCGAATATGCTTTTGCGATCTGGGGTCGGATGTTGCTGGTGGTTTTGCATCCACTAAAGGCGCTAGTTCCCGCAGCAAGTCTGCCGGAGGCTTTAAAGAAAAACAAAGGATTTGGGTGGCGGTAGCCAAGTTGCAAGGTTGAGGCGGCTGCGAATCTGAAGCGCAACAAATCAGACTTCTTATCCGAGGATTTAGGACATGGCGATGGAGACCGCCAGAGCGTATGTCGAATTCACCAGGGTTTAAAATAGTGATGGATTCTGGAGAAGGTTGAAGTGAGATGATGCAGCAGAGCATGCAACTGGGTCAGTTGAAAGATGTCCGGTAGAGCTACGGCAGAGCATTTATTTGAAGTGATCAACTCCAGGGAAGATGTTAGTCTTTGATGTTCATGAAAGTGAAGCCGAAGTATTGGTTGTTTTCGATCTTTTGAGGATGATTTGCAAGCTTCAGGGAGTATGTTTTGCGATCTTGAACAGATGTGGCTTATGGTGGAGGAGACATCATTGCAATCCCGTAAGTATCAGAGAGAGATAAGTGATGATGCAAAGAGACTTCCTATACTGAGAGGAATGAAGAGGCAGAGAAGACGACATGGTTTGCAGGTGGCAATGCCAATGATGATATACTAAAGGCCTATGAGAGTTGATGTGATCTGGTTGGAAGTGAATCCCTTTGAGAGTTGGATGTAGGAGAAACTTTCTTGGTAGATGGGTGTGGAGTGTGCTCTTGTTTGATGTGAACACCTATAAAGAATATATGTCATATATCCAGTGTGTGGTAAGTGAAGTCTACGAGTGAAGTAGACTTTGGTTTCTAGTCATACAATAAGCAGTGAAGAAGAGCAGTGATTCTCGCTTGTTGAGGAGATGACTGATACTGCAGTATCGAGGAAAAGCGCTAGATGAGCTGCCTAAGAGAAGAAACCGTGAGAGAGTTGATGGTCAGCAGAACCAATCAACGGGAAACAATAGAGTAGCCCAATCAAGAAGTATCGAAGATCACAAACGTATGCAATACATTCTTTGATGGCAGAAGAAGCATTTGTAAACTGAATATTAACAAATTCTGTTTAAGGGAGGGATTGTTGGAGTTAATAGTGCTTATTTGTATTGAATAAAATCGACAAGTAGAATTTCCAATTTCTCCTCTTTAAATCCCAACAGAAAACAGGATTGCGATTGAGACTTTGAGTTTCTAAAATAAATAAAAAACAGGGTTCTGGTTCCTGTTTGTGTTTTATTTACAATTCAGAATTAAATTGAGTATTTAAAAAAATAGTACAATTTTACGGTACAGATATAAATGCAACTGACAGACATAAATTCAATAAAAAAAAAATACAATTGAGTATTAAATTAGGTATTTTTATTCTACAACTACGACTCCTATGTTTATATTAGAACAAGTGACAGATATAAATTCAAACTGCAGTCCGTTGGGCGTTTACCCCTTCATCCCCAAATCCTCCCACTTTAACTGGCTTTAGAAAATTTAGGGTTTCAAATTTGCTCAGAGCAGAGGAGTCGAAAATTCGTCACCGGAGCGTAATATGGACGATCGGCATCCTCGAGAGCCGTTCGAGCTCATGCTTAGTGAGTCAATTCAACGATTTCATTCCGATAGGCGTTCCGGCATGTCAAATTTCGCCGTTTTCAGCTCAATTTTCTCCCGGGTTATCCAGACAACGCCGGACCCGTCGCTTGAGGTTCTGTGGTTCTACTCGGCTGTGAGTTTTCGGAGTGAGAATTTGGAGGTGGTGAAGCGGGTTTTGTTGGTGAAGGAGCTTTTAGGGTTTATGGTTTCGTGCAGTAGATGTGGTAATGGGTTGAAGAAGGTTGCTGCTTTGGCTCCGGTGGTTTACGAGCTTCACCGTTTAGTAGGTGATGTAATGTTTTGGTTTTCAGAAGTTAGGGATGATGTGAGCTGTTTGATTGAGAAAGTTGTTAGCTATGTGAGTATGTGTTGCTATGAAAATGAGCCAGGTTTAAGTGAAATGCCTGAGTTTAGTCCTTTGTTGATGGATGTGGTAAGTGTGTGGTTAGCTGATAAGGCTGAAGGGAATAGAGATCATGTTCGCGATTTGAGGTTGTTTTTCCCTATGGTTAGTGATGAGGTTCGGGCAAGAATTAGCAGCGCCAGAGAGATCGATTTCTTAGCTGGGAGTGTCATGTGTGAAGTTTTCCTGTTGAGCTTGAGCTTGAAACGTTGTTCGGAGGCTCCAAGACAGGATTTGCAGAAGGACTTGCATCAACAGGCAGTACAGGTTATAGCTGGTTTTCGAGATCTGAACTTTTTTGGTAAGCTTTCTTGCTGTTATCAGTAGAATACCTGGAATGCTTAGCTAGTGGATGGTGTGTCAATTGTTCTAACCTGATAGTAGGCTAACCGATGGTTGCTCGTCTTTTGCTTACTTTTCATGTGCCTTGTTAGCCTTCACTCATTACTTGACATATGTTCTTCGACCATCATCTTCTTTTTTAATTAAGCTGCGTACTCGTGAATCGCAGACACTCTTCTCAGGATGTTGTTGGAGCCAACACTGCAAGTGACCCATCTAGTGGTTTGTGTGTTTACCTTACTACCACATAGCTCAATATTTGAGTTCATTCAACCCACTGTTTTCTTTAATATTGGTTTCCTACTTACCGTATGCCACCCATTAGTTTTGTTAATTTCTTCAGATTAATATTTTCTGTAATTGGAAATGGTTACGAAAAGGTCGTAGTTTGTAGTCATATGAGCATGAGGTTTCAGTTGAAAACATCATCATCACTTGATGAATCATTTCATCTAACATTCATTCTCATTGACATACAGAGATGCAGTTGTTTTTTTTGCTCAGTTGACTGATCTTTTGATAACATATCTTCCTCAGTTCTCAAAAATGATTAGTTTGTGTTATGCAATTGTAAATAACCTACTTGTACCTCTTTAGTACTCCTGAGGAGTATTATTTCTTAGAATGCGCTGCTCAAACAGAATATCTGACTGAGTTCTTTTATTGTAGGGGTATGCAGGTGAAAGTCTCCTGAGGGAAGTTTTATATGATGTTGCAATGACAGTACAGTACCCATTCCTCGTCCCTGTAAATAGTTATCAGTTACCTGGACGTTCAACAGAGGTTGCTTTGAGATGGTTGTTCGTTGCTGAAAAAGCTGCTCAGTTTTTAAGGTGTAGTTTGAGCAAAATTTTCCTTGGGGTTGTTTCTAATGGAAATTAAAATTTGAATCAATTTTTTTTATTTGCTAAACTTCAGAGCCAGTGGAGATGGTACAAAAGCCTTTTCTTATGTGAATGCCTTCGTTGAGTCTTGCATACCTGGCCAGCTGATTGAGTGGGTGATTTGCAAGACTGGCGCAAGTAGGCCAGTTCTCTCCACTCCAGCAGCTCTTATTGGTAAGTGTAGCCGTCTCAATTGAATAGAAAACCAGTCTTACAGCTTGTGCTTAGTATTTAACGAAATAATACTCATACAGGTTGGTGTCTAGCTATTGAACAGCGTGGACTGAAGATATTCAATGATGAAGTCCTACGTGCACAAGTGCAAATTGTTGCTTTTAATTCTGCATTTGGGCTTGATTCTGAGACCAGCGACATAAAAACAGCTGAAGGTAATAGCATTTTAGACCAGGAAATGGCAGACTCTTCAGCCTCTGCACCTGTTCTCAACGGACAAAGAAAGCGAAAAGAAGACAGACAAGACAATGCATACCTCCAAGCTAAGTTCATCAAGGTTCACTGTCACGGTAACCATGTAAAAGAGAAGTTTCTATCACAGTGGTAGCAACAGGCACCCTGGAGAACACCAGACATGAACAGGAACCTATTTCGGCTAACATTACTTACTGGCTATATATGGCTATGCCCGGGGCAACATTTTGTGACAACACAACATTGAGGCAACATTTTGTACCAAAACGTGGAAAATGTTCTTATCCTAGATGTAATTGGGACGCTGCTATTCACACGTTTTTCTAGTTATGGTTCTAAAGAGAAAATACAATACATTAAGAAGTCACACTAAATCACGTTCCACGCTACGAAAGTGTTGTTTCTATGTCATTGCTGGCGAAAGGTCTGGTCAGATTATTTGCGACAAAACAGATGGTTAGCTCACCATGCACGTTAATATTGAACATTTGAACTTTTAGTGCACATTCGCATCTTCCTGAAAGATCGCTAGAAACTTGTAATAGATGGTTTAGCGGTTACAGTCTTACTAAAATGATCAGGGAGGTTTAGACATCGTTGTGCTTTTATTTTTTTCGTAGTAAATATTAAAAACGATAACATATCAAAAGAAAATGATACATGGAGATTACATCTATACCCTTTCATCGATGAGAATTTTGACAAAACCCCAACCAAAACCTTCGATTAATACAAAGGGTAATTTGGTCATTTAAATAACTGTTAGTCATCTACTTCTGCAGCTTCTTCTGCGTCTCATCACTTTCCTTTGCCGCCGATGCTGCCGTCGCCTCATTCAACTCCATGAATTCACCGATCGCCACCTCCGCCGACCCCAAGCCGTTCATCTCGTCCAAAAGCTCCCGCATTACCTTCTCCACCATTTCCTCTCCTAACTGATCCATCTCCACATCATCGTCAGAAATTGAGAAAAGCTTCGCCAGCACCGCCGCGACTTCTTCGGAATATTCCAACCCCGCCGGAGCTCCTTCCATTTTCTCCATACCAAAACAAGTAGTATAAGGAAAATCAGTGAAGATTGATGCAGACGAGTAGGATGGAAACAGAGCACAGTGGGCTCTGCATTTTTATAGATAGGGAGGACGCTGACGTGGCAAATAGTTTCCCAAGTAGGACGACGGTGACTCGGAGAAGAACGTCTACCGAGACATGCAGCGGTACGTTTTAGTTTGTTGTCGTTTTGTGAATTTCGGGAATTAGGTTGGTTTGTCTTTATTAGGTAGTTGGTTGGGGACCGTTGGATTGGTGAAAAAAGGAAGCTGATCTCACCGTCCATATTTTTGTATAGGTTTGACTGGCTGTGTTGACTGACAAAAGTAGAGCATCAAAGAGTCATCCTCCTTACTCCTGATCCAAAAGTTGCTTTCAGCTTTAGAGTGCATAGCACAAAAAATGTGACATCTGAGGTCCTTAAATTTTTGATGTTATTGGTTTGGTAGAGATGTACTAAAACGTGCTCTTCCCATTTATCTTATCTTTAGGGAAAAGTACAAAAATAAACATTGAACTATCACTTTTTCCTAATTTGAGGTTCGAATTATCATAATTTTCAATGAAGGGACAAAATCAAAATATCCGTTAAAGTTAACGGTTAAAATTAACTCCGTTAGTCAAATTATAATTAAATGACATTTACTTTAATTTAATTTATATGAGTAAGGATCCGGTGCAAAGTTAATTTTTTGGTACAAAATACAAACTAAACATAGCCATTGATCTTGTGATTTGAATGGACGAGATTTAATCTTGATTCTTTGGTGTTTTTCTTGGTGACGAATTATAAAATGAAACTGACGAACTATGTCGTATTTTCATTTTTTGCTTCGTCTTTTTCATTTTTCGGCTCGAAAATGACGAACTATAAAATAATTTTGACGAACTATAAAATAAACTGACAAAATATAAAATGATTTTGACGAATTTTGTATTTTGTACCAATTTAACTTTGTACCTGATATTGGCCCTAATCTATATATCTCTCATTATATATTTTTAACTTCTAATTTTATTATAATATTTTTATTTTTTTAAATTTCATATCACAAATGGGTACTACATTTAAATTAATTAGTTAGGGTTTACAATTTACCATATAACATGTATGAATAAAAATTAAATATATAATATTTTGATTCATATTCTAAATTATTAAGATGTTCCACTTATATGATGGGTGAGTTAATATTTTGAACTTTTAAAGTTTCACAATTCACTATATAATATGTATGGACAAAAGTTAAAAAAATCGTTCAATACATCCATAAATTTATATTATTTTTGATAGTAATACTCTTATAAACATGAATTACATTTTTTTTAATATTTATCCATACATATATTATGATCAATTGTGAAACTATGAAAATTTAAAATACTCTATACTCATCCATCATATTGGCGAAGCTTGAAAATTTTACAATAAAAAATAATTGTTTAATTTTTATTCATACATATAAGGTAAATTATGAAAGCCTAAATACTTAATTTAAATGTAGTACTCATTTATGATATGAAAGTTAAAGAGAATAATAAAATTAAAATTTAAAAATACGATATATAGATAAAATTAAAGTAAATGATATTTAATTATAATTTGACTAACGCAGTTAACTTTGAACATCAACTTTAACGGATTTTGAAAATTGAAATAGTTCGGACCTCAAATTGAAAAGAGGTGATAGTTCAGGACTCATTTTTGTACTTTTCCCTTATCTTTAAATTGGACTATTTTAAATTTGAGAGAGATACCGATATAATCCAATTTGTATACAAGAAACATTTTTAACCTGAAGCGTGCAACAGCACACACATTCATTTCAATTAGTCGATCACATTCTGATTAGGCTCTTCTTTCAAATATGATGAAACTGAAACACTTGTAGTATCTTAAAATCAGCTAAACTGTCGGTGCAACAACTATATACGGGTACATGTATGTGATGGAAGTTAGGACCAGATAGCAAGCGCAGACATTAAACCAGCTCCAAGGAAGAGAGCAAAATATGACATAATTTGGAGCCTGACATTGCAGCTCATCTTTTTGCTCAAGAAGTCAGCAGCAATAAGATCAACCAAAGCCATATATACTAGAATTCCAGCAGATACAGAATCCAAACTGCCTTCCACCAAGAGGGCTCTGGCGCTTTGAGAATTGTAAAAGGAAGACACTCCTATGCCAATTGCAATCCCTGTTGGTGTTGTGATGGCGAAGAAACAAGCCATCAATGTGGCTGAGAAATTTTTGTATTGCGCCTGAGAAATGCACCCTCCAAGTGCAAATCCTTCGAAGAACTGGTGGAAGGATAGAGCTGCAATCAATGGTCTGATCGTGCACGGACTGTTTGAAACTCCTAAAGATAGGCCTATTATAATCGAGTGTGATACAATGCCTAGCTCCAATATCTGCAACAAAAAGTTAACACGATATATATAAGTAACATGCCAACTTAAGATCTCAAAAAACAATCAATCCTGTATAAGCCACAATGAAGACTAGTATGAAACAAATAATTAACCAGGAAAAGTTCATATGTGAAAAATTAGTCACAGTCTGAATTCGTCTAAGATGCTGCCTTGCAAGTGCTGATCTACAAAATTTGCTTGCTGTAAGGTGTTATAATAGCACCAAATATTTTCAAAGTATTATCACTAACATATTTCAGTACACTAATAGATCAGATGTCCATTAAGTGAAAAAAAAATGCATACCTTAAAAAAAATAGAAACTAAAACAAGAATAGATATTTTACATGCTGGTTGACAAATGAAACTACTAAGAACAATGTCAATACACTATGGATAGAAAAGATGGCCATTACGCAAGGATTACAAGCAACATGTAAATCTATTAATGTTTAACTAATGAGATGAGGCCAGTGCGAGAAGGATGCATTTACCTGTGCAACTACTACGTGTCTCACACCATCGTGTCCCCCATTGTCACCACCATGCGAGTGACTGTGAGAATGTCCATGGCCTACAGGCTCGTACACATTTCCTTCACAGGCCTCCTTCCCATGAGCATGACTGTGTCTATGATGTGCAGCATGCGCATGAATCCCAACGATATGCATCCCACCACCTTTCTCTTCTCCAAACACTTTTCCATCAGTACAGCCATCTACCTCCACAATCCCCGACTCAGAGTCACACTCCAAGGCCTCCACTCTGCATGTCTGTGTTTGCTCCTGTTTCCTCTCGTAATACTGCGTCCCCATAAAGTCAACAAGCAATGTTCCCAGCGCAGACATCATAGCAAAAAATCCTGAAAATGGAAATTTTTGCCACGGAGAGGCCGGCAAACACGGGTCGGTCAAAGCTTTGGTAGCGTCTGGGAGCATATGAACAAACCCAGTAGCCAGAATGACGCCAGCAGCAAAGGCCTTCGCGGAAAAAAACAGGTTCCCATCGGTTCTAAGTATCCGGCAGTTTCTACCAACCAGAGGAATGGCAATGCCGCACACTCCAGCAATGAGAATGCAAGCCATTGCTCCAAGCTTGAGATTGAATGCGGCTGAGTCATCTTGGCAGTCATCAGATTCATCACTTACACCGCACCTGGTGTTAGAAATGGAACTCGAAATGCTTTCAAAAGCAGCATCTGTGAGTTCAAGAATCCCAAATACAATCAACACAGTTGTAAGAAGAGAACCCTAATTGATTTCCTCAGTCCAATCACATGCAATTCGTCGACTTTTCTATCAAACTGACGCTAAATTTACTAAAAATCAACTCGATTCATCTATAAAAAAATCCATCCGTTTTCATCACAAAATCATGAAACCCTAAACTTACCAGTGACGAGCCGTAAAGACGAATCGAATCCGTCTTTATACAATCCAGGCAGCAATCCCTGCAAATTCCACAATCCAAAAAAATCAAACTCAATCAACCAAAACCCCCCAATCACCAACAGAACACTCAAACCCTAATCTTAATAAAACAGAACCGCAAATCCAACCTCGAACAACACCATGGCACAATCAACAAGTTCCAAGCAACCCGAAAACGCAAGATAAGATCTTTAAGCACTAAATCCGACACCGACTTTCGTAGTATTTATAAAGGCACCACTCGAATAAAAAATTGGGGCTTTGGAGAGAATAAGGAAGTAAGTACAGCGTGGGATCGCGCGTATGGAGAACCAAAGGCGGAAAGATTCGTCGCGAGACGGGAGCAGGAACAGGAAGATGATGTCATGATGGTGAAGGAATGTCGACATGTTGACGAATTGAGAGGTTTGAGATTCAAATAGCTATTGGATTGGTGCGACTCTGGTTCAGAATGAGCGCCATAATGTCGACACCACCCCCCAACAATTTGCTTTTTATTTTATTTCGAAAATATTATTTCCTGAATTTTATATAATAATTAATAAGGTAAATTACAAAAACATAGCATGGACTATCATTCAATTTCAAATTAGATATCGAACTTTTTCAATTTTCAATTTAGTAAATTTGCATCAATTCATACATGTTTCATCAAATTAATCATATCTCCAACCACGATAAAAAATTGATTTAACAAAATTAGTTAACCATGGAACCAAATTCATAAGTTTTCGACCTTAACATTCCTCAAAAAATCGAATTCGAAGACAAGATGTATGCAAATTGATGCAAAAGTCACTAAATTGAAATTTGAAAATTGAAAAAGTCCGGTACTTAATTTGAAATCGAATGATAGTCCAGGTTATGTTTTTGTAATTTACCTAATTAATATTACTTTACTGTTTAGTCTTTAGAAGCTTGATTCTTATTAGGGCATCTACCCGAGGCTAGCAATAAATAATAATAGAGAGATTGTATTGCTTATTGCTCTCATGTAGCAGGTAAGCAAAAATCAATGCTTGATATGTGAACAATAACAGAGAAGGTGTTGGAAATGAAAGCAATATATGGGGCCTTTTGAATTTGTGAGGATATAGAAAAGGAAATCTAATTTTTGTTTATTATGGAAGAAATAAAAATAAAAAATGTCATAAAACGAACATTGGAATGACATCCAACTATTCAAATTCCAAAAAATAAAAATAAAAATATTTTTAAAATAACATAATAAAATAAGCAAAAAATTAAAAAATTCATGGGATAAAACAAAAAATGAAATAATAGAAGTGATAATGCGGACAAATTGAAATTGTTATGAGTATTGTTTTTTACTTTTATTGCTGCAGAGTAAAATATAAAAGAGTTTATATTTTCGCTCTTAGCTAATTGCTCTCTTGCTACGTTAAAATATATAGAGCAAAGAGCCATTTTTCTCATAACTTTTAGCTCTGCTTGCTACATGATTTTTATGGATATGTGCTATTTTTGCACATTGCTCTCTTACTACGGATGCCCTTAGACACCTATATCGATCAAAACCTCTCAACACATACATATATTTATCATTGAAACACGAGCCCAATTCGCTTCGATATATCCACAACTGATGGTAAATTCGAATAACCTTTTTCTTGATTATAAGTTCTGGATATATATCTCGTGCATCCAAGTAAAAAATAGCAAAAAAATTTTTTGATGGGAGCAAAAAAAACAATTTGAAAATGATAAAAGTTTAGATAAAAGAAATATCAAAAAAAAAACATCGCCCTAAATTGAAAACTAAACTTTTTTCAAAACTACACAGTTTTATTATAAAACTTAATTACATTTTATTATGTTTTGACAGCAGTTGGGATTTTATTCCATAAGTTCCACCAATTGACCAATTTCTCTTATGTGAAGATATTGTTTTGAATAATAATTTTTTATGTGGGCTTAACGGGCTGTTGGAACATCAAACCTAAGCCCGTGGGCTTGATAAGAAGAACATTTATAATAACATAAAGCCCAAAACTATACAAAAATCATTACATCAAATTACACAAAATAAATTCGTTGTCGTTAGAAATAATCCCGTTATAGCCTTCTTCTCTCACTTTGACTATAAATATCGACAGCTGCGTTCCTTCTCTCTCCCCTCACTGACTCGCCTCCGCGCGAATCATCAATCCACAGCTATAGACATCCGACCTGCATTACCGAAATGGCGCCGAGAGTAGATCTGGACGGCAATCCGATCAATCCCATCACCATTTGCATGATCGGCGCCGGTGGATTCATCGGATCTCACCTCTGCGAGAAGCTCATGTCCGAAACGCCGCATACCGTTTTAGCTGTCGACGTTTATGATGATAAGATCAGGCATCTGCTTCAGCCTGAGGGATCTCATCCTTGGTCTGGCAGAATTGAGTTTCATCGGATTAATATTAAGAACGATTCCAGGCTTGAAGGTCTTATCAAGCTCGCAGATCTGGTGCGTCGTCACCTCTTCTTTTTTTCTTTTTTTTAATAATTATTATTTTAAATTGTGATTCTGCTGTGCAAGATCTTGATTTAGGATCCAGATCGACCAGGAATTGAGTAGCAAGATTGTTTTTATTTTGGATGATTATTTAGTGTCTTGATAGAGTGGGATCCATTGCAGACTATAAATCTTGCGGCAATATGTACTCCGGCTGATTACAACACACGTCCTCTTGACACGATTTACAGCAATTTTATTGATGCGCTGCCAGTGGTAATGATACTCTATTTTGGCCTTGTTTGATTTGGTATTGATTGTGATATGCTAGTGAGGATTGATACTGATAGTTGAGTGAGTGAATGCGGATGTGAGCAGGTTAAATACTGTTCGGAGAATGACAAGCGGCTTATTCACTTCTCTACTTGTGAAGTCTATGGAAAAACAATCGGATGTTTTCTTCCCAAGGACAGTCCTCTCAGGCAGGTGAGTGTCGTTTCATGGTTGCGTGTATATGTTGCATATATTTGTAGACATTATATTATGAATCCTGATAGGTCTTCCAAAACAGCTTGTGCATTTTTTTAACGATTTATAGAATATTTTGCTGCAGTATTAACAGTTCTCATAGACACTGTAATGCTATCAGTGGAATCAAGTTGCATATATTGGAGAATGCTGTTCATCAATGGTTAATATGTCAAGAAATGATGTTAGGCGCTTGTCTTTATTATATGTAGTATGAGCCTGAGTACATAAATAAGCTTGTGGTTGTTATTAGTGTTTACGGTGTTTATTACTTTGGTTGGATAACTAAGTGTATAGCTCTCTTATCGGGTGCTTCCTGGTTATTGTTGATTACTTGGTACATTTCAGAGTACATGTCAAATGGATAATTAAGGCTTTAAAATGTTTTATAAAACCTGAAATGAACCACACAATAAGTAAATTGATCTAATTTTATTGATTGTGTAGCGATTGCAAGTTCATGTTGAATGGACTATGCTAATTATAATATTCTTTGAATAGGACCCTGCTTATTATGTCCTCAAAGAAGACGAGTCTCCCTGTATCTTTGGTCCTATTGAAAAGCAAAGGTGGTCGTATGCTTGTGCGAAACAGTTAGTTGAGAGGCTTATTTATGGTGAGAAAAATCAGTGACTACCTTATCCATTTAAGTATTCCGTAAGCCTAATCTCACACCTTGTTTGAATACCCCAGCTGAGGGGGCAGAAAACGGTCTCGAGTTTACCATTGTTAGACCCTTCAACTGGATTGGTCCTCGGATGGATTTCATACCCGGCATTGATGGCCCAAGCGAGGGAGTTCCAAGAGTTTTAGCTTGCTTCAGTAATGTAAGAAATCATTTGTGTTTTATAGTTAACAATACTTGACCTTCAATGTTAATGTTGAAATGTTTCAGCATTGTTTAATCCATTTTGGCCACAGAATCTCCTGCGACGTGAACCACTTAAACTCGTGGATGGTGGGGAGTCTCAAAGAACTTTTGTGTATATAAAGGATGCCATTGAAGCTGTTCTGTTGATGATTGTGAGTGAACCAACTTTCTCATCATGGACAATTAGTTTCTGTAAATCTCAATTCACTGATGCGCATGTCTTCCATCAGGAAAACCCTGCCAGGGCTAATGGCCATATTTTCAATGTGGGCAATCCCAACAATGAAGTTACTGTGAGGCAGCTTGCAGAAATGATGACCGAGGTAAACCTATTTGTATTAAACATAATATATGTGATTGAACAGTTATATGAAGTAGTGAACTAATCGTACTACACATTTCATGTAGGTATACTCCAAAGTAAGCGGAGAACCATCTGTAGAAACACCTACAATAGATGTCAGTTCTAAAGAATTTTACGGGGAAGGATATGATGACAGTGACAAGAGAATTCCTGACATGACAATTATCAACAAACAACTCGGTAATGTGCCTGTATTCACATGGTTACACTAGGATATACTAGGGTATGGTTGGTATATCTGATTGCAATATTACCTCGTGAACTCCTATCACAGGATGGAATCCGAAGACATCTCTATGGGACTTATTAGAATCTACCTTGACATACCAACACAAGACCTATGCAGAAGCTATAAAAAAAGCAATATCAAAACCTGCTGCCACAAACTGAAGATATGGCGAACCTCATTAAAGACTGAACTGTTGACACTTGCACTCCCTCCCACAATGGTACTTTTACAAACATCCTGTAATAGTTATTAAATTATTGTAATTGCAATTGTATGTCCCATGTAGGAACCAAATCATATTTTTTTTTTTTAGTTTCAGTAAAAGAACAGGTTACCTTTGAATTGAAACAAACAAAAATATATGCAGTACAAGTTAATATAGACCTTTATGAGAGCTGATATGGGTTGCAATTAATGGTAGCTGAAATTCTCTGATCTATGGAAACTTAATGAGATGAAAAGAAAATCTTTGATGAAATACATTTTACACTTCAATGCGTCATGAATCATGATACACAAAAGTGAAACAATCATCACACTCATGAGATCAAAAGTGAAACATCAGTTCTAAATATAAAAATTTCTCTATAATACTTTACATACATGAGCAAATAATTTTCTAATTTATTTTCCAGCGACACAAAGACAGTGAAGGAGAGCGTGTTTATAAAAGACAGTTCAACGCACCAGCCACCAGCAGAGCGGCGGCAACTCATACATCTTTGAAGTTGGTTAAACTTATAGTACAGGAAAACCAAAATAAATCACATCCAGAAGACAGACAATATGCATCTAATCAGGAAAAAAAATACTACTACTTTCCCAAAGCAGCGACACATTCCAAATCTTTAATCTGCACCTCTCCACGCTTCTGTGCCCGCTTCTTAAATGAAGGGTTTAAGAGTGTATACCGACATTGTCCTTTCAGGCAGGAGCAACTCCTTGGGACTTGGCTGCTGAAGCTGCGGCGGCTGCAGCTGCAGCTGCAGCAGCAGCAGCCGCAGCAGAGGCAGCTGGGTTTGGAGTCGAAGGTGGCAGTGGGGTCGACTGTGGTCCATTTTGAGGAACTACTACTGGTTGATGCCGAGGCTGCTGTGGAGAGTTGACCTGGGCTAGCAAAGTCTTGATCTGAGTCCCTGTTAAAGTTTCTTTCTCTAGCAAGGCATTTGCTAAGGCATGATGCTCCTTGCTGTGTGTGATAAGGATGTTTTTGGCGTTGTTATAAGCCTTCTCAAGAAGTTCCCGAACTTCTTTCTCAATGAGAAGCCTCGTCTCCGTGCTCATGCTCTTTCCGTTGTCATCGTAGTTGTGAGTGACGACCCCAACTTCTTTGCTCATGCCATACTTGGTGACCATTGCTCTTGCAAGGTTAGTTGCCTGCTGCAGATCTGATGATGCTCCTGATGTGACTTCGTTTTCTCCGAAGATGAGCTCTTCGGCTACTCTACCACCCATGCAGACATCTAGCCGAGCAAGCATTTGTTTACGAGAGACACTTGTTTCATCCTTGTCAGGCAATTGAGCAACCATACCAAGAGCCATTCCTCGTGGAACTATAGTTGCCTTATGAACAGGGTGAGCACCATCAGTGTGAATTGCCACGAGGGCGTGTCCTCCTTCGTGATAGGCAGTTAACTTTCGAGATTCCTCAGAGATGACAGCCGATTTGCGCTCGCTTCCCATCATGATCCTGTCCTTTGCGTACTCTAGATCAGCCATGCTTACTGCCTTGGCCCCATCCATTGCAGCCTTGAGTGCAGCGACATTGACCAAGTTTGCGAGGTCAGCGCCGGAGAAACCGGGAGTCCCCCGAGCAATGATGCTCAAATCAACATCATCTGCCTTCAGAACCTGTCAAGAACAAAGAATTAATAGCATGACAAAATGAAACCATCGAAGTAAAAACAAACGAATTAGCCCTAACACAACTAAACTATTATTTTCATAACATACCTTCGACATATGCACCTCCATGATCTGCCGTCGCCCCTCCACGTCCGGATTTGGAACAACAATGTGTCTGTCAAACCTTCCAGGTCTAACCAGAGCCTTATCCAGCGATTCCGGGAAGTTAGTAGCAGCAATCACAATAATCCCTTCATTTTGCTTGAAGCCATCCAATTCAACAAGCAACTGATTTAAAGTCATCTTCATGTACTGCTGGTCCTTCGGATTACGGCTTCCTCCAATGGCATCAATCTCATCAATGAAGATGATACAGGGAGAGCGTTTCTTGGCAGCCGAGAAAAGATCTCTCACTCTGCGTGCACCGACCCCAACAAACATCTCTTCGAACTCACTGCCACTGCATGAAAAGAATGGTACTCCAGCTTCGCCAGCTATTGCTCTTGCTAACATTGTTTTCCCAGTGCCAGGTGGACCAACAAGTAACACGCCTTTTGGGAGTTTTCCACCCAAGCGAGTAAAGCGCTGAAACAAGTAAACCACAAGCTACCCGTAAATAAAAGCCATAACATGTTTTACTTCGAAAGCGACAGACTGAAGCTTTAGATCCAACGCAAATAGGATCAACCACTGATAAAGTTCCGAATGCCTCAAAAGAAAAAAACTGTGAACACGCATTCTTCTTAGTTACTAAGTTAATGGGAGCTACACAACCAAATACCAATATCAGTAGACACCACCTTGCTCAGGAATGCTATAGAACTAAAGCACTGACCTTGGGATCTCGAAGGTAATGAACAATCTCTTCCAACTCAGCTTTAGCCTCGTCGACGCCTTTCACATCATTAAATTTAGTACTGGAATCCATGCTCGGTTGCACCTCTTCGGTAAGACCAAGTCCTGAAAATAAACAAAAGTCAGTATAAAAATGGATACAGCTTTACTTCGGGTGTATGCGTATCTGAAAACTACAAGCTACCTTTAGTAATTCCTTTATCTTCAATAAGAGCCCCGATTCCTGATATTAGCAAAAATGCCAAGGCAATTGCCCGGAAGGTGCGCCAAAGCTGCTCTTTAAAACTGCCTCCTTCGGCAGTCACCATATGGATTGGAGCAGCTGAAGTTCCTAGGATACCATTTTTCGTATGTTTGCCAACATTCTTTAATGCTGATATGCTGCCAAAATTTTCTTCCCCCCGTGCCGTGTTAGCGGACATACCTGCATTATTGTACACGAATAGTTAGCAATAAGATGAGCAACAAACCATATAAAATACCGGGAAGCAGAATGAATAAAGAAGGATAATTTTACGCGACAAGTATTTGGGGTTGAAAATGCCCATTAAAAATAATATATTTTCATCATTGAACACAATTTTGTGAACTTCAAATACTAAATTCATATCATCACACACACAAAGACCTAACATATCATAAAGCATTTTTAAGTTTTCACTAGCACATAGCCACAGACAGACCAAGCAAACACCCACCTCTTTGCAGTGTTTTCAGCAGTTCACTGTCGTCCAATCTGTCAACTTTAACTAAAGCTTTGACATACTCAGACAGCGCAGAGGGGTTAGAGTGTAAAGAAGGTTGGCTTTCAAACAATCTTATAACTGCTTCAGGATCATTTCGAAGGTACAGCTCTCTGAGGTGGGAGACCTCATTTGCCTCATCAGAATCACGCATTCTACGACTCATAGTTCCAAGGTAACTGGACATATATCGCTCTTGAGCTTTGAAATACCCAGCTCCTGAAATGAAAAACTATGCATGTAAAACATACAAAAACTCGCAAATAGATCTATTCATGTTAAGAATCAAAGAGTGATGAACGACCTCCGCTGACTACAGACTTCTGCGCAGGTCGATAAGTCCTGATGTAAATATTTCTTATTTGTGCAAGCTCTACTCGCTGCCGTGAGACCTGATATTTAAGAAAAAATCAAAAAGCATCAAGCTTGTGCATAATATGAATCTCGCAAGACAATCAATAGCTAGTTAGCCACCCCTTCATTAGTTCCACATTCCCTTGGACAACCAAACACTGAACCATCAACGCGCTTAAAAATCTAACTCCAATAGATTCACACGATTTTTACTAGCAGCTACCAGTTCCTCCCCACTTGAACATTCCCTAATTTCTCCTCAAATCTAAACTGCTAACTAAGCCACCAATCTTCACAATCACACCCCAACTTTTAATTGCCATTTGCCACAAGCACTAGGACCCCGTAACAAAATCTGTCACGAACTACAATATAACAACCCTAAACACTCGAATACCCCAAATAAAAATTAGGGCTTTTCACAGGTACCGTCGAATTGAAGATAATCCACAATAAAGATCACACATTTCGACAAATCAAGGACAAGAGAACACAACCACGTACCTGGGTCAAAAGCTGCCTCCACGCCATGCCCGTCTAGCCTATCCTTGACCAAGTTTTACAATCAATTGGTTCGATGGAAGAAGAAGAAAAACAACAACAGGATGATCCAATTGGGAAATTGCTGAAATGAAATCTCGAAGCGAACGAGTCGGGTGGAATTGAAGGAAGAGAGTGGATAAAAGTCGCTAATCGAGTCGATCGAAAACGCAAAGATTGGATTTTTATTGTTGTTCAGGAAACGTCCGATCGAGGATCGACGAGCCTTGGGCTTTTAAGGTTCGCAAAACTTGTCTCGCGCACGGCCGCACAGTGCTTTATTGCTCTTCACCGCACCTGAAAAATATCTCTCCATTTTCTTATTATTTTTATATTAATTAATTGAAATGAGATGGCTTTTTTTTAATGGGAAAAATGAGATGGCTTAATCAGTAGTTTTGTTTAATAAACGATTTATATATTATTATTTTTGGATTGGATTACATTCAACTATGGCGAACGCCGCCCACAAAACTGCCAAACAGAACAAAACCTAGACAGACAACTGACTATACCTGCTACAACTTGGCTTCAAATAAACGATTTATATTTTTAGTATGTCGGTTTACAAATGTCCAGTTAAGGCCCACAGAACAAGCAGGCTCGGCCCAATACAACAGCATGTAATCATTATTGGGCTAAGCCCATCTTACTTGAACAAATTTGACGAGGATGTCATTGTACTTGAACCAAAGTAGCAATAACAACTTTGAAACCAATTAGGCACAAAGCGGGAAAAATAAATAAAGCTAAAGCGTCAATCATAAAACCCATTTTATTGATGCTGCTTATCATGCATGCAAACAAAATATGAAAAGGGTTTTAAAGCAGCAGGGAATTCGATGACTTCACCTCACCACCCACTAGAATTTAAAGCCAACGAAAAGAAGCTCATAAAGCTGACTCTATTAATTTTCGGTACTCTGCATCATCAAAAAAACACTACTCCACTCTTACGTAACTTAAATAGTGGCATACAGAGAAAAATTGTGATCGAAGGCGACAACCAATTATTGATTTAATATATAAATTAATTTTTTTTATATAATGGGGTACAATAATTCGAAACATTACAATGCATATTACTAAAGATGTACCATCTATCATATATATATATATATATATTGCTTTTTTTAAAGATCTAGCAAGACATCTTGATCGGATCCGAAATATCATTTTATACATCTCTGTACTTTTTGAAGCGCTGGTCATGTTTGATACATTTATCAAGGATCCGCACATCGTCACTTGGAGCTAATACCACATTGACACTTTTACCGTTGTAAGACACCTGCACGAGGGATGTAGGAAGCTCTACGCGCGAGTTGGTAATACATAAATTAATTGAAAAACATCACTTTACATTTATATAATTAAGAAAAATTTCGCTTGTGTTTTGAATTTTTGATTCCATTGTTTGTCGTGTTCAAACTTTTAATTGTATTTACTGTATAACTGTTACGTGGCAACTAAGATATAGTGGTCGTATGATTTAGACTAGTTATGAAGTAGTGTTTTAGTGGCGTCATGTATTGGTAGTTTTATTAGTAGTGGTCACTTGCTTAGATTAGTGGATGTTAACCGTAGGTCATCAAGTGTTATAAGTAGACGTATTGTTCGTTAAAATAGTTTAGCAATGAATTAGTAAAATCATCTATCTCTCGTCTTAAATTATTCGTTTCGTTTATCATCCCATGTTCGTTTCAACCCAAATCTCATTTCGTCTCAATCTCATATTCTGTCTTGTCATAACTTTTGGTTTGCATCAATAACCCTAGTGACATCGAAAATTCATTTTACAGAAAAATTATAAGATTGAACTGAATAAGATTATTTTTGACGTAGTTATTATAGTACAACCCTTAGAGTACCAAACTATGACAAATGATATCGCAATTCGATCGTATGTTGCAGTTAGCTCCATTTTGACAGAGCACCCGCCTCAATGAGTGTCGGCACCAACCGGCCACTCAGATGCATCCCGACCAACATCTCCAACCCGCCAACTCTCTCGCCACCAACATAAACCGCCGCCGTTTCTCCTTCCGGCAGGGCTTTGAGCTCCACTTTGTCATCAAACTCGATTACGATCGGATGTGCTCCGATCGTCGACAGCAAGTTCCTCATGACGTGGCACATGTAGCAAGCTGGGCGAGCGAAGATCACAACCGGGTGCTCCGAAATCACTCTGAGGATCCGACTCTCGGACGACTCGAAAACGTCGTCGGTGGCCGTCGTTAGCTGAAGGCGCGTACCGTCGTTTTGCGCGGAATGGTACCGTTTCAGGCTCTGCATCGCTTCGAGATTAGGCCGCGTTTGGCGGAGATAAGTTAGGATTAGAGCTGGATTGGTTTGGTTGTAGTTTGAGGAACTTATTTGGGGGGGTTTTTATAATGATTTTTTTTTGGATGGGCTATTATTGAAGAGAACAAAAAAAAAAGGTTAGATTTTTTGCGAATGTGACGATAGATGTGGCGTTTGCTGACGTAATAAAGTTTCCCAACTTTGCCTGTAATTACATAGTAATCCTACAAGCAAAGACGTAGCGTCAAAAGTCACGTGACGTCAGGGCAAAGTGAGTTGGCTCACTGGTTGAGCGCTCCACCCGGGCATGAGGATCCCGGGTTCAAGTCCCTATCTGCGCATCCAAAAAAAAAGAACAGATGCTGCAACTTTAGTGCTAAAGCACTCAATCAAAAAAAAAAAAAAAAAAAAAGTCACGTGACGTCATAGCTAAACTCCGCTTCGTGGTGGTCGGGTCAGAAGTAGCGGTATTCCAATTGTTCTTATATATATATATATATATATATATTATTATTGCGGTATTCCAATTGTTCAAACGGCCCGAAATGTCTGTGGACGGTTCGAGGTCATAATTTGGTGTAGTGCCATCAGCTTACGTCATCCAACATGTCAGCTGGGGTCGTGGTGATGTCGTAAGCTCTGTCGGTTTTAAATTGGTGATCGTAATGACCCAGCTCATGAAACTCACATATCAAATTCAAATCATTCAATCACTTTCAAAAGTTAAAATATTGAAAGGTGAATTAGTTGGGCCGAGTAATGAAGCCCCAGTTATCCAATTAAAACCGAAGCCCAAATAGCGCAATGCTGCCAAACGCATGTATTTCCGTGTTAGCAGCTGAATATGCGCGCTATTTTTTTTGATAAATGTATAGTCTATTGTTTAAGTTATTATTTAAAATTCACGAGCTTGAGCTTTCATTCAAATTTCCCACGACCCATAAATCGGGGCTGTTTAATCTGTCGTCACATGATTTTAGCCCCTTCACATATTGGGCCGCCGATCATTCAAATTCATCAGTTTTCTAATGATCAGTCCTTTTATCCTTCTATTATCACTCATTGTATTATTATATTACAGTTTTCAATTTGTAATAATACATATTTTATGGCAAACTTTTCTATGATGTCAAAATTAGATCCACTGATGACGTCAGCTAGAATTATTAAAACAATCATGATAAAAAAAAAGATCTTGAAACGCTTTATTTCCTCTGAAATCATACCTGAATATAAAATACAAATGAAATCTGAAGAAGATCACATAAGGGGTCGGCTTCTTAATCATCTGTTTAAACAAAGTAGATGTGGTATTAATAATGTGACATATTATTATATGCGTTCTTAATCATTGAAGGTTACAAATTGTTTCTTAAACCAAACAACGAAAACGACCAAACCAAGTTGTTAAAATTGAGTTTTAACTCTAAAATCGATTTACGATTCTACATGTCCATTTCGTGTCAAATTGTAGATGGAAACATTTTTTGTTAAAATCGGAAGGGAAAACGATTTTTACAAGCATTAAAATCGGTAAAATCGTTTATAGTCGTACGAGTGTAAGTTTTGGCTTATTTTATACCAGGCCCAATAAGCGAAATAACAAAAATTGATAATGAAACCCTAATCGCCAATGCTTCTAAAAATTGACGATAAAATCTAAGTCTCTTCTGTTCATCGACTTCTCTTCTCACCGACAAAATTGACGCAAGCTGGAGGGCAAATTTCGAAAGAAAAATTTAATTGCGAGGTTTGGAGGTGTCGTTTTAATATAATAGTAAGTAAATTTCTATGTAAAGATTAGTAGAAGGTTTAGAGACTATTTAAACTTGGTAAAGCGAAGCTATATTCGAACTCCGAAGATGGATGAAAACTTTAATAAAGAAAGATGTTGGACCCTTGTGTTTTGATGATAACAAACACTTAACTAATAATGCACTTGAGTATGCAGAAATCACTGTCTGACAGGTAAGCTCACTGGACATCTCTGAGAGAGAGCGAAGCCACGAGAGAGGTGTGTTCCATGTGAGAGACAAACCGACTTATGACCAGATCGGATCTGGGAAAAGATACACGGAGATATGCACTGAAGATACAAGAATATATGCATTAATTCAAATATATACATGAGGAGATTTAAGTATATACGACAGGAATATCGACGCCAACTTTGGCAAGTATATATGTGATATCACAGCTGTGAGATATCAATCAGATCTGCGATGAAGATCTGTGTAGCCGACTTGAAGACATTATAAAAGAAGGAAGAGCATTCAAGTGAAGGCGCGGCTTTTGGAGATAGCATTCGGAGACTGCAGAGTTTTAAACTTCCGTGAGCTGACGAAGTGCTGCTGTGTGCAGACGAGACAGATCGTGTTAGTTGATACTTTGAGTTGAGTAGAATTGTTAGCTGTCACTGAGTGAGACAAAGTGTAACAATCTACAAGCATACTCTTTCATCAATAACATTGATCTTGAAGCCCTTCTGGAACTGTCCAGAAGGCAAGTGGTTTTCAGCCTGCTGCAAAGGTTGCAGTAAGGTTTCCACTATAAATCTGTGAGTCTTTACTTTCCGTATAATTTCCTGTGTTACAGATAATTTCCGCTGCCATCTGTCTGAGGGATACCACTCTGGGATCTCCCTCACATAGTTGGCTAACCTAACGATCCAACAATTGGTATCAGAGCCGGGAAGCTCTAGATTGTGTGTTAGCCTTGCAGGAAATCATGTCTAACGGAAGCGATTCGTTCTGGAAGCCGCCGGTGCTTAGTCCGGGAGAGTATGACTGGTGGAAGGACCAGTTTGAAGCCCATGTCTGTTCCCTGGATGGGAAGCTGTGGCGAGTGTTTGAAAAGGGTAACTTCCCTATTCTGGATGTGACAGATCCTAATAAACCAAAAGAGAAAGAGAAAGACGAGTACACTGATGATGACTACAAAGCTCTCCAGCAGAATGCCAGGGCCAAAAAGGTTCTTAACATGGCCCTCTCCCCAGGAGACCAAGTAAAGATGGCTGTGTACAAGACTGCAAAGGAGCAGTGGGATGGACTTGCTCGACTGTACGAGGGAAACGAGGACATCAAAAGGAACAGAATCCTAGCTGCTACAAAGGATTACGAATCTGTCGAACAGCGCAAGGACGAATCTCTGGATGACTTCTACACCAGATTTCAAGTCATCGTCGCGCAGCTGAACTCCCTGGATGAGGTACTCCCTCAGTGGAAAGTAACTCATCAGTTCATGCAAGCTCTCTGCTCCAGATGGGACACAGTGACTACTGCTCTCCAAGCTCAGAAGGGGATCAAAGATGTCACTCTGGAAGAGCTCGTGGCGAATCTGCAAAGCCAAGCTGGAATAGCCGAGAGGAAAATGGCCCGGAGACAAGCTGGAAAATCTCAGGCTATAGCGCTTAAAGTTGAGAAGGCCTTAGACATAGCTCAAGTAAGCCTGCCATCTAAAGGAGAGGACGAGGAGATAGCTCTTCTCTCTAGGGCTTTCAAAATGGCAAACACAGGCAGAACGCAGAACAGAGGCAACTCTGGCGGAGGACGAAACAGTCAAAGGTGGAACAAGGGATCCTCCTCAGAGGAAGGCAAGACAAAGGCTGGAGCAAAGGAAGAAAGAATCTGCTATCACTGCCAGAAAAAGGGACATCTCGCTAAAGACTGCTACAGCAAGAAAAAGGGGGAACCACCTGCCCCAAAGGAAGCCCATGCCATGTTTGCAGCATGGAGTGACTCTGATGAGGAACAAAGTGATAGAAAGCTCGTCAAGGAGCCTTGTCTGATGGCGAATTCCGCAAACGATGAGGTAAATGAATCTGACTCTTTCATAGATCAAGTATTCAGTGAATCTGACTTTGCAGAAACTATCGCCGAATTGTTAAAGAAGATCACTAGCCTCAAGGAACAGATTGAGGTCATGAAAGAGGAACATGACGATGACATGGAGAACAATCGTCTCTGGTCAACCAAAGCTATGAAACTCGAGAGACAAATGGAGGAGCACATCTGCAAATGCCCCACCTGTGACAAAAGGGACACACAGATCAGTGAACTAAGTGACAGACTGACTAGCTTAAGAATTGACGATACCAGGAAGGTACGGTCAATTGCAGAATCCGACAGATTCCAGTTGGACAACGAGGAGCTCCGCCAGGCGGTTGCAGATCTCAGACAAAAGGAATCGGAGAGAAAGAAGGTCTGGCTTAGAGAACTAGAAGCCAAAAAGGTCGAGGAGGTAAAACAAGATTACAACAGAAGGTTTGCCAGACCCGGACTTGGGTATATGGAAGAAACCAATAAGGAGGGAGAAAACAGAAGGAGTACCAAAGGAAAGGAACCAATGACTGAAGTCGGAGAGGGATCCCATCAGCAGAGAAAGATGGAACCCACAAGACAGTCGGGAAGAGCAGCCTCATCTCCTCAGGACAGTTATCTCCACGACAGAGACTCTGATCCTTTCCAAGCTGGGAAGGCATTTGAAATATGGAAAAAGATGAGCTCCAATCGTCAATCCTTCTCCATCGACCCTCAGGCACAGAGAAGGATACCAGCACACGTAAAGAAACATAAGAAAACTGGTACACTCTACTACCGTGTATGCTGGCACTGCGGACACTCCGGTCATTACAGAGCCAGCTGTGAGAAATGGAAAGAAGTAAACGAAAAGAATCACAGCCATCAGAGACAGGCCGGCACCGCCCCTACTCCTAGGAGAAAGGCTTCTCTTAAAAAGGGGGACAACAGACCGGAATGGGTTCGTTCTCACCATGACACAGCCATCCACGGACGACCCAGAAGAACCCCCAGGATGAAAATCAACCTCATGGATGACAATGATTCTCGTCCCTCGAAGCTCCCTTCTGTTGCCAAAACTGTCCCAAAGCCCAGTAAGCCCAAGCTTGTCTGGGTTCGTAAAAACTGACCTCTCTTTTTGCAGGGTGGAGTGAGGAGCAAGCCATGGTATCTGGACAGTGGATGCTCCAAACACATGACGGGGGATCCAGGATGGTTCATCTCACTCCAAGCCTACTCCGGAGACAACATTATCTTCGGAAACAAGAGCTCAGGTAAGGTAGTAGCTACTGGAGAGGTAAGAATTTCAGAAACCATTAGAATTCGACAAGTAAGTCTGGTTGAAAATTTGAGATACAACTTATTGAGCATATCACAATTGTGTCAACATGGAAGAAACCAAGTGATATTTAATTCTAACGACTGTGTTGTGAAGTGCATTGAGACAGGAAAAATAATTCTTCGAGGTGTCCGGGAGAATCAGATTTATACAGTGGACCCAGAATTCGTCCCAGACGGGGAGCTGTGTCTGTCAAGCATCACTGATGATACATTGCTGTGGCACAAGAGATTTGGACATGCAAGCACGAGGCTGATTCATAAACTCCATCAAAATGAATTAGTGATTGGTCTACCAAAAGTGGAAAGCTCGTTTGATCAGATATGCAGCGCCTGTGCCACAGGTAAGCAGGTACGTACTTCGTTCAAGACAAAACAATCGGTGAGTACCTCAGCTCCTCTGGACATGATTCACATGGATCTATGCGGTCCAGTCAACGTCGTTAGCCGTGGAGGCAACAGGTACATTTTAGTCATCGTGGATGACTATTCCAGATATACATGGACCATCTTTCTGAGCTCTAAAGATGAAACTTTCTCTGAGTTTGTGTCATGGCTGAAGCTAATTGAAAACAAGTTGAGTAAGAAATTAGTATCTATTCGAACTGACAACGGAACCGAGTTTCGAAACTCCCAGTTTATTACCCTGTGCAGGACAGCTGGAATAGACCACAACTTCTCAGCACCACGGACGCCTCAGCAGAATGGTGTGGTAGAGAGAAAGAACAGGACATTGGAAGACATGTCAAGGACAATGCTGATTGCAAGTGGTGTTCCCAAGGGATTCTGGGCCGAGGCAGTACATGCCGCCAGCTACATACTGAACCGGGCATCATTACGCTTTCTGATAGGAAAAACACCTTACGAGCTGCTGCGAGGAAGAAAGCCTAACATCGCTCATCTGAAAGTGTTTGGTTGCAGGTGCTACGTACACAACAACGGAAAGGAAAATCTGGGAAAGTTTGATCCAAGGAGCGATGAAGGCGTGTTCGTAGGATACCCAAGCCATAGCAGAGCATACAAGGTCTACAATCTGAGGTTGGAACGGGTGGAAGAAAGCATTCACGTAACCTTTGATGAGCGCGCTATGACTGGACACCTTGTGAAAGATCCCTCCTCACAGGATGATGGAGAACTTCAGCTTACTGACAGGTCTGATCCCGACTGGGTACCTGCCCAAAACGGGACTGAAGAACCAGCTCCAGAGGTCATTCAGACTGTTGCTCAAGAACCTGCTGAACCAGCCGGAGCTCCACCAACAGAAATATTAGCTGAAGAGCAGGGTCCAGAAGCACAAGTGATAGAGGTTAATGCAGAACCCCCCAATGAGGAAGTGATTGCGAATAACCCTCCTCAGGCAGGGACCGCAGAAGAACCCAGAACCACAAGGAGTGGGAGAGTTACTCAGCCCCCAAACTGGACAAGGGACTACCAATGTTACGCATCGCAGAACCAGGTAAGTTTAGACGAACTATGTCATTTCTGTGGATTCGCCTCTTTTGTCTCTCATGCAGAACCAAAGACGGTTGCTGATGCGCTGAAGGATCCAGAATGGGTCAATGCCATGCAAGAGGAACTGCATCAGTTCGAAAGAAACAAAGTGTGGCGACTGGTTCCCAGGCCTGAAGACAAGAATGTGATAGGAACAAAGTGGGTCTTCAGAAACAAGATGGACGACAAGGGAGTGGTTGTAAGAAACAAAGCCCGCCTTGTTGTCAAAGGATACAACCAACAAGAGGGGATAGACTACGATGAGACATTCGCCCCAGTCGCAAGGTTAGAAGCAATCAGACTACTAATTGCTTATTCGACTTACCATGGTTTTACTCTGCAGCAGATGGACGTAAAAACAGCCTTCCTGAACGGAGTTCTGAAGGAAGAAGTGTATGTAAGCCAGACACCAGGGTTTGAGGATCTCACTCACCCTGATCATGTCCACATCCTTGACAAGGCACTATATGGGCTGAAGCAGGCACCTCGCGCCTGGTATGAGAGACTGTCACAGTTTCTGCTATCCCACAGTTACGTCAGAGGAGAGGTGGACAAAACCCTTTTTCTTCTGAAGGAAGGGAAAGACACTCTGGTTGTTCAGGTATATGTAGATGACATCATATTTGGTTCGACTAACCCTAAACTTGTCAAGAAGTTTACAGATCTTATGTCGAGTGAGTTCGAAATGAGCATGGTAGGGGAACTCAAGTACTTTCTAGGACTTCAAGTCGCTCAAGGAGAGGAAGGTACCAGAATCCATCAGCAAAAGTATGTCAAGGAGATTCTGAAAAAGTTTGGAATGGAATCTGCCAAGACGTGTGCCACACCAATGTCCCCGAACGATACCCTGGCAAAGGATGAGTCCTCACCTCGAGTGGATCCAACTCTGTACAGGGGAATGATCGGTTCACTGTTATATCTCACTGCTAGCAGACCCGATGTCTTATTTAGTGTTTGTCTGTGTGCTAGGTTTCAGGCTGATCCTAGAGAAACCCACGTGAAAGCAGTGAAGAGGATATTCAGATATCTGAAGGGAACAGATGATCTATGCTTGCTCTACCCGAGGGGAGGAGATCTTCGCCTGGAGGCATACACCGATGCTGACTATGCTGGGTGCAAGATAGACAGGAAGTCCACATCAGGGATGGCTCAATATCTAGGACCATGCCTCATCTCTTGGGCTTCAAAGAAGCAGTCCTCGATTGCGCTGTCCACCGCTGAGGCGGAATACATCGCCGCTGCTGCATGCTGCGCGCAGCTGCTGTGGATCAGGCAACAGCTAAGTGACTATGGTGTCATTACAAATTGTGCTAAGATTTTGTGTGATAACACTAGTGCTATTAACATCTCTAAAAATCCAGTGCAGTTCTCTCGTACCAAACATATAGAAATTCGGTATCACTTTCTGCGTGACTGCGTAGAAAAGGGAACAATTGAGATGGAATATTGCAGAACTGAGGAACAGATTGCAGACATATTCACAAAAGCTTTGCACAGAGAACCCTACGAGAAGCTGAGGCTGGAACTAGGTATGGTTTCTCTCCCTTAATGCTATGCTAAATTGTTACTCCCTCAGTGATTGGCTAGACTAGATGCATATAAGTCACGTCTGATGGAGAGTCTAACATGGATGTTCTGTGCTAGTGAAAAAGTAGGCTGTGTTCATAATACACTCATGCATGCTTGCTATGAGATTGATGACTACATTAGGGACCAAAAAGCATGAAATTATGATTCCTTTCTGCCCAAAAGAGACCTCCATATTTGATCCCACAATATAAACCAAGGAGGTACTCTAGACCAACCTTAGCCTATCCTCGTGTGGAACGCCCCTATGAGCCCGTTGATGCACTACCTTTTCTGGGGTCACTCCACATGAGGTATGAAACCAATATGATTTGTTTGGATGATATTATTTTCTTCTTGATTGAGTGTGATGTTATTTGTACCATTTGGGTAAATCAGCACATCATACCAAAACCTTGTGTACCCATGAGACAGTAAGACTGAGGTATCACCGTGGATAGATCCCTACGACTGGGAAACAATCTCTGTGACAGGTGTGAAGCTGGGCAGTTAATCATCCTTCGGTAAAGATGTCTTGGCGTCGGGAAGACGTAAAGTTGAATTGAAAGGTGAACAGTTTTCTGCAGCAGGGTGTTGTCGCGTCGGTTGCCTTTATGAAGAGACACGCTTATATTCAGATGACACGTGTCGTTCCCCTGTCTGTTGGAGCATGCCTGTTCAGTCGGATTTGTTTTTGGCAAGGAGTTATTGCTGAACCGTTTTTGGAAGGGAAGAAAAGGTGGAAATTGCAAAATTGAAGGCGGTTTACTTATTGAGAGGAGGCGACGTTTCGAACAAAGGACAGTGTCGTTTGAACGCTAGGGTTTGTTGCAGTATAAGAAGAGAAAGGAGAGCGTACTGTTCCCACACCACTCTCAGGCTTTGTCTTCTCTCTCACGAAAGTTCTGAAGTTTCGAAACCCTAAATCCATGGCGTCTTCAAACCCTAAGTCGAATCTCTCTTCCGCTGAAGCTGCCGCCATGGCTGCTAAGTTGATTGCAAGTGGAGTTGACCCTCAAAACCTGGAAACCATTCTCCAGTCGGTCACGCCAACCGACTCTGGTCCGACTAACTCTACTGTGGCCAATGAAGTGGTCCGATTCGAGGAACGCCTGGAAACTCTGCGAGCGGACTCTTCCTCTCAGCGCCAGGGCAAAAAGGAAACCTCAGTGGCTACTAGATCAGCGGGTAAACGTCCGAGAACGCTCGCCACTCCATCTGCTCGAAAAAGCCAGAGAACTGCTACGTCCTCCGTCCCACCAGTTGAAGGTGAGGCTGAGTCGGATGGAAGCGCAGAACAGTCGGAGGAAGCCGGGAAGGGGTTCGTTCACGAGTTGGTGTTGAACAATGAATGGTTGCTGGAGAAGAGGTTGGGAGTGGTTGTTGATCTACTGGAGGCTCAAGGATGGGGCGCGTTGTTTAGAAATTCTGTTATTGTGGATGAAAAATTGATAAGGGAGTTCTATTCCAAACTACAAGTTGTGGAGAAAGGAAAAGGAAACTGGGAGTTGTTGGCTGTCATCGGTGGTGAGTCGTACTCAGTCAGCACGAGGGAGCTGGCCACTGTCCTAGGGGTACCGAAAGGCGGGTATGCCACCTACTCCAAAGGAACGTGGCCAGGAACTGTGGCCAAGGCAGAGGTGTTTCAACGACTGGGGCTAGATGTCACGGCAAAGGGCCAGAGGGAAAACACTCACATGGACGTACTCCCTCGGATTCTTCACAGGATCCTTGTATCAAATATCTCCCCGAGACGGGCCAAACATAATCTGGTCACCTTCCAGGATCTGCTGCTGGTCGACAAAATTTTGCAGAAGCAGCCAGTGAATTTGGCCTTTCAGGTGATGAAGCATATGGAAAATAACAGCAACAATCCGTCTAATGGATTACCCTTTCCAGGGTTTGTGAAGGAGATACTGGTGTACTGGGATGTTTATCAACCGGAGTCGGAGAGAGTGCTTTCGTATGCACTGTGTGATGATCACATTACCAAGCTGGGGTTGGAATACTCTGAGGGAGTTGGGTGGACAGTTCCTGCTGTGGAGGAGGAAGTTGTGGCAGAGGAAGATGAGGATGAGGAGGTCAAGGATGTGACTCCTATAAACGCTGCTGCTCCTGTCAGCGGTGCTGAGGCAACCCCCTCTGAGGGTTTAAGTGAGGTGCTGGCTCTGCTGACAGTGCTTCGTGCAGAGCTAAAGGAGGTCAAATCTGAGCTGGTCGAGGTGAAGTCTGAATTGCAGCTCGTAAAGCAGAGGGTGATTGAACTGGAGCTAGCAATAACTGTTGACTCAGGGGCAATGTCCGTGGCCGTCCAGGATTTCTCAGGGCAGATGAAGGACCTTGCCACAGAAATTGTGAACCAGATGAAGGACTCGTTCACGATTGTGCCTTAGTCCGCACTGTCTCATGGATCTCCCCCTCCTTGCTATCCCCTCCCACATTAGCCCCTTTTTGTTGAAACTTTTTTTAATTTCATGTTTAAACTCTCTATGTTTTTTGAATTCCTTGCAGCATGTGTGGTGTCTGTATGACACACTTACCTCTTGCCTGCACGAATGAAATGTTTTTCTTTCCATCACTCTGTGTTCTTATTTGCATATCTTTTTGATGATGCCAAAAGGGGGAAGAACTATATGTGCATACACTAAGGGGGAAAAAATCAGTACCAAAATTTCAGCGGATGTCTATCTGAGGGGGAACTGTGCTAGCTAGACTTTAAATAAATATCTAGTGAATATAAACTCTGAGGTTGCTAGCTGTCCAAAGGAAATGTAGATGTGGTTCCGGTATCATTGCTGTATGTGATTTCTTATATGTGAAGAAGTGTTTGTCATCATCAAAAAGGGGGAATTTGTTGGACCCTTGTGTTTTGATGATAACAAACACTTAACTAATAATGCACTTGAGTATGCAGAAATCACTGTCTGACAGGTAAGCTCACTGGACATCTCTGAGAGAGAGCGAAGCCACGAGAGAGGTGTGTTCCATGTGAGAGACAAACCGACTTATGACCAGATCGGATCTGGGAAAAGATACACGGAGATATGCACTGAAGATACAAGAATATATGCATTAATTCAAATATATACATGAGGAGATTTAAGTATATACGACAGGAATATCGACGCCAACTTTGGCAAGTATATATGTGATATCACAGCTGTGAGATATCAATCAGATCTGCGATGAAGATCTGTGTAGCCGACTTGAAGACATTATAAAAGAAGGAAGAGCATTCAAGTGAAGGCGCGGCTTTTGGAGATAGCATTCGGAGACTGCAGAGTTTTAAACTTCCGTGAGCTGACGAAGTGCTGCTGTGTGCAGACGAGACAGATCGTGTTAGTTGATACTTTGAGTTGAGTAGAATTGTTAGCTGTCACTGAGTGAGACAAAGTGTAACAATCTACAAGCATACTCTTTCATCAATAACATTGATCTTGAAGCCCTTCTGGAACTGTCCAGAAGGCAAGTGGTTTTCAGCCTGCTGCAAAGGTTGCAGTAAGGTTTCCACTATAAATCTGTGAGTCTTTACTTTCCGTATAATTTCCTGTGTTACAGATAATTTCCGCTGCCATCTGTCTGAGGGATACCACTCTGGGATCTCCCTCACATAGTTGGCTAACCTAACGATCCAACAAAAGACAAGCAACAGTTGTTGCCAAACTTTTTTTGAATTGAATGCCCCATTTGATATTTTTTTGGCGAAGCTAGACCTGCATAAATGCGGGCTCGGTCCGGGTTCGGTCAGAGCTATTTGATATTTTATAGTCCATACAATCGGGTCGGGCTAAAACCCGCCCGATCGATTCGAGTTTAAAATTGTATTCAAAACCGCCCATTGTATCTGACCGGGTTACCCATCGGGCCAACTCACTACAAATATGTGTCAATACATATTTAAATTTCATGTAGAACTTGAATAAAAATACACAACTCCTCTACGCAAAAGTGTATAAATTGCTAACTCATATGAATTACCTCCCCATATTGACTCAAAAGCCTAGACTTGAAAGTCATGGGTTGGTAATCATATATAAGCTAGCAATTCTTCTCCTCACTTAGCAATGTGAGACAATTTCTTCAAGTGCACATTCCCAACAATCTCCCCTTCAATTGGAGAAATTGTGCATGCTCTCCCTCAATCAAACACCGCTACATTACTCATAGCCAAACGTGGGTGCGTACGCGAAAGCCCCTCTCCGCTAGGGGTGCTCCACGCTCCCCTTCATTAGGGTCCAACCCACCGTAGGCGCGCCTTTGCGATTCCCCCGTAAAGCCATAAACCAAGGTCCAACCCACCAACGATTGAGGTATCTTCAAACAAGTGTCTTGGCATTTCCACACATGTCTCGCATCCTTAACAAATAGCCCGGATCGCAACGCGGGCTCTAATACCTTGTAGAAATTGCTAACTCGTATGAATTACCTCCCCATATTGACTCAAACGCCTAGGCTTGAGAGTCATGGTTTGGTAATCATATATAAGCTAGCAATTCTTCTCCTCACTTAACAATGTGGACAATTTCTTCAAATTCACATTCCCAACAAAAAGTAGTACATCCCTGATGTGTAATGATGAATCATAATAGATTAATCCAAAACATCAACAAAATATTGATCTATGAATCAAGATGTACTTTACAGACTCACAATACAAAACATTCACCACACAACATAAATAGAAACATAAACAAAACAGTCCCTGATGTGTAATGATGTAGCAGCTGCCTGTTTTTTAATGATCTGGTTATCTATGGTATTATGAAGTTCTACCTACTTAAAAGTTGAAAAAATTTAAACTTGTGAATATTTTTGTTTCCAGTACCTCTGTTATTGGAGGGATGAGATGAAGATAGGTATTGTATTTGTTATTCGGATTTTTGTTTGATGTGTGTAATTTGGAAATGAGAACATAGCATAGTTATATATCATGTATCTTAAATTTAATATTAATTTTATAGTTGGTAAATTTCAACGATTTTTCGATTCGAATGTACGTTTCAATTCCATATAGATAAAACGAGTGAATCTAAAAATTTGATTCACAACCTTGCTACCAACCATTATCATGACAAAACGTCATGTTAGGTGTCGTTTTGTGAAGGTCCTTTTGTTTCCTTGGCGCCTGCAAGAAAGCTCCAAATTGGTCTACGTGGCCCAAAGAAAATAAACCCGAGCGCGACATTTTCGGTTTCATATTTGATGTAGTTAAGTAAAAAATAATCAATTAAAAACGATGTAGTTTTGATAAAATAATATCATAACTAAATAGTTTTATTAATATAATTCATAAATTAATAACTGAACACTTTTCAAAACTATGACAATAAAAAACATATTTTTCAAAACTACGCAATTTTAATTTTGATGTTCCCATGAATGACATGTATTTGGCAAAACGTCTTTAGACAGTTCGAGCAGGAGTTCAAGGAGGGTTCAATTGCATTCTGGAACTAAAGTACAGCGTGTAGCAGATGCAAGAATGCAAACCGGAAGGTTCTAAGGTCAAAGATCTTTTCGGTTGAAGTCGGCCAGCGAAGAAATAGAGATTCAGATATTCTAATGAATATCTCCTCATCGATTGAAGACGGCTTGGCTGACTTTTCGAGGAAGATATCTCATGATCTTCCTAAAAGATTGGAATGAAGATATCTATCGAATATTTAGGAATATTTCCTAAATATTTGACAGATTATCTGAAACAGATTATCTGGAACAGATTTGGACTTCTCCCAAGCATATAAATAGAAGGCTAGGGCGTCCAGAATCTGCATCGCTTTCGAAGAGAAAAATACACGAGTGTATCTTGTTGATTTGAAAATGAGAGAGCGACGATCGACTGACTTTCCCCACTGGAAAATCACCGGCGCTAACACAGTCTGTTCAGTGTGCTGTTCAGACTGTTCGTGATTGAACTTACCGCTGCACACACTAGTGACCACTGCTGGCTTTCGAGAGAAAGCTATCAACCTTTGGGAGAAGATCGAGCACGTACGGAAGGGAGTTTCGGACAACGGGGATCGAGGGGGAGCCAAGATCATAAATCTGAATGAAGTAGTGATAGAGGCTAGGCATCTTCGTTTGGGAGATTGTAAGAGTAAGTCCACGTGTAGCTCTATACTATTCAATAAAGATTTATATCCCTTTAGGGCGTGGGAAGCCCCCCCAGAGTAGGCTAAGGCTGAACTAGGAAGTATACTGCGTGCTCTCTTTATTTACCATCCCATATACTGTCTATCAACGTGTTCAAGGTCCGTCTGAAAACCACCTGGAACTGGTCTTGAACAGACAACAAAATTTCATTTGGTATCAGAGCAAACACTCGACATACTGAGTGTGATCCTAGAACTGTTCAAGATGACTTTGAAGGAAGGACAAAGCATAACTCGACCCCCGCTTCTTGAAGGATTAAACTATGCCTCGTGGAAGCCCAATATGAAATCTTTTTTGAAATCTCTCGATGAGAAGACTTGGAAGGCTATCTTGATTGGATGGACTCAACCCACAATGGATAATCTTGTAGGAGAAACAGTTCCTAAACCAGAAGCTCTGTGGAACGATGTAGATGAAAAAGTGGCTATTGGAAATTCAAAGGCTATGAATGCAATCTTTTCTGGAGTGGATGAGAACGTGCTAAAACTGATCATCAACTGTGAAGTAGCGAAAGAAGCTTGGGATATCCTCCAAATAGCGTATGATGGGACTGACAACGTTCGTAATTCTCGAATGCAGATTGTGACAACAAAATTCGAGGATATGAAGATGAAGGACAGTGAAACCATCCCTGAGTTCAATCCAAGAGTTCTAGACCTGTCCAACGAGGCTGCTGCACTGGGAAAACCCATTGACAGAGAAAGAATGGCCAGCAAAGTTTTGAGATCGCTCCCTCCGAGATTTGCCATGAAAGTCACTGTCATTGAAGAGATGCATGATATTTCCAATTTAAACTGGACGAGCTCATGGGTTCACTTAGAACTTACAAAATGAATCACAAAATCTAACTCAGAGACGAGAAAGGGATTGCTCTAAAAGCATAAGTGTCTGAAGACATGCTGGAGTCTGGCTGCACCACTGAACAACTGGCAATGATGGCTTAGAACTTTGTCAAGATGATCCGAAAAATCAACAGACGTGGCCCCGAGCAAGGTCAGTCATCCTCGAGCAATTTCCGTAACTGGAAAAAGGGAAAGACAAGAACCGCTGAAAACAGGCAGGATTCCTTTGAAAAAGAGAAAGAGATTCAGTGCCGCGAATGCAGGGGGCTTCGGTCACATTCAGACAGAATGCGCCAATATCCTCAAGAAGAAAAAGGCGATGATTGCAAATCTCAGTGACAGTGAGTCAGATGAGGAGGAGGAAGGCGATGAAACTATCAACTTTGTTGCCTTTGTTACAACCATATGAGAGTGTAGTGAATCTAGTGAAGGTGTGTCCCCTCAGTTCGAACATCCAGCTGACGACTCCTTAGACAGTGATGATGAAGAACTCACGCAGGAGACTCTAGCTGAAACCTACAAAGAATTATATGAGAAGTGGCTGTTGGTGATCAATCTCAACAAGAAGCTTACTGAGATAATTGCCAGTATGACTGTTGAAAAAGACAAAATGTGGCAGGAGGTCGAGATACTGGTTACACATAAGGTGGAACTCCAAGGTAATGCTGATTTGCTGAATACTCAACTAACTGAAATGAAATAGGAAAGGTCGTCTCTGCTTGCTCAGAAAACGGAACTCCTGGGTACAGTTTCTTCTCTGAAAGTTGAAATGGAGAAAAATCGTGACACTCATCCAGTAGACATGGCGGGTCTGAGAAAAACGATAGCTGATCTGAAGCGCAAGGAGGTGTTTCTCTTAAATCAGGTGGAATCTCTGGAACTACAGGTGGAATCAGAAAGGATACATTCAACCACAATGAAGGAGCTAAACCAGTTCAAACAATCGGTAAAAATGTTAAACTCTGGCTCAAAAAATTTGAACGAGATTCTTAGATCTCAAAGAATGGAATCCGGACACCGAGGGCTGGCGTTCATGGAAGAAGGCAGCTCAAGAGGTACAACTTTAGTTAAAGCAAAACAAGTGGCTAAACAGCACCCTGGACAGAAGGTGAATCAGAACCAAAGAAAAGTCTCAGCAAGTCAAAGGAAGACTCCCAATGCTCACATCAGGGCTTACTCAGACCAGAAGAGAGACTCTCGCACATGCTGGTACTGCTACCATATTGGACACATCAAACCTAAGTGTCGCCTGTTTCTTGCTGAACGAAGGGCCATGGAACACAAGACTATTTCTCAAATGCGACAGGTCTGGGTACCAAAAGAAGCACGCCCGTGTGCATGGTTTCCTTCAGTTCATCAAGTCACATGGAGAAAGATCGATGGTACTTCGACAGTGGATGCTCTGCTCACATGACAGGTAATTCCAAATATCTTACACACATTAGACCTGTTACGAAACAGCAGTTTGTCACGTTTGGTGATGGAGGGAAGGGTCAGGTGATCGGCTGTGGGACATTGAAGGTTCCAGATTTGTCTGTACTCAAGGATACCCTCCTCGTTGAAGGATTAAAGGTGAACCTTATCAGTAGTAGTCAACTGTGTGATAGTGGACACTATGTCAAATTCACTCACGACTCATGTCAAGTACTGTATAAGGAGGGAGACACACTGATGAAAGGCAGCAGGCCAGCCAACAACTGCTACCTCATAGGTTCTATTGGAACAGTAGCTGCATCAGCATGTCTAACAAATCAAGCGAAAGAGATGGCACTATGGCACAAGCGCTTGGGTCATCTGAATCTCAAGACCCTAAATAAGCTCTCCTCAACTGGACTCATCGGAGGAATGCCCACTGTGACAGGTGATATAGATGTCATCTGTGGAGAGTGTCAAATAGGCAAACAAATGAAGACTTCGCACCCCAACACCTCACAGATCAGCACTTGCCGCCCTTTGGAACTGATCCATATGGACCTTATGGGTCCGATGCATGTTGAGAGCTATGGACGCAAGAAGTATGTTCTGGTATGTGTGGATGACTTTACCTGGACTAGATTTCTTCGAGACAAGACTGAAGCAGCTCCACAGTTCATTCAACTCGCTACCCTACTTCAGAGAGAAAGGGAGGACAAAGGAGAAAATCTGGTGAGTTTCAGGACTGACAACGACACCGAGTTTAAGAATGCCACTATGTTCACCTACTGTGCTGAACATGGCATAGCACATCAGTTCGCCTCTGCTATCACCCCCAGCAGAATGGAGTAGTGGAACGCAAAAATCACACAATTCAAGAGATGGCTCGTGTGATGATTCATGCCAAGAGAATTCCTCTGAAGTTCTGGTCGGAAGCTATGCATACTGCATGTCACATCATCAATCGTGTGACAATCCGCATTGGAACGGAGATGACCTGATATGAGCTTTGGAAGAAGAAGAAGCCCACCGTCAAATACTTTCACATCTTTGGGAGTGTGTGCTATATCCTGAATGACCGTGAGTACAGATAGAAGCTGGACCCGAAGAGCGATGAGGGTTTCTTCCTAGGATATTCCTCGAACAGCCGAGCATACCGGGTGTTCAACAAGTGCACAGGATCAGTCATGGAATCAATCAATGTTAAAGTAAATGATGAAGTGATTGAGCAGGCTGTCTCAGACGATGGTGAACAGAGTACTGGCACAATACCTGAGACACCACCGTCATCTCAGCAGACTAAGAATGATCCGACAGGAGGTGTGCCAATAGCTGACAATCACACTGGAATCTCTTCATCTGACGAGGCTAAGGACGTCAACACTCCAGATGATATTGCTACCTTACAACCCTCTCGGCGAATTGCCAGAAACCACCCAATTACTGAGGTCATTGGTGCACCAAGTGACGGAATAAGGACTCATGGCAAGAAGATTAACTTCAGAGAACTAGCTGCTTGCTCGTACTTTCTGTCTGCAATAAAGCCGAAGAACATAAAGGAAGCACTGCTTGATGAGTACTGGGTCCTAGCAATGCAGGAAGAACTGGAAGAGTTTACTCGCAACAACGTCTGAGACCTAGCAATGCTGTTCAGACTGTTCGTGATTGAACTTACCGCTGCACACACCAGTGACCACTGCTGGCTTTCGAGAGAAAGCTACCGACCTTCGGGAGAAGATCGAGCACGTACGGAAGGGAGTTTCGGACGAAGGGGATCGAGAGGGAGCCGAGATCATAAATCTGAGTGAAGTAGTGATAGAGGCTAGGCATCTTCGTTCGGGAGATTGTAAGAGTAAGTCCACGTGTAGCTCTATACTATTCGATAAAGATTTATATCCCGTTAGGGCGGGGAAAGCCCCCAAAATAGGCTAAGGCTGAACTGAGAAGTATACTGCGTGGTCTCTTTATTTACTGTCCTATATACTGTCTACCAACGTGTTCAATGTCCGTCTGAACATCACCTCGAATTGATCTTGAAAAGATAACAGAATTTCAAATTTAATACTTGCGACGCAAAACATAAAATTATGCGGTTTTCTAAAATTGAGTTTTTAGCTTTGCTGCACGATTTTATTAAGACATTTACTGAATTCAAATCTGAAACGTGGCAACAATTCCCGATGCCGACAATCGCTTTCAGTAACCAAATATTTACGCCTTGTGGGCCGCTAGGACCACTATTACAAAATGGTCCACTTATTTTGTATTATTGCAAATATTTTAACCATCTGACTCTACAGTTACTAACAAATTTATATTCATTGAATTAAATTATCAGTCTATAAAAAAAGAATAAATTATCAGCAGCATTGAATTATAATTGAATTTATCCGAATTCCGACATTTTGTTGGTCAATGAACTTTTGTTTAAGAAAAATGAGTGGAATATCTGCAGTAAAATGTGATTTGGGGTGTTCACAATTCATCAGGAAGATTCTATAGTCTACTAAATTCATGCAGTGGAATCTTACAAGCCATTAGACATTAATGGATCACTAGGAGCGTATGTATTGAATGATGTTGTCTCAACTATTTCAAGCTCGAGTCCCTCAACAAACAAAAAAAGTAAAAACCTCTTTTCAAGCTCGAGGGAATGAGTGACCATCATAACATCTTGTGTCCCCAAATCAACATTAAAACACAAAGAAGTCTCTTTCATGCTTTTTTGAAACCATAATGGCACCATCTACCCTCCAAATGAAAGCATATTGTCATTAAACTAGGCAAAATGGAATCCAACAAATTAAAATTTGGAGTTGAAGTGAGTAATCGTCCTCCGTGTTGGATCGTTAGGTTAGCCAACTATGTGAGGGAGATCCCAGAGTGGTATCCCTCAGACAGATGGCAGCGGAAATTATCTGTAACACAGGAAATTGTACGGAAAGTAAAGACTCACAGATTTATAGTGGAAACCTTACTGCAACCTTTGCAGCAGGCTGAAAACCACTTGCCTTCTGGACAGTTCCAGAAGGGCTTCAAGATCAATGTTATTGATGAAAGAGTATGCTTGTAGATTGTTACACTTTGTCTCACTCAGTGACAGCTAACAATTCTACTCAAACTCAAAGTATCAACTAACACAATCTATCTCGTCCGCACACAGCAGCACTTCGTCAGCTTCGGAATTGATCGCTCTTCAATCTCCGATTCGTTCTCTCCAAAAGCTGCACTTCATATTGAAGACTTCTCCTCTATTTATATTAGTCTTCAAGTCGGCTGATCTGATCTCTGTCGCAGATCCGATTGCTATCCAGCAGATAAGATATGGTTAAGATATTTCCATATCTTAACCACATCACATATTTCCCTTCCAAATCTGGCATGTATCTTCTCTTCGTATATACTCGACATATATTCAGTGTATATACCGATATTAATTCTTCTCGTCAATTATCCATCATATATACTCGAATATCTCTTGATTTGTATCGAGTATATTCTCGCCGAACCGATCTCGTCATAAGTCGGTTTGTCCCTCACACAGAACGCATCTCTCTCGCAGCGCTGCTCTCTCGTAGAGATGTCCAGCAGATCTGATCTACATCAGAGATTCCATCAGATATTTGATCTCCATCTTGCAGATTTGATTGGTTAAGATATTTCCATATCTTAACCCAATAAATCATTCCCTTCCATATCCGGCTTGTATATATTCAGCACGTACATCTTGAGTATATTCCCAGCTCATATATGTATCTTGAGTATATCTTGTACGGATATTTCCATATCATATCCTGAGTATATTTCAAACTCGGGTCTTGATATATCTCGAATATCTCCAGCTCGGATCTTGATATATGTTTGCTGCTGAGCTTGATCTCGTCTGTCACGCAGATCTCATCTCTTTCGTAGCGCTGAGCTCTCTTAGAGATGTCCAGTCATGTTTCTCTCAGACAGTCTGGACCCTGTGACTTCTCAGACAGATTTGTGATTTCTGCACACTCAAGTCAAATATTAGCTAAGTGTTTGTTATCATCAAAACACAAAGGGTCCAACAAATTCCCCCTTTTTGATGATGACAAACACTTCTTCACAAATAAGAAATCACACACAAAGCACATCAGCAATTTCCTACAGGTGCTAGTTATTTCAGAGTTTATTCAGTTCGATTTTCATTTAGCTCTAGCAGAGCGCAGTTCCCCCTCAAATAGACATCCGCTTAATCTGTGGTACTGTTTTTCCCCTTAGTGTATGCACATAGTTCTTCCCCCTTTTGGCATCATCAAAAAGATATGCAAATAGGAACACAGAGTAATGGAAAGAAAACACTTCAGTCATGCCAGCAAGTCATAAGTGTGTCACACGGACACCACACATCCAAGCAGGGAAATCAAAATGCACAGAGACATCTAATATGAAATTCAAAAAGAATATATCAAGGAAGCAAGGAGAGATGTGGTAGGGTTGGCAAAGAGGGGGGTCCATGAGACAGTCCAGACTAAGCATCATTCTGGGACGGAACCTTCAACTATTCCACAATCTCTGTAGCAAGGCTCTTGATCTGCGATGGGAGCCCTTCAAGCACAGCTGTCACACCACCCGAGTCTACCTCTACTGCCACCTCCAAGGCTGCTAACCTCTCCTTCACATCCTGCAGCTCAGACCTCACTTCCTCCAATGCAAACCAAACTCTCTGCATCTCAGTCAGAGGTTCCTGAACCTCAGTCCGAAGCTCCTTCAACAACGACATCATCTCGCCCATACGATCAGAGGGGAGAACAACTTCTTCACGCACAGGAACAGAAACGGGGGTCACTTCAACAACATCTTCTTCTATAGGGGACAGGGTCGGGGAGCGCGGAACAATCCATCCTTCTCCTGCAGAGTACTTCAGACTCAGCTTGAGGATCTGCTCATCACCAGACTTCAGTAATCACGCTCATAAGTAGGAGCAAAAAGAACACCAACTGCGCTACAGGGCTCATGATCTTCTTCTCATAATGTGTGTGACTCAACTGAATACATTAACCATCACCAAGACTGATCTTGCAGCACTCGTGGACCATTGTCCAAACATCACGTTTCTATCACGCAGCGGCAGGGCCTTCATCATACCCTCTCTTGGGTTTACTCCCAAAGTTACTATTCTTATCATTTTTGAACATCTCAAAACTGTCATCCGACATCCTTCACAACTTCTTGAGTTATGAATGCCTATTGCACAGCATCATGTTATTTGCTGACCATCTCAACGTGCACACCTTGCTGACCATCTCAACCATCTCAATGTGCACAATTTTCCATACAAGTCATCAACACAGCAACTTGGCTTGGCATCACTTTCCTTCAACTTCTGAACAGTTCATCAGCTCAAGGATAGCCTTCCCCGTTCATTCTGAGGGAAAGACTCAGGTCATCATCATTCTTCACATCATCAACTGCATGAGAGTGACCTGCACATAGCTAGCCACCCATCTAACATGGTCTTCTCTGCTTCTTCATTCCTCTATCAAAGGAAGTCTCCTCGACGAGATTTCATCATCAATTGTCTTTTTCGCGTACTCACAGAACTGTAGTATTGTCTTCTCCACCACAAGGCACAACATTTCAAGCACACAAGACTTACTCTCTAAAGCGTGGAAATCACCCTCACACTACCATTCATCATGGGCTCAAAATCTTCAACATTGAATTCAAAAGTAGGAGAGATGCCCTCACCTTTTCCTCACCATAACTTTTTCATCTCAGTAATTGCTGCTCCATTTCAGCAGCCTTAAAGATGGCAGCAATCTCCATTTCCATAACTGTCACAGAGATTGTTTCCCAGCCAAAGTTGAACCTTCCAAAGTGATGACTCAATCTGACCTGTCTCATGGGTACGCAAGGTTTTTGGTATGGTGTGCTAACTTTACCCAAATGGTACAAATAACACCACACACAATCAGAAAAAAACAAATAAGATCATCCAACACATTTTTATCATCTTCATACCTCATATGGAATAACTCCAGAAAAACAACACATCAACGGGCTCATAGGAATATCCCACATGAAGATAGGCTAGGGTTGGTCTAGAGTACCTCCTGGGCTTATAATGTGGGATCAACTATGGAGGTCTCTTTTGGGCAGAAAAAAAGATTCAGAATTTCATGTCTTTCGGTCCCTAATGCAGTCATCAGTCACATAGCAAGCATGTATGGCTACATTATGAACACAACTTACTTTTTCACTAGCACAGAACATCCATGTTAATCTATCCATTAGACGTGACTCATATGCATCTAGTCTAGCCAATCACTGAGGGAGCAACATATGAGCATAGCTCTAAGGAAGAGAAACTATACCTAGTTCAAGCCTCAGCTTCTCGTAGGGTTCCCTGTGCAATGCCTTTGTGAATATGTTCTCTATCTGTTCCTCAGTTCTGCAATATTCCATCTCTATTGTTCCCTTTTCTACACAGTCTCGCAGAGAGTGATATCGAATCTCTATATGCTCAGTGTGTGGAAATTGCACACGATTTTAGAGATATTAATAGCACTAGTGTTATCACACAGAATTTTAGCACAATCAGTAAGAACACCATAGTCACTTAGCTGTTGCCTAAGCCATAGCAGCTGCGCACAGCAAGTAGCAGCAGCAGTGTATTCCACCTCAGCGGTGGACAGTGCAATTGAGGACTGCTTCTTTGAAGCCCAAGAGATGAGACACGGTCCAAGATACTGAGCTATCCCTGACGTGGACTTCTTGTCTATCTTGCAGCCCGCAATCTGCATCATTGTAGGCTACCAGGCGTAAGTCTCTTCCCCTCGGAAAGAACAAGCACAAATCATCTGTTCCCTTCAGATATCTCAGTATCCTCTTCACAGCTTTCACGTGGGTTTCTCTAGGATCTGCCTGAAACCTGAACCACTAGAGTGTCCTTCCCTTCCTTCAAAAGGAAGAGTGTCTTGTCCACCTCTCCTCTAACATATCCGTGAGACAGTAGAATCTGTGACAGTCTCTCATACCTTGTTCCTCTCGAACTGATGTAGCTCTTCTTGCATGGCATTGACCCATTCTGGATCCTTGAGCTCTTCTGCTACTGTCTTTGGTTCTACAAGAGAGACAAAGGACGCAAATCCACAAAAATGATACAAATTATCTAGATTTACCTGATCATGCGATATGTAACACTGGTGGTCCCTCAGCCTTGCCGGTGGCTGTATAACTCTCCTATCGCTTGTAGTCCTGGATTCCCCCTCAGTGCCCGGAACATCCCCTGTCCAGATATCAGGGTCAGGGCCTCACTTCTGCAAGAGAGAGATTAGTTTTTACGAACCCAGACAAGCTTGGGCTTACTGGGTTTTGGGACAGTTTTAACAGCAGAAGGAAACTTTAAAGAACGGGAATCATTATCATCAGTGAGATTGATTCTCCTCCTGGGAGTTCTTCTGGGTCGTCTGTAGATGACTGTGTCATGGTGAGACCGAACCCATTCAGCTCTGTCTTCCCTTCTATGAGGAGAAACCTTTCTCCTAGGGACATACGCGGTGCTGGCTTTTCTCTGACAGTTGTGACTCTTCTCGTTGGCTTCTTTCCATTTCTTACAGTCTGATCTGTAATGCCCAGAGTGACCACAGTTCCAGCAGACACTGTAGTAGAGACTACCAGTTTTCTCGTGTCTCTCTAAGGGCACAGGTCCCCTGTTTCTCTGTGCCTGAAAGTCGATCGAGAAAGGTTGACGGTTGGAGCTCATCTTCTTCCAAATTTCAAAGGCCTTCCCAGCCTTGAAAGGTCCAGAGTTGGAGATGACTCTCCTTCGGAGATGTGGCTGCTCTTCCCGACTGTCTTGTGGGTTTCGGCTTTCTCTGCTGATGGGAGCCCTCTCCGACTTCAGTCATCAATCCCTTTCCTTTGGCAATCCTTCTGTTTGCTGCCTCTTTGTCAGTCTCTTCCATATACCCAAGTCCAGGTCTGGCAAACTTTCCTTTGCAGTCTTGTTTTACCTCCTCGACCTTTTTGGCTTCTAGTTCTCGAAGCAAGATTTTCTTTCTCTCAGCCTTTCCTTGTCTGAGATCTGCCACTGTCTGACGGAGTTCATCATTATCCGACAGGAGCTTGGCCAATTCTGTATCTAATTCTTCCATTTTAGTTCTGAAATCTATCAGCTCGGTGTCGTCCATTCTCATGCGCCTTAGCTCATCACTTAGATCACTGATTTGTGTGTCCTCTCTGTCACAGGTGGGACATTTGTAGACATGCTCTCTCATTTCTTTCTCAAGTCGCATGGCTTTGGTTGACCATAGACGATTGTTCTCCATATCGTCCTCATGTTCATCTTGCATAACCTCTAGCTGTTCTTTGAGACTCGTAATCTTCTTTAGCAATTCAGCAATAGTTTCTGCAAAATCAGATTCACTGAAGACTTCATTAATAAAGGAATCGGTATCATTTACCTCACTAGCAGTGCCTCGCGCCATCAGACATGGCTCCTTAGCTCGCTTTCCATCGCTGCGCTCCTCATCTGAGTCACCCCAGGCAGCGAACATGGCAAGAGCTTCCTTTGGGGCAGGTGGTTCACCCTTCTTTTTGCTGTAGCAATCTCTAGCCAGATGCCCCTTTTTCTGGCAGTGATGGCAGGTTCTTTCTTCCTTTGCTCCTGCCTCTGTCCTACTTTCTTCTCTGCCAGAGTTTCTTCCACCAGACAGACCTCTATTGAAGTTCTGTGCTCTCCCTGTGTTTGCCATCTTGAAGACTCTCGAGAGGAGATCAATCTCCTCATCCTCACCTTTAGATGACATACTCACCTGTGCCATATCCAAAGCCTTCTCAACTTTCAATGCTATAGCTTGAGATTCTCCTGCTTGCCTCCTAGCCATTTTCCTCTCTGCTATTCCAGCTTGGCTTTGCAGATTCGCCACGAGCTCTTCCAGAGTAACGTCTTTGATCCCCTTCTGAGCTTGGAGAGCAGTAGTTACTGTGTCCCATCTGGAGCTGAGAGCTTGCATGAACTGATGAGTTACTTTCCACTGTGGGAGTACCTCATCCAGGGAGTTCAACTGTGCGACTATGACTTGAAATCTGGTGTAGAAGTTCTCCAGAGATTCGTCCTTGCGCTGTTTGACAGATTCATAATCCTTTGTGGCAGCTAGGATTCTGTTCCTTTTTATGTCTTCGTTTTCCTCGTACAGTTTAGTCAGGCCATCCCACTGCTCCTTCGCAGTTTTGTACACGGCCATCTTCACCTGATCTCCTTGTGAGAGGGCCATGTACAGAACCTTCTTAGCCATGGCATTCTGCTGAAGAGCTTTGTAGCCAGCATCTGTGTAGTCGTCTTTCTCCTTCTCTTTCGGTTTGGCAGGATCTGTCACATCCAGAATAGGGAAGTTACCCTTCTCAAATACACGCCACAGCTTCCCATCCAGGGAGCAGACGTGAGCTTCGAACTGATCCTTCCACCAGTCATACTCTCCCGGGCTGAGCACCGGCGGCTTCCAGAACGAGTCGTTTCTGCCTGACATGATTTCCTACAAAGGCTAACACAAAATCTAGAGCTTCCCGGCTCTGATACCAATTGTTGGATCGTTAGGTTAGCCAACTATGTGAGGGAGATCCCAGAGTGGTATCCCTCAGACAGATGGCAGTAGAAATTATCTGTAACACAGGAAATTGTACGGAAAGTAAAGACTCACAGATTTATAGTGGAAACCTTACTGCAACCTTTGCAGCAGGCTGAAAACCACTTGCCTTCTGGACAGTTCCATAAGGGCTTCAAGATCAATGTTATTGATGAAAGAGTATGCTTGTAGATTGTTACACTTTGTCTCACTCAGTGACAGCTAACAATTCTACTCAAACTCAAAGTATCAACTAACACAATCTATCTCGTCCGCACACAGCAGCACTTCGTCAGCTTCGGAATTGATCGCTCTTCAATCTCCGATTCGTTCTCTCCAAAAGCTGCACTTCATATTGAAGACTTCTCCTCTATTTATATTAGTCTTCAAGTCGGCTGATCTGATCTCTGTCGCAGATCCGATTGCTATCCAGCAGATAAGATATGGTTAAGATATTTCCATATCTTAACCACATCACATATTTCCCTTCCAAATCTGGCATGTATCTTCTCTTCGTATATACTCGACATATATTCAGTGTATATACCGATATTAATTCTTCTCGTCAATTATCCATCATATATACTCGAATATCTCTTGATTTGTATCGAGTATATTCTCGCCGAACCGATCTCGTCATAAGTCGGTTTGTCCCTCACACAGAACGCATCTCTCTCGCAGCGCTGCTCTCTCGTAGAGATGTCCAGCAGATCTGATCTACATCAGAGATTCCATCAGATATTTGATCTCCATCTTGCAGATTTGATTGGTTAAGATATTTCCATATCTTAACCCAATAAATCATTCCCTTCCATATCCGGCTTGTATATATTCAGCACGTACATCTTGAGTATATTCCCAGCTCATATATGTATCTTGAGTATATCTTGTACGGATATTTCCATATCATATCCTGAGTATATTTCAAACTCGGGTCTTGATATATCTCGAATATCTCCAGCTCGGATCTTGATATATGTTTGCTGCTGAGCTTGATCTCGTCTGTCACGCAGATCTCATCTCTTTCGTAGCGCTGAGCTCTCTTAGAGATGTCCAGTCATGTTTCTCTCAGACAGTCTGGACCCTGTGACTTCTCAGACAGATTTGTGATTTCTGCACACTCAAGTCAAATATTAGCTAAGTGTTTGTTATCATCAAAACACAAAGGGTCCAACAAATTCCCCCTTTTTGATGATGACAAACACTTCTTCACAAATAAGAAATCACACACAAAGCACATCAGCAATTTCCTACAGGTGCTAGTTATTTCAGAGTTTATTCAGTTCGATTTTCATTTAGCTCTAGCAGAGCGCAGTTCCCCCTCAAATAGACATCCGCTTAATCTGTGGTACTGTTTTTCCCCTTAGTGTATGCACATAGTTCTTCCCCCTTTTGGCATCATCAAAAAGATATGCAAATAGGAACACAGAGTAATGGAAAGAAAACACTTCAGTCATGCCAGCAAGTCATAAGTGTGTCACACGGACACCACACATCCAAGCAGGGAAATCAAAATGCACAGAGACATCTAATATGAAATTCAAAAAGAATATATCAAGGAAGCAAGGAGAGATGTGGTAGGGTTGGCAAAGAGGGGGGTCCATGAGACAGTCCAGACTAAGCATCATTCTGGGACGGAACCTTCAACTATTCCACAATCTCTGTAGCAAGGCTCTTGATCTGCGATGGGAGCCCTTCAAGCACAGCTGTCACACCACCCGAGTCTACCTCTACTGCCACCTCCAAGGCTGCTAACCTCTCCTTCACATCCTGCAGCTCAGACCTCACTTCCTCCAATGCAAACCAAACTCTCTGCATCTCAGTCAGAGGTTCCTGAACCTCAGTCCGAAGCTCCTTCAACAACGACATCATCTCGCCCATACGATCAGAGGGGAGAACAACTTCTTCACGCACAGGAACAGAAACGGGGGTCACTTCAACAACATCTTCTTCTATAGGGGACAGGGTCGGGGAGCGCGGAACAATCCATCCTTCTCCTGCAGAGTACTTCAGACTCAGCTTGAGGATCTGCTCATCACCAGACTTCAGTAATCACGCTCATAAGTAGGAGCAAAAAGAACACCAACTGCGCTACAGGGCTCATGATCTTCTTCTCATAATGTGTGTGACTCAACTGAATACATTAACCATCACCAAGACTGATCTTGCAGCACTCGTGGACCATTGTCCAAACATCACGTTTCTATCACGCAGCGGCAGGGCCTTCATCATACCCTCTCTTGGGTTTACTCCCAAAGTTACTATTCTTATCATTTTTGAACATCTCAAAACTGTCATCCGACATCCTTCACAACTTCTTGAGTTATGAATGCCTATTGCACAGCATCATGTTATTTGCTGACCATCTCAACGTGCACACCTTGCTGACCATCTCAACCATCTCAATGTGCACAATTTTCCATACAAGTCATCAACACAGCAACTTGGCTTGGCATCACTTTCCTTCAACTTCTGAACAGTTCATCAGCTCAAGGATAGCCTTCCCCGTTCATTCTGAGGGAAAGACTTAGGTCATCATCATTCTTCACATCATCAACTGCATGAGAGTGACCTGCACATAGCTAGCCACCCATCTAACATGGTCTTCTCTGCTTCTTCATTCCTCTATCAAAGGAAGTCTCCTCGACGAGATTTCATCATCAATTGTCTTTTTCGCGTACTCACAGAACTGTAGTATTGTCTTCTCCACCACAAGGCACAACATTTCAAGCACACAAGGGCTGAAAACCACTTGCCTTCTGGACAGTTCCATAAGGGCTTCAAGATCAATGTTATTGATGAAAGAGTATGCTTGTAGATTGTTACACTTTGTCTCACTCAGTGACAGCTAACAATTCTACTCAACTCAAAGTATCAACTAACACAATCTATCTCGTCCGCACACAGCAGCAGTTCGTCAGCTTCGGAATTGATCGCTCTTCAATCTCCGATTCGTTCTCTCCAAAAGCTGCACTTCATATTGAAGACTTCTCCTCTATTTATATTAGTCTTCAAGTCGGCTGATCTGATCTCTGTCGCAGATCCGATTGCTATCCAGCAGATAAGATATGGTTAAGATATTTCCATATCTTAACCACATCACATATTTCCCTTCCAAATCTGGCATGTATCTTGTCTTCGTATATACTCGACATATATTCAGTGTATATACCGATATTAATTCTTCTCGTCAATTATCCATCATATATACTCGAATATCTCTTGATTTGTATCGAGTGTATTCTCGCCGAACCGATCTCGTCATAAGTCGGTTTGTCCCTCACACAGAACGCATCTCTCTCGCAGCGCTGCTCTCTCGTAGAGATGTCCAGCAGATCTGATCTACATCAGAGATTCCATCAGATATTTGATCTCCATCTTGCAGATTTGATTGGTTAAGATATTTCCATATCTTAACCCAATAAATCATTCCCCTTCCATATCCGGCTTGTATATATTCAGCACGTACATCTTGAGTATATTCCCAGCTCATATATGTATCTTGAGTATATCTTGTACGGATATTTCCATATCATATCCTGAGTATATTTCAAACTCGGGTCTTGATATATCTCGAATATCTCCAGCTCGGATCTTGATATATGTTTGCTGCTGAGCTTGATCTCGTCTGTCACGCAGATCTCATCTCTTTCGTAGCGCTGAGCTCTCTCAGAGATGTCCAGTCACGTTTCTCTCAGACAGTCTGGACCCTGTGACTTCTCAGACAGATTTGTGATTTCTGCACACTCAAGTCAAATATTAGCTAAGTGTTTGTTATCATCAAAACACAAAGGGTCCAACACTCCGACCTCGTTGAATAGTCCACACTTAAACTCGCGACTACTGTGGTTGATCTTTTTGGATCAATGATTTTCCTAATATTAGACCACGATATGTAACTTCAGAACTCACAATTGTTGCGAAACAAATGATTAAATTTCTACTGAATAGAATTAGATGTGTATAATAGATATGTGTTTTGAGTTCGAGCCAATCCTTTCTTTTTTTCTTAAAAAAAAAATAAGAGCGTCAGCTGAGATTCACTTGCACTATTAGTGGCTTTGGGCATGATGTATTTTTGAGGAATAATAGGGAACAAGGTGCATAATGCTCCACAAGAAAAAATGATCATTGACAAAGAAAGTTGGCATTATTGGAATCTAGCACTAGTGCCTAGTGGAGTGGAGATTATCATTATATAACAATGAAGTTTATGATTACAAACTTTCATTAATATGAATATTCTTTCCGTCTGATTAGCGCTTAGTGTTTTTATAATTTTGGCAGTGACATAACAGACGACAAATAAACAAAAGAAATTAGCGTGATCACTAAGAGATACGAATAAGTAGATAAAAAATCATTAAAAAAAACCCACCTGAACTATCACGTTTACATTTTAAATAATTTTCTTAGGGACAAGACTATATTTTCAACTAATGGTGATATTTCAAATTATTTTTATGAGTTTACTGGTGATTGATATTTCCACAACACAGAATAAATCAAAATATGAAACCCAAGACAAGTGCCTTGATAATGGTTGAAGCTGGAGGCAACGAGGCAACATTTTCCAAGCATTTAATCATTGTTATTCATATGAATCGGATGATTTGGGATGAATTTATTTATTTTATTTTTTTAGGAAAAATGACAAAGAGTGGGTATGAACTATCACACATTGACAAATCATGGTCCGAACTATAAAAATTGTCAATTAAGGGCAATTTCAAAATATTTTGATCCATATATAACACTTAATTGATGGAATATTACTTCATCAATTAACAAATTTAACTAAACGAATGAATTGAAAATACTTTCTTTTCCTTAATTGTGAAATTAAGGATCAAAATATTTGAAATTGCCCTTAATTGTCAATTTTCATAGTTCAGACCGTGATTTGTAAATGGGTGATAGTTCATACCCCCTCTTTGTCATTTTCCTAATTTTTTATAATAAACCAACGGACATCATTACTTTGTTTTATATGAATAAAACAGCAAATTAACCCTGACATGTTTTGTGCATATATTAACAAAGAGATTTTTATTGCAACTTTAGAAACAGAATATTCCAACTATAATCCCCATAACTAAAAACTAAAGGGACCAAATCTAAATTATTCAAACCGAGTGCGGTCGTAATCACAAATTTTGGAATTTACAAACATCTCCCTCACAGTCACACGCAGGGAGACCTGTTTCCACCCCGATCACTGATGATCGGAGAAAATGGCGTCAAGCCCACCGTTACTCATGCCTTCCACCGGAATCATCTGATCACCGCCGTAACCACATTCCTCCACGCTCTGCATCCATGGCGGCGCATAAAGCAACCCACAACAATCCACCGAGTCAACAAACACGAATTCGTCCCGACTCGACTCCGCCGTGTCATCCCAACAACCACTTAAACTCGGAAGCTCAACTATCTCACTCAACTCCGACGCCTCCTCCGACAATCCCATCTTCAAAACATCCAAACTCTCCATCGCCGCCGCTTTCGCCGCCGCCACCTGCACATCACGCGGCGAGTTCGACGCCGGGCGCGGCAGCGAATTCACAAGCTCAGGAAAGTTGAGTATCGCGTTCTTACCCTTTATAGTTATCGCCGCCACATCATGAGCTCTGGCTGCCATTTCGGGCGTAGGGAATGTTCCCAGCCAAATTCTTGTTTTCTTCCTTGGCAGTCGGATTTCAGAGACCCATTTTCCCCAGTTTCTCATCCGTACTCCTCTGTACACCGGATGCGTATCCTCTCCTCCTCCGCCGTGCACGACCTTCTTATCATTCCTATTGGAATTTATTTTTCTTATTCTCTTCATCTCAGTTCTGCCTTGCTTTGATTTCCGCGACGGAGCCTCTGATTTCATGGCGGTGTTTGGAATTGAGACGCTTTCAACAGAAGTCTTAACAATGCGGGGAATTTGGAAAAAGCAAGAGAGTGAAAAACAGAGATGACGAGAAGCAGAAAATAAACAGAGCAAAGTTGAGGTTACTGGTAGAGTGGACGAAAACAGAGCACATATAACAATTTCAACAATTAAAGATTTTTCTGAGAGTTTTTATTTTATTTATAAGGCAGTTTCTTTGTTTTTTGGAATTATATTTATTTAAGGGATGGGTAATTCTAATTTTGGCCCAACAACAGCAGTACATATTTTTACACATAAGTGTGCCCAAATTTGTCTCGACTCTCGACAATCACTCCCATAACGCTTCTTTTTTTTCTTGGTATTTTTATCATCCATATGCAAAACTTTTAATGGTTTTCCCTTTTCATATGAAATTGAACTCAACTGGATTGTATTGTAGTTTAGCGTTGCCATTGGTGACAAAATGAGCATCGTGTACATTTTGACAGCCAACGGGCAACGTCCAAGTCAGCCGAGAACGTTTGTTGGTTGCAAATGCCATTTATTTAGCAATCAAAATTTCGCGGTCTCAAACGCCCTTGGTCACAATTCGAATACAATCAAATGGTAAATGTGCGTGCGTGTGTTCATATGCCAACATGCAATTCTATCATCCATATTTAAAAATTTTACAGCCCCAAATTTAAATAGTTTACATAATTGTGTTATACGCCACGGATTTCATCTTCCAGAAGAAAAAAAAATTCAGTAATTATTTTTTAAATGATTCTCAAACTAGAAAAGGATATGATTAGAACACACATGAATATTGACACAAACAAAGGTATGCTTGTTGCTCCAGCCTCCAGTAATAGGGTTTTTAGTCCCCAAAATCATGATTGTAACGGATAGCAGTTGTGCGCATTGATCACCAATCTCATATACACCAATCATGTTCTCTAACTTTGGCCCTCATATCAACTTTTTTTTTTTTTTTTTGAAGATGGCCCTCATATCAACTTTGAATGGCTACCATATTAGCTCCATGTCTCGTTTCATTCATTAAGGGCATCCGCGCTCATTGGAGCTTATTATCTCCCTGAAAACTTTCTCACGGAGCAATTTCTATTACTATTTAGTGAACAATAACAGTATTTCTGCATATTCTGTGCACCAATGTCATCCTGCAACTTCCTATTACTATTCATGAATAAAAAATTATTATTTTTGAAATTTTTTCCCTCCGATTTGTTCTTTTATGTGAATTATTGATCAAGATTTGAATTGTTTTTTCATGACATCAATTTAAAAGGAATTGAAATTACATTAATGCAAAATACATAACTGAATGGAAATAACATTGTAAAAGGAATTGAAAAATACATGAACTAAAAGCTCGGACGGTAACAGTCTGAATAATCTCCAGGAGCATCTTAGTCATTGGTAGGTTCGTCTTCCTCGTACTCTCGTAGGATGGTAGCCTTCCTCTTCGAAAAATATCTTTTGGACTTTGAAGTCATCACATCTGTATTTATTTGCATGATCTTCGTTTCTTCCTTCATTTTTGCAAGGTTAAAAGCTTTTTCTTGGAATTTGAAGTCATTCTCCATTTGCCTTTGGTTCAAATTGAAAAATTTCGTTTGATTTTCTGCAATGGTCATCAAAGCCTCGTATGTCAAAGGATTTGCTACTTGCTTACCTTTTCTTCTAGCTTTCTTGGCCGCTTTCACTCCAGGTGGCCTAATCGGACTCGTGGAACTTCCAGGATTGCTTTCGGGTGTAGAAAAAACCCGGAACTTCACAAGACGGAGTTGGAGGTACGTCAATTGTATGCACTTCTTCGCCTACCGGACTTGCTTGATTTGTGTAAGATGGGGGTACTTGCTTCAATAATTGTAAATGTTGGATCATGGATGATTTTTTACTTGTTCCCAACAATCAAAATGTATGAATGTTTTCTTATTTTTGGCCACATAGCGTACTTATGCTTTCCTTATCTATCAATTAAATATTCAAAATTTAAAATCATAATCAATATATTGTAAAGTAAAAATTGCATTTAACAATTTACACGAATAATTTACCTCATCTTGCAAATTGCATCCCGATTCCGGATTTCTTCTAGCGTACGCAATATAAGAGCCCCAAAAAACTAATTTTGGCTTCAACTTAGCGAAACGTGATTGAAGAGCAGTTTTAGACCAAAAATCGGTCGTAATTATTTCATCCTCTCCCCTTACCCAATTTGAATGAAAATCGGTGTCAATTTTTCCCCACAACTTATCAACTTTTTGTCTGGCGCCGGTAATTGGATCAACCGTTTGACGGCAATAAGATATGCAAAGTTGCACATCTTCGGACATACACCAATTGGTAGACATGTTAAGAGAGAGATGAAAAAGAAATATTGTTGTAAGCAATTTTGGTGTGAATTGTTGTTGAAATGAATGATGTATTTATAGGCAATTATTGATCAAATTTTTTCCGTTGGTGAGAATCATACCGTTAAGATCATAGAATTTTGAAAGATCAGTGCATATCGCGTCCGGCTTCAACGTTAACCACCGCGCCCGCTTCAGACATTATTCTTAATGTCAGCTTCGAACGCGGTCATAACGTAGACTGCGATCGCACGAAACTTCCCCAACGCGTTCAGTGTACACATTATGCCTTCGTCGCGCCCGCTTCAGACATTATTGCCTAATGCCTCGATCGGACGCGACGCTAACGTAGAAGCCGAACGCGCGGAAGGTCGAGTACTGTTCATCATCTTCTCAAATCTGTCGATTGTTCGTTCCGATCATTTTTGATTCTTCCATTGATGTCGAAAATTATCGCAAGTGAATTTTGAATGTTCAATTTAATCGATTTCGTTCAATTGGTTAACAATTCACGCGACTTGAACATTGTATTTTTAGCACAAGTCAAAAACAATTTATATTTGACCGGTAAGTACCGGGTCGTCCAAGGAGCAATTGTAAACTTAGGATCACTATTCAATTTTACTCAATAAGTCTATTTCCGATTGGTTGTGAGAAATGTGATTATCAATTATCGAACAATGATTAATACGATGTAAAAGGTTGTTTTCAAGATTTTAAAAGGCGTTCCTAGGGTACTACTTCCCTCCTTGGTGCATTCAACTCTCAAAGGTTCAATTTCATGCAAGAACGAATAATGTAAATGATAGATTCAGGCGTGTCCCTATTAAATCAAATTCAATCGCTAGATGTTGTTATTCGATTTAAGGAGAAGACACCTCGCTCGTGAGCTTCAATCGCTAGATATTGTTAGCTCATGTCCTACTCAAGAGCTTTCAATCATCAACGCTAGTTGAGTAATTGATAACTCATGAGCGGTTTTAAGATCAAGCCTATCTCAGTGCCGAAATGAGTCACGCTAATGATCGCCACTTGACAAGGGTGAATTTACTTCATTCTAGAATCATTAGTATCGTTCGCTAGAGCACTCTACTTCAAATTCATGTTTCTAGTCCACTTAGGCATTTTATCAAACACTTGGTGGGCATAGAATAGACATTTAATCCAAGTAAATTCACAAATCATAACAAGTCTTCATTCATGCATATAATCAATAGATAAACGAGTTTTGTACACCAAGGAGGTCCATAGACCCCTAGAAACTAAGGGGACTACTCACTACTCATGTTCATAGACAAACAATAGTAGTTTTGTTACAAGGAAAATGAAGAAAAACACAAGGAAGTGTAGGATTTAGAGTGAAGAATCCCCCTATATCCTTGGAGTGCTTCGATTTGATGTGTTGATCTTCAAAATCCTTGAACTTGTCTCCAAAAACCCTCCAAAATCCTTGATCTTCGTGCCCAAAACGAAACTTTCTATTTATAGCCAAACCCTAAAATTTCTGTCTTTCAAGTGACGCTCGCCCGAGCATAATGCCCGCTCGGCCGAGCGCGATGGTAGTCGAGCGCTGGAAACCGCAGGGCATTGGAGACTCGGTCGGGGCTTGATGGAATGCGTCCGAGCGCGGAGCGGGCTGAAGGACGGGGAGCTCGGGCGAGCGAGGCTTGATCCGGGCGAGCGGCGAGGTCATCCGAGCGCTGCACAGAATAAACCCGGGCGAGCGAGAGGGATGCTCGGGCGAGCCCTGGCCTTGACGAAAGGCACTCGGCTGGGGAGGGACATGCTCGGGCGAGCGGCATCGATGCCCGGGCGAGCGGCATGTACTTTGTATGAGAATTCTTCGTTTTTGGCCCGAAACTTTGATTTCCTTCGAAAATTGGTACTCTTAAGTTCGGGGACCATGAAATCGGTTTCTCACCTGAAATAGCAATAACAAGGGTTAAATGACGTCAAAAGAGACTCGGAATGAATCAAAACATCTAGTAAAGGTGGGAGGAAGATAGTCGAGAAATCGACTTATCACGACTCACGCGCGAACTTCACTCGCGGAGATCGTCCGCTCAGCCGATCTCGTCGAGCATTTCTCGGAGGACGATCTCGTCGAGAAAGCCTCGCCTAGCGACCTCATCGAGCATTTACCACTGCACGAGGATGTCGCCGAGAACAACCCCAAATCCTCCCCGAGAATGTCACTGCTACATATGCCCTAATATTCATGGTCCCTGTATTTTACCATACCTTCACATGCCCTAAAAAATTCATCAACTTTTGGAACTACAAGGAAATCTAAAGGCATCATCTTTGGTATCTACAAAATTTGGAAAACCAATATATATATATAGAGGAGCGTTCAAATGAGGATCGCTACAGTAAAGTGAGGCAGTGAGGCATGATCTCAACCACACATCTAACCCCCGTGCATTTGTGGCGCGCCACGTGTCCCAAATAGTAAACCCCACTAACTTTTGAAAAGTCAACAATTGCGGCTGTGATTGTGGGCGCGACACGTGTCACAATGAGTGGCCCAGATCGTGCCTCACGTGCCTCATTCTTATAACTCTGCCTCAACCGAGTGCCCCCATATATATATATATATATAGAGGAGCGCTCAAATGTTATGGCCTTCTTAATGTGTTATGTGTTACTTCAATCTCAACCTTTAGATCAAATGATCTAAAGGTGCAAAATAAAGTCAAAGTGCAAAATAAAAGTCAAAAAGAGACAAAGTTGTTTGTCATTTTGCACTTTTGTCTTTTACCTAAAAGACGAAAGTGCAAGATGTAATCTGGACCATTAGATTCAAATGATCTAAAGGTGCACAATAGAGTAACACATAACACTTTAACAACCCATAACATTTGAGCGCGCCCCTATATATATATATATATGTTCAAAAAACGACACCGTTTTATACACAACGTGTAACTAGGCTGATCAGAAAAATTCTTTTCTCTGCATAGAAGCCTATTAAATTAGTGTAGCCCATAAACCATAATGTTGATCCATCAAACACGTACATTGTCAAACTATAGACCCCTGTTAATAAATTTTATACTATGTCGAGGACGTGTCCGTCATTTTTGAAAATAGTGGTGGGATGGCGACTGAGCTCCATCTAGGGTTTTGCATTTCGTAAGCAACTTGAGAGCTCAATCTTCCATCGAGTCTCCATCGACCAATCATGCTTCGTTTTTCAAACCTCCGATCGAGTCTGAATGGAATCGTCTCGCATCGCACTCGTGCCTTCTCTTTTATCAACTTCATCAACAACACCAATCCGGAAACTCGGCAATCCGACAAACCTCCAAATCCAGGGCAGGACGATTTCCCAAGCTTCGAAGATGTCCGATCTGCCAATCCATCGAGCTTCGCGAATCCACGCGCCTCTCCTCCGACGAGCAACAGATCGATGGACTTCGTCCGGAAAATCATCCAGGAGAATAAAGAATTCGAAGGCTATCACAACACCAGAACCATCGATCAGAATCCGGACATCGTGCATATGAAGTTCTTAAAAAACAACACGTTGGTCAACCTGACCGACTCGAAAGGGAACACGAAGGTATGGGCTGCGGCTGGTGTGTTGCCGGACCAGGCTGCTAAGGTGTCCAAGTATGCATCGGAGGCGACGGCTGAGCACGTGGGGAGGCTTGCGAGGAATATGGGAGTGAAATCGGTGGTGATTAGGGTGAAAGGGTTTCAGTTTTTTAAGAAGAAGAGATTGGCGATAAACGCTTTTAGGGATGGGTATACGCATTCAAAAGGTGACCTCAATCCGATTGTCTATATTGAGGATGTGACTCGCCTTGCTCATAATGGATGCAGGCTGCCGAAAAAAGCTAAGAAATGAGTCGATCGGGTGGTTCTTGTTAGTGGTAGGTGTCAGCCTCATCACAGTTTTTGTTTGTTTGTTTGGAGGAAATGTAGATTATATGCTGCTGGATTCAGGTCTCATTTTCATGTTACTTTCTCTCTTTTAACTAATAAATCTCTGAATCATGATGAAGTATTTGTTCTGTTGTCAATTTGTATTTTTCATTATTGTTCTTGCAGCGAGGATCATATTGTAAATGCTGTTTTGAGATATTTTACATTGTAGTAGTAGAGACTCGAGAGTGATTTTACTTGCGCAGTCTCATATTGTGAATGTGATATTGCAATATGATTTTCTATGGTAGTAGAGAGTGATTTTACTCGCACAGTTTCCTATTGTAAATGAGATATTTCGATATGATTTTCCATGGTAGTAGAGAGTGATTTTATTTGACTGAGTCTCACATTTTATTTGTTATTTGACATTGATTTTCCATGGCACATTGGCACTAGAAAGTGATTTCACTTATGAGGTGTCATAGAATGTTATTTTACATATGATTTTCCATGGTATTAGAGAGTGATATTACATGCAAGGCTTCATTATTTATTTTTATACTGTACTGTTTATTTGCGAAATTGATTTACATTGCACTAGAGAATGACTTTACATCTGGGGAAGATGTAGAGGTGGCATAGTTTGATTAGCTGGTGGTCATGACTTATGGTGTTATTTCCTGACATCAATCGAGAAATCATGCTCGAATCAAACTATGTTTCTCTCCCTTTATTCGGAATTTGTCACAGGCTAAAGCATGATTGCTGGTCAATGTATATTTCTCGCACTCTATGCCAATTGTATATGAGACGAGGAACTTGCTGCAGTTGTCTAGGTGATCCCTTGAGGTCCAGCGTCTGTTTTCCATAGGCCACAGTGTAGTCTGCCATTTTAAGCCAAGTATGTATTTATTTTGAGCTTTTATGTATGTATATGAGTATAACATTACGATGATGTGTGTCAGTTTTTAGTAGTCTCCAGTTCCAAGTCAATTGTTTCAGCATAATTCACGAAAGAGAAGTTTGCTTTCCATGGCATTTTCATATGTCCAGTAACTGATGCGGAATGTCCTGTAGTTAATTTAATAAGTAGATTTATGTGATGTTTTGAATGATCAGGCACTGCAGGCTCACCCAGGCATTGTTTTTCTTCCACATTTTGGAATTTGTTTAGACAGCAAAATGAGTAGGATGAGTACGCTTTGATCTACATGACCTAGCAACTGGGGCTCGGCTGAACTGCTTCTATTATGTTCCTCGCAAATGATCATAGACACAAAAGCTGGTTTGAAATTATATGAATGATCAAGAGGGAGCTGATGGTGTTTAGCATGGTTGGTCGTGGTTTCTTGTATAACTTACATCAGTTGGCAGATGAATTTGCATTGTGAATTTCATTATACTCTGGTGTCCCAATACATGATGGCAGTGTTGAATTAGAAATGATTAGAATGAGGCTTTAAGCTGATTTACAAGGTTGTGGAAATTCATGGTTTTATAATTTTGACGGTATTATAGTACTTGCATGAAAGTTTTTGTGTGGTGTCCCAATGTTGAATCAGAGAAGCTTTTTAGAAAAGTGTCGTACTGGATTTAAAAGGTTTTAGAATCAGAAGATTTTGATGCTTTGTGGGTTACGCTGGTTTTGACAGTGAGGTGCCAATTGGCCAATCTTAGTATGTCCTGCATCATAACAATAATTTACTTGATAGGAGGTGCCTGATTACTTCGGCTACTCTATGCATGATAAAGAGATAGTTGGCAGTATCTGATTTTGACAGATAAATATATTCATAGTGACAAAATGAAACTGATTGAAAGGTAACAGGAAAATGGCAGTTTTATTACACATTATAGTGTTTTGGATTTCGGTCTTTGTTTCTGTAAAAATATGTTAATCCATATTTGTGTGCTAGTCTAGCAAAGCAAGCCTTAAAAATCTATGTGGTGTAGTTGAGCTTAAAACTACTTGTATGGAGATTTCAGGCTTGCAGGTTTTGTTTTGGCCTGCGGGTGTTCCATCACCCAACCCTTTCTGAAAGCTAGGCCAACTGCTTGCAAAGATTTGAAGCTGTTTAGACCTCAGTATGTTCGTGTTCTCGTCAGTAATTTGCAGTGGAATGGAAGAAGAGTAGCCTGAGCTAGACAGTTTGCAAACTCAGCAACTTCATACCACCCAGAGCAGTCATTGATGATGAAGGGTACCAAATTCCATCCTATGAACTTCAGCAGACTCTGGAGCTTTATCAGCACTTGCACATGGCTTTTTTTGAATGCTGTTGATTGATGAGTGATGACTATGAGTACATACTGCATGATGTTGATCGCTGTCATGTGGCTATCACCCTTGTGTTCAACTTCGGAATCTGACTTTGAATTATCCAGGCATCTATTGATGATGACGAATAAAATGCCATTTAAATACTAATCTTCTCAAAGAACATTTTAATGTGAACTGAGGACCGATCCAACTAGTTGTTATAAAACTTAAGTTCCTGTGAGAAGTTCATAGTAGGTGAGAAATAAAAATTAAATCTGGTTATTCATTTTGTGTGATAAACGAACCAGATTAAATGTAATTAATTCTACAAAACTGCCTAAATAATGATATAAAATTGTAATCAGTGGCAAATTAGCCATGTTCTTAATTTTTAAAATCAAATCGCTCGTTTATTGTTCAACCTAAAACCCAATCATACGGTGACATCGACGGAAGGCAGATTGCGCGTTCACACACATGCAGATTGCGCACGAATGCAATCAATTAGTCATGTCGTCGCCTTCGTCCACGGCGACGATAGGAAATACAATCAAACATTGTACAACATGTTACGTAGCATTGTCCATCATGTTTCATTTAGGGTAGAATGCTAAAATACGTAACATTATACAGTATGTTACGTAGCATTGTACATCATGTTTCATTTAGGGTAAAATGCTAAAATACGTTACATTGTACATCATGTTTCATTTAGGGCAAAATGCTAAAATACGTAACTGTTGAGGCATTGGCCTCACACGTTTTTGATGATTGACAAACCAATTTAATGGTTTGCTTGAGTTTCTGTTAGTCAGGAACTTACTGGAGCATTCAAGAACGTGATGCTGAACTCGAGTACCTGTGGAAGTCTCCGAGTAACCAAGAACCTGAGTATTGGTCAACGGTCAAGTCAACGGAGCAGTTGAGGTCAAGTCAACAGAGCAGTTGAGGTCGAGTCAACAGACCTGAACTCAAGTACCTGTGGAAGTCTCCGAGCAACCAAGAACCTGAGAATCAGTCAAGTCAACTGAGCAGTTGGAGTCAAGTCCACGGAGCAGTTGAGGACCAGTCAACGGAGCAGTTGAGGAAGCAGTTGAGGACCGGAGTCAAGGACATCATGGCATGATGGCACGTCCTCCTCAACACATCAAGGAGATCGTGGGATGTCAGTTACATCACATGATCTGGGCAGTTACCTGACAGTTACCTGGCAGTTACCTGATGGTTACTCAAGAACATATATAAGTCCAGGAGCTCCATTCAGATCAGCGCGTCTTTACGATATTCGTAAGAGGGCCGGTGCATTTACCATATACGGTAATGCATCTACAATATCCGTGAGTGCTTTCCAAGTGGGGGTTCCCAATGAGAATATCCAGTGAGTGTGATATTCTGTGAGATCAAGCTATTCTTGATCGGTGCCGGAAAGCTACGGTAGTGAGGTGACTACAGTGAAGTCGAGAACTCCGTCAGGGAAGTGTAGTCAGGAACCTAGCGCCTGACATATACATCCGAGTGAATATTGAGCTAGCTGTGCGAGATATATTCAAGAGATCGGAGTTGTTGCTGATCCGTGTTGGAGAATCACGGAGGTGCCAAGACTACGGGACGTCGACGAGACAGTCAGGGAAGTAGTCAGATTGCTTGTGTAAATCCAGATTAGATTTATACTGAATAGGCAAAGTTTTGTACCCATTGAGTGTACAGATTAAATAGTAATAAAAGCTATTTAAGTTTATTCCGCTGCGTACTTAATTAGAGGAATTACCTGCATACTAAGTTAGGTTCCTAACAGTCCCGAACTTAGTTAAGTCTCTGACTATTCGAACTTAAGTCTTTGACTATCTAACCACGATCCTAACAGTAACATATTTCATTTAGGGTAAAATGCTAAAATACGTAACATTGTACAACATGTTTCATTTTGGATAACATTGTACAGCATGTGTTACGTAGCATTGTATATCATGTATGCGTAAGTTGATCAGTTGATGTTTCAATCACCCAAACGATTTTTTATTGGAATGATTGTTTTGTCCATTCCAGTGACAGCTTCAATCACTCCGCCAGGGTTTCAGATTTGTTTCAAAAGATGACTAAATTAGGTTGTCGGGAGACACTAAGTTCTTAAACATCCGTAGGGTTTGCCAATACAAGGATAGTGAAAGCGAGATGGAGTCGCAGTGGAGATGCTAATGCGATTAGTGAAAGTGATGGGAGAAGGTGAGTAGCTATGGGAGCCGCCGAAGCGAGCCGAGAATTAGGAGCAAGTGGTAATCGCCATAGCCGAGATATGTGAAGTGGATTTCGTTAGGCGAGTTGGCGGCGGATGCTGGTGGCGGACAATGAACTGAATCGAGGAACCAAAGCTCAATTTTAGGGTTAGTCAGATTATGGTTAGTATACCGTTACTACCCTTTAAAACATAATCAACAATTAATTATATACCAAATATGCTATTTATTTACAATTGTTGAATCTTAGATCCGATAGCTAATTTAAATTTTCATTTCTCACCAAATAACTCACTTCTCATTCGGTACCATTCCTAAAACTCGACCATTTGAGATGCTTTGTTTAGTCGTGCTTTGTTTTGTATGATTGTATCTGTAAGTTAAAAACGACGCGTTTTATGTACACCCGTGACTTAGTTTTATTACCGTTAATTAGCTTTATTATTACGCTTGGGGAGTTTTATTACCGTTAATTAGCTTTATTATTACGCTTGGGAAGTTATTCTATAAATACATAGATACACACTCGTATTCCTCTTTCCTCAGTAAACCCTAAGACTCAAACTGCGTATTCTCTGCCTATCGCAAATTCTCGGCGCGTCTCAAATTCTTTGCGGATTCTCTGTGCGCACTGTCAATTGGCAGGTTGGTTACAAGGTAACTATACTTTTCGTCCGAAATTCTTGGGTTTGCAATGAATGTGGCTTATAGGTTAGTTGTAATCTTACTTTTTTGTGTTGCGATGTTAAAAGTGGGCCTTTTTTTAGAAGATGTTTAACCTTGTGATTTGATTTCTTCATGATTTTTTGTGTTCTTTTCTTATTTTTCAATGTTTATGTGACCTGATTGTTTGGTTACATGGTTCTGAAAAAGAGAATAATTGTATAAGGGAATAGGCAAGTGCAGAACAGTGAATTATTTTATTGATTGGGATGAAAAATTTATTCGGAAAAAGGATTTACAAGTGTTAGATATTGGAATAGGATTGACAATCATGAAAACAATTCACTGTTTCATACTTGCCTCATTGATATGGATTTTTGTGTGTGTTGGAATGTTAAAAGTGGATCTTTTTCAGAAGATGTTTAACCTTGTGATTTGATTTATTCATGATTTTTTTTTTGTTCTTTTCTTATTTTTCTATGTTTCTTTGACCTGATTGTTTGGTTACATGGTTCTGAAAAAGAGAATAATTGTGTAAGGGAATAGGCAAGTGCGGAACAGTGAATTATTTTCTTGATTGGGATGAAAAATTTATTCCGAAAAGGGATTTACAAGTGTTGGATATTGGAATGGGATTGACAATCATGAAAAGAATTCACTGTTTCATACTTGCCTCATTGATAAGGCTTTTTGTGTGTGTTGGAATGTTAAAAGTGGATCTTTTTCAGAAGATGTTTAACCTTGTGATTTGGTTTCTTCATGATTTTTTTTGTTCTTTTCTTATTTTTCTATGTTTCTTTGGCCTGATTGTTTGGTTACATGGTTCTGAAAAAGAGAAAAATTGTATAAGGGATTAGGTAAGTGTGGAACAGTGAATTATTTTCTTGATTGGGATGAAAAATTTATTCCGAAAAGGGATTTACAAGTGTTGGATATTGGAATGGGATTGACAATCATGAAAAGAATTCACTGTTTCATACTTGTCTCATTGATATGGCTTTTTGTGTGTGTTGGAATGTTAAAAGTGGATCTTTTTCAGAAGATGTTTAACCTTGTGATTTGGTTTCTTCCTGATTTTTTTTTGTTCTTTACTTATTTTTCTATGTTTCTTTAACCTGATTGTTTGGTTACATGGTTCTGAAAAAGAGATTACTTGTATAAGGGAATAGGCAAGTGCGGAACAGTGAATTATTTTCTTGATTGCGATGAAAAATTTATTCGGAATAGGGATTTACAAGTGTTGGATATTGGAATGGGATTGACAATCAAGAAAAGAGTTCACTGTTTCATACTTGCCTCATTGATATGGCTTTTTGTGTGTGTTGGAATGTTAAAAGTGGATCTTTTTCAGAAGATGTTTAACCTTGTGATTCGGTTTCTTCCTGATTTTTTTTGTTCTTTTCTTATTTTTCTATGTTTCTTTGACCTGATTGTTTGGTTACATGGTTCTGAAAAAGAGAATAATTGTATAAGGGAATAGGCAAGTGCGGAACAGTGAATTATTTTCTAGATTGCGATGAAAAATTTATTCGGAAAAGGGATTTACAAGTGTTGGATATTGGAATGGGATTGACAATCAAGAAAAGAGTTCACTGTTTCATACTTGCCTCATTGATATGGCTTTTTGTGTGTGTTGGAATGTTAAAAGTGGATCTTTTTCAGAAGATGTTTAACCTTGTGATTCGGTTTCTTCCTGATTTTTTTTGTTCTTTTCTTATTTTTCTATGTTTCTTTGACCTGATTGTTTGGTTACATGGTTCTGAAAAAGAGAATAATTGTATTAGGGAATAGGCAAGTGTGGAACAGTGAATTATTTTCTTGATTGGGATGAAAAATTTATTCGGAAAAGGGATTTACAAGTGTTGGATATTGGAATGGGATTGAAAATCATGAAAAGAATTCACTGTTTCATACTTGCCTCATTGATATGGCTATTTGTGTGTGTTGGAATGTTAAAAGTGGATCTTTTTCAGAAGATGTTTAACCTTGTGATTTGGTTTCTTCATGATTTTTTTTTGTTCTTTTCTTATTTTTCTATGTTTCTTTGGCCTGATTGTTTGGTTACATGGTTCTGAAAAAGAGAAAAATTGTATAAGGGATTAGGCAAGTGCGGAACAGTGAATTATTTTCTTGATTGCGATAAAAAATTTATTCGGAAAAGGGATTTACAAGTGTTGGATATTGGAATGGGATTGACAATCATGAATAAAGTTCGCTGTTTCATACTTGCCTCATTGATATGGCTTTTTGTGTTGTTGGAATGTTAAAAGTGGATCTTTTTCAGAAGATGTTTAACCTTGTGATTTGGTTTCTTCATGATTTTTTTTGTTATTTCTTATTTTTCTATGTTTCTTTGACCTGATTGTTTGGTTACATTGTTTTGAAAAAGAGAATAATTGTATAAGGGAATAGGCAAGTGCGGAACAGTGAATTATTTTCTTGATTGGGATGAAAAATTTATTCGGAAAAGGGATTTACAAGTGTTGGATATTGGAATGGGATTGACAAACTTGAAAAGAGTTCACTGTTTCATACTTGCCTCATTGATATGGCTTTTTGTGTGTGTTGGAATGTTAAAAGTGGATCTTTTTCAGAAGATGTTTAACCTTGTGATTTGGTTTCTTCATGATTTTTTTTCTGTTCTTTTCTTATTTTTCTATGTTTCTTTGACCTGATTGTTTGGTTACATGGTTCTGAAAAAGAGAATAATTGTATAAGGGAATAGGCAAGTGCGGAACAGTGAATTATTTTCTTGATTGGGATGAAAAATTTATTCGGAAAAGGGATTTACAAGTGTTGGATATTGGAATGGGATTGACAATCTTGAAAAGAGTTTACTGTTTCATACTTGCCTCATTGATTTGGCTTTTTGTGTCTGTTGGAATGTTAAAACTTAAAAGTGGATCTTTTTCAGAAGATGTTTAACCTTGTGATTTGGTTTCTTCCTGATTTTTTCTTCTTCTTATTTTTCTATGTTTCTTTGACCTGATTGTTTGGTTACATGGTTCTGAAAAAGAGATCAATTGTATAAGTGAATAGGCAAGTGCGGAACAGTGAATTATTTTCTTGATTGCGATTAAAAATTTATTCGGAAAAGGGATTTACAAGTGTTGGATATTGGAATGGGATTGACAATCAAGAAAAGAGTTCACTGTTTCATACTTGCCTCATTGATATGGCTTTTTGTGTGTGTTGGAATGTTAAAAGTGGATCTTTTTCAGAAGATGTTTAACCTTGTGATTCGGTTTCTTCCTGATTTTTTTTGTTCTTTTCTTATTTTTCCATGTTTCTTTGACCCGATTGTTTGGTTACATGGTTCTGAAAAAGAGAATAATTGTATAAGGGAATAGGCAAGTTTGGAACAGTGAATTATTTTCTTGATTGGGATGAAAAATTTATTAGGAAAAGGGATTTACAAGTGTTGGATATTGGAATGGGATTGAAAATCTTGAAAAGAATTCACTGTTTCATACTTGCCTCATTGATATGGCTATTTGTGTGTGTTGGAATGTTAAAAGTGGATCTTTTTCAGAAGATGTTTAACCTTGTGATTTGGTTTCTTCATGATTTTTTTTGTTCTTTTCTTATTTTTCTATGTTTCTTTGACCTGATTGTTTGGTTACATGGTTCTGAAAAAGAGAATAATTGTGTAAGGGAATAGGCAAGTGCGGAACAGTGAATTATTTTCTTGATTGGGATGAAAAATTTATTCCGAAAAGGGATTTACAAGTGTTGGATATTGGAATGGGATTGACAATCATGAAAAGAATTCACTGTTTCATACTTGCCTCATTGATATGGCTTTTGTGTGTGTGTTGGAATGTTAAAAGTGGATCTTTTTCAGAAGATGTTTAACCTTGTGATTTGGTTTCTTCATGATTTTTTTTTTGTTCTTTTCTTATTTTTCTATGTTTCTTTGGCCTGATTGTCTGGTTACATGGTTCTGAAAAAGAGAATAATTGTATAAGGGAATAGGCAAGTGTGGAACAGTGAATTATTTTCTTGATTGGGATGAAAAATTTATTCGGAAATGGGATTTACAAGTGTTGGATATTGGAATGGGATTGAAAATCATGAAAAGAATTCACTGTTTCATACTTGCCTCATTGATATGGCTATTTGTGTGTGTTGGAATGTTAAAAGTGGATCTTTTTCATAAGATGTTTAACCTTGTGATTTGGTTTCTTCATGATTTTTTTTTGTTCTTTTCTTATTTTTCTATGTTTCTTTGGCCTGATTGTTTGGTTACATGGTTCTGAAAAAGAGAAAAATTGTATAAGGGATTAGGCAAGTGCGGAACAGTGACTTATTTTCTTGATTGCGATGAAAAATTTATTCGGAAAAGGGATTTACAAGTGTTGGATATTGGAATGGGATTGACAATCATGAAAAGAGTTCGCTGTTTCATACTTGCCTTATTGATATGGCTTTTTGTGTGTGTTGGAATGTTAAAAGTGGATCTTTTTCAGAAGATGTTTAACCTTGTGATTTGGTTTCTTCATGATTTTTTTTGTTCTTTTCTCTCTTTTTTTCTATGTTTCTTTGACCTGATTGTTTGGTTACATTGTTTTGAAAAAGAGAATAATTGTATAAGGGAATAGGCAAGTGCGGAACAGTGAATTATTTTCTTGATTGGGAAGAAAAATTTATTCCGAAAAGGGATTTACAAGTGTTGGATTTTGGAATGGGATTGACAATCATGAAAAGAATTCACTGTTTCATACTTGCGTCATTGATATGGCTTTTTGTGTGTGTTGGAATGTTAAAAGTGGATCTTTTTCAGAAGATGTTTGACCTTGTGATTTGGTTTCTTCATGATTTTTTTTTTGTTCTTTTCTTATTTTTCTATGTTTCTTTGGCCTGATTGTCTGGTTACATGGTTCTGAAAAATAGAAAAATTGTATAAGGGATTAGGCAAGTGCGGAACAGTGAATTATTTTCTTGATTGGGAAGAAAAATTTATTCGGAAAAGGGGTTTACAAGTGTTGGATATTGGAATGGGATTGACAATCATGAAAAGAGTTCACTGTTTCTTACTTGTCTCATTGATATGGCTTTTTGTGTGTGTTGGAATGTTAAAAGTGGATCTTTTTCAGAAGATGTTTAACCTTGTGATTTGGTTTCTTCATGATTTTTTTTTGTTCTTTTCTTATTTTTCTATGTTTCTTTTACCTGATTGTTTGGTTACATGGTTCTGAAAAAGAGAATAATTGTATAAGCGAATTGGCAAGTGCGGAACAGTGAATTATTTTCTTGATCGGGATGAAAAATTTATTCGGAAAAGGGATTTACAAGTGTTGGATATTGGAATGGGATTGACAAACTTGAAAAGAGTTCACTGTTTCATACTTGCCTCATTGATATGGCTTTTTGTGTGTGTTGGAATGTTAAAAGTGGATCTTTTTCAGAAGATGTTTAACCTTGTGATTTGGTTTCTTCATGATTTTTTTTCTGTTCTTTTCTTATTTTTCTATGTTTCTTTGACCTGATTGTTTGGTTACATGGTTCTGAAAAAGAGAATAATTGTATAAGGGAATAGGCAAGTGCGGAACAGTGAATTATTTTCTTGATTGCGATGAAAAATTTATTCGGAAAAGGGATTTACAAGTGTTGGATATTGGAATTGGATTGACAGTCAAGAAAAGAATTCAGTGTTTCATACTTGCGTCATTGATATGGCTTTTTTGTGTGTTGGAATGTTAAAAGTGGGTCTTTTTTAGATGATGTTTCACCTTGTGATTTGATTTCTTCATGATTTTTTTTGTTGCCTTTTAGGTAAATGTGGAATAGTGAATCATTTTCTTGATTGTAATGGAAATTTTTTTATAAAAGGGATTTTCAAATGTTGGATTTTGAAAGGGGATTGACAATCAAGAAAAGAATTCACTATTTCACACTTGCTGATGGTCATTGATATCACTTTCTGTTTTCTTTTCGACGTCAAAAGTGGGATATTGGTGGTTTGGGCAGGTCTGATGGTTATTATTCTGGGATATTTTCTTTTTCTTTTTGATGGTTTGGTGATTCTTCGTTACATGATTCCGAAATGGGAAATGGTTATCGGAGTAGGCAAGTTTCTAATAGTGAATAATTTTCTTGATTGTGATGGAAGAGTTATTTAGAAAAGGAACTAGGAGGGATTGACAATCAAGAAAAGGATTGACTATTTCGCAGTTGCTAATTTTTGGGTCATTGCTATCGTTCCTTTTTGTGCTGCAATGTAACCTGTAATAGTGAATCGTTCTCATGATTTTGATGGAAAAGTCAATAAAAACGAACTGACAAAGGGTTGTTCAATCAAGAAAATGTTTCACAATTTAACACTTGTCAATTGTTGGTTCAATGGTATCGCGTTTTCTTTTGTGTTGCGATGTCAACTGAGATATTGGTTGTTGGGGCAGGACAGGGATGGTTATTATTTTGAGATGTTTACATGTGATCCTTATGTGATATTTTGTTACATGATTCCTATAAGGGAAATAATTATAGAAGGGAATAGGCACGTGCGGAGCAGTGAATCATTTTCTTCTTGTGATGGAAAATTTATTCAGAAAACCCATAAGTGGGATATCGCTATTGTTGGTTCATCGATATCGCTTTTACTATTAGTGTTTGGATATCTTGATACTTTCGTGACTTATGATTTTGATAAAGGAAATAGTTACAGAAGGGAATTGGCAAGTACTGAAGAGTAAATCATTTTTCTTGATTGTGATATAGTGGGACATTTTTTTTTGATATTGGAACTGGTTGGATATTGAGAGGTGATTGGCAGTCAAGAAAATGATTCACTATTTCAGACTTACAAATTGTTGGGTCATTGATATAATTTTTTCACTTTTGTGTTGCATTATCAAAACTGTTGTCATTGATGTAGACATCAATTCGGATATTACATTGCCTTCTGCTACAGCTTGTTGCTTTTCGAATTGGTTTCATAAGTTAACACGCAGTTGGTGATTAATTTAAGAGCCGGAGTGTTATATCTAACTGTAGTGGAGTTTCAGTAATGTTGGCTAAATTGCCACACTTTATAAATTTGATACTCAGTGTCATAGAATGCAAGACTATCGTTTGTTGAGAATCGGTGGTTTTCTTGGGCTGTGGCTTCATTAGGTTTTCTCAAGACGGAATTGTTCACTGTTATTTGTCCGATGACATTTTAGAAAAAGCATTATGACTCTTGAGTGCCGGGTTAGTGAGGTGTCAATGTTGCCATAAATTGAACACCTGAAAAAGATTGACTACACGATGGTGTAGTGACCCATATGAGGTTCTGCAATAATGATGGAGTTGACAAGAGGGTCCTTGGGGGCAAAGTCTGTTGCTGGAGTAAAGGTTGGATGTCAAGGTACTTAATAAGCTTCATTTGATCCTACACAGTTTTCTCATGGGCTGGAAAATCTTTTGCATTTAGAGTTAGTTTTATGGAACATGCTGCCTCTTATCTGAGTCTCCTCACATTTGTTAGGATGATACATTAGCTCTTTGAGTATTTGGTCCTTATCCTTAAATAATTCTCAGTGGTATCCAATATTGACATCTACATGATAGTCAAACAGGCTGGCATTGACAGTAGAAATGTTTTTGTATTTGTATTTCGGGAACACGTTTTCCTTCTCTTGTACTTCATTGGAATAGACAGGTCACAGGAGGCCATTAAGATGGACATGACATACTATGCTAGTTTAAAAAGCTGTATGTCCATAGGTATCACTTTCACTTTTTTGTGTTGCGATATTGGTCGTTGTGGCAGGACGGGGATGGTTATTGTTTTGAGATGTTTTCCTGTGAATCTGTGATCCTTAAATTGTGATGGTTGGTTTGGGGAAAGTCAAATGGTTGGTTTATCATTGTCTTGGGTTCTTTTCTGGGAAAGTTTGGGTTGTCCTTAATCTAAAAAATTGGCTTACTGTCCTTCACCTATATGCCTATTCTTCGTAATGCCTTTGTGTTTGTCACCTTTTTGCATGAACTTGGGATTACAGTGACTTATAACCTTATTGCCATTGTTGGAGTTTGACACTGTGAATCAGTCAGTCAGTCTTTGGTAATATGCGTTGCGGGTGAGGGAATTACAGACTTAATTTTACCACCGATGCCCTCCTTAGATTATTGGCTACTTCGTTACACTTATGTGTTACTTTGTTTATCAATGGCTATGCTTTTACCATAGTCTAGGCTAACACCTTAATAATAACGCTTTGTTTTTCATTTGCAGTCTTTGAATGATGAATACTTAATATGGGCTCTGAACTCATTTTTTTTTCTTGCTGCTCAAACTATTCTCATGTCTTATATTAGTTCTTACAGAACCAAGGCTTTCTGCTAACTGTGTCAAATGAAATTGTTATGAGAACAAATTTGATGGTTTGGATGTGTCAATTCACAGAAAAGAACCCAAGAGAAAAGGGAGGGTTTGTTTTTACATTGTGATGATTGGTTTGCGAATGTCTTATGGGTTTGAATTATTGTGTTGGGTTCTTTTCTATGAATTTTTTTGGTTATGTGATTCAAAAATGACAAAATCTGTATTGCTGAATCCATTTATTGGTTGTTATGGAAAAAATTTGATGGTTTGGAAATTTCCATTCACAGAAAAAAAAACCCAAGAGAAAGGGAGGAATTGTTTTTACATTTTGATGGTTCGTTTGGCGAATATCACATGGTTTTTAATCATCGTCTTGGGTTTTTTTTCTAGTGAATTTTTTGGTTACATGATTCGAAAATCAAGAATTTGTATATGTGAATCTTTTCTTGATTGTTATGAGATTAATTTTGATATTTCGGAAGTGTCAATTATTCACAGAAGAAGCCAAGAGAAAGGGAGGGTTTGTTTTTACATTGTGATGGTTGGTTTGGGGAAAGTCGGATGGTTGGTTTATCATTGTCTTGGGTTATTTTCTGTGAATTTTTTGGTTACATTATTAAAAAATGAGGAAATCTATATTGGTGAGTCTTTTCTAGATTGTTATGAGATAATTTTGATGGTTTGGAAATAACCATTCATAGAAAAGAAAAAGAACCCAAGAGAAAGGGAGGGTTTGTTTTTTACATTTTGATGGTTGGTTAGGCGAATGTCATATGGTATTAATCATTTTCCTGGGTTCTTTACTATGAACTTTTGGTTACATATTTCGATAATGAGGAAATCTGTATTGGTGAATCTTTTCTCGATCGTTATGGGAACAATTTTGATGTTTTGGAAATGTCCATTCATAGAAAAGAACCCAAGAGAAAGAGAGGGAGGGTTTCATTTTACATTTTGATGGTTGGTTTGACGAAAGTCACATGGTTTTAAATCATTGTATTGGGTTATTTTCAGTGAAGTTCTGGGTTACATGATTTGAAAATAGGGAAATATGTATTGGTGAATATCTTTTTCTTGACTGTTGGGAAAAGTTTCAATGTAGAATACGCGGAAAGTGAGGGTTTGTTTTTACATTGTGGTTGTGAGTGGGAAAGTTTGTACATTGTGGTTTCAATGTAGAGAACACAGAAAGGTCAATAGATGAAGTTCAGTGAAAGTTTGGTTTGTCCTTAATTTAAAAAATTGGCTTACTTGTCCTTCACGTATATGCCTATTCTTCGTAATGCCTGTGTTTGTCACCTTTTTGCATGAACTTTGGATTGCAGTGACTTATAACCTCATTGCCAGTGTTGGAGTTTGACACTGAACAAAAAAAAACACAGAAAGCTCAATAGATAAAGTCCAGTGAAAGTTTGGGTTGTCCTTAAACTTAAAAAGTGGCTTACTGTCCTTCACGTATATGCCTATTCTTCGTAATGCCTTTGTGTTTGTCACCTTTTTGCATGAACTTGGGATTACAGTGACTTATAACCTTATTGCCAGTGTTGGAGTTTGACACTGTGAATCAGTCAGTCAGTCTTTGGTAATATGCGTTGCGGGTGGGGGAATTACAGACTTAATTTTACCACTGATGCCCTCCTTAGATTATTGGCTACTTCGTTACACTTATGTGTTACTTTGTTTATCAATGGCTATGCTTTTACCATAGTCTAGGCTAACACCTTAATAATAACGCTTTGTTTTTCATTTGCAGTCTTTGAATGATGAATACTTAATATGGGCTCTGAACTCACAGAACCAAGGCTTTCTGCTAACTGTGTCAAATGAAATTGATACTCAGGTACTTAGTTAATGGTTTACATTTCATAAATACACTAACTTCCTTTTTCTTTATTTTGTCGTATTACTCATCTGTGACATGCTATGATTGTATTATTAAGTTGGTATTTTCAGGTTTTGGACTTTATATAAAAGCAATTACAAATTTAACTGCTTTCTCAGTGATGTTTGACACGCAACTCATGTAAGTTACTATCTCGCCTTTTAATTTTCATCATCTATTTCAGCAACTTCACTGGGCTTGTATGTTTTACTTCTTTCTCTGAATTTCCATAGGAGATGCACGGAGTGGTATCTGTGTGAATGCTATATTATCATCTTCCTCAGCTACGGTACATCCTACTGTGAGAGAATAGGAGATTTCGTAATTGTTCCAATTACAACTACTGAACACATATATATTAACATCCGATTTATATAGGTAGTCTCAGTTGTCGATGTTCAAATATTCATATATTGGAAGCACGAAGGGGCCGCTGACTAGATGGCGTACCTAGTCAGCTTTCTACAATCCTCAACTTAATATGGTAAGGTTATCATGACAGATCTGTTCGAATATAGGATGCAACATATACTCATCACTAACTTTTATATCTATTTTAGAACTGAAAGTTTTTAACTTGTCTTAAATCGATTTGTAGCTTGGAGATGCCCAGATTTAAGATTTAGATGCCCCAGTATCAGCATTGGACTTTTGCTCCACTAGCTGATGTTTACTAGTTGGAAACGAAGGTGGTTTGGTAAGAGGCTTTTTTCCTATTGTGATACTTTAGTTGTTTATGCACTTACCATCTAGTATCACCCTCTTTCATTTTTGATATTATCCATGAATGGTTCTACAAGCTTGTGGACTATTCAGAACAAAAAATATTGAACATCTCATCCTTGAAGACAAACACGAAGGAGAGAGTTCAAAATATTTTGAAAAAACTTTGAATGATTAATCAGTTGCTCTAGGTTGTGTGAAAGAAAACTTTGAATGATTCAGGCAAGAAAAATTACAAAGGGAGGATGTGAGATTCACTTTCGGTTACACTTGTTCAATCCTAACGGCATACCATTATGTGTACGATAGACCCTGAGGTATGTAATAAATATTGGCATGGCGTGAACAAGTGTTAATTTTGGATGGTTTCAACAGATGAGATGCGGAAGGCGGCCGGTTAACGTAAGCTATTTTGTTTAATACAAATGATCATAATTATACACAAAAGCTGGTTTGAAATTTTGTGTATGATCAATGAGCTAGCATGATTGGACTTGGTTTTGGCAGACTTCCTTCGATTACTTGTTCAGCTTTGACGGCATAGCCTTATTTACATGATAGAATTGGGTATATAATACTCGCGGGCATGGTGACATGAAAATTGTGGGTTAGTTTTGAATGATAGATGAGATACGAATGACCAGTTGATGTATGATGATGATGATATGTTTCTCGCAAATGATCATATACAAAAAAGCTGGTTGGAAATTATATATGAATGATCAAGATGGTGTTTAGCATGGTTGGTCATGGTTTCTTATAAAACTTTCATCAGTTGGCGGATGAATTTGCATTGTGAGTTTTATTTTACTCTTGGCGTCCTAATACATGATGGCGTTGTTGAATTAGAAAAGTTTAAGCTGATTTACAGGGGTTGTGGAAACTTGAGGTTTTATGCTTTTGACGGTGTTACATTATTTACGTGACAGTTTCTGTAAATTGGAAAAGCTAATCGATTCAAAAAAGGTTATGATAATTTTATACTGTTTGATGATACAATCAGGTGCCAACTGGTCATTCCTGGTATGGAATTTATGATGTCCATCATCGTAACAATATTTACTCTCGTTATGAGGATAGAGGTGATTGATTATGGGCTGAAATTTATGTTAGCTGAATTTAATTTATCTTATATTAGCTGAACTTAGTTTAATTTAATGTATTTTAGTTTAACTTAGTTTAGTTTAGCTGAATTTAGTTCAATTTATTTTAATTTTGGTTAGCTTAGCTGAATTTAATTTATTCTAATTTATTTTGGTTTAACTTATAGTTTATACCAACTTAACATTACATCATCATCATGCATCATCATACATCATCATCATACATCATCATCATCATCATCATCACGCATCACGCATCATGCATCATCATCATGCATCATCATCATCATCATCATCATGCATCATCATCATCATCATAATCATCATCAGCATGCATCATCATCATCATCATCATGCATCATTATACATCATCATGCATCATATATCATCATTCATCATCATGCATCATTATCATCATCATGTATCATCATCATCATGCATCATCATATGATGGTAATATGATGATGATGATATGATGATTGTGGTGGTGATGGTGATGTGATGTGATGATGTTGATGAACTTAAATCAAATATAATTTAATTTAGTTTAGTTGAATTTAATTTAAGTTAGTTTAATTTAATTTAACTTGGCTGTATTTAGTTTAATTTAATTTAACTTGGTTGAATTTAGTTTAATTTAATTTAACTTGGCTGAATTTAGTTTAATTTAATTTAACTTAGCTGAATTTAATTTATAATGCATAAATTTAAAGCCAATTGGACAAGCCCTAACTTTGACGACTCTAACGATGGTGGTGATTGATAAAGAGAGGTAGTCTCTGATTTTGACCGATAAATATTCATAGCGAGTAATGAAGCTTGTATGAAACTGGAGAAGATTTTAAAGATCAGTGAGCAATGATACTGGTTGAAAGGTGTTGGAAAAATGGCAGTTTTGCACATTCTAGTCTTCTTTTTTATTTTTGATGGAACATAGCTAATACAAATTTGGACACAACAACAAACATAAAGAAGAAACAACAACCTTAATATGGAAGTCAATAAAACACAGAAAACGTAACAGCACGATCCGTGTCGAGCTAGTCCATCTTCCAGCTGTTGAACCGTCTTTACATTCCAGAGACCCAAAATCCGCATCAAGCCAAAAGTGGCCAAACGGATGAAGCCAAGCTTCAAATGTGCACTACAACCCCGCCACATTTCTAAAAAAACTTTAACACCTTCAGACCGCCACTCCACCCCGGTAAGCACCGGTCTATGAAACTACCCGGATTTAACCCGGCTACCCAAATTTATCCGGCCTAAACTACATCCAAACCTAAACCCTATACACAAAAACCGGCCGAAGCCGCCCCACCTCCACCCGCCGGCACGCCACCACTGTGAACCACCAACAAAGTCACCCCGCGGAGAGAAGCAACCGCTGGCCCACATCAAACCACCGGCACGAAGAAAGCTACCTCCGATCAAGCCTAGCCACAGCCAAGCTCCACCAGCCCGGCGACCTCCTCATCCGGTCCCGATCTACAGCCTACAAGCAAAATCACCGACCTCCACCGCCTTTCTCCACCCGAGAACGCAATCGCTCCCAGATCCCGTCGGAGGCACTCCAACTAGCGAAATCGAAGCCGATCCGCGAAAGGAAGCCGACGAGCCGGCGAGAAGGGGAAGAGGAAAGGGTCGAGGCCCCGCGTTGAATCGGAAGAAACCACCGCCTGAACCTTCTACCTCGTTCGACCGCCTTCGACCTCCTTCCAAAGAGAAAACTCTCTCCAGAAAAACTATTGTGCACATTCTAGTCTTCGACGAAAAAGGATATTGTAAAAGCTTTAAAGAAGAGAAAGCGAGGGTTTGTTTTTACATAGGGATTGTTGGGCTGGGGACTGTCACAGGGATGCACAAATTTGAACTGGATCATAAATTTGGATCGGATTTTTACGATCCGGTTCACTGTCTATATTTTTAAAAAATTTGGTTCCCTGGTTTGATGCGAACTGTAAAATTTCGGTCCGGTTCGAATCGCAAATTTGAGGTGATCCGGTCCGGTCTGCTTTTTACAAAAATACGGTCCATCTGTCCAGTCTTTATAAATTCTGGTTCGATTCACGATCCATATTTGTGAAAAAATTCCCATACTTGGACTATGGTCAGTGCCGGCCCGCATGCTTTGCCTACCTTGGACTAGGCCAAGGGCCCACAGTTCAAGAGGGGGGGGGCACTTTTTTTTTTTTTGATTACATGAGTTAGTATTGTTAGTGTTAGAGGTGAGGATCGAACCCGGGCATTCACTGGCACCGGGGGATAATGCTCCACTGAGCTATCATCGCATCCTCGGCACTTTTCTTAAATCACGTATACATTCATACTTTTTTTTTTGATAAAGCTGGCAAAAAAAAATCTAAATAGCACTACTTAAAACATGTAAAAATAAAAAGCTCAAAAAATAATTTATATATATATAATCTTTAATTTATTAAAAATATATAAATATTATCATTAAAAAAATATACAAAACATTTCTTTTTATTTTTAGAGGGCCCAAATTTTTTTTGTTCAAGGGCCCATGAAATGTCAGGACCAGCCCTGACTATGCTTGTGCATCCCTGCTGTGCCTGTCATATGATTATTCATCATTGTTTGGGTTTTTTTTTCTCTGAAGTTTTTTGGTAACATGATTTGGAAACGGGAAAAGTTGTTAAATTGCTTGTAGATTTTTTTCTCCATGCAACTCATCCGGTGATGAACACCATAAAGGAAGTCGCTTAAGTGATATGATCGTAGATGCCTTTCTCTTATTCATGAAATTATAAAATAACTTTCAATGTCTTTGCAAGTTATTTATCGTTCTTGCATTATTATTTTTTTAATAAGCTAGAAATGGACAAGTCCCAAACTCATGCCGATGCATCGGAGGGAGTTCGAACCGTCGACCTCCTGCTCATTCGACCAATACTATGACTGCTAGACCACTACCCATGATGCAGTGGTTATCGTCGTATAAATAAAATGACTTTCATATTTCTCCAAGCATTTTATTTCGTTTCTTTTAAGATGCTTTCGTTTAATACTAAAGTTGCCTTTCTATTTTTGCAAGCAACTCATATGGTCATGGACGTTATGTCGCGAAATTGATATGACCATAGAGGCCTTTCTATGCGAATGAAATTCTGAAATAGTTTCAATGTTTTTGCGAGTTATTCATCGTCTTTCAAGTATCAAGTTCAATTCTTACCAATCTTTTGAAAAGATTAGCTTCAAAATCTTTATATAAATTATTAAATCACGTTCAATTAGTTGCGAGTGATTATCATCAAAGAAAATAAAATGGTATCATGTTTGTGCAAGCTTTTTGTTTCGTCACTAGACGTTATTTGATGCTTTCATTTAAAAAATTATTTTACTATGCAATAATTGACCCCAAATAATTGGGATGGGTATAAAAATCAAGAAATCTCATCAGCCAATCAGAACTTGCCATGTGTCAGATATGATCTCCTTTCTTGTTAGACGCGTCTTGTCCTTTGAGTGTACCACACTCTCTTGCCGCCACGTGTCAAGTTTCAACATGTTGAATACTTTCAACACAGTTTAATCCAAATGTATTAAACACTTGTTTTCAACACCTCATTGCAAATAATAAGCAGTTTAATTATTTTTTCAACAGCCCCATTATAAGACTATCCACAATGGTTTAAGCATTCAACACCCTACTTTTTCACTTCTCAACACTCCACATCATTTTTTCTCTCTACCACCTAATAATTCAACAACCACTCTACAATGGTTTTGTTTAATGAAATTCAACACCCTTCCAATTATTGAAAATAGTCTCTATTTATAGAGTACAAAAAGAACCGTTTTTTTTTTCTGTGTCCAAATCAAATGAAACTAGTCTTTATTTATAGAGTACAAAAAATGATGAATTTTGGTATATAAAAAATTTTAAAAAAATTAATTTACTATGCAATAATTGACCACAAATAATTAGGATAAGGATAAAAAGCAAAAAATCACAACAGGCAATCAAAAGGCGCCATGTGTCAGATTCAACATGTTGAATTCTTTCAACACCAATTAATCCAAGTGGATTCAACACCCATTTTCAATTTATCATTGCAACAATTCAACCGTTGAATTTTTTTTTCAATACCTCATTGTAAGTAGTCTAATATAAAATTTGCCTTCCTTTTTTTTTTGCAGGCAACTCATGTGGTCAGACACACCATAATTAAGTCGAGTTTTTTTATTTTTTGCCCTGTTTTTGAAACTCAATATCACTTTTGCCCTGCCTGAAACTCAAATCTCGTTTTTGCCCTATTTTTAACAAAACCGATTTTGCCCAATTCGGTTTCACTCATTTTTGAATGAAACCGATTTTGCCCAATTCGGTTTCACTGTGCATATTGAATTCGTTGGCCCAGGTTGTGCCACGCAAGGCACCACAGTAATAAAACCGATTTTTGAAAAATCGGTTTCGTTGAAAATCAACGAAACCGATATGGGCAAAGTCGGTTTCATTCAAAAATGAGTGAAACCGAATTGGGCAAAATCGGTTTTGTTAAAAACAGGGCAAAAACGAGATTTGAGTTTCAGGCAGGGCAAAAGTGATATTGAGTTTCAAAAACAGGGCAAAAAATAAAAAAACCCAATTAAGTCCGGTATATCCCTAAAAAGTGTACAATAACTTCAACATAATTAAGTGTTAAAATGAGTGTCCTAAAGATTGTTCCTTTAGATCAAATAATCGAGTAGTGGCAAACTGGGTGTCTTAAAAGTTGTTCCTTTAAGCAGTCAAATGTGTTAGGATCATTTCGATTTCCTAAGTGTCATTCTCCCTCATGTACGTACCCCCCTTTACATTTCCAAGCTTTAAATTTTCTAGTAGTCTCACTCGCCACTGGCATCACACTCTTTCTCTCCCATCAACCATGAAAACACATCAACCGAAGCTCCCGCGACACCTCTTCTCCTGCGGCTTCTTTCGCCACTGCACTCAAACCATCCCCAGCCCCACAACTCCAACTTCCCCGCCACTCCCACCTCCCCAACTCCTCCCATCACCACCACCACCATCACAGCAATCACCTCCTCCACCACCACCACCACCACCACCACTTCGCCACTCCTCTTCCTCCTCCTCCACCACCTCCTCTTCCTCCACCTCACAAAGTTTCACACAATGGCGCTTCCCTACACCCATCTCCCAACAATCCCACCACCCACCTCCGCCCGATCAACCTCCGCCACAACACAACTCAACACTCGATCTCCAAGACCTCTTCCATCTCTCAACGCTGCAACTCGCCTCTGGATCAGACTCCGACTCCCTTGCAGCACTTCACTCTCTAGAAACCCATCTAGTACCAAACCCACAACCCGACCCGGTCTGCCCGCCTGACCTCATTCGCGGAGTTGTCAGAATGCTCAGCCACCCACCCGCCACAAAGTCCGCCACCAAAATTCTACTCGCCCTCTGTCTCGCCGACCTCAACCGCCGCGCGGCGGTTGAGGTAGGAGCGGTCGGTGAAGTCATGGAAGCTGTTGCTGCAATGGAGCGCGCGACGGCGGAAAGAGCCTTGGCTGCACTGGAGCTGCTGTGCACTGTGGCGGAAGGAGCGGCAGAGCTCCGATCCCACGCTCTAGCTGTGCCGATGATGGTCGAAATGATGGGCAGGATGGAAGGGCATAGAGGTAAGGAATACGCAATGAGCGTTCTTGCAGTTATCTACAGCAAAGATATTGAAATGGTGGCGGCTGCGCCGCCTGAAGAAGTGGCGCGTGCGGTTGCGCTGGCGATGCAGGGAGAGTGTAGCGCGAGAGGGAGGAGGAAGGGCTCGTTGCTGTTGAAGATTCTGAAGGAGATTGATCAACGGCCGGATATGATTCAAGATGTATAACGGACGGTCCAGATTATTAACTGGCCCATTTAGCTGCATCCGTCTAGCAGTTTGGAATAATTATTGAGTTATAATAATGGGTCTTCTGCAGTTGGTCCGATCGGGACTGGTCGTGTCGGGCCAGTCACAGTTAATGAAAATGCGTCAGACATTAGTCGTATCATGCATATGTATGTGTAGGACAGTGTGTAATGTATGGCTTTCTTTGTAAATATTAGTAATGTTTAAATTGTGATGAATTATTGGAGGCAAAATTGGCAGAGATTCATGTGGAGATAGTTTGGCATTACTGTACTGGTTCCGGAAGCGTTGCGGATTTTGCTGTAGGCCTCAACAATGGGCCGGGTCGACATTACTGTACTGGTTCCGGAAGCGTTGCGGATTCTGCTGTAGGCCTCAACAATGGGCCGGGTCGGGTCGACCCGACCCTAGTATATTCCTATTCGGGTCGGATATAAATTAAAATACAGTGATCCTTTACTATTCATTGAGTCGGGTTCACCAAAAAATCAAAAGCCTCGAGGCCTAAAGCATTTCGGGTATTTTTCGGGCCAATTCGGGCTTTGAAAGCCCATACACTAAAAACCTAATTATAAAAGCATACTTTCTTTTTTTCTGATGTGATTCAGGAAGGACTTTACAGCACAAACTCATTAAGACTACCATCAAACCTCATCCTAACTCACACCTGCAAGCCAACACTACCAACAGCCACAAACTACAAGTTTACAACAGCTATTTTTCAGCAATGTCAAAAGTAATCAAGAAGGCATCAAAACAATGTAGGCAGCACGAAGGTCGTCGGGCAGTGAAGGGCGAGGGTTGAGGCGAGGCAATCAATCAGCAGCTGCAAGGTCCACAGGACTATAGTAGCCCTTGTCATCATTAACAGCATCAGGAGCTCACTACTTCCATCAGTTCATCTGGTCTGACATATTACATCTCAGTAACTATTACATAAAATTTACCTGGCTCTAAAAGTAGAACCACAAAAAGCTAAGCTACAAGTTTTCAGATTCTATATATAGAACCTCAAAAAGCTACCATATTACAAGTTAACAAGTTCTGTCGCCCAGTTGTAAAACAAAATCCAAAAAGCCAAGCGTTGACAGTATGGAGTCCCAGCAAATTTCTTTAACTGCAATAACGAACAAACAGTTCAATACCGTTAATTACAGACAGTTACAAAACAAACAGTTCGAGAATATAAAAGTGGTAACAGGATGTTAAAATACAATACAAGGAAACAATTCAAAACCATTCTTAAACTATATCATTTAAGATTCAGTTCACACCATTACTTATTGCAATAACAAACAAACATATCAAAACAAAGGTAAGTTTCAAATTTACCGTCAACCACGCTCTAGGCGTCGGACACGGATTCTCTTCACCAGATTCAGCAGAATTGTCACATTAGTTTCAGGAAGTTCAGCCCCATCCAGAAGCCAATCTGGTTGGCTTGCCCTAGCATTCATTAGTTCCTCAGCTGCATACTCTGCAGCTGCTGCATCTTACTTCCTGCTACTCGCTAAAGACCAATCTTTTAAACAAGTTAGAGCCTAAATAGTGTTTGGACTAAGTGAAGCCATTTTTTCTGATACAACTCTACCTCCTGCAGAGAATGCTGCCTCGGAGGCCACTGTAGAAGTGGGTATGCTCAAGAGATCTCTAGCCATAAGAGACAACACAGGGTACATGCTCGAGTTAGCTTTCCACCATTCCAAAACATTAAAATTACCCTTTTCATCCATATCCAACGTATCAAGATCAAGATACATTTGCAGGTCAGTGGATGCACCACTATTGCTTACTCTAGCTCTTTTCAACTTAGCCATTGAGGCTGAAGGGACCACTGGAATATTGACATCAATTTCAGGTTCAAAAGCATCAGAAGCAACAGGCATGTTAGTACAGGCAGTAGGCATACAAGCAATCATATTCCTTTTGTACGTGTCATACAATTGATGCAGAACTGCCCTAACAGATGCAACCTTAATCTCAATATCAATATGACTAAGATCGTACAAACTCAGCCAACTCTCAATCGCCAAAAGTTTAAATCGCGGATCCATAAATGTGGCCAAGCAAAAAATCATAGGAAAATCTACCCAATATTTATTGAATTTTAGTTTCATGGCAACCAATGTGGGTCTAAATGCATCAAGAGGGTGGTATGCTTTAAATGTGGCATAAATATCAACCAAACTGTTTATCACTTTGTTTGAAGTTGGAGAATAAACCCCACTGCAAACTTTAGTTGTGGTGCAAAAGATTTTCAAAAAATTCATACACAATGAAGCAATAACCCAATCATGGTCACTAGGGACATCTATGGAACAATTCCTAGATTCATTAACTTTTTGACAATATCTATGCATGGCACTTTTGTATTTGACAGCAACATGAAGCAGTTCATACGTGCTATTCTACCTATGGGGCACATCATTGTCTATGTTTCGCTTATTCAAGCCTAACTCAGCACATGAACTAACCCATAACTCATGCCTTTTAATTGAAGAGTTCATTGACCTGACTATAGTTGTTATCTTCTCTGTACTAGGTGACAGAATAGACAATCCATCTTGAACGATCAGATTCAATATATGGCATGTGCATCTAACATGGAAAAGTTGATTAGTAGCATTTGAAAGCATAAGATGGCATGCAAGTCGCGAAACAAGAACATCATTGCTAGAAGCATTGTCAAGAGTTAATGTAAACACTTTATCATGCAAATGCCAAGCAATTAATTCTTCATATGCATGAGCAGCCATTTTTCACCAGTATGAGGATATTCAACCATCTTAAATGACAATATTCTTTTCTGCATATTCCAATCATTATCAATCCAGTGTGCAGTCAAACTCATGTACCCCGTTTTTGCCTAGAAGACCACATGTCAGATGTAAAACAAACTTTGCCCTTATATGAATCAAAATAAGAAATTAATTCTAGCTTGCAAGTATTAAATCTTTTCATCACATCTCTTTTGCAAGTAAAGCTAGAAAATTTCTTAAATTGAAGTGCCAAACCTCTTTGAATCATACCTGCGAAATCATGTGTGTCTACAAAAGTAAATGGCAGTTCAGCTCGTATAATGAAATCTACTATCTCAGCTTTAGCTCTTTCATTATCAAATTGAAAATTGCCAACAATTCCACACTTATCTTTAGCAAGCAACATTTGATTTCTAATATCAGATCCTTTTGCTAAAGCATTCATATGCGACTTAAAATGCCTAGTCAGATGCGAGGTCCCAGCATTACCACAGCAAACAAGCTTTATCTTACATAAATTGCATTGGGCTTTCTGTACCTTATAGCCATTTACTACCTTCTCCAACTGAACAAAATGCTTCCAAACATCAAATTTCTTACCTTTAGATTTCTGTGTGTTACTGCTGCTAGGTATAGATGAGATTGTATTACCTATAGGCTCAGGTGTGCCATCATTCCCAGACGACACTGGCTCCATGACTACCTAAGTCTAGTATGTAAAGACTGCAATTATTACCAAGCAGATGCTACGTACTACCAGTGATAATAAGAGTCTAAAGCATACAGACTGGCAATCAAAAAACCAAAGTGACAAAGTTTTTCACATAACAGCAAGCAACAAACAACATATCATTACACAATTGCATTCGCAAGTTTAGTAAACATGGCAACAATGCACGAGTAATGATTAGGAACAGGCTTACTTCCTAGCAAGTTAGCAGTTTAGAGTGCACATCACATTACTACTAATTGTTGTTTGAAAATCGAACACCAAATCACCTTCACCTCAGCAGCCAAGTCCCTACAATATTAACCGATGATGAAAAAATTAAATGCCATTAAAACACTACCACAATACAAAATATAATGAGCGACTTGAAGAAACATAGTATTTTTATTCAAATAAGAATAGATGGATCTTTACATATCTGTGCATATAAGAATCGAAAAAACCAAAAAAACTGACAAAATGAAATACGAATATTCGGAGAAAAAAATCTCTAGAACGAATCTGAATAATGATATTCAAAAGAACAGGGAGAAGAGACGATTACTAATGAAGCAACGACCGTGGAGATGTGAGAATGAGATGAAGATGTTCAATTGTTTGCAGATGAATATTGAGAGAAACGAGTGCTGACGGCTGGGTATAGAGACACAGATCGAAATATTAGGGTAGGGTTTTCAAAAAGAATATGATATTCATATAGAGCTTAATCAGGTTCGGGTCATCGGGCTGTTCGGGTTTAAGATGTTGGGCCCCGGCCCATTTCAATGCAAGTCGGGTAGGATACATATCAGCCCAATAATCGGGTCGGGTCGGATAATGGGCTTTCGGGCCTTCGGGCATTGGTTGGGCTGTATGTGGCCTTGGGCCATTTGCTGACCCCTATTCTGCTGCATTGTCAAAGTTTGGCACGTGTCACTATTACTGTTTACCTTTGCATGTAGTCGCACGTGTGTGAAAGTGGAACAGTGTTTTGTCGTGTTAGAACATCCTCACCATGCTTTTTTGAATCATAGAAAATGATCATGAGAGATGATAAAAAACCATGCGCCCCCACCATGATCTTTTTGATCATCCCATGATCTTTTTTTACAAAGATTCATGGATTTGATCATGAGCCGTGAACCAATCGCAACGCGACACGTGTCCTGTGTAAAAAACAGTACAGTTTTATTTTGATCTTGCAACGAATATATCTTCTAAATTACAAAGCAAAAAAAATCAAAATAAAGTACCAATATTCATAATTTTTTGAGCTCTATAAAACAAGGTACACTTTGATATATTTTTATTAATCTTAATATTTATGAAGTTATAATTTATGGAGAAGGTGCTAAATCAACACCTTCTAAGCAAGCAGCATCTCCTTGCTCTGTAATTTATGCATCAGTTTAAAAGTTAGCACATCCTTACACTATTAATCAAATAAAATATTTTTATTTTTTATTTTAAAAAATTAATTATAACTAGATAAACCAAATTAATTATAATTTGATAAAAATTAATTAATTAAAATACATTTGGATCACATTAAACCAAAGTCAACTTTTGGTCAAATCTGCAGAAAAATAAAAAGAAAGATAAAACTTTGCATTTGGGCCAAAATAAGCCCAACATTTATTCGCCCCACAACTAAACCTAACAATTTCCTGATGTTTGCACTTCAGCACGTTCTGCGCAGTCCGAGAACTTTGCTTCCTCCGCTGCACGATTCTTCCCGCAGCACCTGCGCCACGTTGGCTCCACGTCGGATCGCACGTCCTCAGAATGTTGTCCGGTGCAGATGCTCTTATGAAGGCGCAGTAAAACGATTTCATAGGCAGAGACGGCTCCAGGGGGGTCCCCTGGGGTCCCGGGACCCACCTCAAATTTGGGTAATTTTTTTTGTTGAAAATTTTGATTAAACATCCATCTTTGGTCATTATATTTGTGAGCTTAACCTTTGAATTTCAGTTTGGAGTAAACATGAAAGTTATAGAACATTCAATGAGCTTTCTAACCATATAAAGAACATCTTAAACGGACGCTGCATGACGCTTCTATGAGCTTCCGAAGGTTAGCTCGGACCCCTCAATTTCGGCTAATTTCGATCGATCATCCATCTTTGGTCCTGTTTTTATCAGTTTAATTGCCAAATTTCATCTTGAGGTAAAATGGAAGTTGTAGAGCATTCAATTAGATTTCTAGACATATCTGGATTATCTTTAACGGACATCTGATGACGCGTCTATGAGTTTTAGAAAATTGGCTCGGACCCCCTCAATTTCGTCAAATTTCAATTAATCATATATTTTTGGTGATTGTTTTTATCGACTTAACCTCTGAATTTCATCTTAAGTAAAACATGAAAGTTATAGAACATTCAATTAGCTTTCGATCCATATGTAGATCATCTTCAATGGATACCGGATGACACCTTTATGAGCTTCAAAAGCTTGATTGATCATTAGCGGATCTTGTTGTTCGAAAAAAATTCGCCGTCCCTTTTGCTGATTTTTTTGCCGGATCCGACTTATATCCTTGTTGTTCGAAAAAAAATTTAGGACCCCCCTCCGACGAAGCTCTGGAACCGTCACTGTTCATAGGGGACTAAAATTTGTTTCTGAAATTAAGGAGTCACTTTGCATGTGGTTTGTAGTTGAGTTGGTTCAACTATTGGTTTTGTAATCAAGAGGTGAGGAGTTCAACCCCACAATGCACTTTTCCCACCTAATTTAGGTGTGAAATTTTCTCCCCACCTAGCAATGGGTGTGTGAATGTTTTCCTCCATTTCGCAAGAGGTGGATTTTCTCCCTTTCGTGGAGGTGCTTGAAGATGACTTTTTCCGTGTGGAGTCGGCAATTAGCAGGTCAATTAAGGCGCTGTGACCTTTGAAGATGCATCAAATGGGATGAGACGCCGTATTAGACTCGTGCTTCAATCAGATTGAATGTACTAGATAGTATCATTGAAATATAATGTAATGATATTGTACAACTTGTAATCCCTATCAACAACAAAAAAAAGAAATTAAGGAGTCACTTTCTATACATGGTGTAGACCTAACTGGAATTGATTTAAAGTTGAAGAGTCGGATTGAAATTACCATTTTGTCCAATTTACGGCGGTGTTTAATTCGTCTCTTTTGATACTTTGAGTACTCAATTGAATAATAAAAGGTGACGTGGTCCAAAAGTTTAAGAACTAAATTATAAAATAGTACTCCGAAAATTTATGAAACGTTTTTCTTTTTTGATACTTATGAAACGACAGGCGTTGTAGAGTTCCGAAATTTACGATTTTGCCACCATCGCTTCTGATTATGTTCTCTAGGGTTTCCAACTGAGCGTCGCTCTGCGAATCTCTGAGAATACGATTTTGCAACAATGGCTGCCACTGCCGCCGCCTACGATTACGATGACGCCGCTGGCGCCGGAGCGGCGCAAGACCAGGCCTACGACCCAAACTTCGTCCCCGACTCCGTGAAGAGCTTCGTGGTCCACATGTACCGTCACATCCGGGAGAAGAACGTTTACGAGATTCACCAGATGTACGAGACGTCGTTCCAGACTCTATCGGAACGTTTATTCAAGGACTCGCCGTGGCCGTCGGTCGATGCGGTGGCTCAGTATGTGGAGAACGACCATGTGTTCTGCTTGCTGTACAAGGAGATGTGGTACAGGCATTTGTACGCAAGGCTGTCGCCGACGCTCAAGCAGAGGATTGATTCTTGGGATAATTATGTTAACCTTTTTCAGGTGGTGCTGCATGGTGTGGTGAATATGCAGTTACCAAATCAGTGGCTGTGGGATATGGTGGATGAGTTTGTGTACCAGTTTCAATCTTTTTGTCAGTATAGGGCTAAGATGAAGAACAAGACTGAGCAGGAGATCACTCTTTTGAGGCAGTTTGATCGGGTAATACTCCAGAACATTTATTCTATTCTATTCTATTCTATCAGAGTTTGATTTTTAAGATGTGATATGAGCATTCAGAAGTATTGTGGCATGTGAGTTCAGTTAGTAATGCTAATGAATGTGTTTGTGGTTTAACTTTTAGTCAGTGAATTTGTAATTGATATGATTGTGAATAGCTTGTTGTTCAGGGTTTTAGGATTTATAGTTGATATGTGTAGTAGTGTAAAGTGATTAGGGGCTGATGTCGTGGCTGTTAATTAGCTGCCTAGAAGAAACTGGGCCTGTTTTGTAGTTGTGTTTGTGTGTTATGTGGATAATTGTAGTGAATGTTTGTTCTTGTTGTGTCAAGGCATGGAATGTATTCGGAGTGCTCAACTTCCTACAAGCACTTGTTGAGAAGTCCACGATAATTCAGATCCTTGAGCAAGAAAAAGAAGGGCTTGAGCAGTTCACTGCTACTGATGGTTATGATTATAGTGGAGGCAGTAATGTTCTGAAAGTGTTGGGATATTTCAGCATGGTAGGCTTGCTGCGTGTTCATTGTCTTTTGGGTGATTATCAGACTGGTCTGAAGTGCGTACAACCCATTGATATCAGTCAACAAGGAGTTTATACAAGTGTTATTGGGAGTCATATTGCCACCATCTATCATTATGGATTTGCCAGTCTTATGCTACGGAGGTATGCTTATGGTAGTGAATAATGGTGTTTTGTTAGCTAAATGTATAGACTTTGCTGGATTGTATACCAATATCGCACAACATAAAAAAGGTAGAAGCTCAACTTTTGAAGTTTGACCGTGAGTTAGAGTAAGGATTTCTCAGTAAATAATCATTGCATCGTAATGCATTTGGTGCCAGATTCAAAAGAACTTATGTTGCACTTTCACGCTGTGGCAGGAATCAAGTATAATAATATACGGAACTTAGATTCTCTGACCTTGAATAGCAATGATTTATTTTTTACTTTCTCTATATTAAAATATCTTCAGCCCTTTCCATGCTCTAGTTATAATATTCTCATGATGTTTTTTTAATGAAGTTACATTGAATTATTCGTGAAACAGATATGTTGATGGCATTCGTGAGTTCAACAAGATATTGGCCTACATTTATAAAACCAAGCAATATCATCAGAGGTCATCTCAGTATGAACAAATATTAAAGAAGAACGAACAGATGTATGCACTATTGGCAATCTGTCTTTCCCTTTGTCCACAAGTGAAGCTGGTTGAAGAAATAGTGAACTCACAGCTACGAGAGAAATATGGGGACAAGATGATCAAGATGCAAAAGTCTGATGATGAGGCATTTGCTCTCTATGATGAACTCTTCTCGTATGCTTGTCCAAAATTCATTACTCCATCAGCGCCAAACTATGAGGAGCCTCTGGTTAACTACAACCAGGTAAGCCGTAGTAGGTGTTTTCATTTATGTTTGTATTTTTGCATATTTGTGTGGTCAATATCATTCATTTGATCATCCACTGTAATCTTCTTAACTTATTTTTTCATTACAATTCCAGGATGCCTACAGACTTCAGTTGAAGTTGTTTCTTTATGAAGTAAAGCAGCAGCAACTGCTATCAGGTGTTAGAACTTTCTTGAAACTGTACTCAACCATTTCCCTTGATAAACTTGCCAGTTACATGGAAGTTGATGTACCCACTTTAAGGTTAGCGACTTTATCTTGATCTTTGTCCAAGTAAATTGATAGTACTATATTTTATGACATCTGATATGTATATTTACAGGACAATTTTGATGACCTACAAGCACAAAACTCATGCTGTGGACGCAGATGGAAAAATAACCTCCAATGCTGATATCGATTTCTACATCACTGATGTACGTATCATATCTCCTACTAACAATATGGTGTATTATGAGGTGATTGTATCATGATAGTTAACTAGTCTTGCTAAATTGTCTTCGTAATCCCTTCAGGACATGGTTCATGTTGTTGAATCCAAACCAACTAAGCGTTATGGTGACTACTTCCTCCGCCAGATTGTCAAGGTTGTTGAAGTTTCATTATCAATCTATTTTCTACCTCAAAAGTGATAAGCCCTGACATTTATTGATTCATGTCCTGTCTTTGTTGTTACAGCTTGAAGGATTGATGAATGATCTGGACAGGGTAAAGCTGGAATAAGCACAATTATCGTGGCCCCCTGTATTTTTTTTTTGCTTCTGTCATGCTCATCTGCCATGTTTTATCTGCATTTTCTTATCTTACTTGTACTGAAGTCCCATTTTCCAGCATGACCAAAACAATTTATTTATATGTAAACTTGCTAAATGATTCATTCTGAATCCATAATTATACTTAAATATGCAAAAACATCTGTGAATTTTAACAGAACAGATTACAAAACAATGACATTACACGACATATGTAAGGATGGATGATTCAAAGATTTATTGAAGAGTGTATGTGAAGGATCAAATAAAGAGCGACGAAGTTTTAATAAAGGAACTTATATTAGCTGATCCTTGGAAACACACTTCTATCTTGTTGCTGAAGTTGATAAATGGGCGAAAGGGCATGATAACCAGGTATGGAGGACTAGAAGACGTTTGTGGGGAAACATTAGGGTTTTCCAAGATCATGTTGCTGATGGCTTTATTTGATATATCATTATTCCGTTTATTATTAGCAATTAAAAGGCTAAATTGATAGAAATATTAAAAGAGTAAAATTTATATTATAATTCTCTCGAAAATAACGTTTGATTGTAGAATTTGGGAGTTTCTATCATTGTATTAAATACATCAAATGTGTGCAACAGTGAATAAATGTTCGACCAGGTCCAGGTTACATGTCTAGTTTTTTTTCCAGTCAGGTTACATCTTACATGGCTAGTTGAGGGACACAAATGCTGGAAAAAGTAAGTAAAAGAGAATTGATACCGAGTAGACAGAGATATATTTGACCATTGCCGCTTTGCCAGTTGCCACATGACAAGAATTGGTTCAGAACCTGTGGTTGACGGCTGAGACTGAACTGACCAGCATACATGATCAATACAGGATGAAGTGCCTGCGAGTATTTTGGTTCTCGGGCAAGTGAGGCTATTGTCAGCCTTGGTACTTGCAGAGATCGTCAAATCCCATGTATTCATGCCGTTGGATTTTTCCAATCATGTTTGAAATACCGACACCCCCTGCCAGAAGATACAGAAAGCAACTCGAATACTTAACAAAGAGATTTCATATTGCCTGGAATGCAACTCAAATCCAGACGTGAACATGTGGCCTTTTGATTATGTTGAAGTATACCTAGCGAGATGGCACTGACAAATATTGTGAAAGCCAGGATGAAGATGATCAGTGATGCCCTTCCCAATATGACAATCAGTCTTCTTACAACATGTTGACCGATAAAAGCTGCAATAGTGGCCACACCGACAAAGTAGAGAGCTGCAGCATTTCACATTGGGTGACAGTAGCATATGTAAGGGACCACTTTTATTTTTTTTAACAAACAAAAAAAAGAACTAGGAAAATGGAGTTGGAAGTAATGTTGAGTTGATACTGAATTACTGACCATAGGGAACAGGGAACCGATTAAGAAGATAGTATTCTACAACGGACATGGATGAAGAAAATGTCATTGCAAAGGTAGCTGTGGCACTTGACACCTACATAACATTGCAAATGTGAGAGAACATATAGATGTTCTCAGTTCTTGATTCAAGAGAAATAAAATCATGTCTGCATGCAGGAACAGGACAAGGACTGAGCTCTTATTTTAACTGATATGGAACATAAGTGAACTCTTGGCATATTCCAGCTCCATAACTGTTACATAAGGAAAAAGGTTTTACCTGAGGAGGAACCCCAAGCTCCAAAAACAAGGGGCCTAATATAAATCCTCCACCCAATCCCAGCAACCCACCTACCATCCCAGCTAGTACACCGCAGGAGAGGTAAATAACTAGCTGGTGTACTTTCCATGTGGTGCCAGCATCTCCTTTGGATGCTATTACGCGCCGGCCCTTGTACAGGCTGACTGCCTCATACAAAGAAACCCCAACAGAAACAGGAATCTACAAACAAAAAAAAGATAAACCAAAGTTGTTAATTTGCATCACCATGTCACACAAAAAAAACAGCTGTACTGTAACAAAAACAAGATATTTATATGGAGATTAACAAAAGAACTGGCTAAGGCTAAGTAACAACAATTACCTGCAACAAATTTAACACCCAGTAGGCTAGCGAACACGTAGCTGTATAATTCTGTCATCACATTATTTTGGCTGATCAGTAATTTTATGGGGGACAACTGCATGAGGTAAAAGAAAGGGAAAAAAGAATAGAGATAATAACAAGTATAGAAGAGGAAGAACCTTGGTTATTTGCAAAGCAAGGAATGCAACCCACACAAAAACAAGAAGCCCAAGCTCTTTCCAGTATACATTGTCAATTAAAGAAACCTGCAGAAGGTAGTTAGCCCCAGACAAACAACTATATGTTCATTCCCAAAGAAATAAAACCATTCTCAACATTGGATGAACTTACCTCAGCTTCTGCAGCTTTCTTGGCATCACTTGGCCCCCCAAGTAGAGGTTTGTATGCAATGTCTTGACTGTCATTACCTATTACAAAAGTAGACAGTCTTCTTTATGTTTAGATTTGTGGAGTAATGTACACATAATGTTCAAAAAATAAATGGGAATAACCAGTTAAACTCACCATTTGATTCCGCGCTTCTTGCAGCTTCCTGAATTAGCAGCCAGATGATGTTGTTAATCAGTTGAAAATTAAAAAGAAAATACACTAAGAGCTTAACCAACAAGATAAAAAGACCAATTTTTTTTTACAGCTGTAATAAGTTGATTGATCTGTCTATATAACTATCCAATTCTAACTATCAAATCACTACAAAACAGAATCTTGAGTATATCATCTCCATTACACACCTTTTTCAAAATAGTTTCCTTCTTCCATGTATCCACGCCCCTCAAAAATGCTTTCGTAGATGTCCCTGCAAATGATAAATCCTATTAAATACATATTCACAGATACGAAGACACCTAACACTTTCATTAGACTAAACAGCAACAAAATCATTACCTATAAAGAGAACAATCAGCAGCACCGTGACCATCCAGTCGGCAAACAACACATTGAAGGCCACACCAATACTAATGCCCAACATAAGCATTGGCTGGAAAAGCAGTGCCAGATCATAGTCAATGATGGGCATATCAAGTGTTGGATGCTTGAGCTTGAGATTATAGTAAACAGTTGAGCCTGCTGCCCCCATGATCATACCTGGACAGTCACATAGAATGATTCAATGGCTCACAGTTCATTTTCACAAGGTGCAAGCATTCATTCAGTTAATTTCCTGCCATTCTTATAACTTGAGTTTTGCATGTCTTACATTTTGATATGGCTGTTGCAGACTTTGGATCAAACCCAATGATAAGGGTTAGCATAGGAACAAAAATTCCACCACCCCCTACCCCACCTACACTTCCAAATGCAGCTCCAGCAAATCCAATAATACTCCCAACAATTATTTTCCATCCAAAGGTCATCTCCTATAAAAACAAAATCACCAACCCAAAACATTGTTCAGATCCAGATCCTGAACTTCTCGAAACAACATAAAAAAAAGTCAAACAAACCAACTGCACCCTGCAATTTGCAAGCCTTTTAATATTTATAAGATAATGCTGACAACAGTCATATATAAGAATTAAGATGCAACTCAAATAAAGTTTAATTTAGTTTGCGTGTCTTTGTCCTCATGATGTCTCAAAACTGAATCCAACTACCAGGCTAAAGTACAACCACCGAAGACAAATATAAAAAACAACTACATCAGATTCATTATTGAACCAATGGAAGCAGGAAAATGCAAAACAATCTACACAATCTGCAGTAACATCCAATTAAAAGCAAAAATACAAAATAAATAAATAAACTGGAAATATAAAAAATCACTCACAGGCCAAACGTGCTGATAACCTGATTGACCAGACTGCCAAAAGAAATTCACAACTTTCAGAAGCAAATCGTCATCAGGATTCTCCATCGTTCCAGTTGCTTCCAGCTTAATACTTCTCTCCGCCGACACAAAAACCGCTGCTAACACAAAGCTACACGCGATCGTCGTCATCGATCTCAGAAGCATCCATTTCGCTCCAGCGTCCGCCATTTCTCCACACAACACAACAACAACTCACCAACTCAACAAAAGACAAGTAACTGATCTCAGCCAAACCGCAAAACTAACACAACTTCGTAACGATATTCGTCAACAAAATCGCATTGCAACCGAGACTCCTAAACCTCGCTGGAGAATCTCCGTTCGATTTCGGGGAGCAGAAATTCGCTGGACTCTGTTTATTATATATGCGTAAAGGCGATCGGACGAGGAGTTGAATTTGTGGAGAGAGATTGAAGCCAAAAAGGTTGAAACTTTTGGCTTGAAGACAATGTAAACAAACGCTTACCGATGAGCATGTATTTATAATTCCTGAGTTTGCCTCTCTAATACACCAATGGCAATTATTATTTATGAGTATTCAAATATTAAATTTATAAATCTAAATGTTTTTAAGAACAAGGATAAAATCATAAAATGGAGGATATCAAATTTGTAAATTCCTTAATATTTGCTTTTAAAAGTTGTTTATTTGAAGAAAAAAAAAATGATGGAGGGATTGTGATTACGTTTTGTGTTTTGTCGAGTGGATAGGGATTATGTTTTCGAACTCTGGAAAAGGTAAAGGCCGATTTGCAGCTATTTTCGTTGGCTTGCATCATTTTAATACATATCATGATAATATTTAAGAAAAATTACAAAAAGACTTCTTGGACTATCGTATGATTGCAAATCGCAGTTTGAACTATTTCAATTTTCAATTTGGTGTTTTTGGATCAAATTGTAAACAATAAACTAACACCGCTATGCGCTATGTTTACAAATGTTTTTTATTAAAAAAAAAAGTCTCAATCTAATTTAATATTGTCTAATAGTTACGTCACACATCAACTAGTACATATGAAGCTCTTATCAAGGCATCTTCGATAGAATCCCGAAATTATTGGTACATTCACATCTTGAAGCATAGGCCAGGCCTGACACCTTTGTCATGCATCCGCACACATCTATCCCTGAAATCTTTGATACATTTTTCGTCATCTAAAGCACACGCCACATCGGGCACATTTATGATTTACCAATATAATATAGCACCTTCCACAGGAAGGAATGAAGGAAGGGAGAAAACTTGTTTAATTTGGTAGGAGTTGTATATGAGACTAAAATAAGTTTTAATGAACTAAGAAGTATCATAAAAAAAGTATATAGTCTTGGATTAGTGCTCCATAACAAAGAGTTAATACTCTTAACTAAATAATTCAAAAGGAAACAAATTTATAATTATATTATTAAAAGGATGCATTTGACTTTTAATCAGCTGCTCATTGTGATCGTGATTATGAATGGACAATAATGATAATAATGAACATGATGACAACGATTTAAAAGAATGCACATCACGTAATATTAAAAATAAATAAATAAAAGAGTGCACATTGCATTTTGACTAAAATATAGAGAGAAGGACCCATCTATTCTTTACTCCATTTATGACTCAAATTGTACAAACGGATATATACTATGACCAATATGATATGTTCAATGTCTCGATCACACTAAGATGGATATATTTCCCACAACTTTCAGAAGATTTTATCAATCTATGGCAAGTTATGCAAACGAGTCAAACCATTGGTGAGCCGCCAATTAAGCAAAAGTTATTACTAGCAAGGCGACATGAATTAGTATATACAGGTGAACAAAAACTCGGCAGTAATTTTTGAGAAAGGTAAAACAAAAAACTGACCTAGATATGATCACCACCTGTATGTTGCTTTTTTTTTAATGGACAACAACTGGAATTAATAGACTGAAAATGGAGGTGGGGCAATTAAATGCTCCACAATCCCAAGCACATGGCAAGTCCTCTCCATTAATGGACATGATACAAAAAGTGCTCAAACTCATTCAAGGAATCAACAGCTTGGATATATAATATAGCTGATGTGATTCAGACGCATTTACACTAATTTATGAAATACGGACAGGTAAATGCGCATGCTTTCTTTCATATTAAACAGCCGGCACAAATTTGGAAAAAAATAAACCAAGGAGATGCCATGACAGTATTCTATTTTATATGAGTCGTGCCATCACACCCTTGTAATCCATAGTCAACCGAGTGAGTCACAAATGAGAAATCTTTTGGTTAATAGTTCTTTTTACAGAACATAACAACTAATGAAAGTTTGAGATATTCACAAGTACTGCCTTCTTGCTGAAACATTTTATATGTACTAGTACTAGATGTACATGGGTTGGGGAAATTTACCTTGGTGGCTTGGAACCAGCGCACGAGCTCCAATGGGGCTGATATGGTTTTTGATTCAGTTCAGGAATGCTGGTGCGTATGAATGAGCAACGCTATGTAGAGGTAAACAGTGTTTGTTGCAAGTAACTGACAGTCGGGCGCCAAACTTGCATGGGTGACTTGAAAATGTTGATTTGGTTGTAGTTCTTGAGCTGTCAAATGAAATGACATTACCTCCCAGCATCATTCGGCTTCTTGTAGTACTGTATCCTGACACATTATGATCAGTTAGAATTGCATTTGGTGGCTGCAATCGTGATGATTTGGGGTCAGTTGGTGGTTGCTTTCGGTAAATCTTTTCTAATTTTGCAATTCTTGGGTCTTTATTTGTCATCTCATCTTGGCGGCTGAACTTTTTGAGATTCATGGATCGCAATACTCTGTATGCTTCTTTAGGCTGTCCAGCAGCGCGCCACGCGTCAGCAATCACATGGAAAGCTGTCTTGGTCGTGGATATATTGAGCTCCTCCATCATGTGAAGCATTTCTTCCGCCTTCTTAGGCTGCTTAGCCTTCCCATATCCCCGCATTAAAGTCTCAAAAGTCCTCCGGTTGGGTTTTATTCCATTTTCACACATCTTTTCAAATATGCTAATTGCTCTTTCCATGTTGCCAACTCTACACCATCCATTAATGACTGTAGTGAATATCACAACATTAGGCTGCAAACCGGACTCCATCATGTCCTTTAAAAGCTCTTCAGCTTTTTCAGGTTCATGTGAGCGGACATTACCTTTGGTAAGAATGCTATACACGTGCATGTCGGGCTTAATACCCGCTTCCAGCATATTATCGAAGGCTTCCCTGCATTCATGTATAAGACCAGCTTCAATCCATCCATTCATTATAGTGCTGAAGGTTATTACATCAGGTCTAATGCCAAACCTTCTCATCAACGTCAAAACCTGTCAATAAACGCACTTGATAAGTCTCAACTATTCAAATCATAATCAGAATAAATCTTTAAACAATATCTAACTGAACTTTCAATACATCGTGGTAACTGATTGATGAATTACACAAGAAAACGCAGGGATCTATTTTAGTATAACAAAAAAAAACGCACAAGCCCGAGATAAATTAGTACTAGAGAAGTAAAAAACGAGCATTACAAAAAGAGAAGATACGACCCCAAATGAGAATGTTTTAGTATGTTGTCAATTACATTCTTAAGAAAGACAGATGAGAACAAGAAAGAAAAAGAAACAGAAGGTTACCTGATCAACCCCATCTTTATCTGTGTTGTGCATGAAGCCTTTAATACAGGAATTGAAAGTAACAAGATTAGGATACACATCAAGGTCCTTTAAGCTATGCATGAACCTCAAAGCTTCCTTCATTTTGCTCTCTCTAATATATCCACTGACGATAATGCAACAGGTTCTCTTATTTGGTCTAATATTATTTTGATTCATATCTGCAATCATGAGTTCAGCCATTTGTGTTTCACCATTTCGAGCAAGACCAGTTGCTATGGTATTGTAAGTAACAACATCAGGTTTTAAACCAGATGACACCATATGATTAATCACCTTATGTGCCTCCGAAATGAGCTTGTTGTTACAAAAAGCTCTAATCAGCACATTGTAGGTCTTTAGGTTAGGCTTTGGCATTCCATATTGAGACATTTGTTCCAGCAACTTCAGAGACTCTTCAGGTTTCCCAGCTATTCCATACCCTTTGATCAGAGTAGTGAACGTACTCGTGGTGGGTTTAAATCCACTTGCCTTCATTTTCTGCAAGTATAACTCTGCACTAACCATGTCCCCGGATTCTGAGAAAGCATTTATGACAGCTTCGTAAAATACTAGGTCAAACTCCATGCCTTTCTCTTTAACGGTAGAAATTATTGTCTGCAAATCTTGGAAGCTCTTCTGCATAGTCATTGCCGCCAAAACTGTCGTATAAGTGGCTAGGCATGGTCTGTGTCCTTCCTCCACCAGATGTGTGAATATATTCGTAACTTTTTCAGGATTCCCAGTATCTATCAAATCGTTCATCAGTTTTGTCTTTGAATGAACAACAGGACAGCTACCTTCATCAAGGCAATAGTTACAGTGGCTTTGACCTTTGGGCTCTTTGCTCTCATAGTCAGGATATGATTGATTCATCTCATCTGAGTAGCTTGCCTGCACAGTTGTAAGGAACCAATAAATTTTTTGTAATCAGCAGTATTGCTAGGGACTATTGTTCAAACTTATTCCTATAGAATGAGCCTATCCCAAGTCTGAGTATGTGTAAACTTGTATATATAATATGCAAAACTGACTTGTGCTTAAGTATCCCTAGATTAAATTTTATAATGACATGCATTAAAACAAAAAATTCAAATGTTAATGAGTTAGACGTATAGAAATATACAGTGATTGCTAAGGCCTGGGCAACGAGTTTCTTGTTATGAGCAGTCTTCCTGGTAAGCCCGACTAAACACTCTGGTAGATCCCTCTCTTTACCAGCCGCACCCATATCAACTCCTTGTGCACCTCAACAGTTCGATTCACAACTGGCGGACTGAAACTCCAACCTGCATGCCAAAAAAACTTTCATAAAAAATGCAAACACATAAATATAACAAAGACACAAAATTTCAGGCTCCACAATCACTAGCAAGTATTCATAAACATATACTCCACTGTCAAGCACTCATTACATGACTACTTAGCCATGTCATCAATGATCCCAATCCAATTATACAGCTCACATAATTTCACCAGTCAAATGCAATCAGCAGGACCTCTCAAACATTGACAACTTCACCACGCAATCAAGAAGCAGCATCTTTACTGATCATTTCAAGAAAACCTAGTAACTTAAATCAATCAGTAGTGTTACCACATTACTTCAAATCAAACTCAAAAGTTGATCTCAAAAAGCATTTGGATTCTCAACTCACAAGATCAAACCCTAAAATCACGAGCCAGTAACTTCCTCTCCAATCCCAAGAATGTACAAGGATTTTGATGACGATCGCTGGTCGTACCTGTTGGCCAAATTTTGAGAGAGAGCGAGAGAAGCAGCTCAGTTTGAGTAAACAGAGAAGAAATATGTGAAGGAAAAATGAGAAGAGGACAAACGAAAGGAACAACTGTGGGAATTGAGTGGACGTCGTCGTTGGAGCTTCTTCAATGGCGATAATATTATCCGCTATTATTATACTACATAAAATATTGAATTTTTTTCTAATTTAAGCAAAATTTGACTTCCACACCTGACAAAATTTCAAATTAATTTTCTAAAATGCCCGCATTTCTTTATATGGGCCCTTGACAACAACACTTTAATCATATTATCGTTTTTACTCAATATAATAATGAGTGATGAGCTTACGTGTCAATTTGTTCAGGCCCTGTTAGTGATATTTTCTTTTCAGGTAATCGTGAGAGAAAGAAAATCGAGGAAAAAAAATATCTCCACCACATAAGCCCTGATTTAATTATATCGAGTAAAAAATGACGCTAGAATTAAAGTGTCGTTTCCAACATCGCTTTATATCTTAGGCACCGTTGGCAACAACGCGAAAGGGATGTGGCCATTTTGAAAATCAATTTAGAAATTGACCACATGTGGAAATAAAATTAAGATTTAGGCTAAATTAGAAATTAATTCTAAAATATTCATGTCAAAATTCAAATAAAATATGTATTTTTTGAACTAATTTACTTAAGGGTGCGGTTCGGGTACAAACCAATTTAAAAATAAAAATTACAAACCGATTATTTAGCCGACACGTGTCCTATTTTATTCGAAATCCCGGACAAAACACGGAAGGGTATTATAGTCATTTCACACGGAGCGGTATAAACGTAATAATGTTATTTTCAATTTAGTCCAAGAGTTGTTAATAATCAGACTTAAGAAAGTTAATGATCAGACTTAAAACTAGACAATGAACAGACTTAAAATACTTAATGATCAGACTTAAAAGACTTAATGATCAGACTTAAAATTGATAATGAACAGACTTAAAATACTTAATGACCGGACTTAAAAGACTTAATGATCAGACATAAAATAGATAATGAACAGACTTAAAAGACTTAATGATCAGACTTAAAAGACTTAATGATCAGACTTAAAAATAGACAATGATCAGACTTAAAAATAGACAATGAACAGACTTAAAATACTTAATGATCAGACTTAAAAGACTTAATGATCAGACTTAAAATAGATAATGAACAGACTTAAAATACTTAATGATCAGACTTAAAAGACTTAATGATCAGACTTAAAATAGATAATGAACAGACTTAAAATACTTAATGATCAGACTTAAAAATAGACAATGATCAGACTTAAAAATAGACAATGAACAGACTTAAAATACTTAATGATCAGACTTAAAAGACTTAATGATCAGACTTAAAATTGATAATGAACAGACTTAAAATACTTAATGATCAGACTTAAAATCAGACTTAAAAGACTTAATGATCAGACTTAAAAATAGACAATGAACAGACTTAAAATACTTAATGATCAGACTTAAAAGACTTAATGATCAGACTTAAATAGATAATGAGCAGACTTAACGGGTTAATGATCAGACTTAAAATTGATAATGAACAGACGTAAAATACTTAATAATCAGACTTAAAAATAGACAATGAACAGACTTAAAATAATTAATGATCAGACTTAAAAATAGACAATGATCAGACTTAAAATTGTTAATGAACAGACTTAAAATACTTAAAATATTTTAGGTCTGATCATCATCTATTTTAATTCTGATATTTATTTATTTTAAGTCTGATCATCATCTATTTTAAGTCAATTTTAATGTAGCAAAGTCAAATTTTTATTCAAAATGATCAGACTTAACGCATGCTGATCAGACTTAAAAACGTACTGTAGCAAAAGTCAACATTTTTTCTAAATGATCAGACTTAAAAGCGTAATGTAGCGAATTTCAAATTTTACTGTAGCAAATTTTAGGACGATTATACCCCTCCTATCTTTTATGTATTTTTAAATAAGTCCGCGTGTATTTTTTTTAATTACAAAAAGAACCCCGATCGAAATTAATTCTGATTGGTCGATTTTGACACGTGTCAATTTTTTTATGAATTTGTAATTTTTATTTATAATATTGGTTTGTATTTGATCCAAACCATTTACATAAAAAAGAAAGAAAGGCGAGAGCCAAAAATAACAAAGCACAGCTATTGGGCCACGGCCCAGGTTTGTCGGCTCGTTATATTATTTCCTCCCATGAAACTTACACTGCACTTCTTCTTTACTCACCGTTGGATTCCGGAAACCAAATCTGGATCGTCCGTTTACTTTTTCAAACGCAAAACCTTGTTCAGTTTTCGATCTCAGGTATGATTGCGGTGTTACGGGTTTGTGACTTTGGTGATCTTTATTTTCCAATTTGTTGCTGCTGATTTTTTTGTATAGGATTTGAATGTATCGTGGATTGGTGTCTTGAATTCGATTTGATGTTGGATTTTTTCAGGAATTATTACGGTATTTTTAATTGTTTTTGTGAAGTGTTGTTTTTTACTTTCTAAAAGAAATGGATTTCAAACCTTCCTACTTTCTTGTGATTTGTGAACATTGTGGCATACCTTGATTATGTCTTGCTGGGTAGTTATGACATGCATCTTTTAATCAGGGATCCTGCTGATTCTATGGAGTTGTGCTGGATATTGAAGTTGGTATTAAGTGAGAGATTAGATGTCGTAGCGAGCTCATCATTAGTCTTTGTAGCAATAATGGTAGATGTATTAAAATTTATTCTGACTTATGTGTTGCTTTGCAGTATATTGCTGAAGTATTTACTTGAAGTAAGCAGAAGTGGACACATATTTGGCTATTAAAGGTATGTGGTTCCTCGTGTTGTGTTTATGTTTGCAGCATTTGGTCATTCGGTTCAAACTTTAACTTCCAATCTCATGCAAATTGGGTATGATAAATCTATTCCATTGCTGGGGATTGATGGGCCTGTGTTTCTGGAATTTGGTTGTTACGGTCAATGCTAGTTGTATACTTGTAGCTCATCCAATTTTATGTAGTTAATATTACCAACACATTCTTGATAGTTCAACCATGTGTATGGTTCTCTCTGGAAGACTTATGATGTAATGGGCCAAGATATTCATGATTTACCGTCCATCTTTTTAAGGGTTAGTTATATAGTTCTGATGGTCCGATTCAGAGTCTATACGTATGGGCTTCAATTGTATAAGATCAATCACATCACCATGTATAGCTCAAATCACTAGTGATCAGCTTGAATCCTCATTATGAATCTACTCTGATTTTTGATATCTTTGCAGACCTGAGTGTTATGCTGGGTATCTGAAATGGTAGGGCAGGAATTTTCCACCAGTTCAAGTGCACGCCTGAGCAAAGATTCTTCAACAAAAAAAAAAGCCTGGAAGCAAAGATACCGATCTAGCTTTTGTGGGGAAATAAAGTGCATATGAGTGGAAGTGGATTTGATGGAGTGTTCTGTCTTCAACCACATTAGTAGGGTACAATTACTCACTCCCTCTCTCCCTTTAGTTCCATGATTACTCGTTTATTAGAGAGCACCACTTTAGGTAGTGAGCTATGATACCGTACCCTTACGAGAGACCAGTCTGGTGATTGTACCACTGATAAGAGACATGTGCAATTGTAGACCAAGTGTGATAATTTAGTTCAGCCTCGTGTAATTGTACACGAGCATGAACAAAAAAAAAAATAACTATACAGTATTATTTGAAGTTTGAACAACCTGTAGCAGGTGTTTTATTTTATTTGAAACTACTTTTGTATAAGCAAGGAGGATGCTAGATATTAGTCCTCCAAAGCGAGAATGATGAAAAGGGTAAAGATCCCAATGGTTCCCAGTTTCCACAGCATTCCCATACCTGCACAAGCACAACACGCACAGTACACTGTTGATGGTGCCGACACTGTCTCTGTGCAGGGAGAGATGCATTATATAATATAAAAGAAAGAAAGAGAGAGGCTCCAAGCCCTTTGGAATCTTTGTCTATACCTTATAGCAATCATTCATACATGTTTGTGTGAGTGATGAGGCGAGGGGTGTTACAATTACATGGGGCATAGCAGTTTATTTTTAGTTAAAAGGATGTCAAAATGATTGTTCATTTTAAGCTTGTAAAAAAAGTGGTGGTCCTGGAAATCCCACACAATAATGTAGTGACTAGTCAATTATGGCCTCGTGGTGATAATATTCCCAAGTTCGATACTATGACTGTTAAATCACTCTCGTGAACTTGCATGCCAACTTTGTGAGTTGGCTGTTTCCTCTTTGTCTCTTCAAGGAGTGTTAGGTTCAAATTCCAATTATAACACAGTTCGTGACGAATAATAGCTCAGTATAGTCCTTTCCTTTTCTTTCCTAAACTCACATTAGTAGTATATCTCATCAGATATCTGAAGTCAATATATTAGAGATCAAATCATGTTAATTTTTCGCATACGAAAAGTTACATTTATTTTCTATCACTTTATGCATCTAACTGGACAATATGCAGGAACCTGTATTAATAAGCTCGTCTGCATTCAGCTGTTAAGATACGTAAGAAGTCAGGTCTGGTTACCAGCGCCATTGATTCCAGCCAGAATCTAATTTCACAAGATGTTTAAACTCGAGCAGTGCTATGGGGGATTTATGTGAAAAACATGTACATCTAGGAATAGGACCCAAACTAATTATCAAGACGTCAGTGTACAATGCAGCAGCAATGAATGTTTCTTTCATTAACATATAGCTCAGCAAATTGCTATGTAGATTGATAGATGGATGCTCCAGTTTTAGTCATCATTTTTGAATCAAACACTTGCTAACATATAGTGCTCTAAACATTGATTGACTGTGACAAAGCAAATGGTCCATCCCTTGGGAGAATATTTGTTTTTGTGTGAGAGTTTTAGTAAACTATGAGCTGTAAAACCGGAAGTACATACGAATATAGACGATAAGATACAAGCAAAACTAGTGGTAATAATTAGACAAGTTCCCAAAAAAAAGCCCCCAACATCTTCACTCCCTAAAAAGTAAAACCTAACAGAAATAATAAAAAGCCTTTACTCACAGTAATACAATACAAGAACTGCAGTCTGCACAGATGGTTGAGGGTACCAAAAAGAAGCATACATATATGCATGCGAATAGGAAAATCACTAAGGGTGGAGTTATGCACACTTGGAAAAGCTAAAGCTACCATCCTTCTTCTGTCGCACTCCATGATTGCTTTAACCATCTTCGCGTCTAATGGAGGGCCACCCATGATCTACACTCCCTAAATTACACATCAAAAGTTTCAAGGTTGTATTCCTAAGGTCTTTCTCAGTTACTGATGATTTTGTTTCATGTCTACGGGAGTAGTATTGACGAATGATATAGAGGTAGATGGTGTTTAGACTCGGCTTTCCAGCAATGCGCGATATCTTCAGCTATCCTCTTGGCATCCATTGAGGCACCTAGCAATCCTCTTTTGGTGAACCCAACAGCATATAAACCGCTGTCGCCTTTCCAGCCATTAGGAAATGGTTTTTTGGGGAACCCATCTTTATCTGAAAACATATTCCCCTCCTGAAAGCATATATGTTTATTCTTCGATTAAAAAACATGCATTGTGCAAACAGGCATATGTTCAATTAACTAACAAAGCAGTATAGTAAGACGGTGGTTACCTTTAGCCAAGACGGAACATTGCTTTTGTAACCGGTTGCCAAAATGACTGAATCCAACTTTTCTGTTCTCCCATCTATGAATTCCACAGCACGAGGTTTTAGCCTTCGTAAGGCAGGGCATACCTGTTTCCCAATGACAAAAGTATATATTTAGGACTAAGACCAATCCAAATGGATTTCTGTATCATAAAAAGGACGAAGACTGATGCTAATGAATTTTAGGCTGTACATTTTTTAGGAGTACGTGAGTAAACATTATAGGCTTATAGCTACCAGGATCTATCACTGAATAATGAATACTAGCTATGTTTGCTAAAGCAGAAAAAAAAAATTATTGAGGAGATCAGAATCTGATACAATACTTGAGGAAAACTACCTTGATCTTTCCCTTTTTTATCTTGGCAAGAGTCCCAACATCCAATACAGGTGTCTTTCCAGCCACATTTTTGAGCTCCAAAGGACCCAACTTGGGTCTTACCAATCCAAGTTTCGAAGTGTCTCCGAACACAAGCCAGGACATGATTAATAGAAACCGATCAACTAAGCGCATGGGCAGCCAATTAAGAAGCCACATAGACAGGCCAAACGTTGAAATCCCCAGCATCTCCCGTGGTAGAACATGTACCTAGACCAGACCAACACAAACAATGATTTAAAAAAATTATATGAAAAATATTGATCGATAAGAAAAGTCACAAAAGAACGAAGATAAAGAGGCTCTTGTACGATGAAGTTCCATATTTGTCCAAACCGGATCAGCTTTCTTTATTAATTAAACTTCCATTTCATATTATATGAACTGAATTAAAATGAAAGATGATATTCTGAAGATAATAACTTACTGTATCTCGAACTACAAGATATGGCTGAGCACCATGTTGACAGAGATCCAAACATACTTCCATTCCTGAATTTCCACACCCGACCACCAAGACCTTCTTACCTTTAAACATGTTTCCACTCTTATATGAACTGGTATGCACTATCTTTCCACCAGCACTTTCAAACTCTTCAATCCCTTCCATTTCTGGAATCATCACCTCTGCATTTTCCCCGGATGCCACCACCAACCACCTGCAGATATATTCTGTCACCATTGACTCACCAGCCAACCCTGAGCTAGAGAAATTGGAATCACTCCTTACCCTCCACATCCCCAACAATTGATCGAATTCCGCAAGCTTAACAGTCTCATTGAATACGGGCTTGATATCAAATGCCTCCACATAATTCTCCAAGTACTTCATGAATTGCTGCTTAGACGGGTAAGTAGGGAAGTTGTTCGGGAAGGACATGAGTGGGAGTTCACAGAACTGCTTTGGCAAATGGAGGCGCAGCCGATCATAGGTTTTCAACTGCCACAAAGATGCTATGCAGTTTGATCTTTCCAAAACTATACTTGGTACACCTTTCTCTCTTAGGCAGGCGGACATGGCGAGGCCAGAAGGTCCGGCTCCAACTATGACCGCGCCAGGAACATATACTCGCCTAGTTGGAGAACAGGTTATCTTATTAATGATGACTGAATCATGAGGTGTTTTACCTTCTATTTTGCTCCAAACACATTCCATCAAAGGTGTAAAAGAAGTCGCTTCGGGAATTGCACTGAATGAAACTTATTAAGAAAGAAGAGACCGGATAGAGAGGCAAATAAATTAGAGATGTTGGGGTAGAGAACTCGGAGTTTTGGGGTGTACTGAAAGAAAAGCCGTTTGAAACAATGAAGAGTGGAAAGAGAGGTTTCTATCTATATATACCAAGTGAGACAGCAGAGTTCGTTATTTGCTTTCCCTCTCAGAATCTACTTTTGTTATTCGAAGAATAAGATCAAGGGATTAGTAAGGATATATAGATGGGGAAAGGTAAGGTCTACGGAATTCTACATCGAGCTAGTATGGTGATGTGTACATAATTACTCCTTTGTTTAGAAGGAGGATGTGGGTTTAAATCATCACAGATGTTGTGAGTGCTGGATGATAAGGAAAATGATGCAAGCTAGCGGTACAAATCACTAAATAATAAAAGAATACTTACATATGATAATGAAAATGCATAGCCAAATGACCCCTTAAGTTGTCTAGTGGACTCTGTGACTTGATAAACAATAGAATCACAAATAGCAACAAAAGTGAAGCCTGGGGGAGTATGACCACGCCACCCGTATCCTATATTAGGATACCCTTCACTCTTCGGCACAAAGAGAAGAAGAAAAAACTTAACATGTGCACAGTTACCAAACATTGCCAAAAAATGGTCAGACAATCTGCATATGCTTGTTGAAGGTGAAAATATACGTTACAGTTCAGGAACAATCTGTAAATACTTCGTTTAATTTTGCTGATATATTCAGGAACAAGCAAGCACTAGAGAGGATATAAGGTAAGTGCATCCACCATTTTTCCAAGCAACCAAAAATAGTTGTCCACGAGTATACATACAAAAATGAACTTCGTGTTTATCGAAAGCTGTTCAACAGAACTCAGTAATATTGTAAAACTAATCACACTTTACCCAGTTCTATTAGAGTTCCCAGGACACACAAAGAGACTGATTTCACCTTTTAGCATACATGCAAAACAGAACAAAAAAAACAGATGAAATAAAAGTTTGAGAGAAAACCACCATTCTAGGCTGATAGAAACAGAAGTATTGAGAGCGTTATCACTTGTCATCTGCTAACTTATCAAACACACTTAATACAAGCAAGGTTTTGAAGTATTGCAAATATTAGCTTCATTTGAAGAACTAATATTCCACGCAGGATTTTGATAGAGTTCAGCTACAGGTAGTGCATGAATTAAATATTGCAGAAACAAATAAAAAAGGAGAAAAAAGAACAAAAACAAAGGAGCGTGGTAATCGCATTAAACAACTTTTAATTTATCAAGCTCAGCCTGCTCACTTTACCAGCTATAGAAATAATATCAAGTTCAATTAACTTTATCAAAGAAAACAAAGGAAAATGGCAATATTTCCACTTGGGACAACGCAGACGCAGATGCAGTCACCAAACTGACTCTGGATCTGATGATGCCTATACTCAATGTAATTGTTCCATCGTGCAAACTGTGTAATAATATTCCCACGAACCCCTTAACAGCTATACACATACCTTTATGAAAGCCTCGATACAAATCTATTGAGATCTCTCAGCATTACTCTTGCAGTATCAGCCTCTTTTGACCAGTGCATTTTGAGGATGTTATCAGCTGTGAACATAAATTTCTTCACCTGTGAAAATCAGATTCACTCAATGAAATGTACCATAAGAAAGGTACTCACACTTGACCTAAAATGAGCATAAATTGTGCATTGCAACATTAAATAAAATATTATATTCACTTCTTATTCTCTTACTGATTGAGTTGACATTTTCTCCCTTATGGATGTCCTTTCCATTTAATCATATTTAAAACAAAGCACTAGAAAAAGGACATGCTAACATTTCTCCGAAAAATGTTCACACTTAAAAATTAAACATAAACACTAATGGCATAGCAATGCGTACTCTGTATGTTAAAATATTTTATAAGTCTTATTTATAATCCTAATCATGAGCAGGTTAAGTGGAGTTAATATTTTCAATAAAGAATACAGTAAAGTAGCTGCCTTACAAAGTACTTGATAATCAATGGAACACCATCAGGTGAATATTTTAATCTACTTAAAGCAAGGAAATTATTTCTTAATGAGGCAACGTGCACTAAATAGCTTCAACTTAACCAAAAAAATATAGGAAAAAACAAAAGCGTTGAAATTGTACTACATCAGAAGCTGTTTTACAAACTGTGTATTATAGTGGCCTATAGTTTTTTAATACACTTGATTCCTTGACATCGTTTCAACAGCACTTCATAGGTTTTATGTGGAATATGTTGGCTTTCTACGACATTCATAAAACTACAAGAAGAAGAAGACTCGAACCATCAACCAAGATAGGCAGAAAAGGATGGTTGCATGATCAAATATCAACACATTCCAAAAGTACCTCTAGCAAACACACACAGATAACAATTATAAAACATTTTTAAGAATATAATAAAACCAGTACATCAAAAAATTAGATTCAAGGAGTCTATATATCTCAAATCTAATTCATCAACACCGTAAGGGCTTAACCTGTAAATTGTAATGTCATCCATCATGATGAAGAGGGCTCAAATTCATAATTCTTCATACGACATTTCTAATAAATTATGTTCGACTAATAGCTTCCTGGTGCCTCTAAATAGCAAGATAATACTTTACATCACATCAATAATCATAGTGCGCAAGATGCAATTTGAAAGATTTATTGTTAAAGGCCTGCTGATATCTGAGTAGGAAAACGATTGAAGAAAAAGATCTTATTATCTGAGATAGTGTGTTAATCATTCGAAACATCTTTCTCCCACTTCTATCTTCTTCTTTTTTTCCGCTTTAACTTCCAGAAGAAATATTAAATAGCTATACAGATCCGCTCAAATGCCATCCAATTTCAGCTACCTAAAAAGTATCAACACTAGTTCACAACTCACTAACATCGGATTATCTCAGGTTTTTCTTCACAACTAATGTGTATCACTCACAAAGCCCCAGCCAATCAAACCGCTCACAGCCCTAAAAACCCCCTAACAAACACACATAAAGAGAACGAAACCAACCAGTCATATATAAGAAATCTCACCGACCTCCACACGAGTAATTACCGACTCCAATCTCCATACACATTTCCAAAATACTAATACAGTGCGCACAACTCGCATTTACACCAGGATCGCCAAAATCCGAAATCTAACAGCACGAAATCAAAATTAGATGAAAGGAGTATACCGAGTAGATAAACCTCGTCGCGCCTGCCTCCGAAGTAAGTCCATCTTTCCATGATCGCCGGCGACAATAGAAACCCTACGCGAGACTAAACCCCCCAATAAGACGACTGTGTTTGCTTTTTATATCATACGACATCTCTAACCGCCATTTTGCTTTTTTTTTTATTTTTTATGAAAGAATAAGAGACGTTTTTTGACTGAAAATGTAATGTTTTTTTTTTATCAAAAAAAATGTATTGTTTTAAAATAAAGATATTATAAAGCAAACTATGTCAGAAGTGGGATTTGAACCCACGCTCTCTCACGAGAACCAGAACTTGAGTCTGGCGCCTTAGACCACTCGGCCATCCTGACTCTTTGTGTTCATGAGTAACGAATAAATAATTATTAAAAAAACGTTATTTTGTATTTTAAAAAATTAAAATTAAAATTCGTTAATTAGCTGATTTCATCAGAAATTAACTTGGGAAACTGGCAATGCGAAATTTGCAGCCGTCCTTGCGATTGTGCAGATACATATGCTAACCGTTAACTTCCATCGACTTCAAGATGCTGGAAAGTGGCAAGGATGAGGTAAATACTAGTATTTTAGGGTTTTATGTTTAAGAGCTTCTGTTTATGATGTATTGTTCTAGGTTAGAGTCAACTACCAGCTGCAATTGTTTCTCCGAATAAAGATTCAATCTTTTTCCATGTGTGATTAAATAAGTATCTTAACATACGATCCCTTGACTTCCCAGAAGCCAAAAGAGGTTGATGCCATCAATGAATTGGAAAATCCGCAAAAAGTTGGCAAGGAGGATGCTGATGCATCTGTTCAGCAATTAGTATCACTCCTGAATACTCTGAAGGTTTAGCTTTCCAACCATTTTATAATGGTTATTATGGAAAATCTTTTTCTGTATGTATGGATAATTAGAATTTTGGTTATAATGGTCTGTTGATTGATGTTTGTATAAATAACCATTTATGCGCTTGTTGCGAGAATCTCAGTACTGGAAGTTTTATGCAGATTATGGAAATACAGGAAGCTGATTTGATGTCCGATTACAGTGCCAAATATTCTGCATTGCAGGAGGAGGTTACTTCGTTGGAGCAACAGATAGCTAACGGGACCAGTGTGTCTTATCTTGCTGGGGCTATTGATAGATCTATAAGTGATTCCGCAGCGAAACTTTATTCAGCTAAGATGGTAAGCGTCAAGTATTTTTTTTCTCCGCAACTGTCAAATTTGGATACCTATTTTATAAATGAGGAATTTGTTTAATGGACTGGTTCACTGTAAATAGAGTTACATGCTTTCATTGATTCAAATGGCCAGAATTTTCTTCTGTCTAGAACTGTGGACTGTTGTGGATGGGTTTTAGTTAGTCTATTGTAGTATTTGAACTCGTACTAGACAGGAAAAAAGCTGGTTACGCTATTTCACATTTTCACTGGCTTACGTGTGTGCTTGATCTAACAAGGCCATCCCATGGTAGGAACTTGCGAGTGTGTTAAGGGAGATTCTAAAGTTAAAGCGGAACATTGATAGCTTCCCAGTTCAGTCGGAACTCATCCAGTAAGATCGCTTACTCTGTGCATCATGCTCCATCCTATTTATACATTTGGTTGTGTTTTTATGACGCGTATTTCAGAACATATTATAATGCAAAATCCATAGCAAGAGCTGAAGCTCGTTCTCCTTACCCTTTTCCTTACGAATTTAGTTTGTGAAACTGACAAGTGACAACCTTTATCCTTCCTAGCGTGTTCATTAGTCCGCGGACTTGGATGATATGTTAGGTTAATCACTTGCAGAATTAGATCACTGCGTGTTGTTTCTCGTCTTTATGACACTAGTAAGGATAGTGGTTTTTAGTTTTTACCCCACATCCTGTGCTTACTAAGTGGTCGAATTACTACAATTACCACAGTACCCCTGAATCGTTTTTGTCTTATATTGATTTAAAGAGTATATTGATCATTTCCCTTTTAGGAAGCACCGTGTGTCGGTGCATTAAGAGGACCCTACTATTAAACCATGTAACTGATTTGCAGACTGCTATCAATATTGTTAAATTAAGGCTTATAATTGCTATGGAAATGAAGACCATATTTTGCAGGTATGAACTCCGATTTTCAGAACTTAATGCCCTTATTCAGGTATGCAAAACCTAGAGCTGTTTGCTGATGGCTCGGGATGGATGTTATAAGTATTGAACTGCTGTTCGGCATGCACAGGAAAAGCATCGTCAAACTTGCAACTTTTATGCTACTTATAATGCTCTGTTGGAGATCAAAGAATTGATGTTAAAAGAAATATCCTTGTTGAACTCCATAAATTCACAGGTACTGCGTTAAGCACATTCTGTATCCTTTCTTCTATTTTAGTTATTGTTTCAAAAAGCCATGGGCTTTGATTATTTATGCATTGGTTTCGGTTTGATTGCTCATGCGTATTGGAATCAATAATCGGCCATATATTTCAGTTTTGCGATGCTATTGCAAGCCCTGCTGGTCAAGTGAAACTAATTGATTCCATGGAGGGTATTCTAAAGGGAACTCAACAGGTAAAAATCTATATTTACTTTTTGTATTTTTCTGATTGAGAGCAGGAAAACGATTAAAGCACATGGACAAACATGATTAATTTCTAACATGGAGATGGAGAGTAAAAAATAGTTGGCACCTGACATGTCAGATTTGGTTTGTCAAAAGCCCCTATAACTTATGGGGAGGAATTACGATAGTTGTACATGTTTTATAGAGGCTGAGAAAGGTGGATCTTGAGATTCAAAAAGAGGAAAAATCATGTGATGCGATCAAGGAGACTTACGCAGCAGCAGTTTCGAAGCAAAGACAGTTCCATACTCTTTTAAAAGTATTCCAGGTAAGCAGTTTACCCCCTTACAGCACATGCCGGTTACTGCCAAATTTGCTACTCAGCTGGCTAAATCAATAACATCTATCATTATATCATACAATTTTGTTGCACATAGGTTCCTTATAAAAATCTAACTCTTAACAGGACAAATGTGCAAGTAATGAGAGGCTACGAGCAGCACACACATCCACATAGCTTCTGAGTTCCTTAACATGTATAATGCCACAAATCCTTTTCTAGGTGCATTTTCATATATTATCTCTGCGTATACAGTCTGTCCTGGATTGGCTAGGTGGTTTTTAATTCTTGATTCTTATTTACCAGTAACTTAATGTTTGGTTAATTTTGTTGTTTAGCAATCATTAATGAGCATGATAATTTTGAATAGCACACAGTTGTTGGAGACACCTCAGTCCTCAGCTAACTGGCAGATTAGCCAAGATACAAGGAACATATGTTCAATCATATCATTCATTATATAAATAAAATATTATTCCTTTTATGTGCAAACAAAGTTTTTGTATTGCTGCAGACGTATAAGTTCTGTCCCATATCAACATGTTGTAGATGTTGAACATTTATCGCTTCAACAAGCAAATTTTTTGTTACATAGAGTGCACCAACACGTCGTGGTATATCTTGAGAAAAGATGGGACAAATCACTAATTTGTCCGTTCCATTTCACTCCAAAAATTGTATTTATTCCTTATTTTGTGATGCTGAAGTTTGTATATATTTTTCAGGACAAAAATCTGGTGGGACGCAAAATGTGCTTACACACACATCATTGAAGGACAAAGAAAGACAAAGGTGTTATGACCAAGCTAACATGAATCTATCCGCAAACCTAATCCGTTCCGTATCCAAGAGAAGAACCGTCTAGATTTTGGCTCGGAATTTTAATGACATGTACCTTTGTCTGCGTGTTCTTCTGCAAGCAGTTGCTTGTAATGTCGCAGTCTGAAATGAGTAGACAGGCTTGTTTTTTGTTGCCACCGTGAGATTGAAATGTAAACTAATTTTTGATAAATGTGTGATTTAGATTGAACCCACTTGGGGTAAAAAGACACGTCTATCAAACCCTTTGGAAGATGCTTTCAAAAACATTTATATGCAAACAGTTTTGTTCTTTCTTTTGTTCCCATGTCCCAGAAATTTTATACATTTCTGTCCCTGCAAGGTTCCAAATCTTATTTGAGACATAGGTAGATCCAAATAACCACCCCACCAGGGATCTCATCATATTCATAATCGAATATCTTCCCATGTGAGAGGTCTCTATAAATCCGTATATCCATGAAAAACATACATAGAGAACTTAAATCTGAAGTCCATATTGATCCTTAAAAATCCTCAAACCATGAGTGCCATATCTGAGGCCTATAGAGAACTTCCTCTCCTCCCACATCACATTGTCCCAATCGATTTCCGGTCACTCAAATCCGTACCAGCCTCTCACCAATGGTTCACCTCAGACTCCCAACTCCGGAAATCTCCAACTTCAAATGCCATCCCGGTCGTGGACCTGATGAGTCCCGACGCATCTGAGCAACTCAGTCGAGCCTGCGAGAAATGGGGCGTGTTCCAACTCTTGGGACATGGGATCTCAAGTCAGGTCTTGGGGGAGGTTGAGTTACAAGCTAAGAAATTTTTCTCTCTGCCACCTGATGTCAAGGGCCGGGTCCTCAGATCCCCTGATGGCGGATCCGGATATGGCATAGCTAGAATTTCCTCATTTTTTAGCAAGTTCATGTGGCATGAGGGATTTACTATCATGGGATCTGCTCTTGCCTATGCTAAACAACTTTGGCCTCTTGATGACTACCAACACTTTAGGTACTTATTTGCATGTATGTATGTCCACTTCATTTTGTGCATACTAGTTTAACTGAAATGAACTGAACTAGAAAGAAAAATAAAAATAATATATAATTCAATAAAATTTGCAAAAAAATTTGATTTTTTTTTGGTTGTTTGTGTTAGTGATGTGATGGATGAGTACCAGGAGAAAATGAAGGAGCTGTCCCACGAGCTCATGCTTCAAATTCTCAATTCTTTGGAAATTTCGGGTCGGGGATATTCGGGCATCTGCCCAGACCCGAAAACAGCGAGCACAGCTCTCCAGCTTAACCACTACCCACCCTGCCCGGACCCGAACCTGGCCCTGGGCCTCGCTCCCCACACAGACTCATTCCTCATCACCATCCTCCACCAGACCCGCCATGCCGACGGTCTACAGGTCTTCAACGACCGGTCAGCCGAATGGGTGCCGGTCAGTCCGGTCAGTGGTGCACTGGTGGTCAATGTAGGAGACTTGTTGCATGTGTTGTCTAATGGGAGGTACGTCAGTGCACTGCACCGGGTGGCGGTGAATGAGCGGAGCAGGGATAGGCTGTCTGTGGCGTATTTTTATGGGCCGGCGGTTGACGCTAAGGTGGAACCGTTGACGATGGGTGCGGTGGCGCCGGTGTACAGGAGGTTCACGGTGCTGGAGTATGTGAAGCTGAAGGCGAGATATTTGGATAAAGCATTGTCTTTGATGAGAATATGACTCCAATTGCTGTAACATAATTTTTTTTTTGGAGATGTCTAATTTTATCTCTTTTTTCTTTTGAGATGTTAAAATTTTCAAATAAATGAAAATAGTTTTTCATTTAGCTCAAATAAATGAGAATATTGTATTGACATTTCCTTATTTTATCCATGACTGCTTTTTCAATATTAAATATCTCAAATAATATTATGTTTCGTATTTTTTTTGATAAGCTGCCGAAAGCAGATACAAAAGCGATACAGAAAATTTAAAACTGAGAAATATATAACATTCAGCTGGGATCAGTACATACAATAAAATATCAACATGACATGAATAGAAAGTAATATATGGTGCTTCACTTGGCCTCACGCGTGCTTATGTGAGTCCATTATTTTGGCACAGAAGATTTAAAACTGAGAAATAATATCCGACTGGTATCGGTACATACAATAAAATATCAACATGAATAGGAAGTATTTTGGTGCTTCACTTGGCCTCACGGCTTATGTGAGAGAGTCCATTATCTTGGCACTCATAGCAGAAGAAAAGCAGGAAAAGACAGTTGACACCGACTAGGCAACACGTACTCATCTGCCCAAAAGTCCGGTCTGACCGGGCGAAAAAAACACAGTTGAAAAATCAGCCGGGACACATGAAAACATCAGTCACATGTGAAACACATGGAGAAGAAAAGCTCAACGGCTCACACGTGGCTTTCATTGGACCCGATTTTTTTTTTCCGCCCTCCACGTAGCAAAGCACACTGCTCTTCTTCTTTTGTTTATTGTTCCTGCTTCTGTTTCGGTTACCAAAGCACACACTGCTGTCAGCCTGGCCCAAGTTTTCTGTCTACTCCTTCAATTATAACAGCGACACGACTAGCAAGTTTAAGCATCACCAGTAACTTGCCTAAAATCCCCGTAGCTATTTGGACGACACCGGAGAAAAAAAAGTTTAAACACAAACGAAACAAATCGGATTGATCATCCGAAGAAACACTCTCTTAAATTACCATGGCAGTTTAGAGAGAAAATGAGCTCATGTTTAACAGGAACAGAATTTGCAAGAACTGAGAATATACAAACATGAAACTTCATTGCAATTGATATAATATGTTTAGTATAAGAAAGACTTGTAACATTAAAAAATAAATTAATGAAATTACTCTTCTTCGTTCTTCTGTTTCTCATCCTCTTCTTCTCTAAAACCCTACTCTCTTCCTCTCCTCGGCATTCATCTATCTTCTTTCGTATCAGGAAGGGTAATAATGCATGACTCCCCTCTCTCGCTAGCTTAAAGATAATGGCCCCTAGCTTGGGCACAATTATTACATAAACCCAGTCCGAATCGGCTGCAGAAACAAAACATTCTCTACTCTCCCCTCCTCCGCTATGAACGCCCGGCCCGGTAGGAGAGAGGAAGAGATCCGGCCGAAAATCCAGTCCGAATTAAAACGACTGGAGAAAAAACCCTCCCAAGCGATAATCGCGGAAACAATCTGAAAAGCATCAAAAGCCGCTCAATTAACCACCTTTTCAAAAGAAGCAGTCACCCCATATCGCTAAAGCGGACGGTATGAGAGAGTAGGAAAACCCTAGAGAGAGAAGGGGGAGAAAAATTCATATTATGTTTCGCATTTGACTCGTATTAAAGTTGAATCAAGTAATTAAAAATTCATAGTTTATCAACAACAACAACAAAAGTAATTAAAAATTCATACTTCTCTAGAGTAAAATATACAGTATTAACTTAAGACAATATACAATATAGTATGAGGACCAAGCTTTAGTTAAGTGGAACGGGTTCACCGGGCAGAAATGATTTCACTGGCCCAAAATTTGAGCAGATACTAATCCCAAACCCAGCCAATTCAAAAAAAAAAAAATTTCTCCCTCATCACGTTTCACGTGTGACCGATTGTTTACACATTTTTTTTGTTCCTAATTAAATTATAAAAATATATGTCATGCATGTTTATAATGTTTTTTTCAGTTCGATTTAGGATCATTTAGCCCTCTATTGACAAATCGCTCTTTTTTTTCCGATCGAACAATGGCATACAAAGATCAAGAAACAACAAAACAAATGAAAATGAATAACAACCGCGATAATTTCACCAACAACCACAGAAAATGTGAAAACGTAATCCGCGTTAAGCTAGTCTATCCGCCAGCTGCTGTATAATCTTCACATACGAGATGCTCCAAGGTACAAAATACGCCAAAATGGTCAAACAGAAGAAGCGGCTCGACAGCCAACTTCAAAGCCCAATCAAGCTCCGGTCAAATTTCTACAAAGAGATCCCGGCAAGACTGAAGCTGCTACTCCAGTCGTAAGCATCCATTCTGTGTCTTCCAAGGCACACACCAACACTCGCGCCCATGAAAAAGAGCGACCTCCTTGAAAAAACGTCGACCGACAAACACCTGTACAGTACGCCCATCACGAGGGCCCAACCCAGCCAAACGGCTGAACACCCAGACAAGTATGCTCCACAAAACAGAAAAAGTAAACGCATCTGGAACACAGCAAACAGGTAGGAACACATATACACAACCGGCTGAAAAAGCCCAAAAAACCAACAAAAACACACCGCTTAACTCCCTCTCAGTTCCCACCACCCGCTAAAAACACCACCACACAAGCAACACCCACTCACCGCCACCACCAAAGGCTCCATCGGCCGCAAATCAGAGGACGGCCGAGATAGATGGAGGAGGTGGTGGAATGATATGGGAATTAGGTAGTGGGAGGGAGGAGGGAGGAGAAGCAGGTGGGAGGTAAGCGGTGGCAGGTGGAAGCAGAAACGATGTTACTGTTTACCCTGGCAAAGCTTTAAATTGCACAATTTATTTTAATTATGGTAACATGTTTAATAATTTATCAAAAATAAAAAATTTTGATTGTGGGTTATAACATCTCATACAAATTAAGTATTACACGAATACATCTTACATATATTACATGAGCACTTTGTTACTCCCGTATAATCACTAAACTTTGGAGCACCTCTATCTTGACTATCCACGTTTGAATACGCACCTCCACGCATCATGCAAGCAACATCTGCAGAACACAACACGTCCACAAGGGACAAACAACACCTCCGCGAAGGAGGAACAACAAAGAACACCTCCACGTTGAGGCGGGACGAAGAACACCTCCATAAGGGAGGAACAATGCATCCACGCGTAAGTAGGACGAAAAAAACACCCTCCACAAAATCGTAAAAAGAGGAAAATGACACGATGAGATTCGAACCTTGACCTTACTATTAAAAAAATAAATGTTCTACCAACTCAATAAACACGTTGTTGACATAATTCATTAAAAATTAAATAAGGTAAATAAACTTTAATTAAATTCTCCAATTTAATTATATTTTATCATTAAGTACTTGATCACTCCAAAATATTTAACTGCAAATCTATGAAAGAGGTCGGCAAGTGGACAAAGCTGAAATTCCACCTCCCTCCAAATCACTCCCTCGCGAAACCGACAAATTCGCCGACCACGGCGCCCTTCGTTACTCCTTTCTACTTCCATCCGGTAAGATCTTGCTCCTTTTCGCTGCGTGCTGCTCTTTACTTGAGGATTGCAGGTGAAGGATTGAAAAGCCGTAACCCGTGACCGACTTTTTCTTCTTTGAGCTCAGTCAATGGCGTGGCGTTCTTCTGTTTCTAATTAAATTTATAATTTATGATTTGTTAATTTTATTAATTTTGTGATTGAATGGATATTGCTATGGTATTGGAGTGGTAGGTTTTGCTACTGAGATTGACCAGTACGAGGGGAAAGGGATGGAATGAACGTTTTAGGGATTTAGGTCACTGTGACTGGGGAAGAAGATAAATATTTTGAATTGAAAATTTTAGCAAGTTGGTTTCCTAAATTATAAATGGATAAGCCTATTGGCTAATTTGGCTCTTTTTTGTTTTGTTTTTGGTCATGAACAGATTGTCATTTTTGGTGGCAAGGGACTCCAACTACAGATTTTTGTGAATAGGTTGTTGTTTAGAGGATAAGGAGGATTCAGTGACTGTCACAAGCATCTTACTGAACGTAGTACAGCATTGTAGCAGAAAGATTCACGGTGATTGTGTTTTATCATTCTATGTATACTTGAAACTTTATGACGTTGCTGCACATGTATGGCCATTTTACCATTGGAAGGAAGTTTTGAAAGTCCAGCTGATAGTTACCCTTTGTTAATGGAGCGATTGGAAAACAATAGTAACGGTGAACATGTCATTGACATCACAAGGGGCACTGATGCCACTGTATCTGCATCAGCAGGTGATGGTCCCTTGGAACCCTCAGCTTCTAGTGCTTTGAGGGCCCCTGAGCCTCTGCCTTCAATAGCATCCACATATGTTCCCAGCTCTAATAACTCAGCGCTACAGAGAGGGGATGGGCGCCGCAGGGGTAGCCCATTAAATTCAGGGATGTGGGTTTGCGTCGAACTACTTCTTACGATTAGCCAGATTGTTGTAGCAATAGTAGTGTTGGCCTTGTCAAAGCATGAGAAACCTCATGCACCTTTACGAGCATGGATCGTGGGTTATGCATCTGGATGTGTTGCAGTTTTGCCCTTGCTGTACTGGCGTTATCGGCATCAAAATCAATCCTTAGAGCAAGATTCTGTTCAAAGCCGTGAGATTTCGGTCCAAGGAACCCTAACTGCCAGTACTAGATTATCCCTTTCATTCGCAAGACCCTCAGCGGATTACAGTAGGCAGACAATCACAACCACTGATGCAGCCAATGGAAGTTACCGTTATTTTGGAAGGTTAAGTGACAGGTATAATTATCGTTACATGTCACTGAATGTATTTACAATGTTGCACCTTTGAATATAGCTTTTTGATCATTTGCGATTGGGTGAGTTAGATATGCAAGGAGTTTTTTTGTAAATTGAAAAAGATGGAGTCTGACACAAGTCTGGCGCAACGCTGGATGCCTTTGCCCATTTCCTTTTTGTTAAGAAACTCATATTGTTGTTCTAGAAGTTATATGCTGAACTGATTAGAAAATGAACTGTTAAATATACTTAAATGTGTGTTTTTTTCTTCCTCTTAATATATATATTTTTGCAGACGATTGAAGACAATAATAGAGTACTTCAAGATGGGGTTGGATTGCTTCTTTGCAATATGGTTTGTGGTTGGAAATGTGTGGATCTTTGGAGGGAGCTCATCTGCATCCAAGGCTCCCAATCTGTACTGGTATGTATGTACACTCGTGTTGAAATAGAAAGTCATCCAAATATGAAATCAAGCTCTAATGTTTATCTATATTCATTTCAGGTTGTGTATAGTATTTTTAATTTTTAGTTGCATTGGATATGCAATGCCGTTCATCTTATGTGCAACCATCTGCTGCTGCTTTCCTTGTATAATTTCCATTCTGAGCCTTAGAGAAGATTTGAACCGAACAAGAGGGGCCACATCAGAATCAATAAATACTTTGCCAACCTACAAATTCAAACTCAAGAAAAACAAAAGTGGGAGCAATAGAGATGCAAACACTAGTGTGGAGGAAGGCGGCGTTGTGGGTGCTGGGACTGATAAGGAGCGGGTGATTTCAGCTGAAGACGCTGTAAGTTGTTCAACCTTTTTGTTTATATGTGCTCTCCTTTGCTTATTTTAGTGACAAGTACGACATGGACCAGAAGTGGCAATAGATAGAATTGTGTAATATGAGGCATTCGGCTTAGAAGCTCGAAAGAGTTCAAAAAGAGACATTCAACTTACTGTGTTGCCTACTTTGCAAAGATATGTGCATTTTTACAATTAGAGTTTTATCCATATGGAGGCCAGTAAATACTAATAAGTCCAAAATAGCAGTGTTGATTTGTGGTATCTGTTCACAGACATCTGGTATCCTGAATTGCGAATTCAGAAAATCAGGCATTCAATAATTGGGTCCTGTCAAATTAATTCTAGATTGTTGTTAGGAGTGCGAGTTCAATACTGTTGTCTATTATAGAATGAACAAAAGAATTGATAGGTTAGTTAATAGATTGATTAAGGTTAAGTCAATTCTCGGAAATATCGAGTGGCAATGGCAATCATAGGTTAGTTAATGTGTACATCCAAACTGTGTCATTGCCCTCTTGAGGAAAATAATTTACCTCTCAGTTCTAGCACATAATTATCTACCTTCTTCAATCGTGTTTGCTCATGAATTAACGCCTTTTGAATTTCTCCCATTTCAGGCTTGCTGCATTTGCTTAGCACAATATGCAAACAATGACGAGCTACGTGAGTTGCCCTGCTTGCATTTTCTCCACAAGGAATGTGTCGACAAGTGGCTGAAAATCAACGCATCATGTCCCTTATGCAAGTGTGAGGTTGGAGCAAGCCTATCAAGCTCAAACGACAGCCAGGAGTAACTGAAACTTGCATTATAAATTAGCCTCCAACAGGAAACAAAATGTAGTGGCCACTACATTGCCTGAATTCAACATCCTTCTCATGGCTCATGATCTGGTCCAAAGATTCCTATATTTCCAGCTCGGATTCCAACGTTCTGTCTGCATATGTACAGTGGATTCTCCTTTGCTTCAGGATATTGTGCTATTAATAATGTCATGTGTAACTAGAGTTACAGAATTGAAAATTGTCAATATATGTTTTGAAACTAAGATTTGTAGTGTTGGAAACTGTTTAAAATATGGGCAATTTTGAAAAGATTCCCTACCATATCATGCCTTTGTTCTAGTCTTGCCAATTGACTTGCTACTACTCCGTCTGATTTTCTCAAAATGCAGGGTCAAAAGCAATACAAAAATGCTCTCTTCTGTAATATAAAAGTACCCAGATAGATGATCAGCGGATATGACATATGAAACCTAAAGAAGGCACAATTCCTTGTCTCTTTCAAGGAGATGACCTTGCATTTTTGTTTTAACCAATAGTTTTTTTAATTTTTATGTACCTGTAAAACCCAGTAAATAAAATATCATGGAAAACTATGATATAATGTAGTTGCCTGCCACAATCTGGTTTGAAGGGGTTTTAGCTGATTTTTTCTATACTTGTTCGACAGACATTGTTTTCATTGAAGGAATGACAACCTGGAACGGTATTGCTAAACAATGACTGTACGCATGATTTCGTAGGGCCTGTTCAACTTGGCCATGTGTTTATCTTTAAGCTACAATATATACAGAACCTCATAACATCATATGTTTTCTTAAGCAATTTTCAACGTAACCGGTTACAACTAATACCTGCATTTTGATAATGTCTCAGCAGGAAGCAGGGAGAGGGAGAGCTTCAGGTTTATCTGATGAAGAAGATACACAAGGTGTCTTCCGCATACTGCGTGTATTTGCTGGGGTAGGATTTTCCATTGGTGGATTTTTCATAGCCATCCTGATCACTGCCTGTGTCGTTATTCTAGTCCTGTCAAAGCACGAAAAATCACAAGTCCCATTACGAGCTTTCATCGTGGGTCAGTTATGTGTATATTCACTGTACCTGATTCTACTGTTCCTGAACTATTTCTCTCAAAGGCAATTATTGACGCATCTGTCAGATGAAATCACCTCAGATTCTGCAACTTTCGACTCCTTCGCAGAGTGTTTTGTTATGTATGATATGATATCCCAAGTCTCAAAATGCTATCTTTCATATAATAAAAAATGTTCACATTTAAATGTATTGATTCCCGGAGTCTTTTTTTTTCCTGAAGAGTTCAGGGACTTTCCGGATGCATACAAGGGGTGTTTGGTTGCTTCAGTTTGGCCTGGCTCATAGTCGGCTGTGTTTGGGTCTCTATGGCATTTTCCACCCGCTCTGGCACTCCTATACTGTTCTGGTTCGTGTAAATATAAATTCCTTTCTGCCAAAATAATTAGTAACTATTCTTGTCTAATTCCTTTGTATCGAAAATCTGAACAACTGCGTCGAATTTTGCTTTCAGGGGATCTATGGGGTTCATAATTTTTGCTGCAAGTGGAGTTGCATTGGCGGTTATCAGCTTGGCTGTATCCTGCTGTTGCATCCCAATTGGAATGTGCATCATGGCCTGTTTCGGCTAAGACAAAAGGACTCTTCGGAAGTCATAATAATTCTCATTTACCATATGCATACCATCCAAATGGGATAAATTCGTTCGTAAGATGTTACAAGTGTTGTTTTCTAAATAATCTTCTCCGGGAACATATTGCCTTGTTATTGGTACTTTTTTTGCCAGGAGAAAAAACATGCTGTAATGCTTGAATCATTCAAAATAAAATGTGGATACTTGTACAGTAATGAGTTGTTCGGGTAGCGAAAACAAGTTATAATTAGTACTGACTCACTCATTCATCCAGTGAAGGACGACGCATTCCTATCGATATCTTGTAGTGAAATACAGTTTTGACTCAGAAATCAGAAATCAAAACATTTTGTTCTGTGCCGACAAATGGCTGAAAATCAATGCATCATGATTCAAGTTCCTTATGCAAGTGTGAGGGTTGGAGCAAGCCCCTATCAAGCTCAAACACTGGCCAAGAGTAACTGAAACTAGCATGATAAATCGGCCTCCTCAGGGATTCCTTATTTTTCTAGCTCAGATTCCAACAAATAATTTTTTGGGTCAGATTTCCGCATTCTGTCTGCATATGTTTAGTATAGTGGATTCTCTTTTGCTTCAGGCTTTCGTTCTTTTATCGATGTCCGATGTAATTATAGTTACATTACATAGGGTGTAATCAGGGTTACAAAAGATAGGTTTGTGCTGTATCAAAAGCCAATTTTTCATGATCAAACATTCTCAATTTTCTCATCCTAAAAAATTCAGGGCTGTCAAATTGTAGCTGTCAGACATATAAACTAAGATTTCGGCAACGGCTCTAAAAATGAGCAATTTGGAAAAGAAGAAATCCCCTCCCTACACATCATCACAATTTACTACCATATATCATCATGCCTTTGTTTTAGTCTTGGCAACTGTTGGAAATGTCTTCCCTTAACCTGCAGTTTTGCCCTCTGAATTTCTCAAAATCAAATAACCTGATAAATTGACAAATTCTCAGGGATCAATTCAAAACCTGTACAAAACTCGATCACCAAAGATTTGCTCAGTCAGTCCCCCAACTTGCACAACAAATGCTCTCCTGTAATAAAAAAGTACCCAGATAGTTTCGTTTTTTTGTTGTTGCATTTTTAAGTACCCAGGTAGTGGAATAGCAGATATGAGACTCGGGTCTTATCACAAAAATGAATGTGAGGCTAGTTCAAAAGGATTGAAAAGTAGTTGCCTGCAACAATCTGCTTTGAAAAGGTTTTAACTGATTTTGTCTATACTGGCGGGGATTGACAATGCTGGGGTGGGAAATCTTCAATAACAGCCACAATCAAACCTAGTACTTAAATAGCGCTTGTTCAAATTGGCCAAGCTGCTGTACATATAAATAGAACCTCATATTTGTTTCTCATTCAATAACTTGGGAGCAAGTATATACCACGAAGAAGCACTCGACTGCAAAGATTGTGTACATTTTCTTGAGCAATTTTCAAGCTGCATTTTGATAATGAATCAAGAAGAAGCAGAGACAGCACCATCTATCGGTGTCAGTGCAAGTGGTCTAGTCTGTTGGATAATTGCCTGCACAGTTATCCTAGTCCTGTCAAAGGATGAAAAACCACACGTCCCTTTACGAGCTTACATTGTGGGTCAAATATGCGCATTTGCCTTGGGTTTGATTCTGCTGTTTACGAGCCTTTTGTCTGAAAGGTAATTACTGACGCATCTGTCAGATTAAAATCACTTTAGAGTCTCAAAATGTTTTCTTTGAGGCAAAAAATGTTTAATTTTAAATGTATTAATTCTGGGGTCATATTTTTCTTGAAGTCTCCAGGCAATTTCTGGATGCTTGCAGATAATGTTAGGTTGCTTCTCTTTGGGGTGGCTCATAGCCGGCTGTGTTTGGGTCTCTATGGCATTTGCAACCCGCTCTGACGCACTTATACTGTTCTGGTTCGTGTATTTATAAAAAGATTCATGCTACAGTAACTAGTAACTAGTCTTGCTGAATTCTTTAATGGAAATCTCAAAACATGTGGAATTTCTTTGCAGGGGATCTATGGCGTTCATAATTCTTGCTGCCTCTGGAATTGCAGTGGGCATTCTCTTCTTGGCTGCTGGCTGCTGCTGCTGCGTCTCCGTCATGGCCTGTTGCGCCCCTGTCATGGCCTATTTTGCCCGAGACAAAAAGGCTCTTCATAAGTCTTCAGAATCCCCCATTTGATATATGCATACCATCCCAACTGGATAATGTCAATTGTTGTATATTCATATCATAATTGTATTTATCATTCATATTTTGTACTAACATATATAATGGCATATTTGCCTATTTTCAACAATAAGTTGTTCAGTTTGTAACATGGTATCAGATTCAGAACTCATATTTAAATAAATTTGGATATTCCAAGTCTGTTGATCTCAGCAATTTCGGTTTATTTTAGTTACTACGTACGAAATTCAAGCAGTTGAGTCACTGTCCTTGTCGCATAAAATAACAGTCATCTCATTTTACTACAAATATCCTGTGTCCTTGTTCTAGTCTTGCTTTTGTCAACAGTTTGCAATGTCTTCCCACAACCTGCAATTTTCTCTCAAGTCAGATAACCTGATAAAATGCTGACGGTCAAAAGCAATGCAATACAATACTTTTACAACTTACCGATCCTTCGCTGATTCAGTCCACGACTTGCCTGCAAAATGTTCCCTTCTATTAAAAAAGTACCCAGAGAGACAAACAGCAGATATAAGATCAGTCTTGCCACAAAACAAAGGCGGGGCTCGCTGAAAAAGACTGTCATTCTTTCTTTAAGAAGTCAACTGATAGTTTTAATTTTTCTGTAAAACCATTGACATTGCTTGTGGATCAATCAATCATGGGAACTATGGTATTGTAGTGGTTTGCCACACTCCGTTTATTTTACTGATTTTCGACAACATAACTGAAAAAACATCCTCATTTTTGCAGAAGTGAAAGAATGAAATTCCATTTGTACATTTTTACCATATCTGACAGAGAGAAAAAAACTGAATAAATGGATCTGCTCAACTTGACGATATCTCTACTATCAAAAAAAAAAAAAACTTGATGATATCTAAGGCTCCAGAGTGTAGTATATAAATAAAGAGCTTATACACAAGAACAAATCTTTGTGTATATGAGGACTTGCTCAATTTGACGATGTCTAAGCCTCCAGGGTGTAGTATAAAGAAAGGTCTTGGCCTCATTCCTTATCCATATTTAATAACGTAGCCAGAAAGACATTTCTGCTAAGAATCGCTCAGAACTCCATAGAACGTGTAACGCTGCATCTGAAGTGCTTTCAGGTACCATCTTCCTGATGTTCATCAGAGTTTTAGTCAATTCCTGTTGATTCAGTGGATTAACAATTTATAATCTATCATGTATTGATTTCTAGGCTTCTTGATATTGTTTTTCTTTTGCAACTGTATTCTGTGAAGTGAAAGTTCTCGAAACTGTTGATCTTTTCGCATATTTTTTTTTTCTATTCTCAATCTTATATTGGTTAGATTGCTGTAAAATCCCAACATAAGATTTCTTTGAGGCTAAGATTTTCTTTCTTGAAGGGCAGTTTTTAAGTGGACCAGATAGTATTAGTACCCGTTTTCTGAAAATGTCGCGTCAGGAAGCAGGGATAACTTCAGGTGTTTCTGAAGATGAAGAGGTACATGGTATCTTCAGGGCATGGCGGGTATTTGCTGGGGTAGCGTTTTCCATTATTGCATTTTTTCTAGCCATCCAGGTCATTGCGAGCATAGTTGTTCTAGTCCTGTCAAAGCACGAGAAACCACACGTCCCTCTACAAGCTTTTATCATTGGTCACTTATGTGGGTGTGCCTTGCTCCTGATTATTCTGCTTGTGGACTTTTTGTCTCAAAAAAAATTTGTGACGCAAATGGAGGATGGAATCTCCTCAGACTCTACAGCTTCCGACAGCTTCTTAGTGACATTCGCTATGTTACGGGCTGGAAAGGAGCGGAGTCCATTGTGCAGCAACCAACTATGGAGTCTAAAGCTAGACCCACTCGAAAGGCCCCAAAACCTGCTTGGCTCAAGGACTTTGTGGCAACTTAAGCCCCAAACAAGAATGATCTAGAAGATGCAAGAATGTTGAGCTGGAAGAAACAAACAAAATAAGTTGTTAAGAATCTGTTATGAGTCAGTCCTATATATCCAAATGTACTGAGCAACAGAAAGATTAAGAAAAGATTTATCAATATTTCCTAACCTTCCTCATCCCTGCTGCTCTCTATTCTCATCCCATTCCCTGTTCTTATCAACTGGTGCTTTCTTCATTGAATTGCAACTCAGGCCACCATGCCGGATGGACCCACCACCCGTTCTCAGAGTGAATCCATGGCTGCCTTGACAGACATTGTCCATCAGCACTCAGATTCATTCACCCAACATACCACCATTCTAGAAACTATGCAGAAATCAATCAAAAACCTTGAGCTCTCCATGGCTAAACTAGAAAAGCAACCCGCCCTCCTCCCATCACCCATTCCAACCAACCCTCTCCCTATCTCATCCACCCAATTCCCTATCAACCAAACCACATTTCCCACAAACCCAGCCATGATTTTGCCCCCACCACCACACCAACACCATTCATCACCCTTCGTTTACAACCCAACCATGAATTCCCCTACACCACCATTCCAGCAAACTTCCTCAGCCCTTCCTTACTTCCCACCCATCGAGCATAACCAAATCATCCCTGAAACACATACACCAAGACCACCAAAGCTTGAGATGCAATCCTTCTCGGGCGAACATGTTGCTGCTTGACTTTGTCAGGCTGACCGTTTCTTCTCCATCCATTTCATACCACCGGAACATCGGATCCATTTTTCCTCCTTTTACTTGACTGGCCCAGCGCTTCAGTGGTTCCATTGGATGGAACTATCTCACCAACTCTCCACCTGGGACCGATTTGTGACAGCCCTTGAGCTTCGTTTTGGTCCATCATCCTTCCAAAACCCGGAGGCGGCCTTATTCAAACTCAAACAAACTACCTCAGTTACACAGTACATGTCCGAGTTTGAGGCATTGGCAACTCGAGCCCCCGAACTCACACCTAACAGTCTCCGCAACTGCTTCATCTCAGGGCTCCGAGCTGATATTCGCAGGGAGGTATTCCTCCTTCGCCCATACAACATCCATGATGCGATTGGTATGGCCAAACTGGTTGAAGAAAAATTAGACGAAGAGCGTCGCTCATGGAACCGTTCCCACTATACCAGACCGCCCAACTCCTTCAACCGGCCTCTACCACCACCCCAAACAACACCAAACACTACCAGGTTACCCGTAAAGCGCCTCACACCAACTGAAATGGCCACTCGTCGCGACCGCGGTTTGTGCTTCAACTGTGATGAGCAATTCACTCCGGGTCATAACTGTCGCCCTAAATTTCTCTGCCTAGTGATCGAGGAAAATCCCATGGCTCTTGACACCACACCAGATGAATTTCCCCTGCCCGATCCTGACGAACCATCCGAACCCACAACACAGGACGTCCCGACCATCTCTCTACACGCTCTTGAAGGCCACTCTGTTCCCTCCACACTCCGCCTGGAAGCTATCATCCGTGGGAAGAAGATGACAGTCCTAATCGACGGAGGCTCAACCCACAACTTCATACAGGGTCGAATCGCAAAGCACCTTCGACTGCCGATTGAGCCGTCGCAGCATTTGTCGGTCACGGTGGGAAATGGCGACTCCCTCACATGTGAAGGATTTTGCCCTAACGTACCTGTTGAATTGGGCCAGCACTTATTTCCGGTGGACCTCCATGTACTACCCATATATGGTGCGGATTTGGTTTTGGGTGTACAATGGCTTGCACAAATTGGGCCTGTCCTTTTTGATTACAAAGCTCTTTGGCTCCGTTTTGATCACCATGGGTCTCAGCTCACCCTCCATGGATTAAAACCAACCACCATGTCTCAACTCACTCTAAAACAAGTCCACCGCCTCACTAGTACAGATGCCGCAGCCTCCTTTTTCCAAATCATTGCCACGTGCCCTGAACCTACAAAACACAACCATCCCACCTCATCCACCATAGAACTCCCTTCGATTCCAAATCACCTTGACCAACACCTTCGCCCAGTCCTCACAGATCTCCTTCATCAATTTGCCCTAATCTTCCAAAAACCCAAAGGCCTCCCTCCCCAGCGCCTCACCGACCACAAAATTCCCCTCATCCCGGGTACTACTCCAGTTAACGTTCGACCATATAGATACCCACATCACCACAAAACCGAAATCGAACGTTTGATCTCAGAAATGATGGCCGACGGGATCATCAAGCCCAGCTCCAGTCCATTCTCTTCGCCGGTTCTCCTGGTCAGAAAGAAGGATGGCTCCTGGCGTTTTTGTGTCGATTACCGAGCGCTCAACGCTGTAACTATCAAAAACCGATTCCCAATCCCAACTGTTGATGAACTTCTCGATGAGCTACATGGTGCAACCATATTTTCTAAATTGGATCTTCGTTCAGGATATCACCAACTGCGAATGCATCAGGATGACACTTACAAAACAGCCTTTCGAACTCATGAAGGTCATTATGAGTTCTTAGTGATGCCATTTGGGTTAACCAACGCACCAGCTTCTTTCCAGTCAGAGATGAATACACTATTTCGGCCATTGCTTCGCAAATTTGTCCTTGTATTCTTCGACGACATTCTGATATATAGCAAAAACTGGGAGCAACATCTCACCCACCTGGCTGAGGTATTTCACATTCTTCATACAAATTCTTTTTATGCTAAACCTTTGAAATGCGACATTGGCAGGACAGCCTTAACCTATTTGGGGCATATCATTTCTGTGAATGGAGTGGCTGTTGATCCGGACAAAATACAGAGCATCCAACAATGGCCTCAACCGACTTCCATCAAACAACTTCGTGGCTTCCTTGGGCTCACCGGATATTACCGCAGATTCGTCAAAAGCTATGCTACCTTAGTTGTGCCTCTCACATAGCTACTTCGTAAAAATGCCTTTATATGGTCAAATGATGCGTCCTTGGCTTTTACACACCTCAAAGCGGCCCTCTCAGCAACTCCAGTCTTGGCATTACCAGATTTCACATCACCATTCGATATTCACACTGATGCCTCAGACTATGGTTCGCAGCAGGGACGCCCTATTTCATTCTTTAGTAAACAACTTCCACAGCGTATCAAAGCGACTTCGGCATACAATAGGGAGCTTTGTGCGGTCGTCCATGCTGTTCTTAAGTGGCGCCAGTATCTGTTGGGATCAAAATTTAAGATTTGTATGGATCATCAACCATTGAAGTCTCTGTTAACCCAAACGATTCAAACTCCGGACCAGCAAAAATGGGTCGCAAAACTGTTAGGCTATGATTTTGAAGTGGTATATACACCGGGCAAGGATAATGGCCCTGCTGATGCATTATCACGATTACCGGAAGCCTCTAATCACAACTTACAAGTGGTCTCCAAACCAACACTGGGCATTCTCAGAGCATTCTCATCAACCATTTATTTGAAGTGGTATATACACCAACACTAATACGGTGGGCAAGGCATTGGTCGAAGCTATAGTCAAGGACCCAACTTCTTACCCTGATCACATTATCAGAGATGGCCTCATTTTGGTCCACCAACGCCTTCTGGTTCCGTCTGAAACAGCATTACAGAGCCTGATTTTACATGAATTCCATGCCACTCCAATCGGGGGCCATGGCGGCATACAAAGAACCTTGGCTCGTATTGCATCTGCTTTTTATTGGCCAACACTGCGCAAAGATGTTAAGGAATTTGTTAGTCGATGCCCCACTTGTCAACAAGTTAAGGCCTCCACATCATCACCGGCGGGACTTCTCCAGCCCCTACCTATTCCGGATCGTATTTGGGAGTCCATCTCTATGGACTTTATTACACATTTACCACCTTCGTCCGGTAAATCCACCATTCTCGTAGTTGTGGACCGCCTCACTAAATATGCTCATTTCGTGGCATTATCAGAAGGGATTACTGCCCCTACACTGGCAAATGTTTTTGCAGCCGAGATTTGTAGTCTTCACGGGACTCCTACTTCAATTATTTCTGATCGTGACCCTTTATTCATGAGCCGCTTTTGGCAAGAGCTGTTTCGCCTTCAAGGAACCACATTGGCGACTAGTACGGCTTATCATCCGCAAACGGATGGTCAGACAGAGGTCGTAAATCGCTGCCTAGAAGACTATCTCCGATGCTTCGTGTCGGATACGCCAAGTTTATGGGCAACATTTCTTCCTTGGGCAGAATGGAGTTACAATACGGCTTGGCATTCGACAATTCAAATGTCCCCATTTGAAGCTGTTTACGGCAGACCACCCCCTACGGTTTTGGATTACGTCCCAGGCTCCGCAACAGTGGCTGGTGTTGATGAACACCTAGCCCACCACAAGCGCCTACTTTCAGAACTCAAACAGAACATCTTGCGCGCTCAATTACGTATGAAACATCAAGCGGATCAGCACCGCACGGATAGGGAATTCCAAGCACAGGATTGGGTTTATCTTAAGCTCCAACCTTATCGGCAACATTCATTACGCAATCAACCTTGCTCCAAACTTTCTAAAAGGTTCTACGGACCTTTTCAAATCCTGGAAAAAATAGGAAAAGTGGCCTACAGACTACAGCTTCCTGCCAATGCTCATATTCACAAGGTATTTCACGTTTCGCTCCTTAAGAGGCATAAGGGAGAACCACCAACAACGCCAGCCCCTTTCCCAGATTTATTTGAAGGCCACCACCCTATTATCACTCCGCACAAAATATTGGGATTCCGCACTATTCTACATCGCAAGAAACCCTCTCCGCAGTTCTTGGTGCAATGGAACCATTTACCATTAGAAGATGCCTCATGGGAGCCGGCTACAGAGTTCGTGAAGGCCTTTCCATCAATCGACCTTGAGGACAAGGTCATTTTTGATGCCCGGGGTATTGTTACGGGCTGGAAAGGAGCGGAGTCCATTGTGCAGCAACCAACTATGGAGTCTAAAGCTAGACCCACTCGAAAGGCCCCAAAACCTGCTTGGCTCAAGGACTTTGTGGCAACTTAAGCCCCAAGCAAGAATGATCTAGAAGATGCAAGAATGTTGAGCTGGAAGAAACAAACAAAATAAGTTGTTAAGAATCTGTTATGAGTCAGTCCTATATATCCAATTGTACTGAGCAACAGAAAGATTAAGAAAAGATTTATCAATATTTCCTAACCTTCCTCATCCCTGCTGCTCTCTATTCTCATCCCATTCCCTGTTCTTATCACGCTATGTATGAAATGATATTTTAACTCAAAATGTTATACTTCAGGCAAAACTGACAAATACAAATGAATTGATTTTGGTCACTTATTTTTCATTGCAGAGGTCAAGTAGCTTCCGGATGCATCAAGATGGTATTAGGTTGCTTTATTATGGCCTGGTATATAACCGGGTGTGTTTGGGTTTCTATGGCGAGCTCAAGACGCAATGACACTCCTCAACTGTTCTGGTGCGTTCTACATGTATATAAACAAAAAATCCTGTTCCTGTAACAAGTAACAACTAGTTTCGTCGAATTTACTCTTATTAAAATTTACAAGTCTCAACATTTGCGTCTAGTTTTTTTTTTCCAGGACATCTTTGGGGTTCTTAATTCTTGCTGCCAGCGGAATGGCAATGATGATTCTCAGCTCAGTCGCGGCCTGCTGCTCCATTCCATTTGTAGTGGCCTTTGCCAGCAGTTGAGACAAAAGGAACTTGCGTAGGTCCATTGAATGCCCATTCGACATATAAATACCATCCCAGCTATAAAAAAAATTGTCTGTAAGATGTAAAAATGCTGCTACACCCCACAGAAAAACAATTCTGTAATATTTGAATCATTTGAAATAATATGTGGATACTTATTTACTCATTTTTAATCCTGCCGTTGATGTGAATTATGTATTCTGTAAAGTTATACATTCCCTAAATCCTACTTGCTATAAAATTTTAGGAACAAGGTACAAATTTGGTCAAGGGATTTCTAAATGCTCAGTCAAGTCCACAACTTGCACACCAAATGCTCTCCTGTAATATAAAAGTACCCGAACAGCAGATTTTGAGACTTGAGTCTTATCACAAATCTGCTTTGAAAGGGTTTTAACTGATTTTGTCTATACTTGTTGGATTGACAATGTTGGTGTTGCAAATCTTCATTCACAGCCACAATCAAGCCTAGTACTAAAACAAAATCAAGCCTCACTTCAATAGCATATATTTCCATTTATTACAAAACATATCAATTTTTCCAGTGTTGTGACTGAAGTGATTCGACGACAAAGAATTTGAACGAATAATAAGAAACGACACAGAAATTTAACGTGGTTGAAGAGACGGCTTTGTATTCAGATTTGGAGAGTATGTTGAGATACAGTGATGTAGTCTGAGACTGAATTACACTGGTCGTAGCCTGACATAGACTCACATACTAAAACAGTGTGTTATGAGCAGGCTATATTTATAGCACTCATGGTTACAAAACTAAATAGGAAACCTACCCAAACTGATTAGGAAATCCTTATTAGATATATATCTGGTTACATAATTATCTTCAAATATATTTCTAATCCCAATCTAATTAGGAATATCTAAATCAATAGATAACTTCCTAAATAATTAGGATCATCCTTACATCATATATATATTAAGAGAACCTCGTATCTGTTTCTCATTCAATAACTTGGGAAGCATTCAAATTAAACTGCGCATAGAGCGTGTGCATTTTCTTGAGCAATTTTCAAGCTAAAGGAATAGAACTAGTGGCGCGTTTTGACTTTTGATAATGTGTCGTCAGAAACGAGCAGTGATCGCTGCATTTTTTCTAGTCATTGATATCATTGCCTTCATAATTGTTTTCGTCCTGACAAAGCATGAAAAACCACACGTCCCTTTACGAGCTTTCATCGTGGGTTACTTATGTGCATGTGCCTTGTTCTTGATTCTGCTGTTTATGGAACTTTTGTCCGAAAGGTAATTATTGACGCATCTGTCAGATAAATTCACCATATAGTCTCAGAATATTATCTTTCAGGCCAAAATTGTTTAAATTCAAATATATTAATTCTGCGGTCATTTTTTTTCTTCTTGAAGTTTGCAGGCAATTTCTGAATGCTTACAAATAGTGTTGCGTTTCTTCTCTTTGGGGTGGCTCATAGCCGGCTGTGTTTGGGTCTCTATGGCATTTGCAACCCGCTCTGACGCTCTTATACTGTTCTGGTTCGTGTACTTATAAAATATTACATGCTACACAAATTAGTAACTTAGTCTTGTTGAATTCTTTTGTTTTGAAAAATGGAAATCTCAACACATGGGGAATTTCTTTGCAGGATATCTATGCTGTTCATAATTCTTGCTGCAACTGAACTTGCAGTAAACATTCTCATCTCGGTTGCTACCTGCTGCTGCGTCTCCGCCGTGGCCTGTTCTGCCTGAGACAAAAGGGCTATTCATAAGTCTTCAGAATCCCCATTCGATATATACAGTGGCGGATCCAGAGCTTCGTGTGAGGGGGGTCCCAATTTTTTTTTTATGAATAAGGGTATAGCTAGGTTGGATTTGTCAAAATTTTTCTGTATATATATTCCTTATATTTGATGATAAGCCTTTTTCTAGTAAAATATATTAAAGTTTGAATACACATAAAGTTCATTGTTGATCAAACTTTGAAAGGACATGAAAGAAACGCCGATTACCCTATAAGATCGAGATATATATATCATTGGAGAGATAGATTCACAGCATACGACTCTTCAATTGATATCAATCAGACGTTTAAGCAACCAAAAACATACGTAAAGTAAGAACGATTAACAAGTGTACATAGTCAAGCACATGTAACCTTATCAACTTTGCTAACATATAACGGGTAGACTGGGCATCACTTGAGAAATCAATCACCTTGCGCATGAAGCTAACGATAAGGGCTACAACCTTTATGCTAACATCTAGACACAAGTCTAATGTTAAGGTGGCCGAAAACTAAGTCAAAATAAGTTATATGTTTGAAGTCCGCTAATGATTAGTCAACTTTTTGAAGCTCATAGAGGCATCATCCGGTATCCGTTGAAGATGATCTATGTATTGATAGAAAGCTAATTGAATGTTCTATAACTTTCATGTTTAATGCAAGATGAATTTCGGAGGTTAAACTGATAAAATCAACGATCAAAGATAGATGATTAATTAAAATTTTCCGAAATTGAAGGAATCCGAGCCAATAAATCTTCTAAAGCTCATAGAGGCACATTATATGGTGTTCGTTGAAGATGATCCATATATGTTTAGAAAGCTAATTGAATGTTCTATAACTTTCATGTTTACTTAAAGATGAAATTTGGAGATTAAGCAGATAAAAACAGCGACCAAAAATAGATAATTGATCGAAGTTTACCGAAATCAAGGGGGTCAAAGCCAACTTTCGGAAGCTCATAGAGGCGTCATGCAATGTCTGTTGAAGATGATCTATATATTGATATAAATCTGATTGGATGTTCTATAACTTTCATATTTACTTCGAGATGAAATTAGAAAGTTAATCTTAAAAAAATAGCAACCGAAGATAGGGATTTAATCAAAATTATTCAAATGTGAGAGGGGTCCCGGGACCCCTAGGACCCCCTTGCATCCGCCGCTGGATATATCCATACCATCCCAATTGGATAATGTAATCGGTTATGAAATTCCCTTATGTACATTTTTACAATATCTGGAAGAAAAAAAACCTGAATAAATGGATCTGGTTGACTTCAGATACACATTACATTAGGACCCTTATGCATGTTGGTTAGCATAGTTTAATGAAATATTTTGAAAAGTCTAGAGGAAATTGTATATATTCTAGACCTCGCAATTGAACCCTTGACCTTTGAAACGTCCGTTAACCGCCCTTCAAAATACGTCCGTTATCCCGCCCTTTTAATAAAAGGGTTGAGAAAATTCTTGTCCATTAAGAACCCGTTTATAAAAGGGTTCAAAGATTTTTATCCTGATAACCCTCCAACCCTTTTAGGCTTTTACAACTCTCTTAGCTTATAACTCCTTTAAATTATAGAAATAATAAACACAAAAATAAAGCACATTTACTTTCTCTTTCTCTTTCAGTTTTTATTTTTATTTTAGTCATAATAGGCAAGTTCAATGGTAACAAGTTAAGTTAATTTGAGACATGCTTACGTATTATTACTTAAATAATTAACTTATAATATTTTTGATAGGTCATCTTCTTCCTCCTGGTGGTTGTGTTCATTTTGATCAATTCAATTTGTTTAAACTTAACTTTAGCAATAATAATATATTAAAGAAAAAGCAAACCAACAGAAAATATGACACATTGTTGTTAAAAATATAAATGCAACTTTCAACTTTAAAACATGTACATAAATTTTTTTATTTAATATTCACGAACAAATAAAACACATAAATCTAAAAATTAATTTTTGTTATTTAATGGGTTAAAAGGGTTAAAAATGATTGAATGGGATTAAAATGGGTTAAATGGATTAAAAGGATTAGAAGGGTTTAGACTTTAGAAGGGTTCTAAGGGTTTAACCCTTTAATTCTCTTCCCCATTAACAATCCGTCCATTAAATTAAACTCTTTAAGCTAAAAGGGTTTCAAAAAATTCAATCGTCTGCCTATTAAGAATCCGTCCATTTACCCGCCCGTCCTATTTGCCACATCTAATATATTCAAGCCTAACCATCAAAACACGTGTCATTAATATGAAATATATATTCTTTACTCACTATATAAAATTTTAGAAACACCGTACAAAATTGACTAAGGGATTTTTAAATGCATAATTCTAAATCGGCAGAATTTCATGCAGATATAAAATCCTGGCTGCTAATGTCACTTTCCAGCTTGCTTATCAAGTGCCTCATATTCAAATGTTAAACACATTTACTATCATTGTGTTCATTGCATCTTCATCATCTATAAAATGCAGGAGGCCGGCTAATACAACAGGTATCACAAAATTCAGAAAGACTTTCCACTGGTCCAGGTAATAATATTCTCTACAATTGAGCAGCATTAGTTTTTGTTTTGTTTTAACATTGTTCAGAATCAGAGCTCAAGAATGGCGCAAGCAGAAACCGGGCAGACGGGAGGCTTAGAAAGGGTACAAAATATATGTCTGAGGTGGATCCCTCTTCGATAACCAACCCATTGAACTCTGGGTATGGTATGAGCATTGAGCTGCTCGCTACACTCGCTCAAATCGTTGCTTGCACTGTTGTACTGGCCATTTCAGGAGATGAGAAACCACATAAGCCCTTAAGAGCATGGGTGCTGGTGTACTTGTGCGCATCTGTGGCATCCTTGCCTTTGCTGTACTGGCGTTACCGCCTCCTAAGGAAAGCCGCGGCTCAAGCTTCAGCTCAAGCCAACAGGCAGACTCTACTGAGAAACCAAAGCATTGGTAGATTAAGTTCCGGGTATGATTTCCATTTTTAGTACCTAATCTGAAACAATATTACAAAAAGTAAAAAAAATGTTTCATGTACTAATTTGTGATCCTTTTACTGCAGATCGGTAGCTGCTGTGGAGTGCTTCAAATGGGTGCTGGATTGCTTCTTTTTGGCTTGGTTCATTGTTGGCTGTGTGTGGATTTTCAGCGGGACTTCATCTCGCTCCGTTGCCCCTCATCTGTACTGGTAAGTTCACACCGCTTATGCCATATGGAAAACTTCATTTTTACCAATCCCTTCGCAAAAACGCAACTACTTGTTTTTTTTTCTTTCACTACTCTCTTTGCAGGAAGACTTTAGCCATCATAATAATTTACATCGCCGCATATGTGTACTGAGGCTCTTGATCTGCTCAGCCATGTGCTGCTGCTTTGCCTGTATACTTGCTGTAGTCGGGCTATCACGGAACTCATATGAAACTGGTGAAGTGACACCAGAAGTAGCTAAAGACCAGATTGTCTAAGAAAATGATACTTCTCCACCCGCCTTATACACGAGTACTTCCTTTCATAAAATCTGTCACAAACTCAAATAAATTGTCTGTCCAGAATTGAAGATTCCATTAGCAGAGTACTTATTTCCTTTAATGTTTTTTGTCATATAATTATTGTTATTTGCGGAATTAGGTTAATTATTAGTTTTATTGATTGAGTAAAAATATACAAGAGAGTTTTAAGATCTAGTTCTCACCCGATCAGATTTACACAAAATTAACCGATAGAAATCAAATTAATTGACAACGTCTATTTTTACCCTCCCGACGTGTCGGTTTAGAAGAGGGTCGTCGTAGAGGTCAAAAACATTTATAATGACCGGTAGGGTACCGGGTCGAACCCAAAGGAGCAAGCCAAGCACATGCGCTATCTAGGATTGTGTTTCATTTCGGCTATTCTAACCAAAAATGTATAAAGGTGTGAGTATTCTAACCAAAAATGTATAAAGGTTTGTATATTCTAAATCCTATGTGGCGAGTAATTAGGGATAAAAGATATATAGGAGGTGTTTCGAGGGGGTTAATCCCCTCCTTGGCAATTTCCCAATGATCACATACAAGAGTTTAATCATTTAAGAGGTTGATAGGTTTAAAACCTAGCTTAGGCTAAAACTAGACAAACCATGCATGTCTAATCCTAGTCAAACCATCTTAGTTAGGATCTCACTAATTAAAGAGTATTGATCCACTATATAGCATTTACTCTCATAAATGCTATATGCATAAAGTTCTAGTTAACCTCTCACCATGCATTTACGCTCATAAATGTTGGTTAAGTTCAATTTTACTATATCCAAACCATCACAAAGCTCTCTCGATACTTAGATCATAGTTCTAACACAAACATGTCACTTAGACATTTTATCAAACACTTAGCAACATGTCTAAAATGAAGAGCATAGTAAAATGAAATCAACTTCATAAATTCCATGTGAATGTGTATACAATGATCATTGAGTACCAAGGAGGATCATAAGACCCTCAAAACACAAGATCCACTACTCACACATCATGTAAGACAACATGGTGTGAGTATGGTTTAATGAAAACAACAAGTAGAATAGAAGAGGGATAGAAATAGAATGATTAATCCTTGAACTCCCTTGATCTTCACTTCTTCTTGGTTGTATGATGATGGATGCCCTTGATTGAGCCTCTTTTCCACTCTTCTTTTCCCCCAAAAACCTCCACACATGGTCCAAAACCCTTGCTTTCTATTTATAGATTCGGCTGAAATTTGGGCATCAAATCTGACTTTTTCATCCAATCGGTCGACTGGGGCTAAGATTGACTCACAATCGATCGACTGGGGAGAGTTTCAGAACCCCCACATTCTTCGTTTCCGCAGTCGATCGATTGGGGCCTTTTTGGTGGCCTTCCAGGCTGAATTTGGTCTTGGAGTCTCTTAGAGAGTTGTAGCCCTTTGAGTTAGCTTTCCAACAAGCTAAAGATCAGCCACATCGGACATCGGACGAGCCCTACAGGTAGGGATGCACATTCGGTCCGGACCGGACCGAATTTTTTGCCACATTAAGACCGAAGACCGACCCGGACCGAAACCGAATCGGTCCGGTTCGGTCCGGGCCAGACCGATTATGGACCGAAATGTTATTTGATTTTTTGCAAAATTTTTTCATGTACTATTTATTAATTATTTTCATACAGAAATAGATGCAAAATGAAATGATTTTCATGATAAACATGAATAAGGAAATAAAGATTTAATTAAAATAAAATAAAACGCAGTGTTTTATTAAAACCTTAATTAATAGATTTAATTAAATATTAAAATAAACTAATTTTAATTATTCGGTCCAGACCGAACCGGACCGAATTTTACATAGGACCGAACCGGACCGGACCGAGACCGAAATTTGGCAAATCTTAGGACCGAAGACCGGACAGAAAAAAATTCGGTCCGGTTCGGTCCGGTCTTTTTCGGTCCGGTTCGGTCGGTTTTTTCGGTCCGGTCGGAATTTGTGCATCCCTACCTACAGGTCCAAAACGAGTTGCAAAGGTCGATAGGACACCCTTCTGAGTTTTTTTCACAGTCGACCGACTGGAGTTTCAGTCGACCGACTGGGGACTTTTTAGTGGTCTTCCCGTCCGAATTTGGTCTTGGTGTAAACTACAAAGTTGTAGCCCTTTGAAATACCTTTCCAACAAGCTAAAGATCAGCCAAATCGGACATCGGATCCGGCCTATAGGTCCATACCAAGTTGCAAAGGTCAATATACTCGGTATTGCCCCGAAACTCCTTGTTTTGCGCCGAAACTCAACCAATCTTCATATTTAGGCCTTGACCATGGGGGAAACTTGTTTTATACCTAAAATGTAGAGATAGAGGTCAAATGACATCAAAATAAAGTCGGAAACGACCCAAAATTATAGAAAAGAATGACCATAAATGAGTCGAAAACTCGACTCATCATTAATCAAAATTGGAACTTCCCTATGATGCGACGATCAAAAGCCCTCAAACGAATCACTGCAATCGGTCCCGGAACCCCTCCGATGGCCTTCCCCTGCAGCAGCCCTCCGGCTAACCAAATTGGACTCGATCTCGCACACGACGCTTCAATCGGCTTTACTCAACGTTGAATCACTCTCAGTCGATCACCAGCACACGCTTGAAGCTATCTCTCACAAAGAATCGCTCTCGTATTCAGAAGCCCCAAAATTGGATCGGATGAACCCTAACTCGAATTCAGCTGGCTTTTAAACGAACTCGCGCTGTGTTGAAAACGTAGCCGTTTGATTGTAACCGTATTAACGGTCATTGGCGCGGCTCTCCTTTAGTGGAACGGCGTCGTTGGCTTCGGAACTCAAACCCTCCAAATGGAACGACGACGTTTCTTCGAAGCTTCCCGCTTCTCTTAAACGACACTGTTTGTTCCTCAGCGCAAAACCAACTCAGACTTGTTTTCAGACTTAGCCAAAAACTTGCATATGTTCACTAAGGCACCAAAACAAATACCAAAAACATACCAGCTTCCAAATACAAGTCTCATCATTTTAAACTCAATCTTAAACATACTCAATCAACATATTTGGATTATAATCTCAACAATTACAACGTGCGGATAAATTTGTTTTGTATTTCATTCAAATGCTCAAATGTTACTTTTCCTTGACGAATAAAAACACAATTGTCATATGAAGCCGACATGCTCATTCCTGTAACTGAAATGAATAAGAAGCCCCCTTGAGTTACTGATTTTTTTTCATCCAATAAAATATGTGAAGGAATTGTATATATTCAAGCCTAAGCATCAAAACACATGTCATTAATTTGAAATAATGTAGAATTATATATTCTAACTCACTATAAATTTTCAAAAACACGGTAGTGTTCAGCAGTAGAAGCAGCAAAGGTTACGACCGTGACGTTCCGAGATCACGGGTCGAAAGGGAGGTTACGGGTCCTGACTGACAAGTCGAATTACCACTGAGGTATTTTCATGCCGTAACTTCCGTAACGTCTTCAGAGGTCACGGCTTGGAGGAAGCAACACGGCACCTGAAGGAGAATTAGACTTCAAGGGAAACGACGGCGTAAAGGCAAGGCGCGTGTTTCTGTTATGTTCGGTACTCAAGTGAAATGGCAGCGTTTAGCGAAGTGGACAACAGCCAACGCGGCGTTTTCGGTTGAGCGGGACCTGGGCTTATAAGACGACTTCAAAATTGGGATTAGGGTTCATCCAGAAATCCAATTTTCTCAGAGCGATTCCCAAATTCGAGTTCGTCTTCAAGAATCGATTGAGATTTCATCCGTGCGAACGTGTTCCTAAACCGTCTGAAGGTGTGCGTGGCGTCAATTGCTACTGGAAGCGCATCGACTGTGAGGATTCACTGGTGGTTCGTGCGGGGTTGCGAGACGAGTCCGGCGAAGCTGCTCCGGCGCTGCTCCTCCGTTTTCAGGGGCTTCGAGGGGGCTTTAATCCCTCATCCTCTTCTTTGTCTTGCTGCTTTGGTTAATTCGTGTATAAGACTGTGATAGTCATATTTGGGGCTTGCTTGAACACTTTTGCCGATTTGTGCATTTGTGCTTGTATTTGTTTGTGCTTGATTAATAAAACCTAACATTCACCTAGTCAAATATATAACATAGTGGTATCAGAGCAAATTATTCATCAATCAGAATTGATTTCGGTGAAATTTGGTTGATCTTTGGTCATTGATTGTGCTGAATGTCATTGTCGGTTCCGCCCTGTGGCTTGTTGAACCTGGACTAGCATTTGATCATATCTTGCTTGCTTTCTTGCATTGTTGTGACCTTAGATTGTGAATCTTGTGGCCTGTGGTGATTGTTACTGTTTTATTGATCATTGAAAGCATTAAAACTGTTTGTCTTGCAATTGATATCAAACTGATCTTTCTTTCTCTCTTGCTGTTATGGCTGACGTTAGACTTAAGCCTTACGATGGGCAAATGGATTTTGCAATGTGGTTAATGAGAATGGAAGGCATTCTGGTTAAGGAAAAATGTTGGAGGGCTGTTAGTGAGATTTGGTTAGACCATACTTCTGATCAAACTAAGAAAGACCTTAAGGAGATAGCCTTGTCTGAGATTAGGCTGAGATTAACTGATGATGTAGTTAGGCCATTTATGAAAATAACTGATCCAAAAGTATTGTGGGATACCCTAAAGGCAACCTACCAGAAAAAATCCCTGCCCAATAGGATATTTCTCCTTAAGAAACTGTTTACATTTAAGATGGATGTGTCCTTGAGTATCCAGGAAAACCTAGATAGTTTCCTTAAGATTACCCAAGAATTAGATAGATGTGAGGACACCATTAAGGAGGAACACCAAGCTGTGATTCTTCTTAGTGCTGATAGCGCTAAAATATATGCATTTTAGGCGACCTCTATGCTTATTGTTTCGTCCGTTTTATCACGATTTCACTTGCTATTTGATGGCTTGTGGTTCATTTCAGGCGAATTACAGAGTTTAAGCTGAGAACACAAGTGGACATTGATTTTGGAGCAAAACCGAGCAATTCGGAGCAAAAACATGGTTTTTCAGGCATTATGGGATGTGCCGACTTCTCCGGAGTATTTTGGACCTAGAGATCTCATTTGGTGTCCGATTTGGTCAATTCAAAGCTTGTTGGAAAGCTAACTCGAAGGGCTACAACTCTCTAGTTGACGCCAAGACCAAATTCGGAGGTTAAGATTGCCAGAAAAGCCTTGTGCGTTCGCACAACCTCTTTGTGCGATCGCACAAACCGGACCAGAAGCATGGAAAATCAGTGCGGTCGCACGATCAAGAACTACGACAGCACGAGACAGGATTTTGGGCATCTGTACGACCGCACAACCCATCTGTGCGAGCGCACAACGTCGAAAAGTCACTTTTTGCAAAAAGGCTATATAAAGAAACTTAGGGTTTCTAAACATGGGGGGAGCTTTTCTGGGTTTTGGCTGCAGCCACCAAGGGATTCTAGAGAGAAGGAAGAGCTTCAACAACATCTTGAATCTCCATATTGGTTTTGAAGTTCTTAACTCTACTTTCATATGGTTGTATGCTCTTCTATTGTGGTTTTTGCTTGTAATCTCACCATGAGTGAGTAGTGACCTTGGTTGGGGATCTATGAATCCCCTAGACATGTTTGTGATATTGTAAATACTATGGATGCTATTGATGAATGATTTTTGCATATGTTTTCGAATTACCTATGACATGTTTTTGACAAGTCCGAAATAGGAATTTTGCTTGATTTCATGTTTGAAGTAACTTGCGTTGAAAAGCATGATTTCAATTGATCTAAATGAAGAAGCGTTAGGGTTTTTGTGTTACATGGCGACACTCTAATTCTAATGAGAATGGCACGGATTTAACAAGTGTACGACTATCTAGTCAATAGAGCGTGAGTGTGAGACTAGATATTAGTACTCTATAATGTCAATATAGCGTGAGTGTGAGACATTGTGCAAGATGTAACCTCTTTTTACTAAGTTGGAGCGTGAGTTGAACTTAGAATTAATGTTGCATGGCTAAATTCTAAACATGTGCATGTGATTTCATCGTTAGCATCCCGTTTACTATCACAATAATTGTCTAGGTGAGGAAATAGATCCCTAGTCATCCTTGAATTAATTGTTTACCCACTTTTCGTTGATCAAATCTCTCTTTCGGATAGTAAAATATTGATATCAACCTCTCACGAGGAACAAACCCCCCCAAACCCTAGACATTCCGAATCTAATCTCTAGCACTATTAGTTTAATCACCTGTCTTTTGGGTACGACCTTGGGTTTCCCGAGTCATTATAAATTGTTTTGATTAATCGTGACTAGCAATAGTATTTGAATTCTATTCGAATATTTACCTTAAATTACAGCCGATCAAATGGCGCCGTTGCCGGGGATGGGTTAATTAACTAGGTGCTATTAGATTATTCTTGTAAATATTTTTCTTTCTCTTATGCTTGTATATTCTTCCTTTTTCTATCATATCCCTTACTAACTTTGTTAATCTTGTTTTGCGAGGATGGATCACTATAACCAACAAGTCATGCACGATGAAGATTATTATGAAGAGGATTTTTCCAATTATGCGATAAAAGATCAACTCAATGATTTGGGAAAGATAGTGGATAGCATGATGAGTAGGGTTATTGCTTTGGTTGACAACGGGAAGTATGAAGACAATGGAGATTATTATGAAGATGATCAACCAAATGCCCATTGTGAAGATTATTGGATGAACAATCAAAGCCAACAAGTCTATTCTATTGAGGGATACTATCAAGAGGAGGAGTACATAAATTCTAATTACCAAGAGCATGACTATCAAACTAATCGTTATAATTTGGATGGGGATGACCAAGAAGAGGAGCAACCAAACGACTATTGGGAAAACTCTTGGAATCCATCACATACCTACACTCAAAATTGGAATGATAGTCAATGCTTTGAAGTAGAACACTCCTACCCTCCATACCCTCAACCTCCTCAACCTTCAAATGAGCCCTCCGATTTTGAAGCCATGTTTGCCACTCTCCTTGAAAACCAAGATAAGATGAACGCTAAGTTGAAAATATTGGAGGCTCGAAACCATGAGTTAAAAAGCAAACATGCTAAATTGAAGGAGATGGCTGCTCAACACCAAGTTTTGGAAAGCGAATTAGGGCAACAAGTAATGGAAAACGAAAACTTGGATGAGGAAGAGGAGGTACCCGAAGAAGAGGTCCTTGAAACTAATGTCTCAAGGGAAGAATGGGATCAAGAAAGTGAGGTTGAACTTTGGAGAGTCGGCACCGTAGCTCATTACAACCAAAGGAATGGTGAATCTTGTGACGAAGACGAGGAAGAATGCAAGAGTGAAGCATCCTTCACTACTAGCATGTCTCAAGATCAATTGAACGAAAACACACAAGAGCTCACCATTCCATCAATGCCTTGGCTCTCCGACGAGGAATTCTTCAATGATGATGCCTCTTACATAGAGGAAATGCCTTTTATTGATGAAGAAGAACTCACCCCTCCCGCTATAGAAGAGCCAAAATATGAATCCCAAATTCTTGTTGATGATGGATTGAAGGAAGAGGATATTGAGCCAAAAGAACTTCAAGGGTATAGAGACTGTTGAGGTCTTCATGGAAGAAACTAAGGAGCATTCTCGCATGCAAGAAGACAAAGTTATAGAGAGGGATATTGAGGAGTGGGCACCTATAGACGTCAATGATAAACTCAAGGAAGTGATGCCCATCATTCTCGGGACAAGTTATGAAGACCCTTTCTTCACTACGAAGTCTCAAGACAAGTTTTGGAGCTTCTTGCCATATTTCCAAAGACTATTCAGAAAAAGCTCCCATGGCCCCTTAATTTTTAAGGGATTTTCACACTTGAAGGGGTCATGCTCCCAAAGGAAAGTCCATTATAGGCTTGATGGGAGAAGATTCAAATGGGATTTGAAGGTGGTTTGACACGATCAAGTCCAAGGCCCCGCTTGAGGAGGGATCTTAGCAAAAGACTCCTCAAGTGTGCTTCTTATCTCCCAAGAAGAGAATCGGCTCCGTCTTAGCCAAGACGTTAAACTAGGCTTGTGAGTGTTTTCTCTCCCGATCTTTAAGTATATCTATTTTGATTGGATTTCTAATTATTTCTTGCAAGAAATTGAGGATATGAACTATGCATGTGTGAATGCCTATATTTGATGATTTCTTAACATGTGCTTGGATAACTTGAAGCTTTGATAGGACATAAGTGTGGGGTGTTGAATTTTTGTGCATGAGTGTTGACATACGATTCGATGGTTGGTTTAGAAATTTTTGTCCGGAATTCCATGCGTTCGCATAGCTCATTCATGCGTTTGCACCATTAGCCAAATTCTTCGTTTTGTCAAGCTCGCATCACATCCATGCGCTCACATGGGAACTTTATGCGACTGCCCGACATCATGCGTTCGCATGATCTCAATTCATGCGGTCGCATGAACGTTCAAAATCCTCTTTGTGCCAAGATCGCATGGGCTCATGCGTTCGCATGAATAATCCATGCGACTGTCTTCAGTCATGCGAGCGCATAGCCGATTCATGCGATTGCATGGGGCATTTTTGTGGTTAAATTTTGAGTTGACTTGCGTTGTAATGACATATTTATGATAATGATCTCCCCTACCTCTTATGCTTAACACTCTCATTTTTAGTTTCGTGTCTCATAGAAGAAAAAAGGGGAATCACCACTCGAATCTTTGGAGCAAGTTCAACTCGGCAAGCAAAGCAACATCTTTTCCATTGAAACGGCTACCTCCAAACGAGAGAAGTTTCTCTTAACTCTCTTTTTTGCTTTTCATTCTATTCATTGCTTAGGGACTAAGCAATTGCTAAGTATGGGGTGGCCTATGTTTGACATTGTTTTTGACTACATGAGATGTTTGTGTTTGCTTGAAATGCCTTCATGTTTAAAATCCAATCAACTTATGTTTAAGGGAAAACACCTGCACTACCGCACAATTCGTCCAAAATTTTGAAATATTAATGAAAACAAAAAGTCTAGGCAATGCTACATTTTTGAAAATTTTCATCTCTAAATTCAACTAGTCGTGCATGATTTCACTTGATTGATCCTTTAGATGACTAATGGATTGGATTGTTGACTTTCATTCTTGAGGATCAAAGCATCTACTAGCGTTTCTTTATCTTTTGTTCTAAGCTTTTTCTCATTGAGGTTAAAGAGTTGATCTTTGAAAGCATAAAATCGAAATGATTTATAACTCCAAAACCCTTGCATGCCATGATTACCTTTAGGTGACTTTAGTGACCTTGCTTATCTAGTGGATTTGTCTTGTTGGTTTGTCATGCTCCATTTTTAACACTTAGCCCTTTGTCAAAGTTCTAAGTGTGGAGTCAAAAGAGGGTGAAAAATAGGCCCCAACAAAAAATATGCATATACTTCATTCTTATGGTCAAAAGAGGGCAAAGCCCCGACTAAAAACTCTCTCGGTGTGCACGAGAAGTTTTGAACAAAATATACAAATGCCGGGGGTTAGGAAGAAAAGTTCCCCCTCGAAAGCATTTGTAGTCCAAAGGCCATTTGAAAGAGAAAAAAGGGAAAATAAGAAGCGCTTAGACTTGACAATCGGCTATTCTGCCATTCTCTAGCATGAAAACCAATGAGGCAATTGATACTTAATAGCAAGAATTCACTAAGGAACGAACCTCGTATTCTTTTATACTTAGGCGTGAAATGATTTGCAAGGGTGTTCGAAAACCTTATTGTTGGAACTCCTCTTCTCTTATGACTAAGTGACCCTTGCGTCTTAGGCTTGAGAATGAGTTCAAAGCTCACAAGCCAATGGACTAGCCTCCTTGCTAGCATTGGTGAGTGATCCAACAAGATTTGTTTGCGACTATTAGATTGTTTTCTTGAAGTCACTAATATAGAAAATGACTAGAATCCTTGATTAAAGATTTATTAGTCTTTGCTTTGATTTGCTTGAATGTCCTAATTCATGAATTTCCACAAGGATTTGAAGAGGACTCATGTAGTGATTGAAATGCACATATCTAGTTGAATACATTATGAACTTCATGAAAAACACCTTGCCTAGTACTTTGACAATTGTGACCTTAAAATGCCTTTTTGGATGATTGTTCTCTTTGTGGGATTTGTGAGTATTTTCGTTTCTAAAAACTCTCAGGAGACTACAACTCCTCCACTAGGGTAGCCTAGGGGTTTAAAGGCTTGGTGCATTCGCTAAATGCACTCGTGTCACCTACGAAAGTGGTCTATCAGAAGTAGTATTTGTTTCTTAGTGTTTTTAGTTATTTTCACAACCATATGGAGTTTTATTTGAACCGATCATGAGTGAGCAAAATGCCTTCTTGTTGTTGATCTCTATGATTAGTTTGCTCGGGACGATCAAACGTTAAGTGTGGGGTGATTTGATAGCGCTAAAATATATGCATTTTAGGCGACCTCTATGCTTATTGTTTCGTCCGTTTTATCACGATTTCACTTGCTATTTGATGGCTTGTGGTTCATTTTAGGCGAATTACAGAGTTTAAGCTGAGAACACAAGTGGACATTGATTTTGGAGCAAAACCGAGCAATTCGGAGCAAAAACATGGGTTTTCGGGTATTACGGGATGTGCCGACTTCTCCGGAGTATTTTGGACCTAGAGATCTCATTTGGTGTCCGATTTGGTCGATTCAAAGCTTGTTGGAAAGCTAACTCAAAGGGCTACAACTCTCTAGTTGACGCCAAGACCAAATTCGGAGGTTAAGATTGCCAGAAAAGCCTTGTGCGTTCGCACAACCTCTTTGTGCGATCGCACAAACCGGACCAGAAGCATGGAAAATCAGTGCGGTCGCACGATCAAGAACCACGACAGCACGAGACAGGATTTTGGGCATCTGTGCGACCGCACAACCCATCTGTGCGAGCGTACAACGTCGAAAAGTCACTTTTTGCAAAAAGGCTATATAAAGAAACTTAGGGTTTCTAAACATGGGGGGAGCTTTTCTGGGTTTTGGCAGCAGCCACCAAGGGATTCTAGAGAGAAGGAAGAGCTTCAACAACATCTTGAATCTCCATATTGGTTTTGAAGTTCTTAACTCTACTTTCATATGGTTGTATGCTCTTCTATTGTGGTTTTTGCTTGTAATCTCACCATGAGTGAGTAGTGACCTTGGTTGGGGATCTATGAATCCCCTAGACATGTTTGTGATATTGTAAATACTATGGATGCTATTGATGAATGATTTTTGCATATAATTCTTCTTCATTTGAACTTAATGTTTTCGAATTACCTATGACATGTTTTTGACAAGTCCGAAATATGAATTTTGCTTGATTTCATGTTTGAAGTAACTTGCGTTGAAAAGCATGATTTCAATTGATCTAAATGAAGAAGCGTTAGGGTTTTTGTGTTACATGGCGACACTCTAATTCTAATGAGAATGGCACGGATTTAACAAGTGTACGACTATCTAGTCAATAGAGCGTGAGTGTGAGACTAGATATTAGTACTCTATAATGTCAATATAGCGTGAGTGTGAGACATTGTGCAAGATGTAACCTCTTTTTACTAAGTTGGAGCGTGAGTTGAACTTAGAATTAATGTTGCATGGCTAAATTCTAAACATGTGCATGTGATTTCATCGTTAGCATCCCGTTTACTATCACAATAATTGTCTAGGTGAGGAAATAGATCCCTAGTCATCCTTGAATTAATTGTTTACCCACTTTTCATTGATCAAATCTCTCTTTCGGATAGTAAAATATTGCTATCAACCTCTCACGAGGAACAAACCCCCCCAAACCCTAGACATTCCGAATATAATCTCTAGCACTATTAGTTTAATCACCTGTCTTTTGGGTACGACCTTGGGTTTCCCGAGTCATTATAAATTGTTTTGATTAATCGTGACTAGCAATAGTATTTGAATTCTATTCGAATATTTACGCTAAATTACAGTCGATCAAGTGCCTTGCCTCATCAGTTTGACAATCTAATAGATGTACTCCAGTTTGGGAGGGAGGATCTGACCTGACCCTAACTAAAATCACAGAGTTTATCACTCAGAAAAATGAGTCTCTAAGGGTCTTTAAGTCTAGGAATGGAAGTAAGACTGAGGTCAAAACTGAAGTTATGTTTGTGAAACATAAGAAACAGCACCCTACTAAGTCCAACAAATCCCATAAGCCTAAGGATTAGTCCAAAGAAACTGAAAAAACCAGGGAGAATGTAAAGTGTTTCTACTGCAAGGAAATGGGACATTATATGAACTGATGCCCTAAGAAAAAGAAGGATAACCAACAGAACAAGCCTAGTGGGTCTAAGACTGATTTTACAAATGTGTGTGAGACCATTTATGACAATGAATTGCTTGTTGCTGCTGGTTCTAATGATGCCAATGCTTGGATTCTTGATTCTGGATGTACAATGCATGTTACACCTAATAAATCTCTATTTGACTCTTTGAAAACATGTAATGGGGGTGAGGTCAAATTGGGTGATCTCACTGTTTTGCATGTTAAGGGTATGGGCAATGTTTCCTTAAGAATGTATGATGGAAAAATCAGAGTTTTGCAAAATGTTGCGTGGGTTCCTAATCTTAGGAGAAACTTGATTTCTGAATCTGCATTAGAACTTAAAGGATGCCATATTATATCCAAGAATGGAATTAGAGAAGTTATTAAAGGAGATCATACTGTGATTAGAAGCATGAGAATAGGAGGACTATACCATGTTTCTTTGATTCCTGAAATGAATGTGATGCATGCTAGTACTGAAAATCTGGAAGAAACCAAACTGTGGCATGCTAGGCTTGGTCATATAGGGAACAATGGCTTGCAATACTTGTTTAAAAATGGTTTGCTGAAAAATAAGCCTTGTGATATTGACTTTTGCGAAATCTGTGTACTTGGAAAGAAAACTGCACATTCATTCTCTAAATCTAAAATGACTGTTAATGCTAGACTTGAATATGTGCATTGTGATCTTTGGGGCCCTGCCCAAGTACAAACTGTCGGTGGTAGGAATTATTTCATCTCTTTTGTTGATCATTACTCTAGAAAGGTTTGGGTTTATTTGCTGAAATCAAAAACTGAAGTGTTTGATTACTTCAAATCCTGGAAATTGTCTGTTGAGAATGAAACTGATCTGAAACTGAAATGTTTAAGAACTGACAATGGCCTTGAGTTTTGTAACAAAGTGTTTGATGATTATTGTGCTGAAAATGGTATTAAAAGGCACCTGACTGTTCCTGGTACACCCCAACAGAATGGGATAGCTGAAAGAATGAATAGAACTCTCTTAGATAGAGCTAGATGCATGTTGTTTAGTTCAGGACTTAAGAGTTCTATGTGGGGAGAAGCTGTTGTAACTGCTGCATATCTTGTTAATAGATCCCCTTGTTCTGCTATTAATTTTAAATTACCCCAAGAAATGTGGTTAGATAAGAAGATAAATCTAGACCACTTAAGGCCATTTGGATGCACTGCCTATGCTAAAACTTCTGATGGAAAACTTGAACCTAGGGCCATTAAATCTGTCATGCTTGGATATCCTAGTGGTGTGAAAGGCTATAAATTACTTGTTGTACAGCCTGGTGGTTATAAAGTGATTAAGTCTAGATCAGTTACCTTCAATGAGAAGGAATTTCATTTTAAGACTTTACTCACTTCTGCTCCTGTTGTTTCAGGAAATGCCACTGATAGCACTACAAGCTTCATCCCTTCTGGGTACTTTATGGGAAGACCAGGAGATGATGGAGCAGGGGAGGATCCTCCAGCAGACTCACATGGATCAGGAGGGCACATGGACTTAGAAACTCCACCACAACTCAGCTTGGAAAACCAAGAAGAAGGTGTGAGTGAAGAGTTTGGAGAAGGAAGTACTTCTCCCCATCAACAAACTGATGGGGATCAGCTAAGCCTTTCTTCTCCTTCAACTAGTAGAACTAATAATTCTGCTAGGATTAATATTAGTCATGTGCAAGGTGCCTCTATAAGCAACAGTGATAGAGGCACAAATATTTATTTTTCTACTGATGTTGTGAATGCTGATATGTCTGCTAATGATGGTGTGAATGACAATGTGATTGATAACACTGTGTAATGAATGTAACACGGAAAAGCTTGCAAGAATCGAAAAACGAAACTAAACAAAAAATTGACACAGATGATTTATACTGGTTCGGATCCGGGTGATCCTACTCCAGTCCAAGGGTAGCCTCTTTATTGATCAATTGAACACACGTACAAGTATTGCTCAGTACACAAAATGAAACTACACAAGCATTCGCTTTCAATTTCGCTCACAGAACTCGAATTGACGAAATCACTCCAAGAACCCTAATCCCCAATTCTGGTAATTACTGAACTCGAGTTGACTCGCTCGTAACTCGCCTCAACTCGGACGCGCCTAATTTATATCCGTTTGTTCTGAGCCAAAACGACATCGTTCACATAAGCGGCTGAGCTTCACTTGAACCGACTTCGTTTTGCCGAAATCCGAATTTCCCGCGCTGCTCCAAAACTTACCAGCTTCGTCTAAACGACTACATTTCGATCTGCGCCCAAACCAAACTCTTCGCGCCAGCTGCAAACGGCGCCGTTCTGCCCTGCTGTTTGAAACCAGCAAACTCAGTTTGAGCTGGCCTCCTTAAGCTCAAACAAGCTCCTGCAAACTTGTACATGCATTCAAATAACCATGGGATGATCTGGGATCAAAAACCACAAATCTCCACCTTGATTCCAGATCACCCCTATCCCTTATTGGCTAACCCTTAGCCCTTTGCCTCATCCATGTTTATCCAACCTAATCAGCTTCAAGCAATGTTCAAACTTATTGCATGGAACTGACTTTGTTAACATGTCAGCAGGGTTGTCATTGGTGTTGACCTTCACCAATTTAACTTCACCAGTTTTAGCAACTTCCCTCACAAAGTGCATCCTCACATCAATGTGCTTCGATCTCTCATGGAAGACTTGATGCTTTGATAGGTGAATTGCCCCTTGACTGTCACTGTGAACCTTCACACATTTTTGGCCATGTCCCAGCTCTGCCATGATTCCCTTCAGCCACAGTGCTTCCTTGATTGCCTCAGTGATAGCCATGAACTCAGCCTCTGTAGTTCATAGAGCTACAACCTTCTGAAGATTTGTTTTCCATGACACTGCTGTCCCAAATACCATAAAAACCAGACCAGTCTGAGACTTCCTGGTATCAACACTCCCTGCATAATCTGAGTCTACAAATCCTTCCACAATTTCTGATGTGAGTTGATCTCCCCCAAATAATAACCCTCTGTCCAGAGTTCCCTTAATGTACCTCAAAAGCCACTTAACAACTTGCCAATGGCTTCTTCCTGGATTTGCCATGTGCCTGCTCACCAGACTTACTCCATGTGCTATATCTGGCCTTGTGCACACCATAGCATACATTAGGCATCCAACAGCATTTGAGTATGGTACATTCTTCATTTGGTCCCTCTCTTGGTCATCTTGAGGCTCTTGATCCTTGCTCACTTTAAAATGACTTGCTACTAGGATGGACACTGATTTGGCATTCTGCATATCAAATCTTTCAAGAACTTTTCCCAGATAATCAGACTGGCACAGGAACAGGGTTCCAGCCTTCCTATCCCTTTGAATCTGCATTCCTAAAATCCTTTTAGCTGCACCAAGATCCTTCATTTCAAAGTTAGTATTCAACTGATTCTTTAAATCATTTATGGCAATAAGGTCCTTACTAGCTATTAACATATCATCAACATAAAGTAACAGGTAAATCAGAGATCCACTTTTCAGTGATTTATATTAGATACACCAATCATAGCTAGACCTTTTAAAATTACAGTTCATCATAAACTCATCAAATTTCCTATACCATTGTCTAGGGGATTGTTAAAGGCCATATAATGATTTCTTTAGCAAGCATACTGATTTATCAGGATCACCAACATTAAAACCTTCTGGTTGTCTCATAAAAATTGTTTCATCTAGGCTACCATGTAGAAAGGCAGTTTTAACATCTAGTTGTTCTAACTCAAGGTTAAAATTAGCAACTAGAGATAAAATAATTCTAATGGACCTATGTTTTACCACTGGAAAATAGATTTCATTGAAATATATTCCCTCCTTTTGTGTGAATCCTTTAGCCACCAATCTGGCCTTCAGTCTAGGTGCTTCCACTCCAGGAATTCCATCCTTTCTTTTGAATACCCACTTGCAGCCTGCCAGCCTTGCCTTTGAAGGCTTGTCCACTATTTCCCAAGTCAAGTTTTTATTTAGAGACTCCATTTCCTCTTGCATAGCCTGCAACCATAACTTTCCATCTTTGCAATTTACAGCATCAGTATAGTTTAGTGGTTCAGGCTCAGAAAAATTTTCAGCAATGTCACAAGCATAATTAACTAGACCATCAAAGCCATATCTAACAGGGGGCCTAGGTTCCCTCCTAACTCTATCTTTGGTCAACCAGTAATCATGTTGTTCAACATGCTCAGTTTCATTTTCAGGCTCATTTGCATTAGTGTTATCAGGTATTTCAGTCACAACAGGGGTTGGAGCCACACCCAGCTCCACCTCAATTCTAGAATCATCAAGTTTTTCATTGTTAGCAGATTCTACTATTTCATCAGATTCATTAATCTTTTGTGCTTTTTGTTTTAAAGGGAACTCAAGCTCATTAAATATCACATCTTTACTGATTAAAGTTTTCTTATGTTCCTTTTCCAAACACCACAACTTATATGCCTTAGCCCCATCAGGGTATCCTAAGAAAATGCATCTAAGGGCCCTTGGCTCTAGCTTTCCCTGTTTCACAGATACATATGCAGCACATCCAAACACTTTTAGCCTATCATAATTGTCTAAATGTCCAGTCCACATCTGCATTGGTGTTTTAAAATCCAATGCAGCAGATGGACTTCTATTTATAAGGTAGCAAGCAGTGTGAGCTGCCTCAGCCCAGAAATGTTTAGACAAACCAGATTGGAGTAACATGCATCTAATCCTTTCTAAAATGGTCCTATTGAATCTCTCAGCAACACCATTTTGTTGAGGATTTCCAGGGGCAGTATGATGCTTAGTTATACCAGATTCTTTGCAGAAATCAAGGAAACATTTATCAAGATATTCCAAACCATTATCAGTTCTAAGGTACTTTACCTTATTACCTGTTTGATTTTCCACCATTAACTTCCAGATCTTAAATGTATCAAAAGCTTCAGATTTGTTAGTCAGAAAATACACCCAAGACCTTCTTGAAAAATCATCAATCAAAGACATGAAATATTTCTTTCCAGCATGGGACTGAGATTTAGTTGGTCCCCATAAATCAGAATGAATATAATCTAGTTTTGCCTTAGTTATGTGAATGCCTTTGCCAAAACTTAATTTTGTAGCCTTTCCTAGAACACAATTTTCGCAGAAACTTAACTTCCCTATGTGATCTTTGCCAAAGCAACCTTGATCACCTAGTTTTAGTAATCCAGTCTGTCCTATATGTCCTAGTCTCAAGTGCCACAAAACAGTTTTGTCAATCTCGTTTTTAGAGTAGTTTAGTGAATCATTTAACACAACTTCACCATGCAAAACATATATCCCATTCTATCTAACTCCCTTTATTTTAACACAGTCACCTTCAAGCACTTTTAATTCAGCTTTTTCAGCTTCAAACTTGCAACCATGTGCCTCTAGCATTCCTAAAGAAATTAGATTTCTTTTGAGTTCAGGCACATACCTCACACCTGATAAATGTATATCAGGTCCATTGTCCACTTTGATGATGATCTTACCAAGTCCCACCATCTTGCAAGCTTTATCATTTCCCAGGTGAACTGTTCCAGCATTCTGTTCTTGGAAATCTTTCAGCCACTCCTTATGAGGAGTCATATGGACAGAACAGACACTGTCCAATATCCACCTGCTTGTTGGAGAACTCTGGGTAACCACCAAGGCCTCAGCATCCTCATATGATTCCTCAGCCATAGCAGCTTCCCCATTGTCTTGACCCTTGCCTTTTGAAGCCTTCTCCCTATCAGGGCAATTCCTCCTGAAATGGCCTTCTTTGTGACAGAAGTAGCATTTTAGTTTGTTGTTCCCACTTCCTTGAGTAGGTTGAGTACCTTGCTTAGGTTGACTCTTAAACTTGTTGAACTTCTTCTGAGAAGGATTCTTGTGGAATTTGCCTTGGGCAACCAGGCCATCAGCAGCTTCACCACTTGCCTTACCTTCTATTTGCTTTTGTTTTAGGGCCACCAGAACTTCCTCCAATGTTAGTGTATCCTTTGAGTACTTCATTGTCTCCACCAAGGTTGAATATGATGATGGAAGAGAAATGAGAATCATGATGGCCTGATCCTCATCAGCAATCTTTTCTTCAATGTTTTCAAGATCAATAATTATCTTTGAAAAATCATCAAGATGCTCCTCAATTGACTTACTTGAGTCCATCTTGAATCCAAACAGCTTCCCTTTCAGATAGATCCTGTTAGTGAGCGTCTTTGTCATGTACATCTGCTCAAGCTTCAGCCAAACCCATGCAGCAGTGGTTTCCTTTGACACCTCCCTCAACACCTTGTCACTCAAGTGGAGAATCAAGGTGCTGTATGCCAATTCCAGCGCATTAGCTTTCTCTTCAGCTGTAGTAGACTCAGGAAACGTCCCCGTCAAAGCCTTAGCGACCTTCATCTGGACCAGAATCGCTTTCATCCATTGCCTCCAAAGTCCAAAGTCTGTCATGCCATCAAACCGCTCGATCTTCACTTTGGCCGACACCATCCTTGCAATGAACGGCTCTAGATACCACACTGATTTGTCAAACTATCAGTTAGTAAGAGATAGGCCTGTTAGAAAGAAGTTTCCAGTTAAAAGATATGCAAGTGTGGCTGAATTTGCTAATGTTCTTGAATATGCCTTGATTGTTGCTGAAAATGTGAAATACATTGTGCCTGAAACTTATTCTGATGCTATGAAAAGTAAGGAATGTGATAAGTGGAAACTTGCCATGTGTGAGGAAATAGAGTCTATGTATAATAATGGCACTTGGGTATTAGTACCAAAACCTGCAGGGGCTAAGGTAATTGGTTCTAAATGGATATTTAGAATTAAAGAAGGTAATAATCTAGATGATCCTCCTAGGTTTAAGGCCAGGTTTTGTGCCAAGGGCTTTAAACAAAGGGAGGGGATAGCTATAATGAGATTTTTGCCCCTGTAGTGAAATACAAAACATTAAGACTCTTACTTGCAATGACAACGGTTAATGATTGGCATTTACAACAAATGGATGTAAAAACTGCTTTTCTTCATGGAAACCTAAATGAAACAATTTATATGTCTCAACCTGTTGGTTTTGAAGATAGTAGTAAACCCAATCATGTTTGTCTTTTGAAGAAATCCATTTATGGCTTGAAACAATCTCCTAGGCAGTGGAACATTAAGTTCAATGAGTGCATGATGTCTCTTGGTTTTATAAGAAGCAAGTTTGATACTTGTCTATATTTGAAGAGACCTAAATCTGGCCTGTGCTTGTATTTGCTCTTATATGTTGATGATATTCTGATAATGAGCAATGCACAATGCTGAATCTGAAATTGAAAAGATAAAGAAAGAGTTAAGCAGAAACTTTGATATGAAAGATCTGGGAAATGCTAAGAAAATCTTAGGCATTAACATATTCAGAGATAGACCAAATAAAAGGACGATTCTGTCACAAGCTGAATATATTGATAAGGTGCTTGAAAAGTTCAACATGAAACATAGCAAACCTGCAGTAATACCCTTAGGAGGGCACTTAGTGCTTAGTAAACAAGACTGCCCTGAAACAGTAGAACAAAAGGAAAAAATGGCTGATATTCCATATGATGTTGTTGTTGGGTCTGTAATGTATTGTATGCTATGTACTAGGCCTGATTTGGCTTTTGCTGTAAGTGTGTTAAGTAGGTTTATGGCCAACCCTGGTGAAAGCCATTGGCATGCTATGAAGTTCTTGTTAAAAATACTTGAATAACACTAAGAACTTAGGCCTTGTGTATGCTTGTAATGGACAGAAATCTGATTTATTTGGGTATGTGGATTCAGACTATGCTAGTAATAGGGACAACAAAAAATCTACAACTGGTTTATTCTTTACATGGTTTGGTAATTGCATTTCATGGAAATCACAATTACAATCTGTTGTTGCATTGTCTTCTACGGAAGCTGAGTTCATAGCTGCAACTGAGGCAGCAAAGGAGGCTGTCTGGTTGAAGGGCTTATTGTCTGAAATCACATTAACTGATTATGTTCCATTGATCTATTCTGATAGTCAAAGTGCTTTACACTTATGCCGTGATCCTGTTTATCATGAACGTAGTAAACACATTGATGTTAGACTACATTTTATTAGGGACATGGTAGAGAAGGGTATGATTAGAATTGAGAAAATTCTTGGTGATATCAATTCTGCTGATTTTGGCACAAAGGTTGTACCTTATGTTAAATTTGAGTTTTGCAGGAAGGCATTACATATTGACAAAGTGACCTGAAGCCTGGATGGTGTCTGAAAATCAGCTGGTGAATGGTTAGAGGATGATGTCCAAAAAGAAGATCAAGCAAAGAAATCAAGTGCAAGTAGATTAGGAGGGCAAATTGTAAGTTTGTTAATCTACTTATTAAACTCAAGCAAGCTCAACTTCTAGGTCTAGAACAGGTCTAGAGTTAAGAGTCAAAGGAGCAGTATGTTCAGCAGTAGAAGCAGCAAAGGTTACGGCCGTGACGTTCCGAGATCACGGGTAGAAAGGGAGGTTACGGGTCCTGACTGACAAGTCGAATTACCACTGAGGTATTTTCATGCCGTAACTGCCGTAACGTCTTCAGAGGTCACGGCTTGGAGGAAGCATCACGGCACCTGAAGGAGAATTAGACTTCAAGGGAAACGACGGCGTAAAGGCAAGGCGCGTTTCTGTTATGTTCGGTACTCAAGTGGAACGGCAGCGTTTAGCGAAGTGGACAACAGGCAACGCGGCGTTTTCGGTTGAGCGGGACCTGGGCTTATAAGACGACTTCAAAATTGGGATTAGGGTTCATCCCGAAATCCAATTTTCTCAGAGCGATTCCCAAATTCGAGTTCGTCTTCAAGAATCGATTGAGATTTCATCCGTGCGAACGTGTTCCTAAACCGCCTGAAGGTGTGCGTGGCGTCAATTGCTACTGGAAGCGCATCGACTGTGAGGATTCACTGGTGGTTCGTGCGGGGTTGCGAGGCGAGTCCGGCGAAGCTGCTCCGGCGCTGCTCCTCCGTTTTCAGGGGCTTCGAGGGGGCTTTAATCCCTCATCCTCTTCTTTGTCTTGCTGCTTTGGTTAATTCGTGTATAAGACTGTGATAGTCATATTTGGGGCTTGCTTGAACACTTTTGCCGATTTGTGCATTTGTGCTTGTATTTGTTTGTGCTTGATTAATAAAACCTAACATTCACCTAGTCAAATATATAACAAAGGGATTTCTAACTGCAAGCACTACTACAAACAGGGGATTATGCATCGGTTTTTTTTGACATTATGCATCAGTTTTGGTTCCGATGCATAATGAAGCGTTGCATAATGTCAGACATTATGCATCGGTTCTGAAAAACCGCTAACCGATGCATAATGTCTAAAAAAATTTCTTCATTTAGGGCTTTTAATAGCTCATCGAAGGAGAGAAGCGAATGTCCAGCACAACCCTAAATTGAGTTAAATAATTAATTTCGACATTATACGTCGGTTTTTTTGAACCGATGCATAAGCCTCACCATTATGCATCGGTTTACTCAAAACCGATGCATAAGGTCGCCATTATGCATCGGTTGGTCTAAAACCGATGCATAATGGCTAAACCGATGCAGAAAGTGAAATACGGAACCGATGCATAATACCTGTTCTGTAGTAGTGAGGATTCTAAATCGGCACATTTTCATGCAGATGTAAAATCCTGGCGGCTAATGTCACTTGCCAGCTTGCTAATCAAGTGCCTCATATTCAAATGTTTAACACATTTACTATCATTGTGTTCATTGCATCTTCATTATCTAAAATGCTATAAAATGCAGGAGGCTAATACAACAGGTATCACAAAATTTAGAAAGAAAGATGTTGGAGTAAAAAGTGTCATCTGGGCAGAACTTAAATCTGTGCAAGAAGCTTGAAAAAATGATCTGTGCTAGATCAATCATTCAGTTCCGAAAAATCAACACAGCTCCTAGATTTTCGGACAGATGGATCTCAATCAAATCTATCCGACTGCCACATCATCAAAACCGATTCTTAAGAGATAAAGATACGCAGATCAAGATTATATCTCAACCAATTTAATTTGTATCTTATCTAAGGTTTTAGAAGATAAAATCTAGGGTTTTGGATCTTCTAGTTTCACACGGCTATATAAAGGAAGCCAAGGCTTATTTTTCAGTAGCGCACAAAACCTGAGAAACGCTGTGTGGAGGAGCCGTCAATCAGAGAGCGGAATTCATCATTCTAATCTACGAGTCATCGTGCTGTCGTAGAAGGATTGAGGCCGCAAGTTGGTAAGCAACTTGCTTTACTTTCTTGAACTCATACATTGTTGCTGCGCACAAATTATTTCAGAGTTCAAGAGGTGTCGTCGATGCGTTGTACAAGTATGTGCTCGCTGTTCGACTCACACAAGAGACGACAAACACTGCTAGGAGAATCTACTGTGGTAGGTTCGACTGTATCAGCCTCGTGAGGAGGTCTGGACGTGCAAGGCGGGGAGTCTTCGGATCTAAGGGAAGCTTAGATCACTCAATTCACTTGGAGAATAGTATAGGTGTATCAGTAGTTTGGAAGGCTGTTCAAACATCAATCTATACTATATACTGTGATAGTGTATTGTTCCTTGGACTTGGGAGAAGTCCACCAGACGTAGGCTACATTGAGCCGAACTGGGTCACCAAGTGCTTTGTGACTTTTACTGTTCTGCATTTCGTTTCGATTATCTTAGTCTGTGCAAGCAACTGTACCACAGCCTGTCCTACATCGTGCTGGTACAGTTGAGCTCATCTCAGGCGTAACAATTTCAAAGGATTTCCCTACAATTGAGCCGCATTAGGTTGTTTTTAAACCTTATTCAGAATCAGAGCACAAGAATGGCGCAAGCAGAAAGCGGGGCAGACAGGAGGCTTAGAGAAGGCACAAAATATGTCTGAGGTGGATCCCTCTTCGATAACCAACCCATTGAACTCTGCGTATGGTATGAGCATTGAGCTGCTCTCTACACTTGCTCAGATCGTTGCTTGCGCTGTTGTCCTGGCCGTTATTAGAGTACTTCTTGGGATTTTAATTTTCATATCATTATGACCGAGTGGATAAGTTTGTTTTGTATATCATTCGAATGCTCAAATGTTTCTTTTTTTTCTTCTTCTCTTCAAGACGAATAAAGACATAATGTACTGTTGTCTGTTAACTGGGCATCACTGGCTCTTTTTTTTTTCTTTTTCTTTTCTTTGCGACGGTCTGCAATTGGAAGATTTGGGCTTCACTGAACTGATAGATCCATATTCAACGTGAATAAAATTTAAACATGCAAACAAATGCTTAAAAGTGAATAGTCTAAATAAGAAATGAACCTCATTTAAACAAATGACTCTTCAAGGCACCATACTCAATTAAAAATACATTTCGATTTCAGTATTGATCTGAACCATAGTTTTGCTTAGATCAAATGGTAGAGCTGCTACTGTTTGCTTAGAATCCAATGCCCATCTGTTCAGAAATAATACGCGCCGTATCATCATTATCTAAATGGTTGGTATAACTAGCTTTTAAATGCCAATTAAGTTCCAAGTTCCAACATCTGTGTTTGTCATATGAAGCTGTCATGCTCCTTCCTGTAACTGAAATGAATAAGAAGCCCCCTTGAGTTATTTATTTTTCTTTCTTCAGATAAAACATATTTTCTGCTTCTTGAACAGAACACGTGATAGGATCGTGGTTAGTAAGTCAGCGACTTAAGTTCAAAAGTCAGAGACTTAGCAAAGATCGGAACTGTAAAGAACCTAACTTTGTATGCAGATAAATACCTAAACTGAGTACGCAGCGGAATAAACTTAAATAGCGTTTATTACTATTTAATCTGTACACTCAGTGGGTACAAAACTTTGCCTATTCAGTATAAATCAAACTAGACTTATACAAGCAGATCTGACTACTTCCCTGACTGTCTCGTCGACGTCGTCGTAGTCTTTGGCACCTTCGTGGCTTTCCAACACTGATCAGCAACAGCTTGGATCACTTGAATATTTCTCACACAGCTAGCTCAATATTCACTCAGATATGTGTCTCAGGCGCACACGGTTATGAAGAGAGGATCTGCCTTATATAGGTTCTTCAGTAACCGTCAGGTAACTGCCACAGATCATGGTCTGCAACCTACAGCCCATGATCTCCTTGATGAGTAGTGGGGACGTGCCATCACCCCACGACGTATTTGACTCCCGTTGTCAACTGCCTTGACTTCAACTGCTCTGTTGACCTTAACTGCTCAACTGCTCCGTTGACTTGACGAATACTCCGGTTCTTGATTACTTGAAGACTTCCGCAGGTACTGGTTTCCAGCATCACGTCCTTGATTGCTTCAGTAGGTTCCTGACTAACAGAGACTCAAGTAAACCATTAAACCGGTTTGTCAATCATCAAAAGCATGTGAGGCCAATGCCTCAACAATTTCCCCCTTTTTGATGATGACAAACCATTGAGAGAGAAATACCAAATCTGTACTTAATAGATATGAAACATGCATACATCATCAATTGAGAACCTATTCTCCTTGGAAACACATTCCCCCTAAGTTCCTGCACACTCAGAAACTTGACACCCATATCCTATTAAGTCAGATCCCTACATTGTTATTTCTACTCAGGAACTCAGATAGCATTCCCCCTCAGATGATACTTCTACCCTTCCCCTTTTGACATCATCAAAGAAGATTTAATCAACATACATAGCAATCAAGAACATGAGTAAAGACTTGAAATTTAGAGTAGTAAATCCGGCATGCATAAACTTCAAAGATAAAGTAGATAGTCATAACACGCATGTTAAACACAGGTTTTTGACTCTTAGAAATAACAGAAGGAATTGACGAGGTGGGATAGCAAGGAGGAGGAAATCTCATAGCGGGAACTGGACTCGGCATTCTCAGAGTCAAAAGAGATCATTCCTGTAACTGAAAACTTCATGTCCGTTCAGCGAGAACTAGAAGTGCATCCTGCACTTCTATCAAAACCTCTTTCATTTCCCTGACCTCTGCTGTGAGAACCCTCAGGTCTCTTCTCATATCAACAATCCCTTTCTCCAGAAGATCCCACTTCTTATGGCTATCATCTTCAGTCTCATCTTCATCCTCTTCCTCAATCTCCTGCAGAACTGTTTTCACCTTCGGCTTGGGTTCCTGAGCTGGAGCCTTGATCCATCCCTCCACTTGGTCTTTGACCAAGTTCATCTTTCTGAACATTTCAGGATCAAAATCCTTCACTATCTGCTCTTCATCAGCTGTCACCTCATATAGATTATTTGCCTGGAGAACCTTCTTTATCACTCCGAGTACTCAATCTGGGTCAGCGACTTCAGATGATCCATCTGGTAGATCATGAGTTTTGGCAGGTTTATCTTCTCCTTGTTCAGCATCTTGTCCAAGACTAGAAGATCTTGTTGTTGAACATAAGAAGGCTTCACTCCTCTTTGCATAAAATTGCTCACAAGCAATTTATGCATTATTTTGACTGTGGGTTCCATGCACTGAGTGCTGATTCCCAGTCCTTTCTCAACCGATTCCAGTTTGAAGATTTTCTTCACTAGTTTCTTCTTATTGGCAACGTCCTTGGGCCAGACACTGGTTTTGCAGAAGTAGCTGAAACCCTCATGCTTTATCTCCAACATCTCTGCCAGCTCAGTACTTGACAAAGTGAATTCCTTCCCCCTGAAATTCACAGACAACGATGGCACTGCTCCATCAGTTAACTTCAAATATTTGTAGAAGTCTTCCACAGCTTCAGGACATACGAAGTCCTTTGTCTCGCATAGGTTTTCCCAACCTTGCGCCTTCAGCAAGTCAAGAACCTCTGTCAGGCCTTCCTTATTCAGAAACTCCTCTGAACATTCCATCTCCATCAAAATTTGTTTGCCAGAATTCGACTTCTTTGATCTTTTTACCACGCTTTTGGGAACGGTTTCTTCTTAGACCTCAAGCTTCCTCTTTCCAGTCCCCCTGGCTGGTAGTATTCTCAGAGGAAGTTCTTTCTTTTTCCGCTTGGAGATTCTTGGGACGGATTGAATTATCTCACAATCTATATCCTCAGGTTCTTCAGACCTGTTGAAGTCAGCAATCTTCCCCATGTCCACCAGCTCCTCTAACAACTTATTTGCAGCAGACATCTCTGCTCCTACTGACGACTCCTCCGCCAAAGGATTCTCCTCCTTCTCATCGGAACACCCAAACCAGTAGTCGGTGTTTTTTGATTCTCCAACCCCTTCTGGGTTCTTCACCGAGACAGCTTCAACTATTTCTAACTCCTCTACCTCTTCTTCTACAAAGTTGTCACATGCACAACCTCCCCCTTTCACTTCTTCTACCACATCAATAGTTTCAACAGCGCTAGCAAATCCAGAGACATCTATTCTATCCCTTTCACCAACACTCCACATCCCAGCACAGAAATCAATAAATCTCACAGATTTAGGGTTGTAGATAGAAACTTGGAGATTCGACTTACTCGGTTTCAGTAGTTCGGCCACCTCTTTCGGAACCACATATCTAACTCCCAGAATAGTGAGGGTCACCAATCCGTTGTCAGACATGTTGCTGTTGAAGGTGTTTGTGTTGGATGCCATCGGAAACTCGAGTTTTTGAGTATATCGTATTTGAGAGTTTAGGGTTTCGTCTTTGCAAGAGAGGGTAATGAGAGATAACTACGGACTTCAAATATCTTTAAAACGAATCCCGTTCAAATCTGCAATTAATTCTCATCCACGTATCTGCTTGAAACTGTCCGACTTCCAAGGCGAAAAGCACTGAACTGTCTTTTCTCATAACTGCTGTTAACCACTTCCTTCATCTATCAGATACCTCGGAGAGTTCTTCAATTCACAGAGTTATTCAATCCTTGACTGAGAGAATGCCAGACCAGTTCCTTGACTATGGACTTGACACAAGGGACACTGTGGTGGGTCGGCTTACCATAAGGGTATATGAAGTAAAATCACCACAGTTCAATCACTCATTCACATATATATATGTAATCAATCATGTTCAGCAGGTGTGTTGAATGTGTTGTCAAGCACATATGGTCTATTCTAGGACAGGTGGTCTCATAACTTCCTTCATGGGGTAAATGGCAACAAGATCCGGAAGTTATGTTGGTCATCAAGAAAAGAAGTGTTCAACAATGCATGTACTCTATCAAATTTAGCAAAGAAGTGATAGCACACACATTACCAACAACTTAGAGACTTCAACAGTTTACTCATGTAAATGACTGATATGCATGTAAATTACTCTAACTTCTGGTCAATCATTGAGAGAAGTTTAGGAGTACCTCACTGTGGGCTCATTAATCCAAGTTCCATCCTTAGCTTTTCAAAAGCATCCTTGTGTAGGGACTTGGTAAATATATCAGCAACCTGATCTTCACTTCTGCAGAAGTTAATAGTAAAAAGTTCCTTTTCTACACAGTCTCTAAGGAAGTGATGTTTGATTTCTATATGCTTAGACTTACCGTGATGAACAGGATTTTTTGCAATACTAATAGCGCTAGTATTATCACAAAAAATTGGAACTTGATCAAAGTGTAAGTTGAAGTCACTTAGCTGATTACGAAGCCAAAAGATTTGAGCACAACACGCTGCTGCTGCAATGTACTCGGCTTCTGCTGTCGACAACGCCACAGAGTTCTGTTTCTTCGATCCCCAAGACACCAAGCAGGATCCGAGGAACTGAGCCATCCCAGACGTGGATTTCCGGTCAGTCCTATCTCCTGCGAAGTCTGCGTCTGTGAATCCTTCCAACCTGAGGAACTTCACCCTCGGATACCACAGAACTAACCTCTCAGTACCCTTCAGGTATCTGAGAATTCGCTTCACTGCCTTCACGTGTGTCTCTCTTGGTTCGGCCTGGAACCTAGCACACTGACAGACACTAAACATAATGTCAAGTCTCGAAGCAGTTAAATAGAATAACGAACCTATCATCCCTCGATAGATCGTCGCATCTGTCTTTGGTGATCCATCATCCTTCACCAGGGACTCGTTCGGAGAACTCGGAGTGTTCACATGCTTTGAACCTCCCAATCCGTACTTCTTCACAACTTCACTCAAGTACTTCTGTTGTGAAATCTCAGTACCAATCTCCAGCTGCCTAACTTGAATACCAAGAAAGAACGTTAGCTCCCTGACCATACTCATTTCGAACTCGTTCTCCATGAGTTTTGTGAAGGACTTCACAAGCTCGTCACTTGTGGATCCGAAGATTATGTCGTCCACATATACCTGCACAATAAGTAGATGTTTATTAGTCCTCAACAGAAATAATGTCTTATCTACCTTACCTCGCTCATATCCGTGAGCCAACAGATATTCCGACAGGCGTTCGTACCACGCCCTTGGTGCTTGTTTCAAGCCATAGACGGCCTTGTCAAGGACATACACACAGTCCTGACGATCTGGATCCTCAAACCCCGGAGGTTGTTCCACAAAGATTTCCTCCTTGAGATATCCGTTCAGAAACGCCGTTTTAACATCCATTTGATGAAGCTTAAAACTGAACTGCACCGAGTACGCTATCAACAACCTAATAGCCTCCAATCTTGCCACCGGCGTGAAGGTCTCCTCATAGTCGATGCCCTCCTGTTGGCTGTAACCTTTCACCACCAATCTGGCTTTGTTCCGGATTACTTCTCCCTTGGGATTCAGCTTGTTCTTGAGTATCCAGCTGGTGCCAATTACCTTACGTTTTTCTGGCCTTGGAACAAGTCTCCAGACCTTGTTCCTCTCAAACTGATGCAGCTCATCTTGCATCGCTTGAATCCAGTCTGGGTCTTTCAGTCCTTCTTGAACAGTCTTTGGTTCAATCAAAGACACAAACGCGTTCATGACTGTTTCCCCCTGAACTGCAGCATAGCATACGTAATCTCGAAGTGCGCTACTCGGCTGCCTAACTCGAGTACTTCTCCTCAACTCAGTGACCTCCTGAGTCTCTTGGATATCTTCAGGTTCATCATGGACTTCACCTACTTCAGGGACTTGTCCATTCACTTCAGCCTGCTGTTCTGGTTCCTCGACCTCAGGAACTTGACCATCATCTTGAACTGGAGTTTCCAGATTCTCTGGAGCGTCAATTACTATCACATCCCTCGGACGTATCAGTTCAAAGCCTTCATCATCATTAGCAACATGAACGTCAGGAACATGTACAGAATCATTTCCCATATACTCCTCATCAAAGATGACATGAACACTTTCTTCAAACAGTTTGGTCCTTTTGTTGAATACTTTGTAGGCCTTACTATGCAGGGCATATCCTACGAAGATTCCTTCATCACTTCTTGGATCAAACTTTCCTAGCTGATTCTTCCCGTTGTTGTGGACATAACACTTGCTGCCAAATACTCGAAGATGCGATATGTTGGGTTTCCGACCCTTTAACAGCTCATACGGAGTTTTATTGAGGATTGGCCTCAAATAACAACGGTTGAGGATGTAGCAGGCTGCATTCATTGCTTCTGCCCAGAAGCTTCTTGCCAATCTGCTCTCTATTAGCATCGTTCTGGTCATGTCCTCCAGGGTCCGATTCCTCCTCTCAACGACCCCATTTTGCTGTGGAGTCCTTGGTGCTGAGAAATTGTGATCAGTTCCCTGATCACTACAGAAGTCAGTAAACTGGCCATTTGCAAACTCGGTACCATGATTTGATCTGATACTCTTAACTTTAAGACTGAATCTCCTTTCAGCGAGCTTCACCCAAGTCTTGAAGCAATCGAAGACTTCATCCTTTGACCTGATAAAAATCACCCACGTGTATCTTGAATAATCATCAACTAACACATACACGTACCGATTACCTTGACGAGATTGTACCCTCATCGGTCCACACAAGTCCATGTGAACTAGGTCAAACGCCCTTGCTGTACTGACCACATTCTTTGTGTGGAAAGATCCTCTAGACTGCTTCCCTTGTGTGCATGCACTGCAGACTTGATCAGGTACTTCACTGATCTTTGGTAATCCAATTACTAAATTCTGATTGTGTAGCTTCTTCAATAATCTGAAATTCACATGTCCCAACCGACGATGCCACATCTCAGATTCATCTGCTCTGGAGGACAGACACAGATACTCTTCCGGATCAAACTTTGGATCCACGTAATACACTCGGTTGGCACAATTCCCACGCAGAAGTACTTGACCTGTGGAGACATTCTTAACAGAACAACCATCAGCTGTAAAAACAACCTTGTTTTTACCTCCACGACACAACTGAGAAACACTAAGTAAATTAAACTTCAAACCATGAACTAAACTCACATTATCTACACTAACCTTGCTTGATAAATGTACCTTACCTGATCCGATGACTTCACACTTACTTTCATTTCCAAAAGTAATAGAGCCACCGGAATGACGTCGTAGAGAGGAGAACTGTTCCATCTTCCCGGTCATATGACCCGAGCATGCACTATCAACTAGCCAGGAACCTGTTCCTCTCTCGACCTGCACAAGAACAATCAGTTCTTAGCAACCCAAACAAGCTTAGCCTTTTTGGGTTGAGATGATAAGATAGATGAAGTTTTAAGGTTAGAAACATGAGTCTTTGGAATTGCTAGTGAGTGAGAGGCATCCTTAACCACTCTGGAACTTGACGGATCATTCACAGTTCCAGGTTTTCCACGACTTTTGAATCCTGAGGATGTACCAGACTCGGAGCTTGATGTCTCCGACAGTTTCTTGGAAGTGTTCTTCCCTCCCTTACATTTTCTCTGACTGTGTCCCTCCTTCCCGCAATGAAAGCAGACCTTTTGCTTTCTGAAGTCTATATCTTTGGACTCAGAGACTTTCTTCTTTTGTTTCTCGAAGTTAATAGGAATTGGACTATTCCTTCGGTTGAGTTTCTTCCAGATCTGGTAACCCTTTCCATAGGTTTTGCTGTCATCCAGATCAACCTTCAGTCTGGGGGTAGAACTCTGTTGAATCTGTCTGTGCACAGGTTTTGCAATAGTCACTTCCCCGTATCCAAGACCCGGCTTGGTCTTTGACCTCTGCTTCTCCTTTCCCTTCGGAGAGTCATAGAAACGATCATCTGAGCTTGCAACTCTTTTTCCATCTACTTTCTCCAGTTGCTGAACCTTTATGGACAGTTGATGGTTCTCCTCGAACATCGACTTCATTTGTTCATCTTGATCAGCCACGATTGCATTCAGTTCCTCAGCCTTGAGGACAAGTTTCTTGATAACTGCAATGCACTGAGATCGTGAGTAGTATCCAGAATGTGAATCATTAGAACTTACATCTGTAGTTGATTCCTTAGAGGACTTTCTAGCCGAAGAGGTGGACGATGAAGTTTCTGAACTTGAGGTACTTCCTTTTGCCATCAGACACACATTTCTTCTCAGGTCACCCATGTTGTTGTCTTCATCCGAGTCTCCCCAGGCAAACATGGCTTTCTTCCCTTTGTCATCCTTCTTCTGATTTTGCTCAGTCCAAGCCTCATCATTTTTCAATTTGTAGCAGTCCTTCCTGTAATGACCTTTCTTCTTGCAATAGAAACATTCCACATCCTTCTGGTTATTTCTTTTACTGAATTTCCAACCCGAGTTCTTGTCGTCAGTGACTCTGAGAGCCTTAGTCATTACTTCGAGTTCCTCAGTCCGTGAGGATTCCTTTCCTTTGTTTCTGCGAAAGTCTTTTCCTTTGAATTTCTGGTATCTAAAACTCTCTCCAACCAGCGCAATTTGTCGAGCAGCCTTCTGAGGTTCTCGACTCTCCAGTTTGACATCTTCAATGGTCTTGTTACTGTCTAATGCAGCAACCAGTTCTTCCAGAGAGTTTTCCTTGGTACTTGGCAGAGCAGCCAACGTCCTTGAGATGTTGTCACATTCTGGACTTAACCCCTGCATGAATCGGTGTGTAATTTCCCAGTTCTTGAACTTCTTACCCAGGTTGTTGAGCGTGCCCAGACAATCTTGAAATCTGGAGTGGTACTCGTGCAGTGGCTCGTTCTTCACTTGCCTCAGTTTGTTGAACTCGGATTGAAAGTCAAGGATTCTGTTCCTCTTCACATCTTTGGATCCTTCATATATCTTTTTGAGTGAATCCCAAATATCACTTGGGTCCTTATACTGGATGACTTTCTTCAGGTCTCCAGGTTCTAAGGCGTTGTGAAGAACCCGTAATGCCCTTGCATTTTTCTTGAGTTTTTTGTAGTCCTCCGTGGTGTACATAACTTTTGGCTTGAGTTATGTCTCACTGCCCTCCATGTAGACATACTGCTGTCCTTGTTCAATGATTTTCCAGACCTCTCCGTCATAAGCCATGACGTGGGCTTCAAATCTGGTCGCCCAGGTCTCATACTCGCCCGGCTTCAGCTTCGGAGGATTTGAGAACGATTCTCCTGACATACCTGCAAAGCTAACCAAAATCTAGAACCTGACGGCTCTGATACCAATTGATAGGATCGTGGTTAGTAAGTCAGAGACTTAAGTTCAAAAGTCAGAGACTTAGCAAAGATCGGAACTGTAAAGAACCTAACTTTGTATGCAGATAAATACCTAAACTGAGTACGCAGCGGAATAAACTTAAATAGCGTTTATTACTATTTAATCTGTACACTCAGTGGGTACAAAACTTTGTCTATTCAGTATAAATCAAACTAGACTTATACAAGCAGATCTGACTACTTCCCTGACTGTCTCGTCGACGTCGTCGTAGTCTTTGGCACCTTCGTGGCTTTCCGACACTGATCAGCAACAGCTTGGATCACTTGAATATTTCTCACACAGCTAGCTCAATATTCACTCAGATATGTGTCTCAGGCGCACACGGTTATGAAGTGAGGATCTGCCTTATATAGGTTCTTCAGTAACCGTCAGGTAACTGCCACAGATCATGGTCTGCAACCTACAGCCCATGATCTCCTTGATGAGTAGTGGGGACGTGCCATCACCCCACGACGTATTTGACTCCCGTTGTCAACTGCCTTGACTTCAACTGCTCTGTTGACCTTAACTGCTCAACTGCTCCGTTGACTTGACGGATACTCCGGTTCTTGATTACTTGAAGACTTCCGCAGGTACTGGTTTCCAGCATCACGTCCTTGATTGCTTCAGTAGGTTCCTGACTAACAGAGACTCAAGTAAACCATTAAACCGGTTTGTCAATCATCAAAAGCATGTGAGGCCAATGCCTCAACAACACGTTACGAACATTGTATTATAAATATATAAGATGATATAATTTTTCCTCGAAAAAACAACTAAATATATGCAGTTATTACTCAATCTCTTGGTCACCGATAAATTTCAATTGCAGACATCAGATAGTATATGCTCTATGTTGAGGTTTGTAATCTATGTTAGCTGATGTAAATTGGGTCTGAACTAGGATAGGTTCTTAAGCCAAAAATAAAAGGTAGAACTACAGTGTTAGGCTAGGCGGCGTCGTTTTGTTCCAGGCGGGGATCGTTTGGAGTTCAACTGAGCGCCAGAGTGGACGACAGCGTTTTGAGGCGTTTCTTGCAAACGCTGGCATTTTGGGGCGCGCGGGTTCTGAGATGGACAAGGAATTTGGGGCTTAGGGTTTTCAATTGGAAAAAATTGAGTTGAGCTGAAGGAGAGCGATTCGAGGGTTTGGTGAGCATTCTTTGAAGCGAGCTCGACTGCGGCGATTCCTTCGGAGCTCTCGGGGATTCGTGGTACAACGAATTAGAGGATTGAAGTGCGCCATTGGTGGATTCAGCCGGGTGCAGTGCGCAGGAGTGAAGCAGCTCGGAGCGCGACTTGGCGAAGAGTGGAAGGCGGCCGAGCGTGGGACTTGTCGACTGACTTTCAGGGGCCTCGGAGGGGGCTTTGATCCCTCCAATTCTCAATTTGCCTTAATTTTTCTCTTATCCTTGTGTAGCTTAGTTTACCCTTGTTGGTCCGATTACCCTTGAATTGTTGTGCTGGGTTTGTACTTGAATAACTTGATTGCTTAGTGGATTTCGGAAGGATCCCCCGTCATGAGATCCCTTGGAGTAGGGCTTGCTTGAACCAAGTAAAAAATTCCCTTGTTCCATTGTCGATTTGGACTTTGATTTGGAATTGAAATTAAGGGTAAACTCGAGTAATTAAAATTAACACTCTAGATGCAGCAAAAGCTAAGTAATAGCTTGAATTAATGTCAAAATTTCTCAAAGTCAACAACAGGAATACGTCAAAGATGTAATCCCTGTGTAATTTCTTTACACAAGTACAAGTCAATAACTTCGAACACTACCAAACTTAATAAAATAAAAGAAAACTTAAAAAATAATACATTCAGAATTTAATAGTTTAAGGCCAGATCATACTGCTTAATTATTCCAAGCAGACACTTGGAATATGTCAAAGATGTTTTCCCTGTGTAGTTTCACAAGTACATGTCAATAGCTTCGAACACTACCAAACTTAATAAAATACGTAATACATTCGGAATGTAATAGTTTAAGGCCAGATCATACTGCTTAATTATTCCAAGCAGACACTTGGAAGATATAAATGTTGGTTTCCGTTCTCTCATGTCCAATGAATTGTTAGGGTACTGCAAATCACAAAAACGTCTTTACAGGCCGCTGCAGCTTTGGTGCTAATCCAAATTGGCTTGACTGCCTCATGGGTCTTCTATTCGAGATAATCACTACACTGAGCCAGATCATTTCAGCTGCAATTATTTTGGGATTGTCAGTGCACGAAAAACCACACACGCCATTGAGGACATGGATCATCGGATATTTTATTGGATGTGTCGCAACATTGCCTTTATTCTACTGGCTTTATCCACTCCGTCATCAAGGTGTTGTTAGTGTCTTCCAAGAAATGCAGATTGGGAAACTCGTTTTGTCGTTCAAAAGATGCCACGGCTCCGCCATGATACACACACCCGCTCCGATTAACTCAAGGTACAGATTCTTCTTACTTATCAGATGGAGTAAAAGTTTTGGAGCTTTTGGTCATTTCTTTTTTGCTGCAGATTGGGGAAGATTACAGACTTCTTCAGAATTATCCTGTACTTTTTCTTCATAACTTGGTTCGTGCTTGGTTGCGTGTGGATTTCTAAAGGATCGTCGCGCGCTGATGCTCCCAAATTATATTGGTATGTTTATAGAGTCAAATTTTTAGCTGCTCAAACTAAAGCTTAACTTAATGTATGCTCGCTTTGTACAGGACTTGTATAAGTTTCTTAATTACATGTGGCCTCGCGTACTTGGTCTCCTTCGGGTTTCTGGTTTCAGCCCTTCTCTGCTGCGTCCCTTGCTTGTGCTGCCCGTGTTTGATTCCGGTGTTTAAAGTAATTGGAATAGAAATAGAATAGTAAACTCGAGCCCCAAGTATGACAATTACCCATTTATAATTTGGTGAATAAAGGGCGTGTTGTAAGAATAACGTTTGTAAATTTTCAAGTGGAAGTTTGTATGTACGTAAGTTTTGTCAAAAGAAGTTTGGATTTAATGGAAGCTTTGGTTCAGATCCTAAATATGAGTTTCACTGTTTCAGCAGATTTTTTTTTCTGAGGAAGAAAATGCAGATTGACACCTTAACTTCTAAGACACTGGTCATTAAAATAAGGAAAATCTGAGGCAAAGAGATTAGCCCAGTGGAAGAGCGTCCCCCTACGCCTAAAGTGGCCAGGGTTTAAGTCCTCACCAGCTCAAAATGAGCAGATACTAACTTTAACCCACTAACCCCCATCAAAAAAAATAAGGAAAATCTAATTTGTGGCTAAATATTTTATAAGTTTTGGTAAAGTAAAAAGAATTGTATACAGTTTTAAATGCTAATTTACAATCAATCATTAAAAGTTTCAAGGCTAAATAATCTTTAGTATTAAAAATTATTTTTTAATTTTCTGCATAAATCCTGTTTTTCAAGTTCTTCTATCTTTGAATCAGTTGCCCTACAGGTTTATGCAATTGATAATTGTTAGTATTTCTTAGTAATATTGTGAGCAGATGCTGTTTCATTAAATTATTCAGTTTCCTTTATAGAAGACCAGGAGGCGTGCAGTAGGTCTCCTGATTTTTTTCAATTGTCTATTCTCTGACAAGCTTCAGCTAATTAAATTATGTCACAGGAAATGACAGGGAAAATCCCAAAGTCAAGGTAATAAAATAGTACCAAGCATTTGTTGATCAGTTGAATGAAACAAACATTTTTGCTGTTGAAGTCTTATTCCGCGTCATATAAAATAGGGAAATTACAAAAAGACTATTACATCATTTCAAATTGCGGCCTGGACTATTTCAATTTTTAATTCAGTGTTTTTGGACACTAAATTGCACAAATTTAATCAATTATTATTATTTAATCAAAATTATTTAATATAACTAAAAACACACTGCCCTAATGTATATAAAAATTATATTCACGATTCAATCACATTACAATACGAATTTCCTCCTCACTCACAGTGGCGGATCCAGGACTGGATCGATGGGGGGCGGACTTTAAGTAAAAATAGAAAAAAAATCTAACAATTCATATTGATTTAACAAAGTACAAACGTGCAAATCAAACTACATTGACTCTTTACTACGAGATAATTGACATCTACGAGTCTCTAAACTTTGAAAACGATTCAAAACACCAATGGAAACAATCTATCCTTGTCAGTTAGATGACAGGGGCGGGGGGCAGACAAGGCATCGCCGCATCGGAGTCAACCACGAACAGGCAATTTGGCGGCGAACGTGGGGGCAGACCAAGGGGCGGGGGGCAGACAAGGCATCGGAGTCAACCACCAACCGGAGATTTCGCGGCGAACGTGGGGTCGGCCGCCCCCCCCCCCCCCCCCCCCTCCATCCGCCACTGCTCACTCATGTTCAAAAAAATCTAACCGATATTTTACCTACCGAGCGAAATGATCCGTGGGTTTAGATTCTCCCAAAGCCGCCATCGCCAAAATCAAATCGATTTGAAATCGGAAGTGGAGTGATGGGCAAGATCTGATCGAGTGAGCATGCTTTCATCAAGAGTCGTGAGAAGAAGCGAACTACGGTGTGATTGTAATTTGATTGAATCGTGAAGGTAAAGTTTATATTACATTAGGCAATGTGTTCATAGTGAGATTAAATAATTTTAATTAACGAATAATCATTGTAAACGGTAGTCATTAACATCATTAGTTTATTGTGTGCAATTTAGTCCAAAAAGGTGATAGTTTATTGTGTTCAATTTAATTCAAAAACACTAAATTGAAAATTGAAATAGTCCAGGTCGCGATTTGAAATACTGTGGTAGTCCTGATACTTGTAATTATCCCTATAAAATAATACTTAGATACTTGTGACTCCTAATATATGTGGAAACTGGAAAGACACGTACACTTCAAAGCTATAAATAGAGAGAAGGCCTTAACACAGCTTCTTGCATCCTGGCAACCATCTCTAAGGTTTGAGCGCATTCTGGTAACAGTACCCTCCCTCTTTTACATTGACATGTGTTTGTGTATATGTCTTTGAGTGTGAGGTTTGTTTGCTAGCAAGATGTATGAATAACTCGTATTGTTTATGCAGATTGAGTCGTGAATTTGTCCTGAGTCCTTTTTGTGACTACTGTTTCTTGGTTATGTCTACTATTAATTGGTAACTTCTAGTAAGACTTTTAACTTCTTGTGAGGTTGGTTTGCCCGCGGTTAGATTATAATGTCGGTGTTCATTTGTTTGCAATGTACGTTACTACCTCACATCCTGCAATGGATATTTGTTTGTTTGAAACAGAAGACTGAGGAGCGGCATTCTAAAGGTACGTACACATAATATAATTCAATAATGCCTTATGTAAGCTATACGGTGTATGTAAAGCAAAGGTGTTGGAGCCCCTTAAACTATGGGTCATGGATTAGCCTTGACCTTCAACTATTTCTTACATAACGTTCCAGATCATTGCATCTATATTGTGGGCTTGTGCGTGTCAGAGCACGAGCAAACGCACATGCCCTTAAGAATATGGATGATCCACATTTTCAGTTGTAATATATAGATTGTTTTTCTATTTTTGCTGCAGTCTCGTGGCGCCAGTGAAGTTTTTCAAGTGGGTGTTGCATTGCTTCTTTTTAGTATTGTTTGCCATTGCCAATTGGCTGGGCTTGGATCGCTAAACACAGATCAATTGTTCGGAGGATCCCATCACTACACCATTTTACATCCTACGCGACAAATTTTGAAAAAGCTTTGTCGCATAAAACGGTTTATACGACTACGATTTTATGTGTTTGTCGCAATAACACAAATATGCGACATAATTTTACGCGACGCAAACATGTTGTCACATAAAGCGGATTAAGCGACTTTACTTTAAGCGACACGAAATTTATGTCCCGTAATATGATTATTGCGACATTATTTTAAGCGACACGGAATTGTCACGTTAAACCTATTATGTGACTTAACTTTTGCAACAACTGATGTGCATAATAGTACGAATTAAAATCCCCGAAGCAGGTGCTGGCATGACAACCCTTGAATGTTTCAAATTTTTTGTGCATTAAAGAGAGGTGACCTACCGTTTTTGGATTAAGCGACCTTTGTATCCAAAGTAGGTCGCCTAAGTGTACAAATTAAATGCAGAAAAACAGAACACCCCAAGTACGCACACCTCTGCCTTCAATTCGATTCCAACAACCTTAATTCTTCTGAAACCCCAACAGCAAGGACCTCATTTGTCTGAAAATATATCTACAGCACCATGGTGGGGTTTTCCATAGATTTTTGCTCAAATCTTCATGTGTAAAAGGCAAACTTTTTTGAAGGTATAAAGAAACTCTCTCACACACACACACATTCTCATACTTGTCATGTTTTTTATTTCCATTTTCTTCCATAGATTTTCCATTCTCATACTTGTCATATTTTTTATTTCCATAAATTTGTGTTTTTTCATAGGGATGCAGCGGGGAGACATGTTCTTGAATAAGTTATATTTCTGTTCTGTATAGTTTATGTCGCAAATTTAGATAACAATGTCGCTTAATACTATTTCATTTTGGGGGCAAAAGCAATTTTCAGATTGGAGGGAAATGAAATTTCAATTTCAAATTTTTTTTGGTTACCTTTAAGCGACGCTTTCTTGACAAATAGGTCGCATAATAATAAGGCTTCAGCCCAAATATCCAAGGCCCAAATCAAAAACCCTAAATTGATGCATGTCTCTCCCCTTCTCTTTTACATTTCTCCTATGTGCCCAAACCCTAACTCTCCTCTTAGATTCCACCCGGATCTGATAATTTTGTGCGTTTTGCTTTGTTTAGGCTCCGAAGGCAACTCGGAGGGATCGGAAGCTGGTCTTGTCGTTTAACCAACAGCAGCAACCACAGTCCTCTACAAGGGCTGTCCCCTCCGGCGACGCCTTATGAGGCTAAGGACGAAACGCTGGAACTCATATACGTTGCTACTGGACAGGTCGCGAGGTTGAAGAGGAACGGTGAAGATGCTGCTTTGAATGGTGACTGGAGAGCAGTTTCAAAACCGAAACAGAATCTAAACCAAATCCATCTCCTTTAAAATCAGAAGGCCGTCTTCTATGCTGACCAGGTACTTTTGGCAATTTATTATATCCAACTTTCTTAGCATATTCAAAAATTCATATTCAGATTTGACACTCTCTTTTTTTAATTTTGTAGATGAAGCAGAAGTACCTAGCTATTTGCCTTTCTCATCTCATATTTGTTACATGTTACTGGTTCATGTCATCGCCTCCTACGACTACGACAACTGCAAAAACAAGCTACTAGTGTAGAGCTAGCAAGAAAAGGATCCTACCCAGTTTCAGAGGATGCTATGAAAGCACTACATTTAGCAATTTGGGTTCCAAAGCCGATTGAGATCTTTACTCGGTGAGCAATGCCAGTGAGCAAGTCTGTACGAGTATATGGATTCAATTTATGTTCTTTAGAGGATGATTTTGGTGAGTTTAGCTCATGTTGGATTCAATCGCGAAGTATATTTGGGATATAAATTTTTGTATAGTTAATTACTACTAGTTAGTACATGTATTTTTGACTTGTTAAGCTTCAATTAGAATGGAGGTACATGCAATTATGATGTTTATGTAATTTCGAATTCAAATGAAAATATTATTTAAATTATTTAATTTTTGGCTTGTTAAGGTTCAGTAAATTTAAATTCGAATATAAATTTTATTTAATATTTATAGAATTGAAATAAAATAAAATAATAAAAAGGTTTTATGCGACAATTTTACGCTTATATAAGAGTGGAACTCGACACATAAATTATGGGACTAAATATAACAATTGTCGCATAAGCGTTTAACATAACGCGACAGGTTGTTAGGATCGTGGTTAGATAGTCAAAGACTTAAGTTCAAATAGTCAGAGACTTAACTAAGTTCGGGACTGTTAGGAACCTTACTTAGTATGCAGGTAATTACTCTAATTGAGTACGCAGCGGAATAAACTTAAATAGCTTTTATTACTATTTAAACTGTACACTCAATGGGTACAAAACTTTTGCCTATTCAGTATAAATCACCTAGACTTATACAAGCAGATCTGACTACTTCCCTGACTGTCTCGTCGACGTCCCGTAGTCTTGGCACTTCCTCAGCTTTCCTCCAATGATCAAGGACTCCTCGATCAGCTCGAATATCACCTCGCACAGCTCGCTGGATATTCTCTCTGGGTACACCCACGCTGGAAAGCTCACTCAAATGATTCTAGGAATGCGCGCGCGCCTGAATGGTAGTTTCCGACTACTTATAGGCTTTTGCGGTAACCGTCAGGAACTGCCACAGATCATGGCTTCCAACCGTCAGCCCATGATCTGTTATGGAGGTGTGCCATCTCTCCATCACGTAGTTGACTCATGTCCTCAACTGCTCCTTTGACACGATCTCAACTGCTCCGTTGACCGTTACTCAGGTTCTCGGGTACTCAGGTACTTAGGTTCTCGATTACTCAGATACTTCCACAGGTACTTGAATCCAGCATCACGTTCCTGAATGCTCCAGTAAGTTCCTGACTTACATAAACTCAAGTAAACCATTAAACCGGTTTGCCAATCATCAAAACTATGTGAGGCCAATGCCTCAACAATTTCCCCCTTTTTGATGATGACAAACCCACACAAGAAAATATTAAATCCAGCACGTAATAGATGTTTAAACATGCACACAGCATCTCATGAGACAAATTCTCCTTGGGAACATATTCCCCCTAAGTTCCTGCACACTCAGAAACTCAACAATAAACATCTTATTAAGTCAGATTCCAACACAGGTAACCCAGTTTAAATTCCCCCTCAGATTAATACTTCTACCCTTCCCCCTTTTGACATCATCAAAGAAGAGTAAATGACATACAGTACAGTCAAAATAAGAGTAAAGATCTGAGATTCAGAGCAGTTCAACAATGGCATGCATAAAACTTCAAAGATAAAAATGGCAGTCATAACACGCATGTTGAACAGAGTTTTAACCGTTCAAAACAGAGAGGATAAAATTGGGAAGAAGGGGCAAGGATTGGGAAATTCCGTAGAGGAACTGATCTCAGCATTCTCAAGGACAAACCAGATCATCCCGTGACTGAAGGACTTCAAAACTTTTCAACCAGGGCTGTTAGTTCATCCTTCATGTCTTCAATGGCTTCCTTGACTTCCTTTTTGAACTCCCTCATTTCAGTTCTGATCCCCCTCAGTTCTGTCTTCACATCAGATATTACTTTTTCAAATACCTTCAACAGTTTAGAATTTTCATCCTCAGCTTCATCCTCTGATTCAGGCTCTTCCTCAACCTGCTGCAGAACTGGCTTAGTCTTTGGTTTGGGTTCCTGAACAGGAGCCTTGATCCATCCTTCAACTTGGTCCTTGACCAGATTCATTTTCCTGAAGACATCAGGGTCGAACTCCTTTACAATCTGCTCCTCCACTCCAGAAGTGACTTCATATAAGTTACGCTTCTCAAGAACCCTTTTTATCACTCTCGAATACCCAATCTGGGTCAGACCTTTGAGATGATCAATCTGATGGATTATCAGCTTTGGCAGATTTATCTTTTCTCTGTTCAACAGCTTTTCCAGTAACAGCAGGTCTTGATGTTGGACATAGGAAGGCTTCACTCCCCTTTGCAAGAAGTTGCTCACCAGAAATTTGTGAAGGATATTCACATTTGGTTCCATGCATTGAGTGCTGATACCGACTTTCTTCTGGACAGTTTTCAATTTGCAGATTTTCTTTATCAATTTCTGCTTGTCACCCAAATCCTTTGGCCATACACTGGTCTTGCAAAAATAGTCGAAGCCCTCATGCTCCAACCCCAGCAAATCTGCCAACTCAGTGCTTGATAGTGTGAATTCATTTCCCCTGAAATTCACCTCCAAGATGGGCACGGGACCATCACTCAACTTCAAGTTTTGATAGAAGTCTTCCACCACTTCCGGACACACAACGTCCTTATCCGCACACAGGTTCTCCCAACCTTGTGCTTTCAGCAGGTCCAGGACCTCTGTCAGGTCTTCGTTCTCCAAGAACTCTTCAGAACATTCTACTTCCTGCAGAATTTCTTTTCCAGACTTGGACCTCCTTGGCCTTTTAACAGACTTTGCAGCAACAGCCTCTTCCTTAACAGTTATTTGCTTCCTTTTTCCAGTTTTCCGGGTTGGCTGTATCCTTATGGGCAACTCCTTCTTCTTCCTTTTAGACACTGCACCAGTTGGTTGGACTATCTCACAGTCCATATCGTCTGTTCCTTCAGATTTGTTGAACTGGGCAATCTTCCCCATTGCCACCAGCTCCTCCAGTATTTGCTTTCCAGCAGCTATTTCTCCTTCAACTGAGGGATCAAATGCATCTATTTCATTGTTCCAGTATTCAGAATCCTCCGATTCTTCAACCCCTTCTGGGTTCCTCATGGTGACAGCCTCCACGATTTCAACTTCTGTTTCTTCTCCTTCCATAAAGCTACAAACACATGCACATCCTCCAGATTTTACTTCTTCCAACACAGCAGCACTATCTCCACCACAAGCCAATCCAGACACATCAATGACTTCCCTTTCACCAATGCTTCCCACACCAGCACAATACTCCAAAAACCGTTCTGATTTAGGGTTAAAGACAGTGATTTGAAGATGCGACTTACTTGAGTTTAGCATCTCTGCAATTGCGCTTGGGATTTCATACCGAGTGCCGCCGATTGTGTATGTCTCCATGCCATTGACAGATTGTGAAGCCATTAGAGTTGCTTGCGACTGAGTCGAGACGATTGAAGAAGATGACTTCGGATTTCCTGCTTTAGGGTTTGGGAAGTTGTTGAGTGAGCGAATAAGGAGATATGATTTTAAATTTCCTTTAAATTCAAAATCCTGTCATTATCTCCTATTAACTCGCGTGCACGTATCACACAGAAACCGTCCGACTTCCAAGGCATTTTCACTGACGGGTCTTCTCAATCATAACTGCACTGAACCAGTTCCTTCACAGCTGAAAGTCTTCATCAAGATCCTCAGTCACAGAGTTATCCATTCTTGACGAAGAGAATGCCAGACCAGTTCCCTGACTATGGAATTTATCACAAGGGACACTGTGGTGGTTCGGCTTACCATAAGGGTATTTTGTGAGAAACAAGTCACCACAGTTGAAAACACTCACTCACTTATATATTCATGTCAATGAGAAATCTAGCAGGTGTTCACACACAGGACATATGCAAAGGCCGGTGGTTTCACATACTTCCTTCATGGGGCGAATGGCAACAAAATCCGGAAGTAGTGGGGCATAAAAATATTGCTGTTCAACTATGCATGTACTATGTCAAATTTATCAATGAAGTAATAGCACACACACAAATTCACTGCTCAGGAACTTCAAAAAAAATTACTCTCGTAAATGACAGCATGCATGTTAAAGACTCTACCCTTAGTCAATCATTGAGAGAGGATTCGAAGTACCTCACTGAGGACTCATTAAACCGAGCTCCATTCTCAGTTTTTCAAATGCATCCTTGTGTAACGCTTTTGTGAAAATATCAGCTACCTAATCTTCACTTCTGCAGAAACTGACAGTGACTAGTTCTTTTTCAACACAGTCTCTAAGAAAGTGATGTTTAATTTCTATGTGCTTAGATTTACCGTGTTGAACAGGGTTTTTTGCAATACTAATGGCACTAGTATTATCACAAAAAATTTGAACTTGATCAAAGTGTAAGTTGAAGTCACTTAGCTGATTCCGAAGCCAAAGTATCTGAGCACAGCACGCTGCTGCCGCAATATATTCTGCCTCTGCAGTAGACAGAGCCACAGAATTCTGTTTTTTCGACCCCCAAGAAACCAAGCAGGATCCGAGGAACTGAGCCATCCCAGACGTGGATTTCCGGTCAGTCCTATCTCCTGCGAAGTCTGCGTCTGTGAATCCTTCCAACTTGAGGGACTTAACCCTAGGATACCACAGGACCAACTTTTCAGTACCCTTCAGGTATCTGAGTATGCGCTTCACTGCCTTGACGTGCGACTCTCTTGGTTCAGCCTGGAACCTGGCACACTGACAAACACTAAACATTATGTCAGGTCTAGAAGCAGTCAAGTATAGTAAAGAACCTATCATGCCACGATATTTTGTAGCATCTGTCCTTGGAGAGCCATCATCCTTTGTCAGGGACTCGTTTGGAGAACTCGGAGTGTTCACATGTTTTGAATCTCCAAGTCCGTACTTCTTCACGACTTCACTCAGGTACTTCTGTTGTGAAATCTCCGTACCATTCTCCAGCTGCCTAACTTGAATACCAAGAAAGAAGGTCAGCTCCCCGACCATGCTCATCTCAAACTCACTCTCCATGAGTTTTGTGAAAGACTTCACAAGCTCGTCACTTGTGGATCCGAAGACTATGTCGTCCACATATACCTGCACAATAAGTAGGTGTTTATTAGTCCTCAAGACAAATAAAGTCTTATCTACCTTACCTCGCTCATATCCGTGAGCCAGCAGATATTCCGACAGGCGCTCGTACCACGCCCTTGGTGCTTGTTTTAAACCATAGACGGCCTTGTCAAGGACATACACCCAGTCCTGACGATCTGGATCCTCAAATCCCGGAGGTTGTTCCACGAATATTTCCTCCTTGAGATATCCGTTTAGAAACGCCGTTTTAACATCCATTTGATGAAGCTTAAAACCAAGCTGCACTGAGTACGCTATCAACAACCTGATAGCCTCTAGTCTTGCCACAGGCGCGAAGGTCTCTTCATAGTCAATGCCTTCCTGCTGTGAATATCCTTTCACCACAAGTCTGGCCTTGTTCCTGACCACTTCTCCCTTGGGATTCAGCTTGTTCTTCAGGATCCAGCGGGTGCCAATGACCTTACGTTTTTCTGGCCTAGGAACAAGTCTCCAAACCTTATTCCTCTCAAACTGATGCAACTCATCTTGCATTGCTTGAATCCAGTCTGGGTCTTTCAGTCCTTCTTGGATTGTCTTCGGCTCAATCAATGACACGAAGGCATTCATGACGGTTTCCCCCTGAACAGCAGCATAACAGACGTAATCGCGAAGTGCGCTACTCGGCCGCCTGACTCGAGTACTTCTCCTTAACTCAGTGACTTCCTGAGTCTCTTGGTTTTCCTCAGGTTCATCATTAGCCTCAGCAACTTCATGAACTTGTTCGTTTCCTTCAGCTTCCTGCTCTGGTTCCGCAATCTCAGGAACTTGCACATTGACTTGTTCAGGTATTTCCAGATTCTCTGGAACATCTTGTCCAGGCATTTCCAGATTCTCTGGAACATCTGCTGTTGGATCATCCCTCGGACGAATTAGCTCAAATCCTTCATCATTATCAGCAACCTGAACATCAGGAACATGTCCAGAATCCTTTCCCATGGATTCCTCATCGAAGATGACATGTACGCTTTCCTCAATCAGCTTGGTCCTCTTATTGAATACTTTGTAGGCCTTACTATGCAGGGCATATCCTACGAAAATTCCTTCATCACTTCTTGGATCAAACTTCCCTAGCTGATTTTTCCCGTTATTGTGGACGTAGCACTTACTGCCAAAAACTCGAAGATGCGAGATGTTGGGTGTCCGACCATTCAGCAACTCGTATGGAGTCTTATTGAGAGTAGGCCTCAGATAACAACGGTTGAGAACGTAGCAGGCTGAATTCATTGCCTCTGCCCAGAAACTTCTTACCAATCTGCTTTCTATCAGCATCATTCTGGTCATGTCCTCCAGATTTCGATTCTTCCTCTCAACTACCCCATTTTGCTGTGGAGTCCTCGGCGCTGAGAAATTGTGATCAATTCCTTGATCACTGCAGAACTCTGTAAACTGTCCATTCTCGAACTCAGTACCATGATCCGATCTGATACTCTTCACCTTGAGACTGAATTTTCTTTCAGCGAGTTTCACCCACGTCTTGAAGCAGTCAAAGACTTCGTCCTTTGACCTGATGAAGATCACCCACGTATATCTAGAATAATCATCAACTAACACGTACACATATCGATTACCTTGACGTGACTGAACTCTCATCGGTCCACATAAATCCATGTGTACTAAGTCAAATGTTCTTGACGTACTGATTGCATTCTTTGAGTGGAAGGATCCTCTAGACTGCTTTCCTTGCGTGCAAGCACTGCAGACCTGATCAGGCACCTCACTGATCTTTGGTAACCCAATTACTAAGTTCTGATTCTGCAACCTCTTCAACAATCTGAAGTTTACGTGTCCCAACCGACGATGCCACATCTCGGTTTCATCAGCTCTGGATGACAGACACAAGTATTCTTCTGGATCAAATGACGAATCCACAAAATAAACTCTGTCAGCACATCTCCCACGTAGAAGAACCTGACCTGTGGAGACAGACTCAATAGAGCAATCATCAGCTGTAAAAACAACCTTGTTTTTACCTCCACGGCACAACTGTGAAACACTTAACAGATTATACTTCAACCCATGAACAAAACTGACATTATCAACACTTACCTTACTTGATAACTGTACCTTACCTGTTCCGATGACCTGACACTTACTTTCATTTCCGAAAGTTATGGAGCCACCAGAATGATGTCGTAGAGAGGAGAACTGGTTTATCTTCCCGGTCATATGACCTGAGCATGCACTGTCAATAAGCCATGAACTTGTTCCTCTCTCGACCTGCACATAAACAATCAGGTTTTAGGAACCCAAACAAGCTTAGCCTTTTTGGGTTGAGATGAAGTATTAATATTAGAAACATGAATTTTTGAAACTGTCAGTGAGTGAGATACATCCTTAACCACTCTGGAACTTGACGAGTCATTCCCAGCTCCAGGTTTCCTTCTGCTCTTGACTCCTGAGGGAGTTCCAGACTCGGAGTTTGACTTCCCTGAAGACTTCTTGGAAGTGTTTTTCCATCCTTTACAATTTCTCTGACTGTGTCCCTCCTTCCCACAGTAGAAGCAGACCTTTTGCTTCCTGAAGTCTATGTCCTTTGACTCAGAGACCTTCTTTTTCTGTTTCCCGAAGTCAATTGGAATAGGACTTTTCTTCTGATTGAGTTTCTCCCAGATGTGAAACCCCTTTCCATAGATTTTGCTATCATCTAAATCAACCTTCAGTTTGGGAGTAGGACTCTGTTGAATCTGTCTGTGCACAGGTTTAGCAATGGTCACTTCCCCATATCCGAGACCTGACTTGGTCTTTGACTTCTGCTTCTCCTTTCCTTTCGGAGAGTCATAGAACTGATCATCTGAGCCAACAACCCTTTTACCTTCTGCCTTCTCTAGTCTCCTGACTTTTAAGGACAGTTGATGGTTTTCCTCAAACATCGACTTCATCTGTTTGTCTTGATCAGCCACGATTCCATTCAGTTCCTCAGCCTTGAGAACCAGTTTCTTGATCATTGCAATGCACTGAGATCGTGAGTAGTAACCTGAATGTGAATCACTAGGACTACAATCTGTAGTTGATTCATTGGAGTACGTCTTCTTAGATGAAGAGGTGGACGACAACGTCTCTGATTCTGATGTACTTCCTTTAGCCATCAGACACACATTTCTTCTCAGATCACCCATGTTGTTGTCTTCGTCCGAGTCTCCCCATGCAAACATGGCTTTCTTACCTTTGTCATCCTTCTTCTGATTCTGCTCAGCCTGAGCCTCATCATTTTTCAGTTTATAGCAATCCTTCCTGTAATGACCTTTCTTTTTGCAGTAAAAACATTCCACGTCCTTCTGGTTGTTTTTGTTGCTAGACTTCCGGTCTGAGTTCTTGTCATCAGTAACTCTGTGAGCCTTCGACATTACTTCACGTTCCTCAGTCCGTGAAGATTCCTTTCCTTTGTTTCTGCCGAAGTCTTTTCCTTTGAACTTCCGGTATCTGGAATTTTCTCCAACCAATGCAACTTGTCGAGCAGCCTTCTGAGGTTCTCGACTCTCCATTTTAACATCATCAATGGTTTTGTTACTGACCAGTGCAGCAACAAGTTCTTCCAATGAGTTCTCCTTGGTGCTCGGCAAAGCAGCCAATGTCCTTGAGATGTCGTCCCATTCTGGACTCAACCCCTGCATGAACCTGTGGGTAATCTCCCAGTTCTTGTACCTTCTCCCAAGGTTGTTGAGTGTCCTTAGACAGTCTTGGAATCTGGAGTGGTACTCGTGCAGTGGCTCGTTCTTCACTTGCCTCAGCTTATTGAATTCTGTTTGAACCGCCAAGATTCTGTTCCTCTTCACGTCCTTAGATCCTTCATATATCTTCTTTAGAGAGTCCCAGATGTCGCTTGGATCCTTGTACTGAATGACCTTCTTCAGATCTCCAGGTTCCAGAGCGTTGTGAAGAACCCGCAATGCCCTTGCATTCTTCTCGAGTTTCTTGTAGTCCTCCGTGGTGTACATGACTCTTGGCTTGAGTTCTGTTGCACTTCCTTCCATGTAGACATACTGTTGACCCTGCTCAATAATCTGCCAAACCTCCCCGTCATACGCCATGACGTGGGCTTCAAATCTGGTCGCCCAGGTCTCATACTCGCCCGGCTTGAGCTTTGGAGGATTTGAGATTGAATCTCCTGACATTCCTGCAATTCTAATCAAAAATCTAGAACCTTGCGCCTCTGATACCAAATGTTAGGATCGTGGTTAGATAGTCAAAGACTTAAGTTCAAATAGTCAGAGACTTAACTAAGTTCGGGACTGTTAGGAACCTTACTTAGTATGCAGGTAATTACTCTAATTGAGTACGCAGCGGAATAAACTTAAATAGCTTTTATTACTATTTAAACTGTACACTCAATGGGTACAAAACTTTTGCCTATTCAGTATAAATCACCTAGACTTATACAAGCAGATCTGACTACTTCCCTGACTGTCTCGTCGACGTCCCGTAGTCTTGGCACTTCCTCAGCTTTCCTCCAATGATCAAGGACTCCTCGATCAGCTCGAATATCACCTCGCACAGCTCGCTGGATATTCTCTCTGGGTACACCCACGCTGGAAAGCTCACTCAAATGATTCTAGGAATGCGCGCGCGCCTGAATGGTAGTTTCCGACTACTTATAGGCTTTTGCGGTAACCGTCAGGAACTGCCACAGATCATGGCTTCCAACCGTCAGCCCATGATCTGTTATGGAGGTGTGCCATCTCTCCATCACGTAGTTGACTCATGTCCTCAACTGCTCCTTTGACACGATCTCAACTGCTCCGTTGACCGTTACTCAGGTTCTCGGGTACTCAGGTACTTAGGTTCTCGATTACTCAGATACTTCCACAGGTACTTGAATCCAGCATCACGTTCCTGAATGCTCCAGTAAGTTCCTGACTTACATAAACTCAAGTAAACCATTAAACCGGTTTGCCAATCATCAAAACTATGTGAGGCCAATGCCTCAACACAGGTGCAACTTTCGGTTATCGCGTAAACATTACGCTACTCGGCTTTTGTAACCAACTTTACGCGACACACGAGCGATCGCGTAAAGTTTATGTGACGGCAAAAAAATGTCTCCTAATCTGAAAAATGGTGTAGTGCATGTTGTACCGGTTTGTCTACTCTTGTACCAACATATACAAGTATACTTCCAAGTATATATCATATTGCTTTAGCTGAAATTCAATTTGGTGATCTTTCCTGTGCAGATTTCCGATTGCGTTCCTAATCTTCTTCTGTACCATGGAATATGCATGGTGGATTGTGATCAGCTTATCTGACTGTTTCTGCATCAGGAAGTCCACTACTGTTACCAGATACACTGTTCTGATTCGGATATGTAGATGCCTGAATCCAATAAAAAAAATCTTCTTGCCCGAAAGTTGTCAATAAATTGTTGTGTGACTCAGTTGGAAATTGTTAACGCATGTGCCAATCCTTTCAAATTATTTTATTTCCATTTTTACCCTTTATATTACATACGATGATACAAACACCTTTTGTTCATTTTAATGAACCCTTTATTCTCTCATATTCCTTTCAACAACAAAAAAATGAACCCTCTCATAAATTCAAACCAATTTCAGTAAGTCTGGTAGACCTTTGCCGAAATAATTAAATGCAATATTATATCATATTTTTACACGACTACATTTTCTTGAATTAATTCATTTCAATTTAATTTAAAAAAGTGATTCGATCTGGTAACAAAAATGAAAAGGCAGCCGTAAAAAAAACATTTACTTTTTCTTTTCTTCAATTGCAATAAATAAATGTTGCCAAAATACCCCTACGCTTGAACTATAAATGACTTGAAGTCCAAGATATCTTCTTGTAAGGAATTCATCTCACAATCGCCAGTCGGCAACAACAAATCATCGTCTCTCCAGATCCCATTCTTGCTCTTCTGGTCTGGTTGTTGTCTTTAAGGTTCATTCAGCCGTTTTCTCTCTTTTAGTGTAAACCTGTTTTTTTTATATGCAATTTTTAGTTTTTTTACAGCCTAAAATCATGCCCTAATCATGCCTGTTGATCAGTGACATTTCTAAATCAATAATAAAATAAAAATGAAATTTTGGCTTTTAAGTGGATTTTTGGAACCATTACTAGTTGTTGTTCTTGAACTGGATTGTGTGTTTGTTTATTTTTTTGCAAATTCTGTAATAAGCAGATTGTTGATATCTGTACAAAAGGGAAGCTGAAGATCTTTCGATCATGTCAAGCGGAGCAACCCTGATGATTAGCTTGAAACTCGTTGTCCAGATTGTTGCCTGTATCGTTGTGTTGATTCTATCGAATGACGAGAAGCCTCATGTGCCTTCGCGAGCATGGACTGTCGTCTATTTGTGTGACTGTGTTGGAACCTTGGCTTTGATGGATTGGAACTATTCCACTCAGAGTTTCGGGTACGATTTTCTATCAAATAAAATTAAATCACGTAGTTTGAAAAAAGAATAAGTTAATTACTGATTTTTCAGTCCTTGTTATTTTGCTGCAGGGTGGTTATAAATTGCTTTAAATGGATTATGTTTTGCTTTGGGCTGGCATGGAATGGAATGTAGTTGGAATTGTGTGGTTATCAAAAGGGAGCGCAGCAAGTCGCTCAGAGGCTCCTATTCTGTTCTGGTACGCGCTCTTTTGAAGGTAACTGAGTTATAAAATTTCTTATTCTGGAACTGAAATCATTTTGCCTCTACTGTCTTTGCAGGTCCTGCTTGGCGTTTCTGACATGGAAATTGCGATCCTGGTTATTATACTTGTAATCACAATTATGTCCTCGGTGGCATAATTGAAATGAATGGAGCAACTGAGTGAATTTGTCATTGTCAAGTCTGATGAAATACTTTATTTTGTATATTACTCGACATTGTCTGTACTTGACATTTTCAAATGATGAATTCAATGAAGCTGTATTAAAGAAACGATATGAATTCGCGACTTCAAGCTGATATTCCGTTGAGAGATAGTTTAAACCTCCAAGTTTCGCTAATACTTAGTTACATTGCAATAAAACGGACAAATACAAACGAGGATGACCTTTTTTTCAGGGTGTCACGGTCACATATTGATTACTGGTTCTGACGTTAGAACTGTTTCAGATCTCTACGCATTTTTTTCGAGGCGCATCTCTTGTGCATGGTATATTTCAATTGAAATGTTCTGCTTGTTAATTTCTTGAAGAATATTCTCACAGGAGAATTCAGTTTTTATGATGGGACTTAACTGGGTATCTGCAAGTAAATAGTATTCCCAACAGGGTGATCACTTTTATATCTGTTTCGAATAATCAAGACATAATATTTAATGTAATATGTCTTTGTGTTGAACATAATGAGACACACATAACTGATAGTTTTTTTCATGTAAATGTCTTTGGACATTTCCTTGATATTGACGAGAGAACCAAGGCCTGCGCTTCACTGAGATTTGCGAGAGTGTGTGTCGAAGTGGACGTGACTAAAACCATTCCAAAGGAAGTGCAGCTCACCCTATCCGATGGGAGAATGTTCAAGCAAATCATTGTAGTGGAATGGAATTTAGCCTTTTGCTCACACTGCCGGGTCCATGGTCACAGCTTGGATCAATGCCGCAAGAAAAAACTATCTATGAATTACAATGTTGTGGGTGAGGAGTCTCACGCTGGGAGGATTGATAGTATCTGTACCAATTTGGATGTGCTTGCTCCAGCGGCGACGGTCGTTCAATCCAACAAGAACTCATGGGTAAGCAAAACTGTTTCTAAGGAGGCAGAAAGAGGTTGGGTGGAAGTTAGTCGGAAGAAGGGTGTTCGAGCTGCTAGGCTCAAGAATCGAGTCCCTCTTGCGAACCCAGCGCTGGTGCCTAGCGCTCAATCAGACAACAAAAGTAATTCGGTGGTTTTGGAAGAGGGATTGGAGGTAGTATTGGATGAGGGCTCGGAGGAAATCTATAGCGGTTCTGTGAGGGAAAGTCACAAGTCCGGCGAAGAAAGTCCAGTTTCGTTTTCACAGCCAAAGGATGCACTGGTTTAGGGTGGAGAACAAGTTGCAAGCGGATGCTCGAGGCTTTCCGGGCGGGATGCAATGGTGGATGTTAGTCAATCAATTGCTTCGGTAAAAGTTGTCAAAGTGCTAAATTCTGATTCTGCAGCTCTGGAATCGGTCGAAGGCTTGAAAGGGAGGGCAGAGAGGATGGTTTCAAAAGAGGATTTCAGCTGTGCGAGGAGCTGCTCGAATGGTCCTGGGAAGGAGCAGACCCAGAGGGATAGTAGTGACTCAGATGAATGGTCCGTTTCAGACGAAAGTGAGGAAGAAGAAAGGTCCTCTATCCTTAGCGGAAAAACCATAAAAGCTTTTCAAATGATAGAAAGAGGAGAGCCAAAGAAGAAGGAAGCTATCAAGAGTCAAATGAGATTGAGAAAGGACAAGTTAGAGGCTTTGAAAAGAACCTATATCGAAGCGCTGGAAAGGACCAGAGTGAGCAGTAGCTCGAAGTTGGATGTTAAGGCGTTGGATGAAGATATAAGGAAATTGAAACAAAGTTTTAAGTTGTTAAAGGTCCCTAGTGGTCGACAGAGCGCTCTTGAGCTTTTCAGAGGGATGTACTAGCGTTTTTAGCGTAAGAGATCTTTGTAGTGTCTTTAGAGTTCTGGTCATAGGGATCGCAGAGTGATTCTCAGAGTGTCGGTCCTATGGCCCCAGTGTATCGATCCCTCACGTATATTTGGGGCACCTCATTTCATCCTGCAATAGACATGCTGAATTAGAGCTCTAGTCAAACATTAAAGCATTATTGACTTCAGAGGCAGTTGTGACCGGTATATGTTATTATTGATGGAATTTATTTATAATAACAGTTATCACTCCAAGCTCTATGGCAGAAAATGTAAGTCGCATATTGGATGGTTTGATTTGGGTGAGAGTAAGTTACTTGTACCGAATTTGATGCAAGACGCTACTGACAAGATCTGATTGATTAAGGATAAACTATTAGCAGCTCAAGTCCTATGTTGATTCTAAACGCAGAGAGTTAGAGATTTAAGTTGGTGAATGTGTCTTTTGCGAGTCTCCCCAATGAAAGGAGTTATAAGATTTCGCAAGAAAGGTAGCTCAGTCTGCGATACATTGGTCCTTCTGAAATCTTGGAGTGAGTTGGTTATTGTGGCTCATAAGTTGGCTCTTCCACCGATGTTATCTAGCGTAAATCCAGTATTTCACACCTCGATGTAGTAAAAGTATATATCATTGATAAGTCGATTTCTCGACTATTTGATAGCTCTAGAATATACGCATTTTAGGCGGCCTCTATGTTTATTGTTTCATTCGTTTTATCACGATTTCACTTGCTATTTAACGCCTTGTGGTTCATTTCAGGCCAATTACAGAGCTTAGGCTGAGAACACAAGTTAGCGTTGATTCTGGAGCAAAACCGAGCATTCTGGAGCTAAAATGAGCAAAATAGGGACCGGAGCACAAGCTCCCCAAATCTGTGCGATCGCACAAGACAATTTATGCGATCGCATAAATCAAGCAGTCGCACAACATTTCATGCGATCGCACACCCTGGAGCACCGATCGCATAAAGTCAGAATTTGTGCAGTTACGCGCTTGCATAAGTTGGTTTATGCGATCGCATAAGAAATCCAGTCGCATAAATTTATATGCGATCGCGCACCCGGAAGCCGAAGTCGCAATTGCAGCTAAGGAAAGATATGCGCTCGCACAATCTCAAGTATGCGATCGCATAGAGAATCCAGTCGCACAAAAATATGTGCGATCGCATACCACCGACCACCAAGCAAGATATGCGATCGCACAATTGAAAATATGCGATCGCATATACCGGCAGTGCTATAAAACCCAGAATTATTAGGGTTTCGGCGGGGACTTTTGGTGGCTTTTTGGGAGAGAATTTGGCACGGATTCCAAGGGCCGACACAGAAAATTCCAAGGGTTTTGGCACGGATTTCGAGCTGATTAAGGGAAGAAGGATACCAACCACAAGGATTCTCCATTACTCTTGATTCTCCATTGGTTTAGAAGCTCTAAACTCTACATCTCATATGGGTTTTTCTACTTTTGTCATTGTTTTTTATTGTAACCTCACCATGAGTGAGTAGTGACCTTGGTTGGGGATCCATGAATCCCCTAAACATGTTTGTGACCTTGTAAATGCTATAGATGTTATTGATGAATGATTTTGCACATGATTCTTCTTCATTGGAGCTTAATGTTAATGGGTGCCTATAAGGTGTTTGTGAGAAGTCCTCAATAGGAACCCTAGTTGATTTCATGTTTGATGTAACTAGTGTTGAAAAGCATGATGTCAAATGAACTAAATGAAGAAGCATTAGGGTTTTTGTGTTACATGGCGACACTCTAATTATAATGAGAATGGCATGGTTTTTACACGTGTATGATTATCTAGCCAATAGAGCTAGGGTTTGAGGGTAGGTAATCTTACTTTATAATGCCAATAGAGCGAGAGTTTGAGGTATTGAGCGAGATGTGACCTCTTAATATTAAGTTAGAGCGAGAGTTAAACTTGGTATTAATGTTGCATGCCTATATTCTAAGTGTGTGCATGAGAAGTTCATCAATAATGTCCTAATTTACCGTCACAATGATTGTTTAGTGGAGGATTGGATCCCTAGTCATCTTTTATTGATTGTTAATCTCTTTTTATTGAACGAACCTCCTTTTGGATAGTGGAATTCTTGCTATCGACCTCCTTAGAGGAACAAACCCCCCCCCTTAGACATTCTAGCTTGATCTTTAGAACCACTAGTTTAACACCTATCCTCTGGGTTCGATCTCGGATTCCCGAGCTTTTATAAATGTTTTGATCACGTGACTAGCAAATAAGTATTTGAATCTCATTTGAATATTTCCTACTACAAACAACCGATCACTATTCTCCTCCCGCCTTTACTAGATGTTTTGATTCATTCTGTGAGGTTTCTAATCCTCCTTTTGCATCTCCTTAGGTTAGATGCCAAGCCAATGAGTCGTAGCATAGGACCATGTCCCTTAGAGGATTATGTATAGAGTTTTAGGCTTGCAGGTTCAAGCTTGAAGGCCAGCAAATGGAGCTGAATCAATCAGAGAAGGCTGCAGGAGCTGAGCTTGAGGAGAAGCAGCTGAAGGGCCAACACGCAGTCGTTTTGGTTTGGAGGCAAAATCTGTTATGTCTGTTAAAGGCAAAGCTGCGTCGTTTGGCTAAAACGGATAAGTCGGCTTGTGCAAAATGCCGCGTTTCACTGAAGTCTCTTTAGTGGAACGATGTCGTGTGGCTGAGCGCGAACGACGGATTTGGCTGGCCCAGAACGATGCAGTTTTGTTCGTCTTCTCCAAAAGCATATAAGGCAATTCAAATTGGGGATTAGGGCACCGAACGAATTCGAAATTCCAGAGATCAATCGAGGCGAATCTTGAAGCATCCGAACTCGTGAGCTAGCCAGAGAGACTCGCATCGTTGAAACGCATTCCGGTGTGGTGCTATTGCAGCCCGGAACTTACTGATTGGCCGAGGAGCTACTGCTACTTGGAGCGGACATCCGGTCGACTGACTACCGACGTCCGGCGGCATTGCGTGGCGCTTCTCATTCAGGGAAGTACCAGTTCACTCTAGTTTACGTTCCTGTTCTTTCAATTAGACTAGGGTCCGGTCTTGACTTATTGGCTTGGTATAGGAATCTTGTAATTGTGCAAAACTCGATTGGGATTATAGTGGACATTGGGTGAGCCTCCCCGACCTGAGGTTCCAAGTAGTAGGGTTTACCCGAAGCTTGTAAAACGTTTCTGTGTTCATTACATTCAGTCCTTAACAAGTTTTGCCCAATTGAACATATTCCATACTTGACCTAATTTTGTCTAATTGGGGGAAATTGGATTAAGGGATTGTTAATATAAGTCATTACAACGTGGTATCAGAGCAAATTAGGGCAGTTCTTGGTGTTTAGAAATCCATAACTTTGGTTGCTAACACTTAGGATAGTTTCCTTGTGATCTTGGACTGTTTTTTGGGTCCTTCTCTTAATCCCTTTCTCTGCTGTTATTCTGTAACACCTAACTTGATGTTCTGTGATCTTTTTCTTTTCAGGGAATCATGGCTGAACCAGTGAGGGTTACTCCCTTCGATGGCTCAAGTGATTTCACCATGTGGAAGTTAAAGATGAAGGCTGTGTTAGTTAAAGAAAAATGCTGGGATGCAATCTCTGAAGAATGGCCTGAAGGTGCCACTGATAGGCACAAGAAGAAGGTCCAAGACCTAGCCTACTCAGAGATTATTCTCAGACTCTCTGATGATGTGGCTAGGCAAGTGGTTAGTCACACTCTTCCCAAAACCTTATGGAATGCCTTAGAGTCCATTTATCTTGCTAAGTCATTGCCTAATAGGATTTCCCTGTTAAGCAAACTTTTTACCTTTAAAATGGATACTCATGTGACTTTGAAAGAAAATCTTGATTTCTTCTTAAAAATGACCCAAGAGCTTAAGAGATGTGATGATGAGATTAAACAAACTCACCAAGCTGTCATTTTATTAAACTCTTTACCCCCTCAGTTTGATACACTTAAGGATGTCATTCAATATGGTAGGGATGATATAACCATGGCAAAGATCATGTCTGCCATCATTCAGAAGAATGACTCCTTAAGGGTATTCAAATCAACACATCAGACTAAGAATGAGTCTAAGTCTGAGGTCATGATGGCTCATGCCAAGTCTAGACCAAAGAGTAAAAAGAAAAAGTTTAATAAAACTGCCACAAATCCCCCTGCTGACAATCTTGCTGGTAGGAGCCAAGAATATCTGTCTAAGAAATGTACTTACTGTGGTAGAGTGGGTCATCTTGTCAATGCATGCTTTAAGAAGAAAAATGAGCAAAAGGAAAAAACTGCTAAGGAAAATCAGAATGGTCACACTAATGTGCTTGAAATCTGTCCTCAATATGGCAATGAACTGTTTGTGTGTACTGATTCTATTGATCACTCTGGTTGGATATTGGACTCAGGTTGTACCATGCATGCTTCACATGATAAGAATGTTTTTTCATCTATTCAACTTGTTAATGGTGGTGAAGTTATGCTTGGTGACCACACTGTGCTTAAAATTAAGGGAATTGGGAATGTGCCTATTAAAATGCATGATGGAGTAATAAGAATTCTGAAAAATGTGAAATGGGTACCAAATTTAAGGAGAAACTTATTGTCTGAATCTGAATTTGATAAACTTGGCTGCCATATTGTGACTTATAATGGTGTTAGGGAAATCTCTAAGGATGGTAAAGTTCTTATTAAAGGAATTAACAGGGGAGGGTTGTATCATGTGATTACCTCACCTGAAATTAATTTTTCCCAACCAAAAACTAAGTCTAATGCAAAAACAGAAATCTGGCATGCTAGACTAGGTCACATTGGCAACAAAGGTTTACATCACTTGCACAAAAATGGCTTGATTGACTGTGTTCCCACTGATTTATCCTTTTGTGAAACCTGCATCTTTGGCAAGAAATCTGCTCATAGTTTTAAGAGATCTTCATTTACAGTTAACAAACCTCTAGAATACATTCATTCAGATTTATGGGGCCCTGCCCAAGTTTCAACCATAGGTGGTAGGAACTATTTTTTGTCTTTGATTGATCACTATTCTAGAAAAATTTGGATATACTTGCTTAAAACCAAAGATGAGGCCTTTGCAAACTTTAAGGCATGGAAAACCATGGTAGAAAGTCAATCAAATCTGAAAGTGAAATGCCTAAGAACAGACAATGGATTAGAATTTTGTAATAAAGCCTTTGATGACTTTTGTGCTGAAAATGGTATAAAGAGACATCACACTGTTCCTGGCACTCCCCAACAGAATGGGACAGCTGAGAGGATGAACAGAACCTTGCTTGAAAAGGCAAGGTGCATGCTCATCAGCTCTGGCTTGAAGCCCTCTCTTTGGGGAGAAGCAGTTGTCACTGCTGCCTACCTAATTAACAGATCTCCCTCATCTGTTATTGGCTTTAAAACACCACAAGAGATGTGGACTGGAAAACCTCCTAATTTAAATCACCTAAAGCCTTTTGGTTGTACAGCCTATGCTAAAGTTTCTCAAGGTAAACTTAAGCCAAGGGCTATTAAATGTGTGATGCTTGGTTACCCTGATGGAGTTAAAGGGTACAAATTGCTTGAAATTGTGCCTGGTGGTTATAGAGTGTTAACTGCCATTTCTGTCACTTTTAATGAGACTGATTTTTACTTCAAAAATAAGGCCACTAATGAGACTAACCAACAAGGCACACCTAATAGTGTGACCAGCTCTCCACCTGTCAACTTCTTTGATGAACAGGACACTATGAATCAAGGTGGGGAACAAGCTGAGGAGAATGAAGAATTTGATTTGGGAATCTTCAATCAAGATGATGGAGCAGCAGATGCTGATGATCAAGGCTCCATTGGGCCTGAAGGTAACTCCCAAACTCACCAATCAGGTGGGGATGATCAAGTAAGCCTTCATGACTCTTCTTTACATTCAGAAAATGATGATAATGAGGCAACAGTGGATGGTGTTCAGGGTGTCCCTGCACCAGGTGTTCAGGGTGTCCCTGCACCTATTATTGATGATAGTGTTGTTTCTCCCCCTGCTCACATTAATGCACCTGATATTAGGGACTATGTGTTAGTAAGGGATAGAGAACCTAGGATCAGAATTCCTGTTAAAAGATATGCTAATTTTGTTGCTGATTCTGATTCTGCTCATGCTGATTTCACTGAATGTGATAGTCATGTTGGCCATGATGGTATTGTTGAGTTTGCCTTCCTTGCTGCTGATATTGTTAAACAAAATGTGCCTGAAACTTTCACACAAGCTACTAATAGTGCTAATGCAACTGAATGGTGGAAGTCTATGCATGATGAAATTGACTCTATGAAACAAAATGGTACTTGGGAATTAGTCCCCAAACCCCCTAAGGCTAGAGTCATTAATTGCAAATGGATCTATAAACTGAAAGATGGCTTAAAACCAACTGATCCTCCAAGGTATAAGTCTAGGCTTGTTGCTAAAGGTTTTTCACAAAAGGAGGGAATTGATTATAATGATATTTTTGCTCCTGTTGTTAAATATAAGACCTTAAGACTCATGATTGCCATGACTGCTGTGTTTGATTGGCATTTGGAACAAATGGATGTCAAAACTGCCTTTCTTCATGGTGACTTAGAGGAGAAAATTTATATGAGCCAACCTATAGGTTTTATTGATCAAAAACACCCAGATTATGTCTGTTTTCTGAAGAAATCTATCTATGGTCTAAAACAGTCCCCTAGGCAATGGAACAAGAAATTTGATGCTTGCATGATTAGCTTACATTTCACAAGAAGTAAATATGACACTTGCTTGTATTTTAAAAATGTTAATGCTAAGTTCCCCCTTTATGTACTTCTATATGTTGATGACATTCTTATGATTTCTGGGGATAAATCTGCTATTGCTAAAATTAAAGGAGACTTAAGTGTTCACTTTGACATGAAGGACTTAGGCCATGCTAAAAAGATTTTGGGTGTTAACATACTTAGGGACAAACAGACTAAAACTATTTACCTCTCCCAATCAGATTATGTAACTAAAGTTGTTGATAAGTTTGGCATGAAAGATTCTAAACCAGTGAGTGTTCCATTAGGAGGGCACCTAGAACTATCTAAGGTTGATTGCCCTGAGACTGAACAAGACAAACTAAAAATGAGCAAAATCCCTTATGATGTTGCTGTAGGATCAGTTATGTATGCAATGCTTTGCACCAGACCTGACCTTGCCTTTTCCATTAGTGTCTTGAGTAGATTTATGTCAAATCCTGGGGAAAAACACTGGTTGGGTATGAAATACTTGCTGAGATACTTATCTTCAACTGTTAAACTTGGTTTGGTCTTTGCTGATTTTGATTCTCAACATGATATAATTGGTTATGTGGATTCTGATTATGCTAGTAACAAAGACAATAGAAAATCTACAACTTCTTTCTTTTTTACTTGGGCTGGAAACTGTATAAGTTGGAAGTCACAGTTGCAATCAATTGTGGCTCTGTCCTCAACTGAGGCAAAGTACATTGCTGCAACTAAGGCTGTTAAGGAAGCAATTTGGCTTAAGGGAATTGTTAAAGAAGTTCAAGGTAGATCATGTGTGCCTATCTTGCATATGGATAGTCAAAGTGCTTTGTATCTATGTAAGGATCCTGTTTACCATGAGAGAACTAAACATATTGATGTTAGGTTCCATTTTATCAGAGATATGTTAGAATCTAAGAAGATCATTATCAAGAAAATATTGGGAGAGACTAACCCTGCAGATTTTGGCACAAAAATTGTGCCTAGTGACAAGTTTTTGTTTTGCAGGAAAAGTCTCCACATTCTGGATGTTCCTTAAGAGTGTGGGGGCGAACCAATGATGGTTGGGACGAGGTCTTGCTCAATGTTCACAGAAATAATTCCAAAAGAGTTCTTTGCACAAGTAGGATTAGGAGGGCAAATTGTGAGGTTTCTAATCCTCCTTTTGCATCTCCTTAGGTTAGATGCCAAGCCAATGAGTCGTAGCATAGGACCATGTCCCTTAGAGGATTATGTATAGAGTTTTAGGCTTGCAGGTTCAAGCTTGAAGGCCAGCAAATGGAGCTGAATCAATCAGAGAAGGCTGCAGGAGCTGAGCTTGAGGAGAAGCAGCTGAAGGGCCAAAACGTAGTCGTTTTGGTTTGGAGGCAAAATCTGTTATGTCTGTTAAAGGCAAAGCTGCGTCGTTTGGCTAAAACGGATAAGTCGGCTTGTGCAAAACGCCGCGTTTCACTGAAGTCTCTTTAGTGGAACGATGTCGTGTGGCTGAGCGTGAACGACGGATTTGGCTGGCCCAGAACGATGCAGTTTTGTTCGTCTTCTCCAAAAGCATATAAGGCAATTCAAATTGGGGATTAGGGCACCGAACGAATTCGAAATTCCAGAGATCAATCGAGGCGAATCTTGAAGCATCCGAACTCGTGAGCTAGCCAGAGAGACTCGCATCATTGAAACGCATTCCGGTGTGGTGCTATTGCAGCCCGGAACTTGCTGATTGGCCGAGGAGCTACTGCTACTTGGAGCGGACATCCGGTCGACTGACTACCGACGTCCGGCGGCATTGCGTGGCGCTTCTCATTCAGGGAAGTACCAGTTCACTCTAGTTTACGTTCCTGTTCTTTCAATTAGACTAGGGTCCGGTCTTGACTTATTGGCTTGGTATAGGAATCTTGTAATTGTGCAAAACTCGATTGGGATTATAGTGGACATTGGGTGAGCCTCCCCGACCTGAGGTTCCAAGTAGTAGGGTTTACCCAAAGCTTGTAAAACGTCTCTGTGTTCATTACATTAAGTCCTTAACAAGTTTTGCCCAATTGAACATATTCCATACTTGACCTAATTTTGTCTAATTGGGGGAAATTAGATTAAGGGATTGTTAATATAAGTCATTACACATTCCGAGCCTCTTTTGACGTCATTTAACCCTCGTTATTGCTATTTCAGGTGAGAAACCAATCCTACGGTTCCGGGACTTAAGATCACCAATTCTTGGAGATAAAAGGAATTTCGAGCCAAAAGTGATAAGTCTCTTGCATAGTTTCAACGCTCGGTCGAGTACAGGCAAGCTCGCCCGAGCATTCCTCGCACAGGCCGACCAGTTCCCCACCAAACCCGAGGCTCGCCCGATCATGAGATCACTCGCCCGGGCATCATTTGCACCACGCTCGGATCCCTCCATCGATCGCCCGAGCGCATTCCGTGCTCGCCCGAGTGCCTGGGTCCAAGACCAGGTCCTTGCTCCACCAAGCCGGACACTCGCCCGAGTCCTCCAAGACGCGACCGAGTCCCTCGCCCTTCACGCCGTGCCCCGCCCGGCCGAGTTCCATTATGCTCGCCCGAGCGTCCATGCCCATCGAGCCTCCAGCACGCGACTCTCACACCATCCGGCCGAGCACCTCCAATGCTCGGGCGAGCGTCGCCTGAAAGGCAGGAATTTTAGGGTTTGGCTATAAATAGAAAGTTTCGTTTTGGGCACGAATATCAAGGATTTTGGAGGGTTTTTGGAGACAAGTTCAAGGGTTTTGAAGATCAACACATCAAATCGAAGCACTCCAAGGATATAGGGGGATTCTTCACTCTAAATCCTACACTTCCTTGTGTTTTTCTTCATTTTCCTTGTAACAAAACTATTATTGTTTGTCTATGAACATGAGTAGTGAGTAGTCCCCTTAGTTCCTAGGGTACTACTTCCCTCCTTGGTGCATTCAACTCTCAAAGGTTCAATTTCATGCAAGAACCAATTCAACCGGTAGGTGGCAAGGTTTCCCATAGATGAACCTAATGGGGAGAAGCCCCTAAAGGACTATTCTACCCCGAGCCTCACCGGTTTTCGATCACCAATAGCTCCACCGGGAGTAGCTGCTCCTCAATTTGAGCTCAAAACGGCGTTGATCAACATGGTGGGCAACAATGCCTTCTCCGGGATAGGAAATCCCAATGCCCACCTAACATCCTTCCTTGAGTTGTGCGAGACTTTCAAAATAAATAACGTACCAAAGGAAGCGATCTATCTAAGGCTTTTCCCCTTCTCTCTAATGGGGAAAGCCAAGGATTGGTTGTGGAGCCATGATGCCAACACCTTCACAACATGGAACGAGCTAGCCCAAGCTTTCCTTCTCCAATATTTTCCGCCGGCTAAAACTCAAAGGCTAAAAAACTTAATCAACTCATTTGAGCAAGGAGAGGATGAGAGTTTCTATGAGGCATGGGAACGCTTCAAGGAGCTACAAAGAGAATGCCCACACTACAATATAGACAAGCCAACCTTAATCCAAATCTTCTATCAAGGCGTGGATAATGAATCAAAAAGGCAAATGGACCAAGCCGCCGGTGGTGCATTCATGGAACTACACCCCACAAATGCCGGAGCTATTATAGATAGAATCGCAAGAAATTCTCACCATTGGGGGAGTGATCGGAACGTCCCAAGGAGACAAGGCAAGACGAAGGAGGTAAATGAGGTGGATTCAAAAGATGAAGTCCGAGCCCTTAGTAAGAAGATTGATGCCTTAACAAATTCCCTTAGTGCTCTTCATGTGAAGCGATCGCACCAACAACCTAGAGTTTGTGCCATTTGCACAAGTCCATCCCATAAAGAAGATGATTGCCCTCACACATTTCCTCAAGAAGAGATCCAAGGTGAAGAGGATGTTAATTTCTTGCAAAGAAATCAAACAAGCTATGGGAGAGACCGGGATCATCCAAATTTTTCATACAAGACAACCGAACCGATCAAGTATGATCCCGATTGGCGCCAAAAGAACAACGCCCCTCCCGGTTTCACCTCAAGGAACCAAGACTACCAAGGGCAAGGGCAAGGCTATCAAAGGCAAGTCCAACAAGGTCAATCTAGCCAATTACAACAAAAAGCTCAATATCAACCAAGGGCAAATTTTCAAGGTTATCAACAACAAGGGAATTATCAAGGAATGAGCACTCAACAACCACAAGCCCCAACTCATCAAAATGCACGAGATCAAACCATGACTGATATCTTAGCTAATCTTGTGGCAAATCAAGCAAAAGCCGATCAAAGAATGGATCAAATGTTCCAAAGAATGGATGAGATGACTACTCATAGTAAAATGTTGGAGACCCAACTCGCTCAACAAGCTAGCTCATCATCTAGACAACAAGGGAAACTTCCCTCTAAGCCGGACTTCCATCAAAATGAGCACGTGAATGCTATAACATTGAGGAGTGGAACCACCTACAAGCCCCCTTCACCCAAGGAAAAGGATGAGAGCACAAGGATGCCCGTTATCATTGAAGAGAGGGAGGAAGAGGTCGAAGAAGAAATGCCCACACCAAAGGAAGTTCCCTCTAAGAGTTCAACGAAGGAAGTCACTAAGGAGCCTTCACCATACAAACCTCCAATGCCATTTCCGCAAAGGCAACTAAAGAAGAACAATGAATCACACTTCCAAAAGTTTGCGGAGATGATGAAGAAGATCAATGTGACACTACCAATCTCCGAGGTAATATCCCAAATGCCCCTTTATAGTAAATTTCTTAAGGATGTCATTTCTCATAGGCGTGAAATTTCGGAAATTGGCTTGGTAGATCTAAATGTGGAGTGTAGTGCTATTGTGCAAAGCCCCATGCCTAAGAAAGAAAAAGATCCGGGGTCATTTTCAATTCCTATTACAATTGGTGATGTTAACATAAGCAAGGCATTGTGTGATTTAGGTGCTAGTATTTCATTAATGCCCTACTCTCTCTATAAGAAACTTGATATGGGAACTCTCGTGCCTACCTCCATTAGTCTACGCCTCGCGGATCGCTCCTCTAGGATCCCTAGTGGAATCTTAGAGGACGTGCCCGTAAAGGTGGGGAAGTTTTACATCCCCGTGGATTTCTTTGTTCTTGAGATGGAGGAGGAGCGAGAGATCCCAATCATTTTGGGAAGGCCATTTTTGAAAACTACTAGGGCGGTGATTAGTTGCATAAATGATTCACTAGAGTTTGAGATAGGGGGAGAGAAAATCAAGTTCCATTTAAGACAAGCATGTAGTGCCCCTAGTGATTCATTGGATTGTAACTTGCTTGATGCTTATGATGATTTTTCTTGTGATGAACTAACTTCCATTGAGAAAGAACTTTTGAGTGATGAAAGCATAGGTGACTCTATGATGGATTTGTTGATGATGGATGAGGAGGAACAAGAAGAGGAAAAAGATGATGGAAAAGAAAGAACGGAGAAAGGAGAAGGTAAGGGACCTTGTGGGGTAGAGCTTAAGGCTCTACCTACAAGTCTAAGGTATGAATTCCTAGGTCCCAACTCTACTTTTCCCGTAATAGTGAATGCATCTTTGAATGAGTTTGAAACCTCTAGACTTTTGCATGTGCTTAGAACTCGTAGGGGTGCAATTGGTTATTCCATTGATGATTTGAAAGGGATTAGCCCCGATATATGCATGCATAGGATTTCTTTGGATGATGATGCTAGACCAACCCGAGAGAGGTTGAGGAGGTTAAACCCCACGTTGGGGGAAGTTGTCTTTAAGGAGATAACTAAGTTGAGGGAAGCGGGAATCATTTATGCCGTTTGCGACTCGGAATGGGTGAGCCCAATCCACGTTGTCCCAAAGAAAGGTGGCTTGACGGTAGTCAATAACGAGAAAAATGAACTAATCCCTACACGCACCGTCACGGGGTGGCGGATGTGTGTTGATTACCGTAAACTTAACAAGGCTACTAAGAAAGATCATTTCCCACTCCCATTCATTGATCAAATGCTTGAGAGACTAGCTAACCATGAATACTTTTGTTACCTTGATGGGTATAGTGGATTCTTTCAAATCCCTATTCACCCTCAAGATCAAGAGAAAACCACCTTCACGTGCCCTTATGGAACCTATGCGTATAGACGTATGCCCTTTGGGCTATGTAATGCGCCGGGAACCTTCCAAAGGTGCATGATGGCCATTTTCTCCGATTTCATTGAAAATACAATGGAAGTATTCATGGATGACTTTTCGGTCTATGGTTCCTCATTTGACTCTTGTCTAGAGAACCTTTCAAAGGTTCTCGATAAATGCATTGAGACCGATCTAGTCTTGAATTGGGAAAAGTGTCATTTCATGGTACAAGAAGGAATTGTGCTTGGACATCTTGTCTCTAATAGGGGAATTGAGGTGGATAGGGCTAAGATTGAAGTAATTGAAAAACTTCCACCCCCTAGAGATGTCAAGGGAATTCGAAGCTTTCTTGGTCATGCCCGGTTCTACCGGCGCTTCATTAAGGATTTCTCTAAGATTGCCAAGCCATTGACCGATCTCTTGCATATTGATACTCCTTTCTTATTCAATGACCCTTGTGCTAAAGCTTTTGAGAAGCTAAAGTTGGCCCTCACATCCGCTCCTATCATCCAACCTCCCAATTGGGGACTCCCCTTTGAGCTTATGTGCGACGCAAGTGACTATGCCATTGGAGCCGTTCTAGGGCAAAGGGTAGACAAAAAGCTACATGTGATCTACTACACGAGCAAGGTCTTGGACCAAGCTCAATCAAACTACTCCACAACGGAGAAAGAGATGCTAGCTATTGTCTATGCCTTCGAGAAATTTAGGCAATACTTGGTGGGATCCAAAACCATAGTCTATACCGATCATGCCGCCATCAAGTACCTAATTTCTAAGAAAGATGCCAAGCCTAGGCTCATAAGATGGGTGCTTCTACTCCAAGATTTTGACATTGAAATCAAAGACAAAAAGGGAGTAGAAAATTTGGTCGCCGATCACCTTTCTAGACTTGAGCCTTTGAGGGAGAGGACTTCAAGTGAGGAGTTGCCTATTGAGGACTCTTTTCTTGGTGAGAACTTGATGAGGATCGAAAATGCACCCACTCCATGGTACGCCGATATAGTGAACTTCAAGGTTTGTGAGGTACTTCCTCCAAACATGAACTACAATCAAAAGAAGAAATTTGCGCATGATGCAAGACGATACTATTGGGATGAGCCCCACCTTTTCAAGCTTTGTTCGGATGGAATTTATAGAAAATGTGTAGCCGATGAGGACATAGAAGGAGTCTTGCACCATTGTCATTCTTTGCCTTGTGGAGGCCACGGAGGGAGTTCTAAGACCGCGGCTAAGGTGCTTCAAAGTGGACTCTATTGGCCATCAATATTCAAAGATGCCTACAATTTTGTGAAGGCTTGTGACAAGTGCCAAAGGAGTGGGAATATCTCCAAGAGGGATGAAATGCCCCAACAAGTAATTCTAGAAGTGGAGATCTTTGACGTGTGGGGAATAGACTTCATGGGCCCTTTCCCTCCTTCCTATGGGAACCGTTTCATTCTCGTAGCGGTTGATTATGTTTCCAAATGGGTCGAAGCTATAGCCTCCCCAACTCAAGATGCCAAGGTCGTAACAAAGCTTTTCAAGAAGGTGATCTTCCCTAGATTTGGAGTCCCACGAACCGTAATTAGTGACGGGGGAGCTCACTTCAAGGAAAAGCAATTTAAGGCGCTCTTGAAGAAATATGCGGTCTACCACAAGGTTGCTACACCTTACCACCCTCAAACTAGTGGTCAAGTGGAAGTCTCGAATAGAGAAATCAAAACTATACTAGACAAGACGGTGGGAAATTCAAGGAAGGATTGGTCCTCAAAATTGGATGATGCTCTTTGGGCGTATAGGACCGCCTTCAAGACACCTATAGGGATGTCTCCCTTTAGGCTCATCTATGGGAAACCTTGCCACCTACCGGTTGAATTGGAGTATAAGTCATTTTGGGCAGTTAGAGAATTGAATTTTAACATGAAAAGCGCCGGAGAAAAGAGGCTATTGGACTTGAATGAGCTAGATGAAATAAGACTAGACTCGTACGAAAATGCCAAGATCTACAAGCAAAAGCAAAAGAAATGGCATGACAAGAAGATTTTGAGGAAAGAGTTTAAAGAAGGGGACCAAGTCCTACTGTTCAATTCAAGGTTGAGGTTATTTCCGGGAAAGCTTAAGTCAAGATGGACGGGTCCATTCAAAATTCAAAAGGTGTTTGAGGACGGACATGTCACCTTGTTCAACTCAAGAGGGGAAATTTTCAAAGCCAATGGGCAAAGACTTAAACTCTACCATGGAGCTCCCCTAGATCCCGAGAACGCCTCTATCACCCTACATGACTTGACCGATTGAGGCCTCCCAAAATTCGTTTCTAAATTCTCCTACTAGGAGGTTCGGCTCGGTCTTTGCCAAGACGTTAAACTAGGCCCTCCCGGGAGGTAGCCCGTTGTAAGTGTTCATATTGGTTCAAGATCGTTAAGATGCATGGTTGGTGTGAACCCATTGTGGTCGAAGTGCTTAGAATCGCTTATATGATGGTTTCGTGTCTTGGAAGAGTGTGCAAATGCATAAGTGTGGAGTTGAGCTTTGAATTCGACACCTCATCAGGACGCTTGGCCGAGCCAAGATTACGCTCGCCCGAGCATTTTTAGCGCACAGCACGGGATCATCCATGCCCGCCCACGCTCGGCCGATCCATATTTCACTCGCCCGAGCGTTCTCTGCACAGCACTCGGATGCTTTAGGTGCTCGCCCGATCGACAACCCGCTCGCCCGAGTCATTCCCCTCGCGCCTCGCACGGACAAGCCCAGCGCTCGCCCGAATCTCTCACACGCTCGTCCGAGTCAATCCTGCACCCCTCTCGGAAGCCCAGCCAGCTCCGAGTCGCTCGCCCGAGCTACCTTACGCCCGCCCGATCGAATCTCGCAAGCTCGCCCTGTCAAGCGCAAGCGCTCGCCCGGTGTCATCCAACGCTCACCCGAGCATGCTTTGCCCAGCACTCGGATAGGTTCATCGCTCACCCGAGCATCTTTCTCGCTCGCCCGGGTATATGCCAAGTCTAAATGAGATTTCTTCCTCCCCAAAAATCAAAACGCGATTTTGCCCTAATTCCTTCTTCCATTCGAGCTCCGCCGCATCCAATCCCTCCGACCAACTCTCTCATCCGCTCGCCCAATCCCCCGCCCGGCTTCCTCCGATCGGATCTCGCCCTCTCCTCACTCCGGTTGCTCTTCCGGCAGCCGCTCAACCCCATCCGTGCCCTTTGTTTCCGCTGAAATCGACTTTGGTCATCTCCGTTCCTCCATTCGAATTCCGTCCATGGCACGAACCAAGGGGATTGAGAAAGCTAAAGAGAAAGAGATGGAAGCCTCTGCATCCCAGTCCATTCCCATTTCCAAACCCAAGAAGAAGAAGGTCGTCAAACCTAGGCATGCGACCCCGACAGGAGGAGAGGAAATTGCGACTTCGTCCAAGCAATCGAAGAAACCTAGGAAAACTATGGAAAACTCTATTTCCAGCGAGGACGATCCCTTGGATCCTCCATTTGAGGAAGAACTTCCCCGACCGCCCAAGAAGAAGAAGTCCAAGACATCAACCGCCCCGAACGAGACTGCTCCACCCTTGCCCTTAGCATTGCCTCCAGCTCCTCTTCTTGAGCCTGCAGCGCCGAGACCTTACCCTTTCCATGAGGAGTTGACATTCACGAATGCCAAGCACGTGGAGAACTTAGCATCAATCGCAAAGAAGGGAAAGGCACCCAAGCCCACATTATTTCCTCACAAGAAGACCCTCACCGACTTTGGATTATATGATGAGGTACATTCCCGACTCTCACACTCCGGCCTAAGTTTATTATTCATTGATGATCCGGGAATGTACAAGAGGGTGGTCCAAGAGTTTCTATGCTCTTTTGAGGCGGTAAGAAATTCGGAAAAGAAGATAACTAGTTGGAAGTTTGTGCTAGGGGGTTCGCGAAAAAGGATTGCAAAGGACAGAATTTGTGAATGGCTGAGGTTTCCATTGAATGGAGTGAATGTGCCTAAATTTTCTGATTTCGAGTTGTACAACTTTTGGCACAAGATTTCGGGTCGGGATGAATGGTTCGCTTCGGGGTACAATTCTTCAACAATCGAGGACAAACTTTGGAAGATTATGCATCGATTTGTTGCCTTGGCTATTAATGTGCGTGCGGATGGGGCAAGGATGGTGACCATCCCGGATTTGACTATCATGCTTGCCATAGACAATGGGCTCGTGCTTGATTGGTTCACCATTTTGGCTAAGCGTTTTGAGGAAAATGCAAAGGAGACTTCGCAAGTGGTTTCATTTGGTGGAGGATCATTCGTGACCCACCTTGCTCTAAGGTGTGGGTTCACATTTGATCATGATGGTTGCCCACCTCCGGTGAAGAAAGCATTCAATGTAGAGGTTTTAAAGGTCATGAAGTTCATTAAGAATGACGGCAAAATTTGGACCCCCACTAGTAAAGTGCCTCACAAGAAACCTTTGCGAAGAGCGGCTAGGGAGAAGAAGAATAAATATATCATCGCCAACCAGGATGGTCTCACATTTAACATGGACCTCTCCGGCTCAACCGAATCCTCCGATGAATCTGAAACTCCAACCCATGAGCCCTCGGTGCAAAGTGCTCCTCCTCCTCCAAGGAAGGTCTCCTTGGGAAGCAAGCTTGCCACCATTTCCTCGGACCTTGCCGGCTTGAAGACCTCGGTTTCCTCTATTCATGTGCAAGTGGGGAATTTAGAGGAGTTTGTGCGTGAGAACTCTAGATGGATGACCTCAACATTGTTGGATATATGCCGCGCCATGAGCATCGCGCCTTCCACCGCACCTCCTTCATTCCCGGGGTATTCTAGTCCCCTTCCCACTGCCCCCTCACCCATCACTCCTCCGCCCACGGTTGCCGAAACTAGTGTCCCTCCTCCTTCCATTATTGAGGAACCGCCACACACTATCGCGGAAGTTGATGAGTGGATCGCCGCTCAAGTGGAGGCAAATGAAGAGGTCGCGGGAGATGAGGATGGATCTGCACCTCTTGGAGATGGAGATGGAGTTGCCTCATAGCCATCATGTTATTCACTTCCAACTTTTGTTATTTTAATGCTTTACTTGTTTTGACATTTTGATGTGGCTTGGATGTTAAAGTCGCCATGGGGCGCAATTTTGGATGTTTGACTCTTATTTGTACCTTGGTTGGATGTTATGTTCTATGCATCATGGATATTTTCTTTGTCATTTGTGCCATCTTACTACTTTTGTAATCATAATCATATTCATGCTAGTGCACATTGACTTTCCCTTGTTTCCCATTGCCATCAAGGAGTATTCGTCTTTGCCAAGAGTAACACATTTAGGGGAAAATCACATTCTACAAACAAGGGGAGTTTCCTTTGCACCTTCACCTCTATTTCATCATCTCTTATGCTTAGGGACTAAGCATCATTTAAGTGTGGAGTGTTTTGGGTTTGGCGCAAATCTTCACATGTTTATACCATGCACAAATTTTGAAAATGAACATTTGCATCATGCTTTATCCCAATTGTTCTTGAGTGTTATACTACCAAAAGCTTGTGACTATCAATTCCCATCTTCTATAAGTCACATCTAGCTTACATTCCCCTTTTTACATGATTTAGAGTCTAAAACCAAACTAGCGCTATTGAATGCTCATTCTTGTGAATCAATTTCATTGCTATCTTGTGCCTATCTAGAAATCTAAGTATTTTTCGCGCATGCTTTGAAAAGTTTTAGCAAGCACGCTTTGAAAACTTCATGAAAAACTTAAACCTCTCGATTGCTTTTAGGTGAGTTTAGTTCTCTTGCCTCGTGCCTTGTTTGTGGTTGTTCCTCGCACATTCCATATTCACATTGGGCACATTGTCAAGTTTTTTTTTTTTGATTAAAAAAAAGGTAAAAAAAAATAATAATACAAATGCCGGGGGTTAGGGAGGTAAGTCCCCCCTCGAAAGCATTTGTAGGCCGAAGGCCGTTTCAAAAAAAAAGAAGAAAATAAGAATCACTTAAAGCTTGACTACTCGCCCTTCCGCCATCTCTTATATGTGTGAGTTCACCACGTGCATGTGTGCTAGCAAGTTGAGCTTTAGGACGACCCTTGTGATTTCACGTAAGCAATTGATTAGTTTATGCTTGTTTTAAGAACTCTTGTTGTCAAACTCCTCTTTCCTTATGGATTATGACTTTAGCGTCTAAAACTTGGAAATGAGTTGCATCGTGAGCCCGTGGACTAGCCCTAGCTAGCATAGGTGATCGAACGACAATTTTGTGCAAAAAGCTTCAACCATCTTTCAAATGCCTTGCAATGAAAATGAATAGACTTCTAGGTGAGGCATTTGATAGCGCTAGCATTGACTTCCTTGAATGTGCACCCTCATGTGAGCTTAGACGGTTGAAAGCTCTCTTGAAATGTATAGTAATTGTGATGCTAGCGTGGGATGTGAAGTAAGTTTTGAGAAATCCTCGCCTTAATTGTTAAACACTCTTGTTTTTCACTCTTGTGGGGATAAATGCATTTGGGATTTGTGAGTATTCCCGTTTCTGAAAACTCTCACGAGACTATAACTCGTCCACTAGGGTAGCCTAGGGGTTTAAAGGCTTGGTGCATATGCTAAATGCACTCGTCACACCTACGAAAAGGAGTTAGATTGTAAATATGTGTTAGAGTAGTAGAAATAAAGTTTGCCCTTTGTTTCTCCTTGACTTGTTCTTGTTGTTTGCTCGGGACGATCAAACTCTAAGTGTGGAGTGTTTTGATAAGTCGATTTCTCGACTATTCTCCTCCCGCCTTTACTAGATGTTTTGATTCATTCCGAGCCTCTTTTGACGTCATTTAACCCTCGTTATTGCTATTTCAGGTGAGAAACCAATCCTACGGTTCCGGGACTTAAGATCACCAATTCTTGGAGATAAAAGGAATTTCGAGCCAAAAGTGATAAGTCTCTTGCATAGTTTCAACGCTCGGCCGAGTACGGGCAAGCTCGCCCGAGCATTCCTCGCACAGGCCGACCAGTTCCCCACCAAACCCGAGGCTCGCCCGATCATGAGATCACTCGCCCGGGCATCATTTGCACCACGCTCGGATCCCTCCATCGATCGCCCGAGCGCATTCCGTGCTCGCCCGAGTGCCTGGGTCCAAGACCAGGTCCTTGCTCCACCAAGCCGGACACTCGCCCGAGTCCTCCAAGACGCGACCGAGTCCCTCGCCCTTCACGCCGTGCCCCGCCCGGCCGAGTTCCATTATGCTCGCCCGAGCGTCCATGCCCATCGAGCCTCCAGCACGCGACTCTCACACCATCCGGCCGAGCACCTCCAATGCTCGGGCGAGCGTCGCCTGAAAGGCAGGAATTTTAGGGTTTGGCTATAAATAGAAAGTTTCGTTTTGGGCACGAATATCAAGGATTTTGGAGGGTTTTTGGAGACAAGTTCAAGGGTTTTGAAGATCAACACATCAAATCGAAGCACTCCAAGGATATAGGGGGATTCTTCACTCTAAATCCTACACTTCCTTGTGTTTTTCTTCATTTTCCTTGTAACAAAACTATTATTGTTTGTCTATGAACATGAGTAGTGAGTAGTCCCCTTAGTTCCTAGGGTACTACTTCCCTCCTTGGTGCATTCAACTCTCAAAGGTTCAATTTCATGCAAGAACCAATTCAACCGGTAGGTGGCAAGGTTTCCCATAGATGAACCTAATGGGGAGAAGCCCCTAAAGGACTATTCTACCCCGAGCCTCACCGGTTTTCGATCACCAATAGCTCCACCGGGAGTAGCTGCTCCTCAATTTGAGCTCAAAACGGCGTTGATCAACATGGTGGGCAACAATGCCTTCTCCGGGATAGGAAATCCCAATGCCCACCTAACATCCTTCCTTGAGTTGTGCGAGACTTTCAAAATAAATAACGTACCAAAGGAAGCGATCTATCTAAGGCTTTTCCCCTTCTCTCTAATGGGGAAAGCCAAGGATTGGTTGTGGAGCCATGATGCCAACACCTTCACAACATGGAACGAGCTAGCCCAAGCTTTCCTTCTCCAATATTTTCCGCCGGCTAAAACTCAAAGGCTAAAAAACTTAATCAACTCATTTGAGCAAGGAGAGGATGAGAGTTTCTATGAGGCATGGGAACGCTTCAAGGAGCTACAAAGAGAATGCCCACACCACAACATAGACAAGCCAACCTTAATCCAAATCTTCTATCAAGGCGTGGATAATGAATCAAAAAGGCAAATGGACCAAGCCGCCGGTGGTGCATTCATGGAACTACACCCCACAAATGCCGGAGCTATTATAGATAGAATCGCAAGAAATTCTCACCATTGGGGGAGTGATCGGAACGTCCCAAGGAGACAAGGCAAGACGAAGGAGGTAAATGAGGTGGATTCAAAAGATGAAGTCCGAGCCCTTAGTAAGAAGATTGATGCCTTAACAAATTCCCTTAGTGCTCTTCATGTGAAGCGATCGCACCAACAACCTAGAGTTTGTGCCATTTGCACAAGTCCATCCCATAAAGAAGATGATTGCCCTCACACATTTCCTCAAGAAGAGATCCAAGGTGAAGAGGATGTTAATTTCTTGCAAAGAAATCAAACAAGCTATGGGAGAGACCGGGATCATCCAAATTTTTCATACAAGACAACCGAACCGATCAAGTATGATCCCGATTGGCGCCAAAAGAACAACGCCCCTCCCGGTTTCACCTCAAGGAACCAAGACTACCAAGGGCAAGGGCAAGGCTATCAAAGGCAAGTCCAACAAGGTCAATCTAGCCAATTACAACAAAAAGCTCAATATCAACCAAGGGCAAATTTTCAAGGTTATCAACAACAAGGGAATTATCAAGGAATGAGCACTCAACAACCACAAGCCCCAACTCATCAAAATGCACGAGATCAAACCATGACTGATATCTTAGCTAATCTTGTGGCAAATCAAGCAAAAGCCGATCAAAGAATGGATCAAATGTTCCAAAGAATGGATGAGATGACTACTCATAGTAAAATGTTGGAGACCCAACTCGCTCAACAAGCTAGCTCATCATCTAGACAACAAGGGAAACTTCCCTCTAAGCCGGACTTCCATCAAAATGAGCACGTGAATGCTATAACATTGAGGAGTGGAACCACCTACAAGCCCCCTTCACCCAAGGAAAAGGATGAGAGCACAAGGATGCCCGTTATCATTGAAGAGAGGGAGGAAGAGGTCGAAGAAGAAATGCCCACACCAAAGGAAGTTCCCTCTAAGAGTTCAACGAAGGAAGTCACTAAGGAGCCTTCACCATACAAACCTCCAATGCCATTTCCGCAAAGGCAACTAAAGAAGAACAATGAATCACACTTCCAAAAGTTTGCGGAGATGATGAAGAAGATCAATGTGACACTACCAATCTCCGAGGTAATATCCCAAATGCCCCTTTATAGTAAATTTCTTAAGGATGTCATTTCTCATAGGCGTGAAATTTCGGAAATTGGCTTGGTAGATCTAAATGTGGAGTGTAGTGCTATTGTGCAAAGCCCCATGCCTAAGAAAGAAAAAGATCCGGGGTCATTTTCAATTCCTATTACAATTGGTGATGTTAACATAAGCAAGGCATTGTGTGATTTAGGTGCTAGTATTTCATTAATGCCCTACTCTCTCTATAAGAAACTTGATATGGGAACTCTCGTGCCTACCTCCATTAGTCTACGCCTCGCGGATCGCTCCTCTAGGATCCCTAGTGGAATCTTAGAGGACGTGCCCGTAAAGGTGGGGAAGTTTTACATCCCCGTGGATTTCTTTGTTCTTGAGATGGAGGAGGAGCGAGAGATCCCAATCATTTTGGGAAGGCCATTTTTGAAAACTACTAGGGCGGTGATTAGTTGCATAAATGATTCACTAGAGTTTGAGATAGGGGGAGAGAAAATCAAGTTCCATTTAAGACAAGCATGTAGTGCCCCTAGTGATTCATTGGATTGTAACTTGCTTGATGCTTATGATGATTTTTCTTGTGATGAACTAACTTCCATTGAGAAAGAACTTTTGAGTGATGAAAGCATAGGTGACTCTATGATGGATTTGTTGATGATGGATGAGGAGGAACAAGAAGAGGAAAAAGATGATGGAAAAGAAAGAACGGAGAAAGGAGAAGGTAAGGGACCTTGTGGGGTAGAGCTTAAGGCTCTACCTACAAGTCTAAGGTATGAATTCCTAGGTCCCAACTCTACTTTTCCCGTAATAGTGAATGCATCTTTGAATGAGTTTGAAACCTCTAGACTTTTGCATGTGCTTAGAACTCGTAGGGGTGCAATTGGTTATTCCATTGATGATTTGAAAGGGATTAGCCCCGATATATGCATGCATAGGATTTCTTTGGATGATGATGCTAGACCAACCCGAGAGAGGTTGAGGAGGTTAAACCCCACGTTGGGGGAAGTTGTCTTTAAGGAGATAACTAAGTTGAGGGAAGCGGGAATCATTTATGCCGTTTGCGACTCGGAATGGGTGAGCCCAATCCACGTTGTCCCAAAGAAAGGTGGCTTGACGGTAGTCAATAACGAGAAAAATGAACTAATCCCTACACGCACCGTCACGGGGTGGCGGATGTGTGTTGATTACCGTAAACTTAACAAGGCTACTAAGAAAGATCATTTCCCACTCCCATTCATTGATCAAATGCTTGAGAGACTAGCTAACCATGAATACTTTTGTTACCTTGATGGGTATAGTGGATTCTTTCAAATCCCTATTCACCCTCAAGATCAAGAGAAAACCACCTTCACGTGCCCTTATGGAACCTATGCGTATAGACGTATGCCCTTTGGGCTATGTAATGCGCCGGGAACCTTCCAAAGGTGCATGATGGCCATTTTCTCCGATTTCATTGAAAATACAATGGAAGTATTCATGGATGACTTTTCGGTCTATGGTTCCTCATTTGACTCTTGTCTAGAGAACCTTTCAAAGGTTCTCGATAAATGCATTGAGACCGATCTAGTCTTGAATTGGGAAAAGTGTCATTTCATGGTACAAGAAGGAATTGTGCTTGGACATCTTGTCTCTAATAGGGGAATTGAGGTGGATAGGGCTAAGATTGAAGTAATTGAAAAACTTCCACCCCCTAGAGATGTCAAGGGAATTCGAAGCTTTCTTGGTCATGCCCGGTTCTACCGGCGCTTCATTAAGGATTTCTCTAAGATTGCCAAGCCATTGACCGATCTCTTGCATATTGATACTCCTTTCTTATTCAATGACCCTTGTGCTAAAGCTTTTGAGAAGCTAAAGTTGGCCCTCACATCCGCTCCTATCATCCAACCTCCCAATTGGGGACTCCCCTTTGAGCTTATGTGCGACGCAAGTGACTATGCCATTGGAGCCGTTCTAGGGCAAAGGGTAGACAAAAAGCTACATGTGATCTACTACACGAGCAAGGTCTTGGACCAAGCTCAATCAAACTACTCCACAACGGAGAAAGAGATGCTAGCTATTGTCTATGCCTTCGAGAAATTTAGGCAATACTTGGTGGGATCCAAAACCATAGTCTATACCGATCATGCCGCCATCAAGTACCTAATTTCTAAGAAAGATGCCAAGCCTAGGCTCATAAGATGGGTGCTTCTACTCCAAGATTTTGACATTGAAATCAAAGACAAAAAGGGAGTAGAAAATTTGGTCGCCGATCACCTTTCTAGACTTGAGCCTTTGAGGGAGAGGACTTCAAGTGAGGAGTTGCCTATTGAGGACTCTTTTCTTGGTGAGAACTTGATGAGGATCGAAAATGCACCCACTCCATGGTACGTCGATATAGTGAACTTCAAGGTTTGTGAGGTACTTCCTCCAAACATGAACTACAATCAAAAGAAGAAATTTGCGCATGATGCAAGACGATACTATTGGGATGAGCCCCACCTTTTCAAGCTTTGTTCGGATGGAATTTATAGAAAATGTGTAGCCGATGAGGACATAGAAGGAGTCTTGCACCATTGTCATTCTTTGCCTTGTGGAGGCCACGGAGGGAGTTCTAAGACCGCGGCTAAGGTGCTTCAAAGTGGACTCTATTGGCCATCAATATTCAAAGATGCCTACAATTTTGTGAAGGCTTGTGACAAGTGCCAAAGGAGTGGGAATATCTCCAAGAGGGATGAAATGCCCCAACAAGTAATTCTAGAAGTGGAGATCTTTGACGTGTGGGGAATAGACTTCATGGGCCCTTTCCCTCCTTCCTATGGGAACCGTTTCATTCTCGTAGCGGTTGATTATGTTTCCAAATGGGTCGAAGCTATAGCCTCCCCAACTCAAGATGCCAAGGTCGTAACAAAGCTTTTCAAGAAGGTGATCTTCCCTAGATTTGGAGTCCCACGAACCGTAATTAGTGACGGGGGAGCTCACTTCAAGGAAAAGCAATTTAAGGCGCTCTTGAAGAAATATGCGGTCTACCACAAGGTTGCTACACCTTACCACCCTCAAACTAGTGGTCAAGTGGAAGTCTCGAATAGAGAAATCAAAACTATACTAGACAAGACGGTGGGAAATTCAAGGAAGGATTGGTCCTCAAAATTGGATGATGCTCTTTGGGCGTATAGGACCGCCTTCAAGACACCTATAGGGATGTCTCCCTTTAGGCTCATCTATGGGAAACCTTGCCACCTACCGGTTGAATTGGAGTATAAGTCATTTTGGGCAGTTAGAGAATTGAATTTTAACATGAAAAGCGCCGGAGAAAAGAGGCTATTGGACTTGAATGAGCTAGATGAAATAAGACTAGACTCGTACGAAAATGCCAAGATCTACAAGCAAAAGCAAAAGAAATGGCATGACAAGAAGATTTTGAGGAAAGAGTTTAAAGAAGGGGACCAAGTCCTACTGTTCAATTCAAGGTTGAGGTTATTTCCGGGAAAGCTTAAGTCAAGATGGACGGGTCCATTCAAAATTCAAAAGGTGTTTGAGGACGGACATGTCACCTTGTTCAACTCAAGAGGGGAAATTTTCAAAGCCAATGGGCAAAGACTTAAACTCTACCATGGAGCTCCCCTAGATCCCGAGAACGCCTCTATCACCCTACATGACTTGACCGATTGAGGCCTCCCAAAATTCGTTTCTAAATTCTCCTACTAGGAGGTTCGGCTCGGTCTTTGCCAAGACGTTAAACTAGGCCCTCCCGGGAGGTAGCCCGTTGTAAGTGTTCATATTGGTTCAAGATCGTTAAGATGCATGGTTGGTGTGAACCCATTGTGGTCGAAGTGCTTAGAATCGCTTATATGATGGTTTCGTGTCTTGGAAGAGTGTGCAAATGCATAAGTGTGGAGTTGAGCTTTGAATTCGACACCTCATCAGGACGCTTGGCCGAGCCAAGATTACGCTCGCCCGAGCATTTTTAGCGCACAGCACGGGATCATCCATGCCCGCCCACGCTCGGCCGATCCATATTTCACTCGCCCGAGCGTTCTCTGCACAGCACTCGGATGCTTTAGGTGCTCGCCCGATCGACAACCCGCTCGCCCGAGTCATTCCCCTCGCGCCTCGCACGGACAAGCCCAGCGCTCGCCCGAATCTCTCACACGCTCGTCCGAGTCAATCCTGCACCCCTCTCGGAAGCCCAGCCAGCTCCGAGTCGCTCGCCCGAGCTACCTTACGCCCGCCCGATCGAATCTCGCAAGCTCGCCCTGTCAAGCGCAAGCGCTCGCCCGGTGTCATCCAACGCTCACCCGAGCATGCTTTGCCCAGCACTCGGATAGGTTCATCGCTCACCCGAGCATCTTTCTCGCTCGCCCGGGTATATGCCAAGTCTAAATGAGATTTCTTCCTCCCCAAAAATCAAAACGCGATTTTGCCCTAATTCCTTCTTCCATTCGAGCTCCGCCGCATCCAATCCCTCCGACCAACTCTCTCATCCGCTCGCCCAATCCCCCGCCCGGCTTCCTCCGATCGGATCTCGCCCTCTCCTCACTCCGGTTGCTCTTCCGGCAGCCGCTCAACCCCATCCGTGCCCTTTGTTTCCGCTGAAATCGACTTTGGTCATCTCCGTTCCTCCATTCGAATTCCGTCCATGGCACGAACCAAGGGGATTGAGAAAGCTAAAGAGAAAGAGATGGAAGCCTCTGCATCCCAGTCCATTCCCATTTCCAAACCCAAGAAGAAGAAGGTCGTCAAACCTAGGCATGCGACCCCGACAGGAGGAGAGGAAATTGCGACTTCGTCCAAGCAATCGAAGAAACCTAGGAAAACTATGGAAAACTCTATTTCCAGCGAGGACGATCCCTTGGATCCTCCATTTGAGGAAGAACTTCCCCGACCGCCCAAGAAGAAGAAGTCCAAGACATCAACCGCCCCGAACGAGACTGCTCCACCCTTGCCCTTAGCATTGCCTCCAGCTCCTCTTCTTGAGCCTGCAGCGCCGAGACCTTACCCTTTCCATGAGGAGTTGACATTCACGAATGCCAAGCACGTGGAGAACTTAGCATCAATCGCAAAGAAGGGAAAGGCACCCAAGCCCACATTATTTCCTCACAAGAAGACCCTCACCGACTTTGGATTATATGATGAGGTACATTCCCGACTCTCACACTCCGGCCTAAGTTTATTATTCATTGATGATCCGGGAATGTACAAGAGGGTGGTCCAAGAGTTTCTATGCTCTTTTGAGGCGGTAAGAAATTCGGAAAAGAAGATAACTAGTTGGAAGTTTGTGCTAGGGGGTTCGCGAAAAAGGATTGCAAAGGACAGAATTTGTGAATGGCTGAGGTTTCCATTGAATGGAGTGAATGTGCCTAAATTTTCTGATTTCGAGTTGTACAACTTTTGGCACAAGATTTCGGGTCGGGATGAATGGTTCGCTTCGGGGTACAATTCTTCAACAATCGAGGACAAACTTTGGAAGATTATGCATCGATTTGTTGCCTTGGCTATTAATGTGCGTGCGGATGGGGCAAGGATGGTGACCATCCCGGATTTGACTATCATGCTTGCCATAGACAATGGGCTCGTGCTTGATTGGTTCACCATTTTGGCTAAGCGTTTTGAGGAAAATGCAAAGGAGACTTCGCAAGTGGTTTCATTTGGTGGAGGATCATTCGTGACCCACCTTGCTCTAAGGTGTGGGTTCACATTTGATCATGATGGTTGCCCACCTCCGGTGAAGAAAGCATTCAATGTAGAGGTTTTAAAGGTCATGAAGTTCATTAAGAATGACGGCAAAATTTGGACCCCCACTAGTAAAGTGCCTCACAAGAAACCTTTGCGAAGAGCGGCTAGGGAGAAGAAGAATAAATATATCATCGCCAACCAGGATGGTCTCACATTTAACATGGACCTCTCCGGCTCAACCGAATCCTCCGATGAATCTGAAACTCCAACCCATGAGCCCTCGGTGCAAAGTGCTCCTCCTCCTCCAAGGAAGGTCTCCTTGGGAAGCAAGCTTGCCACCATTTCCTCGGACCTTGCCGGCTTGAAGACCTCGGTTTCCTCTATTCATGTGCAAGTGGGGAATTTAGAGGAGTTTGTGCGTGAGAACTCTAGATGGATGACCTCAACATTGTTGGATATATGCCGCGCCATGAGCATCGCGCCTTCCACCGCACCTCCTTCATTCCCGGGGTATTCTAGTCCCCTTCCCACTGCCCCCTCACCCATCACTCCTCCGCCCACGGTTGCCGAAACTAGTGTCCCTCCTCCTTCCATTATTGAGGAACCGCCACACACTATCGCGGAAGTTGATGAGTGGATCGCCGCTCAAGTGGAGGCAAATGAAGAGGTCGCGGGAGATGAGGATGGATCTGCACCTCTTGGAGATGGAGATGGAGTTGCCTCATAGCCATCATGTTATTCACTTCCAACTTTTGTTATTTTAATGCTTTACTTGTTTTGACATTTTGATGTGGCTTGGATGTTAAAGTCGCCATGGGGCGCAATTTTGGATGTTTGACTCTTATTTGTACCTTGGTTGGATGTTATGTTCTATGCATCATGGATATTTTCTTTGTCATTTGTGCCATCTTACTACTTTTGTAATCATAATCATATTCATGCTAGTGCACATTGACTTTCCCTTGTTTCCCATTGCCATCAAGGAGTATTCGTCTTTGCCAAGAGTAACACATTTAGGGGAAAATCACATTCTACAAACAAGGGGAGTTTCCTTTGCACCTTCACCTCTATTTCATCATCTCTTATGCTTAGGGACTAAGCATCATTTAAGTGTGGAGTGTTTTGGGTTTGGCGCAAATCTTCACATGTTTATACCATGCACAAATTTTGAAAATGAACATTTGCATCATGCTTTATCCCAATTGTTCTTGAGTGTTATACTACCAAAAGCTTGTGACTATCAATTCCCATCTTCTATAAGTCACATCTAGCTTACATTCCCCTTTTTACATGATTTAGAGTCTAAAACCAAACTAGCGCTATTGAATGCTCATTCTTGTGAATCAATTTCATTGCTATCTTGTGCCTATCTAGAAATCTAAGTATTTTTCGCGCATGCTTTGAAAAGTTTTAGCAAGCACGCTTTGAAAACTTCATGAAAAACTTAAACCTCTCGATTGCTTTTAGGTGACTTTAGTTCTCTTGCCTCGTGCCTTGTTTGTGGTTGTTCCTCGCACATTCCATATTCACATTGGGCACATTGTCAAGTTTTTTTTTTTTGATTAAAAAAAAGGTAAAAAAAAATAATAATACAAATGCCGGGGGTTAGGGAGGTAAGTCCCCCCTCGAAAGCATTTGTAGGCCGAAGGCCGTTTCAAAAAAAAAGAAGAAAATAAGAATCACTTAAAGCTTGACTACTCGCCCTTCCGCCATCTCTTATATGTGTGAGTTCACCACGTGCATGTGTGCTAGCAAGTTGAGCTTTAGGACGACCCTTGTGATTTCACGTAAGCAATTGATTAGTTTATGCTTGTTTTAAGAACTCTTGTTGTCAAACTCCTCTTTCCTTATGGATTATGACTTTAGCGTCTAAAACTTGGAAATGAGTTGCATCGTGAGCCCGTGGACTAGCCCTAGCTAGCATAGGTGATCGAACGACAATTTTGTGCAAAAAGCTTCAACCATCTTTCAAATGCCTTGCAATGAAAATGAATAGACTTCTAGGTGAGGCATTTGATAGCGCTAGCATTGACTTCCTTGAATGTGCACCCTCATGTGAGCTTAGACGGTTGAAAGCTCTCTTGAAATGTATAGTAATTGTGATGCTAGCGTGGGATGTGAAGTAAGTTTTGAGAAATCCTCGCCTTAATTGTTAAACACTCTTGTTTTTCACTCTTGTGGGGATAAATGCATTTGGGATTTGTGAGTATTCCCGTTTCTGAAAACTCTCACGAGACTATAACTCGTCCACTAGGGTAGCCTAGGGGTTTAAAGGCTTGGTGCATATGCTAAATGCACTCGTCACACCTACGAAAAGGAGTTAGATTGTAAATATGTGTTAGAGTAGTAGAAATAAAGTTTGCCCTTTGTTTCTCCTTGACTTGTTCTTGTTGTTTGCTCGGGACGATCAAACTCTAAGTGTGGAGTGTTTTGATAAGTCGATTTCTCGACTATTCTCCTCCCGCCTTTACTAGATGTTTTGATTCATTCCGAGCCTCTTTTGACGTCATTTAACCCTCGTTATTGCTATTTCAGGTGAGAAACCAATCCTACGGTTCCGGGACTTAAGATCACCAATTCTTGGAGATAAAAGGAATTTCGAGCCAAAAGTGATAAGTCTCTTGCATAGTTTCAACGCTCGGCCGAGTACGGGCAAGCTCGCCCGAGCATTCCTCGCACAGGCCGACCAGTTCCCCACCAAACCCGAGGCTCGCCCGATCATGAGATCACTCGCCCGGGCATCATTTGCACCACGCTCGGATCCCTCCATCGATCGCCCGAGCGCATTCCGTGCTCGCCCGAGTGCCTGGGTACAAGACCAGGTCCTTGCTCCACCAAGCCGGACACTCGCCCGAGTCCTCCAAGACGCGACCGAGTCCCTCGCCCTTCACGTCGTGCCCCGCCCGGCCGAGTTCCATTATGCTCGCCCGAGCGTCCATGCCATCGAGCCTCCAGCACGCGACTCTCACACCATCCGACCGAGCACCTCCAATGCTCGGGCGAGCGTCGCCTGAAAGGCAGGAATTTTAGAGTTTGGCTATAAATAGAAAGTTTCGTTTTGGGCACGAATATCAAGGATTTTGGAGGGTTTTTGGAGACAAGTTCAAGGGTTTTGAAGATCAACACATCAAATCGAAGCACTCCAAGGATATAGGGGGATTCTTCACTCTAAATCCTACACTTCCTTGTGTTTTTCTTCATTTTCCTTGTAACAAAACTACTATTGTTTGTCTATGAACATGAGTAGTGAGTAGTCCCCTTAGTTTCTAGGGGTCTATGGACCTCCTTGGTGTACAAAACTCGTTTATCTATTGATTATATGCATGAATGAAGACTTGTTATGATTTGTGAATTTACTTGGATTAAATGTCTATTCTATGCCCACCAAGTGTTTGATAAAATGCCTAAGTGGACTAGAAACATGAATTTGAAGTAGAGTGCTCTAGCGAACGATACTAATGATTCTAGAATGAAGTAAATTCACCCTTGTCGAGTGGCGATCATTAGCGTGACTCATTTCGGCACTGAGATAGGCTTGATCTTAAAACCGCTCATGAGTTATCAATTACTCAACTAGCGTTGATGATTGAAAGCTCTTGAGTAGGACATGAGCTAACAATATCTAGCGATTGAAGCTCACGAGCGAGGTGTCTTCTCCTTAAATCGAATAACAGCATCTAGCGATTGAATTTGATTTAATAGGGACACGCCTGAATCTATCATTTACATTATTCGTTCTTGCATGAAATTGAACCTTTGAGAGTTGAATGCACCAAGGAGGGAAGTAGTGCCCTAGGAACGCCTTTTAAAATCTTGAAAACAACCTTTTACATCGTATTAATCATTGTTCGATAATTGATAATCACATTTCTCACAACCAATCGGAAATAGACTTATTGAGTAAAATTGAATAGTGATCCTAAGTTTACAATTGCTCCTTGGACGACCCGGTACTTACCGGTCAAATATAAATTGTTTTTGACTTGTGCTAAAAATACAACGTTCAATCATATCCTAATCAGGTATTGGAATGCGAGTGACTACAAATGGATGGTACTCTATCTTATGATGAGCAACCCGTGGCTATTCTGGATCGGCAAGTAAAGAGATTTCGAAACAAGAGGATATCTTCTGTCAAAATCCGGTAGAAAAATCATACTTAAGCTGAAGCAACTTGTGAATCCGAGGAAGATATGAAAGTAAGATATCCTCATCTTTTGAATCTCCAAGTATGATCAGTTAAATTTGGGGACCAAATTTTTTTGAAGGAGGGTAGAATGTTATATCCCTAATTTAAATAATTATGTTTGACTTTTGACTCAAAAAAATTAATGAAAACATAAAGGTTGTGTATTGGACTATGGGCCGGAAATGGGCTGATGGAAATGATAAGGAAAAATGATGAATATTACTCCCTCCGTCCCACTTTGTTTGTCCAAAAGGACAATGGACACGGGAATTAAGAAAAGCAAATAAAGGACAATGATAGAGAAAAAGTGGAGGAGAGTGTATGTGAAAGTGGATCCCGTACAGTAAATAAATGATAATAAGAGAGGGAAAGTGGAGAAAAGTACATTTTTTTAATAAAAATAATATTTTTGGTAGGAAAGAGAAGGTTGATTTGATTATTGAGTTATGTATATAAAAGGAAAGTGGACAAATATTAGGGGACGCTTAAAAAGGAAAGTGGACAAACATTGAGGGACAGAGGGAGTAATTTCTATTTAAATGGTTGAAGAGGCGTGGGAGAGTGGCTTATATAGGAAGTTAGGGTTTTCAAGGGTGGGAAGAAACGGCGATGATGGACTGAAGGATTGGCAGAGATGGTGCCGAGGAGATATATCAAGCGGCCGAGTTGTCACGTGGTGATGGCTTGTCGAAGTTGCTGAACTCGATGTTGATTGAAGGAAAACAAAATGAAACGCAGCTGGAGGACGCAGAGCAGAGTGTGCCGACATACAAACCCATCGATCGGTAAGTCGAATTTCTTCATCGTTCAATGAAAATTGGAAGGATTCTAATGGTGGCTGAAATTTAAGTTGGGATTTTCCTTGTTGCCAAACTTGAAGTCGATTATTCGAATTGAAGGTGAGTAGAGATAACCAAGATTTGAATTCAGATAACTTTGGTGGCTTGGTGGAGGACAGCTAGTGGAGTTGTTTGAGTGGTAAAGATGAGCGGCTGAGAGATTTAATTGGAAAGGTGACTGATCAAGAGCTGGTGCATAGGATCATTATCATTAGCTGGGAGGAATTCTAGTAAGGATAAAGATGGTTAATTGTTACGACTTGAGAAAACACTGTTACCGGGAAATAGAAGGTAAGTTTATAATATATTTTATTATCGTATCGATTAATTATATATTAAAAGTATATTTGGTTAATGGCAAAAACGATACGAGATCGAAACCCCTTTCGTCTTGACAAAGACGTTAAACTATACGACGCGAGTAAATTATACGCTTATGTTTATTTTATATTATCTATATACTCATACGTATAATACTACTTGGGTAAAAATAAGAGAAGTATGGAAAACGATATGTTCCCCCTCGTCTTTACAAGACGTAAAACATGTTATGAAATATATGATATGGTGACTACGTTCTGATATACTTGTGGAGATGAGCTGACGTTGCACATGCATCATTGCATTCATGACATACATGACATGAGATGATTCTGGCGAGGCAAGGCCCGCACTCTGATATGATTCTGGCGAGGCATGGCCCGCACTCTGAGATATTCTGGCGAGGCTCAGCCCGCACTCTGATATGGTCCGGACCGGCAGTGACGACTGCCCTCTGTGCATTCACGCATCCACGCATTTATATACGCATGTGATATATGGAGTTATTGATGTGATATGAGTATTTGAGCACATATGAACGTTGAATGAGATGTTTACGGATTCATATGTTTAGGTGTGCACTAAATGAGATAACGTATTAATATAATATATGTTAAGAGGAAAAGACACGTAAAGGAAATCAAACTCACGGTAATAAAATATGTTATTTACTTACTGAGTCTCCCCCGACTCACCTCCATATTTTCCCATAATTTTCAGATCAGTGATCTACTAGTTCGAGAGCTGTCATTCTTCTTCGCGCAAGAGTCTTCACGTTCACGTACGGTGCCATCCAACTAGTTCCCTCATTGGAGTCATTGCAGTTATTTCTTTCTTCCACTTTAGAGTATTGCTTCGTGGTACTTGAGCAGGACTTAGATATTGTTATGTTGTTCCGCAAACTATTTTATTATTCAGTTATATGTTATCATTTGTTTATTATTTATTAATACTTGTTAAGAATGGTATATAGGCTTGCTTGGCATTTGACGTAAATGTCACGCGCCGGTCTCGGCCTATATTTTTGGGTCGTGACACACTTCAATGTTAATTCTGAACATGCAACACCAATACACCATAATAGTTTTGCCCTGAAAATCTGAAATGAAGCTGAGCTATAAACACTTATTGGGAAGTATTGCCTGAATGTTTCCATTGTGTCGAACACATAAGTACATTTTTACACAACTGGCTATCTAACACTTTCAGCTGGTCGATAACACAGTACTTCTTAGACCAACACACCATATAAATAGATACATGACGGTATTTGATCTTGATTTTTGCAGCTGAATCAAGGGGTCAGCAGAACCCACCCAGGCATGTTGCATATTTTGGAATCTGGTTGCCATGTGTCACCCTCACCCTTTGTAATGGCATGTATGCTCGTCGAATGAATTGTTATTCTGCGACCTTTTCTCTAAGACTGGGACATATTCGTAACTTCTTTACAGGTCGATCCCATGAAATTTATGGCATTAACTCAGGTCCTCTAAATTCATGTAATGAGGCCAGAGAACATCATCAGTTGACAAGAAGATCAGAAGACTTTATGTCAAAATAGCACCACCAATACAATTATTTAACCCTGTGTCGTTTCCTCCAACTATGTCTGAATTCCTTCCACAGCAGTGGGACGGTCATCCATATCCGATGCACTCTCATCAAGACCTGTACAAATATGAAAGTTTATACTATGAAGCATAAAACCGTTTAAAAACACCATGCCTTTTAGGTATAAGATTTTTTGTGTGTGCAACATATCAATATCATAGTTGAACTGTTGCACTATAGAAATCAGAACCAAATCAGACATTAATGATCAAAACGAATGACTTGAGAAACTCACCTTCTTTTGCCTTCTTTTTGGGTCTGTCCTTTCTAGGTTTCTTGAAACTAGTTTTTGTTTCCGACAACAGATCTTTGTATTTTTCCAATATCCTGTTCTTCTCGTCAATATGACCCAATAACTCATACGCATTAGCTACTTTCTGCACTATTGACTTTTCAGGGGGCTTTCGATCAAAAGATTCAAGTCCTTTGAAGAGCTTTTGATTCCAAGTTGAGTCGCATAAAGTACGAATGATGACAGAAATTCAAGCCGTTAGCCATTGAAAAATGAAAACAAGACAATACACATTGACATATCTAACTGTAACGAAGAGATGGGGATGGATACCTTTACAAGATTTTCCAGCATGTTATTTCGATAGTAAATCGATATCATGCGTTTGCACAAGTCCCATGGCACTGAGTGCAGATCAGATCCTATTTTCCTCATCCAAAATCGGTGTGCTTCTTCAGATCTATGATCCATATCCAGAGCTTTAATTAACTGCGCATATGTTCCCATTGTAGTGCCCTGACCCTTGCTTAGCATCCATTTAATTACCTAGTAAGTTTTCACATAAACAGCTTGATTAACATATCACCAAACTAGTCTCTACTCTCTAGTAGTATATAAGATCCTATGTTTTAAGCAGTTGACAAAAGCATCCCCTATTATGCAGATTCTAGGAACTGAATAATTGCAAGCTGAACCTGAACTCATATCAAGAGGATGCAGAAAGAGTAACAACTGAATGTAAGCCATCAAACCTGAATAATTCTATGCCATTCATACTTCTTTTCAAGAACAGCCAATGCTCTCTTTAACATTGCGATGGGAAAATTCTGCTCCCATGCAACCCACGAGTCTAAAGATCCATAAACAGCTTCTTTACTGTCCTTGAGCTCAACAAGCTGCATACACATTACAATAAAACCAATCAAACACTCAAACATCTCTTAAGAGCCAAAACATGTTCACCAGTCCTCCATTTATCTTCTCACCATGTCAATCAGAAACTTCTCTTTATCTCTATTCGAAATCCTATCCCCTATGTAAGTGCTACTTACGCCTCCAACGTCCCGAGCCAGATGCTCGGAAGATTCTTCATGGCCAGCTCTCGGCTCCTATGAAATTAATTCAGAAATTTAATCATCTAATCACAAGAAAATGCAGCAACAAAGCAAAAAATGAACACTGAACACAGAGTGGTGAGTTACTGAGGCACCAGCTGACCTTCGGGTCATTGAAATTTCCAGAAGAAAGGCTTTTAGGAATGTAATTCGATTTATTATTTCGCCAAAACCTAATCTGGACGAACCGGAGCAGGGAAGGAGGAGCAGTCGGTGATATTGAACTAGAATTTAAAAGCGGGTTAGGGTTGGGTAATGAGGTGGCTTGAGAGATGGAGTTGAGGTGGAAGGCACCGGCGGGCGACCGGACGGTACGGTGGGTTTTGGCGAACGCTGCTCTCGCCGCCATGGATGAGAGAGAAAGCTTAACTGACTGAGGGTTTTGGAGAGACGGAGGGTTTGATGGAGAAGACGCTCGTCATTTAATTGGGCTTCGAGTTGGGCCTGGTAATGTCTTCAGCCCGACTTATCGGGCTTTCAACAATTGCTATTACGGAGTAGTAAACAAAAAATCCACGGAACAAACGGCGTCGTTTTTAACCTTGATCAATCACATTATTATTTTTTTCCGATTACAAGAATACAGTCAGAGACCGAGCAGCAAGACCCGGTACAAGCAAAACTGACCACACAAACGAAGAGGTACCTCGGCCAACTTCTACAAAATAATTAAGCTCAGTGTTGAATATTGAATTTGGTGGGCTGGGACTGGACATCCAGACACCACCCGGGCTACGCTGGACCAAGTTAGCCAGACGCTCCCCAACATATTGGGCTGCCTGCAGGCATATGCACCCCAACCATGAACAAGGCCCAATGCACATATGAGGGCAACCAAGGCCCAAACACATGGCATGACAAATTGGGAATTAATCCTTGCAGGTTGTTGGTGGTGGGGATTGAACCCTTGCCACCCTTTAACATGTGCATGTATGCAACATGTTAACCATATGGGCTGCAGCTCACATGGTTAACATGTTGCTTACATGCACATGTTAAAGGGTGGCAAGGGTTCAATTCCCACCACCAACAACCTGCAAGGATTTCCCACAATTAATGCCATGTTGGGTTTGGGCCTTAGTTGCCCCCACATGTGCAGTTGGGCCCTTGTTCATGGTTGGGGTGCATATGCCTGCAGGCAGCCCAATATGTTGGGGAGCGCCATGGGCTTTGCCCAGCGTAGCCCGGGTGGTGTCTGGATGTCCAGTCCCAGCCCACCAAATTCAATATTCAACACTCAGGCCAGACGACACAACAGGCGACTACACCTGAAAACGAAAAAATCAAATTCGAAAAATACAAACAAGTTCACCATGCTTATGGACAGTTACAAACTCCTCGACTAAGCAGACGAGACACTACAAACACAAAAAGGGCATAAAAGCCACCAGCGACCAAAAACCTAAACACCTCGCCGGAAGCACACCATCCATCATCAGCTCCAAGTTCCCAACGCTGCACCTGCCACGCCGAAAAGCCTCCACGCAAACGCTCAGATACAACCCTCCAGTCCCAGATCCAGACCCTTGCACTGCAAGGGCGCCGATGCAGGAGGCCCTGCAGCGATCAGCGAGACCCCACCTGAAGAGGAGCCGACGAGAGGAGCCAGAGGTGGAGGGGAGAGACGAGAAGAGGTGGACTTACAGGCAGGATGAGGCGGCTGAGGTGAAGCTAATCACATTACTGATTACTTTGATATTCATCTATTACGCTAAAATTTAAAATTTAATAGTTTATTATCTGATTCGAAAATAAAATGATAGTTTAGGATTTGAAGTTTTAGGATAGAGATCGGTTGCAAAGTACAATTACAAATTGACGAATTATGATATATAATATTTTATAACTCGTTTAGATAAAATCATACTATAGTTCGTTTACAGCAGGACTGCAAATCAAATTTTTTATTTTAGAGAAAAACATCCGTAAAGAATGAAGTAAATACACCATAAGTGACATTAGGAAAATTCCACAAAGGAAAGTGACATGGTGGGATTCGAACCCTTGACTTTGTCATTACAAGTCAAAGAGTTCTACCAACTCAACAACCACCTTATTAACTGCAAATCAAAATAAACATAAGGTAACCGGTCCGCATGCATACCCAATTTTTAAGCAGGGAGCCTCCAGATTGAGGCGCAAGATGCATCATCTTCACTGAGGCACCTCAACTTGATCAGCACATGCGCAACAATTGCACAACCGAAACCCAATGCAGCACTTGATCCCACAAGCGAAACAGAAGTACAAATCAGCACAACAAAGGCATCTTCCTTAGTATTCATATCCCTTGCGGCCATAGCAAGCTCAATCCCAGCAAACAAAAGCAGCACGCCGAGAACCCCAACAGGAAACTGCGTCAAAATTTTAACCAAGCTCGAGCCTAAAACAAGTCCCAAAACCAGCTTAGTTGCACCCAAAATCGCCACGCACGCACCACTCCTACCTCCAAACTTATACTGACCAGCGAGGCCACCAGCACCGTGACAACTAGGCATAGCGCCAAACCATGTCCCTACTAAGTTCATTAACCCAACTGTGATTGTAACGGACGTGGGTGTGAAATCCTTCTCCGGAAAAAGATCATACGAAAGCTTACAAACAGCGACAACTGAATTAAGTATGGACAAAGGAAGCTGTGGGATTGTTCCCTTTATAAACCCGTTCTTCCAAGCTTCTTTTGATATATGCACAACGGAAAACTTCGAAGGGCCAAATTTTATATGATCAACGACACGAGGATCTCTCACAAATGCCAAAATCACACCCAATACGAAGATCATGAAAGCTGAAGGCAAAGATGTCAACACTCTCCTTACTCTAATCCTCGTACTTTGACGCGGAGCTCCTGCATCAATCTGATCATTGACAACTCCATTGTTGATCTCCTCACCTGCACCATTCACAAGCACAATAAAGCAAGCACACACAACAGCCAACACCAAACCATCCAACCCTAACCAAGCCCTAACCCCAATTGACTTTGACGTTGCGAAATTCTGATCATTCCTCACATACTTAACTGCAATCATAGCGAAATTCAAGCCCTGGGCAAGCTGAATCCCTCTCACAATCGGTAAAGGTATCAACTTGTACACAAACTTCATCAAACCAGTCACGCCCAAAACAAGCAAAATCGCACCGGTGCAAATCCCAGCAGCCATTATCTCCGGCACGCCAAAGTCAGGACTCGAGATAGCCGCAGCTGCTATGGATTTCATCGGCTGGACTGGCATCGGGACGCCGTATAATGCGCCGGTGATGATGTTGTACACGCCGGTGAAGATGAGAGTTGTGCCCAAGTTGAGATTTTTGGATAAAGTGAGGGCTAAGATTATGGGTATGTAGGTGCCCAAATCGCCCATTGCTCCGTTCAACTCCGCCCATTTTGATCTAAAGATTAGATTTTGCTTCGTTTTGTGCAAAAGGGTTTTTGAAAAATCGGAACTTGGTGGTGGGTTTGTGTGATCTGATGTGTTCTGGGCTTCCTCCATTTCATAATATGATCGCCAGACGCCAAAACGCTATGCATTTCATATCTTCTACTTCAATTATATAGAGAACAAAATTATTTTTATTTCTCTGTAAATTTCGTGTTTTTTCATTATTTTGATACATCAAATATAGTTTTTGTTAACCTCATTTACTTAAATTCTCCTGTTAAAAAAAATTGATCTATGCTTTATCTGCGGCTAACCTGAACCATATGTATCCACTATCAAACATTTTCAAAAGTAGAGGCAATCGGAATATGATTTTCCTGAAAAGGGCATTTTTGAAATCAAGATGATGATGCTCCAAAATGCCTTTCTGGGTGACGAGAGGCTGTTAATCAAAAGAGAGGCATTAGTAAGAATCTGGCCTCTGGGTCAGTCTTGATTTGATTTAAAATGATGCCAACCTTCATATTCTGTGTGATTTAAAAGATCTTCTGTACATCCTATTGGGGATGTAAAATAGGTTTACATTGAGGATCGAGAATAGCTCAGTGGTAAAGATGCTTTCCTGGTGCCAAAGTGCCCGGGCTCGATTCCTCCCTCTAACACCAACACTAACACACTAACAACTTGTAATCAAAAAAAAAAAAGGTTTACATTGATGGACAGAACAAGAACTAGAACTAGGAGCCATGAAGATGGCAGTAAAGTCAATATAAATGCTTTCAGATTTTGATCAGGTATAAATAACACTGTCTGGAACTCTTTGAGATCCTTAATGCCCAAATTGATTCTTAGAGTAGTTGGTCTTGGTCATTTATGATGTTGCAAATACCAATAGTTAAGAGGATCAGACATCAGAGCATGCAGCTTAAGTCATTTTCACAAGGGCCAAGCTTCTCAGAAGTCAGAACAAGTTAAAGTAGCCCTGGTATTAATTTATTTAAAACGATCAAGACCAAATAAAATTAGACCTTCTGAAGTTGACCTTCAGTTTGAAGACATGTGCTGAAGAATATGCTTCACTTCATCTGTTGTCTTAACTTAATCACTTCTGCATTTAATTTTGATATGTAACCTGTCCTGAAATATGAGATTGTCAAACTCCCAAGAAGAAGAAAAAAAGTCTACTAGCTGGGTTGACATTCTTATCCCAATATTTATATTTCTGCTCTGAATCTGAGAACATGCAAAAATAAGGTCAGGTGAAAGATCTCTTTCAGCAATCAGTGGATCTAAAGAATTTAGGTTGAGCCAGTCAAGATTTTGAAACTACTTTCTGGTAAAAAGCCTCCCAAATTAGAGGTTTCAGCTTGAAAAATTAGTCTATTGCCTGTATGTTTATGCCTACAAGACTGTAACTGAATATATTTACTGGTGCAAAAAGGTCGAAATCAAGGAAATTGAAAATAAATAAGATGTAATTCTGTAGAGAAAGGAATCTGAGATGTGCATCAGATAGACATAAGATATTATATAGATTTATAAAAGACCTGAGAGTTTAGATTAAGACTGGTTTGTTAAATTAAAGAGCCTGATAAAAAAGCAAAAGAACACCTTTACGATCAGGTGAATACAGGTCCATACTGCAGTCGAACCTTAATGACTAGAGGCAAAACTTACCGCTGCAAAAGACACTACTATTCAACAATGCTCGGGAAGAACAGAAGGAGACAACATACATGGTGATCATTTTTTGCGGGTTCTGATATGATTGACCCGCACAGTGCACCTCATTATTAACAGATGAGCAGAAGTGTCGCGTCTTCTGCTCGACTCTTCTCAAGGCTGGACAATGTTCCCAGGAGAGTTTTCAGACAAATTGCTGCCAGTTTCATCGGAGTCCTCATTGTTGACTATCTCAGACTCACGGCACTCTAAACTGCAAAATGCTTTCTCACCCCTGCAAGAAAATTAATAGTATCAGCTCGCGATTTAATTCTGCACACATTTCTTTAAAGTCAAAGCATGAGGCCATGACGAACCTGTACATAAAAATATCGCCACCATCCAGCTTCTTGCTGCAGTTGTAACAAAAACTCAAGAAATTTTTTGATGGCAGTGAAGCTGGAATGTCAGTGCACTTTGCAGTTGGGTGGAGCACGGAGTTGCACTGTCCTTTATTAGTAGTACCCAGGCTGCTAGTCGATGTGTCGGGGAATTCAGAGTGACATCCTAAAATGCAGTCACTGTAAATATGAGTTGTTTTGGGATTCGGACCATGTGCAATAACACATGTATAATCTTCAGATAGCTCAATGTCAGCAGCTGTGATGAACTCGGACATGTCATGGTCAGGGTCACTACAAAACTGTGAAACATCAGCTGCCTTCAGGCCTCCTTCAAATGGCGCAGGATGGAAATGGTTAGTAGCTAAACTCCTGGACCAAAACTTCTTATCACTTAAACTCGAACCTAAGTTAGATTTGCGTACAATTCTTGGCATAGGCGGAAAACGCCTGCCAGAAGAATCCAATGAACAAGACCGGAACACCTCAATAAGATCAGGCTCCATTGGGTCATCAGCCTCATCTCCAATTTCAAAAATGCACCTAGAATTACTTGCTTTGTTCTCCGAGGGCTTACCCTCGTTTCGACTGAAAACCGGGTAATTGTTAGGAAGGGATTTTGAAGCTTTAGAAGAGTCAAAATTATTTCCAGAAGTCAAAGGCTTGATCCTCAGCTGGGGTCCAAATATGATATTCTTGGCACCTGATTCAGCTCTCACCTCACTATCATCAATAATGCTCAAACCTACCTTACTACAATCCCAGCACTTCTGATCCTTAGACCGACCACCTACGCTTGAAAGCACCCTAGACTCTAAAGGGGAAGTCGGGCTCTTAGCAGCGTCACACTCGAACAATCCCTTCATACTCAACCCCAAAAACAGGCCTGGCACATTAAACACTGAGTTCTTCCTTGCTCGCTGATTGCGGAAATCATTTCTTAATAGAAAGTCGGAAACAGACATGTAGGTGTACGCCTTGGCCTGATCTTGATGAATTGATCTAGTCCTCTTCCTCGGCATTGTTCACACACACACACACATTCACAAACCCCTTATCTGCCAGACAATAACCAATCTCCATCATCATCATCATAAAAATCAGTATTTAGAAATACTAGAAATCGCCAGTAAGTAACACAACCGCAGCTTGAAGACAACAAAACCTGATCAAATTAAAAAATATTCACAAAATTTATCGAAATCAACCAACCCAGAATCAAACCTAGCTGAACAACACACTCCAATTAAACTCAACAGATCATAAAGACGCCATCTTCACATTTAACACAAACAGTAACCTCCATCAAAACCATCATCATCACATATCAAATGCTCCACATTTCATCAAAATCAACACGCACCATTATCATAAAAAGATGAAATCTTTACCGACGAATTACTACCTCCGGAGCTCCGATCAGCTTCACAGCTAAACCGATGAAACTTTACAAATCGCAGGTAGCACCCAACAGACGAGGTTTGACGGGTAGCTGGGTTGAATTTGTGTGTGTGTCTGAAACTCGTTCAGTACACTCTTCCCCCTCTCTCTCTTATTATTATTATTATTATTTTATTTTTTTACAGAAACGTATCGAAACCGGCAGAGCACTCGCCTTCTACAACACTCATCCACGTACTAAACTACGTATTCGTATACCCTATAATTATACGGTTCTTGTCGTGTAGCGATAGAATACATCTCTCACATTCATGTCTGCAGTTTCTTCTGCTCTGTTCTGTTCTACTCTACATTATTGAACAAGTACTTGCTTCGCTAAACGACGGCGTACGATTCACCCGCAAGACAACAAAAGGGGAAAAGCGACTGGTGGCAGTGCCGACAGACGCTCACGGCTCTTTATAAATTACACAGCTTTTTCACCCTCAAAACGTGTAATTATGTATGCGTTAATGGTGACTGCAAGCGAGTCAAAGTTTGAAATGATACTAATGTGTAATTATGTATGACATTTTTGTCCTCGGTTACTGGTTAGTCATCAACTCATCAGAATCTGATTCGCATTAAATAATCTAAATACTGATAATTTTTACAGTATTAACTTCGCTGCCAAGTTAAACTTTACAATAAGGATAAATTTTTAAAACTTAATTATCTTCAATACTTATAAATTTATAAAGTACACAGTATTGCTTTATAACAATGTTTGACTCATATTTACAGTTTTCACGGTCAAACTTGACATCCGTCTCTCTTTTCAACGTGAAGGCTGAAGCCAAACTAAACGGCGTAAGATAATAATATAATACTACTCGTAGACCGGTTTTGAAACTTGGGACGACTCGTAAACCGGTTTTGAAGTCGGGTCTGACCGCTTTAGTCGAACCGATCGGGTTTATTACAATTGATCGGTTCGATAGAGAGTGAAAATCCTTCAAAACCTGCCGCTATCGCGTCTCCAGTCTCCAGCTCCAGCTCCAGCAAATAAACTGGCAAGCTCCTCTGCGGCCGGTGAGTCGCACTGATCGGTTTTGCGTAATTTATCTGTTATTGTTTTTTTTTTATTTTTTGAGGATTTACACTGCGTATTAATTTGTGTTCCCATTGATCGTTGATGTGATGCGATTTTGCGTGCAATTTTAGTGTTTTTGTTTATTCAGTTCTGTTGATTACATTTCATGTATCTGTTTCATTAGTGTTGTTATTAATTTGGAAATTGCAGACACTTTTGTGCAACAATTATGATGATTAGGTCTTCTATTTGTATGGACTTTTTTTACAGATTTGTGAATGGCTTTGCCAGTGGCAAACTGGTAAATATCGCCTGGGAAGCATTTTTAGCTGTTTGGATTGTAAGATTCATTCGGCTTCTCCATACATATTACTAATGTTTCTCACATCTAGGCACATAAGAAACTGTTAATTACTTTGAGCCTGTATAACTTTAAGACATTAACCCCTGGTTTGACGAAGGAAGTTGCGTAATGGGCTAATGGCTACTGATTCATCAAATGATATAGAGGTGGTCATTATCTCTAAGAGCTTCCAAATCCTTTACTCTTGAGCCGTCAGCCTAAGAATGGACTTCTCCTTGTTGGCCGAACTTCTTCTCTGTAGTAAAAAATCCTGTCATTCTAAATTGGATCAAACTTACCTTCTATTTGTTGGGAGACTTATAAGATCGCGATACAGACCATACGGGAATTTTTTTTTGAATACCTGCCACAATTTTAAGAGCTCCTTATCTAGTTGGGTCGGCGTTTTTTGTTTTTCAATTTTGTGTGTGTGTCCGTGTCTATATCCCATCTGCTTCCAATCTATACCAGAGCAGTTAACGGGCCTAACATAAAGCTTTAGTTTACCATCTTTATCTGCAGTTCCAAGGTTTAGTTCAGTTTCATTTTCTGATTTTGTACCTGATGCTCTACCCTTCAAAGACAGTAGTCCGTAAGGCGTAATTAATTAATACATCTTTCGTAATTGGCGGAGTTAGCTTTTGTGACTGATTTTCACTGATTCAGTACAGATAAAATTTCACGTGACATTTTGTGCATCCTTTACCAATGGCTATAAGTCTTACGTGACAATTTTGTGTTTGGAGTTGAAAAGAACATTACTTCTCCATTCAGGTTGCAAAACATGTCTCCTTGAAAATGCATTTTATCTTGTATCTCCTTCTAAGTTCCATCCTTTCAAGTGCTAAAGAAAAAATATTGATGTCAATACACTAAGAAATGAAATTGTATGATGTCTAATAGTTTGGATTTCAAAATGAAACCTCACTGAAGTTCTCCATTATTTTCCTCCCGTCAACATTATATGGTTGCACTTGCACAATTTGTTTAAAATGGTGATGGCTTAAATGATGAGCTGAGACAGATCACATTTTTGCACATACTTGTTCATTGATTGAAATGATCAGATTCTTTTAGCTTTACTTTTACCAATAATAAATTCAGTGCACTTCTTATATGCTTATAATGCACACTTGCGTAGTTGCTGGGTTCATATTTATTGTTAAGCTGACAATATAATGTTCAATTGATTGCAGCAAAAGTGACGAGCTGTTTTGCTGAGTCAATGGCCTGAGCTTCCTTTGTGTAGCTGAAGTTGATGAACTCAAAATAATCAAAGTCCTTCAAGAACTGAGGATGCGCTTCATCCACAAGCTCCTTCGGTGACTTTATTATTGTCCCCTCTACAGGCACCAAGAATGTCCCAATTGAGTACCTCTCTTCGTTGCCACTCATCCTCACTCTGTGTCTTGCCGCATGCAGCCTTCCATTGCTCCATGCCTACACAAGTAAATCAAACATTTATCCTCTAATTTGAATTTCAAGTTTACAAAATGCGTAAATATACTGATGTGAATTTCTGTAATACGAATGTGACTGAGACAAGCATGTTAGATAAAATTAAGGTTTAGGTTACCATGAGAGGGTCTCCAACCATAAACACAAAGGAATTAGGCGGCTGAGATAGGTTGAGCCATTGTCCATCCTTTTTCTGAACTTGAAGCCCCGAAACTTTGTCAGCAAAAAGAATGACACACAATGGTTTGTCAGTGTGTGCACCTAGTCCATCCGTAGAAGTTCCAGGAGGAGGAGGTTTGTATTTCATCAGCCTCATTAGTGTCTTGCACTGTGCAACAACGTCTGTTTTTGAACCATCCTCCTCTCGCAACCCATAGCTATCCACAACTGCCCTAAGTATGGTATATTGTAGCTCATTGAGTTGCTTCGTTATAGGGATCATAGCTTGGCTGGCAACCAGGAAAGAATTATTTACACAATTAGATGACAGAGAATCCATTTTTCTGTACATCGTTTTTTTTTTACAACTATGCATACTTTAGCTTGCCTGTTTCTAATAATGAAATAATTTTTTTGGGCAGATATATTTGATCAATGAAAGAACTCCTTACCAAAACCGATCGCTGCCATCGGGCCACATCAACTTCTCAAAGCTTGAAAGTGAGGTCAAATTTGAAGCATCTTCAATTCCAAAGCTCTCATACAAATTGCCAAGATAGTAACCATGATAAGGCTTTGGATTTTTATTCATCTCCTTGATCTCTGCAGAAAGGTTGAACATTCCCCTCACAATCTCAAAAGTCTCTTCAACTAACTCTGGCAATATCTCATCAAACCTTACTTGAAAAAACCCATATTCCTCACAAGCCTCTCTTACCATCTTGCATATTTGGCCCCAATTAGCCGTCCTCCAACCAGTTTCTCCTGAGAAATCGATGTTAGGAATTTCACATGGTGTTGGTTCTGACATTGCTGTTATCTTGCTTCAAACTTGAGCATCATATGGTGGTTTCTTTATACCACACTTCTGAGGTATGTGAAAACAAAATGTCAACGCTCAATTTCGTTAAGGTATCTTTTGCAGGCATGACAAAGGTATCTATTTATGCTGCCGGCATACTCAAAGACCAGGTCAAAATACTTGCTTTTTATATATATATTATTATTATACGTAAATGTATGATCATTGAACTGCAGTGAGCATAATTATTGCCACAAAATCTTACATGGCTAATCATTAAAACAATACAATTATATATTGTGATGACTGAGAGTGGTATAGTGATATTAAAACATTGTTGCTCACATGATCAGTACAAAACCATTGAATAGAAAACTTACTGTTAAGTTTTGGGTGCATTATTGTTTAGCATAATTTTGATGTGGACAAAAATTCCAAGTGAAGTCCAAAAACAGAGTATCAGAAATGATATGAAGCGTGAAAATGTTTTGAAATAAATGATTGTTGCTTGCATGCATGCACAATACTGTTACTGTCACACCTCAAATCAGAATAGAATAAAACAAAGTAGGGTGGGGTAAATCCGTAAATGTAAATAATTTATTTGTAAGTAAAAATACCTGACAATTATACTGACGCATTATTGATACTTTTGCAGATGAAGAAAAAAAAGGGAAGTGTCAGAGAAGTAGGTTAGCGTGACGTATTTCAATTGCTTTGAGGCGTGAGCAGTAGTGTCAGAGAAAATCTGGAAAGATGATTTGATTAGGTCATGAAGAAAGATGATGAATTGAATAGAGAGAAGTTAAAAAAAATAAAAAAAAGTGATAACATATCAATCAATTCAGTCAACCTCAACGACCAAAACTGTCCTCCACTCCAACCCTAAATAAACCCTATTTCTTCCCTCCAAGGCAAAACCCCTAAACTAAACTTCCACTGCCATACCATACATATTTACATACATCCTCGATCTTGGAGGGGCTTGCTTGAACCCTTAAGTCTCTGACAAAAATGGAAAGCATGTGCATGAGTGGCTGTCTGTGTTAATGGCGGCAGAGGGTAGTACTGGTAGTTGTAAGAGTGTGGAAATGGGTGTAATAGCATTGCATCATCAGACCTCATCAAAAACTTCATTCATTCAAAGAAAGCCCTAAAAAGTACATCTGCTATTCTGCTTCTTCTTCTTCTACTTCTCTTGTGTATTCAAAGTAAGTGAGCTGTTATATCAATTTACGTATTAAGTTTACTTACTGGGAAAGTTGGCGTGAGAAGATGGTGATGAGTGACCACTGAGCTGCCATGTCATAGTACATCACAGCTCCCCGGAATTGGCAAGTATTGATGGATATGCGATGCAGACGTCATCACTGCCTCTGCAGCTCTCTATCATTTCACATAGACAGATGACCAGCTGATGACGGAGTAGAAGAAGAAGAAGCATATCAGAAATGAAGCTACTATAAGTTATGGCCTCATTTTACTCCAAATATCAAAATAAAACCCCTCCCCCACATTCACAAAAGTTAATCAGGGGTGTTGACTCTGATTCACATATCCTCACACATATACAGGGATGATCCTTTAAACTACATTGAAATCACCTTCCAATCAAAACTCGTTCATTTAAAAATAAAAAAGCAAGTTCAGGAACATGGAGCTGGGAGCATCAATATTATTTCCCAATGTACAAAAGCAACACACATATCAACAAGGCACATATCGATACAAAAAATTTACATAACACTGGAGAACATAGAAAAGCTCTTCACCTTCTTCATAACTATGCACTAACTAACAAGTCACACATCTCTCTTTTGGCAAGAACACTTCAAAAAAAAAATTCTAAATAATTAAAGATTCTAAAACAGATGAAGATGAAGAAGCTCTCTGCTGCTTTCTAAGGACAATGTGGGCATTGCAGCAATTACTATTCTTATCCTTCATATTCATCCAATCCTCAGCTATGTCATTTGCAATCTTGAATGCATCTGCAACTGTCCCAAGTAGCCCTTTCCCAGTAAAACCCACTGTGTAAAGACCATTCTGCCCTTTCCAGTTGTTAGGAAATGCTCTTCTTGGCATCCCTTCCTCACTGAAGAAATCACACCCCTACAAGGTTACAACAAAAAACTCAAGTCCCATTTTGGAAACAATTGTTGATATGAATTTGTGCGAGGAGAATGTGATTACCTTGAGCCAAGTAGGAACATTGCTTTTGTAACCAGTTGCCAAAATAATAGCATCAAACTCCTCTTCAACTCCATTCACAAATTTGGCGCCATTTCTTGTTATCTCCTTCACACCTTCCATAACCTTATTACGTACAACCAAATCACACAATTGAAACAAATTTCGAAAAAAAGAAAAAACAAATCAATGCTTTTGTATCCAATTCCAGATGATGGGTGTACCTTAATTCTCCCACATTTGATCTGATAAAGCGCGCCCACGTCAAGAACAGGTGTCTTCCCCGTCGCGTTCTTGAGCTCAAGCGGGCCGGTCTTAGGCCGCCGGAGGCCGTGCTTGTCTGTTTTCCCTATAACACAGTTAGCCATGAATAAGAGCAATCTGTCTACTAATTTTATTGGCAGCCATTTCAGCAGACCCATTGCAATCCCGAATGTTGAGAGTCCAAACATCTCTCTAGGTAACACGTGCACCTGAAACAACAGTGATAAAAATTAAAATTGCTCAGTAATTGACTTTAAAAGCTCAATAAATCAAAACTTCTGATATCCTCAAACAACAACTAAAACATTAAAAAATCAAAACGCCAGAAAACAAAACTGGGGTTCACTCAAAATCCAATCTTTTGAATCAAAGATCGAAACTTGAAGAACACCCAGTTGCCAAAATGCCCAAAACGAAACTGGGGTTTACTCGAAACCAGAAAAAAAATTTGAATCAAAATGTTTACAAAACTGGAAAGAAAGACTCACATTGTTCCTGACAACCATGTAGGGAACAGCATTGTGACGAAACAAATCCAAGCTAACCTCCATGCCTGAATTCCCACATCCAATCACCAACACCTTCCGCTTCTCAAACTCCAAACCAGACTTGTAAACACTCGTATGCTTCACAATCCCCTGAAACTTCTCTATCCCAGAAATCTCCGGAATCATCGGCTCTGCATTTTCCCCACTAGCCACAATCAACCACCTCGAAATATACACTGAATCCTCACTCGTCACTTTCCACAGCCCGCTGGTTGTATCGAACGCGGCTTCAGTGACGGACTGGTTGAACTGGGGCTTGATGTCGAAGTGAGCAGCGTAAGATTCCATGTAGGAGATGAACTGCTGCTTCGAAGGGTATTTTGGGAAATGGAGAGGGAATTCCATGAGCGGGAGTTGGCAGAAGTTTTTTGGAAGATGGAGTTTGAGTCGATCGTAGGTTCTGTTTTGCCAGAGCGAGGCTATGCATCCGGCTCGCTCGAGGATGATTGAAGAAACTCCTTGTTGGGAAAGACAGGCTGCTGCTGCTAAGCCGGATGGTCCGGCGCCGACTATGATGGGTCCGTGTGCGTAGACGCACTTCGACGTCGTTTCCATCCTCGCCGATGTTATCTCAAAGATTTGAAATCTTGAGAATTGGTTGATGCTCTGTTTCTGCTCTGTTTTTTTTTTTCTGTTTCTTGGAGAGTGGATGTATTTAACGGTTAGAAAGAGAAGGATTTTTATAGTAATTACTACTCCAAAACTGTGTTTACTGTTTTGGGCTTTGGAATGAATAAGGCCATAAATACATTTCACTGTTTTCAAAAGATCTTCAATTTTATGCGTCCAATCTAGCAAAATACTATACAAAACTGTGTTTATTCATTGAATCATGCATGCGTCCAAGGACTGCTTTTTATTTTTATTTTGTTAATGGATTTAATACACATTGATATCGTTTAATATACTCTTTTTTATAAATTGAAGGGTAAATTCTACATTGAACACGTTTTCCAATCAAAATTCAAATTTTAGTAATGAATCAGCGGAACTCTAAAATTTCACCTTCTCCCTATTAAAGTCAATGTTCCAAAAATTGGTCGAATCGGCCGATTAATCGGTAGATTTTTTGATGTCGCCTTGGTGTCGATTAATCGAGGATTAATCGGTTCAACGGTGATTAATCGGTCCGGATAGCTAAATGTTAAAGATTAAACTCAGAAGACTTTATTGTAATAATTAGGATTTTTTAGATCAAATTTGATTGTTTAGTTTGTTAATGATGTAGTATCAAGTACGTATAAACTATGCACGATGTAGTTTGAATTTCTTTGTAGATTACTAGCAATAGTTTAGCATGTTTAGTACTCATTGAGAGTAGTTTTGGCATGCACCCTGTTTTTCTTTTGATTACATATCAACTAATGCATCTATAGATAACATTATATAACTATTTTTCAATTATAAATATAAAAATATGATAACAATAAAAAAACTGATTATTCCCGATTAATCCTCCAGCACCTTGTCCGCACGATTAGCGATTAGCGATTTCTGTAACTTTAATTAAAGTAGAGAGTTAAGTCGTGCACCGTATCATAACAAAAGGTATATGGTCCTAATAAAAGTGATAACAACTAACAAAAGAAATTAGTATAGACACTTGAAATGCTTAAATGATCATTTTCTTATCTATAAAAATCATCCTAATACCATGTGAATTAAAAAATCACATGCCTATGAAATTCACAAGAACATGTATTACGGAAGAAGGGCGACGATCAGATGAAAACTGATTCCATTAGTTAAAAATAAAATAAAATAATATAAATAATAGGGGATTTTTTTATACTAAATAATAGGGGCTTTGAACTACCATTCATTTACAATTTGAGGTCTGAACTATCACAACTTCCAATTAGGTGAAAAAATCAAAAAGTCCGTTGAAGTTAACAGATAGAGCTAATTCTGTTAGTCAACAAATATTATTAAATGTTTTTTTTAATTTTTAATCTATATATTTCCCATTGTAGGTTTTAAATTTTAAATTTAATTATAATATTTTAAATTTTCTTTAAATTTCATACTACTTAACTTTAACGAATTTTTTGATTTTGCCCTTTAATTGAAAAATATGATAGTTCAGACCTCAAATTTGAAATCGATTGAGAGTACTTTTCCCTAAATAATAAAATATTGTCTACACTAGTGCACCCTACTACAAATAAAATAATTATAATATTTACATGTGAAAATGGAGGAGGATGACAAGTGGATACAGGAGAGGCGTGCCCTTGCCAAAGTCTTTTTCAGATCATAAAACCAAATAAGGTTGCAGAGCATGAAAATGAGCTTTCGAGAAAACAAACTGTGACTTAAAAATCCCTACAACAATTAAATTATGAAGTGTCAAAGAGACAATGAGAATCAAAAATATATAAGACTTCATAATAACAATTTGCATCAAATTTATTTTAGGTTTAAAAAAATGTTCAAATTTAGCTTGAATATTCTGATTTTATAATGGTATAAGATTAGAGTATATCGACTCCAGTGTCCACACTCCAGTGGCCACACTATAAATCGATTATGTCGCAGTTGGTAGCTCCCATTTAATTAGCCAACATAAAGTCAAACTTCTTTTTTAATTATATTTCAAACTAGGCTAAATGACAGTTAAAACCTATTTTTAAAGTGTAAATATACATGTGTTCAAATAATTATTTGGTTATTGAAATTCCACTCACCTTTTAGCTTAGTGACTCCATTTAAAACTATGCGTACTACAACTGGTAATTACTAATTAGTACACTAAACTTGAATTAAGTACTTTCATGGTCATAGTAAATTGGAAGTGAATAATTGTAAGGTAAAAGTATAAAATGAGGCTCTAACTATCACTTTTTCTTTCTTTTTTTCAAATTTAGGTTTGAACTATCATATTTTTTTAATTAGATGACAAATTTCAAAAAGTTGTTAATAGATTGAGTTAACTCCGCCAATCAACATTTAAATGATGTTTTTTATAATTTAATCAACATATCTTCCATTGAATATTTGTAACTTTTTTATACATCATAGTACAGATGAGTATTATTTTTCAATTAATAATTTGTGGTTTTACAATTTACTACGTATCATATAAAAATAATGTAGATGAATAAAAAATAAATTATTTAGTGAGATTCTAAAGAAGATGAAGCTCTCTTTCTCAAGACAAAGTTGGCGTTGCGGAAATTAATACTCTTCTCCTCCGTTTTCCTCCAATCATCAGCTATGTCATTAGCAACCTTGAATGCATCTGCAGCTGCCCCAAGTAGGGGTGCAAACGAGACGATACGATCGCGAGCTACTCGTGATTGAACTCGGTCAAAACTCGACTCGACTCGCTTATGTTCGCGAACAGCTCGTTTATGTGCTCGTTAACATACTCGATTAAAACTCATTTATATTGTTTGAAACTCGTTAACGAGCTCGATTAAAGTAATTTTCACACTTTAAAATACTTTTTCAGTGAAAGATCGTTTCGACTCTTGAAAAATTCGACTAAAGTTCGTTAAAACTCATGAAAAGCTCAACTAAAGCTTGTTCCAACTCGTGAAATACTCGATTAAAGCTCTCTAATATTAAATAATCACATTGATTTAAGTTATTTTAAATACTCGAATAAACTCGAACTCGGCTCGAAAATCGTGAAAATTAAACGACCCAAATTTGAGCAACCTAATACTCGACTCGACTCGACCCGTTTGCATCCCTAGCCCCAAGTAGACCTTTCCCAGTAAACCGGTAAACCCCACTGTGTAAAGACCATTTTGCCCCTTCCAGCTGTTAGGAAATGGTGTTCTTGGCATCCCTTTCTCACTGAAGAAATCACACCCCTGCAAATTATTCCACCAAGATTTAAGACAATATGATTGAGGCATGAACACATTTTTAAGACAAGATTTTAGAAACATTTACAGTTGTTGATATGAAATTGTGAAGATTGAGGGTTTACCTTAAGCCAAGTGGGAACATTGCTTTTGTAACCGGTGGCCAAAATAACAGCATCAAACTCCTTTTCATCCCCATTCAAAAACTTGGCGCCATTTCTTGTGATCTCCTTCACACCTTCCATAACCTAAATTTACAACCGAATCAAACAAATCAATAACCAAAGTTACAATCTTTATCCAATTCTAGATGATGGGTGTACCTTAATTCTCCTGGATTTGATCTGAGCAAGCGCGCCCATATCGAGAACAGGCGTCTTCCCCGTCACGTTCTTTAGCTCCATCGGACCGCTTTTGGGCCGCCGGAGGCCGTACTTGTCTGTTTTTCCTATAACAAGGATTGCTAAGAATAAGAGCAATCTGTCTACTAATCTCATTGGCAGCCATTTCAGCAGACACATTGCAATCCCAAATGTTGAGAATCCAAACATCTATTTAGGTAACACGTGCACCTGCAACAACATTTTAAATTATATTTTGACAAATCAAAATTTTGAAGAACACCCAAGTGCAAAAATGGCGGAAATCCACCTGGGGTTCACTCAAAATCCAATCTTTTGAATCAAAGATCGAAACTTGAAGAACACCCAGTTGCCAAAATGCCCAAAACGAAACTGGGGTTTACTCAAAACCAGAAAAAAAATTTGAATCAAAATGTTTACAAAACTGGAAAGAAAGACTCACATTGTTCCTGACAACCATGTAGGGAACAGCATTGTGACGAAACAAATCCAAGCTAACCTCCATGCCAGAATTCCCACATCCAATCACCAACACCTTCCGCTTCTCAAACTCAAAACCAGATTTGTAAAAACTGGTATGCTTCACAATCCCCTGAAACTTCTCCAGTCCATTAATCTCCGGAATCATCGCCTCTGCATTTTCCCCAGTAGCAACAATCAGCCACCTGGAAAGGTACACAGAATCCTCACACGTTACATTCCACAGCCCGCTGGCTTGATCGAACGCAGCTTCGATGACGGCCTGGTTGAACTGGGGCTTGATGTCGAAGTGAACAGCGTACGATTCCATGTATGAGATGAGAACTGCTGCTTTGAAGGGTATTTTGGGAAATCGGACTGGAAATTCATGAGTGGAAGCTGGCAGAAGTGTTTCGGAAGATGGAGTTTGAGGCGATCGTAGGCTCTGTTTTGCCAGAGCGAAGCTATGCAGTCGGATCGCTCGAGGATGATTGAAGAAACTCCTTGCTCCGATAGACAGGCAGCTGCTGCTAAGCCGGATGGCCCGGCGCCGACTATGATGGGTCCGTGTGAGTAGACGCACTTCGACCTCGTCTCCATCCTCGCTGGTGTTATCTCAAAGATTTGAAATGTTGATGCTCTGTTGTTGAAAGAGTTGCTTTGTTTTGTTGGAAGTTCCTCAGAGAGTGGAAGTATTTATAGGTTAAAGACTGGAGTCAACATGCACGTTGACGGCCACGTGATCCGACGTTTGATCTATCACTTGATACTGATAGGATTAAATGACCATATCTTATCGTTAAAAATTTATATAAGAGTAAAGATAGGTTAGAAAGTATATTTGTTATGTACGTAAAATATAAAGTTCTTTAAAATTTGGTATAATTCGTCACCGATAAATCAAAAGTACAAAATTTGTAAAGAATAATTTATAATTCTTCACCAAGAAATTAAGCATAAACGCGATACAATATAAAATTGAATATTATCCGTCCAAATGACCAAATCAAGGGAAATGATTGGTTTATAATTTTTATAAAAATATACATTTTACACCGATCCTTTTCTCAATGTAATACCATGTCAATAAATAAGTCACCTTGAAATTCACACGAACATGTATCAAGGGACACGGTGATGATCAAATCAAAATTAATTTTATTAGATGAATAATAATATATATTTAGATAAATGGGAAAAAGATTAGGTGCAAATCATATTTTTGGTGCAAATTACAAAATTCGTCAAAAGTGAGTTATAATTCGTCGTGAAAATCAAAAGTACGACATAATTTGTCAAAAGTGATTTATAATTCGTCGTTGAAAAATCATACATACGACGGGATTTAATCTTATCCGTCCAAATGACCAAATCGATGATTATTATTGTTTTGTATCTTTTACAAAAATATGTTAATAGCACCGAATCCTTCTTCTAAATAAACGAAAGATATTTTAATGGATCGGATTGTTCAAAATGATCTATCACTTGATACGATCAAATGAACGTTTCTTATCTGTACAAATTTAATTTAATACCATGTGAATTAACAAATCATGTGCCTTGAACTTCACAAGAACATGTATTAAGGGAGAGGGTGGCAATCAAATGTAAATTAAATTTATTAGATGAATAATAAACTATCACTAGATAACTAAAAGATATTTTGATAAATAACTTGAACATTAGTGATCTCCCTCCCTGCTCAAAAAGATCAATCACTTGATAGGATCAAATGAACAATTCTTATCTATAAAAAATCAATTTAATATCATGTGAATTAATAAGTCATATGCCTTGAAATTTACAAGAACAAGTATTAAGGAAGATGGTTACGATCAAATGAAAATTAATTTTATCAGATGAATAGTAAAAATATCTTAGGTAAACAAAAGATATTTTAATAAATAACATGAACAAAATACCTATAGGATTTCTCAAAATGATCGTCACTTGATATGATCAATCAAATGAACATTTCTTACCTATACAAATTAATTTAATGCCATGCGAATTAACAAGTCATATGCCTTGAAATTTACCGAGAACATGGAAGAGGGTGACGATCAAATTAAAATCAATTTTATTAGATGGATAATAAAATATATGTAGACAAACACAAGATATTTTGTTAAATATCAAGAATATTAGTGATCTACGGATTGCTCAAAATGATCTATCACTTGATATGATCAAATGAACATTTGATATCTATAAAAATCAATTATACCATGAGAATTAACAAATCTTATGCCATGAAATTCAGAAGAACATATATTAAGGGCGGGGTGACGATCAAATTAAAATCAATTTTGTTATATATATGAATAATAAAATGTAGTTAGATAACAAATGATATTTTGACAAATGACATGAACATTAGTGATCTCGGATCAAATTGCTCAAAATCGTCTGGCGTGCTAATTCTCCAAGACTAGCGAACTCTACTATAAAATAAAATAAAAACTTAATGTTTACATGTGAAAATGTGGGAGGATGACAAGTGGGGTTACAAGCTTTCATAATAATTAGCATCACAGAGAATGGAGGAACAGGTCCACACCATAAGTGGGACTAGGAAAAACTCACATAAATTGTGGGAAGAAAATATTATTGGTGAGGTTTGAACCCTCCACCTTTTGGATGCAAGGGAGGGATTCAACCACTATGTCACAACCTTGAAACTTGTTGACCATCTTATACATATATTTATTATAATTAATAATATATAAAACTTTTAAATTTGCTCTAATTTAATTTTGCACAAATTTTATTATGATATTTTTGTAGACGGTAAATAATTATTCTCAACAAAACATTGCTCCAGCGATTCAACGCGTACTTAAATATTCAATCTATACCTTTTGGTATAATATTAGAATTTATTGATTCCACTTCCATACTGGATTAAAAATATAAAGTGTAATCTAAGAGTATCTATGATCGCTCTAAATCGATTATTATGTCACAGGTGGTACTGGTAGCACCCATTTGGATTAGCCAACCTAAAGTCAACTTGTTTTTTTTAATTATATTTCAAACTATGCTAAAATAAGTGTAAATATTTTTGCTAAAGAGTGTAAAAGCTGCATTTGTGTTCATATAATTTGGTTATTAAAATTCCACTCACTCTTTTAGCTTAGTGACTCCATTTTAAAACTACGCGTACTACAACTGGTAATTAGTACACTAAACTTAATCTAAGTACTTTCAATATGGTAATGATAAATTGGAAGTGAATAAATACAAAATTTTATTTACTCATGAATGACATAATGATGCACATGTTTCTGTAAAACCCTAGTTAGGGTACACTTTTTTCACATCGCCTGCAAATAATCACATGTCGGGACTACTCATCATATATCGCAATGTAGTTCACTCATAGTAAAATGACTCAGTGTTGATCGTTATGAGATTTAATTTTATGCAATAATCAAACAATAATGTTATCAAATGAATATATTGATATAGTAGTCAGTAGTGTAACTTGCTATTTTGACTACGCATTTGAGCATATGCAGCGTTAACAAAATGTAGCAAGTAGCAGTTGAAACAACAATAATTATTATCTCAAAATAGGCATAGACAACACATATGCCATTACCTTATTTGATTCCGTATCATGTATATCCTCCTCATTTATCTGCGAAAAGAATTGCTCAAAGGCACACTATCATAGTTGATGCTTCATCGAATCCAATCGGGTAACGACTTGAATATTATCATTTGGCATCATTCGAAACAAAATGAGTAATGTCTAGTACAGTACAAAAGTATTTATAGATGTTTCTATTAAAGCACTTTTCATGTGTGCATTTAAGCACATTCCTCAAATCACGTTCATGCAAGTATATTTCCTAATCGATCAGTATTATTTGGGTTCCTTTATTGAAATTAATTTGCCCTTTGGGATGTATTTAAATTGCAAGTAGTGTACGTGTATATGGGTCCGTAGTCCCCCAAGAGTGGACATGGAAACTTGATTCTATTTGACATGTTAATTAATTAAAGTAGTAAACAAATAACGTGGACGAGTGGTATATTATATGGATCAATGGAGAACATATTAAACATTAAATTTTCCGTGACGTTTGAGGTATATTTTTGACGTCACGTGTCATAGAATATGCATGTGGGGTATATATTAGGATATGCAAGATATATATTTATAATGGATTCCGATTTACTGAAGGGGTGTTAAATGCCGGGATGTGTCAAAACAAGGTCGTTTCAATCAAAACGATATCATTTTAATTCAAGTAAAATGTATAATTAACAAAAGAACTCTATATTTTGATATTTGGAAAGGCATCGCTTAACACTCACATTATTTAGTTGTACTACAATAGATCTTATTTCAAATACATATAAACTCACAATAAAAGAAACATATTATATGACTAGGCAAAGTGATACAATTCATATATCAAGTGAATGATATATATATAATTAGGAATTATTGTTCCTGTAATTGTTGATTGTTACACAACAATGTTGGGATCGGGACAAAGTTTTGACTCTTCATCCGTCTCATATATACATAAAAATCATGAAACCTCAACCCCTAAAATTATTAATGTTCATTAGAGACAATGAGAATAAAAAAGAAAGGATGAAGTTGGCATGTGTAGCATTCAAACAATGGACAAAATGTGGCTGCACAGATGAACTTGACGTATCATTAATGTTTCTATTACTAGTTGTTGTCCGACAGTAAAAAAAATGACAAAAAATCTCCCAATCCCTAAAACATCTTACAAGGCTACAAAAAACAGGCTGCTGCTACAATGGAACACTGTGTGCATCAGCGAGCTGATCAGCTCTTCAGGGTTTATTCAACCCTATTCTCTGTGTTATTTGGGCCGCTTATGTCTTATGTATGACACAAATCTCTCTTCATAGATTCACTCTTCGCTCCGGTCGTTTTAACAAGAAGGTACGTTTGAATTATTGTGCCCTTGTTGTGAACTTTTGACGTGTGTATATTGGGCCTCTTTCATTCAAAATGTTTATTTTTAAGGGAAAATGACAAAGAGAGGAGGAATGAATTACCTACTTACTGATAAATCACGATATCAACTTTGAAAATTGACAATTACGAGCAATTTTCAAATATTTTAATCCTCATATAACACTTAACTGACGAAATATCACTTCGTCAATTAACAAAATTAATTAAACGAATGAATTGAAAAAACCTTATTGTCCTTAAGTGTGAAATTGAGGATTCAAATATTTTGAAAATGTCCTTAACTGTCAATTTTCATAGTTCGAACCATAATTTGTCAATGAGTGGTACACCCTCTTTGTCATTTTCCCTATTTTTAATTGTAAATAAATTCGTAAGTTGTTTGAAATAAGGCATAGTGTATTCGGTAATTTACCGAATTACCGAATTCATTTTTTGATTCCGATTACCGAACCGAATTAGTCTATTTACCGATTAAGTCGGTAAATCGGTAATCGGTAGTTTATCAGTAATTACCAAATTTATCTTATAATATTTTTGCAAAAAAAGTAAAAAAAAAATCTATAAAGATCGATTAATCATCTAGTGACACAAATATAAAGAAATCGAACAATTCAACATCAAAATGATTGATTAACAAAATTTCATCACAAAAGTTATTAAAATAGATGAGAAATAACCTAATTAAAATATTTAATTTTGTATATTTATAATAAAAAAATACTATTAAAAAACATATTGTTCGGTAATGGGTAAATAATCGAATAAGAAAAACTCTTTCGATTACCGAATTATTTTACCGTTTTACCGATCGGTAAATTATCGAATAATGAACAACCCTAGTTTGAAATTGGAACTATTGAATAAGGTAAACTTTGACAGGCCAAGCTTTTCGTTACTTGAAGGCTTTGAAATTTGGGCTTATGGCCCAATGGGCCTTAATTAGACCCCCGTGTTTCCGTGCTCGGTGGTAGCATGGGAGCGGGGCACGACGCTTTGATCTCGGAGTGACAAGAATCTGATGCGGCCCAAGAAGGGCAACGCGCAGCTCTCTTCCCCGTTGGATTGGTAGCATCAGAAATTTGTTGTTTGATGATGTTGGATTGGTAGTATGACGAATTCAATTTCTTTGTACGTAGTTTTTATTTTTAACCGTTGTGTCTGCTGGTTGAACTTTTGACATTGAAATGTTTGAAATCTCATAGCTTTACCAAAATGAAGAAATTAGCGATTTTAGGGCTTTTCAATAAGACGTGGCTTAAGGGTGGAAATTGTGGTTTTAGGAAGCGCTTTGAAAATCGAGAGTTTGTTGTTTTTAGTGTATTTTGTTAAAGTCAACAGTCAACTTTTGTTTGAGAGGGCTGGTTTATTATTTTCAGATTCGAGTTCTTAATCAACTTGTTTACCATTATGCTCTAAAATGGTGTTGAAGTGAAATATGAATATAACGTGTCGCGCCACTACAACTCAGCTGAACAAAATAGGAATGATAAATACGGGTTATATCAGTTCAAGTACGTAGAATGGGAAAATAAGTAGGCCAGAAGTAGAAGAGGCTGATATAACTTAAACCTACTAGTCAATGAATGAGTCTAGGGACGAGATAACAATTTGACAAAAGCCAAAAATAGGTTTTTGTACGAAGGATATAATTTAGGCTCCGCCTCTGAGACTCAGCGAACATGCTGGAATGGGTAAAAATCATCACACGTGCAACTGTCGGCACAGGTACATGTTGCATCTGATGGTGGCATTTACGTACTATATATCTCAATCGATCTATACAGCAATCCTAAACAAGTTGTTCGATGTCTAATTTATAACTACTTGTTTTGTTACATGGCTAATATATGAAATTCTATCTATTATAAGGTCCTTGATTTTCTAAGGAATGGATAATGTAACATATTCCGGAATTTAGGTTTTATGAACAAATTCACAGATGTCAATGTTTTATTTGAGTGAAGTGAACTGGTCATCTTAAATTGGATACCATGTGAATCCAAATTATGTTAAATATTTGAATGTGACCTTAAACCTCACATCGAGTTGGAGGCTGCCTGAATACATGTGCTAGTGTCTATAGTTGGCCATGTTTGTACCATATAACATGGGTTCATAAATTCATTCAATTCGACATGGTCGATGAGATCCAAATTATAAATCTTGCTATTTAGTTTCCCTATTCCGGCCCTTTACTTAAAGTCAGTATTTATTAGCTAATGCTTATCTGCAATATTTTTAGGCAAAGAGGGACTTTCAAGAGTTGAAATTTCAAATAATTAGGCATGTTCTCTACTTCTAAGTGGGTATAACATTTGTATTGTTACCATAAGTATAATGGTTTGATACTCGCAAAATCACTTTTATGAGTATAATGAGTGTGAGGCTTGTCCAGACATTCTCTTTGAATAAAATAGTTTTAAATGAACTCTTTGTTGTTGTTGCTCGATATCTGATATGGTATAGTTGATGTTCGATTAATGGAACAATCCATGTGAGTGATTGAGCCAAATGACCAAATCTTAAATAGAGATTGTTGGTGCAATAAAAGTGGTACCTCCCTCTTTGTCCATTGACGAGTTATGAATAGGTCATCCCCTTCTTCCATAACTGTTTTTTTACTTTGTGGAACTTGTTTTAGTTAATTTTTAAATGATCAGCGTATCTAAATATTTCGAGTGTCAAAATGACGCTGTTTTGATTGAAATAACGTCATTTTAACTGTCACAATATATGATTGCATGCACCCGTTTTTTTTCAAATTTTGAATGTTGTAGGAAAATGTTTGATAAATTATATTAATTTTTTTATCCATTTCATTATTTGTACATAGTAATAAGCATTATCTAAAAAAAAATACTAAATGAAACACATATATCAGAGGATACGTGCGGTAAGCTCGAGCCACGTTCCGGACAGTTACAAATCCTCCTCGGAATCACGACCGCATATTTAATTACAATATCCTTGTTGACGCCTTGACGACACGTTGAGTGCTTGTTTGTCTTGACCTCTGTTTCAATTATTGTTTGTATTTGTCTTGACCGGATCAAAATGAGGCTCATTATACCAAGTTAAATACAATTCCTTAAATGTTTCATCTTTCAATCTCGACTCAATTTGTATGGAACATGCCTGAATGGATTTTAACAGAGTAAACCGACAGATTTTGCCAAGTCGACGAAAATAATAATACTCTGCCGTAGCAAAAAGTGAGTTAAGCGACTTTGAGGCATAAAAACATGCAATTTTACTAAAAAGGAAAAGCATTAAGATTATGATTAATGCTACACACCGACACTCAAGTGTGTACCGAATTGCTAAAAAGCTTAAGAATAAAATTATACTTAAAAAGCTTAATATAAAATTACTCACTTGCCTCTAAGAATTTAGTTTGTTTTTCAGAAAGAATTGGGAATATTTTGGGCGATTTACCCATTCTATAGCACGTGTAGGTGCTTACACCGTTACCCCAAAATTATCGTTGGTGCCAAAATTTACTTTGTTTCTTGCTTTAGACAATAAAGTAAAGCAGTCTATAAAAATGAGTGGAAAAGTTCTCATTTTGGTGCCGCGACCAATGATGAATTGTTTGGAAAACACTACAAATGTAATGTGGACAAGTACAAGGAAAGATTATGAGCGAATCATATTTTTGGTGTAAAATATAAAATTTATGAAACTGAATTATAATTCATTGTCGATAAATCAAAAGTACAAAATAGTTCATTACGAATATGTCATCGAGAACTTAATCATAAATAATATTTAAAATGAGATTTAATCACATTCGTCTAGATGACCAAATAAAAAATTATAATTGATTTGTATTTTCTTACAAAAATATGTCATTTTCACCAGATCATTTTTCGAACAAGTACTATGAAGAAGAATGGGTTAAAACCTTGTATGATCCTTTGTAGATATGCAAAACCAGGGGCGCACTCAAATGTTAACCATTCTTAGGGTGTTAACTATTAACTCATTTTGTACTTTTAGATCAAATGATCTAAATTTGTAGATTTGTCCAAAAAGTATTTTTTTTGTCATTTTGCACTTTTTGTCTTTTTAAGTAAAAGACAAAAGTGCAAAAAGACTAACAACTTGCACTTTTTGGATAAAGAAGGATTGTTGGATCATTTGATCTAATGACTGAGATCGGTTCATTAGTTAAGTGCCTAAAAAAAATTAACATTTGAACGCTCCTCTGCAAAACCAAATATAGATCGAAACATGAATGTGGAAGTGAGGATGACGCGAAGTAGACCTTAATATATGAACATATCACAATGAATGAGGGGAGTGAGAATAGACTTTACCTTACAACAAAGAACCAGAGTAGTAGTAGGCGCGACATACATGAAATCCGCAGACCCAACTTCAAGACGCTGCGGGACCTCGCAACAACCCATGTTACTCTATCCATAAACAACGTTCTTCGTCCTCATACAGGGGCAAAACAGTCTATTAAATATTAAATGGCATTTCCGTAGTTATATCCAAATCCATGGGCTGGTCTGAAACTCGTCACGCATAAATATTACACATGTTGCCCAGCACAACATAATAACGCACAGCACCAAGGCACTCAGCTTAAACCTCTTAACGTCCTCATCAGGAGCAAAATGCCCGCCGCCGCCGCTCTGTTCGCGTCCGTCTTGCTGCTGCTTTCGGCCAGCCTCTCCCTCGCCTTTAAAGACGGTAACAAAGCCATCCCAAGGATATTTTCGTCATTTCCACATTGCCTTTACAGTTTTACGTTAATGAAACTTTTAGCTTTCAAAGCATGAAATATCTCCATGGAGCACGAAGATTATTAGTATCATTTTTTAAATATGAATTTGGTAATTTAGATTATTTTATAATATCATTTTTATTAAACATACCATAAATACTAATTTCAACAGCTCCCATCAAAAAAGAAAATTAATCCCATAAATAAAAAAACAGCTTAAATTTTTTTGTAAGGTAGTTGGGCGTCATAAGTTGTGAATCAGTTCAAATAATGTGTGCATTTCGGTAGTACAAATGGCCACGTGATTGGTCAGAAGCCCCATACAACTTTTGACTGCGATTATCCATGATGATTATAATGATGAATATGATGTCTCTGCCACGTGGCAACTTTTGTCAAATTTTAGTGGTGTCCTCCGAATTTATTGCATTTTCGTCCCATTTAATTTCTGGTTACTTGCATTTAACTCCACTCACCATCTCCTCTGCAAATCAATTAAACGCAGGTTAAGGACTCATTCGTAAATTTGTGCATATTATATGGATTGAATTGTATTTTAGGAAAGATGTGGGGTTTGTTTGTGTTAAAATTCCCATTGTGCCCTTATCGCAGGTCTACTTCCGAATGGTAACTTCGAGCTCGGGCCGCGGCCGTCGGACCTGAAAGGAACCGAAGTGCTCGGGCGCCACGCGATCCCTGAATGGGAGCTTTCAGGCTTTATCGAGTACATAAAATCGGGACATAAGCAAGGCGACATGCTCCTCGTAGTCCCCGAAGGCGCCTTCGCGGTGCGGCTAGGTAACGAGGCGTCGATTAAGCAACGACTCAAAGTCCAAAAGGGAATGTACTATTCACTCACCTTTAGCGCTGCCCGCACGTGCGCACAAGAAGAGAAGCTCAACGTCTCCGTCGCGCCTGATTTCGGCATTCTTCCGATGCAGACTTTGTACAGCAGCAGCGGCTGGGACTCTTACGCTTGGGCTTTCCAAGCCGAATCTGATGTTGCCGAGATCGTTATTCATAATCCTGGCGTCGAGGAGGATCCCGCTTGCGGCCCGCTCATCGATTCAATCGCCATTAAAGCTCTCTTCCCTCCTAAAGCCACCAACAGTAAGCTTCAAAACGCCACCGTTTAATATTCACAGTGTCATAACGATCGGCTTTACGTTGACCACACTGGTCAAAACGGTACCGTTTAACTCGTCTTCTTGGTTGAACATGTGCAGAGAATCTACTGAAGAACGGCGACTTCGAGGAAGGTCCATACGTGTTACCGAACACGACTTGGGGAGTTCTAATCCCACCAAACATCGAAGACGACCACTCACCACTCCCAGGCTGGGTCATCGAGTCACTCAAAGCAGTCAAATACAACGACGCAGCGCACTTCACAGTCCCACAAGGCAAATACGCAGTCGAGCTCGTAGCAGGGAAGGAAAGCGCGATCGCGCAGGTCGCCAGAACCGTGCCTGGAAAGACGTATACGCTGTCATTTTCGGTCGGTGACGCGAGCAACGCGTGCAAAGGGTCGATGGTGGTGGAGGCTTTTGCGGGGAAAGAGACGTTGAAAGTGCCCTACGAGTCGAGTGGGAAAGGTGGGTTTAAACGCGCCGTTTTGAAATTTGTGGCGACTACGGAGAGGACACGTGTCATGTTTTATAGTACGTTTTATACGACGAGGAGTGATGACATGGCGTCGCTGTGTGGGCCCGTGATCGATGATGTGAAGTTGCTCAGCGTTCGTAATCCGAGGCGTATGGCTTGAGAAAAAGTTTGGACTTTGGAGCATACGAGATTGAATTATATTATATACCTTTAATGTCGTTTTATCCACTCGAAGCATGTTTTAGTATGATATCTTGTTTTCGTATTAATTCAGTATTCAAATTATACTCAGTTCCGGTTAATTTTTCTTCTTCTTTGGATTCATATCAGGCACATTGTAACAATTTGCGTCAATAGTCGTTTTGATTTTCAACTTTTAAAACGACATCATTTTATTTTTTTTATTTTGATATAAAGTCAGTTTGATTTCTCATTTATGAAACAACATCTTTTTCGCAAATCATAATTTTTTTATAAAAAAAAATCAAAAGACGTAGTTTTAATAAAAATCAAGATGACATAGCCTGTTCTTTTGGGATTGGATTTGGGGTACCACTAAATCTCTTTTAGACTTTTTTTTTTCTCTCCCTATTTTAACTCGCATCTCATCATCAAAGCCTAGTCCTAACAAGTAACAATAATCGAACCAGATAAATTTCTCTGAAGCAAAAAAACCAATCTCACACATTTCATCTTAGGAAAATAGCAGTGATATTGCACATTGGTACACATTCATTAAAATAAATAATCTGCTTCCAGACGGATCAACAGAAATAGATACTAGTACAACAAATGTGTCGAGAGTCACAATGCAGTGGTATTTAAATTTCAAGGGGAATGGTTTTAGTATGACAACAAGAATACTAGTACTGTGATACTGTCTACTGCCAGTAAATTGCGCGATTCAGAAGCAACAATCACAATCAAAAGGGCAAAGCGGAGTACCTCCAGCATCCGACCTATTAAGACCCAACTCCTCCTCTGTGTATATCTTTACTCCGCTCGACTTCTTCCTCGGCTTAGAAGAGTCGTAGTCACTAAATAAATCACCATCAGCAGGTAATTTATTCGACCTTTTCACACTCTTTTCTTTGACGTCCATATTATTGTCGGACTTGGATGATTTATTTCTTTGAGCCCAACTGTCTATTGCCGCTGCATTCGTTTTGTGTATGCTCTTTCCTTTTATGTTCTTGTTCGGAACGGCAGCTTGAGTCTTTTTATTCTTCTTCGATGAAAAAATCTCATCAATTTCATCTTTTCTTCGCTTTTTTGATTCAATAGGAGCTGCAGCAGTACCTTCCTCGGCATGTTTGTCCTTCGCTTCCTTAAGCTTTCCCTTTGAACTCTTCTTAACAACCACGCCCATGTTTTAACCTACAAACGCACAGAAGAAGTTCCTGTTTTTATCACAACAGTGTTGCATACAAAACAACACGAACATTCATCAGATGAAACTCAATTTTTGGGCAATGAAGAGATAATTAGTCACCAGAAATACATGAATATTCTTATTCAGAAATTGGCATATGCATAATGCGTTAACTTTGCCAATTTTCAGCCAATTCAAATTTGAAAAGTCAGTTGACATTAAATTGCAGAAGAACGTACCATACATCTGCAATCACAGTCGTTCAATAAAAACAGTAAGCGAGGTGTAACTCAGCAACAATACAGTAGTACGAAAAAAACAACCTTAACAAAGCTCAGAAGCTCACACCACACATTCAGACTCTATTCCGCTTTTCCGGACAAACTAAATCAACAGAAGCAAGTTCCAAAAAAATCCGACCACTAATCAACAACTCCATTAACAACAGATCGAAATCAAAAAAGTATGCAACTGACCTTCACCGGAGCGGCGCGGAGATTTTAGGTCAGAGAGGTACGAGCAAACCTTTTGAACAAATTTCGATTTTTTGGAATTGAACCAAATTTAAGAAATACATATCGGTTCAATCCAGTAAAAGACCGGCCCATTCTTTAAGGTTGGATTTGATTTGTTGGGAGATTAGATTAGATTGAGGTGTGTTGGATGAGAATTGGGGTGTGTTTGGTGAGATTGGGTTGTGTTGGGTGATGTTAGATTAGATTGTATTAGATTAGGTTAGTTGAGAGTAAATTATGTGAGTAGACCCTATATAAAAAATAATATTATAAAAATGTTAGATTTGGTGAGTGGATAGTAGATTAGGTGAGTGAAGAGTAAATTAGATGAGTGGAGATTATAAAAAGAAAATATATTTTATAATAAATATATTAGGTTAATAGAGATTAGATTAGATTAGATTGTGTTGGGTGAGATTGAGTGAAATTAGTCAGGTGAGATTGGATGATATTGAGTGAGATTGGATCGGTTTGAACCAATCCCTAAAGAACAGGCCCGACATCGTATCATTTGAATTTACTAAATGGATTGAATAATGAATTACTTTGGGATAAACAATAATTTGAAGTATAATTGGAGTCGGAAATTACCAAAAAGCCATTGAACTCCTGATAATGTTTACAGAGATTTCAGGTTATGATTTAAACCGACCAAGAGATACATATAGGAGAAAACTCACAAGTAGCATAGTGTTATTATCCCAACTCCAAAACACGCGCCATCTGTTGGGTGAACAGGCTTGGCGGAGACATGGATTATTCAATTTGAAACATCAATTTCAGTGGCCATGCATGCCTATGGTCGACGTCCAACCTAAGCGCATGGTCGCATTTGATATCCAAATGAGCCCACACTTGACACCAACCATTAAACTTGGGGCTGCTTGCTACATGCATGATTACTCTCACTTCCTGGACAACAAAGCAAAATTCACTATACATACATCATGTAACATAATTTCAGAGATGATAAAAGACAAAATATGAATTCATCATGGTGGGATAACCTAAATTAATCTGAGTGTACATACACTCGTATTAGATAATCAGCACAAACAGGAAGTGGAAATTTCAAGATCAAGACAGAGTTCAATGCACTACCTAAGATTACTGGCAAACTGTAGAGGAACACTGCCCTTTTGGGATTTGGCTCTTGTATTCCAAGGGTGTGAGCCATCACTTGGTCATGAGTCAGATCTCAAAGAAAACAAAGGGAGCTATATGATCAAAAGAAAACAAAAGAAAACAAAAAACTCAATCTGATATTAGGCCACTACTGTGTGGTTCCCACATTTAAGATGATTGCTTTCTTCACTGTTTTGAGCATGCAGCATCCTGTTTACATTATACATCCTCCACACAACGTATGTGACCTGAGTCAACTTTCTTAGAAATAATTTTTCCAAAGACATGAAAATATGAAATACATGCACTATCAGAGCAGTTAAGCACCAAACTGGAAACTTCTATTTTGGATACAGCCATCTGAAAAAACTCAACCGAGACACAACATTAAGATTTAGGAATGAACAAAGAGTCCTTCTTAAGCTGTGAAAGTTTGTGCTGTGTCATGGCAAAAGGCTGACAAAGAAGAAAAAGTGTGTAGTTCGAATGAAGTTCATGAATTTATATAGATAATGTTAAACTCTGAACTTGGTACCAGTGAAGGCTGCTCAAAGAATTATCAAGTCCCATCATGAAGCCCACTAGGTTAAAACTGATGCCAAATAAACAAGTGCATTAAATTACAAAACAACTACATAACCCAAGAGAAACTTAACAGCCTACCGTTTTTCTTTGAGAAAATACGACAACGCAAAATCTTGATTCGGCATGATAGCTGCAGCTTCTGTTTTCCAATTTGAGCAAGGAAATAACAAAACAGCAGTTTGTGACACCATGTCCTATAAATCATATAAGTAATTTCAAAACCTACTAACACCTGTCAGTGCAAGTCTGGAATAGCTTCCTTTTCGGAGCCACGAGAAAGGGAGCAAACACAACAGTAAGATTGCTCCATAACAGGCAACCAGCCCTGAAAAATAAGTCGTTGATGAATATCATCTTTGCAAAAAAAACTACATAAAGCTATGCAGTGATGGGAAACATATATAAGAAGTCCTGATTTAGATGCCATAACAAGGTTCTGAAATATTCTCAAATAAGATTAGGCTATAAACTGAATCAATTCCTTGAGACACAATTATCCGGATAGACGAAGAAGATCATCCCAAGAACCAAATATATAGGTAAGGAAACTCGTACACAAGCAAACCAAGCCACTACCATACTCCATTTGTCAAAATGAGCGTAAGTAATGAAGTCATAACAATATCCAATACTAAAAGGTTGCAAGACGATACAATTCATAGCTTCAATTATTTTTCATTGAAGACTTGATGTATTTCAAATTATGATCTATTGATGATATTAACACAGAGGGCAAATCAACAAAATTACACATCTTTCATCTTCAATTTCACAAACGGTGAGAGAAACTGAACAAAAACAAAACTTCCCTTGTAATATGCAAGCAACAACCACATAACCTTTCTAGCTGACATCTTGCACCATTGGTATCGAGCTTAATCGTTTTAGCTCGTCTAAATGGTCATCAACTGAAATATGAAGCGAAATACGAAGATCTGTTAGTAAAGCTTCCTTATCCCAACAAATAGATCCAGAAGAACGAAATGCCTCTAGAGTTTTACGATACTCATGTAATTCTGACCTATAGCGCTCTGCTGCCAACGTCTCATCTGGAGACAAATTGAACAAACCATCATAGTCTCCCCCTGAACATAAGGAATCTGCATCACTAGATGGAGAAGCAGTGTCTGGAGAAAGCAACCCATTACCTCTCCCGCCACTACAACTGCCAACAGAACTTGCAACAGAATGGGAATCATTTAACTCATGGGTTCGGGTAACAGGACACTCAAAAGAATTTGGGGTTTCTCTGTGAAAGTTGTGGCTAGCAGGCATGCGAGCATTAAAAGATGACGGCATGACTTTTTCAACACAACTCAATGGTGGGTAAGTAATATAACCTCCGTTTTCTGCTTGTTGAGTTGGAAATGCTCGCTTATGCTTTCCATCAGTTCTTATCTTGAGCTTTTTCCAAGCATTTCCATTAAGAGAAGATCTATAGGAAGAAACCCTCTTTAATGTGTTTGACGATACATAACCAGATAGAAGCGAATTATTCTTGTTTTGAACAGCAAAAGTATTGTCACCAGCATCATCATCACCTTCCAGATTTGAGCGCACAACCTGGCGGCCCTGAAAGAGAAAAACATATACATGTTGGGCGTGGATCTTGAATTTAGTATGACAAAAATGGTTGACAAATAAACACTATGTGACAGAGAATTTCAACAAACAGACAACAAACCTTTCCAATGATGACCCAATTCTCATCTTGCCATACAAGTCGGGGACGGATATCACACTTATGCACTTTCAAGTCCTGAGAATATCCCATAAATTTCACCAAGTAGTTATCTTTATTAATGGGCTGCAGAACCAAAGCTAACTTCCAGGAGATATCGCAACGAACCTCAACAATGTCTCCGGGCGTCCATCTCTTTACATCTATCACAGGAGGAGCGGGCCTCATATAATTCCTAGCAACTCTTCCACGTATTGCCTGACTTCTATGGCAAACATCAGAACAGTATCTAATTGTGTAATGTCGACCATTGCCATTGACTAATTCACCACATATCCACGAGCCCACAGGTCCCCCACTGTTATTCAAGACCTCCACGCTGGTTCCTTTCTTGAATCTCATGACTCCAGGAACTATATTAACCAACAAAAACCTGGTGGGAAAAAATGAAAACGAGTAAAGTCAAGGCAATTTCAGATGAGTCAGAAGATAACTTATATGTAATAAACATTCAAGAGACATAACTATCTACTTACGAAGTAACCAAATCAATAGCTTGGGAAACAAAAGCATTTCACAGGATAAATCCAATATTATTCTTTAAATAAAGCATAAAATACACAACTTAAACAACAACACAACATGGCACATAACAAATGTGATTCGAAAGCATCCAACTAAAAAAACATAGGCTGATACGAACATCAAAAGCAAGCTTCCAATCACAGCAACATCGGAAAATCATCAAGACTTGAAGAAGATAAAAATAGGTAGATCGAACCAACCAATTCTAAGACCAGATCACATCGAACAGACTCTGAATTTGACGTCTATAGATTACCAAACCTAACCTCAAACAATTTCAACTTTTTTTTTAATGGAATCAATTTCAACTTTCAAGCAACACAAATAACATAAAAATTAAACATCGAACACTAACCCTAACGATGACCTAAATCCTCGGATTGGAAATCAAGGCGAAAACGGATGATACGAACCTTGAATCGAATGTGGAAATCGGCAATTGAATTCGATGAATTGATACTTCGAATGCTTCTCTGCGATTGCTATATTCTTCTCTTTGTTCTCGGAATCGATCGGAACCAAGAACACTTGAAGAGAAGATTTCGTTAATGAGAATATATTTCAACTTTATTTATATACTTTTTGAAACTCATTTTCCCTAAATTAAAATTCGTAATTTGTGTCAGTTGAAAAATAATCGTAATTTTTTGTATTTGTCTCATAAAATACATACATATGCTGCTGAAAAATTCACAAACTGTCTGGAGCCAGCGCCAGTGTCAACGTGGACAAAACGTCGTCGCTTGATTACATTCCATTTTGGATTGTTCATGTGGATTCTTTTGCACCTGTAATTTGTAATCTTGGGTTGACGTAATAGTAGTACTAGTACCCAAACCCAACTCTTGAGTCTTGTGTCCAATCTATGTTTTCAACGACACAAATTTCGGTCTGTTGTTATTTTTACAATTTAGAGTTATTATTCAAATAATGTTGATATAGATAGAATATGTAGAATACTATAATTTTCTGTTAGTGTTAAACAGTGAGAATGAAAGAACGTAAATAAATATGTATCGAACTCGTAATACACACGAAATTATGATCGCAGTTTAAGTTCTACATCAATGCCTTGGGAAGCAAGGAAGTCAATCAATCCAGGGGCACCCTGATGATTTGAAAACTACGTAGGTTTACGTTTACACACATGAAAAGATCATATAATTTAAACCATTGACTTCACTTAGCAGCAAGGTAATGCCACAATGCATAGATATGTTGAGATAAGAACAGCTTTATATAATCTGAAAAGAAGTGTCTGAAAACATCCTAGTTTATGCCGTTAATTAGTTTGTAAATGTCGCCAAATCTGCAAGAGATCCCCAAACCAAAAAACAGGATGACAAATGTCAACTACAATTCTACCTCAAGTTAAAACCGATCCAAACACAAAGTTTTAGAATCTCCAGCTTATCATCCGCTGCCCCGTTAATCTCCAGGCCTCGAATTTGTATAAATTCCGCTTACCTGTAAAGACAATTATTTCACCACTCACTCAAATTTCAAGTAATTTAGCGAGGAAAAAAAAGGGGGGATTTTATTTACAATGGCTTTGAATTACACTGCAATGTATCCTTACTTACCTCCGAATTTGATGCCAGATGAGGGCAGCCCAGATTGGATGAACAAGGGTGACAATGCGTGGCAGCTGATTGCCGCGACGCTAGTGGGACTTCAGAGTGTGCCTGGCCTGATCATCCTGTACGGTGGCGCAGTGAAGAAGAAATGGGCAGTGAACTCAGCTTTCATGGCACTTTATGCTTTTGCTTGTGTCCTACTTTGCTGGGTTTGTTGGGGCTACAGAATGTCCTTCGGCGATACATTGGTCCCGTTTTGGGGAGTGCCCAATGTAGCACTGAGTCAGAATTATTTGCTCGGGCAGGGGTTCATTGGGAAGTTCCCTAGTGCTACTATGGTGTATTTTCAGTTTGTTTTCGCCGCTATTACCTTGATTTTGATCGCTGGGGCAGTTTTGGGGCGAATGAGCTTTTATGCGTGGATGCTCTTCGTCCCCCTGTGGCTCACATTTTCATACACTGTCGGGGCTTTTACTATTTGGAGTCCTCATGGTTTTCTTTCCCTTGGAGGAATTATCGATTACTCCGGTGGCTATGTGATTCACCTGTCCTCTGGGGTCGCAGGTTTCACGGCAGCATTTTGGGTAATACTTTTCATGATCCAAACGGAGCTTTAATTGTTTTTAATTTTTTTTTTTTAAACGAGTGTGTTGTATTTATACTGTTTGACCCAGTAACAATAATATTTCGCTTAATTCCTTTCAAGCGTAACATTTGTGTATGAACTTATAGGTTGGTCCGAGGCTCACGGCTGACAGGGAGAGGTTTCCACCCAATAACATTATCCTGATGTTGGCTGGAGCAGGACTGCTCTGGATGGGTTGGACAGGATTTAATGGAGGTGACCCTTATGTTGTCAGCGTAGATGCTTCGTTAGCCGTGCTGAACACTCATGTCTGCGCCGCGACTAGCCTTTTGACTTGGCTCGCGCTGGATGTGCTGTTCTTTGGAAAAGCGTCCGTGATCGGGGCTGTTCAGGGCATGATCACCGGCCTAGTTTGCATCACTCCAGCAGCTGGTAATTCACATATCCTCACATTTTTTAACATTCCATATCGATTGAAATTTCGTATGTGTGAAACTTGATAAACTAGTCTACTAACTATCATGTCATTATTTTGTATCAGGTGTTGTGCAAGGATGGGCAGCGATCATAATGGGACTACTTTCCGGCTCCATCCCATGGTTCACCATGATGGTGGTCCATAAAAAATCAGAGCTACTCCAACGGGTCGATGACACAATGGCCGTCCTCCACACTCACGCTATAGCAGGCAGCCTAGGAGGAATTCTCACCGGACTTTTCGCCAATCCCAAGCTAAATCGATTATTCTACGGTCCAACAAGCTCAACCCGATACATAGGCTTATTTTACGCGATCAAAGACGGGAGGATTAGTGCAGGGCTTCGACAAGTTGGCATGCAACTCCTTGGCATTGTCTTTGTAGTGCTTCTCAACATTATAACTACAAGCATCATTTGCCTCCTTGTGCAACTCGTTGTGCCATTGAGGATGTCTAAAGAGGATATGGAGATTGGAGACGAGGCTGCGCACGGCGAGGAGGCTTACGCCATTTGGGGCCAAGGCGAGAAGCTCGCTAGCGATAAGTACGGTGGTTCCGGTTACAGTGATCTTGAAATGGCGCCAAGCAAGAGCAAATCTAGCAGAGCTTGATTCATATCTCATATGCGGTTTGCGCTTTCAATAAATGAGATTTGTGCTTTGGTTTATTAGATTTTGTAGCCTCTTTAAACAAAAGAGGTAGCCTGCTCAAATAATAGCAACAATATATTATAATATTTTGTAGAACATTTTTATTTATTACATTTTGGCAGATACCTAGCCTTCCCGAACTGGAAGAAAAAAGAACTGAACTCATTAAATTTAAAAAGTGCACAATTTTCATTTCAAATAATTGGTCTTGTCACAAAACCTAGGGTGTGCAGTACTCGTCCCGTTCCACGAACCTGTCCTCAACTCGACTAAATTAGGACGAATATGAACCCGACCAGTATTAGATTTTGGACGGGTTCGGGTTAAGGCTCGGGTTACAGGTCCCCATTGTTTGGGACAATCCGATATCATATATAATATTGTAGAGTTAAACGCAACTCAATCTTGCAGAGATTCAATGAAAACAAAATACAAAACACGAAATTTATACTGGTTCGGAGCCCGGGTTGCTCCTACTCCAGTCGAAGAGAGGCGCATGCTTTTATTAATCAAATTGATGATAATAAAACACTTGTAACACTCGCACGAAACTACATACTTGAAATCGGAACTCAATTCACTCTCAATCAAACGAATTTCTCAGTCAAGCTCAAGAACCCTAATTCCCAAATTACTGAAGAACGAAGTGTGTTGACTCACTGAGTCAACTCTGCCAATACGCTGTCGTTGCTCATGCACGCCTTTGCTCAAAACGACCCAGTTCTAATAACTTCGGCGTGCACTCCGTTATCCGAAACGCAGTCGTATGCTCAAACTCGATTCGTACCTTTAGAAGACTTCACGAGACAACGTCGTTCTCAATTAACTCGAACTTGCCTTCCTCGCGCCTCAGCAAACGATGCCGCTTTGCTTCCAGTATTCCCAAACGCTACCGTTTTACTCCCCTGCATCAGGACTTTACCATTTCTTCCATCAGCTCCTCTCGGCTTTCCTAGCCTATTCAAGCTCCTGCAATCCTATTGTACTATCATCATAAACCATATGTAATTGAAGAACCAAAATCTACAAATATAAATAAAAAATCCCTAAAGAGATTATAAACACATTTTAGTATTTTACCTGCTTGAACATTGCTTTAATAGGAAGTATGAAATTTAAAATCTTTTGTTAATATGTTACATGTTTTTAGGCTTAGAAAATTTATTTTTATTTGAGATTATATATGTTTCACACTTTATTTTTTTTAGGGAAAAGTTCAAATTGATTACCTGAACTATCACCATATTTCAACATAAGTACTGAACTATCAATTTTTTCAAATTAAGTACTTTGGGGTGAAATTATAATTAAAAAAAGTTATAACATAAACGCCGTAAGTCTTTTAACGATTTAATTTTAACCTAGCTATTTAAAGCCAGTGCTGCGTTCGGTCTAAAATTGTAAACGAGAATCAATCGTCGACCGGAGAACAGGCGCATGGATGACGTAAACGAGAGAAACAATCGGGAGTTGCAGCCCGAAAGAATTGATGATATTGATAGGGACACGCCTGCGGAAGGTTCATGTAAGTTTATATGTGTATTAGGTAAGTTTATTCCGACCCTTTCAATATGACATGTTTTCACTTGATAACCTTCAATTCCAGTAGAACACCCTTTACCCCACGAATGATACACATATAAACTTACCTGAACCTTCCGCAGGCGTGTCCCTATCAATGTCATCAATTCTTTCGGGCTGCAACTCCCGATTGTTTCTCTCGTTTGCGTCATCCATGCGCCTGTTCTCTCCTTCGGTCGACGATTGATTCTCGTTTACAATTTTACACCGAACGCAGCACTGGCTTTAGATCGCTAGGTTAAAATTAAATTGTCAAAAGACTTACAGCGTTTATGTTATAACTTTTTTTATTTTTAATTTTACCCTAAGTACTTAATTTGAAAAAATTGATAGTTCGGTACTTATGTTGAAATAGGGTGATAGTTCAGGTAATCAATTTGAACTTTTCCCTTTTTTTTATAATTCACATTTTAACGTCGGGTAAGGATTATGTTATCAATGTTTAAGGTCGGCTTTGAGTTTCGGAACCGTTCTAACACGTCCACACACTAACAAAAATTGGATTCGCATCCGATACAATCAAGCTAAATACATTCAATTGAAAGTGACGTTATTTTTTTACACATAAATAAAACCTAAAAATAGATATCTGAACCTTAAACTGCATCGTTTCAAACCTATAAATACCAAAACGACATCATTTTAGTTTGGCAGCAAATAGGTGCGTTGCTTGGGATCTCATTCCACAAAACTACCTAAAAAAAACTCCCCTCCATGCCACGTGTCATCAGCCATTGTAGCAGGAAGACAAAGCAAGTGCGATCAGCAAAAGTGAAATTTAGCATGTGGGGTTGTAGCCGAGTTGCTCACCACTTGGCTTCAAACTCAAGTGGTCATCTATGTAGCACGGACACCCCATTTTTTGGTGACTTGCCGTGTCGGACACTCGGACACGCCTCGGACACTTGGATCGGCCGACACTTGCAATTAAACTGATTTTAAAAAAAATTGAACCAATCGGCCGACACGTCTGGCTCAACCTCACATGTGTTCTTTGAAGATAGTTAAGAAAACGCATTATGAGTTTTTATGAATTTTTGTGACTTTAATGTTTGAATATTTATTTTTAATTTCAAAAGAATTGCGCATAGTTAATTATAATTATATTTTTATATAATTTATGTCACCGTATCGTGCCGTGTCCACTTCTTATATATTTTGAGTTTGGCATGTCCACGTGTCTTGCCGTGTCCGTGTCCCGTGTCTGTGCTACATAGGTGGTCATGAGTTCAACTCCCCAGAAATGCACCATTCTCATCAATATTTGGTGAAAAATTTCCTCCCTTCACATGAGGTGCTTTCCTCCCCTCGCAGGAGGTTATTCCCTCCCCTCGCAGGAGGTTCTTCCCTCCATTCGCAGGAGGTGCTCGAGGTGGCTTTGCCTTCGTCTTGGCTCTGAAGAAAGGCTTCGCCCATGAGACAGTTGATTGCTTGGAGATATGCTTCAAAGTGGATGAGTAAAGACGCCGCAAGGCTTGCGCTTCAATAGAGATTAATGTACTATATTAACTTAAAAATTTCAATACTATTATACAATACATTTATACATCTTAAAATAAAAGAAAAAAGCAAAAGTGAAATTCAAAAAACAACGAAACGAAGTAGAAGACGACGATGACGAATACGAACACGAAGCCAATGTCATTCTGAATTCGAGCGCCGATCTATGCATCTCCTTGTCGATCGAGCGCTGATTTCTACACTGATCCTCCACTTCTCCGCTTCCAACTATCGCTCCTTCGAGCCGCATTTCTGCTGGTATAGTGGTACGCATATTATGCCATCCGCTTAACACTTTCGAGTTGATGCGTTTGTTTTCATTTATTGATGAGAATTGGTAATCCGGTTCCTACATTGTAAGCGGCGGAAAAACCCTAGAAGTTTGATTTTGGCTGAGAAAGCTGTAAGTAGGACACGGAGTCTTGTTGGCGTGGATATGAATTGATCACCAGGCGGTTTTTTGGCTCGTTCGGAAAAAAGTCGCGAGTTAAACCTTAGGGCTTTTTGGTAGTTATAGCATTGATTTGGAAGTACAGCACATGATTTTTTCCCTGTTAATGAGATGGATGTAGAATTTTTTGTTTGCAATTTGCAGATCAGATAATGTCGGACGAGAAGAAGGTAGAGGGTGGGACACACATCGCCAATGGCCATCAAGAGGATGGAATCCAACCTTCTATCTCGGTAATGTATAGTGTCATTGCTGTCACTATGTGTCTCTGTTTTGAAACTGTATTTATTCATTGATGATTGTTTTATTGTTTCAGAAGAAGGCCGTTCTTAGGTTGAATTACAATGGTGGTCGGTTTGGCACACATGTTAGTCGCATTTTTTGACAAACTCATAATGTTTCAGTTTGCTATAGAATTTTAAAATTCTTTAATGTATTCACTTTCACTGTGGAAAGTTTGTTAGACTAGAGATTTAGATCCAGTATAGTATATTAGACCCCATACCGTTTCTGTTGAGGCAACACTAGTTGGATGCAAACATACAATACGTGCAGGTCATCCTGATTTATGATGCTCATCTCTATCTCGCTTGCTATGTTTAGTGCCAACTTTGAATCATAAATTTAAATACATTGCATAGTACTAAGTTTGGGAGACTTGACTCCAATATTTCAATTTAATCTTATTGTGTCTGGAATCTGGATGCAGGAAACACCTGCTACTGTGCAGTTCTTGCTCAACAGGAAATTTTGTTGTTGTCTAGGAGCTGAGGAAGGTAAAGAAAATAAGTTGCATACTACATCTGTTTTTGCCTATACATCTTTCATTTCACTGGTCATGATGTGTTGTGGTTCTGTTTTTTGCTCAGTGTTTTCAGGCAACTGTCTTTATATATTTTATTATACAAATTTATTTAGGACTTACGAACAGCTTCATTCTCACTCTTAGTGTCGTGCCATGTTGTAGTTTAATTGATAATCAGACTGCTCTTTTTTGGCACAAAAAATAACCAATTGTAATTGTGATTGCACATGACTACTTCTACTTTATATTAACATGTCATAGCTGGAACTTGTTGGCCTAGAAGGACCTCAGAGTGGACATTGCGAGTTTAAGTGTTTAACCATCATCTCTGACTATGTGTGCAGCGGGGTTTTCTTTATGTAATGAGTCTTCTTTGGATGGATATATTATGGAGTGTCACCGAGTGTATGAACTTGCTGCTCCAATTTGAACTGAGAACTGTCACTGAGAAGACCAGTGGCAAGCGGCATCATGGTTGGATAATATTGTAACCCTGTTTTGTTATGCAAAAGAAATTTTAATTTGCCGTCAAATTTGCATTTGTACCAAGTCGTCTATATCAATCATCTAGTTCCTTTTTTTTTAATCTTGTGGTATTTTATGTATTGACTCTTACTTGGTAGTTATAACAACTGGTTGATACAGCTAGGGTAGATGCAAAAGTATGAGACTTGTTGAATTTTAAGTTTAACAAAGGGTGGGTCAACAATCAACATGGGTGTGTAATTGGAGCTGTATTGGCTATTGGGCAGCGAGTCAAACTTGAGTTAAGCAGAGATGGCAAATGTCCAATTGATAGCGTTTCAAGTATAAACTCAAAAGAAAGGGATTAAAAGAATGAAAAACGTGTTAATCCTATCTGTCCTGTTAATAAGTCTAATTGTGCTTACTCTTCAACTATGTATGATTTCTTAGGTGTTATTCTAATTTGTGTTTATGATATTATATGCACTGACTAGAGAGGTGGTGGAGGCTGGTGGTGGTGGTGGCTCCTGCATCTGGTGATAGATAGACCGAACACAACCACTGGATTAGGCCTAGTGCCATGCACACCATGAGGTACATAGCTACTTCTGTTATGTTAAGTTTAGTGTCTCTTGATAGAGGTGAGAGCATAATTTGAACACTATAAAAAGTATTGGAATACTACACAAAAGTAAAAGAACAAACTTTTACCATTTATGTAACTAAACAACAATGTATTAGATTTTCCTACAATCATCTCATATCATCATACCTCACGTGCCAGTTCCTAACCTTTGTTGCACAGAGTATGTCTTCAATTAAAAACAAGACTGTAAGCAAGCTGTTGCCTGGGAGTCCAACATAGTCATATTTATTTCTTCTGGTAATTAAATTTAAGAAAATGCTCATGAACTGTATATAAATTGTTCACAATGAGAAGACATTATTTAATTTTAGATGACCACTAAAACATTGCTGTGGGAAATTCATCCCATGAACGCTGCATTTGCATGGTATTTATCTATAATAAAGTTAAGAGAAAATGATTGCAGAGAAGAGGTCTTGGAGGGAGAGAGCATAAATTGGAGTTTGGTACTGGGTACAACTTAATTGGTGCTGCATGCATATGATTGCATTGCTAGTGCATGAAATTGAAAACTGAAGAGGCATATTTCCCAATAAGAGAATCGAATCAGTACCCTCTTGCCTTTTGTTCTTCTTCTGTTGCTTTTATGTATTTTGGCATACAGCCTTAAGCTCTCCTTTACCCATTCCCCAACACATGATAACAAAATTTCTACTGTTGCTACTTATGAACCACTACCTGGGAATCTAGAGAACATGATGATGAACTCCTTATGAAAACACCTTTGTCTTTTAACGAAATCGCTCGTTGTTCTTGTTTCAAATATTGGCTAGAGTCTAATACACAATCTACTTATGGGTGAGGTTTGTATCAAGGCTATAAATGCTTGGGTTAGATGGAATGTTAAAGAAATAACGATGTATACTTTCTTTTATAATGAATTATATATTGGGAAAGTTTAGTTGAGTGATGCTACTTGCTAGGGTGCTTTGCATTCAGTTAAGGAATGAAGCAGAGCAGGAGACGGTCTTAATTGGGGGGAAAGGAAAAGAAAAGTAAAATGGGAGAGAAAAGAAAGTTGTAGGCATCAGTATTGAAAAAGAAGTTAAAAAGGAAAAGGGAAAAGAGAGGAAAAGAAAGTGAAAATAATTAACCAAGGAGAATGGTCAAACTAAGCCTCGAAAACTAGTTCCTTTCCCCTCCCACCACCTTCAATGAACCACTTAAGACTATCTTTATCGAAATTATCTATATATCTACTACCCAAGTTTCATTATTCCCTTTCTTTTCTGTTGAATCATATTAAGTCTGGACCAAATACCTCAACAAATAACCTGGTTGTTGGGTTCTGTACTAATATGTATCATGAGATCTGTAGCATAGCATCCTAGATTAAATTAATAGGTATTCATATAAGCATATTTAACTTGTCCATTAAGCATCTGTATAATGAAATCATTATGTGTTAGAGTTGTGTCAACTTATTACTTACGTTCTTCTAAAAAGACTGAAGTGCTTCACATGTCTTAGCATATAAAAATAGAAATACACACTGTGATTTGAGTTCCAGATACTCGTTATATTGGATTGATTATAGAAATCCGTAAATTTTCAAGTTCTTAATTACAGCTAAGAAGAATAAACTTTAGTTACCTCTTGCAGGACGATTAACCCTCTTACGAGTTACAACTCCAGTTGGTGGTTATATGGTAGAAGAAACCTCATGTAAATACTGTGAGTTATTTGTCTGTATATGTTGAAAGTGCGTTAAATTTTGGTTCCATGCAATTTGATTCTAACATCCCTAAGTGGCAAACTTAGCTGACATTAAAGTTAAAGCAAAAGCTACAGATATATATAGTGCACATTTTTCTTTTATCAAAATCTAGGGCTCTCTTTGGACATCTTTTGACCTGTATTGTTTTTATTGTTGAATGTAAACTAATGATGTTTCATGCCTAAGAAAAGAAGCGGTGATGAATATTCGTCATAAAAATTAGAAAGCAACTGTAATTTTCAAACCTACATCTCTCATTGTGTTGTTTTTTTTAGTTTTTGCCCTGGTGTGAGGGCCTGTGGGTTCAACCAAGAATAAATAATTAAACACAAAGGAGACAAGTCACCTCCTGAACCCTAAATTGAATGAGAGATAAGAGAATAACACACTAAGGAATGTCTTTGTGAGTGCCTTTGTTGAAGTTAACTCTTGAAGTGTTTATCAGGGATATTCAGCTTGTCTGGTCAAGTTGAATACTTTCTTGTTGCTTATCCAACCATCATATGGACCCTCTTCCCTCTTCTTGAACTCAAACTATTGAAGGCATTATTTAAGAGGTATATATATGTGTGCTCAAAGCTCATTATGCGCATAGTTCATCCACGTCCTGAAATAGACGTACAGGATAATAGTCCATATATCTGGGTCATGTGAGATCCTTGAAAGATTATAAAGAATATTGATAAGCATATAAGGTTCCTTAGCATTCATTCAAAGTGAATGCATACTGAACATCTCATATAAAAGCTCACGTGGGAAATTAATTTTTTTCCCTCACATCACTGAATTCGGATAGCTCAAATCAAGCATTTTTATAGAGACATTTGAAAACAACATCCTTATAGGTGTTTGCTCACATATATGCCTTTGCATAACTTGTGGCAGGTTTTTGCTCATATATGCATATATGCTTTCGGTTCACTTCATCGATATTTAGAAGCTCCAAAAGACACGAGCATATTTGTGCAGCCATAGCTTTACACTTATTTTCAAAAATTCCTCATTGCCTTTATTATGGAATCATATACATACATGTCTCTGTCTAGTCTCTGAACATTTAATACTTATTTCAAGAATATTATTCAGTATTTTTTCTGCGGAAAAGATACTACATCCTTTCTTCTTTATACTTTCATCACTTAACGAGCCAGCTATACCTCATCTATCACCCTCGACTTTCGAGCAGCTCCTCCACTATATAAATTCGAACCCACATTTCCCTCATTTCAAATCTATCCTCCATATTTTCCATCTCTCTGCTCTTAAGTGCAGCACCTTGGCAATTTCCTGTTTGGGTACGTGAAATTTGCATCTGAGTGTGTGTCTGTGGTCAGTTTATTATATCGGTATCCACTATCCAGATTCTTTATATGGAGTGAGCTTGAAATAAAACTTATATTGCATGTCTGTTCTTATATTTTATGAGACAGGAGAAGTAGATATCATGAGCAGGCCAGGAGATTGGAACTGCAGGTCATGCAACCACCTGAACTTCCAGCGTCGAGACTCCTGTCAGAAATGTGGTGACCCAAGGCAAGGTGGAGGTGTAACAGATTATAGTGCCATATTTGGCGGTGGGAGAATGGCCGGAGGCTCACCCTTTGGGTTCACAACTGGACCAGATGTCAGGCCTGGTGACTGGTATTGTAATGTGAGGAATTGTGGTGCCCACAACTTCGCCAGCCGCTCCAGCTGCTTCAAGTGTGGTGCTCTTAAGGAGGAGCTGTCCGGCGCTGGGTTTGAAAGCGACTTTGGCCGTGGTAGGGGAATTATTGGTAGCAGTGGCAGTGGTGGCGGAAGGAGTGGTTGGAAGTCAGGTGACTGGATATGCAGCAGGTACTTGCTAACTTGCATGATTTGATTTGCACAATAGTTCTATAGATTGATACATGTTTGTACAAGTTAATAGAACTTTGGTTCTGTGTTTGACATAGATTTTATGTCTGAGTGCAGGCCTGGGTGCAATGAGCACAACTTTGCTAGCAGAATGGAGTGTTACAGGTGCAACGCACCCAGAGATATTGCAGGAAGATCATCATTCATACCTTGAAGTAAATATTTGCGAATTTTGTCAATAATCACACTCTTCTAATTTCAGTTTGTGAATAACAAACCATAAATGAACTATGGATTTGGTGTCATCAGGAACGTTAAGGATGGCAGTTGAGGAAGAAAAGGATTCCAGGAAGATTCACAGGAAGGAATTGAAGAGACGATGACACCACGAAATCATTTATGATGCTTTGGGTCTTAATTAGTTTCAGCATTAGTAGTTTAAGTAGCAGTGTAGGTGTTCTTGGATTTGATTAGTGATGAGGGTTTTTTGTATTTAGATAAAGAGACATTTTGAGTGGATCCATAATATTGATGGGGAGTTGAAAGGGAAGAAAAGAAGGGGGGCATGTTGCGAGTTCCACTGTCTTTTAGATAATTGACTGTATCCTCATAATTTCAAATACAAGTGCATTCATCTTCTGCCCTTCTTTTTATTGCAACATTTAAGCCCTACTTTTGTCTCTCTCTCTATATATAATAATTTCCTGCATTTACTACAAACTGCATTCTGTGGGTGCTTAGACAGTTAAACTGTGTTATGTGGAAATGCTAGCATATGCCGACTTACACCCTCATTCAACTCAAAAGCCTTGGCTTATGAGTTGTGGTGGTGTAACCCAATATATGGTAGTCATTCTTCTTTGAAACGGGCGATGTGGGATAACTTGTCAAGTGCTTATACTTAACACTCCCCCTCACTTGGGAAGTTGGACATGCTCCGTGAAATCTCGCTAACTATTGTAGCGGAAAGCAGTAGGCGCGCATATGCGACTTGTTAACCTACGCATAAGCTCGTGTGGCGGGTGTGCAACTTGCAACTCCCCTTGACCAACATGGCTGACAAACGGGCGTCTCGTCATGCACTTGGCGCACACATAGGCGCATCCCTCGCGTCACGTACAAGGCCTAGGTCGTGTGCCTTCAGCTCTGATACCATGTGGAAATGCTAGCATATGCCGACTTACACCCTCATTCAACTCAAAAGCCTTGGCTTATGAGTTGTGGTGGTGTAACCCAATATATGGTAGTCATTCTTCTTTGAAACGGGCGATGTGGGATAACTTGTCAAGTGCTTATACTTAACAATTTCTATGATGGGATTGTAGTTTTGAACAAATAAGCATGTATGACAGTATGAGTACTCTTAAGATAGATCAGTATTAAACTTAAAAGTGGTTGCATAGGATTCGTGTACGACACTTTTGAGTTTTAAACACTTTATTTACTTCCCTTTTTCTTAGTTAAATCACTCATTGACCTTATTGTTTGGTGGGCATGTAGTTCAAAAATACCTTTACATTCCAATTAACATCACACAAAAACAAGACCCCAAAAGTAAAACTAGTTAAACACTTCATGAGTGTATCATGTAAGTGTGATAGTAGTGTGGTAGTAATCAAATAAATATGTTCTTAGAAATAATACATCTTGGTATAGGAATGGTCACAATGCAGATGGATTGTACTATAAATGGGTTTGTATGCGATCGAGCGAATTAAAATGTTGCAAGTGCTAAAACAATATCGTTTTGATCAGAACAACACCTCTTTATTATATTTCAAAAATTTATCAATCGAAACAAAACTCTTTATAACTTTTGGTTGCTAAAAAAATATGTCATTCATCTCTCTCGTCTACTTATTTCTTATTTAGTTATGACTCATGACCAAACATAAAGTTCAACATCACCCCCTCTCTCTTATTTCTAAATAAATACAAACATATAAATATCAAAATATATCTCTATTTATAGGTCTTCAAAAATTATAAATATTGGTGATTATTTTATTTTTTAATAATTTGTAATTTTCAAGATATATTCGTTACAAAATCTGGATTTAAACAGATAAAGTTCTGACGCGTGACATGTGTTGCATTATGATTGGTTCAACCCTCATGACAAAAAGAAAAAAAAAATCATGAAATGACCAAATTTTGGTTTAATCATGACCTATTCTATGATTAGAAAAATTATGATCGGAGTGCATGATTTTTACAATCACCTCTCATGATACAAAAGATCACGATGGAGCATGCTCAATATACGTGCACCAAAGGTTTGCTCCCAATAACACAAATTTTCCAACATAGAGAGGCACAGCCCCTAACTTACTGCCTATGTAACTTTTATAAAAATGTGAGGCGCTCAAACTGTTTAGCTTTCAGTAAGATTCTTTGTCTCGCTTTAAGCCCTTTCCTATTTTTTAAAATTCTTTTTCTACCTACCTTTTTTTCACGGTTTTCTTTTCTTTTCACCCCTTTAAAATTTAGTTTGGATGCATGTACATCAGTACATGTACTCACATATTTTGGAGTTTTTTTGCCCTGTTTTACAAACTGGATCTCCCTTTTACCATGTCTGAAACTTAAATTTCAGTTTTGCCCTGTTTAAAAAAACTGGTTTGGGGAACGCCTGTTTCACTCATTTGCCCTGTTTAAAAAACCGGTTAGGGGAACGCCTGTTTCACTCAATTTCGAGTGAAACCGGTTTGGGGAAAACCGGTTTGATGACTGTATACATGTGTGGCACAACTTGGTCCTACGTGGACCAGAAGAAATGCAATATTGTTGACACGTGTGAAATCGATTCGGCGCAAACCGGTTTCAGGTAAAAATTATTGAAACCAGTTTTATATAATTGCCCTGAATTTCCCAAACATGTCAGTTTTTTTCAGACAAGTCAGGCAGGCTTTTCAGTCTGATTTTGATGGGAAATCGGTTTGGGGCAAACCGGTTTCAAGCAAAACGGGTTGTGGAGGCGCCGGTTTCATATCGGTATATAATGTGTATGCGCGAATCGGCATTTGAACAACAAACAGAGTTTACAATCTCCTCAGCATACAATTTCCTTCCCTTACTTAATATCCCTTCCTTCAACATGGCATATGTTTACAATTCCGATTCAGATGAGGATCCGATGGTGATGTCGACACTGGCGACCCTTGATAACCCAGTACTCGATGAGTAGACATCGATGAAATGGAAGAACTGGAGGAGCGCGCAGCTGAAGATCCCACTATTGAATTCACGCAGCCTCGAATTACTTGGGATCATCTTGATTTTGATGATATCTCAGCATGGGAAACATTTCAACCCAATGATGAGAATTTGCAAACAATCCATTCCCAATGTCCGTCAATTGTTGAAGGCCAAAGCTGGCGTTTAAAAGAGCAGGCCATCTACGCTGTGTGGAAGTAATCCATTCTGAATCGTGTGGAGTACTTTGTGAAGGAATCCGAACCTAAATTTATCGTTTTTGAATGTCTGAAGGGCAGATATGTTTGTCCATGGCGAGTTTGCATTGCGGCCACGGATAGAAGAAATTATTGGGTGGTTCAGAAGAACAAAGATGACCACATTTGCCAGCATGGCTCCATTATGCTGGCTAACAGACACCTGAACACAAAATACATAGCTGATGAGATAGCGGAGGCGATGAGTGCAAGTTTATGATTCAAGGCACGAGAGATTCTTGCTAACATTAGAAGGGACTATGGGTATGAAATATCTTACCTGAAGGCGTGGCAAGCAAAGCAGTTGGCGCTCGTTAAACTGTTCGGTAAATAAGATGAGTCATTTAATAAACTGTCGCACTTGATGCAGGTGATGAGTCGAATTCTCGACTCATTTACATACCCATTTACGAAGAGTTTTGGTCCATTCCCGATGCTATTTCGATGCCATTTGACCCACTTGATTGCCATTTCAGGTTAGAAACCAACCTTATGGTCCCCGAGTTCAAAAAGATCAATTCTCGAAGAAAACCGAAGTTTCGGAGCAAAAATATGGATTTCCGAGCATATTGACCTTTGCGCCTTGTTTTGGACCTATAGGGCTCATCCGATGTCCGATTTGGCTGATCTTTAGCTTGTTGGAAAGGTATTTCAAAGGGCTACAACTTTGTAGTTTACATCAAGATCAGATTCGGACGGGAAGAGGCTCTGAGGAGCCGAACCGGCCGGCTCAATTAGTGCACAAATCTGAGCCGCCCGGCTCAAATGGTCAGAGACTCCAGAGGAAGCCAGCCACAATCTGAACCGGCCGGTTCAATTTCCTTCACAATTTGAACCGCCCGGTTCAAAATCTCAGCAAGTTCTCGCCCAAGCCTCCCCTAATTGAACCGGCCGGTTGAGGATCCTTCATGCATTTGAACCGGCCGGTTGAGTCGTAAAGACATGATTTTTGCTGCTTTCTATAAATTGAAACTTAGGGTTTTTGAGGAAAGAGGCTGATTTTTGGGGGAGAAAAACTGTGGGTTTCTAGAGAGAATAAGCTACCAAGGCTTCAAGGGGGATCATCCATTGAAGATTGAAGATCCAAAGGGGGAAGAAGATCATCTACACTTTGGTTTATTCCTTCCATTGTGTTTTCATCTATGTACTCAATACAATTTGTGTTTGTCTATGAACATGATTTGTGAGTAGTGTTTTGTATTCTAGGGTCCTATGGATCTCATGTGTGTTAATACTCCTTATCTATTATGAATCAATGCTAGAATAACATGTTTTGGGTGATTGTGGTTTACTTTGAATGAATACTCAAATTATGCACTCTAGGTGTTTGAGAAAATGCCTAAGTGAATGGTTTTGGTATATGACTTGAGTTAAGCATTCTAGGTGTTTGAGAAAATGTCTAGATGATTAATTTCTATGGTTCTTTGGTCAAGTAGCCGAGAGGTGGACGCCGAAGTATCTAGATATCGAGTCATTAAGGAATCCTAGGTCAAAAATATCGAGAGATTGAGACCAAAGGTTCTCGAAAACAAGTAAATTACCCTTGCTATGTGGTGGTTACATGGCGACCACCCTTAGCATTGAGATAGGCTTGGTCTTAAACCGCTCATTGGCTATTGATCATTGAGCTAGCGCTAATGATTGAGAACCTTGAGTAGGACGTGAGCTAACAACATCTAGCGATTGAAGCTCACGTGCGAGGTGCCTCTTCCTTAAATCAAGTAACAATATCTAGCGATTGAATTTGGTTTAATAGATGCACGCCTTAATCTAATCATCTAAAACAAGTATCTTGCATGAAATTGAATTCTTGGAGTCTAAAACACACATGAGTGAAGTAGTTCCCTAGAGTACACCCTTTACCTTGGTAGTGACCCTATCTCTAGTTTCCTTAGATTGTTTACATTGTTTATATACATTTGCTCCAATAACCACATCAAACCAACCTTTTGCATATAGGATAGACTTATCGGAACGAAATCGAATAGTGCTCATAAGTTTGGACTTGCTCCTTGGACGACCCGGTACTTACCGGTCTTATAAATTGTTTTTGATCAATTTATTGCTTTCGAATCTTACAAATTTGAATAGCATAAAATTACAACGTTCAGCAGGCGTTGGTGAATTCCAGTCTAGAGACATTTGTGAAGTGGGATTTAACACCACTCGATAATGGTGCTTTGCAAGTGAACCGTGTAGTATGGGCATTTGCAGAACCCATTTATGCGTTTAAGCATTGCCGTCCCGTGTTGTCGATCGACGGGACCCATATGTACGGGAAATGAGTGGGTAAGTTGTTGGTGGCTGTTGGTTTGGACACCAATAATCATTTACTTCCAGTTTGTTTTGTAGTGGTGGAGAGCGAGAGTAACTCGAGTTGGAAATGATTCATGTCTTGCATTCGGGAAGGTGTAACTCAGCGCGAGGGATTGTGCGTCATATCTAATCGACACAAGGGAATTCTAGCTGCTATGCGTGAACCCCGATGGTCACCTCCGTATGCCTACCATCGTGTATGCGTGCGTCACTTGTAGAGCAATTTTATGTCAAAGGTGAAGGATTTATTTTTGAAAGAAAAACTTGGAAGTGTGACTTATCAGAGGAAGGAACTGAAGTTCAAGGCTGAGTAGGCGGAGCTAATGGACCTAATGCATGACCTACCAGAGGCTCGCAAATGGTTGGAGGACCATGATTTAAAGTTATGGTCACAAGCATACGACATAGGTGGGATGAGATGGGGCTCGATGACGACTAATGCTTCTGAGTGTTTTAATGACATTCTTAAAGGTGGGCGTGATTTGCTAATTTCTTCATTGGTGATGTTGACGTTTAGACAAACAACAACTTATTTCATGAAGCGTCAACAGTCCCCTACAATGGCTACAGATCTCTCTTTCCTCCAAAAATTTGTAAGAAATCGGCCAAGTTTTGTGCTAGGGCGGATTACCATCGCATTATGTGCTATGATAAGGAAAGAGCAGTTTATGAGGTTACAACAAAGGATAAGCTTCACACATGGACTGTAAGGTTGATGGAGAGAACATGTTCATGTGGGAAATGGGGATTGCTGCACTACCCTTGTAGTCATGCAATGGCGGCGTGCAAATACGAAAGGGTGGACTACTCCGATTATGTGGCTCACGAGTACACGCTGGATGCATACCACGCCACTTGGCAGTACAATTTTAATCCATTGTATCATGAGGATTTGTGGAGAGATTACGTTGGACCGGTACATATTCCAAACCCCAGGTTCAAACGTAAGAAAGTTGGTAGAAATCCATCAAGGAGGATACGCAACGAGATGGACTAGAGGCATGTGCATGATGAATCAAGCAGCCGTGGAGAGTCTTCATCGAGTCGACCGTCACGATCCCAGTGTTACACCATCTGCCATCAAGCTGGACATAACAGGTGTGCGTGCCCAAATCGAGTCCCCGGATAAACTATCTTTGTGTTATTGTTTGCTGCATTCCTTCGATAATTTCCTATTGTTGTCTTCCCGTTTCATGTACTATTAGTTTGTGACTGTTCAGTTTAATGCATTATCTTTCAGATACAACACAGTAAACTAAATACATAACAAGTTCATATAAGATAAAAACACAATAAGCCCACAGTTAACAAACATTCAAAATCTACTAGTGTCTCCCCTGCTCAAGTCCGTCATAGTTGAATACTAGGACTCACAACGAATGCGAGAACCTCTATGCGGTTGAGGTAGTGACGAGCTGGATGGACGAAACATATCTTCAGTCTGAGGCTGTGAAGAGCTGGATGGCCGATAACGATCATCCGTGTAAGAGTTGATATTTGGATTACCATAAACGTCTTCATCAGCCACAACGTCTTGACATGCATTTATATGAAATACGTAACGTGCTAAAATGAATATACATAATAAAAAGGCTAAATATAAATGTTTACTTACCGGGGTCAAATGTAATGGTAACAGGGTCCACACCTAACACTCCCGCTTAACCAGTGCTCTCCAACGTCTCATATGCCTGGTGGAAGATGGCATGAACGCATTGTCATGAATGATCTTCCATGGAAAAACGAAATCCCTCAGCAGCTTTCCGTGCACAGTATACTAACGTGCTTACCTGTACACACAACCAATTGTTAAACATATAATATAATACTAAAAACCCTAACTTTACTAAAACCCTAGCTTTATTTTGTAGGAAACCGGTTTGTCACGCAGTCGCACAGTCAGCAAACCGGTTGCCACCAAACCGGTTACACTCGAAAATGACTGAAACCGGCGTTCCCCAAACTGGTTTTTTAAAAACAAGGCAAAACTGAGATTTGAGTTTCATACATGGCAAAAGGGAGATCCAGTTTGTAAAACAGGGAAAAAACTCCATATTTTGATATAATCGGATATTAAGTTGAAACTTTATTAAAATGCCCTCACATAATTACATTCATTTAATTAAACTGAAATTTGTAAAATCAGGTAAGAATAAAGATCATATGAGAAGTGACATGTTTGGTGAGAAATGAGAACTAATATCACCCCTTCATCGTTGTTAATAAATGGCTAGGATGAGATCGAATTAATTTACATTATTCGTATTATTCGTAGCTTTTCAAAGAATAATGCGTACCATTACATTATTCGTAGCTTTTCAAAGGATAATGCGTAGTATTCATATACATAATACTATGCATTATCCTTTGAAAAGCTACGAATAATGTAATGCTACTCATTATCCTTTGAAAAGCTACGAAAAATGTAAATTAATTCGATCCAATCCTAGCCATTGATTAACAAAATGAATGGATGAGATTAGTTCTCATTTCTCACTAAAATATCACTTCTCACCGGAACCGGACTCAATCAGGTAATTGTTTTTTTGATCACTAATTCGAAATTTTAGTTGTATAAAGTAATGTTTTATGTGTCTATCATAAACAAAAGCAAAAAAAACATCAGATCAATTCAATTGATTATGATGTTGGCATTCTCTGTATGTTTATTTTAAATATTCATATCTCAGATCTCAAAAATCAGTTTAATTCAGCTCACTTAATATAAAAGTCATAAAATAATAGCCGTCCAATTGGGTCGAATTAAATTTACTGAAATTCAGCCCAAATTTAAGCCCAGCTGGTTTAACCAGCGCGATTTCTCGCGACGGCTAAACACTGATGCATATGAAAACGGCGCCGTGTGCATCTCTCTCTAGACTCTTATCCACCAAAAGGGTTTTTCGAACTGGAGAGCTGAAAAAAAATATCTGCGATGGCGCTCGCTTCCTCGCTCAACGTCTTTCTCCGACTTCTAGAATCCTCGAATCGCGTCAATCATCCCTGCATCGCGACCCTCCGCCGAATACCTCCACCACGCCTTGTCGCCACTTTCGCCCGTCGCGGTAACCGCTCCACCGGGATAACTTCCAAACGCAAGAAGGTACGTAAGGCCGGTCGAATCTTGATAACCTAACTGTCTTTAATTTTTAGGTTTTATTCGATTTGGAGGTCTTTACAGGAGCCTTTGCGTGGGGATGTGGAGAATTCGGATGGAGTCGATCCGTTTGAGGCGCTGTTTGGGATGCTGGAGGAGGATTTGAAGAATCTTGATGAGGAGCTGTTAGGGATTGATGATGAGGATGAGGAGGATATTAGCCCTGAGGAGCTGGCTAAGCTTGAGAAGGAGCTCGAGGCGGCCATTGGTGAGAGTGAGGAGCTGATGCAGTTGCTGAGCTTGGGTGGTGAGGAGGGTGGAGATGTGATTGATGTTGGGTTGGGAGGTGAGAGTGCGGATGATGACGGTGAAGATGTTGAATTAGAACTTACAGATTGGCAGCTTAAGAAACTGGCCGTCGCGGCCAAAGCTGGTAAAAGGAGAACCGATGTGAGCATTTTGTGTTTTTAGTTTGTTATTTCTTGCCGGAAATTCAAGTCTTTTGTGTGACCTTGCTGAGCCTTTAGGAAGTGTTTTGTTTTTTTTTCCGCCTTTTTATGTAGATTAATAGGAGCATTGTCATTACTGCTAGAAATGGTATTGTATTGTGTATACTGTATATCACATTGGTATTGCTAATGTCTTACAAGGATTCGGTTTGATGGGCAGATAAAAAGCCTTGCTGCCGAGCTTGGGCTTGACAGGGATATTGTTTTGGAATTGCTTCGCATCCCTCCTGAGGTTCTTCTGTCAATGAGCGTCAATTCATCTTCATCTAGTCAGAATCAGAAGAGTCCAGTAGTGTTGGAGGCTGAATATGAAGTATTAGAGGATGCTCCTGACGAAGCATCAAAAACCGAGGCAAAATCCGAGGATGTAACACAAAGTAGACGATCTTCTCAGACGAGTCACAAAAAAGTTCAAAATTGAGAAGGTACCCTTTGTAAAAATATTTTAATGCTAGTTTTTGAAGACGTTTTTTACAATCGCTTGCACTTGTTTTATATTGGCATTTGGCAAGCTCCTATATGAAATTAGGAGCTGTACATGGATAATTTTGAAGTCTATCTTTTGTGGATGGTGCAGATTTAAAGAGCTGCCCTTTGCTTTGCACTCAAGAAGGTCTTTTTTTTATGCTACTCGGGGACATCTTGACATTGTCACATAACGTCAAGAGCTCAAACCACTCGACCAAAGCCCCTTTTGCGTTTATTTTCTTCTCAAGAAGCTCGTCCTGCTGGGAATTAGGAACTAATATGAAGCCATTTTGGGCTCAAGTGTTAAGGCTTGTTCTTTGCTCTCTATTGTCAATGTTAATCTGCTCCTAAAACTGTTGCCAGTGAGATGTGCTGCATAACACTCATTGTTGGTATGTCATTACATACTTACTGGTGCTGTATGATGGATGGATTCAGATTGCTCTCTATCGCTCCATTATCTTGAATCGCAATTTATACTACATTTTTCTGAGTTGAAGGCAACACAGACGGTTGTTTAGTTGTTGCCTGATATCCATTTTCTGAGCACAGCGGCATCGTTTGATAGGCTAACGAAACGACCCTCTGCACTGCAGCACTTGTTGTTTTGAGATAACCGGAAATACCCCTATAAATGAATAAATGAGCGTTTTAACATCAACCCGATGCCGATCGGTACCGTCCAAATCTTTTATGAGCTCAATCCAACGTACCTAAGTCCGTCACGTATCTTTCTTTCTGCCCTCTGATCCACCAACCCACTTGTGGCTCTACAAGCATCCACGATAGCGCAATATGCACTGTCCGATCAGAATCGAATCTGACGGTCCTAAATCCTCCAGCCAACCCTTCGTCTTCATCTTTCTCCTACTCTGTTTTCTCTCTCCATCCGCCAAGCATCCGACGTTGTACTCTTCTCCACTGCCACTTTATTTCTTCACGTCACCATTTGATTTGGTAACTTAAACTTGTAGTAGCGTTTTGGAGGAACGAAGATTATGGAGCAGGGGACGAGTTCGATCCCGTCGAGCAGTGAACCGTCGTCGAGCTCGGCTCTGCAAATCGAAGTCAAAGAAGGTAATTCGCGTAAATCTGTCTATGAATAAATTCCAATTTCCGAGTCACATTTCAATATCAGATTTGTTATAATTGATTGTGCAAATTCGAGTAAGCTGGAAAATTTAACATTTCTATGACACATTAGTATGAATCTGATCCGGTTTGTTGTGCAATGTTGATTTAGGTCTAGAGAGTGATGATGAGATCAGGAAGGTGCCGGAGCTGCGAGGTGAAGCAGCCGCCGGGTCAAGCAAGGCCGCCGCAGATGGACAGAGTCAGAAGAAAAGAGTCCGAAGCCCAGCTGATAAAGAAAACAAGAGATTGAAAAGGTAGTAAAAATATCCAACTTTAGATCAAACCAGTAGCTGACACTTAACATCTGTGTTTTTGCAAGGTTATTGAGAAACCGAGTGTCTGCGCAACAAGCTAGGGAGCGGAAGAAGGCTTACTTGAACGATTTGGAAATGAGGCTTAAGGAACTTGAGAAAAAGAATTCAGAGCTGGAGGAGAAGCTGTCAACTCTACAGAATGAGAATCAAATGCTCAGACAAGTAATGCTTCTAAAAAAAATCCCCCCCCCCACCTTTTTTTCCCATCACCCTAACAACCTTAACAAAATAATGCGCGGTTTGATGTTTTGTATAGATACTGAAGAACACAACTGCGAGTAGGAGAGGCTCCAAACCGGACGGGTCTGTATGATGTTATTAGCTAATCATAGATTCAGTTATATACGATAGTAATTTGCTTGACATTCTTCTTAGGTGCTTGTGTTATATTATGCATTGCATGTATACAAAATACAACTACATTTTGGGCTTTGTTGTAATAAGACTCACTCTTCCCGATTCTTGCTATTGTCCGAGCTTAGATTTTTTGTGTCATCTAAAATGAAGTCAACGTCCAAAGAGAAGGATCTTTATTCTTTACAGTGAAGAAGAAAGAAAGACGTTGACCAGCTGTTGACCATGATATGATTTTCTTATCCATGAAATGAATCCAAACACAGCAGCTCAGTTGAAACCACAAAGCATGCTCGAAATGTTAATGGTCCCGCCTAGTCGGTACAGATTTACTATTCTCGGCTTAACGTTTGAGCTGTCTCAGTATACGAGTAGCCCATCACAATAGTTCCCACTTCACATCCAATCCCAAAACGACACGCGTCCTACTGAGCTTAAACAGCCAAGCTTCTTTTGAAATAAAGCCGAGCTGCGTTTCTCAACCGGCCCGGCTGACCATTGCAAAAACCTATAAAAGCTGACATAGATCACTCACAGGTGGCGGAGAAGCAGAGAAAACGAGGATCAAAATCCGCGTGCGTTGTGTTGTTGTTTAGTTTCGTGTTTAATTCCACCGCTTCACGACTTTGTTGAAGCTTTAAAAGATTCAAACTTACTTTGTTGAGTGCGTGCGGTTTCGGATGAGAGTTTGGGATGGAGGCAAATGGAGGAATGGTCGCTGGGTCGCACAACAGAAACGAGATTGTTCGAATTCGACATGATTCTGACAGCGTGGTTCGTCGTTTTTTTTTTTCATCTGGACATTTCGAAATTTGGGATGTGCTTGAAATTTGTAATTTTGTACTTGGTTTTGCTTTCTGGGTTGTGCAGATGGTGATTGGAAGACATGCATGACTGATTAGATGAAAATTTTCTCGACTCGGCTTTCTGCTCATATTTTGTTAACTGGGTTTTTATTTTTCCTTTCTTTTGGGTTTTAGTATTTTGATGTCTGATGTTTTGTTTCCTGAGATGTTTAGATGGCTAACTGAGGACATGCATATCTGAATTTACTTGATTTTTCGGGTGTATATAGTCAGGCTTGATGTTCTTGTTTTGATCTCCAATGTTTGATTTTTTTACCTCATAATTCTGGTTCTCATTTCTGACCTTGCTCAGATCTTGTCAAAGCATTTTAGCTTTACTGACTTGAAGAATTTTAGGTCATGAGTTTCTTCTTACTGTTCTCTGTCTTCTAATTTTGGGCATTTATAAATCTTCAATTAGGTCAAAGTTGTATTTTTATTTGTTTCAATTGATCAGGTTTCATCCTTTTGGGTATGCAATTGTGATAATTTCATGATTTGAATTCAAGTTTATGAACCGTGTTTGATCAGATTTACATTTGATGTTTTCCAGGTATTTTTACCTGTGTTCATGTTATGTTCTGATATAATTGTGTGTATCTAACTGTACACAAATTTGTGTATATGATGCAGGGGAAGCCTCTTAAACATCTGAATGTGCACATATGTCAGATATGTAGCGACACAGTTGGATTTTCTGAGACGAGTGATGTTTTCGTCGCTTGTAATGAGTGTGCTTTCCCAGTGTGCCGGCCTTGTTACGAGTATGAGCGCAAAGAAGGAAGTCAAGCATGTCCACAGTGCAAAACAAGATACAAGAGACTCAAAGGTCATAGTTGTCGTCGGTTAACTTTACTGTCAGCATCATTGATGAAACCAAAAATTCCGGTGAAATTTGTACTTGTGGCAAATTTCAGGTTGTCCAAGAGTGGCTGGAGATGAGGACGAGGACGAGGACGATGTGGATGACATAGATAACGAGTTCGTTTACGCTAAAGAAAGTGTCAATGGTAGATGCCTCTGGGACTGTGAAGACACTGACCACTCTGCGTCTTCTAGATACGGGTCGAATCAACCTGGTCCCTTTATCGCAACTGGACATCCGGTTAGATATGGATTTCTGCTTGTCTGAACTCACTATGTCGCATGTCTCGTATTGCTGTAGCGTCTTGATTTAGTTTTTACTTGAACTGTCGTCGATAGGTTTCTTGTGAGATGCCCAGTGTTAATGCCGATGAAAGGTCATCCGTTCGAACTACATCAGGTCCTCTTGGACCTGGCTGTAAGCATGACAACTCACTTTCGTATATTGATCCGACGCTGCCAGGTACATTTTTGAAAGCCTTTTAATTTTCGTACGCTTTTGCACATACCCGCAACTCACTGTCACATAACATTCCCATATCTTATTTATACATATAGTTCCTGTAAGAATTGTGGACCCATCGAAGGACTTGACGTCTTATGGACTCGGTAGTGTTGATTGGAAAGAGCGGATTGAAGGTTGGAAACTCAAGCTGGAGAAGAACTCAATGCAAGCATCTGGTAGATACAGTGAGGGAAGGACAGAAATCGAAGGCACCGGTTCGAATGGAGAAGAGTTGCCATTGTGAGCTTCAAAGTATTTTTGTCTCGTCTCGCTATGATCTCATTTTCTTGCCGATATACAAGTGTTTTTTTGTTGAAGTTGTTTACTAAAATGATTGTGATTTTGCTGCAGGACCGAAGAAACTAACTTACCTTTGAGCCGTGTTCTGCCGATTCCATCTTCCCATTTAACTCCTTATCGAGTAGTGATTGTTCTTCGGCTCATAATTCTTGGATTCTTCTTACAGTATCGGGTGACGCATCCTGTGAAAGATGCATATCCCTTGTGGTTAACCTCGGTGATTTGCGAGATATGGTTTGCTGTATCTTGGATTCTTGATCAGTTTCCGAAATGGTTTCCTGTCAACCGAGAGACTTATTTGGACAGGCTTGCGCTGAGGTCTGTTCATTTCGGTCATCTTTTTTATTTTCTCTCAAGAAATATGTTTATGCTTGCGTGATTGCTAACTCGATAATAATTTTCCCACAGATATGATCGGGAAGGAGAACCTACACAACTAGCGCCAATAGACATTTTCGTTAGTACAGTGGATCCACTCAAAGAGCCTCCTCTCGTGACAGCTAATACCGTGTTATCAATTCTTGCTGTGGACTACCCTGTGGAGAAGGTTTCTTGCTATGTTTCCGATGATGGGTCTGCAATGTTGACCTTCGAGGCTCTCACTGAGACCGCAGAGTTTGCACGAATATGGGTGCCATTCTGCAAGAAGCACAATATCGAACCAAGAGCTCCTGAATTTTACTTCGCTCAAAGGATCGACTACTTGAAAGACAAAATACAGCCTTCGTTTGTCAAGGAGCGCAGAGCGATGAAGGTTAGCACTTAGCAGCGCCACCGTGCTCACAATCTTGAATACTGACCCTTTTCAGTTTAATCGCTTTAACATTTTAATTTGGAATCGCAGAGGGAGTACGAAGAGTTTAAGGTGCGTATCAATGCAGTTGTAGCCAAAGCACAGAAAACACCAGAAGAAGGTTGGACTATGCCGGATGGAACTCCGTGGCCCGGGAACAATCCCAGGGATCATCCTGGAATGATTCAGGTACTATGATTCGTTCGTCAAACCACTCTGCTGCTACGTTTACTGTTCAGTCTAAACATTCCTATTAATTCATACTGGGGTTTGCTTTCTTGATTTTATAGGTGTTCTTGGGACAGAGCGGTAGTGGTGACATCCATGGTAATCCACTACCGCGACTCGTCTATGTTTCTAGGGAGAAGCGTCCAGGTTTTCAGCACCACAAGAAAGCCGGTGCGATGAATGCATTGGTGTGTTAGTGTTACCTTACCTTCATTACTATCCCCTTTTATGTGAACGAATGAGTTGAAACTTGAAAGAAGTTGAATTATGTAATAAATTGTTCTTTATGCAGATTCGAGTCTCGGCTGTTCTCACGAATGGTGCATTTCTTTTGAACGTAGACTGCGACCATTACTTCAACAACAGCAAAGCTCTTAAAGAAGCCATGTGTTTCTTGATGGATCCAGCTTATGCAAGAAAGACTTGTTATGTTCAGTTTCCTCAACGTTTTGACGGGATTGACTGGCACGACAGATACGCCAATCGCAACATTGTTTTCTTTGACGTAAGTCATTTTTATACTTTATAGTACACATTACATCCCATAAACATGGTTGCTAAAGCGGACCGTTTACTTTTCTAGATCAACTTAAAAGGACTGGATGGCATTCAAGGTCCAGTTTATGTTGGAACTGGATGCTGTTTCAACAGACAAGCTTTGTATGGGTACGATCCAGTTCTATCGGAAGCTGATCTCGAACCAAACATCATATGGAAAAGCTGTTGTGGTTCGAAAAAGAGGGGAGAGAATGTCAACAAGAAAGTTTCCGATAAAACAAGGGGAGCTGAAATGAATAGTCCCATATACAATTACAGCCTCGATGATATTGAAGAGGATTATGATGGTGAGTCGAGAACTTAAATACAAGGATAGAACCCTCACTGTCGACGCACTCTGTAGTTTCTGTGTTTGATTGTTTGTTTTTAGGATATGAAGAAGAGCAAACCCTTTTCATGTCTCAAAAGCGATTAGAGAAGCGATTTGGGCAGTCTCCTGTTTTCATCGCTGCGACATTTATGGAAAATGGAGGAGTCCCGCCTTCCACAAATCCAGCATCTCTACTCACTGAAGCTATTCATGTCATTAGCTGCGGATACGAAGACAAGACTGAATGGGGAAAAGAGGTATTTCCTCGTTACGTCGTGCTGAGAATTTGTTTGTGCAATGTGGATGTCGATGATCATACAATGACGAGGTTAACTGTTTTCATGTCATACAATTTGTTTGTCCAGATCGGATGGATTTATGGCTCCGTCACTGAGGATATTTTAACAGGATTCAAGATGCATGCTCGTGGCTGGATATCAGTATATTGCGTGCCTCCTCGTCCCGCTTTCAAAGGCTCTGCTCCTATCAATTTATCCGACCGTCTGAACCAGGTGCTTCGATGGGCTCTAGGATCGATTGAGATTTTGCTGAGTCGGCATTGTCCTATTTGGTATGGGTACAGTGGAAGGCTGAAACCCCTAGAGCGTCTGGCATACATTAACACTATCATATACCCGTTAACTTCTTTGCCGCTGGTTGCATATTGTATACTTCCGGCATTCTGCCTCGTCACAGGGAAGTTCATCATTCCTGAGGTATGTTGTGGCAATGTTATTACGAATGATTTCTTAATTGTGCACTTTTACCTCAGATAATTTTGTTGCTGTTGTGCAGATAAGCAACTATGCCGGTTTGTGGTTTATTCTGCTTTTTGCATCGATTTTCGCCACTGGAATCCTTGAGCTCAGGTGGAGCGGCGTTGGCATAGAGGATTGGTGGAGAAACGAGCAGTTCTGGGTAATTGGAGGCACATCAGCTCATCTATTTGCCGTTTTCCAAGGACTTCTTAAAGTATTTGCAGGCATTGACACAAACTTCACCGTCACCTCAAAAGCCTCTGATGAAGACGGTGACTTTGCTGAACTATACGTCTTCAAATGGACAGCGCTTCTCATCCCTCCTACAACCATTCTCTTAGTGAACTTGATAGGCATTGTTGCTGGCGTCTCCTTTGCTGTCAATAGCGGGTACCAGTCATGGGGACCTCTCTTCGGTAAACTATTCTTTGCCATTTGGGTCATTACGCACCTCTACCCGTTCCTGAAGGGGCTGATGGGTCGTGAGAATCGCACGCCTACTATCGTCATAGTATGGGCTATACTACTTGCTTCGATATTCTCCCTCCTCTGGGTGAGAATTGATCCATTTGTGAAACCTAAAGTAGCAAAAGGCCAGTGCGGCATTGACTGCTAAGTCATGGCCAAATCAATCCTGGAAATGTAAATTTACCCCTGGCTATTTTAGTGTACATCTTGAAGCGTAAGTTTTCATAGTCCCCTCTCAATAATATTAACAAGAAAGGTTGTAGCAAGGCATATACCTTTAAATGCAAAAGGGTGTACCTTCATGTCAAGCTTCTGATGTAGCCGTTGCATGTAAATAGTTTCAGTGAAAATTAGTCTTTGTGGCAGCACAAGCAAGAGCTTCAGAAAATTGGCTGGTAGGAGATGCAAGGGGATTTAAGTTAAACTTGAACTTATGATCAGTCGATATTTCGACTAATTATTCGCTGCATTCGATGAAGGATTGGGTTCATTCTCCCGGCAAATTGTCTCTATTTGATGTTTTTCTCTGGTGTTTCAGGTTAAATCGGCATATCATCGCTCCTTAGGCTTGAAATGTCAAAAGAACGAAAAAGATCGGCAAAAGGCAAGAAAAGGGCTCAGCCCTGCCGCGACCTGCCGTGACCTGTCTATGGGTCACGGTGGAAATCAGGCGAAACCAGACCTGCCGTGACCTGCCTTAACCCTCCTGGACATCACGGCCTGTCACGGTAGTATTTTACTCAGAAGATTTCAGCCTTGGTCGTGACCTACCGTAACCTGTCCATAGGTCACGGTAGATCACGGCACCTTCAAGAAGAATTATCAGATTATTTCCAAAAATCGATTTTGGGCTTTCTGGCCTTTTTGGACGATCTATATAAAGAAACACGACCAGAATTGATTAGTTGTTGATACTTTGGAGAAAAACCCTAACTTGGGAGAGAAGACAGAGCTTTCAGAGTGAGGATCGTCGAGCTACACCGCGTCTTTACGGTTTACTCGTTTCTTTCATCCCTTATACACTGTTTTTGGTTTACTACCATGAATAGTGAGTAGTCTCCTCTATTCCGGGATTGTACGGATCCCGTGCTATGTAACCCTAACTCTCATGTGATCAATTGAAGTTTATTATTTATGCAATTCGAATGTTCAATTTCATTGCGTGCTTAATTTTATCGTTCTATGCATGTATTTACATCAAAGGGTATGTTTGCATTGGTAGAACGTATTTAGGTTATATGCCGAAAGGTGGATGGGCCCTAGAGATTAACCGGAATGCATGAAATTGATGTTAGGTCATGTTTACATGATTTAATAGGAAAACCTTTAATTTAATAAATCGAGATCGTTGATAATCCGTGGATGGGAGGCGTTCAACGATTGAGATTAATCTAGACAATGATCCGTGGATGGGCGGCTTGTCTAGTGTTATTTCGGTTATATTCCATATTCGATAGCATTAATAATTAACGTAGAATGATTGCATGATTAGTGGGGTTAGCACGGGTGAAGTACGGATTCTGGAATTCTTTCTCTGAATAAACACACGACATTTATTTTCTGCCATTTAATTATTGCAATTCTCACAACAAAACAAACATTTTTAATTGGAATAGCTAAATAGGTCACTTGTTACCTAGTACTCACACGCATTGCTCCTAGGATCGACCCTTGGCTTACCAAGGATTATAAATTTTGTTTAACTATGATTTGACCCCTAAAACTCACACTTTGACAACTATAAAGGGTTAAAAATACGTTTGTCAACTTATCATCAGTCAGTTTTCTTGACTAGCAGCTTTGTATTTCACACATACACGATTGAAACTTCCCCTCCTGTACAATCTGAGATAATATATATGACAAGCAAGGCAACTGGGGCCAAGTGCACAGCTACTCCCTGGATCACTTTGAAGTTGATTTGCGGAGCTCAATAAATGTCCTACTGAACAACATCACAAAAGGTAATTAAGTAGCTGCAGAAAGAAAATGAGTCGAAACAAAGAGTGCGACCAGTTTACCAACGCATATGGTATTTTATTAATGACTGGTGCCACACATGATTCACTGAACAGCCATAAACAGCAAATTAGTATGTATATTGTTGCACGAAAACGTTGCGTACATTAGGAAACAAGTAAAAAGAACAATTGTAAACGAAACATTAAAAGAAAGATAACATGAAAACTGACTAGCGACCAAACAAATAATCAAAAAATTCTTACCAACAAATAATCTGTGCCATTATCATAGGCAACTGAACAGTGATAAATAGACCATAGATTCGTGTTGATGTCCAATTATCATACAGAAAAAAAAAGAGAGAGTGTAATAACATTAGACAGTGTGAAACAAGGTTCACAGTTCATACTCGACGAGACTCCCCTATGCCACCATATCATCTGATTGCATCTCTCGCATTGGACCATCCAAAACAAGACTCAATAAAAACCACCAGCTATCCATTTCTTTTCCTTATTCAGACATATCTAACGCTAGGCTCAAGATATTTGCCGAATCAATCCTGCGAGTAGCTGCTCTTCCTCTCGCCATCTTCCCCATCCCTTTCCTCCAACAATTTACCCTCCTCCTCATCAACCTGCGAAGCCTTCTTCTGCGCCTCCTTGGCCTTGAGGGCTTGCAATTTCAGATGATTATAATACACCACACCCAAAAATGCCAAGAAGTATCCAAATAAATTAATAGGCGTGACTGTGTCCTTAATCACAGACCAAGAGAAAGCAATCAACAACCAATCCTTCACAACACCAGCCACATTCATAGTGAGCGCTGACGTCTTCCCCACCAGCAAAAACACAGCCAAATTCAAAGCAAAAGCACACAGCGAATTGGTCCCAAACACCACAAAATCCATATGAAAGCTAGAGCTGTCTCTAAGCCTAGGAGCTTCCACAACAATCCACGGCACAAAAAGGAACACCAAACAACAGGGCGCAACGTAGTAAAGCGAGGTAATCGGATTCAACGAAATACCTTTAGAAGTCAACAAGATCTGAATCATGACCAACCTCGTCGCCTCAAACGCGACAGCTCCAAGCTGCAAAACGACTCCCCAGGTATTAAACTTAGCCTCACCGTAAGCGGCAATTCCGACGCCGAACGAGATGGCGAGCATGTTAGCCATGGTGTTGGAGTTAAACCCTTCCTTGTTGAACAAAACGCCGATGGAGTAGACAGCGACGGGCATTAACGCCTTGAGCATCTGTATGAAGGAGACGGACAGATAGATGTAAGCGGAGTTGGATAACCAGAGGGAGAAAGCGTAGAGTAAGCCGATGGGGACGATGGACTTGAGGTAGAGGTCGGAGGAGATGGAAACAGGCTCGACGAGTTTGAAGACGCGGACGAGGAGGAAGGCGAGGGCGGAGCAGAAGGCCATGTGGATCATTGTGAGGGAGATGGGAAAAGGCCAATTGAACATTTTGGGATCGAGGATGTATTTGTTGTAGACGATGACGGTGAAGCTGAGGAAGATCCAGACGGTGACGTAAGCGTAGGAGATGAGGATTTTTTTGAGGACTCCGTCGCTGATGCTTCCGCCCTTCCCCATTGTCGCCCGCCTTCTGGGGATCGAAGGGAGTGTGTGTGTGTGTACTGAGATTTGCAGAATGGAGAAGACGACGATGAAGATGAAATAATGTAATTTGGGGAGTTACTTTATCAGGCCTATAAAGCCTAGTGGGCCATACAAATATATTCCGGGCCCGTTAAACCTAGAAATCAGGTATGTGATTGCCAGGCCCGGCTCTAGACATATGGGGCCTCAAGCAGAAATTTTTTTTTGGCATTAATAATTAAATAATATATGGGTTTGGATCAAATACAAACCAATCTTATAAATAAAAACTACAAATCCATAAAAAATTCGACACGTGTCAAAATTAACCAATCAAAATTCAGCCGAGATTTCATCCCGTCGGGGTTCTTTTTGTAAATAAAAAAAATACATGTGGACTTATTAAAAAATATATAAACAATAGGAGGGGTATAAATGTCCAAAATTTGCTACAGTAATGTTCAGACTTAAAAAAACATTGTTCAGACTTAACCCAGCAATAACAATACTTGAAAAAACATTGTTCAGACTTAAAAAAACATTGTTCAGACTTAAAAAAATAATAATGAGAGTTAACCCATTAACAATCAGACTTAAAAAACATTGTTCAGACTTAAAAAAACATTGTTCAGACTTAAAAAAACAGTGTTCAGACTTAAACCAGTAATGACAATACTTGAAAAAACAATGTTCAGACTTAAAAATAATAATGAGAGTTAACCCATTAACGATCAGACTTAAATAACAATGTTCAGACTTAAAAAAACAATGTTCAGACTTAAACCAGTAATGACAATACTTGAAAAAACATTGTTCAGACTTAAAAAATAATAATGAGACTTAAACCATTAACGATCAGACTTAAAAAACAATGTTCAGACTTAAACCAGTAATGACAATACTTGAAAAAACATTGTTCAGACTTAAAAATACATTGTTCAGACTTAAAAATAATAATGAGACTTAAACCATTAACGATCAGACTTAAATCACAATGTTCAGACTTAAAACAACAATGTTCAGACTTAAACCAGTAATGACAATACTTGAAAAAACATTGTTCAGACTTAAAATATAATAATGAGACTTAAAACATTGTCTGAACACTATCATTTAAGTCTGAACACTACCATTTATGTCTGATTATTAAGTATTTTTAAGTCTGAACATTTAGTATTTTAAGTCTGAACACTACCATTTTAAGTCTGATTATTAAGTATTTTTAAGACTGAACATTAGTATTTTAAGTCTGAACACTACCATTAACGATAAACGATCCGAATTAAATAACAATGTTCAGATTTACAAATAATCATATTTACAGATCAATGATCAGATTTACAAATAATAATGATAGTATTTGAAACAAAGATCAAACTAAAGCATTTGATAAAAGCACAATATTCTCTACACATTTTTCTTAGGTCAACCTCTTTTCCGTTTGGTCTCATTTTTCTTTTCTTCATTTGCTTTAATTTTCTTTTGCTCTTTAATTTCCCGTTTGTTCTGTTTTTTCTTCGCTGCATCTGCTTCATCCTGATTTTCCTCTGTAATGTCTTCAACTTCTGGTTTTTCCTGATAAATATTTGGCTCTGGAATTGATGGTATAAAAGTAACAATTTCTCTCAGTATTTCATCTTTGAAAGTGTTACTTTCATCCGTAAGAATTTGAAAGTTATATCTGACTCGCAACTTTCTCAACTGAACTCTTTGCTGAAAAAAAATTTGCATTAATAAAGAATTTTAACATACTAACTATTTTTGGAGATTTGAAATTTTAGATTGGATTACCTCTTCACTTTCAGAAACAAAACCTGACTCCCATTCTTCATGGTACCCAAAATAAGTCTCCATGTGTCTCATGGAGAATATACCACAATCATCGCCGTTGTATTTCGTACGCCATTTCATTTCAATACGAATAGGTTCTGTATTAGCAATCCAACTACTGTCCTTAAATTTCACCTCTTCAAGAAAGGACACGACATTTGTTTTCTGGAAAATTATTCAGACAAGTAAGAAGAATTGTTCATAAATAAAAATTCTACACATACAAACAGTATATTGCAGAGTTAAAATAACACATACCAAGTTTGGCACAATTACTCCATATTTATCTTTGATACTTGAAGTACTTGCTGAGTTGTCTAATATATCAATCTTCTTTGTAAGAAAATTGAAACATACACAGAAGAAATGCCTGGAGTGCCAGAGCGAGAAGAAAATCTAAAAAAGAAAAAGACTCATTTAATAATATACAAAAATGTTCCACCAAATATTTGATATAACATATAGTATTAGTTTTACCAGCTTTGATGTAAAAAACATCTTATCAAACTTTTTTATTATATATTCAACTCCTTCTTTGAAAAACTTGTAGCTTCTTTCCTTGTTGATATGGGTGTCAAAGAGACAAAAACTCTGCCACCAAAAAAATGAACCTATTTAGTTTATGTCAAAGATATAAAATAAAAAGACTATAGAGACTGCACTTACAGTTGTTCTAATAGGGATGAAAAACCGCTGGACAGTTGATGAACTCTTGTACATTTCACGTATGTTCAAAATACTTACCCAACAGTCGATTATATTGCTTTCAATATACTTGAAAAAATTAAGTGTACGAAAGTCAGCCTTGGATAGTTTATTAGTTTCGTTTGTATCTTTAAACACGAAATCATAATCTCTGCAAGCAGAAAAAAAACATCAAAGAAAATTCAGACTTACTCAAATATTATACACATATAAAATAAAATTTCTAATAATAATATTAGGACATAAAAAAGAACTTGAAAGCATAAATGTTCAGACTTACTCTTTATCTAACACTTTTGGGTCAAATATCCACTGCCATGCTTTTTTTTCAAAATTTGATAATTTGGTAGTCATAAGAGTTGATCTGATTTGGTATGGAGATTTCACAAAAGGACTTGGAAGCCTTAATCTTTTATTTAGTATGATAGTATCTTCGGGAGCCTCTGTAGTGATCAGATTTAAAATATTAATGATAATACTTAAAATAAAATCATATTTCAGATTTCAAATAAAATAATAAGCAGACATAAAGAGTTAATGATCAGACCTTGGTGCTTCAGTTTTTGATTGCCTTCTTCATTTGTTAAATTTGGAAATACACTCTCGTTGGAAGCATCTACTTCTGTTTGCACAATGGGAAAATGAGAAGGGATAGCAGTCAGACCAGTAGAGATAACAATATTTAATGTGCAGACTTAATGTTAAAACAGACTAAATATTAAAATAGACAATGTTCAGACAGTGATGTGGAATTCATACTTAAAAGATAATTTTCAGAACTAATCAAGAATTATTCGTATTCAAAAACTTAATGCTGAGATGTAACTTATAATATTCAGACTTAAAACAGAATTAAAATCATAATGTTCATATTAAAATCACAATTAAAAAAGATGATGTTCAGACTTAATATTCAGACTTAATGTTAAAACATACTAAATATTAAAATAGACTTAATGTTCAGCCTTAAATAGACAATGTTCAGACTTATTATTAAAACAGACTTAATGTTCAGACTTAAAACACAATGTTCAGACTTAATGTTCAGACTTAATCTTTAGACTTAATATTAAAACAGACTTAATGTTCAGACTTAAATAGACAATGTTCAGACTAAATGTAAAAACAGACTTAATATTAAAACAGACTTAATGTTCAGACTTAAATAGACAATGTTCAGACTTAATGTTCAGACTTAATATTAAAACAGACTTAATGTTCAGACTTAAAAGACAATGTTCAGACTTAATCTTTAGACTTAATATTAAAACAGACTTAATGTTCAGATTTAAATAATAAGGAGACTTAAAGATTCAATGATCAGACCTTGGTGCTTCAGTTTTTGATTGCCTTCCTCAGTTGTTAAATTTGGAAATACAATCTCGTTGGAAGCATCTACTTCTGTTTGCACAATGGGAAAATGAGAAGGGATAGCAGGCAGACTAGTAGAGATAACAATATTTAATGTTCAGACTTAATGTTAAAACAGACTTAATGTTCAGACTTAATGTTAAAACAGACTAAATATTAAAATAGACTTAATGTTCAGACTTAAATTGACAATGTTCAGACTTAATGTTCAAACAGTGATGTGGAATTCACACTTAAATAGACAATGTTCAGACTTAATGTTCAAACAGTGATGTGGAATTCACACTTAAAAGATAATTTTCAGAACTAATCAAAAATTATTCGTATACAAAAACATAATGCTCAGATGTAACTTATAATATTCAGACTTAATACAGAATTAAAATCATAATGTTCATATTAAAATCACAATTAAAAATGATGATGTTCAGACTTAATGTTCAGATTTAATGTTAAAACAGACTAAATATTAAAATAGACTTAATGTTCAGACTTAAATAGACAATGTTCAGACTTAAATAGACTTAATGTTCAGACTTAATGTTTAGACTTAATCTTTAGACTTAATATTAAAACAGACTTAATGTTCAGATTTAAATAATAAGGAGACTTAAAGATTCAATAATCAGACCTTGGTGCTTCAGTTTTTGATTGCCTTCCTCATTTGTTAAATTTGGAAATACACTCTCGTTGGAAGCATCTACTTCTGTTTGCACAATGGGAAAATGAGAAGGGATAGCAGTCAGACCAGTAGAGATAACAATATTTAATGTTCAGACTTAATGTTAAAACAGACTTAATGTTCAGACTTAATGTTAAAACAGACTAAATATTAAAATAGACTTAATGTTCAGACTTATTATTAAAACAGACTTAATGTTCAGACTTAAAACACAATGTTCAGACTTAATGTTCAGACTTAATCTTTAGACTTAATATTAAAACAGACTTAATGTTCGGACTTAAATAGACAATGTTCAGACTTAATCTTTAGACTTAATATTAAAACAGACTTAATGTTCAGATTTAAATAATAAGGAGACTTAAAGATTCAATGATCAGACCTTGGTGCTTCAGTTTTTGATTGCCTTCCTCAGTTGTTAAATTTGGAAATACAGTCTCGTTGGAAGCATCTACTTCTGTTTGCACAATGGGAAAATGAGAAGGGATAGCAGTCAGACTAGTAGAGATAACAATATTTAATGTTCAGACTTAATGTTAAAACAGACTTAATGTTCAGACTTAATGTTAAAACAGACTAAATATTAAAATAGACTTTATGTTCAGACTTAAATTGACAATGTTCAGACTTAATGTTCAAACAGTGATGTGAAATTCACACTTAAATAGACAATGTTCAGACTTAATGTTCAAACAGTGATGTGGAATTCACACTTAAAAGATAATTTTTAGAACTAATCAAAAATTATTCGTATACAAAAACATAATGCTCAGATGTAACTTATAATATTCAGACTTAATACAGAATTAAAATCATAATGTTCATATTAAAATCACAATTAAAAATGATGATGTTCAGACTTAATGTTCAGATTTAATGTTAAAACAGACTAAATATTAAAATAGACTTAATGTTCAGACTTAAATAGACAATGTTCAGACTTATTATTAAAACAGACTTAATGTTCAGACTTAATCTTTAGACTTAATGTTCAGACTTAATGTTTAGAGTTAAATAGACAATCTTCAGACTTAATGTAAAAACAGACTTAATATTAAAACAGACATAATGTTCAGACTTAATATTAAAACAGACTTAATGTTCAGACTTAAAAGACAATGTTCAGACTTAATCTTTAGACTTAATATTAAAACAGACTTAATGTTCAGATTTAAATAATAAGGAGACTTAAAGATTCAATGATCAGACCTTGGTGCTTCAGTTTTTGATTGCCTTCCTCGGTTGTTAAATTTGGAAATACACTCTCGTTGGAAGCATCTACTTCTGTTTGCACAATGGGACAATGAGAAGGGATAGCAGTCAGACCAGCAGAGATAACAATATTTTTGATGCTTTTAGAATTGCACACATAAAATCAAACTATACATAATAAACTCTAACAAAGAAAAATCGTACCATCTTTTGTCGAATTAATAAGACGATCTTTGATAGTGTGCAGGAGAACAAAAGGATATGAAACCGGTTGTAAAATTGGCAAATTAGGCAACACATACGAATCTGGTAAATCTGAAGGTTGAACTGTATTATCAAAATGATCAACATCCTGAGATATTTCATTTAAAGAGGATGTGAATGCTGGAGGTGTTGATCTAAAATCTGGAGATAATGTAAACAGACTTTTCATTTCACAGATGTCTTCTGCTACTTTTTGAATATTTGGATGTGTACTAACATCTTGGTAAGAATCTGTATTGAACAGAATAGTTATCAGAATTAAAATTATCAGAATTAAAATGAAAATGATCAGAGTAAAAATGACAAATGATCAGAGTAAAAATGACAAATGATTATACTTAAAATGATAATGTTCAGACTTAAATAAAATGTACAATTATCATATTTAAAAAAACAAATAATCACCTGTAAAAGTTTCTTTTGCCTCATTTTGACCAAGTTTTTGAATATTTGGATGTGTTCTAACATCTTGAGAAGAATCTGTATTTAATAGAATAGTTATCAGAATTAAAATTGATCAAACTGAATAGAAAACGAATGAACAGAGTTAAAATGACAAATGATTAGACTTAAAATGATAATATTCAGACTTAAAATGATAATGTTCAGACTTAAATAAAATGTACGATTATCCTATTATCATTTAGATGCCTTGGATGTGTTGATCTAGATTCAGGAGACATTGAAAACATACTTTTATCTTGAAAATCATCAGCATCATCTTGTTGGGAATCTTTAGCTTGTTGATCATCATCATCTTGATCCACATCATTAACATTATCTTGAGAAGCATCAGCATGTTGATCCACATCATCAACATTAACTAGTTTGTTATGTTGCTCTGGTTGTACAATAGGCACAATAGCAATGTCATTTGCCTTATCTTGACCCAGATTTTGAACATGATCAGCAATAATAGGATCTTGAAGAGTAACTGTATTGAATAAGATTATATTGATAAGACTAAACATGATGATTTTAGAAAATAGTAACTGTGTTGATGAATTTTCATTTAGATGCCCTGGATGTGTTGATCTAGATTCAGGAGACATTGAAAACATACTTTTATCTTGAAAATCATCATCATCATCTTGTTGGGAAGATTTAGCTTGTTTATCATCATCATCTTGAGAAGCATAAGATTCTTGATCCACATCATTAACATCATCTTTAGAAGCATCAGCTTGTTGATCCACATCATTACATTGCTTATTCGCAGCCGCTATGATAATACTTCTGTCAATACACTGAACCTCACTCTTATATTCAGGATTATTTTTCAAACTTCCGGACAGTTGATGATATTTAGCCATATCTTCAATAATTTTTGCAGCAATGATGCGTAATCTTTCAATCGTTTCCTATTAATTTTAAAATGTTCCGAAAGCACAATAACAAACAGTTATGTGGAATTCACACTTAAAAGATAATTTTCAGAACTAATCATGAATTATTCGTATTAAAAAACATAATGCTCAGATGTAACTTATAATATTCAGACTTAAAAAAGAATGAAAATCATAATGTTCATATTAAAATCACAATTAAAAATGATGATGTTCAGACTTAATGTCAAAACAGACTAAATATTAAAATAGACTTAATGTTCAGACTTAAATAGACAATGTTCAGACTTATTATTAATAAAGACTTAATGTTCAGACTTAACACACAATGTTCAGACTTAATGTACAGACTTAATCTTTAGACTTAATATTAAAACAGACATAATGTTCAGGACTTAAATAGACAATGTTCAGACTTAATGTAAAAACAGACTTAATATTAAAACAAACATAATGTTCAGACTTAATAGACAATGTTCAGACTTGATGTTCAGACTTAAAAGACAATGTTCAGACTTAATGTTCAGACTTAATCTTTAGACTTAATATTAAAACAATGTTCAGATTTACAAATCAATGATCAGATTTACAAATAATAATGATAGTATTTGAAACAGAGATCAAACTAAAGTATTTGATAAAAGCACAATATTCTCTACACATTTTTCTTAGGTCTACCTCTTTTCCGTTTGGTCTCATTTTTCTTTTCTTCATTTTCTTTTCTTCATTTTTCTTTTCTTCATCAGACACATATTCATCCTGCAATCAATTCCTATTAGAATTAATAATGTTTTAGAAAGGACAATAACAAACAGTGATGTGGAATTCACAATTAAAGGATAATGTTCAGAGCTAATCAAGCAATATGGTACTCAAATACAGAATTAAAGCATAATGTTCAGACTTAAATAGACAATGTTCAGACTTAATGTTCAGACTTTTTATTAAAACAGACTTAATGTTCAGACTTAAACCAGAAATGACAAATAGTTGAAAAAACAATGTTCCTTCAGACTTAAAAAAACATTGATGCGTAATCTTTCAATCGTTTCCTATTAAATTTAAAATGTTTAGAAAGCACAATAACAAACAGTTATGTGGAATTCACACTTAAAAGATAATTTTCAGAACTAATCATGATTTATTCGTATTCAAAAACATAATGCTCAGATGTAACTTATAATATTCAGACTTAAAACAGAATGAAAATTATAATGTTCATATTAAAATCACAATTAAAAATGATGATGTTCAGACTTAATGTTAAAACAGACTAAATATTAAAATAGACTTAAGGTTCAGACTTAAATAGACAATGTTCAGACTTATTATTAAAAAAGACTTAATGTTCAGACTTAATGTACAGACTTAATCTTTAGACTTAATATAAAAACAGACATAATGTTCAGACTTAAATAAACAATGTTCAGACTTAATGTAAAAACAGACTTAATATTAAAACAAACATAATGTTCAGACTTAAATACAAAATGTTCAGACTCAATGTTCAGCCTTACTATTAAAACAGACTTAATGTTCAGACTTAAAAGACAATGTTCAGACTTAATGTTCAGACTTAATCTTTAGACTTAATATTAAAACAATGTGCAGATTTACAAATCAATGATCAGATTTACAAATAATAATGATAGTATTTGAAACAGAGATCAAACTAAAGTATTTGATAAAAGCACAATATTCTCTACACATTTTTCTTAGGTCTACCTCTTTTCCGTTTGGTCTCATTTTTCTTTTCTTCATTTACTTTTCTTCATTTTCTTCATTTTTCTTTTCTTCATCAGACACATATTCATCCTGCAATCAATTCCTATTAGAATTAATAATGTTTTAGAAAGGACAATAACAAACAGTGATGTGGAATTCACAATTAAAGGATAATGTTCAGAGCTAATCAAGCAATATGGTACTCAAATACAGAATTAAAGCATAATGTTCAGACTTAAATAGACAATGATCGGACACAAACAGAAAAAATGATGAGACTAAAAAAAATACCTCGTGTAATTCTGTGCGAGGTAATTCTGTGCGAGGTAATTCTACTTCATTAATATTATTCTTTGTTCTTGTATAATAATTCTGTATAACATCAGAAGGGATTTCGTGTGCAATCAACGTTCCTTTTCCAAATTCATTTAATTTGAAATCATAAAGTTCCCGAGCAGAAAAAAAGTCATCAGTAATGTAACTGATGACTGGACTTCGTCTTCTTATGCAGCATTTTTCATTTACGAATCTATCCACATAGAGCATCTGCATAATATGTATAAAACAGCCAAAAACTAAATCAGACTTAAATAATAGAAGAGAAATCATTTAAAAATGAATAAAAAGAATCATTACAAAATCAACTTACGGTAATGAAAGTAATGGGCCCCTGGTAGAAACTTGTCGCAGGTCCAGATTTCCAATCTAATGTTGCTTGTATAAGTTGGGAAATTACCAAGTTGCACCAGTTGAACTTTGGAATTTGATCCTCCGAAACTATAAATTCTAGAATATCTGCTCGAGAATTTTGATTATTCGGTAGATGTATGATTGCAGAATAGAACAGGACTAGAAAATCCACCTTGAACCAATATTCGACCCCATCCATACTTTTCAATCGTTCTGCTATATCAGAATGTTTTGGATATTTATTAATCGGAAACCCGTATGATTGTTTCCATCTCTTATATATGGACCCTCTCTTCCTAGTTTTGACTATCGGAATATCCTTACCATCCAAATCAAATCCAAACACTCTGTGTACGTCCATTTCATCTATATTTAGAATTCCGGATTCAGTTGTTAAAGTTAGTTTCTTCGGGTCGAAGGACTGCAGAACTAAAAGGGCTAGAAATGAAGGGAGTTTTTTGAATTTGATATCCAAAATAGGTCCTAAACCCATTGAAGTCACAGCAATTCTTTGCTCTCTGTTTAAGCTATCAATAACTTCCTTTAATAAGGATGGGCTTCCTCTTTGTTGAAGACCAGTCTTTCTTTTCTTTGTCTTATTTATATCTTTCTTTCTTTTCTTTTTGTTGTTTATATCTTTCGTAGTAACACCCGTTAAACTAAGAATCAACTCAGCAGCAGATTCAACGTCACTATGAGAAGACGCCTTTGAATAAGAACTTGATGATTCTTCAATACATTGTAAATGCTGAGTAGGATCAACACAATGCGTCTTTAACTCTGACAAAAATGTGCAGAATTATCACAATAAATTTACAAATATGCTTACTAGATGAAAAGAGATAATAAGCAGACATAAAATGTTATTCTTTAAATTTAACATTCTAATTATCAGAAATAAAATTGATAATGCGCAATAGTACAGTGCTAAAAACAAATAGGATTATTGAAAACCCTAGAAAAACACACATCTAACACATCATGATAGGAAATACATAATGAAACAGTCAGTAGCACAATCCAAGTGAATAGTGATGATAGAAAACTCGGTAGAAAAAAGGAAACGTACTGCCACGTTTAGTGGACATATTGATAAACTTCAAAACTTCGTGTTGCCAGAGATTCTTGGTCGGTTCGTTCGCCTTAGACTCTTCGTTCTTCGTTCGTCCGAGATTCTTCGTTGATTTTTTTTGTTGACTGATGGAAATGTTTTACCCCTGCTTGAAGTGTTGTAATCTTAAAACTTAAAAAATGTACAATTGAATTTTGAAAAATGAAAAAAAGCCCTCAAATATTTAATTTGTTTACTCAGACTTAAAATGAGTAATGATCATTAACAATTTTAAACTGATCATGTCAATTTTAAGTCTGATCATTATCAATAATAAGTCTGATCTTTGTCTATTTTAAGTCTGATCATTATCAATAATAAGTCTGATCATTGTCTATTTTAAGTCTGATCATTGTCTATCCTTTAACTCTGATTATATTTATCTTAAAGTCTGATCATTTACTTTATTTTAATTCTGATCATTAATTCTATTAGGTGTTGTTGATGGTTTTGGTTTTATTTGAGTCTTATTAAGCATATGACTAAAGTTCGACCATTTGAGCATAGTCTGATTATCAACTATCATATTTTATCATCCTCACTACGGCACTCTCACTACACTAATTTGCAAAAGGTTCCGAAGATAGAAACTTTTTTGTTTTCCGAAGTTGGGTTTCCGAAAATCGAAACTTTTTTGGTTTTGCATTTTTTCTAATATGAAGACAAATGTATCTGGCATCGAATCGGTTTCGGGTACGTTTTTTTCTAGGGTTTACAATTTGTAGGATTTTTCTTGTGTATCGTATGTTCTTTTTTAGGGTTTACAGTTCATCTATATCATATGTTTTTTTTTCAGGTTTAAAAAGAAGATCTTATCTACTACGGTCTAAATGCAGCAAATATAAAGGTATACGAGGAGAAATAATCGATCTTACCTCTGATGATGATGATGTTATAAGCTGCACACCACCAAATGAAGTATACTCAAAACGGATGAAGGACATTTCTAAAGGAAAAAAAGTAATGACTGGTCCTGCTGATTTCAGTTCAGAAAGTTTAAGTCAAAGATCACTGACACCAAAGGATGGAGTAAGTAGTGATACTGAAGGAGAGAGCAGTTATGTTGCTGAACAACATAGCGAAGGAAGTGACCATTTTAATCAATACAATGATTCCAACAAAAGATTTGAAATTGTTCCCTATTTAGCATTTGCTAAGCCTATACGACGTCGAAAATCAACTTCTGGAATCCAAGTTAGAGGAACTCCACAAATTCTGAAGGATGTAATTGATGGCTTAAGCGAAGTTCAAAAAGTTGCTGTTTCCTCAATGGGTCTAGAACACATTTTGGAATTAAAGATTGACAAGTTACCAACAAAACTTTCATTGAAAGTTCTTGAATGTTTTGACGCAAACGAATGCAGTTTAAAGGTTAACTGTGAGACAATGGGAATTGATGAAGTTGATGTGAGAAATGTTTTCGGATTTGATTTAAGCGGCGAGACACTCATAATAGAGGGAAAAAGCAACAAGGCGTTAAAGAAGAGATGGCTTCAACAATATGGTATAACCACCAAAGGATTATATCCAAAAAATACAGATATTGCTCAGAGGTTGAAAGAAGTGCAAGTTGTTGACAGTTGGTTCAAGCTGGACTTTCTAGTACTGTTTTACTCCATTCTGATATCACCAAGTAAAAATACTTGGTGTAATTCAAACATTATAAACAGTATAGACTCTGAGGATGAGGTACCACGCTTTAATTGGTGTAAGTTCATTGTTGAACTACTTAAGGTATCAAAGATTGAATGGATGAAAAACAAGATGAAAAATTACAAGGGACCAATCCTCTTCCTCGCTGTATGTTCTTTTTTTTAAATTTTATTTATGCATTTTTTTAATTTCCTGCAACATTTTGTTTAAATTTGTTATTCATGATTGAAAATTTAAAATTATATGTGAACAAACTAATATCATGTGCGAACATTTTTAATTTTATCTCTGATCATTTAGCTTATATATGAATTATGAATTACTATATTTATTTTATTTCTTTTTATTTTGCAGATGTTGTATGCTGATAGACTATTCAACAGTGAAAGTTATAAGACAAGAAAATGGCCAGTCATCAGCTACATGACCAACGAGTACTTGATATCTCGTCAAAAATCAGATATCTACAATAATAAGTTTGGTAAGCTGAAGCTGTTGGATCGACTCTTTGAAACTCCAAGTGAAAATGTTGAAGATATAAGGGATCAAATGTCAAGTGAGGTAGGGCTGAACATTTTGATTATTTCTCTTCCAATATTTTTATTATTTGAAACTTTTCTTCACATTAATTATCATCCAAGTATACTTTTTTAATCATTAAATTTTATGTATATTTTTAGAAGATGATGGCAATTTTTATGGGCTTATCTGAAGGTCTTGAAAAGGACATATGTCAGTTTAAAAGGTTCTATGCAATGCTAAAAAGGACAGAGTTTCAAGTTGATGTGGATAATATATATGGCACAATGAAATCACTTTTGAATGATGACTTCCCAGAGTTATCCAACAGCAAGAGTCTGAAGGAAAAGAGTTCAACTTAAAAAGAAAAAGAACACAACGTTCTTTGATGTAATTTTATGCTACATTTTGATGTATTTTATGAATGTGTATGTGTGCTACATTTTGATGTATTTTATGAATGTATTTTGATATATCTTTGAACATTTTGATATATCAAATAACATTTTAATGTATTTATATGCCCGATGCCCCTGAGCTCAACTCGTCTTATTTTTGCAACAATAAGTATTTTAAGTCTGAACATTACCATTTTTAAGTCTGAACAATAAGTATTTTTTAGTCTGATCATTGCTTCTTTTTAAGTCTGAACATTACCATTTTTAAGTCTGAACAATAAGTACTTTTTAGTGTGAACATTGCTTCTTTTTAAGTCTGAACATTAAGTATTTTTAGTCTGATCATTGCTTCTTTTTAAGTCTGAACATTACTATTTTTAAGTCTGAACAATAAGAATTTTTAGTCTGATCATTGCTTCTTTTTAAGTCTGAACATTACCATTTTTAAGTCTGAACAATAAGTATTTTTTAGTGTGATCATTGCTTCTATTTAAGTCTGAACATTAAGTATTTTTAGTCTGATCATTGCTTCTTTTTAAGTCTGAACATTACCATTTTTAAGTCTGAACATTAAGTATTTTTAAGTCTGATCATTGCTTCTCTTTAAGTGTGAACATAACCATTTTTAAATCTGAACAATAAGTATTTTTTAGTCTGATCATTGCTTCTTTTTAAGTCTGAACAATAAGTATTTTTTAGTCTGATAATTGCTTCTTTTTAAGTCTGAACATTACCATTTTTAAGTCTGAACAATAAGTATTTTTTGTCTGATCTTTTGCTTCTTTTGAAGTCTGAACATTACCATTTTTAAGTCTGAACAATACCATTTTTAAGTTTGATCATTGCTTCTTTTTAAGTCTGAACATTACCTTTTTTAAGTCTGAACAATAAGTATTTTTAGTCTGATCATTGCTTCTTTTTAAGTCTGAACATTACCATTTTTTAAGTCTGAACAATACCATTTTTAAGTTTGATCATTGCTTCTTTTTAAGTCTGAACATTACCTTTTTTAATTCTGAACAATAAGTATTTTTAGTCTGATCATTGGCTATTTTTAAGTCTGAACATTACCATTTTTAAGTCTGAACAATAAGTATTTTTAGTCTGCACATTGCTTCTTTTTAAGTCTGAACATTTCCATTATTAAGTCTGAATATTGCCTATTTGATCCGATATCTAATACTCGTACGGAATTGAAAATTTTTTTTATTTCAAATGTCCCTTAAATAAAAAAAAGATCTTAATCTATTTGGTTAACGAACGTCTCCTTCTATCATCATTCCAATTCGCAGTAGGACAACCGCAAGTTAGGGTTTCGATCAACATGAAGATCGAAGCATCTGATTCCATTTCGGCGTCTGGTACTCTTTTTATAGGGTTTAGGGTTTTTCTATATACAGTAGTTTTTTTGGGAATCATTTTTAATCTCTATTATATTGCTAATATGAAGGCCACCAACAACAAATCATTGACCTGACATCTGACGGGGAAAGTAATACACATACTGAAATAGTAGAAGGTGAGATTGGAGGAACCGAAATAGTAGAAGGTGAGATTGGTGATACTGAATTAGCAAAAGGGGAGACTAGAGGAACCGAAATAGTAGAAGGTGAGAGTGGAGGAACCGAAATAGTAGAAGGTGAGAGTGGTGATACTGAAGCAACAGAACCTCTTGATCGTGATAAGGTTATAGAAGATAGCGAAGAATTTGGTGTTGTACCTGAATACAATAGTTTGTACAAGGGACTTCAGGTTGTCCCCTCTTTGTCATTTGTGAAGGCTATACAGCAAAGAAAACACTCCTTGCAAAAAAATACACAGGTACCAGAATCAGAGAAGACATCCCTGACAGAGGTAATAAAACATAACTATCACCAAATATCTATACAAATTTTATTTTACTCAGCTTTATTTATACCTTAATTTGGTGATTAATTGTTATCTTTTTATATAGGCAATGCAAAGACAAATTGAAACTCCAAAAGACAAGACATTAGACAAAGAAGCAGAAGTAACAACTGATCAAATCTCCAGTGAGGTACCCTGAATAATTATTTCTGCTCAGTCTGAACAATATTGATTTTACTTCTGAGCAATGCGGTTAAAGACTGATAAATTTGTTTCTATTTTTTTTAGGATGTGATGGCAGTTTTTAGGAGTTTATATGGAAAGCTTGAACAAAAAGTACACGAGTTTAAAAATTTGTACATTATTCTGAAAAATAATGTACATTTTTACGATGAAGTGAATACTTTATATGGGAGAATCAAGTCTGTAATGAATGACGACTTACCAGAGTCGCTCAACAGGAAAAGGTCATTAGATGATTTTTCAGAACAAGACCTTTTCCATTTAAGTTTAGGAGATGTTATAAATTCTCCTTTATCAAAAAAACAAGCTACACAACCTGTTGAGGAAGGTTTTGAAAGGACCGACTATAGTACACTTGGAGATAGCATGGAAAATGAGCTTGAAGCAATTTTGGCGGAGGTTACCAAAATTGAATCCATGTATGAGTTGAGTAAAACTACATCAGCTGAAGTTCAGGGGAAAGCAGCTACAACACACAAGATACTTGAACGATTAAAGAAGCCTTTAGTTGCTACAGAATCTCAATACAACAATAGAATAATTCCTATTGATGATGACTTCTCTGAAGAAGAAATTAGAATATATGATTGGGTGACAACCGTCATATCTGATTCGTAAGTCTTTTTTTTTTACATGAATAACTTATCTTATTTTTGTAGACAATCTTTTTACCATATATGTTATGATTTTCTGTTTTTACACAGTGAAGATGAGGTGATCTTCGCTTCAAGTGGGCTGTTTTCACTAAGATCTGACTTTCAGTCATTGGAATACAATCACTTTATAAGCGAGAATGCTCTTAATTCCTGGATAGTTATTTTGAATGAAATGGAAATACAAAGTAGTCATCCACCATCTATAGGGCGTTATTTCTGCCTTATCAGTGAAACCGTAAGTATATTGCTTTTATTTTTCATTAGGTCTTAGCAGTTTCCTAATTTTTATCTTTTCTTTTTAGCTTTATTCTCTTCATGAAGATCATCGGCGACCTAGATATAAGGATTTCCAACGCATTCTGAAATTTACAGAAGAAACGTTTCCTAAATTAGATATTAAGAAAGCTAAACTGGTAAACTAATCTCCTATTATGTAAAAAGATCATCAGCAACCTTTTATTTTTTTTAACAATTATTCTGTTCTTATCAGGTTTTCTTTCCCATCTGTCATTTGTTACACTACTTTGTTGTCTGTTTCAATTTCTCTGGAAGGACCATAGATATATTAGACAATTTCTGTGGAGGAGAAGAATCCATTGAAAAAAAATATGGAGAAAGTCTTCCAAGCCTGGTATGTTTCGTTTTACTTTGTTCTATATAATTTAAGTCGGATAAGTCTAATCATTATGAATTTAAGTCTCATCATTATCTTATCTATTTAATTCTGATCATTATTAATTTAAGTCTGATCATTATCAATTAAAGTTGATCATTATTCATTTTAGCTATAAGTGTGATAATTTTTATAAGTCTGAGGATATAACCATTTTCAGATAAAACTTTTCAAAACTTATCTTCTTAAGATTAAGCATCCCGATGTATCTTGGATATCGGTAGATACACCAAAGAATCTGTTAGAAATGTCATGGAGAACATTTTCTAATCAAAATGATTGTGGAGTTTTTGCAATGCGCCATTTGGAGACTTATTATGGGGAAGCAGTTGGGAATTGGTATAGTGGATTTGCTCCTGAATCTGAAAAGGTAATCCTGAATTCAAAGATACATTTTCAAATTCTAAATTACTGTTCAATTAAATTTTGATTAACCAAATTAATTTTTTTACAGCAAAAAGATCAAATAAGAAGACTCAGGAAAAGATACTTACACAAAATGTTGCTTGCTGATTCCAATCCATTGAAACCGAAAGTAGTTGAAGCTCTTCATCATCATGTGATTGTGAAGAAAGAAGAGGAGCATGACGAGTAGACAATTGAGGAGACTGATATTTTTGAAATTTAAATTGTATGAAACACTATGTTATAACCCTGACCAAATCACTTATTAATTGGATTATTGTCTCTTAAAGTTTTATTCATTATTTGTTTTTAATTATGAGCACTTATTTTTCTCAAGTTTGATATTTGTCTCTTTAAGTCTGAACATTACCATTTTTAAGTCTGAACAATAAGTATTATTAGTCTGATCATTGCTTCTTTTTAAGTCTGAACATTACCATTTTTTAAGTCTGAACAATAAGTATTTTTTAGTCTGATCATTGCTTCTTTTTAAGTCTGAACATTATCATTTTTTAAGTCTGAACAATAAGTATTTTTAGTCTGCACATTGCTTCTTTTTAAGTCTGAACATTTCCATTTTTAAGTCTGAACAATAAGTATTTTTAGTCTGAACATTGCTTCTTTTTAAGTCTGAACATTACCATTTTCAAGTCTGAACAATAAGTATTTTTAGTCTGAACATTGCTTCTTTTTAAGTCTGAACATTACCATTTTCAAGTCTGAACAATAAGTATTTTTTGTCTAATCTATTTTAAGTACAAAAAAAAATTTGAATATTTTTTTTGAGTGATATAGATTAAAATGAATTATTCAGCAAACAATTTTCATATATAAAAAAACAGAGAAATTATGAAAATTTGATTGGACCTTCTTCTTGAAAATTTGATTGCACTATCTCATCTTCTTGACATGGCTGTTCTTCTTGGTCAACTGCTTTTGATGGACAGGTTCGCTTATTATGAAAAGCTTTCATACCACAGTTTGTGCATAACCTTTTCTTCTTTGATTCTTCTATGCATATTTCCCTTGTGGTTTTTAACCTTTTTGCTCGTCCTTTGTTCTTTGCAACATTGGGTACTTGTATATTTACTTCAGTTGGTCGTGGAATGCCAATAACAGAAGTGAAAAAATCTGATCTAGATTTTGACTTGTCTGTTATTTCATCTGAGTGAAACATTCCACGTAGATTCTTCACACTTTCCAATAAAATCTTCATTTTTCCCTCATCATCTTTTACAAGCTGAACAATTGATCGGAATTCATGCCAAATCTCTGATACTAAAGGTGATTGATTCATAATAGAAGGAGAATTGATAGATGTATCTTTTTCAATTAAATTTGATGCTTCCTTGCACCATCTTTTCATGATAAGACATTGGGGAATTCTGTCCACCGCATTCGAGTTCAAAACATGAAATATATGCCTGCATATAATACCGTATGACTGGCACTTGTTGCAACTGCAAACTGCATTACTCGTCGAGATTGCAAATGATACCTGATTATAAGAAATTTTATCATAAAAATAAGAAGAGAAATTAGTGTTTAATCATTTTTCAAATATATGACTGAACAAACATTGTCAATTAAACTTTAACTTACTTGGCAGCTTGTTGTTGTCTGATCTCTCTCTTTTATTGTATATAATCTTATGTCTACATCTTTCAATACCTCTTCAATCGAACATTTGTACACTCCAGCCTCAATCTCAATTTCAATATCTTTAAAAATTCTGTGCGTAAATATTTCTGATGCGTGTCTAGCAATTTTAAGAGGACAGTGAACAGGAGGAGATGTTGTATCATTTTCATAATCTAACTGAATTCTAGTTTTCCTTTGTTCCTTCATAGCAGTACGAAAGCCAAGGTAGAACTCAATAAAAGTCATGTAATGATGAATATATCTTCCAAAGAATGAATTTTCACTTTCAGATCGGGAGGTTGTTCTTAATAGATTGCCCATAAGCACATGTTTTGAATAAACTGGAATCCAAGATGATCGTTTGTCAAACATATCAGATAACCATGTGTTGTTCCCTACCTTGTATTCTTCAATGACATTATTCCATCCATTTTCGAAATCAGATGGTTCATTGTGGTGTCCCCAAATTACAGAACCAATTCTTTTCAGAAACTCATTTACATTACACAAAGGACCTACCTGCACGTCATTAAACAGCTAATAATTATTAAATTCGCAACTAAAGTCTGTTTTATTAACAAGTTAAGTGACCATTTGTAAATAACATCTTGACTTCAAAATGTTAATGATCATAATTGAATTAAAATTAATGATCAGACTTCAAAATATAAAAAAAATAATCAGACTTAAAAACTTAATGATCAGACTTAAAAACTAGATTATCATACTTAAACACTTAATGATGACACTTAAAATCCATAATTATCAAACTCAAAGACTTAAATGATCAGTCTAAAAAAAAGAATCATCAGAAAGTAAAAAGATAATGATCAGACTTTAAAATAAAAAATAATAATCAGACTTAAAAACTTAATGATCAGACTTAAAAACTAGATGATCATACTTAAACACTTAATGATCACACTTAAAATCCATAATGATCAAACTCATAGACTTAAATGATCACACCAAAAAAAAAGAATAATCAGAAAGCAAAAAGATAATGATCACACTTTAACACTTAAAGATCATATGTAAATAATTTTGTCATTCATAATTCAAAACTAAATACCTTTGCTTTTAATTTTTCTGCAATATGCCACATGCAAAATCTGTGGTAGCTTCTATCAAATACTTGAGCAACTGCAGCTTTCATTGCAGGGTCTTGATCAGTAATAATAATATTTGGCTGTTCAGATAGTAGATTCTTAAAGCAAGTCAATAGTCATGTGTAAGAATCTATGTTTTCATTTGATATAAGCCCTGCTGCCAAAGTGACAGACCTACGGTGGTTGTCCACTCCAGTAAAAGGAACAAAAATCAAATTATACCTGAAAAGCAGTGAATATTAAATATGTAAATGACTCAGAATTTTACTGCAAAAGAAGGATATTTACACAAAAATATTCAATGATTTCTGATTTAAAATTCTTACTTGTTCATTCGGTATGTTGCATCAAATGAAACCACATCAGCAAAAATTTTACAGTCCTTTATCGATATCTTGTCAGCAAAGAATAACCGAGACAGAGCCCCTTCTTCATTAATATAATGCTCAAAACAAAATCCAGCATCAGAATTCTTTTTCTCCGTTAAATAGTTCACTAACATCTGAGCATCTCCGCCACCAATATAACTTTTCAAATCCCTTTTAAAATTTTTGAAATCAACTACCAATGCACCAACATTTGAACTCCCACCAGAAATTTCTGATACTATCCGATGAGCTTTTGTTGCTCCTATATTTATATTTCCTCCAGCAACAATTAAATGCTGATGTTCAAGACTCAATTGTCTATTGTTACGTAAAAACTGCTTGCCCAATTCAGTAGCCAATCGATGATTATGGTTTTCTTCAAATACAAAGACCTCATATTTACCACCATCAACAAGCCTGACACGCATTTTAGCTAAACAACCACATCGAGTACTCTTTCTGCCTCTTGTTTCTTTTTTTGTCTTTAAGAGGCTATCTTTTGGTTTTTGTTTCTTGTTAAGACCCTCATAGTGACACAACATATGTTGAACAAGAACTGTACTGCCATCTTTATGAAGTTTCCTGGTACCATGGCGCATTGTAAATCCACAGATATCTGCATATTTGTCATAGAATTTAAACGCCTTCTTCAATGTATCAAAAAAAAGCCCTATGAATGGCTTACGCTCATCAGGACACGGTGGTGTGTAAAACTGCACACAGGAAGGTGTAGAAACAGATTTATTTGAACATTCTGAATCAACACATTCATTCTCAGACTCATTGTTAATGCCCCCTGTATTATCATATAAAGAATAATGTTAGTATAGATGTGAGAACAATATTATAACATTAGACATATAAGTATGAAATTTTTTTTATCGAACAAGTATGATTTTTTATGCATTAACACAAAATTACCAACTTTCTAATCTATAACACTGTTGATCAAGGATGTTAAGTCTGAAAATTATCAAATTAAACTTTTCAACTTCAAGTTTAATCATTGTAAGACGACTTCAATGTAAGAAAGCGCATATTAAGATCAAAAACATACAGAAACGTATACACTAAATACAGAAACTAAAACAGAATTCAAAATATTTTTTAATCAAAACCGAATGGAACCTGCAACGACGCTGGCTAAATCGTCCATCTCTTACAACGACAAACCCTAAAGTGTAAACTGAATGAAATAGTCAGACAGAATTTCAAATAAGCGACTAAATTGGAAATAAAATTAACCGTATATGTGTAAGAGACCATAATGCCCGTCGGTGTTTGAAATAAATAGAAATTTATGTGTGATCATTAATTCTTTAAGTCTGATTATTGATTATTTTTATTCTGATCATTACCATATTTAAATCTATCATTGCTTCTTTTTAAGTCTGATCATTATCATTTTTAAGTCTGAACATCAAATATTTTTAAGTCTGATCATTGCTTCTCTTTAAGTCTGAACATAACCATTTTTAAATCTGAACGGTAAGTATTTTTAGTCTGAACATTGCTATTTTTTAAGTCTGAACATTAAGTATTTTGAGTCTGATCATTGCTTCTTTTTAAGTCTGAACATTACCATTTTTAAGTCTAAACAATAAGTATTTTAGTCTGAACATTGCTATTTTTTAAGTCTAAACATTAAGTATTTTGAGTCTGATCATTGCTTCTTTTTAAGTCTGAACACTACCATTTAAGTCTGAACACTACCTTTTTTAAGTCTGAAAACTACCTTTTTTAAGTCTGAACATTACCATTTAAGTCTGAACACTAACTTTTTTAAGTCTGATTATTAAGTATTTTTAAGTCTGAACACTACCATTTAAGTCTGATTATTAAGTACATTTAAGTCTGAACACAACCTTTTTTAAGTCTGAACACTACCATTTAAGTCTGATTATTAAATATTTTTAAGTCTGAACACTACCATTTAAGTCTGAACACTACCTTTTTTAAGTCTGAACACTACCTTTTTTAAGTCTGAACACTACCATTTAAGTCTGATTATTAAATATTTATAAGTCTGAACATTACCATTTAAGTCTGATTATTAAGTACATTTAAGTCTGAACACAACCTTTTTTAAGTCTGAACACTACCATTTAAGTCTGATTATTAAGTATTTTTAAGTCTGAACATTACCATTTAAGTCTGAACACTACCATTTAAGTCTGATTATTAAATATTTTTAAGTCTGAACACTACCATTTAAGTCTGAACACTACCATTTAAGTCTGAACACTACCATTTAAGTCTGATTATTAAGTACATTTAAGTCTGAACACTACCATTTAAGTCTGATTATTAAATATTTTTAAGTCTGAACACTACCATTTAAGTCTGAACACTACCATTTAAGTTGAACACTACCATTTAAGTCTGATTATTAAGTATTTTTAAGTCTGAACATTACTATTTAAGTCTGATTAAGTACATTTAAGTCTGAACACAACCTTTTTTAAGTCTGAACACTACCATTTAAGTCTGATTATTAAGTATTTTTAAGTCTGAACATTACCATTTAAGTCTGAACACTATCATTTAAGTCTGATTATTAAATATTTTTAAGTCTGAACACTACCATTTAAGTCTGAACACTACCATTTAAGTCTGAACACTACCATTTAAGTCTGACTATTTAGTACATTTAAGTCTGAACACAACCTTTTTTAAGTCTGAACACTACCATTTAAGTCTGATTATTAAGTATTTTTAAGTCTGAACATTTTCATTTAAGTCTGAACACTACCATTTAAGTCTGATTATTAAGTATTTTTAAGTCTGAACACTACCATTTAAGTCTGAACACTACCATTTAAGTCTGAACACTACCATTTAAGTCTGATTATTAAGTACATTTAAGTCTGAACACTACCATTTAAGTCTGATTATTAAATATTTTTAAGTCTGAACACTACCATTTAAGTCTGAACACTACCATTTAAGTCTGAACACTACCATTTAAGTTGAACACTACCATTTAAGTCTGATTATTAAGTATTTTTAAGTCTGAACATTACCATTTAAGTCTGATTATTAAGTACATTTAAGTCTGAACACAACATTTTTTAAGTCTGAACACTACCATTTAAGTCTGATTATTAAGTATTTTTAAGTCTGAACATTACCATTTAAGTCTGAACATTATCATTTAAGTCTGATTATTAAATATTTTTAAGTCTGAACACTACCATTTAAGTCTGAACACTACCATTTAAGTCTGACTATTTAGTACATTTAAGTCTGAACACAACCTTTTTTAAGTCTGAACACTACCATTTAAGTCTGATTATTAAGTATTTTTAAGTCTGAACATTACTATTTAAGTCTGAACACTACCATTTAAGTCTGATTATTAAGTATTTTTAAGTCTGAACACTACCATTTAAGTCTGAACACTACCATTTAAGTCTGAACACTACCTTTTTTAAGTCTGAACAATACCATTTAAGTCTGAACACTAACAATTTTTGGACTAAATGGAAAATAACATAATTAGGTTTTATACCCATTAGTGTGGAATGACTATTATACCCCTCCGTGTTTTCTCCGGAATTTCGACTAAACTGGGACACGTGTCGGCTTTATAATCGGTTTGTAGTTTTTATTTATAATTTGGTTTGTACCTGAACCGCACCCATAATATATAATATAAGAGGTATTTTAATATTTTCTTTTTACTGAACAATATTTTATTAACTAAAATTGGGTTTATTTGGGCCTTTTCAATATCAAATTGTACATGTTATGATAAATTTGGGACATTTTCAACCTAAATTTTTATTGAACAAAACTTAAAATGAGACCTTTTATTAACTATGAAACTTACATTTTTTATGGGGCCTAAACTATTGCTTTACTGGCCTAGGGTGTTGGGCCGGGCCTGATGATTGCCATTTCAAATTTTTTCCAGTCCTGCGCCTTATTTTGTTGTATTTTTATTTCACATTAAAGCAAAGCAACTCCGTTAAACTCAAAACGGTCATTTAACGGTTTTGTGTAAGCCCTACAGTTCTAAATAACGTATAAGATATTAGGGGTGAGCGCGGTGCGAGTTGATACGATTTAAGGGTAAATCCGTAATAGCACCGCATAATCTGGTTTGGAAATTTTTCAAACCGCAAACCGTATTATAAAAATAAAAACCAAATATGCACCGCGCCACATTATGTGGCGCGGTGCGGTGCGATTTGGTTTAAAAACTGCATTATAAAAGTTTAAAATTCTTTAATTTCTACTTCTCACATAAAAATAAATCATAAATGTCCCTTGTTATTTTTCTGCGGCTAGGGATACTAAACTAAGGTTGTAAAGCATAAGTATACTCTTGAAATCCTTCCCCATCAACGAATGAAAATGGTAGCTCATTTTTAACTATCATCTTGATCAATGTAAGCTTAGCAGCATCAAAATTATACGCTTTAACTTCAAGAGTACCTTCATAATCAAAACTTTTATGCTTCTTCTATAATTTTTTGACTTGTTTACCTGCAACAACAAAGCTTCAAACATTAAAATCGGATGTGATAAACAATGCTGAAACATTCAAATGACAAAAGATGTACATGTACAAATCAAACCCTAAACATAAGAGCCAACAAAATTTAATTAATTTTTATGTTTTGGGTATAGGGTTGAGCCTGAAATTATGATTTATTTTTAAACGTATTAATTTTGGCGATTTAAACCGGATGGTTTAAGATAAAGAACCATTTCCGCACCGATTTATTTGATTGTGGTGCGATTTTTTACAAATCAATTTTTTCCAAAAACGATGCGGAGTAGGCGGTTTATACATTCGGAGCGGTTTTTTCCCACCCCTATAAGATATAGTCGGGCGAGCTATTATGGGTGCCTAAACTCTCTTACAATACAGCATTTGATAGTAGTACTCAAAATGTATAGCATGACAATCCCGCCCTGAATCTCTTAACATAGTCGGCATTTCTTTTGAGCTGAGCTGTGTTTGCTTATTGAAGGTAGGATGGGTCTTCCACCGGCATCAAAGTGATCACACATTCTATGACGGCACTGCAATAGCAATTTTGTGAATAAGTTGTAAATACATATTATCAGTGTCAGCATGAATAATAATAATACCTACAAGGCAGAAAATATAAGTGCTTTAAGAAACACTTACTGTATGTAGATGTGTCAATCTGTGCTGGTAGCTCTTTTATGTCTACTTCAAACCTCTCTTGGACCTAGCATTACATGGAAAATGGGACACCATAAGTATGAGAAGCTACATATGCAAAAGCCCAACACTGCAGGATAACAACATACCTGATTCAGAACATCAGAATCTGAGGCAGATGATACATAGGTGATTGCCAGACCCTTCGTACCAAACCTACCAGCTCGACCAACCTGCAGTTTTTTTTCCAAATAGGTTTGGTTAAAATCTATAGCTACTTAGAGTAACCACTATAAGCGGAAAGAAACAGCATAGTTTCATACCCTGTGTAGGTAAGTATCTGCAGAATCTGGCATGTCGTAATTTATAACAATGTTGACACGTTCAATATCAATTCCTCTGCCAACTAAATCAGTAGCCACCAGTATTCTTTTATGTTCTTCCTTAAAGCTTTTGTAGCGAGTCAACCTAAAAAAACAGCACAAGTGTAACAGACACTTGAGGAACACCCGAACCCAGCTTTTAATTAACAATGTATCTTTAAACATCAATACCCAGAAAATCTAGCAGCAAATGAAGAAGAATACAAACCTATCTTCCTGAGACATGCCAGAATGAATACAGATGGATGGAAAATTGCACTCCACAAGAAGCTTATTCAGCTCGGAAGCTCTATTCACACTTTTCACGAAGATGACAACTTGGTTGAAGTCCAGTGCACCAAGGAGGTCATTCAGCTTGCGATTCTTTTCCAGTTCGCCCAATTTGATGTAGTGCTATCATGATAAACACAAATATATTAGATCTTTGACTAAAAAATTATAGACAACGCAAACAAACAATATTTTACCTGGACAAGCCCGTGAAGGGTCAACTTTGCCTCATCGTCGACATAAATTTCCATTGGCTGTAAGGAATGCCATGAAATCAGATTAGGAGCCTTTCTTAAGTAACGCAGTCCAGTGGAAAGAATGGGGGACCGTCCATACATTGCCGCTTCTCCAGCACCATAAAAGTTTACTGAGATTTACTAAAACCCCTACCGGTGTACATGATACTGTCTACAGAGACTTCTATACAACACATTAAATACGGACTCTTCTGTAGATGGAAGCAGCTAATACTTTCTATGTTTTTAGCTCCAGTTGAAAGATGACACAGAAAAACATCTTCAACCATGAGCAAGCTTCCACGAGAGAACACCCAAAGTAAGCCGAGGCTCTTTTAGTCATGGATATATAATAAACTCTATAATGCTACCATCTTTCATCTTTTTGTTGCTATGCATACTTCATCCACTGTCTTTATGCATTGTTCTATCTGCTGAGCCCAAGTTCCCCTAACTATAAGCATGTCTACCCGCCACTCATAATATATAAATATGCAAGACAAGACAGACATAGACCATATAGAGCTAGCACCACCACCACCACTACTTTCACCCATGAACTGTCCTGTAGATATCTCACAATATGAAAAAGAAAGACTTGAATAATTCAGTTAGGCTGGCCAAGGACATTACATCTTGCATGAACTTTTTGCAGACCGGACGTATTTCTTTGCTTAGAGTGGCAGAGAACATCATGACTTGCTTATCTTGCGGTGTTAACTTAAAAATCTCCTGAACATCCCTCCTCATATCTGTTACAATAGTAGAGATATGAATTAGCTAACAAGTACACAACAGAACATTTGAACATTATATAAGTTATATACACTTATCATACCAAGAGACTCCAGCATTTTGTCACATTCATCAAAGATGAAGTGCCTCACATTCTTCAATGAGAGGTCTTTATCTCTTGTAAGGGCTAGAATTCTCCCGGGCGTTCCCACAACTATATGAGGTGTTTCATTCTTCAGCATGTCCTTGTGAACCTTGATATTGACTCCACCATAAAAGACAGCAACTTTGATATCGCGCAAGTAAGTGCTAAACCTCTCAAACTCATTGCATATCTGAAAAGTAGGTGGACAAAAGCCGGGGTTTAGATAGAGATAAAAGACATTAAAAGTGTATGGGACTGATTCCCTACAAAAGCAATCACATTGAATACTATGAAACCAACTAACCTGATATGCTAGCTCTCGTGTGTGGCATAACACAAGAGCGGCGACTTGACCTGCAACTGTCTCTATCTGTTGCATTGTCAATAGAACAAAAACAGCAGTCTTTCCCATTCCCGACTTAGCTTGACAAATCACATCCATGCCCAGAATAGCTTGAGGTATGCACTTATGTTGGACTGATGAAGAAAGAACCAAAGAAAATCAGAGCGAAGGAACCTGTAGTGAGTCAAAATGATCTCCAAGGTTCTTGAAATTGAAATTTTTTTACCATTCCCGAATTCAGGAGCGTGGCAGAAGTTATTTACCTGAACAAAATAGCATTATGAGGAACAATAGTCTGCCTATAAATAATCAAACCTACATTTTTTTATGACAATAATCAAACCTACATTAAGCTGAAAGTAATGCAAAATCGTAAGGAGTTTATCATAAAACCATGAATACCCACTTCAACAATGGACAACTAATAAGGTACCACATAAGGTCAAAGTTGATCATAATGATTAATCCCACACAAAACACCAAAATCCAGAGCAAGAGCAAGAGGCTACAATAGATTTCCTAATGACGCATATTGGGAAACTCAGAAAATAATAGGATAGACAGAAGTATCATCAGGCCAGATACTTGGACACATTTGAGGTGACAACATTAGCAAGTTTGATAGAATCGTCAAGAAATATTGCTGGCTGCTGCATTAACTAACTTTATCCAAGACAAAGCGATAAAGAATATCCTGAGATGCATCTAAAGGTCATCTGAAGTAGGATTACCTTCAGAAGGGTGTTCAAACCCAGAGTCAACAATGGCTCGCAAAAGGTCTGGCTTTAAAAGGAAATCTCTGAACCACGAACTGTGAATTCCAACATAGCCAGGGGCGAATCCAGAATTTGAAAGTTACCAGGGCTAATTTTTTTTAAACGTTTCATATTCATTCAAAAATCAACACCAGATTCCTCAAGTTGTGCTCAGAATATCATTTTTTAGACATGAAACTCAAAGTCGTCAAGTTCAAATTTTCAAAGTACTTCAAATACAAAACTAGGAAGACTTGCATTTTCATGAAGAAACTTAGAAACTACAGCTCAGTGATGAATAGTAGAATTACCTAAGGATTAGACTTTAATGCATCTAAAATAAGCTTGGTGTGCTCCTTAACCAAATCAAGTTATTTCACATATAGTTGTGCAGCTTCTAATTGATACATGGTCCATTTTTTATTTAAAGCATCAACCTTTGAATTCTCAGCCAATTTCAACCCTTTCTTAACCATAAAATTGTCTTCCATTGTAGGCATAGGATTAGTGTAGCCTTTCATTTCAACATCAGTTTCATCTGAATCCATCTTCCGCGGCACCTTACAGTTTACACACTCTACTAGCTACCTTAGCACGGCCACCGATCACTTCCTTTTTACTCACTTCAAGTTCAGGAATATGCAATGCCAAAACATTGTCTATTTCTATAGTAGGGGCACTTGGAGCAACATTCACTTCTGTTTTAGCTTTTGGCATACTTTTGACACTCTGAGATTCCCGGCTAACAAATTTACCTCCACATATCTACTTTGATTGCTCATGTGCCTCAGTTTCATTACCCTTGGAGAACCCAGGTGCTTTACCACAGGTTTCCTTCTGGACATTATCGATTATCCCGATACTTTTCCTCCAACTTTCTTATCTTATTAATTAGCTGACTTTTATCCACAATAGCATTCAAAGATCCCTTAATATACTTATAAATAGCTTTCAAATTAGAATTGAAATCCACACCAGTTTCATCCTTGTAATCCAGCATTCCCTTCAGTATCTTCAGCTTGTCCTTTGCACCCCAAATCCTCTAACCTCCGGCAGATCATTTTGACTTATCCTCCACAGCCAGGGGCAGATCCAGCTGGTGGGATAGTCGGACTGCAGCCGGGTGAGTTATTCAAATGATGCGTATGAGAAGCTTGTTAATTAAGAGAACATGCCTATTCTTATTGTCATTTTTATCGGACTGAGATTTGAATTTGCATTTAAGTTATGATTAACGGGATTCAGAAATGTAATGGTGCTGGTGCTGAGGAAGATGTGGATGTGGCTGTGGCTGTGGAGGATAAGTCAAAAAGATCTGATGGAGGATAAGTCAAAAAGATCCGCCCCTCAACATAGCCCCTATCAAAGATACATGAAAACACAATTAGTCTCAGCAACAACATCTTCATCCTGAGATAAAATTGGTATTGTATGCATCAAACTTCTGACATGCAATAAAGAAAATATCAAACATAGCCCAACTAAACATACAAGACATTTTTTATCTTCTATCATGTTAAAAATAAAATATTCAGCAAGTATGTGCTACCGAAGTCATGTTTAAGTCACAATCTATGTTACAAAGAAGAATTGATACCAGAGACTCCAAATTGAAACAAAATTGTTGAACCCAATCATTTAAAAAAAAAAGCCAAATCTTCAAATAAATCTCTAAACACAGATTTAGAGCGAACAGGAAGCAGATCCAAATAGAATTCTTGAAAATGACACTCACTTTTTCCCGGCTTCGCCATTAACTTTGCTGTTAACCGCGTCCAGCGCTTTATCTTCCTCATCATTGTAGTCGAGAAGCTCCTCCTCGTAGTCCTCCTTCTCTCTTTAACTCGGCCATGTTCTGCAAACCACCTCAAATCAAAAATCAAATCCAGATACAAATTCAAACCATAAAACATCACAAGCCAAGCAAAAACTGATAGTCGGAGGTTTGCGCGCTCGGAAGTACCTTCGAATCTGGAAAATTAGGGCTATGGTTTGGTAGGCGTTGGCAGAGGGCTTGGAGTGCAACGCCGGAGAGTCTCGCGAGACCCGACCCGTAGAGGAGCGTGTGGGTCTTATACAGAGGAAATTCAGGCTCCATTGGGCCAGTAAATTCGTAATGTCAAACCACATAATTTTCGTGACACAACCTTACTTTTCACATGACGGAATTTGGTCGCTAAAAGTGGTCTCGTCTGGCATTAACACATATTGGTGTGGCAGTAAAGTATATGATTTGAGGAAGTCTCAGACAGTCATTTTGAAGATTCAGTAGAGTTTTTACATAGTCAAGATGCTATCTCTTTACTGTATGACTGAAGTACAGAACTAGCAAAGGGCACCTAATAGCACGAAAAACCCGATAGCTCCGGCTAATACTATAGGATGTTTGCTAGTTGCTACTTGGCAGCTTGTTCCAACACTGGAGATTCCTTCTTCCAGTCCTCGGCCACATTGGTCTGCAGCGGAGGCAGAGAGAACTCGCTCACCGTTGAGCTTCCAGACCTGATCTCTTTGAGTACACGAAGAGCAGAAAGAGTGAGCTTGCCGTACATGCTCTCCATGGACTTGATCTGCGAGAGTTCATTCGGGATTTCAAGTGGTCTTTTGTTGGTCTCACTGGTGGGATCTGTGACTGACCGGCCTTCCTGACTGTGATTTGGGTTGGGGGTGGAAGTTTCGGGAGCTGAGGCGGGCTGGTTGTTGTTGTTGGAGAAGAATTGGTGGCAGAGAACTGATTCGCACTCCTTTACTAGCTGGTTGAGCACATCAATGGAGAAAAAGGGTTCTTGCAACACTTTTTGAATGAAGGGCAATCGGATTAACATTCCACTTCTCTTGTCGTACTTCTTGAGTATCTTGACAATTCCTGTTCAACAACCAACAGATTAAAACGAAATTTCCATCACTTCAACAAGTCGTCCTTTTTCGATCAAGCATATAGAAAGTCTACAACTTCAGGTCGTATGCAAATAAAATCGAAAAACACATAATGCCTTTAATTTGAGCTACAGCATTTAAAAGATAAAGAGAGAAAATTGCACATCGAAATAAATTACGCTTTCAGCCTCACACAGATTTCAAAGCTACAAGGCAGAAGCCTACCCAAAATTGAGAGCTAGAGTGAGGTACATGGTAAGGAACTAACCTGTATAATTAAGGGCGCTATAATTCTCCAACAAAACCATCTCGCCGTGAAGATCTACAATCTCTCGACCCACACTCATAAGCTCATCGGGCGAGTCCTTGGCATTTTCCATCATTTCTTGCAGCTCCTGCATCCCACAAAAGTATGCAACTTTCACCTCTAGATAAACAATTCTCATCTCACAGCTTGGAAAAAAAAGTCCACAACATAACAATTAACAACTTATTCCATCAAAGAAAACACTATCACGCTACCAGTTACCACAACACTTCCACATAGCCCAATCTTAAATCAATGTAAGTTTCCTTGCAACAACAAATCCTTTCCAGAAATTTTATCAACACATACATGAAGCTAACACATTGCAAATTGAGTTTGATGAATATGGCCAAAAAACTAAATTGGATCACTAAATTGATGTATATGGCCAAAAAACTGTCCCAGTGAATTACTTAGATCAACATGCATGAAGCTACAACCATCCACAATGGGACCGAATTACTAATCATTACCGAATCAAAGCTTTGAAGAAGACTAAACCTGCGTGTGTGCACACAAGCACGCAAAAAATCGACAACAACCAATCCATCCACACATTTTGATTTTGTGATGAGAGAGCCACCAGTTCTAATATAACATTAATTTTCACTAGCTAGGTTGAATTTCAGCGCCGAATTGACTCAGAAATCCATTTTTTAAGCAACTGTAGCTAGAATTCATTGAATATGCGAAATTAAACATAAACATCATCCAATTAAACACATCAAATCAAGCAGCCAATCCCAATAGCTTGACCCAAAACATCAAACCATCACAAACATACCAATAACAACAAATTACATAAAAAATAAAAGGCACCAAAAACATTCAAAATTTACCTTCCATCTGATGACATACTCTTCCTCCTTGTCGACAAAAAAAGAATTAAACTTCTCAACCTCGTTCTCTAACCCTCTCACAAACTCATCCACCTCCACCTCTTCCTCCGCCGGATTCCCTGCCGCCTCTCCCCCGTCCGCAACACCGCGGTCCTCGATTCTGGGCCTCTTGCGGCTACTCTCATTCTCCTTCGGGTAGATCCGCTTCAACTGCTTCTTTAAATCCTTGTACGACAGGAATTTGTCGCGCCAATCTGGCAACGTCTCCTCGATCAGATTGTTCAAACTCTTCCAGAACTTCATCGGGACGGGAAATTGAATACAACCCAGAAGACGAATTACGCCGATTCGAATTCTTAGTAATCGAGAACTGGAGATTGAAGGAAAATAATCTATCTTTGGCGTCACTGGAATTGTAAAAGCTTCCGGAATACCGTGACAATAGGATTTACCGTCACATGCCCGTGACGAACTTCTTCGCTGAAAACCAAATATGGTAGACACGTGGCGACTTTTAATTCGACTTCACTAAAGTAACGTCACCAAGACGTGAGGTTTGTATGAATCTTTGGATGAGGACAAAAATCGTTGGGATATTCCTTTGAAAAAAGTGTGTAAACAGGTCCTTGGTGTGACACTGTGACCGTCTGCATATTTGTAAAATAGCAAGTGTCATTTTTTTTTTTTCGATGGAAGCAAGTGTAATTTAAATAAATATAAATTTCATTGCTTTTGGCCTAATTATTTGAATGGAATCTCATTCCTCTTTCAAATGGGCTTTGGGATCTCATTCTTTATTGCATTGAGTTGAAAAATGCAGGAAACAACGAGTTTAAAACGTCAAACTGTCAGAGGAAGACAAATAGTGGGAGCACAAAAATGATATCGTTTCCCATAAAAAAAAATGATATCATTTCCATTAAAACGAAAATGACGTTATTTTGGTTAAAGTAATTTTAAAACATATCAGAACAATGCCATTTGAATTGAACGAAATATTTTGAGTCAGTGAATATTTTGAGTCAGGGAATTTCACTACTCCTGTTACTTGTGTTATAAGCTACTTGGAAACTTTGCTACTGCCTACACATTACATTATCTGAAAATGTGAGACTCTTTACATCTTTAATGAGAAACTTCAACCCAAATGCTCGTGTAAACAAAGTTGAGCTTCAGACATAAAACTTGACATTTTTCCTCCCTCCGTCGACTAAATAATCACTCACTCATTGCTGTCGCTCCATCCATCGGCTGAATAAGTCACAAATTTAAACAAGAAACCCACCTGGCAAGAAACCTACAGATGAATCTCATCATCAAATTTCTCATTCCATTGACCTAATCAAACAATCAAAATAGCCTTAAGAAAAACAAGGCCTGAGTAGCTTGTGGAGATGAGAAGAGAGAGCATTGATGAGCACATCACCTAACCATACATGTTTACAAACTGTCACCACAGCATCCTTTGTAGAGGTCAACCTGTCCAACAAGACTCTGATTTTAAGATTTCTAATGACTTAGTGTAACTTTTCTTGAAATGGGTTTGAGCCACTCTTCAATTTTCAAACCCACAGTGAAATTGGGTCCTCTCATTTTGCAGCAAAAATAAGATCCATGTCATCCCCAATTTGCATACCAAGTTGAAATTGTTGGAAAAAAAAAAGAGTGTTATACCATTGCTTCATTTGCAAGGTTATCATGATCTTGAGGACTCTTGTGGACTCCATTTCAAGTCTTCTTCCCTTTCGTCACCGACTCTTCTTCGTGTCCCACCCGGTTTCAATACACCCTTATAAGTCAGCTCCGCCATTGTCTTTCTTTCCCTATAGTCGACCACAATTTAATTATTGTTAATTCACTTTTATATCATTGCACTTACAGACAAGTCAATATTTAAAAGGGAAAAGTACAGTTTGAGTACTAGAACTATCACCATTTTTCAATTTGTGGGCTGAACTATCACCATTTTCCAACGTGTGGGCTGAACTATAAAAACTTCCAGATAGGGGGCGAACTATCAAATACTTTTCCAGACAGTGGGCGAACTATCAAATAATTTTCCAATAAATGTGTACCTATTTTGTAAAAATTTAATAAATAAAAATAAAAATTCAAAAAACTCAAATTTTTAATAAAAATACAATTTTTAATAAAAAGGAATATAAATTATTTGATAAATAAAAATTAGAAACTTTACGAAAAATTAAACACAAAATAAAAAATATTTTTACATTTTTTGCAAATTTCCGCTACGATTTAATAATTGTCAAGTTTGGTTTGGTTTAATAATTACTAATTTTTAAATTTTTTTTGCAAATTTCCCCTACAGACAGTCTTACCTTTTATTTGATTTCACTATTACATAAAATGAAGTTTTTTCTTTAATTATTAAGTAGAATTGACAAGGAATTGAATGTTTGAAAATATTTCAATTTAATAATTTTTAAAGATTTAATTTGAAACGGAATTTTTTAAAAATTTTCAAAAAATATTTTTCAATTTGTGTTTAATATTTTTCTAAAGTTTCTAATTTTTTTAAAAAAAATTGTAGG